>CM060921.1:844361091-846861091 GCA_030737875.1 Allium sativum | reverse complement strand
GTGGGGGAGATTGTAACAACCCGTAAAATCTGGGCCAATTTAAAATTTTTAATTTGGCTATTTTGACGTTAGAATAGCGTAGTAGTTGAAAATTTTAACTGAACTTTGACTGAATGTACAGAGTGCAAAACATAACGGATTTTAGCGAAACAAAAAATATCTAAATCTGTTAAGAAATATCTTTTCAACGAATCCGAAAAAAGAAGATTTCATAGCGGGAATCATTGGCGGGAATTGAGAGATACGGCCTGTTGTATATTTTGAACAGTTAATTTAAAATTAATATAGCCCTTAAAAATAGAGATTCTGCAAACGACCTCCGTTTTCGATGAAACCACTTTTTTTGGATCCGAGATGTCAAATTATTGCTAGGTTTCAAGTTCCAGAATTTTTGGAGTTAATATGTGAGCGTGGCACAGTTAAATGTGTTTTGTCAATTTGGGTCGACCAGAAAAAGTCCATTTTTCAAACGGTCTCCAAATTTGATGAAATTAGTTTTGTTACGACCGTATCATCAATACGATGCTAGAAAATATTTTTCTGGAATTTTTAGAGTTAGTATGTGGCCCCGGTAATTTAAAATATACGTTTAAAATTGAATATACACTGATTTATAATTTGATTTTGAGAAAAACTAATCATAACAATAGAATTGGCTTACGATACATATTTCATTGGGTTCAGAATGAGGGTAATTAGCTAGGGGCGACAGTCGTTGGGTCTCGTTTGGGGTTCAAATGGAAAGTCAACACTCGTGGAGAATAAAACAAAATAAAATAAAATAAAAAAATAATATATATTATTCACATAACCCCTTCCTCTTTTCTTCCATTTCCCCGATCAGATCCCCAAATCGAATTCAAATCGAAAAATGGCGGCCTCCCCTTGTCGTCGCCAGGCCCTCCGACCACCGCTCGCCGCCGGAACCCCCCCCAACGCCTCCGCCTTCCTTATCTCTCTCTCCTCTACACCGCGTTCCTTTAAAGGCCTTAACCCCAAACCCGATGGAGACCCTCACCAGTACCCCCCTAGTCCACCGCGTGCCACCAGCGGCCTGCCTCCGCCGCACCAACCACCTGCAAAATCGTCACCACCCCCTAGCTTTCCTCCTTCGAAGCCGACAAGACCAGAACCCAGCAAGCCAAGCATGGCATCGAGCCACTGTTAGGAGCATCACCAACTCCGGCTCCGTTGAGTTCACCAGCGCATCCACCCTCTTTGATTTACAAAGTAAGTTTTTCTAAATTTATTTATGTAATAAAAATTCGATTTTTATTATATGTATAGGCTTATAAAAGTGAGATTCTTATTCGTATGAAGTAGCACATATAAAGAAGTGGTTTTTACTTAGGAAAGATTGAATTTTTATGATAGAAAAATATGATTTTTATTTTTACATTAGCAAAGAGTTTAGATTTTTATATAAGGAGAGTTGAAATTTTTATGTAAAGAAAGGTAAGATTTTGTTTTTACAAAGGACGTGATTTTTGTTTATATAAAAGACATGATTTTTGTTTATATAAAAGAAATGATTTTTGTTTTAAATATATGTAGTTTAGTTTTAAAAATGTTAATTTATATATATATATACATATAGTTTTAAAAATATAATAGCATAGATAAAAATGTGTGATGTTTTTGATAAGAAAAATAAAATACTTTGATTTGAAAAATAAAATACTTTGATTTGAAAATATATATAGAGAAGTAAAAATAAAATCTTTGCTATAAATATAGCGTCGTAAAAATATAATCTTTACTATAAATATAGCGTCGTAAAAGTATAATCTTTACTATAAATATAGCGTCGTAAAAATATAATCTTTATTATAAATATAGCGTCGTAAAAATATAATCTTTACTATAAATATAGCGTCGTAAAAATAGAATTTTTATCTATATAGTAGCGATGTAAAAATAGAATTTTTATCTATATAGAAGCGATGTAAAAATAGAATTTTTATCTATATATAGCGATATATAAAAATATGATTTTTTTTGTAGTGGTATTATAAAAATGTGATTTTTAATGTGAAACCGCGTGAAACAGATCTCGATACAAAGCACGGTGAAGATTTTCTACATAAGAAGAGTCGTGGCATTGGTTAAGCTAAAAAGGTGAGAACTCCTCACTCTAATTAATTTTCTAGTTAAAAATATATACTAGGATGCTGACGGTGTTTAGTAGCACCCGACACCCGTCGTCCACAAACCATGAATGGCTTGTTTGTTTGATTATTTGGTTGTTGTGATTATTTGGTTGAATTGGGTTTGGAAAATCGAATTGATACGAATTGGTTAGGATAGGACGTGCACTGTTATAAGGCGTGGGATAAGGCTAGACCTTATCCCATTTTTAGTATAGTGCCGTTGTGCTGCCGAAATTTTCTAAAAAGTGTTAGAAAAATTTAGTTAGTTGAAAATAAATATCCATATACAAACCAAACGGTTTGTATATGTACACCTATTTGATTTGACCTCGATTGAGACGATATATTTTACACATCGCCCAACTGCATAAATAAATGTGTGTTTGCTGGTTGAAACCCCACACGTGTGTTGGGATGAAAATTGACGTACACTAATCCCAATTGTTTAGTTGTATGTCAATCGATTGGTTGACAGACTGTTGTAAGCGTTGATTAGTTATATTTAATGCTTATGCAGTTGTGTAGTGCACTTTGGATGATGGTTTATTATATACATGTGTTGTATGCAATCCATATAAATAAAATTATATTGTATTTGATTGGGTCTCATTCCAATTTGGGAAATATGATATTTAGAAGAGAAATATTTGAAATAGAATATTTGAACCAGAAATATTTGAAATAGAATATTTGAAGTAAAAATATTTGAAATAAAATATATTAAGCCGTGTTGGTTAGATTTGCGCCATTTGGACGCGAACGGTATTTATATATCGATTTTATTCGTTTTAAAATAAATGTCGAAAGAGAAACAATTTCAAATTCGAATATTTTGAAAATAATATCGTTTATAATATAACGATGTCGAATATTTAAATTTTGGCTTAAAATTTGAATAAGAAGTTGGAATCGATTTTTAAACGATTTTTAAAATACGTTTAGAATTAAAATCGGCGAAATATATATAATATATATATATATATATATATATTAATGGCCTGAATAGGATGCGCCGCGCCGCGGTAGTTCGCGAATTTCGACCATTGACTTCGCGTGGACATTACGGGAGATCCGACCGTCGGATTCTCCTAAAACCGGACACGTTGGGTTCATGTCGGAAAGAGCTTTCCAACGAATATAAGAAATTTGAAATCTAACGGTTGGATTTGTAATTATGTCCAAATCAAATTTGGAAAAGATCGCTATGGATGCAGTTCGATGACCGTAGGTGGCAATCGACAGTACGGGCCTTGATAAAATTATTAAAAATAGCTATAATTTGTCTAAAATCAAAATAAGTGATTTGGAAGAAGTTGGGGTGAAAAACTCCACATTAGTAAGGATAAAAATAAATTTTTATCTAATTGAACTAGTATTAACTGGAATTAAAATCTGTTTATTTTTAGATAATTAAATTGGCTTTGAAAAGGTTTTAAAAATAACCAGAATTTGTGAGATGTGAATTGGAAGGGAATTGGATCGAAATTATCTTCGAAATATTTCGATGTGGGATTCCGTGATGATACAGATATTGTGGAGGGATTTGGAATATATTTATATCGTTATTCCAACACGATATTTGTTGATTTCAGAATTTGATATTGAATATAAGCCGATATATTTTCTATTCAGAGCCTTGTATTTAATGTCAAATGGGATTTTGGGTTCGTAGTGAATGGTGTCTTAAATAACACTGTTCTTGAACTCAGTTTAGAAAAGAATAAATCTTTTAATTAAGATTTAGTGAAATTGTCCAGTTAATTAGTATTTAATTGGAATCGAATTTAATTGGTTTTTGGGTTTATCGTGAACAGTGTTTTAAGTAACGCTTGTTCTTTAACCCGATTAACCATAGGATGTGATTTAGGGTTTATCGTGAATCGTGTTTTAAATGACATCGGTTCTTTAACCCAGTTAAAGATTAACATTAAGTGGAGTTTTAATGAATCTTTAATTAGATTGAAATGATATCCAAAGGAAGATTTAAGAATAAATTTAAAAAGAATTTATCTTTGATAAAATTAATGGGAACCTTTCCCTAAGAATGTGAATATTTGAATAAAAGAATATTCTCAATTGGAATGAGGCGTATGTTGTGTTTGTGTAACACTTGTTTGAAATATACGTGGGTTATTCAGAAAGGCCGGGTTTATACCCATTCTGGATAACCGATTCGACGATAAGTCAAAGGTGAAGACGGTGGTTGAAGACCGAGGGTCTTCACATCGTTTGGATAATTACTCACCATCTTGATTGGGTTGTACACCCAAGAGGAGGGAATCCGTTGGTGATCGTCCAGACGTACTTGGAGATCGACGGATATGCGAGGAAAGTGCCTCCGGTTTCATTCAGACCCAGAACGGACTTGTAAATGGACGGTGTGTCTGACATTGGATTTTGCGCTGTGTTGATTGGTTTTTATTAAATATACATCTGCCTGGAGAAGGAGAATTTATTCTCTTACTTCGCCCCTCTTTGAGACGCGCGGATCAGAGGTTGTATATCGATAGACATCAGTCGCATGGAGCGGATTGTCTGTGTGGCATACCCAAGTGGCAAATGATCAAGGCTTCTGTTGAAAAGCAAAGTCTTGTGGTGATGATCAAAGCACGGCCTTTGTGGCATAGCTTTGTGTATAGCGTTAATTCGCGAGTTTCACACCCCGGGTGGACCAAAATCGGGAGACGGACTTCAGGGAGGGCATGCGTTTTCTTCTAGTTAGAAGTGGTGTCAATGCTTAAACTTGTTGGCATTGCTTATGTGGATGATGGATTTTGAGGCACCTCGTGATATCGGTTTCGTCCGATGCTTCTGGTCGGTAGACGGGCCAGACTTACGCCCCATAGGGCGGGGAAAAGTAGTGTTCAGGGTCTATGTTTAATCCACATCGGTGGACCGACCCTGACGATCCAAGGCTTGCCTGCGAGCTTTCCTGAGACATGGGCTAGAAGTCGGTGAGGACTATCTTTTGCCTCGGCTCACAGACGGAAATCCAATTTCCAATATGTAACACCCCACATCCGTTAGTGTCACTCACAAAGGGAATGCACTAAGTTCTGTGGAGCATTTAGGGTAAAAGATGCAGATAAATTACAAGACAGACAGAAATTAAACAGCGGAAAATAAAACTTTACTTTATTGATAAGGTAGTTTGTACAACAATTGTTTCCAATATCATAGTATCATCTGTCTTACAAAATAAAGAAGCTGTTAGACCAAAAAGTGGTTCTAACACCCAAACTGAATAAAACTACGATGAAATAAGATCAAAACAGTAAAAAGAGACCAGATTTATAGTGGTTCGGCTTAGAAATGCCTACATCCACTTTATATCAATCTACTTGCTAATTTGATGAAGATACAACAATGTTTTCACTCAATCTCACTTTGATTTCATAAATATTCGCTCAATAAGTTGTTTAATTCACTCTAAGAAGTGATTTGGATTGAAGGGAGGCTCTGAAATTCGGTTCTCAAGAGTATTCAAGCTCTCAAAGTGTCAAAAGATCCTTTCAAATGACCCTTGGGGGTCTATTTATAGGCAGAAAATCATCCAGAATTCGGGTCGAGTCGGAGTGACGTGGCGGCCATCCATTCATTCTCAGGTTTGGATTCATTCTGGTGTTGATAGCGCATCAAACTGGTGGAGATCGTGGGGCGAACATGGGTAGAACGTGGTTGTAACTGCCCCGATTATTCAGGAGTTAGTGGAATGAAGCAGCAGGACGTACCCGGTTCGGTTCGGAGGAACTGATATAAGGGGTTCGGATCGGATCCGATCCGATCCGACTTACATTGGATTTGAGCTCTTTTTCATTTTATTCTGCTTCACTTCGGACCGATCTGGGAGTCACCATCCGATCCGATCCGGTATCCTTCTACTGGAAAGTCTTCTTCATATTTTGCTTTGCTGTCTTGGTGGTTCCGATCCGATCCGAATGCCTTGCCAAAATAGCCCTCTTCAACTTGACTCTCTAACTCTTTGACTTTGTGTAGCCTAGTTCACAAAGTAGGCTAACATTTTGTCCCCTCAAAGGATGCTTCTGTCGGAGATGAAGCGTGCTTTGATGTTGTCCGAATATTGGTTCTTGAATCTGAATAGTCAGAAAGTCACTTCTATTCGTTTGAAGAGATGCACTGCTGGATAAAGTCATGTCTTTTATTGCTTATATATAGGTCTTAGGATCTGCGAACAACTTTCTTTGTTTTTTAAGTCAAATCCAGAAATTCTTCTTGACATACAGTGTTTCTCTCAGGAATAATCTACTTTTATTTTTCATTTGAATTCAATTTGATTCAGATGTTAAGTTGATGAATAAAATTTCATTCGGTTCGGGTTCCGAACCGGACCGCTCTCCTCATCTACATGTATGCGTTAGATCAGTGGGCCGGACTGTGTTTGTGGGCTTGTGTGATTTCCGGTCCGAACAGAGCGTAATGCGGGGAACATGAAGGGCCATTCCACTTCCTATATAAATCCGCTGCCCTTCTTCCCTTCCTCTTCTTTCACTTTATAATTTTGCTCCAAACACTTCTCTAAAGACGGAAAGAAAAACCCTAATTCAACAAAGCTTCGAAATTCTCATTTCAATTTCTGAATTAATTACATAGGTAGGTTTGAATCATTGACTAACTCCATAACAGCAGCACCGAATTGCAGCTTGTAATCGATTTAATTGGTTTGACCATGATTTCTTTGCTCCCCCCGTCACTCGCCACCCTCGTTGATGGCGTTGGTACCATCTCGAGGTGGTGATGGAGGGTATTGAGGTTTGCCACAAGACATTTTGAGTGCGCAAGTGTTTGGGTTCATTTCGGATTGTAAACTCAAGATTGGGTTCGGTGTTAAGGAACAGGAGGCGTTGGAGAAGATGAAGAGGAAAGGATGGACTGAGGTTCACCAATTCGGATCAGGGCGAGGCAAAAGTCAGAGGTGGAAACTGAGCTTATTTATCGGGTCGGGTCGGAGAGGATCCTCAAAAATCGGTTCGGACCGGAAGGTGGAAAAGGAAGGAGAAAGGTACAATCGTTTAATCCAATCCTGACCGTTTAAGAAGCCCTCCTTCGAACCGATCCTAATGAACGCTTCCGAACCGAACCGAAAAGCAATCCGACTCAAAGCACAAAACTCATCCGATGGGCTGAATCCATGCCTTGCTCCTCCGATCCGACTCCACTGGATCTCTCCAAACCGAACCGAAAAAACAACCAACATCCCTGCATGAGAACTTATTCAACCAGCCAAACGAATACTTAACCTAACTTCCAACTTCATGAACAGTTAGGATAGCGCCCCACAATCATAAATGAACATCAAGGACTGGATTGAGCGTTGCTGTCTCTTTGAAGCTTTGCCTTGATTTCTTGAATTTCATTTTGCATTTCTTGCATACACTGCAAACATTTTAGTTCACACACATGCACCGGGGGGTACCGGCTATTTTACTCTAACTTTTGCTATCATTTCTTCAATAGTTCATTGGACATGGCTGAAAGACGCTCATCTAGGTTAGTCGAGAAGAAAGATATTCCAGAGACGTATAAGAAGATCACTCTTGAAGACATATCTTCTCCCTCTGATCTAGAATGAAATAATGAAGGTTCGGATTATGAGGTGGAAGCCCATGAGAGTGACGACGTGTCTTCTGAAGCGGATATCTCTCTGGGCGAGGAAGAAGAAAACGGGATAGGTGATAATCGGGCTCCTGACGAGCTTGAAAATGTAGAGATCTTGGACAATCCCAAAGAATCGGTGAAATCAACCATTGATGATGAAAAGTTGATACGATTTCGCCTGAAGCATGCCATCCCTAAAGCTGACACTTTGGTACCCTCAGGAGATGATCGTCCCCATAACCCAGCAGAAGGGTTTATGTCTATTACTAGGTTTATGTGCATGGTTGGAGCGGTTCCTCCATTTTCGCCTTTTGTCGTCGATTTTCTAAGACAAATGCGGATTGCCCCCATGTAATTACACCCAAATTCGTATGCATACCTGTATACTTTGTACATAGCTTATAAGGAGATTCTAGGGGAAGAACCTACCTTTGATGACATCCACTTCTTTTACAACTTCAAACATCGGAAGCAAGAGACTCCCTCTTTCTCGTACTTTGAGTCGATTTCCAAAAGGAAAATTATTCTCGAGCCTTTTAGTAGCAAACCTGGCGATTCTAAAACTGAGTGGTTTTATATCAAGCAGCAACCAGGTTGTGCTCGGAGGTGGACCAAATCAAGTAATATTCCGACCTTTGAATACTGGCTTCGAGCTTTTTATGCTGACTTGTAGCTAAACATCTTTTCACCCCTGTTTGCAGTTGAAAATCCGAAGCAGATATCTGGAGATATATACTCTGATCGCTTGAATAGATTGCTAAATGGTGACCAAAACCTCCTTGTTGTTAACGAAGTTCTCAAGGACGAATATCTCCATCGCCATGGGTTGTTATCTATCAGGCACAGCATAGGACACGGGAAAGTGCCATATGTATATTTGGCCCCGTTTAACGTCGTCACCGAGACGGGAGAAGGCTCTAAAGTTCCTCCTTTGCCAGAGAAGATCCCTTCTCCAATATCTTCTTCATCCCGGGATGATGACCTGGCGAATATACCAGCTGATGAGAGAGACAAGTATATTGCCCCCGAGGGGACATTTACTCCTGATAGACCGATCTCCCCGAAGGGGTTGCCGGCTGTTATTACTGTAGGATATACTTCTACAACAGATGATTCTACATTTCGAGGCTTGGGAGATCTTCCCTTGCCAGAAACTCTTTACTCTGATACTGATTTCCTGACTAATCCTTTAACATTTACTTCCGAAGAAGAAACTACTCCCATAAAGGCCGGGGAGACCGCACATACTAGCGCTAATACAGACTCTGGTTTGTTTGGGGGGAAATGTCACTTAGGATGCACACAAAACATTAGCACTGCACGTCACAGCACTAATGCTTCATGTTACCAATAATTCTGAAGTTTGCTTATGTTGTGGTACAGGTACGATGTCACGCCCATACTATGATCCCAAGAAGATTCGTCGCAGCATGTCTAGAGATCCAACTGGCTCCGAATATGATCATCATGAGAACTGGGGTAGAGACGATAGAAGATACTATGAATCCCATCAGACTCACACTTCACATTCTCGATCTCCGATTCAATCAGATTCAAGCAGATATAAAAGTCAGCAAAGTCGCAGTGGGGAAGACGTATCACACCCCAAAGATCGAATGCCTCCTTCAGACAAGCATTCCCGTGAAAGAAACCCACCGAAGCATGTTGATTCACGAGATAAGCATAAGACTTCTGAGACACGATCTGGAAAAGGTGACACGAACATTGTCCCGTCCAAGCGGAAACACTTTGAGCTGTCTTATCCCAGACCCCCGCCTTTGGATTCCGATTCCAAGAAGAAGCTGGCATATTTAAAAGAACAATTCCCAGAACACTATTTCGAGCATCTGACTTTCGTGCCTACGCTTGAGCCTCTTTCTTAAGGGTGGGCGGATAATGCCAGGGCAAGTATTAATGCTGTGGAGAAACAGTATGACGAAATGTACAAGTACTCTCGTCAGCTTTCCAGGATCATTCTGAATCTAATCACCAACGTCGACTCGATGAAGAAAACTGCAGATTCCGATGTGGATGTCTTGAATAACCTGGAGCGGGACATAGAAGATACGCAAGCACGGCTTGTCATAGCTCAGAGGGACGTCGGTAACTTCAAAAAACAATTTGAGGAGTTGCAGAAGCGTTATCATGATCTGTTGGAATCTCATAGCCAAGAACGTTTAGAATTGAAGAAGCAGGCTGAGGAGGCTAAGTCAGAAAATGTCCAGGTGCAGTTGGCTCGCAGTACTCTCGAGCAAGAAAAGGCTGACTTAGCTAAGAAGAACGCTGAGCTGGAGAAAAGGAATGCCGATTTGGAAGCTAAGTTAAGGGGAGCTGAGAATAGGGCTGCGTTAGCTGAGGGAAATGTCGGGGCTGCTATCAAAACTGCTGAAGATACGCACCAACAGCTGTCAGCGGCTCAGAAAGAAGTACGCGAATACGGCGAACTGATGATAGAGTTCTTTGCGCACATAATTCGTCGCCGTAACATCTCTTGGATCGAGGACTATCCGACTACCATGGTTCATGTATGGAATCAAATTATCCAATGGGAGAAGGACGAACTCAAAGTAGATTCCATCGATGAAGATAAGCTCATGGAGACGTATTTGAGGGATGACGAACCGGCACGTCTTGCCGAAGGGCGGCGCCTCATCGCTGCTGCTATGGAGGAAGAGAAACGTCAGGCTAAAGGAAAGAACACTCTCGATGTTGGTTCCTCTTCTGCTGCTTCTGGGGCGACTGAGGTGGAAAAATATGATCCCGAGAATCCGGGAATTCCCAAGGCGCCCCTTCTATCTCCCATAGCTGAGTCGGCTTCAGAGACTGTGGCAACTTCAATTGAGAAGTCGGCAGAAGCTATTTCTACCTTTTCTCCTCAGTTTGTCAAGGCAATCTCCACTTTTCGTCATATCGTTGGGCAATCAATTGGGGATCCCTTATTCTCTCCTGAACTGATAACTGTTGCTTCTCATTCTGTAGGTTCTAAGCCAATTGAAAAGGCCGACAATCCATCAACACAACTGCCCAGCGAGAAGCCTGCTACAGAGGCCATTGGAAAACAGGGCGAAGTTGCTTCTACAATTCCTGAGAAGGGAAGTGAGGGTGAGAAGAAGGATGCTGCCGATCAGACTTCTGTGCCACCTGTCACTGAGACTCCTGATGAGGGTGATGGCATGATAGGGGCTTTGAAAGATTTCCACCATGAGGACAAGTTGGATGAAGACCCCGATGTTATCATAACTGGGGGAACAGAAAGTGCTGAGGGCACGACCTTGGCAGAGAGGAAAGCTGAACTAGATAAGCGCTTGCAGGTCAAAATCGAGGAAACGGATCCTGAAAGTCTCAAGCCTCTCGCAGCAGTTTTTCCTGGATCAAGGTTAGTTATCAAACTTTCTACTAGATCCATTACCAAGGAATTAGCTAAAAAAACTTCTCTTGATCCCAGTGCTCCAGTTACTGAGAAGAAGTCTATCGATCCCAGCTCCTCCACCCCATCAAAGGGGAAGAAGAAGCGGACTAAGTCTGATGCTGACAAGGAGACTGAAAAGACTCCTAAGGAACCCAAAAAGGTCAAGCCAACTCCAAAATCCAAGTGAAGCTGATTTTTGTGTTTTCGTTCCGTCAATGGCCTGCTGTTGTCATAGCGAGTGCGGCCCTCGCATCTTTTGTTTAGTCCTGTGAATAAAATAGTCTGTTTTTCTGCAATGTCAAATGTTTGTCAGTTCATTATACAAATAAATTGCGATTGACAAATATCATATCGTATCATAACAAAGTCATTATCACTGAACAATAGATAATAAATACTAGGGGTATGTGTGTATGTATGCCCCCAATCAATCTTGAACACGTTGCCTAGTCGAGGCATGTTCGGGATTGATTAGTCATAGTTATTTGGCTGCCCCCAACTCTCTGGTGGGGTAAACTTTATACTCTCCTGTCTTATATTCAGGTTAGAGTTAATATTGAGGCGGTCTCTTGTCATGGTGCACCCTCACGCCTCAGAGGACGTCGTCTTCTCGTCCTTTATACTCTCTCTCTTTTTCGAGAGTTAGAGTTAGGAATGTCGTCTTCCCATTCCTTATGTCTTATTACGCAAACGGTCGTCTCGTTTGCCCCTTGCATATGAATTCAAGTTTTGTTTCAAGGTTCAACATTTCATAATCGCGACAAATAAGTCACATGAAGTAACGCAGGAAAGTAAATGACACAGGATATTTTTATAGTGGTTCAGCTAAGTCGTAGCCTACGTCCACTTCATAATCTTTTGTTAATATTAACAGACTTTTTTAGGCAAGTCGTGCCTTTTTACACTGTTCATAAGGACAAAAGAAAGATACAACATCCCTAATTCAGATATCGCATCAAATGCTGGGCGTTCCAAGCCCTAGGCACCTGTTCGCCATCCACGGTCGTTAACTTGAAGGCTCCTGTTTCAAGTTTCCGTATGACGACGTATGGCCCTTCCCACTTTGGTCCGAGACGAGGAAGGGATGGGAAGACCCGCTTTAGCACCAGATCCCCTGGTTCAAATGTCCTAAAGCGAACTTTCTTATCATAATAGCTTGCCATCTGGCGTCGTTGTCTAGCCGCACGCAAGTCTGCTTCGTCCCTTTTTTCTTCTACTTCGTCAAGGGACTCAAGGAGGAGTGCCCGATTCGTCATCAGGTCGTAATATGTCACCCTGTGGGAGGGAACTTCGAGCTCTACTGGTATTACCGCTTCTGAACCAAAGGAAAGAGAGAAAGGTTTATGGCCGGTTGCTGTCTTAAATGTCGTCCAATAAGCCCACAAAGCCAAAGGTAATTCGTCCACCCATTTTGCTTTTGCGCGCTCTAACCGCTTCTTGAGGATGGATTTTATGACTTTATTTACTGCCTTAACTTACCCATTCGACTGTGGATGAGCAACTGCTGTGTAGCGCTTGTCAATCTTGTATTTCTGGCAGAAATTTCTGAATTCGGCACCATCGAACTGGGTTCCATTATCGGTTACAATGGTCTTTGGGATCCCGAACCGACATATGATATTTCTAGTCACGAAACTGATCACCTTTCTCGCTGTAATCTTGGTTAGAGGTTCAGCTTCTGCCCACTTTGTAAAATAGTCCACGGCGACTATTGCATACTTGGCTCCTCCTTTAGCAATCGATAGCACACCGATGATGTCAATTCCCCACATGGCGAATGGCCACGGACTCACCATCGACTTGAGATGTGTCGGTGGTGCTCTGGGGATTTTAGCAAATCTTTGGCATTTGTCGCAGCATCGTGAATAATCAGCTGCATCTTTATTAACAGTGGGCCAGAAATACCCGTACCGTAATACCTTCTTTGCTAAAGTCTGGCCCCCTGTGTGATCTCCACACTCACCTTCGTGTACCTCTCTTAGTACACGCTTGATGTCGTCGTGTGCAATACATCGCAACAAGGGCATGGAAAATCCTTGTCGATAAAGAGTATTATCTTGAAGGACGTATCTGGTAGCTTTGCGAACAACGGCTCGCTTCTCGCTTTTCTTTGATGGAAGTACTCCACTTATAAGGAAATTCTTGATTGGGGTCATCCACGAATCTCTCTCCGGTTCTACCTCAAAAGCTAGGTCGACTTCCATTAACTCAAAACTTGGTGATCCCAATGTTTCAATTGGGACCATTTCATTCTCTTTCGGATGGTCGGAGCTTGCCAGCTTTGCTAGCCAGTCCGCCTTCTGGTATTCAGCTCTTGGAATATGCGCTATACCGTACCGCTCCAAGCTACTTAACAGTTCCTTCACTTTTCCAAGATAGGTAATAAGACGAGGTCCTCGAGCTACGAACTCCTCTCGCACCTGGCATACAACTATCTTGGAGTCACAGAAAATGTCCAATGCCTTTATTCCGAATTCCTTGGCGAGTTTCAGCCCGGCAATCAGGGCTTCATACTCTGAGTCATTATTGGTCGCTGAGAACTCCAGTCGCAGAGCATAGTATAAAGATCGTCCTTCGGGAGTTACTAATACAACTCCTGCCCCGGACCTTCGATCGTTCCTTGCCCCGTCTGTATATAGCTTCCAAGGGCTTAATTCCAACTCTTCTTCAGACTGGACCACTCTATCACCGATCGTCTCTTCTTCCCGGATCGTGAATTCCGCTATAAAATCAGCCAAAGCCTGCCCACTTATCGATCTCCGCGGTTGGAAGTCCAAATCGAATTGACTTAGCTCGATATTCCACTTGATTAACCGCCCTGACGCTTCAGGTTTCTGCAACACCTGTCTCAAGGGTTGGTCAGTGTAGATGACAATTGGGTGAGCTTGAAAATAATGCCGAAGCTTTCGGGAGGCGATTAGGAGGCTATAAGCGAGCTTTTCAATCCTTGGGTAGTTACGCTCTGCAGCTGCCAACTTCTTACTTACGTAATATACCGGCCTCTGCACCTTGTCTTCTTCCCGGACCAGAGCGGTGCTAAAAGCGTGAGCTGATACTGCTAAGTAAACAAACAGCTCTTCATGATCAACCGGCTTTGACAAGATTGGTGGTCTTTCTAGTAAATCCAGCAGATTTTGAAAGGCCTCAACACAGTCCGGAGTCCATTCAAAATTCTTCTTTCCCCTTTTTATTAGTTCAAAAAACGGGACGCATTTGTCTGTCGCCTTGGACATAAACCTGCTCAACGCCGCCACTTTCCCTGCAAGACTTTGGACATCTTTAATTTTCTGCGGTTTCTCAATGTTCCTTATCGCTGCTATTTGACTGGGATTAATTTCAATTCCTCGAGAGCTCACGATGAAACCTAGAAACTTTCCATATGCCACTCCAAATAAGCACTTCAGAGGATTCAACTTCATTCGATATCTTCGCAGGATACTGAACATCTCTGCTAAGTCTTGTGTGTGGCTAGAAGACTGCCTTGACTTGACGAGCATATCATATACATAGACTTCCATAGTCTTCCCAATCTGATCATAGAACATTCTGTTCACTAAGCGTTGGTAGGTAGCTCCAGCGTTCTTCAATCCGAAAGGCATGACCACATAACAATACATCCCCAAATCTGTAATGAAGCTTGCGTGCTATTGATCGGGCACATGCATAGGAATCTGGTTGTATCCAGAATACGCGTCCATAAAGGAAAGGAGTTCATGTCCCGTCGTTGAGTCGACAAGCTGGTCTATCCTGGGGAGTGGAAAGCTGTCCTTCGGGCAGGCTTTGTTCAGATCTGAAAAATCAATACACGTTCGCCATTTTCCGTTTGACTTCCTCACTAGAACAGGATTCGATATCCAGTCGGGATATGTCGAATCTCTGATAAACCCATTCTCTTTCAACTTTTCCACTTCTTCTTTCAAGGCTGCTGACCTCTCTGGGCCCAGCATACGCCTCTTTTGCTTTACCGGCGGGTGCTTCGGATTAATACTCAGCGAATGACTCATGATGGAAGGTGATATCCCACACATGTCAGCATGGGTCCAGGCAAACACGTCCAGGTTTGCCTTCAGAAAGTCAGCCAGTTCCTTGGCTCGATGTGGATCCAATTGGGACCCAATCTTCAACACTTTTGCTGGGTCAGCATCATCAATGGATATATCCACTGTCGTTTCATTGGGGTTGCCATTCTGCCCTCTTGTTCTTCATCCTCTCTGGGATCTAGATCTTTAGGCATTCCTCTGGGCAACTCCTTCGGGGCTGATCCTTCTAGTTGCTATGCGGAACCCTCCTTTGGAGGGGGTGAAGCACTCTTACCGTCAATGTTGAGTCCCTTCATTAACATCTTTAGTTCAGCAATGTAACAAGCTCTTCCAGATACTTGGTCACCTCTCATCACTCCTATCCCGGCTTCGGTTGGGAATTTTAACCACAAGCACCATGGCGCGATGCAAGCCCTGAATTATGCAAGGGCGGGTCTTCCCAGAAAAGCATTGTAGGGTGACTCGACATCTAGCACTACAAATAAAAGCATTCGTATTCTTCGATGGTCCCCTTGACCCAATGTCACGGGTAATTCTATATATCCCATTGGAGCCGTCAATGCTCCATTGAAGCCACGAATCCATCCTTCACAGGGCTTCAAATCTCCAGGCTCAAGTCCCGTCTGATCGAATGACTTTTTGAACAAAATGTTAACGGAGCTTCCATTGTCTACCAGTATTTTATGAACTAATGCTGGTCCAATGGTGGTGGTTATAACCAGTGGATCCTCGGTAGGTGACTGGATTCCGGTGTCGTCTCTGCTACGGAACACCACGTCATCAAACATAGTCTTTTGTTGCTTCACAGGAGTGATATCTTCCAAATCATTGCATTCATCCACGCTTATATGCTTAACCGCATTAACATATTGGTCCATTGCTCTATAACTGTGGAGTGCTGGATGCGGCCCGCCAACTATGGTGTTAATAACTATTCCTTTACCCTTTTGCTGCGCTGTTGGCTTGGGAGCAGGCTGAGTTTGATTCTGGGTCTGTCCTCCTTGCCCCCTGTCTCGTGGGGTAACTTTGTACTCGTCTAGCTTTCCTTCGCGCAACAATTTCTCAACAACATCTCTTAAGTGTCGACATTCGTTCGTTGAATGTCCATGGATCCCATGAAACAAACAAAACTTCCCAGTAGCAATTTCCTTCTCCATCGAATCTCGTGGAGGTGGTTTCTTGTACTGCAAAACATTATATATGTCTAAGTAAATGTTCTCCAATGTATCTCCCAATGGTGAATAACTATCGAACGTCTGAAATCGGGGCCTTTTGTCAGAATTATTTCCCCTTTTTCTGTTTCTTCTATTACCATTTCCACTACGGTTGCCATTGCTTCCGTTTCCGTTACCACCATTTCCATTTTTGTTTCCAACATTCACTTCGACTTTCCCAGAATTTTCTCCTGATTGCTTTACAGCGACGTTACTTTGGACAGTTTCTTTTGATACCACATCGGTCTTCCTCTTTCTGTTTGCTCTCGCTTCCTCCCGTTTTAACCAGACATTGGCCTTCTCAAAAAATGCTTCTCTTGTGGGAGGTGTCTTTCCAGAAAGATAGTCTCCAAATTCTGAATCGGGATCAACCCCCTCTATTAAAGCCATCAAGATTGTAGGTTCATGAGGGTCAGTAACTTCTTTTACAGCTAAATTAAAACGGTCCAAATATGACTTCAAGGATTCACCCGGAGCCTGCTTAATTCTCGACAAGTCGATAACAGTTTTGGATTTCCGAGCGTGGAGCCGGAATTGGTTCAGGAAACGTTCGCCTAATTCTTTGAAATTTGATACCGACCGTGCAGGAAGTCGGGTAAACCAAAATAGTGCAACATCTTCCAAGTAAATCGGGAAAGCCTTACATTTCACAGCATCAGGAGCTGCAGCCGCGTTCATGAACCATGAATATCGCATCAGATGCTGTCCAGGGTCGGTTCTTCCGTTATATCTGTCCATTTGTGGTAAATTAAATCGTCGGGGGTACTGATAGTCAAGGATATCATCAGTAAAGGGAGTATGGCTACGCTCAATGCCATAATCTTCATTAGTGTAGTTGTGACTCTCGGACATAATCTGGCGCACCATAGCCCATACTTCGGCATTAGTCAATGGCCGCTCAGGCTCTCCAGACCTAATATTCGGGTTTCCTCTAGTATCCTGACCGGGGGATTCTCGCCTTCCTCTGGCAGTTTCTGCTCTCATTTGCTCCCTACGCTCCCGGTCGATCACGGGAGGAAGGGGCTGAAGCCTCTGGATCTGAGTAGGGTTTGTGAGGTTAGGGTCCCTTGGTTGAACACGAGATCCCTGCCTTGGTAACAACGTAGGCTCTCTCAAATTCGGGTCATTGGGTTCCAATGCGCGAGCAACATCTTCGCGGGATCCCAGAGATCCGAAAGTCATCTCTTCCAAATTCTGAGGTCGTTCAAGCGGCCTCCTCTCACGAGGTCGCTCTTCCTCTGAGGAAGATGATTGATCCGCTGCAGTATTATGAACTGGGGAAGGGGTTCTCCGCCTGCGAAGCTCACCAATCTCCTCACTTATGGCTTTCATGTTCCTTTCCAACATACGGTTGGTAACCTCTTGGTTTCTCATATTCTCCCTAGTGCTCTCAAGCATGTCGAGGAGGCGCAGAAAATCTCCTTGTGTAACAGGTGCAGATGAGTTGACTTGGTCATCGGTCCTAGTGGTCGGAACCGGAGCAGTTGGAGGGGGTCGAGCAGAAGTTCCAACACCATCCATGTTCGGATCGGAGCGAGATATCGTCACTTGGCCGGGTCGGATCGGATTGGGGGTTCGGAGCGGTGTCACTTCCTCGACGTCCTCCATTCGGACCGGATCGGAGCTCTCCCTGTTCGACTGGTTCGGATTTCCTGAGCCGGTCTGATCCGCTCCCGAGCCTTGTCCGCGAGACCTTGTCACAACTGCGTTTTGCTGATTTTCACTAGCTTCATTTCCACGACTGGCTCGAATTTCCTTGCCTTTTCCTTTGGCCATAACTCTTCACCAATCAGACAACAAACACTTGAAAATGCAGAAAGTTGGGGATTAACTTCTTTGAACTCAACGGTTCAAAAAGTAGAACGATAATCCAAGAAAAACAGAGAATTCAAAGATTCTCAGTGGAAGCACCAAAATGTTAGACCAAAAAGTGGTTCTAACACCCAAACTGAATAAAACTACGACGAAATAAGATCAAAAAAGTAAAAAGAGACCAGATTTATAGTGGTTCGGCTTAGAAATGCCTACGTCCACTTTATATCAATCTACTTGCTAATTTGATGAAGATACAACAATGTTTTCACTCAATCTCACTTTGATTTCATAAATATTCACTCAATAAGTTGTTTAATTCACTCTAAGAGGTGATTTGGATTGAAGGGAGGCTCTGAAATTCGGTTCTCAAGAGTATTCAAGCTCTCAAAGTGCCAAAAGATCCTTTCAAATGACCCTTGGGGGTCTATTTATAGGCAGAAAATCATCCAGAATTCGGGTCGGGTCGGAGTGACGTGGCGGCCATCCATTCATTCTCAGGTTTGGATTCATTCTGGTGTTGACAGCGCATCAAACTGGTGGAGATCGTGGGGCGAACATGGGTAGAACGTGGTTATAACTGCCCCGATTATTCAGGAGTTAGTGGAATGAAGCAGCAGGACGTACCCGGTTCGGTTCGGAGGAATTGATATAAGGGGTTCGGATCGGATCCGATCCGATCCGACTTACATTGGATTTGAGCTCTTTTTCATTTTATTCTGCTTCACTTCGGACCGATCTGGGAGTCACCATCCGATCCGATCCGGTATCCTTCTACTGGAAAGTCTTCTTCATATTTTGCTTTGCTTTGCTGTCTTGGTGGTTCCGATCCGATCCGAATGCCTTGCCAAAATAGCCCTCTTCAACTTGACTCTCTAACTCTTTGACTTTGTGTAGCCTAGTTCACAAAGTAGGCTAACAGAAGCATAAAAATACATCTGTATTCCCCAATATAGCATGAGCCAACCATAGCAATGGAAAAGCGAATCCAAGCAAAACTTCAACTAATCTTCGAGCTTGGAAAGAGCAGCGGTCCAATCTAACCTGAGCTGTACTATTCCCTCCTCAACTACCTGGGGGGAAACAGAAGGAAAGAAGACGAAAGAAAAGTAGAGTCAGACATAAAGCCTGAGTAAGTCTAGTGACTATTCAGTCTATTGATAAGAAAAAGAGCATGATAAGTATAAACTGGAAATGGGAAAGCACCATAAACTAAGTTAAGTTGTCTAGGACCGAATATACTGTCGTACCCCATACTAATCTCTGCACCACCTAACTAGTGTCCAAACTAGTAATGTTAACGTGATCCCAATTCTGGTTGTTTCGGTTGCCTTCAGGCATACATTTATTTTTTTATTACCTAGATTTAATCTGGGGTTCCTGCTATCTACTGAACGTTGCCCTTTAGTCTAGGATACACTACCTAGAGTGGTATATGTTCCTAAACTTTCCCCATGCGTGTATCGCGAATCGTTATCGCTTGTCTAGATGCACATGTCCTGTAATGTGCTGCCCGAGTTCCGTGTCAAGGCTAATCAAGAAACACAGAACTCGGTCAGGAGCTTTCAGATATCTGCAGATGCAGATGCTAAGGTCTGTTTTTATTCCAGTGGCTATGGTCCCACTTGACCCCTCCCTCAACTAATGAAAGACGAACTTTGAGGAATGAGAACTTATATGAAGGCCCCTATATGCCCCCACTAACCTATGGCCAACCGCAACCACAACCAGATAGCGAGTGTATGGTCCGTAGGAGTTCTCCGCCTTCCCGCTTCACGTATCTCGATTGACTGAAGATGGTAGGTAGACGACGAGTTGCTATCACAGGGCTACCATTTTCTCACCGAATCACGCTGGTCCATCCTAGTCTTTAGGTTGCCATATATTGCAACCAAGGCATACCCTTGGTTCTTCTAACGCAGACCTTAACCTCTGTGAGCCCAGGAGGATCATCTGCAGCCTCACAGAGGGATACCAAGAGTACCCTCACGTCCCCTCGAAGCCTCGGGCTTCGTAACCCAATTCGTTGGAGCCTTCTTTAAAACCAGATGGACGTTCGCTCCTTCTCGTGTTATACTAAGAATTACTACTTACTTTTCTTAACTAAGGTCTACCACTTAGTTTCCTGAATCATTGTTTTCTTAACTAAGGTTTACTACTTAGTCCCTTTTCAACTAAGGTTTACTACTTAGTCCCTTTTCAACTAAGGTTTACTACTTAGTCCCCTTTCCCGTCAAGTTGGATTGGTTAAGTGTCATTAGTCAATTCAAGTTAACTTAACCAATTCATTTGTCATATTAAACTGGTTAAGTGTTATCAGTAGTTCATGTTGACTTAACCCTACCACAAACCAAGTTATATTGGTTAAGTATTTCTTATTTCTTAACCCTACCCATTCGTCTTGTATTGGTTAAGTGTTCTTTTTAACTTAACCTTAACATCTGTTTAATTAACATGTTCTAATGGTTAAGTATTGTCCCTTTCATGTTTTTAACTTAACCCTATTCATTTATCACACTATGATGGTGAAGTGTTCCAAGTTTACTTAACCCTACCCTCTAGTCTAGTTAACATGTTAAATTGGCTAAGTGTATTAAATTTACTTAACCCCACCTTCTAGTCTGGTTAACATGTTAAATTGGCTAAGTGTATTAAATTTACTTAACCCCACTTTCTTGTCTGGTTAACATGTTAAATTGGCTAAGTGTTTTTCTTAATTACTTAACCCCTACAAATATTGTCTTGTTACCATGTTAACTTGGTTAAGTGTTCCTATGGACTTAACCCTCCCAATTTAGCTTAAATGTG
The DNA here is from genome assembly GCA_030737875.1 of Allium sativum. Classification (NCBI taxonomy): domain Eukaryota; kingdom Viridiplantae; phylum Streptophyta; class Magnoliopsida; order Asparagales; family Amaryllidaceae; genus Allium; species Allium sativum. Next base: position 846,840,042 of record CM060921.1, on the reverse strand, counting down.
TTAAGTTGGTTAAGTGTTCCTATGGACTTAACCCTCCCATTCTAGCTTAACTGTTGAATTTGGTTAAGTATTAAGTTAATTGACTTAACCCTATCAATCCTGGCTTAGCCCATATTTATTAATTAAAGCACCAACCACTCACATTAGACGGGTATTGTTGCGGTTACTAGATGTGCCGGTTGGGTCCGGGCATGTTTATTCCGCAACTCAGTCTAACCTAGGGTCAGGTATTTTTCTAAATTCATAACCATCCCGTCCATTGGATCAGTTAGGGATAGCCAGGGAGGGCAGGAAACTTGTATTTTCCAAACCCAAGCCTAGACACTATCCTCTCTCTCACCCTAGAACATTTTGGTGTATGTGATCAGAAGGGATGTCATATATTTTAATTTTAAAACTAATGGTGTAAAGGATTACACCAATCATGTCCCTAACCCATTTCATGATTTTGGGCCTACCTACATCATATTTTCTTAGTTTACATATTTTATCTCCTTACATTTTATATGTAAATATTTGCGGCCCATTATTCAAATTCATTCTTATTGGGTATAATAGCTTATACCACCTAAATGTTCTCAAGTCGTTGGCATATGTCAAACATGCCAACACATATGTTTTATTTTTACCCCAACGTTATTACCGCCGTTTTATATGTTCGCGATATTATGACATATGTTGGGCTTCAACATTTCAGCCCAACTTAGCAACATAAAAAGGGAAAGCCTAGAACATGATATATTCTAAGCAGCATAAAAGGGGTGTGTGAACGCATGAACTTGCAACATAGCGATTTAACCAACATAAATTATGTGGTGCATGAACTTGAAATATAGCGATTTATTTAACATAAATTAATGGTGCATGAACTTGCAATATGGCGGTTTAATTAACACAAATTAGTGGTGCATGAACTTGCAATATGGCTATTTAATTAACACAAATTAGTGGTGCATGAACTTGCAATATGGCTATTTAATTAACACAAATTAGTGGTGCATGAACTTGTAATATGGCTATTTAATTAACACAAATTAGTGGTGCATTAACTTGCAATATGGCTATTTAATTAACACAAATTAGGGACTTGTGTACTTGCATTGTAATATCATCTAGTTTTGACATAAAACATGAACCTAAACATGAATCATGGGTTACAATCAAATCATGTAAACTTGCATTCTAGAATATGAATCTACTCAATTAGGCGTCACATATATTATCATATGATTTTGATAACAACATAAGCCTAAAACATATTTTCATTTAGGCATAACACTAAACATAAACTAGTCATGTCCATAAAGTCAACATAAGTTCACAAAGATGCTTACTTTTGTCACTAATACAAAAGTATGGTTTAACTTGAATCATGAGGCCTATTCCAACATAAATTTATATGAATCATAATACCCAAATGGGTACGACTACCCTAAAAATGATCATAGGAATATACATATAAGTGTCTAAATCATGTAGCCATAATAGTGGATCATACTTGCACAAGTCTCAACTTTTTTTTTGTAACAAAATGTGTATGCAACTTTTATTAACCAAAATCATGTAAGAGTCAATTTCCAACATGAATCTCATACTTGTAAGGTGTGTTGCTTTTCATTGCAAACGCACAATTAATCATGGTAATTATATTACAACATCCCAAATCCATTTATAATAAAATCATAGCAACATACAATTATAAACTAGCATCATCACAATTAAAGTACGATTCCACTTTCATTCTACACAAATCAAGTCCCAATTGTTATTCATATCGGAATAGCACTCTATTTACAACGTATAACGAATTTTGTATTCAGGATTCTGAATTCCGAATTTGGTGATGCTATCCTTTGTTGTAGATGTTGTTTTTGATTTATTTGTTGTAGCTTTAAGCTTTTGAATCCACTCTTAATCATCTCTTAATTTGACGGCTACTCCTAGTCTTTCTTCAGCAGCATGACGGCTCCATTCTTATTTTATTTGTATGAATTAGGTTGAGTCTTAGGTCCTTTTAATAGAGTTGTAAATTGATTTGAGCCGTCGATGAGGCCAAGATTAATGTAAGCCGTTTGTCTTAAAGAGAAACCAATCAAGAGTGGACATGTAAGCCCTAGTGACACAAGATGTCTTAGAAAATGTCATACAGCCAATCAGGGAAGGCCATGTCAGCACTTATCATTACCCGACCAATCATACAAAGCCACGTAGAAAAAAGCAATCTTTGACCCAAAAAAATGCGCCACGTGTACGTGTCATATATATATATATATATGCATATATGTATATATATATATATATATATATTTCCTTTATATATGTATATATATATATATATATATATATTTCTTTTTATTTATTTTCCCAATTAACCATTTATATGAACTGCGTTCACACTAAGCCACTTTCTAGCCATTCCCCTAAAAAAATATGGCGCTGGCGGGGATCGAACTCTGTACCTCCTATATGCAAGTCACATGTTCCAACCAAATGAGCTACTAAGTCTTTTGCTTACAAACCTTAGAACAATGCTAAACATTAATCTTTTCCCATTTTTTTTCATGTTTTGTTACAATATTTAAATTAAAGATATCTTCTTCATACGTTATCCGTTTTGCGCAAACACAGACTCTATCTCAAGTAGAATTCCGAGACGAACGCAATGGAGATGTCCGTTTTATTTAATTCTCACGTTTTAAATAAAGTATTCTTTAATTTATCAATTTACTGTTAACCGAAAACTCGGGGTGTTACATTCTCCCCTCCTTTTAGGATTTCGTCCCCGAAATCTTCAAGTTAGGAAGAATGTGTCCTACCATCCAATCATCCAACTACTCAACCATTCAATCACAGGCATCTATTGTCCTTAAAAAGACTTCTAATGCTTCATGATCATATGCATAGTGTGTGTGTACTTGTCCTTATCTAATGCAAAATCAGGCGATCTCCTGATTCAGTTGACCTCCTTAATGCAAATCATGTCAGTGCCATGTGTTCAATCATGTATGCAAGCATCCCTAGTTATGTAAATACTACATGTGTGCACAGCCATTCATCCATGTGCAACATCCATATGATAACATATTAAGTTCAACTTACAAACAAATGCATACTTGTAAATGCAATATGTAAGCGTCTGAACTGATCTAGTGCCTAATACGTATGCATATGCATTCACTCGCAACCATTAGCAACCACTCGCAACCATCAACCATAACATGTTTCAAATACATGTTTACATACAAAAGAGTTTCCACCTAAGGATCGAAGATACGACCTAAAGGATATACTTTGGAAAGAGAGGAACAATTATGCGTAAAACTCCTACAAAAAGAAATCAAGGATGCACCCTTAAGGAAAAGGGTATGATGCTAGTATCTAGTCTTCTTGAGCTTTACTCCACTGTATCTTAACTAGTTAATCTTCATGATTGTGAAGTTTCTGACCTCCATTTCCAAAATAAACAGATGTCAATCATGGTACCAAGTGTATATATACTAGGATGATTAGAGGTCTCTCCTCCTAGCTTATCCATCATGCCATAACTATGAGGTTCGAAAGGTCACTACGTACTTTTTACCTCTCTGAAGGTTAGTTTTTCTCTATTTAGAGCGCCTGCCACAACTATCCATCTTTCACGCAATCCATCCTAGTCGAACTCAACATTCCTCAAGTACAAGCCCCAAAGGCCTAAACCAATTTCAGACAAGCACCCAAGGAATATCTCCTCCGAATTTAGACGATCTACGTAAGATGATATAAGCAAACTCGATAGTTACTCTCAAATCCCTACTAACCAAAAATAAATTGGTCGAACCACCAATTGGATTTGAGACTCTAGTGGGATCTTTCTACTCTATAAGTACTAAGGTGCAGAGACCCAACTATGGAAGTAGACATGAACAAATGCGAAGCGCTAAAACCGAAAGAGTACAAACAGAAAAACTAGACTCTTTCAACAGAACTTTGCTACCTTTCTCCTAGGTACGCTTAGAGGTGAAAGTATGCACTCGCCCTTCTGAAAATCCTGTCCCTCGTTCTTGCTCTTGTCCTTAATTATATGCCCTATTATACCCTAGTAAAGATACTTCCTCTTGTCTTAGGTTTTATAATTCCTCCCTCCTTCGTGAGCTAAATCTACATCCATGAAATCCTCATCCTTGGGTTGTGCTCCTTAGCCAAACTCCTCATCCTCTTCCTTGTGTAAACGTGTTGATAAACCCCTTGAAAGCTGCCTCCATCGTACAGAATCCCCTACAAGGCTCGAAAGAAAACTGGCCGCAGGTGAAACTACTACGGCTATAGATGGAAGTCGGGCACTACTTTGCCCTTTTATGAGGTTACCTCCCAGAAAGCCAGGAGCCCCAGAGACTCAAGAAAGAAGGAAACGAGGACTCAAACAGAGAATCAGAAGATAATGCGTATGGCTTTGGGGAATATGCCTTTAAAATAAAACTTTTCTTTTGAAAATGCTTCTTTAAAAACTATTTTGAAAAATAATTTTTCAAATCTTTATCTGATCCGGTAACCTTCAGCTCTGATACCACGTGTAACACCCCACATCCGTTAGTGTCACTCACAAAGGGAATGCACTAAGTTCTGTGGAGCATTTAGGGTAAAAGATACAGATAAATTACAAGACAGACAGAAATTAAATAGCGGAAAATAAAACTTTACTTTATTAATAAGATAGTTTGTACAACAATTGTTTCCAATATCAGATTATCATCTGTCTTACAAAATAAAGAAGCATAAAAATACATTTGTATTCCCCAATATAGTATGAGCCAGCCATAGCAATGGAAAAGAGAATCCAAGCAAAATTTCAACTAATCTTCGAGCTTGGAAAGAGCAGCGGTCCAATCTAACCTGAGCTGTACTATTCCCTCCTCAACTACCTGGGGGGGGGAAACAGAAGGAAAGAAGACGAAAGAAAAGTAGAGTCAGACATAAAGCCTGAGTAAGTCTAGTGACTATTTAGTCTATGGATAAGAAAAAGAACATGATAAGTATAAACTGGAAATGGGAAAGCACCATAAACTAAGTTAAGTTGTCTAGGACCGAATATACTGTCGTACCCCATACTAATCTCTGCACCACCTAACTAGTGTCCAAACTAGTAATGTTAACATGATCCGAATTCTGGTTGTTTCGGTTGCCTTCAGGCATACATTTATTTTTTTATTACCTAGATTTAGTCTAGGGTTCCTGCTATCTACTGAACGTTGCCCTTTAGTCTAGGATACACTACCTAGAGTGGTATATGTTCCTAAACTTTCCCCATGCGTGTATCGCGAATCGTTATCGCTTGTCTAGATGCAAATGTCCTGTAATGTGCTGCACGAGTTCCGTGTCAGGGCTAATCAAGAAACACAGAATTCGGTTAGGAGCTTTCAGATATCTGCAGATGCAGATGCTAAGGTCTGTTTTTATTCCAGTGGCTATGGTCCCACTCGACCCCTCCCTCAACTAATGAAAGACGAACTTTGAGGAATGAGAACTTATACGAAGGCCCCTATATGCCTCACTAACCTATGGCCAACCGCAACCACAACCAGATAGCAAGTGTATGGTCCGTAGGAGTTCTCCGCCTTCCCGCTTCATGTATCTCGATTGACTGAAGATGGTAGGTAGACGACGAGTTGCTATCACAGGGCTACCGTTTTCTCGCCGAATCACGCTGGTCCATCCTAGTCTTTAGGTTGCCATATATTGCAACCAAGGCATACCCTTGGTTCTTCTAACGCAGACCTTAACCTCTGTGAGCCCAGGAGGATCATCTGCAGCCTCACAGAGGGATACCAAGAGTACCCTCACGTCCCCTCGAAGCCTCGGGCTTCGTAACCCAATTCGTTGGAGCCTTCTTTAAAATCAGATGGACGTTCGCTCCTTCTCGTGTTATACTAAGAATTAGTATTTAGTTTTCTTAACTAAGGTTTACCACTTAGTTTCCTGAATCGTTGTTTTCTTAACTAAGGTTTACTACTTAGTCCCTTTTCAACTAAGGTTTACTACTTAGTCCCCTTTCCCGTCAAGTTGGATTGGTTAAGTGTCATTAGTCAATTCAAGTTAACTTAACCCATTCATTTGTCATATTAATCTGGTTAAGTGTTATCAGTAGTTCATGTTGACTTAACCCTGCCACAGACCAAGTTATATTGGTTAAGTATTTCTTATTTCTTAACCCTACCCATTCATCTTGTATTGGTTAAGTGTTATTTTTAACTTAACCTTAACATTTGTTTAATTAACATGTTCTAATGGTTAAGTATTGTCCCTTTCATGTTTTTAACTTAACCCTTTTCATTTATCACACTATGATGGTTAAGTGTTCCAAGTTTACTTAACCCTACCCTCTAGTCTAGTTAACATGTTAAATTGGCTAAGTGTATTAAATTTACTTAACCCCACCTTCTAGTCTGGTTAACATGTTAAATTGGCTAAGTGTATTAAATTTACTTAACCCCACTTTCTAGTCTGGTTAACATGTTAAATTGGCTAAGTGTTTTTCTTAATTACTTAACCCCTACAAATATTGTCTTGTTACCATGTTAAGTTGGTTAAGTGTTCCTATGGACTTAACCCTCCTATTCTAGCTTAAATGTGTTAAGTTGGTTAAGTGTTCCTATGGACTTAACCCTCCCATTCTAGCTTAACTGTTGAATTTGGTTAAGTATTAACTTAATTGACTTAACCCTATCAATCCAGGCTTAGCTTATATTTATTAATTAAAGCACCAACCACTCACATTAGACGGGTATTGTTGCGGTTACTGGATGTGCCGGTTGGGTCCGGGCAGGTTTATACCGCAACTCAGTCTAACCTCGGGTCAGGTATTTTTCTAAATTCATAACCATCCCGTCCATTGGATCAGTTAGGGATAGTCAGGGAGGGCAGGAAACTTGTATTTTCCAAACCCAAGCCTAGACACTATCCTCTCTCTCACCCTAGAACATTTTGGTGTATGTGATTAGAAGGGATGTCATATATTTTAATTTTAAAACTAATGGTGTAAAGGTTTACACCAATCATGGCCCTAACCCATTTCATGATTTTGGGCCTACCTACATCATATTTTCTTAGTTTACATATTTTGTCTCTTTTCATTTTATATATAAATATTTGCGGCCCATTATTCAAATTCATTCTTATTGGGTATAATAACTTATACCACCTAAATGTTCTCAAGTCGTTGGCATGTGTCAAACATGCCAACACATATGTTTTATTTTTACCCCAACGTTATTACCCATGTTTTATATGTTCGCTATATTATGACATATGCTGGGCTTCAACATTTCAGCCCAACTTAGAAACATAAAAAGGGAAAGCCTAGAACATGATATATTCTAAGCAGCATAAAAGGGGTGTGTGAACGCACGAACTTGCAACATAGCGATTTAAGTAACATAAATTATGTGGTGCATGAACTTGAAATATAGCGATTTAATTAACATAAATTAATGGTGCATGAACTTGCAATATGGCGGTTTAATTAACACAAATTAGTGGTGCATGAACTTGCAATATGGCTATTTAATTAACACAAATTAGTGGTGCATGAACTTGCAATATGGCTATTTAATTAACACAAATTAGTGGTGCATGAACTTGCAATATGGCTATTTAATTAACACAAATTAGTGGTGCATGAACTTGCAATATGGCTATTTAATTAACACAAATTAGGGACTTGTGTACTTGCATTGTAATATCATCTAGTTTTGACATAAAACATGAACCTAAACATGAATCATGGGTTTCAATCAAATCATGTAAACTTGCATTCTAGAATATGAATCTACTCAATTAGGCGTCACATATATTATCATATGATTTTGATAACAACATAAGCCTAAAACATATTTTCATTTAGGCATAACACTAAACATAAACTAGTCATGTCCATAAAGTCAACATAAGTTCACAAAGATGCTTACCTTTGTCACTAATACAAAAGTATGGTTTAACTTGAATCATGAGGCCTATTCCAACATAAATTTATATGAATCATAATACCCAAATGGGTCCAACTACACTAAAAATGATCATAGGAATATACATATAAGGGTCTAAATCATGTAGCCATAATAGTGGATCATACTTGCACAAGTCTCAACTTTTTTTTTTGTAACAAAATGTGTATACAACTTTAATTAACCAAAATCATGTAAGAGTCAATTTCCAACATGAATCTCATACTTGTAAGGTGTGTTACTTTTCATTGCAAACGCACAATTAATCATGGTAATTATATTACAACATCCCAAATCCATTTGTAATAAAATCATAGCAACATACAATTATAAACTAGCATCATCACAATTAAAGTACAATTCCACTTTCATTCTACACAAATCGAGTCCCAATTGTTATTCATATCGGAATAGCACTCTACTTACAATGTATGACGAATCTTGTATTCAGGATTCTGAATTCTGAATTTTGTGATGCTATCATTTGTTGTAGATGTTGTTTTTGATTTATTTGTTGTAGCTTTAAGCTTTTGAATCAACTCTTAATCGTCTCTTAATTTGACGGGTACTCCTAGTCTTTCTTCAGCAGCATGACGGCTCCATTCTTATTTTATTTGTATGAATTAGGTTGAGTCTTAGGTCCTTTTTATAGAGTTGTAAATTGATTTGAGCCGTCGATGAGGCCAAGATTAATATAAGCCGTTTGTCTTAAAGAGAAACCAATCAAGAGTTGACATGTAAGCCCTAGTGACACAAGATGTGTAACACCCCGAATTTTCTATTAACACTAAAGTTGCTAAAATATTAATAAGTGTGTAAGAGAGGGGATGTATCTAATATGAATATAAAAATATTAATAAGTGTGTAAGAGAGGGGATGCATCTAATATGAATATAAAAATATTAATAAGTGTGTAAGAGAGGGGATGTATCTAATATGAATATAAAAATATTAATAAGTGTGTGAGAGAGGGGATGTATCTAATATGTATATAAAAACAATAATAAGTAAAGGGGGATGTATCTAATATGTACATTGTAGAAAAAATATATATATTTATGACATGAATAGAAGTTTATTAATATGCTGAGTGTTTGCTGAGTCACTTCTGACTCATTGCTGAATCAACAAGATAAACCCCATCTTGTCTGAACGGCTGCGGTTATTTCTAGGTTAAATCTAATGGCCTAAATGAATTCTAAAATCTATAAATAAGTGGGTAGACCCTAGACCTAAATCACTTGTAAAATTAGAGAAGCTACCGTCATGCTGCTGCCATGGAGTTCAGCATAGCCGTCACAAACTAAGAAGAGGAAGCCTAATCATCTACAACTAAATTTACACAAATCAAATCAAAAGATCTCTCTTTCTCTAATTCTTTTCTTTTGTTGGTGAGTATGATGATTCTCACAAGACTATTACAAACTAATTTGACTCAGTTATGAATGGATCACAAGAAAGTGATGTGATTTGTAATTGTAAATTCTATATATTGTGGATCTCTTATTATGTTATTATGCTGTCGTATGATGTAAATTATATATGCTATGTCATGCTATGTTGTAAATTCTCTTATGCTATGTCGTGCTATGTTGAGAATCATGTCAAGCTATGTTATACTATCATACTATGCCATGTTATAAATCATGCTATATTATGTTGAAAAATCATGATGTTGTTGGATCATGCTTAAAGTTATGTTTTTTTTTCTTAATTTAAATGGATCTTGTTTATGGGAATTTGCCTATTAGGTTAGGTGTACCCATAAACTTGAAACTATAATTAAATAAAACTTGATTATGGGAATTTGCCTATTGAGTTAGGTGTACCCATATAAAACCATGTTGTTAAAAAATTAGATGATGTTGATTCACACATGTTCATATGTAAGTTTATGAAAATTGATTGAGATTATATTAGGTGAATTTTGAACAAGTTGACACCTTTAGGTCCATGACATGTATAATCTATGCAAGTTGGACATATGCAAGTTTCACCCCTTATTATGATTCATTTGGTCACATATACATGTTGTTATTATGATAATCTCTTTTATGCTATGAGTTAGGCTATTCGAGTCTAACATATATTTTGCGAATAAACGTTCAAACGTGGGGTAGGGTTAATATTAGGAATTAATAAATTGGGTGCAATTTTGTAAGATGTTGCATACCATGAATGAATGTCCATAATTGAGTCAATTATGGACATTGTTAAAAATTGGAAGTAATTAATAATTCAAGTAGGGAATTATTAAAATTGGGGGAAAGTGGATTATTATTAATAATCAATGCTTAGGACACGAGGTTGGACCCGTTTGTGATGTAAACCTGCCCGGACCCGCCCGGCAAATCCAGTGGTCACAAATGTCGGCCCAATGTGAGAGGTCCTAGGCCCAAACTAAAGCATAACAGTTGTAAAGACACGAGGTTAGACTCTTTTATGGTGTAAGACTGCCCGGACCCGCCCGACAAATCCAGCTGCCATAAATGCCAGTCTAATGTGAGAGGTCTTTATGAGGTTATGGCCTTAATGAACTAAGAAATACTTAACCAGATAATCATGTAAGGTAGGACATGGGGGTTAAGTAGGTGCCTTGGGTGGCATGAGGAATCTGGTGGTTGCCTTTAGAGGCATTTGAAATACGATTAGACTTAACCAAACACACGTGTAAATGAACATGACTAAGTGGGTTAAGTGGGATGGACTAATGGGGCCAAGCTTAGGTGGAATGCTTGTGGTAAATAGTAGGGGCCCATTTCAACCAGTATTCCAAAACGTATCTTTGTGGGCTCGACCCAAGTCGAGGACGGGACACGCATACTGGGCTTGACTATAAGAGGCCAAAACAGGGAGCGGTGGCAACGCAAGTCCAACGGGTTTCATATGCGTGTGTGGACCCGGGCTGGTAGGTAAGACGTTGTTGCATCGTGTAGGTATAAGCCGTGCATGTCCGTTGTATCAGGTTGCCACTTTAGGGGAGTGATACACCCCACTGTGGGGCCAGCACGGGTATCTACGAGTTAGGGAGCCGATCGAATAATGGGAAGTAGGGTACACCTAGTGGAGATAGGGGCAAGCGGCACCTATGTAGTCAGCTAGGGGTACGTAAAGCCATTGGGAAAGTTTCTAAGTGAAGCTAAGTGGGATGAATCTTTAGGGTGACTGGTGTGGTGCAGTATAGTGTTTATCCTTTAGTATTTAGGAGCGCCTATAACGTTGCCTTTAGCGATTGTCTATGTCCTTAATCTGCTCTTCATAGACATTTTCTTGTTTTCCAGCTTATGCCTTAGTCCAGTTATTTTGGTAATAGTATTGTAGAATTATCATATTCACCAGACTTTATGTCTGACCCCCTCTTTTCCATCCTTTTTCTCCCTTCAGGTCCGCAGGTTGGGCCAAGTTCTAGTGGAGTCTAGTTGGATCGCTTATCTTCTGGAAAGCTTGGACTGCTGAAGTAAAGTCCAGCTTGTTATCTTTCTTTTTAATGGCTATTCATGTAATGGGATTATGTACTTGTTTTATCAAGATAGATATTGTACTTGACATTGAATATGGTGTTATGATGTAATCAAACATGTTTTGACTTCTGCTACAATGAAATAAAGTTTTTGAATTTCCAAGTACTATTTTATATCTGTCTTGTTGTAATTTTACTGTTCTATATTCACTTAATACCTCCATGGAAGTTAATGCATTCCCTTTGTGAGTGACATTAATGGACGTGGGGTGTTACACGTGGTATCAGAGCATAAGGTTACCATAACAGATAAAAAAAAAAATTTAGAATTTTTTTTTTCTAAAGTATTTTCGGAAGAAGTGCTTTCAAAAAAAAAAAATGTTATTTAAAGAGAGTTTTTATGAAAAACATAATCCCAAATAGCCACATCCTTATCTTTATCTTTCGAATTCTCCATTTTGAATCTTTCCTTTTTCGTTTCAACATGGCTGAAGATCTTAATCTCCCAGAAGGTGTGACGATTCCAGGGTGGTTTAGGAGATACTTGGAGGCTAGGGCCACCACTGCAGGCCCAGCGGATACTCCTCCACCCCTAGTTGCACCCATTCCTCCTCCTCCTCCTCCTCCACGTGTTGACACTTTTGCAAAGACGTGCAAGGAATTCAAGGCTATGGGAGGAAAAACTTTTCAAGGGACTGAGACGTTTGTGGAGGCCAGAGATTGGCTTAAGGAGACTGAGGAATTGTTGGATATCTTTGAAGTGGAAGATGGGAGGAAAGTCCGTTTAGCTGCTTGGTTAATGAAGGGAGAGGCCTCGTTTTGGTGGGAGGTCACTAACGGGGAACGTCCAGTTGATTCATGGGCGGATTTCAGACGAAGGTTTGAGGCAAAGTTTCTTTCAAGGGCAGAGGAGAACTTAAATATGGAAAAATTCCTGGCTCTAAAGCAAGGGAGCTCATCAGTAAAGGAATATGTCAATAAATTTAATCAGTTAGCAAGGTTTGGCTTGGAGTTGGTGAACACGCCAGAGAAGAAAGCTTTGAGGTTCGTTAGAGGCTTGAGTGAACCGTTGCAAGGGTTGGCTATGACCCACATCCCTATGGGAGCCACCTTTGAAAAGCTAGTAGAAATGGCACTTATGCATGAGGATAAGGCAGTTGAAAAGAAAGGGGATCAGAAGAAACCCCAACAGCAAAATAAGAAGGGTGGTAAAAACAATAATGGCAAAGGGAAGAAGAAATGCTTCAATTGTGGGACGCCTGGCCATCTCAGCAAAGATTGTAGAAAGAAAAAGAAGACTGGTTGTTTTCATTGTGGAGATGAGGGACATTTAGTGAAGGACTGTCCAAAGAAGGGGCAGAGGGCAGGGTCTACCTCGGGAGGACAGGTGCAGGCTCTTATGGCACCAGGGCAGGCAAGGGGGCAAGTTCAGGCTATTGCGGCCCCACCGCTGCAAGAAAGAGGTAGAACAATTTCTGTTGAAAGCTTAGTTTTTCTGTTTGATCATCCTGTCCGTACCTTATTCGATTCTGGCGCATCTCATTCGTTTATCTCTGCATCATTAGTTGAATCACTGCACTTGAACACCAGTTTAGTAGAAGATCCCTTGGTCGTTTCAAATCCAATTGGGGGTTCGGCTCATTTGACCATGATATGTTTGGATTTGAAAATCTCTATACTTAGCGTTGAATTTAGATGTGATGCTTATGTATTGGGCTTCACGGGCTATGGGCTAATTTTAGGAATGGATTGGTTGTCTAGAAATAGGGCCATTCTTGATTGTGAAAGGAGAGTAGTTAGGCTTGCGACTCGCCTTGGTAATGCTCTCGACGTCTTTTGTAATCCCATAAATTCCGTTATGCTAAGTTATCTTGAATCGCTTGACGCGTCTGTAGAGAACCTGCGATCGGTAGAAGTGGTCCGGGAATATCCGGATGTGTTTGAGGAGGTGAAGGGCTTACCTCCAAAGCGGGAGATAGACTTTCGAATTTATCTTGTGGATAATGCTAAACCCGTATCTTTGCCAGTGCGCCACATGGCTCCTCGTGAAAGGAGGGAACTCAATAAGCAAGTAAAGGAGTTGCTTGAGAAGGGGTTCATAAGACGTAGTATATCGGAGTGGGGTGCTCCAGTAGTTTTTGCCACAAAGGCGGGTGGGTCTCTTAGACTTTGTATGGACTATAGAGAACTAAACAAGCTTACTAAAAAGAACCGACACCCACTGCCGAGGATTGACGATCTCTTTGATCAGTTAGTTAGCGCCTCAGTGTTTTCGCAGTTGGACTTAGCCACTGGCTTTCATCAACTGAGAGTGGCTGAGGATAGTATAGATAAGACTGCTTTTAGGACTCCTGACGGATTCTATGAATGGCTAGTGATGCCCTTTGGTTTGACAAACGCCCCTGCAAATTTTGTTGATTTGATGAGTAGGGTGTTTAGGGAATACCTTAACAAATTCGTGGTAGTCTTTGTGGATGACATCTTAGTCTTTTCTAAGAATAAAGAAGAGCACTCCCTACATCTTAGGGAAGTGTTGGAAACCCTTCGAGCGCATAACCTGAAGGCAAATTTTCTAAGTGTCACTTCTGGAGGAAGGAAGTACGGTTCTTAGGGCACGTGGTTTCCAAAGAAGGGATAGCAGTGGATCCCGCAAAGGTAGTGGCCATCCAAGATTGGAAGGTCCCTAAAAATGCAACCGAAGTAAGAAGTTTCTTGGGGTTGGCTGGCTATTATAGGAAGTTTATCAAAGACTTCGCAAAAATATCAGCTCCATTAACACGGTTAACGAAGAAGAACCTGGTTTTTACGTGGGACAAAGATTGCGATGATGCGTTCCAACGTTTAAAGAGAGCCTTAACTTCAGCCCCAGTCTTAGTGCTGCAAGACGGGAATAAACCGTTTACCATCTATATTGATGCTTGTGGGACGGGACTTGGCGCGGTCCTCATGCAAGAGGGAAGAGTAATAGCCTATGGTGGAAGGCAGTTGAGGGTTCATGAAAAGAATTACCCCACGCATGACTTAGAGCTAGCCGCAATTGTTTTCGCGCTTAAGTCTTGGCGTCACTATCTTCTTGGTGAGAAATTTGAACTGTTCACTGACCACAAATCATTAAAATACTTATTCTCTCAGAAGGATTTGAATTTAAGGCAGCAACGGTGGATGGAATTCTTAGCCTCCTACGATTTTGAAATAGCATATACCCCGGGCAAGGGTAACGTGGTGGCAGACGCCTTAAGTAGGAAAAGGTTGTCCTTGAGTCCGTTGTTTGTTGAACGACAAAGCTTAGAATTCATCTCTATGTTTGACTTTAGACCCTCCGTTGACTTAGTACCCGGTCTGTTAGCATCCTTGGAGGTTAGACCTACACTTCTAGGACGGGTTGGTGAGGCACAGCGAGACGACCCACAGTTGGTTGAGATAGTAGAAAAGCTCAAAGGGGGGGAGTCGTCAAGCCATCTTCGTAGGTATACCCTAGACGATAAGGGTTGGTTACGAAGGGATAATAGACTTTGTGTACCACAAGACGAAGACTTAAGGAAGGCCATTCTTGATGATGCTCATCGCTCAAAAATGACCATTCATCCCGGCGGGGATAAGATGTACAAAGATATGAAGCGGGTTTTCTTTTGGGCCGGTATGAAAAAGGATGTGGTCGAGTACGTCGCTAGATGCTTGGTGTGCCAACGAGTTAAAGCAGAACAAAAGAAACCCGGTGGGTTGCTTCACCCGTTAGAAGTTCCACTATGGAAATGGGAAAGCATCTCAATGGATTTTGTGGATGGATTACCAAGATCAAGGAAGAGTAACACGGGGATTTGGGTTATAGTAGATAGACTTACTAAAAGCGCCCAATTTATTCCCGTGAAAAGTAAGAGGACTGCTCCGTGGCTGGCTTCTGTATACATTAAGGAGATAGTTCGTTTGCACGGTATTCCTTCTAGTATAGTAAGCGACCGTGACCCCATCTTTACTAGCGAATTTTGGAAGAGTTTACAAGAGGTGGTAGGGACTCAGCTATGTTTGAGCACCGCATATCATCCTCAGACAGACGGCCAGACCGAGAGGGTGAATCGCATTCTAGAGGATCTTTTAAGGCTTTGTATCCTAGACTTTGGGGGTACATGGGAAGAGCACCTTCCGTTAGTAGAATTCGCATATAATAATAGCTTTTAGTCTAGTATTGGCATGGCACCTTTCGAAGCTCTTTATGGAAGGCCTTGCCGTTCGCCTACATGTTGGTGGGAATCTACCGATAAAATCCTACTTGGGCCCGATATGGTTAGGTAAACCTCGGAGAAGATTGAGTTGATTCGAAGGAGGATGAAAGCAGCACAAGATAGGCAAAAATCGTATGCTGATAAGAGGAGGACAGATCTTGAGTTTGACATTGGGGACATGGTTTTTATCAAAGTATCTCCGTTACAGAATGTTGTTCGCTTTGGGTCCGTGGGGAAATTAGCACCAAGGTTTGTAGGGCCGTTTCCTATAAAAAAACAGGATTGGGAAGATGGCATATAGGGTGGAGTTGCCTGAGAAACTTAGTGGAGTACACGACGTATTCCATGTATCACATTTGAGAAAGTGTTTGCACAAGACCGCGGAGGTGGTAGAGCCGAGCTTGCTTAAAGAGGTGGAAATAGAGCGTGATGCAACAATTAGACGAGCTCCTACATGCATTCTTGGGTCGGAGATCAAAAAGTTGAGGAATCGAGAGGTCAGACTGGTTAAAGTGCAATGGGGAGATGATGAGAGCAACGCAACTTGGGAGACAGAAGAGAAGATGCGTTCGTTGTACCCTTTTCTTTTTGAGGGTATGTCTTTTAATTTCTCCTTTATCGCTTAGCTTATCTTATCTTATCTTTAGTATGTCCTCTCATTAGTATCTTTGACCTTTAGTTAGGATAATCTTATGGTTGAAACATGTGTTTGAGACATGTTATGTCTGATGGATGCAAAATGGATGCAAGTGTTTGCTAGTGGTTGCTCGTGGATGCATATATACACACACTTTAGGCACTAGATCGGCTCAGTCACTTCATATTGCATATTGCATATATATAGATGTATTTAGTATAATGGATGTATAATGGTTGTACCATCATATGGATGCTGCATTCGGTTGAATGGGTGTGCACGCATATAGAAGTAGTATGTAAGCAATTAGGATCTTTTGCATACATAATGGATTCATGACACTTACATAATTTGCATTAAGGAGGTCAACTGAATCAGTAGACCGCCTGATTTCACATTAGGTAAGGACATGTACACACACTTGCATATGATCATAAAGCATTAGAAGTCTTTTAAGGACAATGGATGCCTGTGTATGATGGATGAGTAGATGGACGTTTGGATGGTAGGATATACATTCTTCCAGACTTGAAGATTTCGGGGACGAAATCCTAAAAGGAGGGGAGAATGTAACACCCCGAATTTTCTATTAACACTAAAGTTGCTAAAATATTAATAAGTGTGTAAGAGAGGGGATGTATCTAATATGAATATAAAAATATTAATAAGTGTGTAAGAGAGGGGATGTATCTAATATGAATATAAAAATATTAATAAGTGTGTAAGAGAGGGGATGTATCTAATATGAATATAAAATATTAATAAGTGTGTAAGAGAGGGGATGTATCTAATATGAATATAAAAATATTAATAAGTGTGTGAGAGAGGGGATGTATCTAATATGTATATAAAAACAATAATAAGTAAAGGGGGATGTATCTAATATGTACATTGTAGAAAATATATATATATATTTATGACATGAATAGAAGTTTATTAATATGCTGAGTGTTTGCTGAGTCACTTCTGACTCATTGCTGAGTCAACAAGATAAACCCCATCTTGTCTGAACGGCTGCGGTTATTTCTAGGTTAAATCTAATGGCCTAAATGAATTCTAAAATCTATAAATAAGTGGGTAGACCCTAGACCTAAATCACTTGTAAAATTAGAGAAGCTACTGTCATGCTGCTGCCATGGAGTTCAGCATAGCCGTCACAAACTAAGAAGAGGAAGCCTAATCATCTACAACTAAATCTACACAAATCAAATCAAAAGATCTCTCTTTCTCTAATTCTTTTCTTTTGTTGGTGAGTATGATGATTCTCACAAGACTATTACAAACTAATTTGACTCAGTTATGAATGGATCACAAGAAAGTGATGTGATTTGTAATTGTAAATTCTATATATTGTGGATCTCTTATTATGTTATTATGCTGTCGTATGATGTAAATTATATATGCTATGTCATGCTATGTTGTAAATTCTCTTATGCTATGTCGTGCTATGTTGAGAATCATGTCAAGCTATGTTATACTATCATACTATGCCATGTTATAAATCATGCTATATTATGTTGAAAAATCATGATGTTGTTGGATCATGCTTAAAGTTATGTTTTTTTTTCTTAATTTAAATGGATCTTGTTTATGGGAATTTGCCTATTAGGTTAGGTGTACCCATAAACTTGAAACTATAATTAAATAAAACTTGATTATGGGAATTTGCCTATTGAGTTAGGTGTACCCATATAAAACCATGTTGTTAAAAAATTAGATGATGTTGATTCACACATGTTCATATGTAAGTTTATGAAAATTGATTGAGATTATATTAGGTGAATTTTGAACAAGTTGACACCTTTAGGTCCATGACATGTATAATCTATGCAAGTTGGACATATGCAAGTTTCACCCCTTATTATGATTCATTTGGTCACATATACATGTTGTTATTATGATAATCTCTTTTATGCTATGAGTTAGGCTATTCGAGTCTAACATATATTTTGCGAATAAACGTTCAAACGTGGGGTACGGGTAATATTAGGAATTAATAAATTGGGTGCAATTTTGTAAGATGTTGCATACCATGAATGAATGTCCATAATTGAGTCAATTACGGACATTGTTAAAAATTGGAAGTAACTAATAATTCAAGTAGGGAATTATTAAAATTGGGGGAAAGTGGATTATTATTAATAATCAATGCTTAGGACACGAGGTTGGACCCGTTTGTGATGTAAACCTGCCCGGATCCGCCCGGCAAATCCAGTGGTCACAAATGTCGGCCCAATGTGAGAGGTCCTAGGCCCAAACTAAAGCATAACAGTTGTAAAGACACGAGGTTAGACTCTTTTATGGTGTAAGACTGCCCGGACCGGCCCGGCAAATCCAACTGCCATAAATGCCAGTCTAATGTGAGAGGTCTTTATGAGGTTATGGCCTTAATGAACTAAGAAATACTTAACCAGATAATCATGTAAGGTGGGACATGGGGGTTAAGTAGGTGCCTTGGGTGGCATGAGGAATCTGGTGGTTGCCTTTAGAGGCATTTGAAATACGATTAGACTTAACCAAACACACATGTAAATGAACATGACTAAGTGGGTTAAGTGGGATGGACTAATGGGGACAAGCTTAGGTGGAATGCTTGTGGTAAATAGTGGGGGCCCATTTCAACCAGTATCCCAAAACGTATCTTTGTGGGCTCGATCCAAGTCGAGGACGGGACACGCATACTGGGTTTGACTATAAGAGGCCAAAACAGGGAGCGGTGGCAACGCAAGTCCAACGGGTTTCATATGCGTGTGTGGACCCGGGCTGGTAGGTAAGACGTTGTTGCATTGTGTAGGTATAAGTCGTGCATGTCCGTTGTATCAGGTTGCCACTTTAGGGGAGTGATACACCCCACTGTGGGGCCAGCACGGGTATCTATGAGTTAGGGAGCCGATCGAATAATGGAAAGTAGGGTACACCTAGTGGAGATAGGGGCAGGCGGCACCTATGTAGTCAGCTAGGGGTACGTAAAGCCATTGGGAAAGTTTCTAAGTGAAGCTAAGTGGGATGAATCTTTAGGGTGACTGGTGTGGTGCAGTATAGTGTTTATCCTTTAGTATTTAGGAGCGCCTATAACGTTGCCTTTAGCGATTGTCTAGGTCCTTAATCTGCTCTTCATAGACATTTTCTTGTTTTCCAGCTTATGCCTTAGTCCAGTTATTTTGGTAATAGTATTGTAGAATTATCATATTCACCAGACTTTATGTCTGACCCCCTCTTTTCCATCCTTTTTCTCCCTTCAGGTCCGCAGGTTGGGCCAAGTTCTAGTGGAGTCTAGTTGGATCGCTTATCTTCTGGAAAGCTTGGACTGCTGAAGTAAAGTCCAGCTTGTTATCTTTCTTTTTAATGGCTATTCATGTAATGGGATTATGTACTTGTTTTATCAAGATAGATATTGTACTTGACATTGAATATGGTGTTATGATGTAATCAAACATGTTTTGACTTCTGCTACAATGAAATAAAGTTTTTGAATTTCCAAGTACTATTTTATATCTGTCTTGTTGTAATTTTACTGTTCTATATTCACTTAAAACCTCCATGGAAGTTAATGCATTCCCTTTGTGAGTGACATTAATGGACGTGGGGTGTTACAAGATGACTTAGAAAATGTCATACAACCAATCAGAGAAGGCCATGTCAGCACTTATCGTTACCCGACCAATCATACAAAGCCACGTAGAAAAAAGCAATCTTTGACCAACAAAAATGCGCCACGTGTACATGTCATATATATATATATATATGCATATATGTATATATATATATATATATATATATTCCTTTATATATATATATATATTTCTTTTTATTTATTTTCCCAATTAACCATTTATTTGAACTGCGTTCACACTAAGCCACTTTCTAGCCATTCCCCTAAAAAAATATGGCGCTGGTGGGGATCGAACTCTGTACCTCCTGTATGCAAGTCACATGTTCCAACCAAATGAGCTACTAAGTCTTTTGCTTACAAAGCTTAGAACAATGCTAAACATTATTCTTTTCCCATTTTTTTTCATGTTTTGTTGCAATATTTAAATTAAAGATATCTTCTTCATACGTTATCCGTTTTGCGCAAACTCGGACTCTATCTCAAGTAGAATTCCGAGACGAACGCAATGGTGATGTCCGTTTTACTTAATTCTCACGTTTTAAATAAAGTATTCTTTAATTTATCAATTTACTGTTAATCGAAAACTCGGGGTGTTACATTCTCCCCTCCTTTTAGGTTTTCGTCCCCGAAATCTTCAAGTTAGGAAGAATGTGTCCTACCATCCAATCATCCAACTACTCAACCATTCAATCACAGGCATCCATTGTCCTTAAAAAGACTTCTAATGCTTCATGATCATATGCATAGTGTGTGTACATGTCCTTATCTAATGCAAAATCAGGCGGTCTACTGATTCAGTTGACCTCCTTAATGCAAATCATGTCAGTGCCATTCGTTCAATCATGTATGCAAGCATCCCTAGTTATGTAAATACTACATGTGTGCACAGCCATTCATCCGTGTGCAACATCCATATGATAACATATTAATTTCAACTTACAAACAAATGCATACTTGTAAATGCAATATGTAAGCGTCTGAACTGATCTAGTGCCTAATACGTATGCATATGCATTCACTCGCAACCATTAGCAACCACTCGCAACCATCAACCATAACATGTTTCAAATACATGTTTACATACAAAAGAGTTTCTACCTAAGGATCGAAGATACGACCTAAAGGATATACTTTGGAAAGAGAGGAACAATTATGCGTAAAACTCCTACAAAAAGAAATCAAGGATGTACCCTTAAGGAAAAGGGTATGATGCTAGTATCTAGTCTGCTTGAGCTTTACTCCACTTTATCTTAACTAGTTTATCTTCATGATTGTGAAGTTTCTGACCTCCATTTCCAAAATAAACAGATGTCAATCATGGTACCAAGTGTATATATACTAAGATGATCAGAGGTCTCTCCTCCTAGCTTATCCATCATGCCATAACTATGAGGGTCGAAAGGTCACTACGTACTTTTTACCTCTCTGAAGGTTAGTCTTTCTCTATTTAGAGCGCCTGCCACAACTATCCATCTTTCACGCAAACCATCCTAGTCGAACTCGACATTCCTCAAGTACAAGCCCCAAAGGCCTAAACCAATATCAGACAAGCACCCAAGGAATGCCTCCACCGAATTTAGACGATCTACGTAAGATGATATAAGCAAACTCGATAGCTACTCTCAAATCCCTACTAACCAAAAATAAATTGGTCGAACCACCAATTGGATTTGAGACTCTAGTGGGATCTTTCTACTATGCAAGTACTAAGGTGCAGAGACTCAGTTATGGAATTAGACATGAACAAATGCGAAGCGCTAAAACCGAAAGAGTACAAACAGAAAAACTAGACTCTTTCAACAGGACTTTACTACCTTTCTCCTAGGTACGCTTAGAGGTGAAAGTATGCACTCACCCTTCTGAAAATCCTGTTCCTCGTTCTTGCTCTTGTCCTTAATTATAAGCCCTATTATACCCTAGTAAAGATACTTCCTCTTGTCTTAGGTTTTATAATTCCTTCCTCCTTCGTGAGCTAAATCTACATCCATGAATTCCTCATCCTTGGGTTGTGCTCCTTAGCCAAACTCCTCATCCTCTTCCTTGTGTAAACGTGTTGATAAACCCCTCGAAAGCTGCCTCCATCGTACAGAATCCCCTACAAAGCTCAAAGAAACTGGCCGCAGGTGAAACTACTACGGCTATAGATGGAAGTCGGGCACTACTTTGCCCTTTTATGAGGTTACCTCCCAGAAAGCCAGGAGCTCCAGAGACTCAAGAAAGAAGGAAACGAGGACTCAAACAGAGAATCAGAAGATAATGCGTATGGCTTTGGGGAATTTGCCTTTAAAACAAAACTTTTCTTTTGAAAATGCTTCTTTAAAAACTATTTTGCAAAATAATTTTTCAAATCTTTATCTGATCCAGTAACCTTCAGCTCTGATACCACGTGTAACACCCCACATCCGTTAGTGTCACTCACAAAGGGAATGCACTAAGTTCTGTGGAGCATTTAGGGTAAAAGATACCGATAAATTACAAGACAGACAAAAATTAAATAGCGGAAAATAAAACTTTACTTTATTGATAAGATAGTTTGTACAACAATTGTTTCCAATATCAGAGTATCATCTGTCTTACAAAATAAAGAAGCATAAAAATACATTTGTATTCCCCAATATAGCATGAGCCATCCATAGCAATGGAAAAGAGAATCCAAGCAAAACTTCAACTAATCTTCGAGCTTGGAAAGAGCAGCGGTCCAATCTAACCTGAGCTGTACTATTCCCTCCTCAACTACCTGGGGGGAAACAGAAGGAAAGAAGACGAAAGAAAAGAAGAGTCAGACATAAAGCCTGAGTAAGTCTAGTGACTATTTAGTCTATGGATAAGAAAAAGAACATGATAAGTATAAACTGGAAATGGGAAAGCACCATAAACTAAGTTAAGTTGTCTAGGACCGAATATACTGTCGTACCCCATACTAATCTCTGCACCACCTAACTAGTGTCCAAACTAGTAATGTTAACGTGATCCCAATTCTGGTTGTTTCGGTTGCCTTCAGGCATACATTTATTTTTTTATTACCTAGATTTAATCTAGGGTTCCTGATATCTACTGAACGTTGCCCTTTAGTCTAGGATACACTACCTAGAGTGGTATATGTTCCTAAACTTTCCCCATGCGTGTATCGCGAATCGTTATCGCTTGTCTAGATGCACATGTCCTGTAATATGCTGCCCGAGTTCCGTGTCAGGGCTAATCAAGAAACACAGAACTCGGTCGGGAGCTTTCAGATATCTGCAGATGCAGATGCTAAGGTCTGTGTTTATTCCAGTGGCTATGGTCCCACTTGACCCCTTCCTCAACTAATAAAAGACGAACTTTGAGGAATGAGAACTTATACGAAGGCCCCTATATGCCTCACTAACCTATAGCCAACCGCAACCACAACCAGATAGCAAGTGTATGGTCCGTAGGAGTTCTCCGCCTTCCCGCTTCACGTATCTCGATTGAATGAAGATGGTAGGTAGACGACGAGTTGCTATCACAGGGCTACCGTTTTCTCGCCGAATCACGCTGGTCCATCCTAGTCTTTAGGTTGCCATATATTGCAACAAAGGCATACCCTTGGTTCTTCTAACGCAGACCTTAACCTTTGTGAGCCCAGGAGGATCATCTGCAGCCTCACAGAGGGATACCAAGAGTACCCTCACGTCCCCTCGAAGCCTCGGGCTTCGTAACCCAATTCGTTGGAGCCTTCTTGTAACAACCCGTATTTTTACACCATGTTATAACATAAATCAAGGTAGAAATAAATTATAAAATCAGAATCAAGGGAAACAGGCTGTGCCATTACGTTCGTCTCGGAAAAATACGCGAAATAGAGTCTGAAATTTTGTAAATTGGAGTCCGTATGACACAGATAAGGCCCGACGAAGTTTTCCGAAAAATCAGCCCGGTTTTCAGAAGAGGCGGGAAAATTCCCGCCAGGACCCAGGGTGTCGACCCAGGGGTCGACCCCCCTCCTAGGGGTCGACACTAGGGTCGACATGGGTGTCGACCCCCCCCCCCCCAAGGGGTCGACCCAGGGGTCGACCCCCCTGTTTTGGCCAGTTCGGCCTGGTGCACCTGCTTGTGTTCTTGACCCGGTTCTGGAAGTTTCTGACCGATTTTGATGGTTTAGATCTGATCTGGGGCTAATCCTAAGGTCTAAACTACTCCTAATATTCAATATAAGGACCCCTAGACCTAGCCTAATCATTCATAAATCAAACCTATAACTAAACTATGTCGAAATATCTTCTCACCATGGCCTCCACTCTCTTATCATAAACTCCTTCATTTATATGAAAGTTTAAGTATTCAAATCAAGTATAAGAGTCTCTTTCTTCGTTCAAGTGTTCATAAGGAGCATCTTATTTTCTCTAAGCTTGTATTTGGATCTTATTTAATTGCTGATTTGCTAGTGGCTTCGTCTCAATCTTTTTATAAATTAAATCTAGTCTTCATAGCACGGTAAGCCTATTTCTACTTTTAGATATTAACTATGAGATTAATATATGACATGTTAAAAATTGAGTTTGGGCTTAAGTATCATTTTGTGCTTTGAATCTATCATATGAGGCTTAGATCTATCCTATGTATGTTTGTGGAATCGTTACCTTGTTTTTGGGTTGAAAGTTCTCACCTTTATTTGGGTATGTTGCATGTTGTAACATAAACACCTTCATATGACCCTAATAATAATTTGCTATGTTAGGATCTATATGCTAGTTTAGATCTACATGCTTTCACCTATTTACTAAGTTAATGATATGTATGTTTTGAGGCTAAAGACATAATATGCAAGTTTTGGATGAACACTTATGAGGCACCATGTTTAACTTGTGGCCACCATGTATTATCACCATGTATGTCTCATATGCCACCATGTTCAACTTGTGGCTAAATAACACCTTATGCCCATTTTGTCGTATCATCATGTTTCCCTCTTTTGATCTTGTTATGCGTTATTGCAAATGTGTAAACGATGGGGATGCGTTGGGTAGTTAATAAACATGAATAGGAAAACATGGTTTTTTTGAAATATGACATATGTTTTTGAAACATAATAATGGACATGACATGAAAGTATGAACTTAAAACATGACATTTTCTCCTAATAACCCATACTCCAGAATGTCTTAGGGTGACAGAGAGGATAGTGTCTAGGCTTGGGTTTGGAAAATCAAGTTTCATGCCCTCCCTGGCTATCCCTAACTGATCCAACGGACATGATGGGTATGAGTTCAGGATAAACTTGACCAATTTGATAAGATAATTTGACAAGGTTAAGTCATGAACCATTGGAATACTTAACCAATTTGACTCGATAATTTAATGGGGTTAAGTCATAGATTACTTGGGTACTTAACCACTTGAACACGATTGGTTGATAGGGTTGAGTCATAGATTACTTGGATACTTAACCAATTAAACACAATGGATTGATAGGGTTAAGTCAGGAACTACGTGGGTACACTTAACCAACTAGATATATGGTTTAAATAGGGTTAACCGAAATTAACCCATTAGAAACCCTAGTTTGCGGGTCCTTTTCAGCAGTAACCGATCAGAGAGTATCGGGATACCCTAGGGACTAGGCTAGGGGTAGGGCACGATTACTGGGCTGATCGTAAGTGACCAAATGACGGCTGAGTCGGTGCGCCATTCGTAGATTCCGGCGGACTATGGTCGTGCACATAGTCCGGGGATGAAAGACAGACATGGGCACCAGTAGGTTAGACTGTGCGTGCTTGTTTTCGTGTCAGTGGTTGGCACCCTAGGGCCTGGATACACCCCAGGGTGGACCTTGCACAGTTGACTACATTTCGAGTTAGGGCCGTATGACACCGACACATGACGAGTTAGGCTTTAGGGAGCCGATCGACTAGACCGAGTGGTTGGGCCATGTTTTGGGCCAACTCATGACTTGGGCCTTTTTGGGCCATGGGATAAATCCTTGTTCATACTTGACATGTTAGAATACTAGTACATTTGTGGTGCAACACTTAACCTTGTTTATGCGATGTCATCTTTGATCTATCTTGTTTTGCCAGTTAATCACCATCATCATGTTCATCTCAGCTTCTCATGTTATAGTTAACTTCATTAGTTATTAGACTAAAAGTAGGTAGGACTTACCAGTCTTTATGACTGACCTGTTTTCCTTTCGCCTCTTTTCTTTCGTTCCCCCGCCCCCCCAGGTTCTCAGGGAGGGAATACAGCTGTTTAGCTTGAATCTTTGGATAGCTTTCTGGATAGCTCATGTATGGTTTTCAGACTTGAGCACGCTATGGCTTACCACGTTTTGGGGATAGTCACTTATATTATTTTTCAGTATTTTCAGTTCATGTACTAGACTTGTTTTATTTTGGAAAAATGTTGTTTAAAGTACTTTTGATGTACCTTGACTATGGTTTGGTTTTGAAATAAAAAAAATGTTATCCGCTGCTTTTGTTTACTCCGTCTTACTTATATATTCTGTCTTGTGATATCTTCATGCATGTTTACCTTGTTCCAACGCCCCTCCAAAGCCGTTGCCCATGCGAGAGTGGCACCGGCGGAGGTGGGGTGTTACATTTGGTATCAGAGCAAAAGGTTTCCTAGATTGAACAAAAGGTTTTTAAAACTTAAACTTTTGAAAACTATTTTCAAAACCAATTTTAAAAGAAGTTTTTTTCCAATAAAAGTCTAGTTTATTTTAAAAGGCTATTCTCCAAAAGCCATTAGCACTATCCTTCATTTCTTCGTTTCTTCGTTCTGAATTTATCTATCTTTTTCTTCGTTTTAGTATGGCCCTTAATTTTACCATCCTGGAAGGCGTACAAGTACCCGTTTGGTTTAAAAAGTACATGGAGGCAAGGGCGAATGAAGCCGGCCCCGCAGACATTCCTCCTCCTCCCGTAGCTGAGGTTTCTCCTCCTCCCCCTCAGCATCCACAAGTGGATTTCGCGGAGATTTGCAAAGACTTTATGGCGATGGGTTGCAAGAATTTTGTTGGGATGGAGACTTCGGTTGAGGCAAGAAACTGGTTGAAGGAGACTGAAGACCTCTTTGCTATCTTAGATATAGAAGATCGTAGGAAAGTTCTGTTGGCAGTATGGCTATTGAAAGGGGAAGCTGCTTATTGGTGGGTAGTCACCACCACTACTAGACCAATTGAGACTTGGGATGAGTTTAGAAGAAGGTTTGGACTGAGGTTTTTTATCGTCAGCAGAGGAGAACCTTCAGATGGAGAGGTTCCTATCACTAAAACAAGGGGACATGACCGTTAGGGAATACGTGGATAAGTTTAATCAACTTGCTCGGTTCGGTTTAGACTTGGTTAACACAGCTTAGAAGAAGGCCATGCACTTTGCTCTAGGACTGAACGAGTCATTGCGCAGTTTGGCCATATCTCATATACCCATGGGAGCGACCTTCGAGAGTTTGGTGAATATGGCCCTGCTTCAAGGAGAAGATAAGAATGGCAAGAAAGAAGTTAAGCTGAATGAGACTCAAACCAAGAAGGTGGACTCCAAGAGGGGAGACAACAGGAACAAGAACAACCACAACAACAAAAAGGCAAGAGAGAGGAGGAAGTGAAACTCCTGTAGGATCACTGGACACATAGCTAAAGACTATAGGAAGAGGAAGTTGGGCGAGTGCTTTCGCTGTGGAGAAGTTAGACATCTCAGCAAGGATTGACCCAAGAAGCAAGGGAAAACTCAGCAAGCAGGATCCTCTGGAGGGCAGTTGCAGGCTCTCCTCGCTCTTCCAGCTCTTGACCGAGGTAGTGTTCCTACAGAAAGTCTTGTTTATATTTCTGGTTTTCCTGTTCGCACCTTATTCGATTCTGGCGCATCGCATAGTTTTATTTCTTCTGATCTAGTTGAAAGTTTGCACCTTAGTACTAGTCTAGTTAAGGATCCCGTTAGTGTTTCAAATCCAATTGGGGGTTCCACCCATCTGCCTATGATTTGTATATTTCTATCTTTAGCGTAGAATTCATGAGTAATGCTTATGTTCTCGGGTTCATGGGATACGGGTTGATTTTGGGTATGGATTGGTTGTCCAGTATTGGAGCCATTCTCGATTGTGAACATAGGGTAGTGAAGCTTATGACTCGTCTAGGTAATACCCTAGAGATTTCTTGTAGCCCTACGGGTCCCGTCATGTTGTGTTATCTTGAATCCCTCGACTCGTCTCTTGATAATCTCCAATCAGTGAGGGTAGTCCAAGAATATGCAGATATCTTCGATGAGGTGAAGGGGTTACCCCCTAAACGCGAGATTGATTTCCGCATTTATCTAGTCGATACTGCCAAGCCAGTTTCATTGCTAGTTAGGCACATGGCTCCGCGAGAAAGAAGAGAGCTTAGCAAGCAAGTCAAGGAGTAGCTAGAGAAAAACTTCATCAGGCGAAGCATTTCTGAATGGGGTGCTCCAGTGGTATTCGCTACTAAGGCGGATAGTCCATTCCGCGTAAGCATGGGTTATAGAAAATCACCCTAGTAAGTACATTTGGCAATATGGATTGGCATTTGTTTTCAAGAGATAGTTCCTCGGCGTGGAATACCGTATAGTATGTAAACGTGATCCAGAATTCACTAACGAATTTTGAAAAGCTTGCACGAAACCATGAGCACGCAACCAAGTATTTTAGGAAAAGAATAAGGGGAAGTGGAACGAGAGGCAACAGAGAAACGAGTTCTAACTCATATTTTGGAAATAAGAATTAAGAAGCTACGAAATTGGGAGATAAAAGACGGTCAAGGTACGAGGGGATTAAGCTCAAGAAAATGCAACTTGGAAGATTGAAGGCTAGATATGCGTAGCATATCTTTTGTTAAGAGTATATTCTTGATCCCTATTATTCTGTAGAATTTAGGCTATCTTTTAAGTATACCCTCTCGGTCCTATTCTCAATCTTAGTTCTGTTGCAAACCCCAATATGGAGTATGGCTCGTCTGTTTGTGACATATAGTTGGGGTGAAGGTGTCCATCGAGTTGACTAAACTTTTTGGGCTTTATGGGATATGGGTCATAGTTGATAGACTTATGAAGAGTGCTCACTTCATTCCAGTGAAGAGCAAGAAGACGGCATCATGGCTGGCATCTGTTTATATTCGAGAGATTGTACGATTGCACGGAGTCCCTTCTAGTATTGTTAGCGACCGTGACCCGATTTTCACTAGCCAGTTTTGAAACAGTTTGCAAGAAGCAAAGGGTACGCAACTAAATCTGAGTACAACCTATCACCCACAGACAGATGGCCAGACCGAAAGGGTGAACAGGGTACTAGAAGATCTCTTGAGGCTATGCATTCTCGATTTTGGTGGCACTTGGGAAGACCATCTTCCTCTCGTAGAGTTTGCCTATAATAACAGCTACCAAGCTAGCATAGGGATGGCACCATTTGAAGCTTTGTATGGGAGGTCGTGCAAGTCACCAACTTGTTGGTGGGAGAAGACGGATGAACTTATACTTGGGCCCGACATGGTGAGGGACACATCCGAGAGGGTTGAGTTGATTCGAAGACGGATGAAGGCGTCCCAAGACAGATAGAGTCCTATGCCGATAAGCGAAGGACGGATTTGGAGTTCGAAGTTGGAGACATGGTTTTCGTGAAGGTCTCTCCTTTGCGAAATGCGGTTCGTTTTGGAGTAGTCGGGAAGTTAGCACCAAGGTTCGTTGGACCCTTTCCTATCATCGAGAGAATCGGGCAAATGGCTTATAAGGTGGAATTGCCCAAGAAGCTGGCAGGAGTACGCAACGTTTTTCATGTCTCGCATCTCCGAAAGTGCCTACATGAATCCGCGGAAATAGTAGAGCCAAGCATTTTGGAAGACGTGGAAGTAGAGAAAGAAGCAACCTTAAGGAGAGCTCCAATTCATATAATGGAAATGGACACCAAGAAGCTAAGGAGTAAAGAAGTCAAATTGATCAAGGTTCAGTGAAGTGAAGCCGAAGAAGACGCAACTTGGGAAACCGAGAAGAAGATGCGTGGGTTTTAACCATTTCTTTTTTAATACATTCTCGATCTCTTTTCCTAGTTAGCATATCTTTCTTTTGCTATCCATGTTTATCTGGTTTATCTTGTTATTCCATTAATCGTGTCATGAGAACCTTAGGTAGAAAACCCTTGGATAAAACATGTATTTGAAACATGTTATGCTTGATGTTTGCAAGTGGTTGCAAGTGTTTGCAAGTGGATACTCGTGGATGCATGATACACATTAGGCACTAAGATCGGCTCACACACTTTCATATTGCATGTGCATGAGTGTTTATATTTATTCATGGATGAAACTTGTCATGCTGTCACATGGATGTTGCATATGAATGAATGTTATGTGAACTCATGTAGAGATTATAAATTATGTTAGGAAATTTGCATACATATGGACTCATTTCACTAACATACTTTGCATTAAGGAGGATTACTGAATCAGTAACCACCTGATTTTCGCATTTGATAAGTACATACACACACACCTTTTGCATATGTTCATACAGCATTTAGAGTCTTTTAAGGACAATGATTGCTCGTGAATGATGTTTTGAGTAGATGGATGTTGGTTGGTAGGATACGTTCTTTCTAACTTGAAGATTTCGGGGACGAAATCCTTTAAGGAGGGGAGAATGTAACAACCCGTATTTTTACACCATGTTATAACATAAATCAAGGAAGAAATAAATTATAAAATCAGAATCAAGGGAAACGGGCTGTGCCATTACGTTCATCTCGGAAAAATACGCGAAATAGAGTCCGAAATTTTGTAAATCGAAGTCCGTATGACCCAAATAAGGCCCGACGAAGTTTTCAGAAAAATCAGCCCGGTTTTCAGAAGAGGCGGGAAAATTCCCGCCAGGACCCAGGGTGTCGACCCAGGGGTCGACCCCCTCCTAGGGGTCGACACTAGGGTCGACATGGGTGTCGACCCCCCCGAAGGGGTCTACCCAGGGGTCAACCCCCCCTGTTTTGGCCAATTCGGCCTGGTGCACCTGCTTGTGTTCTTGACCCGGTTCTGGAAGTTTCTGACCGATTTTGATGGTTTAGATCTGATCTAGGGCTAATCCTAAGGTCTAAACTACTCCTAATCTTCTATATAAGGACCCCTAGACCCAGCCTAATCATTCATAAATCAAACCTATAACTAAACTATGTCGAAATATCTTCTCACCATGGCCTCCACTCTCTTATCATAAACTCCTTCATTTATATGAAAGTTTAAGTATTCAAATCAAGTATAAGAGTCTCTTTCTTCGTTCAAGTGTTCATAAGGAGCATCTTATTTTCTCTAAGCTTGGATTTGGATCTTATTTAATTGCGGATTTGCTAGTGGCTTCGTCTCAATCTTTTTATAAATTAAATCTAGTCTTCATAGCACGGTAAGCCTATTTCTACTTTTAGATATTAACTATGAGATTAATATATGACATGCTAAAAATTGAGTTTGGGCTTAGGTATCATTTTGTGCTTTGAATCTATCATATGAGGCTTAGATCTATCCTATGTATGTTTGTGGAATCGTTACCTTGTTTTTGGGTTGAAAGTTCTCACCTTTATTTGGGTATGTTGCATGTTGTAACATAAACACCTTCATATGACCCTAATGATAATTTGCTATGTTAGGATCTATATGCTAGTTTAGATCTACATGCTTTCACCTATTTGCTAAGTTAATGATATGTATGTTTTGAGGCTAAAGACATAATATGCAAGTTTTGGATGAACACTTATGAGCCACCATGTTTAACTTGTGGCCACCATGTATTATCACCATGTATGTCTCATATGCCACCATGTTCAACTTGTGGCTAAATAACACCTTATGCCCATTTTGTCGTATCATCATGTTTCCCTCTTTTGATCTTGTTATGCGTTATTGCGAATGTGTAAACGATGGGGATGCGTTGGGTAGTTAATAAACATGAATAGGAAAACAAGGTTTTTTTGAAATATGACATATGTTTTTTAAACATAATAATGGACATGACATGAAAGTATGAACTTAAAACATGACATTTTCTCCTAATAACCCATACTCCAGAATGTCTTAGGGTGATAGAGAGGATAGTGTCTAGGCTTGGGTTTGGAAAATCAAGTTTCCTGCCCTCCCTGGCTATCCCTAACTGATCCAACGGACATGATGGGTATGAGTTCAGGATAAACTTGACCAATTTGATAAGATAATTTGACAAGGTTAAGTCATGAACCATTGGAATACTTAACCAATTTGACTCGATAATTTAATGGGGTTAAGTCATAGATTACTTTGGTACTTAACCACTTGAACACTATTGGTTGATAGGGTTAAGTCATAGATTACTTGGATACTTAACCAATTAAACACAATGGATTGATAGGGTTAAGTCATGAACTACGTGGGTACACTTAACCCACTTGATACATGGTTTAGATAGGGTTAACCGAAATTAACCCATTAGAAACCCTAGTTTGCGGGGTCCTTTTCAGCAGTAACCCATCAGGGAGTATTGGGATACCCTAGGGACTAGGCTAGGGGTGGGGCATGATTACTGGGCTGATCGTAAGTGACCAAATGACGGTTGAGTCGGTGCGCCATTCATAGAGTCGGTGCGCCATTCATAGATTCCGGCGGACTATGGTCGTGCACATAGTCCGGGGATGAAAGACAGACATGGGCACCAGTAGGTTAGACTGTGCGTGCTTGTTTTCATGTCAGTGGTTGGCACCCTAGGGCCTGGATACACCCTAGGGTGGACCTTGCACAGTTGACTACATTTCGAGTTTGGGTCGTACGACACCGACACATGACGAGTTAGGCTTTAGGGAGCCGATCGACTAGACCGAGTGGTTGGGCCATGTTTTGGGCCAACTCATGACTTGGGCCTTTTTGGGCCATGGGATAAATCCTTGTTCATACTTGACATGTTAGAATACTAGTACATTTGTGGTGCAACACTTAACCTTGTTTATGCGATGTCATCTTTGATCTATCTTGTTATGCCAGTTAATCACCATCATCATGTTCATCTCAGCTTCTCATGTTATAGTTAACTTCATTAGTTATTAGACTAAAAGTAGGTAGGACTTACCAGTCTTTATGACTGACCTGTTTTCCTTTCGCCTCTTTTCTTTCGTTCCCCCCCCCCCCAGGTTCTCAGGGAGGGAATACAGTTGTTTAGCTTGGATCTTTGGATAGCTTTCTGGATAGCTCATGTATGGTTTTCAGACTTGAGCACGCTATGGCTTACCACGTTTTGGGGATAGTCACTTATATTATTTTTCAGTATTTTCAGTTCATGTACTAGACTTGTTTTATTTTGGAAAAATGTTGTTTAAAGTACTTTTGATGTACCTTGACTATGGTTTGGTTTTGAAATAAAAAAATGTTATCCGCTGCTTTTGTTTACTCTGTTTTACTTATATATTCTGTCTTGTGATATCTTCATGCATGTTTACCTTGTTCCAACGCCCCTCCAAAGCCGTTGCCCTTGCGAGAGTGGCACAGGCGGAGGTGGGGTGTTACACTTCTTTAAAACCAGGTGGACGTTCGCTCCTTCTCGTGTTATACTAAGAATTACTACTTAGTTTTCTTAACTAAGGTTTACCACTTAGTTTCCTGAACCGTTGTTTTCTTAACTAAGGTTTACTACTTAGTCCCTTTTCAACTAAGGTTTACTACTTAGTCCCCTTTCCCGTCAAGTTGGATTGGTTAAGTGTCATTAGTCAATTCAAGTTAACTTAACCCATTCATTTGTCATATTAAACTGGTTAAGTGTTATCAATAGTTCATGTTGACTTAACCCTACCACAGACCAAGTTATATTGGTTAAGTATTTCTTATTTCTTAACCCTACCCATTCATCTTGTATTGGTTAAGTGTTATTTTTAACTTAACCTTAACATCTGTTTAATTAACATGTTCTAATGGTTAAGTATTGTCCCTTTCATGTTTTTAACTTAACCCTTTTCATTTATCACATTATGATGGTTAAGTGTTCCAAGTTTACTTAACCCTACCCTCTAGTCTAGTTAACATGTTAAATTGGCTAAGTGTATTAAATTTACTTAACCCCACCTTCTAGTCTGGTTAACATGTTAAATTGGCTAAGTGTATTAAATTTACTTAACCCCACTTTCTAGTCTGGTTAACATGTTAAATTGGCTAAGTGTTTTTCTTAATTACTTAACCCCTACAAATATTGTCTTGTTACCATGTTAAGTTGGTTAAGTGTTCCTATTGACTTAACCCTCCTATTCTAGCTTAAATGGGTTAAGTTGGTTAAGTGTTCCTATGGACTTAACCCTCCCATTCTAGCTTAACTGTTGAATTTGGTTAAGTATTAACTTAATTGACTTAACCCTATCAATCCTGGCTTAGCCTATATTTATTAATTAAAGCACCAACCACTTACATTAGACGGGTATTGTTGCGGTTACTGGATGTGCCGGTTGGGTCCGGGCAGGTTTATACCGCAACTCAGTCTAACCTCGGGTCAGGTATTTTTCTAAATTCATAACCATCTCGTCCATTGGATCAGTTAGGGATAGCCAGGGAGGGCAGGAAACTTGTATTTTCCAAACCCAAGCCTAGACACTATCCTCTCTCTCACCCTAGAACATTTTGGTGTATGTGATTAGAAGGGACGTCATATATTTTAATTTTAAAACTAATGGTGTAAAGGTTTACACCAATCATGGCCCTAACCCATTTCATGATTTTGGGCCTACCTACATCATATTTTCTTAGTTTACATATTTTGTCTCTTTTCATTTTATATGTAAATATTTGCGGCCCATTATTCAAATTCATTCGTATTGGGTATAATAACTTATACCACCTAAATGTTCTCAAGTCGTTGGCATGTGTCAAACATGCCAACACATATGTTTTATTTTTACCCCAACGTTATTACCCCCGTTTTATATGTTCGCTATATTATGACATATGTTGGGCTTCAACATTTCAGCCCAACTTAGAAACATAAAAAGGGAAAGCCTAGAACATGATATATTCTAAGCAGCATAAAAGGGGTGTGTGAACGCATGAACTTGCAACATAGCGATTTAACTAACATAAATTATGTGGTGCATGAACTTGAAATATAGCGATTTAACTAACATAAATTAATGGTGCATGAACTTGCAATATGGCGGTTTAATTAACACAAATTAGTGGTTCATGAACTTGCAATATGGCTATTTAATTAACACAAATTAGTGGTGCATGAACTTGCAATATGGCTATTTAATTAACACAAATTAGTGGTGCATGAACTTGCAATATGGCTATTTAATTAACACAAATTAGTGGTGCATGAACTTGCAATATGGCTATTTAATTAACACAAATTAGGGACTTGTGTACTTGCATTGTAATATCATCTAGTTTTGACATAAAACATGAACCTAAACATGAATCATGGGTTTCAATCAAATCATGTAAACTTGAATTCTAGAATATGAATCTACTCAATTAGGCGTCACATATATTATCATATGATTTTGATAACAACATAAGCCTAAAACATATTTTCATTTAGGCATAACACTAAACATAAACTAGTCATGTCCATAAAGTCAACATAAGTTCACAAAGATGCTTACTTTTGTCACTAATACAAAAGTATGGTTTAACTTGAATCATGAGGCCTATTCCAACATAAATTTATATGAATCATAATACCCAAATGGGTCCAACTACACTAAAAATGATCATAGGAATATACATATAAGGGTCTAAATCATGTAGCCATAATAGTGGATCATACTTGCATAAGTCTCATCTTTTTTTTTGTAACAAAATGTGTATACAACTTTTATTAACCAAAATCATGTAAGAGTCAATTTCCAACATGAATCTCATACTTGTAAGGCGTGTTACTTTTCATTGCAAACGCACAATTAATCATGGTAATTATATTACAACATCCCAAATCCATTTATAATAAAATCATAGCAACATGCAATTATAAACTAGCATCATCACAATTAAAGTACGATTCCACTTTCATTCTACACAAATCAAGTCCCAATTGTTATTCATATCGGAATAACACTCTACTTACAACGTATGACGAATCTTGTATTCAAGATTCTGAATTCTGAATTTTGTGATGCTATCCTTTGTTGTAGATATTGTTTTTGATTTATTTGTTGTAGCTTTAAGCTTTTGAATCAACTCTTAATCGTCTCTTAATTTGACGGCTACTCCTAGTCTTTCTTCAGCAGCATGACGGCTCCATTCTTATTTTATTTGTATGAATTAGGTTGAGTCTTAGGTCCTTTTTATAGAGTTGTAAATTGATTTGAGCCGTCGATGAGGCCAAGATTAATATAAGCCGTTTTTCTTAAAAAGAAACCAATTAAGAGTTGACATGTAAGCCCTAGTGACACAAGATGACTTGGAAAATGTCATACAACCAGTCAGAGAAGGCCATGTCAGCACTTATCGTTACCCGACCAATCATACAAAGCCACGTAGAAAAAAGCAATCTTTGACCAACAAAAATGCGCCACGTGTACATGTCCTATATATATATATATGCATATATGTATATATATATATTTCCTTTATATTAATATATATATATATATATATATTTCTTTTTATTTACTTTCCCAATTAACCATTTATTTGAACTGCGTTCACACTAAGCCACTTTCTAGCCATTACCCTAAAAAAATATGGCGCTGGCGGGGATCGAACTCTGTACCTCCTGTATGCAAGTCACATGTTCCAACCAAATGAGCTACTAAGTCTTTTTCTTATAAACCTTAGAAAAATGCTAAACATTATTCTTTTCCCATTTTTTTTTCATGTTTTGTTGCAATCTTTAAATTAAAGATATCTTCTTCATACGTTATCCGTTTTGCGCAAACTCGGACTCTATCTCAAGTAGAATTTCGAGACGAACGCAATGGTGATGTCTGTTTTACTTAATTCACATGTTTTAAATTAAGTATTCTTTAATTTATCAATTTACTGTTAACCGAAAACTCGGGGTGTTACACAATACGTGACTTTGCGGTTTCATTTGTAGAGCCTAGTATTGGCGACATAGTGGGATGGGGCACTTATGCCGTCTAGGATTGATACATTTATATTTGAAGTTGTTTTAACACTATGCACATATTATAGTATTAAATAACTTGTTTTAAACGTATCAAGCATGCTTTGGC
Organism: Allium sativum; assembly: GCA_030737875.1. Lineage (NCBI taxonomy): Eukaryota > Viridiplantae > Streptophyta > Magnoliopsida > Asparagales > Amaryllidaceae > Allium > Allium sativum. The sequence goes on along the minus strand of CM060921.1, from coordinate 846,803,003 downwards.
TATTATAAGGTAAAACCCTATCCTCTGGTTTGTGTTGCATTGTGTGATGGGACCTGGGTCTTATAATAGCTTCATTGTTCTTTATTTAGCATTGCGCTGTTTGTTTTATGCACATATATTCTTGGGGTGAAGCCCGTTCCGTGTTATACGGCGTGGTCCCTTGATTTACCCAACTTTAAAAATAAATATTTAGAACTGTTTTAGTTCTCACACCAGTCACATGACTGACCTGGAGTTTATTGTTTTGACCTAAACTCTGGGTTCCACTATTTTCCGCGCGGGCAGCTAGTAGTTTCGGTTTTGCAGATTTATATTCACAGGATCATGGATTACAGCTGGAACTATACTCGGAAAGCTTTGTATCCGCGTATTCTTTTCAGTTGTGTTTTGTATTATCTTCCACTGATATGTAATGTATTTTAATCTCTGATATTTTTCAAATGTATATTATTTGAATTATACTCTGTTTATTCTTGTACTCTGATGTAATTGTTGTAATAAGCAATGAAATGTTCTTCCGTTTGCGTTCTATTTTGTCGTGTTCTCAAATTCAATCCGCGCTTTCCCGTAAGGGTGAGTTCGCGTCGTCTCAATGGGTGTAACAAGTTATTCCTATAGATCTATCAGAGAGCTTCGTTTTTGCTAATTATGGTTCCGGTAACTCTAAATGGATAAAAAGTTATGGTTGACGGAACAACCCATGTGAAAAATTATGCTAAAAAAGCTTTTGATGTTCCAGAAAGTCAACAAGATTGGATTTCTTAGTTGCTGAATGAGATGGGTGTAACAAGTTAGTCCTATAGATCTATGAGAGAGCTTCGTTTTGACTGGTTATGGTTCCATAAACTCTAAATGGATAAAAAGTTATGGTTGACGGAACAACCCATGTGAAAAATTATGTTAAAAAAGCTTTTGATGTTCCTGAAAGTCATTAAAATTGAATTTTTTGTTGACTGAACTAAGATGAGATTGGTGGAACCTATGATTCCTATAGATCTACGAGAGAACTTCCTTTTGACTGGTTATGGTTCCGATAACCTGTAAGTGGATAAAAAGTTATGGTTGACGGAACAACCCATGTGAAAAATTATGCTAAAAAAGCTTTCGATGTTCCTGAAACTCAACAAGATTGGATTTCTTAGTTGCTGAATGAGATGGGTGTAACAAGTTAGTCCTATAGATCTATGAGAGAGCTTCGTTTTGACTGGTTATGGTTCCGATAACTCGAAATGGATAAAAAGTTATGGTTGACGGAACAACCCATGTGAAAAATTATGCTAAAAAAGCTTTCGATGTTCCTGAATGTCAATAAGATTGGATTTCTTAGTTGCTGAATGAGATGGGTGTAACAAGTTAGTCCTATAGATCTATCAGAGAGCTTTGTTTTGACTCGTTATGGTTCCGATAACTCTAAATGGATAAAAAGTTATGGTTGACGGAACAACCCATGTGAAAAATTGTGCTAAAAAAGCTTTCGATGTTCCTGAAAGTCAACAAGATTGGATTTCTTAGTTGTTGAATGAGATTGGTGTAACAAGTACTATAGATCTATGAGAGAACTTCGTTTTGACTAGTTATGGTTCCGGTAACTCTAAATGGATAAAATGTTATGGTTGACGGAACAACCCATGTGGAAAATTGTGCTAAATAAGCTTTCAATGTTCCTGAAAGTCAACAAGATTGGATTTCTTAGTTGCTAAATGAGATGGGTGTAACAAGTTATTCCAATAGATCTATCAGAGAGCTTCGTTTTGACTGGTTATGGTTCCAGTAACTCTAAATGGATAAAAAGTTATGGTTGACGGAACAACCCGTGTGAAAAATTGTGCTAAAAAAGCTTTCGATGTTCCTGAAAGTCAACAAGATTGGATTTCTTAGTTGCTGAATGAGTTGGGTGTAACAAGTTAGTCCTATAGATCTATGAGAGAGCTTCGTTTTTGTTACGATCCGAACTTCCCCGTGAAGGGAAGCATAGATAGAATTGAGAACACGACAAAATAGAACGCAAACAGAAGAACATTTCATTGCGTATTACAACAATTCCATCAGAATACAAGAATAAACAGAGTATGAATAAATATTACACAATTGATAAATGTCAGAGATTTAAATTACATTTAAATACATAGCAGCGGAAAAATAATACAATACACAACTGAAAGAAATACACGGATACAGAGCTTTCCGAGTATCAATCCAGCTGTAAACCAGGATCCTGTGAATATAAATCTGCAAAACCCCACTACTAGCTGCCCGTGTGGAAAATAAAGGCACCAAGAGTTTAGGTTAAAATAATAAACTCCAGGTCAGTCATGTGACTGGTGTGAGAACTAAAACAGTTATAAATCTTTATTTTTAAAGTTCGGTAAAACAAGGGACCACGCCGTATAACACGGAACGGGTTTTTACCCCAAGGATACCAGTGCATAAACAAATAGCGCAATGCTAAATAAAGAACAATGAAGCTATTATAAGACCCAGGTCCCATCACACAATGCAACACTAGCCGGAGGATAGGGTTTTACCTTATAATAGCCAAAGCATGCTTGATACGTTTAAAAACAGATTGTTTTGATATTACTATAAGTGCATAAGTGTTTCAAAACAATTTCAATCATAAGTATCAATCATAGACGGCATGGGTACCATATATCATGTCGCCATACTAGGCTCTGAAAATAAAACCAAAATATCACGTATTGGAAATTGGATTTCCGTCATGAGTCGAGGCAAGGGGCAAGATCGTCTCCGCTTCGAGACACTCTAGCAAATGCCTTGGGACTACACACTCTGGGTAACCCCTAAGAACCTCCAAGGCCGGTCCTCTCATACGTTTGAGGATTAATTATTCCTGAACACACGTTTCTCGGTCCTATCAGACATATGATCGAGGCTCGCGAATTAACGCTATACACAAAGCTATGCCACATAGGTCGTGCTTTGATCATCAACCACAAGACTTTGCTTTTCAACAGAAGCCTTGATCATTGCCACTTAGGCATGCCACATAGACAATTCACTCAATTGCGACCGATTCCTATCGATATATAACCTCTGGGCTCGTACGTCTCAGAGAAGGGGGTTAAGCAAGAGAATAAATTCTCCGCCGCCAAACAGATATATATTTAACAGAAATCAATCAACACAGAATAAAATCCAGTGTCAGACACACAATCCATTTACAAGTCCGTTCTGGGTCTGAACGAAACCGGAGGCACTTTCCTCGCATATTTGTCGATCTCCAAGTACGTCTGGACGATCACCAACTGATTCTCTCCTCTTGGGTGTACAACCCAATCAAGATAGTCAGGAATCATCCAAACGATGTGAAGACCCTTGGTCTTCAACCACCGTCTTCACCTTCGACATATCGTCGAATCGGTTATTCAGAATGGGTATAAACCCGGCCTTTCTGAATAACCCGCGTATAAAATAAACAAGTGTTACACAAACACAGCATACGCCTCATTCCAATTTAGAATATCTTTTATTCAAATATTCACATTCTAAGGGAAAGGTTCCCATTAATTTTATCAAAGATAAATTCTTCTAAATTTGTTCTTTAATCTTCCTTTGGATATCATTTCAAACCATGTTAGGGTTTACCAAACTAGTCGGGATTAGCGAACCACACCAAAGTGATTGTTTATTTTATTTGCCAATCCCAACCTATTCATCCCACAGAGAAAAACTAGTAATACTCCTTATCTAACACCATGGTGTTGTCGGTAAAATTAATTACCATTTCACGTCCAAATCTAATTAAAGATTTAGCTATCGCTTTGGAGCAAAACTGGTGATACTCCATTCTCGACCATTTAAATCCGATTAAAGACTTATTAAAACTCACTTAGTTTTAATTTATAGCTGGGTTAAAGAACCAATGTCATTTAAAACACAGTTCACAACAACCTAAAATCACATCCTATTGTTAATCGGGTTAAAGAACAAGTGTTATTTAAAAACACTGTTCACGATAAACCCAAAGACCAATTTAAATTCTATTCCAATTAAATATTAATTAACTGGGTAATTTCACTAAATCTTAATTAACAGATTTATTCTTTTCTAAACTGAGTTCAAGAACAGTGTTATTTAAGACACCATTCACGACGAACCCAAAATCCCATTCGAATTCACATATTAGAAATTCTGGTTATTTTTAAAACCATTCCGAATCCAATTTAGTTATTTAAAAATAAATAGATTTTTATTCTAGTTAAAACTAGTACATTTTGATAAAAATTTATTTTTATCCTTACAAATGTGGAGTTTTTCACCCCAACTTCTTCCAAATCACTTATTTTAATTTTTCACAAATTATCGCCATTTTTAATAATTTTATCAAGGCCCGTACAGTCGATTTCCACTAACGGTCATCGAACTGCATCCATAGCGATCTTTTCCAAATTTGATTTGGACACAATTCCAAATCCAACCGTTAGACTTCAAATTTCTTATATTCGTTGGAAAGAAATTTTCGACACGAACCCAACGGTTCCAGATTTAGGAGAATCCGACGGTCGGATCTCCCGTAATGCCCACGCGAAGTCAATGTTCGAAATTCGCGAACTGCCGCGGCGCGGCGCGTTCTATTCAGGCCATTAATATATATATATATATATATATATATATATATATATATATATATATATATATATATAATATTATATATATTTCGTCGATTTTAATTTTAAACGTATTCTATAAATCGTTTAAAAATCGATTCCAACTTCTTATTCACATTTAAACCCAAAATTAAATATTCTACATCGTTATACTATAAACGATGTTATTTTTAAAATATTTGAAATTATTTCCTTTCGATATTTATTTTAAAACGAATAAAATCGATATAAATATCGTTCGCGTCCAAATGGTGCGAATCTAATCAACACGGCTTTATATATTTTATTTCAAATATTATTACTCCAAATATTCTATTTCAAATATTTCTGATTCAAATATTTTATTTCAAATATTTTTGATTCAAATATTCTATTTCAAATATTTCTACTTCAAATATTTTGTTTCAAATATTTCTAATCAAATATTTCCAATCCAAATATTCTCTTTCAAATATTTCTAATCAAATATTTCCAATCCAAATATTCTCTTTCAAATATTTCTAATCAAATATTCCTGATTCAAATATTTCTAATTTATTTTCAAATTGGAATGAGGCCCAATCAAATACCATATAAATTTATTTATATGGATTCACATACAACACATGTATATAATCACAACGACAAATAATTAACCATCATCCAATGTGCACTACACAACCGCATAAGCATTAATTATAAATAATTATCGCTTACAACAGCCTGTCAACCGGTCGATTGACATACAACTAAACAATTGGGATTAGTGTACGTCAATTTTCATCCAAACACCCGTGCGGGGTTCCAAACAACAAACACGCATTTTTATTTGTGCTGTTGGGCGATGTGTAAAAATATATCATTCCAACAAATATCAGTCAAATATGTGTACATAAACAAACTGTCTGGTTTGTCTATGGATATTTACTTTCAACTAGCTAAATTTTTCTAACACTTTTTAGAAAATTTCGGCAGCATAACGGCGCTATACTAGGAATGGGGTAAGGTCTATCCTTACTCCCTCGCCTTATAACGGCGCACGTCTAATCCTAACCAATTTGTATCGATTCGATTTTTCATCCCAAACCAAATTCAAAACGATATTTCAACCAACCACAAAACAACCAAACAAACAAACAAGCAAGCCGTCCATGGTTTGTGGACGACGGGTGTTGGGTGCTACTAAACACCGTCCACATCCTAGTATATATTTCTAACTAGAAAATAAAAATAGAGTGAGAAGTTCTCACCAATTGCCAAACCACACGCCACGACTCTTCTTCTGTAGAAAATCTTCGTTGTGCTCGCTTTTGTCGTTCTCCGCACTCGAATTCGCCTCTTTGGCTCTAGAACTTGCATACGGCCTCCAAACTTAACATACGGTCTCCAAACTTAACCAAACATGGTACCTAGCCTAAACGCGCCATTCCGGACAACTTTGGTCTAGCGGACTTTCTTCCAAAACTGCACCAATTCGCCGGAAATCGCGGAAAACAGCCGCGGATCTGCTGACTTCAAACGCGTTTTCCGAACAGCTCTGAATTCCAAATCACGACTTCCATATATCCAAATCGAAGAGGAGAGAGTGCTCTACAACTTTGGTTTAGCGGAGTTCTGGCTAAAAATGCACGGTTTGGAAGTTATTGGCGAAATAGTGACAGGGTGTTATTTGCAAAAACGGGAATTTAGGTGAAAATGGGTTTTTGGGTGTAGCGGGGGCCACGGCCGGAGTTGGGTGGCTGGAGGGGGGCGCCGGACCTGAATGATGTTGGGGAGGCTGCTGGTGGCGGGGTGGGGTCCACGGAGGCGGGTGGTGGTGGATTTGGGGCTAGGGTTCATGAAATTGAAAGAGGGAAAGAAGAGAGAGATGAGAGGAGGAAGAGGAGGAGGAGGAGGTAGCCGGCGGGGGTGGCGGCGCTAGTGGAGGCCGGGGCAGCGAGGTAGGGGACGGCAGCGATTTGGAGGAAGGAGGAGCCCATTTTTGATTTTTTTTGAAGAGGAAGAGAGAAGTGAAATTACGAAGTACAAAAGGAGGAAAAGTGATTATATGCTAGTTTCTCGCGTATCGTCCGAATGCAAATGATCTCCGATTGCCGCGGATTTCGGACACGACATAGTAGACGTGAAGACGAGTCCAACGAAACAAGTTTCGTCGAATTCCGAGTTCGTTTGACTGTCCGTTAAAATTCTCAAAAATGCTCAGGCAAGCTCTAAAAATGCGATTTTGGCGCGCCATTTCTTCTTGCACGCCCAAATGGATACTCCAAAAATCATGGCCTCTTGGATTTAAGCTTATTTGGCGATACGAATCCGTAAAAAAAAAAGTAGAATCGAATTCCGAGGTCATATCAGTAATGTTCCTTTGTAAAATGACCGCCTGTTTTTTAAACAAATGGTTTTATTTTTCACAGCCACATACTGACTACGTTCGACGCTCCCTTTGGAACTCTACAATGATTTCTCATTATGAATCCAACAAAGATGGTCTCGTCGAATTCTGAGCTCATACGCAAAATTTCACTTTTTAAGGGCTTTGTTTGGTTAACCGCAAACCCCAGCTAATTGCCGCAATTCCGGATCTCGAAATATATCGAAGCTTACACGTTTCGGAGTTGTAAACGGAATTTTGAACTCAATGGAAGTGGTTTCGAGTCCAAATTCATCCGTATGCAAAATGTGACCTTTTGGGCCCTGTCTATTTTAAATTGACTATTCAAAATCTTCAACTGGCCATATCTCTCAATTCCCACTATAAAATTTCAATTTTTCAGATACGTTGGAAATATATACTCTAATAGATTCAAACACTTTTGGTTTCGCCAAAATCCGCTATATTTTGCATCCTGTGCATTCAGTCAAAGTTCAGGGTCAGCACTATATTTTTTTAAAATCGACGCTGAATGTTCGACTGGCCATAACTTTTGATTTCCGCTATGAAATTTCAATCTTTCTGATTCGTTAGAAAGATATTTCAAAGTAGATTTATATACTTTTGGTTTCACCAAAATCCGTTATATTATGCACTCTGTACATTCGGTCAAAGTTCAGCGTTCGTGCCTTGTTTATTCCGAATTCTGCACTGACAATTCATTTGGCCATAACTTTTATTTCCCTATGAAATCTTGATTTTTCGGATTCGTTGGAAAGATATTTCTTAACAAATTTAGATATTTTACGTTTCGCTAAAATCCGTTATGTTTTGCACTTTGTACATTCAGTCAAAGTTCAGTTCAAATTTTCAACTACTACGTTATTCTAACGTCAAAATTCGTCAAAATCGCCAAATTTAAAATTTTAAACTGGCCCAGATTTTCTGGGTTGTTACAATCCTCCCCACTTAAAATCTTTTCGTCCTCGAAAAGGAACGAAGCTGGAAGTTGTTTTCTAATCAACTCAACTTCCGTTATTTTTTGTTACGGCTTAAGTTCTCCAACTTTTTAGTTTCTGAAAACTTTTCAAATTTTCCAAAAATTTGGCTAACACACTAAATTTTCGATAAATTTCGCCATAACCTCCTTTGTACCGGGAGATTCGGGATATTTCAAATAGCCTCCCATGGCCCTCAGATCTCAAAAAGAAAAAGAAAAAGCCAAGCGCCTAGCCGATACGGCTCATAAAATCATCATCACCCAAGAAATACAATAAACGTGTACCTATTTGACGGGCATAACAATTTTATTCCTTTGCTTAGCTTCCCTGCCATGACCTGTTTAATGTATATACACATGTACATATATGCAAATGCGATAAATTTCCAATTTAGTTCAGTATTTGGTCTATTTGGCTAAATTTGACTTCTATTTCCCATGTTAGTTTAATTAGTCAACAAGTAATCAAACAACACAACAGGAGTCAATTAGTTGATTAGTGTTTCAAGCACATAATTTTGATATATAGTCAAAAAACACATTTTTGATGCCAAGTCATAATAAATAAGCCTTATCTAGTTTTGGTTCTCACACCAGTCAATTGGAAATATATAGATGTGACACTTTCGACACTCGAACATAAACACTGGTGATGGTTAACTTCATCATCAGAATCATGCCCGAGCGACTAGAGTGTGACTCTATATCTATCCAGTATATTAAAACTTCGAATATACGTTCATGACGCGTATGCGCGAAATCTCTATATACTGGATTGTCCAAGATTCAATATAAAATAAATTATTCAAATACGTATACTTGAATTTAAATCTTTAAAACAAAGTTTGTTTTCTATTTTATTTGAAAAATATACTCTTCACACTCGTTCTAGGATACTACTGATCCAATCTCTAACGAGCCATCCTTATTGGATATTACTAATCCAATCTCTGATAAATTCTTTTGTTCGGTTCTAATGTGTCTCGTTCTCGAGCTCTGTAAACCAAAGCTCTGATACCAAAATGTTACGACCCGAACTTCCCCGTGAAGGAAAGCGCGGATAGAATTGAGAACATGACAAAATAGAACGCAAACAGAAGAACATTTCATTGCTTATTACAACAATTCCATCAGAATACAATAATAAACAGAGTATGAATAAATATTACACAATTGATAAATGTCAGAGATTTAAATTACATTTATATACATAGCAGCGGAAAAATAATACAATACACAACTGAAAGAAATACACGGATACAGAGCTTTTCGAGTATCGTTCCAGCTGTAAACCAGGATCCTATGAATATAAATCTGCAAAACCCAACTACTAGCTGCCAGTGCGGAAAATAAGGGCACCCAGAGTTTAGGTTAAAACAATAAACTCTAGGTCAGTCATGTGACTGGTGTGAGAACTAAAACAGTTCTAAATCTTTATTTTTAAAGTTCGGTAAAACAAGGGAACACGCCGTATAACACGGAACGGGTTTTTACCCCAAGGAAACCAGTGCATAAACAAACAGCGCAATGCTAAATAAAGAACAATGAATCTATTATAAGACCCATGTCCCATCACACAATGCAACGCAAGCCGAAGGATAGGGTTTTACCTTATAATAGCCAAAGCAGGCTTGATACGTTTAAAAACAGATTTTTTTTTATATTACTATAAGTGCTTAAGTGTTTCAAAACAATTTCAATCATAAGTATCAATCATAGATGGCATGGGTACCATATATCATGTCGCCATGCTAGGCTCTGCAAATAAAACCGAAATACCACGTATTGGAAATTGGATTTCCGTCATGAGTCGAGGCATGGGGCAAGATCCTCTTCGCTTCGAGACACTCTAGCAAATGCCTCGGGACTACACATTCTGGGTAACCCCTAGGAACCTCCAAGGCCGGTCCTCTCATACGTTTGAGGATTAATTATTCCTGAACACACGTTTCCCGGTCCTATCAGACCTATAATCGAGGCGCCTCATCCAACAACCACAAAGGTGAAAAGTATATAAATGTCAGCCAGTTTAAGCACGGACACCACCTATAGCTAGAAAGAAACGTCGTGCAATCCTTGGGTCCTCATCCAGTTTTTGACTCATACCGGGGTGTGAGGCTCGCGAATTAACGCTATACACAAAGCTATGCCACATAGGTCGTGCTTTGATCATCAACCACAAGACTTTGCTTTTCAACAGAAGCCTTGGTCATTGCCACTTAGGCATGCCACACAGGCAATTCACTCCATGCGACTGATTCCTATCGATATATAACCTCTGAGCTCGTACGTCTCAGAGAAGGGCGTTAAGCAAGAGAATAAATTCTCTGCCGCTAAACAGATATATATTTAACAGAAATCAATCAACACAGAATAAAATCCAGTGTCAGACACACAGTCCATTTACAAGTCCATTCTGGGTCTGAACGAAACCGGAGGCACTTTCCTCGCATATCTGTCGATCTCCAAGTACGTCTGGACGATCACCAACTGATTCTCTCCTCTTGGGTGTACAGCCCAATCAAGATGGTCATGAATCATCCAAACGATGTGAAGACACTCGGTCTTCAACCACCATCTTCACCTTCGACATATCGTCGAATCAGTTATTCAGAATGGGTATAAACCCGGCCTTTCTGAATAACCCGCGTATAAAATAAACAAGTGTTACACAAACACAACATACGCCTCATTCCAATTTAGAATATATTTTATTCAAATATTCACTTTCTAAGGGAAAGTTTCCCATTAATTTTATCAAAGATAAATTCTTCTAAATTTATTCTTCAATCTTCCTTTGGATATCATTTCAAACCATGTTAGGGTTTACCAAACTAGTCGGGATTGGCGAACCACACTGAAGTGATTGTTTATTTTATTTCCCAATCCCAACCTATTCATCCCACGGAGCAAAACTAGTAATACTTCTTATCTAACACCACGGTGTTGTCGGTAAAATTAATTACCATTTCGCGTCCATATCTAATTAAAGATTTAGCTATCGCTTTGGAGCAAAACTGGTGATACTCCATTCTCGACCATTTAAATCCGATCCAAGACTTATTAAAACTCACTTAGTTTTAATTTATAGCTGGGTTAAAGAACCAATGTCATTTAAAACACGGTTCACAACAACCCAAAATCACATCCTATTGTTAATCGGGTTAAAGAACAAGTGTTATTTAAAAACACTGTTCATGATAAACCCAAAGACCAATTTAAATTCTATTCTAATTAAATATTAATTAACTGGGTAATTTCACTAAATCTTAATTAAACGATTTATTCTTTTCTAAACTGAGTTCAAGAACAGTGTTATTTAAGACACCATTCACGACGAACCCAAAATCCCATTCCAATTCACATATTAGAAATTCTGGTTATTTTTAAAACCATTCCAAATCCAATTTATTTATTTAAAAATAAATAGATTTTTATTCTAGTTAAAACTAGTACATTTTGATAAAAAAAAACTATTTTTATTCTTACGAATGTGGAGTTTTTCACCCCAACTTATTCCAAATCACTTATTTTAATTTTTCACAAATTATCGCTATTTTTAATAATTTTATCAAGGCCCGTACAGTCGATTTCCACTAACGGCCATCGAAATGCATCCATAGCGACCTTTTCCAAATTTGATTTGGACATAATTCCAAATCCTACAGTTAGACTTGAAATTTCTTATATTCTTTGGAAAGCAATTTTCGACACGAACCCAACGGTTCCGGTTTTAGGAGAATCCGACGGTCGGATCTCCTGTAATGCCCATGTGAAGTCAATGGTCGAAATTCGCGAACTGCCGCGGCGCAGCGCGTTCTATTCAGGTCATTAATATATATATATATAATATTATATATATTTCGTCGATTTTAATTTTAAATGTATTTTATAAATCGTTTAAAAATCGATTCCAACTTCTTATTCACATTTAAACCCAAAATTAAATATTCTACATCGTTATACTATAAACGATATTATTTTTAAAATATTTGAATTTGAAATTATTTCCTTTCGATATTTATTTTAAAACGAATAAAATCGATATAAATATCGTTCGCGTCCAAATGGCGCAAATCTAATCAACACGGCTTTATATATTTTATTTCAAATATTATTACTCGAAATATTCTATTTCAAATATTTCTGATTCAAATATTTCATTTCAAATATTTTGGGTTCAAATATTCTATTTCAAATATTTCTACTTCCAATATTCTGTTTCAAATATTTCTAATCAAATATTTCCAATCCAAATATTCTCTTTCAAATATTTCTAATCAAATATTTCCAACCCAAATATTCTCTTTCAAATATTTCTAATCAAATATTCCTAATTCAAATATTTTATTTCAAATATTTCTAATTTATTTTCAAATTGGAATGAGGCCCAATCAAATACCATATAAAATTATTTTTATGGATTCACATACAACACATGTATATAATCACAACGACAAATAATCAACCATCATCCAATGTGCACTACACAACATAAGCATTAATTATAAATAATTATCGCTTACAATAGCCTGTCAACCAATCGACTGACATACAACTAAACAATTTGGATTAGTGTACGTCAATTTTCATCCCAACCCCCGTGCGGGGTTTCAAACAACAAACACGCATTTTTATTTGTGCTGTTGGACGATGTGTAAAAATATATCATCCCAACAAATATCAGTCAAATAGGTGTATATAAACAAACCGTCTGGTTTGTCCATGGATATTTACTTTCAACTAGCTAAATTTTTCTAACACTTTTTAGAAAATTTCGGCAGCATAACGGCGCTATATTTGGAATGGGGTAAGGTCTAGCATTACTCCCTCGCCTTATAACGACACACGTCTAATCCTAACCAATTCGTATCGATTCGATTTTTCATCCCAAACCAAATTCAAACAGATATTTCAACCAACCACAAAACAAGCAAACAAACAAGCAAGCCGTCCATGGTTTGTGGACGACGGGTGTCGGGTGCTACTAAACACCGTTTGCATCCTAGTATATATTTCTAACTAGAAAATAAACATAGAGTGAGAAGTTCTCACCAATTGCTAAACCACACGCCACGACTCTTCTTATGTAGAAAATCTTCGTCGGGCTCGCTTTTGTCGTTCTCCGCACTCGAATTCGCCTCTTTGGCTCTAGAACTTGCATACGGCCTCCAAACTTCACCAAACTTGGTACCTAGCCTAAACGCGCCATTCCAGACAACTTTGGTCTAGCGGACTTTCTTCCAAAACTGCACCAATTCGCCGGAAATCGCGAAAAACTGCCGCGGACCTGCTGAATTCAAACGCATTTTCCGGACAACTCCGAACTCCAAAACACGACTTCCATATATCCAAATCGAAGAGGAGAGAGTGTTCTACAACTTTGGTTTGGAGGAGTTTTGGCTAAAAATGTACGGTTTGGAAGTTATTGGCGAAATAGTGACAGGGTGTTATTTGAAAAATCGGGAATTTTGGTGAAAATGGATTTTTGGGTGTAGCGGGGCCCACGGCCGGAGTTGGGTGGCTGGAGGGGGGCGCCGGACCTGACTGACGTGGGAGAGGCTGCTGGTGGCGGGGTGGGGTCCACAGAGGCGGGTGGTGGTGGATTTGGGGCTAGGGTTCATGAAATTGGAAGAGGGAAAGAAGAGAGAGAGGAGAGGAGGAAGAGGAAGAGGAGGTGGCCGGAGGGGGTGGCGGCGCTGGTGGAGGCCGGGGCAGCGAGGTAGGGGGCGGCAGCCATTTGGAGGAAGGAGGAGCCCATTTTTGAGTTTTTTTGAAGAGGAAGAGAGAAGTGAAATTATGAAGTATAAAAGGAGGAAAAGTGATTATATGTTAGTTTCTCGCGTATCGTCCGAATGCAAATGATCTCCGATTGCCGCGGATTTCGGACACGACATAGTAGACGTGAAGACGAATCCAACGAAACAAGTTTCGTCGAATTCCGAGTTCGTTTGACCGTCCGTTAAAATTCTCAAAAATGCTCAGACAAGCTCTAAAAATGCGATTTTGACGCGCCATTTATTCTTGCACGTCCAAACGTCTACTCCAAAAATCATGGCCTCTTGGATATAAGCATTATTTGGCGATACGAATCCGGAAAAAAAAAAGTAGAATCGAATTCTGAGGTCGTATCAGTAATGTTCCTTTGTAAAATGACCGCCTGTTTTTGAACAAATGGTTTTATTTTTCACGGCCACAAACTAACTCCGTTCGACGCGCCCTTTGGAACTCAACAATGATTTCTCATTATGAATCCAACAAAGTTGGTCTCGTAGAATTCTGAGCTCATATGCAAAATTTCACTTTTTAAGGGCTATGTTTGGTTAACCGCAAACCCTAGCTAATTGCCGCAATTCCGGATCTCGGAATATATCGAAGCTTGCACTTTTCGGAGTTGTAAACGGCATTTTGAACTCAATGGAAGTGGTTCGAGTCCAAATTCATCCGTATGCAAAATGTGACTTTTTGGGCCCTGTCTATTTTAAATTGACTATTTATAATCTTCAGCTGGCCATATCTCTCAATTCGCGCTATAGAATTTCAATTTTTCAGATTCGTTGGAAAGATATACTCTAATAGATTCAAACACTTTTGGTTTCGCCAAAATCCGCTATATTTTGCACCATGTGCGTTCAGTCAAAGTTCAGGGTCAGCACTATATTTTTTTAAAATCGACGCTGAATGTTCGACTGGCCATAACTTTTGATTTCCGCTATGAAATTTCAATCTTTCTGATTCGTTAGAAAAATATTTCAAAGTAGATTTGTATACTTTTGGTTTCACCAAAATCCGTTATATTTTGCACTCTGTACATTCGGTCAAAGTTTAGCGTCCGTGCCTTGTTTATTCTGAATTCTGCACTGACAATTCATTTGGCCATAACTTTTGATTTCCGCTATGAAATCTTGATTTTTCGGATTCGTTGGAAAGATATTTCTTAACAAATTTAGATATTGTTCGTTTCGCTAAAATCCGTTATGTTTTGCACTCTGTACATTCAGTCAAAGTTCAGTTCAAATTTTCAACAACTACGTTATTTTAACGTCAAAATTCGTCAAAATCGCCAAATTAAAATTTTTAAACTGGCCCAGATTTTTCGGGTTGTTACAGTTTAGACTGGTTATGGTTCCGGCAATTCTAAATTGATAAAAAGTTATGGTTGACGGAACAACCCATGTGAAAAATTGTGCTAAAAAAGCTTTCGATGTTCCACCAAATCATTAAGATTGAATTTCTTAGTTGCTGAATGAGATGGGTGTAACAAGTTAGTCCTATAGATCTATGAGAGAGCTTCGTTTTGACTAGTTATGGTTCCGGTAACTCTAAATGGATAAAAAGTTATGGTTGACGGAACAACCTATGTGAAAAATTGTGCTAAAAAAGCTTTCGATGTTCCACCAAATCATTAAGATTGAATTTCTTAGTTGCTGAATGAGATGGGTGTAAGAAGTTAGTCCTATAGACCCATGAGAGAGCTTCGTTTTGACTGGTTATGGTTCCGATAACTCTAAATGGATAAAAAGTTATGGTTGATGGAACAACCCATGTGAAAAATTATGTTAAAAAAGCTTTCGATGTTCCTGAAAGTCAACAAGATTGGATTTCTTAGTGGCTGACTGAGATGGGTTTAATAATTTAGTCTTATAGATCTATGAGAGAGCTTCGTTCTGACTGGTTATGGTTCCAGTAACTCTAAATGGATAAAAAGTTATGGTTGACGGAACAACCCATGTAAAAAATTATGCTAAAAAAGCTTTCGATGTTCCTGAAAGTCAACAAGATTGGATTTCTTAGTTGCTAAATGGGATGGGTGTAACAAGTTATTCCTATAGATCTATCAGAGAGCTTCGTTTTGACTGGTTATGGTTCCGGTAACTCTAAATGGATAAAAAGTTATGGTTGACGAAACAATCCATGTTAAAAATTGTGCTAAAAAAGCTATCGATGTTCCTGAAAGTCAACAAGATTGGATTTCTTAGTTGTTGAATGAGATGGCCGTAAAAGTTTGTCCTATAGGTCTATGAGGGAGCTTCGTTTTGAATTGTTATGGTTCTGGTAACTATAAATGGATAAAAAGTTATGGTTGACTGAACAACCCATGTGAAAAATTGTGCTAAAAAAGCTTTCGATGTTGCACCAAATCATTAAGATTGAATTTCTTATTGCTGAATGAGATGGGTTAACAAGTTAGTCCTATAGATCTATGAGAGAGCTTCGTTTTGACAGGTTATGGTTTCGCTAAATCTAAATGGATAAAGGTTATGGTCGACGGAACAACCCATGTTAAAAATTGTGCTAAAAAGGCTTTCGATGTTCCTGAAAGTCATTAACATTGAATTTTTTGTTGACTGAACTAAGATGAGATTGGTGGAACCTATGATTCCTATAGATCTATGAGAGAGCTTCGTTTTGACTGGTTATGGTTCCGGTAACTCTAAATGGATAAAAAGTTATGGTTGACGGAACAACCCATGTGAAAAATTATGCTAAAACAGCTTTCGATGTTCCTGAAAGTCAACAAGATTGGATTTCTTAGTTGCTGAATGAGATGGGTGTAACAAGTTAGACCTATAGACCTATGAGAGAGCTTCGTTTTGACTGGTTATGGTTCTCGTAACTCTAAATGGATAAAAAGTTATGGTTGACGGAACAACCCATGTGAAAAATTATGCTAAAAAAGCTTTCGATGTTCCTGAAAGTCAACAAGATTGGATTTCTTATTTGCTGAATGAGATGGCTGTAACAAGTTAGTCCTATAGACCTATGAGAGAGCTTCGTTTTGACTAGTTATGGTTCCGGTAACTCTAAATGGATAAAAAGTTATGGTTGACGGAACAACCCATGTTAAAAATTGTGCTAAAAAATCTTTCGATGGTCCTGAAAGTCAACAAGATTGGATTTCTCAGTTGCTGAATGAGATGGCCGTAACAAGTTAGTCCTATAGATCTATGAGGGAGCTTCGTTTTGACTGGTTATGGTTCTGGTAACTCTAAATGGATAAAAAGTTATGGTTTACGGAACAACCCATGTGAAAAATTGTGCTAAAAAAGCTTTCGATGTTCCACCAAATCATTAAGATTGAACTTCTTAATTGCTGAATGAGATGGGTGTAACAAGTTAGTCCAATAGAACTATGAGAGAGCTTCGTTTTGACTGGTTATGGTTTCGATAACTCTAAATGGATAAAAAGTTATGGTTGACGGAACAACCCATGTGAAAAATTATGCTAAAAAAGCTTTCGATGTTCCTGAAAGTCAACAAGATTGGACTTACTAGTTGCTGAATGAGATGGGTGTAACAAGTTAGTCCTATAGATCTATGAGAGAGCTTCGTTTTGACTGGTTATGGTTTCGATAACTCAAATGGATAAAAAGTTATGGTTGACGGAACAACAATGTGAAAAATTATGCTAAAAAAGCTTTGGATGTTCCTGAAAATCAACAAGATTGGATTTATTAGTTGCTGAATGAGATGGGGGTAACAAGTTAGTCCTATAGATCTATGAGAGAGCTTCGTTTTGACTGGTTATTATTCTGGTAACTCTAAATGGATAAAAAGTTATGGTTGACGGAACAACCCATGTGAAAAATTATGCTAAAAAAGCTTTCGATGTTCCTGAAAGTCAACAAGATTGGATTTCTTAGTTGCTGAATGAGATGGTTGTAACAAGTTAGTCCTATAGATCTATGAGAGAACTTCGTTTTGACTGGTTATGGTTCCGGTAACTCTAAATGGATAAAAAGTTATGTTTTATGAAACAACCCATGTGAAAAATTATGCTAAAAAAGCTTTCGATGTTCCTGAAAGTCAACAAGATTGAATTTCTTAGTTTCTGAATGAGATGGTTGTAACAAATTAGTCCTATAGATCTATGAGAGAGCTTCATTATGACTGGTTATGGTTCCGATAACTCTAAATGGATAAAAAGTTATGGTTGACGGAACAACCCAAGTGAAAAATTATGCTAAAAAAGCTTTCGCCGTTCCTAAAAGTCAACAAGATTGGATTTCTTAGTTGCTGAATGATATGGTTGTAACAAGTTAGTCCGATAGATCTATGAGAGAGCTTCGTTTTGACTAGTTATGGTTCCGGTAACTCTAAATGGATAAAAAGTTATGGTTGACGGAACAACCCATGTGAAAAATTGTGTCAAAAAGTTTTCGATATTCTTGAAAGTCAACAAAATTGGATTTCTTAGTTGTTGAATGAGATGTGTGTAACAAGTTAGTCCTATAGATCTATGATAGAGCTTCGTTTTGACAGGTTATGGTTCAGGTAATTCTAAATGGATAAAAAGTTATGGTTGACGGAACAACGCATGTGAAAAATTATGCTAAAAAAGCATTCGATGTTCCTGAAAGTCAACAAGATTGGATTTCTTAGTTATTGAATGAGATGGGTGTAACAAGTTAGTCCTATAGATCTATCAAAGAGCTTCATTTTGACTGGTTATGGTTCCGATAACTCTAAATGGATAGAAATTTATGGTTGACGGAACAACCCATGTGAAAAATTGTGCTAAAAAAGCTTTCGATGTTCCTGAAAGCCAACAAGATTGGATTTCTTAGTTGCTGAATGAGAGGGTGTAACAAGTTAGTCCTATTGATCTATGAGAGGGCTTCGTTTTGACTGGTTATGGTTCCGTAAACTCTAAATGGATAAAAAGTTATGGTTGACGGAACAACCCATGTGAAAAATTATGCTAAAAAAAGCTTTTGATGTTCCTGAAAGTCATTAAGATTGAATTTTTTGTTGACTGAACTAAGATGAGATTGGTGGAACCTATGATTCCTATAGATCTATGAGAGAGCTTTGTTTTAACTTATTATGGTTCCGATAACTCTAAATGGATAAAAAGTTATGGTTGACGGAACAACCCATTTGAAAAATTATGCTAAAAAAGCTTTCGATGTTCCTGAAAGTCAACAAGATTGGATTTCTTAGTTGCTGAATGATATGGGTGTAGAAAGTTAGTCCTATAGATCTATGCGAGAGCTACGTTTTGACTGGTTATGGTTCCGGTAACTCTAAATGGATAAAAAGTTATGGTTGACGGAACAACCCATGTGAAAAATTATGATAAAAAAGCTTTCGATGTTCCCGAAAGTCAACAAGATTGGATTTCTTGGTTGCTGAATGAGATGGGTGTAACAAGTTAGTCCTATAGATCTATGAGAGATCTTTGTATTGACTGGTTATGGTTCCGATAACTCGAAATGGATAAAATGTTATGGTTGACGGAACAACCCATGTGAAAAATTATGCTAAAAAAGCTTTCGATGTTCTTGAAAGTCAACAAGATTGGATTTCTTAGCTGCTGAATGAATGGGTGTAAAAAGTTATTCTTATAGATCTATCAGAGAGATTCGTTTTGACTGATTATGGTTCTGGTAACTCTAAATGGATTAAAAGTTATGGTTGACGGAACAACCCATGAGAAAAATTATACTAAAAAAGCTTTCGATGTTCCTGAAAGTTAACAAGATTGGATTTCTTAGTTGCTGAATGAGATGGGTGTAACAAGTCAGTCCTACAGATCTATGAGAGAGGTTCGTTTTGACTGGTTATGGTTCCGGTAACTCTAAATGGATAAAATGTTATGGTTGACGGAACAACCCATGTGAAAAATTATGCTAAAAATGCTTTCAATGTTCCACCAAATCATTAAGATTGAATTTCTTAGTTGCTGAATGAGATGGGTGTAACAAGTTAGTCCTATAGATCTATGAGATAACTTCATTTTGACTGGTTATGGTTCCTGTAATTCTAATTGGATAAATAGTTATGGTTAACGGAACAACCCATGTGAAAAATTGTGCTAAATAAGCTTTCGATGTTCCACCAAATCATTAAGATTGAATTTCTTAGTTGCTGAACGAGATGGGGGTAACAAGTTATTCCTATAGATCTATGAGTGAGCTTCGTTTTGACTGGTTATGGTTCCGGTAACTCGAAATGGATAAAAAGTTATGGTTGACGGAACAACCCATGTGAAAAATTATGCTAAAAAAGCTTTCGATGTTCCTGAAAGTCAACAAGATTGGATTTCTTTGTTGCTGAATGAGATGGGTGCAACAAGTTAGTCCTATAGATCTATCAGAGAGCTTCGTTTTGACTGGTTATGGTTCCGATAACTCTAAATGGATAAAAAGTTATGGTTGACGGAACAACCCATGTGAAAAATTATGCTAAAAAAGCATTCGATGTTCCTGAAAGTCAACAAGATTGGATTTCTTAGTTGCTGAATGAGATGGGTGTAACAAGTTAGTCCTATAGATCTATGAGAGAGGTTCGTTTTGACTGGTTATGGTTCTGGTAACTCTAAATGGATAAAAAGGTATGGTTGACGGAAACACCCTTATGAAAAATTATGCTAAAAAAGCTTTCGATGTTCCACCAAATCATTAAGATTGAATTTCTTAGTTGCTGAATGAGATGGGTGTAAAAAGTTAGTCCTATAGATCTATGAGAGAGCTTCATTTTGACTGGTTATGGTTCCTGTAAATCTAATTGGATAAAAAGTTATGGTTGACGGAACAACCCATATGAAAAATTGTGCTAAAAAGGCTTTCGATGTTCCACCAAATCATTAAGATTGAATTTCTTTGTTGCTGAATGAGATGGGTGTAACAAGTTATTCCTATAGATCTATGAGAGAGCTTCGTTTTGACTGGTTATGGTTCCGGTAACTCTAAATGGATAAAAAGTTATGGTTGACGGAACAACCCATGTGAAAAATTGTGCTAAAAAAGATTTCGATGTTCCTGAAAGTAAACAAGATTGGATTTCTTAGTTGCTGAATGAGATGGGTGTAACAAGTTAGTCCTATAGATCTATGAGAGAGCTTCGTTTTGACTGTTTATGGTTCTCGTAATTCTAAATGGATAAAAATTTATGGTTGACGGAACAACCCATGTGAAAAATTATGCTAAAAAAGCTTTCGATGTTCCTGAAAGTCAACAAGATTGGATTTCTTAGTTGCTGAATGAGATGGGTGTAACAAGTTAGTCTTATAGATCCATCAGAGAGCTTCGTTTTGACTGGTTATGGTTCCGATAACTCTAAATGGATAAAAAGTTATGGTTGACGGAACAACCCATGTGAAAAATTGTGCTAAAAAAGCTTTCGATGTTCCTGATAGTCAACAAGATTGGATTTCTTAGTTGCTGAATGAGATGGGTGTAACAAGTTAGTCCCATAGATCTTTGAGAGAGCTTCGTTTTGACTGGTTATGGTTCCGGTAATTGTAAATAGATTAAAAGTTATGGTTGACGGAACAACCCATGTGAAAAATTGTGCAAAAAAGCTTTCGATGTTCCTGAAAATCAAGAAGATTGGATTTCTTAGTTGCTGAATGAGATGGGTGTAACAAGTTAGTCCTGTAGATCGATGAGAGATCTTCGTTTTGACTGGTTATGGTTCCGGTAACTCTAAATGGATAAAAAGTAATGGTTGAATGAGATGGGTGTAACAAGTTATGGTTCCGATCTTGTTGACTTGTTCCACCAAATTATTAAGATTGAATTTCTTAGTTGCTGAATGAGATGGGTGTAACAAGTTAGTCCTATAGATCTATGAGAGAGCTTTGTTTTGACTGGTTATGGTTACGGTAACTCTAAATGGATAAAAAGTTATGGTTGACGGAACAACCCATGTGAAAAATTATGCTAAAAAAGCTTTCGATGTTCCTGAAAGTCAACAAGATTGGATTTCTTAGTTGCTGAATGAGATGGGTGTAACAAGTTAGTCCTATAGATCTATGAGAGATCTTCGTTTTGACTGGCTATGGTTCCGATAACTCTAAATGGGTAAAAAGTTATGGTTGACGGAACACTTTTCCATCAAATCATTAAGATTGAATTTCTTATTTGCTGAATGAGATGAGTATAACAAGTTAGTCCTATAGATCTATGAGAGAGCTTCGTTTTGACCGGTTATGGTTCTGGTAACTCTAAATGGATAAAAAGTTATGGTTGACGGAACAATCCATGTGAAAAATTGTGCTAAAAAAGCATTCGATGTTCCTGAAAGTCAACAAGAATTGATTTCTTAGTTGCTGAATGAGATGGGTGTAACAAGTTATTCCTATAGATCTATCAAAGAGCTTCGTTTTGACTGGTTATGGTTCTGGTAACTCTAAATGGATAAAAAGTAATGGTTGACGGAATAACTCATGTGAAAAATTGTGCTAAAAAAGCTTTCGATTTTCGATGTTCCTGAAAGTCAACAAGATTGGATTTCTTAGTTGCTGAATGAGATGGGTGTAACAAGTAAGTCCTATAGATCCACGAGAGAGCTTCGTTATGACTGGTTATGGTTCAGATAAATCTAAATGGATAAAAAGTTATGGTTGACGGAACAACCCATGTGAAAAATTATACTAAAAAAGCTTTCGATGTTCCTGAAAGTCATTAAGATTGAATTTTTTGTTGATTGAACTAAGATGACATTGGTGGAACCTATGATTCCTATAGATCTAAGAGAGAGCTTCATTTTGACTGGTTATGGTTCTGATAACTCTAAATGGATAAAAAGTTATGGTTGACGGAACAACCCATGTGAAAAATTGTGCTAAAAAAGCTTTCGATGTTCCTGAAAGTCAACAAGATTGGATTTCTTAGTTGCTGAATGAGATGGGTGTAACAAATTAGTCCTATAGATCTATGATAGAGCTTCATTCCGATAACTCTAAATGGATAAAAAGTTATGGTAGACGGAACAACCCATGTGAAAAATTGTGCTAAAAAAGCTTTCGATGTTCCTGAAAGTCAACAAGATTGGATTTCTTAGTTGCTGAATGAGATGGGTGTAACAAGTTAGTCCTATAGTTCAATGAGAGAGCTTTATTTTGACTGATTATGGTTACGGTAACTCTAAATGGATAAAAAGTTAAGGTTGACGGAACAACCCATGTGAAAAATTGTGCTAAAAAAGCTTTCGATGTTCCTGAAAGTCAACAAGATTGGATTTCTTAGTTGCTTAATGAGATGGGCATAACAAGTTAGTCCTATAGATCTATGAGAGAGCTTCGTTTTGACTGGCTATGGTTCCGATAACTCTAAATGGGTAAAAAGTTATGGTTGATGGAACACTGTTCCATCAAATCATTAAGATTGAATTTCTTAATTGCTGAATGCGATGAGTGTAACAAGTTAGTCCTATAGATCTATGAGAGAGCTTCGTTTTGACCGCTTATGGTTCCGGTAACTCTAAATGGATAAAAAGTTATGGTTGACGGAACAACCCATGTGAAAAATTATGCTAAAAAAGCTTTCGATGTTCCTGAAAGTAAAAAAGAATTGATTTCTTAGTTGCTGAATGAGATGGGTGTATCAAGTTATTCCTATAGATCTATCAGAGAGCTTCGTTTTGAATGGTTATGGTTCCGGTAATTCTAAATGGATAAAAAGTTATGGTTGACGGAACAACCCATGTGAAAAATTGTGCTAAAAAAGCTTTCGATGTTCCTGAAAGTCAACAAGATTGGATTTCTTAGTTGCTAAATGAGATGGGTGTAACAAATTAGTCCTATAGATCCATGAGAGCGCTTCGTTATGACTGGTTATGGTTCAGATAAATCTAAATGGATAAAAAGTTATGGTTAAGATATCTTAGTCAACAAATAATTCAATCTTAATGACTTTCAGGAACATCGAAAGATTTTTTAGCATAATTTTTCACATGGGTTGTTCCGTCAACCATAACTTTTTGTCCATTTAGATTTATCGGAAACATAACCAGTCATAATGAAGCTCTCTCTTAGATCTATAGGAATAACTTATTACACCCATCTCATTCAGCAACTAAGAAATTCAATCTTAATGACTTTCAGGAACATCGAATGCTTTTTTAGCACAATTTTTCACATGGGTTGTTCCATCAACCATAACTTTTTATCCATTTAGAGTTACCGGAACCATAACCAGTCAAAATGAACCTCTCTCATTGATCTATAGGACTAACTTGTTAAACCCATCTCATTCAGCAACTAAGAAATCCAATCTTGTTGACTTTCAGGAACATCGAAAGCTTTTTTAGCATAATTTTTCACATGGGTTGTTCCGTCAACCATAACTTTTTATCCATTTAGAGTTACCGGAACCATAACCAGTCAAAACGAATCTCTCTCATAGATCCATAGGAATCATAGGTTCCACCAATCTCATCTTAGTTCAGTAAACAAATAATTCAATCTTAATGACTTTCAGGAACATCGAAAGCTTTTTTAGCATAATTTTTCACATGGGTTGTTCTGTCAACCATAACTTTTTATCCCTTTAGAGTTATCGGAACCATAACCAGTCAAAACGAAGCTCTCTCATAGATCTATAGGAATCATTATGTCAAGTTAGTTAAGTATATTGAAGCGGTTCGTGACTTAACCCTATCAAATTACCGTGTCAGATTTGGTGAAGTATAGGTTAACTTAACCCCATCGAATTATCGAGTCAAATTGGTTAAGTGTAGGTTAACTTAACCCCATTTAATTATCGAGTCAAATTTGTTAAGTGTAGGTTAACTTAACCCTGTCAAATTATCATGTTAGATTGGTTAAGTATTGGTTAACTTAACCTCATCAAATTATCGTGTGTAATTGGTTAAGAGTCGGTTAACCCCATTAAGTCATCGAGTCGGATCGGTTAAGTGTAGGTTAACTTAATCCTCATCCACTAGTCGTATTTATAATGGTTAAGTATTTAAGTTAACTTAACCTTATCATGCACCGCGTTATCCCAATCGGGTGCTATCGACCCATTTAGGTTAAATTAACCCAACCGCTAATCGTGTTATATGGTTAAGTGTCTTTAGCCTAACCAAGTTACTTAACCCACCCGTCCATGTCATATTTGGTTAAGTGTCATTCAAGTGGTCCATGACTTTACCCTATCATGTGGCATTAATTAACTTAATGCACCCTAACCTCTCACATTAGACCTTGTTGTGGTTACTGGTTGAGCCGGACGGGTCCGGGCAGGTTTCTACCACAACCTAGTCTAACCTCGGGTCTTAAGCGCGACATGACCAACTACTCACATTGGGTCTTATTGTTCGTAGCTACTAGATTTGCCGGGCGGTTCCGGGTAGATTTATGCTACAAACTCAACCCAACCTCAAGTTGGCCACTTTCATGATTTTCTAAGTGTCATGTCCAAGTTTATCATAAAACACGTTTTCATGTATAATCTATGTCAAGTTTTCAAGTCATGTTTCAAGTCAAGTTCATAGCCAAAGTTACATGTTGTCAAGTTTATGCCAATTTAACCCAAATCATGGTTCATGTTCCCAATTCCACTTATGCCTAATTAACATAAGCCCAACCCCTTGATTTAATTTGCATAGCCCCAAAACTCGCGATTTAGTTCATATGCCAATTCATGTAGGCCCATATTTGCAAATTACATTGGCAATACCCCAAATTTTCCCTTGTTCATGTTATGCCATAAATTCTACCACCCACATAGGTGAAATCCCAACATTTTCCCGCATGCAAACCGCACGTATATCATAGTTTAGGCCTAGGTCCGAAATTGACCAAGTTTCATCAAAAGAAAACAAATAGGGGAAGGTAGAAAACTCGCATAAAGTAAGATCCGAGAGAAAGCATCATTACATGCATGATATTTGGACATGAATGAATAACTTGCAACATGAATTTGATGTCATATCAACATTCCCAAAAGTTAAGATCCAAGGTGAACAATAATAAGCATGAATCGATTGTCATACTTAGGTAAATTTTGGATTTATCACATGTCATATTCAAGTTATCGTTTCAATCGAAAAGCATCTAGAACTTACATAGCGTGGCTAGAGATTCATGAGCAAGCATTTGTCATAGAACGGTGTTGAGGTGGCACTCTACTTCCTTGATTTGATGTAGAAAGCTTTCACCTTTGATTTGAATCCGATTTGAATGCATAAGCTCTTGAAGTTGGAGATGGAGGCCATGATCAAGAGGCATTTGGGCAGCACTTCGTTGCAAGAGTGATTTTGAGTGATTTAGGCTAGGTCTTAGGGTGTTTTTATAGAAGTTAGGATTATTTTAGGCCCTTAGATTAACCCTAGGATAGATCTGAGCCATCCAAAATCGTCACAAGCCCCAAAACCGAGCCAAAGACCATGCAGGTGCACCCAGGCCGCCTGGGTTCGACCAGGCAGGTCGACCCCCAGGTCGACTCCCCAGTCGACCTGGTCCCCATCAGGTCGACCCCCAGGTCGACCCCCTGGTCGACCTGGTCCTGGGCGGGAATTTTCCCGACCAGCCATTTTCTGGGTTTTTGAATTTTTCTGATTTTTCGTGAAACTTCGCGAGGCCATATCTCGGTCATACGGACTCCGATTTATGAAATTTTGGACTCTATTTCGCGTAATTTTTCGAGACGAACGCAAAGGCGCAACCCGTTTCCCTTGATTCTCAATTAAAATTTAATTCTGCCTTGATTTTTGTCTTAACACGTTATTAAAATTCGGGTTGTTACAGTCAACCATAACTTTTTATCAATTTAGAGTTACCGGAACCACAACTAGTCAAAACGAAGCTCTCTCATAGATCTATAGGAATAACTTGTTACACCCATCTCATTCAGCAACTAAGATATCTAATCTTGTTGACTTTCAGGAACATCGAAAGCTTTTTTAGCATAATTTTTCACACGGGTTGTTCCGTCTACCATAACTTTTTATCCATTTAGAGTTACCCGAACCATAACCAGTTAAAACGAAGCTCTCTCGTAGATCTATAGGACTAACTTGTTACACCCATCTCATTCAGCAACTAAGAAATCCAATCTTGTTGACTTTCAGGAACATCGAAAGCTTTTTTAGCACAATTTTTCACATGGGTTGTTCCGTCAACCATAACTTTTATCCATTTTGTGTTACCGGAACCATAACCAGTCAAAACGAAGCTCTCCAATATATCTATAGGCCTAACTTGTTACACCCATCTCATTCAGCAACTAAGAAATCCAATCTTGTTGAGTTTCAGGAACATCGAAGGTTTTTTTAGCATAATTTTTCACATGGGTTGTTCCGTCAACCATAACTTTTTATCCATTTAGAGTTATCGGAACGAAGCTCTCACATAGATCTATAGGACTAACTTGTTACACCCATCTCATTCAGCAACTATGAAATCCAATCTTGTTGACTTTCTGGAACATCGAAAGCTTTTTTAGCATAATTTTTCACATGGGTTGTTCCGTCAACCATAACTTTTTATCCATTTAGAGTTACCGGAACCATAACCAGTCAAAACGAAGCTCTCTCATAGATCTATAGGAATTATATGTTCCACCAATCTCATTTTAGTTTAGTCAACAAAAAATTCAATCTTAATGACTTTCAGGAGCATCGAAAGCTTTTTTAGCATAATTTTTCACATGGGTTGTTCCGTCAACCATAACTTTTAATCCATTTAGAGTTAACGGAACATAATCAGTCAAAACGAAGCTCTCTCATAGATCTACAGGAATCATAGGTTCCACCAATCTCATCTTAGTCCAGTTAACAAGAAATTCAATCTTGTTGACTTTCAGGAACATCGAAATCTTTTTTAGTACAATTTTTCACATGGGTTGGTCCGTCAGCCATAACTTTTTATCCATTTAAATTTATCGGAACCATAACCAGTCAAAATGAAGCTCTCTCATAGATCTATAGGACTAACTTGTTACACCCATCTCATTCAGCAACAAAGAAATCCAATCTTATTGACTTTCAGAAACATCGAAAGCTTTTTTAGCATAATTTTTCGCATGGGTTTTTCCGTCAACCATAACTTTTTATCCATTTAGAGTTATCGGAACCATAACCAGTCAAAACGAAGCTCTATCATAGACTTACAGGAATCATAGGTTCCACCAATCTCATCTTATTTCAGTCAACGAGAAATTCAATCTTGTTGACTTTCAGCAACATCGATAGCTTTTTTAGCACAATTTTTCGCATGGGTTGTTCCGTCAACCATAACTTTTTATCCATTTAGAGTTACTGGAACCATAACCAGTCAAAACGAAGCTCTATCATAGATCTATAGGACTAACTTGTTACACCCATCTCATTCAGCAACTAAGAAATCCAATCTTGTTGACTTTCAGGAACATCGAAAGCTTTTTTAGCATAATTTTTCACATGGGTTGTTCCGTCAACCATAACTTTTTATCCATTTAGAATTATCGGAACCATAACCAGTCAAAACGAAGCTCTCTCAAGGATCTACCGGAATCATAGGTTCCACCAATCTCATCTTAGTTCAGTCAACAAGAAATTCAATCTTGTTGACTTTTAGGAACATCGAAAGCTTGTTTAGCACAATTTTTCACATGGGTTGTTCCGTCAACCCTAACTTTTTATCCATTTAGAATTACCGGAACCATAACCAGTCAAAACGAAGCTCTCTGATAGATCAATAGGAATAACTTGTTACACCCATCACATTCAGGAACTATGAAATTCAATCTTGTTGACTTTCAGAAACATCGAAAGCTTTTTTAGCATTATTTTTCACGTGGGTTGTTCCATCAACCATAACTTTTTATCCATTTAGAATCACTGGAACCATAACCAGTCAAAATGAAGCTTTCTCATAGATCTATAGGACTAGCTTGTTACACCCATCTCATTCAGTAGCTAAGAAATCCGATCTTGTTGACTTTCAGGAACATCGAAAGCTTTTTTAGCATAATTTTTAACATGGGTTGTTCCGTCAACCATAACTTTTTATCCATTTAGTGTTACCGGAACCATAACCTGTCAAAACGGAGCTCCCTCATAGATCTATAGGACTAACTTGTTACACCCATCTCATTCAGCAACCAAGAAATCCAATCTTGTTGACTTTCAGGAACATCGAAAGTTTTTTAGTACAATTTTTCATATGGGTTGTTCCGTCAACCATTACTTTTTATCCATTTAGGGTTACCGGAACCATAACCAGTCAAAACGAAGCTCTCTCATAGGTCTATAGGAATAACTTGTTAAACCCATCTCATTCAGCAACTAAGATATCTAATCTCGTTGACTTTCAGGAACATCGAAAGCTTTTTTAGCACAATTTTTCACATGGGTTGTTCCGTCAACCATAACTTTTTATCCACTTAGAGTTACCGGAACCATAACCAGTCAAAATGAAGCTCTCTCGTAGATCTATAGGACTAACTTGTTAAACGCATCTCATTCAGCAACTAAGAAACCCAATCTTGTTGACTTTCAGGAACGTCGAAAGCTTTTTTAGCACAATTTTTCACATGGGTTGTTCCGTCAACCATAACTTTTTATCCATTTAGAGTTACCGGAACCATAACCAGTCAAAACGAAGCTCTCTGATATATCTATAGGACTAACTTGTTACACACATCTCATTCAGCAACTAAGAAATCCAATCCTGTTGACTTTCAGGAACATCGAAAGCTTTTTTAGCATAATTTTTCACATGGGTTGTTCCGTCAACCATAGCTTTTTATCCATTTAGAGTTATCGGAACGAAGCTCTCTCATAGATCTATAGGACTAACTTGTTACACCCATCTCATTCAGCAACTAAGAAATCCAATCTTGTTGACTTTCAGGAACATCGAAAGCTTTTTTAGCATAATTTTTCACATTGGTTGTTCCGTCAACCATAACTTTTTATCCATTTAGAGTTATCGGAACCATAACCATTTAAAATGAAGCTCTCTCATAGATCTATAGGAATCATAGGTTCCACCAATCTCATCTTAGTTCAGTCAACAAAAAATTCAATCTTAATGACTTTCAGGAACATTGAAAGCTTTTTTAGCACAATTTTTCACTTGGGTTGTTCCTATAACCATAACTTTTAATCCATTTAGAGTTACCGGAACAATAACCAGTCGAAACGAAGCTCTCTCATATGTCTATAGGACTAACTTGTTACACCCATCTCATTCAGCAACTAAGAAATCCAATCTTGTTGACTTTCAGGAACATCGAAAGCTTTTTTAGCATAATTTTTCACATGGGTTGTTCCGTCAACCATAACTTTTTATCCATTTACAGTTACCGGACTATTAAGAGTTACCGGAACCATTACTAGTCAAAACGAAGCTCTCTCATAGATCTATAGGACTAACTAGTTACACCCATCTCATTCAGCAACTAAAAAATCCAATCTTGTTGACTTTCAGGAACATCGAAAGCTTTTTTAGCATAATTTTTCACATGGGTTGTTCCGTCAACCATAACTTTTTATCCATTTAGAGTTATCGGAACCATAACCAGTCAAACGAAGCTCTCTCATAGATCTATTGGAATCATATGTTCCACAAATATCACCTTAGTTCAGTCAACAAAAAAATTCAATCTTAATGACTTTCAGGAACATTGAAAGCTTTTTTAGCATAATTTTTCAAATGGTTTGTTCCGTCAACCATAACTTTTTATCCATTTAGAGTTATCGAAACCATAACCAGTCAAAACGAAGCTCTCTCATAGATCTATAGGACTAACTTGTTATACCCATCTCATCCAGAAACAAAGAAATCCAATCATGTTGACTTTCAGGAACATCGAAAGATTTTTTAGCACAATTTTTCACATGGGTTATTCCGTCTACCATAACTTTTTATCCATTTAGAGTTACCGGAACCATAACCAGTCAAAACGAAGCTCACTCATAGATCTATAGGAATAACTTGTTACACCCATCTCATTCAGCAACTAAGAAATCCAATCTTGTTGACTTTCAGGAACATCGAAAGCTTTTTTAGTATAATTTTTCACATGGGTTATTCCGTCAACCATAACTTTTTATCCATTTAGAGTTTACGGAACCATAACCAGTCAAAACGAAGCTCTCTCATAGATCTATAGGACTAACTTGTTACAGCCATCTCATTCAGCGACTAAGAAATTCAATCTTGTTGACTTTCAGGAACATCGAAAGCTTTTTTAGCATAATTTTTCACATGGGTTGTTCCATCAAAAATAACTTTTTATCCATTTAGAGTTATCGGAACCATAACCAGTCAAAAAGAAGCTCTCTCATACATCTATATGACTAACTTGTTACATCCTTCTCATTCTGTAACTAAGAAATCCGATCCTGTTGACTTTCATTAACATCGAAAGCTTTTTTAGCATAATTTTTCACATAGGTTGTTCCGTCAAGCATAACTTTTTATCCATTTAGAGTTACCAGAACCATAACCAGTCAAAATGAAGCTCTCTCATAGATCTATGGGACTAACTTGTTATACCCATCTCATTCAGAACCAAAGAAATCCAGTCTTGTCGACTTTTAGGAACATCGAAACTTTTTTAGCATAATTTTTCACATGGGTTGTTCCGTCAACCATTACATTTTATCCATTTAGACTTACCGGAACAATAACCAGTCAAAACGAAGCTCTCTGATAGATCTATAGGAATAACTTGTTACGCCCATCTCATTCAACAACTAAGAAATCCAATCTTGTTGACTTTCAGGAACATCGAAGGCTTTTTTAGCACAATTTTTAACATGGGTTGTTCCATCAACCATTACTTTTTATCCATTTAGAGTTATCGGAACCATAAACAATCAAAACGAAGCTCTCTCATAGATCTATAGGACTAACTTGTTACACCCATCTCATTCAGCAACGAAGAAATCCAATCTTGTTGACTTTCAGGAACATCAAAAGCTTTTTTAGCATAATTTTTCACATGGGTTGTTCCGTCAACCATACCTTTTTATCCATTTAGAGTTATTAGAACCATAACCAGTCAAAACAAAGCCCTCTAATAGATCTACAGAACTAACTTGTTACACCCATCTCACTCAGCAACTAAGAAATCAAATCTTGTTGATTTTCAGGAACATCGAAAGCTTTTTTAGCATAATTTTTCACATGGGTTGTTCCGTCAACCAGAACTTTTTATCCATTAAGAGTTATCGAAACCATAACAAGTCAAAACGATGCTCTCTCATAGATCTATAGGACTAACTTGTTAGACCCATCTCATTCAGCAACTAAGAAATCCAATCTTGTTGAGTTTCAGGAACATCAAAAGCTTTTTTAGCATAATTTTTCACATGGGTTGTTCCGTCAACCACAACTTTTTATCCATTTAGAGTTATCGGAACCATAACCAGTCAAAACGAAGCTCTCTCATAGATCTATATGACTAACTTGTTACACCCATCTCATTCAGCAACTAAGAAATCCAATCTTAATGATTTGGTGGAACAGCTAAAGCTTTTTTAGCACAATTTTTCACATGGGTTGTTCCGTCAACCATAACTTTTTATCCATTTAGAGTTACCGGAACCATAACCAGTCAAAACGAACCTCTCTCATAGATCTATAGGAATAACTTGTTACACCCATCTCATTCAGCAACCAAGAAATCCAATCTTGTTGACTTTCAGGAACATCGAAAGCTTTTTTAGCATAATTTTTCATATGGGTTGTTCCGTCAACCATAACTTTTATCCATTTAGAGTTACCGGAACAATAACCAGTCAAAACGAAGCTCTCTCATAGATATATAGGACTAACTTGTTACACCCATCTCATTTGGCAATTAAGGAATTCAATCTTAATGATTTGATAGAACAGTGTTCCGTCATCCATAACTTTTTAACCATTTAGAGTTATCGGAACCATAGCCAGTCAGAACGAAGCTCTCTCGTAGATATATAGGACTAACTTGATACACTTATCTCAATCAGCAACTAAGAAATCCAATCTTGTTGACTTTCAGGAACATCGAAACCTTTTTTAGCACAATTTTTCACATGGGTTGTTCCGCCGACCATAACTTTTTATCCATTTAGAATTACTGGAACCATAACCAGTCAAAACGAAGCTCCCTCATAGTTTTATAGGACTAACTTGTTACACCCATCTCATTCAGCAACTAAGAAATTCAATCTTAATGATTTGGTGGAACAAGTCAACAAGACCGAAAACATAACTTGTTACATACATCTCATTCAACCATAACTTTTTATCCATTTAGAGTTACCGGAACCATAACCAGTCAAAACGAAGCTCTCTGATAGATCTATAGGAATAACTTGTTACACCCATCTCATTCAGCAACTAAGAAATCCAATCTTGTTGACTTTCAGGAACATCGAAAGCTTTTTTAGCATAATTTTTCACATGGGTTGTTCTGTCAACCATAACTTTTTATCCATTTAGAGTAACCGGAACCATAAACAGTCAAAACGAAGCTCTCTCATAGATCTATAGGAATAACTTGTTACATCCATCTCATTCAGCAACTAAGAAATTCAATCTTAATGATTTGGTGGAACATCGAAAGCTTTTTTAGCACCATTTTTCACATGGGTTGTTCCATCAACCATAACTTTTTATCCATTTAGAATTACCGGAACCATAACCAGTCAAAACGAAGCTCACTCATAGATCTATAGGAGTAACTTGTTACACCCATCTCATTCAGCAACTAAGAAATTCGGTCTTAATGATTTGGTGGAACATCAAAAGCTTTTTTAGCATAATTTTTCACATGGGTTGTTCCGTCAACCATAACTTTTTATCCATTTAGAGTTACCAG
Source organism: Allium sativum (assembly GCA_030737875.1). NCBI lineage: Eukaryota > Viridiplantae > Streptophyta > Magnoliopsida > Asparagales > Amaryllidaceae > Allium > Allium sativum. The sequence goes on along the minus strand of CM060921.1, from coordinate 846,769,499 downwards.
AACCATTACCAGTTAAAACGGACCTCTCTCATAGATCTATAGGACTAACATTTTACACCCATCTCATTCAGCAACTAAGAAATCCAATCTTGTTGACTTTCAGGAACATCGAAAGCTTTTTTAGCATAATTTTTCATATGGGTTATTCCATCAACCATAACTTTTTATCCATTTAGAGTTACCGGAACCATAACCAGTCAAAACGAAGCTCTCTGATATATCTATAGGAATAACTTGTTACACCCATTTCATTCAGCAACTAAGAAATCCAATCTTGTCGACTTTCAGGAACATCGAAAGCTTTTTTGGCATAATTTTTCACATGGGTTGTTCTGTCAACCATAACTTTTTATCCATTTAGAGTTATCAGAACCATAACCAGTCAAAACGAAGCTCTCTCATACATCTATAGGACTAACTTGTTACACCCATCTCATTCCGTAACTAAGAAATCCAATCTTGTTGACTTTCATTAACATCGAAAGCTTTTTTAGCATAATTTTTCACATGGGTTGTTCCGTCAAGCATAACTTTTTATCCATTTAGAGTTACCAGAACCATAACCAGTCAAAATGAAGCTATCTCATAGATCTATGGGACTAACTTGTTACACCCATCTCATTCAGCAACTAAGAAATCCAATCTTTTTGACTTTCAGGAACATCGAAAGCATTTTTAGCATAATTTTTCACATGGGTTGTTCCGTCAACCATAACTTTTTATCCATTTAGAGTTATCGGAACCATAACCAGTCAAAACGAAGCTCTCTCATAGATCTATAGAAATCATAGGTTCCACCAATCTCGTCTTAGTTCAATCAACAAAAAATTCAATCTTAATGACTTTCAGGAACATCGAAAGTTTTTTTAGCATAATTTTTCACATGGGTTGTTCCGTCAACCATAACTTTTTATCCATTTAGAGTTTACGGAACCCTAACCAGTCAAAACGAAGCTCTCTAATAGATCTATAGGACTAACTTGTTGCACCCATCTAATTCTGAAACACCCCACCTCCGTTAGGGTCACTCTCAAAGGGAATGCCCTAATTTTGGTGGAGGTTTATAAGTATAAGTCACAGATATACTAGACAGATATAAGAACACATATTTGTAAACATCGGAAAAACAACAACTTTTATTTCATAAAAGCAAATACGTGTTACAACAACATCACCATAATTGTCTTACATCTTTTCCAAAAACATAACACTTTCATAATCTGTCTTGATTACATTATTTAAAGAAGCATAAATAAAACATAGATAAACTGCAAAAGCCCCATAGTGGTTGTCCAAAGCCATAGTTCAAAAAGAAAAGGTCCAAGCAATACATTTCTCTTCTTCAAGCTGGATGTTAAGACTGGTAAAGCTGCAGTGTTCCCACCCTGTGGACCTGGGGGGGGGGACGGAAGAAAAGAAGACGAAAGAAAAGTAGAGTTAGACATAAAGCCTGAGTAAGTCTAGTACTATTCTGTCTATGAATAAAGAACTGGGTATGATAAGTATAAACAAGAAGTGGGAAAGCACTATAAACTTGGTTAAGTTGTCTAGGGTCGAATATGCTATCGTACCCCATGTTAATCTCTGAACCCATATAAACTAGTTTCCAACTGGCACCCCATAATCAGGGTGATGTGATCCGTTCTATGATGATCGGCTCCTACTCGCATAGTTACATGTGTCTTACGGCCCCCGATGTTGTAGTTACCTATGCTGGTCCCACCATGGGGTGTATCAAGTCCCATGGTGGCGGCCCGACACAATCCTAGAATGCACAAGTATGATACTGGTGTCCAGTGCCTTATTTTTCTGCGCCGGAGTGTGTGCACGCCCGCACCCCGTTAGAACCTACACTGCTACACCACCGCCGTCGATTTGACCTCTTACAATCAGCCCAGTAATCGTGCCCCACCCTGCCTAGTTTCAGGGTATCTTGATACACCTTCTAGGGTTACTGCTGAAAAGGGTCCTCCGTTGCCAGGTTTTCTATCTCTAGCCAAAATGCTAAGTTGGTTAAGTGTTTTCTAACCTAACCCCCACCAGTCCGTTTAGTTTAGCATGTTCCATTTTGATTAAGTCTTTAGTTCACTTAATCCTAACAATCCTGACTCAGCCTTAATTGTCTTATTAAGGCCCTGACCTCTCACATTAGACAGGTATTGTTGTGGCTGCCTGTTGCCGGTTGGTTCCGGGCAGTCTTACGCCACAACTCAGTCTAACCTCGGGTCCTTATTGGGCTCCATGTTTAACCTCCCACATTGGATAGCTATTTTTGTGACTACTGGACAGCCGGGCGGTTCCGGGCAGGTTTACATCACAACTCAATCCAACCTCGGGTTAAACACATCGTATGTTCTACATTTACATATTTTGTCTTTCTTCTTTATTTTCTTATATGTAAATATTTGCGGCCCATTATTAAGTTAATGGTGTAAAGGTTACACCAATCATGGGCCCAACCAATACTTGAATTTGGGCCCTTCTACTTTATATTTTCATTTATTAATAATTTTAACCCAACGTTATTTTCCCCCGTTTAACTCGTCCGTTTATTATATATATGTTGGGCTTAGCCTTTTAAAGCCCAACTTAGCCATGCGGAAAGGGGAGGCTTAAAGCGTGATTACATACACGAAAAGGGGAATGTGAACGCATGAACTTGCAATATGACGTTGGAAATACAAAATAGAAACTGGTGTACTTGCATAGTAGTGACATATACTTTGGTCATAAAGCATAAGTGACATAAATCAAAGCATGTAAACTTGTAGTTAAGTTACGAATATCACTATCGACACATAGGCTTTAACTACAACATAAACCTATATTTTTATTCAGGCATAATGTCAAACATAAGCAAATCATGTTCATAAGACTACTACATGTTTACAAAGGTGTCTACTTTTGTTACTAATACAAAAGTATAGTTAAATTTGTTCACATAACCATGGCATAAATATTTCTAACGTGAAATCATGATTTTTTTCTTTAGTCATGCAAACTTGCACAAAGGGATTTTGAATCTAACCTAGCTATGTACCACATATGTCATCATATAATTCTTGTAAACAATATAGACTTAATTATGCAAAATATCAATCATAGCCTAGTCATATTCATAAGTTTGCAAATAGGTTTTCTAGTACAAAAGCATGACTTAATACATAGATCATGATGCCAAATTTTCAACATAATTTTATATGGACTATGATAACCCAAACTTATTCCAATTACTTCACAAAAATGATGTTTGTATAAAAATACACCTTATGATGGCATAGTAGCAAAACCCCAAACTTGCATGAATTTCAATTAATCAACTACATACATGTAGCTTCCACATGGATTACATAATTTGCGAATATTCCAAACGTATACTTGCATAAAACTACCGCATGTAGTTTTTCATAACTGAATAACATAATTTGAGAATATCCAAACGTATACAATATTCCAAATCGATAAGAATCATAGTAACGCACAAATTATGAATTATTTATCACCACAATCAAGTATACAAACCAACACAGTTATTTGTTCATACCAAAATAATACTCTACTTACAATGGTGTGGCGAATTCTCCAATTTAGGGATTTGGAGATGCGATTCCTCGTTGATTTGATTTGTTTAGTTTGCTTTATGCTTTAGAATTTGCCTCCTCATCCTCTCTCCAATTGGTGGCTACTCTTAGTCGTTCCTCAGCAACATGGCGGCTTTGTTCTTATTTTTGAATGAATAGATTAGGGTTGAGTCTAGGGTCATTTTTATAGGGTTTATGAACAGATTAGGACCATTGATGTTGCTTGGTTTGATCGTAGCCATTCATCCTAAAGAGAGACCAATTAGAGCCTGCCACCTAGCCCTAATGACAAAGCAGACTGCAGAAAATCGACCAACATAGAATAGGCCAGCCAGGTTGGGCTGGGTTCGACCTGGCTCTGGACCAGGTCGACAGCCCTGTCGACAGCCCTGTCGACAGCCCTGTCGACCTGGTTAGACCAGGTCGACAGCCCAGTCGACCTGGGTGGCTTAGGCGGGTGTTTTTCCGCCCTGGCCCATTGGGCCCGGTTTTGGAATTTAAATTTGATTTTCTGAGATATTTTATTCTGTTTGAATTTTAAACTTAATTCAGAAACTTCCGAAGGCCATCTCTTCTTCATACGGACTCCGTTTTCCGAAAACTCGGACTCTATTTCGCGTATTTTTCCGAGACGAACGCAATGGCGTATCCCGTTTCCCTTAGTTCTTTGATTTGAAATTAATTATACTTTAATTTGTGAATTTCACAGTTATAGAATTCGCGGGGTGTTACATTCTCCCCCACTTAAAAGGATTTCGTCCCCGAAATCTTCAAGTTAGGAGGAATGTATATCCTAACATCCAGTCATCCATCTACTCATCCATCAAACACGAGCATCCATTGTACTTAAGAGACTTCTAATGCTTCATGATCATATGCGAAGTGTGTGTGTACATGTACTTATCTAATGCAAAATCAGGCGGTCTACTGATTCAGTTGACCTCCTTAATGCGAATTATGTAAGTGCATTGAATCCATTATGTATGCGAATTTTCCTATTCATGATTTTACATGAGTGCACAATCATTCAATACAAATGCAACATCCACATGACAAAACATTAAAGTTCAACCACATACGAATGCAAACATATATGCATATGCAATATGAAGTGACTGAGCCGATCTAAAACCTAGATTGTGTGTGTATATGCAACCACGAGCAACCACTAGCAATCACTTGCAACCACTTGCAACCATCATCCATAACATGTTTCAATTACATGTTTCCATCCAAAGGGTTTCTACCTAAAAGATAAGGTCGAGGAAATATACCTAAAAAGATAGACAAAAGCGCAACTTAAGGAAAAGGAAAGATCAAGGATGTACCCTCGAACAGAAAAGGGTAGGCAGTGCGTATTCTAGCTTCAGTTTCCCAAGTCGCGTCTCCCTCGGCGTCGCTCCACTGAACTTTGACGAGCTTGACTTCGCGGTTGCGTAGCTTCTTCACTTCTGTTCCTAATATGCGGGTTGGAACTCTTCTTATGGTTGCTTCGCGTTCCACTTCGGCCTCTTCGAGGATATTTGGCTCTACTACCTCAGCAGACTCATGTAGACATTTTCGGAGATGTGAAACGTGAAAAACGTTGTGGACTCCAGCCAATTTCTCGGGTAGCTCTAATCTATAGGCCATTTTCCCAATTTTCTCGATAATAGGGAATGGCCCTACGAACCTTGGTGCCAGTTTTCCTGTGGTTCCAAAACGAACAACGTTTCTTAGTGGTGATACCTTGAGAAAAACTCTATCTCCAACCTCAAATTCAAGGTCGGTCCTTCTCTTGTCGGCATAGGACTTTTGTCTGTCTTGGGCCGTCTTCATCCTTCTTCGTATTAAGTCTATTTTCTCTGAAGTCTCTCGGATCATATCTGGTCCAAGTATGAGCTTATCAGTAGATTCCCACCAACAAGTGGGCGATCGGCACGGTCTTCCATATAAAGCTTCGAAGGGCGCCATTCCGATGGTTGCTTGATAGCTGTTGTTGTAGGCAAATTCCACCAAAGGAAGGTGGTCTTCCCATGTCCCTCCGAAGTCGAGGACGCATAGCCTTAAGAGGTCTTCCAAAACTCTGTTCACTCTCTCTGTTTGGCCGTCGGTTTAGGGATGATAGGCTGTGCTCAAGCATAACTGCGTTCCTACTGCTTCTTGCAGACTCCGCCAAAACTCACTGGTGAAGATGGGGTCTCGGTCACTAATAATGCTAGATGGTATTCCATGGAGTCGAACGATTTCCTTAAGGTAAAGTGATGCTAGGGATGAGGCAGTTCTTTTACTTTTGACAGGTAAAAAGTGGGCGCTTTTAGTAAGCCTATCCACTATTACCCAAATGCTAGTGTTGCCTCTCCTAGACCTAGGCAGCCCATCGATAAAGTCCATTGAGATGCTATCCCACTTCCACTGCGGGACCTCCAGAGGATGTAGCAGTCCGCCAGGCTTTTTCTGTTCCGCCTTAACCTGTTGGCACACCATGCACGTAGAAACGAATTCTGCCACATCCTTTTTCATGCCGTTCCAGAAGAAAGTCCTTTTTATGTCTTTGTACATTTTATCTCCGCCTGGGTGTATCGTCATCTTGGAGTGATGTGCTTCCTCGAGAACCTTCTTTATTAAATCTTTTGCCTGTGGGACGCATAGTCTTCCGTCTCGCCTTAGCAACCCCTTATCGTCGATGGAGTATCTGTTGAGGTGACTTGAAGTCTCACCCCTAATTAGCCTATCAATTATTTCCACAAGCTGAGGGTCTTCGCGTTGTGCTGTCCCTACTGAATCCACTAAAGTTGGGCGCACTTAGAGAGATGCTAGCAAGCCTGGTACGAAATCGGAGGAGGGCCTAAAGTCGAAGCTGGCTATAAACTCTAGGCTTTTTCTTTCAACAAACAACGGGCTTAGGGTTAATTTCTTTCGGCTCAACGCGTCTGCTACTACGTTGTCTTTGCCCAGAGTGTAGGAGATTTCGAAATCGTACGAGGCAAGAAACTCCATGCATCTCTGTTGCCTCAAGTTAAGATCCTTCTGCGAGAAAAGATATTTCAACGATTTATGGTCAGTGTAAAGTTCGAACTTCTCACCTAGGAGATAGTGTCGCCAAGACTTGAGTGCAAAGACGATGGCAGCTAACTCAAGATCGTGGGTTGGGTAGTTCTTTTCGTGCACTTTCAACTGCCTCCCGCCATAAGCTACTACCCTTCCTTCTTGCATTAAGACGGCGCCTAGCCCTGTCCCACATGCATCCGTATAAACAGTGAACATCTTGCTCCCATCTGGCAGCGTCAAAACTGGGGCTGTTGTAAGAGCCCTTTTCAGTCGTTGGAAAGCAAATTCGCAATCCAAATCCCAATTGAACACTAGATTCTTCTTAGTCAATTTCGTGAGCGGAGCTGAGATTTTCGCAAAATACCTTATAAATTTTCGATAGAAACCTGCTAGTCCTAGAAAGCTTCGGACCTCAGTTGCATTCCTTGGTGTCTTCCAATCTTGTACCGCCACTACCTTAGCAGGGTCCACTGCTAACCCTTGTTTGGATACTATGTGCCCAAGGAACCTCACCTCTTCTCTCCAAAAGTGGCATTTGGAGAATTTGGCTTTTAGTTGATGGACTCGCAAAGTTTCCATGATTGCCCTTAAGTGTTGAGCATGTTCCTCTTCACTCTTTGAGAAGATAAGGATATCATCTACGAAGACCACTACGAATTTGTTGAGGAAATCTCTGAATACCCTACTCATCAGGTCCACGAAGCAAGCAGGTGGATTTGTCAAGCCGAAAGGCATGACAAGCCATTCAAAGAAGCCGTCTGGGGTTCTGAATGCCGTTTTATCGATGCTGTCTTCAGCCACCCTCAGCTGATGAAAACCGGTTGCTAAATCGAGTTGGGAGAAAACAGACGCTCCTACAAGCTGGTCAAATAAATCGTCAATTCTAGGGAGAGGGTGCCTATTCTTTTTCGTTAACTTGTTGAGCTCCCTATAGTCAACACATAGGCGGAGTGAACCATCCGCCTTTGTAGCGAACACCACTGGAGCGCCCCATTCTGAAATGCTTCTCCTAATGAACCCCTTTTCTAGAAGCTCCTTAATCTGTTTACTGAGCTCTTTCCTTTCTCGTGGAGCCATGTGTCTAACGGGCAACGCAACGGGCTTTGCATTATCTACAAGATATATGCGGAAGTCTATTTCCCGCTTCGGAGGCAAGCTGTAACACCCCGCCTCCGCTAGGGTCACTCGCAAAGGAATGCACTAGGTTTAGAGGGGCATTATTGGTAAACATGCACAGAAATATCACAAGACAGAACATATAAAATGGCGGAAGTAAAATCGAACTTTCATAAACATTAATAATTAAGGTCTAAAGCCTTTTACATCAGAGTACATCAAAACCTGTCTTGTAATAATAAAGAAGCATTAAGACTTTTCCATAAATTATTCCCCAAATAAAACAGTAAAGTAGCCATAGCCAAGAAAAGTCCAAGCCATCCATGATGACCTTCAAGCAGAAGAAGTCTGAACTAAACAACAGTATTTCCTCCCTGTAACCTGGGGGGGAAACGGAAGACAAGAAGCGAAAGAAAACGGGGTCAGTCATAAAGACTGGTAAGCCCTATCTACTATCAGCATATAAACTAGTAAAGTTAACTGGCATGAGGAACTGAAATGAACATAAGCATGATAACAAGATAGATAAGCTAAATCAGAATAACAGGATAACTACTGAACTAAGGTATCATGATAAACTACGGTGTCATGATAAATCAAGGTATCATATCGTCAGACTTCTATCAAGTATACTATCCCAAGGTATCTACCCCGTCTAACATTCCACGGTATCTATTCCGTATATTCTTCCTGGTTCTAACATGTATATTTGCTCTGCACCCTCCGTACTAGTATCCCAGCCTTGTTATGTGTTAACCATGAATGTCCCTTACTCAAAATCGTGTAATGGTCCATGTCAACCTAACATATCGCATATATAGGTTACTCAAATCATATGTTTCTTTCCATGTATATAAGTTCAGTCCTTTGCCGTACCTCGTACGGGCTTCCTCATGTCGTATTATCCTTGAAATCGTTTGGACTATCACCCTTGTTCTAGCTAGGCTCTTCCATATGAATCATCGTTTGAACTACTAGGACTTACGCCACCTAGCACCACTAGGGATTACGCTTGCCTATTGCACGCTTTCGTATTTTGGTTTGGGTTAAACCACCTAGGCCACTAGGGATTACGCTAACCCTCAACCGCGCCCTTTTTCCCACGCATTCATCGTGAATCGTTTTTCTATAACTGTATGCACATGTATCACATCGTGCCATCCGAGTCCTCTCACAGGGCAAAACAAGAAATACAGGACTCGGTCGGGAGCTTTAGATTTATCTGCCGTTGCAGATACTAAGGTCTGCTTTTCTACACGTGGCTATGGTCCCACGAGACCCCTCCCTCAACTAGTGAAAGGCAACACAAGAGAAAATCTTGCATGAGAACTACACTCCGGCCAGCCCACATCCTACGGCCTACCTCACCCATAATTAGATAGCAATTATGGTCTGTTGGGTGTTCCCTGCCTTTCCGTACGTACACGCTTGACTCAAGATGGTAGATGATCGATGAACTTGCTATCTCGGGCACCTTATGTATTCGTCGACTCACTGCTATCCACCCCGGTCTTTAGGTCGCTCGCATAGCAACCAAGGCATATTCTTGGTTCTTCTACCGCAGACCTCAACCTCTCGTGAGCCTAGTATAATGACCTGGCAGCTCACAGAGGGATCCCAAGAATATCCTCACGTTCCCCGAAGCCGCTGCTTCATTACCCAGTTCGTTGGAGCCTTTATCTAAATCAGATAGCCTGCTCCTACACGCATACTTAAACGTTGACCTAACGTATCGGGTTACTAATCTATCTAAGAAATGGTCCAAATTTCCTTGACTAAGAATTATTACTTAGTCTCCCTTAACTAAGGTTTACCACTTAGCCTTATTTCCATAATCCTTGTTAACTATGGTTATTTACCTAATCCTCCGAATTAGGGTTTATCTAATGGGTTAAGTGTCACTTAAGTTCATAACTTAGCCCATCTACAAACCATGTCAAAATTGGCTAAGTATCCAAGTCCAAGACTTAACCCTACAAACCATGTGTCAAGTTGGCTAAGTATATTAAGCAATCCATAACTTAACCTCGTCTAATTATCATTTTAGATTGGTTAATTATATAAATTAACTTGACCTTGTCAAATTACCGAGTCAAATCGGTCAAGCGTATTCAAGTGATTCGTGACTTAGCCTTATCATGTTTTCACGCTAGATTGGTTAAGTATAGGTCACTTAACCACATCAAACTAACGAGTTGGATTAGTTAAGTGTAAATTAACTTAACCCCGTCCAATTACCATGTTTAGATTAGTTAGGTCTGAGTTGACTTAACCCCATCCATTAACTGTATTAAACGGTTAAGTATTACTAAGAAAATTTACTTAACCTTATCAAGTTATCGTGTTGGATTGATTAAGTATTGGTTAACTTAATCCCGTCCACTCGTCGTATAAAAATGGTCAAGTGTCGTTAGGCAAATCAAGTTACTTAACCTACCCAACCCTGTCATGTCGGTTAAGTGTCATTAGTCAAATTAAATTACTTAACCCATTTGTCCATGTCATATTTGGTTAAGCCTCATTAATCAAATTAACTTAACCCTATTATGTGGCATTAATTACTTAATGCACCCCAACCTCTCACATTAGACTTTGTTGTGGTTACTAGTTAAGCCGGTCGGTTTCGGGTAGCTTTACACCACAACTTGGTCTAACCTCGGGTTCAAGCACAACATGACCAACTTCTCACATTGGGTCCTATTGTTTGCAACTACTAGTTAGGCCGGTCGGTTCCGGGTAGTTTTACGTTGCAAACTCAACCCAACCTCGAGTTGGCCACTTTCATGTTTAGTCTAGTGTCATGTTCATAGTCAAGTTTTCAAGCAATTGGGTAGACCTAACTTAATAGGTAAATTCCCAATGGGTAGACCTAACTTAATAGGTAAATTCCCAAGCTTATGTTTTTATGCATACTTACATGTCAACTTCCATGTTATATTTCAAATCATGTTTTCAAGTATAAACACATGTCATATTTAACGTTACATGTTGTCATGTTTATACCCATTTACCCAAGTCATATTCATGTCATTATGTTTCCCCATAATGTGACCCCAATGCTTTTGTTTAAACTAGCATATACGTTCGCAACAACGTGATGGATTAAAAGAAGCGACTTGGCAAAGGAATGACAAAAATGGGTATTAAGCCACAAGTTAATCATGGTGGCAAATGAGGCACAAATGTGTTCATTAGCTTGCATGTTACATTCTTAAGCCTCAAAAACATGCATAAACCCAAACTTGGTACATAAGCGAATCATGGTGACAAAAGACATGGAATGATGGCTAGAAACTCGCATATATCATCATATAAGGATTATGACTTCATATGCAAGGTGACATAATGATTATGAAGATTCTCATGTTGCATAATGCAACATTTCAACATAAAGGTCAAAGCTTTATGACCACAAGACCAAGGTAATGACTTTATAAGCTTGCATAAGATGATAGCATGCTACATACTAATGTTTAAACCCACTTACAACATGTCATATTAAGTTTAAAGTTCATATCTAATAGTAGGAGAAGGGCTTACATTGCTATGAAGGCCTAAATCGATTAAACTAAAGCTTGTGATGAAGCCTATGCATGCCATCACCCAAAAACCCAAAGATGGATGCTCCAAACCCACCAAAACACCATCTTTATGAACAAAGATCAAAGCTTTTGCCTTGAAATCAACTTGAGAAGCTCTCATACTAACATAGGGACTCTCTAACACTCTCATGATCATGAAACCTCTCATAGAAATGACGTGGAGGCTAGGATAGTTGAGTGGAGGCCATGAGAGTAGAAATTTGGCCATAGTTTAGTTACATGAATGAATAATGAGGATTTAGGAGAGGGTTAGGGGCTTATTTATAGATTAGGCAAGTGTTTTAGGCCATAGGATTAAACCTAGATTCAATCCAAGCCATCAAAGCATGTCTTGGGGAAGAAGTCAAGTGTAGGAACCATCTAGGGCCTTTAGATTAAAGATGAACCATGAGAACCATTCAAATGCAAAATCTGCCTTTGAGCGAATCGGCCCACGGGTTGACAGCCAAACACCCTGGATTAACCCCTAGTCGACCCAGCGGGCTTGGGTCGACCTCAAAAATCGGCCGGTTCGGTTATTCCCCTCTCCCAATTCGTTGTTTTGAACATTTTTGCATATTTATTTATTTAATTTTCAATTATATATATATATATCAATATATATATATTTCTCTGCGCAACCCATTTCACTTAATTAAGTATAGTTTAATTTGGGAATTTTTCGTGAAACTTCGCGAGGCCATATCTTGGTCATACGGACTCCGATTTTCGAAAACTCGGACTCTATTTCGCGTATTTTTCCGAGACGAACGCAATGGCATAGCCCGTTTCCCTTGATTCAGATTTTACAGTTTAATTCTGCCTCCATTTATGTTATAACATGTTATTCAAAAATACGGGTTGTTACATTCTCCCCACCTTTTAGGATTTCGTCCCCGAAATCTCCAAGTTAGGAAGAACCTATCCTACCATCCATCATTCATCTACTCAAAACATCATCCATAAGCAACCATTGTCCTTAGATGATTTCTAATGCTGTATGAATATATGCAAAACGTGTGTGTACATGTTCCTTAGCTAATGCTAATGATCAGGCCTGAATAATCTTTCTAATGCAAAAATATGTATAGTGCCATGAATCCAACATGTATGCAAATAGTCCTAGTCATATAGATACTATTTGCGTGCACAATCATTCATTCATATGCAACAACCGCATGATAATACATTCGATTTCAACCATAAACAAGTATAAATACTCTTGCATATGCAATATGAAATGTGATCGAGTCGAGCTAGTATCTAATGTGTATTCGCTCATCCACGAGCAACCACTTGCAACCACTTGCAACCATATCAATCATAACATGTTTCAAATACATGTTTACATCCATAGGGTTCTAGCTAGGATTCCCTGAAACAGGTTCGAGAAGATAAACAATACAAATTCCTTACGGGGTTTGTAACAGAAGATAGGACCGAGAGGATATTCACAAAAGATAGCCTACAAGCAAGCTCTACAGGAAAACAGGGATCAAGGATATACTCTCAAAAAGAGATATCATGCGCGTATCTAGTCTTTGACCATCAAAGTCGTATCTCCTTGAGCTTAATTCCATTGTGCCTTGACCGTCCTTTAACTTCGCGATTTCGTAGCTTCTTATTTCCTGTTTCCATAACATGAGTTGGAACTCATTTCCTCGTCGCCTCTCGTTCCACTTGCACACTTAGCGCAAACATGACTGCGTACTCATGATCTCATGCAAGCTTTCCAAAATTCACTAGTGAATCTCGGACCTCGTACCATAAGGTATTCCACGTAGTAGAACTTTCTCTTGAAAGTAAACAGATGCCAACCGGGTTATCAAGTGCACTTACTAGGGTGATTTCCATAACCCATGCATAAGTGAAATAAACCATCTGTCTTATCGGCGAACACCATCCGATCGGGCTTCAAATTTCCAATAAAGGCATCTAGGGATTCTAAGTAACTAATCATGACAGAACCCAAAAGGTCACGCGATACTTCAAGGGTATTACCAAAGCAAGCCAAGAGTCTAACTACCCTCCTTCTAAAACTGAGAGTGGCACCCCTTACTGGATAACCACTTCATCCCTAGAATCCATCCACAACTTATAAACATAAGCATTATTTCCAAGCTCAACACTTGATATAGACATTCTCAAATCCAAACAAGCCATGAGTAAATGGACCGATCTTCCAATAGGACTTGAGACAAAAACGGGATCCTCTACTATGCTAGTACTAAGGTGCAGAGACTCAACTATCGAAGCGGACTTAAAAGATGCGGTGATCAAAACAAAGTCCCGACAGGATGATAGAGAAGAAAAGCTAAACCTTTAACAAGATCGTTACCCTCCTTCTGAGGTACCCTAGAAATGAGAGCATACTATTGCCCTCCGAATGATCTTGTCCCTGTTCCATGATACTTAACTATCCGTCCCGTTTCACCATGCCAAAGGTACTCTCTCGTCATGGGTTTCATTGTTCATCTTTCTCCCTCCTTTTAGGACTCAGCCATACCAACATGTTGCTTATCCCTGAGCTCGTATCCTTTATCCTTTTTCTTACTATCCTTTCATGCATAACTCTGCAACGGTCTTTCGAGAACCACCTCCATCGTACGGGAAACACTTACGCAGCTAGAAAGACTAGTCGCAGTCAAAACCACTGTGACTACAGATGGAGGAAAGAAAGGAAAAGAGATTCAACCAAGGAAACAAGGATAATGCTAATGGCCTTTGGGGAATAGCCTTTTTCTTTTTAAAAGAAAATTTTCTTGAAAAATGCTTCTTTGTAAACGGTTTTTCAAATAATTTTCAGAAGGTCTTTAAAAACTTTTGCCCAGTCTAGTAACCTTCTGCTCTGATACCAAATGTAACACCCCGCCTCCGCTAGGGTCACTCGCAAAGGAATGCACTAGCTTTAGAGGGGCATTATTGGTAAACATGCACAGAAATATCACAAGACAGAACATATAAAATGGCGGAAGTAAAATCGAACTTTCATAAACATTAATAATTAAGGTCTAAAGCCTTTTACATCAGAGTACATCAAAACCTGTCTTGTAATAATAAAGAAGCATTAAGACTTTTCCATAAATTATTCCCCAAATAAAACAGTAAAGTAGCCATAGCCAAGAAAAGTCCAAGCCATCGATGATGACCTTCAAGCAGAAGAAGTCTGAACTAAACAACAGTATTTCCTCCCTGTAACCTGGGGGGAAACGGAAGACAAGAAGCGAAAGAAAACGGGGTCAGTCATAAAGACTGGTAAGCCCTATCTACTATCAGCATATAAACTAGTAAAGTTAACTGGCATGAGGAACTGAAATGAACATAAGCATGATAACAAGATAGATAAGCTAAATCAGAATAACAGGATAACTACTGAACTAAGGTATCATGATAAACTACGGTGTCATGATAAATCAAGGTATCATATCGTCAGACTTCTATCAAGTATACTATCCCAAGGTATCTACCCCGTCTAACATTCCACGGTATCTATTCCGTATATTCTTCCTGGTTCTAACATGTATATTTGCTCTGCACCCTCCGTACTAGTATCCCAGCCTTGTTATGTGTTAACCATGAATGTCCCTTACTCAAAATCGTGTAATGGTCCATGTCAACCTAACATATCGCATATAAAGGTTACTCAAATCATATGTTTCTTTCCATGTATATAAGTTCAGTCCTTTGCCGTACCTCGTACGGGCTTCCTCATGTCGTATTATCCTTGAAATCGTTTGGACTATCACCCTTGTTCTAGCTAGGCTCTTCCATATGAATCATCGTTTGAACTACTAGGACTTACGCCACCTAGCACCACTAGGGATTACGCTTGCCTATTGCAGGCTTTCGTATTTTGGTTTGGGTTAAACCACCTAGGCCACTAGGGATTACGCTAACCCTCAACCGCGCCCTTTTTCCCACGCATTCATCGTGAATCGTTTTTCTATAACTGTATGCACATGTATCACATCGTGCCATCCGAGTCCTGTCACAGGGCAAAACAAGAAATACAGGACTCGGTCGGGAGCTTTAGATTTATCTGCCGTTGCAGATACTAAGGTCTGCTTTCCTACACGTGGCTATGGTCCCACGAGACCCCTCCCTCAACTAGTGAAAGGCAACACAAGAGAAAATCTTGCATGAGAACTACACTCCGGCCAGCCCACATCCTACGGCCTACCTCACCCATAATTAGATAGCAATTATGGTCTGTTGGGTGTTCCCTGCCTTTCCGTACGTACACGCTTGACTCAAGATGGTAGATGATCGACGAACTTGCTATCTCGGGCACCTTATGTATTCGTCGACTCACTGCTATCCACCCCGGTCTTTAGGTCGCTCGCATAGCAACCAAGGCATATTCTTGGTTCTTCTACCGCAGACCTCAACCTCTCGTGAGCCTAGTATAATGACCTGGCAGCTCATAGAGGGATCCCAAGAATATCCTCACGTTCCCCGAAGCCGCTGCTTCGTTACCCAGTTCGTTGGAGCCTTTATCTAAATCAGATAGCCTGCTCCTACACGCATACTTAAACGTTGACCTAACGTATCGGGTTACTAATCTATCTAAGAAATGGTCCAAATTTCCTTGACTAAGAATTATTACTTAGTCTCCCTTAACTAAGGTTTACCACTTAGCCTTATTTCCATAATCCTTGTTAACTATGGTTATTTACCTAATCCTCCGAATTAGGGTTTATCTAATGGGTTAAGTGTCACTTAAGTTCATAACTTAGCCCGTCTACAAACCATGTCAAAATTGGCTAAGTATCCAAGTCCAAGACTTAACCCTACAAACCATGTGTCAAGTTGGCTAAGTATATTAAGCAATCCATAACTTAACCTCGTCTAATTATCATTTTAGATTGGTTAATTATATAAATTAACTTGACCTTGTCAAATTACCGAGTCAAATCTGTCAAGCGTATTCAAGTGATTCGTGACTTAGCCTTATCATGTTTTCACGCTAGATTGGTTAAGTATAGGTCACTTAACCACATCAAACTAACGAGTTGGATTAGTTAAGTGTAAATTAACTTAACCCCGTCCAATTACCATGTTTAGATTAGTTAGGTCTGAGTTGACTTAACCCCATCCATTAACTGTATTAAACGGTTAAGTATTACTAAGAAAATTTACTTAACCTTATCAAGTTATCGTGTTGGATTGATTAAGTATTGGTTAACTTAATCCCGTCCCCTCGTCGTATAAAAATGGTCAAGTGTCGTTAGGCAAATCAAGTTACTTAACCTACCCAACCCTGTCATGTCGGTTAAGTGTCATTAGTCAAATTAAATTACTTAACCCATTTGTCCATGTCATATTTGGTTAAGCCTCATTAATCAAATTAACTTAACCCTATTATGTGGCATTAATTACTTAATGCACCCCAACCTCTCACATTAGACTTTGTTGTGGTTACTAGTTAAGCCGGTCGGTTCCGGGTAGCTTTACACCACAACTTGGTCTAACCTCGGGTTCAAGCACAACATGACCAACTTCACACATTGGGTCCTATTGTTTGCAACTACTAGTTAGGCCGGTCGGTTCCGGGTAGTTTTACGTTGCAAACTCAACCCAACCTCGAGTTGGCCACTTTCATGTTTAGTCTAGTGTCATGTTCATAGTCAAGTTTTCAAGCAATTGGGTAGACCTAACTTAATAGGTAAATTCCCAATGGGTAGACCTAACTTAATAGGTAAATTCCCAAGCTTATGTTTTTATGCATACTTACATGTCAACTTCCATGTTATATTTCAAATCATGTTTTCAAGTATAAACACATGTCATATTTAACGTTACATGTTGTCATGTTTATACCCATTTACCCAAGTCATATTCATGTCATTATGTTTCCCCATAATGTGACCCCAACGCTTTTGTTTAAACTAGCATATACGTTCGCAACAACGTGATGGATTAAAAGAAGAGACTTGGCAAAGGAATGACAAAAATGGGTATTAAGCCACAAGTTAATCATGGTGGCAAATGAGGCACAAATGTGTTCATTAGCTTGCATGTTACATTCTTAAGCCTCAAAAACATGCATAAACCCAAACTTGGTACATAAGCGAATCATGGTGACAAAAGACATGGAATGATGGCTAGAAACTCGCATATATCATCATATAAGGATTATGACTTCATATGCAAGGTGACATAATGATTATGAAGATTCTCATGTTGCATAATGCAACATTTCAACATAAAGGTCAAAGCTTTATGACCACAAGACCAAGGTAATGACTTTATAAGCTTGCATAAGATGATAGCATGCTACATACTAATGTTTAAACCCACTTACAACATGTCATATTAAGTTTAAAGTTCATATCTAATAGTAGGAGAAGGGCTTACATTGCTATGAAGGCCTAAATCGATTAAACTAAAGCTTGTGATGAAGCCTATGCATGCCATCACCCAAAAACCCAAAGATGGATGCTCCAAACCCACCAAAACACCATCTTTATGAACAAAGATCAAAGCTTTTGCCTTGAAATCAACTTGAGTAGCTCTCATACTAACATAGGGACTCTCTAACACTCTCATGATCATGAAACCTCTCATAGAAATGAAGTGGAGGCTAGGATAGTTGAGTGGAGGCCATGAGAGTAGAAATTTGGCCATAGTTTAGTTACATGAATGAATAATGAGGATTTAGGAGAGGGTTAGGGGCTTATTTATAGATTAGGCAAGTGTTTTAGGCCATAGGATTAAACCTAGATTCAATCCAAGCCATCAAAGCATGTCTTGGGGAAGAAGTCAAGTGTAGGAACCATCTAGGGCCTTTAGATTAAAGATGAACCATGAGAACCATTCAAATGCAAAATCTGCCTTTGAGCGAATCGGCCCACAGGTTGACAGCCAAACACCCTGGATTAACCCCTAGTCGACCCAGCGGGCTCGGGTCGACATCAAAAATCGGCCGGTTCGGTTATTCCCCTCTCCCAATTCGCTGTTTTGAACATTTTTTCATATTTATTTATTTAATTTTCAATTATATATATATCAATATATATATATTTCTCTGCGCAACCCATTTCACTTAATTAAGTATACTTTAATTTGGGAATTTTTCGTGAAACTTCGCGAGGCCATATCTTGGTCATACGGACTCCGATTTTCGAAAACTCGGACTCTATTTCGCGTATTTTTCCGAGACGAACGCAATGGCATAGCCCGTTTCCCTTGATTCAGATTTTACAGTTTAATTCTGCCTCCATTTATGTTATAACATGTTATTCAAAAATACGGGTTGTTACACAAGCCCTTCACCTCTTCGAAGACACCCGGATATTCCCGGACCACTCTAACTGATTGCAAATTTTCAAAAGAGGCATCTAGCGATTCAAGATAACTAAGCATAACCGCATACGAGGGATTACAAGAAATTTCCAAAGTATTACCGAGCTGGGTTAGGAGCCTAACAACTCTTTTCTCACAATCAAGGATGGCCCCATTACTGGATAGCCAATCCATACCCAAAATCAAACCATAACCCGAAAAGCCCAAAACAAAGGCACTACATTGAAATTCTACACTTAGAATAGAAATTTTCAATCCCACACAGATCATAAACAAATGAGCTGGGCCCCCAATTGGGTTTGAAACAATTAAGGGGTCCTCTACCATACTAGTTTTTAGGTGCAGAGATTCTACTAAAGCAGACGAGATAAAGGAGTGTGATGCGCCAGAATCAAATAAAGTGCGAACGGGGTGATCATAAAGATAAACTACGCTTTCTACCGAAGTATTTATACCTCGTTGTTGCAGAGGTGGCGCTTCCAGCACATGAACCTGTGCCCCTGGGGTGGATCCAGCCCTCTGCCCCTGTCCTCGTTTCTTTGGGCAGTCCTTAGCCCTATGGCCTGTCTCTCCGCAAGAAAAGCACCCACCATTCTCCTTGGCCTTGTTTTTCCGGCAGTCATTTACTAAGTGCCCCACTTTGCCACAGAAATTGCACTTCCTCTTCTCATTGTTGCCTTTCCCGCCTTTCTTAAAGTCTATCTTCTTAGGCTGCAAACCCTCTTTCTTCCCTTGAGAGCTTTCTGCCTTTGTCTCCTTCTTGCCCTTATCCTCTTCATTCAGCAATGCCATTTGCACCAATCTTTCATACGTGGCTCCCATGGGTATATGGGTCATGGCCAAACTGTGTAATGGCTCATTCAACCCTTTGACGAAACGGAGAGCCTTCTTGTGCGGGGTGTTGACTAGGTCAAGCCCAAACCTAGCCAGCTCATCGAACTGATTCACATACTCTCTGACTGTCTTGTCCCCTTGTTTAAGAAATAAGAATTTTTCCAACTGCAAACTTCTTTCCGCATCTGAGAGGAATATAGTCTCAAACCTTGCCCTAAAGTCCTCCCATGTCTCCACTGGTCTTTCAGCATTAGTGACTTCCCACCAGTAGGAAGCCTCGCCCTTCAATAGCCACACTGCCAATTGTACTTTTTGTCTCAAAGGGAATGCCCTAATTTTGGTGGAGGTTTATAAGTATAAGTCACAGATATACAAGACAGATATAAGAACACATATTTGTAAACATCGGAAAAACAACAACTTTTATTTCATAAAAGCAAATACGTGTTACAACAACATCACCATAATTGTCTTACATCTTTTCCAAAAACATAACACTTTCATAATCTGTCTTGATTACATTATTTAAAGAAGCATAAATAAAACATAGATAAACTGCAAAAGCCCCATAGTGGTTGTCCAAAGCCATAGTTCAAAAAGAAAAGGTCCAAGCAATACATTTCTCTTCTTCAAGCTGGATGTTAAGACTGGGCAAGCTGCAGTGTTCCCTCCCTGTGGACCTGGGGGGGGGGGAAACGGAAGAAAAGAAGACGAAAGAAAAGTAGAGTCAGACATAAAGCCTGAGTAAGTCTAGTACTATTCTGTCTATCCTCTACCTCAAAGATGATGAATAGGTCCTCAGTTTCTTTCAGCCAATTCCTAGCTGCTACGAAGGACTCAGTTCCATGGAAATCCTTTCCTCCCATAGCTTTAAAATCTTTACATATCTTAGCGAATGTGTTTCCCCGTGGAGGAGGTGGAGGAAAAGGTGCTGCTGCAGCTGGATGATTTCCTTCAGTTGGGGGAGGAGGAACGGTAGGACCTGGCTGAGTGGCCCTTGCTTCTAAGAACCGTATAAACCAACTAGGTATTGGCACCCCTTCTGGCAAGTTAAGTTCTTGGGACATGCTGAAACAAAAAGGATAGATTCAAAACGAAGGATAAGAGATAATACCTATGGCTTTGGGGAGTGGACTTTGCCTTTTTAAAATAAAATAACATTTTTCTTTTAAAAATGCTTCTTTAAATTTCCTTTTTGAAAATAATTTTTCAAAAATTTTATCTTATCTGGTAAACCTCGCTCTGATACCAAGTGAAACACCCCACCTCCGTTAGGGTCACTCTCAAAGGGAATGCCCTAATTTTGGTGGAGGTTTATAAGTATAAGTCACAGATATACAAGACAGATATAAGAACACATATTTGTAAACAGCGGAAAAACAACAACTTTTATTTCATAAAAGCAAATACGTGTTACAACAACATCACCATAATTGTCTTACATCTTTTCCAAAAACATAACACTTTCATAATCTGTCTTGATTACATTATTTAAAGAAGCATAAATAAAACATAGATAAACTGCAAAAGCCCCATAGTGGTTGTGCAAAGCCATAGTTCAAAAAGAAAAGGTCCAAGCAATACATTTCTCTTCTTCAAGCTGGATGTTAAGACTGGTCAAGCTGCAGTGTTCCCTCCCTGTGGACCTGGGGGGGGGGAAACGGAAGAAAAGAAGACGAAAGAAAAGTAGAGTCAGACATAAAGCCTGAGTAAGTCTAGTACTATTCTGTCTATGAATAAAGAGCTGGGTATGATAAGTATAAACAAGAAGTGGGAAAGCACTATAAACTTGGTTAAGTTGTCTAGGGTCGAATATGCTATCGTACCCCATGTTAATCTCTGAACCCATATAAACTAGTTTCCAACTGGCACCCCATAATCAGGGTGATGTGATCCGTTCTATGATGATCGGCTCCTACTCGCATAGTTACATGTGTCTTACGGCCCCCGATGTTGTAGTTACCTATGCTGGTCCCACCATGGGGTGTATCAAGTCCCATGGTGGCGGCCCGACACAATCCTAGAATGCACAGGTATGCTACTGGTGTCCAGTGCCTTATTTTTCTGCGCCAGAGTGTGTGCACGCCCGCACCCCGTTAGAACCTACACTGCTACACCACCGCCGTCGATTTGACCTCTTACAATCAGCCCAGTAATCGTGCCCCACCCTGCCTAGTTTCAGGGTATCTTGATACACCTTCTAGGGTTACTGCTGAAAAGGGTCTCCCGTTACTAGGTTTTCTATCTCTAGCCAACATGCTAAGTTGGTTAAGTGTTTTCTAACCTAACCCCCACCAGTCCGTTTAGTTTAGCATGTTCCATTTTGATTAAGTATTTAGTTCACTTAATCCTAACAATCCTGACTCAGCCTTAATTGTCTTATTAAGGCCCTGACCTCTCACATTAGACAGGTATTGTTGTGGCTGCCTGTTGTCGGTTGGTTCCGGGCAGTCTTACGCCACAACTCAGTCTAACCTCGGGTCCTTATTAGGCTCCATGTTTAACCTCCCACATTGGATAGGTATTGTTGTGACTACTGGACAGCCGGGCGGTTCCGGGCAGGTTTACATCACAACTCAATCCAACCTCGGGTTAAACACATCGTATGTTCTACATTTACATATTTTGTCTTTCTTCTTTATTTTCTTATATGTAAATATTTGCGGCCCATTATTAAGTTAATGGTGTAAAGGTTACACCAATCATGGGCCCAACCCATACTTGAATTTGGGCCCTTCTACTTTATATTTTCATTTATTAATAATTTTAACCCAACGTTATTTTCCCCCGTTTAACTCGTCCGTTTATTATATATATGTTGGGCTTAGCCTTTTAAAGCCCAACTTAGCCATGCGGAAAGGGGAGGCTTAAAGCGTGATTACATACACGAAAAGGGTAATGTGAACGCATGAACTTGCAATATGATGTTGGAAATACAAAATAGAAACTGGTGTACTTGCATAGTAGTGACATATACTTTGGTCATAAAGCATAAGTGACATAAATCAAAGCATGTAAACTTGTAGTTAAGTTACGAATATCACTATCGACACATAGGCTTTAACTACAACATAAACCTATATTTTTATTCAGGCATAATGTCAAACATAAGCAAATCATATTCATAAGACTACTACATGTTTACAAGGGTGTCTACTTTTGTGACTAATACAAAAGTATAGTTAAATTTGTTCACATAACCATGGCATAAATATTTCTAACGTGAAATCATGATTTTTTTCTTTAGTCATGCAAACTTGCACAAAGGGATTTTGAATCTAACCTAGCTATGTACCACATATGTCATCATATAATTCTTGTAAACAATATAGACTTAATTATGCAAAATATCAATCATAGCCTAGTCATATTCATAAGTTTGCAAATAGGTTTTCTAGTACAAAAGCATGACTTAATACATAGATCATGATGCCAAATTTTCAACATAATTTTATATGGACTATGATAACCCAAACTTATTCCAATTACTTCACAAAAATGATGTTTGTATAAAAATACACCTTATGATGGCATAGTAGCAAAACCCCAAACTTGCATGAATTTCAATTAATCAACTACATACATGTAGCTTCCACATGGATTACATAATTTGCGAATATTCCAAACGTATACTTGCATAAAACTACCGCATGTAGTTTTTCATAAATGAATAACATAATTCGAGAATATCCAAACGTATACAATATTCCAAATCGATAAGAATCATAGTAACGCACAAATTATGAATTATTTATCACCACAATCAAGTATACAAACCAACACAATTATTTGTTCATACCAAAATAATACTCTACTTACAATGGTGTGGCGAATTCTCCAATTTAGGGATTTGGAGATGCGATTCCTCGTTGATTTGATTTGTTTAGGTTGCTTTATGCTTTAGAATTTGCCTCCTAATCCTCTCTCCAATTGGTGGCTACTCTTAGTCGTTCCTCAGCAACATGGCGGCTTTGTTCTTATTTTTGAATGAATAGATTAGGGTTGAGTCTAGGGTCATTTTTATAGGGTTTATGAACTGATTAGGACCATTGATGTTGCTTGGTTTGATCGTAGCCATTCATCCTAAAGAGAGACCAATTAGAGCCTACCACCTAGCCCTAATGACAAAGCAGACTGCAGAAAATCGACCAACATAGAATAGGCCAGCCAGGTTGGGCTGGGTTCGACCTGGCTCTGGACCAGGTCGACAGCCCTGTCGACAGCCCTGTCGACCTGGTTAGACCAGGTCGACAGCCCAGTCGACCTGGGTGGCTTAGGCGGGTGTTTTTCCGCCCTGGCCCATTGGGCCCGGTTTTGGAATTTAAATTTGATTTTCTGATATATTTTATTCTGTTTGAATTTTAAACTTAATTCAGAAACTTCCGAAGGCCATATCTTCTTCATACGGACTCCGTTTTCCGAAAACTCGGACTCTATTTCGCGTATTTTTCCGAGACGAACGCAATGGCGTATCCCGTTTCCCTTAGTTCTTTGATTTGAAATTAATTATACTTTAATTTGTGAATTTCACAGTTATAGAATTCGCGGGGTGTTACACATTCAGCAACTAAGAAATCCAATCTTGTTGACTTTCAGGAACATCAAAAGCTTTTTTAGCTTAATTTTTCACATGGTATGTTCTGTCAACCATAACTTTTTATCCATTTAAAGTTATCAGAACCATAACAGTCAAAACTAAGTTCTCTCATACATCTATAGGACAAACTTGTTACACCCATCTCATTCCCTAACTAAGAAATCCAATCTTGTTGACTTTCTGGAACATCGAAAGCTTTTTTAGCATATTTTTTCACATGGGTTGTTCCGTCAAGCATAACTTTTATCCATTTAGAGTTACCAGAACCATAACCAGTCAAAACGAATCTCTCTCATAGATCTATAGGACTAACTTGTTACACCCATCTCATTCAACAACTAAGAAATCCAATCTTGTTGACTTTCAAGAACATCGAAAGCATTTTTAGCATAATTTTTCACATGGGTTGTTCCGTCAACCATAACTTTTTATCCATTTAGAGTTATCGGAACCATAACAAGTCAAAACGAAGCTCTCTCATAGATCTATAGGAATCATAGGTTCCACCAATCTCATCTTAGTTCAGTCAACAAAAAAATTCAATCTTAATGACTTTCAGGAACATCGAAAGCTTTTTTAGCATAATTTTTCACATGGGTTGTTCCGTCAACCCTAACTTTTTATCCATTTAGAGTTTACGGAACCCTAACCAGTCAAAACGAAGCTATCTCATTGATCTATAGGACTAACTTGTTACACCCATCTCATTCAGCAACTAAGAAATCCAATCTTGTTGACTTTCAGGAATATGGAAAGCTTTTTTAGCACAATTTTTCACATGGGTTGTTCCGTTAACCATAACTTTTTATCCATTTAGAGTTACCGGAACCAAAACCAGTCAAAACGAACCTCTCTCATAGATCTATAGGAATAACTTGTTACACCCATCTCATTCAGCAACCAAGAAATCCAATCTTGTTGACTTTCAGGAACATCGAAAGCTTTTTTAGCATAATTTTTCATATGGGTTATTCCGTCAACCATAACTTTTATCCATTTAGAGTTACCGGAACAATAACCAGTCAAAACGAAGCTCTCTCATAGATATATAGGACTAACTTGTTACACCCATCTCATTCTGCAATTAAGGAATTCAATCTAAATGATTTGATAGAACAGTGTTCCGTCATCCATAACTTTTTGACCATTTAGAGTTATCGGATCCATAGCCAGTCAAAACGAAGCTCTCTCGTAGATATATAGGACTAACTTGCTACACTTATCTCAATCAGCAACTACGAAATCCAATCTTGTTGACTTTCAGGAACATAGAAACCTTTTTTAGCACAATTTTTCACATGGGTTGTTCCGTCGACCATAACTTTTTATCCATTTAGAGTTACCGGAACCATAACCAGTCAAAACGAAGCTCCCTCATAGATCTATAGGACTAACTTGTTACGCCCATCTCATTCAGCAACTAAGAAATTCAATCTTAATGATTTGGTGGAACAAGTCAACAAGATCGGAACCATAACTTGTTACATACACCTCATTCAACCATAACTTTTTATCCATTTAGAGTTACCGGAACCATAACCAGTCAAAACGAAGCTCTCTGATAGATCTATAGGAATAACTTGTTACACCTATCTCATTCAGCAACTAAGAAATCCAATCTTGTTGACTTTCAGGAACATCGAATGCTTTTTTAGCATAATTTTTCACATGGGTTGTTCTGTCAACCATAACTTTTTATCCTTTTAGAGTAACCGGAACCATAAACAGTCAAAACGAAGCTCTCTCGTAGATCTATAGGAATAACTTGTTACATCCATCTCATTCAGCAACTAAGAAATTCAATCTTAATGATTTGGTGGAACATCGAAAGCTTTTTTAGCACAATTTTTCACATGGGTTGTTCCATCAACCATAACTTTTTATCCATTTAAAATTACCGGAACCATAACCAGTCAAAACGAAGCTCTCTCATAGATCTATAGGAGTAACTTGTTACACCCATCTCATTCAGCAACTAAGAAATTCGGTCTTAATGATTTGGTGGAACATCAAAAGCTTTTTTAGCATAATTTTTCACATGGGTTGTTCCGTCAACCATAACTTTTTATCCATTTAGAGTTACCGGAACCATTACCAGTTAAAACGGACCTCTCTCATAGATCTATAGGACTAACTTGTTACACCCATCTCATTCAGCAACTAAGAAATCCAATCTTGTTGACTTTCAGGAACATCGAAAGCTTTTTTAGCATAATTTTTCATATGGGTTATTCCATCAACCATAACTTTTTATCCATTTAGAGTTACCGGAACCATAACCAGTCAAAACGAAGCTCTCTGATATATCTATAGGAATAACTTGTTACACCCATTTCATTCAGCAACTAAGAAATCCAATCTTAGCGACTTTCAGGAACATCGAAAGCTTTTTTGGCATAATTTTTCACATGGGTTGTTCTGTCAACCATAACTTTTTATCCATTTAGAGTTATCAGAACCATAACCAGTCAAAACGAAGCTCTCTCATACATCTATAGGACTAACTTGTTACACCCATCTCATTCCGTAACTAAGAAATCCAATCTTGTTGACTTTCATTAACATCGAAAGCTTTTTTAGCATAATTTTTCACATGGGTTGTTCCGTCAAGCATAACTTTTTATCCATTTAGAGTTACCAGAACCATAACCAGTGAAAATGAAGCTATCTTATAGATCTATGGGACTAACTTGTTACACCCATCTCATTCAGCAACAAAGAAATCCAATCTTGTTGACTTTCAGGAACATCGAAAGCATTTTTAGCATAATTTTTCACATGGGTTGTTCCGTCAACCATAACTTTTTATCCATTTAGAGTTATCGGAACCATAACCAGTCAAAACGAATCTCTCTCATAGATCTATAGAAATCATAGGTTCCACCAATCTCGTCTTAGTTCAGTCAGCAAAAAATTCAATCTTAATGACTTTCAGGAACATCGAAAGTTTTTTTAGCATAATTTTTCACATGGGTTGTTCCGTCAACCATAACTTTTTATCCATTTAGAGTTTACGGAACCCTAACCAGTCAAAACGAAGCTCTCTAATAGATCTATAGGACTAACTTGTTGCACCCATCTCATTCAGCAACTAAGAAATCCAATCTTGTTGACTTTCAGGAACATCGAAAGCTTTTTTAGCTTAATTTTTCACATGGTATGTTCTGTCAACCATAACTTTTTATCCATTTAGAGTTATCAGAACCATAACAGTCAAAACGAAGTTCTCTCATACATCTATAGGACTAACTTGTTACACCTATCTCATTCCCTAACTAAGAAATCCAATCTTGTTGACTTTCTGGATCATCGAAAGCTTTTTTAGCATAATTTTTCACATGGGTTGTTCCGTCAAGCATAACTTTTATCCATTTACAGTTACCAGAACGATAACCGGTCAAAACGAAGCTCTCTCATAGATCTATAGGACTAACTTGTTACACCCATCTCATTCAACAACTAAGAAATCCAATCTTGTTGACTTTCAGGAACATCGAAAGCATTTTTAGCATAATTTTTCACATGGGTTGTTCCGTCAACCATAACTTTTTATCCATTTAGAGTTATCGGAACCATAACAAGTCAAAACGAAGCTCTCTCATAGATCTATAGGAATCATAGGTTCCACCAATCTCATCTTAGTTCAGTCAACAAAAAAAATTCAATCTTAATGACTTTCAGGAACATCGAAAGCTTTTTTAGCATAATTTTTCACATGGGTTGTTCCGTCAACCCTAACTTTTTATCCATTTAGAGTTTACGGAACCCTAACCAGTCAAAACGAAGCTCTCTCATTGATCTATAGGACTAACTTGTTACACCCATCTCATTCAGCAACTAAGAAATCCAATCTTGTTGACTTTCAGGAATATGGAAAGCTTTTTTAGCACAATTTTTCACATGGGTTGTTCCGTTAACCATAACTTTTTATCCATTTAGAGTTACCGGAACCAAAACTAGTCAAAACGAACCTCTCTCATAGATCTATAGGAATAACTTGTTACACCCATCTCATTCAGCAACCAAGAAATCTAATCTTGTTGACTTTCAGGAACATCGAAAGCTTTTTTAGCATAATTTTTCATATGGGTTATTCCGTCAACCATAACTTTTATCCATTTAGAGTTACCGGAACAATAACCAGTCAAAACGAAGCTCTCTCATAGATATATAGGACTAACTTGTTACACCCATCTCATTCTGCAATTAAGGAATTCAATCTAAATGATTTGATAGAACAGTGTTCCGTCATCCATAACTTTTTAACCATTTAGAGTTATCGGAACCATAGCCAGTCAAAACGATGCTCTCTCGAAGATATATAGGACTAACTTGCTACACTTATCTCAATCAGCAACTAAGAAATCCAATCTTGTTGACTTTCAGGAACATCGAAACCTTTTTTAGCACAATTTTTCACATGGGTTGTTCCGTCGACCATAACTTTTTATCCATTTAGAGTTACCGGAACCATAACCAGTAAAAACGAAGCTCCCTCATAGATCTATAGGACTAACTTGTTACGCCCATCTCATTCAGCAACTAAGAAATTCAATCTTAATGATTTTGTGGAACAAGTCAACAAGATCGGAACCATAACTTGTTACATACATCTCATTCAACCATAACTTTTTATCCATTTAGAGTTACCAAAACCATAACCAGTCAAAACGAAGCTCTCTGATAGATCTATAGGAATAACTTGTTACACCCATCTCATTCAGCAACTAAGAAATCCAATCTAGTTAACTTTCAGGAACATCGAAAGCTTTTTTAGCATAATTTTTCACATGGGTTGTTCTGTCAACCATAACTTTTTATCCATTTAGAGTTACCGGAACCATAAACAGTCAAAACGAAGCTCTCTCGTAGATCTATAGGAATAACTGGTTACATCCATCTCATTCAGCAACTAAGAAATTCAATCTTAATGATTTGGTGGAACAACGAAAGCTTTTTTAGCCCAATTTTTCACATGGGTTGTTCCATCAACCATAACTTTTTATCCATTTAGAATTACCGGAACCATAACCAGTCAAAACGAAGCTCTCTAATAGATCTATAGGAGTAACTTGTTACACCAATCTCATTCAGCAACTAAGAAATTCGGTCTTAATGATTTGGTGGAACATCAAAAGCTTTTTTAGCATAATTTTTCACATGGGTTGTTCCGTCAACCATAACTTTTTATCCATTTAGAGTTACCGAAACCATTACCAGTCAAAACGAACCTCTCTCATAGATCTATAGGACTAACTTGTTACACCCATCTCATTCAGCAACTAAGAAATCCAATCTTGTTGACTTTCAGGAACATCGAAAGCTTTTTTAGCCTAATTTTTCACATGGGTTGTTCCATCAACCATAACTTTTTATCCATTTAGAGTTACTGGAACCATAACCAGTCAAAACGAAGCTCTCTGATATATCTATAGGAATAACTTGTTACACCCATTTCATTCAGCAACTAAGAAATCCAATATTGTCAACTTTCAGGAACATCAAAAGCTTTTTTAGCATAATTTTTCACATGGGTGGTTCTGTCAACCATAACTTTTTATCCATTTAGAGTTATCAGAACCATAACCAGTCAAAACGAAGCTCTCTCATACATCTATAGGACTAACTTGTTACACCCATCTCATTCTGTAACTAAGAAATCCGATCTTGTTGACTTTCATTAACATCGAAAGCTTTTTTAGCATAATTTTTCACATGGGTTGTTCCGTCAAGCATAACTTTTTATCCATTTAGAGTTACCAGGAGCATAACCAGTCAAAATGAAGCTCTCTCATAGATCTATGGGACTAACTTGTTACACCCATCCCATTCAGCAATTAAGAAATCCAATCTTGTTGACTTTCAGGAACATCGAAAGCATTTTTAGCATAATTTTTCACATGGGTTGTTCCGTCAACCATAAGTTTTTATCCTTTTAAAGTTATCGGAACCATAACCAGTCAAAATGAAGCTCTTTCATAGACCTATAGAAATCATAGGTTCCACCAATCTCATCTTAGTTCAGTCAACAAAAAATTCAATCTTAACGACTTTCAGGAACATCGATAGCATTTTTAGCATAATTTTTCACATGGGTTGTTCCGTCAACCATAAGTTTTTATCCTTTTAAAGTTATCGGAACCATAACCAGTCAAAACGAAGCTCTTTCATAGACCTATAGAAATCATAGGTTCCACCAATCTCATCTTAGTTCAGTCAACAAAAAATTCAATCTTAACGACTTTCAGGAACATCGAAAGTTTTTTTAGCATAATTTTTCATATGGGTTGTTCCATCAAGCATAACTTTTTATCCATTTAGAGTTACCGGAACCATAACCAGTCAAAACGAAGCTCTCTGATATATCTATAGGAATAACTTGTTACACCCATTTCATTCAGCAACTGAGAAATCCAATCTTGTCGACTTTCAGGAACATTGAAAGCTTTTTTAGCATAATTTTTCACATGGGTTGTTCTGTCAACCATAACTTTTTATCCATTTAGAGTTATCAGAACCATAACCAGTCAAAACGAAGCTCTCTCATACATCTATAGGACTAACTTGTTACACCCATCTCATTCCGTAACTATGAAATCCAATCTTGTTGACTTTCATTAACATCGAAAGCTTTTTTTGCATAATTTTTCACATGGGTTGCTCCGTCAAGCATAACTTTTTATCCATTTAGAGTTACCAGAACCATAACCAGTCAAAATGAAGCTCTCTCATAGATCTATGGGAATAACTTGTTACACCCATCTCATTCAACAACTAAGAAATCCAATCTTGTTGACTTTCAGGAACATCGAAAGCTTTTTTAGCATAATTTTTTACATGGGTTGTTCCGTCAACCATAACTTTTTATCCATTTAGAGTTATCGGAACTATAACCAGTCAAAATGAAGCTCTCTCATAGATCTGTAGGACTAACTTGTTACACCCATCTCATTCAGCAACTAAGAAATCCAATCTTGTTGACTTTCAGGAACATCGAAAGCATTTTTAGCATAATTTTTCACATGGGTTGTTCCGTCAACCATAACTTTTTATCCATTTAGAATTATCGGAACCATAAACAGTCACAAAGAAGCTCTCTCCTAGATCTATAGGAATCATAAGTTCCACCAATCTCATCTTAGTTCAGTCAACAAAAGAATTCAATCTTAATGACTTTCATGAACATCGAAAGCTTTTTTAGCATAATTTTTCACATGGGTTGTTCCGTCAACCATAACTTTTTGTCCATTTAGAGTTTACGGAACCCTAACCAGTCAAAACGAAGCTCTCTCATTGATCTATAGGACTAACTTGTTACACCCATCTCATTCAGCAACTAAGAAATCCAATCTTCTTGACTTTCAGGAACATCGAAAGATTTTTTTAGCACAATTTTTCACATGGGTTGTTCCGTCAACCATAACTTTTTATCCATTTAGAGTTACCGGAACCATAACCAGTCAAAACGATCCTCTCTCATAGATCTATAGGAATAACCTGTTACACCCATCTCATTCAGCAACCAAGAAATCCAATCTTGTTGACTTTCAGGAACATCGAAAGTTTTTTAGCATAATTTTTCATATGGGTTGTTCCGTCAACCATAAATTTTTATCCATTTAGAGTTACCGGAACAATAACCAGTCAAAACGAAGCTCTCTCATAGATATATAGGACTAACTTGTTACACCCATCTCATTCGGCAATTAAGAAATTCAATCTTAATGATTTGATAGAACAGTGTTCCGTCATCCATAACTTTTTAACCATTTAGAGTTATCAGAACCATAGCCAGTCAAAACGAAGCTCTCTCGTAGATATATAGGACTAACTTGCTACACCTATCTCAACCAGCAACTATGAAATCCAATCTTGTTGACTTTCAGGAACATCGAAACCTTTTTTAGCACAATTTTTCACATGGGTTGTTCCGTCGACCATAACTTTTTATCCATTTAGAGTTACCAGAACCATAACCAGTCAAAACGAAGCTCCCTCATAGATCTATAGGACTAACTTCTTACACCCATCTCATTCAGCAACTAAGAAATTCAATCTTAATGATTTGGTGGAACAAGTCAACAAGATCGGAACCATAACTTGTTGCACACATCTCATTCAACCATAACTTTTTATCCATTTAGAGTTACCGGAACCATAAGCAGTCAAAACGAAGCTCTCTGATAGATCTATAGGAATAACTTGTTACACCCATCTCATTCAGCAACTAAGAAATCCAATCTTGTTGACTTTCAGGAACATCGAAAGCTTATTTAGCATAATTTTTCACATGGGTTGTTCCATCAACCATAACTTTTTATCCATTTAGAGTTACCGGAACCATAAATAGTCAAAACGAAGCTCTCTCATAGATCTATAGGAATAACTTGTTACATCCATCTCATTCAGCAACTAAGAAATTCAATCTTAATGATTTGGTGGAACATCGAAAGCTTTTTTAGCACAATTTTTCACATGGGTTGTTCCGTCAACCATAACTTTTTATCCATTTAGAATTACCGGAACCATAACCAGTCAAAACGAAGCTCTCTCATAGATCCATATGAGTAACTTGTTACACCCATCTCATTCAGCAACTAAGAAATTCGGTCTTAATAATTTGGTGGAACATCAAAAGCTTTTTTAGCATAATTTTTCACATGGGTTGTTCCGTCAACCATAACTTTTTTCCATTTAGAGTTATCGGAACCATTACCAGTCAAAACGAACCTCTCTCATAGATCTATAGGAATAACTTGTTACACCCATCTCATTCAGCAACTAAGAAGTCCAATCTTGTTGACTTTCAGGAACATCGAAAGCTTTTTTAGCATAATTTTTCACATGGGTTGTTCCATCAACCATAACTTTTTATCCATTTAGAGTTACCGGAACCATAACCAGTCAAAACGAAGCTCTCTGATATATCTATAGGAATAACTTGTTAAACCCATTTCATTCAGCAACTAAGAAATCCAATCTTGTCGACTGTCAGGAACATCGAAAGCTTTTTTAGCATAATTTTTCACATGGGTTGTTCTGTCAACCATAACTTTTTATCCATTTAGAGTTATCAGAACCATAACCAGTCAAAACGAAGCTCTCTCATACATCTATAGGACTAACTTGTTAGACCCATCTCATTCCGTAACTAAGAAATCCAATCTTGTTGACTTTCATTAACATCGAAATCTTTTTTAGCATAATTTTTCACATGGGTTGTTCCGTCAAGCATAACTTTTTATCCATTTAGAGTTACCAGAACCATAACCAGTCAAAATGAAGCTCTCTCATAGATCTATGGGACTAACTTGTTACACACATCTCATTCAACAACTAAGAAATCCAATCTTGTTGACTTTCAGGAACATCGAAAGCTTTTTAGCATAATTTTTCACATGGGTTGTTCCGTCAACCATAACTTTTTATCCATTTAGAGTTATCGGAACCTTAACCAGTCAAAATGAAGCTCTCTCATAGATCTATAGGACTAACTTTTTACACCCATCTCATTCAGCAACTAAGAAATCCAATCTTGTTGACTTTCAGGAACATCGAAAACTTTTTTAGCATAATTTTTCACATGGGTTGCTCCGTCAACCATAACTTTTTATCCATTTAGAGTTACCGGAACCATAACCAGTCAAAACGAAGCTCTCTGATGGATCTATAGGACTAACTTGTCACACCCATCTCATTCAGAAACTAAGAAATCCAATCTTATTGACTTCCAGGAACATCGAAAGCTTTTTTAGCACAATTTTTCATATGGGTTGTTCCGTTAACCATAACTTTTTCTCCATTTAGAGTTACCGGAACCATAACTAGTCAAAACGAACCTCTCTCATAGTTCTATAGGAATAACTTGTTACACCCTTCTCATTCAGCAACTAAGAAATCCAATCTTGTTGACTTTCAGGAACATCGAAAGCTTTTTTAGCATAATTTTTCACATGGGTTGTTCCGTCAACCGTAACTTTTTATCCATATAGAGTTATCAGAACCATAACTAGTCAAAACGAAGCTCTCTCATAGATCTAGAGGACTAACTTGTTACACCCATCTCATTCAGCAAATAAGAAATCCAATATTGTTGACTTTCAGGAACATCGAGAGCTTTTTTAGCATAGTTTTTCACAAGGGTTGTTCCGTCAACCATAACTTTTTATCCATTTAGAGTTATCGGAACCATAACCAGTCAAAACGAAGCTCTCTCATAGATCTATAGGAATCATAGGTTCCACCAATCTCATCTTAGTTCAGTCAACAAAAAAATTCAATCTTAATGACTTTCAGGAACATCGAACGCTTTTTTAGCATAATTTTTCACATGGGTTGTTCCGTCAACCATAACTTTTTATCCATATAGAGTTTATGGAACCATAACCAGTCAAAACGAAGCTCTCTCATAGATCTATAGGACTAACTTGTTACACCAATCTCATTCAGCAACTAAGAAATCCAATCTTGTTGACTTTCAGGAACATCGAAAGCTTTTTTAGCACAATTTTTCACATGGGTTGTTCCATCAACCATAACTTTTTATCCATTTAGAGTTACCGGAACCATAACTAGTCAAAACGAACCTCTCTCATAGAACTATAGGAATAACTTGTTACACCTATCTCATTCTGTAACTGCCCGCACCTCCGTTCACTCAAGATATTGTCCCCAACTTAGCCACCGTATAGGTGTGGGGTTTTGTTCCTCAAAAGGCCTCGGCTAAGTTTCAAGATTTTCCAATACATGGTGCTGCCACACAAGCTGAGCCAACCTCTCTACGAACACCGATATTGTCCCTACTTTGCCACCTCTCAGGTGTAGGGTTTTCCATCCAATAGGCCTCGGCGTTAGTAAGAGATAGGCTCTACCATATAAGTACCCACTTCACATATGCTTCCATGATGTGGGACTTAGGGGTGTTACATTCTCCCCTCCTACAGAGCCTAACGTTCCCGTTGGTTCACAAACACTTCACCCAGGCGCTGTGGTCCACACAAGAGCCACAATTCCGACTGGGTGTTGGCTCTGATACCAGTGTAACTTCCCGCACCTCCGTTCACGCAAGATATTGTCCCCAACTTAGCCACCGTATAGGTGTGGGGTTTTGTTCCTCAAAAGGCCCCGGCTAAGTTTCAAGATTTTCCAATACATGGCACTGCCACACAAGCTGAGCCAACCTCTCAACTAACACTGATATTGTCCCTACTTTGCCACCTCTCAGGTATAGGGTTTTCCATCCAATAGGCCTCGGCGTTAGTAAGAGATGGGCTCTACTATATAAGTACCCACTTCACATATGCTTCCATGATGTGGGACTTAAGGGTGTTGCACATTCAGCAACAAAGAAATCCAATCTTGTTGACTTTCAGGAACATCGAAACCTTTTTTAGCACAATTTTTCACGTGGTTTGTTCCGTCAACCTTAACTTTTTATCCATTTAGATTTACCGGAACCATAACCAGTCAAAACAAAGCTCTCTCATAAATCTATAGGAATAACTTGTTACACCCATCTCATTCAACAACTAAGAAATTCAATCTTAATGATTTGGTAGAACATCGAAAGCTTTTTTAGCAAAAATATTCACATGGGTTGTTCCGTCAGCCATAACTTTTTATCCATTTAGAATTACTGGAACCGTAACTAGTTAAAACGAAGCTCTCTCATGGATCTATAGGAATGACTTGTTACACCCATCTCATTCAGCAACTAAGAAATTCAATCTTAATGATTTGGTGGAACATCGAAAGCTTTTTTAGCACAATTTTTCACATGGTTTGTCCCGTCAACCATAACTTTTTATCCATTTAGAATTACCGGAACCATAACCAGTCAAAACGAAGCTCTCTCATAGATCTATAGGACTAACTTGTTACACCCATCTCATTCAGCAACTAAGAAATTCAATCTTAATGATTTGGTGGAACATCGAAAGCTTTTTTAGCATAATTTTTCACATGGGTTGTTCCGTCAACCATAACTTTTTATCCATTTAGAGTTACCGGAACCATAACCAGTCAAAGCGAACCTCTCTCACAGATTTATAGGACAAATTTTTTACACCCATCTCATTCAGCAACTAAGAAATCCAATCTTGTTGACTTTCAGGAACATCGAAAGCTTTTTTAGCATAATTTTTCACATGGATTGTTCCGCCAACCATAACTGTTTATCCATTTAGAGTTACCGGAACCATAACCAGTCAAAATGAAGCTCTCTGATAGATCTATAGGAATAACTTGTTACACCCATCTCATTCATCAACTAAGAAATCCAATCTTGTTGACTTTCAGGAACATCGAAAGCGTTTTTAACATAATTTTTCACATGGGTTGTTCCGTCAACCATAACTTTTTATCCATTTAGAGCTATCGGAACCATAACCAATAAAAATGAAGCTCTCTCATAGATCTATAGGACTAACTTGTTACACCGATCTCATTCAGCAACTAAGAAATCCAATCTAGTTGACTTTCAGGAACATCGAAAGCTTTTTTAGTATAATTTTTCACATGGGTTGTTTCGTCAACCATAACTTTTTATCCATTTTTAGTTTTCGGAACCATAACCAGTCAAAACGAAGCTCTATCATAGATCTATAGTACTAACTTGTTACACCCATCTTGTTCAGCAACAAAGAAATCCAATCTTGTTGACTTTCTGGAACATCGAAAGCTTTTTTAGCATAATATTTCACATGGGTTGTTCCGTCAACCATAACTTTTTATCCATCTAGATTTATCAGAACCATAACCAGTCAAAACGAAGCTCTCTCATAGATCTAAAGGAATCATAGGTTCCACCAATCTCATCTTAGTTCAGTCAACAAAAAATTCAATCTTAATGACTTTCAGGAACATCGAAAGCTTTTTTAGCATAATTTTTCACATGGGTTGTTCCGTCAACCATAACTTTTTATCCATTTAGAGTTTACAGAACCATAACCAGTCAAAACGAAGCTCTCTCAGAGATCTATAGGACTAACTTGTTACACCCATCTCATTCAGCAACTAAGAAATCCAATATTGTTGACTTTCCGGAACATCGAAAGCTTTTTTAGCACAATTTTTTTCATGGGTTGTTCCGTCAACCATAACTTTTTATCCATTTAGAGTTACCGGAACCATAACCAGTCAAAACGAACCTCTCTCATAGATCTATAGGACTAACTTGTTACACCCATCTCATTCAGAAACTAAGAAATCCAATCTTGTTGACTTTCAGGAACATCGAAAACTTTTTTAGCATAATTTTTCACATGGGTTGTTCCGTCAATTATAACTTTTTATCCATCTAGAGTTACCAGAACCATAACCAGTTAAAACGAACCTCTCTCATAGATCTATTGGACTAACTTGTTACACCCATCTCATTCAGCAACTAAGAAATCCAATCTTGTTGACTTTCAGGATCATCGAAAGCTTTTTTAGCATAATTTTTCACATGGGTTGTTCCGCCAATCATAACTTTTTATCCATTTAGAGTTACCGGAACCATAACCAGTCAAAACGAAGCTCTCTGATAGATCTACAAGATAACTTGTTACACCCATATCATTCAACAACTAAGAAATCCAATCTTGTTGACTTTCAGGAACATCGAAAGCTTTTTTAGCATAATTTTTCACATGGGTTGTTCCGTCAACCATAACTTTTTACCCATTTAGAGTTATCGGAACCATAACCAGTCAAAACGAAGCTCTCTCATAGATATATAGGAATCATAGGTTCCACCAATCTCATCTTAGTTCAGTCAACAAAAAATTCAATCATAATGACTTTCAGGAACATCGAAAGCTTTTTTAGTATAATTTTTCACATGTGTTGTTCCATAAACCATAACTTTTTATCCATTTAGAGTTACCGGAACCATAACCAGTCAAAACGAAGCTCTCTCATAGATCTATAGGACTAACTTGTTACACCCATCTCATTCAGCAACAAAGAAATCCAATCTTGTTGACTTTCAGGAACATTGAAAGCTTTTTTAGCATAATTTTTCACATGGGTTGTTCCGTCAACCATAACTTTTTATCCATTTAGAGTTATCGGAACCATAACAAGTCAAAACGAAAATCTCTCATAGATCTATAGGAATCATAGGTTCCACCAATCTCATCTTAGTTCAGTCAACAAAAAATTCAATCTTAATGACTTTCAGAACATCAAAAGCTTTTTTAGCATAATTTTTCACATGGGTTGTTCCGTCAACCATAACTTTTTATCCATTTAGAGTTTACGGAACCATAACAAGTCAAAACAAAGCTCTCTCATAGAACTATAGGACTAACTTGTTACACCCATCTCATTCAGCAACTAAGAAATCCAATCTTGTTGACTTTCAGGAACATCGAAAGCTTTTTTAGCACAATTTTTCACTTGGGTTGTTCCGTCAACCATAACTTTTTATCCATTTAGAGTTACCGGAACCATAACAAGTCAAAACGAACCTCTCTCATAGATCTATAGGATTAACTTGTTACACCCATCTCGTTCAGAAACAAAGAAATCCAATCTTGTTGACTTTCAGGAACATCGAAAGCTTTTTTAGCATTATTTTTCAAATGGGTTGTTCCGTCAACCTTAACTTTTTATCCATTTAGAGTTACCGGAACCATAACCAGTCAAAACGACCCTCTCACATAGATCTATAGGACTAACTTGTTACACCCATCTCATTCAGCAACTAAGAAATCCAATCTTGTTGACTTTCAGGAAGATCGAAAGCTTTTTTATCATAATTTTTCACATGGGTTGTTCTGCCAACTATAACTTTTTATCCATTTAGA
The DNA here is from genome assembly GCA_030737875.1 of Allium sativum. Lineage (NCBI taxonomy): Eukaryota > Viridiplantae > Streptophyta > Magnoliopsida > Asparagales > Amaryllidaceae > Allium > Allium sativum. The sequence continues at coordinate 846,730,663 of CM060921.1, read as the reverse complement.
GTTACTGGAACCATAACCAGTCAAAACGAAGCTCTTTGATAGATCTATAGGAATAACTTATTATGCCCATCTCATTCAGCAACTAAGAAATCCAATCTTGTTGACTTTCAAGAACATCGAAAGCTTTTTTAGCATAATTTTTCATATGGGTTGTTCCGTCAACCATAACTTTTTATCCATTTAGAGATATCGAAACCATGAGCAGTCAAAACGAAGCTCTCTCGTAGATCTATAGGACTAACTTGTTACACCCATCTCATTCAACAACTATGAAATCCAATCTTGTTGACTTTCAGGAACATCGAAAGCTTTTTTTGTATAATTTTTCACATGGGTTGTTCCGTCAACCATAACTTTTTATCCATTTTGATTTACCGGAACCATAACCAGTCAAAACGAAGCTCTCTTGTAACACCCCGCCTCCGCTAGGGTCACTCGCAAAGGAATGCACTAGCTTTAGAGGTGCACTATTGGTAAACATGCACAGAAATATCACAAGACAGAACATATAAAATAGCGGAAGTAAAATCGAACTTTCATAAACATTAATAATTAAGGTCTAAAGCCTTTTACATCAGAGTACATCAAAACATGTCTTGCAATAGTATAGAAGCATAAATACTTTTTCATAAATTATTCCCCAAGTAAAACAGTAAAGTAGCCATAGCCAAGAAAAGTCCAAGCCATCCATGATGACCTTCAAGCAGAAGAAGTCTGAACTAATCAACAATATTTCCTCCCTGTAACCTGGGGGGGAAACGGAAGACAAGAAGCGAAAGAAAACGGGGTCAGTCAAAAAGACTGAGTAAGCCCTATCTACTATTAGCATAAAAACTAGTAAAGTTAATTGACATGAGAAACTGAGATGAACATAAGGATATTAGCATACTGGCATGATGAATAACTAAAAAGATAGATCAACTAAACAAAGAAAGTATGATGAACTACAGTACCCAGATAAACTAAGGAGTCATGATAAACTACGATGTCAAGATAAAACAAGGTATCCTATCGTCAGGTTTCTATCAAGTATAATATCCCAAGGTATTTATCAAGTCTAACATCCCACGGTATCTATCATGTATATCTGCTCTGCACCTACCGTACTAGTATCCCAACTGTATCATGTGTTAACCATGAATGACCCTTACTCAAAAGTCGTGTAATGGTCCATGTCAACTTAACATTTAGCATATGTAGGTTTCTAAACTCGTATGTTTCCTTCCATGTGTAAGTTCAGTCCCTTGCCGTACGTCATACGGGTTTTCCCATGAGATTCTACTTCGACGTAGTTCCGTGATCCTTAAGTTTGTTTTGGACTGTTACCCTAGACCTAGCTAGGCTTTCCCAACATGAATCATCGTTTTTGCAACTAGGACTTATGCCACCTAGGACCACTAGTGATTATGCTTACCTATTGCACGTTTTCGTATTTTGGTTTGGGTTCAACTACCTAGGGCCACTAGGAATTATGCTAACCGCCAACCGCGCCCTTTTTCCCACGCATTCATCGTGAATCGTTTTTCCATGACTGTATGCACATGTATCACATCGTGCCATCCGAGTCCTGTCACGGGGCAAATCAGAAATACAGGACTCGGTCGGGAGCTTTCGATTTATCTGTCAATGCAGATGCTAAGGTCTGTTTTTCTTATACGTGGCTATGGTCCCACGAGACCACTCCCTCAACTAGTGAAAGACAAGACAGGATAAATCCTGTATGAGAACTACACTACTGGCCAACCCACAATTCTAGCCTTACCGCAACCATAATTAGATAGCAATTATGGTCTTTTGGGTGTTCTCTGCCTTTCCGTACGTACACGCTTGACCAAAGATGGTAAGTAGCCTGACGAAATGCTATCTAGGGCACGACCGTGTATCGTCGACTATCCCCTATCCATCCCCATCTTTAGGTCGCTCGTATAGCAACCAAGGCATACTCTTGGTTCTCTAACGCAGACCTTAACCTCTCGTGAGCCTAGTATGATCACCTGGCAGCTCACAGAGGGATACCAAGAATATCCTCACGTTCCCCGAAGCCGCTGCTTCGTTACCCAGTTCGCTGGAGCCTTTATCTAAATCAGATACTTGCTCCTACTCGTATACTTAAACGATGACCTACCATATCAGGTTACTCATCTATTTATGAACTGGTCTAAATTTCCTTGACTAAGGATTATTACTTAGTTATTCTTCAACTAAGGTTTACTACTTAGCCTTATTCCCATTATCCTTGTTAACTATGGTTATCCACCTAATCCTCCGAATTAGGGTTTACATAATGGATTAAGTGTCACTTAAGTTCATGACTTAACCCGTCTACAACTCATGTCAAAATTGGCTAAGTATCCAAGTTCAAAACTTAACCCTACAAACTATTTTCAAGTTGGTTAAGTATATATTAACTTGACCCTATCAAATTACTGAGTCAAATCGGTCAAGCGTATTCAAGCGATTCGTGACTTAGCCTTATCATGTTATCACGTTAAATTGGTTAAGTATTGGTTAACTTAACCTTATCAAATAACCGAGTTAGAGTGGTTAAGTATAGGTCACTTAACCACATCAAAATTACCAAGTTAGATTGGTTAAGTGTTGGTTAACTTAACCACTTCAAAATCACCGAATTGGATGGGTTAAGTCTAGGTTAACTTAACCACATCTCCTAACTGTATTATACGGTTAAGTGTAACTAGGAAAGCTTAATTAACCATATCAAATTCACGTGTTTGTTTGGTTAAGTGTTGGTTAACTTAACCCCGTCCACTAGTCGTATAAAAATGGTTAAGTGTCATTAGGCAAATTGTGTTACTTAACCTACCCAACCTTGTCATGTTTTGTTAAGTATCATTAGCCTAATCAATTAACCCATTTGTCCATGTCATATTTGGTTAAGTGTCATTAATCAAATTAACTTAACCCTATTATATGGCATTAATTACTTAATGCACCCCAACCTCTCACATTAGACTTTGTTGCGGTTACTAGTTAAGCCGGTCGGTTCCGGGTAGATTTCCACCACAACTTGGTCTAACCTCGGGTTCAAGGTACAACTTGACCAACTTCTCACATTGGGTCCTATTGTTTGTAGCAACTAGTTAAGCCGGTTGGTTCCGGGTAGATTTCCGCTACAAACTCAACCCAACCTCGAGTTGGCCACACTTATATTATCTAAGTGTCATGTCCATTATGTTTCCAACACATATTACAAGTTTTCAAGAATTTGGGTAGACCTAACTTAATAGGTAAATTCCCAATGGGTAGACCTAACTTAATAGGTAAATTCCCAACTTCATATTTTCAAGCATACTCACATGTCAACTTCCATGTTATATTTAATGTTGCATGTTGTCATGTTTACCCAAATCATGTTCATGTCATTAAGTTTGCCCAAAACATAACCCCAACGCTTTTAGGCTCGCATATACGTTCGCAACAACGAAATGGATTAAAAGAAGAGACTTGGCAAAGGTATGTCAAATAGGGGTATAAAGCCACAAGTTAGACATGGTGGCAAATGAGGCATAATTATGTTCATTAGCTTGCATATTAACTTATTAGGCCTCAAAAACATGCATAAACCCAAACTTGACACATAAGTGAATCATGGTGACAAATGACGTAGAAAGATGGCCATAAGTTCGCATATGGCATTACATGCAAGCTATCATAAGGGGTATGATAGTTCTCATGTTGCCAAAATGCAACATTCAACATAAAGGTCATGGCTTTTAGCCCACAAAATCAAGGTAATGACTTTATAGTCAAGATAGGATACATGACATGATAGTATGCAACATACTTAATGTTCAAACCCAACCTACAACATGTCATATTAAGTTTAAAGTTAATATCTAATATTAGGAGGGGGCTTACATTGCTATGAAGGCACAAATCGACATTAATACAAGGATTGAGACGAAGCCTATTCATGCATCACCCAAAAACCCACATAGGAATGCTCCTTAGAAAACCCATGAGCTAAATGACATAAAAATCCCATCTTGATGAACAAAGATCAAAGCTTTAGCCTTGAAATCAACTTGAGAGGCTCTCATACAAACATAGGGACTCTCTAACACTCACAAGATCATGAAACCTCTCATAGAAATGAAGATAGGAACTTTGGGCAAGAGGGTGGAGGCTAGAGTTTGAGTGGAGGCCATGAGAGGAGTAATTTTGTCATACTTTAGTTGCATGAGTGAATAATGAGAGATTTAGGAGAGGGTTAGGGGCTTATTTATAGAGATTAGGATTAGTTAGGACCCTTAGATTAACCCTAGGACCAACCTGAACCATCAGATCTCGAACCAGGCCCAAAAACCTAGCCAAAACACAAAATGGTGCACCAGGAAGATCTGTCCGGAATGCTCCAGACAGACCCCCTGTCGACAGCCAAGTCGACAGGGCAGTCGACTTGGTCAGCCAAGTCAACTCCCAAGTCGACTTGCCTGTCGACTTGGGGGTGCCTGGCGGGAATTTTCCCGCCTGGCCTTCCAGCCCAAATTTTGGAAATCTGAACTCGTTTTTGAACTCCGAAAACTCTGAAAACTTCGTCGGACCATAACTTGGTCATACGGACTCCGATTTTCGAAAACTCATATTCTATTTCGCGTATTTTTCCGAGACGAACGCAATGGCATAGCCCGTTTCACTTGCTTCAGAATTTATAATTAAATTCTGCCTTGATTCTTGTCTTAACACGTTATCGAAAAATACGGGTTGTTACATCTCTCATAGATTTATAGGACTAACTTGTTACACCCATCTCATTCAGCAACAAAGAAATCCAATCTTGTTGACTTTCAAGAACATCGAAAGCTTTTTTAGCATAATTTTTCACATGGGTTGTTTCGTCACCATACCTTTTTATCCAATTAGAGTTATCGGAACCATAACCAGTCAAAACGAAGCTCTCTCATAGATCTATAGGAATCATAGGTTCCACCAATCTCATCTTAGTTCAGTCAACAAAAAATTCAATCTTAATAACTTTCAGGAACATCGAAAGCTTTTTTAGCATAATTTTTCACATGGGTTGTTCCGTCAACCATAACTTTTTATCCATTTAGAGTTTACGGAACCATAACCAGTCAAAAAGAAGCTCTCTCATAGATATATAGGACTAACTTGTTACACCCATCTCATTCATCAACTAAGAAATCCAATCTTGTTGACTTTTAGGAACATCAAAAGCTTTTTTAGCACAATTTTTCACATGGGCTGTTCCGTCAACCATAACTTTTTATCCATTTAGAGTTACCGGAACCATAACCAGTCAAAACAAACCTCTCCCATAGATCTACATTACTAACTTGTTACACCCATCTCATTCAGCAACTAAGAAATCCAGTCTTGTCGACTTTCAGGAACATCGAAAGGTTTTTTAGCATAATTTTTCACATGGGTTGTTCCGTCAACCATTATTTTTTATCCATTTAGAGTTATCGGAACCATAACCAGTCAAAACGAAGCGCTCTCATAGATCTATAGGACTAACTTGTTACACCCATCTCATTCAGCAACTAAGAAATCCAATCTTGTTGACTTTCAGGAACATCGATAGCTTTTTTAGCATAATTTTTCACATGGGTTGTCCTGTAAACCATAACTTTTTATCCATTTAGATTTACCAGAACCATAACCAGCCAAAACGAAGCTCTCTCATAGATCTATAGGACTAACTTGTTACACACATCTCATTCAGCAGCTCTTTTGGGTGCAACATCGAAGTCTTGAGGTGCAACATCCGTTTGAAAATCCAAGATTGCACTGTATGACTTTTTAAAACTCGTTTATTGGGATGAAATAGAAATATAACATGGTGCATCATATTTCAACATATAGTAAATCGAATTATGACCACGGTCAAACCCCCTTTGACCAACAAAACAACATATGAAAAATTGAGCTAAAAAAGCTTTCGATGTTCTAAAATGTCATTAAGATTCAATTTCTTGGTACCGAACTAAGATGAGATGGGTGGAACCTATTAGTATTATAGATCTATGAGAGAGCTTCGTTTTTACTGGTTATGGTTCTTGTAACTAAAAATGGACACAAAGTTATGGTTGGTGGAACAACCCACGTCTTTTGGGTGCAACATCGAAGTCTGGAGGTGTAACATCTGTTTGAAAATCCAAGATTGCACTGCATGACTTTTGAAAACTCGTTTATGGGGATGAAATAGAAATATAACATGGTGCATCATATTTCAAAATATAGTAAATCGAATTATGACCACGGTCAAACCCCCTTTGACCAACAAAACAACATATGAAAAATTGAGCTAAAAAAGCTTCCGATGTTCCCAAATGTCATCAAGATTGAATTTATTGGTTACCGAACTAAGATGAGATGGGTGGAACCTGTTAGTCCTATAAACCTATGAGAGAGCTTCGTTTTGACTATTTGTGGTTCTTGTACCTAAAAATGGACACAAAGTTATGGTTGGCGGAACAACCCACGTCTTTTGGGTGAAACATCGAAGTCTTGAGGTGCAACATCCGTTTGAAAATCCAAGATTGCACTGTATGACTTTTGAAAACTCCTTTATAGGGATGAAATAGAAATATAACATGGTAAATCATATTTCAAAATGTAGTAAATCGAGCCGGGCCTAGTCCACGATCTAGGGGGCGAGCCGATCAAAAATGTCACCAATTCCAAAATCCATGTTCTGCGCGCGTTCGTGGAAACGGGAGTAACTTCCAATCCGTAAGTCCGTTTTTCCCAAACGATAGCTCCACCTGAATCTAAGTCAGAGGGCTACAAGTGTTACAAAGCACAGCTCTTTAATTAATGCTTTCAGGCCCAAAAGAGGTCGTCTAATAGGGGTTTCGGGCATGTTTATGTTGATGTTGCGATTTTGACCAAATCGCTCTATGATGTTCTCAGTACTTGAGAGCGTTGCTTATTTAGATATTCCGTATGTGATAGCTTTGACCAAAAAGTGTGTCAAGTAACTGGTTATGTTTCTAGTTACTCAAAATAAAAACAAAGTTATTGTTGGCGGAACAACCCATGTCTGTTGGGTGCAACATCGACATCTTGAGGTGCAACATCAGTTTGAAAATCCAAGATTGCACTGTATGACTTTTGAAAACTTGTTTTTTGGGATGAAATAGAAATATAACATCTTAAATCATATTCCAAAATGTAGTAAATCGAGCCGGGGCTAGTCCACGATCCAAGGGGGCAAGTCGATCAAAAATGTCACCAATTCCAAAATCCAAGTTCTGCGCGCGTTCGGGGAAACGGGAGTAACTTTCACTCCGTAAGTCCGTTTTTCCCAAACGAAAGCTCCACCTGATGCTAAGTGAGAGGGCTATGAGAGTTACAGAGAACAGCTCCGTAATTGATGCTTTCGGGCCCAAAAGAGGTCGTCTAATAGGAGTTTCAGGCATGTTTATGTTGATGTTGCGATTTCGACCAAATCGCTCTATGATGCTCTCAGTACCTGAGCGCGTTGCTTATTTTGATTTTCCGCATGTGATAGCTTTGCCCAAAAAGTGTGTCAACATACTGGTTATGTTTCTAGTCACTCAAAATAAAAACAAAGTTATGGTTGGCGGAACAACCCATGTCTGTTGGGTGCAACATCGACGTCTTGAGGTGCAACATCAGTTTGAAAATCCAAGATTGCACTGTATGACTTTTGAAAACTCGTTTATGGGGATGAAATAGAAATATAACATGGTGCATCATATTTAAAAACATAGTAAATCGAATTATGACCACGGTCAAACCCCCTTTGACCAACAAAACAACATATGAAAAATTGAGCTAAAAGAGCTTTCGAAGTTCCCAAAATGTCATTAAGATTGAATTTCTTGGTTACCGAACGAAGATGAGATGGGTGGAACCTGTTAGTCCTATAAATCTATGAGAGAGCTTCGTTTTGACTGGTTATGGTTCTTGTAACTAAAAACGGACACAAAGTTATGGTTGGTGGAACAACCCACATCTTTTGGGTGCAACATAGAAGTCTTGAGGTGCAACATCCGTTTGAAAATCCAAGATTGCACTGTATGACTTTTGAAAACTCGTTTATTGGGATGAAATAGAAATATAATATGGTGCATCATATTTCAAAATATAGTAAATCGAATTATGACCACGGTCAAACCCCCTTTGACCAACAAAACAACATATGAAAAATTGAGCTAAAAAAGCTTTTGATGTTCCCAAATGTCATTAAGATTGAATTTCTTGGTTACCGAACGAAGATGAGATGGGTGGAACTTGTTAGTCCTATAGATCTATGAGAGAGCTTCGTTTTGACTGGTTATGGTTCTTGTAACTAAAAATGGACACAAAGTTATGGTTCGTGGAACAACCCACGTCTTTTGCGAGCAAAATCGACATCTTGAGGTGCGACATCCGTTTGAAAATCCAAGATTGCACTGTATGACTTTTGAAAACTTGTTTATGGGGATGAAACAGAAATATAACATGGCGCATCATTTTTCAAAATATAGTACATCGAGTATGACCACAGTCCAAACCCCCTTTGACCAACAAAACAACATATGAAATAGAAATATAACATGGTGCATCATATTTCAAAATATAGTAAACCGAATTATGACTACGGTCAAACCCCCTTTGACCAACAAAACAACATATGAAAATTTGAGCTAAAAAAGCTTTCGATGTTCCCAAATGTCATTAAGATTGAATTTCTTGGTTACCGAACTAAGATGAGATGGGTGGAACTTGTTAGTCCTATAGATGTATGAGAGAGCTTCGTTTTGACTTGTTATGGTTCTTGTAACCAAAAATGGACACAAAGTTATGGTTGGTGGAATAATCCACGTCTTTTGGGTGCAACATCGAAGTCTTGAGGTGCAACATCCGTTTGAAAATCCAAGATTGCACTGCATGACTTTTGAAAACTTGTTTATTGGGATGAAATAGAAATATAACATGGTGCATCATATTTCAAAATATAGTAAACCGTATTATGACCACGGTCAAACCCCCTTTGACCAACAAAACAACATACGAAAAATTGAGCTAAAAAAGCTTTCGATGTTCCTAAATGTCATTAAGATTGAATTTCTTGGTTACCGAACTAAGATGAGATTGGTGGAACCTGTTAGTCCTATAGACCTACGAGAGAGCTTCATTTTGACTGGTTATGGTTCTTGTAACTGAAAATGGACATAAAGTTATGGTTGGTGGAACAACCCACGTTTTTTGGGTGCAACATCGAAGTCTTGAGGTGCAACATCCGTTTGAAAATCCAAGATTGCACTGTATGACTTTTGAAAACTCGTTTATGGGGATGAAATAGAAATATAACATGGTGCATCATGTTTCAAAATATAGTAAATCGATTTATGACCACGGTCAAACCCCCTTTGACCAACAAAACAACATATGAAAAATTGAGCTAAAAAAGCTTTCGAAGTTCCCAAATGTCATTAAGATTGAATTTCTTGGTTACCGAACTAAGATGAGATGGATGGAACCTGTTAGTCCTATAGATCTATAAGAGTACTTCGTTTTGACTGGTTATGGTTCTTGTAACTAAAAATGGACACAAAGTTATGGTTGGTGGAACAACACAGGTCGTTTGGGTGCAAAATCGACGTCTTGAGGTGCAACATCCGTTTGAAAATCCAAGATTGGACTGTATGACTTTTAAAAACACGTTTATGGGGATGAAATAGAAATATACCTTGGTGTATCATAATTCAAAATATAGTAAATCGAATTATTACCACGGTCAAACCCCCTTTGACCAACAAAACAACATATGAAAAATTGAGCTAAAAAAGCTTTCGATGTTTCCAAATGTCATTAAGATTGAATTTCTTGGTTACCGAACGAAGATGAGATGGGTGGAACTTGTTAGTCCTATAGATCTATGAGAGAGCTTCGATTTGACTGGTTATGGTTCTTGTAACTAAAAATGGACACAAAGTTATGGTTCGTGGAACAACCCACGTCTTTTGGGTTCAAAATCGATGTCTTGAGGTGCAACCTCCGTCTGAAAATCCAAGATTGCACTCTATGACTTTTGAAAACTCGTTTATGGGGATGAAATAGAAATAAAACATGGTGCATCATATTTCAAAATATTGTAAATCGAATATTGACCACGGTCAAACCCCATTTGACCAACAAAACAACATATGAAAAATTGAGCTTAAAAAGCTTTCGATGTTCTCAAATGTCATTAAGATTCAATTTCTTGGTTACCGAACTAAGATGAGATGGGTAGAACCTGTTAGTCCTATAGATCTATGAAAGAGCTTCGTTTTGACTGGTTATGGTTCTTGTAACTAAAATTGGACACAAAGTTATGGTTGGTGGAACAACCCACGTCTTTTGGGTGCAACATCGAATTCTTGAGGTGAAACATCCGTTTGAAAATCCAAGATTGCATTGTATGACTTTTGAAAACTCGTTTATATGGATGAAATAGAAATATAACATGGTAATTCATATTCCAAAATGTAGTAAATCGAGCCGGGGCTAGTCCACGATCCAGGGGGCGAGCCGATCAAAAATATCACCAATTCCAAAATCCAAGTTCTGCGCGTGTCTGTTATGGTTGGTGGAACAACCCATGTCTTTTGGGTGCAACATCGACGTCTTGAGGTGCAACATCAGTTTGAAAATTCAAGATTGCACCGTATGACTTTTGAAAACTCATTTATGGGGATGAAATAGAAATATAACATGGTGCATCATATTTCAAAATATAGTAAATCGAATAATGACCACGGTCAAACCCCCTTTGACCAACAAAACAACATATGAAAAATTGAGCTAAAAAAGCTTTCGATGTTCCCAAATGTCATTAAGTTTGAATTTCTTGGTTACCGAACGAAGATGAGATGGGTGGAACCTGTTAGTCCTATAGATCTATGAGAGAGCTTCGTTTTGACTGGTTATGTTTCTTGTAACTAAAAATTGACACAAAGTTATGGTTGGTGGAACAACCCACGTCTTTTGGGTGCAACATCGAAGTCTTGAGGTGCAACATCCATTTGAAAATCCAAGATTGCACTGTACGAGTTTTGAAAACTCGTTTATAGGGATGAAATAGAAATATTATATGATAAATCATATTCCAAAATGTAGTAAATCGAGCCGGGGCTAGTCCACGATCCAGGGGGCGAGCCGATCAAAAATGTCACCAATTCCAAAATCCAAGTTCTGCGCGCGTTCACGGAAACGGGAGTAACTTCCAATCCGAAAGTCCGTTTTCCCCAAACAAAAGCTCCACCTGAAGCTAAGTCAGAGGGCTACAGGATTTATAAAGCATAGCTCAGTAATTGATGCTTTCGGGCCCAAAAGAGGTTGTCTAATAGGAGTTTCGGGCATGTTTATGTTGATTTTGCGATTTCGACCAAATCGCTCTATGATGTTCTTAGTACCTGAGCCCGTTGTTTATTTAGATTTTCCGTATGTGATAGCTTTGACCAAAAAGTGTGCCAACGGACTGGTTATGTTTCTAGTTACTTAAAATAAAAACCAAGTTATGGTTGGTGGAACAACCCACGTCTTTTGGGTGCAACATCGAAGTCTTGAGGTGCAACATCCATTTGAAAATCCAAGATTGCACTGTATGACTTTTGAAAACTCGTTTATAGGGATGAAATAGAAATATAACATGGTAAATCATATTCCAAAATGTAGTAAATCGAGCCGGGGCTAGTCCACGATCCAGGGGGGCGAGCCGATCAAAAATGTCACCAATTCCAAAATCCAAGTTCTGCGCGCGTTCGGGGAAACGGGAGTAACTTTCAATCCGTAAGTCCGTTTTGCCCAAACAAAAGCTCCACCTGAACCTAAGTCCAAGTGCTACAAGAGCTACAGAGCATAGCTCCGTAATTGATGCTTTCGGACCCAAAAGAGGTCGCCTAATAGGAGTTTCGGGCATGTTTATGTTGATGTTGCGATTTCGATCGCTCTATGATGTTCTCAGTACCTGAGCGCGTTGCTTATTTAGATTTTCCGTATGTAATAGCTTTGACCAAAAAGTGTGTCAATAGACTGGTTATGTTTCTAGTCACTCAAAATAAAAACAAAGTTATGGTTGGTGGAACAACCCAAGTCTTTTGGGTGCAAAATCGACGTCTTGAGGTGCAACATCCGTTTGAAAATTTAAGATTGGACTGTATGACATTTCAAAACATGTTTATGGGAATGAAATAGAAATATACCTTTGTGTATCATATTTCAAAATATAGTAAATCGAATTATGACCACGGTCAAACCCCCTTTGACCAACAAAACAACATATGAAAAATTGAGCTAAAAAAGCTTTCGATGTTTCCAAATGTCATTAAGATTGAATTTATTGGTTACCGAACGAAGATGAGATGGGTGGAACTTGTTAGTCCTATAGATCTATGAGAGAGCATCGTTTTGACTGGTTATGGTTCTTGTAACTAAAAATGGACACAAAGTTATGGTTAGTGGAACAACCCACGTCTTTTGGGTGCAAAATCGATGTCTTGAGGTGCAACATCTGTTTGAAAATCCAAGATTGCACTGTATGACTTTTGAAAACTCGTTTATGGGGATGAAATAGAAATATAACATGGTGCATCATGTTTCAAAATATAGTAAATCGATTTATGACCACGGTCAAACCCCCTTTGACCAACAAAACAACATATGAAAAATTGAGCTAAAAAAGCTTTCGACGTTCCCAAATGTCGTTAAGATTGAATTTCTTGGTTACCGAACTAAGATGAGATGGATGGAACCTGTTAGTCCTATAGATCTATAAGAGTGCTTCGTTTTGACTGGTTATGGTTCTTGTAAATAAAAATGGACACAAAGTTATGGTTGGTGGAACAACCCAAGTCTTTTGGGTGCAAAATCGACGTCTTGAGGTGCAACATCCGTTTGAAAATCCAAGATTGGACTGTATGACTTTTCAAAACATGTTTATGGGAATGAAATAGAAATATACCTTTGTGTATCATATTTCAAAATATAGTAAATCGAATTATGACCACGGTCAAACCACCTTTGACCAACAAAACAACATATGAAAAATTGAGCTAAAAAAGCTTTCGATGTTTACAAATGTCATTAAGATTGAATTTCTTGGTTACCGAACGAAGATGAAATGGGCGGAACTTGTTAGTCCTATAGATCTATGAGATAACTTCGTTTTGACTGGTTATGGTTCTTGTAACTAAAAATGGACACAAAGTTATGGTTCGTGGAACAACCCACGTGTTTTGGGTGCAAAATCGATGTCTTGAGGTGTAACCTCCGTTTGAAAATCCAAGATTGCACTCTATGACTTTTGAAAACTCGTTTATGGGGATGAAATAGAAATATAACATGGTGCATCATATTTCCAAATATTGTAAATCGAATATTGACCACGGTCAAACCCCATTTGACCAACAAAACAACATATGAAAAATTGTGCTTAAAAATCTTTCGATGTTCTCAAATGTCATTAAGATTCAATTTCTTGGTTACCGAACTAAGATGAGATGGGCAGAACCTGTTAGTCCTATAGATCTTAGAAAGAGCTTCGTTTTGACTGGTTATGGTTCTTGTAACTAAAATTGGACACAAAGTTATGGTTGGTGGAACAACCCACGTCTTTTGGGTGCAACATCTAATTCTTGAGGTGAAACATCCGTTTGAAAATCCAAGATTGCATTGTATGACTTTTGAAAACTCGTTTATATGGATGAAATAGAAATATAACATGGTAATTCATATTCCAAAATGTAGTAAATCGAGCCGGGGCTAGTCCACGATCCAGGGGGGCGAGCCGATCAAAAATGTCACCAATTCCAAAATCCAAGTTCTGCGCGTGTCTGTTATGGTTGGCGGAACAACCCATGTCTGTTGGGTGCAACTTCGACGTCTTGAGGTGCAACATCAGTTTGAAAATCCAAGATTGCACCGTATGACTTCTGAGAACTCGTTTATGGGGATGAAATAGAAATATAACATGGTGCATCATATTTCAAAATATAGTAAATCGAATAATGACCACGGTCAAACCCCCTTTGACCAACAAAACAACATATGAAAAATTGAGCTAAAAAAGCTTTCGATGTTCCCAAATGTCATTAAGATTGAATTACTTGGTTAACGAACGAAGATGAGGTTGGTGGAACCTGTTTCTCCTATAGATCTATGAGAGAGCTTCGTTTTGACTGGTTATGCTTCTTGTAACTAAAAATGGACACAAAGTTATGGTTGGTGGAACAACCCACGTCTTTTGGGTGCAACATCGAAGTCTTGAGGTGCAACATCCATTTGAAAATCCAAGATTGCACTGTACGAGTTTTGATAACTCGTTTATAGGGATGAAATAGAAATATTATATGGTAAATCATATTCCAAAATGTAGTAAATCGTGCCGGGGCTAGTCCACAATCCAGGGGGCGAGCCGATCAAAAATGTCACCAATTCCAAAATCCAAGTTCTGCGCGCGTTCACGGAAATGGGAGTAACTTCCAATCCGTAAGTCCGTTTTGCCCAAACAAAAGCTCCACTTGAAGCTAAGTCAGAGGGCTACAAGATTTATAAAGCATAGCTCCGTAATTGATGCGTTCGGGCCCAAAAGAGGTCGTCTAATAGGATTTTCGGGACTGTTTATGTTGATGTTGCGATTTCGACCAAATCGCTCTATGATGTTCTCAGTACCTGAGCGCGTTGCTTATTTAGATTTTTCGTATGTGATAGCTTTGACCAAAAAGTGTGTCAACAGACTGGTTATGTTTCTAGTTACTCAAAATAAAAACAAAGTTATGGTTGGTGGAACAACCTACGTCTTTTGGGTGCAACATCGAAGTCTTGAGGTGCAACATCCGTTTGAAAATCCAAGATTGCACTGTATGACTTTTGAAAACTCGTTTATAGGGATGAAATAGAAATATAACATGGTAAATCATATTCCAAAATGTAGTAAATCGAGCCGGGGCTAGTCCACGATCCAGGGGGGCGAGCCGATTGAAAATGTTACCAATTCCAAAATCCAAGTTCTGCGTGCGTTCGGGGAAACGGGAGTAACTTTCAATCCGTAAGTCCGTTTTGCCCAAACAAAAGCTCCACCTGAAGCTAAGTCAGATGGCTACATAATTTATAGCGCACAGCTCCGTAATTGATGCTTTCGGGCCCAAAAGAGGTCGTCTCATAGGAGTTTCGGGCATGCTTATGTTGATGTTGCGATTTCGACCAAATCGCTCTATGATGTTATCAGTACCTGAGCGCGTTGCTTATTTAGATTTTCCGTTTGTGATAGCTTTGACCAAAAAGTGTGTCAATAGACTGGTTATGTTTCTAGTCACTCAAAATAAAAACAAAGTTATTGTTGGCGGAACAACCCATGTCTATTGGATTCAACATCGACGTCTTGAGGTGCAACATCAGTTTGAAAATCCAAGATTGCACCGTATGATTTTTGAAAACTCATTTATGGGGATGAAATAGAAATATATCATGGTGCATCATATTTAAAAATATAGTAAATCGAATAATGACCATGGTCAAACCCCCGTTAACCAACAAAACAACATATGAAAAATTGAGCTAAAAAAGCTTTCGATGTTCCCAAATGTCATTAAGATTGAATTTCTTGGTTACCGAACGAAGATGAGATGGGTGGAACCTGTTAGTCTATAGACCTATGAGTGAGCTTCGTTTTGACTGGTTATGGTTCTTGTAACTAAAAATGGACACAAAGTTATGGTTGGTGGAACAACCCACGTCTTTTGGGTGCAACATCGAAGTCTTAAGGTGCAACATCCGTTTGAAAATCCAAGATTGCACAGTATGACTTTTGAAAACTCGTTTATAGGGATAAAATAGAAATATAACATGGTGCATCATATTTCAAAATATAGTAAGCCGAATTATGACCACGGTCAAACCCCCTTTGCCAACAAAACAACATATGAAAAATTGAGCTAAAAAAGCTTTCGATGTTCCCAAATGTCATTCAGATTGAATTTCTTGGTTACCGAACTAAGATGAGATGGGTGGAACCTGTTAGTCCTATAGATCTATGAGAGAGCTTCGTTTTGACTGGTTATGGTTCTTGTAACAAAAAATGGACAAAAAGTTATGGTTCGTGGAACAACCCACGTCTTTTGGGTGCAACATCGAAGTCTTGAGGTGCAACATCCATTTGAAAATCCAAGATTGCACTGCATGACTTTTGAAAACTCGTTTATGGGGATGAAATAGAAATATAACATGGTGCATCAAATTTCAAAATATAGTAAATCGAATTATGACCACGGTCAAACCCCCTTTGACCAACAAAACAACATATGAAAAATTGAGCTAAAAAAGCTTTCGATGATCCCAAATGTCATTAAGATTGAATTTCTTGGTTAGAGAACTAAGATGTTATGGGTGGAACCTGTTAGTCCTATAGATCTATGAGAGGGCTTCATTTTGACTTGTTATGGTTCTTGTAACTAAAAATGGACCCAAATTTATGGTTGGTGGAACAACCCACGTCTGTTGGGGGCAACATCGAAGTCTTGAGGTGCAACATCCGTTTGAAAATCCAAGATTGCATTGTATGACTTTTGAAAACTCGTTTATGGGGATGAAATAGAAATATAACATGGTGCATCATATTTCAAAATATAGTAAATCGAATTATGACCACGGGCAAACCCCCTTTGACCAACAAAACAACATATGAAAAATTGAGCAAAAAAAACTTTCTTTGTTCCCAAATGTCATTAAGATTGAATTTCTTTGTCACCGAACTAAGATGAGATGGGTGGAACCAGTTACTCCTATTGATCTATAAGATTGCTTCGTTTTGACTGGTTATGGTTCTTGTAACTAAAAATGGACACAAAGTTATGGTTGGTGGAACAACCCACGTCTTTTGGATGCGACATCGAAGTCTTGCGGCGCAACATCCGTTTGAAAATCCAAGATTGCACTGTATGACTTTTGAAAACACGTTTATGGGGATGAAATAGAAATATAACTTGGCGCATCATATTTCAAAATATAGTGAATCGAATTATGACCACGGTCAAACCCCCTTTGACCAACAAAACAACATATGAAAAATTGAGCTAAAAAAGCTTTCGATGTTCCCAAATGTCATTAAGACTGAATTTCTTGGTTACCGAATGAAGATAAGATGGGTGGAACTTGTTAGTCCTATAGATCTATGAGAGCGCTTCGTTTTGATTGGTTATGGTTCTTGTAACTAAAAATGGACACAAAGTTATGGTTGGTGGAACAACCCACGTCTTTTGGGTGCAACATCGAAGTCTTGAGGTGCAACATCCATTTGAAAATCCAAGATTGCACTCTATGACTTTTGAAAACTCGTTTATGGGATTAAATAGAAATATATCATGGCGCATCATATTTCAAAATATAGTAAATCGAATATTGACCATGGTCAAACCCCCTTTGACCAACAAAACAACATATGAAAATTTGAGCTTAAAAAGCTTTCGATGTTCCCAAATGTCATTAAGATTGAATTTCTTGGTTACCAAACTAAGATGAGATGGGTGGAACCTGTTAGTCCTATCGATGAGAGAGCTTCTTTTTGATTGGTTATGGTTCTTGTAACTAAAAATGGACACAAAGTTACGGTTGGTGGAACAACCCACGTCTTTTGGGTGCAACATCGAATTCTTGAGGTGCAACATCCATTTGAAAATCCAAGATTGCACTGTATGACTTTTGAAAACTCTTTTATAGGGATGAAATAGAAATATAACATGGTAAATTGTATTCTAAAATGTAGTAAATCGAGCCGGGGTAGTCCACGATCCAGGGGGCGAGCCGATCAAAAATGTCACCAATTCCAGAATCCAAGTTCTGCGCGTTCGGGGAAACGGGAGTAACTTCCAGTCCGTAAGTCCATTTTGCCCAAACGAAAGCTCCACCTGAAGCTAAGTCAGAGGGCTACAAGATTTACAGAGCACAGCTCCGTAATTGGTGCTTTCGGGCCCAAAAGATGTCGTCTAATAGGAGATTCGGGCATGTTTATGTTGATGCTGCGATTTCGACCAAATCGCTCTTTGATGTTCTCAGTACCTGAGCGCCTTGCTTATTTAGATTTTCTGTACATGATAGCTTTGACCAAAAAGTGTGTCAACAACTGGATATGTTTCTAGTTACTCAAAATAAATACAAAGTTATGGTTGGTGGAACAACCCACGTCTTTTGGGTGCAACATCGAAGTCTTGAGTTGCAACATCCGTTTGAAAATCCAAGATTGCACTGTATAACTTTTGAAAACTCGTTTATAGGGATGAAATAGAAATATAACATGGTAAATCATATTCCAAAATGTAGTAAATCGAGCCGGGGCTAGTCCACGATCCAAGGGGGGTGAGCCGATCAAAAATGTCACCAATTCCAAAATCCATGTTCTGCGCGCATAAGGGGAAATAGGAGTAACTTTCAATCCGTAAGTCCGTTTTGCCCAAACGAAAGCTCCACCTAAACCTAAGTCAGAGGGCTACAAGAGTAACAGAGCATAGCATTGTAATTGATGCTTTCGGGCCCAAAAGAGGTCGCCTAATAAGAGTTTCGGGCATGTTTATGTTGATGTTGCGATTTCGACCAAATCGCTCTATGATGTTCTCAGTACCTGAGCGCGTTGCTTATTTAGATTTTCCGTACGTGATAGCTTTGACCAAAAAGTGTGTCAACAGACTAGTTATGTTTCTAGTCACTCAAAATAAAAACAAAGTTATGGTTGGCGGAACAACCCATGTCTGTTGGGTGCAACATCGACGTCTTGAGGTGCAACATCAGTTTGAAAATCCAAGATTGCACTGTATGACTTCTGAAAACTCGTTTATGGGGATGAAATAGAAATATAACATGGTGCATCATATTTAAAAATATAGTAAATCGAATTATGACCACGGTCAAGCCCCATTTGACCAACAAAACAACATATGAAAAATTGAGCTAAAAAAGCTTTCGATGTTCCCAAATGTCATTAAAATTGAATTTCTTGGTTCCCGAACTAAGATGAGATGTGTGGAACTTGTTAGTCCTATCGATCTATGAGAGAGCTTCGTTTTGACTGGTTATGGTTCTTGTAACTAAAAAAGGACACAAAGTTATGGTTCGTGGAACAACCCACGTCTTTTGGGTGCAACATCGAAGTCTTGAGGTGCAACATCCGTTTGAAAATCCAATATTGCACTGCATGACTTTTGAAAACTCGTTTATGGGGATGAAATAGAAATATAACATGGTGCATCATATTTCAAGATATAGTAAATCGAATTATGACCACGGTCAAACCATCTTTGACCAACAAAACAACATATGAAAAATTGAGCTAAAAAAGCTTTCGATGTTCCAAAATGTCATTAAGATTGAATTTCTTGGTTAACGAACTAAGATGAGATGGGTGGAACCTGCTAGTCCTATAGATCTATGAGAGAGCTTCGTTTTGACTGGTTATGGTTCTTGTAACTAATAATGGACACAAAGTTATGGTAGGTGGAACAACCCACGTCTGTTGGGGGCAACATCAAAGTCTTGAGGTGCAACATCCGTTTGAAAATCCAAGATTGCACTGTATGACTTTTGAAAACTCGTTTATGGGGATGAAATAGAAATATAACATTGTGCATCATATTTCAAAATATAGTAAATCGAATTATGACCACGGCCAAACCCCCTTTGACCAACAAAACAACATATGAAAAATTGAGCTAAAAAAGCTTTCGATGTTCCCAAATGTCATTAAGATTGAATTTCTTGGTCATCGAACAAAGATGAGATTGGTGGAACCTTTTACTCCTATAGATCTATAAGAGAGCTTCGTTTTGACTGGTTACGGTTCTTGTAACTAAAAATGGACACAAAGTTATGGTTGGTGGAACAACCCACGTCTTTTAGGTGCAACATCGAAGTCTTGAGGTGCAACACCCATTTGAAAATCCAAGATTGCACTGTATGACTTTTGAAAACACGTTTATGGGGATGATATAGAAATATAACTTGGTGCATCATATTTCAAAATATAGTGAATCGAATTATGACCACGGTAACACCCCCTTTGACAAACAAAACAACATATGAAAAATTGAGCTAAAAAAGCATTCGATGTTCCCAAATGTCATTAAGATTTAATTTCTTGGTTACCGAACGAAGATGAGATGGGTGGAACTTGTTAGTCCTATAGATCTATGAGAGAGCTTTGTTTTGACTGGTTATGGTTTTTGTAACTAAAAATGGACACAAAGTTAAGGTTGGTGGAACAACCCACGTCTTTTGGGTGCAACATCGAAGTCTTGAGGTGCAATATCCGTTTGAAAATCCAAGATTACACTGTATGACTTTTTAAAACTCGTTTATGGGGATGAAATAGAAATATAACATGGTGCACCATATTTCAAAATATAGTAAATCGAATTATGACCACGGTCAAACCCCCTGTGACCAACAAAACAACATATGAAAAATTGAGCTAAAAAAGCTTTCGATGTTCCAAAATGTCATTAAGATTGAATTTCTTGGTTAACGAACTAAGATGAGATGGGTGGAACCTATTAGTCCTGTAGATCTATGAGAGAGCTTCGTTTTGACTGGTTATGGTTCTTGTAACTAAAAATGGACACACAGTTATGGATGGTGGAACAACCCAAGTCTTTTGGGTGCAACATCGAAGTCTTGAAGTGCAACATCCGTTTGAAAATCCAAGATTGCACTGTATGACTTTTGAAAACTCGTTTATGGGGATGAAAGAGAAATATAACATGGGGCAACATATTTCAAAATATAATAAATCGAATTATGACCACGGTCAAACCCCCTTTGACCAACAAAACAACATATGAAAAATTGATCTTAAAAAGCTTTCGATGTTCTCAAATGTCATTAAGATTCAATTTCTTGTTTACTGAACAAAGATGAGATGGGTGGAACCTGTTAGTCCTATAGATCTATGAGAGGGCTTCGTTTTGACTGGTTATGGTTCTTGTAACTAAAAATGGACACAAAGTTATGGTTGGTGGAACAACCCACGTATGTTGGGGGCAACATCAAAGTCCTTGGGTGCAATATCCGTTTGAAAATCCAAGATTGCACTGTATGACTTTTGAAAACTCGTTTATGGGGATGAAATAGAAATATAACATGGTGCATCATATTTCAAAATATAGTAAATCGAATTATGACCACGGCCAAACCCCCTTTGACCAACAAAACAACATATGAAAAATTGAGCTAAAAAAGCTTTCGATGTTCCCAAATGTCATTAAGATTGAATTTCTTGGTCATCGAACTAAGATGAGATTGGTGGAACCTGTTACTCCTATAGATCTATAAGAGAGCTTCGTTTTGACTGGTTACGGTTCTTGTAACTAAAAATGGACACAAAGTTATGGTTGGTGGAACAACCCACGTCTTTTAGGTGCAACATCGAAGTCTTGAGGTGCAACACCCATTTGAAAATCCAAGATTGCACTGTATGACTTTTGAAAACACGTTTATGGGGATGAAATAGAAATATAACTTGGTGCATCATATTTCAAAATATAGTAAATCGAATTATTACCACGGTCAAACCCCCTTTGACCAACAAAACAACATATGAAAAATTGAGCTAAAAAAGCTTTCGATGTTCCATAATGTCATTAAGATTGAATTTCTTGGTTAACGAACTAAGATGAGATGGGTGGAACCTGTTAGTCCTATAGATCTATGAGAGAGCTTCGTTTTGACTGGTTATGGTTCTTGTAACTAAAAATGGACACAAAGTTATGGTTGGTGGAACAACCCACGTATGTTGGGGGCAACATCAAAGTCTTGAGGTGCAACATCCGTTTGAAAATCCAAGATTGCACTGTATGACTTTTGAAAACTCGTTTATAGGGATGAAATAGAAATATAACATGGTGCATCATATTTCAAAATATAGTAAATCGAATTATGACCACGGCCAAACCCCCTTTGACCAACAAAACAACATATGAAAAATTGAGCTAAAAAAGCTTTCGATGTTCCCAAATGTCATTAAGATTGAATTTCTTGGTTACCGAACTAAGATGAGATGGGTGGAACCTGTTAGCCCTATAGATCTGTGAGAGAGCTTCGTTTTGACTGGTTATGGTTCTTGTACCTAAAAATGGACACAAAGTTATGGTTGGTGGAACAACCCACGTCTTTTGGGTGCAACATCGAAGTCTTGAGGTGCAACATCCATTTGAAAATCCAAGATTGCACTGCATGACTTTTGAAAACTCGTTTATGGGGATGAAATAGAAATATAACATGGTGTATCATATTTCAAAATATAGTAAATCGAATTATGACCACGGTCAAACCCCTTTGACCAACAAAACAACATATGAAAAATTGAGCTTAAAAAGCTTTCGATGTTCCCAAATGTCATTAAGATTGAATTTCTTAGTTACCAAACTAAGATGAGATGGGTGGAACCTGTTAGTCCTATAGATCTATGAGTGAGCTTCGTTTTGACTGGTTATGGTTCTTATAACTAAAAATGGACACAAAGTTATGGTTGGTGGAACAACCCACGTTTTTTGGGTGCAACCTCGAATTCTTGAGGTGCAACATCCGTTTGAAAATCCAAGATTGCACTGTATGACTTTTGAAAACACATTTATAGGGATGAAATAGAAATATAACATGGTAAATCATATTGCAAAATGTAGTAAATCGAGTCGGGGCTTGTCTACCATCCAGGGGGGCGAGCCGATCAAAAATGTCACCAATTCCAGAATCCAAGTTATGCGCGCGTTCGTGGAAACGGGAGTAACTTCCAATCCGTAAGTCCGTTTTGCCCAAACGACAGCTCCACCTGAAGCTAAGTCAGAGGACTACAAGACTCATAAAGCATAGCTCCGTAATTGATGATTTCGGGCCCAAAAGAGGTCGTCTAATTGGAGTTTCGGACATGTTTATGTTGATGTTGCGATTTCGACCAAATCGCTCTATGATGTTCTCAGTACCTGAGCGCGTTGCTTATTTAGATTTTTCGTATGTGATAGCTTTGACCAAAAAGTGTGTCAATAGACTGGTTATGTTTCTAGTCACTCAAAATAAAAACAAAGTTATGGTTGGCGGAACAACCCATGTCTGTTGGGTGCAACATCGACGTCTTGAGGTGCAACATAAGTTTGAAAAACCAAGATTGCACTGTATGACTTCTGAAAACTCATTTATGGGGATGAAATAGAAATATAACATGGTGCATCATATTTAAAAATATAGTAAATCGAATTATGACCATGGTCAAACCCCATTTGATCAACAAAACAACATATGAAAAATTGAGCTTAAAAAGCTTTCGATTTTCCCAAACGTCATTAAGATTGAATTTCTTGGTTACCGAACTAAGATGAAATGGGTGGAACTTGTTAGTCCTATAGATCTATCAGAGAGCTTCGTTTTGACTGGTTATGGTTCTTGTAACTAAAAAAGGACACAAAGTTATGGTTCGTGGAACAACCCACGTCTTTTGGGTGCAACATCGAAGTCTTGAGGTGCAACATCCGTTTGAAAATCCAAGATTGCACTGTATGACTTTTGATAACTCGTTTATGGGGATGAAATAGAAATATAACATTGTGCATCATATTTCAAAATATAGTAAATCGAATTATGACCACGGCCAAACCCCCTTTGACCAACAAAACAACATATGAAAAATTGAGCTAAAAAAGCTTTCGATGTTCCCAAATGTCATTAAGATTGAATTTCTTGGTCATCGAACTAAGATGAGATGGGTGGAACCTGTTACTCCTATAGATCTATAAGAGAGCTTCTTTTTGACTGGTTACGGTTCTTGTAACTAAAAATGGACACAAAGTTATGGTTGGTGGAACAACCCACGCCTTTTAGGTGCAACACCCATTTGAAAATCCAAGATTGCACTGCATGACTTTTGAAAACACGTTTATGGGGATGATATAGAAATATAACTTGGTGCATCATATTTCAAAATATAGTGAATCGAATTATGACTACGGTCAAACCCCCTTTGACCAACAAAACAACTTATGAAAAATTGAGCTAAAAAAGCTTTCGATGTTCCCAAATGTCATTAAGATTTAATTTCTTGGTTACCGAACGAAGATGAGATGGGTGGAACTTGTTAGTCCTATGGATCTATGAGAGAGCTTTGTTTTGACTGGTTATGGTTTTTGTAACTAAAAATGGACACAAAGTTATGGTTGGTGGAACAACCCACGTCTTTTGGGTGCAACATCGAAGTCTTGAGGTGCAATATCCGTTTGAAAATCCAAGATTGCACTGTATGACTTTTGAAAACTCTTTTATGGGGATGAAATAGAAATATAACATGGTGCATCATATTTCAAAATATAGTAAATCGAATATTGACCACGGTCAAACCCCTTTTGACACACAAAACAACATACGAAAAATTGAGCTTAAAAAGCTTTCGATGTTCCCAAATGTCGTTAAGATTGAATTTCTTGGTTACCGAACTAAGATGAGATGGGTGGAACCTGTTAGTCCTATAGATCTTTGAGAGAGCTCCGTTTTTACTGCTTATGGTTCTTGTAACTAAAAATGGACACACAGTTATGGTTGGTGGAACAACCCACGTCTTTTGGGTGCAACATCGAAGTCTTGAGGAGCAACATCCGTTTGAAAATCCAAGATTGCACTGTATGACTTTTGAAAACTCGTTTATGGGGATGAAATAGAAATATAACATGGTGCATAATATTTCAAAATATAGTAAATCGAATTATGACCACGGTCAAACCCCCTTTGACCAACAAAACAACATATGAAAAATTGAGCTAAAAAAGCTTTCGATGTTCTCAAATGTCGTTAAGATTCAATTTCTTGGTTACCGAACTAAGATGAGATGGGTGGAACCTGTTAGTCTTATAGATCTATGAGAGAGCTTCGTTTTGACTGGTTATGGTTCTTGTAACTAAAAATGGACACACAGTTATGGTTGGTGGAACAACCCCCGTTTTTTGGGTGCAACATCGAAGTCTTGAGGTGCAACATCCGTTTGAAAATCCAAGATTGCACTGCATGACTTTTTAAAGCTCGTTTATGGGGATGAAATAAAAATATAACATGGTGCATCATATTTCAAAATATAGTAAATCGAATTATGACCACGGCCAAACCACCTTTGACCAACAAAACAACATATGAAAAATTGAGCTAAAAAAGCTTTCAATGTTCCAAAATGTCATTAAGATTGAATTTCTTGGTTAACAAACTAAGATGAGATGGGTGGAACCTGTTAGTCCTATAGATCTATGAGAGAGCTTCGTTTTGACAGGTTATGGTTCTTGTAACTAAAAATGGACACAAAGTTATGGTTGGTGGAACAACCCACGCATGTTGGGGACAACATCAAAGTCTTGAGGTGCAACATCCGTTTGAAAATCCAAGATTGCACTGTATGACTTTTGAAAACTCGTTTATGGGGATGAAATAGAAATATAACATGGTGCATCATATTTGAAAATATAGTAAATCGAATTATGACCACGGCCAAACCCCCTTTGACCAACACAACAACATATGAAAAATTGAGCTAAAAAAGCTTTCGATGTTCCCAAATGTCATTAAGATTGAATTTCTTGATCACCGAACTAAGATGAGATGGGTGGAACTTGTTAGTTTTATAGATCTATGAGAGAGTTTCGTTTTGACTGGTAATGGTTCTTATAACTAAAAATGGACACAAAGTTATGGTTGGTGGAACAACCCACGTTTTTTGGGTGCAACATCGAATTCTTGAGGTGCAACATCCGTTTGAAAATCCAAGATTGCAGTGTATGACTTTTGAAAACTCATTTATAGGGATGAAATAGAAATATAACATGGTAAATCATATTGCAAAATGTAGGAAATCGGGCCGGGGCTTGTCCACCATCCAGCGGGGCGAGCCGATCAAAAATGTCACCAATTCCAGAATCCAAGTTATGCGCGCGTTCGGGAAAACGGGAGTAACTTCCAATCCGTAAGTCCGTTTTGCCCAAACGAAAGCTCCACCTGAAGCTAAGTTAGAGGGCTACAAGAGTTACAGAGCATAGCTCCGTAATTGATGCTTTCGGGCCCAAAAGAGGTCGTCTAATTGTAGTTTCGGACATGTTTATCTTGATGTTGCGATTTCGACCAAATCGCTCTATGACGTTCTCAGTACCTGAGCGCGTTGCTTATTTAGATTTTTCGTATGTGATAGCTTTGACCAAAAAGTGTGTCAACAGACTGGTTATGTTTCTAATCACTCAAAATAAAAACAAAGTTAGGGTTGGCGGAACAACCCATGCCTGTTGGGTGCAACATCGACGTCTTGAGGTGCAACATCAGTTTGAAAAACCAAGATTGCACTGTATGACTTCTGAAAACTCGTTTATGGGGATGAAACCCCATTTGACCAACAAAACAACATATGAAAAATTGAGCTAAAAAAGCTTTCGATTTTCCCAAATGTCATTAAGATTGAATTTCCTGGTTACCGAACTAAGATGAGATGGGTGGAACTTGTTAGTCCTATAGATCTATGAGAGAGCTTCGTTTTGACTGGTTATGGTTGTTGTAACTAAAAAAGGACACAAAGTTATGGTTCGTGGAACAACCCAAGTCTTTTGGGTGCAACATCGAAGTCTTGAGGTGCAACATCCGTTTGAAAATCCAATATTGCACTGCATGACTTTTGAAAACTCGTTTATGGGGATGAAATAGAAATATAACATGGTGCATCATATTTCAAAATATAGTAAATCGAATTATGACCACGGTCAAACCCCCTTTGACCAACAAAACAACATACGAAAAATTGAGCTAAAAAAGCTTTCGATGTTCCAAAATGTCATAAAGATTGAATTTCTTGGTTAACGAACTAAGATGAGATGGGTGGAACCTGTTAGTCCTATAGATCTATGAGAGAGCTTCGTTTTGACTGGTTATGGTTCTTGTAACTAAAAATTGACACAAAGTTATGGCTGGTGGAACAACCCACGTCTGTTGGGGGCAACATCAAAGTCTTGAGGTGCAACATCCGTTTGAAAATCTAAGATTGCACTGTATGACTTTTGAAAACTCGTTTATGGGGATGAAATAGAAATATAACATTGTGCATCATATTTCAAAGTATAGTAAATCGAATTATGACCACGGCCAAAACCCCTTTGACTAACAAAACAATATATGAAAAATTGAGCTAAAAAAGCTTTCGATGTTCCCAAATGTCATTAAGATTGAATTTCTTGGTCATCGAACTAAGATGAGATGGGTGGAACCTGTTACTCCTATAGATCTATAAGAGAGCTTCGTTTTGACTGGTTACGGTTCTTGTAACTGAAAATGGACACAAAGTTATGGTTGGTGGAACAACCCACGTCTTTTAGGTACAACATCGAAGTCTTGAGGTGCAACACCCATTTGAAAATCCAAGATTATACTGTATGACTTTTGAAAACACGTTTATGGGGATGATATAGAAATATAACTTGGTGCATCATATTTCAAAATATAGTGAATCGAATTATGACCACGGTTAAACCCCCTTTGACCAACAAAACAACATATGAAAAATTGAGCTAAAAAAGCTTTTGATGTTCCCGAATGTCATTAAGATTTAATTTCTTGGTTACCGAACGAAGATGAGATGGGTGGAACTTGTTAGTCCTATAGATCTATGAGAGATCTTTGTTTTGACTGGTTATGGTTTTTGTAACTAAAAATGGACACAAAGTTATGGTTGGTGGAACAACCCACGTCTTTTGGGTGCAATATCAAAGTCTTGAGGTGCAATATCCGTTTGAAAATCACAGATTGCACTGTATGACTTTTGAAAACTCTTTTATGGGGATGAAATAGAAATATAACATGGTGCATCATATTTCAAAATATAGTAAATCGAATATTGACCACGGTCAAACCCCCTTTGACCAACAAAACAACATACGAAAAATTGAGCTTAAAAAGCTTTTGATGTTCCCAAATGTCATTAAGATTGAATTTCTTGGTTACTGAACTAAGATGAGATGGGTGGAACCTGTTAGTCCTATAGATCTATGAGGGAGCTTCGTTTTTACTAGTTATGGTTCTTGTAACTAAAAATGGACACACAGTTATGGTTGGTGGAACAACCCACGTCTTTTGGGTGCAACATCGAAGTCTTGAGGTGAGACATCCGTTTGAAAATCCAAGATTGCACTGTATGACTTTTGAAAACTCGTTTATGGGGATGAAATAGAAATATAACATAGTGCATCATATTTCAAAATATAGTAAATCGAATTATGACCACGGTCAAACCCCCTTTGACCAACAAAACAACATATGAAAAATTGAGCTAAAAAAGCTTTCGATGTTCTCAAATGTCGTTAAGATTCAATTTCTTGGTTACCGAACTAAGATGAGATGGGTGGAACCTGTTAGTCCTATAGATCTATGAGAGAACTTTGTTTTGACTGGTTATGGTTTTTGTAACTAAAAATGGACACAAAGTTATGGTTGGTGGAACAACCCACGTCTTTTGGGTGCAATATCGAAGTCTTGAGGTGCAATATCCGTTTGAAAATCACAAATTGCACTGTACGACTTTTGAAAACCCTTTTATGGGGATGAAATAGAAATATAACAAGGTGCATCATATTTCAAAATATAGTAAATCGAATATTGACCACGGTCAAACCCCCTTTGACCAACAAAACAACATACAAAAAATTGAGCTTAAAAAGCTTTCGATGTTCCCAAATGTCACTAAGAATGAATTTTTTGGTTATCGAACAAAGATTAGATGGGTGGAACCTGTTAGTCCTATAGATCTATGAGAGAGCTTCGTTTTTACTAGTTATGGTTCTTGTAACTAAAAATGGACACACAGTTATGGTTGGTGGAACAACCCACGTCTTTTGGGTGCAACATCGAAGTCTTGAGGTGCAACATCCGTTTGAAAATCCAAGATTGCACTGCATGACTTTTGAAAACTCGTTTATGGGGATGAAATAGAAATATAACATGGTGCATCATATTTCAAAATATAGTAAATCGAATTATGACCACGGTTGTAACAACCCGTATTTTTGAATAACATGTTATAACATAAATGGAGGCAGAATTAAACTGTAAAATCTGAATCAAGGGAAACGGGCTATGCCATTGCGTTCGTCTCGGAAAAATACGCGAAATAGAGTCCGAGTTTTAGAAAATCGGAGTCCGTATGACCAAGGTATGGCCTCGCGAAGTTTCACGAAAAATTCCCAAATTAAAGTATACTTAATTAAGTGAAATGGGTTGCGCAGAGAAATATATATATATATATATATATTGATATATATATGTATATAATTGAAAATTAAATAAATAAATATACAAAAATGTTCAAAACAGCGAATTGGGAGAGGGGAATAACCGAACCGGCCGATTTTTGAGGTCGACCCGAGCTCGCTGGGTCGACTAGGTGTTAATCCAGGGTGTTTGGCTGTCAACTCGTGGGCCGATTCGCTCAAATGCAGATTTTGCATTTGAATGGTTCTCATGGTCCATCTTTAATCTAAAGGCCCTAGATGGTTCCTACACTTGACTTCTTCCCCAAGACATGCTTTGATGGCTTGGATTGAATCTAGGGTTAATCCTATGGCCTAAAACACTTGCCTAATCTATAAATAAGACCCTAACCTACCCTAAATCATCATTATTCATTCATACAACTAAACTATGGCAAAATCAATCCTCTCATGGCCTCCACTCTCTTCATAAAATTCCTAAATAAATTCCTAAGTGATTTTCCATGCATACAAGTGTTTTCAAACTTGTATGAGCATCATTAGCTCGCATTCAAGTCAAGTTTATATATTTGCATCATAAAGAAAGAGTCTTGATCATTTTGGCTCAAGGGTTTTGCTTGCATTTTGGGTTTAATTGATTTCATAAGGGCTTTGTCATATTTTTGTGACTTCTTAAGCATTGTAAGCCCTATTCCTTTCATACTTAAACTCTAAAGTTGTCATATGATATGCAAGTTAAGTTATGCAAGTTTGATATGCAAGTTGTCATATGATATGCAAGTTATGTTATGCAAGTTTGATATGCAAGTTGTCATATGATATGCAAGTTAAGTTATGCAAGTTTGATATGCAAGTTGTCATATGATATGCAAGTTAAGTTATGCAAGTTTGATATGCAAGTTGTCATATGATATGCAAGTTATGCTATGCAAGTTTGGGATGCTCATTTGGTTCATGTTATCATGTTATGCAAGCTTATCTTGGGTTTATGAACATAAAGCTTCAAGCTATATGCCAAAGGTTGCATTTTGGCAACATGTAAGTTATCATATCTCTTATGATAGCTTGCATGTGAGGCTAAATGCGAACTTATGGCCATTTCTACATGTCATTTAGCACCACGTATCATGAATATGCCAAGTTTGGTTTTATGAGGCCTAAAAATGTAATATGCAAGTGTATGAACACATGAACATTTCATATGCCACCATGTTGAACTTGTGGCTTCAACATTTTTATGTCATAATTATGCCAAGTTCCCTCTTTCTATCCTTTATGCGCTATTGCGATATGTAAGCGATGGGATTGCGTTTGGGGTTGGGTAAACTTAAAAGACATAAAAACATGAGCTTGGGAATTTACCTATTAAGTTAGGTCTACCCATTGGGAATTTACCTATTAAGTTAGGTCTACCCAATTGCTTGAAAACTTGTAAGGTGTTTTGGAAACACGATGGACATGACACTTAGAAAAGATAAGTGTGGCCAACTCGAGGTTGGGTTGAGTTTGTAGCGTAAACCTACCCGGAACCGACCGGCTTAACTAGTTGCTACAGACAATAGGACCCAATGTGAGAAGTTGGTCATGTTGTACCTTGAACCCGAGGTTAGACCAAGTTGTGGTGTAAAGCTACCCGGACCCGCCCGGCTTAACTAGTAACCACAACAAGGTCTAATGTGAGAGGTTAAGGCGCATTAAATTAATTAATGCCTCGTGATTAGGGTTAAGTCATGGTCCACTTAATACTTAACCAATCTGAACTCGGTAAATTAATGGGGTTAAGTTAACCTACACTTAACCAATCTGGACTCGGTGATTTAACGGGGTTAAGATGAACTATACTTAACCAAATCAATTCAGTAATTTGGTAAGGCTGAGAACCAATTTGATATCTGGTCTGGATAAACCAACTTGGTTGATAAATTAAACGAACCTGTTTTGCGGATCTGTAGGACCCACACTAAGTTAGGCAAATTTGTAAATCTGTTATCTGATCCGTTAGTCTGAAAACTAATCGTCTGAACTTAGTATGTCTGAACTCTGTCAATAAGTTAATCTGAATCTGATAGTCTGGGGACACAAGGGGGAATACTTGTGTCATTTGTTGTTTGGGACCCATATTAGTCAGTAACCCTTTTTGGTATCAAAACTTTGACCCAACTGTAGGTAGGGTCCGGGCACGCTTACTGAACTAATTATAAGTGGTTCATTCTGATAATGGCGATGGGTGTTGATGGTGCATTCCAACCGGGTCATGTGCGTGCATGGATCCTGGTCTGCCTCTGAGGATGTAAGACGCCGTGACATCTGTAAATATGCCTGTGCCAATTGGTTGCCACTTTAGGGAGTGATACACCCTATCGTGGGGCCGACACAGGATATTTATGTATTAGGGAGCCGATCGCTTGGGTAGGATTTAGGGTACACTTAGTTCTGTCTGATTCTGTTGGTACCGTCTGTTTTGTTGGGTGGCAACACCCGTCTGTTTCTGCGTGGTACCGTTCTGTTAGGGTGGTAAAGGCCCATTTTTGTTAGCATTCCGTTTCTGTACTTTATCTGTTAGGGTGGTTAAGGCCCATTATAGTTAGTATTCCGTTTCTGTACTTCATCTGTTAGGGTGGTAAAGGCCCATTATTGTTAGCATTCCGTTTCTGTACTTTATCTGTTGGGATGGTAAAATCCCATTTCCCCCAAACTCTATTTCTGTATGGACCATTCTGTTCCGTCCTGTTTCGATGTGAACATTGGGGTAACACCTAATCCTGTTATACTAGAATTGGTACCAAGAAGTTAGAACTTGGTATGAGTCAAACACCTGATACTGGGCCAAGTTTAGGCCAAGGGATAAATTCTGGATTATACATGACATGTTAGAATGTTAGCACACCTGTGGTGTAAAACCTTAAACCGGATTATGCGATAACACCTTTGTCTGCCTTGTTAGTTAATCAACATGCTAGTATGTTGTTATCCCTATGTTCATACCTGCTGCTCATGCTAGTTAACTTTATCATTTTACATTGATTGTAGTAGGGCTTACTCGGTCTTTTTGACTGACCTGTTTTCTTTCGCCTCTTTTCTTTCGTTCCCCCCCCCCCCCAGGTTTACAGGGTGGGAATACCGGTACTTAGCTTGGATCTTAGCTGCTTTTCTTGGATAGCTCACGTATGCTTTGGATTTGAGCTTGCTATGGTTTTCCACTTTGGGGATAGCTACTTTATGTTTTCCTTTTCAGCTTCCAGTTTTATGTACTAGACTTGTTTATTTGGAAAATTGACATTATGTTGTACCAGACTTGTTTTGAAATGGTTTAAAATCTTCCGCTGTTTTATCTATGTTATTTACTCTGTTTACATATATACATATGTTCTTTTTCTACCTTGATATATCATTATGCATGTTTACCTGATTCAAACGCCCCTCCAACGTCAGAGTGCTTGCAAGAGCCACCCTGGCGGAGGTGGGGTGTTACATTTGGTATCAGAGCATATGGTTTACGAGAGGGAACAAAAAGGTTTTTAGAAAACTTTTGGAAAACTATTTTCAAAACCAAGTATAAAGTATTTTCCAAAGAAAAGTCTAGTTTATTTGAAAGGCTAGTCCCCAAAAATCCATTAGCAAAATTCCTTCGTTTTTCTCCATTCTGAATCTGTCTTTTTCTTCGTTTTCAGTATGGCCGATAACTTTGCTATTCCGGAGGGAGTGCACGTACCTGTTTGATATAGGAGACTTTTGGAGGCTAGGGCGACCGAAGCCGGCCCCGCAGATGTCCCTCCTCCTCCTCCAGTAGTTAATATTCCTCCTCCTCCTGTCGCTAATGTTCCTCCTCCACCTGTTGCTGAGGTCCCTCTTCCTCCTCCCCCTCAGCATCCTCAACCTGACTTCGCAAAGACTTGCAAAGATTTCAAAGCAATGGGTGGCAAGAACTTTCAAGGCACTGAGACTTTTGTGGAGGCCAGAAATTGGTTGAAAGAGACCGAGGATTTATTTGCCATCTTTGGGTTAGATGATCAGAGAAAGATCTTGTTGGCGGTTTGGCTTATGAGGGATGAAGCCGCTTATTGGTGGGAAGTCACCAATGGTACTAGGCCCGTTGAGACTTGGGCCGATTTCAGGACAAGATTCGGGCTTAAGTTTCTGTCTTCTGCTGAAGAGAATTTGCAAATGGAGAGGTTTATTGCTTTGAAGCAAGGAGACATGTCCGTCAAAGAATATGTGAACAAGTTCAATCAGTTAGCTCGTTTTGGCTTGGATATGGTGAGTTCTACTCAGAAGAAGGCTCTTCGTTTTGCTAGAGGATTGAATGAGCCGTTACAGGAGTGAGCTATGTCTCATATGCCCATGGGGGCCACGTTTGAGAGTTTGGTAGATATGGCCCTACTCCATGAAGAAAACAAGAGTGCAAAGAAGGAGGTCAAGGTGAATGAGTCTCAAAACAAGAAAACGGGGCCCAAAAAGGAAATGCAAAAGAAGGAGGAGAAGTCTGAAGATAAGAAGGAAAAGAAGTGCTTTACTTGTGGAAGCTCAACTCATCTAAACAAGGATTGCAGAAAGAGGAAGGGCACTTGCTTTAACTGTGGAGGGATGGGACACTTCACTAGGGACTGCCCGAAGAAGAAAGGGACTACATTGGAAGGAACGGTGAATACTCGCATGACGGGTGAATAGATTAGGGCTAGAATAATTTGTCTGTAGGATGTTTAATTTTCCTTGTCTGATTTTCAGTTTGAAACTTTTTTTTTCTGGTATTTTGATTCTGTAATAGAAACTCGGTACTTTAATGCTAGTTTTGCTTCTGATCTGGTAATAGTCTCAAACTCCCTGAGAGTTATAACTCATCTGTTTGTGATAAATTGGGATTTGAGAGTATCTGTGACTATGACAAATACATTCTGGGTTTCTACCATGCTTAGTTTCCTAAGAATCATTTGGGGAAAACTGATCTGTACTAGTAGTCTGTAAGTATATGTACCAAGTTTTTGTTTTATCTGTACTCGCTTCCATCACTCGACTGTATCTTGTTGAGATAGGAATCCTATGGATGTAAACATGTGTTTGAGACATGTTATGTTTGATGGTTGCAAGTGGATGCAAGTGGTTGCTAGTGGTTGCTCGTGGATGCATAAACACACACTAGGCACTACATCGGCTTGAAATACACTCTCATATTGCATATGGACGTGTGTACATTTTCAATTCTTATGGTTGCAAGATGGTTAATTCAGCACGTGGATGTTGCATATGGATGAATGTTATGTGCACTCATGTAGAGATTATAAATTGTGTTAGGAATTTGCATACATATGGACTCATTTCACTAACATATTTTGCATTAAGGGGGTTCACTGAATCAGTAACCTCCTGATTTTCGCATTAGATAAGTACATATACACACACCTTTGCATATGATCATACAGCATTTAGAACCTTTTAAGGACAATGATTTCTCGTGGATGATGTTTTGAGTAGATGGATGATGGATGGTAGGACACGTTCTTCCTAATTTGGAGATTTCGGGGACGAAATCCTTTAAGGAGGGAACAATGTAACAACCCGTATTTTTGAATAACATGTTATAACATAAATGGAGGCAGAATTAAACTGTAAAATCTGAATCAAGGGAAACGGGCTATGCCATTGCGTTCGTCTCGGAAAATACGCGAGATAGAGTCCGAGTTTTCGAAAATCGGAGTCCGTATGACCAAGGTATGGCCTCGCGAAGTTTCACGAAAAATTCCCAAATTAAAGTATACTTAATTAAGTGAAATGGGTTGCGCAGAGAAATATATATATATTGATATATATATATAATTGAAAATTAAATAAATAAATATGCAAAAATGTTCAAAACAGCGAATTGGGAGAGGGGAATAACCGAACCGGCCGATTTTTGAGGTCGACCCGAGCTCGCTGGGTCGACTTGGGGTTAATCCAGGGTGTTTGGCTGTCAACCCGTGGGCCGATTCGCTCAAATGCAGATTTTGCATTTGAATGGTTCTCATGGTCCATCTTTAATCTAAAGGCCCTAGATGGTTCCTACACTTGACTTCTTCCCCAAGACATGCTTTGATGGCTCGGATTGAATATAGGGTTAATCCTATGGCCTAAAACACTTGCCTAATCTATAAATAAGACCCTAACCTACCCTAAATCATCATTATTCATTCATACAACTAAACTATGGAAAAATCAATCCTCTCATGGCCTCCACTCTCTTCATAAAATTCCTAAATAAATTCCTAAGTGATTTTCCATGCATACAAGTGTTTTCAAACTTGTATGAGCATCATTAGCTTGCATTCAAGTCAAGTTTATATATTTGCATCATAAAGAAAGAGTCTTGATCATTTTGGCTCAAGGGTTTTGCTTGCATTTTGGGTTTAATTGATTTCATAAGGGCTTTGTCATATTTTTGTGACTTCTTAAGCATTGTAAGCCCTATTCCTTTCATACTTCAACTCTAAAGTTGTCATATGATATGCAAGTTAAGTTATGCAAGTTTGATATGCAAGTTGTCATATGATATGCAAGTTATGTTATGCAAGTTTGATATGCAAGTTGTCATATGATATGCAAGTTAAGTTATGCAAGTTTGATAAGCAAGTTGTCATATGATATGCAAGTTAAGTTATGCAAGTTTGATATGCAAGTTGTCATATGATATGCAAGTTATGCTATGCAAGTTTGGGATGCTCATTTGGTTCATGTTATCATGTTATGCAAGCTTATCTTGGGTTTGTGAACATAAAGCTTCAAGCGTTATGCCAAAGGTTGCATTTTGGCAACATGTAAGTTATCATATCTCTTATGATAGCATGCATGTGAGGCTAAATGCGAACTTATGGCCATTTCTACATGTCATTTAGCACCATGTATCATGAATATGCCAAGTTTGGTTTTATGAGGCCTAAAAATGTAATATGCAAGTGTATGAACACATGAACATTTCATATGCCACCATGTTGAACTTGTGGCTTCAACATTTTTATGTCATAATTATGCCAAGTTCCCTCTTTCTATCCTTTATGCGCTATTGCGATATGTAAGCGATGGGATTGCGTTTGGGGTTGGGTAAACTTAATAGACATAAAAACATGAGCTTGGGAATTTACCTATTAAGTTAGGTCTACCCATTGGGAATTTACCTATTAAGTTAGGTCTACCCAATTGCTTGAAAACTTGTAAGGTGTTTTGGAAACACGATGGACATGACACTTAGAAAAGATAAGTGTGGCCAACTCGAGGTTGGGTTAAGTTTGTAGCGTAAACCTACCCGGAACCGACCGGCTTAACTAGTTGCTACAGACAATAGGACCCAATGTGAGAAGTTGGTCATGTTGTACCTTGAACCCGAGGTTAGACCAAGTTGTGGTGTAAAGCTACCCGGACCCGCCCGGCTTAACTAGTAACCACAACAAGGTCTAATGTGAGAGGTTAAGGCGCATTAAATTAATTAATGCCTCGTGATTAGGGTTAAGTCATGGTCCACTTAATACTTAACCAATCTGAACTCGGTAAATTAACGGGGTTAAGTTAACCTACACTTAACCAATCTGGACTCGGTGATTTAACGGGGTTAAGATGAACTATACTTAACCAAATCAATTCAGTAATTTGGTAAGGCTGAGAACCAATTTGATATCTGGTCTGGATAAACCAACTTGGTTGATAAATTAAACGAACCTGTTTTGCGGATCTGTAGGACCCACACTAAGTTAGGCAAGTTTGTAAATCTGTTATCTGATCCGTTAGTCTGAAAACTAATCGTCTGAACTTAGTATGTCTGAACTCTGTCAATAAGTTAATCTGAATCTGATAGTCTGGGGACACAAGGGGGAATACTTGTGTCATTTGTTGTTTGGGACCCATATTAGTCAGTAACCCTTTCTGGTATCAAAACTTTGACCCAACTGTAGGTAGGGTCCGGGCACGCTTACTGAACTAATTATAAGTGGTTCATTCTGATAATGGCGATGGGTGTTGATGGTGCGTTCCAACCGGGTCATGTGCGTGCGTGGATCCCGGTCTGCCTCTGAGGATGTAAGACGCCGTGACATCTGTAAATATGCCTGTGCCAATTGGTTGCCACTTTAGGGAGTGATACACCCTATCGTGGGGCCGACACAGGATATTTATGTATTAGGGAGCCGATCGCTTGGGTAGGATTTAGGGTACACTTAGTTCTGCCTGATTCTGTTGGTACCGTCTGTTTTGTTGGGTGGCAACACCCGTCTGTTTCTGCGTGGTACCGTTCTGTTAGGGTGGTAAAGGCCCATTTTTGTTAGCATTCCGTTTCTGTACTTTATCTGTTAGGGTGGTTAAGGCCCATTATAGTTAGTATTCCGTTTCTGTACTTCATCTGTTAGGGTGGTAAAGGCCCATTATTGTTAGCATTCCGTTTCTGTACTTTATCTGTTGGGATGGTAAAAGCCCATTTTTCCCAAACTCTATTTCTGTATGGACCATTCTGTTCCGTCCTGTTTCGATGTGAACATTGGGGTAACACCTAATCCTGTTATACTAGAATTGGTACCAAGAAGTTAGATCTTGGTTTGAGTCAAACACCTGATACTGGGCCAAGTTTAGGCCAAGGGATAAATTCTGGATTATACATGACATGTTAGAATGTTAGCACACCTGTGGTGCAAAACCTTAAACCGGATTATGCGATAACACCTTTGTCTGCCTTGTTAGTTAATCAACATGCTAGTATGTTGTTATCCCTATGTTCATACCTGCTGCTCATGCTAGTTAACTTTATCAGTTTACATTGATTGTAGTAGGGCTTACTCAGTCTTTTTGACTGACCTGTTTTCTTTCGCCTCTTTTCTTTCGTTCCCCCCCCCCCCCCCCCCAGGTTTACAGGGTGGGAATACCGGTACTTAGCTTGGATCTTAGCTGCTTTTCTTGGATAGCTCACGTATGCTTTGGATTTGAGCTTACTATGGTTTTCCACTTTGGGGATAGCTACTTTATGTTTTCCTTTTCAGCTTCCAGTTTTATGTACTAGACTTGTTTATTTGGAAAATTGACATTATGTTGTACCAGACTTGTTTTGAAATGGTTTAAAATCTTCCGCTGCTTTATCTATGTTATTCACTCTGTTTACATATATACACATGTTCTTTTTCTGCCTTGATATATCATTATGCATGTTTACCTGATTCAAACGCCCCTCCAAAGTCAGAGTGCTTGCAAGAGCCACCCTGGCGGAGGTGGGGTTTTACAACGGTCAAACCCCCTTTGACCAACAAAACAACATATGAAAAATTGAGCTAAAAAAGCTTTCGATGTTCTCAAATGTCGTTAAGATTCAATTTCTTGGTTACCGAACTAAGATGAGATGGGTGGAACCTGTTAGTCCTATAGATCTATGAGAGAGCTTCGTTTTGACTGGTTATGGTTCTTGTAACTAAAAATGGACACACAGTTATGGTTGGTGGAACAACCCACGTCTTTTGGGTGCAACATCGAAGTCTTGAGGTGCAACATCCGTTTGAAAATCCAAGATTGCACTGTATGACTTTTTAAAACTCGTTTATGGGGACGAAATAGAAATATAACATGGTGCATCATATTTCAAAATATAGTAAATCGAATTATGACCACGGTCAAACCCCCTTTGACCAACAAAACAACATATGAAAAATTGAGCTTAAAAAGCTTTCGATGTTCCAAAATGTCATTAAGATTGAATTTCTTGGTTAACGAACTAAGATGAGATGGGTGGAACCTGTTAGTCCTATAGATCTATGAGAGAGCTTCGTTTTGACTGGTTATGGTTCTTGTAACTAAAAATGGACACAAAGTTATGGTTGGTGGAACAACCCACGTATGTTGGGGGCAACATCAAAGTCTTGAGGTGCAACATCCCTTTGAAAATCTAAGATTGCAGTGTATGACTTTTGAAAACTCGTTTATGGGGATGAAATAGAAATATAATATGGTGCATCATATTTCAAAATATAGTAAATCGAATTATGACCACGGCCAAACCCCCTTTGACCAACAAAACAACATATGAAAAATTGAGCTAAAAAAGCTTTCGATGTTCCCAAATGTTATTAAGATTGAATTTCTTGGTTACCGAACTAAGATGAGATGGGTGGAACCTGTTAGTCCTATAGATCTATGAGAGAGCTTCGTTTTGACTGGTTATGTTTCTTGTACCTAAAAATGGACACAAAGTTATGGTTGGTTGAACAACCCACGTCTTTTGGGTGCAACATCGAAGTCTTGAGGTGCAACATCCGTTTGAAAATCCAAGTTTGCACTGCATGACTTTTGAAAACTCGTTTATGGGGATGAAATAGAAATATAACTGTAACAACCCGTATTTTTAATAACCTGTTAAGATATAAATTGAGGCAGAATTTAATTTAAAAATCTGAATCAAGAGGAAACGGGTTGTGCCATTGCGTTCGTCTCGGAAAAATACGCGAAATAGAGTCCGAGTTTTCGAAAATCGGAGTCTGTATGACCCAGTTAAGGCCCATTGAAGTTTTCAGAAATTTCCATATTAAAATCAGATTTAAATTTTAAGTTAAAAACAAGGGCTAGGGCACAACTGGCGTCAGCGGGAAAATTCCCGCCAAGACCCCCAAGTCGACAGGCATGTCGACAGGGGTCTAAGGGTGTCGACTGCCCTGTCGACAGCCCTGTCGACACGGGGTGGCCGGGCAGTTTTGCCTGGCGCACCATTTTTGATTTGGGCTTGGTTGTGTGGCTTAGTTCTGGAGACTTCCGAAATCTGATGGACCTAAACTAACCTAGGGTTAATCCTAGGGCTAAAAACACTCTAATCCTCTATAAATAAGACCCTAATCCTACCCTAAAACCCCATTATTCATTCTAGCAACCAAACTATGTCAAATTGATTTCTCAAATGGCCTCCACTTAAAAACCCTAGCCTCCACCCTCTTCATTAATCATTCCTATGAAGATTATGATGTTCATACAAGCATTTCTAAGTTGTATGAATGATCATTAGCTTGCATACATCATCAAGTTGCAAGTTTTATTTGCTAAGCTAGAGTTTTTGGGATTTTTGTTAAGGGTGTTTCTTATTGGAGCTTTGTTTTGGGTTTTTATGCTTGCATAAAGGGCTTCTCAATCTTTACTTGTAGATTTGTGTCTTCATAATATTTGTAAGCCCTCTTACCTTCATTTTAGAAACTCTAAAGTTAATATGTGATGCAAGTTGGGATTTATGCAAGATTATTGAGTTATGCATGTTTATGCAAGTTCACTAAGCCATGATTTGCAAGTTTATTGAGTTATGCATGTTTATGCAAGTTCACTAAGCCATGATTTGCAAGTTTATTGAGTTATGCATGTTTATGCAAGTTCACTAAGCCATGATTTGCAAGTTTATTGAGTTATGCATGTTTATGCAAGTTCACTAAGCCATGATTTGTAAGTTTATTGAGTTATGCATGTTTATGCAAGTTCACTATGCCATGATTTGCAAGTTTATTGAGTTATGCATGTTTATGCAAGTTCACTATGCCATGTTATGCATGTTTAATAAGTTATGCATGCTTATGCGAGTTCACTATGCCATGTTACACATGTTTAATAAGTTATGCATGCTTATGCGAGTTCACTATGCCATGTTACGCATGTTTGACACTATGCCATGATTTGCAAGTTTAACAAGTTATGCATGTTTATGCAAGTTCACTATGCTAAGTTATGCAAGTCCAACATGTTATGCATGTTTATTATGATATGTAAGATTCATCATGTATGTTGTGCCAAGTTCCCTCTTTCTATCCTTTATGCGTTATGACGAATATGTAAGCGATAGAATGACGTTGGGGGGTTTGGGTAAAACTTAAAATACATGAAAATATAAGATTGGGAATTTACCTATTAAGTTAGGTCTACCCCTTGGGAATTTACCTATTAAGTTAGGTCTACCCAAGTATTTGTTAAACTTGTAATTATGTTTTGAAAATAAAGTGGACATGACACTTAGAAAACATAAGTGTGGCCAACTCGAGGTTGGGTTGAGTTTGTAGCGTAATTCTACCCGGAACCTACCGGCTTAACTAGTGGCTACAAACAATAGGATCCAATGTGAGAAGTTGGTCATGTGGTGCCAAGACCCGAGGTTAGACCAAGTTGTGGTGTAAATCTACCCGGAACCCACCGGCTTAACTAGGTAACCGCAACAAAGTCTAATGTGAGAGGTTAAGGCACAATTAAATTAATTAATGCCTCATGATTAGGGTTAAGTCATGGCCCACTAATACTTAACCAATTTTGGGGATACGAGGGATTAAATGGGGTTAAGTGGTGAACTGTTGGTTACACTTAACTAATTTAATCCATGATTAGTGAGGGGTTAAACCACACTTAACCCTCTTAGAAAACCCTAGCAACGTGGTCTGTTCCAGCAGTAATCCCAGTTTGGTATCATTCACAACCCTAGAGGCTAGGCTATGGCGGGGCACGATTACTGGACTGATGTAAGCGACCAAAGCGACGGCTGAGTGGTACAACGGTGCGGGTCCAGGCGGGCTACGGACGTGCACGTAGTCCGGTGTTGGACAAACTCGAGGCACGGGTACCAGTAGGTTTAGACTGTGCATTATTGCTTAGGTGTCTGGGGTTGACACCCGAGGGCTTGATACACCCGAAGGTGGACCCAGCACAGTCTGACTACAACCATATGTGGGCCGTATGGACACCAACACTTGACGTGTTAGGTTTATAGGGAGCCGATCGACTAGACCGTTGGGCTGGACCTTGTATTAAGGTCACCTCATGTTATTGGGGCAAAGATTGGGCTGAGGGATCAATACCTGTTATGTTAGTTTGCTAGTACACTGTGGTGCAAAGCTTAATCTTCTTTATGTGGTGACACCTTTATCTATTGCCAGTATGTTCATCTCAGTTTCCATCATGCTGTTAACTTTATTAGTTTATAGACTGATCGTAGTAGGGCTTACCAGTCTTTTTGACTGACCTGTTTTCTTTCACTTCTTTTCTTCCGTCCCCCCCCCCCCCCCAGGTTCTCAGGGAGGGAACAGTGGTGCTTAGCTTGGATCGCTTGCTTGTTTGCTGGATAGCTCATGTACGTCTGGACATTGGGCTCGCTATGGTTTATCATCTTTATTTTGGGGATAGCACTATGTATTTCAGTATTTCTGTTTATGATGTACTAGACATGTTTATTTTGGAAGTTGACTTTATGATGTACTAGACTTGTTTTGAGATGGTCTGAGATATTCCGCTGTTTTATTCTCACTTACTCTGTTTTACATATATATTTATGTTCTTGTTCTGCCTTGATATATCATTATGCATGCTTACCCAGTTCTAACGCCCCCCAGAAGCTAGTGCCCCCGAAAGAGTGACCCTAGCGGAGGTGGGGTGTTACAATAACATGGTGTATCATATTTCAAAATATAGTAAATCGAATTATGACCACGGTCAAACCCCCTTTGACCAACAAAATAACATATGAAAAATTGAGCTTAAAAAGCTTTCGATGTTCCCAAATGTCATTAAGATTGAATTTCTTGGTTACCAAACTAAGATGAGATTGGTGGAACCTGTTAGTCCTATAGATCTATGAGAGAGCTTCGTTCTGACTGGTAATGGTTCTTATAACTAAAAATGGACACAAAGTTATGGTTGGTGGAACAACCCATGTTTTTTGGGTGCAACATCGAATTCTTGAGGTGCAACATCCGTTTGAAAATCCAAGATTGCACTGTATGACTTTTGAAAACTCATTTATAGGGATGAAATAGAAATATAACATGGTAAATCATATTGCAAAATGTAGGATATCGAGCCGGGGCTTGTCCACCATCCAGGAGGGGCGAGCCGATCAAAAATGTCACCAATTCCAGAATCCAAGTTATGCGCGCGTTCGGGTAAACGGGAGTAACTTCCAATCCGTAAGTCCGTTTTGCCCAAACGAAAGCTCCACCTGAAGCTAAGTCAGAGGGCTACAAGAGTTACAGAGCATAGCTCCGTAATTGATGCTTTCGGGCCCAAAAGAGGTCGTCTAATTAGAGTTTCGGACATGTTTATCTTGATGTTGCGATTTCGACCAAATCGCTCTATGATGTTCTCAGTACTTGAGCGCGTTGCTTATTTAGATTTTTCGTATGTGATAGCTTTGACCAAAAAGTGTGTCAACAGACTGGTTATGTTTCTAGTCACTCAAAATAAAAACAAAGTTATGGTTGGCGGAACAACCCATGCCAGTTGGGTGCAACATCGACGTCTTGAGGTGTAATATCAGTTTGAAAAACCCAGATTGCACTGTATGACTTCTGAAAACTCGTTTATGGGGATGAAACCCCATTTGACCAACAAAACAACATATGAAAAATTGAGCTAAAAAAGCTTTCGATTTTCCCAAATGTCATTAAGATTGAATTTCTTGGTTACCGAACTAAGATGAGATGGGTGGAACTTGTTAGTCCTATAGATCTATGAGAGAGCTTCGTTTTGACTGGTTATGGTTGTTGTAACTAAAAAAGGACACAAAGTTATGGTTCGTGGAACAACCCACGTCTTTTGGGTGCAACATCGAAGTCTTGAGGTGCAACATCCATTTAAAAATCCAATATTGCACTGCATGACTTTTGAAAACTCGTTTATGGGGATGAAATAGAAATATAACATGGTGCATCATATTTCAAAATATAGTAAATCGAATTATGACCAAGGTCAAACCCCCTTTGACCAACAAAACAACATATGAAAAATTGAGCTAAAAAAGCTTTCGATGTTCCAAATTGTCATAAAGATTGAATTTCTTGCTTAA
This sequence comes from Allium sativum, assembly GCA_030737875.1. Taxonomy (NCBI): domain Eukaryota; kingdom Viridiplantae; phylum Streptophyta; class Magnoliopsida; order Asparagales; family Amaryllidaceae; genus Allium; species Allium sativum. The sequence continues at coordinate 846,686,647 of CM060921.1, read as the reverse complement.
CGAACTAAGATGAGATGGGTGGAACCTGTTAGTCCTATAGATATATGAGAGAGCTTCGTTTTGACTGGTTATGGTTCTTGTAACTAAAAATGGACACAAAGTTATGGTTGGTGGAACAACCCACGTATGTTGGGGGCAACATCAAAGTCCTTAGGTGCAACATCCGTTTGAAAATCCAAGATTGCACTGTATTACTTTTGAAACCTCGTTTATGGGGATGAAATAGAAATATAACATGGTGCATCATATTTCAAAATATAGTAAATCGAATTATGACCACGGCCAAATCCCCTTTGACCAACAAAACAACATATGAAAAATTTAGCTAAAAAAGCTTTCGATGTTCCCAAATGTCATTAAGATTGAAAGTCTTGGTCATCGAACTAAGATGAGATGGGTGGAACCAGTTACTCCTATAGATCTATAAGAGAGCTTCGTTTTGACTGGTTACAGTTGTTGTAACTAAAAATGGACACAAAGTTATGGTTGGTAGAACAACCCACGTCTTTTAGGTGCAACATCGAAGTCTTGAGGTGCAACACCCATTTGAAAATCCAAGATTGCACTGTATGACTTTTGAAAACACGTTTATGGGGATGAAATAGAAATATAACTTGGTGCATCATATTTCAAAATATAATGAATCGAATTTTGACCACGGTCAAACCCCCTTTGACCAACAAAACAACATATGAAAAATTGAGCTAAAAAAGTTTTCGATGTTCTCAAATGTCATTAAGATTTGATATCTTGGTTATCGAACGAAGATGAGATGGTTGGAACTTGTTAGTCCTATAGATCTATGAGAGAGCTTCGTTTTGTCTGGTTATGGTTCTTGTAACTAAAAATGGACACAAAGTTATGGTTGGTGGAACAACCCACGTCTTTTGGGTGCAACATCGAAGTCTTGAGGTGCAACATCCGTTTAAAACTCCAAGATTGCACTGTATGACTTTTTAAAACTCGTTTATGGGGATGAAATAGAAATATAACATGGTGCATCATATTTCAAAATATAGTAAATCGAATTATGACCACGGTCAAACCCCCTTTAACCAACAAAACAACATATGAAAAATTGAGCTAAAAAAGCTTTCGATGTTCTCAAATGTCATTAAGATTCAATTTCTTGGTACCGAACTAAGATGAGATGGGTGGAACCTGTTAGTCCTATAGATCTATGAGAGAGCTTCGTTTCGACTGGTTATGGTTCTTGTAACTAAAAATGGACACAAAGTTATGGTTGGTGGAACATCCCACATCTTATGGGTGCAACATCGAAGTCTTGAGGTGCAACATCCGTTTGAAAATCCAAGATTGCACTGCATGACTTTTGAAAACTCGTTTATGGGGATGAAATAGAAATATAACATGGTGCATCATATTTTGAAACATAGTAAATCGAATTATGACCACGGTCGAACCCCCTTGGACCAACAAAACAACATATGAAAAATTGAGCTAAAAAAGCTTTCAATGTTCCCAAATGTCATTAAGATTGAATTTCTTAGTTACCGAACTAAGATGAGATGGGTGGAACCTGTTAGTCCTATAGATCTATGAGAGAGCTTCGTTTTGACTGGTTATGGTTCTTGTACCTAAAAATGGACACAAAGTTATGGTTGGTGGAACAACCCACGTCTTTTGGGTGCAACATCGAAGTCTTGAGGTGCAACATCCGTTTGAAAATCCAAGATTGCACTGCATGACTTTTGAAAACTCGTTTATGGGGATGAAATAGAAATATTACATGGTGTATCATATTTCAAAATATAGTAAATCGAATTATGACCACGGTCAAACCCCCTTTGACTAACAAAACAACATATGAAAAATTGACCTTAAAAAGCTTTCGATATTCCCAAATGTCATTAAGATTGAATTTCTTGGTTACCAAACTAATATGATATGGGTGGAACCTGTTAGTCCTATAGATCTATGAGAGAGCTTCGTTTTGACTGGTTATGGTTCTTGTAACTAAAAATGGACACAAAGTTATGGTTGGTGGAACAACCTACGTTATTGGGTGCAACATCGAATTCTTGAGGTGCAACATCCGTTTGAAAATCCAAGATTTCACTATATGACTTTTGAAAACTCGTTTATAGGGATGAAATAGAAATATAACATGGTAAATCATATTGCAAAATGTAGTAAATCGAGCCGGGGCTTGTCCACCATCCAGGGGGGCGAGCCGATCAAAAATGTCACCAATTCCAGAATCCAAGTTATGCGCGCGTTCGGGGAAACGGGAGTAACTTCCAATTCGTAAGTCCGTTTTGCCCAAACGAAAGCTCCACCTGAAGCTAAGTCAGAGGGCTACAAGAGTTACAGAGCATAGCTCTGTAATTAATGCTTTCGGGCCCAAAAGAGGTCGTCTAATAGGAGTTTCGGGCATGTTTATGTTGATGTTGCGATTTCGACCAAATCGCTCTATGATGTTCTCAGTACCAGAGCACGTTGCTTATTTAGATTTTCCGTATGTGATAGCTTTGACCAAAAAGTGTGTCAACAGACTCGTTATGTTTCCAGTTACTCAAATTAAAAACAAAGTTATGGTTGGTGGAACAACCCACGACTTTTGGGTGTAGAATCGAAGTCTTGAGGTGCAACATCCATTTGAAAATCCAAGATTGCACAGTATGACTTTTGAAAACTCGTTTATAGGGATGAAATAAAAATGTAACATGGTAAATCATATTCCAAAATGTAGTAAATCGAGTCGGGGCTAGTCCACGATCCAGGGGGCGAGCCGATCAAAAATGTCACCAATTCCAAAATCCAAGTTCTGCGCGCGTTCGAGGAAACGGGAGTAACTTACAATTCATAAGTCCGTTTTGCCCAAACGAAAGCTCCACCTGAATCTAAGTTAGAGAGCTACAAGGGTTACAGAGAACAGCTCCGTAATTGATGCTTTCGGGCCCAAAAGAGGTCGTCTAATGGGAGTTTCGGGCATGTTTATGTTGATGTTGCGATTTCGACAAAATCGCTCTATGATGTTCTTAGTACCTGAGCGCGTTGCTTATTTAGATTTTCCTTATGTGATAGCTTTGACCAAAAAGTGTGTCAGCAGACTGGTTATGTTTCTAGTCACTCCAAATAAAAACAAAGTTACGGTTGGCGGAACAACCCATGTCGGTTGGGTGCAACATCGACGTCTTGAGGTGCAACATCAGTTTGAAAATCCAAGATTGCACTGTATGACTTTTGAAAACTCGTTTATGGGGATGAAATAGAAATATAACATGGTGCATCATATTTAAAAATATAGTAAATCGAATTATGACCACGGTCAAATCCCCTTTGACCAACAAAACAACATATGAAAAATTGAGATAAAAAAACTTTCGATGTTCCCAAATGTCATTAAGATTGAAATTCTTGGTTACCGAACGAAGATGAGATAGGTGTAACCTGTTAGTCCTATAGATCTATGAGAGAGCTTCGTTTTGACTGGTTATGGTTCTTGTAACTAAAAATGGACACAAAATTAAGGTGGGTGGAACAACCCACGTCTTTTGGGTACAACATCGAAGTCTTTAGGTGCAACATCCGTTTGAAAATCCAAGATTGCGCAGTATGACTTTTGAAAACTTGTTTATGGGGATGAAATAGAAATATAACATGGTGCATCATATTTCATAATATAGTAAACCGAATTATGACCACGGTCAAACCACCTTTGACCAACAAAACAACATATGAAAAATTGAGCTAAAAAAGCTTTCGATGTTCCCAAATGTCATTAAGATTGAAATTCTTGGTTACCGAACGAAGATGAGATAGGTGTAACCAGTTAGTCCTATAGATCTGTGAGAGAGCTTCGTTTTGACTGGTTATGGTTCTTATAACTAAAAATTGACACAAAGTTATGGTTCGTGGAACAACCCACGTCTTCTGGGTGCAACATCGAAGTCTTGTGGTGCAACATCCGTTTGAAAATCCAAGATTGCACTGTATGACTTTTTAAAACTCGTTTATGGGGATGAAATAGAAATATAACATGGTGCATCATATTTTAAAATATAGTAAATCGAATTATGACCACGGTCAAACCCCCTTTGACCAACAAAACAACATATGAAAAATTGAGCTAAAAAATCTTTTAGATGTTCCTAAATGTCATTAAGATTGAATTTCTTGGTTACCGAGCTAAGATGAGATGGGTGGAACCTATTAGTCCTATATATCTATGAGAGAGCTCGTTTTGACTGGTTATGGTTCTTGTAACTAAAAATGGACACAAAGTTATGGTTGGTGGAACAACCCACGTCTGTTGGGGGCAAAATCGAAGTCTTGAGGTGCAACATCCATTTGAAAATCCAAGATTGCACTGTATGACTTTTAAAAACACGTTTATGGGGATGAAATAGAAATATAACATGGTGCATCATATTTCAAAATATAGTAAATCAAATTATGATCACAGCCAAACCCCCTTTGACCAACAAAACAACATCTGAAAAATTAAGCTAAAAAAGCTTTCGATGTTCCCAAATGTCATTAAGATTGAATTTCTTGGTCACCGAACTAAAATGAGATGGGTGGAACCAGTTACTCCTATAGATCTATAAGAGAGCTTCGTTTTGACTGGTAACGGTTCTTCTAACTAAAAATGGACACAAAGTTATGGTTGGTGGAACAACCCACGTCTTTTAGGTGCAACATCGAAGTCTTGAGGTGCAACTTCCGTTTGAAAATCCGAGATTGCACTGTTTGACTTTTGAAAACACGTTATTGGGGATGAAATAGAAATATAACTTGGTGCATCATATTTCAAAATATAGTGAATCGAATTATGACCACGGTCAAACCCCCTTTGACCAACAAAACAACATATGAAAAATTGAGCTAAAAAAGCTTGCGTTGTTCCCAAATGTCATTAAGACGGAATTTCTTGGTTACCGAACGAAGATGAGATTGGTGGAACTTGTTAGTCCTATAGATCTATGAGAGAGCTTGGTTTTGACTGATTATGGTTCTTGTAACTAAAAATGGACACAATGTTATGGTTGGTGGAACAACCCACATCTTTTGGGTGCAACATCGAAGTCTTGAGGAGCAACATCCGTTTGAAAATCCAAGATTGCACTGTATGACTTTTGAAAACTCTTTTATGGGGATGAAATAGAAATATAACATGGTGCATCATATTTCAAAATATAGTAAATCGAATATTGACCACGGTCAAACCCCCTTTGACCAACAAAACAACATATGAAAAATTGAGCTTAAAAAGCTTTCGATGTTCCCAAATGTCATTAGATTGAATTTCTTGGTTACCGAACTAAGATGAGATGGGCGGAACCTGTTAGTCCTATAGATCGATGAGAGAGCTTCGTTTTGACTGGTTATGATTCTTGTAACACCCCGAATTTTCTATTAACACTAAAGTTGCTAGAATATTGATAAGTGTGTAAGAGAAGAGATGTATCTAATATGAATATAAAAATATTAATAAGTGTGTAAGAGAGGGTATGTATCTAATATGAATATAAAAATATTAATAAGTGTGTAAGAGAGGGGATGTATCTAATATGAATATAAAAATATTAATAAGTATGTAAGAGAGGGGATGTATCTAATATGAATATAAAAATATTAATAAGTATGTAAGAGAGGGAATGTATCTATTGTGAATATAAAAATATTAATAAGTGTGTAAGAGAGGGGATGTATCTAATATGAATATAAAAATATTAATAAGTATGTAAGAGAGGGGATGTATCTAATATGTATATAAAAACAATAATAAGTGTGTAAAGGGGGGGATGTATCTAATATGTACATTGTAGAATATATATATATATATATATATATATATATACGGGCAGTTAATGCAAACATGAATAGAAGTTTATTAATTTGCTGAGTGTTTGCTGAGTCACTTCTGATTCATTGCTGAGTCAACAAGATAAACCCCATCTTGTCTGGACGGCTGCGGTTATTTCTAGGTTAAATCTAATGGCCTAAACGCATTCTAAAATCTATAAATAAGTGGGTAGACCCTGAACCTAAATCACTTGTAAAATTAGAAGAGCTACCGTCATGCTGCTGCCATGGAGTTCAGCACAGCCGTCACAAACAAAGAAGAGGAAGCCTAATCTACTACAACTAAATTCCTCTCAACAAAACAAATCAAACCAAAGAACTCTCTCTCTAATTCTCTTCTTTTGTTGGTGAGTATGATAATTCTCACAAGATTATTTCTAAAATAATTTGATTAAGTTGTAAACGGATCACAAGAAAGTGATATGATTGTAATTATAAATTCTATGTATTGTGAATCTCTTGTTATGATTTTATGTCGTCATATGATGTAAATTATATATGCCATGTCATGCTATGTTATGCTATCACACTATGCTATGTTATAAACCATGCTATGAGATGTTGTAAATTTTATATATGTTGTAGATCTCATATTGTTATACATGTTGGAATCCATATGTTATCATGTTAGTTTGGGTTCAATCATATAAGTTGTAAACTCATAAAGTGGTTATTTATGCAAATTGGATCATGTCGAAGTTTATGTTTTTTTTAAATTAAATGGATCTTGTTTATGGGAATTTGCCTATTAGGTTAGGTGTACCCATAAACATGAATATACGTTTTTATAGAAACATGGATCTATCATTAAATAAAACTTGATTATGGGAATTTGCCTATTGAGTTAGGTGTACCCATATAAAAACCATGTTGTTAAATTAGAGGATGTTGATTCACACATGTTCATATGAAAGTTTATGAAATTTGATTGAAACCATATTATGTGACACCGTTAGATCCATGAAAGTTGTACATATGCAAGTTACACCCCTACTATAATTTATTTAGTCACATATACATGTTGTTGTGATGATAATTCCTTTTATGTTATAGTCTAACATATATTTTGCGAATAAACGTTCAAACGTGGGGTAGGGGAAATATTAGGAATTAATAAATTGGGTGCAATTTTGTATAATTTTGCATACCATGAATGGATGCCCATAATTGAGTCAATTATGGACATCATTAAATTTATGAATAAATTATAATTTGAATAGGGAAGTTAATTCAAATTTGGGAGGGATTAATTAATTACAATTAATCACTTAAGATAATAAACACTCTTTCTATTTACATACACCAGAAGGTTCTAGGGTGACAGAGAGGATAGTGTCTAGGCTTGGGTTTGGAAAACCAGTTTCCTGCCCTCCCTGGCTATCCCTAACTGACCCAATGAACGGGATGGTCTTGTATTTAGAAAGAAAAACATGTGGTGGGACATGGGAATCTAGTGGGTGCCTTGGGTGGCATGAGGAATCTAGTGGGTGCCTTTAGTGGCATTTGAAATACGATTAGAAAATGGAGTAATTTGAATATAAACAATTATGACATGTAATTCAAATTATTGGATAAAATAGGTATTGACACCTATAAAGGGGAAGGTTTTAATTAATTGATTAATTAATTAAAATGGGCATGGTAAACGAAATGGACTACTTAACCAAATCTGATCCTTAAGGATTGTATGAACTTAAGTTTAAGTTGGGGGTTAAGTAAACTGGGTTATATGGAATGAGTGGGTTAAGTAAATCTTGGGTAGGTGGGTAATATTAGTATATATAGGCCCACAAACTTAACCGTAAATTAAGTATATCTGAACCAGTGAGAGGGTTAAGTAAATCTTGGATAGGTGGGTAATATTTGTGTATATAGGCCCACAGACTTAACCAATACAACCCGTTAATTAAACCAAAGGGTGAGACTAAGTTAAATTAGAAAACACTTAACCAAATTTATACATGTAAGTGGACATGGGGTTAAGTGGGATGTATTAGAGGGGACCAAGCCTAGGTGGGAAGCTTGGTGGGGGCCCTTTTCAGTCCAGTAGCCCATTAAGTATCTTTGGGAGCTCGACCCTAGTCGAGGACGGGACACGCATACTGGGTCTAATTGTTAGAGGTCAAAACGGGGTAGCGGTGGCAACGCAAGTCCAACGGGGTCATGTGCGTGTGTGGGCCCGGGCTGGTAAGTAAGATGTTGTTGCATCGTGTAGGTATAAGCCGTGCATTCCTTGCATTGCATAAGGTTGCCATATTGGGGAGAGATACACCCCACTGTGGGACCTGCACGGGTATCTACGTGTTAGGGAGCCGATCGAATAAATGGGAAGTGGGGCACACCTAGTGGAGATAGGGGCAGGCGGCACCTATGTAGTCAGCTAGGAGTAAGTAAAGCCATTAAGAAGTTTCTAAGTGAAGCTAAGTGGGATCAACCTTTAGGGTGACTGGTGTAGTGCAGTAAAGTGTTTATCCTTTAGTAATTAGGAGCGCCTATAACGTGGCCTTTAGCAATTGTCTATGTCTTTCATCGGTTCCTTCATAGACATTTCCTTGCTTTCCAGCTTATGTCTTAGTCCAGTTATTTTGATAATAGTATTTTTAGAATTGTCACACTCGCCAGACTTTATGTCTGACCCCCTCTTTTCCATTCTTTTTCCCTTCAGGTCCTCAGGTTGGGCCAAGTTCTAGTGGAGTCTAGTTGGATCGCTTATCTCTTGGAAAGCTTGGACTGCTGAAGTAAAGTCCAGCTTGTTATCTTTCTTTTAATGGCTATTTTATTTGTAATGGGATTATGTACTTTGGTTTTATAAAGATGGATATTGTACTTGGTTATGATCTATGGTTTCGGGATGTAACAGACATGTTAATTTCCGCTGCAATAAAATGAAGTTTTAATTTCCAAGTATTATTTTATATCTGTCTTGTTGTAATTTTTCTGTTCTATATTCACCTAAAACCTCCATGGAAGTTAATGCATTCCCTTTGTGAGTGACATTAATGGACGTGGGGTGTTACACGTGGTATCAGAGCTTAAGGTTACCAGAACAGATAAAATTTTTAGAAAAACTATTTTTCTAAAGTATTTTTTTTGAAAGAACTGTTTTCAAAAACATGTCTTAATGAATAATTTTAAGAGGAAAGTTTTATGAAAAGCATAATCCCCAAATAGCCATATCCTTACCCTTCGATTCTCCGTTTTGAATCTTTTCCTCTTTCTCTTTTTGAATTTCCCCTCCGCGTATAGATGCTTTTTCTAAGATAAATAAGGACTTCCGTACGAAGGACGGAAGAACCACTTCAGGGGACTTAGACGTTTGGCGGGCTAGAGGTTAGTCCAAGGAGGTGGAGGGCTTGTTGGTATCTTTAAGATGGACGATGGGAGGAAGGTTCAAATAGCTCTTAGGTTAACAAAGGACGAAACCTCATCTTGGTGGGAGGTCACGAATGGAGAATGTGAAGAAGAAGGCTAGTTGTTTTAGAGAAATAGGACACCTTATTAGGATTGTCCAAAAAGGCAAGGGCAAAGTACAGGATCTTCCGGAGGGTAGTTGTATGTACTCATGGCCGGTATACCTGATGGGTGGTAGGACCGTCTAGGTTGAAATATGGATTTCTCTATCATCCTGTTCGAACTTTGTTTGATTCTGGCGCTTCATACTCGTTAGTATCTACTTAGTTAGTTGAAATACTGCACCTAAATACTAGTCTAGTTAAGGATCCCATCCTAGTCTCAAATCCCATGGGTGGTTCGGCTCACTTATTTATGTTTTGTCGGGATTTGAGAGTGTCTAGCTTGAGCGTTGGGTTTGAACGCAACACCTTTATTTTTGGTTTAGTGGGCTACAATCTGATTCTAGGTTTGGATTGGCTAGTCAGACTTGGTGTCATCCTAGACTATGAGAGAAGGGTAGATAGACCATTGACTTATTGGGGGGAAGGACCCTTGATATTTCTCGCGACCTTAGAGGTTCAGTTAGGCTTAGCCGCCTAGAATCTTTTGATGCATCCAATAATAAATTGGAATCTGTTTGAGTGGCCCATTAGTAGGATGACGTTTTTGAAAAAGTTCGGGGTCTACTCCGAGGCACAAGAATAGACCTCCGTACATACTTAGTAGATGATGCAAAGCTAGTTATGCAACTAACGATAGTCGTGGGGCAAGATTAGCGAAGATAGCCAAAGTCGGTTAAGTGCCCAATTATTTGTTTTGCTAGTATCATGCCACGTAAACTGTCTGAAATCGGAGGAGGTATCCCTTGGGTGGTTGTCTGATATTGGTTTAGGCCTTTGGGGCTTGTGCTTGGGGGATATCGAGTTCGACTAGGATGGTTTGCGTGGGAGATGGATAGTTATGATGAGTTTACATGGATAGTATCTCGATAGATTTTGTTAGTGGTTGCCAAGGTCGAGAAAGGGTAATACGGGGTTTTGGTTGGGGTAGACAGACTTACTAAGAGCGCCCATTTCATTCCCGTAAAGAGTAAGAGGGCTGCCCCGAGGTAGACTCGATAGAGTTATGAGGTGAATCGAGAGGGAATCGAGAAAAAGGTCAAGTAATGGATTATTTAGGACCCTAAGTTGATACCATTTTGGGAGAAGTCCATAAAGAACTGTGTAAAGATATTACCTTCACGGTTGACGAAGGAAAAACTTAACTTTTTAGGAACGGGAGACTTTGCGAGGTCTTAGGGAAGGCGAACCTTGAAGAAGCACATCATTCTAGGATGATCTAACATAGGATTGGTTGGGTTGAGTAATTCTCCGAGTGTCAATCTGATGTTGATTTCGGTCTACGGGGTTGATGCTTAGGGAGTTACTCTCTTAACCGATATTTATGTGAGTTAAGATGTGCCTAATTTTAAATCGGGTAGAACATGTTCGATCGAGATTCCATTCTCACAAATGAATTTTGGGGAGCTTGCATGAAACCATGAGTACGCAGTTATGTTTAAGCCAAGTATGCTAGAAGGAGAATAAGTGAAAGTGGAGCGAGGGGCAATAGTGAAATGAGCTCCAACTCATATTTTGGAAATAAGAATCAAGAAGCTACGAAATTGTGAAGTTAAAGACGGACAAAACACAATGGAGTTAAGCTCGAGGAAATGCGACTCAGAAGATTGAAGACTAGATACGCGCATCAAATCTCTTTTTAAGAGTATATCCTTGATTCCTCTTTCCTGTAGAGCCTACTTGCATGCTATCTTTTAAGTATATCCTCTCGGTCCTATTCTCAATCCTATTTCTGTTGCAAACCCCATAGGTAGTATGACTCATCTGCTAGTAATACACGTTGGGGCTTGAGGGTGTCCGTTGGGTTGACTAAAACCTTTAGGTATGATAAGATATGGGTTGGTTTTAGAAGTCCATCATGTTTAGTTTCTTAGAACCACACATATATTGGTTGGATTAAGAATTTCTTTGGGTGTCAGTCTGATGTTGATTTCGGTCTTCGGGGCTGGTGCCTAGGGGGTTCTTCTCCAAATCAGTATATATGTGACGTAGATTTCCAGTTCGGATATTGCCTGATGGGCACAAAGTTTTTACTTGCTTCTATCATTCGACTATATCTTTAGGTAGAAACAATTGAGTGTAAACATGTGTTTGAGACATGTTATGTATGATGGATGCCTAATGGATGCAAGTGTTTGCTAGTAGTTGCTCGTGGATGCATATACACACACTATTAGGCACTAGATCGGCTCAATCACTTCATATTGCATATTGCATATATATGGATGTATTTAGAAAAATGGATGAACGATGGTTGTATTATCATGTGGATGCTGCATTCAGATGATGGCTGTGCACGCATATAGAAGTATTATGTAGCATTAAGAATCTTTTGCATACATAATGGACGCATGGCACGATCATAGTTGCATTAAGGAGGTCAACTGAATCAGTGGACCGCCTGATTTTGCATTAGATCCGGACATATACACACACTGTGCATTTAAACATAAAAGCATTAGAAGTCTGTAAGGACAATGGATGCCTGTGTATGATGGATGAGTAGATGGACGTTTGGATGGTAGGATATACATTCTTCCAGACTTGAAGATTTCGGGGACGAAATCCTAAAAGGAGGGGAGAATGTAACACCCTGAATTTTCTATTAACACTAAAGTTGCTAGAATATTAATAAGTGTGTAAGAGAGGGGATGTATCTAATATGAATATAAAAATATTAATAAGTGTGTAAGAGAGGGGATGTATCTAATATGAATATAAAAATATTAATAAGTGTGTAAGAGAGGGGATGTATCTAATATGAATATAAAAATATTAATAAGTATGTAAGAGAGGGGATGTATCTAATATGAATATAAAAATATTAATAAGTATGTAAGAGAGGGGATGTATCTATTATGAATATAAAAATATTAATAAGTGTGTAAGAGAGGGGATGTATCTAATATGAATATAAAAATATTAATAAGTATGTAAGAGAGGGGATGTATCTAATATGTATATAAAAACAATAATAAGTGTGTAAAGGGGGGATGCATCTAATATGTACATTGTAGAATATATATATATATATATATATATATATATATATATGGGCAGTTAATGCAAACATGAATAGAAGTTTATTAATTTGATGAGTGTTTGCTGAGTCACTTCTGACTCATTGCTGAGTCAACAAGATAAACCCCATCTTGTCTGGACGGCTGCGGTTATTTCTAGGTTAAATCTAATGGCCTAAACGCATTCTAAAATCTATAAATAAGTGGGTAGACCCTAAACCTAAATCACTTGTAAAATTAGAAGAGCTACCGTCATGCTGTTGCCATGGAGTTCAGCACAACCGTCACAAACAAAGAAGAGGAAGCCTAATCTACTACAACTAAATTCCTCTCAACAAAACAAATCAAACCAAAGAACTCCCTCTCTAATTCTCTTCTTTTGTTGGTGAGTATGATAATTCTCACAAGATTATTTCTAAAATAATTTGATTAAGTTGTAAACGGATCACAAGAAAGTGATATGATTGTAATTATAAATTCTATGTATTGTGAATCTCTTGTTATGATTTTATGTCGTCATATGATGTAAATTATATATGCCATGTCATGCTATGTTATGCTATCACACTATGCTATGTTATAAACCATGCTATGAGATGTTGTAAATTTTATATATGTTGTAGATCTCATATTGTTATACATGTTGGAATCCATATGTTATCATGTTAGTTTGGGTTGAATCATATAAGTTGTAAACTCATAAAGTGGTTATTTATGCAAATTGGATCATGTCGAAGTTTATGTTTTTTTAAAATTAAATGGATCTTGTTTATGGGAATTTGCCTATTAGGTTAGGTGTACCCATAAACATGAATCTACGTTTTTATAGAAACATGGATCTATCATTAAATAAAACTTGATTATGGGAATTTGCCTATTGAGTTAGGTGTACCCATATAAAAACCATGTTGTTAAATTAGACGATGTTGATTCACACATGTTCATATGAAAGTTTATGAAATTTGATTGAAACCATATTATGTGACACCGTTAGATCCATGAAAGTTGTACATATGCAAGTTACACCCCTACTATAATTTATTTAGTCACATATACATGTTGTTGTGATGATAATTCCTTTTATGTTATAGTCTAACATATATTTTGCGAATAAACGTTCAAACGTGGGGTAGGGGAAATATTAGGAATTAATAAATTGGGTGCAATTTTGTATAATTTTGCATACCATGAATGGATGCCCATAATTGAATCAATTATGGACATCATTAAATTTATGAATAAATTATAAATTTGAATAGGGAAGTTAATTCAAATTTGGGAGGGATTAATTAATTACAATTTGTAACACCCCACGTCCATTAATGTCACTCACAAAGGGAATGCATTAACTTCCATGGAGGTTTTAAGTGAATATAGAACAGTAAAATTACAACAAGACAGATATAAAATAGTACTTGGAAATTCAAAAACTTTATTTCATTGTAGCAGAAGTCAAAACATGTTTGATTTCATCATAACACCATATTCAATGTCAAGTACAATATCTATCTTGATAAAACAAGTACATAATCCCATTACATGAATAGCCATTAAAAAGAAAGATAACAAGCTGGACTTTACTTCAGCAGTCCAAGCTTTCCAGAAGATAAGCGATCCAACTAGACTCTACTAGAACTTGGCCCAACCTGCGGACCTGAAGGGAGAAAAAGGATGGAAAAGAGGGGGTCAGACATAAAGTCTGGTGAATATGATAATTCTACAATACTATTACCAAAATAACTGGACTAAGGCATAAGCTGGAAAACAAGAAAATGTCTATGAAGAGCAGATTAAGGACATAGACAATCGTTAAAGGCAACGTTATAGGCGCTCCTAAATACTAAAGGATAAACACTATACTGCACCACACCAGTCACCCTAAAGATTCATCCCACTTAGCTTCACTTAGAAACTTTCCCAATGGCTTTACGTACCCCTAGCTGACTACATAGGTGCCGCCTGCCCCTATCTCCACTATGTGTACCCTACTTCCCATTATTCGATCGGCTCCCTAACTCGTAGATACCCGTGCTGGCCCCACAGTGGGGTGTATCACTCCCCTAAAGTGGCAACCTGATACAACGGACATGCACGGCTTATACCTACACGATGCAACAACGTCTTACCTACTAGCCCGGGTCCACACACGCATATGAAACCCGTTGGACTTGCGTTGCCACCGCTCCCTGTTTTGGCCTCTTATAGTCAAACCCAGTATGCGTGTCCCGTCCTCGACTTGGGTCGAGCCCACAAAGATACGTTTTGGGATACTGGTTGAAATGGGCCCCCACTATTTACCATAAGCATTCCACCTAAGCTTGTCCCCATTAGTCCATCCCACTTAACCCACTTAGTCATGTTCATTTACATGTGTGTTTGGTTAAGTCTAATCGTATTTCAAATGCCTCTAAAGGCAACCACCAGATTCCTCGTGCCACCCAAGGCACCTACTTAACCCCCATGTCCCACCTTACATGATTATCTGGTTAAGTATTTCTTAGTTCATTAAGGCCATAACCTCATAAAGACCTCTCACATTAGACTGGCATTTATGGCAGCTGGATTTGCCGGGCTGGTCCGGGCAGTCTTACACCATAAAAGAGTCTAACCTCGTGTCTTTACAACTGTTATGCTTTAGTTTGGGCCTAGGACCTCTCACATTGGGCCGACATTTGTGACTACTGGATTTGCCGGGCGGGTCCGGGCAGGTTTACATCACAAACGGGTCCAACCTCGTGTCCTAAGCATTGATTATTAATAATAATCCACTTTCCCCCAATTTTAATAATTCCCTACTTGAATTATTAATTACTTCCAATTTTTAACAATGTCCATAATTGACTCAATTATGGACATTCATTCATGGTATGCAACATCTTACAAAATTGCACCCAATTTATTAATTCCTAATATTACCCCTACCCCACGTTTGAACGTTTATTCGCAAAATATATGTTAGACTCGAATAGCCTAACTCATAGCATAAAAGAGATTATCATAATAACAACATGTATATGTGACCAAATGAATCATAATAAGGGGTGAAACTTGCATATGTCCAACTTGCATAGATTATACATGTCATGGATCTAAAGGTGTCAACTTGTTCAAAATTCACCTAATATAATCTCAATCAATTTTCATAAACTTACATATGAACATGTGTGAATCAACATCATCTATTTTTTTAACAACATGGTTTTATATGGGTACACCTAACTCAATAGGCAAATTCCCATAATCAAGTTTTGTTTAATTATAGTTTCAAGTTTATGGGTACACCTAACCTAATAGGCAAATTCCCATAAACAAGATCCATTTGAATTAAGAAAAAAAAACATAACTTTAAGCATGATCCAACAACATCATGATTTTTCAACATAATATAGCATGATTTATAACATGGCATAGTATGATAGTATAACATAGCTTGACATGATTCTCAACATAGCACAACATAGCATAAGAGAATTTACAACACAGCATGACATAGCATATATAATTTACATCATACGACACATAATAACATAATAAGAGATCCACAATATATAGAATTTACAATTACAAATCACATCACTTTCTTGTGATCCATTCATAACTGAGTCAAATTAGTTTGTAATAGTCTTGTGAGAATCATCATACTCACCAACAAAAGAAAAGAATTAGAGAAAGAGAGATCTTTTGATTTGATTTGTGTAGATTTAGTTGTAGATGATTAGGCTTCCTCTTCTTAGTTTGTGACGGCTATGCTGAACTCCATGGCAGCAGCATGACGGTAGCTTCTCTAATTTTACAAGTGATTTAGGTCTAGGGTCTACCCACTTATTTATAGATTTTAGAATTCATTTAGGCCATTAGATTTAACCTAGAAATAACCGCAGCCGTTCAGACAAGATGGGGTTTATCTTGTTGACTCAGCAATGAGTCAGAAGTGACTCAGCAAACACTCAGCATATTAATAAACTTCTATTCATGTCATAAATATATATATATTTTCTACAATGTACATATTAGATACATCCCCCTTTACTTATTATTGTTTTTATATACATATTAGATACATCCCCTCTCTCACACACTTATTAATATTTTTATATTCATATTAGATACATCCCCTCTCTTACACACTTATTAATATTTTTTATATTCATATTAGATACATCCCCTCTCTCACACACACTTATTAATATTTTTATATTCATATTAGATACATCCCCTCTCTTACACACTTATTAATATTTTTATATTCATATTAGATACATCCCCTCTCTTACACACTTATTAATATTTTAGCAACTTTAGTGTTAATAGAAAATTCGGGGTGTTACATTCTCCCCTCCTTTTAGGATTTCGTCCCCGAAATCTTCAAGTCTGGAAGAATGTATATCCTACCATCCAAACGTCCATCTACTCTGTAACGACCCGCATTCTACGCATCATAGAATCGTAGAATATTTATTTCTGTCACATACGAAGTCGTATGGTCATGTAACTTTGGGAGACGACTATTGGGGTCATTTCCCATGTTCATGATTTTTCCCGATTTTTAAATGACCATTTTACCCCTAGTTGGCACTGTTTTTGGCCATAACTTTTGACTGGAAAGGAATTTTGACCTGAAACCACTTCCATTGGCTCCGGATGAGGGTTTCTCTTTCCGTAGAGTGGTCACATTAGCCAAACGGACTCACCGTTTGGGTGATATGGCTGAAACAAGTTTCAGATGGTTAAAAACAGCTTAATTGGGCTTAACCGGGTGATTAGCAGCTAGGCCCAAGGGGAATTTCGGGTTTAGAGGTTTAGGAGGTCTGATTAGGGTTAGGTTATCACTTTCATTTCAGTTTTGAGCCGCCACAAATCTCCTTGAGACCTTAGTAATGGCTTCCTACATCTAAAACACCCCAAATCACTCTCTAATTGAAGATTAGGCTTAGCAACACCAAATTAAGGAGAAAAAGCACCAAAGCAAGGTTGGAGCCGCTGTTAGACATCAGTATTCGCCCCAAATCAGAGGAGTTTCAGTTCTGAGAATTTCATTTGTGGCCAAGGTGAGTGATTTGCATAGTTTTTGCACTAATTACAGTGATTAAGGGTAATTAGTGAAGATTAGCGAATTTATACGTAAATAAATTCTGGAAAAATTCTTAAAATTCTAAAATAATGTTTTAAGGCTCTGTTAGAAATTTGAGATAATTTCGATGTGTTTTGTTAATTGTATGCCTAAACATGATTAAGAGTGCTTAAGGGAAAATATGAAGTTTTAGCTACTTTTGATCCATTTTGATTCATTTGAATTGTTGGTTGTTGTTTGTGGTTGCTATTACATGTTGCTATGACTATGTGGTATGTTTTATGATTGATTAGAATAGTTAAATTGCTCGAAAACGTCGTCGAATGGCGTAGAAAGCTTGCTGGAAAATTGCAGAAGTGTGCAGGTTCCGAACCGGTTCGGATCGGAGAAAGGGGGTCGGATCGGATTTGTGAACTGACCAAGGGGATTCGAACTGGATTGGAACTTGTCGCTGGAGAAGGCTTGGCAAAAAGGAAGGCTGTTCACTTAGAGTTGGGGTGGACAAGGGGATCGGAGTAAGCTAGGGAGCGGAGCGGATCGGATCGGAAGAGTGATTGGAGGCCAGATCGGATCGACTTGGAGATGCAGGGCTCGGATCGGAAGCAAACACTCGGGAGAACTAGCAAGAGGGAAAGCCACGCAGATCAGATGGCAAGGAGGGATCAGATCGGAATACGTGAAGAAATAAGCTAGGGATTGGAGCGCTGGAGGGAAGGACACCCGACCCGACCTGGAGGAGGACCCCGACCCGACCCGGAGCGAAGTGCCCGACCCGAATCGAATGAAAGAAGACAAGGAGAAGGACCCGAACCCAGAGGAAGGTGGCACTCCGAACCGAACCGAGCATGGGTGACTGAACCGAACCGAATTCTAGAGCTGCTACTGCACGACAACTTTTCTGAAGACCCACTCCAATTCAACCAAACCCGAGATGCAAAGGAAGTCCAAATGAGAAGTTAGAGCTTAAGATTCAGATGGGAATCAACGAGTTCACTTCATGATTGGGCTTTGCTGCGGGACGCGTGCTAAGGAGTTATCGACACCTATAGCTTTGGACCACTATGGTAGGAGATACGAAGGCGGATTCAGGGCCATTATGGCATTGGTAGAACCAAGGGCTATGACCAATGAAGTGGGTCATTGAAATGTTTGGTCATGACTCCAAGTGTTTGGCTTGGTCACAGCAGGGTTTCTACAAGTCGGGATTCGTCGTTGCCTCAATTCGTTTAGTGTTCCAAAGTGGTAGATGTCGTACGCTTTAGGCACTGAGTGAGAGGTGTGAGGATGGTTGCTATGGATGATTTGTTGCTATCATTTTGACATGCACACCCCACCCCCGTATTCTTACACTAATTATTATGGCACCTTGGAGTATTGTACGGTATGTGGTACTAACTCTTTGGTTGCAGGTCCAGGTTCAGGTATGGTTTAGTATACCTGTTATTTCTCTGTTTAGATGCTTATCGCTCATACCAGGCTTTATGTCTGACCCAGAGTTTTATGTCTCTTCTTATTACTCTGGGTGCTCACACGAGCAGACTAGAGACAGGTTAGCTGGTGATGCACGGGTAGATGATCCGGAGACGAGCAGGAGGCTTCTACGTAATATACATATATAGTATTCTCCCTGTGTTGTTGAAGATCACTGCTTGGGCATTGTTGGTGTATCTTCTACTTCAGCTTTCTTTTGTTTAGAGACAGTAAATTTGGAAAATTGTAATAAGCTGTACTTGGATTTCCGCTGCTTTGAGATTGATGTTGGTTTTAGTTATCAGCTTATGCACTGTCTCGCCTGTTTTATGTCAAGTATGTTATTATTATATTTTATTCCATGCGCTGTGAGACATTCTACAGGTTCTTTGATTAGTTCGTTCCCTTCTTTCCTTTCTTCTGACGACCGTCTTGTGCTAGTCGGGCATGTGTACAGCGCACCTTTGGAGGAAATGCAGGCTGGTGCGAGGCGGGCCGTCACACTTGGTATCAGAGCTCTAGGTTGCGTAGTTAACCTAGGGAAGTTATCAGGGAGAGATAATATACGTATACGAGAGAGCGTATTTGTGATTACCTTGTTTTTTAAAAAGCTATATATATATACTATTAGTAGTATAAGGATGAAGTCGTACTGCACTAGCACCACTATGGAGTCGTTAATCATTTCCTTTTTCAGATTGACGATGAGCCGAGATACTAGAGGTGCTGGTAGGGGAGCCAATAATGGGAATGCTGCTGACATGAGGACGATGTTTACTGACCTCATGAGAGAGATGCTTAGAGATGTACAGAGGGCAGCTCCCAATGGTGGAAATGGTGGTGGTCCAATAGTGCAGGCGCCAAGAGTCGACTTCGCCAAGCTGAATAAGGACTATACTAGTCTTGGTGGGAAGCCGTTCCACGGAACGGAGTCGGCTACGGATGTTCAGGATTGGTTGGATAGTTGCGAACGTATCTTCGAGGATTTGGGTATCGAGGATGCGATGAAGAGAAAGCTAGCGTCCCGTCAGTTGCAAGGGCGGGCAATGAATTGGTGGAATGCTATAAAGGCAGCTACTCCCGAAGATCAGATTACTTGGGAGCAGTTTAAGGCTCGCTTTAGTGAGAAGTTCATTCCAGCTGCTCAGAAGTCAATGTTGTTTAAGAAGTTCTTGGAGCTCAAGCAGAATGGCAGAGCTGTCTCGGAGTATATTGCAGAATTTGACACTTTGTCGAAGCACGGGTTATCTCTTATTGATACTGCCGAGAAAAAGAATGAGAAATTCATAACTGGTTTGGATCAGTACTTGGGGGAAAAACTTATTAACCACATCGATGAGACGTTTGAATCGATTGTGGGGAAAGCGTTAAGATCAGAAAGTCTCTACCCCAAGTCGAAAACTGAGGTTGCATCCGCAGATGAGCCAAAGCCACAAGCTAGTGGTGGAGGCAAAGGTGGTTCCCAGAATAAGAGAAAGCAGAATCAGGTTAAGGATGGCCAGAAGAAAAAGAATAAGCAAGATGTGGAGTGCTTCAGCTGTGGTAAGAAGGGCCATTATGCTAGTAATTGTCGGGCCAAGCCAGCGGATAGGAAGTGCTTCAATTGTGGCCAATTGGGACATCACAAGGACAAGTGTCCACAGCCCCCTAAGGAAAAGCAAATGGTGAAAGCATATGCTCTTAATGCTATTCCTTCTTCATCGAATGCCCCAACTGCGGCGGAGACGGGAAAGAATGTCGTCATTCAAGGTATGCTTTCTGTATATGATGTTCCTGTTAGAGTTTTGTTTGATACCGGAGCTTCCAGTTCTTTCATATCTAGTGACCTGGTAGATAGGTTGGGATTGGAGCCCGAGATTGTCGATAGGCCTTTAGTAGTGACGAACCCGATTGGTGGTTCGACTAGTCTTAGCATGATTTGTCGTAATGTGGTTCTATCGAGTCATGGGTGCATGTTTGTTTGTGATTGCTTTGTTTTGGGCTTTACTGGGTTTGGCATTATTTTGGGAGTAGATTGGCTCCAAAGATACGGGGTGGTGGTAGACTGTGAGGGCTTGTTGGTGACAGCTAGAGCGGATGATGGGCGGAGGATAGCGTTTGGTGGTCTACCCAGTAAGGGGGTATTGGCTAGTTTTCTAAACTCCCTCGACATTCCGCATAGTGAGTTGTCAGGTTTGCCCGTGGTTGGCCAGTATCCGGATGTTTTCGAAGAAGTGACCGGACTTCCACCACACCGAGAGATTGAGTTTCGTATTGATTTGGTAAAGGATGCCAGACGTATAGTGATGCCACTTCGTCGTATGGCACCGAGAGAGCAGCGAGAGCTCGAGGTGCAAGTCAGCGATCTTTTGAAGAAGGGTTTTATCAGAAGGAGTGTTTCTGAATGGGGAGCACCAGTTGTGTTTGCTACCAAGGCGGATGGTTCCCTTCGTTTGTGTGTAGACTACCGCGAGTTGAATAAAGTGACGAGGAAGAACAAGTATCCTCTACCGCGGATAGATGATTTGTTTGATCAGTTGAGTGGCGCGAGAGTATTTTCTCAGTTGGATCTCGCGACAGGTTTTCATCAGCTTAGAGTGGAAGCTGAGAGTATAGCTAAAACGGCATTTCGGACGCCGTCTGGGTTTTATGAGTGGTTGGTCATGCCATTCGGGCTGACCAATGCCCCAGCATATTTTGTGGATCTTATGAATAGGGTATTCAGAGATCAGTTGAATAAGTTTGTCCTTGTGTTCGTTGATGATATTTTGGTCTATTCGAGGACAGAGGAAGAACACAAGGAACATTTAAGAGTAGCGATGGAGGTGTTGAGAAAACACCAATTGAAAGCAAAGTTTTCTAAGTGTCACTTCTGGAAGAGGGAAGTGAGGTTCTTGGGCCATGTTGTATCAGAGAGTGGTATTGCCGTGGACCCAGCAAAGGTGGCTACGGTACAAGATTGGCCTACGCCCAAGAATGCAACAGATGTAAGAAGTTTCTTGGGATTAGCTGGATATTATCGTAAGTTTATCCAAGGTTTCTCCAAGATAGCAGCACCATTGACCCAGTTGACCAAGAAGAATCAAGCTTTTGTTTGGGATGAAAGGTGCGAGAATGCATTTAAAAGCCTAAAGGACAAGTTGACAAGCGCACCAGTGTTAGTCATTCCTAAGGGGGATGAAGAGATGACGGTATACACGGATGCCTGTGGTACCGGACTGGGTGCTGTATTAATGCAAGGCGGTAGGGTTGTAGCTTATGCAAGTCGGCAATTGAAACCGCACGAGAGAAGATACCCTACCCATGATTTAGAATTGGCAGCGATCGTGTTCGCGTTAAAGATGTGGAGACACTATCTCTTGGGAGAAAGATTTGAGCTATTTACAGATCATAAGTCGTTAAAGTATCTCTTCTCCCAGAAGGATTTAAATCTCCGTCAGCAGAGATGGTTAGAGTTCTTAGCTTCCTATGATTTTGACATCGCATACACACCAGGAAAGGGCAATGCGGTGGCTGATGCATTGAGCAGAAGACATGCCAGCTTAGGGGCTATGTTCCTTGAATGGAAGCAACTGGAGTTTATCACGGGGTTTGATTTCAAACCAAAGTGCGAATTGGATCCAGAAATACTAGCAAGTTTGACGATCAGACCCACTTTGATTGAGCGGATCGGCTCTAGTCAGAGGGACGATCCTAACCTATTGGAAATCATCTCCAAGTTAGAGATGGGTATCAATGAGGAGATGAACAAGTATGGGCTTGATCGAGATAGATGGCTTAGAAAGAATGGAAAGCTTGTTGTACCCAATGTCAATGGATTGAGAGATGAAGTGCTTAGAGAATGTCATCACTCAAAGCTAACTATACACCCTGGTGGTAATAAAATGTATAGAGACATGAAACGGACTTACTACTGGGAAGGAATGAAAAGAGACGTTGGGAAGTTTATATCCAAGTGCATGAATTGCCAGCTAGTTAAAGCCGAGCAAAAGAAGCCTAGTGGTTTGTTACAGCCCTTAGAAATACCCGAATGGAAATGGGAGCAAGTCTCGATGGATTTCATCGATGGTTTACCAAGGACTAGATCGGGATATGACAGCATTTGGGTAATTGTAGATCGACTGACTAAAAGTGCAAGGTTTATACCAGTCAAATCGACCAGAACGGCAGCTAAGTTAGCAGAATTATATATGAAGTGGGTAGTGAGATTTCATGGAGTACCCAAAAGCATTGTGAGCGACCGAGACCCGTTGTTCACTAGTGGGTTTTGGAAGAGCTTACAAGAGGCTCTAGGGTCAGAGTTACATCTCAGTACCGCATATCACCCTCAGACCGACGGTCAGACGGAGAGGGTGAACCGTATTTTGGAAGATCTCTTGAGAGCATGTATATTGGATTTTGGTGGATCATGGGATGACCATTTGCATCTAGTAGAGTTTGCATATAATAATAGCTACCAATCCAGTATCGGTATGGCTCCGTTTGAAGCTTTGTACGGAAGACCATGCAACTCACCATCATGTTGGATAGAGACTGGCGAGAAGTTTGTGCTTGGACCAGAGGTGGTGAGAGAAACGTCGGATAAGATCAAGGTCATTCAACAACGAATGAAGGCTGCCCAGGATAGGCAGAAGAGTTATGCTGATAAGAGGAGAAGAGACTTAAAATTCTCCGTTGGCGACTTGGTGTTTGTCAAGATTTCTCCGTTGAAGAGCGTAATACGATTTGGCAGGAGAGGCAAGTTGGCACCAAGATTCGTTGGCCCATTCCCTGTTCTTGAACTTGTCGGGAATTTGGCATATAGAATTGACTTACCAGAGAAGATGGCAGGAGTTCATAACGTATTTCATGTTTCCCAACTAAGGAAGTTCGTTCACGACTCAGATATGACTATTTCACCTGATCAGTTAGAAGACTTCGAAGTAGAACCCGAGGCGGTTGGGAACCGCAAGCCGGCCCGTATTGTCGAGCACGACATGAAGCAACTTCGAAGGAAGGCGGTGAAGCTAGTCAAGGTTCAGTGGGGCGAGGACGAGAATGATTGTACTTGGGAGACAGAGGAGAACATTAGGAAGACTTATCCGGAACTCTTTGCCTGGTAAGATTTTGACTTCGATTTAGTTTTCCGCATGCTAGGATAGGCTTGTTCGCTTGTTTTGCATGATTGATTGTTCTATATGGTTGTTAGGCATGCGGGATCCTTTGTTTTGGGTTAAGGAATTTCGGGGACGAAATTTCTTAAGGGGGGGAGAGTGTAACGACCCGCATTCTACGCATCATAGAATCGTAGAATATTTATTTCTGTCACATACGAAGTCGTATGGTCATGTAACTTTGGGAGACGACTATTGGGGTCATTTCCCATGTTCATGATTTTTCCCGATTTTTAAATGACCATTTTACCCCTAGTTGGCACTGTTTTGGCCATAACTTTTGACTGGAAAGGAATTTTGACCTGAAACCACTTCCATTGGCTCCGGATGATGGTTTCTCTTTCCGTAGAGTGGGTACATTAGCCAAACGGACTGACCGTTTGGGAGATATGGCTGAAACAAGTTTCAGATGGTTAAAAACAGCTTAATTGGGCTTAACCGGGTGATTAGCAGCTAGGCCCAAGGGGAATTTCGGGTTTAGAGGTTTAGGAGGTCTGATTAGGGTTAGGTTATCACTTTCATTTCAGTTTTGAGCCGCCACAAATCTCCTTGAGACCTTAGTAATGGCTTCCTACTTCTAAAACACCCCAAATCACTCTCTAATTGAAGATTAGGCTTAGCAACACCAAATTAAGGAGAAAAAGCACCAAAGCAAGGTTGGAGCCGCTGTTAGACATCAGTATTCGCCCCAAATCAGAGGAGTTTCAGTTCTGAGAATTTCATTTGTGGCCAAGGTGAGTGATTTGCATAGTTTTTGCACTAATTACAGTGATTAAGGGTAATTAGTGAAGATTAGCGAATTTATACGTAAATAAATTCTGGAAAAATTCTTAAAATTCTAAAATAATGTTTTAAGGCTCTGTTAGAAATTTGAGATAATTTCGAAGTGTTTTGTTAATTGTATGCCTAAACATGATTAAGAGTGCTTAAGGGAAAATATGAAGTTTTAGCTACTTTTGGTCCATTTTGATTCATTTGAATTGTTGGTTGTTGTTTGTGGTTGCTATTACATGTTGCTATGACTCTGTGGTATGTTTTATGATTGATTAGAATAGTTAAATTGCTCGAAAACGTCGTCGAATGGCGTAGAAAGCTTGCTGGAAAATTGCAGAAGTGTGCAGGTTCCGAACCGGTTCGGATCGGAGAAAGGGGGTCGGATCGGATTTGTGAACTGACCAAGGGGATTCGAACTGGATTGGAACTTGTCGCTGGAGAAGGCTTGGCAAAAAGGAAGGCTGTTCACTTAGAGTTGGGGTGGACAAGGGGATCGGAGTAAGCTAGGGAGCGGAGCGGATCGGATCGGAAGAGTGATTGGAGGCCAGATCGGATCGACTTGGAGATGCAGGGCTCGGATCGGAAGCAAACACTCGGGAGAACTAGCAAGAGGGAAAGCCACGCGGATCAGATGGCAAGGAGGGATCGGATCGGAATACGTGAAGAAATAAGCTAGGGATTGGAGCGCTGGAGGGAAGGACACCCGACCCGACCTGGAGGAGGACCCCGACCCGGAGCGAAGTGCCCGACCCGAATCGAATGAAAGAAGACAAGGAGAAGGACCCGAACCCAGAGGAAGGTGGCACTCCGAACCGAACCGAGCATGGGTGACTGAACCGAACCGAATTCTAGAGCTGCTACTGCACGACAACTTTTCTGAAGACCCACTCCAATTCAACCAAACCCGAGATGCAACGGAAGTCCAAATGAGAAGTTAGAGCTTAAGATTCAGATGGGAATCAACGAGTTCACTTCATGATTGGGCTTTGCTGCGGGACGCGTGCTAAGGAGTTATCGACACCTATAGCTTTGGACCACTATGGTAGGAGGTACGAAGGCGGATTCAGGGCCATTATGGCATTGGTAGAACCAAGGGCTATGACCAATGAAGTGGGTCATTGAAATGTTTGGTCATGACTCCAAGTGTTTGGCTTGGTCACAGCAGGGTTTCTACAAGTCGGGATTCGTCGTTGCCTCAATTCGTCTAGTGTTCCAAAGTGGTAGATGTCGTACGCTTTAGGCACTGAGTGAGAGGTGTGAGGATGGTTGCTATGGATGATTTGTTGCTATCATTTTGACATGCACACCCCACCCCCGTATTCTTACACTAATTATTATGGCACCTTGGAGTATTGTACGGTATGTGGTACTAACTCTTTGGTTGCAGGTCCAGGTTCAGGTATGGTTTAGTATACCTGTTATTTCTCTGTTTAGATGCTTATCGCTCATACCAGGCTTTATGTCTGACCCAGAGTTTTATGTCTCTTCTTATTACTCTGGGTGCTCACACGAGCAGACTAGAGACAGGTTAGCTGGTGATGCACGGGTAGATGATCCGGAGACGAGCAGGAGGCTTCCACGTAATATACATATATAGTATTCTCCCTGTGTTGTTGAAGATCACTGCTTGGGCATTGTTGGTGTATCTTCTACTTCAGCTTTCTTTTGTTTAGAGACAGTAAATTTGGAAAATTGTAATAAGCTGTATTTGGATTTCCGCTGCTTTGAGATTGATGTTGGTTTTAGTTATCAGCTTATGCACTGTCTCGCCTGTTTTATGTCAAGTATGTTATTATTATATTTTATTCCATGCGCTGTGAGACATTCTACAGGTTCTTTGATTAGTTCGTTCCCTTCTTTCCTTTCTTCTGACGACCGTCTTGTGCTAGTCGGGCATGTGTACAGCGCACCTTTGGAGGAAATGCAGGCTGGTGCGAGGCGGGCCGTCACATACTCATCCATCATACACAGGCATCCATTGTCCTTAAAAGACTTCTAATGCTTTATGATCATATGCAAGTGTGTGTACATGTCCTTACCTAATGCGAAATCAGGCGGTCTACTGATTCAGTTGACCTCCTTAATGCAAATTATGTAAGTGTCATGAATCCATTATGTATGCAAAAGATCCTAATTGCTTACATACTACTTCTATATGCGTGCACACCCATTCAACCGAATGCAGCATCCATATGATGGTACAACCATTATACATCCATTATACTAAATACATCCATATATATGCAATATGCAATATGAAGTGACTGAGCCGATCTAGTGCCTAAAGTGTGTGTATATATGCATCCACGAGCAACCACTAGCAAACACTTGCATCCATTTTGCATCCATCATACATAACATGTCTCAAACACATGTTTCAACCATAGGATTATCCTAACTAAAGGTCAAAGATACTAATGAGAGGACATACTAAAGATAAGATAAGATAAGCTAAGCGATAAAGGAGAAATTAAAAGACATACCCTCAAAAAGAAAAGGGTACAACGAACGCATCTTCTCTTCTGTCTCCCAAGTTGCGTTGCTCTCATCATCTCCCCATTGCACTTTAACCAGTCTGACCTCTCGATTCCTCAACTTTTTGATCTCCGACCCAAGAATGCATGTAGGAGCTCGTCTAATTGTTGCATCACGCTCTATTTCCACCTCTTTAAGCAAGCTCGGCTCTACCACCTCCGCGGTCTTGTGCAAACACTTCCTCAAATGTGATACATGGAATACGTCGTGTACTCCACTAAGTTTCTCAGGCAACTCCACCCTATATGCCATCTTCCCAATCCTGTTTTTTACAGGAAACGGCCCTACAAACCTTGGTGCTAATTTCCCCACGGACCCAAAGCGAACAACATTCTGTAACGGAGATACTTTGATAAAAACCATGTCCCCAATGTCAAACTCAAGATCTGTCCTCCTCTTATCAGTATACGATTTCTGCCTATCTTATGCTGCTTTCATCCTCCTTCGAATCAACTCAATCTTTTCCGAAGTTTCCCTAACCATATCGGGCCCAAGTAGGACTTTATCGGTAGATTCCCACCAACATGTAGGCGAACGGCAAGGCCTTCCATAAAGAGCTTCGAAAGGTGCCATGCCAATACTAGACTGAAAGCTATTATTATATGCGAATTCTACTAACGGAAGGTGCTCTTCCCATGTACCCCCAAAGTCTAGGATACAAAGCCTTAAAAGATCCTCTAGAATGCGATTCACCCTCTCGGTCTGGCCGTCTGTCTGAGGATGATATGCGGTGCTCAAACATAGCTGAGTCCCTACCACCTCTTGTAAACTCTTCCAAAATTCGATAGTAAAGATGGGGTCACGGTCACTTACAATACTAGAAGGAATACCGTGCAAATGAACTATCTCCTTAATGTATACAGAAGCCAACCACGGAACAGTCCTCTTACTTTTCACGGGAATAAAATGGGCACTTTTAGTAAGTCTATCTACTATAACCCAAATCCCCGTGTTACCCTTCCTTGATCTTGGTAATCCATCCACAAAATCCATTGAGATGCTTTCCCATTTCCATAGTGGAACTTCTAATGGGTGAAGCAACCCACCGGGTTTCTTTTGTTCTGCTTTAACTCGTTGGCACACCAAGCATCTAGCGACGTACTCGGCCACATCCTTTTTCATACCGGCCCAAAAGGAAACCCGCTTCATATCTTTGTACATCTTATCCCCGCCGGGATGAATGGTCATTTTTGAGCGATGAGCATCATCAAGAATGACCTTCCTTAAGTCTTCGTCTTGTGGTACACAAAGTCTATTATCCCTTCGTAACCAACCCTTATCGTCTAGGGTATACCTACGAAGATGGCTTGACGACTCCCCCCCCCCCCTTTGAGCTTTTCTACTATCTCAACCAACTGTGGGTCGTCTCGCTGTGCCTCACCAACCCGTCCCAGAAGTGTAGGTCTAACCTCCAAGGATGCTAACAGACCGGGTACTAAGTCAACGGAGGGTCTAAAGTCAAACATAGAGATGAATTCTAAGCTTTGTCGTTCAACAAACAACGGACTCAAGGACAACCTTTTCCTACTTAAGGCGTCTGCCACCACGTTACCCTTGCCCGGGGTATATGCTATTTCAAAATCGTAGGAGGCTAAGAATTCCATCCACTGTTGCTGCCTTAAATTCAAATCCTTCTGAGAGAATAAGTATTTTAATGATTTGTGGTCAGTGAACAGTTCGAATTTCTCACCAAGAAGATAGTGACGCCAAGACTTAAGCGCGAAAACAATTGCGGCTAGCTCTAAGTCATGCGTGGGGTAATTCTTTTCATGAACCCTCAACTGCCTTCCACCATAGGCTATTACTCTTCCCTCTTGCATGAGGACCGTGCCAAGTCCCGTCCCACAAGCATCAGTATAGATGGTAAACGGTTTATTCCCGTCTGGCAGCACTAAGACTGGGGCTGAAGTTAAGGCTCTCTTTAAACGTTGGAACGCATCATCGCAATCTTTGTCCCACGTAAAAACCAGGTTCTTCTTCGTTAACCGTGTTAATGGAGCTGATATTTTTGCGAAGTCTTTGATAAACTTCCTATAATAGCCAGCCAACCCCAAGAAACTTCTTACTTCGGTTGCATTTTTAGGGACCTTCCAATCTTGGATGGCCACCACCTTTGCGGGATCCACTGCTATCCCTTGTTTGGAAACCACGTGCCCTAAGAACCGTACTTCCTTCCTCCAGAAGTGACACTTAGAAAATTTTGCCTTAAGGTTATGCGCTCGAAGGGTTTCCAACACTTCCCTAAGATGTAGGGAGTGCTCTTCTTTATTCTTAGAAAAGACTAAGATGTCATCCACAAAGACTACCACGAATTTGTTAAGGTATTCCCTAAACACCCTACTCATCAAATCAACAAAATATGCAGGGGCGTTTGTCAAACCAAAGGGCATCACTAGCCATTCATAGAATTCGTCAGGAGTCCTAAAAGCAGTCTTATCTATACTATCCTTAGCCACTCTCAGTTGATGAAAGCCAGTGGCTAAGTCCAACTGCGAAAACACTGAGGCGCCAACTAACTGATCAAAGAGATCGTCAATCCTCGGCAGTGGGTGTCGGTTCTTTTTAGTAAGCTTGTTTAGTTCTCTATAGTCCATACAAAGTCTAAGAGACCCATCCGCCTTTGTGGCAAAAACTACTGGAGCACCCCACTCCGATATACTACGTCTTATGAACCCCTTCTCAAGCAACTCCTTTACTTGCTTATTGAGTTCCCTCCTTTCACGAGGAGCCATGTGGCGCACTGGCAAAGATACGGGTTTAGCATTATCCACAAGATAAATTCGAAAGTCTATCTCCCGCTTTGGAGGTAAGCCCTTCACCTCCTCAAACACATCCGGATATTCCTGGACCACTTCTACCGATCGCAGGTTCTCTATAGACACGTCAAGCGATTCAAGATAACTTAGCATAACGGAATTTATGGGATTACAAAAGATGTCGAGAGCATTACCAAGGCGAGTCACAAGCCTAACTACTCTCCTTTCACAATCAAGAATGGCCCTATTTCTAGACAACCAATCCATTCCTAAAATTAGCCCATAGCCCGTGAAGCCCAATACATAAGCATCACATCTAAATTCAACGCTAAGTATAGAGATTTTCAAATCCAAACATATCATGGTCAAATGAGCCGAACCCCCAATTGGATTTGAAACGACCAAGGGATCCTCTACTAAACTGGTGTTCAAGTGCAGTGATTCAACTAATGATGCAGAGATAAACGAATGAGATGCGCCAGAATCGAATAAGGTACGGACAGGATGATCAAACAGAAAAACTAAGCTTTCAACAGAAATTGTTCTACCTCTTTCTTGCAGCGGTGGGGCCGCAATAGCCTGAACTTGCCCCCTTGCCTGCCCTGGTGCCATAAGAGCCTGCACCTGTCCTCCCGAGGTAGACCCTGCCCTCTGCCCCTTCTTTGGACAGTCCTTCACTAAATGTCCCGCATCTCCACAATGAAAACAACCAGTCTTCTTTTTCTTTCTACAATCTTTGCTGAGATGGCCAGGCGTCCCACAATTGAAGCATTTCTTCTTCCCTTTGCCATTATTGTTTTTACCACCCTTCTTATTTTGCTGTTGGGGTTTCTTCTGATCCCCTTTCTTTTCAACTGCCTTATCCTCATGCATAAGTGCCATTTCTACTAGCTTTTCAAAGGTGGCTCCCATAGGGATGTGGGTCATAGCCAACCCTTGCAACGGTTCATTCAAGCCTCTAACGAACCTCAAAGCTTTCTTCTCTGGCGTGTTCACCAACTCCAAGCCAAACCTTGCTAACTGATTAAATTTATTGACATATTCCTTTACTGATGAGCTCCCATGCTTTAGTGCCAGGAATTTTTCCATATTTAAGTTCTCCTCTGCCCTTGAAAGAAACTTTGCCTCAAACCTTCGTCTGAAATCCGCCCATGAATCAACTGGACGTTCCCCGTTAGTGACCTCCCACCAAAACGAGGCCTCTCCCTTCATTAACCAAGCAGCTAAACGGACTTTCCTCCCATCTTCCACTTCAAAGATATCCAACAATTCCTCAGTCTCCTTAAGCCAATCTCTGGCCTCCACAAACGTCTCAGTCCCTTGAAAAGTTTTTCCTCCCATAGCCTTGAATTCCTTGCACGTCTTTGCAAAAGTGTCAACACGAGGAGGAGGAGGAGGAGGAATGGGTGCAACTAGGGGTGGAGGAGTATCCGCTGGGCCTGCAGTGGTGGCCCTAGCCTCCAAGTATCTCCTAAACCACCCTGGAATCGTCACACCTTGTGGGAGATTAAGATCTTCAGCCATGCTGAAACGAAAAAGGAAAGATTCAAAATGGAGAATTCGAAAGATAAAGATAAGGATGTGGCTATTTGGGATTATGTTTTTCATAAAAACTCTCTTTAAATAACATTTTTTTTTTTTTTGAAAGCACTTCTTCCAAAAATACTTTAGAAAAAAAAAATATTTTTCTAAAAAAAATTTTATCTGTTCTGGTAACCTTATGCTCTGATACTACGTGTAACACCCCACGTCCATTAATGTCACTCACAAAGGGAATGCATTAACTTCCATGGAGGTTTTAAGAGAATATAGAACAGTAAAATTACAACAAGACAGATATAAAATAGTACTTGGAAATTCAAAAACTTTATTTCATTGTAGCAGAAGTCAAAACATGTTTGATTTCATCATAACACCATATTCAATGTCAAGTACAATATCTATCTTGATAAAACAAGTACATAATCCCATTACATGAATAGCCATTAAAAAGAAAGATAACAAGCTGGACTTTACTTCAGCAGTCCAAGCTTTCCAGAAGATAAGCGATCCAACTAGACTCTACTAGAACTTGGCCCAACCTGCGGACCTGAAGGGAGAAAAAGGATGGAAAAGAGGGGGTCAGACATAAAGTCTGGTGAATATGATAATTCTACAATACTATTACCAAAATAACTGGACTAAGGCATAAGCTGGAAAACAAGAAAATGTCTATGAAGAGCAGATTAAGGACATAGACAATCGCTAAAGGCAACGTTATAGGCGCTCCTAAATACTAAAGGATAAACACTATACTGCACCACACTAGTCACCCTAAAGATTCATCCCACTTAGCTTCACTTAGAAACTTTCCCAATGGCTTTACGTACCCCTAGCTGACTACATAGGTGCCGCCTGCCCCTATCTCCACTAGGTGTACCCTACTTCCCATTATTCGATCGGCTCCCTAACTCGTAGATACCCGTGCTGGCCCCACAGTGGGGTGTATCACTCCCCTAAAGTGGCAACCTGATACAACGGACATGCACGGCTTATACCTACACGATGCAACAACGTCTTACCTACCAGCCCGGGTCCACACACGCATATGAAACCCGTTGGACTTGCGTTGCCACCGCTCCCTGTTTTGGCCTCTTATAGTCAAACCCAGTATGCGTGTCCCGTCCTCGACTTGGGTCGAGCCCACAAAGATACGTTTTGGGATACTGGTTGAAATGGGCCCCCACTATTTACCACAAGCATTCCACCTAAGCTTGTCCCCATTAGTCCATCCCACTTAACCCACTTAGTCATGTTCATTTACATGTGTGTTTGGTTAAGTCTAATCGTATTTCAAATGCCTCTAAAGGCAACCACCAGATTCCTCATGCCACCCAAGGCACCTACTTAACCCCCATGTCCCACCTTACATGATTATCTGGTTAAGTATTTCTTAGTTCATTAAGGACATAACCTCATAAAGACCTCTCACATTAGACTGGCATTTATGGCAGCTGGATTTGCCGGGCGGGTCCGGGCAGTCTTACACCATAAAAGAGTCTAACCTCGTGTCTTTACAACTGTTATGCTTTAGTTTGGGCCTAGGACCTCTCACATTGGGCCGACATTTGTGACTACTGGATTTGCCGGGCGGGTCCGGGCAGGTTTACATCACAAACGGTTCCAACCTCGTGTCCTAAGCATTGATTATTAATAATAATCCACTTTCCCCCAATTTTAATAATTCCCTACTTGAATTATTAATTACTTCCAATTTTTAACAATGTCCATAATTGACTCAATTATGGACAT
Organism: Allium sativum; assembly: GCA_030737875.1. Classification (NCBI taxonomy): domain Eukaryota; kingdom Viridiplantae; phylum Streptophyta; class Magnoliopsida; order Asparagales; family Amaryllidaceae; genus Allium; species Allium sativum. The sequence continues at coordinate 846,653,254 of CM060921.1, read as the reverse complement.
TCATTCATGGTATGCAACATCTTACAAAATTGCACCCAATTTATTAATTCCTAATATTACCCCTACCCCACGTTTGAACGTTTATTCGCAAAATATATATTAGACTCGAATAGCCTTACTCATAGCATAAAAGAGATTATCATAATAACAACATGTATATGTGACCAAATGAATCATAATAAGGGGTGAAACTTGCATATGTCCAACTTGCATAGATTATACATGTCATGGATCTAAAGGTGTCAACTTGTTCAAAATTCACCTAATATAATCTCAACCAATTTTCATAAACTTACATATGAACATGTGTGAATCAACATCATCTAATTTTTTAACAACATGGTTTTATATGGGTACACCTAACTCAATAGGCAAATTCCCATAATCAAGTTTTGTTTAATTATAGTTTCAAGTTTATGGGTACACCTAACCTAATAGGCAAATTCCCATAAACAAGATCCATTTGAATTAAGAAAAAAAAACATAACTTTAAGCATGATCCAACAACATCATGATTTTTCAACATAATATAGCATGATTTATAACATGGCATGGTATGATAGTATAACATAGCTTGACATGATTCTCAACATAGCACAACATAGCATAAGAGAATTTACAACATAGCATGACATAGCATATATAATTTACATCATACGACACATAATAACATAATAAGAGATCCACAATATATAGAATTTACAATTACAAATCACATCACTTTCTTGTGATCCATTCATAACTGAGTCAAATTAGTTTGTAATAGTCTTGTGAGAATCATCATACTCACCAACAAAAGAAAAGAATTAGAGAAAGAGAGATCTTTTGATTTGATTTGTGTAGATTTAGTTGTAGATGATTAGGCTTCCTCTTCTTAGTTTGTGACGGCTATGCTGAACTCCATGGCAGCAGCATGACGGTAGCTTCTCTAATTTTACAAGTGATTTAGGTCTAGGGTCTACCCACTTATTTATAGATTTTAGAATTCATTTAGGCCATTAGATTTAACCTAGAAATAACCGCAGCCGTTTAGACAAGATGGGGTTTATCTTGTTGACTCAGCAATGAGTCAGAAGTGACTCAGCAAACACTCAGCATATTAATAAACTTCTATTCATGTCATAAATATATATATTTTTTCTACAATGTACATATTAGATACATCCCCCTTTACTTATTATTGTTTTTATATACATATTAGATACATCCCCTCTCTCACACTTATTAATATTTTTATATTCATATTAGATACATCCCCTCTCTTACACACTTATTAATATTTTTTATATTCATATTAGATACATCCCCTCTCTCACACACACTTATTAATATTTTTATATTCATATTAGATACATCCCCTCTCTTACACACTTATTAATATTTTTATATTCATATTAGATACATCCCCTCTCTTACACACTTATTAATATTTTAGCAACTTTAGTGTTAATAGAAAATTCGGGGTGTTACACAATTAATCACTTAAGATAATAAACACTCTTTCTATTTACATACACCAGAAGGTTCTAGGGTGACAGAGAGGATAATGTCTAGGCTTGGGTTTGGAAAACCAGTTTCCTGCCCTCCCTGGCTATCCCTAACTGACCCAATGAACGGGATGGTCTTGTATTTAGAAAGAAAAACATGTGGTGGGACATGGGAATCTAGTGGGTGCCTTGGGTGGCATGAGGAATCTAGTGGGTGCCTTTAGTGGCATTTGAAATACGATTAGAAAATGGAGTAATTTGAATATAAACAATTATGACATGTAATTCAAATTATTGGATAAAATAGGTATTGACACCTATAAAGGGGAAGGTTTTGATTAATTGATTAATTAATTAAAATGGGCATGGTAAACGAAATGGACTACTTAACCAAATCTGATCCTTAAGGATTGTATGAACTTAAGTTTAAGTTGGGGGTTAAGTAAACTGGGTTATATGGAATGAGTGGGTTAAGTAAATCTTGGGTAGGTGGGTAATATTAGTATATATAGGCCCACAAACTTAACCGTAAATTAAGTATATCTGAACCAGTGAGAGGGTTAAGTAAATCTTGGATAGGTGGGTAATATTTGTGTATATAGGCCCACAGACTTAACCAGTACAACCCGTTAATTAAACCAAAGGGTGAGACTAAGTTAAATTAGAAAACACTTAACCAAATTTATACATGTAAGTGGACATGGGGTTAAGTGGGATGTATTAGAGGGGACCAAGCCTAGGTGGGAAGCTTGGTGGGGGCCCTTTTCAGTCCAGTAGCCCATTAAGTATCTTTGGGAGCTCGACCCAAGTCGAGGACGGGACACGCATACTGGGTCTGATTGTTAGAGGTCAAAACGGGGTAGCGGTGGCAACGCAAGTCCAACGGGGTCATGTGCGTGCGTGGGCCCGGGCTGGTAAGTAAGACGTTGTTGCATCGTGTAGGTATAAGCCGTGCATTCCTTGCATTGCATAAGGTTGCCATATTGGGGAGTGATACACCCCACTGTGGGACCTGCACGGGTATCTACGTGTTAGGGAGCCGATCGAATAAATGGGAAGTGGGGCACACCTAGTGGAGATAGGGGCAGGCGGCACCTATGTAGTCAGCTAGGAGTAAGTAAAGCCATTAAGAAGTTTCTAAGTGAAGCTAAGTGGGATCAACCTTTAGGGTGACTGGTGTGGTGCAGTAAAGTGTTTATCCTTTAGTAATTAGGAGCGCCTATAACGTGGCCTTTAGCAATTGTCTATGTCTTTCATCTGTTCCTTCATAGACATTTCCTTGTTTTCCAGCTTATGTCTTAGTCCAGTTATTTTGATAATAGTATTGTTAGAATTGTCACACTCGCCAGACTTTATGTCTGACCCCCTCTTTTCCATTCTTTTTCCCTTCAGGTCCTCAGGTTGGGCCAAGTTCTAGTGGAGTCTAGTTGGATCGCTTATCTCTTGGGAAGCTTGGACTGCTGAAGTAAAGTCCAGCTTGTTATCTTTCTTTTAATGGCTATTTTATTTGTAATGGGATTATGTACTTTGGTTTTATAAAGATGGATATTGTACTTGGTTATGATCTATGGTTTCGGGATGTAACAGACATGTTAATTTCCGCTGCAGTAAAATGAAGTTTTAATTTCCAAGTATTATTTTATATCTGTCTTGTTGTAATTTTTCTGTTCTATATTCACCTAAAACCTCCATGGAAGTTAATGCATTCCCTTTGTGAGCGACATTAATGGACGTGGGGGGTTACAATTCTTGTAACTAAAAATGGACACAAAGTTATGGTTGGTGGAACAACCCATGTCTTTTGGGTGCAACATCGAAGTCTTGAAGTGCAACATCCGCTTGAAAATCCAAGATTGCACTGCATGACTTTTTAAAACTCGTTTATAGGTATGAAATAGAAATATAACATGGTGCATCATATTTCAAAATATAGTAAACTGAATTATGACCACGGTCAAACCCCCTTTGACCAACAAAACAACATATGAAAAATTGAGCAAAAAAAGCTTTAGATGTTCCCAAATGTCATTAAGATTGAATTTCTAGGTTACCGAACTAAGATGAGATGGGTGGAACCTGTTAGTCCTATAGATCTATGAGAGAGCTTCGTTTTGACTGGTTATGGTTCTTGTAACTAAAAATGGATACAAAGTTACTGATCGTGGAACAACCCACGTCTTTTGGGTGCAACATCGAAGTCTTGAGGTGCAACATCCGTTTGAAAATCCAATATTGCACTGCACGACTTTTGAAAACTCGTTTATAGGGATGAAATGGAAATATAACATGGTGCATCATATGTAAAAATATAGTAAATCGAATTATGACCACGGTCAAACCCCCTTTGACAAACAAAACAACATATGAAAAATTGAGCTAAAAAAGCTTTCGATGTTCCCAAATGTCATTAAGATTGAATTTCTTGGTTACCAAACTAAGATGAGATGGGTGGAACCTGTTAGTCCAATAGATCTATGAGAGAGCTTCGTTTTGACGGGTTATGGTTATTGTAAATAAAAATGGACACAAAGTTATGGTTCGTGGAACAACCCACGTCTTTTGGGTGCAACATCGAAGTCTTGAGGTGCAACATCCATTTAAAAATCCAAGATTGCACTACATGACTTTTGAAAACTCATTTATGGGGATGAAATAGAAATATAACATGGTGTACCATATTTCAAAATATAGTAAATCGAATTATGACCACGGTCAAACCTCCTTTGACTAACAAAACAACATATGAAAAATTGAGCTTAAAAAGCTTTCGATGTTCCCAAATGTCATTAAGATTGAATTTCTTGGTTACCAAAATAATATGAGATGGGTGGAACCTGTTAGTCCTATAGATCTATGAGAGAGCTTCATTTTGATTGGTTATTGTTCTTGTAACTAAAAATGGACACAAAGTTATGGTTGGTGGAACAACCCACGTTTTTGGGTGCAACATCGAATTCTTGAGGTGCAACATCCGTTTGAAAATCTAAGATTGCACTATATGACTTTTGAAAACTCGTTTATAGGGATGAAATAGAAATATAACATGGTAAATCATATTGCAAAATTTAGTAAATCGAGCCGGGGCTTGTCCACCATCAAGGGGGGCGAGCCGATCAAAAATGTCACCAATTCCAAAATCCAAGTTATGCACGCGTTCGGGGAAACGGTAGTAACATCAAATTTGTAAGTCCGTTTTGCCTAAACGAAAGCTCCACCTGAAGCTAAGTCAGAGGGCTACAAGATTTACAGAGCACAGCTCCGTAATTAATGCTTTCGGGCCCAAAAGAGGTCGTCTAATAGGAGTTTCGGGAATGTTTATGTTGATGTTGCGATTTTGACCAAATCGCTCTATGATGCTCTCAGTACCAGAGCACGTTGCTTATTTAGATTTTCCGTATGTGATAGCTTTGACCAAAAAGTGTGTCAACAGACTCGTTATGTTTCTAGTTACTCAAAATAAAAACAAAGTTATGGTTGGTGGAACAACCCACGACTTTTGGGTGCAACATCGAAGAGGTGTAACATCCATTTGAAAATCCAAGATTGCACTGTATGACTTTTGAAAACTCGTTTATAGGGATGAAATAGAAATATAACATGGTAAATCATATTCCAAAATGTAGTAAATCGAATCGGGGCTAGTGCACGATCCAAGGGGGCGAGCCGATCAAAAATGTCACCAATTCCAAAATCCAAGTTCTGCGCGCGTTCGGGGAAATGGGAGTAACTTTCGATTCATAAGTCCGTTTTGCCCAAACGAAAGCTCCACCTGAATCTAAGTCAGAGAGCTTCAAGGGTTACAGAGAACAGCTCCGTAATTGATGCTTTCGGGCCAAAAAGAGGTCGTCTAATAGGAGTTTCGGGCATGTTTATGTTGATGTTGCGATTTCCACAAAATCGCTCTATGATGTTCTTAGTACCTGAGCGCGTTGCTTATTTAGATTTTCCTTATGTGATAGCTTTGACCAAAAAGTGTGTCAGCAGACTGGTTATGTTTCTAGTCACTCCAGATAAAAACAAAGTTACGGTTGGCGGAACAACCCATGTCTGTTGGGTGCGACATCGACGTCTTGAGGTGCATAATCAGTTTGAAAATCCAAGATTGCACTGTATGACTTTTGAAAACTCGTTTATGCGGATGAAATAGAAATATAACATGGTGCATCATATTTAAATATATAGTAAATCGAATTATGACCACGGTCAAATCCCCTTTGACCAACAAAACAACATATGAAAAATTGAGATTAAAAACTTTCGATGTTCCCAAATGTCATTAAGATTGAAATTCTTGGTTACCGAACGAAGATGAGATAGGTGTAACCTGTTAGTCCTATAGATCTATGAGAGAGCTTCGTTTTGACTGGTTATGGTTCTTGTAACTAAAAATGGACACAAAATTATGGTGGGTGGAACAACCCACGTCTTTTGGGTACAACATCGAAGTCTTGAGGTGCAACATCCGTTTGAAAATCCAAGATTGCACAGTATGACTTTTGAAAACTCGTTTATGGGGATGAAATAGAAATATAACATGGTGCATCATATTTCAAAATATAGTAAACCGAATTATGACCACGGTCAAACCCCCTTTGACCAACAAAACAACATATGAAAAATTGAGCTAAAAAAGCTTTCGATGTTCTCAAATGTCATTAAGATTGAATTTCTTGGTTACCGAACTAAGATGAGACGGGTGGAACTTGTTAGTCCTATAGATCGATGAGAGAGCTTCATTTTGACTGGTTATGTTTCTTGTAACTAAAAATGGACACAAAGTTATGGTTCGTGGAACGACCCACGTCTTCTGGGTGCAACATCGAAGTCTTGTGGTGCAACATCCGTTTGAAAATCCAAGATTGCACTGTATGACTTTTTAAAACTCGTTTATGGGGATGAAATAGAAATATAACATGGTGCATCATATTTTGAAATATAGTAAATCGAATTATGACCACGGTCAAACCCCCTTTGACCAACAAAACAACATATGAAAAATTGAGCTAAAAAAGCTTTTAGATCTTCCTAAATGTCATTAAGATTGAATTTCTTGGTTACCGAACTAAGATGAGATGGGTGGAACCTATTAGTCCTATAGATCTATGAGAGAGCTCGTTTTGACTGGTTATGGTTCTTGTAACTAAAAATGGACACAAAGTTATGGTTGGTGGAACAACCCACGTCTGTTGGGGGAAAAATCGAAGTCTTGAGGTGCCACATCCATTTGAAAATCCAAGATTGCACTGTATGACTTTTAAAAACTCGTTTATGGGGATGAAATAGAAATATAACATGGTGCATCATATTTCAAAATATAGTAAATCAAATTATGATCACGGCCAAACCCCCTTTGACCAACAAAACAACATCTGAAAAATTGAGCTAAAAAAGCTTTCGATGTTCCCAAATGTCATTAAGATTGAATTTCTTGGTCACCGAACTAAGATGAGATGGGTGGAACCAGTTACTCCTATAGATCTATAAGAGAGATTCGTTTTGACTGGTAATGGTTCTTCTAACTAAAAATGGACAAAAAGTTATGGTTGGTGGAACAACCCACGTCTTTTAGGTGCAACATCGAAGTCTTGAGGTGCAACATCCGTTTGAAAATCCGGGATTGCACTGTTTGACTTTTGAAAACACGTTATTGGGGATGAAATAGAAATATAACTTGGTGCATCATATTTAAAAATATAGTGAATCGAATTATGACCACGTTCAAACCCCCTTTGACCAACAAAACAACATATGAAAAATTGAGCTAAAAAAGCTTGCGATGTTCCCAAATGTCATTAAGGCTGAATTTCTTGCTTACCGAACTAAGATGAGATGGGTGGAACCTGTTAGTCCTGTAGATCTATGAGAGAGCTTGGTTTGACTGATTATGGTTCTTGTAACTAAAAATGGACACAAAGTTATGGTTGGTGGAACAACCCACGTCTTTTGGGTGCAACATCGAAGTCTTGATGTGCAACATCCGTTTGAAAATCCAAGATTGCACTGTATGATTTTTGAAAACTCTTTTATGGGGATGAAATAGAAATATAACATGGTTCATCATATTTCAAAATACAGTAAATCGAATATTGACCACGGTCAAACCCCCTTTGACCAACAAAACAACATATGAAAAATTGAGCTTAAAAAGCTTTCGATGTTCCCAAATGTCATTAGATTGAATTTCTTGGTTACCGAACTAAGATGAGATGGGTGGAACCTGTTAGTCCTCTAGATCGATGAGAGAGCTTCGTTTTGACTGGTTATGATTCTTGTAACTAAAAATGGACACAAAGTTATGGTTGGTGGAACAACCCATGTCTTTTGGGTGCAACATCGAAGTCTTGAAGTGCAACATCCGCTAGAAAATCCAAGATTGCACTGTATGACTTTTTAAAACTCGTTTATAGGGATGAAATAGAAATATAACATGGTGCATCATATTTCAAAATATAGTAAACTGAATTATGACCACGGTCAAACCCCCTTTGACCAACAAAACAACATATGAAAAATTGAGCTAAAAAAGCTTTCGATGTTCCCAAATGTCATTAGGATTGAATTTCTTGGTTACCGAACTAAGATGAGATGGGTGGAACCTGTTAGTCCTATAGATCTATGAGAGAGCTTCGTTTTGACTGGTTATGGTTCTTGTAACTAAAAATGGACACAAAGTTACTGATCGTGGAACAACCCACGTCTTTTGGGTGCAACATCGAAGTCTTGAGGTGCAACATCCGTTTGAAAATCCAATATTGCACTGCATGACTTTTGAAAACTCGTTTATGCGGATGAAATAGAAATATAACATGGTGCATCATATTTAAAAATATTGTAAATCGAATTATGATCACGGTCAAACCCCCTTTGACCAACAAAACAACATATGAAAAATTGAGCTAAAAAAGCTTTCGATGTTCCCAAATGTCATTAGGATTGAATTTCTTGGTTACCGAACTAAGATGAGATGGGTGGAACCTGTTAGTCCTATAGATCTATGAGAGAGCTTCGTTTTGACTGGTTATGGTTCTTGTAACTAAAAATGGACACAAAGTTACTGATCGTGGAACAACCCACGTCTTTTGGGTGCAACATCGAAGTCTTGAGGTGCAACATCCGTTTGAAAATCCAATATTGCACTGCATGACTTTTGAAAACTTGTTTATGCGGATGAAATAGAAATATAACATGGTGCATCATATTTAAAAATATTGTAAATCGAATTATGATCACGGTCAAACCCCCTTTGACCAACAAAACAACATATGAAAAATTGAGCTAAAAAAGCTTTCGATGTTCCCAAATGTCATTGAGATTCAATTTCTTGGTTACCAAACTAAGATGAGATGGGTGGAACCTGTTACTCCAATAGATCTATGAGAGAGCTTCGTTTTGACGGGTTATGGTTATTGTAAATAAAAATGGACACAAAGTTATGGTTTGTGGAACAACCCACGTCTTTTAGGTGCAACATCGAAGTCTGGAGGCGCAACATCCGTTTGAAAATCCAAGATTGCACTGCATTACTTTTGAAAACTCGTTTATGGGGATGAAATAGAAATATAACATGGTGCATCATATTTAAAAATATAGTAAATCGAATTATGACCGCGGTCAAACCCCCTTTGACCAACAAAACAACATATGAAAAATTGAGCTAAAAAAGCTTTCGATGTTCCCAAATGTCATTAAGATTGAATTTCTTGGTTACCGAACGAAGATGAGATGGGTGGAACTTGTTAGTCCTATAGATCTATGAGACAACTTCGTTTTGACTAGTTAAGGTTCTTGTAACTAAAAATGGACACAAAGTTATGGTTGGTGGAACAACCCACGTCTTTTGGGTGCAACATCGAAGTCTTGAGGTGCAACATCCGTTTGAAAATCCAAGATTGCACTGTATGACTTTTGAAAACTATTTTATGGGGATGAAATAGAAATATAACATGGTGCATCATACTTCAAAATATAGTAAATTGAATATTGACCACAGTCAAACCCCCCTTGACCAACAAAACAACATATGAATAATTGAGCTTAAAAGCTTTCGATGTTCCCAAATGTCTTTAGATTGAATTTCTTGGTTACCGAACTAAGATGAGATGGGTGGAACCTGTTAGTCCTATAGACCTATGAGAGAGCTTCGTTTAGACTGGTTATGATTCTTGTAACTAAAAATGGACACAAAGTTATGGTTGGTGGAACAGCCCACGTCTTATGGGTGCAACATCGAAGTCTTGAGGTGCAACATCCACTTGAAAATCCAAGATTGCACTGTATGACTTTTTAAAACTCGTTTATGGGGATGAAATAGAAATATAACATGGTGCACCATATTTCAAAATATAGTAAATTGAATTATGACCACGGTCAAACCCCCTTTGAAAAACAAAACAACATATGAAAATTTGAGCTAAAAAAGCTTTCGATGTTCCCAAATGTTATTAAAATTGAATTTCTTGGTTACCGAACTAAGATGAGATGGGTGGAACCTGTTAGTCCTATAGGTCTATGAGAGAGCTTCGTTTTGACTTATTATGGTTCTTGTAACAAAAAATGGACACAAAGTTATGGTTCGTGGAACAACCCACGTCTTTTGGGTGCAACATCGAAGTCTTAAGGTGCAACATCCGAATGAAAATCCAAGATTGTACTACATGACTTTTGACAATTCGTTTATGGGGATGGAATAGAAATATAACGTGGGGAATCATATTTCAAAATATAGTAAATCGAATTATGACCACGGTCAAACCCCCTTTGACCAACAAAACAACATACGAAAAATTGAGCTAAAAAAGTTTTCGATGTTCCCAAATGTCATTAAGATTGAATTTCTTGGTTACCGAACTAAGATGAGTTGGTGGAACCTGTTAGTCCTATAGATCTATGGGAGAGCTTCGTTTTGACTGGTTATGGTTCTTGTAACTAAAAATGGACACAAAGTTATGGTTGGTGGAACAACCCACGTCTTTTGGGTGCAACATCGAAGTCTTGATGTGCAACATCCGTTTGAAAATCCAAGATTGCACTGTATGACTTTTGAAAACTCTTTTATGGGGATGAAATAGAAATATAACATGGTTCATCATATTTCAAAATACTGTAAATCGAATATTGACCACGGTCAAACCCCCTTTGACCAACAAAACAACATATGAAAAATTGAGCTTAAAAAGCTTTCGATGTTCCCAAATGTCATAAGATTGAATTTCTTGGTTACCGAACTAAGATGAGATGGGTGGAACCTGTTAGTCCTATAGATCGATGAGAGAGCTTCGTTTTGACTTGTTATGATTCTTGTAACTAAAAATGGACACAAAGTTATGGTTGGTGGAACAACCCATGTCTTTTGGGTGCAACATCGAAGTCTTGAAGTGCAACATCCTCTTGAAAATCCAAGATTGCACTGTATGACTTTTTAAAACTCGTTTATAGGGATGAAATAGAAATATAACATGGTGCATCATATTTCAAAATATAGTAAACTGAATTATGACCACGGTCAAACCCCCTTTGACCAACAAAACAACATATGAAAAATTGAGCTAAAAAAGCTTTCGATGTTCCCAAATGTCATTAGGATTGAATTTCTTGGTTACCGAACTAAGACGAGATGGGTGGAACCTGTTAGTCCTATAGATCTATGAGAGAGCTTCGTTTTGACTGGTTATGGTTCTTGTAACTAAAAATGGACACAAAGTTACTGATCGTGGAACAACCCACGTCTTTTGGGTGCAACATCGAAGTCTTGAGGTGCAACATCCGTTTGAAAATCCAATATTGCACTGCATGACTTTTGAAAACTCGTTTATAGGGATGAAATAGAAATATAACATGGTGCATCATATTTAAAAATATAGTAAATCGAATTATGATCACGGTCAAACCCCCTTTGACCAACAAAACAACATATGAAAAATTGAGCTAAAAATGCTTTTGATGTTTCCAAATGTCATTAAGATTCAATTTCTTGGTTACCAAACTAAGATGAGATGGGTGGAACCTGTTAGTCCAATAGATCTATGAGAGAGCTTCGTTTTGACGGGTTATGGTTATTGTAAATAAAAATGGACACAAAGTTATGGTTCGTGGAACAACCCACGTCTTTTGGGTGCAACATCGAAGTCTTGAGGCGCAACATCCGTTTGAAAATCCAAGATTGCACTGCATGACTTTTGAAAACTCGTTTATGGGGATGAAATAGAAATATAACATGGTGCATCATATTTAAAAATATAGTAAATCGAATTATGACCACGGTCAAACCCCCTTTGACCAACAAAACAACATATGAAAAATTGAGCTAAAAAAGCTTTCGATGTTCCCAAATGTCATTAAGATTGAATTTCTTGGTTACCGAACGAAGATGATATAGGTGGAACTTGTTAGTCCTATAGATCTATGAGACAACTTCGTTTTGACTAGTTAAGGTTCTTGTAACTAAAAATGGACACAAAGTTATGGTTGGTGGAACAACCCACGTCTTTTGGGTGCAACATCGAAGTCTTGAGGTGCAACATCCGTTTGAAAATCCAAGATTGCACTGTATGACTTTTGAAAACTCTTTTATGGGGACGAAATAGAAATATAACATGGTGCATCATACTTCAAAATATAGTAAATCGAATATTGACCACGGTCAAACCCCCCTTGACCAACAAAACAACATATGAAAAATTGAGCTTAAAAAGCTTTCGATGTTCCCAAATGTCATTAGATTGAATTTCTTGGTTACCGAACTAAGATGAGATGGGTGGAACCTGTTAGTCCTATAGACCTATGAGAGAGCTTCGTTTAGACTGGTTATGATTCTTGTAACTAAAAATGGACACAAAGTTATGGTTGGTGGAACAGCCCACGTCTTTTGGGTGCAACATCGAAGTCTTGAGGAGCAACATCCACTTGAAAATCCAAGATTGCACTGTATGACTTTTTAAAACTCGTTTATGGGGATGAAATAGAAATATAACATGGTGCACCATATTTCAAAATATAGTAAATTGAATTATGACCACGGTCAAACCCCCTTTGAAAAACAAAACAACATATGAAAATTTGAGCTAAAAAAGCTTTCGATGTTCCCAAATGTTATTAAAATTGAATTTCTTGGTTACCGAACTAAGATGAGATGGGTGGAACCTGTTAGTCCTATAGATCTATGAGAGAGCTTCGTTTTGACTTGTTATGGTTCTTGTAACTAAAAATGGACACAAAGTTATGGTTCGTGGAACAACCCACGTCTTTTGGGTGCAACATCGAAGTCTTAAGGTGCAACATCCGATTGAAAATCCAAGATTGCACCGCATGACTTTTGAAAATTCGTTTATGGGGATGGAATAGAAATATAACATGGGGAATCATATTTCAAAATATAGTAAATCGAATTATGACCACGGTCAAACCCCCTTTGACCAACAAAACAACATACGAAAAATTGAGCTAAAAAAGTTTTCGATGTTCCCAAATGTCATTAAGATTGAATTTCTTGGTTACCGAACTAAGATGAGATGGGTGGAACCTGTTAGTCCTATAGATCTATGAGAGAGCTTCGTTTTGACTGGTTATGGTTCTTGTAACTAAAAATGGACACAAAGTTATGGTTGGTGGAACAACCCACGAATTTTGGGTGCAACATCGAAGTCTTGAGGTGCAACATCCGTTTGAAAATCCAAGATTGCACTGTATGAATTTTGAAAACTCGTTTATAGGGGTGAAATAGAAATACAACATGGTAAATCATATTCCACAATGTAGTAAATCGAGCCGGGGCTAGTCCACGATCCAGGGGGGCGAGCCGATCAAAAATGTCACCAATTCCAAAATCCAAGTTCTGCGCGCGTTCAGGGAAACGGGAGTAACTTCCAATCCGTAATTCGGTTTTGCCCAAACGAAAGCTCCACCTCAAACTCAATTAGAGGGTTACAAGATTTACAGAGCATGGCTCTGTAATTGATGCTTTCGGGCCCAAAAGAGGTCGTCTAATAGGAGTTCCAGGCATGTTTATGTTGATGTTGCGATTTCGACCAAATCGCTCTATGATGTTCTCAGTACCTGAGCGCGTTGCTTATTTAGATTTTCCGTATGTGATAGCTTTGACCAAAAAGTGTGTAACTCAAAATAAAAACAAAGTTATGGTTGGCGGAACAACCCATGTCTGTTGGGTGCAACATCGACGTCTTGAGGTGCAACATCAGTTTGAAAATCCAGGATTGCACTGTATGACTTTTGAAAACTCGTTTATGGGGATGAAATAGAAATATAACATGGTGCATCATATTTCAAAATATAGTGAATCGAATTAAGACCATGGTCAAACCCCCTTTGACCAACAAAACAACATACGAAAAATTGAGCTAAAAAAGCTTTCGATGCTCCCAAATGTCATTAATATTGAATTTCTTGGTTACCGAACGAAGATGAGATGGGTGGAACCTGTTAGTCCTATAGATCTATGAGAGAGCTTCGTTTTGACTGGTTATGGTTCTTGTAACTAAAAATGGACACAAAGTTATGGTTGGTGGAACAACCCACGTCTTTTGGGTGCAACATCGAAGTCTTGAGGTGCAACATCCGTTTGAAAATCCAAGATTGCACTGTATGTCTTTTGAAAACTCGTTTATGGGGATGAAATAGAAATATAACATGGCGCATCATATTTCAAAATATAGTAAATCGAATTATGACCGCGGTCAAACCCTCTTTGACCAACAAAACAACATATGAAAAATTGAGCTAAAAAAGCTTTCGATGTTCCCAAATGTCATTAAGATTGAATTTCTTGGTTACTGAACTAAGATGAGATGGGTGGAACCTATTAGTCCTATAATCTATGAGAGAGCTTCGTTTTTACTGGTTATGGTTCTTGTAAGTAAAAATGGACACAAAGTTATGGTTCGTGGAACAACCCATGTCTTTTGGGTGCAACATGGAAGTCTTGAGGTGCAACATCCGTTTGAGAATCCAAGATTGCTCTGTATGACTTTTGAAAACTGGTTTATGGGGATAAAACAGAAATATAACATGGTGCATCATATTTCAAAATATAGTACATCGAATTATGACCACACTCCAAACCCCTTTTGACCAACAAAACAACGTATGAAAAATTGAGCTAAAAAAGCTTTCGATGTTCCCAAATGTCATTAAGATTGAATTTCTTGGTTACCGAACAAAGATGAGATGGGTGGAACCTGTAGGTCTTATAGATCTATGAGAGAGCTTCGTTTTGACTGGTTATGGTTCTTGTAAATAAAAATGGACACAAAGGTACAGTTGGTGGAACAAATCACGTCTGTTGTGTGCAACATCAAAGTCTTGAGATGCAACATCCGTTTCAAAATCCAAGATTGCACTGTATGACTTTTGAAAACTCGTTTATGGGGATAAAATATAACATGGTGCATCATATTTCAAAATATAGTAAATCGAATTACGACCACGGTCAAACCCCCTTTGACCAACAAAACAACATATGAAAAATTGAGCTAAAAAAGCTTTCGATGTTCCTAAATGTCATTAAGATTGAATTTCTTGGTTACCGAACTAAGATGAGATGGGTGGAACCTGTTAGTCCTATAGATCTATGAGAGAGCTTTGTTTTGACTGGTTATGGTTCTTGTTACTAAAAATGGACACAAAGTTATGGTTGGTGGAACAACCCACGTCTTTTGGGTGCAACATCGAAGTCTTGAGGTGCAATATCCGTTTGAAAATCCAAGATTGCACTGTATGACTTTTGAAAACTCGTTTATAGGGATGAAATAGAAATATAACATGGTAAATCATATTCCAAAATGTAGTAAATCGAATCGGGGCTAGTCCACGATCCAGGGGGGCGAGCCGATCAAAAATGTCACCAATTCCAAAATCCAAGTTCTGCGCGCGTTCGGGGAAATGGGAGTAGATTTTCCTTATGTGATAGCTTTGACCAAAAAGTGTGTCAGCAGACTGGTTATGTTTCTTGTCACTCCAAATAAAAACAAAGTTACGGTTGGCGGAACAACCCATGTCTGTTGGGTGCAACATCGACGTCTTGAGGTGCAACATCAGTTTGAAAATCCAAGATTGCACTATATGACTTTTGAAAACTCGTTTATGGGGATGAAATAGAAATATAACATGGTGCATCATATTTAAAAATATAGTAAATCGAATTATGACCACGGTCAAATCCCCTTTGACCAACAAAACAACATATGAAAAATTGAGATTAAAAAACTTTCGATGTTCCCAAATGTCATTAAGATTGAAATTCTTGGTTACCGAACGAAGATGAGATAGGTGTAACCTGTTAGTCCTATAGATCTATGAGAGAGCTTCGTTTTGACTGGTTATGGTTCTTGTAACTAAAAATGGACACAAAATTATGGTGGGTGGAACAACCCATGTCTTTTGGGTACAACATCGAAGTCTTGAGGTGCAACATCCGTTTGAAAATCCAAGATTGCACAGTATGACTTTTGAAAACTCGTTTATGGGGATGAAATAGAAATATAACATGGTGCATCATATTTCAAAATATCGTAAACCAAATTATGACCACGGTCAAACCCCCTTTGACCAACAAAACAACATATGAAAAATTGAGCTAAAAAAGCTTTCGATGTTCTCAAATGTCATTAAGATTGAATTTCTTGGTTACCGAACTAAGATGAGATGGTTGGAACTTGTTAGTCCTATAGATTGATGAGAGAGCTTCATTTTGACTGGTTATGGTTCTTGTAACTAAAAATGGACACAAAGTTATTGTTCGTGGAACAACCCACGTCTTCTGGGTGCAACATCGAAGTCTTGTGGTGCAACATCCGTTTGAAAATCCAAGATTGCACTGTATGACTTTTTAAAACTCGTTTATGGGGATGAAATAGAAATATAACATGGTGCATCATATTTTAAAATATAGTAAATCGAATTATGACCACGGTCAAACCCCCTTTGACCAACAAAACAACATATGAAAAATTGAGCTAAAAAAACTTTTAGATGTTCCTAAATGTCATTAAGATTGAATTTCTTGGTTACCGAACTAAGATGAGATGGGTGGAACCTATTTGTCCTATAGATCTATGAGAGAGCTCGTTTTGACTGGTTATGGTTCTTGTAACTAAAAATGGACACAAAGTTATGGTTGGTGGAACAACCCACGTCTGTTGGGGGCAAAATCGAAGTCTTGAGGTGCAACATCCATTTGAAAATCCAAGATTGCACTGTATGAATTTTAAAAACTCGTTTATGGGGATGAAATAGAAATATAACATGGTGCATCATATTTCAAAATATAGTAAATCAAATTATGATCACGGCCAAACCCCGTTTGACCAACAAAACAACATCTAAAAAATTGAGCTAAAAAAGCTTTCGATGTTCCCAAATGTCATTAAGATTGAATTTCTTGGTCACCGAACTAAGATGAGATTGGTGGAACCAGTTACTCCTATAGATCTATAAGAGAGATTCGTTTTGACTGGTAATGGTACTTCTAACTAAAAATGGACACAAAGTTATGGTTGGTGGAACAACCCACGTCTTTTAGGTGCAACATCGAAGTCTTGAGGTGCAACATCCGTTTGAAAATCTGGGATTGGACTGTTTGACTTTTGAAAACACGTTATTGGGGATGAAATAGAAATATAACTTGGTGCATCATATTTAAAAATATAGTGAATCGAATTATGACCACGATCAAACCCCCTTTGACCAACAAAACAACATATGAAAAATTGAGCTAAAAAAGCTTACGATGTTCCCAAATGTCATTAAGGCTGAATTTCTTGGTTATCGAACTAAGATGAGATGGGTGGAACCTGTTAGTCCTATAGATCTATGAGAGAGCTTGGTTTTGACTGATTATGGTTCTTGTAACTAAAAATGGACACAAAGTTATGGTTGGTGGAACAACCCACGTCTTTTGGGTGCAACATCGAAGTCTTGAGGTGCAACATCCGTTTGAAAATCCAAGATTGCACTGTATGACTTTTGAAAACTCTTTTATGGGGATGAAATAGAAATATAACATGGTGCATCATATTTCAAAATACAGTAAATCGAATATTGACCACGGTCAAACCCCCTTTGACCAACAAAACAACATATGAAAAATTGAGCTTAAAAAGCTTTCGATGTTCCCAAATGTCATTAGATTGAATTTCTTGGTTACCGAACTAAGATGAGATGGGTGGAACCTGTTAGTCCTATAGATCGATGAGAGAGCTTCGTTTTGACTGGTTATGATTCTTGTAACTAAAAATGGACACAAAGTTATGGTTGGTGGAACAACCCATGTCTTTTGGGTGCAACATCGAAGTCTTGAAGTGCAACATCCGCTTGAAAATCCAAGATTGTACTGTATGACTTTTTAAAACTCGTTTATAGGGATGAAATAGAAATATAACATGGTGCATCACATTTCAAAATATAGTAAACTGAATTATGACCACGGTCAAACCCCCTTTGACCAACAAAACAACATATGAAAAATTGAGCTAAAAAAGCTTTCGATGTTCCCAAATGTCATTAGGATTGAATTTCTTGGTTACCGAACTAAGATGAGATGGGTAGAACCTGTTAGTCCTATAGATCTATGAGAGAGCTTCGTTTTGACTGGTTATGGTTCTTGTAACTAAAAATGGACACAAAGTTACTGATCGTGGAACAACCCACGTCTTTTGGGTGCAACATCGAAGTATTGAGGTGCAACATCCGTTTGAAAATCCAATATTGCACTGCATGACTTTTGAAAACTCGTTTATAGGGATGAAATAGAAATATAACATGGTGCATCATATTTAAAAATATAGTAAATCGAATTATGATCACGGTCAAACACCCGACCAACAAAACAACATATGAAAAATTGAGCTAAAAAAGCTTTTGATGTTCCCAAATGTCATTAAGATTCAATTTCTTGGTTACCAAACTAAGATGAGATGGGTGGAACCTGTTAGTCCAATAGATCTATGAGAGAGCTTCGTTTTGACGGGTTATGGTTATTGTAAATAAAAATGGACACAAAGTTATGGTTCGTGGAACAACCCACGTCTTTTGGGTGCAACATCGAAGTCTTGAGGCGCAACATCCGTTTGAAAATCCAAGATTGCACTACATGACTTTTGAAAACTCGTTTATGGGGATGAAATAGAAATATAACATGGTGCATCATATTTAAAAATATAGTAAATCGAATTATGACCGCGGTCAAACCCCCTTTGACCAACAAAACAACATATGAAAAATTTAGCTAAAAAAGCTTTCGATGTTCCCAAATGTCATTAAGATTGAATTTCTTGGTTACCGAACGAAGATGAGATGGGTGGAACTTATTAGTCCTATAGATCTATGAGACAACCTCGTTTTGACTAGTTAAGGTTCTTGTAACTAAAAATGGACACAAAGTTATGGTTGGTGGAACAACCCACGTCTTTTGGGTGCAACATCGAAGTCTTGAGGTGCAACATCCGTTTGAAAATCCAAGATTGCACTGTATGACTTTTGAAAACTCTTTTATGGGGATGAAATAGAAATATAACATGGTGCATCATACTTCAAAATATAGTAAATCGAATATTGACCACGGTCAAACCCCCTTTGACCAACAAAACAACATATGAAAAATTGAGCTTAAAAAGCTTTCGATGTTCCCAAATGTCATTAGATTGAATTTCTTGGTTACCGAACTAAGATGAGATGGGTGGAACCTGTTAGTCCTATAGACCTATGTGAGAGCTTCGTTTAGACTGGTTATGATTCTTGTAACTAAAAATGGACACAAAGTTATGGTTGGTGGAACAGCCCACGTCTTTTGGGTGCAACATCGAAGTCTTGAGGTGCAACATTCACTTGAAAATCCAAGATTGCACTGTATGACTTTTTAAAACTCGTTTATGGGGATGAAATAGAAATATAACATGGTGCACCATATTTCAAAATATAGTAAATTGAATTATGACCACGGTCAAACGCCCTTTGAAAAACAAAACAACATATGAAAAATTGAGCTAAAAAAGCTTTCGATGTTCCCAAATGTTATTAAAATTTAATTTCTTGGTTACTGAACTAAGATGAGATGGGTGGAACCTGTTAGTCCTATAGATCTATGAGAGAGCTTCGTTTTGACTTGTTATGGTTCTTGTAACTAAAAATGGACACAAAGTTATGGTTCGTGGAACAACCCACGTCTTTTGGGTGCAACATCGAAGTCTTAAGGTGCAACATCCGATTGAAAATCCAAGATTGCACTGCATGACTTTTGAAAATTCGTTTATGGGGATGGAATAGAAATATAACATGGGGAATCATATTTCAAAATATAGTAAATCGAGCCGGGGCTAGTCCACGATCCAGGGGGGCGAGCCGATCAAAAATGTCACCAATTCCAAAATCCAAGTTCTGCGCACGTTCAGGGAAACGGGAGTAACTTCCAATCCGTAAGTCGGTTTTGCCCAAACGAAAGCTCCACCTCAATCTCAGTCAGAGGGTTACAAGGGTTACAGAGCATAGCTCTGTAATTGATGCTTTCTGGCCCAAAAGAGGTCGTCTAATAGGAGTTCCAGGCATGTTTATGTTGATGTTGCGATTTCGACCAAATCGCTCTATGATGTTCTCTGTACCTGAGCGCGTTGCTTATTTAGATTTTTCGTATGTGATAGCTTTGACCAAAAAGTGTGTAACTCAAAATAAAAACAAAGTTATGGTTGGCGGAACAACCCATGTCTGTTGGGTGCAACATCGACGTCTTGAGGTGCAACATCAGTTTGAAAATCCAAGATTGCACTATATGACTTTTGAAAACTCGTTTATGGGGATGAAATAGAAATATAACATGGTGCATCATATTTCAAAATATAGTGAATCGAATTATGACCACGGTCAAACCCCCTTTGACCAACAAAACAACATACGAAAAATTGAGCTAAAAAAGCTTTCGATGCTCCCAAATGTCATTAATATTGAATTTCTTGGTTACCGAACGAAGATGAGATGGGTGGAACCTGTTAGTCCTATAGATCTATGAGAGAGCTTCGTTTTGACTGGTTATGGTTCTTGTAACTAAAAATGGACACAAAGTTATGGTTGGTGGAACAACCCACGTCTTTTGGGTGCAACATCGAAGTCTTGAGGTGCAACATCCATTTGAAAATCCAAGATTGCACTGTATGCCTTTTGAAAACTCGTTTATGGGGATGAAATAGAAATATAACATGGTGCATCATATTTCAAAATATAATAAATCGAATTATGACCGCGGTCAAACCCTCTTTGACCAACAAAACAACATATGAAAAATTGAGCTAAAAAAGCTTTCGATGTTCCCAAATGTCATTAAGATTGAATTTCTTGGTTACTGAACTAAGATGAGATGGTGGAACCTATTAGTCCTATAATCTATGGGAGAGCTTCGTTTTGACTGGTTATGGTTCTTGTAACTAAAAATGGACACAAGGTTATGGTTCGTGGAACAACCGGCGTCTTTTGGGTGCAACATGGAAGTCTTGAGGTGCAACATCCGTTTGAGAATCCAAGATTGCACTGTATGACTTTTGAAAACTGGTTTATGGGGATAAAACAGAAATATAACATGGTGCATCATATTTCAAAATATAGTACATCGAATTATGACCACACTCCAAACCCCCTTTGACCAACAAAACAACATATGAAAAATTGAGCTAAAAAAGCTTTCGATGTTCCCAAATGTCATTAAGATTGAATTTCTTGGTTACCGAACAAAGACGAGATGGGTGGAACCTGTAGGTCTTATAGATCTATGAGAGAGCTTCGTTTTGACTGGTTATCGTTCTTGTAAATAAAAATGGACACAAAGTTACAGTTGGTGGAACAAATCACGTCTGTTGTGTGCAACATCAAAGTTTTGAGGTGCAACATCCGTTTCAAAATCCAAGATTGCACTGTATGACTTTTGAAAACTCGTTTATGGGGATGAAATAGAAATATAACATGGTGCATCATATTTCAAAATATAGTAAATCGAATTATGCCCACGGTCAAACCCCCTTTGACCAACAAAACAACATATGAAAAATTGAGCTAAAAAAGCTTTCGATGTTCCTAAATGTCATTAAGATTGAATTTCTTGGTTACCGAACTAAGATGAGATGGGTGGAACCTGTTCGTCCTATAGATCTATGAGAGAGCTTCGTTTTGACTGGTTATGGTTCTTGTTACTAAAAATGGACACAAAGTTATGGTTGGTGGAACAACCCACGTCTTTTGGGTGCAACATCGAAGTCTTGAGGTGCAATATCCGTTTGAAAATCCAAGATTGCACTGTATGACTTTTGAAAACTCGTTTATAGGGATGAAATAGAAATATAACATGGTAAATCATATTAAAAAATGTAGTAAATCGAGCCGAGGATAGTCCACGTTCTAGGGGGCGAGCCGATTAAAAATGTCACCAATTCCAAAATCCAAGTTCTGCGCGCGTTTACGGGGACGGGAGTAACTTTCCAATCCGTAAGTTCGTTTTGCCCAAACGAAAGCTCCACCTGAAGCTAAGTCAGAGGGCTACAAGGGTTACAGAGAACAGCTCCGTAATTGATCCTTTCGGGCCTAAAAGAGGTCGTCTAATAGGAGTTTCGTGCATGTTTATGTTGATGTTGCGATTTAGACCAAATCGCTCAATGATGTTCTCAGTACCTGAGCGCGTTGCTTATTTAGATTTTCCGTATGTGATAGCTTTGACCAAAAAGTGTGTCAATAGACTGGTTATGTTTCTAGTCACTCAAAATAAAAACAAAGTAATTGTAACAACCCAGAAAAATGTGAACCAATTTGAAAATTTTATTTTTAGAAATTTTGTTGAAGATTCAGTCTAGATTTAAAATTTCCAATTTTAAATAATTGGAAAACAGTTAAAAGTAGTCATTTTCCAAACGACCTCTGTTTTCGACGAAACCACTTTTGTTGGAACCAGAATGTCAAATTATGGTTAAGTTTAATTTTCCATAATTTTTAGAATTAGTATGTGAGCACGGTAAATATAAACGTGTTTGGTCAGAGTTAGTTGAATTGGGTCGACCTGAAAATAGCCATTTTTCAAACGATCTCAGAATTCGACGAAATTGGTTTTGTTAGGACCGTATCGTCAAAACAAAGCCAAAAATATTTTTTCTGGATTTTTCTGAGTTCGTATGTAGCCCCGGAAAAATTAAGAAGTACGTTCGAATTTAATATTAAAGAATTATTTTAAAAATAAAAGAAACATGCTATTAACTTCAGAATTGGACTTCGGCACTAGCACCATCGCGTTCAGAAGACGTCAAAACATATTATTCAATAGTCATTGGGCTCCGTTTGGAGTTCGGACGAAAAAACCCTAATTTTGGATTTAATAAAATAAAAGAATAAAAGAATAAATACACTTAGGAATACCCGTATATATACGTACGCAGTCTTCTTACTCTTCCCCGTTTGTTTTCAGCGCCGCCTAACCCATTTCCATCAAAATTTCAAACTTCGCTTCCTCCTTCGTTTCTCAACGAAATTCTATGCCGTAGGGCTACTTTCGAAGATATTCTCGTGCTCTTCGATCTCAGACCGGAATCAAAGCTTCCCGTGGCCTGTAGCCGCCGCCCCGACCACCCAATAACGCTGCCTTCTTCCCTCCGCCGGGCCCACCACGCTACGCCGCAACCCACCCCCTTCCTGGCGCACGTGCGCCACTCCAAGGCAGTCCATCTCCAACAAACCGCTCCTCAAACCGTTGACTATATCTCCTGCAAATCGGATTCAAAGATTTGAACAAAAACTGAAAATAAAGGTATGAACATTTCAGATTTTGCGACGCTTTTATCTGTTATAATAGCAGTTGTTAAAACCAGAAATTGATAATTTGTTCATACGAACACCAAACTGAAATTTTTCAGATCCGGTTGAACCGTAGCATCGAATAGAACTTCTTGAAAGCAATTGGGACCAATTCTGAACACGTTTGAATTTTAGATCTATATCCAATCGAGATGAGATTTTTTTTTTAATAATTAAATCAATTTAATTATTATTCTCTAGTTATTTAAATATGTTGAATTGTCCATGAGCTAGATCTATGATGTGATAAAATTCTGATTAATTGATCTGTTATTGTGTATGTTGTATGAGGTTAGATCTGATAGTCAAAACCTTAGATCTACATATGGTAGAAAATTAGAACCAATTATTTGTTTAAATATTTGGTCGTATTATGTTGTGGTTATTCTGTGAATCGTGTAAAAATATGTATATCACCCTGTTGAGTTTGGATGGATTAGATCATGTTAGATTAATTAAACATTGTTATGTGGTTGTTGATTTGATATATAACGTTATGGTAAAGATTGAGTTTTCATTTAAATTAAAGTATGAAATTTACACCGCAAAGAAATTACATTATTTTTAATGTAATTAAAATATGATATTACACTGTAAAAGAAATTACCCTTATTTTTTAAATATGATAAATGACATGAATTTACGTTGTAAATTCAATTTACATTTTATTATGTAACTTATGACATGAATTTACGGTGTAAATTAAATTTACATTTTATTATGTAACTTATGACATGAATTTACGTTGTAAATTAAACTTACCTTTTTATTATGTAACTTAAGACATGAATTTACACTGTAAATAAAAATGAGAGTTTACATTGAAAATAAAAAAGTACATTTTTCACATGTAATAAAGATGAGAGTTTACATTGAAAATAAAAAGTACATTTTCACATGTAATAAAGATGAGAGTTTACATTGAAAAAAAGTACATTTTTCATATGTAATAAAGATGAGAGTTTACACTGAAATAAGAAGTACATTTTTCATATGTAATAAAGATGAGAGTTTACATTGAAAAAAAAAGTACATTTTTCATATGTAATAGAGGTGAGAGTTTACATTGAAAATAAGAAGTACGTTTTTCATATGTAATAAAGATGAGAGTTTACATTGAAAAAAAAAGTACATTTTTCATATGTAATAGAGATGAGAGTTTACACTGAAAATAAGAAGTACATTTTTCATATGTAATAGAGATGATAATTTAAGTTGGAAATTAAAAGAAAATTTTTCATATGTAAATAAGAATGATAATTTACTCTCTTTTTTTCGCAAAAGGTTTTCCATTAAACAACAAACTATTACAGGACCTATTACAGAAGAAAAAACAAACAACAAACCAAAAGATGCCTACAAATGCACATAACAAAGGCAACACAAAACAAAGAACAGAACAAAAGAGAAAAGCCGAACTGACAAAACTAAACATAATTCCTATCACCAATCTGGAGCACCACCGTAAACCAAAGGCCGAAGAGCAACAGAGACAGCTAGACCCAGTAGCAAGCAACAGAAAAGGCTTGGACATGCTCCCATTCAACCAGATACAAAGCAGAATCCAAACTTTTAAACAAATTACCCAATGATCAACGAAAATCAGTACCTTCAAGTCTCGGGACAGATCACAAATTGTGAAGAACAAGCCGACATCATAGAATACAAAGAGAGCCTCCACACCATAAAATGTCAGCACAATCATCCTAAAGACTGATGAAGCCGAGTCACAAGCAACAGTCCACCGAAATGTGACGAACACACTACTGTGAGGAAGATAGAAAGCTTACAAGACAAAGAATGACGTGACACAATATAGATCGTGGTAGAAGGCGTTACTGCACTCCAGATAAGAAACAGAGATAGGCAGCAAATTCTGAAGCAAGACTTTTAGATAAAATTGACGGATTGGGCCCAATATAAGCATGAAGATGGAAGAAAAGGTTGAAATGAAGGGGAGCCTGCAGATCGATGCACTGGTCCCGAAACCAAATACAAGCAACAACCGTCAACAAGAAACACGAACTCAAGAAACTGCAAAGATAACCCAAACTCAATTCAAAACCAGATCTGAGAATAAATTGCTAAACCAACCAACTCACATTGCTGAACCAACAAACCCTAGCTAAGAGGGGCTCAAGAGCATCAACGATTGAGACTAGCAGCCAATGGAATCAGATCTGAAAGAGAAGGCATGACTGAGTTGACGAATATGCTGTTACAAAACTGGTGATAGGAAACGATAAAGGAAAAAAGGGAAACGAAAACTGAGAAAAAACAAACGAAAAACACACAGTGGATGAGGAGACAAGGATAAGGAAGACGATTTGAGGTGACGGAGGGAAGAGGATGAAAAGACGAAGATAAGAGATGAATGATAGGCGGCGGCGGAAACCCTACCCATTAAAAGACTCTCAAAACTGCCAAGCTTTTTTTTCCAACTGTTATCCCGTTGTTCATATATGTATTGTAATGAGAATGATAATTTACATTGAAATTAAAAGAACATTTTTCATATGTAAATAAGAAAGAGAATTTACATTGAAAATAAAAGAACATCATTATATGTAAATTAAGAATGATAATTTACATTGTAAATTAAGAGTACATTTTTTATATGTAGTTAAGAAGAGAACCTACATGTAAATTTAAAAGTACATTTTTAATGTAATCGAAGGGTAGGATTTTACATACTAAATTAAAGGACAAATTTTGACATGTGATGTTTATTACCATTTACATTGTAATTAAAAAGAGGATTTTACATTGTAATTAAAGAATAGGAATTTTACATTATAATGTTAATTACCATTTACCTTGTAAATAAAAAAAAGGAGATTTTACTTTGTGATTAAAAGAATAAATTGAACGATGAATTAAAATTTACATTTTAATGTAAATGTAAGATTAAAAGAATAAATTGAACGATGAATTAAAATTTACATTTTAATGTAAATGTAAGATTAAAAGAATAAACTGAACAATGAATTAAAATTTACATTTTAATGTAAATGTAAGATTGAAAGAATAAATTGAACGATGAATTAAAATTTACATTTTAATGTAAATGTAAGATTAAAAGAATAAATTGAACGATGAATTAAAATTTACATTTTAATGTAAATGTAAGATTAAAAGAATAAATTGAACGATGAATTAAAATTTACATTTTAATGTAAATGTAGGATTAAAAGAATGAATTGAACGATGAATTAAAATTTACATTTTAATGTAAATGTAAGATTAAAAGAATGAATTAAACGTTGAAATAGAATTTACATTTTAATGTAAATTAAAGAAATAGAAGAAATAAAAGGAAGAATTCATCGTAGAATTATAATTTACATTTTTCATGTAAATAAAGGGATGAAAGGATAAAAGAATGAAAATGTACATAAGAATAAAGAGTTAAACGATTTATATTTATATATTTATATACAAATATAATTAAAATTAAACGAATCGAGCGCGGTAGTTCGCGTTTTGAAATCGTACTTTTAAACGACTATACCAAAAGATCCGTCCGTCGGATTTTCCCAAAACTGGAACCGTTAGGACCGTCTTGGGAAGATCTTTCCAACGATATAAACTACGTTAAAATCCAATGGTTAGATGTTAAGAAATGTGTAAATTAAAATTGGTTGAAAACAGCGCCACGGTCGCCCATTGACCCGAAGCGTCGTTATATAGTGATTTAACTATTTTAAATAATTGGAAATAGGAATTAATCGTTATAAAATAATATTAACGATAAGAAAGGATTTTCAATATATATTTATATATGAGAATTATTTGGAAAGTCCGAGTTACTCTCATTCTAAATAATCAAACGACGTTAAGAATCGAAGTACGAAGACGGCGTATGAAGACCGTAAATCTTCCCTCGAAAGGACAACGATCAAGGTCCTGAATTGAATTGCTCCCAATTCAAGGGTCGGGGTAATTGCCCAAACGTACGTGTTGATTTCACGGATATGCGGGTACCTCCTTTCCGTACTGAACATACGGAACGAGAGTATCTCCAGTTTCGTTCAGACCTAGAACGGTCTTACAAATGGAATGGGTGTCCGACATTGGACTCCTTTATATTGTATTTATTAATTATTTGCCGAATGTATGAATGTTTGGTGGTGGAGAATTTATTCTCTTGCTTAACACCCTTTTGTATATTTGGCAAAGGATTGATAGTGTGATATGGAGTGTCAGTGTGGCATACCAAGATGCAATGATCAAGGTTTCTTGTTGAAAAGTAGAACCTTGTGGTGACGATCAAAGCACAACTTGAATAAGCACAGCTTTGTGTACATCGTGACTTCGCGAGCCTCACAACCCGGTTGAGTCTAAAACGGGAGAAGGGAACGCAGGGAGAGCAGCACGTTTCTTTCTAGCTAGAAGTAGTGTCAGTGCTTAAACTGGCTGATATTTTACTTATGTGGATGATGGAATGAGGCGCCTCAGATATTAGGTCCTATAGGACCGGGAAACATGTGCTCAGGAATAACTAATCCGCAAAATCGTATGCGCGGACCGGCCCTGTAGGATCCAAGGGTTAACGGTGGGTAATCCTGAGACATTAGCTAGAGTGTCTCGAATCGGTAAGGAGCTCCTCCCTAGCCTTGACTTATGATGGAAACCCAATTCCCAATACGACCCTACGGACTTGATTGTATTACTAGTATGGAGGCATAGTAGGATGGGGTACTATGCTTCCTAGGATTAATACATTTACTTTGATTGTTTGAAATATATATACACTAATGATAATATTAGATTCGTATTTATCGTACTAAGCATGTTTAATCACCATAAAGTAAAACTCTATCCTCTGGTGTGCGTTGCATTTTGTGATGGGACCTGAGTCTTATGGTGATTCCATTTTTCCAAAAGCATTGCGTTATTTCACGATTTACTTATTGTTTGTTCTATCACTTTAATTTATGCACGGAAATCCATTGGGATAAAACCCGTTCCGTGTTAGCGACGTGGTCTTTGGATTGCTTTATTACTATTAGTTAAATTAGTTAAGAATTCTCACACCAGTCCCACGACTGACCCGTTGTTTGTTTCCACCTTTTGCAAACTCGGGTGCCCTCTTTCCTACACGGGCAGCCAAGTAACAGGTTGTACTTTCTTTGGAGTTGCTGTCTTTGGAGCTTTCTTGGTGTTGCTTAGTTGAGGTGATGATTTGGAGTTATGAAGACTATCTATCATTTATCTTTTACTGCATTTTATCTTTAGACTTTGAGACATCCGAACTTATTCTATTTCTTGTTGTTCTATTTTGAAGTTTGAAACTTAATTCCTTTTGCTAAACTTGATGTAATAGCTTAGAATTATGTGACTGTGGACTTTCTGTGGTTGATGACATTATATTTCCGTTGCTATGATGTTGTTATTCTATGAATTTCCTATGCTATGTTGTTTCTATGATTTGTATTATTGTATTTATGTTTTATTCCAAATGATCATCTCTTACTTTCATTCCATGGAAGTTTGGGGTTATCACAGTTGGTATTAGAGCTTTGGTTTACAAAGCGGAATATGACATATCTATAATAATCCGTTTACATGGAATCTCTAATATTCCATGGCGAACATTTCAGAAGAATACATAATAGTCAGTCACTTTATCACCATCTTTTTATCTATCCTTTTATCTTTATCATTTCTAAAAATCATCATTAAAGTTGTTCTGACTCTTTCCTTGATCGTACAGAACTAACTAGAAAATGAGTACTCGTGCTGCTAGAGCTAGAAGAAGGCAAAATACTACCGTAACCGAGGAGCCCACTGTCCAATAACCACCACCACCACCGCAGCCCTTTGACTTGGTGAGGGTAGCGAAGGATTTTAAGAATTTAGAAGGATTTCCATTCACCGGTACGGAGACCGTGACACAGGCTCAGGCATGGCTCAAGAATTGTGAAAAGATATTTAGAGCGCTAGATCTAGATGATCAGAGGAAGAGATTCACTGCTGCATGGCATCTCCAGGGCGAAGATCAGAATTAGTGGGAAGTAGTCAATATAGGAGGAGATGAAGAAAATATGACTTGGACCAAATTTAAAGAGCTATTTACTAAAAAGTATATTGCAAGGCGAGAGTTGGAAAGGCTTCAAGATGAGTTCGTCAACTTGAAACAAGGCGACAAGACTATTTCTGAATATGTAAGAAGATTTGAAGACCTGTCTCGTTATGCCCCAGAGTTGATTTAGGATGACCTTCAAAAGAACAAGAGGTTTGTAAATGGCCTCGCAAGGAAGTACATGGAAAGAGTCACTGTACACATTCATATTTCTTTCGATAAGCTGATCGAGTTTGCCTGTCGCTATGAGGAGAAGGACAAGAAGAGTTCCCAACAAGATAGAGAAGGGAGCTAATACAACAATAATAAGAGGAAGCAAGCTGAAAAGAAGACTGATGGAAGCAGTTCTAGAGCTGTTAAAACTCATGATAAGACTGAGATTCAATGCTACGACTGCCAGAAGTTTGGACACCATAGCATGGACCGCAGGAATCCAAAGGAAGCCAGAAGAGAGGACACTAGAAAATCCTATAACTACCACGAAAAGGGTCACATCAAACTTAATTGTCCACTATTGAGGAGTTCCCAAGTTACCCATGTGTACGAGGGAGAAAGTGCACCATCTTCTTCCGCACCTACTTCTTCTAAAGGTGCAGGTAAGCCTATTGTTTTGGGTGGTACTATTTCTGTTAAAAACATTCTCTGTGTTGGTACCTACTCTTCTATTTTTCCTTTCTCCTTTTTGAGGACGAAAAGTTCTTAAGTGGGGGAGATTGTAACAACCTAGAAAAATGTGAACCAATTTGAAAATTTTATTTTTAGAAATTTTGTTGAAGATTGAGTCCGGATTTAAAATTTCCAATTTTAAATAATTGGTAAATAGTTAAAAATAGTCATTTTCCAAACGACCTCCGTTTTTGACGAAACCACTTTTGTTGGAACCGGAATGTCAAATTATGGTTAAGTTTAATTTTCCATAATTTTTAGAATTAGTATGTGAGCATGGTAAATATAAACGTGTTTGGTCAGAGTTAGTTGAATTGGGTCGACATGAAAATAGCCATTTTTCAAACGATCTCAGAATTCGACGAAACTGGTTTTTTTGGGACCGTATCGTCAAAACAAAGCCAAAAATAATTTTTTGATTTTTCTGAGTTCGTATGTGGCCCCGAAAAAATTAAGAAGTACGTTCGAATTTAATATTAAAGAATTATTTTAAAAATAAAAGAAACATGCTGTTAACTTCAGAATTGGACTTCGACACTAGTGCCATCGCGTTCAGAAGACGTGAAAACATATTGTTCGACAGTCGTTGGGCTCCGTTTGGAGTTCGGACGAAAAAACCCTAATTTTGGATTTAACAAAATAAAAAAATAATAAAAGAAATACACTTAGGAATACCCGTATATATACATACGTAGTCTTCTTCCTCTTCCCCTTTTGTTTTCAGCGCCGCCTAATCCATTTCCATCAAAATTTCAAACTTCGATTCCTCCTTCGTTTCTCAACGAAATTCTACGCCGTAGGGCTACTTTCGAAGAGATTCTCGTGCTCTTCGATCTCAGACCAGAATCAAAGCTTCCCGTGGCCTGTAGCCGCCGCCCCGACCACCCAAAACCTCCGCCTTCTTCCCTCCGTCGGGCCCACCACGCTGCGCCGCAACCGATCCCCTTCCTGGCGCACGTGCGCCGCTCCAAGGCGGTCCATCTCCAACAAACCGCTCCTAAAACCGTTGACTATATCTCCTGTAAATCGGATTCAAAGATTTGAACAAAAACTGAAAATAAAGGTATGAACATTTCAGATTTTGCGACGCTTTTATCTATTACAATAGCAGTTGTTAAAATCAGATATTGATAATTTGTTCATACGAACACCAAACTGAAAATTTTCAGATTCGGTTGAACCGTAGCATCGAATAGAACTTCTTGAAAGCAATTGGGACCAATTCTGAACACGTTTGAATTTCAGACCTGTATCCAATCAAGGTGACATTTTTTTTAAATAATTAAATCAATTTAATTATTATTCTCTAGTTATTTAAATATGTTGAATTGTCCATGAGCTAGATCTATGATGTGATGATTGATTGATCTATTATTGTGTATGTTGTATGAGGTTAGATCTGATAGTCAAAACCTTAGATCTACGTATGGTAGAAAATTAGAACCAATTATTTGTTTAAATATTTGGTCATATTATGTTGTGGTTATTTTGTGAATCGTGTAAAAATATGTATATCATCCTATTGAGTTTGGATGGATTAGATCATGTTAGATTAATTAAACATTGTTATGTGGTTGTTGAATTGAGATATAACGTTATGGTAAAGATTGAGTTTTCATTTAAATTAAAGTATGAAATTTACACCGCAAAGAAATTACATTATTTTTAATGTAATTAAAATATGATATTACACTGTAAAAGAAATTACCCTTATTTTTTAAATATGATAAATGACATGAATTTACGTTGTAAATTCAATTTACATTTTATTATGTAACTTATGAAATGAATTTTCGTTGTAAATTAAATTTTCATTTTATTATGTAACTTATGACATGAATTTACATCGTAAATTAAACTTAACTTTTTATTATGTAGCTTAAGACATGAATTTACACTGTAAATAAAAATTTATTTTATTATGTGACTTAAGACATGAGAGTTTACATTGAAAATAAAAAGTACATTTTCACATGTAATAAAGATGAGAGTTTACATTGAAAATAAAAAAGTACATTTTTCATATGTAATAAATTTGAGAGTTTACATTGAAAATAAAAAGTACATTTTTCATATGTAATAAAGATGAGAGTTTACATTGAAAATAAAAAAGTACATTTTTCACATGTAATAAAGATTAGAGTTTACATTGAAAATAAAAAGTACATTTTTCACGTGTAATAAAGATGAGAGTTTACATTGAAAAAAGTACATTTTTCATATGTAATGGAGATGAGAGTTTACACTGAAAATAAGAAGTACATTTTTCATATGTAATAAAGATGCGAGTTTACATTGAAAATAAAAAAAAGTACATTTTTCATATGTAATAGAGATGAGAGTTTACATTGAAAATAAGAAGTACATATTTCATATGTAATAAAGATGAGAGTTTACATTGAAAATAAAAAAAATAAAAAGTACATTTTTCATATGTAATAGAGATGAGAGTTTACATTGAAAATAAGAAGTACATTTTTCATATGTAATAGAGATGAGAATTTAAGTTGGAAATTAAAAGAACATTTTTCATATGTAAATAAGAATGATAATTTACATTGAAATTAAAAGAACATTTTCATATGTAAATAAGAAAGAGAATTTACATTGAAAATAAAAGAACATTTTTATATGTAAATTAAGAATGATAATTTACATTGTAAATTAAGAGTACATTTTTTATATGTAGTTAAGAAGAGAACCTACATGTAAATTTAAAAGTACATTTTTAATGTAATCAAAGGGTAGGATTTTACATAGTAAATTAAAGGACAAAATTTGACATGTGATGTTTATTACCATTTACATTGTAATTAAAAAGAGGATTTTACATTGTAATTAAAGAATAGGAATTTTACATTATAATGTTAATTACCATTACTTTGTAAATAAATAAAAAGGAGATTTTACTTTGTGATTAAAAGAATAAATTGAACGATGAATTAAAATTTACATTTTAATGTAAACGTAAGATTAAAAGAATAAATTGAACGATGAATTAAAATTTACATTTTAATGTAAATGTAAGATTAAAAGAATAAATTGAACGATGAATTAAAATTTACATTTTAATGTAAATGTAAGATTAAAAGAATAAATTGAACGATGAATTAAAATTTACCTTTTAATGTAAATGTAAGATTAAAATAATAAACTGAACGATGAATTAAAATTTACATTTTAATGTAAATGTAAGATTAAAAGAATGAATTGAACGATGAATTAAAATTTACATTTTAATGTAAATGTAATATTAAAAGAATGAATTAAACGTTGAAAAAGAATTTACATTTTAATGTAAATTATAAAAATAGAAGAAATAAAAGGAAGAATTCATCGTAGAATTATAATTTACATTTTTCATGTAAATAAAGGGATGAAAGGATAAAAGAATGAAAATGTACATAAGAATAAAGAGTTAAACGATTTATATTTATATATTTATATACAAATATAATTAAAATTAAACGAATCGAGCGCGGTAGTTCGCGTTTTGAAATCGTACTTTTAAACGACTATACCAAAAGATCCGACCGTCGGATTTTCCCAAAACTGGAACCGTTAGGACCGCCTTGGGAAGATCTTCCCAACGATATAAACTACGTTAAAATCCAACGGTTAGATGTTGAGAAATGTGTAAATTAAAATTGGTTGAAAATAGCGCCAGGGTCGCCCATTGACCCGAAGCGTCGTTATATAGAGATATAACTATTTTAAATAATTGGAAATAGGAATTAATCGTTATAAAATAATATTAACGATATGGAAGCATTTTCAATATATATTTTTATACGAGAATTATTTGGAAAGTCCGAGTTACTCTCATTCCAAATAATCAAACGATGTTAAGAATCGAAGTACGAAGACGGCGTATGAAGACCGTAAATCTTCCCTCGAATGGACAATGATCAAGGTCCTGAATTGACTTGCTCCCAATTCAAGGGTCGGGGTAATTGCCCAAACGTACGTGTTGATTTCACGGATATGAAGGTACCTCCTTTCCGTACTAAACATACGGGACGAGAGTATCTCCAGTTTCGTTCAGACCCATAACGGTCTTATAAATGGAATGGGTGTCCGACATTGGACTCCTTTATATTGTATTTATTAATTATTTGCCGAATGTATGAACGTTTGGTGGCGGAGAATTTATTCTCTTGCTTAACACCCTTTTTGTATATTTGGCAAAGGATTGATAGTGTGATATGGAGTGTCAGTGTGGCATACCAAGATGCAATGATCAAGGTTTCTTGTTGAAAAGCAGAACCTTGTGGTGACGATTAAAGCACAGCTTGAATAAGCATAACTTTGTGCACAGCGTGACTTCGCGAGCCTCACAACCCGGTTGAGTCTAAAACGGGATAAGGGAACGCAGGGAGAGCAGCATGTTTCTTTCTAGCTAGAAGTAGTGTCGGTGCTTAAACTGGCAGATATTTTACTTATGTGGATGATGGAATAAGGCGCCTCGGATATTAGGTCATATAGGACCGGGAAACATGTGCTCAGGAATAACTAATCCGCAAAATCGTACGTATGGACCGGCCCTGCAGTATCCAAGGGTTAACTGTGGGTAATCCTGAGACATTAGCTAGAGTGTCTCGAATCGGTAAGGAGCTCCTCCCTAGCCTTGACTTATGATAGAAACCCAACTCCCAATACGACCCTACGGACTTGATTGTATTACTAGTGTGGAGGCATAGTAGGATGAGGTACTATGCTTCCTAGGATTAATACATTTACTTTGATTGTTTGAAATATATATACACTAATGATAATATTAGATTCGTATTTATCGTACTAAGCATGTTTAATCACCATAAGGTAAAACTCTATCCTCTTGTGTGCGTTGCATTGTGTGATAGGACCTGAGTCTTATGGTGATTCCATTTTTCCAAAAGCATTTTGTTATTTCATGATTTACTTATTGTTTGTTCTGTCACTTTAATTTATGCACGGAAATCCATTGGAATAAAACCCGTTCGGCGTTAGCGGTGTGGTCTTTGGATTGCCTTATTACTATTAGTTAAATTAGTGAAGAATTCTCACACCAGTCCCACGACTGACCCGTTGTTTGTTCTGTGATTTTTATTATTGTATTTATGTTGTATTCCAAATGATCATCTCTTACTTTCATTCCATGGAAGTTTGGGGTTATCACAGTTATGGTTGGCGGAACAACCCATGTCTGTTAGGTGCAACATCGACGTCATGAGGTGCAACATCAGTTTGAAAATCCAAGATTGCACTGTATGAATTTTGAAAACTCGTTTATGGGTATGAAATAGAAATATAACACGGTGCATCATATTTCAAAATATAGTAAATCGAATTATGACCACGGTCAAACCCCCTTTGACCAACAAAACAACATGTGAAAAATTGAGCTAAAAAACTTTCGAAGTTCCCAAATGTCATTAAGGTTGAATTTCTTGGTCACTGAACTAAGATGAGATGGGTGGAACCAGTTACTCCTATAGATCTATGAGAGAGCCTCATTTTGATTGGTTACGGTTCTTGTAATTAAAAATGGACACAAAGTTATGGTTGGTGGAACAACCCACGTCTGTTGGGGGCAACATCGAAGTCTTAAGGTTCAACATCCGATTGAAAATCCAATATTGCACTGTATGACTTTTGAAAACTCGTTTATGGGGATGAAATGGAAATATAACATGGTGCATCATATTTCAGAATATAGTAAATCTAATTATGACCACGGTCAAACCCCCTTTGACCAACAAATCAACATATGAAAAATTGAGCTAAAAAAGCTTTCGATGTTCCCAATTGTCATGAAGATTGAATTTTGTGGTCACCGAACTAAGATAATATGGGTGCAACCAGTTACTCCTATAGATCTATAAGAGAGCTTCGTTTTGGCTGGTTACGGTTCTTGTAACTAAAAATGGACACAAAGTTATGGTTGGTGGAACAACCCACGTCTTTTGGGTGCAACATCGAAGTCTTGAGGAGCAACATCCATTTGAAAATCCAAGATTGCACTGTATGACTTTAGAAAACCCGTTTATGGGGATGAAATAGAAATATAACATGGTGCATCATATTCCAAAATATAACGAATCGAATTATGACCACAGTCAAACCCCCTTTGACCATCAAAACAGCATATGAAAAATTGAGCTAAAAAAGCTTTCGATGTTCCCAAATGTCATTAAGACTGAATTTCTTGGTTACCGAACGAAGATGAGATGGGTGGAACCTGTTAATCTTATAGACCTATGAGAGAGCTTCGTTTTGACTGGTTATGGTTCTTGTAACTAAAAATGGACACAAAGTTATGGTTGGTGGAAACAACCCACGTCTTTTTGGTGCAACATCAAAGTCTTGAGGTGCAACATCCATTTGAAAGTCCAAGATTGCACTGCATGACTTTTGAAAACTCGTTTATGGGAATGAAATAGAAATATAACATGGTGTATCATATTTCAAAATATAGTATATCGAATTATGACCACGGTCAAACCCCCTTTGACCAACAAAACAACATATGAAAAATTAAGCTAAAAAAGCTTTCGATGTTCCCAAATGTCATTAAGATTTAATTTCTTGGTTACCGAACGAAGATGAGATGGGTGGAACTTGTTAGTCCTACAGATCTATGAGAGAGCTTCGTTTTGACTGGTTATGGTTCTTTTAACTAAAAGTGGACACAAAGTTATGGTTGGTGGAACAACCCACGTCTTTTGGGTGCAACATCGAAGTCTTGAGGTGCAACATCCGTTTGAAAATCCAAGATTGCACTGCATGACTTTTGAAAACCGGTTTATGGGGATGAAATAGAAATATAACATGGTGCATCATATTTCACAATATAGGGAATCGAATTATGATCACGGTCATACCCCCTTTGACCAACAAAACAACATATGAAAAATTGAGCTTAAAAAGCTTTCGATGTTCCCAAATGTCATTAAGATTGAATTTCTTGGTTACCGAACGAAGATGAGATGGGCGGAACCTGTTAGTCCAATAGATCTATTAGAGAGCTTCGTTTTGACTGGTTAGGGTTGTTGTAACTAAAAATGGACACAAAGTTATGGTTGGTGGAACAACCCCCATCTGTTGGGTGCAACATCCATTTGAAAATCCTGAATGACTTTTGAAAACTCATTTATGGGGATGAAATAGAAATATAACATGGTGCATCATATTTCAAAATATAGCGAATCGAATTATAACCACGGTCAAACCCCCTTTGACCAACAAAACAACATATGAAAAATTGAGCTAAAAAAGCTTTCGATGTTCCCAAATGTCATTAAGATTGAATTTCTTGGTTACCGAACTAAGATGAGATGGGTGGAACCTGTTAGTCTTATATATCTATGGGAGAGCTTCGTTTTTACTGGTTATAGTTCTTGTAACTAAAAATGGACACAAAGTTATGGTTGGTGGAACAACCCACCTCTTTTGGGTGCAACATCGAAGTCTTGAGTTGCAACATCCGTTTGAAAATCCAAGATTGCACTGCATGACTTTTGAAATCTCATTTATGGGGATGAAATAGAAATATGACATGGTACATCATATTTCAAAATATAGCGAATAAAATTATGACCACGGTCAAACCCTCTTTGACCAACAAAACAACATATGAAAAATTGAGCTAAAAAACCTTTCGATGTTCCCAAATGTCATTAAGATTGAATTTCTTGGTCAACGAACTACGATGAGATGGATGGAACCTGTTAGTCTTATAGATCTATGAGAGAGCTTCGTTTTGACTGGTTATGGTTCTTGTAACTAAAAATGGACACAAAGTTATGGTTGGTGGAACAACCCACGTCTTTTGGGTGCAACATCGAAGTCTTGAGGTGCAACATTCGTTTGAAAATCGAAGATTGCACTGCATGAGTTTTGAAAATTCGTTTATGGGGATGAAATAGAAATACAACATGGTGCATCATATTTCAAAATATAGCGAATCGAATTATGACCACGATCAAAACCGCTTTGACCAACAAAACAACATATGAAAAATTAAGCTAAAAAACCTTTCGATGTTCCCTAATGTCATTAAGATTGAATTTCTTGGTTACCGAACTAAGATGAGATGGGTGGAACCTTTTAGTCCTATAGATCTATGAGAGAGCTTCGTTTTGACTGGTTATGGTTCTTGTAACTAAAAATGGACATAAAGTTATGGTTGGTGGAACAACCCACGTCTGTTAGGTGCAACATCGAACTCTTGAAGTGCAACATCCGTTTGAAAATCCAAGATTGCACTGCATGAATTTTGAAAACTCGTTTATGGGGATGAAATAGAAATATAACATGGTGCATCATATTTCAAAATATAGTAAATCGAATTATGACCACGGTCAAACCCCCTTTGACCAACAAAACAACATATGAAAAATTGAGCTAAAAAAGATTTCGTTGTTCCCAAATGTCATTAAGATTGAATTTCTTGGTTAACGAACTAATATGAGAAGGGTGGAACCTGTTAGTCCTATATATCTATGAGAGAGCTTCGTTTTGACTGGTTATGGTTCTTGTAACTAAAAATGGACACAAAGTTATGGTTGGTGGAACAACCCACGTCTTTTGGGTGCAACATCGAAGTCTTGAGGTGCAACATCCGTTTGAAAATCCAAGATTGCACTGTACGAGTTTTGAAAACTCGTCTATAGGAATGAAATAGAAATATTATATGGTAAATCATATTCCAAAATGTAGTAAATCGAGCTGGGCCTAGTCCACAATCTTGTGGGCGAGCCGATCAAAAATGTCACCAATTCCAAAATACAAGTTCTGCGCGTGTTCACGGAAACGGGAGTAAGTTCCAATCCGCAAGTCCGTTTTGCCCAAACGAAAGCTCCACCTGAAGCTAAGTCAGAGGGCTACATGATTTACAGAGCACAGCTCCGTAACTGATGCTTTCGGGCCCAAAAGAGTTCGTCTAATAGGAGTTTCGGGCATGTTTATGTTGATGTTGCGATTTCGACCAAATCGCTCTACGAACTTCTCAGTACCTGAGCGCGTTGCTTATTTAGATTTTCCGTATGTGATAGCTTTGACCAAAAAGTGTGTCAACAGACTAGTTATGTTTCTAGTCACTCAAAATAAAAACAAAGTTATGGTTGGCGGAACAACCCATGTCTGTTGGGTGCAACATCGACGTGTTGAGGTGCAACACCAGTGTGAAAATCCAAGATTTCACTGTTTGACTTTTGAAAACTCGTTTATGGGTATGAAATAGAAATATAACATGGTGCATCATATTTCAAAATATAGTAAATCGAATTATGACCACGGTCAAACCCCCTTTGTCCAAAAAACAACAAGTTAAAAATTGAGCTAAAAAAGCTTTCGATGTTCCCAAATGTCATTAAGATTGAATTTCTTGGTCATCGAACTAAGATGAGATGGGTGGAACCAGTTACTCCTATAGATCTATAAGAGATCTTCATTTTGACTGGTTATGGTTCTTGTAACTAAAAATGGACACAAAGTTATGGTTGGTGGAATAACCCACGTCTTTTGGGTGCAACATCGAAGACTTGAGGTGCAACATCCGTTTGAAAATCCAAGATTGCACTGTATGACTTTTGAAAACTCGTTTATGGGGATGAAATAGAAATATAACATGGTGCATAATTTCCAAAATATAGCGAATCGAATTATGACCATGGTCAAACCCCCTTTGACCAACAAAATAACATATGTAAAATTTAGCTAAAAAAGCTTTCGATGTTCCAAAATGTCATTAAGGTTGAATTTCTTGGTTACCGAACTAAGATGAGATGGGTGGAACCTGTTAGTTCTATATATCTATGAGAGAGCTTCGTTTTGACCGGTTATGGTTCTTGTAACTAAAAATGGACACAAAGTTATGGTTGGCGGAACAACCCACGTCTTTTGGGTGCAACATCGAAGTCTTGAGGTGCAACATCCGTTTGAAAATCCAAGATTGCACTGTATGAGTTTTGAAAACTCGTTTATAGGGATGAAATAGAAATATAACAAGGTAAATCATATTCCAAAATGTAGTAAATCTAGCTGGGGCTAGTCCATGATCCAGCGGGGCGAGCTGATCAAAAATGTCACCAATTTCAAAATCCAAGTTCGGGGCGCGTTCACGGAAACGGGAGTAACTTCCAATCCGTAAGTCCGTTTTGCCCAAACGAAAGCTCCACCTGAAGCTAAGTCAGAGGGCTACAAGTGTTAAGGAGCATAGCTCCGTAATTGATGCTTTCGGGCCTAATAGAGGTCGTCTAATAGGAGTTTCAGGCATGTTTATGTTGATGTTGCGATTTCGACCAAATCGCTCTATGATGTTCTCAGTACCTGAGCGCGTTGCTTATTTAATTTTTCGTATGTGATAGCTTTGACCAAAAACTGTGTCAACAGACTGGTTATGTTTCTAGTCACTCAAAATAAAAACAAAGTTATGGTTGGCGAAACAACCCATGTTTGTTGGGTGCAACATCGACGTCTTGAGGTGCAACATCAGTTTGAAAATCCAAGATTGCACTGTATGACTTTTGAAAACTCGATTTTTGGTATGAAATAGAAGTATAACATGGTGCACCATATTTCAAAATATAGTAAATCAAATTATGACAACGGTCAAACCCCCTTTGACCAACAAAACAACTTATGAAAAATTGAGATAAAAAAGCTTTCGATGTTCCCAAAAGTCATTAAGATTGAAATTCTTGGTCACCGAACTAAGATGAGATGGGTGGAACCAGTTACTCCTATAGATCCATGAGAGAGCTTCATTTTGACTGGTTATGGTTCTTGTAACCAAAAATGGACACAAAGTTATGGTTGGTGGAACAACCCACGTCTGTTGGGGGCAACATCTAGGTCCTGAGGTGCAACATCCGTTTGAAAATCCAAGATTGCACTATATGACTTTTGAAAACTCGTTTATGGGGATGAAATAGAAATATAAGATGGTGCATCATATTTCAAAATATAGTAAATCGAATTATAACCATGGTCAAACCCCCTTTGACCAACAAAACAACATATGAAAAATTGAGCTTAAAAAGCTTTCGATGTTCCCAAATGTCATTAAGATTGAATTTCTTGGTCATCGAACTAAGATGAGATGGGTGGAACCAGTTACTCCTATGGATCTATAAGAGAGTTTCGTTTTGACTGGTTATGGTTCTTGTAACTAAAAATGGACACAAAGTTATGGTTGGTGGAACAACCCACGTCTTTTGGGTGCAACATCGAACTCTTGAGGTGCAACATCTGTTGGAAAATACAAGATTGCACTGTATGAATTTTGAAAACTCGTTTATGGGGATGAAATAGAAATATAATATGGTGCATCATATTCCAAAATATAGCGAATCGAATTATGACCACGATCAAACCCCCATTGACCGACAAAACAACATATGAAAAATTGAGCTAAAAAAGCTTTCAATGTTCCCAAATGTCATTAAGACTGAATTTCTTGGTTACCAAACTAAGATGAGATGGGTGGAACTTGTTAGTCCTATAAATCAATGAGAGAGCTTCGTTTTGACCGGTTATGGTTTTTGTAACTAAAAGTGGACACAAAGTTATGGTTGGTGGAACAACCCATGTCTTTTGGGTGCAACATCGAAGTCTTGAGGTGCAACATCCATTTGAATATCCCAGATTGCACTGTACGAGTTTTGAAAACTCATTTATAGGGATGAAATAGAAATATAATATGGTAAATCATATTCCAAAATGTAGTAAATCGAGTCGGGGCTAGGCCACGATCCAGGGGGGCGAGCCGATCAAAAATGTCACCAACTCCAAAATCCAAGTTCTGCGCGCGTTCATGGAAACGGGAGTAACTTCCAATCCGTAAGTCCGTTTTGCCCAAACAAAAGCTCCACCTGAAGCTAAGTCAGAGGGCTACAAGAGTTAAGGAGCACAGTTCCGTAATTGATGCTTTCGGGCCTAAAAGAGGTCGACTAATAGGAGTTTCGGGCATGTTTATGTTGATGTTGCGATTTCGACCAAATCGCTCTATGATGTTCTCATTACCTGAGCGCGTTGCTTATTTAGATTTTCCGTATGTGATAGTTTTGACCAAAGACTGTGTCAACAGACTGGTTATGTTTCTAGTCACTCAAAATATAAACAAAGTTATGGTTGGCGAAACAACCCATGTCTGTTGGGTGCAACATCGACGTCTTGAGGTGCAACATCAGTTTGAAAATCCAAGATTGCGCTGTATGAATTTTGAAAACTCGTTTTTGGGTATGAAATAGAAATATAACATGGTGCATCATATTTCAAAATATAGTAAATCGAATTATGACCACGGTCAAGCCCCCTTTGACCAACAAAACAACATGTGAAAAACTGAGCTAAAAAAGCTTTCGATGTTCCCAAATGTTATTAAGATTGAATTTCTTGGTCATCGAACTAAGATGCGATGGGTGGAACCAGTTACTCCTATGGATCTATAAGGGAGTTTCGTTTTGACTGGTTATGGTTCTTGTAACTAAAAATGAACACAAAGTTATGGTTGGTGGAACAACCCACGTCTTTTGGGTGCAACATCGAAGTCTTGAGGTGCAACATCCGTTGGAAAATCCAAGATTGCACTTTATGAATTTTGAAAACTCGTTTATAGGGATGAAATAGAAATATAATATGGTGCATCATATTCCAAAATATAGCGAATCGAATTATAACCACGGTCAAACCCCCATTGACCAACAAAACAACATATGAAAAATTGAGCTAAAAAAGCTTTCGATGTTCCCAAATGTCATTAAGATTGAATTTCTTGGTTACCAAACTAAGATGAGATGGGTGGAACTTGTTAGTCCTATAGATCAATGAGAGAGTTTCGTTTTAACTGGTTATGGTTCTTGTAACTAAAAGTGGACACAACGTTATGGTTGGTGGAACAACCCACGTCTTTTGGGTGCAACATCGAAGTCTTGAGGTGCAACATCCATTTGAAAATCCCAGATTGCACTGTACGAGTTTTGAAAACTCATTTATAGGGATGAAATAGAAATATAATATGGTAACTCATATTCCAAAATGTAGTAAATCGAGCCGGGGCTAGGCCACGATCCAGGGGGGAGAGCCGATCAAAAATGTCACCAATTCCAAAATCCAAGTTCTGCGCGCGTTCATGGAAACGGGAGAAACTTCCAATCCGTAAGTCCTTTTTGCCCAAACGAAAGCTCCACCTGAAGCTAAGTCAGAGGGCTACAAGTGTTAAGGAGCACATTTCCGTAATTGATGCTTTCGGGCCTAAAAGAGGTCGTCTAATAGGAGTTTCGGGCATGTTTATGTTGATGTTGCGATTTCGACCAAATCGCTCTATGATGTTCTCAGTACCTGAGCGCGTTGCTTATTTAGATTTTCCGTATGTGATAGCTTTGACCAAAAACAGTGTCAACAGACTGGTTATGTTTCTAGTCGCTCAAAATAAAAACAAAGTTATGGTTGGCGAAACAACCCATAACTGTTGGGGGCAACATCGATGTCTTGAGGTGCAACATCAGTTTGAAAATCCAAGATTGCACTGTATGACTTTTGAAAACTCGTTTTTGGGTATGAAATAGAAATATAACATGGTGCATCATATTTCAAAATATAGTAAATCGAATTATGACCACGGTCAGACCCCCTTTGACCAACAAAACAACATGTGAAAAATTGAGCTAAAAAAGCTTTCGATGTTCCCAAATGTCATTAAAATTGAATTTCTTGGTCACCGAACTAAGATGAGATGGGTGGAACTAGTTACTCCTATAGATCCATGAGAGAGCTTCATTTTGACTGGTTATGGTTCTTGTAACTAAAAATGGACACAAAGTTATGGTTGGTGGAACAACCCACGTCTGTTGGGGGCAACATCGAGGTCTTGAGGTGCAACATCCGTTTGAAAATCCAAGATTGCACTGTATGACTTTTGAAAACTCGTTTATGGGGATGAAATAGAAATATAAGATGGTGCATCATATTTCAAAATATAGTAAATCGAATTATAACCATGGTCAAACCCCCTTTGACCAACAAAACAACATATGAAAAATTGAGCTTAAAAAGCTTTCGATGTTCCCAAATGTCATTAAGATTGAATTTCTTGGTCATCGAACTAAGATGAGATGGGTGGAACCAGTAACTCCTATGGATCTATAAGAGAGTTTCGTTTTGACTGGTTATGGTTCTTGTAACTAAAAATGGACACAAAGTTATGGTTGGTGGAACGACCCATGTCTTTTGGGTGCAACATCGAAGTCTTGAGGTGCAACATCCGTTGGAAAATCCAAGATCTCACTGTATGAATTTTGAAAACTCGTTTATGGGGATGAAATAGAAATATAATATGGTGCATCATATTCCAAAATATACCGAATCGAATTATGACCACGGTCAAACCCCCTTTGACCAACAAAACAACATATGAAAAATTGAGCTAAAAAAGCTTTCGATGTTCCCAAATGTCATTAAGATTGAATTTCTTGGTTACCAAACTAAGATGAGATGGGTGGAACTTGTTAGTCCTATAGATCTATGAGAGAGCTTCGTTTTGACTGGTTACGGTTCTTGTAACTAAAAATGGATACAAAGTTATGGTTGGTGGAACATCCCACGTTTTTTGGGTGCAACATCGAAGTCTTGAGGTGCAACATCCATTTGAAAATCCCAGATTGCACTGTACGAGTTTTGAAAACTCATTTATAGGGATGAAATAGAAATATAATATGGTAAATCATATTACAAAATGTAGTAAATCGAGCCGGGGCTAGGCCACGATCCAGGGGGGC
The DNA here is from genome assembly GCA_030737875.1 of Allium sativum. Taxonomy (NCBI): domain Eukaryota; kingdom Viridiplantae; phylum Streptophyta; class Magnoliopsida; order Asparagales; family Amaryllidaceae; genus Allium; species Allium sativum. Next base: position 846,608,432 of record CM060921.1, on the reverse strand, counting down.
GAGCCGATAAAAAATGTCACCAATTCCAAAATCCAAGTTCTGCGCGCGTTCATGGAAACGGGAGTAACTTCCAATCCGTAAGTCTGTTTTGCCCAAACGAAAGCTCCACCTGAAGTTAAGTCAGAGGGCTACAAGTGTTAAGGCGCACAGCTTCGTAATTGATGCTTTCGGGCCTAAAAGAGGTCGTCTAATAGGAGTTTCGGGCATGTTTATGTTGATGTTGAGATTTCGACCAAATCGCTCTATGATGTTCTCAGTACCTGAGCGCGTTGCTTATTTAGATTTTCCGTATGTGATAGCTTTGACCAAAAACTGTGTCAACGGACTGGTTATGTTTCTAGTCACTCAAAATAAAAACAAAGTTATGGTTGGATGAACAACCCATGTCTGTTGGGTGCAACATCGAGGTCTTGCAGTGCAACATCAGTTTGAAAATCACAGATTGCACTGTATGACCTTTGAAAACTCGTTTATAGGTATAAAAAAGAAATATAACACGGTGCATCATATTTCAAAATATAGTAAATCGAATTATGATCACGGTCAAACCCCCTTTGACCAACAAAACAACATGTGAAAAATTGAGCTAAAAAAGCTTTCGATGTTCCCAAATGTCATTAAGATTGAATTTCTTGGTCACCGAACTAAGAAGAGATGGGTGTAACCAGTTACTCCTATAGATCCATGAGAGAGCTTCATTTTTACTGGTTATGGTTCTTGTAACTAAAAATGGACACAAAGTAATGGTTGGTGGAACAACCCACGTTGTTGGGGGCAACATCGAGGTCTTGAGGTGCAACATCCGTTTGAAAATCCAAGATTGCACTGTATGACTTTTGAAAACTCATTTATGGGGATGAAATAGAAATATAAGATGGTGCATCATATTTCAAAATATAGTAAATCGAATTATAACCACGGTCAAACCCCCTTTGACCAACAAAACAACATATGGCAAATTGAGCTAAAAAAGCTTTCGATGTTCCCAAATGTCATTAAGATTGAATTTCTTGGCCATCGAACTAAGGTGAGATGGGTGGAACCAGTTACTCCTATAGATCTATAAGAGAGCTTTGTTTTGACTGGTTAAGGTTCTTGTAACTAAAAATGGACACAAAGTTATGGTTGTGGAATAACCCACCTCTTTTGGCTGCAACATCGAAGTCTTGACGTGCAACATCCGTTTGAAAATCCAGGATCGCACTGTATGACTTTTGAAAACTCTTTTATGGGGATGAAATAAAAATATAACATGGTGAGTCATATTCCAAATAATAGCGAATCGAATTATGACCACGGTCAAACCCCCTTTGACCAACAAAACAACATATGAAAAATTGAGCTAAAAAAGCTTTCGATGTTCCCAAATGTCATTAAGATTGAATTTCTTGGTTACCAAACTAAGATGAGATGGGTGGAACCTGTTAGTCCTACAGATCTACGAGAGAGCTTCATTTTGACTGGTTATGGTTCTTGTAACTAAAAATGGACATAAAGTTATGGTTGGTGGAACAACCCACGTCTTTTGAGTGCAACACCGAAGTCTTGAGGTGCAACATCCGTTTGAAAATCCAAGATTGCACTGTACGAGTTTTGAAAACTCGTTTATAAGGATGAAATAGAAATATAATATGGCAAATCATATTCCAGAATGTAGTAAATCGAGCCGAGGCTAGTCCACGATCCAGGGGGGCGAGCCAATCAAAAATGTCACCAATTCCAAAGTCCAAGTTCTGCGCGCGTTCACGGAAATGGGAGTAACGTTCAATCTGTAAGTCCGTTTTTCCCAAACAAAAGCTCCACCTGAAGCTAAGTCAGAGGGCTACAAGAGATAAGGAGTACAGCTCCATAATTGATGCTTTCGGGCCTAAAAAAGGTCGTCTAATAGGAGTTTCGGGCATGTTTATGTTGATGTTGCGATTTCGACCAAATCGCTCTATGATATTCTCAGTACCTGAGCGCGTTTCTTATTTAGACTTTCTGTATGTGATATCTTTGACAAAAAACTGTGTCAACAGACTGGTTATGTTTCTAGTCACTTAAAATAAAAACAAAGTTATGGTTGGCAAAACAACCCATGTCTGTTGGGTGCAACATCGACGTCTTGAGGTGCAACATCAGTTTGAAAATCCAAGATTGCACGGTACGACTTTTGGAAACTCGTTTATAGGTATGAAATAGAAATATAACATGGTGCATCATATTTAAAAATATACTAAATCGAATTATGACCACTGTCAAACTCCCTTTGACCAATAAAACAACATGTGAAAAATTGAGCTAAAAAAGCTTTCGATGTTACCAAATGTCATTAAGATTGAATTTCATTGTCACCGAACTAAGATGAGATGGGTGGAACCAGTTACTCCTATAGATCCATGAGAGAGCTTCCTTTTGACTGGTTATGGTTCTTGTAACTAAAAATGGACACAAAGCTATAGTTGGTGGAACAACCCACGTCTGTTGGGAGCAACATCTAAGTCTTGAGGTGCAACATCCGTTTGAAAATTAAAGATTGCACTGTATGACTTTTGAAAACTCGTTAATTGGGATGAAATAGAAATATAACATGGTGCATCATATTTCAAAATATAGTAAATCGAAATATGACCAGGGTAAAACCCCCTTTGACCAACAAAACAACATATGAAAAATTGAGCTAAAAAAACTTTTGATGTTCCCAAATGTCATTAAGATTGAATTTCTTGGTCATCGAACTTAGATGAGATGGGTAGAACCAGTTAATCCTATAGATCTATAAGAGAGCTTCGTTTTGACTCGTTATGGTTCTTGTAACTAAAAATGGACACAAAGATATGGTTGGTGGAACAACCCACGTCTTTTAGGTGTAACATCGAAGTCTTGAGGTGCAACATCCGTTTGAAAATCCAAGATTGCACTGCATGACTTTTGAAAACTCGTTTATGGGGATGAAATAGAAATATAACATGGTGCATCATATTCCAAAATATAGCGAATCGAATTATGACCACGATCAAACCCCCTTTGACCAACAAAACGACATATGAAAAATTGAGTTAAAAAAGCTTTCGATGTTCCCAAATGTCATTAAGATTGAATTTCTTGGTTACCGAACTAAGATGAGATTGGTGGAACCTGTTAGTCCTATAGATCTATGAGAGAGCTTCGTTTTGACTGGTTATGGTTCTTGTAACTAAAGATGGACACAAAGTCATGGTTGGTGGAACAACCCCCGTCTGTTGGGTGCAACATCCGTTTAAAATCCAAGATTGCACTGCTTGACTTTTGAAAACTCGTTTATGGGGATGAAATAGAAATATAACATGGTGCATCATATTTCAAAATATAGCGAATCGAATTAAGACCACGGTCAAACCCCCTTTGACCAACAAAACAGCAAATGAAAAATTAAGCTAAAAAAGCTTTCGATGTTCCCAAATGTCATTAAGATTGAATTTATTGGTTACCGAGCTAAGATGAGATGGGTGGAAAATGTTAGTCCTATAGATCTATGAGTGAGCTTCGTTTTGACTGGTTATGATTCTTGTAACGAAAAATGGACACAAAGTTATGGTTGGTGGAACTACCCACGTATGTTGGATGCAACATCGAAGTCTTGAGGTGCAACATCCGTTTGAAAATCCAAGAATGCACTGCATGACTTTTGAAAACTCGTTTATTGGATGAAATAGAAATATAACATGGTGCATCATATTTCAAAATATAGTAAATCGAATTATGACCACAGTAAAACCACCTTTGACCAACAAAACAACATATGAAAAATTGAGCTAAAAAAGCTTTCGAAGTTCCCAAAGGTCATTAAGATTGAATTTCTTGGTTACCGAACGAAGATGAGATGGGTGGAACCTGTTAGTCCTACAGATCTATGAGAGAGCTTCGTTTCGACTGGTTATGGTTCTTGTAACTAAAAATGGACACAAAGTTATGGTTGGTGGAACAACCCACGTCTTTTGGGTGCAACATCGAAGTCTTGAGGTGCAACATCCGTTTGAAAATCCAAGATTGCACTGCATGACTTTTGTAAACCCGTTTATGGGGATGAAATAGAAATATAACATGCTGCATCATATTTCATAATATAGGGAATCGAATTATGACCACGGTCAAACCACCTTTGACCAACAAAACAACATATGAAAAATTGAGCTAAAAAAGCTTTCGATGTTCCCAAATGTCATTAAGATTGAATTTTTCGGTTACTGAACGAAGATGAGATGGGTGGAACCTGTTAGTCCTATAGATCTATTAGAGAGCTTCGTTTTGACTGGTTAGGGTCCTTATAACTTAAAATGGACACAAAGTTATGGTTGGTTGAACAACCCCCGTCTATTGGGTGCAACATCCGTTTGAAAATCCAAGATTGCACTGCATGACTTTTGAAAACTCGTTTATGGGAATGAAATATAAATAAAACATGGTGCATCATATTTCAAAATATAGCGAATCGAATTATGACCACGGTCAAACCCCCATTGACCAACAAAACAACATATGAAAAATTGAGCTAAAAAAGCTTTCGATGTTCCCAAATGTCATTAAGATTGAATTTCTTGGTTACCAAACTAAGATGAGATGGGTGGAACCTATTAGTCTTATATATCTATGGGCGAGCTTCGTTTTGACTGGTTATGGTTCTTGTAACTAAAAATGGACACAAAGTTATGGTTGGTTGAACAACCCACGTCTTTTGGGTGCAACATCGAAGTCTTGAGGTGCAACATCCGTTTGAAAATCCAAGATTGCACTGCATGACTTTTGAAAACTCGTTTATGGGGATGAAATAGAAATATAACATGGTGCATCATATTTCAAAATATAGCGAATCGAATTATGACCACGATCAAACCCCCTTTCACCGACAAAACAACATATAAAAATTGAGCTAAAAAAGCTTTCGATGTTCCCAAATGTCATTAAGATTGAATTTCTTGGTTACCGAACTAAGATGAGATGGGTGGAATCTGTTAGTCCTATAGATCTATGAGAGAGCTTCGTTTTGACTGGTTATGGTTCTTGTAACTAAAAATGGACACAAAGTTATGGTTGGTGGAACAACCCACGTCCGTTGGGTGCAACATCGAAGTCTTGAGGTGCAACATCCGTTTGAAAATCCAAGATTGCACTGCATGACTTTGGAAAACTAGTTTATGGGGATGAAATAGAAATATAACATGGTGCATCATATTTCAAAATATAGTAAATCGAATTATGACCACGGTCAAACCCGCTCTGACCAACAACAGAACATATGAAAAATTGAGCTAAAAAAACTTTCGATGTTCCCAAATGTCATTGAGATTGAATTTCTTGGTTACCGAACGAAGATGAGATGGGTGGAACCTGTTAGTCCTACAGATCTGTGAGAGAGCTTCGTTTTGACTGGTTATGGTTCTTATAACTAAAAATGGACAAAAAGTTATGGTTGGTGGAACAACCCACGTCTTTTGGGTGCAACATCGAAGTCTTGAGGTGCAGCATCAGTTTGAAAATCCAAGATTGCACTGCATGACTTTTGAAAACCCGTTTATGGGGATGAAATAGAAATATAACACGGTGCATCATATATCATAATATAGGGAATCAAATTATGACCTCGGTCAAACCCCCTTTGACCAACAAAACAACATACGAAAAATTTAGCTAAAAAAGCTTTCGATGTTCCCAAATGTCATTAAGATTGAATTTCTTGGTTACCGAACGAAGATGAGATGGGTGAAACATGTTAGTCCTATAGATCTATTAGAGAGCTTCGTTTTGACTGGTTAGGGTTCTTGTAACTAAAATGGACACAAAGTTATGGTTGGTGGAACAACCCCCGTCCGTTGGGTGCCACATCCGTTTGGAAATCCAAGATTGCACTGCATGACTTTTGAAAACTCGTTTATGGGGATGAAATAGAAATATAACATGGTGCATCATATTTTAAAATATAGCGAATCGAATTATGACCACGATCAAACCCCCTTTGACCAACAAAACAACATATGAAAAATTGAGCTAAAAAAGCTTTAGATGTTCCCAAATGTCATTAAGATTGAATTTCTTGGTTACCGAACTAAGATGAGATGGGTGGAACCTGTTAGTCTTATATATCTATGGGAGAGCTTCGTTTTGACTGGTTATGGTTCTTGTAACTAAAAATGGACACAAAGTTATGGTTGGTGGAACAACCCACGTCTTTTGGGTGCAACATCGAAGTCTTGAGGTGCAACATCCGTTTGAAAATCCAAGATTGCATGGCATGACTTTTGAAAACTTGTTTATGGGGATGAAATAGAAATATAATATGGTGCATCATATTTCAAAATATAGTGAATCGAATTATGACCACGGTCAAACCCTCTTTGACCAACAAAACAACATATGAAAAATTGAGCTAAAAAAGCTTTCGATGTTCCAAAATGTCATTAAGATTGAATTTCTTGGTCACCGAACTAAGATGAGATTGGTTGAACCTGTTAGTCCTATAGATCTATGAGATAGCTTCGTTTTGACTGGTTATGGTTCTTGTAACTAAAAATGGACACAAAGTTATGGTTGGTAAAACAACCCACGTCTTTTAGGTGCAACATCGAAGTCTTAAGGTGCAACATCCGTTTGAAAATCCAAGATTGCACTGCATGACTTTTGAAAACTCGTTTACGGGGATGAAATAGAAATATAACATGGTGCATCATATTTCAAAATATAGTAAATCGAATTTTGACCACGGCCAAACCCCCTTTGACCAACAAAACAACATATGAAAAATTGAGCTAAAAAAGATTTCGATGTTCCCAAATGTCATTAAGATTGAATTTCTTGGTCATCGAACTTAGATGAGATGGGTGGAACCAGTTACTCCTATAGATCTATAAGAGAGCTTCGTTTTGACTGGTTATGGTTCTTGTAACTAAAAATGGACAAAAAGTTATGGTCGGTGGAACAACCCACGTATTTTGGGTGCAACATCGAAGTCTTGAGGTGCAACATCCGTTTGAAAATCCAAGATTGCACTGAATGACTTTTGAAAACCCGTTTATGGGGATGAAATAGAAATATAATATGGTGCAACATATTTCATAATATAGGGAATCGAATTATGACCACGGTCAAACCCCCTTTGAACAACAAAACAACACATGAAAAATTGAGCTAAAAAAGCTTTCGATGTTCCCAAATGTCATTAAGATTGAATTTCTTGGTTACCGAACGAAGATGAGATGGGTGGAACATGTAAGCCCTATAGATCTATTAGAGAGATTCGTTTTGACTGGTTAGGGTTCTTGTAACTAAAAAAGGACATAAAGTTATGGTTGGTGGAACAACCCCCGTCAGTTGGGTGCCACATCCGTTTGAAAATCCAAGATTGCATGGCATGACTTTTGAAAACTTGTTTATGGGGATGAAATAGAAATATAATATGGTGCATCATATTTCAAAATATAGCGAATCGAATTATGACTACGGTCAAACCCTCTTTGACCAACAAAACAACATATGAAAAATTGAGCTAAAAAAGCTTTCGATGTTCCCAAATGTCATTAAGATTGAATTTCTTGGTCACCGAACTAAGATGAGATGGGTGGAACCTGTTAGTCTTATATATCCATGGGAGAGCTTCGTTTTGACTGGTTACGGTTCTTGAAAATAAAAATGGACACAAAGTTATGGTTGGCGGAACAACCCACGTCTTTTGGGTGCAACATCGAAGTCTTATGGCGCAACATCCGCTTGAAAATCCAAGGTTGCATAGCTTGACTTTTGAAAACTCGTTTATGGGGATGAAATAGAAATATAACATGGTGCATCATATTTCAAAATATAGCGAATCGAATTATGACCACAGTCAAACCCTCTTTGACCAACAAAACAACATATGAAAAATTGAGCTATACAAGCTTTCGACGTTCCCAAATGTCATTAAGATTGAATTTCTTGGTCACCAAACTAAGATGAGATGGGTGGAACCTGTTAGTCCTATAGATTTATGAGATAGCTTCGTTTTGACTTGTCATGGTTCTTGTAACTAAAAATGGACACAAAGTTATGGTTGGTGGAACAACCCACGTCTTTTGGGTGTAACATCGAAGTCGTGAGGTGCAACATCCGTTTGAAAATCCAAGATTGCACTGCATGACTTTTGAAAACTCGTTTATGGGGATGAAATAGAAATATAACATGGTGCATCATATTTCAAAATATAGTAAATCGAATTATAACCACGGTCAAACCCCCGTTGACCAACATAACAACATATGAAAAATTGAGCTAAAAAAGCTTTCGATGTTCCCAAATGTCATTAAGATTGAATTTCTTGGTTACCGAACTAAGATGAGATGGGTGGAACCTGTTAGTCATATAGATCTATGAGAGAGCTTCGTTTTGACTGGTTATGGTTCTTGTAACTAAAAATGGACACAAAGTATGGTTGGTGGAACAACCCACGTCTGTTGGGTGCAACATCGAAGTCTTGTAGTGCAACATCTGTATGAAAATCCAGGATTGCACTACATGACTTTTGAAAACTCGTTAATGTGGATGAAATAGAAATATAACATGGTGCATCATATTTCAAAATATAGTAAATCGAATTATGATCACAGTCAAACCACCTTTGACCAACAAAACAACATATGAAAATTTGGGCTAAAAAAGCTTTCGATGTTCCCAAATGTCATTAAGATTGAATTTCTTGGTTAACGAACTAAGATGAGATGGGTGGAACCTGTTAGTCCTATAGATCTATGAGAGAGCTTCGTTTTGACTGGTTATGGGTCTTGTAACTAAAAATGGACACAAAGTTATGGTTGGTGGAACAACCCACGTCTTTTGGGTGCAACATCGAAGTCTTGAGGTGCAACATCCGTTTGAAAATCCAAGATTGCACTGCGTGACTTTTGAAAACTCGTTTATGGGGATGAAATAGAAATATAACATGGTGCATCATATTTCAAAATATAGCGAATCGAATTATGACCACAGTCAAACCCCTTTTGACCAACAAAACAACATATGAAAAATTGAGCTAAAAAAGCTTTTGATGGTCCCAAATGTCATTAAAATTCAATTTCTTGGTTACCGAACTAAGATGAGATGGGTGGAACCTGTTAGTCCTATAGATCTATGAGAGAGCTTCGTTTTGACTGGTTATGGTTCTTGTAACTAAAAATGGACACAAAGTTATGGTTGGTGGAACAACCCACGTCTGTTGGGTGCAACAACGAAGTCTTGTAGTGCAACATCCGTTTGAAAATCCAAGATTGCACTGCATGACTTTTGAAAACTCGTTTATGGGGATGAAATAGAAATATAACATGGTGCATCATATTTCAAAATATAGTAAATCGAATTATGACCACGGTCAAACCACCTTTGACCAACAAAACAACATATGAAAAATTGAGCTAAAAAAGCTTTTGATGTTCCCAAATGTTATTAAGATTGAATTTCTTGGTTAACGAACTAAGATGAGATGGGTGGAACCTGTTAGTCCTATAGATCTATGAGAGAGCTTCATTTTGACTGGTTATGGTTCTTGTAACTAAAAATGGACACAAAGTTATGGTTGGTGGAACAACCCATGTCTTCTCGGTGCAACATCGAAGTCTTGATGTGCAACATCCGTTTGAAAATCCAAGATTGCACTGCGTGACTTTTGAAAACTCGTTTATGGGGATGAAATATAAATATAACATGGTGCATCATATTTCAAAATATTGCGAATTGAATTATAACCACAGTCAAACCCCTTTTGACCAACAAAACAACATATGAAAAATTGAGCAAAAAAAGCTTTCGATGTTCCCAAATGTCATTAAGATTGAATTTCTTGGTTACCAAACTAAGATGAGATGGGTGGAACCTGTTAGTCCTATAGATCTATGAGAGAGCTTCATTTTGACTGGTTATGCTTCTTGTAACTAAAAATGGACACAAAGTTATGGTTGGTGGAACAACCCACGTCTGTTATGTGCAACATCGAAGTCTTGTGGTGCAACATCCGTTTGAAAATCCAAGATTGCACTGCAGGACTTTTGGAAACTCGTTTATGGGGATGAAATAAAAATATAACATGGTGCATCATATTTCAAAATATAGTAAATCGAATTATGACCACGGTCAAACCACCTTTGACCAACTAAACAACATATGAAAAATTGAGCTAGAAAAGCTTTCAATGTTCCCAAATGTCATTAAGATTGAATTTCTTGGTTACCGAACGAAGATGAGATGGGTGGAACATGTTAGTCCTATAGGTCTATTAGAGAGCTTCGTTTTGACTGGTTAGGGTTCTTGTAACTAAAAATGGACACAAAGTTATGGTTGGTGGAACAACCCCCGTCTGTTGGGTGCCACATCCGTTTGAAAATCCAAGATTGCACTGCATGACTTTTGAAAACTCGTTTATGGGGATGAAATAGAAATATAACATGGAGCATCATATTTTAAAATATAGCGAATCGAATTATGACCACGGTCAAACCCCCTTTGACCAACAAAACAACATATGAAAAATTGAGCTAAAAAAACTTTAGATGTTCCCAAATGTCATTAAGATTGTATTTCTTGGTTACCGAACTAAGATGAGATGGGTGGAACCTATTAGTCTTATATATCTATGGGAGAGCTTCATTTTTATTGGTTATGGTTCTTGTAACTAAAAATGGACACAAAGTTATGGTTGGTGGAACAACCCACGTCTTTTGGGTGCAACATCGAAGTCTTGAGGTGCAACGTCCGTTTGAAAATCCAAGATTGGATGGCATGACTTTTGAAAACTCGTTTACGGGGATGAAATAGAAATATAACATGGTGCATCATATTTCAAAATATAGTAAATCGAATTATGAACACGGTCAAACCACCTTTGACCAACAAAACAACATATGAAAAATTGTGCTAAAAAAGCTTTCGATGTTCCCAAATGTCATTAAGATAGAATTTCTTGGTTAACGAACTAAGATGAGATGGATGGAACCTGTTAGTCCTATAGATCTGTGAGAGAGCTTCGTTTTTCCTGGTAATGGTTCTTGTAACTAAAAATGGACACAAAGTTATGGTTGGTGGAACAACCCACGTCTTTTGGGTGCAACATCGAAGTCTTGAGGTGCAACATCCGTTTGAAAATCCAAGATTGCACTGCATGACTTTTGAAAACTCGTTTATGGGGATGAAATAGAAATATAACATGGTGCATCATATTTCAAAATATAGTAAATCGAATTATGACCACGGTCAAACCCCCTTTGACCAACAAAACAACATATGAAAAATTGAGCTAAAAAAGCTTTCGATGTTCCCAAATGTCATTAAGATTGAATTTCTTGGTTAACGAACTAAGTTGAGATGGGTGGAACCTGTTAATCCTATAGATCTATGAGGGAGCTTCGTTTTGCCTGGTTATGGTTCTTGTAACTAAAAATGGACACAAAGTTATGGTTGGTGGAACAACCCACGTCTTTTGGGTGCAACATCGAAGTCTTGAGGTGCAACATCCGTTTGAAAATCCAAGATTGCACTGCATGACTTTTGAAAACCCGTTTATGGGGATGAAATAGAAATATAACATGATACATCATATTTCATAATATAGGGAATCGAATTATGACCACGGTCAAACCCCCTTTGACCAACAAAACAACACATGAAAAATTGAGCTAAAAAAGCTTTTGATGTTCCCAAATGTCATTAAGATTGAATTTCTTGGTTACCGAACGAAGATGAGATGGGTGGAACCTGTAAGTCCTATAGATCTATTAGAGAGCTTCGTTATGACTGGTAAGGGTTCTTGTAAATAAAATTGGACACAAAGTTATGGTTGGTGGAACAACACCCGTCTGTTGGGTTCCACATCCGTTTGAAAACCCAAGATTGAACTGCATGACTTTTGAAAACTCGTTTATGGGGATGAAATAGAAATATAACATGGTGCATCATATTTTAAAATATAGCGAATCGAATTATGACCACGGTCAAACCCCCTTTGACCAACAAAACAACATATGAAAAATTGAGCTAAAAAGGCTTTAGATGTTCCCAAATGTCATTAAGATTGAATTTCTTGGTTACGGAACTAAGATGAGATGGGTGGAACCTGTTAGTCTTATATATCTATGGGAGAGCTTCGTTTTGACTGGTTATGGTTCTTGTAACTAAAAATGGACACAAAGTTATGGTTGGTGGAACAACCCACGTCTTTTGGGTGCAACATCGAAGTCTTGAGGTGCAACATCCGTTTGAAAATCCAAGATTGCATGGCATGACTTTTGAAAACTCGTTTATGGGGATGAAATAGAAATATAACATGGTGCATCATATTTCAAAATATAGTGAATCGAATTATGACCACGGTCAAACCCTCTTTGACCAACAAAACAACATATGAAAAATTGAGCTAAAAAAGCTTTCGATGTTCCCAAATGTCATTAAGATTGAATTGCTTGGTCACCGAACTAAGATAAGATGGGTGGAACCTGTTAGTCCTATAGATATATGAGATAGCTTCGTTTTGACTGGTTATGATTCTTGTAACTAAAAATGGACACAAAGTTATGCTTGGTGGAACAACCCACGTCTTTTGGGTGCAACATCGAAGTCTTGAGGTGCAACATCCGTTTGAAAATCCAAAATTGCACTGCATGACTTTTGAAAACTCGTTTATGGGGATGAAATAGAAATATAACATGGTGCATCATATTTCAAAATATAACGAATCTAATTATGACCACAGTCAAACCCATTTTGACGAACAAAACAACATAAGAAAAATTGAGCTAAAAAAGCTTTCGATGTTCCCAAATGTCATTAAGATTGAATTTCTTGGTTACCGAACTAAGATGAGATGGGTGGAACCTGTTAGTCCTATAGATCTATGAGAGAGCTTCGTTTTGACTGGTTATGGTTCTTGTAACTAAAAATGGACACAAAGTTACGGTTGGTGGAACAACCCACGTCTGTTGGGTGCAACATCGAAGTCTTGTAGTGCAACATCCGTTTGAAAATCCAAGATTGCACTGCATGACTTTTGAAAACTCGTTTATGGGGATGAAATAGAAATATAACATGGTGCATCATATTTCAAAATATAGTAAATCGAATTATGACCACGGTCAAACCCCCTTTGACCAACAAAACAACATATGAAAAATTGTGCTAAAAAAGCTTTCGATGTTCCCAAATGTCATTAAGATTGAATTTCTTGGTTAACGAACTAAGATGAGATGGGTGGAACCTGTTAATCCTATAGATCTATGAGAGAGCTTCGTTTTGCCTGGTTATGGTTCTTGTAACTAAAAATGGACACAAAGTTATGGTTGGTGGAACAACCCACGTCTTTTGGGTGCAACATCGAAGTCTTGAGGTGCAACATCCGTTTGAAAATCCAAGATTGCACTGCATGACTTTTGAAAACCCGTTTATGGGGATGAAATAGAAATATAACATGATACATCATATTTCATAATATAGGGAATCGAATTATGACCACGGTCAAACCCCCTTTGACCAACAAAACAACACATGAAAAATTGAGCTAAAAAAGCTTTTGATGTTCCCAAATGTCATTAAGATTGAATTTCTTGGTTACCGAACGAAGATGAGATGGGTGGAACCTGTAAGTCCTATAGATCTATTAGAGAGCTTCGTTATGACTGGTAAGGGTTCTTGTAAATAAAATTGGACACAAAGTTATGGTTGGTGGAACAACACCCGTCTGTTGGGTTCCACATCCGTTTGAAAACCCAAGATTGAACTGCATGACTTTTGAAAACTCGTTTATGGGGATGAAATAGAAATATAACATGGTGCATCATATTTTAAAATATAGCGAATCGAATTATGACCACGGTCAAACCCCCTTTGACCAACAAAACAACATATGAAAAATTGAGCTAAAAAGGCTTTAGATGTTCCCAAATGTCATTAAGATTGAATTTCTTGGTTACGGAACTAAGATGAGATGGGTGGAACCTGTTAGTCTTATATATCTATGGGAGAGCTTCGTTTTGACTGGTTATGGTTCTTGTAACTAAAAATGGACACAAAGTTATGGTTGGTGGAACAACCCACGTCTTTTGGGTGCAACATCGAAGTCTTGAGGTGCAACATCCGTTTGAAAATCCAAGATTGCATGGCATGACTTTTGAAAACTCGTTTATGGGGATGAAATAGAAATATAACATGGTGCATCATATTTCAAAATATAGTGAATCGAATTATGACCACGGTCAAACCCTCTTTGACCAACAAAACAACATATGAAAAATTGAGCTAAAAAAGCTTTCGATGTTCCCAAATGTCATTAAGATTGAATTGCTTGGTCACCGAACTAAGATAAGATGGGTGGAACCTGTTAGTCCTATAGATATATGAGATAGCTTCGTTTTGACTGGTTATGATTCTTGTAACTAAAAATGGACACAAAGTTATGCTTGGTGGAACAACCCACGTCTTTTGGGTGCAACATCGAAGTCTTGAGGTGCAACATCCGTTTGAAAATCCAAAATTGCACTGCATGACTTTTGAAAACTCGTTTATGGGGATGAAATAGAAATATAACATGGTGCATCATATTTCAAAATATAACGAATCTAATTATGACCACAGTCAAACCCATTTTGACGAACAAAACAACATAAGAAAAATTGAGCTAAAAAAGCTTTCGATGTTCCCAAATGTCATTAAGATTGAATTTCTTGGTTACCGAACTAAGATGAGATGGGTGGAACCTGTTAGTCCTATAGATCTATGAGAGAGCTTCGTTTTGACTGGTTATGGTTCTTGTAACTAAAAATGGACACAAAGTTACGGTTGGTGGAACAACCCACGTCTGTTGGGTGCAACATCGAAGTCTTGTAGTGCAACATCCGTTTGAAAATCCAAGATTGCACTGCATGACTTTTGAAAACTCGTTTATGGGGATGAAATAGAAATATAACATGGTGCATCATATTTCAAAATATAGTAAATCGAATTATGACCACGGTCAAACCCCCTTTGACCAACAAAACAACATATGAAAAATTGTGCTAAAAAAGCTTTCGATGTTCCCAAATGTCATTAAGATTGAATTTCTTGGTTAACGAACTAAGATGAGATGGGTGGAACCTGTTAATCCTATAGATCTATGAGAGAGCTTCGTTTTGCCTGGTTATGGTTCTTGTAACTAAAAATGGACACAAAGTTATGGTTGGTGGAACAACCCACGTCTTTTGGGTGCAACATCGAAGTCTTGAGGTGCAACATCCGTTTGAAAATCCAAGATTGCACTGCATGACTTTTGAAAACCCGTTTATGGGGATGAAATAGAAATATAACATGATACATCATATTTCATAATATAGGGAATCGAATTATGACCACGGTCAAACCCCCTTTGACCAACAAAACAACACATGAAAAATTGAGCTAAAAAAGCTTTTGATGTTCCCAAATGTCATTAAGATTGAATTTCTTGGTTACCGAACGAAGATGAGATGGGTGGAACCTGTAAGTCCTATAGATCTATTAGAGAGCTTCGTTATGACTGGTTAGGGTTCTTGTAAATAAAATTGGACACAAAGTTATGGTTGGTGGAACAACACCCGTCTGTTGGGTTCCACATCCGTTTGAAAACCCAAGATTGAACTGCATGACTTTTGAAAACTCGTTTATGGGGATGAAATAGAAATATAACATGGTGCATCATATTTTAAAATATAGCGAATCGAATTATGACCACGGTCAAACCCCCTTTGACCAACAAAACAACATATGAAAAATTGAGCTAAAAAGGCTTTAGATGTTCCCAAATGTCATTAAGATTGAATTTCTTGGTTACGGAACTAAGATGAGATGGGTGGAACCTGTTAGTCTTATATATCTATGGGAGAGCTTCGTTTTGACTGGTTATGGTTCTTGTAACTAAAAATGGACACAAAGTTATGGTTGGTGGAACAACCCACGTCTTTTGGGTGCAACATCGAAGTCTTGAGGTGCAACGTCCGTTTGAAAATCCAAGATTGCATGGCATGACTTTTGAAAACTCGTTTACGGGGATGAAATAGAAATATAACATGGTGCATCATATTTCAAAATATAGTGAATCGAATTATGACCACGGTCAAACCCTCTTTGACCAACAAAACAACATATGAAAAATTGAGCTAAAAAAGCTTTCGATGTTCCCAAATGTCATTAAGATTGAATTGCTTGGTCACCGAACTAAGATAAGATGGGTGGAACCTGTTAGTCCTATAGATATATGAGATAGCTTCGTTTTGACTGGTTATGATTCTTGTAACTAAAAATGGACACAAAGTTATGCTTGGTGGAACAACCCACGTCTTTTGGGTGCAACATCGAAGTCTTGAGGTGCAACATCCGTTTGAAAATCCAAAATTGCACTGCATGACTTTTGAAAACTCGTTTATGGGGATGAAATAGAAATATAACATGGTGCATCATATTTCAAAATATAACGAATCTAATTATGACCACAGTCAAACCCATTTTGACGAACAAAACAACATAAGAAAAATTGAGCTAAAAAAGCTTTCGATGTTCCCAAATGTCATTAAGATTGAATTTCTTGGTTACCGAACTAAGATGAGATGGGTGGAACCTGTTAGTCCTATAGATCTATGAGAGAGCTTCGTTTTGACTGGTTATGGTTCTTGTAACTAAAAATGGACACAAAGTTACGGTTGGTGGAACAACCCACGTCTGTTGGGTGCAACATCGAAGTCTTGTAGTGCAACATCCGTTTGAAAATCCAAGATTGCACTGCATGACTTTTGAAAACTCGTTTATGGGGATGAAATAGAAATATAACATGGTGCATCATATTTCAAAATATAGTAAATCGAATTATGACCACGGTCAAACCACCTTTGACCAACAAAACAACATATGAAAAATTGTGCTAAAAAAGCTTTCGATGTTCCCAAATGTCATTAAGATTGAATTTCTTGGTTAACGAACTAAGATGAGATGGGTGGAACCTGTTAATCCTATAGATCTATGAGAGAGCTTCGTTTTGCCTGGTTATGGTTCTTGTAACTAAAAATGGACACAAAGTTATGGTTGGTGGAACAACCCACGTCTTTTGGGTGCAACATCGAAGTCTTGAGGTGCAACATCCGTTTGAAAATCCAAGATTGCACTGCATGACTTTTGAAAACCCGTTTATGGGGATGAAATAGAAATATAACATGATACATCATATTTCATAATATAGGGAATCGAATTATGACCACGGTCAAACCCCCTTTGACCGACAAAACAACACATGAAAAATTGAGCTAAAAAAGCTTTTGATGTTCCCAAATGTCATTAAGATTGAATTTCTTGGTTACCGAACGAAGATGAGATGGGTGGAACCTGTAAGTCCTATAGATCTATTAGAGAGCTTCGTTATGACTGGTTAGGGTTCTTGTAAATAAAATTGGACACAAAGTTATGGTTGGTGGAACAACACCCGTCTGTTGGGTTCCACATCCGTTTGAAAACCCAAGATTGAACTGCATGACTTTTGAAAACTCGTTTATGGGGATGAAATAGAAATATAACATGGTGCATCATATTTTAAAATATAGCGAATCGAATTATGACCACGGTCAAACCCCCTTTGACCAACAAAACAACATATGAAAAATTGAGCTAAAAAGGCTTTAGATGTTCCCAAATGTCATTAAGATTGAATTTCTTGGTTACGGAACTAAGATGAGATGGGTGGAACCTGTTAGTCTTATATATCTATGGGAGAGCTTCGTTTTGACTGGTTATGGTTCTTGTAACTAAAAATGGACACAAAGTTATGGTTGGTGGAACAACCCACGTCTTTTGGGTGCAACATCGAAGTCTTGAGGTGCAACATCCGTTTGAAAATCCAAGATTGCATGGCATGACTTTTGAAAACTCGTTTATGGGGATGAAATAGAAATATAACATGGTGCATCATATTTCAAAATATAGTGAATCGAATTATGACCACGGTCAAACCCTCTTTGACCAACAAAACAACATATGAAAAATTGAGCTAAAAAAGCTTTCGATGTTCCCAAATGTCATTAAGATTGAATTGCTTGGTCACCGAACTAAGATAAGATGGGTGGAACCTGTTAGTCCTATAGATATATGAGATAGCTTCGTTTTGACTGGTTATGATTCTTGTAACTAAAAATGGACACAAAGTTATGCTTGGTGGAACAACCCACGTCTTTTGGGTGCAACATCGAAGTCTTGAGGTGCAACATCCGTTTGAAAATCCAAAATTGCACTGCATGACTTTTGAAAACTCGTTTATGGGGATGAAATAGAAATATAACATGGTGCATCATATTTCAAAATATAACGAATCTAATTATGACCACAGTCAAACCCATTTTGACGAACAAAACAGCATAAGAAAAATTGAGCTAAAAAAGCTTTCGATGTTCCCAAATGTCATTAAGATTGAATTTCTTGGTTACCGAACTAAGATGAGATGGGTGGAACCTGTTAGTCCTATAGATCTATGAGAGAGCTTCGTTTTGACTGGTTATGGTTCTTGTAACTAAAAATGGACACAAAGTTACGGTTGGTGGAACAACCCACGTCTGTTGGGTGCAACATCGAAGTCTTGTAGTGCAACATCCGTTTGAAAATCCAAGATTGCACTGCATGACTTTTGAAAACTCGTTTATGGGGATGAAATATAAATATAACATGGTGCATCATATTTCAAAATATAGTAAATCGAATTATGACCACGGTCAAACCACCTTTGACCAACAAAACAACATATGAAAAATTGTGCTAAAAAAGCTTTCGATGTTCCCAAATGTCATTAAGATTGAATTTCTTGTTTAGCGAACTAAGATGAGATGGGTGGAACCTGTTAGTCATATAGATCTATGAGATAGATTCGTTTTGCCTGGTTATGGTTCTTGTAACTAAAAATGGACACAAAGTTATGGTTGGTGGAACAACCCACGTCTTTTGGGTGCAACATCGAAGTCTTTAGGTGCAACATCCGTTTGAAAATCCAAGATTGCACTGTACGAGTTTTGAAAACTCGTTTATGTGGATGAAATAGAAATATTATATGGCATATCATATTCCAAAATGTAGTAAAACGAGCCGGGGCTAGTCCACGATCCAGGGGGTGAGCCGATCAAAATTGTCACCAATTCCAAAATCCAAGTTCGGCGCGCGTTCACGGAAACGGGAGTAACTTCCAATCCGTAAGTCCGTTTTGCCCAAACGAAAGCTCCACTTGAAGCTAAGTCAGATGGCCACAAGAGTTATGGAGCATAGCTCCGTAATTCATGCTTTCGGGCCCAAAAGAGGTCGTCTAATAGGAGTTTCAGGCGTGTTTATGTTGATGTTGCGATTTCGACCAAATCGCTCTATGATGTTCTCAGTACCTGAGCGCGTTGCTTATTTAAATTTTCCGTATGTGATAGCTTTGACCAAAAAGTGTGTCAACAGACTGGTTATGTTTCTAGTCACTCAAAATAAAAACAAAGTTATGGTTGGCGGAACAACCCATGTCTGTTGGGTGCAACATCGACGTCTGGAGGTGCAACATCAGTTTGAAAATCCAAGATTGCACTGTTTGACTTTTGAAAACTCGTTTATGGGTATGAAATAGAAATATAACATGGTGCATCATATTTCAAAATATAGTAAATCGAATTATGACCACGGTCAAACCCCCTTTGTCCAACAAAACAACATGTGAAAAATTGAGCTAAAAAACCTTTCGATGTTCCCAAATGTCATTAAGATTGAATTTCTTGGTCATCGTACTAAGATGAGATGGGTGGAACCAGTTACTCCTATAGATCTATAAGAGATCTTTGTTTTGACTGGTTATGGTTCTTGTAACTAAAAATGGACACAAAGTTATGGTTGGTGGAACAACCCACGCCTTTTGGGTGCAACATCGAAGTCTTGAGGCGAAACATCCGTTTGAAAATCCAAGATTGCACTGTATGACTTTTGAAAACTCGTTTATGGGGATGAGATAGAAATATAACATGGTGCATCATATTCCAAAATATAGCGAATCGAATTATGACCCCGGTCAAACCCCCTTTGACCAACAAAGCAACGTATAAAAAATTTAGCTAAAAAAGCTTTCAATGTTCCAAAATGTCAATAAGATTGAATTTCTTGGTTATACAAGTAAGATGAGATGGGTGGAACCTGTTAGTCCTATGGATCTATGAGAGAGCTTCGTTTTGACTGGTTATGGTTCTTGTAACTAAAAATGGACATAAAGTTATGGTTGGTGGAACAACCCACGTCTTTTGGGTGCAACATC
Source organism: Allium sativum (assembly GCA_030737875.1). Lineage (NCBI taxonomy): Eukaryota > Viridiplantae > Streptophyta > Magnoliopsida > Asparagales > Amaryllidaceae > Allium > Allium sativum. The sequence continues at coordinate 846,588,157 of CM060921.1, read as the reverse complement.
GAAGTCTTGAGGTGACATCTGTTTGAAAATCCAAGATGTCATTGTATGAGTTTTGAAAACTCGTTTATAGGGATGAAATAGAAACATAACATGGTAAATCATATTCAAAAATGTAGTAAATCTAGCTGGGGCTAGTACACGATCCAGGGGAGCACGCGTTCACGGAAACGGGAATAACTTCCAATCCGTAAGCCCGTTTTGCCCAAACGAAAGCTCCACCTGATGCTAAGTCAGAGGTCTACAAGAGGTACAGAGCACAGCTCCGTAATTGATGCTTTCGAGCCTAAAAGAGGTCGTCTAATAGGAGTTTTGGGCATGTTTATGTTGATGTTGTGATTTCGACCAAATCGCTCTATGATGTTCTCAGTACCTAAGCGAGTTGCATATTTAGATTTTCCGTATCTGATAGCTTTGACCAAAAACTGTGTCAACAGACTGGTTATGTTTCTAGTCACTCAAAATAAAAACAAAGTTATGGTCGGCGGAGCAACCCATGTCTGTTGGGTGCAACATCGACGTCTTGAGGTGCAACATCAGTTTGAAAATCCAGGAATGTACTGTATGACTAAACTCGTTTTTCGGTATGAAATAGAAATATAACATGGTGCATCATATTTCAAAATATAGTAAATCTAATTATGACCACGGTCAAACCCTCTTTGACCAACAAAACAACCTGTGAAAAATTGAGCTAAAAAAGCTTTCGATGTTCCCAAACGTCATTAAGATTGAATCTCTTGGTCACCGAACTAAAATGAGATGGGTGGAACCAGTTATTCCTATAAATCCATGAGAGAGCTTCATTTTGAATGGTTATGGTTCTTGTAACTAAAAATGGACACAAAGCTATGGTTGGTGGAACAACCCACGTCTGTTGGGGGCAACATCTAAGTCTTGAGGTGCAACATCCGTTTGAAAATCAAAAATTGCACTGTATGACTTTTGAAAACTCGTTTATGGGGATGAAATAGAAATATAACATGGTGCATCATATTTCAAAATATAGTAAATCGAAATATGACCATGGTCAAACCACCTTTGACCAACAAAACAACATATGAAAAATTGAGCTAAAAAATCTTTCGATGTTCCCAAATGTCATTAAGATTGAATTTCTTGGTCATCGAACTAAGATGAGATGGGTGGAACCAGTTACTCCTACAGATCTATAAGAGAGCTTCGTTTTGACTGGTTATGGTTCTTGTAACTAAAAAAGGACACAAAGTTATGGTTGGTGGAAAAATCCACGTCTTTTGGGTGCAACATCGAAGTCTTGAGGTGCAACATCCGTTTGAAAATCCAAGATTGCACTGTATGACTTTTGAAAACTCGTTTATGGGGATAAAATAGAAATATAACATAGTGCATCATATTCCAAAATATAGCGAATCGAATTATGACCACGGTCAAACCCCCTTTGACCAACAAAACAACATATGAAAAATTGAGCTAAAAAAGCTTTCAATGTTCCCAAATGTCATTAAGATTGTATTTATTGGTTACCGAACTAAGATGAGATGGGTGGAACCTATTAGTCCTATAGATCTATGAGAGAGCTTCGTTTTGACTGGTTATGGTTCTTGTAACTAAAAATGGACACAAAGTTATGGTTAGTGGAACATCCCACGTCTTTTGGGTGCAACATCGAAGTCTTGAGGTGCAACATCCATTTGAAAATCCAAGACTGCACTGTACGAGTTTTGAAAACTCATTTATAAGGATGAAATAGAAATATAATATGGTAAATCATATTCCAAAATGTAGTAAATCGAGTCGGGGCTAGTACACGATCCAGGGGGGTAAGCCGATCAAAAATGTCACCAATTGCAAAATCCAAGTTCTGCGCGCGTTCACGGAAACAGGAGTAACTTCCAATCCGTAAGTCCGTTTTGCCCAAACGAAAGCTCCACCTGAATCTAAGTCAGAGGGCTACAATAGTTAAGGAGTACAACTTTGTAATTGATGCTTTCGGCCCTAAAAGAGGTCGTTTAATAGGAGTTTCGGGCATGTTTATGTTGATGTTGCGATTTCGACCAAATCGCTCTATGTTGTTCTCGGTACCTGAGCGCGATGCTTATTTAGATTTTCCGTATGTGATAGCTTTGACCAAAAAGTGTGTCAACAGACTGGTTATGTTTCTAGTCACTCAAAATAAAAACAAAGTTATGGTTGGCGGAACAACCGATGTTTGTTGGGTGCAACATCGATGTCTTGAGGTGCAACATCAGTTTGAAAATCCAAGATTGCACTGTATGTCTTTTGAAAACTCGTTTATAGGTATAAAATAGAAATATAACATGGTGCATCATATTTCAAAATATAGTAAATCGAATTATGACCACGGTCAAACCCCCTTTGACCAACAAAACAACATGTGAATTTTTTTGCTAAAAAAGCTTTCGATGTTCCCAAATGTCATTAAGATTGAATTTCTTGGTCACCGAATTAAGTTGAGATGGGTGGAACCAGTTACTCCTATAGATCCATGAGAGAGCTTCATTTTGAATGGTTATGGTTCTTGTATCTAAAAATGGACACAAAGCTTTGGTTGGTGGAACAACCCACGTCGGTTGTGGGCAACATCGAAGTCTTGAGGTGCAACATCTGTTTGAAAATCCAAGATTGCACTGTATGACTTTTGAAAACTCGTTTATGGGGATGAAATAGAAATATAACATGGTGCATCATATTCCAAAATATAGCGAATCGAATTATGACCACGGTCAAACCCCCTTTGACCAACAAAACAACATATGAAAAATTAAGCTAAAAAAGCTTGCGATGTTCCCAAATGTCATTAAGATTGAATTTCTTGGTTACCGAACTAAGATGAGATGGGTGGAACCTGTTAGTCCTATAGATCTTGAAGGTGCGGGGGTATGCAACCTAAGCAGAATCTATAATATGGCTATGCGGAAGTAAATGATAATCTAACTTATACAACAGTTACGCGAATAAATATTCGCAAACTAGAAGTATATCACTAACAAATATAAATGCAGTAAGTAGAGTAAAGTAATGACACCAGGATTTTTATACTGGTTCGGACTTCCCGTCCTACGTCCAGTCCCGAAGCTCCTCTTCGGAATTTCCACTAAGCAACACCCTCTCTTCACCCGGAGGAACAGGTTCACAACACTACTTGATTTACGGGCCACAAGCTTACCCACTTGATTTCACGGGCTACAAGCTTACCCACTTGATTTCACGGGCTACAAGCTTACCCACACAGGACTTCAACAATTACAAGAGTTTGACTTCTGAATGTGTTCTTGTTTCAACACTGACTAGTCAATAAATGAGTACACCCTTCCTATAATCTTTTCCTCAAGTATATGAATTGAATCCGAAGATTTGAAGGAAGTTAGTTGCTTGTTGAATCAAGATATGAGAAATATTATCAAGGATTCAATAAGTAACTTGAATTTGGGAGCTTTTAGAATGCAAGAGAGTATAGAGTTAAGATCAGAAAATAGAAGAAGATTTTATGATGTGAAAAAAATGCTAGTGATGTATATATAATCATTGAAGAGTTGTCAACTTCCATGAAGAGTTTTATCAAAGAGATGCACCCATTTCCTTTCAGAAATGAAAAGGATTATCTTCATGAAAGATGATGCCTTTTAGAAAATATGACCGTTGGAAATATGACCGTTGTAAAATACGACCGTTGTAAAACATGACCGTTGGAATTATGACCGTTAGAAAATATGACTATTGTAAAATATGACCGTTGGAAATGTGAAGTGTCTTTTCGCGAAGTGTCTTTTCGTGAAGTGTTTTTTCGTGAATTGTCTTTTCGAAGTGTCTTTTCGCGAAGTGACGAAGTGTCTTTTTGTGAAGTGTCCTTTCACGAAGTGTCTTTTCGCGAAGTGACGAAGTGTCTTTTCGTGAAGTGTCTTTTCACGAAGTGTCTTTTCGCGACGTTTCGTGAAAGGTCTTTTCATGAAGTGTCTTTTCGTGAAGTGTCTTTTCACGAAGTGTTTTTTTTAATGAAGAGAAATGGATGCAACTTTTCAAGAAAGAAGATGACTCTTCAAAAATTTCAAAAAGTTGTTGACAGGAAAAAAATAATACGTTGACAGGTTTTTGACCATTATTTCAAAAAGCCGTTGACCTGTTAATTTTAACAGGTTGACCTGTTATATTTAAAAATAGGTTGACCTGTTATTTTTAACAGGTTGACCTGTTTTTGTCAATATACAGTAAAAACGAGTTTTTATGCATAATTTTGAAAGCAATGAGAAGTATGATTATTTGAGGATAGATTTTAACATAAAATACTCTAAATAACCAACTTCTAACCTATGAAACCATTGAATCTTCTTTTTGTCGATCATGAAGCTCCTTCTTGTCATTAATCAAAATAATCATTGTAATCTTTAACTCAACATTCTCCCCTTTTTTGATTGATGACCACATAGCTTGGTATTTCAATTTTCCATTGTTATCTCCCCCTGTATATATGCTCCTCTGAAATATATATATATACATAACATCGATTGTGATCTGACTTTAGCCATGAGACATTTGCTTCCTTGCTCTCTTGATTCTGCTTTGTTGCTCTTCCACTTTCTAATCTCTTCACTAGATTTCTTTATCGTCATTTGTTCTAAGATGTTGTTACGATCTATAGAACACCAGGCTCTGATACCAATTGAAGGTGCGGGGGTATGCAACCTAAGCAGAATCTGTACTATACTATTAAAGCTGGGTTATATTTGGATAGTTCACAAGCCCCCCCCTCACCCCAACCTCTCAAAGGAGTTAATCTCAGCCTGCCACGTGTAACGTTAGGTGTACCGTCTCTACCCTGCCTCTCCCAAATCGCATCTCAGCACAGAGTCCTGCGCATTTTGTAAACTAAAAACTCGCATTTTCCGTCTCCTCTTCTTCTACTGAACAAGCATCGTATTTCCACAAAACCCTTAACTAATTCAATCAATGGCGTCGACTACCACAATTCACTTTCCTACTGCGTTTTCTTCGAAGCCCTAACTCCTCCAATTATTGGCGGCGATTATTATACCCTTTTGGAAATCAACAATCGCTGGTCTCCTTCTTCGTATACTGGGAGCTTTTCTCTTTATTTTGGCCTTCTTCGTATTTGTGCTTCCGTTTCCTATTGTTTCAAGTAATTTTTAGTCGTTTGCCTTTGTTATCTTGGTCACATCTCTTTGCTTTCAACATTTTACTCAAACCTAGATGTTTCTGGCCTTAATTTGAAGAAAAGTTTGTTTTATGAATTAGTTTTATAATCAATTTATTGTCCTTTTCTGAAATTATAGCTTCTCTTATCAATCATTTTCATACTATTCTGTTATTTTATTAATTGGTGTTTATTTTGAACGTATAAAAGACTGAAATGAAACAATGAATCAGTTTAATCAATTTGCGTTATTTTGTAAGTGGCTCTCATCGCTGATAAGAACATTTACAGTTCCGAGGGATGCATATGTGTGAGGTCCTTCTCAGTTTATTTTATAAAAAACAGCTAACAAAGTTGTTTAACAAATAAAAATATCAGTGAATTGTTATTTATGGAATACTTTTCAGCATTGGTGGAAGTAAGGAGGACTACAGGGATCTAAAATTGCTGAAAAATGGGCTTAGGATAAACTGCAATCTTAGCTCTCCGGCTGTTCAAAGATCAACACCAATTACCTCTCCAGGTATTGACTTTGATTGGTTCTAAAATTTAGTATGTGGGCTTTTGTTTGACATTTAGTTCATTGTTTGATTAAATAATTAATTCATTTTCTTTTTTTTTTTAAATCCAACTTCACTACTTCAGGTATCAGAAACATCATTTTGGCATTACCAGAGCATCAAGTATGAAAATATGTCTATTCTTTTGAAGTGAGTTCTTGATATGTAAGTTTTTAACGTTTTTGTTTTGCCGCTACCTCTACTGCCAAACATTGCAAGTTCAAGAAATATTATTTAATGTATAATGTCTGTAACAACTCAGTTAAGATTCATATTGATAATCATACACTGGCAACATTACTTTACTAACATTCAGTATGATATGTTCTTATAGAATGGGAGACACAAAATGTGGCAATGAATTTATTACATATCTCTTAATTGCATCATTTATTGTTTTGCCTCCATAGTTTGAAATTTAGTTGGATCTTTAATATCAGAAATAAAATCTTCAGAGCATGCATCAAGAATGTCCTTGAGATTTAATTTGTTAAACAAATCCTTGAAAGTATGCCATATATTTTAGTTTGATATGGTACCTGAAAAAATTAGTGTTATATTTGCATGTAAAATCTAAGGGTTGTTAGTAGATTTTTTGGCATAGGTTACTCAATATCATTTTTTGATAAAAAAAAAAAGTTTGCAGCTTCAGTTCTATTCAAGTTTGATATTTCAATAGCATTAATTTCTTCTTGGCCCTCTTGACTTAGAAGAGATAGGAGGGGTAGGAATATGCCTTGAAAAACCAATTTCAGGTGATTTGATTTCAATTTTATCGCACTTTTTGTGGGATGCTAAAATGAGTGTGTTCTAATCTTATAACTCCAATTTTTATAACACTATGCAGAACATTCCATACAACAGAGTATTAGTTTAATTCACAGTACATGAACAAGTCAACTAAAAACCTTTCTATATTTGTTTTCGTTTTTTTTTTCAGTTAAACTAGTAGAAAAAACAATAATAAGAACTTTTGAAGTACATTCAACATTTCTGATTATAACATGTGTTCACACCTTCTTATGCCCACAAAATACCAGGAGTATGTAAGTTCATTTATTAAAATGTGGCATTAATTCATGTATTATTGAAAACAAGGAAACATATATTTTGGGCATATGTCATGCAAAACTTGCGAATACATTAAATTTTTGTGGCCAAACAAAATTTCTTTTGCCTTACTTTCTAAATTGGTTTCCCGTGTGTTTATGTTGTGTTACACAGCTTCATATGCTTTATCAATGGATAAAATAATTATGCAAAAAACTTAAGAAAAATGCGAGCAAGTTTCCTCTTTGATACACCATTTTTTCTGCCAAATAGTGATTAGAAAATGTACAAAATATGTGTTATTCATTTATGGCTAAGTAATTGTGCTATTAACCATATTTATTTGGATTACTATTTTGCTAACTATGAATTCCTAAATGTGTCTAAATTAGTTTGTTGTGTTCGTTAGTTCCTGCCGAAGTTTAAATAATCCATCACTTAGGGTGCCTTTGCTTAGTATGATTATGTATTGCTCATATTTGATAACATATATAATGGATCTCCTTATTGAACATAATTTTTTTTTATCTTTCTAATCCCAATCTTAAATTTTTTTTTTTTACAATAAACTCTTCAAATTTTTGGTGATATAATCATTTTTGTAGTTTCATGAGAAGTTAGATATTATGGTGTATTTCGTAGACCCCACTTAAGTTTAACATTTATGTAAGTAACTCGATGGTTGATTGGTTCAGATAAAACAAGTAATTTTATTGAATATTGCAAATAATTTATGTTCAAATTAGAAAACAAATGAACTGTACGTTTTTTGTAACCGTCAGATGAAGTGATCATGCGTTAAAAAAAAAGACAATCCCATTTTTTGGAGAAAAAAAATCTAATAGCAGATTCATTTGTTTAGTATCACTTAATTTCAGATGGCTATGTCAATTTTGATAGCTAATGATGCTAATAAAAAATAAGCTTCAAAAGGAGTTTTTCATTATTTTATTTTGCATTCGATCTCTGTTGTGATACTACATGAAGAGACATATTAGATTTATTTGAGAATAAATATCTTTTTCCTTCTTTTAAATTGACTCAATAGCCTTTTATTTTGTGTGTTGCTAAAAGCACCCGAAAAAGTGCTTCCTAACACCATTACTAAAAAATACCATAAAATTTTAGGTTACACACTATTTAATACCAACCAATTTAAAGGCCACCAAATTCATTATTTTCACATTTTTTTCACACGGCGAACAAGCGCCGACCAATACTGTTCTCTGCGGCGATTAATCATCGAATAACAACAGTTCGGTGGTTAATGACCATAGAAAACGATGTTGGTCGACGGTTGTTCGCCGTGCAAAACAGTTTTGCACGGTGGTTGATTGTCATATGAATTGGGTTTGGTATTTGGAAGTACATAAAATTTATTAGATTGATTATTTTTATTCATGGTATTAGAAGGCATATTCCTAGGTGCTTTTAGCACCACACTTTTATTTTTTGGTCATGTAAGTTTTAGCTCATAAAAAGCATGGTATTTTATTTGTAGTATTTTGTATAATCAGTTATGAAGCATAATTTTTATTTTTTGAGGAAGATTTTTTTTTACTATATAAATTTTGACATGTGAAAGATCTTAATCTTCATTGTATAGAAGAAAGAGTTTATGAACCAAACCAGCAAATTTTTGGGTAAATTTGTTCAATTGGTGTTGGAATTGCACTATCCAATGCTCTATGAGTGCTCTACTGTCTTCGCATTATGGATTTTAGTATAACTTATCCTACTATTGATATTTATTTCCAATTAATCTTAAAGTTATGCTCTATTTTTTTACAATATACGATCCAACTATGTTTTCAAATGTAAGTTTGTTTGTTCTTTTTATTTTATAGATTTAGAATCATTCATAGCTTTAATGACGTGAATTGCAATTTTTTGCTGAAAGTAGAAATAATTATTAAGGTTTGTTATTGATTGACAAATCACTCAGTATTTTTAATTTTTTAATACAAAACCAAAAAGAGGAGTGGCTAGAAGAAATCATGAACAAATCATATTTGTGATTGATTGTCAATTGAGAAGTAACAAATGTATATTTAGTGGCAATAACCATTAGTTTAATTGAAAGTTAAAAAATAAATGGAATTATATAGAACAAAAATATGACCTACATTTACATGTATCATGCAATTTTGGCAATAGTCTATAAGTAAAATGGTTACAAAATTCTTTTTGCAAAAAAAGTGAATGTGTAAACAGTGTAATTTTCAATCATTAATAAATCCAGGAACAAGGATGTCTTACGATAGTTACAAATTGTAAACAATTTTAAATGAATCTTACTACATATTTTCATTCTCAAAAGAATTAATTAATGTTCAAACTGATAATGCATTATTAATACGGTAAATTAAACAATGAAATAGCACAAAAGTGAACCTGGAAATTTCGATGGTGCTTAATCTAATATATTAATTAAATATATATAATAAAATTGCTTTTTTATTGGCTGATCGTATTGGTATAAAAGATTTGCTTCAATTTGGATGTTTGGCAAGTGTGATATGCATTTATTATTATTACTATTACTACTATTATTATTATTATTATTATAATATATATATATATATATATATATATATATATAATCAGTTTAGTTAACTAAGATTCAACTAACAAAAAGTTATACAAAAAACCCATGAATTCTACATAATTATATATTTTAAATGCATATAAAGTTATAAAAGATCCAACATAGCTCCATGGTTGATGCTTTTGATATCAGATCAAATTGTATTGATAGAAACGTAATTTGTTGTATTTTTTTTCCGCACTAGGCATTAGCTTATATTTTTACACTAGGTCTTTTAAATTATGAATATTTCAATTTAGTGTAGATTTGCTATTTTCAATTTTATGTTTCCAACTTCATTACCATTTGCCAATTTAAATTCTTAGTCGATTTTAGTTCGTTATGCAGTCCTACTGTTTCAATACAGTTTTAACATATTTTTAAAATTTTCTAATTCGATAAATATTGCGGCTTTGTACGAATATTGTACGTTACTTTTCGCGATTAGTTGCACCTTGCTTGCATTTGTGGACTATTATTTTTTCAATGGTAATTTGTTGCCTTTGGTAAAATATGCTTACAATGGATATGATCTTAATTATGAAGTCAAATAAATAGTTTCTAATTTGTTCTAATAACTTCTTAATAACAATTCTCTCTTTTGAGAACTATACCTGAAAGGAAGATGCAACCCAAAGTCGAGTAAATTTATCGTGTGCTAGAGCTCAACTGATCAACTTATAAAACTGATTTTATTATGCATGTCAACTCTTTTATTCGAAAATCCATGCACATTCTCATGATCGCAAGAAAGAATTTTCATGATATAATAGGAATTTTGATGGTTTCCATTTTCAATTTTTATTTGGTTTCAGTTAAGGATTTCACCTGATGCTTTTGATTTCCCTTATGAGCTAATATTGAGATATTGGTTCAAAAAATTTCATTGTTCTCTTCAAATAAAGTTAATAGCAGTCATTCATTATGTACATCTCTAAAGTATGATTTAATTAGGAAATTTTTATACTATTTTAAATTTTATTTCAGATATCTACATCATGTAATCAACATTTTGTAATTGAAAAATATAGCCTATTAATGTTTATAATTGCAGTTCTGAGAATTTCAAAAATTAATAATAATAATTGTGCATTTATAATCTCATATTTTAGTATAAATTCCTTTTTGGACACCTCTCAGTCAGGATTCTGGAGAACTAATTATGCCAATAAAGCTAAAATGCATTCCTTTCTTAATCAATTGTAAAAATTTGCCTCTTAACTTCCAGGAAAAAGTAATAATTTTTTTAGTAAGTTTACTCTGATATACTTTTTATCTTATCTGTTTCAATAGTGAAGCAAAGATTTCATCCCCTTTCTAATGCACAAAAACCCTTTTCAAAAATAGGCTTTAAAATTACTCCTTTGAAGTTATTTTTACTTTTTGTTTTTCGAAAATCGAGTATGCACTTAGCTGAAGGTTTTGAATAATTAAATATTCTTTGGTTGAAGACTATGCAAAATTCAAGCAGTCTCAGAAACTGCAAATATTCCGTAGTTATAGTGAAATTGGAAATATTTTCTGTTTTCTAAATACCATTCTTGAGAAGGGCTGACAATGTATTTTGAAACTTACGGTCATTAATTACGATTACTTTTCAATATTTTATACATGGACTTTGTTTACACAATAATAATATATCCGTTAGAAGTTTCGATGGTTAGTTTAGCTCGTTGCAAACTTCAAAAAGCATTCAGTAATTTTATATATTCCAAACATTATAATTCCCGATTTTGTCTCATAATGTTCCAACCCATTGTTCCATTTTCCTTCATTTTTTTTTCTTAATTGTATTTCAGAATAATCAACCCCAATAATTTATTCCCTTCAGCTACATAATAGCCTTAATTTTACACGTTATCTGCTCAACGCAGATACATAAATTATGTTTTTAATTATATTTGAATACTTGTGACTTTTGCTATTTAGAAAATTGTTCTTCTAATCCAATTCAAGATTTTCAGTTTCCCACTTTTACAAATTTGGAATCGTTTGCTTTTCTTAATTTAATTTTTTAATATCTTCTACCTACTATAATCCCCAATCTTGACCAATTGTAAGCATAGAATGTTAAATGTATGAAAATTCTGTCTTTGTCCTAATTATGAATAGTTAATACTTTCAACTATTATAAATATTGAAAGCCAAATTTTAGTGCTTTGGCATTAGTAATTTTCTATATGTTGGAAGAATAATAAATCAAATTTAATATCTATTATAACTGCATATTATTTCTTACTAAAAAAACTATAATTTGTATAGTTAACTGTTCATGTTACTTTCAATATTATAGTAGAAGGACTATATTTTCCGTTAGTTTTGAGTCAAAATTATGGTACAAAATATAACGTTTAAATTATTTATAAAAGTTTCCCTTATTGATAAACTTTGGTATAAATCTGGCTAATAAATGTTTCTATGTATAAATCTAGCTAATGAATTGGCATAAATCTGGCAACGTATGCTTGGTATAAATCCGGCTTTGACTATTTCTATGTATTGTCTAACGTTTTATCAATTATTACAAGGGACGGCCGGTAACTTAGGAAAGTCATCCATGTACAAACAAAGACAAGTGTTTTATCTGTCAACAAATTTGAAATTTTTGTAAATAGTTTGTCTTTTGGGTTTCATTGAAAATTTTATGTATTGCAGTGGGTATTCAGATTGCTTATTTTGGTTCCAATATGATTTTGTATTTTCTATTTCATTTATTCATGCAGTGAAACTTTATTACAAAGATAATTTTATAGCTTATTTTTTTATTTTAATAACCAAAAAAAAAAATCACTTTTCTGTTTCATTTTTTGAAGAATACAAAGAATAAATCATTCACGTGCGAATATAACCAACTGTAGATAAGAAACACAAACTTCTTGACTACTGCAATTGGAAATTTGGAATAAATAATCAGCTATTAAATTTCCTAACGAAAAACTATTGATAAAGAATGAGAACCAAATTGTGACTCATGATGTATAGGCATTGTCCATATTTTAATATGTAGATAGGATTTCTAATTGCATTCATCTAAGAACTTACAGATCAGATAGTTGCAATGACAGAGCACTCAAGGCATGCGCTCTTGGACTGGAGTCGCGTTAACTATTTATGTTGATTGAATCATAAAGTGTTTTCATGCAACATGAAATTTAGCTCTATTAATCAAGGTTTATTATGAGAAGGTTGAAATATCCATTCTAGGCTCAGCTTTCTTGGTTTTGCCAGTATGCTTTGCAGTCCCCAAAATCTAATATGCATTATCTCAATCTTGCTAAGCTTGCAGGTTAGAAAATCAGTGTATAGCACTGTAATCCTCATTTTTCATTGCTTTTTTTCTCAAATATTACATCAGACAATACGACAGCTCACGCCCTGCATCATAGTATTTTCTCATGGAATCTATTTGTATGCCTTGGGAAGCCAACATCGAGACATGAGGAAAGGATTTCTTAAGCGTGGACGCATGTTTTTACACCCAAGAACAGAGACAGGATATACGTTAACCAATTTTTCACCAACACTGCATGCACCTAATATTTCTGTTGGAGTCTTCACCCTGGGAATACATAGTATTTCACTGGCTTCAACCTCTTTAAGTATTTCCATAATAGTACATGGACTCATGAGAAATTTGGCCCTAGCATTTACTGCATTCATCGTTAATATTTAAGACAGTCCTAACCTCTATGATTGATGAAGGAAACTATTGAATGAGTTTCTTCACCACAACCTGCAGCACGCCTGGTGTAGACATTACAACCTCCAAAACGAAGATGCCACCTCACAGAGAAACTCGAGCAGCTTCCAATGCCAGTGTGGAGTTTTGAGCTTCAAGGCAGGCAATGTCATGGGTGTTATGGATAAAAGCATTAGCAGGGTTCGTAGTTGCAGAGGTCAAAACATAGCAGTAACGCGCTACTGCAAAGGGAAACTGAGACGCCAGCGTCCGCCATAAAGATTTAAGAAAAAACACGAGGAAGTGCATGTAATGAGCAGCAATAACTCATTTCCATGGCCGTTCTTGGATGTCCCAATTATGAAGCAGGAGGATTTACAGCTTCAATTCTCTTATTTTACTTGCAAATATTTGTTTATTCCTATAAAGCGGCGGTTCCTCATCCTAAACATTTGCTCCTGTTGTGGGTTAACTACTGTAATATTTGAATTAAAGGAGTTGATATTTAAGGTAGATTCATGCCTCGGGAAATTTCAAACTGTATTATTATATAACATCTTATGGTTTGTTGTCTTACAGTTCTTTGATATTAGCTACATTAGGTGAAAGTAGATATATCTAACATGTTTATTGTCCTATACACTATTTATTAAAAGGTTTTTAAATATTTATTAGAGTATATTTACAGCTGCTTATTTGAATTGTTTTATCAGCTTCATATTTCAAGATTCTTCAATGTTTCCTACCGTAGTGATGTAGATAATGGAGAAGGAGTTTTGCTGCTTCTGAGTAACAATTTTATTGTTATTGAGCTTCTGACGTACAAATGTTTACAATACAGTTCATTGAATATTTTGTCATAAAATGTGTAATTTTCTTGAAACTTCTTTCTCCAACTAACCTTTTACTATTTGGCTGTATTAACTTATAACTGGAAAATACAAGTTTAACTACAAGTCCGACAGTTGTTTTATTTTTATTTTTGAATTTGTGAAGATTTTGCATGACAATCTTAAATGAAAAAAAATAACATACTATTTCCTGCTTTAAGTCTTTAACTTTGATAATTTTCTGTTATGATCAACCATTGTTCGTACTCTAAGAGATTCATACTATTTCTTATACTTCAACTTTGACGATCGGTAAATTAAAAAACTTATTTGAATTCAAATCTAGAAGAAAAAAAGATTCTCAGTTCTTAGAAATATTTCATCTACATGTGTATAATTTTGATTTGCTATTTTTTTTAGTTATTTTGTATATTTAAGTGATTGTTTTACGGGGGTGTGTTATTCCAACCATTTTTTTCATTAGACTCTTTCATTAAGAAGTTGGGCGTGAAAGTTTGTTCTGTTCTCTTTGAAGTTTACTATATCACCAAGTCATATCAATTTGCTTTTGAATATTTATATAATTTATTGTTTTGCAGCCTTTACGTTTTTCTTTTCACGTTTCAGTAATTAATGTAATCAACGACAATATTTATTGCACTTTTATCCTCATGACTATTATATTTAAAGACGATAATTATGGTATAGTTTTTAATCAAATGTTTTGATTTAAAGTTAAGATACTAACATTAAGTTTTATTCATGTTCATTAGTGGAATTTTTATTCCTTTTTAATCATGCATTGATTATACGAGAACATTTAATGGCTCATTCCCTCTGATACCAAAATATTTGTGCCTTGATTCATTCCACTCAGATTCTAGCTTGCTATCTTTGGGCCGCATAGCATTTGAGATTAAATATTTATGTTGCTTAGATAAACATTGTCTAGCTGCTTAATGTGTTTCTTATTCATTATCTTTGACCATAAAATATTCTGGTTTTTGTTTTGTTTTCCGAATGAAACAGCAATCGTTTTAACTATTGGACAACTAATAATGTACATATGTTCAAGTGCGGAAATGGTATGTCACACCATGATTTGAATGAAGGATTGAAATATGTCTGGCTGAAATGAAATGAGAAGACTAATGAATCAAATTTCATTATTTTTGTGTTTATTAAGATAGATGCAGATATAAATCCTTTTGGCATGAAATGTCATGGTTTGAATCAATTGTATTCCATTTGGACAAAGATCAATCCAAACATGAAGACGATTTGGGTTGGCAAACTGACCTGAACTGATGTAGTATAACGCTGAATAAGATCGAACACAATCATGACCTCAATATGGTGCAATGGAAAAAGAAATTGTGTTTGCAACTGGATTATCGCAATTAGTGACTTTTTTTATGGTTGTTCCCAGGATAAAAGTTTGGAAAACCAGGTTTCTTTTATATATGTCATTTTCTCAATAGCTGAATATAATTTCATTCAGCAGATGTCTAAAACCAATTACACCGATAGATTATTTTGATTGTAATTTTTTTGAACACCTTTTTTTTTTTTAATGAATTAGTGCTTTGGTTACTGAACAAACTAAGTTGACAAACATTGTCAACAAAAGGTCTCTCCTTAAATTTAGGCTTATAGAATGCTCATTGCATTTTTTTTTTTTTTTTTTTTTTTTTTTTACTTTTACGTCATATAGTCCAATATAAGTTTTAAGGTATTGTAATCTAATTTGGTAATCTTTTTATGTGATGTAAGTGCCAAAAATGTGTAATCTAATATAGCAATATTCTTTTCGTATGATGTAAGTGTTGACTCATGGTGAATTCAATGGAATTTCTGATTATTTTCATACATTAAAAAGGGGCATTATCTCAAACATGTATAGTGCATGTTTGCTCGCTTTTACGTTTTTTTTTAATGTAAATAATGATTTCAATACATCAAATCAAAGTTTCAAGCTAACATCTGAAAGATGTATGTGAAAAATATCAAGATGTAAATATTCAAGCTTACACTAATTTACGCGTTGGACGAAAAACTATGTACGTAACACAGGTTTGCATTACAGTTAAGAGTGTACGTAACTTAGCAAATTCATACAAGCAAGCAAAATAAATTGTTTTGAGAATTATTTCAAACAAAACAAAGACACTAATTGTTTCAAAGAGTATTATAGACAAAATTATTTCTATTAGTTTGAATCTATATTATAGATTGTAGAGAAGTCTTAGTGAAGAAAAATGAACCGAATATACAAGCCAAACAAAGATACTTCAGTAATCTGCAAAAAAAATCGCCACAGTCCGTGTGCGAAGCACGGGTTCACACTAGTCTATAATATGGCTATGCGGAAGTAAATGATAATCTAACTTATACAACAGTTACGCGAATAAATATTCGCAAACTAAAAGTATATCACTAACAAATATAAATGCAGTAAGTAGAGTAAAGTAAAGTAACGACACCAGGATTTTTATACTGGTTCGGACTTCCCGTCCTACGTCCAGTCCCGAAGCTCCTCTTCGGAATTTCCACTAAGCAACACCCTCTCTTCACCCGGAGGAACAGGTTCACAACACTACTTGATTTACGGGCCACAAGCTTACCCACTTGATTTCACGGGCTACAAGCTTACCCACTTGATTTCACGGGCTACAAGCTTACCCACACAGGACTTCAACAATTACAAGAGTTTGACTTCTGAATGTGTTCTTGTTTCAACACTGACTTGTCAATAATTGAGTACACCCTTCCTATAATCTTATTCTCAAGTATATGAATTGAATGCGAAGATTTGAAGGAAGTTAGTTGCTTGTTGAATCAAGATATGAGAAATATTATCAAGGATTCAATAAGTAACTTGAATTTGGGAGCTTCTAGAATGCAAGAGAGTATAGAGTTCAGATCAGAAAATAGAAGAAGATTTTATGATGTGAAAAAAATGCTAGTGATGTATATATAATCATTGAAGAGTTGTCAACTTCCATGAAGAGTTTTATCAAAGAGATGCACCCATTTTCTTTCAGAAATGAAAAGGAATCTCTTCATGAAAGATGATGCCTTTTAGAAAATATGACCGTTGGAAATATGACCGTTGTAAAATACGACCGTTGTAAAACATGACCGTTGGAATTATGACCGTTAGAAAATATGACTATTGTAAAATATGACCGTTGGAAATGTGAAGTGTCTTTTCGTGAAGTGTCTTTTCGTGAATTGTCTTTCGAAGTGTCTTTTCGCGAAGTGACGAAGTGTCTTTTTGTGAAGTGTCCTTTCACGAAGTGTCTTTTCGCGAAGTGACGAAGTGTATTTTCGTGAAGTGTCTTTTCACGAAGTGTCTTTTCGCGACGTTTCGTGAAAGGTCTTTTCATGAAGTGTCTTTTCGTGAAGTGTCTTTTCACGAAGTGTCTTTTCGCGAAGTTTCGTGAAAGGTCTTTTCACGAAGTGTTTTTTTTAATGAAGAGAAATGGATGCAACTTTTCAAGAAAGAAGACGACTCTTCAAAAATTTCAAAAAGTTGTTGATAGGAAAAAAATAATAGGTTGACAGGTTTTTGACCATTATTTCAAAAAGCTGTTGACCTGTTAATTTTAACAGGTTGACCTGTTATATTTAAAAATAGGTTGACCTGTTATTTTTAACAGGTTGACCTGTTTTTGTCAATATACAGTAAAAACGAGTTTTTATGCATAATTTTGAAAGCAATGAGAAGTATGATTATTTAAGGATAGATTTTAACATAAAGTACTCTAAATAACCAACTTCTAACCTATGAAACCATTGAATCTTCTTTTTGTCGATCATGAAGCTCCTTCTTGTCATTAATCAAAATAATCATTGAAATCTTTAATTCAACATTCTCCCCCTTTTTGATTGATGACAACATAGCTTGGTATTTCAATTTTCCATTGTTATCTCCCCCTGTATATATGCTCCCTCTGAAATATATATATATATATATATATATATATATATATATATATATAACATCGATTGTGATCTGACTTTAGCCATGAGACATTTGCTTCCTTGCTCTCTTGATTCTGCTTTGTTGCTCTTCCACTTTCTAATCCCTTGACTAGATTTCTTTATCGCCATTTGTTCTAAGATGTTGTTACGATCTATAGAACACCAGGCTCTGATACCAATTGAAGGTGCGGGGGTATGCAACCTAAGCAGAATCTATAATATGGCTATGCGGAAGTAAATGATAATCTAACTTATACAACAGTTACGCGAATAAATATTCGCAAACTAGAAGTATAACACTAACAAATATAAATGCAGTAAGTAGAGTAAAGTAAAGTAACGACACCAGGATTTTTATACTGGTTCGGACTTCCCGTCCTACGTCCAGTCCCGAAGCTCCTCTTCGGAATTTCCACTAAGCAACACCCTCTCTTCACCCGGAGGAACAGGTTCACAACACTACTTGATTTACGGGCCACAAGCTTACCCACTTGATTTCACGGGCTACAAGCTTACCCACTTGATTTCACGGGCTACAAGCTTACCCACACAGGACTTCAACAATTACAAGAGTTTGACTTCTGAATGTGTTCTTGTTTCAACACTGACTAGTCAATAATTGAGTACACCCTTCCTATAATCTTATCCTCAAGTATATGAATTGAATGCAAAGATTTGAAGGAAGTTAGTTGCTTGTTGAATCAAGATATGAGAAATATTATCAAGGATTCAATAAGTAACTTGAATTTGGGAGCTTTTAGAATGCAAGAGAGTATAGAGTTAAGATCATAAAATAGAAGAAGATTTTATGATGTGAAAAAAATGCTAGTGATGTATATATAATCATTGAAGAGTTGTCAACTTCCATGAAGAGTTTTATCAAAGAGATGCACCCATTTCCTTTCAGAAATGAAAAGGAATCTCTTCATGAAAGATGATGCCTTTTAGAAAATATGACCGTTGGAAATATGACCGTTGTAAAATACGACCGTTGTAAAACATGACCGTTGGAATTATGACCGTTAGAAAATATGACTATTGTAAAATATGACCGTTGGAAATGTGAAGTGTCTTTTCGCGAAGTGTCTTTTCGTGAAGTGTCTTTTCGTGAATTGTCTTTTCGAAGTGTCTTTTCGCGAAGTGACGAAGTGTCTTTTTGTGAAGTGTCCTTTCACGAAGTGTCTTTTTGCGAAGTGACGAAGTGTCTTTTCGTGAAGTGTCTTTTCACGAAGTGTCTTTTC
This sequence comes from Allium sativum, assembly GCA_030737875.1. Classification (NCBI taxonomy): domain Eukaryota; kingdom Viridiplantae; phylum Streptophyta; class Magnoliopsida; order Asparagales; family Amaryllidaceae; genus Allium; species Allium sativum. The sequence goes on along the minus strand of CM060921.1, from coordinate 846,569,074 downwards.
GCGATGTTTCGTGAAAGGTCTTTTCATGAAGTGTCTTTTCGTGAAGTGTCTTTTCGCGAAGTTTCGTGAAAGGTCTTTTCACGAAGTGTTTTTTTTTAATGAAGAGAAATGGATGCAACTTTTCAAGAAAGAAGATGACTCTTCAAAAATTTCAAAAAGTTGTTGATAGGAAAAAAATAATAGGTTGACAGGTTTTTGACCATTATTTCAAAAAGCTGTTGACCTGTTAATTTTAACAGGTTGGCCTGTTATATTTAAAAATAGGTTGACCTGTTATTTTTAACAGGTTGACCTGTTTTTGTCAATATACAGTAAAAACGAGTTTTTATGCATAATTTTGAAAGCAATGAGAAGTATGATTATTTAAGGATAGATTTTAACATAAAATACTCTAAATAACCAACTTCTAACCTATGAAACCATTGAATCTTCTTTTTGTCGATCATGAAGCTCCTTCTTGTCATTAATCAAAATAATCATTGAAATCTTTAACTCAACATTCTCCCCCTTTTTGATTAATGACAACATAGCTTGGTATTTCAATTTTCCATTGTTATCTCCCCCTGTATATATGCTCCCTCTGAAATATATATATATATATATATAACATCGATTGTGATCTGACTTTAGCCATGAGACATTTGCTTCCTTGCTCTCTTGATTCTGCTTTGTTGCTCTTCCACTTTCTAATCCCTTGACTAGATTTCTTTATCGCCATTTGTTCTAAGATGTTGTTACGATCTATAGAACACCAGGCTCTGATACCAATTGAAGGTGCGGGGGTATGCAACCTAAGCAGAATCTATAATATGGCTATGCGGAAGTAAATGATAATCTAACTTATACAACAGTTACGCGAATAAATATTCGCAAACTAGAAGTATATCACTAACAAATATAAATGCAGTAAGTAGAGTAAAGTAAAGTAACGACACCAGGGTTTTTATACTGGTTCGGACTTCCTGTCCTACGTCCAGTCCCAAAGCTCCTCTTCGGAATTTCCACTAAGCAACACCCTCTCTTCACCCGGAGGAACAGGTTCACAACACTACTTGATTTACGGGCCACAAGCTTACCCACTTGATTTCACGGGCTACAAGCTTACCCACTTGATTTCACGGGCTACAAGCTTACCCACACAGGACTTCAACAATTACAAGAGTTTGACTTCTGAATGTGTTCTTGTTTCAACACTGACTAGTCAACAATTGAGTACACCCTTCCTATAATCTTATCCTCAAGTATATGAATTAAATGCGAAGATTTGAAGGAAGTTATTTGCTTATTGAATCAAGATATGAGAAATATTATCAAGGATTCAATAAGTAACTTGAATTTGGGAGCTTTTAGAATGCAAGAGAGTATAGAGTTAAGATCAGAAAATAGAAGAAGATTTTATGATGTGAAAAAAATGCTAGTGATGTATATATAATCATTGAAGAGTTGTCAACTTCCATGAAGAGTTTTATCAAAGAGATGCACCCATTTCCTTTCAGAAATGAAAAGGAATCTCTTCATGAAAGATGATGCCTTTTAGAAAATATGACCGTTGGAAATATGACCGTTGTAAAATACGACCGTTGTAAAACATGACCGTTGGAATTATGACCGTTAGAAAATATGACTATTGTAAAATATGACCGTTGGAAATGTGAAGTGTCTTTTCGCGAAGTGTCTTTTCGTGAAGTGTCTTTTCGTGAATTGTCTTTTCGAAGTGTCTTTTCGCGAAGTGACGAAGTGTCTTTTTGTGAAGTGTCCTTTCACGAAGTGTCTTTTCGCGAAGTGACGAAGTGTCTTTTCGTGAAGTGTCTTTTCACGAAGTGTCTTTTCGCGACGTTTCGTGAAAGGTCTTTTCATGAAGTGTCTTTTCGTGAAGTGTCTATTCACGAAGTGTCTTTTCGCGAAGTTTCGTGAAAGGTCTTTTCACGAAGTGTTTTTTTTAATGAAGAGAAATGGATGCAACTTTTCAAGAAAGAAGATGACTCTTCAAAAATTTCAAAAAGTTGTTGATAGGAAAAAAATAATAGGTTGACAGGTTTTTGACCATTATTTCAAAAAGCTGTTGACCTGTTAATTTTAACAGGTTGACCTGTTATATTTAAAAATAGGTTGACCTGTTATTTTTAACAGGTTGACCTGTTTTTGTCAATATACAGTAAAAACGAGTTTTTATGCATAATTTTGAAAGCAATGAGAAGTATGATTATTTGAGGATAGATTTTAACATAAAATACTCTAAATAACCAACTTCTAACCTATGAAACCATTGAATCTTCTTTTTGTCGATCATGAAGCTCCATCTTGTCATTAATCAAAATAATCACTGAAATCTTTAACTCAACAGATCTATGAGAGAGCTTCGTTTTGACTGGTTATGGTTCTTGTAACTAAAAATGGACACAAAGTTATGGTTGGTGGAACAACCCACGTCTTTTGGGTGCAACATCGAAGTCTTGAGGTGCAACATCCATTTGAAAATCCAAGATTGCACTGTACGAGTTTTTGAAACTCGTTTATAGGGATGAAGTAGAAATATAATATGGTAAATCATATTCCAAAATGTAGTAAATCGAGCCGGTGCTAGTCCACGATCCAGTGGGGCGAGCCGATCAAAAATGTCACCAATTGTAAAATCCAAGTTCTGCGCGCGTTCACGGAAACGAGAGTAATTTCTAATCCGTAAGTCCGTTTTGCCCAAACGAAAGCTCCACTTGAAGCTAAGTCAGAGAGCTACAAGAGTTAAGGAGCATAGCTCCATAATTGATGCTTTCGGGCCTAAAAGAGGTCGTCTAATAGGAGTTTCGAGCATGTTTATGTTGATGTTGCGATTTCGACCAAATCGCTCAATGATGTTCTCAGTACCTGAGCGCATTGCTTATTTAGATTTTCCGTATGTGATAGCTTTGACCAAAAACTGTGTCAACAGACTAGTTATGTTTCTAGTCAATCAAAATAAAAACAAAGTTATGGTTGGCGGAACAACCCATGTCTATTGGGTGCAACATCGACGTCTTGAGGTGCAACATCAGTTTGAAAATCCAAGATTGCACTGTATGACTTTTGAAAACTCGTTTATGGGTTTGAAATAGAAATATAACACGGTGCATCATATTTCAAAATATAGTAAATCGAATTATGACCACGGTCAAACCCCTTTTGACCAACAAAACAACATGTGAAAAATTGAGCTAAAAAAGCTTTCGATGTTCCCAAATGTCATTAAGATTGAATTTCTTGGTCACCGAACTAAGATGAGATGGGTGGAACCAGTTACTCCTATAGATCCATGAGAGAGTTTCATTTTGAATGGTTATGGTTCTTGTGACTAAAAATGGACACAAAGCTATGGTTGGTGGAACAACCCACGTCTGTTGGGGGAAACATCAAAGTCTTGAGGTGCAACATCCGTTTGAAAATCAAATATTGCACTGTATGACTTTTGAAAACTCGTTCATGGGGATGAAATAGAAATATAACATGGTGCATCATATTTCAAAATATAGTAAATCGAAATATGACCATGGTCAAACCCCCTTTGACCAACAAAACAACATATGAAAAATTGAGCTAAAAAAGCTTTCGATGTTCCCAAATGTCATTAAGGTTGAATTTCTTGGTCATGGAACTAAGATGAGATGGGTGGAATCAGTTACTCCTATAGATCTATAAGAGAGCTTCGTTTTGACTGGTTATGGTTCTTGTAACTAAAAAAGGACACAAAGTTATGGTTGGTGGAAAAACCCACGTCTTTTGGGTGCCACATCGAAGTCTTAAGGTGCAACATCCGTTTGAAAATCCAAGATTGCACTGTATAACTTTTGAAAACTCGTTTATGGGGATGAAATAGAAATATAACATGGTGCATCATATTCCAAAATATAGCGAATCGAATTATGACCACGGTCAAACCCCCTTTGACCAACAAAACAACATATGAAAAATTGAGCTTAAAAAGCTTTCGATGTTCCCAAATGTCATTAAGATTGAATTTCTTGGTTACCTAACAAAGATGCGATGGGTGGAACCAGTTAGTCCTATAGATCTATGAGAGATCTTCGTTTTGACTGGTTATGGTTCTTGTAACTAAAAATGGACACAAAGTTATGGTTGGTGGAACAACCCACGTCTTTTGGGTGCAACATCGAAGTCTTGAGGTGCAACATCCGTTTGAAAATCCAAGATTGCACTGTACGAGTTTTGGAAACTCGTTTATAGGGATGAAATAGAAATATAATATGGTAAATCATATTCCAAAATGTAGTAAATCGAGCCGGGGCTAGTCCACGATCCAGGGGGGCATGCCGATCAAAAATGTCACGAATTCCAAAATCCAAGTTCTGCGCGCGTTCATGGAAACGGGAGTAACTTCCAATTCGTAAGTCTGTTTGGCCCAAACAAAAGCTCCACTTGAAGAAAAGTCAGAGGGCTACAAGAGTTAAGGAGCACAGCTCCGTAATTGATGATTCGGGCCTAAAAGAGGTCATCTAGTAGGAGTTTCAAGCAAATTTATGTTGATGTTGCGATTCCGACCAAATCGCTCCATGATGTTCTCAGTAACTGAGCGCGTTGCTTATTTAGATTTTCCGTATGTGGTAGCTTTGACCAAAAACTGTGTCAACAAACTGGTTATGTTTCTAGTCACTCAAAATAAAAACAAAGTTATGGTTGGCGGAGAACCCATGTCTGTTGGGTGCAACATCGACGTCTTGAGGTGCAACATCAGTTTGAAAATCCAAGATTGCACTGTATGACTTTTGAAAACTCGTTTATGGATATGAAATAGAAATATAACACGGTGCATCATATTTCAAAATATAGTAAATCGAGTTATGACCACGGTCAAACCCCCTTTGACCAGCAAAACAACATATGAAAAATTGAGCTAAAAAAGCTTTTGATGTTCCCAAATGTCATTAAGATTGAATTTCTTGGTCATCGAACTAAGATGAGATGGGTGGAACCAGTTACTCCTATAGATCTATAAGAGAGCTTCGTTTTGTCTGGTTATGGTTCTTGTAACTAAAAATGGACACAAAGTTATGGTTGGTGGAACAACCCACGTCTTTTGGGTGCAACATCGAAGTCTTGAGGTGCAACATCCATTCGAAAATCCAAGATTGCACTGTATGACTTTTGAAAACTCGTTTATAGGGATGAAATAGAAATATGACATGGTGCATCATATTCCAAAATATAGCAAATCGAATTATGACCACGGTCAGTCCCCCTTTGACCAACAAAACAACACATGAAAAATTGAGCTAAAAAATCTTTTGATGTTCCCAAAGGTCATTAAGAATGAATTTCTTGGTTACCGATGTAACAACCCGAATTTTAATAACGTGTTAAGACAAGAATCAAGGTAGAATTAAATTTTAAAATAAGAATCAAGAGAAATGGGTAGTGCCGTTGCGTTCGTCTCGAAAAATTACGCGAAATAGAGTCCGAAATTTCGTAAATCGGAGTCCTTATGACCGAGATATGGCCTCCAGAAGTTTCACGAAAAATCAGAAAACGAAACAGATTTCAAAAACCCAAAAACTGGTTGGGCTGGAAAATTCCCGCCCAGGACCAGGTCGACCAGGGGGTCGACCTGGGGGTCGACCTGGAGGGGACCATGTCGACTTGGGTGTCAACCCCATTGTCGACCTGGGGGTCGACCTGCCTGGTCGAGCCCAGTCGGCCTGGGTGCACCTGCTTGCTGGTTGGATTGGTTTTGGGGGCCTGTGACAGATTTTGACGGTTCAGATCTATTCTAGGGTTAATCCTATGGCCTAAATTAGCTCCTACTTCTATAAAAACACCCTAAGACCTAACCTAAATCACCACAAATCATTCTTGCAATGAAGTGCTGCCCAAATCTCTCTTGATCATGGCCTCCATCTCCAACTTCAAAGGCTTATGCATTCAAACTAGATTCAAATCAAAGGAGCAAGCTTTCTACATCAAATCAAGGAAGTAGATCAACGTTGCTATGCCAATTCTATGATGATTCATGCTTTTAATTCTCTAGCCTCGATTTGTAAGTTCCAACTACTTTTAGATCTAAACGGTAGATTTAATGTTGACATGGAATAAAATGCGATGAAAACTAAGTATGTTAGTGTATGTGAATCTAGTCTTGCCCCTCTCTTGATCCTATGACTTTGGGCTATTTCTTAGTGATTAAATCATGCCACTCATGTTGTGATTGAGTTAGTTTATCATGCAAGATTGAATCTTGACTTGTGGAATGTTGGCATGAACCCTTAAAACAATTTGACTTGTGGAACATTCATATGAACTTGACTTGGGACTTATGCATGTAAAAGAACCTAAACCCCTCATGACCATTTACATGCCTATGATGATGAACCTAGTGCTATGATATCATTCATGTTTGAGGCCAATCCCTTTATGCTATTATACATGTTGAGGCCAATACCTTTATGCTATCATACATGTTTTGAGGCCATTATGAAATATGCTAGTTATGTGAACACCTTTGCCTCAAATGTCACCATGTTTAACTTGTGACTCACCTTTGCCATCTTATACCCATCTTTGTCATATTATTCCTACTATGTTGATTCGCTTTCATGTGCGTTGGGAATACGTTTTGGGTAGTCTAGGAAAAACTTGAAATTTGCTATGAACTTGACATGAAATTACATGTAGCATGTAATAGTAATAAACGTGGGGATGATACTTAGAAAAACATGGAACATGTGAACTTGACATGGATTATACCAAGAGTTGGACAATGGGCATAAGTGAAAAACATGGACTTAATCGAGGCCTAAATTTGGCATGAACATGACACATAGAAAAAAAAAATATGAAAGTAACCAACTCGAGGTTGGGTTGAGTTTGCAATATAAATCTGCCCGGAACCGCCCGGCAAATCCAGTAACTGCAAACAATAAGACCCAATGTGAGTAGTTGGTCATATCGCGCTTAAAACCCGAGGTTAGACTAGGTTGTGGTGTAAAGCTGCCCGGACTCTCCCGGCACATCCAGTAACCACAACAAAGTCTAATGTGAGAGGTTGGGGTGCATTAATTTACTTAATGCCACATGATAAGGTTAAGTTAATTTGACTAATGACACTTAACCAATATGACATGAATGGGTAGGTTAAGTGAAAACGGACTTGACTACTTAATGACACTTGACCATGTAACACGACTAGTGGATGGGGTTAAGTTAACCAATACTTAACCATTCTAACATGATAATTTGATGAGGTTAAGTTAACCAATACTTAACCAATCTAACATGATAATTTGAAGGGGTTAAGATAATCTATACTTAACCATTGTACACGATAATTTAATGGGGTTAAGTTAACCTACACTTAACCAATTTGACTCAATAATTAAATGGGGTTAAGTTAACCTACACTTAACTAATTTGACACGATAATTTGATGGGGTTAAGTTAACCTATACTTAACCAGTCTGACATGATAATTTGATTCGGTTAAGACACGAACCGCTTGAATATACTTAACCAACTTGACATGATAATTTGATAGGGTTAAGACATGAACCGCTTGATATATTTAACCAACTTGACACATGGTCTGTATGGCTAAGTCTTGAACTTCAATACTTAGCCAATTTTGACATGATTCGTAGGCGGTTTAAGTCATGAACTTGAATGACAACACTTAACCCATTAGACAAAACCCTAGCTCAGGGGACTAAGTGGAAAATCGTAGTTAACAAGGATAACGGGAAAGGAAGCTAAGTGTGACGGCCCGCCTCGCACCAGCCTGCATTTCCTCCAAAAGTGCGCTGTACACATGCCCGACTAGCACAAGACGGTCGTCAGAAGAAAGGAAAGAAGGGAATGAACTAATCAAAGAACCTGTAGAATGTCTCACAGCGCATGGAATAAAATATAATAATAACATACTTGACATAAAACAGGCGAGACAGTGCATAAGCTGATAACTAAAACCAACATCAATCTCAAAGCAGCGGAAATCCAAATACAGCTTATTACAACTTTCCAAATTTACTGTCTCTAAACAAAAGAAAGCTAAAATGGAAGATACACCAACAATGCCCAAGCAGTGATCTTCAACAACACAGGGAGAATATTATGTATATAGTACGTGGAAGCCTCCTGCTCGTCTCCGGATCATCTACCCGTGCATCACCAGCTAACCTGTCTCTAGTCTGCTCGTGTGAGCACCCAGAGTAATAAGAAGAGACATAAAACTCTGGGTCAGACATAAAGCCTGGTATGAGCGATAAGCATCTAAACGGAATAATAACAGGTATACTAAGCCATACCTGAACCTGGACCTGCAACCAAAGAGTTAGTACCACATACCGTACAATACTCCAAGGTGCCATAATAAATAGTGTAAGAATACGGGGGTGGGGTGTGCATGTCACAATGATAGCAAGCAAATCATCCATAGCAACCATCCTCACATTTCTCACTCAGTGCGTAAAGCATACAACATCTACCACTTTGGGACACTAGACAAACTGAGGCAACGACGAATCCCGACTTGTAGAAACCCTGCTGTGACCAAGCCAAACACTTGGAGTCATGACCAAACATTTCAATGACCCACTTCATTGGTCATAGCCCTTGGTTCTACCAATGCCATAATGGCCCTGAATCCGCCTTCGTACCTCCTACCATAGTGGTCCAAAGCTATAGGGGTCGATAACTCCTTAGCACGCGTCCCGCAGCAAAGCCCAACCATGAAGCGAACTCGTTGATTCCCATCTGAATCTTGAGCTCTAACTTCTCATTTGGACTTCCTTTGCATCTCGGGTTTGGTCGAATTGGAGTGGGTCTTCAGAAAAGTTGTCGTGCAGCAGCAGCTCTAGAATTCGGTTCGGTTCGGTCACCCATGCTCGGTTCGGTTCGGTCACCCATGCTCGGTTCGGTTCGGAGTGCCACTTTCCTCTGGGTTCGGGTCCTTCTCCTTGTCTTCTTTCATTCGATTCGGGTCGGGTACTTCGCTCCGGGTCGGGTCGGGGTCCTCCTCCAGGTCGGGTCGGGTATCCTTCCTTCCAGCGCTCCGATCCCTAGCTTATTTCTTCACGTATTCCGATCCGATCCCTCCTGGCCATCTGATCCGCGTGGCTTTCCCTCTTGCTAGTTCTCCCGAGTGTTTGTTTCCGATCCGAGCCCTGCATCTCAATCGATCCGATCTGGCCTCCAATCACTCTTCCGATCCGATCCGCTCCGCTCCCTAGCTTACTCCGATCCGATCCCCTTGTCCACCCCAACTCTAAGTGAACAGCCTTCCTTTTTGCCAAGCCTTCTCCAGCGACAAGTTCCAATCCAGTTCGAATCCCCTTGGTCAGTTCACAAATCCGATCCGTCCCCCTTTCTCCGATCCGAACCGGTTCGGAACCTGCACACTTCTGCAATTTTCCAGCAAGCTTTCTACGCCATTCGACGACGTTTTCGAGCAATTTAACTATTCTAATCAATCATGAAACATACCACAGAGTCATAGCAACATGTAATAGCAACCACAAGCAACAAACAACAATTTAAATGAATCAAAATGGATCAAAAGTGACCAAAACCTCACATTTTCCTATAATCCCTCTTAATCATGTTTAAGCATACGATTAGCAAAACACATCGAAATTAACCCAAATTTCTAACAGAGCCTTAAAACATTATTTTAGAATTTTAAGAATTTTTCCAGAATTTATTTACGTATAAATTCGCTGATCTTCACTAATTACCCTTAATCAACCGTAATTAGTGTTAAAATGATGCTATCACTCACCTTGGCCACAAATGAAATTCTCAGAACTGAAACTCCTCTGATTTGGGGCGAATACTGATGTCTAACAGCAGTTCCAACCTTGCTTTGGTGCTTTTTCTCCTTAATTTGGTGTTGCTAAGCCTAATCTTCAATTAGAGAGTGATTCGGGGTGTTTTAGATGTAGGAAGCCATTACTAAGGTCTCAAGGAGGTTTGTGGCTGCTCAAAACTGAAATGAAAGTGATAACCTAACCCTAATCAGACCTCCTATACCTCTAAACCCGAAATTCCCTTTGGGCCTAGCTGCTAATCACCCGGTTAAGCCCAATTAAGCTGTTTTTCTCCATCTGAAACTTGTTTCAGCCATATCTCCCAAACGGTAAGTCCGTTTGGCTAATGTGACCACTCTACGGAAAGAGAAACCATCATCCGAAGCCAATGGAAGTGGTTTCAGGTCAAAATTCCTTTCCAGTCAAAAATTATGGCCAAAACAGTGCCAACTAGGGGTAAAATGGTCATTTAAAAATCGAGAAAAATCATGAACATGGGAAATGACCCCAATAGTCGTCTCCCAAAGTTACATGACCATACGACTACGTATGTGACAGAAATAAATATTCTACGATCCTATAATGCGTAGAATGCGGGTCGTTACACTCTCCCCCCCTTAAGAAATTTCGTCCCCGAAATTCCTTAACCCCAAAACATACAAAGGATCCCGCATGCCTAACAACCATATACAACAATCAAATGTGCAAGACAAGCAAACAAGCCTATCCTAGCATGCGGAAAAAAAACTAAATCGAAGTCAAAATCTTACCAGACAAAGAGTTCTGGGTGCGTCTTCCTAATGTTCTCCTCTGTCTCCCAAGTACAGTCATTCTCGTCCTCGCCCCACTGAACCTTGACTAGCTTCACCGCCTTTCTTCGAAGTTGCTTCATGTCGTACTCGACAATACGGACCGGCTTGCGGTTCCCAACCGCCTCGGGTTCTACTTCGAAGTCCTCTAACTGATCAGGTGGAATAGTCATATCTAAGTCGTGAACGAACTTCCTTAGTTGGGAAACATGAAATACGTTATGAACTCCCGCCATCTTCTCTGGTAAGTCAATCCTATATGCCAAATTCCCGACTAATTCAAGAACAGGGAATGGGCCAACAAACCTTGGTGCCAACTTGCCTCTCCTGCCAAATCGTATTACGCTCTTCAACGGAGAAATCTTGACAAACACCAAGTCGCCAACGGAGAATTTTAAGTCCCTTCGCCTCTTATCAGCATAACTTTTCTGCCTATCTTGGGCTGCCTTCATTCTTTGTTGAATGATCTTGATCTTACCTGAAGTTTCCCTCACCACATCTGGTCCAAGCATAAACTTCTCGCCAGTCTCTATCCAACATGATGGTGAGTTGCATGGTCTTCCGTACAAAGCTTCAAACGGAGCCATACCGATACTGGATTGGTAGCTATTATTATATGCAAACTCTACTAGATGCAAATGGTCATCCCATGACCCACCAAAATCCAATATACATGCTCTCAAGAGATCCTCCAAAATACGGTTCACCCTCTCCGTCTGACCGTCGGTCTGAGGATGATATGCGGTACTGAGATGTAATTCTGACCCTAGAGCCTCTTGTAAGCTCTTCCAAAACCCACTAGTGAACAACGGGTCTCGGTCGCTCACAACGCTTTTAGGTACTCCATGAAATCTCACTATCCACTTCATATACAATTCTGCTAACTTAGTTGCCGTTTTGGTCGATTTGACTGGTATAAACCTTGCACTTTTAGTTAGTCGATCTACAATTACCCAAATGCTATCATATCCCGATCTAGTCCTTGGTAATCCATCGATGAAATCCATCGAGACTTGCTCCCATTTCCATTCGGGAATTTCCAAGGGCTGTAACAACCCACTAGGCTTCTTTTGCTCGGCTTTAACTAGCTGGCAATTCATGCACTTGGATATAAACTTCCCAACGTCTCGTTTCATTCCTTCCCAGTAGTAAGTCTGCTTCATATCTCGATACATCTTATTACCACCGGGGTGTATAGTCAGCTTTGAGTGATGACATTCTCTAAGCACTTCATCTCTCAATCCATTGACATTGGGTACAACAAGCTTTCCATCCTTTCTAAGCCATCTATCTCGATCAAGCCCATACTTGTTCATCTCCTCATCGATACCCATCTCTAACTTGGAGATGATTTCCAATAGGTTAGGATCGTCCCTCTGACTAGAGCCGATTCGTTCAATCAAAGTGGGTCTGATCGTCAAACTTGCTAACATTTCTGGATCCAATTCGCACTTTGGTCTGAAATCAAACCCCGCGATAAACTCCATTTGCTTCCATTCAAGGAACATAGCCCCCAAGCTGGCATGTCTTCTACTCAATGCATCAGCCACCACATTGCCCTTTCCTGGTGTGTATGCGATGTCAAAATCATAGGAAGCTAAGAACTCTAACCATCTCTGCTGACGGAGATTTAAATCCTTCTGGGAGAATAGATACTTTAACGACTTATGATCTGTAAATAGCTCAAACCTTTCTCCCAAGAGATAGTGTCTCCACATCTTTAACGCGAACACGATCGCTGCCAATTCTAAATCATGGGTAGGGTATCTTCTCTCGTGCGGTCTCAATTGCCGACTTGCATAAGCTACAACCCTACCGCCTTGCATCAATACAGCACCCAGTCTGGTACCACAGGCATCCGTGTATACCGTCATCTCTTCATCCCCCTTAGGAATGACTAACACTGGTGCGCTTGTCAACTTGTCCTTTAGGCTTTTAAATGCATTCTCGCACCTTTCATCCCAAATAAAAGCTTGATTCTTCTTGGTCAACTGGGTCAATGGTGCTGCTATCTTGGAGAAACCTTGGATAAACTTACGATAATATCCCGCTAATCCCAAGAAACTTCTTACATCTGTTGCATTCTTGGGCGTAGGCCAATCTTGTACCGTAGCCACCTTTGCTGGATCCACGGCAATACCACTCTCTGATACAACATGGCCCAAGAACCTCACTTCCCTCTTCCAGAAGTGACACTTAGAAAACTTTGCTTTCAATTGGTGTTTTCTCAACACCTCCATCGCTGCTCTTAAATGTTCCTTGTGTTCTTCCTCTGTCCTCGAATAGACCAAAATATCATCAACGAACACAAGGACAAACTTATTCAGCTGATCTCTGAATACCCTATTCATAAGGTCCACAAAATATGCCGGGGCATTAGTCAGCCCAAATGGCATAACCAACCATTCATAAAATCCAGACGGCGTTCGAAATGCCGTTTTAGCTATACTCTCAGCTTCCACTCTAAGCTGATGAAAACCTGTCGCGAGGTCCAACTGAGAAAATACTCTCGCGCCACTCAACTGATCAAACAAATCATCTATCCGCGGTAGAGGATACTTGTTCTTCCTCGTCACTTTATTCAACTCGCGGTAGTCTACACACAAACGAAGGGAACCATCCGCCTTGGTAGCAAACACAACTGGTGCTCCCCATTCAGAAACACTCCTTCTGATAAATCCCTTCTTCAAAAGATCGCTGACTTGCACCTCGAGCTCTCGCTGCTCCCTTGGTGCCATGCGACGAAGTGGCATCACTATAGGCCTGGCATCTTTTACCAAATCAATACGAAATTCAATCTCTCGGTGTGGTGGAAGTCCGGTCACTTCTTCGAAAACATCCGGATACTGGCCAACCACGGGCAAACCTGACAACTCACTATGCGGAATGTCGAGGGGGTTTAGAAAAACTAGCCAATACCCCCTTACTGGGTAGACCACCAAACACTATCCTCCGCCCATCATCCGCTCTAGCTGTCACCAACAAGCCCTCACAGTCTACCACCACCCCGTATCTTTGGAGCCAATCTACTCCCAAAATAATGCCAAACCCAGTAAAGCCCAAAACAAAGCAATCACAAACAAACATGCATCCATGACTCGATAGAACCACATTACGACAAATCATGCTAAGGCTAGTCGAACCACCAATCGGGTTCGTCACTACTAAAGGCCTATCGACAATCTCGGGCTCCAATCCCAACCTATCTACCAGGTCACTAGATATGAAAGAACTGGAAGCTCCGGTATCAAACAAAACTCTAACAGGAACATCATAAACAGAAAGCATACCTTGAATGACGACATTCTTTCCCTTCTCCGCCGCAGTTGGGGCATTCGACGAAGAAGGAATAGCATTAAGAGCATATGCTTTCACCATTTGCTTTTCCTTAGGGGGTTGCGGACACTTGTCCTTGTGATGTCCCAATTGGCCACAATTGAAGCACTTCCTATCCGCTGGCTTGGCCCGACAATTACTAGCATAATGGCCCTTCTTACCACAGCTGAAGCACTCCACATCTTGCTTATTCTTTTTCTTCTGGCCATCCTTAGCCTGATTCTGCTTTCTCTTATTCTGAGAACCACCTTTGCCTCCACCACTAGCTTGTGGCTTTGGCTCTTCTGCGGATGCAACTTCAGTCTTCGGCTTAGGGTAGAGACTTTCTGATCTTAATGCTTTCCCCACAATCGATTCAAACGTCTCATCGATGTGGTTAATAAGTTTTTCCCCCAAGTACTGATCCAAACCAGTTATAAATTTCTCATTCTTTTTCTCGGCAGTATCAATAAGAGATAACCCATATTTTGACAAAGTGTCAAATTCAGCAATATACTCCGAGACAGCTCTGCCATTCTGCTTGAGCTCCAAGAATTTCTTAAACAACATTGACTTCTGAGCAGCTGGAATGAACTTCTCACTAAAGCGAGCCTTAAACTGCTCCCAAGTAATCTGGTCTTCGGGAGTAGCTGCCTTTATAGCATTCCACCAATTCATTGCCCGCCCTTGCAGCTGACGGGACGCTAGCTTTCTCTTCATCGCATCCTCGATACCCAAATCCTCGAAGATACGTTCGCAACTATCCAACCAATCTTGAACATCCGTAGCCGACTCCGTTCCGTGGAACGGCTTCCCACCAAGGCTAGTATAATCCTTATTCAGCTTGGCGAAGTCGACTCTTGGCGCCTGCACTATTGGACCACCACCATCTCCACCATTGGGAGCTGCCCTCTGCACATCTCTAAGCATCTCTCTCATGAGGTCAGTAAACATCGTCCTCATGTCAGCAGCATTCCCATTATTGGTTCCCCTACCAGCACCTCTAGTATCTCGGCTCATCGTCAATCTGAAAAAGGAAATGATTAACGACTCCATAGTGGTGCTAGTGCAGTACGACTTCATCCTTATACTACTAATAGTATATATATATATATAGCTTTTTTAAAAACCAAAGTAATCACAAATACGCTCTCTCGTAAACGTATATCATCTCTCCCTGATAACTTCCCTAGGTTAACTACGCAACCTAGAGCTCTGATACCAAGTGTGACGGCCCGCCTCGCACCAGCCTGCATTTCCTCCAAAAGTGCGCTGTACACATGCCCAACTAGCACAAGACGGTCGTCAGAAGAAAGGAAAGAAGGGAATGAACTAATCAAAGAACCTGTAGAATGTCTCACAGCGCATGGAATAAAATATAATAATAACATACTTGACATAAAACAGGCGAGACAGTGCATAAGCTGATAACTAAAACCAACATCAATCTCAAAGCAGCGGAAATCCAAATACAGCTTATTACAACTTTCCAAATTTACTGTCTCTAAACAAAAGAAAGCTAAAATGGAAGATACACCAACAATGCCCAAGCAGTGATCTTCAACAACACAGGGAGAATATTATGTATATAGTACGTGGAAGCCTCCTGCTCGTCTCCGGATCATCTACCCGTGCATCACCAGCTAACCTGTCTCTAGTCTGCTCGTGTGAGCACCCAGAGTAATAAGAAGAGACATAAAACTCTGGGTCAGACATAAAGCCTGGTATGAGCGATAAGCATCTAAACGGAATAATAACAGGTATACTAAGCCATACCTGAACCTGGACCTGCAACCAAAGAGTTAGTACCACATACCGTACAATACTCCAAGGTGCCATAATAAATAGTGTAAGAATACGGGGGTGGGGTGTGCATGTCACAATGATAGCAAGCAAATCATCCATAGCAACCATCCTCACATTTCTCACTCAGTGCGTAAAGCATACAACATCTACCACTTTGGGACACTAGACAAACTGAGGCAACGACGAATCCCGACTTGTAGAAACCCTGCTGTGACCAAGCCAAACACTTGGAGTCATGACCAAACATTTCAATGACCCACTTCATTGGTCATAGCCCTTGGTTCTACCAATGCCATAATGGCCCTGAATCCGCCTTCGTACCTCCTACCATAGTGGTCCAAAGCTATAGGGGTCGATAACTCCTTAGCACGCGTCCCGCAGCAAAGCCCAACCATGAAGCGAACTCGTTGATTCCCATCTGAATCTTGAGCTCTAACTTCTCATTTGGACTTCCTTTGCATCTCGGGTTTGGTCGAATTGGAGTGGGTCTTCAGAAAAGTTGTCGTGCAGCAGCAGCTCTAGAATTCGGTTCGGTTCGGTCACCCATGCTCGGTTCGGTTCGGTCACCCATGCTCAGTTCGGTTCGGAGTGCCACTTTCCTCTGGGTTCGGGTCCTTCTCCTTGTCTTCTTTCATTCGATTCGGGTCGGGTACTTCGCTCCGGGTCGGGTCGGGGTCCTCCTCCAGGTCGGGTCGGGTATCCTTCCTTCCAGCGCTCCGATCCCTAGCTTATTTCTTCACGTATTCCGATCCGATCCCTCCTGGCCATCTGATCCGCGTGGCTTTCCCTCTTGCTAGTTCTCCTGAGTGTTTGTTTCCGATCCGAGCCCTGCATCTCAATCGATCCGATCTGGCCTCCAATCACTCTTCCGATCCGATCCGCTCCGCTCCCTAGCTTACTCCGATCCGATCCCCTTGTCCACCCCAACTCTAAGTGAACAGCCTTCCTTTTTGCCAAGCCTTCTCCAGCGACAAGTTCCAATCCAGTTCGAATCCCCTTGGTCAGTTCACAAATCCGATCCGACCCCCTTTCTCCGATCCGAACCGGTTCGGAACCTGCACACTTCTGCAATTTTCCAGCAAGCTTTCTACGCCATTCGACGACGTTTTCGAGCAATTTAACTATTCTAATCAATCATGAAACATACCACAGAGTCATAGCAACATGTAATAGCAACCACAAGCAACAAACAACAATTTAAATGAATCAAAATGGATCAAAAGTGACCAAAACCTCACATTTTCCTATAATCCCTCTTAATCATGTTTAAGCATACGATTAGCAAAACACATCGAAATTAACCCAAATTTCTAACAGAGCCTTAAAACATTATTTTAGAATTTTAAGAATTTTTCCAGAATTTATTTACGTATAAATTCGCTAATCTTCACTAATTACCCTTAATCAACCGTAATTAGTGTTAAAATGATGCTATCACTCACCTTGGCCACAAATGAAATTCTCAGAACTGAAACTCCTCTGATTTGGGGCGAATACTGATGTCTAACAGCAGTTCCAACCTTGCTTTGGTGCTTTTTCTCCTTAATTTGGTGTTGCTAAGCCTAATCTTCAATTAGAGAGTGATTCAGGGTGTTTTAGATGTAGGAAGCCATTACTAAGGTCTCAAGGAGGTTTGTGGCTGCTCAAAACTGAAATGAAAGTGATAACCTAACCCTAATCAGACCTCCTATACCTCTAAACCCGAAATTCCCTTTGGGCCTAGCTGCTAATCACCCGGTTAAGCCCAATTAAGCTGTTTTTCTCCATCTGAAACTTGTTTCAGCCATATCTCCCAAACGGTAAGTCCGTTTGGCTAATGTGACCACTCTACGGAAAGAGAAACCATCATCCGAAGCCAATGGAAGTGGTTTCAGGTCAAAATTCCTTTCCAGTCAAAAATTATGGCCAAAACAGTGCCAACTAGGGGTAAAATGGTCATTTAAAAATCGAGAAAAATCATGAACATGGGAAATGACCCCAATAGTCGTCTCCCAAAGTTACATGACCATACGACTACGTATGTGACAGAAATAAATATTCTACGATCCTATGATGCGTAGAATGCGGGTCGTTACACTAAGTGATAAACCTTGGTTGAGAATAACTAAGTAATAATCCTTAGTCAAGGAAATTGGACCAGTTCACAAATAGATGAGTAACCTGATACAGTAGGTCATCGCTTAAACAAACAAACGAGGAGGAGCGAATGTTTATCTGACTTAGATAAAGGCTCCAGCGAACTGGGTGACGAAGCGGTAGCTTCGGGGGACGTGAGGGTACTCTTAGTATCCCTATGTGAGGTTGCAAATGATCCGCCTGGGCTCACAGAGGTTAAGGTCTACGGTAGAAGAACCAAGGCTATGCCTTGGTTGTTGTGCGAGCAACCTAAAGACTGGGATGGATTAGCGTGGAGTCGGTGATACTTAGTTTAGCCATGTGATAGCACGTCGTCGACTACCTACCATCTTTATTCAATCGTGTACGTATACGGAAAGGCAGATAACTCCCAACAGACCATATACTTGCTATCTACCTATGTGTGAGGTTGGCCAATAAGAAAGTGGGGCATAGGTGGCCGGAGTATAGTTCTCGTGCATGATTTTTCTTAGATTGCCTTTCAGTAGTTGAGGGAGGGGTCACGTGGGACCATAACCACCGGAATAAAACAGACCTTGATATCTGCACTAGTAGATAACTTAAAGCTCCCGACCGAAAACTGTATTTCTTGATTTAGCCCTGTCACGGGACTCGGATGGCACATTGAGATACATGTGCATCTAGACATGGAAAAACGATTCACGATACATACGTGGGAAAAAGGGCGTGGTTGACGGGTAGCATAATCCCTAGTGGTCCTAGGTGGCTTAGACCCAAACCGAGTTACGTAAACGTTCAGTAGGTTGCATAATACCTAGTGGTCCTAGGTGGCATAAATCCTAGTTGAACACTCGAGAGTTCAGGGTAGAAAACATAGCTAGATCCAGGGTGACAGTCCAAACGATTTTAAGGATAATGGAACTACGTTGAAGTAGTACATAATTTCATGGGAAAGCCCGTACGATTTACGGCAAAGGACTGAACATATACATGGAAAGAATCATACGAGTTGGGAAAACCTACATAGTCGATATATTAGGTTGACATGGATCATTTCATGACTTTGGGCAAGGGACATTTCATAGTTAACTCATGACACGGGTTGGGAAACTAGTACGGAAGGTGCAGAGCAAATATACATGATAGATACCATGGGATATTGACTTGGTAGTAACCTTGGGATGTTATACATGATATATACCCTGGATATATTATACTTGGTAGAAAACCTAACGATGTGATACCTTGATTTATCTTGACACCGTAGTTTATCATGATACCTTAGTTTATCTTGGTACAATAGTTCATCCTGTTTTAGCTTATCTATCTTGTCATCATCCTTATGTTTACTTTCAGTTTATGCATGTCATGTTACCTTTACCTGTTTTTATGCTGGAAGTAGATAGGACTTACCAGTCTTTATGAATGACCCCGTTTTCTTTCGCCTCTTTGTCTTCCGTTTCCCCCCAGGTTTCTAGGGAGGAAATACTGTTATTTAGTTCGGACTTCTTCTGCTTCAAGGTCATTATATATGGCTTGGACTTTACTTGGCTATGGCTGCTTTACTGTTTTTCTTGGGGAATAATTTATGAAATGGTTTTATGCTTCTTTACTATTGCAAGACAGGTTTTGATGTAAGTAATTTAGTGGCATTCTGATGTAAAGGCTTTAGACCTTACTGTTTTATAAAGTAATAAAATTTGGTTTTACTTCCGCTGTTTTTATATGTTCTGTCTTGTAATATTTCTGTGCATGTTTACCTAGACAACACCCTCCAAAGCTAGTGCATTCACTCGTGAGTGGCCCTGGCTGAGGTGGGGTGTTACATTTGGTATCAGAGCCAGGTTACCAGACTGGGCAAAAGTTTTTTTAAGCCTTCTGAAACTATTTTACAAACCATTTACAAAGAAGCATTTTTAAAGAAAAGTTTTATTTTTTAAAGGCTATTCCCCAAAGGCCATTAGCACTATCCTTGTTTCCTTGATTGAATCTCTTTTTCTTTCCTCCATCTGTAGTCACAGTAGTTTTAACTGCGACTAGTCTTTTCTAGCTACGTAAGTGTTTTCCGTACGATGGAGGTAGTTCTCGAGAGACCTGTTGCCGCGTTATAAGAAAGGATAGTAAGAACAAGGGTAAAGGATACAAGCTTAAGGATAAGCAACTTGTTGGTATGGCTTAATCCACAATGGATGGAAAAGGGGAATAATAATAAAACCCATGACAAGAGAGTATCTTTAGTATGGTAAAAGGGGAAGATAGTAAGTATTATGGGACGAGGACAAGGTAATCGAGAGGGCAATTGTATGCTCTCATTTCTAGCGTACCTAAAAGGGATGGTACCGTTTCTGGTAAAGGTTTATCCTTTCTTTTCTATCATCCCGTCAGGACTTTGTTTTGATCACCGTATTATTTAATTCGTGCTTCGATAGTTGAGTCTCTGCACCTTAGTACTAGCATGGTAGAGGACCCCATTTTTGTCTCAAATCATGTTGGAGAATTGGTTCATTTATTCATGACTTGTTTGGATTTGAAAATGTCTATGCCAAGTGTTGAGTTTGGAAGTAATGCTTATGTTTTTGGGTAATGGATGGATTCTAGGGATGAAGTGGTTGTCCGGTAAGGATGCCATTCTCGGTTTTGAATGGAGGGTAGTCAGACTCTTGACTTGCTTAGATAATACCCTCGAAGTCTCGTGTAATCTTTCGGGTTCTGTCACGATTAGTTACCTAGAATCTCTTGATGCATTTATTGGAAATTGGTGATCCGTTCGAGTAGTGTTCGCCAATAAGGCGAATGGTTCATTTCTCTTATGCATGAGTTATAGAAATCACCCTAGTAAGTACACTTGGTAAAATGGATTGGCATTTGTTTACTTTCAAGAGAAAGTTCTTCTACGTGGAATACCTTATAGTATGAAAACGAGATCCAAGATTCGCTAGTGAATTTTGGAGGGCTTGCATGAGATCATGAGTACGCAGTTATGTTTGAGCCATGTGTACTAGAAAAGAATAAGTGAAAGTGGAACGAGAGGCGACAATGAAATGAGTTCCAACTCATATTTTTGGAATAGGAATTAAGAAGCTACGAAATTGTGAGGTTAAAAGATGGTCAAGGCACAATGGAATTAAGCTAAAGGAAATGCGACTTAGAAGGGTGAAGACTAGATACGCGCATGATATCTCTTTTTTAAGAGTATATCCTTGATCCCTGGTTTTCCTGTAGAGCTTGCTTGTAGGCTATCTTTTATGTATATCCTCTCGGTCCTGTTTTCAATCTTAGTTCGGTTGCAAACCCCATAAGGAGTATGACTCGTCTTTTTGGTGATATACATGTCGGGGTTTGAGGGTGTCCGTTAGGTTGACTAAACTTATTGGGCTATATAGGATATAGGTTGGGAAGAGATTTCTTGTGACTTAAAAGGAGTTTATCTTGTTTATCTTCTTGATACTATCTTGAGAACCTTAGGTAGAATCCTATGGATGTAAACATGTATTTGAAGCATGTTATGGTTGATATGGTTGCAAGTGGTTGCTCGTGGATGCCTGAATACACATTAGGCACTAGATCGGCTCAGTCACATTTCATATTGCATATGTATAAGTTTGTATACTTGTTTATGGATGAAATTGAATGTGTTATCATGTGGATGTTGCATATGAATGAATGTTTGTGGACACATATAGCGTTTATGTAACTAGGACTATTAGCATACATGTTGGACTCATGCCACTGAACATATTCTGCATTTAGAAGATCATTCAGGCCTGATCACTTGCATTAGCTAAGGAACATATACACACACTTTCTGCATATGTTCATAAAGCATTAGGAATCTTTTAAGGACAATGGTTGCCTTTGGATGATGTTTTGAGTAGATGGATGATGGATGGTAGGATACGTTCTTCCTAACTTGGAGATTTCGGGGACGAAAACCTTAAAGGAGGGGAGAATGTAACAACCCGAATTTTGATAACGTGTTAAGACAAGAATCAAGGCAGAATTAAATTTTAAAATAAGAATCAAGATAAACGGGTAGCGCCGTTGCGTTCGTCTCGAAAAATTACGTGAAATAGAGTCCGAAATTTCGTAAATCGGAGTCCGTATGACCGAGATATGGCCTCCAGAAGTTTCACGAAAAATCAGAAAACGAAACAGATTTCAAAAACCGAGAAACCGGCTAGGCGGGAAAATTCCCGCCCAGGACCAGGTCAACCAGGGGGTCGACCTAGGGGTCGACCTGGAGGGGACCAGGTCGACTTGGGTGTCGACCCCATGGTCGACCTGGGGGTCGACCTACCTGGTCGAGCCCAATCGGCCTGGGTGCACCTGCTTGCTGGTTGGATTGGTTTTGGGGGGCCTGTGACGGATTTTGACGGTTCAGATCTATTCTATGGTTAATCCTATGGCCTAAATTAGCTCCTACTTCTATAAAAATACCCTAAGACCTAACCGAAATCACCACAAATCATTCTTGCAACGAAGTGCTGCCCAAATCTCTCTTGATCATGGCCTCCATCTCCAACTTCAAAGGCTTATGCATTCAAACTAGATTCAAATCAAAGGAGCAAGCTTTCTACATCAAATCAAGGAAGTAGTTCAACGTTGCTACGCCAATTCTATGATGATTCATTCTCTTAATTCTCTAGCCTCGATTTGTAAGTTCTAGCTACTTTTAGATCTAAACGGTAGATTTAATGTTGACATGGAATAAAATGAGATGAAAACTAAGTATGTTAGTGTATGTGAATCTAGTCTTGCCCCTCTCTTGAACCTATGACTTTGGGCTATTTCTTGGTGATTAAATCATGCCACTCATGTTGTGTTTGACTTAGTTTATCATGCAAGATTGAATCTTGACTTGTGGAATGTTGGCATGAACCCTTAGAACAATTTGACTTATGGAACATTCATATGAACTTGACTTGGGACTTATGCATGTAAAAGAACCTAAACCCCTCATGACAATTTACATGCCTATGATGATGAACCTAGTGCTATGATATCATGCATGTTTGAGGCCAATCCCTTTATGCTATTATACATGTTGAGGCCAATCCCTTTATGCTATCATACATGTTTTGAGGCCATTATGCAATATGCTAGTTATGTGAACACCTTTGCCTCAAATGTCACCATGTTTAACTTGTGACTCACCTTTGCTATCTTATACCCATCTTTGTCATATTATTCCTACTATGTTGATTCGCTTTCATGTGCGTTGGGAGTACGTTTTGGGTAGTCTAGGCAAAACTTGAAATTTGCTATGAACTTGACATGAAATTACATGTAGCATGTAATAGTAATAAACGTGGGGATGACACTTAGAAAAACATGGAGCATGTGAATTTGACATGGATTATACCAAGAGTTGGACAATGGGCTTAAGTGAAAAACATGGACTTAATCGAGGCCCAAATTTGGCATGAACATGACACGTAGAAAAAAAAACTTGAAAGTGACCAACTCGAGGTTGGGTTGAGTTTGCAATATAAATCTGCCCGGAACCGCCCGACAAATCCAGTAACTGCAAACAATAAGACTCAATGTGAGTAGTTGGCCATATCACGCTTAAAACCCGAGGTTAGACTAGGTTATGGTGTAAAGCTACCCGGACTCGCCCGGCACATCCAGTAACCACAACAAAGTCTAATGTGAGAGGTTGGGGTGAATTAATTTACTTAATGCCACATGATAAGGTTAAGTTAATTTGACTAATGACACTTAACCAACATGACATGAATGGGTTGGTTAAGTGAAACCGGACTTGACTACTTAATGACACTTGACCATGTAACACGACTAGTGGATGGGGTTAAGTTAACCAATACTTAACCAATCTAACATGATAATTTGATGAGGTTAAGTTAACCAATACTTAACCAATCTAACATGATAATTTGACGGGGTTAAGATAATCTATACTTAACCATTATACACGATTATTTAATGGGGTTAAGTTAACCTACACTTAACCAATTTGACTCGATAATTAAATGGGGTTAAGTTAACCTACACTTAACCAATTTGACTCGATAATTTGATGGGGTTAAGTTAACCTATACTTAACCAATCTGACACTATAATTTAATAGGGTTAAGACACGAACCGCTTGAATATACTTAACCAACTTGACATGATAATTTGATAGGGTTAAGACATGAACCGCTTGATATATTTAACCAACTTGACACATGGTCTGTAGGGCTAAGTCTTGAACTTGAATACTTAGCCAATTTTGACATGATTCATAGGCGGGTTAAGTCATGAACTTGAATGACAACACTTAACCCATTAGACAAAACCCTAGCTCAGGGGACTAAGTGGAAAATCGTAGTTAACAAGGATAACGGGAAAGGAAGATAAGTGATAAACCTTAGTTGAAAATAACTAAGTAATAATCCTTAGTCAAGGAAATTGGACCAGTTCACAAATAGATGAGTAACCTGATACGGTGGGTCATCGCTTAAACAAACACACGAGGAGGAGAGAATGTTTATCTGACTTAGATAAAGGCTCCAGCGAACTGGGTGACGAAGCGGTAGCTTCGGGGGACGTGAGGGTACTCTTGGTATCCCTCTATGAGGTTGCAGATGATCCGCCTGGGCTCACAGAGGTTAAGGCCTATGGTAGAAGAACCACGGGTATGCCTTGGTTGCTGTGCGAGCAACCTAAAGACTGGGATGGATTAGCGTGGAGTCGGTGATACTTGGTTTAGCCATGTGATAGCACGTCGTCGACTACCTACCATCTTTAGTCAATCGTGTACGTATACGGAAAGGCAGAGAACTCCCAACAGACCATATACTTGCTATCTAGTTATGGGTGAGGTTGGCCAATAGGAAAGTGGGGCATAGGTTGCCGGAGTATAGTTCTCGTGCATGATTTTTCTTGGGTTGCCTTTCAGTAGTTGAGGGATAGGTCACGTGGGACCATAACCACCGGAATAAAAACAGACCTTGATATCTGCACCGGCAGATAACTTAAAGCTCCCGACCGAGTCCTTTATTTCTTGATTTAGCCATGTCACGGGACTCGGATGGCACACTGGGATACATGTGCATCTAGACATGGAAAAACGATTCACGATACATACATGGGAAAAAGGGCTTGGTTGACGGGTAGCATATTCCCTAGTGGTCCTAGGTGGCTTAGACCCAAACCGAGTTACGTAAACGTTCAGTAGGTTGAATAATCCCTAGTGGTCCTAGGTGGCATAAATCCTAGTTGAACACTCGAGAGTTCAGGGTAGAAAACATAGCTAGATCCAGGGTGACAGACCAAACGATTTTAAGGATAATGGAACTACGTTGAAGTAGTACAGAATTTCATGGGAAAGCCCGTACGATTTACGGCAAAGGACTGAACATATACATGGAAAGAATCATACGAGTTGGGAAAACCTACATAGGCGATATATTAGGTTGACATGGATCAATTCATGATTTTGGGCAAGGGACATTTCATAGTTAACTCATGACATGGGTTGGGATTCTAGTACGGAAGGTGCAGAGCAAATATACATGATAGATACCATGGGATATTGACTTGATAGTAACCTTGGGATGTTATACATGATAGATACCCTGGGGATATTATACTTGGTAGAAAACCTGACGATGTAATACCTTGATTTATCTTGACACCGTA
Organism: Allium sativum; assembly: GCA_030737875.1. NCBI lineage: Eukaryota > Viridiplantae > Streptophyta > Magnoliopsida > Asparagales > Amaryllidaceae > Allium > Allium sativum. The sequence goes on along the minus strand of CM060921.1, from coordinate 846,543,618 downwards.
GTTTATCATGATATCTTAGTTTATCTTGGTACAGTAGTTCATCCTGTTTTAGCTTATCTATCTTGTCATCATCCTAATGTTTACTTTCATTTTATGCATGTCATGTTACCTTTACCTGTTTTTATGCTGGAAGTAGATAGGACTTACCAGTCTTTATGACTGACCCCGTTTTCTTTCGCCTCTTTGTCTTCCGTTTCCCCCCAGGTTTCCAGGGAGGAAATACTGTTACTTAGTTCGGACTTCTTCTGCTTCGAGGTCATCATATATGGCTTGGACTTTAATTGGTTATGGCTGCTTTACTGTTTTTCTTGGGGAATAATTTATGAAATGGTTTTATGCTTCTTTACTATTGCAAGACAGGTTTTGATGTAAGTAATTTAGTGGCATTCAGATGTAAAGGCTTTAGACCTTACTGTTTTATAAAGTAATAAAATTTGGTTTTACTTCCGCTATTTTTATATGTTCTGTCTTGTAATATTTCTGTGCATGTTTACCTAGACAACACCCTTCCAAAGCTAGTGCATTCACTCGTGAGTGGCCCTGGCTGAGGTGGGGTGTTACAACCGAACTAAGATGAGATGGGTGGAACCTGTTAGTCCTATAGATCTATAAGAGAGCTTCGTTTTGACTGGTTATGGTTCTTGTGACTAAAAATGGACACAAAGTTATGGTTGGTGGAACAACCCACGTCTTTTGGGTGCAACATCGAAGTCTTGAGGTGCAACTTCCGTTTGAAAATTCAAGATTGCACTGTACGAGTTTCGAAAACTCGTTTATAGGGATGAAATAGAAATATAATATGGTAAATCATATTCCAAAATGTAGTAAATCGAGCCGGGGCTAGTCTACGATCCAGGGGGGCGAGTCGATCAAAAATGTCACCAATTCCAAAATCCAAGTTCTGCGCGCGTTCACGGAAACGGGAGTAACTTCCAATCGGTAAGTCCGTTCTGCCCAAACGAAAGCTCCACCTGAAGCTAAGTCAGAGTGCTACAAGAGTTAAGGAACACAGTTCCGTAATTGATGCTTTCGGGCCTAAAAGAGGTCGTCTAATAGTAGTTTCAAGCATGTTTATGTTGATGTTACGATTTCGACCAAATCGCTCTATGATGTTCTCAGTACCTGAGCGCGTTGCTTATTTAGATTTTCCGTATGTGATAGCTTTGACCAAAAACTGTGTCAACAGACTAGTTATGTTTCTAATCACTCAAAATAATAACAAAGTTATGGTTGGCGGAACAAACCATGTCTGTTGGGTGCAACATCGACGTCTTGAGGTGCAACATTAGTTTGAAAATCCAAGATTGCACTGTATGACTTTTGAAAACTCATTTTTGGGTATGAAATAGAAATATAACCTGGTGCATCATATTTCAAAAAATAGTAAATCGAATTATGACCACGGTCAAACACCCTTTGACCAGCAAAACAACATATGTAAAATTGAGCTAAAAAAGCTATTGATATTCCCAAATGTCATTAAGATTGAATTTCTTGGTCATCGAACTAAGACGAATGGGTGGAACTAGTTACGCCTATAGATCCATATGAGAGCTTCGTTTTGACTGGTTATGGTTCTTGTAACTGAAAATGGACACAAAGTTATGGTTGGTGGAACAACCCATGTCTTTTGGGTGTAACATCGAAGTCTTGAGGTGCAACATCCATTTGAAAATCCAAGATTACACTTATGACTTTGGAAAACTCGTTTATGGGGATGAAATAGAAATATAACATGGTACATCATGTTCCAAAATATAGCAAATCGAATTATGACCACGGTCAAACCCCCTTTGACCAACAAAACAACAAATGAAAAATTGAGCTAAAAAAGCTTTCGATGTTCCTAAATGTCATTAAGATTGAATTTCTTGGTTACCGAACTAAGATGAGGTGGGTGGAACCTATTAGTCCTATAGATCTATGAGAGAGCTTCGTTTTGACTGGTTATGGTTCTTGTGACTAAAAATGGACACAATGTTATGGTTGGTGGAACAACCCACGTCTTTTGGGTGCAATATCGAAGTCTTGAGGTGCAACATCCATTTGAAAATCCAAGATTGCACTGTACGAGTTTTGAAAACTCGTTTATAGGGATGAAATAGAAATATAATATGGCAAATCATATTCCAAAATGTAGTAAATCGAGCCGGGGCTCGTCCACGATCCAGGGGGGCGAGACGATAAAAAATGTCACTAATTCCAAAATCCAAGTTCTGCGCGCGTTCACGGAAACGGGAGTAACTTCCAATCCGTAAGTCCGTTTTGCCCAAACAAAAGCTCCACCTGAAGCTAAGTCAGAGGGCTACAAGAGTTAAGGAGCACCTCTCCGTAATTGATGCTTTCGGGCCTAAAAGAGGTCGTCTAATAGGAGTTTCGGGCATGCTTATGTTGATGTTGCGATTTCGACCAAATCGCTCTATGATGTTCTCAATACCTAAGCGCGTTGCTTATTTAGATTTTCCGTATGTGATAGCTTTGACCAAAAACTGTGTCAACGGACTGGTTATGTTTCTAGTTACTCAAAATAATAACAAAGTTATGGTTGGTGAACAACCCATGTCTGTTGGGTGCAACATCGACGTCTTGAGGTGCAACATTAGTTTGAAAATCCAAGATTGCACTGTATGACTTTTGAAAACTCGTTTATGGGGATGAAATAGAAATATGACATGGTGCATCATATTTCAAAATATAGTAAATCGAATTATGACACGGTCGAACCCTCTTTGACCAACCAAACAACATATGAAAAATTGAGCTAAAAAAACTTTCGATGTTCCTAAATGTCATTAAGATTGAATTTCTTGGTCACAGAACAAAGATGAGATGGGTGGAACCAGTTACTCCTATAGATCCATGAGAGAGCTTCATTTTGAATGGTTATGGTTCTTGTAACTAAAAATGGACACAAAGTTATGGTTGGTGGAACAACCCACGTCTGTTGGGGGGCAACATCGAAGTTTTGAGGTGCAACATCCGTTTGAAAATCCAAGATTGCACTGTATGACTTTTGAAAACTCGTTTATGGGGATGAAATAGAAATATGACATGGTGCATCATATTTCAAAACATAGTAAATCGAATTATGACCACGGTCAAACCCCCTTTGACCAACAAAACAACATACGAAAAATTGAGCTAAAAAAGCTTTCGATGTTCCCAAATGTCATTAAGATTGAATTTCTTGGTCAACGAACCAAGATGAGATGGGTGGAACCAGTTACTCCTATAGATCTATAAAAGAGCTTCGTTTTGACTGGTTATGGTTCTTGTAACAAAAAATGGAGACAAACTTATGGTTGGTGGAACAACCCACGTCTTTTGGGTGCAACATCGAAGTCTCGAGGTGCAACATCCGTTTCAAAATCCAAGATTGCACTGTATGACTTTTGAAAACTCGTTTATGGGGATGAAATAGAAATATAACATGGTGCATAATATTCCAAAATATAGCGAATCGAATTATGACCACGGTCAAACCCCCTTTAACCAACAAAACAACATATGAAAAATTGAGCAAAAAAAGCTTTTGATGTTCCGAAATGTCATTAAGATTGAATTTCTTGGTTACCGAACTAAGATGAGATGGGTGGAACCTGTTAGTCCTATAGATCTATGAGAGAGCTACGTTTTGACTGGTTATGGTTCTTGTAACAAAAAATGGACACAAAGTTATGGTTGGTGGAATAACCCAAGTCTTTTGGGTGCAACATCGAAGTCTTGAGGTGCAACATCCGTTTGAAAATCCAAGATTGCACTGTATGACTTTTGAAAACTCGTTTGTGGGGATGAAATAGAATATAACATGGTGCATCATATTCCAAAATATAGCAAATCGAATTATGACCACGGTCAAACCCCCTTTGACCAACAAAACAACATACGAAAAATTGAGCGAAAAAAGCTTTCGATGTTCCCAAATGTCATTAAGATTGAATTTCTTGATCACCGAACTATGATGAGATGGTGGAACCAGTTAATCCTATAGATCTAAAAAAGAGCTTCGTTTTGACTGGTTATGGTTCTTGTAACTAAAAATGGACACAAAGTTATGGTTGGTGGAACAACCCACGTCTTTTGGGTGCAACATCGAAGTCTTGAGGTGCAACATCCGTTTGAAAATCCAAGATTGCACTGTATGACTTTTGAAAACTCGTTTATGGGGATGAAATAGAAATATAACATGGTGCATCATATTCCAAAATATAGCGAATCAAACTATGACCACGGTCAAACCCCCTTTGACCAACAAAACAACATATGAAAAATTGAGCTAAAAAAGCTTTCGATGTTCCCAAATGTCATTAAGATTGAATTTATTGGTTACCGATCTAAGATGAGATAGGTGGAACCTATTAGTCCTATAGATCTATGAGAGAGCTTCATTTTGACTGGTTATGGATCTTGTAACTAAAAATGGACACAAAGTTATGGTTGGTGGAACAACCCACGTCTTTTGGGTGCAGCATCGAAGTCTTGAGGCGCAACATCCGTTTGAACCAAGATTGCACTGTACGTGTTTTGAAAACTCGTTTATAGGGATGAAATAGAAATATAATATGGTAAATCATATTCCAAAATGTAGTAAATCGAGACGAGGCTAGTCCACGATCCAGGGGGCGAGCCGATCAAAAATGTAACCAATTCCAAAATCCAAGTTCTGCGCGCGTTCACGAAAACGGGAGTAGCTTCCAATCCATAAGTCCGTTTTGCCCAAACGAAAGCTCCACCTGAAGCTAAGTCAGAGGGCTACAAGAGTTACAGAGCACAGCTCCGTAATTGACGCTTTCAGGCCTAAAAGAGGCCGTCTAATAGGGGTTTTGGGCTTGTTTATTTTGATGTTGCGATTTCGACCAAATCGCTCTATGATGTTCTCAGTACCTGAGCGCGTTGCTTATTTAGATTTTCCGTATGTGATAGCATTGACCAAAAAGTGTGTCAACGGATTGGTTATATTTCTCGTCACTCAAAATAAAAACAAAGTTATGGTTGGCGAAACAACCCATGTCTGTTGGGTGCAACATTGACGTCTTGAGGTGCAACATCAGTTTGAAAATCCAAGATTGCACTGTATGACTTTTGAAAACTCGTTTATGGGTATGAAATAAAAATATAACCTTGTGCATCATATTTCAAAATATAGTAAATCGAATTATGACCACGGTCAAACCACCTTTGACCAACAAAACAACATATGTAAAATTGAGCTAAAAAAGCTTTCGATGTTCCCAAATGTCATTAAGATTGAATTTCTTGGTCATCGAACTAAGATGAATGGGTGGAACCAATTACTCCTATAGATCCAAAAGAGAGCTTCGTTTTGACTGGTTATGGTTCTTGTAGCTAAAAATGGGCACAAAGTTATGGTTGGTGGAACAACCAAAGTCTTTTGGGTGCAACATCGAAGTCTTGAGGTGCAACATCCGTTTGAAAATCCAAGATTGCACTGTATGACTTTTGAAAACTCGTTTGTGGGGATGAAATAGAAATATGACATGGTGCATCATATTTCAAAATATAGTAAATCGAATTATGACCACGTTCAAACCCCCTTTGACCAACATAAGAAAAATTGAGCTAAAAAAGCTTTCGATGTTCCCAAATGTCATTAAGATTGAATTTCTTGGTCACCGAACTAAGATGAGATGGGTGGAACCGGTTACTCCTATAGATCTATAAAAGAGCTTCGTTTTGACTGGTTGTGGTTCTTGTAACTAAAAATGGACACAAAGTTATGGTTGGTGGAACAACCCACGTCTTTTGGGTGCAACATCGAAGTCTTGAGGTGCAACATCCATTTGAAAATCCAAGATTGCACTGTATGACTTTTGAAACCTCGTTTATGGGGATGAAATAGAAATATAACATGGTGAATCATATTCCAAAATATAGCGAATCGAATTATGACCATGGTCAAACCCCCTTTGACCAACAAAACAACATATGAAAAATTGAGCTAAAAAAGTTTTCGATGTTCCCAAATGTCATTAAGATTGAATTTCTTGGTTACCGAACTAAGATGAGATGGGTGGAACCTGTTAGTCCTATAGATCTATGAGAGAGCTTCGTTTTGACTTGTTATGGTTCTTGTAACTAAAAATGGACACAAAGTTATGGTTGGGGGAACACCACGTCTTTTGGGAGCAACATCGAAGTCTTAAGGTACAACATCCGTTTGAATATCCAAGATTGCACTGTACGAGTTTTGAAAACTCGTTTATAGGGATGAAATAGAAATATAATATGGTAAATCATATTCCAAAATGTAGTAAATCGAGCCGGGGATAGTCCACGATACAGGGGGGAGAGCCGATAAACAATGTCACCAATTCCAAAATCCAAGTTCTGCGCGCGTTCACGAAAACGAGAGTAACTTCCAATCCGTAAGTCCGTTTTGCCCAAACGAAAGCACCACCTGAAGCTAAGTCAGAGGGCTACAAGAGCTACAGAGCACAGCTCCGTAATTGATTCTTTCAGGCCTAAAAGAGGTTGTTTAATAGGAGTTTCGGGCATGTTTATGTTGATGTTGCGATTTCGACCAAATCGCTCTATGATGTTCTCAGTACCTGAGCGCGTTGCTTATTTAGATTTTCCGTATGTGATAGCTTTGACCAAAAAGTGTGTTAACGGACTGGTTATATTTCTCGTCACTCAAAATAAAACAAAGTTATGGTTGGCGAAACAACCCATGTCTGTTGGGTGCAACATCGACGTCTTGAGGTGCAACATCAGTTTGAAAATCCAAGATTGCACTGTATGACTTTTGAAAACTCGTTTATGGGTATGAAATAAAAATATAACATGGTGCATCAGATTTCAAAATATAGTAAATCGAATTATGACCACGGTCAAACCCTCTTTGACCAAACAAACAACATATGAAAAATTAAGCTAAAAAATCTTTCGATGTTCCCAAATGTCATTAAGATTGAATTTCTTGGTCAACGAACTAAGAAGAGATGGGTGGAACAAGTTACTCCAATAGATCCGTGAGAGAGCTTCATTTTGAATGGTTATGGTTCTTGTAACTAAAAATGGACACAAAGTTATGGTTGGTGGAACAACCCACGTCTGTTGGGGGGCAAAATCGAAGTCTTGAGGTGCAACATCCGTTTAAAAATCCAAGATTGCACTGTATGACTTTTGAAAACTCGTTTATGGGGATGAAATAGAAATATGACATGGTGCATCATATTTCAAAATATTGTAAATCGAATTATGACCACGTTCAAACCCCCTTTGACCAACAAAACAACATAGGAAAAATTGAGCTAAAAAAGCTTTCGATGTTCCCAAATGTCATTAAGATTGAATTTCTTGGTCACCGAACTAAGATGAGATGGGTGGAACCGGTTACTCCTATAGATCTATAAAAGAGCTTCGTTTTGACTGGTTATGGTTCTTGTAACTAAAAATGGACACAAAGTTATGGTTGGTGGAACAACCCACGTCTTTTGGGTGCAACATCGAAGTCTTGAGGTGCAAAATCCATTTGAAAATCCAAGATTGCACTGTATGACTTTTGAAACCTCGTTTATGGGGATGAAATAGAAATATAACATGGTGCATCATATTCCAAAATATAGCGAATCGAATTATGACCATGGTCAAACCCCCTTTGACCAACAAAACAACATATGAAAAATTGAGCTAAAAAAGTTTTCGATGTTCCCAAATGTCATTAAGATTGAATTTCTTGGTTACCGAACTAAGATGAGATGGGTGGAACCTGTTAGTCCTATAGATCTATGAGAGAGCTTCATTTTGACTGGTTATGGTTCTGTAACTAAAAATGGACACAAAGTTATGGTTGGTGGAACAACCCACGTCTTTTGGGAGCAACATCGAAGTCTTGAGGTACAACATCCGTTTGAAAATCCAAGATTGCACTGTACGAGTTTTGAAAACTCGTTTATAGGGATGAAATAGAAATATAATATCGTAACTCATATTCCAAAATGTAGTAAATGGAGCCGGGGATAGTCCACGATACAGGGGGGAGAGCCGATAAAAAATGTCACCAATTCCAAAATCCAAGTTCTGCGCGCGTTCACGAAAATGGGAGTAACTTCCAATCCGTAAGTCCGTTTTGCCCAGACGAATGCTCCACCTGAAGCTAAGTCAAAGGGCTACAAGAGCTACAGTGCACAGCTCCGTAATTGACACTTTCAGGCCTAAAAGAGGTCGTTTAATAGGAGTTTCGGGCATGTTTATGTTGATGTTGCTATTTCGACCAAATCGCTCTATGATGTTCTCAGTACCTGAGCGCGTTGCTTATTTAGATTTTCCGTACGTGATAGCTTTGACCAAAAAGTGTGTCAACGGACTGGTTATGTTTCTAGTCACTCCAAATAAAAAAAAAGTTATGGTTGGCGGAACAACCCATGTCTGTTGGGTGCAACATCGACGTCTTGAGGTGCAACATCAGTTTGAAAATCCAAGATTGCACTGTATGACTTTTGAAAACTCGTTTTTGGGTATGAAATAGAAATATAACATGGTGCATCATATTTCAAAATATAGTAAATCGAACTATGACCACGGTCAAACCCTCTTTGACCAACAAAACAACATATGTAAAATTGAGCTAAAAAAGCTTTTAATGTTCCCAAATGTCATTAAGATTGAATTTCTTGGTCATCGAACTAAGATGAATGGGTGGAACCAATTACTCCTATAGATCAATAAGAGAGCTTCGTTTTGACTGGTTATGGTTCTTGTAACTAAAAATGGACACAAAGTTATGGTTGGTGGAACAACCCAAGTCTTTTGGGTGCAACATCGAAGTCTTGAGGTGCAACATCCGTTTAAAAATCGAAGATTGCACTGTATGACTTTTGAAAACTCGTTTGTGGGGATGAAATAGAAATATAACATGGTGCATCATATACCAAAATATAGCAAATCGAATTATGACCACGGTCAAACCCCCTTTGACCAACAAAACAACGTACGAAAAATTGAGCGAAAAAAGCTTTCGATGTTCCCAAATGTCATTAAGATTGAATTTCTTGATCACCGAACTAAGATGAGATGGTGGAACCAGTTACTCCTATAGATCTATAAAAGAGCTTCGTTTTGACTGGTTATGGTTCTTGTAACTAAAAATGGACACAAAGTTATGGTTGGTGGAACAACCCACGTCTTTTGGGTGCAACATCGAAGTCTTGAGGTGCAATATCCGTTTGAAAATCCAAGATTGCACTGTATGACTTTTGAAAACTCGTTTATGGGGATGAAATAGAAATATAAAATGGTGCATAATATTCCAAAATATAGCGAATCGAATTATGACCACGGTCAAACCCCCTTTGACCAACAAAACAACATATGAAAAATTGAGCAAAAAAAGCTTTTGATGTTCCCAAATGTCATTAAGATTGAATTTCTTGGTTACCGAACTAAGATGAGATGGGTGGAACCTGTTAGTCCTATAGATCTATGAGAGAGCTTCGTTTTGACTGGTTATGGTTCTTGTAACTAAAAATGGACACAAAGTTATGGTTGGTGGAACAACCCACGTCTTTTGGGTGCAACATCGAAGTCTTGAGGTGCAACATCCGTTTGAAAATCCAAGATTGCACTGTACGAGTTTTGAAAACTCGTTTATAGGGATGAAATAGAAATATAATATTGTAAATCATATTCCAAAATGTAGTAAATCGAGCCGGGGATAGTCCACGATACAGGGGGAAGAGCCGATAAAAAATGTCACCAATTCCAAAATCCAAGTTCTGCGCGCGTTCACGAAAACGGGAGTAACTTCCAATCCGTAAGTCCGTTTTGCCCAAACGAAAGCTCCACCTTAAGCTAAGTCAAAGGGCTACAAGTGCTACAGAGCACAACTCCGTAATTGACGCTTTCAGGCCTAAAAGAGGTCGTTTAATAGGAGTTTCGGGCATGTTTATGTTGATGTTGCGATTTCAACCAAATCGCTCTATGATGTTCTCAGTACCTGAGCGCGTTGCTTATTTAGATTTTCCGTATGTGATAGCTTTGACCAAGAAGTGTGTCAACGGACTGGTTATGTTTCTAGTCACTCAAAATAAAAACAAAGTTATGGTTGGCGGAACAACCCTTGTCTGTTGGGTGCACATCGACGTCTTGAGGTGCAACATCAGTTTGAAAATCCAAGATTGCACTGTATGACTTTTGAAAACTCGTTTTTGGGTATGAAATAGAAATATAACATGGTGCATCATATGTCAAAATATAGTAAATCGAATTATGACCACGGTCAAACCCCCTTTGACCAACAAAACAACATATGTAAAATTGAGCTAAAAAAGCCTTTGATGTTCCCAAATGTCATTAAGATTGAATTTCTTGGTCATCGAACTAAGATGAATCGGTGGAACCAGTTACTCCTATAGATCCATAAGAGAGCTTCGTTTTGACTGGTTATGGTTCTTGTAACTAAAAATGGACACAAAGTTATGGTTGGTGGAACAACCCAAGTCTTTTGGGTGCAACATCGAAGTCTTGAGGTGCAACATCCGTTTGAAAATCCAAGATTGCACTGTATGACTTTTGAAAACTCGTTTGTGGGGATGAAATAGAAATATAACATGGTGCGTCATATTCCAAAATATAGCAAATCGAATTATGACCACGGTCAAACCCCCTTTGACCAACAAAACAACATACGAAAAATTGAGCGAAAAAAGCTTTCGATGTTCCCAAATGTCATTAAGATTGAATTTCTTGATCACCGAACTAAGATGAGATGGTGGAACCAGTTACTCCTATAGATCTATAAAAGAGCTTCGTTTTGACTGGTTATGGTTCTTGTAACTAAACATGGACACAAAGTTATGGTTGGTGGAACAACCCACGTCTTTTGGTGGCAACATCGAAGTCTTGAGGTGCAACATCCGTTTGAAAATCCAAGATTGCACTGTATGACTTTTGAAAACTCGTTTATGGGGATTAAATAGAAATATAACATGGTGCATAATATTCCAAAATATAGCGAATCGAATTATGACCACGGTCAAACCCCCTTTGAGCAACAAAACAACATATGAAAAATTGAGCAAAAAAAGCTTTTGATGTTCCCAAATGTCATTAAGATTGAATTTCTTGGTTACCGAACTAAGATGAGATGGGTGGAACCTGTTAGTCCTATAGATCTATGAGAGAGCTTCGTTTTGACTAGTTATGGTTCTTGTAACTAAAAATGGACACAAAGTTATGGTTGGTGGAACAACCCACGTCTTTTGGGTGCAACATCGAAATCTTGATGTGCAACATCCGTTTGAATATCCAAGATTGCACTGTACGAGTTTTGAAAACTCGTTTATAGGGATGAAATAGAAATATGATATGGTAAATCATATTCCAAAATGTAGTAAAACGAGCCGGGGCTAGTCCACGATCCAAGGGGGCGAGCCGATCAAAAATGTCACCAATTCCAAAATCCAAGTTCTGCGCGCGTTCACGAAAACGGGAGTAACTACCAATCCGTAAGTCCGTTTTGCCCAAACGAAAGCTCCACCTGAAGCTAAGTCAAAGGGCTACAAGAGCTACAGAGCAAACCTCTGTAATTGGCGCTTTCAGGCCTAAAAGAGGTCGTTTAATAGGAGTTTCGGGCATGTTTATGTTGATGTTGCGATTTCGACCAAATCGCTCTATGATGTTCTCAGTACCTGAGCGCGTTGCTTATTTAGATTTTCCGTATGTGATAGCTTTGACCAGAAAGTGTGTCAATGGACTGGTTATATTTCTCGTCACTCAAAATAAAAACAAAGTTATGGTTGGCGAAACAACCCATGTCTGTTGGGTGCAACATCGACGTCTTGAGGTGCAACATCAGTTTGAAAATCCAAGATTGCACTGTATGACTATTGAAAACTCGTTTATGGGTATGAAATAAAAATATAACATGGTGCATCATATTTCAAAATATAGTAAATCGAATTATGACCACGGTCAAACCCTGTTTGACCAACCAAACAACATATGAAAAACTGAGCTAAAAAATCTTTCGATGTTCCCAAATGTCATTAAGATTGAATTTCTTGGTCAACGAACTAAGAAGAGATGGGTGGAACCAGTAACTCCAATAGATCCGTGAGAGAGCTTCATTTTGAATGGTTATGGTTCTTGTAACTAAAAATGGACACAAAGTTATGGTTGGTGGAACAACCCACGTCTGTTGGGGGGCAAAATCGAAGTCTTGAGGTGCAACATCCGTTTGAAAATCCAAGATTGCACTGTATGACTTTTGAAAACTCGTTTATGGGGATGAAATAGAAATATGACATGGTGCATCATATTCCAAAATATAGTAAATCGAATTATGACCACGTTCAAACCCCCTTTGACCAACAAAACAACATACAAAAAATTGAGCTAAAAATGCTTTCGATGTTCCCAAATGTCATTAATATTGAATTTCTTGGTTACCGAACTAAGATGAGATGGGTGGAACCTGTTAGTCCTATAGATCTATGAGAGTGCTTCGTTTTGACTGGTTATGGTTCTTGTAACTAAAAATGGACACAAAGTTATGGTTGGTGGAACAACCCACGTCTTTTGGGAGAAACATCGAAGTCTTGAGGTACAACATCCGTTTGAAAATCCAAGATTGCACTCTACGAGTTTTGAAAACTCGTTTATAGGGATGAAATAGAAATATAATATGGTAAATCCTATTCCAAAATGTAGTAAATCGAGCCGGGGATAGTCCACGATACAGGGGGGAGAGCCGATAAAAAATGTCACCAATTCCAAAATCCAAGTTCTGCGCGCGTTCACGAAAACGGGAGTAACTTCCAATCCGTAAGTCCGTTTTGCCCAACCGAAAGCTCCACCTGAAGCTAAGTCAAAGTGCCACAAGAGCCACAGAGCACAGCTCCGTAATTGACACTTTCAGGCCTAAAAGAGGTCGTTTAATAGGAGTTTCGGGCATGTTTATGTTGATGTTGCGATTTCGACCAAATCGCTCTATGATGTTCTCAGTACCTGAACGCGTTGCTTATTTAGATTTTCCGTATGTGATAGCTTTGACCAAAAAGTGTGTCAACGAACTGGTTATGTTTCTAGTCACTCAAAATAAAAACAAAGTTATGGTTGGCGGAACAACTCATGTCTGTTGGGTGCAACATCGACGTCTTGAGGTGCAACATCAGTTTGAAAATCCAAGATTTCACTGTATGACTTTTGAAAACTCGTTTTTGGGTATGAAATAGAAATATAACATGGTGCATCATATTTCAAAATATAGTAAATCGAATTATGACCACGGTCAAACAACCTTTGACCAACAAAACAACATATGTAAAATTGACCTAAAAACGCTTTTGATGTTCCCCAATGTCATTAAGATTGAATTTCTTTGTCATCGAACTAAGATGAATTGGTGGAACCAATTACTCCTATAGATCCATAAGAGAGCATCGTTTTAACTGGTTATGGTTCTTGTAACTAAAAATGGACACAAAGTTATGGTTGGTGGAACATCCCAAGTCTTTTGGGTGCAACATCGAAGTCTTGAGGTGCAACATCCGTTTGAAAATCCAAGATTGCACTGTATGACTTTTGAAAACTCGTTTGTGGGGATAAAATAGAAATATAACATGGTGCATCATATTCCAAAATATAGCAAATCGAATTATGACCATGGTCAAACCCCCTTTGACCAACAAAACAACATACGAAAAATTGAGCGAAAAAAGCTTTCGATGTTCCCAAATGTCATTAAGATTGAATTTCTTGATCACCGAACTAAGATGAGATGGTGGAACCAGTTACTCCTATAGATCTATAAAAGAGCTACGTTTTGACTGGTTATGGTTCTTGTAACTAAAAATGGACACAGAGTTATGGTTGGTGGAACAACCCACGTCTTTTGGGTGCAACATCGAAGTCTTGAGATGCAACATCTGTTTGAAAATCCAAGATTGCACTGTATGACTTTTGAAAACTCGTTTATGGGGATGAAATAGAAATATAACATGGTGCATAATATTCCAAAATATAGCGAATCGAATTATGACCACGGTCAAACCCCCTTTGACCAACAAAACAACATATGAAAAATTGAGCAAAAAAAGCTTTTGATGTTCCCAAATGTCATTAAGATTGAATTTCTTGGTTACCGAACTAAGATGAGATGGGTGGAACCTGTTAGTCCGATAGATCTATGAGAGAGCTTCGTTTTGACTGGTTATGGTTTTTGTAACTAAAAATGGACACAAAGTTATGGTTGGTGGAACAACCGACGTCTTTTGGGTGCAACATCGAAGTCTTGAGGTGCAACATCCGTTTGAAAATCCACGATTGCTCGGTATGAGATTTGAAAACTAGTTTATAGGGATGAAATAGAAATATAATATGGTAAATCATATTCCAAAATGTAGTAAATCGAGCCTGCGATAGTCCACGATACAGGGTGGAGAGCCGATAAAAAATGTCACCAATTCCAAAATCCAAGTTCTGCGCGCGTTCACGAAAACGGGAGTAACTTCCAATCCGTAAGTCCGTTTTGCCCAAACGAAAGCTCCACCTGAAGCTAAGTCAAAGGGCTACAAGAGCCAAATGGCACAGCTCCGTAATTGATGCTTTCAGGCCTAAAAGAGGTCGTTTAATAGGAGTTTCGGTCATGTTTATGTTGATGATGCGATTTCGACCAAATCGCTCAATGATGTTCTCAGTACCAAAGCGCGTTGCTTATTTAGATTTTCCGTATGTGATAGCTTTGACCAAGAAGCGTGTCAACGGACTGGTTATGTTTCTAGTCACTCAAAATAAAAACAAAATTATGGTTGGCGGAACAACCCATGTCTGTTGGGTGCCCATCGACGTCTTGAGGTGCAACATCAGTTTGAAAATCCAAGATTGCACTGTATGACTTTTGAAAAGTCGTTTTTGGGTATGAAATAGAAATATAACATGGTGCATCATATTTCAAAATATAGTAAATCGAATTATGACCACGGTCAAACCCCCTTTGACCAACAAAACAACATATGTAAAATTGAGCTAAAAAAGCTTTAGATGTTCCCAAATGTCATTAAGATTGAATTTCTTGGTCATCGAACTAAGATGAATGGATGGAACCAATTACTCCTATAGATCCATAAGAGAGCTTCGTTTTGACTGGTTATGGTTCTTGTAACTAAAAATGGACACAAAGTTATGGTTGGTGGAACAACCCAAGTCTTTTGGGTGCAACATCGAAGTCTTGAGGTGCAACATCCGTTTGAAAATCCAAGATTGCACTGTATGACTTTTGAAAACTCGTTTGTGGGGATGAAATAGAAATATAACATGGTGCGTCGTATTCCAAAATATAGCAAATCGAATTATGACCACGGTCAAACCCCCTTTGACCAACAAAACAACATACGAAAAATTGAGCGAAAAAAGCTTTCGATGTTCCCAAATGTCATTAAGATTGAATTTCTTGATCACCTAACTAAGATGAGATGGTGGAACCAGTTACTCCTATAGATCTATAAAAGAGCTTCGTTTTGACTGGTTATGGTTCTTGTAACTAAAAATGGACACAAAGTTATGGTTGGTGGAACAACCCACGTCTTTTGGTTGCAACATCGAAGTCTTGAGGTGCAACATTCGTTTGAAAATCCAAGATTGCACTGTATGACTTTTGAAAACTCGTTTATGGGGATGAAATAGAAATATAACATGGTGCATAATATTCCAAAATATAGCGAATCGAATTATGACCACGGTCAAACCCCCTTTGACTAACAAAACAACATATGAAAAATTGAGCAAAAAAAGCTTTTGATGTTCCCAAATGTCATTAAGATTGAATTTCTTGGTTACCGAACTAGGATGAGATGGGTGGAACCTGTTAGTCCTATAGATCTTTGAGAGAGCTTCGTTTGGACTAGTTATGGTTCTTGTAACTAAAAATGGACACAAAGTTATGGTTGTTGGAACAACCCTCGTCTTTTGGGTGCAACATCGAAGTCTTAATGTGCAACATCCGTTTGAATATCCAAGATTGCACTTTACGAGTTTTGAAAACTCGTTTATAGGGATGAAATAGAAATATAATATGGTAAATCATATTCCAAAATGTAGTAAATCGAGCCGGGGCTAGTCCACGATCCAAGGGGGCGAGCCGATCAAAAATGTCACCAATTCCGAAATCCAAGTTCTGCGCGCGTTCACGAAAACAGGAGTAACTTCCAATCCGTAAGTCCGTTTTGCCCAAACGAAAGCTCCACCTGAAGCTAAGTCAAAGGGCTACAAGAGCTACAGAGCACAGCTCCGTAATTGACGTTTTCAGGCCTAAAAGAGGTCGTTTAATAGGAGTTTCGGGCATGTTTATGTTGATGTTGCGATTTCGACCAAGTCGCTCTATGATGTTCTCAGTACCTGAGCGCGTTGCTTATTTAGATTTTCCGTATGTGATAGCTTTGACCAAAAAGTGTGTCAACGGACTGGTTATATTTCTCGTCACTCAAAATAAAAACAAAGTTATGGTTGGCGAAACAACCCATGTCTGTTGGGTGCATCATCGACGTCTTGAGGTGCAATATCAGTTTGAAAATCCAAGATTGCACTGTATGACTTTTGAAAACTCGTTTATGGGTATGAAATAAAAATATAACATGGTGCATCATATTTGAAAATATAGTAAATCGAATTATGACCACGGTCAAACCCTCTTTGACCAACCAAACAACATATGAAAAATTGAGCTAAAAAATCTTTCGATGTTCCCAAATGTCATTAAGATTGAATTTCTATGTCATCGAACTAAGAAGAGATGGGTGGAACCAGTTACTCCAATAGATCCGTGAGAGAGCTTCATTTTGAATGGTTATGGTTCTTGTAACTAAAAATGGACACAAAGTTATGGTTGGTGGAACAACCCAAGTCTTTTGGGTGCAACATCGAAGTCTTGAGGTGCAACATCCGTTTGAAAGTCCAAGATTGCACTGTATGACTTTTGAAAACTCGTTTATGGTGATGAAATAGAAATATGACATGGTGCATCATATTTCAAAATATAGTAAATCGAATTATGACCACGTTCAAACCCACTTTGACCAACAAAACAACATACGAAAAATTGAGCGAAAAAAGCTTTCGATGTTCCCAAATGTCATTAAGATAGAATTTCTTGATCACCGAACTAAGATGAGATGGTGGAACCAGTTACTCCTATAGATCTATAAAAGAGCTTCGTTTTGACTGGTTATGGTTCTTGTAACTAAAAATGAACACAAAGTTATGGTTGGTGGAACAACCCACGTCTTTTGGGAGCAACATCGAAGTCTTGAGGTGCAACATCCATTTTAAAATCCAAGATTGCACTGTATGACTTTTGAAAACTCGTTTATGGGGATGAAATAGAAATATAACATGGTGCATCATATTCCAAAATATAGCGAATCGAATTATGAACACGGTCAAACCCCCTTTGACCAACAAAACAACATATGAAAAATTGAGCTAAAAAAGCTTTCGATGTTCCCAAATGTCATTAAGATTGAATTTCTTGGTTACCGATCTAAGATGAGATAGGTGGAACCTGTTAGTCCTATAGATCTATGAGAGAGCTTCGTTTTGACTGGTTATGGATCTTGTAACTAAAAATGGACACAAAGTTATGGTTGGTGGAACAACCCACGTCTTTTGGGTGCAGCATCGAAGTCTTTAGGCGCAACATCCGTTTGAACCATGATTGCACTGTACGTGTTTTCAAAACTCGTTTATAGGGATGAAATAGAAATATAATATGGTAAATCATATTCCAAAATGTAGTAAATCGAGCCGGGGCTAGTCCACGATCCAGGGGGGCGAGCCGATCAAAAATGTCACCAATTCCAAAATCCAAGTTCTGCGCGCGTTCACGAAAACGGGAGTAGCTTCCAATCTGTAAGTCCGTTTTGCCCAAACGAAAGCTCCACCTGAAGCTAAATCAGAGGGCTACAAGTGTTACAGAGCAAAGCTCCGTAATTGACGCTTTCAATCCTAAAAGAGGTCGTCTAATAGGGGTTTTGGGGATGTTTATGTTGATGTTGCGATTTCGACCAAATCGCTCTATGATGTTCTCAGTACCTGAGCGCGTTGCTTATTTAGATTTTCCGTATGTGATAGCTTTGACCAAAAAGTGTGTCAACGGACTGGTTATATTTCTAGTCACTTAAAATAAAAACAAAGTTATGGTTGGCGAAACAACCCATGTCTATTGGGTGCAACATTGATGTCTTGAGGTGCAACATCAGTTTGAAAATCCAAGATTGCACTGTATGACTTTTGAAAACTCGTTTATGGGTATGAAATAAAAATATAACACGGTGCATCATATTTCAAAATATAATAAATCGAATTATGACCACGGTCAAACCCTCTTTGACCAACCAAACAACATATGAAAAATTGAGCTAAAAAATCTTTCGATGTTCCCAAATGTCATTAAGATTGAATTTCTTGGTCACCGAACTAAGAAGAGATTGGTGGAACCAGTTACTCCAATAGATCCGTGAGAGAGCTTCATTTTGAATGGTTATGGTTCTTGTAACTAAAAATGGACACAAAGTTATGGTTGGTGGAACAACCCACGTCTGTTGGGGGGCAAAATCGAAGTCTTGAGGTGCAACATCCGTTTGAAAGTCCAAGATTGCACTGTATGACTTTTGAAAACTCGTTTATGGGGATGAAATAGAAATATGACATGGTGCATCATATTTCAAAATATAGTAAATCGAATTATGACCACGTTCAAACCCCCTTTGACCAACAAAACAACATACGAAAAATTGAGCTAAAAAAGCTTTCGATGTTCCAAAATGTCATTAAGATTGAATTTCTTGGTCACCGAACTAAGATGAGATGGGTGGAACCGGTTACTCCTATAGATCTATAAAAGAGCTTCGTTTTGACTGGTTATGGTTCTTGTAACAAAAAATGGACACAAAGTTATGGTTGGTGGAACAACCCACATCTTTTGGGTGCAACATCGAAGTCTTGAGGTACAACATCCGTTTGAAAATCCAAGATTGCACTGTATGACTTTTGAAACCACGTTTATAGGGATGAAATAGAAATATAACATGGTGCATCATATTCCAAAATATAGCGAATCGAATTATGACCATGGTCAAACCCCCTTTGACCAACAAAACAAAATATGAAAAATTGAGCTAAAAAAGTTTTCGATGTTCCCAAATGTCATTAAGATTGAATTTCTTGGTTACCGATCTAAGATGAGTTGGGTGAAACCTGTTAGTCCTATAAATCAATGAGAGAGCTTCGTTTTGACAGGTTATGGTTCTTGTCACTAAAAATGGACACAAAGTTATGGTTTGTGGAACAACCCACGTCTTTTGGGAGCAACATCGAAGTCTTGAGGTACAACATCCGTTTGAAAATCCAAGATTGCACTGTACGAGTTTTGAAAACTCGTTTATAGGGATGAAATAGAAATATAATATGGTAAATCATATTCCAAAATGTAGTAAATCGAGCTGGGGATAGTCCACGATACAGGGGGGAGAGCCGATAAAAAATGTCACCAATTCCAAAATCCAAGTTCTGCGCGCATTCACGAAAACGGGAGTAACTTCCAATCCGTATGTCCGTTTAGCCCAAACGAAAGCTCCACCTAAAGCTAAGTCAGAGGGCTACAAGTGTTATGGAGCATAGCTAAGTAATTGACTCTTTCAGGCCTAAAAGAGGTCGTCTAATAGGAGTTTCGGGCATGTTTATGTTGATGTTGCGATTTCGACCAAATCGCTCTTTGATGTTCTCAGTACCTGAGCGCGTTGCTTATTTAGATTTTCCGTATGTGATAGCTTTGACCAAAAAGTGTGACAACAGACTGGTTATGTTTCTAGTTACTCAAAATAGAAACAAAGTTATGGTTAGCGGAACAACCCATGTCTGTTGGGTGCAACATCGACGTCTTGAGGTGCAACATCAGTTTGAAAATCCAAGTTTGCACTGTATGACTTTTGAAAACTCGTTTATGGATATGAAATAAAAATATAACATGGTGCATCATATTTCAAAATATAGTAAATCGAATTATGAACATGGTCAAACCTCTTTGACCAAACAAACAACATATGAAAAATTGAGCTAAAAAAGCTTTCGATGTTCTCAAATGTCATTAAGATTGAATTTCTTGGTCACCAAACTAAGATGAGATGGGTGGAACCAGTTACTCCTATAGATCCATGAGATAGCTTCATTTTGAATGGTTAAGGTTCTTGTAACTAAAAATGGACACAAAGTTATGGTTGGTGGAACACCCACGTCTGTTGGGGGGCAACATCGAAGTCTTGAGGTGCAACATCCGTTTGAAAATCCAAGATTGCACTGTATGACTTTTGAAAACTCGTTTATGGGGATGAAATAGAAATATGACATGGTGCATCATATTTCAAAATATAGTAAATCGAATTATGACCACGGTCAAACCCCCTTTGACCAACAAAACAACATACGAAAAATTGAGCTAAAAAAGCTATCGATGTTCCCAAATGTCATTAAGATTGAATTTCTTGGTCACCGAACTAAGATGAGATGGATGGAACCAGTTATTCCTAGAGATCTATAAAAGAGCTTCGTTTTGACTGGTTATGGTTCTTGTAACTAAAAATGGACACAAAGTTATGGTTGGTGGAACAACCCACGTCTTTTGGGTGCAACATCGAAGTCTTGAGGTGCAACATCCGTTTGAAAATCCAAGATTACACTGTATGACTTTTGAAATCTCGTTTATGTGGTTGAAATAGAAATATAACATGGTGCATCATATTCCAAAATATAGCGAATCGAATTATGACCATGGTCAAACCCCCTTGGACCAACAAAACAACATATGAAAAATTGAGCTAAAAATGCTTTCGATGTTCCCAAATGTCATTAAGATTGAATTTCTTGGGTACCGAACTAAGATGAGATGGGTGGAACTTGTTAGTCCTATAGATCTTTGAGAGAGCTTCATTTTGACTGGTTATGGTTCTTGTAACTAAAAATGCACACAAAGTTATGGTTGGTGGAACAACCCACGTCTTTTGGGTGCAACATCGAAGTCTTGAGGTGCAACATCTGTTTGAAAATCCAAGATTGCACTGTACGAGTTTTGAAAACTCGTTTATAGGGATGAAATAGAAATATAATATGGTAAATCTAATTCCAAAATGTAGTAAATCGAGCCGGGGATAGTCCACGATCCAGGGGGGAGAGCCGATAAAAAATGTCATCAAATCCAAAATCCAAGTTCTGTGCGTGTTCACGAAAACGGGAGTAACTTCCAATCCGTAAGTCCGTTTAGTCCAAACGAAAGCTCCACCTGAAGCTAAGTCAGAGGGCTACAAGTGATACGGAGCATAGCTATGTAATTGATGCTTTTAGGCCTAAAAGAGGTCATCTAATAGGAGTTTCGGGCATGTTTATGTTGATGTTGCGATTTCGACCAAATCGCTCTATGATGTTCTCAGTACCTGAGCGTGTTGCTTATTTAGATTTTCCGTATGTGATAGCTTTGACCAAAAAGTGTGTCAACAGACTGGTTATGTTTCTAGTCACTCAAAACAAAAAACAAAGTTATGGTTGGCGGAACAACCCATGTCTGTTGGGTGCAACATCGACGTCTTGAGGTGCAACATCAGATTGAAAATCCAAGATTGCACTGTATGACTTTTGAAAACTCGTTTATCGGTATGAAATAAAAATATAACATGGTGCGTCATATTTCAAAATATAGTAAATCGAATTATGACCACGGTCAAACCCTCTTTGATCAACCAAACAACATATGAAAAACTGAGCTAAAAAAGCTTTCGATGTTCCCAAATGTCATTAAGATTGAATTTCTTAGTCATCGAACTAAGATTAGATGGGTGGAACCAGTTATTCCTATAGATGCATGAGAGAGCTTCATTTTGAATGGTTATGGTTCTTGTAACTAAAAATGGACACAAAGTTATGGTTGGTGGAACAACCCGCGTCTGTTGGGGGCAACATCGAAGTCTTGAGGTGCAACATCCGTTTGAAAATCCAATATTGCACTGTATGACTTTTGTAAACTCGTTTATGGGGATGAAATAGAAATATGACATGGTGCATCATATTTCAAAATATAGTAAATCGAATTATGACCACGGTCAAACCCCCTTTGACAACCCAAACAACATACGAAAAATTGAGCTAAAAAAGCTTTCGATGTTCCCAAATGTCATTAAGATTGAATTTCTTGATCACCGAACTAAGATGAGATGGTGGAACCAGTTACTCCTATAGATCTATAAAAGAGCTTCGTTTTGACTGGTTATGGTTCTTGTAACTAAAAATGGACACAAAGTTATGGTTGGTGGAACAACCCACGTCTTTTGTGTGCAACATCGAAGTCTTGAGGTCCAACATCCGTTTGAACATCCAAGATTGCACTGTATGACTTTTGAAAACTCGTTTATGGGGATGAAATAGAAATATAACATGGTGCATCATATTCCAAAATAAAGCGAATTGAATTATGACGACAGTCAAACCCCCTTTGACCAACAAAACAACATATGAAAAATTGAGCTAAAAAAGCTTTCGATGTTCCCAAATGTCATTAAGATTGAATTTCTTGGTTATCGAACTAAGATGAGATGGGTGGAACCTGTTAGTCCTATAGATCTATGAGAGAGCTTCGTTTTGACTAGTTATGGTTCTTGTAACTAAAAATGGACACAAAGTTATGGTTGGTGGAACAACCCACGTCTTTTGGGTGCAACATCGAAGTCTTGAGGTGCAACATCCGTTTGAACCAAGATTGCACTGTACGAGTTTTGAAAACTCGTTTATAGGGATGAAACAGAAATATAATATTGTAAATCATATTCCAAAATGTAGTAAATCGAGCCGGGGCTAGTCCACGATCCAAGGGGGCGAGCCGATCAAAAATGTCACCAATTCCAAAATCGAAGTTCTGCGCGCGTTCACAAAAACGGGAGTAACATCCAATCTGTAAGTCCGTTTTGCCCAAACGAAAGCTCCACCTGAAGCTAAGTCAGAGGGCTACAAAAGTTACAGGGCACAGCTCCGTAATTGAAGCTTTCAGGCCTAAAAGAGGTCGTCTAATAGAGTTTCGGGCATGTTTATGTTGATGTTGCGATTTCGACCAAATCGCTCTATGATGTTCTCAGTACCTGAGCGCGTTGCATATTTATATTTTCCGTATGTGATAGCTTTGACCAAAAAGTGTGTCAACGGACTGGTTATGTTTCTGGCCACTCAAAATAAAAACAAAGTTATGGTTGGCGGAACAACCCATGTCTGTTGGGTGCAACATCGACGTCTTGAGGTGCAACATCAGTTTGAAAATCCAAGATTGCACTGTATGACTTTTGAAAACTCGTTTATGGGTATGAAATAAAAATATAACATGGTGCATCACATTTCAAAATATAGTAAATGGAATTTTGACCACGGTCAAACCCTCTTTGACCAAGCAAACAACATATTAAAAATTGAGCTAAAAAAGCTTTCGATGTTCCCAAATGTCATTAAGATTGAATTTCTTGGTCACCGAACTAAGATGAGATGGGTGGAACCAGTTATTCCTATACATCCATGAGAGAGCTTCATTTTGAATGGTTATGGTTCTTGTAACTAAAAATGGACACAAAGTTATGGTTGGTGGAACAACCCACGTCTTTTGGCTGCAACATCGAAGTCTTGAGGTGCAACATCCGTTTGAAAATCCAAGATTGCACTGTATGACTTTTGAAATATCGTTTATGGGGATGAAATAAAAATATAACATCGTGCATCATATTCCGAAATATAGTGAATCGAATTATGACTAGGTCAAACCCCCTTTGACCAACAAAACAACATATGAAAAATTGAGCTAAAAAAGCTTTCGATGTTCCCAAATGTCATTAAGATTGAATTTCTTGGTTATCGAACTAAGATGAGATGGGTGGAACCTGTTAGTCCTATAGATCTATGAGAGAGCTTCGTTTTGACTAGTTATGGTTCTTGTAACTAAAAATGGACACAAAGTTATGGTTGGTGGAACAACCCACGTCTTTTGGGTGCAACATCGAAGTCTTGAGGTGCAACATCCGTTTGAACCAAGATTGCACTGTACGAGTTTTGAAAACTCGTTTATAGGGATGAAACAGAAATATAATATTGTAAATCATATTCCAAAATGTAGTAAATCGAGCCGGGGCTAGTCCACGATCCAAGGGGGCGAGCCGATCAAAAATGTCACCAATTCCAAAATCGAAGTTCTGCGCGCATTCACAAAAACGGGAGTAACATCCAATCTGTAAGTCCGTTTTGCCCAAACGAAAGCTCCACCTGAAGCTAAGTCAGAGGGCTACAAAAGTTACAGGGCACAGCTCCGTAATTGAAGCTTTCAGGCCTAAAAGAGGTCGTCTAATAGGAGTTTCGGGCATGTTTATGTTGATGTTGCGATTTCGACCAAATCGCTCTATGATGTTCTCAGTACCTGAGCGCGTTGCATATTTATATTTTCCGTATGTGATAGCTTTGACCAAAAAGTGTGTCAACGGACTGGTTATGTTTCTGGCCACTCAAAATAAAAACAAAGTTATGGTTGGCGGAACAACCCATGTCTGTTGGGTGCAACATCGACGTCTTGAGGTGCAACATCAGTTTGAAAATCCAAGATTGCACTGTATGACTTTTGAAAACTCGTTTATGGGTATGAAATAAAAATATAACATGGTGCATCACATTTCAAAATATAGTAAATCGAATTATGACCACGGTCAAACCCTCTTTGACCAAGCAAACAGCATATTAAAAATTGAGCTAAAAAAGTTTTCGATGTTCCCAAATGTCATTAAGATTGAATTTCCTGGTCACCGAACTAAGATGAGATGGGTGGAACCAGTTATTCCTATACATCCATGAGAGAGCTTCATTTTGAATGGTTATGGTTCTTGTAACTAAAAATGGACACAAAGTTATGGTTCGTGGAACAACCCACGTCTTTTGGGTGCAACATCGAAGTCTTGAGGTGCAACATCCGTTTGAAAATCCAAGATTGCATTGTATGACTTTTGATATCTCGTTTATGGGGATGAAATAAAAATATAACATCGTGCATCATATTCCGAAATATAGTGAATCGAATTACGACTAGGTCAAACCCCCTTTGACCAACAAAACAACATATGAAAAATTGAGCTAAAAAAGTTTTCGATGTTCCAAAATGTCATTAAGATTGAATTTCTTGGTTACCGAACTAAGATGAGATGGGTGGAACCTGTTAGTCCTATAGATCTATGAGAGAGCTTCGTTTTGACTGGTTATGGTTCTTGTAACTAAAAATGGACACAAAATTATGGTTGGTGGAACAACCCATGTCTTTTGGGTGCAACATCGAAGTCTTAAGGTGCAACATCCGTTTGAACATCCAAGATTGCGCTGTACGAGTTTTGAAAACTCGTTTATAGGGATGAAATAGAAATATAATATGGTAAATACTATTCCAAAATGTAGTAAATCGTGCCGTGGATAGTCCACGATCCAGGGGGGAGAGCCGATATAAAATGTCACCAATTCCAAAATCCAAGATCTGCGCGTGTTCACGAAAACGGGAGTAACTTCCAATTCGTAAGTCCGATAAGCCCAAACGAAAGCTCCACCTGAAGATAAGTCATAGGGCTACAAGTATTATGGAGCATAGCTAAGTAATCGACGCTTTCAGGCCTAAAAGAGGTCGTCTAATAGGAGTTTCGGGCATGTTTATGTTGATGTTTCGATTTCGACCAAATCGCTCTATGATGTTCTCAGTACCTGGGCGCGTTGCTTACTTAGATTTTCCGTATGTGATAGCTTTGACCAAAAAGTGTGACAATGGACTGGTTATGTTTATAGTCACTCAAAATAAAAACAAAGTTATGGTTGGCGGAACAACCCATGTCTGTTGGGTGCAACATCGACGTCGTGAGGTGCAACATCAGTTTCAAAATCCAAGAATGCACTGTATGACTTTTGAAAACTCGTTTACGGGTATGAAATAAAAATATAACATGGTGCATCATATTTCAAAATATAGTAAATCGAATTATGACCACGGTCAAACCCTCTTTGACAAACCAAACAACATATGAAAAATTGTGCTAAAAAGCTTTCGATGTTCCCAAATGTCATTAAGATTGAATTTCTTGGTCACCGAACTAAAATGAGATGGGTGAAACCAATTACTCCAATAGATCCATGAGAGGGCTTCATTTTGAATGGTTACGGTTCTTGTAACTAAAAATGGACACAAAGTTATTGTTGGTGGAACAACCCACGTCTGTTGGGGGGAAACATCGAAGTCTTGAGGTGCAACATCCGTTTGAAAATCCAAGATTGCACTGTATGTCTCTTGAAAACTCGTTTATGGGGATGAAATAGAAATATGACATGGTGCATCATATTTCAAAATATAGTAAATCAAATTATAACCACGGTCGAACCCCCTTTGACCAACAAAACAACATACGAAAATTTGAGCTAAAAAAGCTTTCGATGTTCCCAAATGTCATTAAGATTGAATTTCTTGGTCACTGAACTAAGATGAGATGGTTGGAGCCAGTTACTCCTATAGATCTCTAAAAGAGCTTCGTTTTGACTGGTTATGGTTCTTGTAAATAAAATGGACACAAAGTTATGGTTGGTGGAACAACCCACGTCTTTTGGGTGCAACATCGAAGTCTTGAGGTGCAACATCCGTTTGAAAATCCAAGATTGCACTGTATGACTTTTGAAATATCGTTTATGGGGATGAAATAAAAATATAACATGGTGCATCATATTCCAAAATATAGCGAATCGAATTACGACCAGGTCAAACCCACTTTGACCAACAAAACAACATATGAAAAATTGAGCTAAAAAAGCTTTCGATGTTCCCAAATGTCATTAAGATTGAATTTCTTGGTTACCGAACTAAGATGAGATGGGTGGAACCTGTTAGTCCTATAGATCTATGAGAGAGCTTCATTTTGACTGGTTATGGTTCTTGTAACTAAAAATGGACATAAAGTTATGGTTGGTGGAACAACCCATGTCTTTTGGGTGCAACATCGAAGTCTTAAGGTGCAACATCCGTTTGAACATCCAAGATTGCACTGTAGGAGTTTTGAAAACTCGTTTATAGGGATGAAATAGAAATATAATATGGTAAATACTATTCCAAAATGTAGTAAATCGAGCCGTGGATAGTCCACGATCCAGGGGGGAGAGCCAATATAAAATGTCACAAATTCCGAAATCCAAGATCTGCGCGTTCACGAAAACGGGAGTAACTTCCAATCCGTAAGTCCGTCAAGCCCAAACGAAAGCTCCACCTGAAGCTAAGTCATAGGGCTACAAGTGTTACGGAGCATAGCTAAGTAATTGATGCTTTCAGGCCTAAAAGAGGTCGTCTAATAGGAGTTTCGAGCATGTTTATGTTGATGTTTCGATTTCGACCAAATCGCTCTATGATGTTCTCAGTACCTGAGCGCGTTGCTTACTTAGATTTTCCGTATGTGATAGCTTTGACCAAAAAGTGTGACAACAGACTGGTTATGTTTCTAGTCACTCAAAATAAAAACAAAGTTATGGTTGGCAGAACAACCCATGTCTGTTGGGTGCAACATCGACGTCTTGAGGTGCAACATCAGTTTGAAAATCTAAGATTACACTGTATGACTTTTGAAAACTCGTTTACGGGTATGAAATAAAAATATAACATGGTGCATCAAATTTCAAAATATAGTAAATCGAATTATGACCATGGTCAAACCCTCTTTGACCAACCGAATGTCATTAAGATTGAATTTCTTGGTCACCGAACTAAGATGAGATGGGCGGTACCAGTTACTCCTATAGATCCATGAGAGAGCTTCATTTTGAATGGTTATGGTTCTTGTAACTAAAAATAGACACAAAGTTATGGTTGGTGGAACAACCCACGTCTGTTGGGGGGCAACATCGAAGTCTTGAGGTGCAACATCCGTTTGAAAATCCAACATTGCACTGTATGACTTTTGAAAACTCGTTTATGGGGATGAAATAGAAATATTACATGGTGCATCATATTTCAAAATATAGTAAATCGAATTATGACCACGGTCAAACCCCCTTTCACTAACAAAACAACATACGAAAAATTGAGCTAAAAAAGCTTTCGATGTTCCCAAATGTCATTAGATTGAATTTCTTGGTCACCAAACTAAGATGAGATGGGTGGTACCAGTTACTCCTATAGATCTGTAAAGGAGCTTTGTTTTGACTGGTTATGGTTCTTGTAACTAAAAATGGACACAAAGTTATGGTTGGTGGAACAACCCACGTCTTTTGGGTGCAACATCGAAGTCTTGATAAGCAACATCCGTTTGAAAATCCAAGATTGCACTGTATGACTTTTGAAATCTCGTTTATGGGGATGAAATAGAAATATAACATGGTGCATCATATTCCAAAATATAGCGAATCGAATTATGACCACGGTCAAACCCCCTTTGACCAACAAAACAACATATGAAAAATTGAGCTAAAAAAGCTTTCGATGTTCCCAAATGTCATTAAGATTGAATTTCTTGGTCACCGAACTAAGATGAGATGGGTGGTACCAGTTACTCCTGTAGATCTGTAAAAGAGCTTCATTTTGAATGGTTACGGTTCTTGTAACTAAAAATGGACACAAAGTTATGGTTGGTGGAACAACCTACGTCTGTTGGGGGGCAACATCGAAGTCTTGAGGTGCAACACCCGTTTGAAAATCCAAGATTGCACTATATGATTTTGAAAACTCGTTTATGGGGATGAAATAGAAGTATGACATGGTGCATCATATTTTAAAATATAGTAAATTGAATTATGACCACGGTCAAACCCCTTTGACCAACAAAATAACATACGAAAAATTGAGCTAAAAAACTTTCGATGTTCCCAAATGTCATTAAGATTGAATTTCTTGGTCACCGAACTAAGATGAGATGGGTGGAACCAGTTACTCCTATAGATCTATAAAAGAGATTCTTTTTGACTGGTTATGGTTCTTGTAACTAAAAATGGACACAAAGTTATGGTTGGTGGAACAACCCACGTCTTTTGGGTGCAACATCGAAGTCTTGAGGTGCAACATCCGTTTGAAAATCCAAGATTGCACTGTATGACTTTTGAAATCTCGTTTATGAGGATGAAATAAAAATATAACATGGTGTATCATATTCCAAAATATAGCGAATCGAATTATCACCAGGTCAAACCCCCTTTGACCAACAAAACAACATATGAAAAATTGAGCTAAAAAAGCTTTTGATGTTCCCAAATGTCATTAAGATTGAATTTCTTGGTTACAGAACTAAGATGAGACGGGTGGAACCTATTAGTCCTATAGATCTATGAGAGAGCTTCGTTTTGACTGGTTATGGTTCTTGTAACTAAAAATGGATACAAAGTTATGGTTGGTTGAACAACCCACGTCTTTTGGGTGCAACATCGAAGTCTTGAGGTGCAACATCCGTTTGAAAATCCAAGATTGCACTGTACGAGTTTTGAAAACTCGTTTATAGGGATGAAATAGAAATATAATATGGTAAATCGTATTCCAAAATGTAGTAAATCGAGCCGGGGATAGTCCACGATCCTGGGGGAGAGCCGATAAAAAATATCACCAATTCCAAAATCCAAGTTCTGCGCGCATTCACGAAAACGGGAGTAACTTCCAATCCGTAAGTCCGTTTAGCCCAAACGAAAGCTCTACCTGAAGCTAAGTCAGAGGGCTACAAGTGTTACGGAGCATAGCTAAGTAATTGACGCTTTCAGGCCTAAAAGAGGTCGTCTAATAGGAGTTTCGGGCATGTTTATGGTTATGTTGCGATTTCGACCAAATCGCTCTATGATGTTCTCAGTACCTGAGTGCGTTGCTTATTTAGATTTTCCGTATGTGATAGCTTTGACAAAAAAGTGTGTCAACAGACTGGTTATGTTTCTAGTCACTCAAAATAAAAACAAAGTTATGGTTGGCAGAACAACCCATGTCTGTTGGGTGCAACATCGACGTCTTGAGGTGCAACATCAGTTTGAAAATCCATGATTGCACTGTATGACTTTTGAAAACTCGTTTATGGGTATGAAATAAAAATATAACATGGTGCATCATATTTCAAAATATAGTAAATCGAATTATGACCACGGTCAAACCCTCTTTTACCAACCAAACAACATATGAAAAATTGAGCTAAAAAAGCTTTTGATGTTCCCAAATGTCATTAAGATTGAATTTCTTGGTCACCGAACTAAGATGAGATGGGTGGAAAAAATTACTCCTATAGATCCATGAGAGAGGTTCATTTTGAATGGTTATGGTTCTTGTAACTAAAAATGGACACAAAGTTATGGTTGGTGGAACAACCCACGTCTGTTGTGCGGAAACATCGAAGTCTTGAGGTGCAACATCCGTTTGAAAATCCAAGATTGCACTGTATGACTCTTGAAAACTCGTTTATGGGGATTAAATAGAAATATGACATAGTGCATCATATTTCAAAATATAGTAAATCGAATTATGACCACGGTCAAACCCCCTTTGACCAACAAAACAACATACAAAAAATTGAGCTAAAAAAGCTTTCGATGTTCCCAAATGTCATTAAGATTGAATTTCTTGGTCACCGAACTAAGATTAGATGGGTGGAACCAGTTACTCCTATAGATCTATAAAAGAGCTTCGTTTTGACTGGTTGTGGTTCTTGTAACAAAAAATGGACACAAAGTTATGGTTGGTGGAACAACCCACGTCTTTTTGGTGCAACATCGAAGTCTTGAGGTGCAACATCCGTTTGAAAATCCAAGATTGCACTGTATGACTTTTGAAATCTCGTTCATGGGGATGAAATTAAAATATAACATGGTGCATCATATTTCAAAATATAGCGAATCGAATTATGACCAGGTCAAACCCCCTTTGACCAACAAAACAACATATGAAAAATTGAGCCAAAAAAGCTTTCGATGTTCCCAAATGTCATTAAGATTGAATTTCTTGGTTACCGAACTAAGATGAGATGGGTGGAACCTGTTAGTCCTATTGATCTATGAGAGAGCTTCGTTTTGACTGGTTATGGTTCTTATAACTAAAAATGGACACAAAGTTATGGTTGGTGGAACAACCCACTCTTTTGGGTGCAACATCGAAATCTTGAGGTGCAACATCCGTTTGAACATCCAAGATTGCACTGTACGAGTTTTGTAAACTCTTTTATAGGGATGAAATAGAAATATAATATGGTAAATCATATTCCAAAATGTAGCAAATCGATCCGGGGATAGTCCATGATCCAGGTGGGACAGCCGATCAAAAATGTCACCAATTCCAAAATCCAAGAACTGCGCGCACTCACGAAAACGGGAGTAACTTCCAATCCGTAAGTCCGTTTAGCCCAAACGAAAGCTCCACCTGAAGCTAGGTCAGAGGTCTACAAGTGTTATGGAACATAGCTAAGTAATTGACGCTTTCAGGCCTAAAAGTGGTCGTCTAATAGGAGTTTCGGGCATGTTTATGTTGATGTTGCGATTTCGACCAAATCGCTCTATGATGTTCTCAGTACCTGAGCGCGTTGCTTATTTAGATTTTCCGTATGTGATAGATTTGACCAAAAAGTGTGACAACAGACTGGTTATGTTTCTAGTCACTCAAAATAAAAACAATGTTATGGTTGGCGGAACAACCCATGTCTGTTGGGTGCAACATCGATGTCTTGAGGTGCAACATCAGTTTGAAAATCCAAGATAGCACTGTATGACTTTTGAAAACTCGTTTACGGGTATGAAATAAAAATATAACATGGTGCATCATACTTCAAAATATAGTAAATCGAATTATGACCACGGTCAAACCCTCTTTGACCAACCAAACAACATATGAAAAATTGCGCTAAAAAAGCTTTCGATGTTCCCAAATGTCATTAAGATTGAATTTCTTGGTCACCGAACTAAGATGAGATGGGTGGAACCAGTTACTCCTACAGATCCATGAGAGAGCTTCATTTTGAATGGTTATGGTTCTTGTAACTAAAAATGGACACAAAGTTATGGTTGGTGGAACAACCCACGTCTGTTGGGGTGCAACATCGAAGTCTTGAGGTGCAACATCCGTTTGAAAATCCAAGATTGCACTGTATGACTTTTGAAAACTCGTTTATGGGGATGAAATAGAAATATTACATGGTGCATCATATTTCAAAATATAGTAAATCGAATTATGACCACGGTCAAACCCCCTTTGACCAACAAAACAACATACGAAAAATTGAGCTAAAAAAGCTTTCGATGTTCCGAAATGTCATTAAGATTGAATTTCTTGGTCACCGAACTAAGATGAGATGGGTGGAACCAGTTACTCCTATAGATCTGTAAAAGAGCTTCGTTTTGACTGGTTATGGTTCTTGTAACTGAAAATGGACACAAAGTTATGGTTGGTGGAACAACCCATGTCCTTTGGGTGCAACATCGAAGTCTTGAGGTGCAACATCCGTTTGAAAATCCAAGATTGCACTATATGACTTTTGAAAACTCGTTTATGAGGATGAAATAGAAATATAACATGGTGCATCATATTCCAAAATATAGCGAATCGAATTATGACCACGGTCAAACCCCCTTTGACCAACAAAACAACATATGAAAAATTGAGCTAAAAAAGCTTTCGATGTTCCCAAATGTCATTAAGATTGAATTTCTTGGTCACCGAACTAAGATGAGATGGGTGGAACTAACTACTCCTATAGATCCATGAGAGAGCTTCATTTTGAATGGTTATGGTTCTTGTAACTAAAAATGGACACAAAGTTATGGTTGGTGGAACAACCCACGTCTGTTGGGGGGCAACATCGAAGTCTTGAGGTGCAACATCCGTTTGAAAATCCAAGATTGCACTGTATGACTTTTGAAAACTCGTTTATGGGGATGACATAGAAATATGACATGGTGCATCATATTTCAAAATATAGTAAATCGAATTATGACCACGGTCAAACCCCCTTTGACCAACAAAACAACATACGAAAACTTGAGCTAAAAAAGCTTTCGATGTTTCCAAATGTCATTAAGATTGAATTTCTTGGTCACCGAACTAAGATGAGATGGGTGGGACCAGTTACTCCTATAGATCTATAAAAGAGCTTCGTTTTGACTGGTTATGGTTCTTGTAACTAAAAATGGACACAAAGTTATGGTTGGTGGAACAACCCACGTCTTTTGGGTGCAACATCGAAGTCTTGAGGTGGAACATCCGTTTGAAAATCCAAGATTGCACTATATGACTTTTGAAATCTCGTTTATGGGGATGAAATAAAAATATAATATTGTGCATCATATTCCAAAATATAGCGAATCAAATTATGACCAGGTCAAGCCCCCTTTGACGAACAAAACAACATATGAAAAATTGAGCTAAAAAAGCTTTCGATGTTCCTGAATGTCATTAAGATTGAATTTCTTGGTTACCGAACTAAGATGAGATGGGTGGAACCTGTTAGTCCTATAGATCTATTAGAGAGCTTCGTTTTGACTGGTTATGTTTCTTGTAACTAAAAATGGACACAAAGTTATGGTCGGTGGAACAACCCACGTCTTTTGGGTGCAACATCGAAGTATTGAGGTGCAACATCCGTTTGAAAATCCAAGATTGCACCGTACGAGTTTTGAAAACTCGTTTATAGGGATGAAATAGAAATATAATATGGTAAATCATACTCCAAAATGTAGTAAATCGATCCGGGGATAGTCCACGATCCAGAGGGGAGAGCCGATAAAAAATGTCACCAATTCCAAAATCCGAGTTCTGCGCGCGTTCACGAAAACGGGAGTAACTTCCAATCCGTAAGTCCGTTTAGCCCAAATGAAAGCTCCACCTGAAGCTAAGTCAGAGGGCTACAAGTGTTACGGAGCATAGCTAAGTAATTGAGACTTTCAGGCCTAAAAGAGGTCGTCTAATAGGAGTTTCGGGCATGTTTATGTTGATGTTGCGATTTCGACCAAATCGCTCTATGATGTTCTCAGTACCTGAGCGCGTTGCTTATTTAGATTTTCCGTATGTGATAGCTTTGACCAAAAAGTGTGACAACAGACTGGTTATGTTTCTAGTCACTCAAAATAAAAACAAAGTTATGGTTGGCGGAACAACCCATGTCTGTTGGGTGCAACATCGACGTCTTGAGGTGCAACATCAGTTTGAAAATCCAAGATTGCACTGTATGACTTTTGAAAACTCGTTTACGGGTATGAAATAAAAATATAACATGGTGCATCATATTTCAAAATATAGTAAATCGAATTATGACCACGGTCAAACCCTCTTTGACCAACCAAACAACATATGAAAAATTGTGCTAAAAAAGCTTTCGATGTTCCCAAATGTCATTAAGATTGAATTTCTTGGTCACCGAACTATGATGAGATGGGTGGAACCAGTTACTCCTATAGATCCATGAGAGGGCTTCATTTTGAATGGTTATGGTTCTTGTAACTAAAAATGGACACAAAGTTATGGTTGGTGGAACAACCCACGTCTGTTGGGGGGCAACATCAAAGTCTTCAGGTGCAACATCAGTTTGAAAATCCAAGATTGCACAATATGACTTTTGAAAACTCGTTTATGGGGATGAAATAGAAATATTACATGGTGCATCATATTTCAAAATATAGTAAATCGAATTATGACCACGGCCAAACCCCCTTTGACCAACAAAACAACATACGAAAATTGAGCTAAAAAAGCTTTCGATGTTCCCAAATGTCATTAAGATTGAATTTCTTGGTAACCGAACTAAGATGAGATGGGTGGAACCAGTTACTCCTACAGATCTGTAAAAGAGCTTCGTTTTGACTGGTTATGGTTCTTGTAACTAAAAATGGACACAAAGTTATGGTTGGTGGAACAACCCACGTCTTTTGGGTGCAACATCGAAGTCTTGAGGTGCAAAATCCGTTTGAAAATCCAAGATTGCACTGTATGACTTTTGAAAACTCGTTTATGAGGATGAAATAGAAATATAACATGGTGCATCATATTCCAAAATATAGGAATCGAATTATGACCACGGCCAAACCCCCTTTGACCAACAAAACAACATACGAAAATTGAGCTAAAAAAGCTTTCGATGTTCCCAAATGTCATTAAGATTGAATTTCTTGGTAACCGAACTAAGATGAGATGGGTGGAACCAGTTACTCCTACAGATCTGTAAAAGAGCTTCGTTTTGACTGGTTATGGTTCTTGTAACTAAAAATGGACACAAAGTTATGGTTGGTGGAACAACCCACGTCTGTTGGGGGGCAACATCGAAGTCTTGAGGTGCAACATCCATTTGAAAATCCAAGATTGCACTGTATGACTTTTGAAAACTCGTTTATGGGGATGAAATAGCAATATGACATGGTGCATCATATTTCAAAATATAGTAAATCGAATTATGACCACGGTCAAACCCCCTTTGACCAACAAAACAACATACGAAAAATTGAGCTAAAAAAGCTTTCGATGTTTCCAAATGTCATTAAGATTGAATTTCTTGGTCACCAAACTAAGATGAGATGGGTGGAACCAGTTACTCCTATAGATCTATAAAAGAGCTTCGTTTTGACTGGTTATGGTTCTTATAACTAAAAATGGACACAAAGTTATGGTTGGTGGAACAACCCATGTCTTTTGGTTGCAACATCGAAGTCTTGAGGTGGAACATCCGATTGAAAATCCAAGATTGCACTATATGACTTTTGAAATCTCGTTTATGGGGATGAAATAAAAATATAACATGGTGCATCATATTCCAAAATATAGCTAATCAAATTATGACCAGGTCAAACCCCCTTTGACGAACAAAACAACATATGAAAAATTGAGCTAAAAAAGCTTTCGATGTTCCCGAATGTCATTAAGATTGAATTTCTTGGTTACCGAACTAAGATGGGATAAGTGGAACCTGTTAGTCCTATAGATCTATGAGAGTGCTTCGTTTTGACTGGTTATGGTTCTTGTAACTAAAAATGGACACAAAGTTATGGTTGGTGGAACAACCCACGTCTTTTGGGTGCAACGTCGAAGTCTTGAGGTGCAACATCCGTTTGAAAATCCAAGATTGCACTGTATGAGTTTTGAAAACTCGTTTTTAGGGATGAAATAGAAATATAATATGGTAAATAATATTCCAAAATGTAGTAAATCGATCTGGTGATAGTCCACGAACCAGGGGGAGAGCCGATAAAAAATGTCACCAATTCCAAAATCCGTGTTCTGCGCGCGTTCACGAAAACGGGAGTAACTTCCAATCCGTAAGTCCGTTTAGCCCAAACGAAAGCTCCACCTGAAGCTAAGTCAGAGGGCTACAAGTGTTACGGAGCATAGCTAAGTAACTGACGCTTTCAGGCCTAAAAGAGGTCGTCTAATAGGAGTTTCGGGCATGTTTAAGTTGATGTTGCGATTTCGACCAAATCGCTCTATGATGTTCTCAGTACCGGAGCGCGTTGCTTATTTAGATTTTCCGTATGTGATAGCTTTGACCAAAAATTGTGTCAACAGACTGGTTATGTTTCTAGTCACTCAAAATAAAAACAAAGTTATTTTTGGCGGAACAACCCATGTCTGTTGGGTGCAACATCGACGTCTTAAAGTGCAACATCAGTTTGAAAATCCATGATTGCACAGTATGACTTTTGAAAACTCGTTTATGGGTATGAAATAAAAATATAACATGGTGCATCATATTTCAAAATATAGTAAATCGAATTATGACCACGGTCAAACCCTCTTTGACCAACCAAACCACATATGAAAAATTGAGATAAAAAAGCTTTCGATGTTCCCAAATGTCATTAAGATTGAATTTCTTGGTCACCGAACTAAGATGATATGGGTGGAACCAGTTACTCCTATAGATCCGTGAGAGAGCTTCATTTTGAATGGTTATGGTTCTTGTAACTAAAAATGGACACAAAGTTATGGTTGGTGGAACAACCCACGTCTGTTGGGGGGCAACATCGAAGTCTTGAGGTGCAACACCTGTTTGAAAATCCAAGATTGCACTGTATGACTTTTGAAAACTCGTTTATGGGGATGAAATAGAAATATGACATGGTGCATCATATTTCAAAATATAGTAAATCGAATTATGACACGGTCAAACCCCCTTTGACCAACAAAACAACATGCGAAAAATTGAGCTAAAAAAGCTTTCGATGTTCCCAAATGTCATTAAGATTGAATTTCTTGGTCACCGAACTTAGATGAGATGGGTGGAACCAGTTACTCCTATAGATCTATGAAAGAGCTTCGTTTTAACTGGTTATGGTTCTTGTAACTAAAAATGGACACAAAGTTATGGTTGGTGGAACAACCCACGTCTTTTGGGTGCAACATTGAAGTCTTGAGGTGCAACATCCGTTTGAAAATCCAAGATTGCACTGTATGACTTTTGAAATCTCGTTTATGGGGATGAAATAGAAATATAACATGGTGCATCATATTCCAAAATATAGCGAATCGAATCATGACCATGGTCAAACCCCCTTCGACCAACAAACCAACATATGAAAAATTGAGCTAAAAAAGCTTTCGATGTTCCCAAATGTCATTAAGATTGAATTTCTTGGTTACCGAACTAAGATGAGATGGGTGGAACATGTTAGTCCAATAGATCTATGAGAGATCTTCGTTTTGACTGGTTATGGTTCTTGTAACTAAAAATGGACACATAGTTATGGTTGGTGGAACAACCCACGTCTTATGGGTGCAACAACGAAGTCTTGAGGTTCAACATCCGTTTGAACCAAGATTGCACTGTACGAGTTTTGAAAACTCGTTTATAGGGATGAAATAGAAATATAATATGGTAAATCGTATTCCAAAATGTAGTAAATCGAGCCGGGGCTAGTCCACGATCCAGGGGGGCGAGCCGATCAAAAATGTCACCAATTCCAAAATCCAAGTTCTGCGCGCATTCACGAAAACGGGAGTAACTTCCAATCCGTAAGTCCGTTTTGCCCAAACAAAAGCTCCACCTGAAGCTAAGTCAGAGAGCTACAAGAGATACAGAGCACAGCTCCGTAATTGACGCTTTCAGGCCTAAAAGAGGTCGTCTAATAGGAGTTTTGGGCTTGTTTATGTTGATGTTGCGATTTCGACCAAATCGCTCTATGATTTTCTCAGTACCTGAGCGCATTGCTTATTTAGATTTTCCGTATGTGATAGCTTTGACCAAAAAGTGTGTCAACAGACTGGTTATGTTTCTAGTCACTCAAAATTAAAACAAAGTTATGGTTGGCAGAACAACCCATGTCTGTTGGGTGCAACATCGACGTCTTGAGGTGCAACATCAGTTTGAAAATCCAAGATTGCACAGTATGACTTTTGAAAACTCGTTTATGGGTATGAAATAAAAATATAACATGGTGCATCATATTTCAAAATATAGTAAATCGAATTATGACCACGGTCAAACCCTCTTTGACCAACCAAACAACATATGAAAAATTGAGCTAAAAAAGCTTTCGATGTTCCCAAATGTCATTAAGATTGAATTTTTTGGTCACCTGACTAAGATGAGATGGGTGGAACCAGTTACACATATAGATCCACGAGAGAGCTTCATTTTGAATGGTTATGGTTCTTGTAACTAAAAATGGACACAAAGTTATGGTTGGTGGAACAACCCACGTCTGTTGGGGGGCAACATCGAAGTCTTGAGGTGCAACATCCGTTTAAAAATCCAAGATTGCACTGTATGATTTGGAAAACTCGTTTATGGGGATGAAATAGAAGTATGACATGGTGCATCATATTCTAAAATATAGTAAATCGAATTATGACCACGGTCAAACCCCCTTTGACCAACAAAATAACATACGAAAAATTGAGCTAAAAAAGCTTTCGATGTTCCCAAATGTCATTAAGATTGAATTTCTTGGTCACCGAACTAAGATGAGATGGGTGGAACCAGTTACTCCTATAGATCTATAAAAGAGCTTTGTTTTGACTGGTTGTGGTTCTTGTAACTAAAAATGGACACAAAGTTATGGCTGGTGGAACAACCCACGTCTTTTGGGTGCAACATCGAAGTCCTGAGGTGCAACATCCGTTTGAAAATCCAAGATTGCACTGTATGACTTTTGAAATCTCGTTTATGGGGATGAAATAAAAATATAACATGGTGCATCATATTCCAAAATATAGCGAATCGAATTATGACCAGGTCAAACCCCCTTTGACCCACAAAACAACATATGAAAAATTGAGCTAAAAAAGCTTTCGATGTTCCCAAATGTCATTAAGATTGAATTTCTTGGTTACCGAACTAAGATGAGATGGGTGGAACCTGTTAGTCCTATAGATCTATGAGAGAGCTTCGTTTTGACTGTTATGGTTCTTGTAACTAAAAATGGACACAAAGTTATGGTTGGTGGAACAACCCACATCTTTTGCTTGTAACATAGAAGTCTTGAGGTGCAACATCCGTTTGAACATCCAAGAATGCACTGTACGAGTTTTGAAAACTCGTTTATAGGGATGAAATAGAAATATAATATGGTAAATCATATTCCAAAATGTAGTAAATCGAGCCGGGGATAGTCCACGATCCAGGGGGAGAGCCGATAAAAAATGTCACCAATTCCAAAATCCAAGATCTGCGCGCATTCACGAAAACGGGAGTAACTTCCAATCCGTAAGTCCGTTTAGCCCAAACGAAAGCTCCACCTGAAGCTAAGTCAGAGGTCTACAAGTGTTACAGAGCATAGCTAAGTAATTGACGCTTTCAGGCCTAAAAGTGGTCGTCTAATAGGAGTTTCGGGCATGTTTATGTTGATGTTGCGATTTCGACCAAATCGCTCTATGATGTTCTCAATACCTGAGCTTGTTGCTTATTTAGATTTTCCGTATGTGATAGCTTAGACCAAAAAGTGTGACAACAGACTGGTTATGTTTCTAGTCACTCAAAATAAAAACAAAGTTATGGTTGGCGGAACAACCCATGTCTTTTGGGTGCAACATCGACGTCTTGAGGTGCAACATCAGTTTGAAAATTCAAGATTGCACTGTATGACTTTTGAAAACTCGTTTACGGGTATGAAATAAAAATAGAACATGGTGCATCATATTTCAAAATATAGTAAATCGAATTATGACGACGGTCAAACCCTCTTTGACCAACCAAAAACCATATGAAAAATTGTGCTAAAAAAGCTTTCGATGTTCCCAAATGTCATTAAGATTGAATTTCTTGGTCACCGAACTAAGACGAGATGGGTGGAACCAGTTACTCCTATAGATCCATGAGAGAGCTTCATTTTGAATGGTTATGGTTCTTGTAACTAAAAATGGACACAAAGTTATGGTTGGTGGAACAACCCACGTCTGTTGGGGGCAAGATCGAAGTCTTGAGGTGCAACATCCGTTTGTAAATCCAAGATTGCACTGTTTGACTTTTGAAAACTCGTTTATGGGGATGAAATAGAAATATTACATGGTGCATCATATTTCAAAATATAGTAAATCGAATTATGACCACGGTCAAACCCCCTTTGACCAACAAAACAACATACGAAAAATTGAGCTAAAAAAGCTTTCGATGTTCCCGAATGTCATTAAGATTGAATTTCTTGGTCACCGAACTAAGATGAGATGGGTGGAACTAGTTACTTCTATAGATCTATAAAAGAGCTTCATTTTGACTGGTTAAGGTTCTTGTAACTAAAAATGGACACAAAGTTATGGTTGGTGGAACAACCCACGTCTTTTGGTTGCAACATCGAAGTCTTGAGGTGCAACATCCGTTTGAAAATCCAAGATTGCACTGTATGACTTTTGAAAACTCGTTTATGAGGATGAAATAGAAATATAACATGGTGCATCATATTCCAAAATATAGCGAATCGAATTATGACCACGGTCAAACCCTCTTTGACCAACAAAACAACATATGAAAAATTGAGCTAAAAAAGCTTTCGATGTTCCCAAATGTCATTAAGTTTGAATTTCTTGGTCACCGAACTAAGATGAGATGGGTGGAACCAGTTACTCCTATAGATCCATGAGAGGGCTTCATTTTGAATGGTTATGGTTCTTGTTACTAAAAATGGACACAAAGTTATGGTTGGTGGAACAACCCACGTCTATTGGTGGGCAACATCGAAGTCTTGAGGTGCAACATCCGTTTGAAAATCCAAGATTGCACTGTATGACTTTTGAAAACTCGTTTATGGGGATGAAATAGAAATATTACATGGTGCATCATATTTCAAGATATAGTAAATCGAATTATGACCACGGTCAAACCCCCTTTGACCAACCAAACAACATACGAAAAATTAAGCTAAAAAAGCTTTCGATGTTCCTGAATGTCATTAAGATTGAATTTCTTGGTCACCGAACTAAGATGAGATGGGTGGAACCAGTTACTCCTATAGATCTGTAAAAGAGCTTCGTTTTGACTGGTTATGGTTCTTGTAACTAAAAATGGACACAAAGTTATGGTTGGTGGAACAACCCACGTCTTTTGGGTGCAACGTCGAAGTCTTGAGGTGCAACATCCGTTTGAAAATCCAA
Source organism: Allium sativum (assembly GCA_030737875.1). Lineage (NCBI taxonomy): Eukaryota > Viridiplantae > Streptophyta > Magnoliopsida > Asparagales > Amaryllidaceae > Allium > Allium sativum. The sequence continues at coordinate 846,502,076 of CM060921.1, read as the reverse complement.
GATTGCACTGTATGACTTTCGAAAACTCGTTTATGAGGATGAAATAGAAATATAACATGGTGCATCATATTCCAAAATATAGCGAATCGAATTATGACCACGGTCAAACCCCCTTTGACCAACAAAACAACATTTGAAAAATTGAGCTAAAAAAGCTTTCGATGTTCCCAAATGTCATTAAGATTGAATTTCTTGGTCACCGAACTAAGATGAAATGGGTGGAACCAACTACTCCTATAGATCCATGAGAGAGCTTCATTTTGAATGGTTATGGTTCTTGTAACTAAAAATGGACACAAAGTTATGGTTGGTGGAACAACCCACGTCTGTTGGGGGGCAACATCGAATCTTGAGGTGCAACATCCGTTTGAAAATCCAAGATTGCACTGTATGACTTTTTGAAAACTCGTTTATGGGGATGAAATAGAAATGTGACATGGTGCATCATATTTCAAAATATAGTAAATCGAATTATGACCACGGTCAAACCCCCTTTGACCAACAAAACAACATACGAAAAATTGAGCTAAAAAAGCTTTCGATGTTTCCAAATGTCATTATGATTGAATTTCTTGGTCACCGAACTAAGATGAGATGGTGGAACCAGTTACTCCTATAGATCTATAAAAGAGCTTCGTTTTGACTGGTTATGGTTCTTGTAACTAAAAATGGACACAAAGTTATGGTTGGTGGAACAACCCACGTCTTTTGGGTGCAACATCGAAGTCTTGAGGTGGAACATCCGTTTGAAAATCCAAGATTGCACTATATGACTTTTGAAATCTCGTTTACGGGGATGAAATAAAAATATAACATTGTGCAACATATTCCAAAATATAGCGAATCAAATTATGACCAGGTCAAACTCCCTTTGACGAGCAAAACAACTTATGAAAAATTGAGCTAAAAAAGCTTTTGAAGTTCCTGAATGTCATTAAGATTGAATTTCTTGGTTACCGAACTAAGATGAGATGGGTGGAACCTATTAGTCCTATAGATCTGCGAGAGAGCTTCGTTTTGACTGGTTATGGTTATTGTAACCAAAAATGGACACAAAGTTATGGTTGGTGGAACAACCCACGTCTTTTGGGTGCAACATCAAAGTCTTGAGGTGCAACATAGGTTTGAAAATCCAAGATTGCACTGTACGAGTTTTGAAAACTCGTTTATAGGTATGAAATAGAAATATAATATGGTAAATCATACTCCAAAACGTAGTAAATCGATCCGGGGATAGTCCACGATCCAGGGGGAGAGCCGATAAAAAATGTCACCAATTCCAAAATCCGAGTTCTGCGCGCGTTCACGAAAACGGGAGTAACTTCCAATCCGTAAGTCCGTTTAACCCAAACGAAAGCTCCACCTGAAGCTAAGTCAGAGGGCTACAAGTGTTACGGAGCATAGCTAAGTAGTTGACGCTTTCAGGCCTAAAAGAGGTCGTCTAATAGGAGTTTCGGGCATGTTTATGTTGATGTTGCGATTTCGACCAAATCGCTCTATGATGTTCTCAGTACCTGAGCGCGTGGCTTATTTAGTTTTTCAGTATGTGATAGCTTTGACCAAAAACTGTGTCAACAGACTGGTTATGTTTCTAGTCACTCAAAATAAAAACAAAGTTATGGTTGGCGGAACAACCCATGTCTGTTGTGTGCAACATCGACGTCTTGAGGTGCAACATCAGTTCAAAAATCCAAGATTGCACTGTATGACTTTTGAAAACTCGTTTTTGGGTATCAAATAAAAATATAACATGGTGCATCATATTTCAAAATATAGTAAATCGAATTATGACCACGGTCAAACCCTCTTTGATCAACCAAACAACATATGAAAAATTGAGCTAAAAAGGCTTTCGATGTTCCCAAATGTCATTAAGATTGAATTTCTTGGTCACCGAACTAAGATGAGATGGCTGGAACCAGTTACTCCTATAGATCCATGAGAAAGCTTGATTTTGAATGGTTATGGTTCTTGTAACTAAAAATGGACACTGTAGTAACCCGAAAATCCCCTCTCTTTGGATCGACCATAAACCACACAAGTCAGATCCAAAGGTCAGAAATAGTCGGTTCACTAACTCTGGGAATACAACGCATCAAAACAGATAACAGAAGACTTTTATAAACACCATAATAATGTTACATCAGAGTACAGAAATATCAGAGTATATCGAATAAATACAATACAGCGGAAGATAAATTTACATCAAATGTAATACAATGCACAGCGGAAATATAAACTAACACAGCGGAAGACGAAAAATGCTCTGGACACAGCTTTAAGCTTCGATCCAGAAACCTGCTTAAAATATCTGCAAAACAAGCTACTCGACTGCCCGTGTAGAAAGGAGGGCACCCGAGTTTGCAAATTGAAACAAACATCGAGTCAGTCGTGGGACTGGTATGAGAAATCTACTTAAACGGTTAAACAACAATAAAATGGCAAATCATAGGACCACGCCACTTTCGCGGAACGGGTTTACTCCAGTGATAGCCAGTGCATAACAGTAAGTTATTTAAAACTTCACAATGCTAAAATAAAGAACAATGAAGCTATTATAAGACCCAGGTCCCATCACACAATGCAACACAAGCCGGAGGATAGGGTTTTACCTTATAACAGCCAAAGAATGCTTGATACGTGAAATTTAATCTTTTGTTTTTCTAAATCAGACTCCAACAGTAAATTAGTTAGAGAACGATCTCCTAAGTATTAACCCCGAAGGCCGAAACCAACATCAGACCAATACTCAAGAAACCACTCATCTTAGCTCGTTTACAGTTAGTTTCTAATTTTAAATACAATCATAAATATCAATCCTAGACGGCATGGGTACCATTATATCATGTCGCCATACTAGTAATACAATCAAAACCGCACATGTCGTATTGGAAGTTTGGATTTCCGTCATGAACCAAGGCTAGGGGCAAGATCCTTACCGCTTCGAGACAATCTAGTCCATGTCTCAGGTCAGAGCTCGAGTGACCTTGGATCGTCAGGGCCGGTCCACCGATGTGGATTAGACGAAATCCTGAACAATACGTCTCCCCACCCTATGGGGCGTAAATGAGCCAAATGACTCCACAACCGAGGCGCCTCGCAACAGCAACAACCACATGAGTCAAACTCGTCAGCCAGTTTTAAGCACTGACGCCACTCCTAACTAGAAAGAGACGCATGTTCCCCCTGAGGTCCGTATCCCGTTTCTGGTTCATACCGGGGTGTGAGGCTCGCGAATCCACGCTATACACAAAGTTAGCTACAGAAGCTAAGCTTTGATCATCAACCACAAGACTCTGCTTTGCAACAAAAGCCTTGATCACTGCATCTTTGCATGTCGCGTCGTCGATACACAACGTCCGACACACATCCATTTACAAGTCCGTTCTGGGTTTGAACGAAACCGAAGGCACTATATACCTCGCATATCCGGTCGATCTCCAAGTACGTCTGGACAACCACTGCTTTATCCATCTTCTTGGGATGCCTCCCAATCAAGATATCTGCAATCAACCAAACGACGTGAAGACTCCCGGTCTTCAACCATCGTCTTCATCTTCGACTTCATATCGTCGATCAGTTATTCATAATGAGTATAAACTCGGTCTTTCCGAATAACTCGTGTATATATATAACGAGTGTTATAAAAAACCAATATACACTTTAATTAGACTCCAACTGTAAATTAACCAGAGAACGATTCCCTTTGTATTAATCTCGAAGGCCGAAACCAACATCAGATCAATACCGAAGAAACCATCCGTCTTAGCTCGTTTCCAGTTAGTTTCTAGATTTTATGTACTTAGGGAAAGGTTCCCATTAATTTTATCAAAGATAATTTATTTTAACTTTATTCTTTAATTACTCTTTAAAATTCAATTCAAACCATATACTGGTTCAGTTCATTCATGTATTTCCCGTGTCAAACACATTCAACCATCAGAACATTCAACAAACTAAGTAAATTCGATTTATTTCCATTACATGTCGTTAACAATATTTTATAACGATTTTTCGCTATTTTTATTTATTTAAAAATAGCTCGTTTTAATTAAACGACGCTTCAGGCCATAACGCGGCCATGGCGCTGTTTTTCTCTAAATTTGATTTACACTTATCTAAAAATCTAACCGTTGGATCTTAACAAATTTTATATCGTTGGAAAGAATTTTTCAAGGCGGATCCAATGGTTCCAGTTTCAAGAAAATCCGACGGTCGGATCTCTCGGTATAATTGTTTGAAGTTAAGATTTCAAAATGCGAACTGCACGGCCTTATTTTATTTTATTTTAATTTATATTTATATATATATAAATATAATTCATTCGACGATTTCTATATCGTTTATACTTCAAAAATTTCACTAACGCCTTTATATTTCGAAAAATTTCGCCATAACCTCCTTTGTACGGGGCTACCGGAAAAATCGCAAGTGGCCTCCCAGGGCCCTCGCCGGTCCAAAAGAAAAAGAAAAAGCCAAGCGGCTAGCCAATCGGCTTATAAAATCATCACCCAAGCAAAACAGTAAATATGTACCTATTTTCGGGCATACAATTTTATTCCTCTGCTCTAGCCTCTTTGCTATAACCTGTTCAATAAATATGCATGTACATGTGTGCAACTCTAATCACTTATCAATTTTCAATTCAGTTTCATACTTGATTCGGTTTAATTTAATATCACCATTCAATCCAATGTTGCATACCTAAGTTAAAAATCATGTTGTTAGCTAACAAATGAATATTTCACTCCATTTCAACCCATGGTTATTTCTAGTACTTCACACTTCGTATAAAAATGATATTTTTGGCAAACAAAAATATATTCCAACTCATGGTTATTTTATTCAGTTCATGTTCATGCTAAAAATACTATTTATAGCCTACAACCATTATTTCAACACTAATGTATTTTTAGCGAGTTGTATACGTGATAAAAAGGATATTTTTATCATCAAAAATGTTTATTAACTACATGAATGTTTTTAGCACTTCATATACACAAATAAAATGTAAATTTTATTGTTCACTTCATATATTCAACACATGAATATTTTCAATTTCACATATACGATAAAAGTATGATTTTTATCGCTCTAGTCCTTTATTCAACACATGAAGGTTTTCTCTAGTTCATATATGTCATAAGGATGTTATTTTTATTGTCAAAACAATTTATTTCAAACCCGAATATTTTATTTAGTTCGTGTATATAATAAAAATGTGATTTTTACCTTTCAAAGAATTTATTCGATACATGAATATTATTCAATACATGAATTTCACTTTCAACACATGAATATATTTTATTTACTTTACACACACGATAAAAATATGATTTTTATCGTTCTAAACATTTATTCCACATATGAATATATTATATGCTTCATTTAAGTGATAAAAATGTGATTTTTATCGTTTCTATATTTTGTTCAACGTATGAATATTTTCTATACTTCATTCCAGTGATAAAAATGTGATTTTTATCGTTCAAGTATTTTATTCAACCCACAGGTATTTTTCCACACCAGTATATCTCAAGCACAAACATCCATAATCACACATTCGCTATAATCAACCATTCGTAATTATCAACCATTCGTATTTCATATATATTTTCATTCGCATTTCATATATATATTCCATTCGTATTTCATATATATTTTCACATCACAACTCAAACAAGCCATCCATGGTTTGTGGACGACGGGTGTCGGGTGCTACTAAACACCGTCAGCATCCTAGTATATATTTATAACTAGAAAAGAAGAGTTAAAGTGAGAAGTTCTCACAGATAGCTAAATCCAAACGCCACGACTCTTCATATGTAGAAAATCTTCATCGTCACTCTTTTTGCCACTTTCATCGTCCGTATACACTACATATATAAAGATCGAATTTTTACTTCGCTATTCAATATTTAAAAATCGAATTTTTTTAATCCGCTACTCATATAAAAATCTAATCTTTATCCTCACTGCTTCATGATAAAAATAAAATTCATATTTTTATTTCACCTCATATACTGTAAAGATTATATTTTCTTCGCTTCATATAAATATAAAGATTATATTTTTCTTCACTTCATATATGTATAAAGATTATATTTTTCTTCTCTTCAAATAAATATAAAGATTATATTTTTCTTCTCTTCAAATAAATATAAAGATTATATTTTTTTTCTCTTCATATAAGTATAAAGATTATATTTTTCTTCACTTCATATAAAAATCTCTTCTTTTACCAGGTACAAATCATTTCAAAATCATGTCTTTATTCATTGTTGTTCATATGAGAAAGATCAAAACTTTTAAACAATAAAAATAAAAACTTTCCTCATTAAAGATCTAACCTTTTTCATTGATAATTCATTTTAAAACTGAAAATAAACCAATGTTGTTTGAATTAAACTAGTCAAACTGAAATAAATAAATGGATAAATACTCACAGTACACGATTTTCCAGAGGAGCGTACACTGTCTTTCGCGAGGGGAGCAAACGGAAGAGGTCAGAGGCCTGTTGACCGGAGCGTGGGGCCAGGCGGTGGGCGCGGTGGGGGTTTCAAAACGAGAAGGGGGGTGCTGCACTTCACGTCGAGGGGGGGGGGGGGCGAGCTGGAGTCGCGGCGGAGGAGGTTGCAGGTGCTAGAGGGTTGTTGGCGACGAGGGTTGGACGGAGCTAGGGTTTTCAGGTGGCGTCAGGGTTTTGGGTGCGGATTACGTCGAAAAGGAGAGGAGAGAGAGTTCGAGAGGAAGAGGGGGAGAGAGGGAGGCGGATCGACGTGGGGGAGGGGGTCTGGCCAGGCGCGACGCCGCCCTGGATGGTGGCGATCGAGGAAAGGGGGGCAGGTTATTTTCTTTTTTTAATTTAATGAACGAGGAGAGAGAATACTGAGGAGGGGGGGTGTATAAAAAGGTTTTTATGAAAATTAAATTATTTAATTTCTCCTAGGGTTGACTTTCCTTTCGAACTCGAAACGAAACCCACCGACTGTCGTCCCTAGCGTTTTACCCCCATTCCGAACACAATGGGATATATTTCGTAAGCCAATTCGGCTGTTACGATAGGTTTTTATTCAAATTAAATTATAAATCAGTGTATATTCAATTTTAACGTACATTTTAATTTACCGGGGCCACATACGATCTCTAAAAATTCCCGAAAAATAAATCTAGCAATGTTGGGACGATACGGTCCCAACAAAACTGATTTCATCGAATTCTGAGACCGTTTGTAAAATGGCCATTTTCTGGTCGATCCAATTTAACTAAAACTGGTCAAACGCGTTTTCCTTTGCCACGCTCACATATTGACTTCTAAAATTCTGGAAAAATAAACTTAGCAATAAATCGACATTCCGGTTCCAACAAAAGTGGTTTCGTCGAAATCCGAGGTCGTTTGCAAAATCACTATTTTCAAGGGCCATTATATTATTTAAAAATCCACTTTTTAAATTCTGACTCAATTTCTAATTAAATTAATCAAAATAAAAATTTTAAACTGGCTCAGATTTTCCGGGTTGTTACAGACACAAAGTTATGGTTGGTGGAACAACCCACGTCAGTTGGGGGGAACATCGAAGTCTTGAGGTGCAACATCCGTTTGAAAATCCAAGATTACACTGTATGACTTTTGAAAACTCGTTTATGGGGATGAAATAGAAATATAACATGGTGCATCATATTTCAAAATATAGAAAATCGAATTATGACCACGGTCAAACCTCCTTTGACCAACAAAACAACATACGAAAAATTGAGCTAAAAAAGCTTTCGATTTTCCCAAATGTCATTAAGATTGAATTTCTTGGTCACCGAACTAAGATGAGATGGGTGGAACCAGTTTCTCCTATAGATCTATAAAAGAGCTTCATTTTGACTGGTTATGGTTCTTGTAACTAAAAATGGACATGGTTGGTGGAGCAACCCACGTCTTTTGGGTGCAACACCGAAGTCTTGAGGTGCAACATCCGTTTGAAAATCCAAGATTGCACTGTATGACTTTTGAAAACTCGTTCATAGGGATGAAATAGAAATATAACATGGTGCATCATATTCCAAAATATAGCGAATCGAATTATGACCACGGTCAAACCCCCTTTGACCAACAAAACAACATATGAAAAATTGAGCTAAAAAAGCTTTCGATGTTCCCAAATGTCATTAAGATTGAATTTCGTGGTTACCGAACTAAGATGAGATGGGTGGAACCTGTTAGTCCTACAGATCTATGGGAGAGCTTCGTTTTGACTGGTTATGGTTCTTGTAACTAAAAATGGACACAAAGTTATGGTTGGTGGAACAACCCACGTCTTTTGGGTGCAACATCGAATCCTGAGGTGCACCATCCGTTTGAACCAAGATTGCACTGTACGAGTTTTGAAAACTCATTTATAGGGATGAAACAGAAATGTAATATGGTAAATCATATTCCAAAATGTAGTAAATCGAGCTGGGGCTAGTCCACGATAAAGCGGGGCGAGCCGATCAAAAATGTCACCAATACCAAAATCCATGTTCTGCGCACGTTGACGAAAACGGGAGTAACTTCCAATCCGTAAGTCCGTTTTGCCCAAATGAAAGCTCCACCTGAAGCTAAGTCAGAGTGCTACAAGAGTTACCGAGCACAGCTCAGTAATTGAAGCTTTCAGGCCTAATAGAGGTCATCTAATAGGAGTTTTGGGCATGTTTATGTTGATGTTGCGATTTCGACCAAATCGCTCTATGATGTTCTCAGTACCTGAGCGCGTTGCTTATTTAGATTTTCCGTATGTGATAGCTTTGACCAAAAACTGTGTCAACAGACTGGTTATGTTTCTAGTCACTCAAAATAAAAACAAGTTATGGTTGGCGGAACAACCCATGTCTGTTGGGTGCAACATCGACGTCTTGAGGTGCAACATCAATTTGAAAATCCAAGATTGCACTGTATGACTTTTGAAAACTCGTTTTTGGGTATGAAATAGAAATATAACATGGTGCATCATATTTCAAAATATAGTAAATCGAATTATGACCATGGTCAAACCCCCTTTGACCAACAAAACAACATGTGAAAAATTGAGCTAAAAAAGCTTTCGGTGTTACCAAATGTCATTAAGATTGAATTTCTTGGTCACCGAACTAAGATGAGATGGGTGGAACCAGTTACTCCTATAGATCCATAAAAGAGCTTCGTTTTGACTGGTTATGGTTCTTGTAACTAAAAATGGACACAAAGTTATGGTTGGTGGAACAACCCACGTCTGTTGGGGATAACATCGAAGCATTGAGGTGCAACATCCGTTTGAAAATCCAAGATTGCACTGTATGACTTTTGAAAACTCGTTTATTGGGATGAAATAGAAATATGACATGGTGCATCATATTTCAAAATATAGTAAATCGAATTATGACCACGGTCAAACCCCCTTTGATCAACAAAACAACATACGAATAATTGAGCTTAAAAAGCTTTCGATATTCCCAAATGTCATTAAGATTGAATTTCTTGATCACCGAACTAAGATGAGATGGTGGAACCAGTTACTCCTATAGATCCATAAAAGAGCTTCGTTTTGACTGGGTATGGTTCTTGTAACTAAAAATGGACGCAAAGTTGTGGTTAGTGGAACAACCCACGTCTTTTGGGTGCAACATCGAAGTCTTACGGTGCAACATCCATTTGAAAATCCAAGATTGCACTGTATGACTTTTGAAAACTCGTTTATGGGAATGAAATAGAAATATAACATGGTGCATCATATTCCAAAATATAGCGAATCGAATTATGACGACGGTCAAACCCCCTTTGACCAACAAAACAACATATGAAAAATTGAGCTAAAAAAGCTTTCGATGTTCCCAAAGGTCATTAAGATTGAATTTCTTGGTAACCTAACTAAGATGAGACGGGTGGAACCTATTAGTCCTATAGATCTACGAGAGAGCTTCGTTTTGACTGGTTATGGTTCTTGTAACAAAAAATGGACACAATGTTAAGGTTGGTGGAACAACCCACGTCTTTTGGGTTCAACATCGAAGTCTTGAGGTGCAACATCCGTTTGAAAATCCAAGATTGCACTGTACGAGTTTTGAAAACTCATTTATAGGGATGAAATAGAATTATAATATGGTAAATCATATTCCAAAATGTAGTAAATCGAGCCGGGGCTAGTCCACGATCCAAGGGGGCGAGCCGATCAAAAATGTCACCAATTCCAAAATCCAAGTTCTGCGCGCGTTCACGAAAACGGGAGTATCCGTAAGTCCGTTATGCCCAAACGAAAGCTCCACCTGAAGCTAAGTCAAAGGGCTACAAGTGCTATAGAGCTCAGCTCCGTAATTGACGTTTTCTGGCCTAAAAGAGGTCGTTTAATAGGAGTTTCGGGCATGTTTATGTTGATGTTGCGATTTCGACCAAATCGCTCTATGATGTTCTCAGTACCTGAGCGCGTTGCTTATTTAGATTTTCCGTATGTGATAGCTTTGACCAAAAAGTGTGTCAATGGACTGGTTATATTTCTCGTCACTCAAAATAAAAACAAAGTTATGGTTGGCGAAACAACCCATGTCTGTTGGGTGCAACATCGACGTCTTGAGGTGCAATATCAATTTGAAAATCCAAGATTGCACTGTATGACTTTTGAAAACTCGTTTATGGGTACGAAATAAAAATATAACATGGCGCATCATATTTAAAAATATAGTAAATCGAATTATGACCACGGTCAAACCCTCTTTGACCAACCAAACAACATATGAAAAATTGAGCTAAAATAGCTTTCGATGTTCCCAAATGTCATTAAGATTGAATTTCTTGATCACCGAGCTAAGATGAGATGGGTGCAACCAGTTACTCCTATAGATGCAAGAGAGAGCTTCATTTTGAAAGGTTATGGTTCTTGTAACTAAAAATGAACACAAAGTTATGGTTGGTGGAACAACCGACGTCTGTTGGGGGCAACATCGAAGTCTTGAGGTGCAAAATACATTTGAAAATCCAAGATTGCACTGTATGACTTTTGAAAACTTGTTTATGGGGATGAAATAGAAATATGACATGGTGCATCATATTTAAAAATATAGTAAATCGAATTATGACCGCGGTTAACCCCCCTTTGACCAACAAAACAACATACGAAAAATTGAGCTAAAAAAGCTTTCGATGTTCCAAAATGTCATTAAGATTGAATTTCTTGATCAACGAACTAAGATGAGATGGTGGAACCAATTACTCCTTTAGATCTATAAAAGAGCTTCGTTTTCACTGGTTATGGTTCTTGTAACTAAAAATGGACACAAAGTTATGGTTGGTGGAACAACCCACGTCTTTTGGGTGCAACATCGAAGTCTTGAGGTGCATCATCCATTTGAAAATCCAAGATTGCACTGTATGACTTTTGAAAACTCGTTTATGGGGATGAAATAGAAATATAACATGGTGCATCATATTCCAAAATATAGTGTATCGAATTATGACCACGGTCAAACCCCCTTTGACCAACAAAACAACATATGAAAAATTGAGCTAAAAAAGCTTTCGATGTTCCCAAATGTCATTAAGATTGAATTTCTTGGTTACCGAACTAAGATGAGATGGGTGGAACCTGTTAGTCCTATAGATCTATAAGAGAGCTTCGTTTTGACTGGTTATGGTTCTTGTAACTAAAAATGGACACAAAGTTATGGTTGGTGGAGCAACCCACGTCTTTTGGGTGCAACATCGAAGTCTTGAGGTGCAACATCCGTTTGAAAATCCAAGATTGCACTGTACGAGTTTTGAAAACTCGTTTATAGGGATGAAGTAGAATTATAATATGGTAAATCATATTCCAAAATGTAGTAAATCGAGCCGGGGCTAGTCCACGATCCAGGGGGTGAGCCGATCAAAAATGTCACTAGTTCCAAAATCCAAGTTCTGCGCGCGTTCACGAAAACGGGAGTAACTTCCAATCCGTAAGTCCGTTTTGCCCAAATGAAAGCTCTACCTGAAGCTAAGTTAGAGGGCTATAAGAGATACAGCGCACAGCTCCGTAATTGACGCTTTCAGGCTATGCAGTTAAAGCCCCGCAATATCCCCGCTATAGCCCGTAGCGCCCTTCAACCGCTACGCTATTTCTATTTAGCGCTGATGAATAGTTGATCTTCTTTTAGCCCCGCTATTTTCCGCTGCACCCGCTAAATCAACGCTTTCCAGCACCCGCTTTAGCAATATTAACATACAAAGCTTTATTTGACTAGCTCTTTTAAAACAAATCAATAAAGTTAGTGTAAAAAGATAATTTTAACATACAAATGTCTAATATACGGTAAAAATCTATTATATTCATCAATTCTAATTTGTGTAATCATTATATTCTTTGATTTTATTACGTAAGATTAATAGATATCACTTTTTTCTACACAAATGATGTGAGAATGATAATCAATTAATTTTAAAATACTTATTTTTACATCTGATGTACCTTTTTGCACGCCCGCTATATCCCCGCTAATTCCCCGCTTTATCCCCGGTACACCTTTTTACACCTCCACCGCTTCAGAACCGCTAAGCGCTTTAACTGCACTGCTTTCAGGCCTAAAAGAGGTCGTCTAATAGGAGTTTCGGGCATGTTTATGTTGATGTTGCGATTTCGACCAAATCGCTCTTTAATGTTCTCTGTACCTGAGCGCGTTGCTTATTTAGATTTTTCGTATGTGATAGCTCTGACCGAAAAGGGTGTCAACAGACTGGTTATGTATCTAGTCACTCAAACTAAATACAAAGTTATGGTTGGCGGAACAACCCATGTCTGTTGGGTGCAACATCGACGTCTTGAGGTGCAACATCAGTTTGAAAATCCAAGATTGCACAGTATGACTTTTTAAAACTCGTTTATGGGTATGAAATAAAAATATAACATGGTGCATCATATTTCAAAATATAGTAAATCGAATTATGACCACGGTCAAACCCTTTTTGACCAACCAAACAACATATGAAAAATTTGGCTAAAAAAGCTTTCGATGTTCACAAATGTCATTAAGATTGAATTTCTTGGTCACCGAACTAAGATGAGATGGGTGGAACCAGTTACTCCTATAGATCCATGAGAGAGCGTCATTTTGAATGGTTATGGTTCTTGTAACTAAAAATGGACACAAAGTTATGGTTGGTGGAACAACCCACGTCTGTTGGGGGCAACATCGAAGTCTTGAGGTGCAACATCCGTTTGAAAATCAAAGATTGCACTGTATGACTTTTGAAAACTTGTTTATGGGGATGAAATAGAAATATAGCATAAAGCATCATATTTCAAAATATAGTAAATCGAATTATGACCACGGTCAAATCCCTTTTGACCAACAAAACAACATACGGAAAATTGAGTTGAAAAAGCTTTCGATGTTTCCAAATGTCATTGAGATTGAATTTCTTGGTCACCGAACTAAGATGGGTGGAACTAGTTACTCCTATAGATCTATAAAAGAGCTTCGTTTTGACTGGTTATGGTTCTTAACTAAAAATGGACACAAAGTTATGGTTGGTGGAACAACCCATATCTTTTGGGTGCAACATCGAAGTCTTGAGGTGCAACATCCGTTTGAAAATCCAAGATTGCACTGTGTGACTTTTGAAATCGCGTTTATGGGGATGAAATAGAAATATAACACGGTGCATAATATTCCAAAATATAGCGAATCGAATTATGATCATGGTCAAACCCCCTTTGACTAACAAAACAACATATGAAAATTTGAGCTGAAAAAGCTTTCGATGTTCCCAAATGTCATTAAGATTGAATTTCTTGGTTACCGAACTAAGATGAGAAGGGTGGAACCTGTTAGTCCTATAGATCTATGAGAGAGCTTCGTTTTGATTGGTTATGGTTCTTGTAACTAAAAATGGACACAAAGTTATGGTTGGTGGAACAACCCACGTCTTTTGGGTGCAACATCCTTTTGAAAATCCAAGATTGCACTGTACGAGTTTAGAAAACTCGTTTATAGGGATGGAATAGAAATATAATATGGTAAATCATATTCCAAAATGTAGTAAATCGAGCCGGGGATAGTCCACGATCCAGGGGGGAGAGCCGATCAAAAATATCACCAATTCCAAAATCCAAGTTCTGCGCGTTCACGAAAACGGGAGTAACTTCCAATCCGTAAGTCCGTTTAGCCCAAACGAAAACTCCACCTGAAGCTAAGTCAGAGGGCTACAAGTGTTACCGAGCATAGCTAATAATTGACGCTTTCAGACCTAAAAGAGGTCGTCTAATTGGAGTTTCGGGCATGTTTATGTTGATGTTGCGATTTCGACCAAATCGCTCTATGATGTTCTCAATACCTGAGCGCGTTGCTTATTTAGATTTTCCGTATGTGATAGATTTGACCAAAAAGTGTGTCAACAGACTGGTTATGTATCTAGTCACTCAAAATAAATACAAAGTTATGGTTGGCGGAACAACCCATGTCTGTTGGGTGCAACATCGACGTCTTAAGGTGCAACATCAGTTTGAAAATCCAAGATTGCAATGTATGACTTTTGAAAACTCGTTTATGGGTATGAAATAAAAATATAACATGGTGCATCATATTTCAAAATATAGTAAATCGAATTATGACCACGGTCAAACCCTCTTTGACCTACCAAACAACATATGAAAAATTGAGCTAAAAAAGCTTTCGATGTTCCCAAATGTCATTAAGATTGAATTTCTTAGTCACCGAACTAAGATGAGATGGGTGGAACCAGTTACTCCTATAGATCCATGACAGAGATTCATTTTGAATGGTTATGGTTCTTGTAACTAAAAATGGACACAAAGTTATGGTTTGTGGAACAACCCACGTCTGTTGGGGGCAACGTCGAAGTCTTGAGGTGCAACATCCGTTTGAAAATCCAAGATTGCACTGTATGACTTTTGAAAACTCGTTTATGGGGATGAAATAGAAATGTAACATGTTGCGTCATATTTCAAAATATAGTAAATCGAATTATGACCACGGTCAAACCCCCTTCGACCAACAAAACAACCTACGAAAAATTGAGCTTAAAAAGCTTTCGATGTTCCCAAATGTCATTAAGATTGAATTTCTTGGTCATCGAACTAAGATGGGATGGGTGGAACCAGTTACTTCTATAGATCTATAAAAGAGCTTCGTTTTGACTGGTTATGGTTCCTGTAACTAAAAATATACACAAAGTTATAGTTGGTGGAACAACCCACGTCTTTTGGGTGCAACATCGAAGTCTTGAGGTGCAACATCCGTTTGAAAATCCAAGATTTCACAGTTTGACTTTTGAAAACTCGTTTATGGGGATGAAACAGAAATATAACATGGGGCATCATATTCCAAAATATATCGAATCTAATTATGATCACGGTCAAACCCCTTTTGACCAACAAAACAACATATGTAAAACTAATCTAAAAAAGCTTTCGATGTTCCCAAATGTCATTAAGATTGAATTTCTTGGTTACCGAACTAAGATGAGATGGGTGGAACCTATTAGTCCTATTGATCTATGAGAGAGCTTCGTTTTGACTGGTTATGGTTCTTGTAACTAAAAATGGACACAAAGTTATGGTTGGTGGAACAACCCACGTCTTTTGGGTGCAACATCGAAGTCTTGAGGTGCAACATCCGTTTGAAAATCCAAGATTGCACTGTACGAGTTTTGAAAACTCGTTTATAGGGATGAAATAGAATTATAATATGGTAAATCATATTCCAATATGTAGTAAATCGAGCCGGGGCTAGTCCACGATCCAGGGGGTGAGCCGATCAAAAATGTCACCAGTTCCAAAATCCAAGTTCTGTGCGCGTTCACGAAAACGGGAGTAACTTCCAATCCGTAAGTCCGTTTTGCCCAAACGAAAGCTCCACCTGAAGCTAAGTCAGAGGGCTACAAGATTTACAGAGCACAACTCCGTAATTGACGCTTTCAGGCCTAAAAGAGGTCGTCTAATAGGAGTTTCGGGCATGTTTATGTTGATATTGCGATTTCGACCAAATCGCTCTTTGATGCTCTCTGTACCTGAGCGCGTTGCTTATTTAGATTTTTCGTATGTGATAGCTCTGACCAAAAAGGGTGTCAACAGACTGGTTATGTATCTAGTCTCTCAAACTAAATACAAAGTTATGGTTGGCGGAACAACCCATGTCTGTTGGGTGCAACATTGACGTCTTGAGGTGCAACATCAGTTTTAAAATCCAAGATTGCACAGTATGACTTTTGAAAACTCGTTTATGGGTATGAAATAAAAATATAACATGGTGCATCATATTTCAAAATATAGTAAATCTGATTATGACCACGTTCAAACCCTTTTTGACCAACCAAACAACATATGAAAAATTTGGCTAAAAAGGCTTTCGATGTTCCCAAATGTCATTAAGATTGAATTTCTTGGTCACCGAACTAAGATGAGATGGGTGGAACCAGTTACTCCTATAGATCCATGAGAGAGCGTCATTTTGAATGGTTACGGTTCTTGTAACTAAAAATGGACACAAAGTTATGGTTAGTGGAACAACCCACGTCTGTTGGGGGCATCATCGAAGTCTTGAGGTGCAACATCCGTTTGAAAATCAAAGATTACATAGTATGACTTTTGAAAACTCGTTTATGGGGATGAAATAGAAATATAGCATAAAGCATCATATTTCAAAATATAATAAATCGAATTATGACCACGGTCAAATCCCTTTTGACCAACAAAACAACATACGAAAAATTGAGCTGAAAAAGCTTTCGATGTTCCCAAATGTCATTGAGATTGAATTTCTTGGTCACCGAACTAAGATGGGTGGAACTAGTTACTCCTATAGATCTATAAAAGAGCTTCGTTTTGACTGGTTATGGTTCTTAACTAAAAATGGACACAAAGTTATGGTTGGTGGAACAACCCATGTCTTTTGGGTGCAACATCGAAGTCTTGAGGTGCAACATCCGTTTGAAAATCCAAGATTGCTCTGTGTGACTTTTGAAATCTCGTTTATGGGGATGAAATAGAAATATAACATGGTGCATAATATTCTAAAATATAGCGAATCGAATTATGACCATGGTCAAACCCCCTTTGACCAACAAAAAACATTTGAAAATTTGAGCTAAAAAAGCTTTCGATGTTCCCAAATGTCATTAAGATTGAATTTCTTGGTTACCGAACTAAGATGAGAAGGGTGGAACCTGTTAGTCCTATAGATCTATGAGAGAGCTTCGTTTTGACTGGTTATGGTTCTTGTAACTAAAAATGGACACAAAGTTATGGTTGGTGGAACAACCCACGTCTTTTGGGTGCAACATCGAAGTCTTGAGGTGCAACATCCGTTTGAAAATCCAAGATTGCACTGTATGACTTTTGAAAACTCGTTTATGGGGATGAAATAGAAATATAACATGGTGCATCGTATTCCAAAATATAGCGAATCGAATTATGACCACGGTCAAACCCCCTTTGACCAACAAAAAACATATGAAAAATTGAGCTAAAAAAGCTTTCGATGTTCCCAAATGTCATTAAAAATGAATTTCTTGGTTACCGAACTAAGATGAGATGGGTGGAACCTGTTTGTTCCATAGTTCTATGAGAGAGCTTCGTTTTGACTCGTTATGGTTCTTGTAAATAAAAATGGACACAAAATTATGGTTGGTGGAACAACCCACGTCTTTTGGGTGCAACATCGAAGTCTTGAGGAGCAACATCCGTTTGAAAATCCAAGATTGCACTGTACGAGTTTTGAAATCTCGTTTATAGGGATGAAATAGAAATATAATATGGTAAATCATATTCCAAAATGTAGTAAATCGAGCCGGGGCTAGTCTGCGATACATGGTGGGCGAGCCGATCAAAAATGTCACAGGCTCCGTAATTGACGCTTTCAGGCCTAAATGAGGTCGTCTAATAGGAGTTTCGGGCATATTTATGTTGATGTTGCGATTTCGACCAAATCGCTCTATGATGTTCTCAGTACCTAAGCGCGTTGCTTATTTAGATTTTCCATATGTGATAGCTTTGACCAAAAAG
The DNA here is from genome assembly GCA_030737875.1 of Allium sativum. Classification (NCBI taxonomy): domain Eukaryota; kingdom Viridiplantae; phylum Streptophyta; class Magnoliopsida; order Asparagales; family Amaryllidaceae; genus Allium; species Allium sativum. Next base: position 846,484,080 of record CM060921.1, on the reverse strand, counting down.
TGTGTCAACAGACTGGTTATGTTTCTAGTCACTCAAAATAAAAACAAAGTTATGGTTGGCGGAACAACCCATGTCTGTTGGGTGCAACATCGACGTCTTGAGGTGCAACATCAGTTTGAAAATCCAAGATTTCACTGTATGACTTTTGAAAACTCGTTTACGGGTATGAAATAAAAATATAACATGGTGCATCATATTTCAAAATATAGTAAATCGAATTATGACCATGGTCAAACCATCTTTGACCAACCAAACAACATATGAAAAATTGAGCTAAAAAAGCTTTCGATGTTCCCAAATGTCATTAAGATTGAATTTCTTTGTCACCGAACTATGATGAGATGGGTGGAACCAGTTACTCCTATAGATCCAAGAGAGAGATTCATTTTGAATGGTTATGGTTCTTGTAACTAAAAATGGACACAAAGTTATGGTTTGTGGAACAACCCACGTCTGTTGGGGGCAACGTCGAAGTCTTGAGGTGCAACATCCATTTGAAAATCCAAGATTGCACTGTATGACTTTTGAAAACTCGTTTATGGGGATGAAATTGAAATATAACATGTTGCGTCATATTTCAAAATATAGTAAATCGAATTATGACCACGGTCAAACCCCCTTCGACCAACAAAACAACAAACGGAAAATTGAGCTAAAAAAGCTTTCGATGTTCCCAAATGTCATTAAGATTGAATTTCTTTGTCACAGAACTAAGATGAGAAGGGTGGAACCAGTTACTCCTATAGATCAATAAAAGAGCTTCGTGTTGACTGGTCATGGTTCTTGTAACTAAAAATGGACACAAAGTTATGGTTGGTGAAACAACCCACGTCTTTTGGGTGCAACATCGAAATCTTGAGGTGCAATATCCGTTTGAAAATCCAAGATTGCAATGTATGACTTTTGAAAACTCGTTTATGGGGATGAAATAGAAATATAACACGGTACATCATATTCTAAAATATAGCGAATCGAATTATGACCACGGTCAAACCCCCTTTGACCAACAAAACAACATATGAAAAATTGAGCTAAAAAAGCTTTCGATGTTCCCAAATGTCATTAAGGTTGAATTTCTTGGTAACCGAACTAAGATGAGATGGGTGGAACATGTTAGTCCTATAGATCTATGAGAGAGCTTCGTTTTGACTGGTTATAGTTCTTGTAACTAAAAATGGACACAAAGTTGTGGTTGATAGAACTACCCACGTCTTTTGGGTGCAACATCGAAGTCTTGAGGTGCAACATCCGTTTGAAAATCCAAGATTGCACTGTACGAGTTTTGATAACTCGTTTATAGGGATGAAATAGAAATATAACATGGTAAATCAATTCCAAAATGTAGTAAATCGAGCCGGGGCTAGTCCACGGTCCAGGGGGGAGCCGATAAAAAATGTCACCAATTCCAAAATCCAGGTTCTGCGCGCACCATAGGTCCGTTTTTCATAAATGAAAGCTCCACCAGAAGCTAAGTCAAAGGGCTACAAGAGTTACGGAGCACAGCTCCGTAATTGATGCTTTCGGGCCTAAAAGAGGTCGCCTAATAGTTGTTTCGGGCATGTTTATGTTGATGTTGCGATTTCGACCAAATCGCTCTATGATGTTCTCAGTACCTAAGCGCGTTGCTTATTTAGGTTTTCCGTATGTGATAGCTTTGACCAAAAACTGTGTCAACAGACTGGTTATGTTTCTAGTCACTCAAAATAAAAACAAAGTTATGGTTGGCGGAACAACCCAAATCTGTTGGGTGCAACATCGACGTCTTGAGGTGCAACATCAGTTTGAAAATCCAAGATTGCATTGTATGACTTTAGAAAACTCGTTTATGGGTATGAAATAGAAATATAACATGGTGCATCATATTTAGAAATATTGTAAATCGAATTATGACCACGGCCAAACCCCCTTTGATCAACAAAACAACATGTGAAAAATTGAGTTAAAAAATCTTTCGATGTTCCCAAATGTCATTAAGATTGAATTTCTTGGTCACCGAACTAAGATGAGATGGGTGGAACCAGTTACTCCTATAGATCCATGAGAGAGCTTCATTTTGACCGGTATGGTTCTTGTAACTAAAAATGGGCTCAAAGTTATGGTTGGTGGAATAATCCACGTCTGTTGGGGGCAACATCGAAGTCTTGAGGTGCAACATCCGTTTGAAAATCAAAGATTGCACTGTATGACTTTTGACAACTCGTTTATGGGGATGAAATAGAAATATAACATGGTGCGTCATATTCCAAAATATAGTAAATCGAATTATGACCACGGTCAAACCCCCTTTGACCAACAAAAAAACATATGAAAAATTGAGTTAAAAAAGCTTTCGATGTTACCAAATGTAATTAAGAATGAATTTCTTGGTTAACAAACTAAGATGAGATGGGTGAAAATTATTACTCCTATAGATCTATGAGAGAGCTTCGGTTTGACTGGTTATGGCTCTTGTAACTAAAAATGCACACAAATTTATGGTTGGTGGAACAACCCACGTCTTTTGGGTGCAACATCGAAGTCTTGAGGTGCAACATCCGTTTGACAATCCAGGATTGCACTGTATGAATTTTGAAAACTCGTTTATGAGGATGAAATAGGAATATAACATGGTGCATCATATTTCAAAATATAGCGAATCGAATTATGACCAAGGTCAAACCCTCTTTGACCAACAAAACAACATATGAAAAATTGAGCTAAAAAAGCTTTCGATGTTCCCAAATGTCATTAAGATTGGATTTCTTGGTTACCGAACCAAGATAAGATGGGTGGAACCTGTTAGTCATATTGATCTATAAGAGAGCTTCGTTTTGATAGGTTATAGTTCTTGTAACTAAAAATGGACAAAAAGTTATGGTTGGTGGAACAACCCACGTCTTTTGGGTGCAACATCGAAGTCTTGAGGTGCAACATCCGTTTGAAAATCCAAGATTGCATTGTATGACTTTTGAAAACTCGTTTATGGGGATGAAATAGAAATATAAAATGGTGCATCATATTTCAAAATATAGTTAATCGAATTATGACCACGGTCAAACCCCCTTTGACCAACAAAACAACATATGAAAAATTGGGCTAAAAAAGCTTTCGATGTTCCCAAATGTCATTAAGATTGAATTTCTTGGTTACCGAACTAAGATGTGATGGGTAGAACCTGTTAGTCCTGTAGACCTATGAGAGAGCTTCGTTTTGATGGGTTATGGTTCTTGTAACTAAAAATGGACACAAGGTTATGGTTGGTGGAACAACGCACATCTTTTGGGTGCAACATCGAAGTCTTGAGGTGCAACATCCATTTGAAAATCGAAGATTGCACTGTATGACTTTTGAAAACTCGTTTATAGTGATGAAATAGAAATATAACATGGTAAATCATATTCCAAAATGTAGTAAATCGAGCTCGGGCTAGTCCACGATCCAGGGGGGCGAGCCGATCAAAAATGTCACCAATTCCAAAATCCAAGTTCTGTGCGCATTCACGGAAACGGGAGTAACTTCCAATCCGTAAGACTGTTTTGCCCAAATGGAAGCTCCACCTGAAGCTAAGTTAGAGGGCTACAAGAGTTACATAGTATAGCTCCGTAATTGACGCTTTCGAGCCTAAAAGAGGTCGTCTAATAGGAGTTTCGGGCATGTTTATGTCGATGTTGCGATTTCGACCAAATCGCTCTATGATGTTCTCGATACCTGAGCGCGTTGCTTATTTAGATTTTTCATATGTGATAGCTTTGGCCAAAAAGTGTGTCAATAGACTGGTTATATTTCTAGTCACTCAAAATAAAAACAAAGTTATGGTTGGCGGAACAACCCATGTCTGTTGGGTGCAACATCGACGTCTTGAGGTGCAACATCAGTTTGAAAATCCAAGATTGCACTGTATGACTTTTGAAAACTCCTTTATGGGTATGAAATAGAAATATAACATGGTGCATCATATTTAAAAATATAGTAAATCGAATTATGACCACGGTCAAACCCTCTTTGACCAACAAAACAACATATGAAAAATTGAGCTAAAAAAGCTTTCGATGCTCCCAAATGTCATTAAGATTGAATTTCTTGGTCACCGAACTAAGATGAGATGGGTGGAACCAGTTACTCCTATAGATCCATGAGAGAGATTCATTTTGACTGGTTATGTTTCTTGTAACAAAAAATGAACACAAAGTTATGGTTGGTGGAACAACCCACGTCTGTTCGGGGAAACATCGAAGTCTTGAGGTGCAACATCCATTCGAAAATCCAAGATTGCACTGTATGACTTTTGAAAGCTCATTTATGGGGATGAAATATAAATATAACATGGTGCATCATATTTCAAAATATAGTAAATCGAATTATGACCACGGTCAAACCCCCTTTGACCAACAAAACAACATACGAAAAATTGAGCTAAAAAAGCTTTCGATGTTCCCAAATGTCATTAAGATTGAATTTCTTGGTCACCGAATTAAGATGAGATGGGTGGAACCAGTTACTCCTATGGATCTATAAGAGAGCTTTGTTTTGACTGGTTATGGTTCTTGAAACTAAAAATGGACACAAAGTTATGGTTGGTGGAACAACCCACGTCTTTTGGGTGCAACATCGAAGTCTTGAGGTGCAACATCCGTTTGAAAATACAAGATTGCACTGTATGAATTTTGAAAACTCGTTTATGGGGATGAAATAGAAATATAACGTGGTGCATCATATTGCAAAATATAGCGAATCGAATTATGACCATGGTCAAACCCCCTTTGACCAACAAATCAACATATGAAAATTTGAGCTAAAAAAGCTTTCGATGTTCCCAAATGTAATTAAGATTGAATTTATTGGTTACCGAACTAAGATGAGATGGGTGGAACATGTTAGTCCTATAGATCTATGAGAGAGCTTCGTTTTTATTGGTTATGGTTCTTGTAACTAAAAATGGACACAAAGTTATGGTTGGTGGAACAACCCACGTCTTTTAGGTGCAACATCGAAGTATTGAGGTGCAGCATCCGTTTGAAAATCCGGGATTGCACTGTTTAAGTTTTGAAAACTCGTTCATTGGGATGAAATAGAAATATAACATAATAAATCATATTCCAAAATGTTGTAAATCGAACCGGGGCTAGTCCACGATCCAGGGGGGCGAGCCGATAAAAAATGTCACCAATTCCAAAATCCAAGTTCTGCGCGCGTTCACGGAAACGGGAGTAACTTCCAATCCGTAAGTCTGTTTTTCCCAAACGAAAGCTCCACCTGAAGCTAAGTCAGAGGGCTACAAGTCTTACGGAGCATAACTCCGTAATTGATGCTTTCGGGCCTAAAGGAGGTCGCCTAATCGGTGTTTCGGGCATGTTTATGCTGATGTTGCGATTTCGACCAAATCGCTCTATGATGTTCTTAGTACCTGAGCGCATTGCTTATTTAGATTTTCCGTATGTGATAGCTTTGAACAAAAACTGTTTCAATAGACTGGTTATGTTTCTAGTCACTCAAAATAAAAACAAAGTTACGGTTGGCGGAACAACCCATGTCTGTTAGGTGCAACATCGACGTCTTGAGGTGCAACATCAGTTTGAAAATCCAAGATTGCATTGTATTACTTTTGAAAACTCGTTTATGGGTATGAAATAGAAATATAACATGGTGCATCATATTTCAAAATATAGTAAATCGAATTATGACCACGGTCAAACCCCCTTTGATCAACAAAACAACATGTGAAAAATTGAGCTAAAAAAGCTTTCGATGTTCCCAAATGTCATTAAGATTGAATTTCTTGGTCACCGAACTAAGATGAGATGGGTGGAACCAGTTACTCGTATAGATCCATGAGAGAGCTTCATTTTGACCGGTATGGTTCTTGTAACTAAAAATGGGCTCAAAGTTATGGTTGGTGGAACAATCCACGTCTGTTGGGGGCAACATCGAAGTCTTGAGGTGCAACATCCATTTGAAAATCAAAGATTGCACTGTATGACTTTTGAAAACTCGTTTATGGGGATGAAATAGAAATATAACATGGTGCATCATATTCCAAAATATAGTAAATCGAATTATGACCACGGTCAAACCTCCTTTGACCAACAAAACAACATATAAAAAATTAAGCTAAAAAAGCTTTCGATGTTCCCAAATGTCATTAAGATTGAATTTCTTGGTTACCGAACTAAGATGAGATGGGTGGAACCTGTTACTCCTATAGATCTATGAGAGAGCTTCGGTTTGACTGGTTATGGTTCTTGTAACTAAAAATGCACACAAAGTTATGGTTGGTGGCCACGTCTTTTGGGTGCAACATCGAAGTCTTGAGTTGCAACATCCGTTTGAAAATCCAAGATTGCACTTTATGAATTTTGAAAACTCGTTTATGGGTATGAAATAGAAATATAACATGGTGCATCATATTTCAAAATATAGCGAATCGAATTATGACCACGGTCAAACACCCTTTGACCAACAAAACGACATGTGAAAAATTGAGCTTAAAAAGCTTTCGATGTTCCCAAATGTTATTAAGATTGAATTTCTTGGTCACCGAACTAAGATGATATGGGTGGAACCAGTTACTCCTATAGATCCATGAGAGAGCTTCATTTTTACTGGTTATGGTTCTTGAACTTAAAAATGGACACAAAGTAATGGTTGTTGGAACAACCCACGTCTGTTGGGGGCAACATCGAAGTCTTGAGGTGCAACATCCATTTGAAAATCAAAGATTGCACTGTATGACTTTTGAAAACTCGTTTATGGGGATGAAATAGAAATATAACATGGCGCATCATATGCCAAAATATAGTAAATCGAATTATGACCACGGTCAAACCCCCTTTGACCAACAAAACAACATATGAAAAATTGAGCTAAAAAAGCTTTCGATGTTCCCAAATGTCATTAAGATTGAATTTCTTGGTTACCGAACTAAGATGAGATAGGTGGAAATTGTTACTCCAATAGATCTATGAGAGAGCTTCGTTTTGACTGGTTATGGTTCTTGTAACTAAAAATGGACACAAAGTTATGGTTGGTGGAACAACCCACGTCTTTTGTGTGCAACATCGAAGTCTTGAGGTGCAACATCCGTTTGAAAATCCAAGATTGCGCTGTATGAATTTTGAAAACTCGTTTATGGGGATGAAATAGAAATATAACATGGTGCATCATATTTCAAAATGTAGTAAATCGAACCGGGGCTAGTCCACGATCCGGGGGCGAGCCGATCTAAAATGTCACCAATTCCAAAATCCAGGTTCTGCGGGCGTTCACGGAAACGGGAGTAACTTCCAATCCGTAAGTCCGTTTTTCCCAAACGAAAGCTCCTCCTGAAGCTAAGTCAGAGGGCTACAAGTGTTACGGAGCATAGCTCCGTAATTGATGCTTTCGGGCCTAAAAGAGGTCGCCTAATAGGTGTTTCGGGCGTGTTTATGTTGATGTTGCGATTTCGACCAAATCGCTCTATGATGTTCTCAGTAGGTGAGCGCGTTGCTTATTTAGATTTTCCGTATGTGATAGCTTTGACCAAAAACTGTGTCAACAGACTGCTTATGTTTCTAGTCACTCAAAATAAAAACAAAGTTATGGTTGGCGGAAAAACCCATGTCTGCTGGGTTTAAAATCGACATCTTGAGGTGCAACATCAGTTTGAAAATCAAAGATTGCATTGTATGACTTTTGAAAACTCGTTTATGGGTATGAAATAGAAATATAACATGGTGCATCATATTTCAGAATATAGTAAATCGAATCATGACCACGGTCAAACCCCCTTTGATCAACAAAACAACATGTGAAAAATTGAGCTAAAAAAGCTTTCGATGTTCCCAAATGTCATTAAGATTGAATTTCTTGTTCACCGAACTAAGATGAGATGGGTGGAACCAGTTACTCCTATAGATCCATGAGAGAGCTTCATTTTTACTGGTATGGTTCTTGTAACTAAAAATGGACACAAAGTTACGGTTGGTGGAACAATCCACGTCTGTTGGGGGCAACATCGAAGTCTTAAGGTGCAACATCCGTTTGAAAATCAAAGATTGCACTGTATGACTTTTGAAAATTCATTTATGGGGATGAAATAGAAATATAACATGGTGCATCATATTCCAAAATATAGTAAATCGAATTATGACCACGGTCAAACCCCCTTTGACCAACAAAACAACATATGAAAAATTGAGCTAAAAAAGCTTTCGATGTTCCCAAATGTCATTCAGATTGAATTTCTTGGTTACCGAACTAAGATGAGAGGGGTAGAACCTGTTACTCCTATAGATCTATGAGGGAGCTTCGGTTTGACTGGTTATGGTTCTTGTAACTAAAAATGCACACAAAGTTATGGTTGGTGGAACAACCCAGGTCTTTTGGGTGCAACTTCGACGTCTTGAGGTGCAACATCCGTTTGAAAATCCAAGATTGCATTGTATGAATTTTGAAAACTCGTTTATGGGGATGAAATAGAAATATAACTTGGTGCATCATATTTCAAAATATAGCGAATCGAATTATGACCAAGGTCAAACCCCCTTTGACCAACAAAACGACATATGAAAAATTGAGCTAAAAAAGCTTTCGATGTTCCCAAGTGTCATTAAGATTGGATTTCTTGGTTACCGAACAAAGATGAGATGGGTGGTACCTGTTAGTATTATAGATCTATAAGAGAGCTTCGTTTTGACTGGTTACGGTTCTTGTAACTAAAAATGGACACAAAGTTATGGTTGGTGGAACAACCCACGTCTTTTGGGTGCAACATCGAAGTCTTGAGGTACAACATCCATTTGAAAATCCAAGATTGCATTGTATGACTTTTGAAAACTTGTTTATGGGGATGAAATAGAAATATAAAATGGTGCATCATATTTCAAAATATAGTAAATCAAATTATGACCACGGTCAAACCCCCTTTGACCAACAAAACAACATATGAAATTTTGAGCTAAAAATGCTTTCGATTTTCCCAAATGTAATTAAGATTGAATTTCTTGGTTACCGAACTAAGATGAGATGGGTAAAACCTGTTAGTCCTATAGATCTATGAGAGAGCATCGTTTTGATGGGTTATGGTTCTTGTAACTAAAAACGGACAGAAAGTTATGGTTTGTGGAACAACCCACGTCTTTTGGGTGCAACATCGAAATCTTGAGGTGCAACATCCGTTTGAAAATCCAAGATTGCACTGTATGACGTTTGAAAACTCGTTTATGGGGATGAAATAGAAATATAACATGGCGCATCATATGCCAAAATATAGTAAATCGAATTATGACCACGGTCAAACCCCCTTTGACCAACAAAACAACATATGAAAAATTGAGCTAAAAAAGCTTTCGATGTTCACAAATGTCATTAAGATTGAATTTCTTGGTTACCGAACTAAGATGAGATAGGTGGAAATTGTTACTCCTATAGATCTATGAAAGAGCTTCGTTTTGACGGGTTATGGTTCTTGTAACTAAAAATGGACACAAAGTTATGGTTGGTGGAACAACCCACGTCTTTTGGGTGCAACATCGAAGTCTTGAGGTGCAACATCCATTTGAAAATCCAAGATTGCACTGTATGAATTTTGAAAACTCGTTTATGGGGATGAAATAGAAATATAACATGGTGCATCATATTTCAAAATGTAGTAAATCGAGCCGGGGCTAGTCCACGATCCGGGGGCGAGCCGATCAAAAATGTCACCAATTCCAAAATCCAGGTTCTGCGGGCTTTCACGGAAACGGGAGTAACTTCCAATCCGTAAGTCCGTTTTGCCCAAACGAAAGCTCTATCTGAAGCTAAGTCAGAGGGCTACAAGTGTTACGGAGCATAGCTCCGTAATTTATGCTTTCGGGCCTAAAAGAGGTCGCCTAATAGGTGTTTCGGGCATGTTTATGTTGATGTTGCGATTTCGACCAAATCGCTCTATGATGTTCTCAGTAGGTGAGCGCGTTGCTTATTTAGATTTTCCGTATGTGATAGCTTTGACCAAAAACTGTGTCAACAGACTGTTTATGTTTCTAGTCACTCAAAATAAAAACAAAGTTATGGTTGGCGGAACAACCCATGTCTGTTAGGTTTAAAATCGACATCTTGAGGTGCAACATCAGTTTGAAAATCAAAGATTGCATTGTATGACTTTTGAAAACTCGTTTATGGGTATGAAATAGAAATATAACATGGTGCATCATATTTCAGAATATAGTAAATCGAATCATGACCACGGTCGAACCCCCTTTGATCAACAAAACAACATGTGAAAAATTGAGCTAAAAAAGCTTTCGATGTTCCCAAATGTCATTAAGATTGAATTTCTTGTTCACCGAACTAAGATGATATGGGTGGAACCAGTTACTCCTATAGATCCATGAGAGAGCTTCATTTTTACTGGTATGGTTCTTGTAACTAAAAATGGACACAAAGTTATGGTTGGTGGAACAATCCACGTCTGTTGGGGGCAACATCGAAGTCTTAAGGTGCAACATCCGTTTGAAAATCATAGATTGCACTGTATGAATTTTGAAAATTCATTTATGGGGATGAAATAGAAATATAACATGGTGCATCATATTCCAAAATATAATAAATCAAATTATGACCACGGTCAAACCCCCTTTGACCAACAAAACAACATATGAAAAATTGAGCTAAAAAAGCTTTCGATGTTCCCAAATGTCATTCAGATTGAATTTCTTGGTTACCGAACTAAGATGAGAGGGGTAGAACCTGTTACTCCTATAGATCTATGAGGGAGCTTCGGTTTGACCGGTTATGGTTCTTGTATCTAAAAATGCACACAAAGTTATGGTTGGTGGAACAACCCAGGTCTTTTGGGTGCAACTTCGACGTCTTGAGGTGCAACATCCGTTTGAAAATCCAAGATTGCATTGTATGAATTTTGAAAACTCGTTTATGGGGATGAAATAGAAATATAACATGGTGCATAATATTTCAAAATATAGCGAATCGAATTATGACCAAGGTCAAACCCCCTTTGACCAACAAAACGACATATGAAAAATTGAGCTAAAAAAGCTTTCGATGTTACCAAGTGTCATTAAGATTGGATTTCTTGGTTACCGAACGAAGATGAGATGGGTGGAACCTGTTAGTATTATAGATCTATAAGAGAGCTTCGTTTTGACTGGTTACGGTTCTTGTAACTAAAAATGGACACAAAGTTATGGTTGGTGGAACAACCCACGTCTTTTGGGTGCAACATCGAAGTCTTGAGGTACAACATCCGTTTGAAAATCCAAGATTGCATTGTATGACTTTTGAAAACTTGTTTATGGGGATGAAATAGAAATATAAAATGGTGCATCATATTTCAAAATATAGTAAATCGAATTATGACCACGGTCAAACCCCCTTTGACCAACAAAACAACATATGAAAAATTGAGCTAAAAATGCTTTCGATGTTCCCAAATGTCATTGAGATTGAATTTCTTGGTTACCGAACTAAGATGAGATGGGTAAAACCTATTAGTCCTATAGATCTATGAGAGAGCATCGTTTTGATGGGTTATGGTTCTTGTAACTAAAAACGGACACAAAGTTATGGTTTGTGGAACAACCCACGTCTTTTGGGTGCAACATCGAAGTCTTGAGGTGCAACATCCATTTGAAAATCGAAGATTGCACTTTATGACTTTTGAAAACTCGTTTATAGTGATGAAATAGAAATATAACATGGTAAATCAAATTCCAAAATGTAGTAAATTAAGCCCGGGCTAGTCAACGATCCAGGGGGGGCGAGCCGATCAAAAATGTCACCAATTCAAAAATCCAAGTTTTGCGCGCGTTAACGGAAACTGGAGTAACTTCCGATCCGTAAGTCCGTTTTGCCCAAACGGAAGCTCCACCTGAAGCTAAGTCAGAGGGCTACAAGTGTTACATGGTAAAGCTCTGTAATTGATGCTTTCGGGCCCAAAAGAGGTCGTCTAATAGGAGTTTCGGGCATGTTTATGTTGATGTTGCGATTTCGACCAAATCGCTCTATGATGTTCTCAGTACATGAGCGCGTTGCTTATTTAGATTTTCCGTATGTGATAGCTTTGACCAAAAACTGTGTCATTAGACTGGTTATGTTTCTAGTCACTCAAAATAAAAAGAAAGTTATGGTTGGCGGAACAACCCATGTCTGTTGGGTGCAACATCGACCTCTTGAGGTGCAACATCAGTTTGAAAATCCAAGATTGCACGGTATGACTTTTGAAAATTCGTTTATGGGGATGAAATAGAAATATAAAATGGTGCATCATATTCCAAATTATAGTAAATCGAATTATGACAACGGTCAAACCCCCTTTGACCAACAAAACAACATATGAAAAATTGAGCTAAAAAAGCTTTCGATGTTCCCAATTGTCATTAAGATTGAATTTCTTGGTTACCGAACTAAGATGAGATGGGTGGAACCTGTTACTCCTATAGATCTATGAGAGAGCTTCGTTTTGACTGGTTATGGTTCTTGTAACTAAAAATGGACACAAAGTTATGGTTGGGGGAACAACCCACGTCTTTTGGGTGCAACATCGAAGTCTTGAGGTGCAACATCCATTTGAAAATCCAAGAATGCACTGCATCACTTTTGAAAACTCGTTTATGGGGATGAAATAGAAATATAACATGGTGCATCATATTTCAAAATATAGCGAATCGAATTATTACCGAGGTCAAACCCCTTTTGACTAACAAAACAACATATGAAACATTGAGCTAAAAAAGCTTTCGTTGTTCCCAAATGTCATTAAGATTGAATTTCTTAGTTATCGAACTAAGATGAGATGGGTGCAACCTGTTAGTCCTATAGATCTATGAGAGAGCTTCATTTTGACTGGTTATGGTTCTTGTAACTAAAAATGGACACAAAGTTATGGTTGGTGGAACAACCCATGTCTTTTGGGTGCAACATCGTAGTCTTGAGGTGCAACATCCGTTTGAAAATCCAAGATTGCACTGCACAACTTTTGAAAACTCGTTTATGGGGATGAACAAGTTTTCAAAAGTCATACAGTGCAATCTTGGATTTTCAAACAGATGTTGCACCTCAAGACTTCGATGTTGCACCCAAAAGACGTGGGTTGTTCCACCAACCATAACTTTGTGTTCATTTTTAGTTACAAGAACCATAACCAGTCAAAATGAAGCTCTCTCATAGATCTATATGACTAACAGGTTCCACCCATCTCATCTTTGTTCGGTAACCAAGAAATTCAATCTTAATGACATTTGGGAACATAGAAAGCTTTTTTAGCTCAATTTTTCATATGTTGTTTTGTTGGTCAAAGGGGGTTTAACCATCGTCATAATTCGATTAGCTACATTTTGGAATTTGATTTACCATGTTATAGCGGATCGAAATATGACCACAATTAAACCTCCTTTGACCAACGAAACAACATATGAAAAATTAAGCTAAAAAAGTTTTCGATGTTCCCAAATGTCATTAAGATTGAATTTCTTGGTTACCGAACGAAGATGAGATAGGTGGAACATGTTAGTCTCATAGATCTATGAGAGAGTTTCGTTTTGACTTTTTATGGTTTTTGTAACTAAAAATGGACACAAAGTTATGGTTGGTGGAACAACTCACGTTTTTTAGGTGCAACATCGAAGTCTCGAGGTGCAACATCCGTTTGAAAATCCAAGATTGCGCTGTATGACTTTTGAAAACTTGTTCATGGGGATGAAATAGAAATATAACTTGGTGCTTCATATTTCAAAATATAGTAAATCGAATTATGACCACGATCAAACCCCCTTTGACCAACAAAACAACATACGAAAAATTGAGCTAAAAAAGCTTTCGATGTTCCCAAATGTCATTAAGATTGAATTTCTTGGTTACCGAACTAAGATGAGATGGGTGGAACCTGTTAGTCCTATATATCTATGAGAGAGCTTCATTTTGATGGGTTATGGTTCTTGTAACTAAAAATGGACACAAAGTTATGGTTGGTGGAACAACCAACGTATTTTGGCTGCAACATCGAAGTCTTGAGGTGTAACATCCGTTTGAGAATCGAAGATTGCACGGTATGACTTTTGAGAACTCGTTTATAGGGATGAAATAGAAATATGAAATAGTAAATCATATTCCAAAATGTAGTAAATCGAGCCCGGGCTAGTCCACGATCCAGGGGGGCGAGCCGAACAAAAATGTCACCAATTCCAAAATCCAAGTTATGCGCGCGTTCACGGAAACGGGAGTAACTTCCAATCCGTAAGTCCGTTTTGCCTAAACAAAAGCTCCACCTGAAGCTAAGCCATAGGGCTACTAGAGTTACATAGTATAGCTTTGCAATTGATGCTTTCGGGCCCATAAGAGGTCGTCAGATAGGAGTTTCGGGCTTGTTTATGTTGATGTTGCGATTTCGACCAAATCGCTCTATGATGTTCTCAGTACCTGAGCGCGTTGCTTATTTAGATTTTCCGCATGTGATAGCTTTGACCAAAAAGTGTTTCAACAGAATGGTTATGTTTCTAGTCACTCAAAATAAAAACAAAGTTATGGTTGGCGGAACAACCCATGTCTATTGGGTGCAACATCGACGTCTTGAGGTGCAACGTCAGTTTGAAAATCCAAGATTGCACTGTATGACTTTTGAAAACTCGTTTATGGGGATTAAATAGAAATATAACATGGTGCATCATATTTCAAAATATAGTGAATCGAATTATGACCACGGTCAAACCCCCTTTGACCAACAAAACAACATATGAAAAATTGAGCTAAAAAAGCTTTCGGTGTTCCCAAATGTCATTAAGATTGAATTTCTTGGTTACCGAAGGAAGATGAGATGGGTGGAACCTATTAGTCCTATAGATCTATGAGAGAGCTTCGTTTTGACTGGTTATGGTTGTTGTAACCAAAAATGGACACAAAGTTATGGTTGGTGGAACAACCCACGTCTTTTAGGTGCAGCATCGAAGTCTTGAGGTGCTACATCCGTTTGAAAATCCAAGATTGCACTGTATGACTTTCGAAAACTCGTTTATGGGGATGAAATAGAAATAAAACATGGTGCGTCATATTTCAAAATATAGTAAATCGAATAATGACCACGGTTAAACCCCCTTTGACCAACAAAACAACAAATGAAAATTTGAGCTAAAAAAACTTTCGATGTTCCCAAATGTCATTAAGATTGAATTTCTTGGTTACTGTAACACCCCGCGAATTCTATAACTGTGAAATTCACAAATTAAAGTATAATTAAATTGAAATCAAAGAACTAAGGGAAACGGGATAAGCCATTGCGTTCGTCTCGGAAAAATACGCGAAATAGAGTCTGAGTTTTCGAAAAACGGAGTCCGTATGAAGAAGATATGGCCTTCGGAAGTTTCTGAATTAAGTTTAAAATTCAAACAGAATAAAATAGCTCAGAAAATCAAGTTTAAATTCCAAAATGGGGCCCAATGGGCCAGGGCGGAAAAACACCCGCCTAACGCACCCAGGTCGACTGGGCTGTCGACCTGGTCTAACCAGGTCGACAGGGCTGTCGATAGGGCTGTCGACAGGCATGTCGACCTGG
Organism: Allium sativum; assembly: GCA_030737875.1. Lineage (NCBI taxonomy): Eukaryota > Viridiplantae > Streptophyta > Magnoliopsida > Asparagales > Amaryllidaceae > Allium > Allium sativum. The sequence goes on along the minus strand of CM060921.1, from coordinate 846,468,581 downwards.
TCCAGAGCCAGGTCGAACCCAGTCCAACCTGGCTGGCCTATTCTATGTTGGTCGATTTTCTGTAGACTGCTTTGTCATTAGGGCTAGGTGGCAGGCTCTAATTGGTCTCTCCTTAGGATGAATGGCTACGATCAATCCAAGCAACATCAATGGTCCTAATCAGTTCATAACCCCTATAAAAATGACCCTAGACTCAACCCCAATCTATTCATTCAAAAATAAGAACAAAGCCACCATGTTGCTGAGGAACGACTAGGGGTAGCCACCAATTGGATAGAGAATTAGGAGGCAAATTCTAAGGCATAAAGCAACTCAATCAAATCAAACCGCATCTTCAAATCCCTAAATTTGAGAATTCGCCACACCATTGTAAGTAGAGTATTATTTTGGTATGAACAAATAACTGTGTTGGTTTGTATACTTGATTGTGGTGATAAATAATTCATAATTTGTGCGTTACTATGATTCTTATCGATTTGGAATATTGTATACGTTTGGATATTCTCGAATTATGTTATTCAGTTATGAAAAACTACATGCGGTAGTTTTATGCAAGTATACGTTTGGAATATTCGCAAATTATGTAATCCATATTGAAGCTACATGTATGTAGTTGATTAATTGCAATTCATGCAAGTTTGGGGTTTTGCTACTATGCCATCATAATGTGTATTTTTATACAAACATCATTTTTGTGAAGTAATTGGAATAAGTTTGGGTTATCATAGTCCATATGAAATTATGTTGAAAATTTGGCATCATGATCTATGTATTAAGTCATGCTTTTGTACTAGAAAACCTATTTGCAAACTTATGAATATGACTAGGCTATGATTGATATTTTGCATAACTAAGTCTATATTGTTTACAAGAATTATATGATGACATATGTGGTACATAGCTAGGTTAGATTCAAAATCCCTTTTTGCAAGTTTGCATGACTAAAGTAAAAATCATGATTTCATGTTAGAAATATTTATGCCATAGTTATGGGAACAAATTTAACTATACTTTTGTATTAGTCACAAAAGTAGACACCTTTGTAAACATGTAGTAGTCTTATGAACATGATTTGCTTATGTTTGACATTATGCCTGAATAAAAATATAGGGTTATGTTGTAGTTAAAGCCTATGTGTCGATAGTGATATTCTTAACTTAACTACAAGTTTACATGCTTTGATTTATGTCACTTATGCTTTATGACCAAAATATATGTCACTACTATGCAAGTACACCAGTTTCTATTTTGTATTTCCAACGTCATATTGCAAGTTCATGCGCTCACATTCCCCCTTTCGTGTATGTAATCACGCTTTAAGCCTCCCCTTTCCGCATGGCTAAGTTGGGCTTTAAAAGGCTAAGCCCAACATATACATAATAAACGGATGAGTTAAACGGGGGAAAATAACGTTAGGTTAAAATTACTAATGAATGAAAATATAAAATAGAAGGGCCCAAATTCAAGTATGGGTTGGGCCCATGATTGGTGTAACCTTTACACCATTAACTTAATAATGGGCCGCAAATATTTACATATAAGAAAAATAAAGAAGAAAGACAAAATATGTAAATGTAGAACATACGATGTGTTTAACCCGAGGTTGGATTGAGTCGTGATGTAAACCTGCCCGGAACCGCCCGGCTGTCCAGTAGTCACAACAATACCTATCCAATATGGGAGGTTAAACATGGAGCCCAATAAGGACCCGAGGTTAGACTGAGTTGTGGCGTAAGACTGCCCGGAACCAACCGGCAACAGGCAGCCACAACAATACCTGTCTAATGTGAGAGGTCAGGGCCTTAATAAGACAATTAAGGCTGAGTCAGGATTGTTAGGATTAAGTGAACTAAAGACTTAATCAAAATGGAACATGCTAAACTAAACGGACTGGTGGGGGTTAGGTTAGAAAACACTTAACCAACTTAGCATGTTGGCTAGAGATAGAAAACCTAACGGTATATCTGTGACTTATACAAATATGTTGATTTTCCGCTGTTTACAAATATGTGTTCTTATATCTGTCTTGTATATCTGTGACTTATACTTATAAACCTCCACCAAAATTGGGGCATTCCCTTTGAGAGTGACCCTAACGGAGGTGGGGTGTTTCACTTGGTATCAGAGCACGGTTTACCAGATAAGATAAAAAGTTTTGAAAAATTATTTTCAAAAAGGAAATTTAAAGAAGCATTTTTAAAAAGAAAATTGTTATTTTATTTTAAAAAGGCAAAGGCCACTCCCCAAAGCCATAGGTATTATCTCTTATCCTTCGTTTTGAATCTATCCTTTTTGTTTCAGCATGTCCCAAGAACTTAACTTGCCAGAAGGGGTGCCAATACCTAGTTGGTTTAGACGGTTCTTAGAAGCAAGGGCCACTCAGCCAGGTCCTACCGTTCCTGCTCCCCCAGCTGAAGGAAATCATCCAGCTGCAGCATCACCTTTTCCTCCACCTCCCCCACGGGGAAACACTTTTGCTAAGATATGTAAAGATTTTAAAGCTATGGGAGGAAAGGATTTCCATGGAACTGAGTCCTTCATGGCAGCTAGAAATTGGCTGAAAGAAACGGAGGACCTATTCATCATCTTTGAGGTAGAGGATAGACAAAAAGTACAATTGGCAGTGTGGCTATTGAAGGGCGAGGCTTCCTACTGGTGGGAAGTCACTAATGCTGAAAGACCAGTGGAGACATGGGAGGACTTTAGGGCAAGGTTTGAGACTAAATTTTTCTCGGATGCGGAAAGAAGTTTGCAGTTGGAAAAATTCTTATTTCTTAAGCAAGGGGACAAGACAGTCAGAGAGTATGTGAAACAGTTCGATGAGCTGGCTAGGTTTGGGCTTGACCTAGTCAACACCCCGCACAAGAAGGCTCTCCGTTTCGTCAAAGGGTTGAATGATCCATTACACAGTTTGGCCATGACCCATATACCTATGGGAGCCACGTATGAAAGATTGGTGCAAATGGCATTGCTGAATGAAGAGGATAAGGGCAAGAAGGAGACAAAGGCAGAAAGCTCTCAAGGGAAGAAAGAGGGTTTGCAGCCTAAGAAGACAGACTTTAAGAAGGGCGGAAAAGGCAACAAAGAGAAGAGGAAGTGCAATTTCTGTGGCAAAGTGGGGCACTTAGTTAAGGACTGCCGGAAAAAGAAGGCCAAGGAGAATGGTGGGTGCTTTTCTTGCGGTGAGACAGGTCACAGGGCTAAGGATTGCCCAAAGAAACGAGGACAGGGGCAGAGGGCTGGATCCACCCCAGGGGCACAGGTTCATGTGCTGGAAGCGCCACCTCTGCAACAGCGAGGTATAAATACTTCTGTAGAAAGCGTAGTTTATCTTTATGATCATCCCGTTCGCACTTTATTTGATTCTGGCGCATCACACTCCTTTATCTCGTCTGCTTTAGTTGAATCTCTGCACCTAAAAACTAGTATGGTAGAGGACCCCTTAATTGTTTCAAACCCAATTGGGGGCCCAACTCATTTGTCTATGATCTGTGTGGGATTGAAAATTTCTATTCTAAGTGTAGAATTTCAATGTAGTGCCTTCATTTTGGGCTTTTCGGGGTATGGTTTGATTTTGGGTATGGATTGGCTATCCAGTAATGGGGCCATCCTTGATTGTGAGAAAAGGGTTGTTAGGCTCCTAACCCAGCTCGGTAATACTTTGGAAATTTCTTGTAATCCCTCGTATGCGGTTATGCTTAGTTATCTTGAATCGCTAGATGCCTCTGTTGAAAATTTGCAATCAGTTAAAGTGGTCCGGGAATATCCGGATGTCTTCGAAGAGGTGAAGGGCTTGCCTCCGAAGCGGGAAATAGACTTCCGCATATATCTTGCAGATAATGCAAAGCCCGTTGCGTTGTCCGTTAGACACATGGCTCCACGAGAAAGGAAAGAGCTCAGTAAACAGATTAAAGAGCTTCTAGAAAAGGGGTTCATTTGGAGGAGCTTTTCAGAATGGGGCGCTCCAGTGGTGTTCGCTACAAAGGCGGATGGTTCACTCCGTCTATGTGTTGACTATAGGGAGCTCAACAAGCTAACGAAAAAGAATAGGCACCCTCTCCCTAGAATTGACGATTTGTTTGACCAGCTTGTGGGAGCGTCTGTCTTCTCCCAACTCGATTTAGCAACCGGTTTTCATCAGCTGAGGGTGGCTGAAGACAGCATCGATAAAACGGCATTCAGAACCCCAGACGGCTTCTTTGAATGGCTTGTCATGCCTTTTGGCTTGACAAATGCACCTGCTTACTTCGTGGACCTGATGAGTAGGGTATTCAGAGATTTCCTCAACAAATTCGTAGTGGTCTTCGTAGATGATATCCTTATCTTCTCAAAGAGTGAAGAGGAACACGCTCAGCACTTAAGGGCAATCATGGAAACTTTGCGAGTCCATTAACTAAAAGCCAAATTCTCCAAATGCCACTTTTGGAGAGAAGAGGTGAGGTTCCTTGGGCACATAGTATCCAAACAAGGGTTAGCAGTGGACCCTGCTAAGGTAGTGGCGGTATAGGATTGGAAGACACCAAGGAATGCAACTGAGGTCCGAAGTTTTCTAGGACTAGCAGGTTTCTATCGAAAGTTTATAAGGGATTTTGCGAAAATCTCAACTCCACTCACGAAATTGACTAAGAAGAATCTAGTGTTCAATTGGGATTTGGATTGCGAATTTTCTTTCCAACGACTGAAAAGGGCTCTTACAACAGCCCCAGTTTTGACGCTGCCATATGGGAGCAAGATGTTCACTGTTTATACGGATGCATGTGGGACAGGGCTAGGCGCCGTCTTAATGCAAGAAGGAAGGGTAGTAGCTTATGGCGGGAGGCAGTTGAAAGTGCACGAAAAGAACTACCCAACCCACGATCTTGAGTTAGCCGCCATCGTCTTTGCACTCAAGTCTTGGCGACACTATCTCCTAGGTGAGAAATTCGAACTTTACACTGACCATAAATCGTTGAAATATCTTTTCTCGCAGAAGGATCTTAACTTGAGGCAACAAAGATGGATGTAGTTTCCTTTCCTCGTACGATTTCGAAATCTCCTACACTCCGGGCAAAGGCAACGTAGTGGCAGACGCGTTGAGCCGAAAGAAATTGACCCTAAGCCCGTTGTTTGTTGAAAGACAAAGCCTAGAGTTTATAGCCAGCTTCGACTTTAGGCCTTCCTCCGATTTCGTACCAGGCTTGCTAGCATCTCTCGAAGTGCGCCCAACTTTAGTGGATTCGGTAGGGGCAGCACAACGCGAAGACCCTCAGCTTGTGGAAATAATGGACAGGCTAATTAGGGGTGAGACTTCAAGTCACCTCAACAGATACTCCATCGATGATAAGGGTTTGCTAAGGCGAGACGGAAGACTATGCGTCCCACAGACAAAAGATTTAGTAAAGAAGGTTCTCGAGGAAGCACATCACTCCAAGATGATGATACACCCAGGCGGAGATAAAATGTACAAAGATATAAAAAGGACTTTCTTCTGGAACGGCATGAAAAAGGACGTGGCAGAGTTCGTTTCTAAGTGCATGGTGTGCCAACAGGTTAAGGCGGAACAGAGAAAGCCTGGCGGACTGCTACATCCTCTGGAGGTCCCGCAGTGGAAGTGGGATAGCATCTCAATGGACTTCATCGATGGGCTGCCTAGGTCTAGGAGAGGCAACACTAGCATTTGGGTAATAGTGGATAGGCTTACTAAAAGCGCCCACTTTTTACCTGTCAAAAGTAAAAGAACTGCCTCATCCCTAGCATCACTTTACCTCAAGGAAATCGTTCGACTCCATGGAATACCATCTAGCATTGTTAGTGACCGAGACCCCATCTTCACCAGTGAGTTTTGGCGGAGTCTGCAAGAAGCAGTAGGAACGCAGTTATGCTTGAGCACAGCCTATCATCCCCAAACCGACGGCCAAACAGAGAGAGTGAACAGAGTTTTGGAAGACCTTTTAAGGCTATGCGTCCTTGACTTCGGAGGGACATGGGAAGACCACCTTCCTTTGGTGGAATTTTCCTACAACAACAGCTATCAAGCAACCGTCGGAATGGCGCCCTTCGAAGCTTTATATGGAAGACCGTGCTGATCGCCCACTTGTTGGTGGGAGTCTACTGATAAGCTCATACTTGGACCAGATATGATCCGAGAGACTTCAGAGAAAGTAGACTTAATACGAAGAAGGATGAAGACGGCCCAAGACAGACAAAAGTCCTATGCCGACAAGAGAAGGACCGACCTTGAATTTGAGGTTGGAGACAGAGTTTTTCTCAAGGTATCACCACTAAGAAACGTTGTTCGTTTTGGAACCACAGGAAAACTGGCACCAAGTTTCGTAGGGCCATTCCCTATCATCGAGAAAATTGGGAAAATGGCCTATAAATTAGAGCTACCCGAGAAGTTGGCTGGAGTCCACAACGTTTTTCACGTTTCACATCTCCGAAAATGTCTACATGAGTCTGCTGAGATGGTAGAGCCAAATATCCTCGAAGAGGCCGAAGTGGAACGCGAAGCAACCATAAGAAAAGTTCCAACCCGCATACTAGGAACGGAAGTAAAGAAGCTACGCAACCGCGAAGTCAAGCTCGTCAAAGTTCAGTGGAGCGACGCCGAGGGAGACGCGACTTGGGAAACGGAAGCTAGAATACGCACTACCTACCCTTTTCTGTTCGAGGGTACATCCTTGATCTTTCCTTTTCCTTAAGTTGCGCTTTTATCTATCTTTTTAGATATATTTCCTCGACCTTATCTTTTAGGTAGAAAACCCTTTGGATGGAAACATGTAATTGAAACATGTTATGGATGATGGTTGCAAGAGGTTGCAAGTGATTGCTAGTGGTTGCTCGTGGTTGCATATACACACACAATCTAGGTTTTAGATCGGCTCAGTCACTTCATATTGCATATGCATATATGTTTGCATTCGTATATGGTTGAACTCTAATGTGTTGTCATGTGGATGTTGCATTTGTATTGAATGATTGTGCACTCATGTAGAATCAAGAATAGGAAAATTTGCATACATAATGGATTCATGACACCTACATAATTCGCATTAAGGAGGTCAACTGAATCAGTAGACCGCCTGATTTTGCATTAGATAAGTACATGTACACACACACTTCGCATATGATCATGAAGCATTAGAAGTCTTTTAAGGACAATGGATGCTCGTGTTTGATGGATAAGTAGATGGATGATTGGATGTTAGGATATACATTCCTCCTAACTTGAAGATTTCGGGACGAAATCCTTTTAAGTGGGGGAGAATGTAACACCCCGCGAATTCTATAACTGTGAAATTCACAAATTAAAGTATAATTAAATTGAAATCAAAGAACTAAGGGAAACGGGATACGCCATTGCGTTCGTCTCGGAAAAATACGCGAAATAGAGTCCGAGTTTTCGAAAAACGGAGTCCGTATGAAGAAGATATGGCCTTCGGAAGTTTCTGAATTAAGTTTAAAATTCAAACAGAATAAAATAGCTCAGAAAATCAAGTTTAAATTCCAAAATGGGGCCCAATGGGCCAGGGCGGAAAAACACCCGCCTAACGCACCCAGGTCGACTAGGCTGTCGACCTGGTCTAACCAGGTCGACAGGGCTGTCGACAGGGCTGTCGACCTGGTCCAGAGCCAGGTCGAACCCAGTCCAACTTGGCTGGCCTATTCTATGTTGGTCGATTTTCTGTAGACTGCTTTGTCATTAGGGCTAGGTGGCAGGCTCTAATTGGTCTCTCCTTAGGATGAATGGCTACGATCAATCCAAGCAACATCAATGGTCCTAATCAGTTCATAACCCCTATAAAAATGACCCTAGACTCAACCCCAATCTATTCATTCAAAAATAAGAACAAAGCCGCCATGTTGCTGAGGAACGACTAGGGGTAGCCACCAATTGGAGAGAGAATTAGGAGGCAAATTCTAAGGCATAAAGCAACTCAATCAAATCAAACCGCATCTTCAAATCCCTAAATTTGAGAATTCGCCACACCATTGTAAGTAGAGTATTATTTTGGTATGAACAAATAACTGTGTTGGTTTGTATACTTGATTGTGGTGATAAATAATTCATAATTTGTGCGTTACTATGATTCTTATCGATTTGGAATATTGTATACGTTTGGATATTCTCGAATTATGTTATTCAGTTATGAAAAACTACATGCGGTAGTTTTATGCAAGTATACGTTTGGAATATTCGCAAATTATGTAATCCATATTGAAGCTACATGTATGTAGTTGATTAATTGCAATTCATGCAAGTTTGGGGTTTTGCTACTATGCCATCATAATGTGTATTTTTATACAAACATCATTTTTGTGAAGTAATTGGAATAAGTTTGGGTTATCATAGTCCATATGAAATTATGTTGAAAATTTGGCATCATGATCTATGTATTAAGTCATGCTTTTGTACTAGAAATCCTATTTGCAAACTTATGAATATGACTAGGCTATGATTGATATTTTGCATAACTAAGTCTATATTGTTTACAAGAATTATATGATGACATATGTGGTACATAGCTAGGTTAGATTCAAAATCCCTTTTTGCAAGTTTGCATGACTAAAGTAAAAATCATGATTTCATGTTAGAAATATTTATGCCATAGTTATGGGAACAAATTTAACTATACTTTTGTATTAGTCACAAAAGTAGACACCTTTGTAAACATGTAGTAGTCTTATGAACATGATTTGCTTATGTTTGACATTATGCCTGAATAAAAATATAGGTTTATGTTGTAGTTAAAGCCTATGTGTCGATAGTGATATTCTTAACTTAACTACAAGTTTACATGCTTTGATTTATGTCACTTATGCTTTATGACCAAAATATATGTCACTACTATGCAAGTACACCAGTTTCTATTTTGTACTTCCAACGTCATATTGCAAGTTCATGCACTCACATTCCCCCTTTCGTGTATGTAATCACGCTTTAAGCCTCCCCTTTCTGCATGGCTAAGTTGGGCTTTAAAAGGCTAAGCCCAACATATACATAATAAACGGACGAGTTAAACGGGGGAAAATAACGTTGGGTTAAAATTACTAATGAATGAAAATATAAAATAGAAGGGCCCAAATTCAAGTATGGGTTGGGCCCATGATTGGTGTAACCTTTACACCATTAACTTAATAATGGGCCGCAAATATTTACATATAAGAAAAATAAAGAAGAAAGACAAAATATGTAAATGTAGAACATACGATGTGTTTAACCCGAGGTTGGATTGAGTTGTGATGTAAACCTGCCCGGAACCGCCCGGCTGTCCAGTAGTCACAACAATACCTATCCAATGTGGGAGGTTAAACATGGAGCCCAATAAGGACCCGAGGTTAGACTGAGTTGTGGCGTAAGACTGCCCGGAACCAACCGGCAACAGGCAGCCACAACAATACCTGTCTAATGTGAGAGGTCAGGGCCTTAATAAGACAATTAAGGCTGAGTCAGGATTGTTAGGATTAAGTGAACTAAAGACTTAATCAAAATGGAACATGCTAAACTAAACGGACTGGTGGGGGTTAGGTTAGAAAACACTTAACCAACTTAGCATGTTGGCTAGAGATAGAAAACCTAGTAACGGGGGACCCTTTTCAGCAGTAACCCTAGAAGGTGTATCAGGATACCCTGAAACTAGGCAGGGTGGGGCACGATTACTGGGCTGATTGTAAGAGGTCAAATCGACGACGGTGGTGTAGCAGTGTAGGTTCTAATGGGGTGCGGGCGTGCACACACTCCGGCGTAGAAAAATAAGGCACTGGACACCAGTAGCATACCTGTGCATTCTAAGGTTGTGTCGGGCCGCTGCCATGGGACTTGATACACCCCATGGTGGGACCAGCATAGGTAACTACAACATCGGGGGCCGTAAGACACATGTAACTACGCGAGTAGGAGCCGATCATCATAGAACGGATCACATCACCCTGATTATGGGGTGCCAGTTGGGAACTAGTTTATATGGGTTCAGAGATTACCATGGGGTACGATAGTATATTCGACCCTAGACAACTTAACCAAGTTATAGTGCTTTCACACTTCTTGTTTATACTTATCATACCCAGTTCTTTATTCATAGACAGAATAGTACTAGACTTACTCAGGCTTTATGTCTCACTCTACTTTTTTTTCCTCTTCTTTTCTTCCGTTCCCCCCCCCCCCAGGTCCACAGGGAGGGAACACTACAGCTTGACCAGCCTTAACATCCAGCTTGAAGAAGAGAAATGTATTGCTTGGACCTTTTCGTTTGAAACTATGGCTTTGGACAAACTCTATGGGGCTTTTGCAGTTTATCTATGTTTTATTTATGCTTCTTTAAATAACGTAATCAAGACAGATTATGAAAGTGTTATGTTATGTTTTGGAAAAGATGTAAGACAATTATGGTGATGTTGTGTAGCACGTATTTGCTTTCATGAAATAAAAGTTTGTTGATTTTCCGCTGTTTACAAATATGTGTTCTTATATCTGTCTTGTATATCTGTGACTTATACTTATAAACCTCCACCAAAATTAGGGCATTCCCTTTGAGAGTGACCCTAACGGAGGTAGGGTGTTTCAGTTATCGAACTAAGATGAGATGGGTGGAACCTGTTAGTCCTATAGATCTATGAGAGAGCTGCGTTTTGACTGGTTATAGTTCTTGTAACTAAAAATGGACACAAAGTTATGGTTGGTGGAACAACCTACGTCTTTTGGGTGCAACATCGAAGTCTTGAGGTGCAACTTCCGTTTCAAAATCCAAGATTGCACTGCATGACTTTTGAAAACTCGTTTATGGGGATGAAAAAGAAATATAACATGGTGAATCATATTTCAAAATATAGTAAATCGAATTATGACCACGGTCAAACCCCCTTTGACCAACAAAACAACATATGAAAAATTGAGCTAAAAAAGCTTTCGATGTTCCCAAATGTCATTAAGATTGAATTTCTTGGTTACCAAACTAAGATGAGATGGGTGGAACCTGTTAGCCCTATAGATCCATGAGAGATCTTCGTTTTGACTGGTTATGGTTCTTGTAACTAAAAATGGACACAAAGTTATGGTTGGTGGAACAACCCACGTCTTTTGGGTGCAACATCGAAGTCTTGAGGTGCAACATCCGTTTGAAAATCCAAGATTGCACTGCATGACTTTTGAAAACTCGTTTATGGGGTTGAAATAGAAATATAACATGGTACATCGTATTTCAAAATATAGTAAATCGAATTAGGACCACGGTCAAACCCCCTTTGACCAACAAAACAACGTATGAAAAATTGAGCTAAGAAAGATTTCGATGTCCCGAAATGTCATTAAGATTGAATTTCTTGGTTACCGAACTAAGATGAGATGGGTGGAACCTGTTAGTCCTATAGATCTATGAGAGAGCTTCGTTTTGACTCGTTATGGTTCTTGTATAAAAATGGACACAAAGTTATGGTTGGGGGAACAACCCACGTCTTTTGGGTGAAAAATCGAAGTCTTGAGCTGCAACATCCGTTTGAAAATCCAAGACTGCACTGTATGACTTTTGACAGCACGTTTATGGGGATGAAATAGAAATATAACATGGTGCATCATATTTCAAAATATAGTAGATCGAATTATGACCACATTCAAAAACCCCTTTGACCAACAAAACAACATATGAAAAATTGAGCTAAAAAGCTTTCGATGTTCCCAAATGTCATTAAGATTGAATTTCTTAGTTACCGAACGAAGATGAGATGGGTGGAACATGTTAGTCCTATAGATCTATGGGAGAGCTTTGTTTTGACTGCTTTTGGTTCTTGTAACTAAAAATGGACACAAAGTTATGGTTGGTGGAACAACCCACGTCTTTTGGGTGCAACATCGAAGTCTTGAGATGCAACATCCGTTTGAAAATCCAAGATTGCACTGTATGAATTTTGAAAACTCGTTTATGGGGATGAAATAGAAATATAACATGGTGCATCATATTTCAAAATATAGCGAATCGAATTATGACCAAGGTCAAACCTCCTTTGACCAACAAAACAACATATGAAACATTGAGCTAAAAAAGCTTTCGTTGTTCCCAAATGTCATTAAGATTGAATTTCTTAGTTACCGAACTAAGATGAGATGGGTGGAACCTGTTAGTCCTATAGATCTATGAGAGAGCTTCGTTTTGACTGGTTATGGTTCTTGTAACCAAAAATGGACACGAAGTTATGGTTGGTGGAACAACCCATGTCTTTTGGGTGCAACATCGTAGTCTTGAGGTGCAACATCCGTTTGAAAATCCAAGATTGCACTGCATGACTTTTGAAAACTCGTTTATGGGGATGAATGAGTTTTCAAAAGTCATACAGTGCAATCTTGGATTTTCAAACAGATGTTGCACCTCAAGACTTCGATGTTGCACCCAAAAGACGTGGGTTGTTCCACCAACCATAACTTTGTGTTCATTTTTAGTTACAAGAACCATAACCAGTCAAAACGAAGCTCTCTCATAGATCTATATGACCAACTGGTTCCACCCATCTCATCTTCGTTCGGTAACCAAGAAATTCAATCTTAATGACATTTGGGAACATAGAAAGCTTTTTTAGCTCAATTTTTCATATGTTGTTTTGTTGGTCAAAGGTGGTTTAACCGTGGTCGTAATTCGATTAACTACATTTTGGAATATGATTTACCATGTTATAGCGGATCGAAATATGACCACGGTTAAACCCCCTTTGACCAACAAAACAACATATGAAAAATTGAGCTAAAAAAGCTTTCGATGTTCCTAAATGTCATTAAGATTGAATTTCTTGGTTACCGAACGAAGATGAGATGGGTTGTAACACCCCGCCTCCGCTAGGGTCACTCGCAAAGGAATGCACTAGCTTTAGAGGGGCATTATTGGTAAACATGCACAGAAATATCACAAGACAGAACATATAAAATAGCGGAAGTAAAATAAATCTTTCATAACATTAATAAATAAGGTCAAAAGCCTTTTACATCAGAGTACATCAAAACCTGTCTTGCAATAGTAAAGAAGCATAAATTCTTTTTCATAAATTATTCCCCAAGTAAAATAGTAAATTAGCCATAGCCAAGAAAGGTCCAAGCCATCCATGATGACCTTCAAGCAGAAGAAGTCTGAACTAATCAACAATATTTCCTCCCTTTAACCTGGGGGGGGGGGGGGGGGAACGGAAGACAAGAAGCGAAAGAAAACGGGGTCAGTCAAAAAGACTGAGTAAGCCATATCTACTATCAGCATAAAAACTAGTAAAGTTAACTGACATGAGAAACTGAGATGAACATAAGCATGATGACAAGATAGATAAGCTAAATCAAAATAACAGGATGAACTACTGTACCCAGATGAACTAAGGTGTCATGATAAACTACGATGTCAAGATAAAACAAGGTATCCCATCGTCAGGTTTCTATCAAGTATAATATCCCAAGGTATTTATCAAGTCTAACGTCCCACGGTATCTATCATGTATATCTGCTCTGCACCTACCGTACTAGTATCCCAACCATATCATGTTTTACCCATGAATGACCCTTACTCAAAAGTCGTATAATAGTCCATGTCAACCTAACATTGTACATATGTAGGTTTCTAAATTCGTATGTTTCTTTCCATGTATAAATTCAGTCTCTTGCCGTAGACCGTACGGGCTTTCCCCTAAGGTTCTATACCACTCCAACGTAATTCCATGATCCTTAAGATCGTTTAGGACTATTACTCTAAATCTACCTAGGCTTTCCCAACATGAATCATCGCTTGTGCAACTAGGACTTATGCCACCTAGGACCACTAGTGATTATGCTTACCTATTGCACGTTTTCGTATTTCGGTTTGGGTTCAACTACCTAGGGCCACTAGGAATTACGCTAACCGCCAACCGCGCCCTTTTTCCCACGCATTCATCGTGAATCGTCTATCCATGACGGTATGCACATGTATCACATTGTGCCATCCGAGTCCTGTCACAGGGCAAACCAAGAAATACAGGACTAGGTCGGGAACTTTTGATTTATCTGCCGATGCAGATGCTAAGGTTTGTTTTTACAGTGGCTATGGTCCGACTGGACCCCTCCCTCAACTAGTGAAAGACAAGACAGGATAAATCCTGTATGAGAACTACACTACTGGCCAACCCACAATTCTAGCCTTACCGCAACCATAATTAGATAGCAATTATGGTCTTTTGGGTATTCTCTGCCTTTCCGTACGTACACGCTTGACCAAAGATGGTAGGTAGCCTGACGAAATGCTATCTAGGGCACGATCGTGTATCGTCGACTATCCCCTGTCCATCCCCGACTTTAGGTCGCTCGTATAGCAACCAAGGCATACTCTTGGTTCTCTAACGCAGACCTTAACCTCTCGTGAGCCTAGTCTGATCACCTAGCAGCTCACAGAGGGATACCAAGAATATCCTCACGTTCCCCGAAGCAGCTGCTTCGTTACCCAGTTCGATGGAGCCATTATCTAAATCAGATACTTGCTCCTACTCGTATACTTAAACGATGACCTACCGTATCAGGTTACTCATCTATCTATGAACTGGTCTAAATCTCCTTGACTAAGAATTATTACTTAGTTATTCTTCAACTAAGGTTTACTACTTAACCTTATTCCCGTTATACTTGTTAACTATGGTTATCCACCTAATCCTCCAAATTAGGGTTTACATAATGGATTAAGTGTCACTTAAGTTCATGACTTAACCCATCTACAACTCATGTCAAAATTGGCTAAGTATCCAAGTTCAAAACTTAACCCCACAAACTATGTTCAAGTTGGTTAAGTATATATTAACTTGACCCTATCAAATTACTGAGTCAAATCGGTCAAGCGTATTCAAGCGATTCGTGACTTAGCCTTATCATGTTATCACGTTAGATTGGTTAAGTATTGGTTAACTTAACCTTATCAAATAACCGAGTTAGAGTGGTTAAGTATAGGTCACTTAACCACATCAGAATTACCGAGTTAGACTGGTTAAGTGTTTAACCACATCTCCTAACTGTATTATACGGTTAAGTGTAATTAGGAAAGCTTAATTAACCGTATCAAATTCACGTGTTGGTTTGGTTAAGTGTTGGTTAACTTAACCCCGTCCACTAGTCGTATAAAAAAATGTTTAAGTGTCATTAGGCAAATCGAGTTACTTAACCTATCCAACCTTGTCATGTTTTGTTAAGTATCATTAGCCTAATCGATTAACCCCTTTGTCCATGTCATATTTGGTTAAGTGTCATTAATCAAATTAACTTAACCCTATTATGTGGCATTAATTACTTAATGCACCCCAACCTGTCACATTAGACTTTGTTGCGGTTACTAGTTAAGCCGGTCGGTTCCGGGTAGATTTCCACCACAACTTGGTCTAACCTCGGGTTCAAGGTACAACATGACCAACTTCTCACATTGGGTCCTATTGTTTGTAGCAACTAGTTAAGCCGGTTGGTTCCGGGTAGATTTCCGCTACAAACTCAACCCAACCTCGAGTTGGCCACACCTATGTTATCTAAGTGTCATGTCCATTATGTTTCCAACATATATTACAAGTTTTCAAGAACTTGGGTAGACCTAACTTAATAGGTAAATTCCCAAGGGGTAGACCTAACTTAATAGGTAAATTCCCAATCTTATGTTTTCATGCATACTCACATGCCAACTTCCATGTTATATTTAATGTTGCATGTTGTCATGTTTACCCAAATCATGTTCATGTCATTAAGTTTGCCCAAAACATAACCCCAATGTTTTTAAGCTCGCATATACGTTCGCAACAACGAAATGGATTAAAAGAAGAGACTTGGCAAAGGTATGTCAAAAAGGGGTATAAAGCCATAAGTTAGACATGGTGGCAAAATGAGGCGTGAATAAGTTTACTAACTTGCATATTACCTTACTAGGCCTCAAAAACATGCATAAACCCAAAACTTGGCAAAAAGGTGATACATGGTTATAGGTGACATGGAATGATAACAAGTAACTCGCATATAGCATCATATAAGGGTTATGACTTCATATGCAAGTTGACACAAAGATTTAAGGGTTCTCATGTTGCCTAATGCAACATTTTAACATAAAGGTCATGACTTTTAGCCCACAAAATCAAGGTAATGACTTTATAGTCATGATAGGATACATGACATGATAGTATGCAACATACTTAATGTTCAAACCCAACCTACAACATGTCATATTAAGTTTAAAGTTAATATCTAATAGTATGAGGGGGCTTACATTGCTATGAAGGCACAAATCGATTTAAAATACAAGATTGGGACGAAGCCTATGCATGCCATCACCCAAAAACCCAAAGATGAAAGCTCAAAATCAATAAAAACCCTTGCTTTGAAATATAAATGTTGCAACTTGACTTGAATGCAAGCTAAGAACACTCATACAAGCTTGAAAACACTTGTATGAACTCAAAATCTCTCATATGCATGAAGGTCCTTGCTTTAGAAGAGGAAAGGTTTCAACTTTGGCCTTGAAACCATGTTTAGAAGCTCTCACATGAACATAAGCACTCTCATACACTCACAAGATCATGAAACCTCTCATAGAAATGAAGATAGGAAGAGGGTGGAGGCTAGGGTTTGAGTGGAGGCCATGAGAGGTGAAATTTTGCCATAGTTTAGTTGCATGAGTGAATAATGGGGATTTTAGGAGGGGGTTAGGGGCTTATTTATAGAAACTAGGATTAGTTAGGACCCTTAGATTACCCCTAGGACCAACCTGAACCGTCAGATCTCGAACCAGGCCCAAAAACATGGCCAAAACCCTGAAATGGTGCACCAGGCAAAAGTTGCCTGGGCACGCCGTGTCGACCCCCAAGTCGACAGCCCTGTCGACTTGGGTCCTGGGGGGGTCGATAGCCCTGTCGACTCCCCAGTCGACTTGGGCTTTGGCGGGAAAATTCCCGCCTACCCCGCCTGGACTTAAACTTTGAAATTCCCGAGCTGTTTTCAAACTTGAATTTTCTGCAAAATTCGTTGGGCCATAACTGGGCCATACGGACTCCGATTTTCGAAAACTCGGACTCTATTTCGCGTATTTTTCCGAGACGAACGCAATGGCATAGCCCGTTTCACTTGATTCAGAATTTATAACTAAAATTTGCCTTGATTCTCGTCTTAACATGTTATCGAAAAATACGGGTTGTTACATTCTCCCCACCTTTTAGGATTTCATCCCCGAAATCTCCAAGTTAGGAAGAACATATCCTACCATCCATCATACATCTACTCAAAACATCATCCACAAGCAACCATTGTCCTTAGATGACTTCTAATGTTGCATGAATACATGCGGAAGGTGTGTGTATATGCACTCATCTAATGTAAATGATCAGGCCTGAGTGATCTAATGCAAAATATGTGTAGTGCCATGAATCCAACATGTATGCAAATTGTCCTAGTCATATAGATACTATATGCGTGCACAATCATTCATTCATATGCAACAACCACATGATAACACATTCGATTTCATCCATAAACAAGCGTAAATATGCATATGCAACATCAAATGTGACTGAACCGTTCTAATGCCTAATGTACATTCAAGCATCCACGAGCAACCACTTGCAACCACTAGCAACCATATCAATCATAACATGTTTCAAATACATGTTTACATCCATAGGGTTCTACCTAAGATTTCCAAAATAGGATCGAGAAGATAAACAAGATAAGCTCCTTACGGGGTTTATAACAGAAACAGGACCGAGAGGATGTCCACGAAAGATTGCCTACAAGTAGGCTCTACAGAAAACCGGGATCAAGGATATCCTCCCAGAACTAGATATCATGCGCGTATCGAGTCTTCAGTCTTCCGAGTTGTACTTCCTTGAGCTCAATTCCGGTGTGCCTTGACCGCCTTTGACTTCATGACTTCGTAGCTTCTTATTTCCTGTTTCCATAACATGAGTTGGAACTCATTTCCTTGTCGCCTCTCGTTCCACTTGCACTTATTCTCCTTCTAGAATACTTGGTGCAAACAGGACTGCGTACTCATGATTCCATGCGAGCCCTCCAAAATTCTCTAGTGAATCTTGGATCTCTTACCATAAGGTATTCCATGTAGAAGAACTTTCTCTTGAAAGTAAGCAGATGCCAACCAGGTTGTCAAGCGCACTTACTAGGGTGATTTCTATAACCCATGCATAAGTGAAATAAACCATCCGCCTTATCGGCGAACACCACTTGATCGGGCTTCAAATTTCCAATAAAGGCATCAAGGGATTCCAAGTAACCAGTCATGACAGAACCTAAAAATGTTACATGATACTTCGAGGGTATTACCAAGGCTAGTCAAAAGTCTAACTACCCTCCTATCAAAACCGAGAGTGGCACTCCTTACTGGATAACCACTTTATCCCTAGAATCCATCCATAGCTTATAAACATAAGCATTACTTCCAAACTCAACACTTGGCATAGACATTCTCAAATCCAAACAAGCCATGAACAGATGGACCGATTCTCCAATGGAATTTTGAGACAAAAATGGGATTCTCTATTACACTAGTACTAAGGTGCAGAGACTCAACTATCGAAGCGGACTTAAATGATACGATGATCAAAACTAAGTCTTGGCGGGATGATAGAAAAGAATAACTAAACCTTTCCACAAGGATGTTATCCCCCTTCTCAGGTACTCTAGTGGGGTATGATGATCTTGTCCTTGTCCCATAGTGCTTAACTATCCGTCCCGTTTTTCCATACCATAGATACTTTTCCCCGTCATGTCCTGGGTTGAGCCATACCAACAGGTTGCTTATCCTTAGGCTTGTATCCTTTATCCTCTTTCTTACTATCCTTTCTTGTATAACTCTGCAACGGTCTCTCGAGAACCACCTCCATCGTACGGAAAACACTTTCCTAGCTAGAAAAGACTAGTCGCAGTTGTACCACTGTGACTACAGATGTAGGAAAGAAAGGAAAAGAGATTCAATCAAGGAAACAAGGATAGTGCTAATGGCTCTTGGGGAATAGCCTTTTTTTTTAAAAGAAAATTTTCTTGAAAAATGCTTCTTTGTAAATGGTTTTTCAAATAGTTTTCAGAAGGACTTTAAAAACTTTTGCCCAGTCTGGTAACCTTCTGCTCTGATACCAAATGTAACACCCCGCCTCCGCTAGGGTCACTCGCAAAGGAATGCACTAGCTTTAGAGGGGCATTATTGGTAAACATGCACAGAAATATCACAAGATAGAACATATAAAATAGCGGAAGTAAAATCAAACTTTCATAAACATTAATAAATAAGGTCTAAAGCCTTTTACATCAGAGTACATCAAAACCTGTCTTGCAATGGTAAAGAAGCATAAAAACTTTTTCACAAATTATTCCCTAAGTAAAACAGTAAAGTCGCCATAGCCAAGAAAAGTCCAAGCCATCCATGATGACCTTCAAGCAGAAGAAGTCTGAACTAAACAACAGTATTTCCTCCCTGTAACCTGGGGGGGGGGGGGAACGGAAGACAAGAAGCGAAAGAAAAAGGGGTCAGTCAAAAAGACTGAGTAAGCCCTATCTACTATCAGCATAAAAACTAGTAAAGTTAACTGACATGAGAAACTGAGATGAACATAAGCATGATGACAAGATAGATAAGCTAAATCAAAATAACAGGATGAACTACTGTACCCAGATAAACTAAGGTGTCATGATAAACTACGATGTCAAGATAAAACAAGGTATCCCACCGTCAGGTTTCTATCAAGTATAATATCCCAAGGTATTTATCAAGTCTAACGTCCCACGGTGTCTATCATGTATATCTGCTATGCACCTACTGTACTAGTATCCCAACCATATCATGTTTTACCCATGAATGACCCTTACTCAAAAGTCGTATAATAGTCCATGTCAACCTAACATTGTACATATGTAGGTTTCTAAATTCGTATGTTTCTTTCCATGTATAAATTCAGTCTCTTGCCGTTGACCGTACGGGCTTTCCCCTAAGGTTCTATACCACTCCAACGTAATTCCATGATCCTTAAGATCGTTTAGGACTATTACTCTAAACCTAGCTAGGCTTTCCCAACATGAATCATCGCTTGTGCAACTAGGACTTATGCCACCTAGGACAACTAGTGATTATGCTTACCTATTGCACGTTTTCTTATTTCGGTTTGGGTTCAACTACCTAGGGCCACTAGGAATTACGCTAACAGCCAACCACGCCCTTTTTCCCACGCATTCATAGTGAATCGTCTATCCATGACTGTATGCACATGTATCACATCGTGCCATCCGAGTCCTATCACAGGGAAAACCAAGAAATACAGGACTCGGTCGGGAACTTTTGATTTATCTGCCGATGCAGATGCTAAGGTCTGTTTTTACAGTGGCTATGGTCCCACTGGACCCCTCCCTCAACTAGCGAAAGACAAGACCGGATAAATCCTGTATGAGAACTACACTACTGGCCAACCCACAATTCTAGCCTTACCGCAACCATAAGTAGGTAGCAATTATGGTCTTTTGGGTGTTCTCTGCCTTTCCGTACGTACACGCTTGACCAAAGATGGTAGGTAGCCTGACGAAATGCTATCTAGGGCACGATCGTGTATCGTCGACTATCCCCTATCCATCCCCGTCTTTAGGTCGCTCGTATAGCAACCAAGGCATACTCTTGGTTCTCTAACGCAGACCTTAACCTCTCGTGAGCCTAGTCTGATCACCTAGCAGCTCACAGAGGGATACCAAGAATATCCTCACGTTCCCCGAAGTCGCTGCTTCGTTACCCAGTTCGCTGGAGCCTTTATCTAAATCAGATACTTGCTCCTACTCGTATACTTAAACGATGACCTACCGTATCAGGTTACTCATCTATCTATGAACTGGTCTAAATCTCCTTGACTAAGAATTATTACTTAGTTATTCTTCAACTAAGGTTTACTACTTAACCTTATTCCCGTTATCCTTGTTAACTATGGTTATCCACCTAATCCTACGAACTAGGGTTTGCATATTGGATTAAGTGTCACTTAAGTTCATGACTTAACCCGTCTACAACTCATGTCAAAATTGGCTAAGTATCCAAGTTCAAAACTTAACCCCACAAACCATGTTCAAGTTGGTTAAGTATATATTAACTTGACCCTATCAAATTACTGAGTCAAATCGGTCAAGCGTATTCAAGCGATTCGTGACTTAGCCTTATCATGTCATCACGTTAGATTGGTTAAGTATTGGTTAACTTAACCTTATCAAATAACCGAGTTAGAGTGGTTAAGTATAGGTCACTTAACCACATCAGAATTACCGAGTTAGATTGGTTAAGTGTTGGTTAACTTAACCACTTCAAAATCACCGAATTGGATGGGTTAAGTCTAGGTTAACTTAACCACATCTCCTAACAGTATTATACGGTTAAGTGTAATTAGGAAAGCTTAATTAACCGTATCAAATTCACGTGTTGGTTTGGTTAAGTGTTGGTTAACTTAACCCCATCCACTAGTCGTATAAAAAAATGGTTAAGTGTCATTAGGCAAATCGAGTTACTTAACCTACCCAACCTTGTCATGTTTTGTTAAGTATTATTAGCCTAATCGATTAGCCCCTTTGTCCATGTCATATTTGGTTAAGTGTCATTAATCAAATTAACTTAACCCTATTATGTGGCATTAATTACTTAATGCACCCCAACCTCTCACATTAGACTTTGTTGCGGTTACTAGTTTAGCCGGTCTGTTCCGGGTAGATTTCCACCACAACTTGGTCTAACCTCGGGTTCAAGGTACAACATGACCAACTTCTCACATTGGGTCCTATTGTTTGTAGCAACTAGTTAAGCCGGTTGGTTCCGGGTAGATTTCCGCTACAAACTCAACCCAACCTCGAGTTGGCCACACTTATGTTATCTAAGTGTCATGTCCATTATGTTTCCAACATATATTACAAGTTATCAAGAACTTGTGTAGACCTAACTTAATAGGTAAATTCCCAAGGGGTAGACCTAACTTAATAGGTAAATTCCCAATCTTATGTTTTCATGCATACTCACATGCCAACTTCCATGTTATATTTAATGTTGCATGTTGTCATGTTTACCCAAATCATGTTCATGTCATTAAGTTTGCCCAAAACATAACCCCAACGTTTTTAAGCTCGCATATACGTTCGCAACAACGAAATGGATTAAAAGAAGAGACTTGGCAAAGGTATGTCAAAAAGGGGTATAAAGCCATAAGTTAGACATGGTGGCAAAATGAGGCGTGAATAAGTTTACTAACTAGCATATTACCTTACTAGGCCTCAAAAACGTGCATAAACCCAAAACTTGGCAAAAAGGTGATACATGGTTATAGGTGACATGGAATGATAACAAGTAACTCGCATATAGCATCATATAAGGGTTATGACTTCATATGCAAGTTGACACAAAGATTTAAGGGTTCTCATGTTGCCTAATGCAACATTTTAACATAAAGATCATGACTTTTAGCCCACAAAATCAAGGTAATGACTTTATAGTCATGATAGGATACATGACATGATAGTATGCAACATACTTAATGTTCAAACCCAACCTACAACATGTCATATTAAGTTTAAAGTTAATATCTAATAGTAGGAGGGGGCTTACATTGCTATGAAGGCACAAATCGATTTAAAATACAAGATTGGGACGAAGCCTATGCATGCCATCACCCAAAAACCCAAAGATGAAAGCTCCAAATCAATAAAAACCCTTGCTTTGAAATAGAAATGTTGCAACTTGATTGAATGCAAGCTAAGAACGCTCATACAAGCTTGAAAACACTTGTATGAACTCAAAATCTCTCATATGCATGAAGGTCCTTGCTTTAGAAGAGGAAAGGTTTCAACTTTGGCCTTGAAACCATGTTTAGAAGCTCTCATATGAACATAAGCACTCTCATACACTCACAAGATCGTGAAACCTCTCATAGAAATGAAGATAGGAAGAGGGTGGAGGCTAGGGTTTGAGTGGAGGCCATGAGAGGTGAAATTTTGCCATAGTTTAGTTGCATGAGGGAATAATGGGGATTTTAGGAGGGGGTTAGGGGCTTATTTATAGAAACTAGGATTAGTTAGGACCCTTAGATTACCCCTAGGACCAACCTGAACCGTCAGATCTCGAACCAGGCCCAAAAACATGGCCAAAACCCTGAAATGGTGCACCAGGCAAAAGTTGCCTGGGCACGCTGTGTCGACCCCCATGTCGACAGCCCTGTCGACTTGGGTCCTGGGGGGGTCGACAGCCCTGTCGACTCCCCAGTCGACTTGGGCTTTGGCTGGAAAATTCCCGCCTACCCCGCCTACCCCGCCTGGACTTAAACTTTGAAATTCCCGAGCTGTTTTCAAACTTGAATTTTCTGCAAACTTCGTTGGGCCATAACTGGGCCATACAGACTCCGATTTTCGAAAACTCTGACTCTATTTCGCGTATTTTTCCGAGACGAACGCAATGGCATAGCCCGTTTCACTTGATTCAGAATTTATAACTAAATTCTGCCTTGATTCTCGTTTTAACATGTTATACAAAAATACGGGTTGTCACATGGATGGAGCATGTTAGTCTCATAGATCTATGAGAGAGCTTCGTTTTGACTTTTTATGGTTTTTGTAACTAAAAATGGACACAAAGTTATGGTTGTGGAACACCTCACGTCTTTTGGGTGCAACATCGAAGTCTTGAGGTGCAACATCCGTTTGAAAATCCAAGATTGCACTGTATGACTTTTGAAAACTCGTTCATGGGGATGAAATAGAAATATAACTTAGTGCTTCATATTTCAAAATATAGTAAATCGAATTATGACCACGATCAAACCCCCTTTGACCAACAGAACAACATACGAAAAATTGAGCTAAAAAAGCTTTCGATGTTCCCAAATGTCATTAAGATTGAATTTCTTGGTTACCGAACTAAGATGAGATGGGTGGAACTTGTTAGTCCTATAGATCTATGAGAGAGCTTCATTTTGATGGGTTATGGTTCTTATAACTAAAAATGGACACAAAGTTATGGTTGGTGGAACAACCCACGTCTTTTGGGTGCAACATCGAAGTCTTGAGGTGTAACATCCGTTTCAAAATCGAAGATTGCACTGTATGACTTTTGAGAACTCATTTATGGGGATGAAATAGAAATATGACATGGTAAATCATATTCCAAAATGTAGTAAATCGAGCCCGGGCTAGTCTACGATCCAGGGGGGCGAGCCGAACAAAAATGTCACCAATTCCAAAATCCAGGTTATCCGCGCGTTCACGCAAACGGGAGTAACTTCCAATCCGTAAGTCCGTTTTTCCCAAACGAAAGCTCCACCTGAATCTAAGTCATAGGGCTACTAGAGTTACATAGTATAGCTTCACAACTGATGCTTTCGGGCCAATAAGAGGTCGTCAGATAGGAGTTCCGGGCATGTTTATGTTGATGTTGCGATTTCGACCAAATCGCTCTATGATTTTCTCAGTACCTGAGCGCGTTGCTTATTTAGATTTTCCGTATGTGATAGCTTTGACCAAAAAGTGTGTCAACAGACTGGTTATGTTTCTAGTCACTCAAAATAAAAACAAAGTTATGGTTGGCGGAACAACCCATGTCTGTTGGGTGCAACATCGACGTCTTGAGGTGCGACATCAGTTTGAAAATACAAGATTGCACTGTATGACTTTTGAAAACTCGTTTATGGGGATTAAATAGAAATATAACATAGTGCATCATATTTCAAAATATAGTGAATCGAATTATGACCACGGTCAAACCCCCTTTGACCAACAAAACAACATATGAAAAATTGAGCTAAAAAAGCTTTCGATGTTCCCAAATGTCATTAAGATTGAATTTCTTGGTTACCAAACAAAGATGAGATGGGTGGAACCTGTTAGCCCTATAGATCCATGAGAGATCTTCGTTTTGACTGGTTATGGTTCTTGTAACTAAAAATGGACACAAAGTTATGGTTGGTGGAACAACCCACGTCTTTTGGGTGCAACATCGAAGTCTTGAGATGCAACATCCATTTGAAAATCCAAGATTGCACTGTATGAATTTTGAAAACTCGTTTATGGGGATGAAATAGAAATATAACATGGTGCATCATATTTCAAAATATAGCGAATCGAATTATGACCAAGGTCAAACCCCCTTTGACCAACAAAACAACATATGAAACATTGAGCTAAAAAAGCTTTCGTTGTTCCCAAATGTCATTAAGATTGAATTTCTTAGTTAGCGAACTAAGATGAGATGGGTGGAACCTGTTAGTCCTATAGATTTATGAGAGAGCTCCGTTTTGACTCGTTATGGTTCTTGTAACTAAAAATGGACACAAAGTTATGGTTGGTGGAACAACCCATGTCTTTTGGGTGCAACATCGTAGTCTTGAGGTGCAACATCCGTTTGAAAATCCAAGATTACACTGCATGACTTTTGAAAACTCGGTTATGGGGATGAACGAGTTTTCAAAAGTCATACAGTGCAATCTTGGATTTTCAAACAGATATTGCACCTCAAGACTTCGATGTTGCGCCCAAAAGACGTGGGTTGTTCCACCAACCATAACTTTGTGTTCATTTTTAGTTACAAGAACCATAACCAGTCAAAACGAAGCTCTCTCATAGATCTATATGACTAACAGGTTCCACCCATCTCATCTTCGTTCGGTAACCAAGAAATTCAATCTTAATGACATTTGGGAACATAGAAAGCTTTTTTAGCTCAATTTTTCATATGTTGTTTTGTTGGTCAAAGGGGGTTTAACCGTGGTCATAATTCGATTAGCTACATTTTGGAATATGATTTACCATGTTATAGCGGATCGAAATATGACCACGGTTAAACCCCCTTTGACCAACAAAACAACATATGAAAAATTGAGCTAAAAAAGCTTTCGATGTTCCTAAATGTCATTAAGATTGAATTTCTTGGTTATCGAACGAAGATGAGATGGGTGGAGCATGTTAGTCTCATAGATCTATGAGAGAGCTTCGTTTTGACTTTTTATGGTTTTTGTAACTAAAAATTGACACAAATTTATGGTTGGTGGAACAACTCACGTCTTTTGGGTGCAACATCGAAGTCTTGAGGTGCAACATCCGTTTGAAAATCCAAGATTGCACTGTATGACTTTTGAAAACTCGTTCATGGGGATGAAATAGAAATATAACTTGGTGCTTCATATTTCAAAATATAGTAAATCGAATTATGACCACGATCAAACCCCCTTTGACCAACAGAACAACATACGAAAAATTGAGCTAAAAAAGCTTTCGATGTTCCCAAATGTCATTAAGATTGAATTTCTTGGTTACCGAACTAAGATGAGACGGGTGGAACTTATTAGTCCCATAGATCTATGAGAGAGCTTCATTTTGATGGGTTATGGTTCTTGTAACTAAAAATGAACACAAAGTTATGGTTGGTGGAACAACCCACGTCTTTTGGGTGCAACATCGAAGTCTTGAGGTGTAACATCCGTTTCAAAATCGAAGATCGCACTATATGACTTTTGAGAACTCATTTATAGGGATGAAATAGAAATATGACATGGTAAATCATATTCGAAAATGTAGTAAATCGAGCCCGGGCTAGTCCACGATCCGGGGGGGCGAGCCGAACAAAAATGTCACCAATTCCAAAATCCAAGTTATGCGCGCGTTCATGGAAACGGGAGTAACTTCCAATCCGTAAGTCCGTTTTGCCCAAACGAAAGCTCCACCTGAAGCTAAGTCATAGGGCTACTAGAGTTACATAGTATAGCTTCACAATTGATGCTTTCGGGCCAATAAGAGGTCGTCAGATAGGAGTTCCGGGCATGTTTATGTTGATGTTGCGATTTCGACCATATCGCTCTATGATGTTCTCAGTACTTGAGCGCGTTGCTTATTTAGATTTTCCGTATGTGATAGCTTTGACCAAAAAGTGTGTCAACAGACTGGTTATGTTTCTAGTCACTCAAAATAAAAACAAAGTTATGGTTGGCGGAACAACCCATGTCTGTTGGGTGCAACATCGACGTCTTGAGGTGCGACATCAGTTTGAAAATCCAAGATTGCACGGTATGACTTTTGAAAACTCGTTTATGGGGATTTAATAGAAATATAACATGGTGCATCATATTTCAAAATATAGTGAATCGAATTATGAACACGGTCAAACCCCCTTTGACCAACAAAACAACATATGAAAAATGGAGCTAAAAAAGCTTTCGATGTTCCCAAATGTCATTAAGATTGAATATCTTGGTTACCAAACTAAGATGAGATGGGTGGAACCTTTTAGCCCTATAGATCCATGAGAGATCTTCGTTTTGACTTGTTATAGTTCTTGTAACTAAAAATGGACACAAAGTTATGGTTGGTGGAACAACCCACGTCTTTTGGGTGCAACATCGAAGTCTTGAGGTGCAACATCCGTTTGAAATCCAAGATTGCACTGCATGACTTTTGAAAACTCATTTATGGGGATGAAAAAGAAATATAACATGGTGAATAATATTTCAAAATATAGTAAATCGAATTATGACCACGGTCAAACCCCCTTTGACCAACAAAACAACATATGAAAAATTGAGCTAAAAAAGCTTTCGATGTTCCCAAATGTCATTAAGATTGAATTTCTTGGTTACCAAACTAAGATGAGATGGGTGGAACCTGTTAGCCCGATAGATCCATGAGAGATCTTCGTTTTGACTGGTTATGGTTCTTGTAACTAAAAATGGACACAAAGTTATGGTTGGTGGAACAACCCACGTCTTTTGGGTGCAACATCGAAGTCTTGAGGTGCAACATCCGTTTGAAAATCCAAGATTGCACTGCATGACTTTTGAAAACTCGTTTATGGGGATGAAATAGAAATATAACATGGTACATCGTATTTCAAAATATAGGAAATCGAATTACGACCACGGTCAAACCCCCTTTGACTAACAAAACAACGTATGAAAAATTGAGCTAAGAAAGATTTCGATGTCCCGAAATGTCATTAAGATTGAATTTCTTGGTTAGCGAACTAAGATGAGATGGGTGGAACCTGTTAGACCTAAAGATCTATGACAGAGCTTCGTTTTGACTGGTTATGGTTCTTGTAAATAAAAATGGACACAAAGTTATGGTTGGTGGAACAACCCACGTCTTTTGGGTGCAATATCGAAGTCTTGAGCTGCAACATCCGTTTGAAAATCCAAGACTGCACTGTATGACTTTTGACAGCTCGTTTATGGGGATGAAATAGAAATATAACATGGTGCATCATATTTCAAAATATAGTAAATCGAATTATGACCACAGTCAAAACCCCCTTTGACCAACAAAACAACATATGAAAAATTGAGCTAAAAAAGCTTTCGATGTTCCCAAATGTCATTAAGATTGAATTTCTTGGTTACCGAACGAAGATGAGATGGGTGGAACATGTTAGTCCTATAGATCTATGGGAGAGCTTTATTTTGACTGTTTATGGTTCTTGTAACTAAAAATGGACACAAAGTTATGGTTGGTGGAACAACCCACGTCTGTTGGTCGCAACATCGAAGTTTTAAGGTGCAACATCTGTTTGAAAATCCAAGATTGCACTGCATGACTTTTGAAAACAAGTTTATGGGGATGAAAAAGAAATATAACTTGATGCATCAAGTAAATCGAATTATGACCACGGTCAAACCCCCTTTGACCAACAAAACAACATATGAAAAATTGAGCTAAAAAAGCTTTCGATGTTCCCAAATGTCATTGAGATTGAATTTCTTGGTTACCGAACTAAGATGAGATGGGTGGAACCTGTTACTCCTATAGATTTATGAGAGAGCTTCGTTTTGACTGGTTATGGTTATTTTAACTAAAAATGGACACAAAGTTATGGTTGGTGGAACAACCCACGTCTTTTGGGTGCAACATCGAAGTCTTGAGGTGCAACATCCGTTTGAAAATCGAAGATTGCACTGTATGACTTTTGAAAACTTGTTTATAGGGATGAAATAGAAATATAACATGGTAAATCATATTCCAAAATGTAGTAAATCGAGCCGGGGCTAGTCCACAATCCAGGGGGCAAGCCGATCAAAAATGTCACCAATTCAAAAATCCAATTTCTGCGCGCGTTCACGGAAACGGGAGTAACTTCCAATCCGTAAGTCCGTTTGGCCCAAACGAAAGCTCCACCTGAAGCTAAGTCAGAGGGCTACAAGTTTTACATAGTATAGCTCCATAATTGATGCTTTCGGGCCGAAAAGAGGTCGTCTAATAGGAGTTTCGGGCATGTTTATGTTGATGTTGCGATTTCGACCAAATCGCTCTATGATGTTCTCAGTACCTGAGCGCGTTGCTTACCATAGTTGATATCTTTGACCAAAAAGTGTGTCAACAGACTGGTTATGTTTCTAGTCACTCAAAATAAAAACAAAGTTATTGTTGGCGGAACAACCCATGTCTGTTGGGTGCAACATCGACGTCTTGAAGTGCGACATCAGTTTGAAAATCCAAGATTGCACAGTATGACTTTTGAAAACTCATTTATGGGGATGAAATAGAAATATAACATGGTGCGTCATATTTCAAAATATAGTGAATCGAATTATGACCACGGTCAAACCCCCTTTGACCAACAAAACGACATATGAAAAATTGAGCTAAAAAAGCTTTCGATGTTCCCAAATGTCATTAAGATTAAATTTCTTGGTTGCCAAACGAAGATGTGATGGGTGGAACCTGTTAGTCCTATAGATCTATGAGAGAGCTTCATTTTGACTTGTTATGGTTCTTGTAACTAAAAATGGACACAAAGTTATGGTTGGTGGAACAACCCACGTCTTTTGGGTGCAACATCGAAGTCTTGAGGTGCAACATCCGTTTGAAAATCAAAGATTGCACTATATGACTTTTGAAACTCGTTTATGGGGATGAAATAGAAATAAAACATGGTGCATCATATTTCAAAATATAGTAAATCGAATTATGACCACGGTCAAACCCCCTTTGACCAACAAAACAACATATGAAAAATTAAGCTAAAAAACTTTTGATGTTCCCAAATGTCATTAAGATTGAATTTCTTGGTTACCGAACTAAAATGAGATGGATGGAACCTGTTAGTCCTATAGATCTATGAGAGAGCTTCGCTTTGACTGGTTATGGTTCTTGTAACTAAAAATGGACACAAAGTTATGGTGTGTGGAACAACCAACGTCTTTTGGGTGCAACATCGATGTCTTGAGGTGCAACATCCGTTTGAAAATCCAAGATTGCACTGCATGACTTTTGAAAATTCGTTTAAGGGAATTAAATAGAAATATAACATGGTGCATCATATTTCAAAATATAGTAAATCGATTTATGACCACAGTCAAACCCCCTTTGACCAACAAAACAACATATGAAAAATTGAGCTAAAAAAGCTTTCGATGTTCCCAAATGTCATTAAGACTGAATTTCTTGGTTACCGAACTAAGATGAGATGGGTGAATCCTACTAGTCCTATTGATCTATGAGAGAGCTTCGTTTTGACTGGTTAATGTTCTTGTAACTAAAAATGGACACAAAGTTATGGTTGGTGGAACAACCCACGTCTTTTGGGTGCAACATCGAAGTCTTGAGGTACAACATCCGTTTGAAAATCCAAGATTGCACTACATGACTTTTGAAAACTCGTTTATGGGGGTGAAATAGATATATAACATGGTGCATCATATTTCAAAATATAGTAAATCGAATTATGACCACGGTCATACCCCCTTTGACCAACAAAATAACATACGAAAAATTGAGCTAAAAAAGCTTTCGATGTTCCCAAATGTCATTAAGATTGAAATTCTTGGTTACCGAACTAAGATGTGATGGGTGGAACTTGTTAGTCCTATAGATCTATGAGAGAGCTTCGTTTTGACTGGTTACGGTTCTTGTAACTTAAAATGGACACAAAGTTATGGTTGGTTGAATAACCCACGTCTTTTGGGTGCAACATCGAAGTCTTGAGGAGCAACATCCGTTTGAAAATCCAAGAATGCACTACATGGCTTTTGAAAACTCGTTTATGGGGATGAAATAGAAATATAACAAGGTGCATCATATTTCAAAATATAGTAAATTGAATTATGACCACGGTCAAACCCCCTTTGACAAAAAAACAACATATGAAAAATTGAGTTAAAAAAGCTTTCGATGTCCCCAAATGTCATTAAGATTGAATTTCTTGGTTAGCGAACTAAGATGAGATGGGTGGAACCTGTTAGTCCTATAGATCTACGAGAGATCTTCGTTTTGACTGGTTGTGTCCTTGTAACTAAAAATGGACATAAAGTTATGGTTGGTGGAACAACCCACGTCTTTTGGGTGCAACATCGAAGTCTTGAGGTGCAACATCCGGTTGAAAATCCAAGATTGCACTGCATGACTTTTGACAACTCGTTTATGGGGATGAAATAGAAATATAACATGGTGCATCATATTTCAAAATATAGTAAATCGAATTTTGACCACAGTCAAAACCCACTTTGGCCAACAAAACAACATATGAAAAATTGAGCTAAAAAAGCTTTCGATGTTCCCAAATGTCGTTAAGATTGAATTTCTTGGTTACCGAACGAAGATGATATGGGTAAAACCTGTTAGTCCTATAGATTTATGAGAGAGCTTCGTTTTGACTGGTTATGGTTCTTGTAACTAAAAATGGACACAAAGTTATGGTTGGTGGAACAACCCACGTCTTTTGGGTGCAACATCGAAGTCTTGAGGTGCAACATCCGTATGAAAATCCAAGATTGCACTACATGACTTTTGAAAACTCGTTTGTGGGGATGAAATAGAAATATAACATAGTGCATCATATTTCAAAATATAGTAAATCGAATTAAGACAATGGTCATACCCCTTTTGACCAACAAAACAACATATGAAAAATTGAGCTAAAAAAGCTTTCGATGTTCCCAAATGTCATTAAGATTGAATTTCTTTGTTACCGAACTAAGATGAGATCGGTGGAACCTGTTACTCCTATAGATCTATGAGAGAGCTTCGTTTTGACTGGTTATGGTTCTTGTAACTAAAAATGGACACAAAGTTATGGTTGGTGGAACAACCCACGTCTTTTGCGTGCAACATCTAAGTCTTGAGGTGCAACATCCGTTTGAAAATCCAAGATTGCACTGTATGACTTTTGAAAATTCATCTGTAGGGATGAAATAGAAATATAACATGGTAAATCATATTCCAAAATGTAGTAAATCGAGCCGGGGCTAGTCCACGATCAAGGGGGGAGAGCCAATAAAAAATGTCACCAATTCCAAAATCCAAGTTATGCGTGCGTTCACGGAAACGGGATTAACTTCCAATCCGTAAGTACGGTTTGCCCAAACGGAAGGTCCACCTGAAGCTAACTCAGAGGGCTACAA
This sequence comes from Allium sativum, assembly GCA_030737875.1. Lineage (NCBI taxonomy): Eukaryota > Viridiplantae > Streptophyta > Magnoliopsida > Asparagales > Amaryllidaceae > Allium > Allium sativum. The sequence continues at coordinate 846,436,253 of CM060921.1, read as the reverse complement.
GAGTTACAGAGTATAACTCCGTAATTGATGCTTTCGGGCCGAAAAGAGGTCGTCTAATAGGAGTTTCGAGCATGTTTATGTTGATGTTGCGATTTCGACCAAATCGCTCTATGATGTTCTCAGTACCTGAGCGCGTTGCTTATTTAGATTTTCCGTTTGTGATAGCTTTGACCAAAAAGTGTGTCAATAGACTGGTTGTGTTTCTAGTCACTCAAAATAAAACAAAGTTATGGTTGGCGGAACAAGCCATGTCTGTTAGGTGCAATATCGACGTCTTGAGGTGCAACATCAGTTTGAAAATCCAAGATTGCACGGTATGACTTTTGAAAACTCATTTTTGGGGATGAAATCGAAATATTACATGGTGCATCATATTTCAAAATATAGTGAATCGAATTATGACTACAGTCAAACCCCCTTTGACCAACAAAACAACATATGAAAAATTGAGCTAAAAAAGCTTTCGATGTTCCCAAATGTCATTAAGACTGAATTTCTTGGTTACCGAACTAAGATGAGATGGGTGAATCCTGCTAGTCCTATTGATCTATGAGAGAGCTTCGTTTTGACTGGTTAATGTTCTTGTAACTAAAAATGGACACAAAGTTATGGTTGGTGGAACAACCCACGTCTTTTGGGTGCAACATCGAAGTCTTGAGGTACAACATCCGTTTGAAAATCCAAGATTGCACTACATGACTTTTGAAAACTCGTTTATGGGGGTGAAATAGATATATAACATGGTGCATCATATTTCAAAATATAGTAAATCGAATTATGACCACGGTCATACCCCCTTTGACCAACAAAACAACATATGAAAAATTGAGCTAAAAAAACTTTCGATGTTCCCAAATGTCATTAAGATTGAATTTCGTGGTTACCGAACTAAGATGAGATGTATGGAACTTGTTAGTCCTATAGATGTATGAGAGAGCTTCGTTTTGACTGGTTATGGTTCTTGTAACTAAAAATGGACACAAAGTTATGGTTTGTGTAACAACCCACGTCTTTTGGGTGCAATATCGACGTCTTGAGGTGCAACATCCATTTGAAAATCCAAGATTGCACTGCATGACTTTTGAAAACTCGTTTACGGTGATGAAATAAAAATATAACATAGTGCATCATGTTTCAAAATATAGTAAATCGAATTATGACCACGGTCAAACCCCCTTTGACCAACAAAACAACATATGAAAAATTGAGCTAAAAAAGCTTTCGATGTTCACAAATGTCATTAAGATTGAATTTCTTGGTTACCGAACTAAGATGAGATGGGTGGAACCTATTAGTCCTATAGATCTATGGGAGAGCTTCGTTTTGACTGGTTATGGTTCTTGTACCTAAAAATGGACACAAAGTTATGGTTGGCGGAACATCCCACGTCTTTTGGGTGCAACATCAAAGTCTTGAGGTGCAACGTCCATTTGAAAATCCAAGATTGCACTGCATGACTTTTGAAAACTCGTTTATGGGGATGAAATAGAAATATAACATGGTGCATCATATTTCAAAATATAGTAAATCGAATTATGACCACAGTCAAACCCCCTTTGACCAACAAAACAACATATGAAAAATGGAGCTAAAAAAGCTTCTGATGTCCCCAAATGTCATTAAGATTGAATTTCTTGGTTACCGAACTAAGATGAGATTGGTGGAACCTGTTAGTCCTATAGATCTATGAGAGAGCTTCGGTTTGATTGGTTATGGTTATTGTAACTAAAAATGGACACAAAGTTATGGTTGGTAGAACAACCCACGTCTTTTGGGTGCAACATCGAAGTCTTGAGGTGCAACATCCATTTGAAAATCCAAAATTGTACTGTATGACTTTTGACAACTCGTTTATGGGGATGAAATAGAAATATAACATGGTGCATCATGTTTCAAAATATAGTAAATCGAATTATGACCACAGTCAAGACCCCCTTTGACCAACAAAACAACATATGAAAAATTGAGCTAAAAAAGCTTTCGATGTTCCCAAATGTCATTAAGATTGAATTCCCTGGTTACCAAACGAATATGAGATAGATGGAACCCATTAGTCATATAGATCTATGAGAGAGCTTCGTTTTGACTAGTTATGGTTCTGGCAACTAAAAATGGACACAAAGTTATGGTTGGTGGAACAACCCACGTCTGTTGGGTGCAACATCGAAGTCTTAAGGTGCAACATCCGTTAGAAAATCCAAGATTGCACTGCATGACTTCTGAAAACTCCTTTACTGGATGAAATAGAAATATAACATGGTGCATCATATTTCAAAATATAGTAATTCGAATTATGGCCACGGTCAAACCCCCTTTGACCAACAAAACAACATATGAAAAATTGAGCTAAAAAAGCTTTCGATGTTCCCAAATGTCATTAAGATTGAATTTCTTGGTTACCGAACTAAGATGAGATGTGTAACAACCCAAATTTTTAATAACGTGTTATAACCATAAATCAAGGCAGAATTAAATTTTAAAATAAGAATCAAGGGAAACGGGTGGCTCCATTGCGTTCGCCTCGAAATTCTGCATGAAATCAAGTCCGAGTTTTCGAAAATCGGAGTTCGTATGACCAAGTTATGACCCTCTGAAGTTTCAAGAATTTTCAGAATCAAAAACAGCTCGAAATTCGAATTCAAATTTCGAATTCAAACCCAGAAGCGGGCTGGGTGGGAAATTTCCCGCCCAGGCCCCAGGTCGACTGGGTGGTCGACTGGGTAGTCGACCTACCCCTGACCAGGTTGACTGGGTAGTTGACCATAGTGTCGACCCTATGGTCGACCTCCCTGGTCAGCCTGGGTGCGACTACTTTGCTCTGTGGGTCTGTTTGAGGGCCTGTGACGAATTTCAGTGGTTCAGATCAGTTCTAGGGTTAATCCTAAGGCCTAAACTAGTTCCTACTCCTATATAAACACCCAAAGACCTAACCTTATTCACCACAAATCATTCTAACACCGTTATGTTGCTGAGTCTCTTCTTGAACCATGGTCGCCGCCTCCAATTAAAAGCTTAAGCATCCAAACTAGATCCGCATCAAAAAGAAACGTTTCTACAACAAATCAAGAGACTAGATCAAAGTTTAGAGCTACAACAGTTTATTATCCTTTCCTAAACCACGAAAGGCAAGTGCAGTTATTTTCCGATATAAACGTTAATTATGATTGTGACATGAATTGTAATTCTGAATCTGAGGTTATGTCTGTTCTGTTCTGTTTTGATCTATCTTATTAGGTATCCCTTTCTTCTTTCTATTCTACAGCCAGGCTACCACGAACCTACGCCCAATCTCATAAGAGATTAACGCACAAACGATAAACCTTGGGACAAATAATGAATGGTGGCATAATTGGACATGACTAATCTGCGACTGGTTTAAGTAAAAAGGGACATAGGTTGTAAACTAGATTTAGATCTATTCATATTCTGTGATTTGGAAGAAAAGAGACCATTGTATGTTAACATATGGCTTGAGACTTTGGATATAGCACATATCTTGAATTAAGATCTGATTTTGAGATGTTATAGTTTAAAGATCTGGATGTTTGGGCATGTTTTTATATATATATATATTGATTCATGACTTGAAAATGGGATATGTGACTTAGGGTCAAAGACCTATATTAAAATAGGATAACTGTTAATACACGCCTAAAGATGGAATTGTGGATATTTAGCAACAAAGGCTATAATTTGGTATAATTCATATTCTGCAACATGATTTGGTCTTTTTCTGTACTGTGTAAAGTTTAACTAAAATTTGGGTACATGTTATATTGTGAATCATGACCATGATTAGACATGTGAATTTAGGCCTAAATTATAATTAGGCAAGATTTGTCGATGAAACCTTAAGGAATGTTTTAGATCTGTTATCTATTTACTCTGCTGAATTGCATAAACGGCTAAATATGTTGAAACGCCTAATCTGCTAAATTTGTTGAACTACCCAATCTGCTAAATATGTTATGTCGCCTAATCTGTTAAAACTGTTGAAAAGCTGGGTAATTATAATTTGTAAGATATGTTAATATGACTAATCTGCTGCGACTTGAGAAGAAGTCAAATCTGTTAAATGGACATAAGTAGCCTGATATCTGTATAATTTGTAATTGAATAAATTGGCTATAATAAGAATGCTGAGACACGAGGTTAGACTCATGTTTGCGGTAGAAGCCTGCCCGGACCCAACCGGCCTAACCAGCAACCGCAAACTGTCAGTCTAATGTGAGAGGTCGTAGGCATAACTAGGATATGCTTAGACACGAGGTTAGGTCCGGCTTGTGGTAGAAGTCTGCCCGGAACCGCCCGGCACATCCAGCGGCCACAAGCTAGCGACCTAATGTGAGAGGTCTGTGCATTAATAATTAGTTAATGCAAATCTGGGATAAGTATGTTGTCTAAAACGTGTTGGGTTAAACCACTTGGACTAATGAATTTAATAAACCCGTTTCATGAATTTGTAGGCCAATACAAAGTTAGAAAATTTGTAAGTCTTATAAATCTATATATTTGATCCGTTAGTCTGAATACTTGATTAACTTGATTGCCTGATTTGTGAATTAGTTAATCTGAACTCTGTGTGTCTGAAACTTGCAAACAAGCTAATCTGAAATCTGTTAGTCTGGGGACACAAGCTTAGGAGGGGAAAATACTTGTGTCATCTGTTGTTTGGGACCCATATTAGTCAGTAACCCTTTCTGGTATCAAAACTATGACCCAAAAGTAGGTAGGGTCCGGGCACGCTTACTGAACTAATTATAAGCAGTTCATACTGATAATGGTGAGGGGTGTGGATGGTGCGTTCCAACCGGATCATGTGCGTGCATGGATCCCGGTCTGCCTCTGAGGATGTAAGACGTCGTGAAAACTGTAAATAGGTCCGTGTCAATTCAAAGGTTGCCACTTTTGGGAATGATACACCCTTCTGTGGGGCTGGCACAGGGTATTTATGTATTAGGCAGCCGATCGCATGGGGTAGGATTTAGGGTACACTTAGTTTTGTTTGTTTCTGTGGGGTACCGTCTGTTTCTGTTAGGTGGTAACACCTGTCTGTTTCTGCGTGGTACCGTCTGTTGGGGTGGTAAAGGCCCATTTACTAGTGTACACCTAATTCTAACATTCTGTTTATGTACTATCTGTCTGTTAGGGTGGTAAAGGCCCATTATTAGTATTTTGCTTCGTACCTTTTATCTGTTGGGGTGGTAAAAGCCCATTTCTAGTATTTTATCTCTGTATGGATTATTCTGCTCCGTTCTGTTTCAGTTTAGACATTAGGATAAAACCTAACCCCGTTATACTAGTCTTAGTGCAGAGAAGTGAAAAGTAATAGCTTATATCATCCTGTTTCTCTGGTTAACTTAAAGTATATCTGTTTCTCCTGTTGATGTAATCTCTCATCCATCTTTATTTTCATGTCATGTTATTATTATCTGTTCATAACTGAAAATCACTGGACTTGCCAGACTTTTTGTCTGACCCTTGTTGTTTCGCCTCTTTTCTTCCGTTTCCCCCCTAGGTTTTCGAGGAGGGAATACTCTAGCTTGATCCAGATTTCTTCCGCTTAAAGTGCTTAAAGTATGGCTTATATTCTTCTGTGGGGATTATGATTTTAAAGTTTTGCACTCTGATGGTTTTTGAACAAGGCTGATATATATGTACTTGATCTTTTTGTATTGTGATTTAGAAAGTTGTAATCAAACTTGTTCTGCTTTTGTTGTAATAAAGTTATAAATTTTCAAGTACTACTATCTGTCTTGTAATATTCTGTTCTGTGTACTCATAATGCTCCACCAAAGTTAAGGCATTCCCCTTTTAAGTGACCTTAACGGAGGTGGGGGGTTACACTTGGTATCAGAGCTGAAGGTTACCAGAATAGGTAAAAGTTTTCGAAAACTATTTTCAAAAAGATTTTAAAAGGAAGTATTTTCAAAAAGAAATTTATTTTGAAACACATAATCCCCAAGAGCCGTATATCTATCTTCTGATTCTCTGTTTTGAGACCCTTTCTTTTTCCATTCTGAATCTCTTCCTCCGCGTTTAGATGCTTTTCCTAAGATATGTAAGGACTTCCGTGCGATGGGTGGAAAACCGCTTTATGGGACAGAGACGTTTGTCAAGGCTAGAAATTGGCTGGAGGAAGTGGAGGACTTGTTTGAATCTTTAGGATAGAGATAGGAAAATTTCCGTAGAAGATTTAATTTCCTTATCTGATCTTTGAGTAGAAATCTTTCTGACTTCGACATTTTGATTCTATAATTGAGTCTCTGCACTTTAATACTAGTCATGTTTCTGATCTGGTTATAGTCTCAAACCCCATAGGGGTTATGACTCATCTGTTTGTGATAAATTGGGGTTTGAGGGTATCTGTGTTGGGCGTTAGGTTGGCTATGACACATACATTCTGGGTTTTTATCATGCTTAGTTTCCTAAGAATCAGTTGGGAACCTGATCTGTACTCGTAGTCTGTAAGTATCTGAATATTTCTGATAAGGTTAAGAATTCCTGTTTAGACATAGTCTAAAGAGGATAATCCTCTGGGTGTCAATATGATGTTGATTTCAGTCTTCGGAGTTGATACTTAGGGGAATCACTCCCTCCACCAATGTCTAATGGGAACCGAGTTTTTGTTTTATCTGTACTCGCTTCCATCACTCGACTGTATCCTATTGATCGAGTCTTCGACCTATAGATAGGAATTCTATGGATGTAAACATGTGTTTGAGACATGTTATGTTTGATGGTTGCAAGTGAATGCAAGTGGTTGCTAGTGGTTGCTCATGGATGCATATACACACACTAGGCACTAGATCGGCTCAAAAATACTCTCATACTGCATATGGATGTGTGAGCATTTTAAATTTTTGTGGATGCAAAATGGTCGACTCGTCACATGGATGTTGCATATGAATGAATGGTTGTCACTCATATAGAAATAATATGTATAAGTAAGGTTCTATTTCATACATGTTGGACTCATGGCACTGACATATTTCGCATTAAGGAGGTCAACTGAATCAGTAGACCGCCTAATCTTTGCATTAGATAAGGAACATATACACACACTTTTGCATATGTTCATACAACGTTAGAAATCTCTTAAGGACATTGGATGCCTGTGATTGATGATTGAGTAGATCGACGATTGGATGGTAGGATACATTCTTCTTAACTTGAAGATTTCGAGGATGAAATCCTTTAAGGAGGGGAGAATGTAACAACCCGAATTTTTAATAATGTGTTGTTAACCGGCCTTTTGGTCCGGTCACCAAATGTACACCAGACACGCTCAATTCCACTCATCGCGTGAAGCCAAGGCCAAGGGCGAAACGTAGGAAATCCGGGAGAAAGCCCAAAGGAGTCGCACCAACGAAGCCGCGCCGCCTCCTCCAAAAAACCCCTTCGCACCTGTCAAGGTGCGAAATTTCGCACCTCCAAGGTGCAAATTTCGCACCTTGAAGGTACGAAATTTCGTACCCATAGGTACGAAATTTCGTACCTGCAAGGTTCGAAATTTCGAACCTTGAGAGGTTCGAAATTTCGAACCTTGCCCAGGTTTGAAATTTTAGTGGCCGCGAAGGGGGGTTCGAAATTCCTGTATATGGTCCCCATTTCTACCTACTCCTACCAAACCCCTACCTAACCACTTCCTATAAATACCCCCTACCTCACACTTCAAAGGGGAGAGATTCTTGAGCTTAGAGACCTCCATAAAGCTCCACTAATGACATCTCCACTTTGAGGAAGAAGAAGGGCAAACTTGTCCATTTTACTGTTTCTTGTAAACATGGCTATTTTGCATAGTAGTCCATATATGTAATGAGAGGATCTCAACCTTCTAATCTTTCAAGTGATTAATAAAATCCATACAACTCTTCAAAGTGGACGTAGGCCCTCACTGAGGCCGAACCACTGTAAATTCCTTGTGTCATTTACCGCTTGTGTGTTATTTCTTTTTACATAATATGTCTTGTCTGTGCGACCATATTATATATTCCTAGTAATACGGAATCTTTGGTGTTTACGACATTTTTGGTCGTCAACATTTGGTGCTTTCACTGAGAGAACTCGGACATTGCGTCTTTCTTTCGCCTTACCATCTCGACTTCGACGAGCTTAGGGTTCCTTGCCTAACCCGCCGTCGGGCCCGCTTACGATGGTAAAAAAGTCAAAGAAAGCGATAATCGGCTTACTAGCCGCAGCCGAGGCCGGTCCATCTAATCCTCCCCCACCGGCAAATTTCCCGGTAACCAATGACAACGAACCTCCCGTTGTGGACCCCGAAGCACCCGTAACACAAGCGCAAATCCGTACGCTCAATGAAAGGTACGAGAACATGGCGGTCGAGCTTAACCAAGCACTAAGGAGTAACATCGACCTAATGCGACAACTCCAAGAAAGTCAGCACGATGTTGCTCGACTACGACTAGCTCAGAACAACGCCCGACCTCGACCGCCAACATCGGAAACTTCCTCTCCGAGACAAGGGGCCCTCACCAACAAAGGAGGTTTAGACTTATCAATAACATCGCCGTCCGAACAAATGCCCTCGACGATGGTAATGGGCATGCCAACGGCAACGGTAACAGCGATCGAACTACCGTCACCTATAGCGGAGGCACCCAACCTCGGGACCGCACTCGTTTAATCATTGATGACGGACCCCCTCCTACTAATCAACCTCTTCCTCGACAAGATCCAATGGCCGCCCATCGAAACAACGATCCAACCCCCATGGCGGCCTAAGCCTATCCCGAGCAAGACCCGCGCCCCCCATACCCTCGGGCATACGCGGATCCAACCTTAAACATCGAGGACTCGGAAGGTAATAGCCCGGACATCCATCATAGAAGATGTCCCCGAACCCGGACTCCGGAACCTCGCCAAAACCCATGGGTTCCGATGGCGGACCCTCACCCAACCTACCTTCCTGACATGGTCCGAAGGATAATGAGGGACATGCGAAGGAATGTGCATGAACCATAGGAAGCGCGCATTAGGCGCAACCCTTTCACTCGAAGGGTAAACGAAGCTGAATGGCCGCGACGATTCAGCATGCCACAAATGCCGCTCTACGACAGTACCACCGATCCCTGTGCTTTCTTAAACCGCTATGAGTGGCAAATGGACTCAAGCAGGGGTGATGATCTAGTCAAGTGCAAATGCTTTCCAGTTTTACTTTCACGGACCGCCTTATTATGGTTCTCTCGCCTCCCGATCGACTCCATGAACAACTTCAGCCAGTTAGTCACGCAATTAGTGAAGCAGTTCCGCATGCACATCCCAACTCCGAAGAACGCCCTCGCCCTCTCCAACCTATACCAAGGGCCCGCAGAGTCACTCAAGAGTTACCTTTCTAGGTTCAATGAAGCCCTCGCCGAGGTCGAGGATCCAGAGCAGCGCACTATACTGTTCCAACTAGCCAAGGGCATCCTTCCAACTTCGGAATTTGGGGCATGGATTGACCGAAAACAACCAAAGAACCTCGACGACTTCTATGAGAAGGCGGGGCAATTCCTGTGCCAAGAAGAAGCGAGTCGCAACCGCGTCAGCGAAACCACTCGTCCCAACTTCCCCCGAGCGGGTACCGCTAACAACCAACATAGGGCCGAGAAATAGAGGGCCCCTCTAACCTGAATACAGGAGCAGCACCCCTCAGACAAAAGCCAAACACAGGGGGGCAAGGTGGCTGAGCCACCAACCAGGCACAAGAAGATCCGAGGAAGCCCGGCCCCTACCAGTCTTATGAGACTTATACACCGCTAAATGAGGATCCTAAAACTATCTATCTGGAGACGTGTAACACTCTGCCATATAAAAAGCCCCGAGTTAGGGAATCCACAGAATCAGAAAAGAGCTCAGGAAAATACTGTCAATATCATGACATGTATGGCCACAACACAAATGAGTGCCGCCAGCTAAAGGACGCAATCGAGAAACTCATTCGGGAAAAGCGACTCGAGCAGTACGTCCAAGAACCCTTTCCTCCTGAAGCTAATCCTATGTCCTCAGTGCCCGCTCTGCAAACAGCCGCTAAGGCGGCCCCAGGACCATCAAATGCGAGGCGGGGCATCGTGATCAATACCATTTGTGGCGGACTAGGACCCACGCACGACAGCTTCCAAAAAATGGAAGAATATGTGGGCTCCATTAAGCATGCAACCCACGAGCCTTGCTCTGATCCAGATGACTCTATCCCGGCCAAGCTTCAGAAAACCATGCAGGACAGCATCACCTTCAACGGGAGGGAGTCCCCAGGGATTGACATCCCAACCACCGATCCTTTGGTAATCACCGCCCAAATCGGTGCTGCAACCGTCCGAAAAATATTGGTTGACTCGGGGAGCTCAGTCAATATTATCTTCAAAGCCGCTTACGATCAGATGAGGTTGGAGGCAAGAGATCTCAAACCATTCCGCTCCACGATCCACGGCTTCAATGGAGCGTCCAACTGCCCAGTCGGAGTCATCGACCTACCTGTCGAGCTCGGCATAGGAGATCGAAGTCGGGTCCGCATCCTCACCTTCGTGGTCATCGATATCACCTCACCGTACAACGCCTTTATTGGGCGTCCATTCCTCACTGAGTTCCATGTATGCTTGTCACCATGGTCCCACCTTGTGAAGTTTCCAACAGAGAACGGGATCGGAACAGTCAGAGGAGATCAAGTTAACGTTAGAGAATGCAACGCAATAGAATGGAAGAACGCGTGCAACAAGGACAAGGGCAAAGCAACGCCCATGACCTTTTGCGCCAAAACCATCTCCGCATAGCAGCCAGCGGCGTCTGGGCCATGGATCATAAGGCATTCCCGTCTTTCCGACAGCCTTGATCCAAGGAAAAACGAAGAATCTGAATGGGAAAGGCCAACTCCGGTCGGGCCCACCATAGATGTGCCCGTCAGTGCCTCTAACCCGCCACGGGTATTGAAGATAGGGTCAGACCTCCATCCAGCAATCAGAGACGACCTGATAGACTTCTTGAAGGCTAACCTAGACGTATTCGCATGGACTCACTCCGACATGAAAGGCATAAATCTGGCAATCACCTGTCATTCCTTAAGCCTAGACCTCAGCATCCCACCAGTTAAACAAAAGCACCGCTTCCTAGGACCCGACCGGTCCAGAGCACTTGAAGAAGAAGTAGATTGCCTCCTGAAAAATAACTTCATTCGTGAGGCCACCTACCCCGAATGGGTGTCCAACCCGATCCTAGTCAAGAAGGCTAATGGCAAGTGGCGAACATGTGTCGACTTCTCGGATCTGAACAAGGCATGCCCCAAGGACAACTTCCCACTCCCGAAGATTGACCAATTGGTCGACTTTACTGCCGGGTACCAATTGCTGTCCTTCATGGACGCTTACTCCGGTTACAACCAGATCCCGATGGACCCTCACGACCTAGACGATACTTCCTTCATAACTGACCGCGGACTTTACTGCTACCGTGTCATGCCCTTCGGTCTTAAAAATGCCGGTGCCACCTATCAGCGAATGGTCAATCGCCTATTCAAGAATCAAATCGGTAGATCCATAGAAGTTTACGTGGACGACATGCTAGTCAAATCAAAAGCATCAAGCAACCACGTCCACGACCTCTCCGAAATGGTCAATGTCCTCTGCCAGTACGACATGAAACTGAACCCCCTAAAGTGCTCCTTTGGTGTCGCCTCAGGAAAGTTTCTAGGTTTCATCGTCAACGCGCGGGGCATTGAGGCTAACCCCGAAAAAATCCAAGCTATTCGGGACATCCATGTCCCGTAGAACATCAAAGACGTTCAAAGTCTGAACGGAAAGGTCGCCGCTCTAAGCCGTTTCATCTCAAGGGCCACCGACAAGTGCATATCATTCTTCGATTTAGTTCGAAGGTGGAAGCGCAACTTCAATTGAACCCCGAATGCGTCTCCGCATTCAAAGAACTCCTCGAACACTTAGAGCGACCGCTCATCTTATCTAAGCCAATAGACCACGAGGACTTATACCTTTATTTGGCTGTTTCTTCGCAGGCCATCAGCCCAGCTATGATACGGCTTGAAGATCGCATTCAACGGCCTGTCTACTACATCAGCAAACGACTGACGGGGGCAGAAAAGAACTACCCAAAGCTCGAGAAACTGGTATTCTGCTTACTCATCTCCTCTCGGAATCTCTGACCATTCGTCCAGGCCCATCCTGTCAAAGTCTTCACCGACCAACCACTACGCCCAGTCCTACAACGAGCTGAGGCATCTGGTCGGCTGCTAAAGTGGAGTATGGAACTCAGCTAGTTCGAGATAACATTCATTCCCCATCGATCCATTCTTGGAAAAGCCCTAGCCGACTTCATCGTAGAGTTTACCGCCCCCGAAGAAGCTTCTATGGAAGACACCGAGACCTCCCACAACACATGGAAGAAATTTGTGGATGGGTCCTCCAACGACAAGTGCTCGGGAGCCGGCATTGTGCTCATCTCTCCCGAAGGACGCTCGATCCACTACGCGCTAAGGCTAAATTTCCCCGCTACCAGCAACGATGGAGAGTATGAGGCACTCATAGCCGGCCTGAGAAGCGCTACCGAACTCAAGCTAAAGATTGTTCAGATTTACTCCGACTCCCACCTTGTCGTGCGCCAAGTGAAAGAGATATACCAAACAAAGGGGGAATGACTCGCCCGATACCTAGCCTAAGTCTAGGAACTGCTCACCTACTTTGACCATTTCACTATCGCTCACGTCCCGCGAGAACAAAATGAAAGGGCCGACTCTTTGGCCCGACTAGCAAGTTCCGAAGATCCACAATTATTGGGCTTTGCCCCCGTCGAGATACTCAACTTCCCTAGCACTAAGCCAACACCGGCCGACACGGCCATGTGCGTCGGGCCCGAGTTGGAGTCGTGGATGACACCGATCAAGACCTACCTACAGCAGGGGATCCTCCCCGCAGGCCGCAAAGAGAAGCGAGCGATCACCCGCCAGTCAGCCCGCTACCTCCTTATGGACGGGGTACTATATCGATGGGGCTTCTCTGTCCCCTTACTCAGATGTGTGACCCCAGGGGAAGCCGCCAAGATCTTGGCCAGCGTACACGAAGGAGAATGCGGGGATCACACCGGTGGTCAAACCATGGCCAGAAAGGTGCTCCGACACGGCTACTACTGGCCCACACTTGAACAAGACGCCATTGATTTTGCCCGCAAGTGCGACCAATGCCAACGCTTCTCAAAAATCCCGAGAGCCCCGCCAACAGAACTAACACAAATGACTAGCCCATGGCCATTCGCCATGTGGGGAATTGACATCATTGGGACTTTCCCATGGCCAGAGATGGGGCACGGTACGCCGTAGTCGCCATGGAATACTTCACTAAATGGGCCGAGGCCGAAGCCCTCGCCACCATTACCACCAAGAAAATGATCAACTTCGTGGTGCGCAACATCATTACCCGATACGGAGTCCCTTAGGCCTTTATTTCAGACAACGGTACTCAGTTCGAGAGCACATAATTCAAATCCTTATGTCAACACCACGACATCGAAAAGAGATTCTCGGCCGTGGCTCACCCCCAGACTAACGGACATGTCGAGGTAGTTAACAAAGTTGTCAAATCCATCATCAAGAAGCGCGTCGAGAAGGCCGGGGGCATCTGGGCTGAAGAACTTCCTTTAGCCCTATGGGCATATCGGACCACTCATAAGACAGCTACTGGGCACACTCCGTTCGCCCTCTCCTATGGAGCTGAAGCCGTCATCCCCATCGAGCTTGAGCTCCAATCCCATCGAGTCACTTTTTTTTACCCAAAGACCAACCGGGACTTGCTCATGGGATCCCTCGAATTGCTAGAAGGAAAAAGAAATGAAGCCGATCTTCGGGCGGAAGCCCAACGACAGCGAGTTGCCCGGTACTACAACTCTCGAGTGCGCCACAAGGACCTCAACATCGGAGACCTCGTCCTGAAGTGGGTCTTCCCACCTCCACCGGGCCTTGCACCTCGTTGGGAAGATCCGTACTCTATTACACGAAGGCTCAGTGACGGGACTTTCAAGCTAGAGACCGTGGACGGAGCCGAACTACCAAGGGCTTGGAACAACGAACATCTCCGCCGCTATTTCAAATAATTTAGCACATGGTTGTATGAGCTTTTTAGCGATGTTTTGTTTTCTTACAATTCAAGATATTGTAAAGGCTATTCATGCCAAACGTTGTTAATGAAAATGATGTTCAGCTTCCAACTTCCCTACTCTATGCTTACTCCTCGCGCGACATGATTGATTGATCCTAACAGCTCGCTTCCATGTAAATCACCGACAGCGGTATCATCCTCCAGTGCGGAGGATGACACTGCCATTCGGCCCGTGAGCCAAACTCGCAATCTACCTCCATTGGTAACGATCGACACCCCGAGAACGGGAGCCGGCTATGCCACTCGAGTCGCTGGCCCGCAGCGCGACCGAGTATAATTAACATCTAACTCGAACCTAGGCCTAGTGCCAAGGCCGAGATAAGTCGTTCAACCACACAACAGGCAGACGGGGCAATACAAACTCCCCCTGAACTACGGGAGTGGTCGAGCACTTGGCGCAGCACCAAGGCCGACCTTAAATCGTCACATCCCTGAAGCTCTCAAGGCTTAGGGGTAGCCCACGGCCACGGTCGGACCCTACGTGATGATGAATCAGGCTTTTCTTTCCCGGCGAACGACGGCGCCGGCGGGCTCGCCACAACCCGATGAACGACGGGAGAGCTGACACCGGACGGACCGCATAACGCGACATTACGCGCCTTCGCTACTCTTGAGGTTAACCCCGGGAAACCCAAGAAACAACAACAAGCGCTCTGGCCAGGCTTCACAAACTACGGGTCTCGTGAGCTGAGGGAGATCTACTAGAAGCCTGTGCACTATCTCGCCCCTCTAGGACCACGATCTAGAGTGTGGTACACTATCACACCCCCCGGGACAATCACCCCGGGTTTGCAGAACACACAATCACTTTTCTGTTAGGTGCAACGATAAGTATGTCTATGCAAGTACGGGATGCCCGAAAACATAGAAAGAACATCCGAACATTTAACAAAAAAACGTGATCTTTACTAATTCAAATTTCATTACAACACACACCTCACAACCCGGTACATTACTAATATCTTTTCTTTTACTGACAGGGTGTACATGCACACTGTGCCTCGAAAAACCAAAAGCGAGGGTCGAACTCGCGTAAACTAACGTCCTACACTACCAAAATAATCACTAAACTTATACTGCAGTAACTAACCATGATCATGTTTCTTCTTTCGGCCTTTATGTTTCTCCTTTGTAGATTCAGCGCTCGACGGATCATCCTTGGAGCGGTGCCTTTTCCTTCCAGACCCGCCTTTCCCGCTTCGGTCTTTATGGGTAGTAACTGACTCATGGGAAGCTGGGAGACCCTTCTCGTCCGCCCCGTCACTGCTAGAAATCTCAGTGACCTCGGCCGGGCCATTAGGGGGCAAGGTCGGAGGAGCACCACTAGCAGCGAGACCTACCACCGCAACACTCACCTCTGGAACGGGTTTCCCTTCCCGCCTAGCTTTCTCCTTGGTCTCCTTGGCAAGTCGGCAATCAATGAGCTTCTGGGACTTGGGATCTAGATCAACAGCCCCGGTTCCCTCAGGAGCATCAATGGCCCTTCGCCGGGCCTCCTTATCAGCCCGCTCCGAGTCAGCAGGTGCGACAACCCTCTCCACTGCGACCTCCACGGCCTGAGTAACGACCTCCCATCCAGATACATCGCCCTGCCTCGTGTCCACTCTCACCGGACCTCGGGCGGCCGCACTCAGCCCATCCACTTCCTCACCATCATCAAGGAGACCTCCATAAACACTCGAACTCAACCTCATCCCCGAAAAAGTATCAAGCTGATCTCCGCTCCTTCCAGGCTGCATCCACTCGGGTCTTAACCTAGACTCGTCCATTTGATGAATTAGGGAGGCAGGATCCTGTACCGCGGCCGACCAAGGAGTCGCTGGACAAGGAAAACACGGGTTGTTTGTCCATAAACACAAACACTGCATACTCTCCTGGAATTCGACACAAAGAGAATTTACCTCCGACCAGCAAAGGCGTAGCAGGAACGGAAGGGGCACCCGACACCGTGGGCAACGTAATCTCAATCTCCTCGGGTTCTAGCTGTTCGCGGCCATGCTCGGTCGGAACCGGAGACAGAATCACAGAACCAATCGCTGTACCCGACCCAGGCTCCGGCATCCTGTAGGAACTCCCTTCCATAAGATCCGCGACTACCATAAGACTGCCTGGCACCACTGATTTCCCATTCTCAGCGGTAAGCCTCTCCAACCTCTCTCTTTCCGCATCCTCAAGCAGTAGCCTCCTGCCCTCTTCCAACTTCTCTGGCTCCTCCTCAATCAGAAGGTAAGTAATAAGTTGTCTCTCATCCAAGGCCTCTACCCCGACTCCGCGTAAAGAAGCCTCATAGGGTACCAACCTTTCCCAAGTTTGGGCCAGCACACGGGAATAATCTCGCATCCAAGAAATTCCCCGGAATCTTAGGACTTTCACAAGCATGTCCTTAATGTATTCCTCCACAGACAACTGTGCTGGGTACTCTCCGTCGGCCCACTCATCCCTCAATCGCTCAACCTCTCTCTGGAGCTCTGTCTCCGACCCTTCTACAGAACCTCTCACATCCCGATGACTGGCTTCAGCCTCCTCCTTTTCCTTCCTCGTCGCCTCTAGCTCCCTCTTCAAGCGATCATTCTCTGCCAATAAGGCCTTGTTATCCTCTTGCAACAGGGAGACTTAGGCATTCTCCCTTTCCAAATCTATACAAGCCCGATCCACCTCGTCTTTCTCCCTCTTCAAAATCATGTTCTGGGTGGTCAGATCTGTGATGGTATCGGTAAACGCGGTACGGTCATCGTCGGCCTCTTTCTTGAGTGTCTCATACCCCTCTTTCAGCTTTGCTAACATAACCACAAGGTATATCAGTCTGTGTCAAGAGGTATAAACCAGAATAACTTCTAATAAACGGAGAGGGGGAAACTTACCAATCTCCGCATTCAGGTTGACAACCGAGTTTCTCTCAGCATCGATAGTCATCTGGCGATCGATAAGGTGCAGATTCTTTTTTCTAATCAGGTCTGATAAGTCATGACCATATCGAGTAAGCTCCCTGACTTGATAATATGTGGCCTCCACGTGTTCCCAAGCCTCTGCAGAGGATCTCTCGGGAGGCGGACGGAGGTCGGCAAGGGACGACAGCTCATCAAAATAAAATCGAGGGAAGTAACGCTCCAGGAATACTCTCTTCTCCTCAGGGAAGAGCGCTCGAATTTGGGTCGCCGACAAGGCCTGGGTCCTAATCATGGCCACCATATCTGGCCTCGGCTGAACAGACGGGGACTCTTCCCCCCTCGAAGTTTGAGTAGGAGCAAACGAAGCAGCAACGGGCAGATCTGAAGGTCTGTGACTCGGTCCTCCCTGGTCGAATCTCGAACCTCCCCTAGGCACCGGAACCGGAGGGGGAGGAGGAGGAGTTGTAGAAGAGTAAGGCCTGTCCTGGTGACGATCCCCGCGACTATGACTCCGTGGTGCTAGAACATCGCCATATAAGCTAGCTCCCTATTTAAAGGAACTGAGAAAAGGACTATCGGAACGACGACGGTCCCCGCGGCCCTGCCCTCCACTTCCTCTAGCCATATCACCTGTCAAAGAAAAGAAGCGAAGTCAGTCAAACAGTTCATACCAGCACTCTTCTATGCAATATGATGTGTATGAATGCATGTCCTAAGTGCTCTCTCAACAAACCAGATTGTTCGCCGGCCATGGGAGTCGTTCCCTCCGCGGTAAGGCCAAGTTCTTCCATACTAGCCGCGGCTGGCCATTGAGACCGAACCACGGGAATCGCGTCCAGCCCGGCAAATTGATCCGCCCCTTCAAGGGAGGCGGTAGCCTCCAGAGAAGTCACGGGAGAGTGAGGACTATCCAGCGCTTCCTCCCCTACCCCTACCATCAGAGGCTGGAGAGAAACATCAAGAAGCCCCGCATCTTGCGCAACCATCTCCTCGCTACCAGCCTGGCTACCTCCGACGCCTTCATAGAACTTAACATCCTTTTTTGGCTCAGACTGGGCAGGGGCTGGTTTTCTTTTCAAAGCAGAAGCGGGGGAGTCTCCCGTCCTTTTCTCATGCGGCACACCACTATCCACGATAGGCCTAGGAATGGTGGGACCAGTTGTAAGCAAACCAAAGCGCCGAAGGCAATCCTGGTCTACCACAGTGTCTGTCTTACGAGAAACTTCAGGGATAGATAGGAGGGCATCAAGGCGTTGCCGATACTCATCACTAGTAGGCGCCTCAGGATTTCCTGCCACAATCAGGATAGAGAGATGAGACACCAAACTCGATAGGATTTCCAAAATAAACCATGGGGAATTACTTCCTCTTAGCCATCTCCTCGCAAATCTAGGAGGGCATCGAACAAAGAACCAATCACGCTTGATAACAGACGGCCTGGGCCATTTACCAACAAAGATCCTCCGGCCAGGAGACGCTTTCAAAAACCACTGAGAGGACGACGCACCAGTCTATTGCCTGAAGTGAAAGAGATATCAGATTTCCTCCCCGGTGGGATCCCGGCGTAGAAACTCTCAAAAAAGAATACAAGTACCCAAGAGTGCCGAATAAGCATTCGGATGTAATTGGGAAGGAGCAATGCGGAAATGCAGCAGCATCTCCCGTATAAAATCGTTGGCCGGGGGCACGCACCCCGCAATACAGGCATGTCGATTTCAAGTAGTGAGTCCCTCAGGTGGAGCATGGGCCCTCTCACCCGATATGGGGGCACGAGCTTGTCCCTCTGGAATACCAAATCGTATCGATAACTTGTTGACTGTCGAAGCATCCAGACGCGAAGGTACCGAATTGGGTGGATTGTCTAAAATAACCGCATCCGGTAACATATCAGGAGCCATGGGAACAATCGGATCGGCACCCTCCATAACATCCATGTTATCCATCTCGGCGCGTACTACTGGAGAGTGAAGCCTTTCAGCGCGATCCCCGTGTTCCGACGCCTCGGGAGAGCTTTTCGACTGGGAAGGAACCGATCCCTCAGCAATCGCGAACTCACTGCTTTCGGAGCTAGTGCTACTCGTAGAGCCAGAAGTATCAGAAGATGAGGGGGAAGACTCGGGTTCCAAAATTTTTCCAGCTTGCGACCTTGTCCGCATGGCTCGCTATACTTCAATACACCAGTGTTAGACAACTCAACAAAGTAACCTGTGCCCCTCGTGTCGCTAAACACTTAACAAGTGTGTGAAGTACCGTGCAAAGAATGATAACAGTCCGGATATACGCTCTATTTTATGTGCAGATTTTAAGCTCCTACTCATGCGATTAACGACACTTAGTTTGCGCGTGCAACCAAGCGGGCAAAGTATAAGTACGAGGGCAGACAGTCAGGAAGTCGAATTCAAAATCCATCAAGGACGGTATCTGGGCTCAAACTCGGACGCCCCTGAGTCCGAATAGGGATCCGGACATCTCGAACCAAGGAGTTTCGAAAATTCGAACCACCATGGTTCGAATTTTCGAACCTCGGTGGTTCGAAAATACGAACCCTGGGGACTCGAATATTCGAACCCCAAGGCTCGAAAGTTCGAACCCCGAGGCTTGAAGTTTGGAACCCCTGGGTTTCGAAAGTTTCGAACCCAGCTGGGCTCGAGAATTTCGAGCCGGCCGGGTTCGAACCTTCGAACCCCATGGGGTTCGAACCTTCGAACCCTCCTCGGCTCGATAATTTCGAGCCCTCTAGGTTCGAATCTCCAAACTTCGCGCCTCAATGCAGGGGCCTCGACCTCCCTTCTCCCTTCCCTCCGTCGACCAAGTTTGTTACCTAAAGGCAAAGTCTTCTTTGATCAAACTGTGCTAGGTTCGAAATTCTGGAGATGGCGCGAGATAGAAAAAAGTGAAGGGGGCCTATTTATAATAAAAAGAAAGAAGTCCCTTCGTATTCCGCCACAAGGCTTGAAATTTCGAGCCTTGAGGTTCGAAATTTCGAACCACCCCGGTTCGAAATTTCGAACCTCGCGCTTCGAAACTTCGAGCCACCAGGGGCTCGAAATTTCGAACCATCGTTGTTCGAAATTTCGAACCCACAAGGTTCGAAATTTCGAACCCCTTGGGTACGAAATTTCGAGCCTTCCTAAAAACTAAAAATAAAAAAGAGACGAGCAATATGCTTCTTCCCTTCCGTCATGCTCATGAATGCCTGCATCCCGCAACACGTCAGTGGCCAAAAAGGAGCAATTCCGACGCCATGCGAACGCGGGGCAACGCGAGCATGACGTCAAACCACCAGCGACTCGCCTACGGATGAGTCTGCTGACTAACATGTCTTTTTCTATAATCTGCAGGATAAATTCGCAGCCCAACGGTCCTCTCAACTTTCATTCCGAAGCACATCATGCCACGCCAAGACATACTTCGGGGGGAATATGTTAACCGGCCTTTTGGTCCGGTCACCAAAAGTACACCAGACACGCTCAATTCCACTCATCGCGTGAAGCCAAGTCCATGGGCGAAACGTAGGAAATCCGGGAGAAAGACCAAAGGAGTCGCACCAACGAAGCCTCGCCGCCTCCTCCAAAAACCCCCCTTCGCACCTGTCAAGGTGCGAAATTTCGCACCTCTAAGGTGCGAAATTTCGTACCCACAGGTACGAAATTTCATACCTGCAAGGTTTGAAATTTCGAACCTTGAGAGGTTAACCTTGCCCAGGTTCGAAATTTTAGTGGCCACGAGAGGGGGGTTCGAAATTCCTGTAGATGGCCCCCATTTCTACCTACTCCTACCTAACCCCTACCTAACCACTTCCTATAAATACCCCCTACCTCACACTTCAAAGGGGAGAGATTCTTGAGCTTAGAGACCTCCATAAAGCTCCACTAATGGCATCTCCTCTTTGAGGAAGAAGATGGGCAAACTTGTCCATTTTACTATTTCTTGTAAACATGGCTATTTTGCGTAATAGTCCATATATGTAATGAGAGGATCTCAACCTTGTAATCTTTCAAGTGATTAATAAAATCCATACAACTCTTCAAAGTGAACGTAGGCCCTCACTGAGGCCGAACCACTATAAATTCCTTGTGTCATTTACCGCTTATGTGTTATTTATTTTTACATAATATGTCTTGTCTGTGCGACCATATTATATATTCCTAGTAATACGGAATCTTTGGGGTTTACGACATTTTTGGTCGTCAACACGTGTTATAACCATAAATCAAGGCAGAATTAAATTTTAATATAAGAATCAAGGAAACAGGTGTCGCCCTTGCGTTCATCTTGAAATTCTACATGAAATCAAGTCCGAGTTTTCAAAAATCGGAGTTCGTATGACCAAGTTATGACCCTCCGAAGTTTCAAGAATTTTCAGAATAAAAAACAGCTCGAAATTCGAATTCGAATTTCGAATTCAAACTCAAAAGCGGGCTGGGCGGGAAATTTCCCGCCCAGGCCCCAGGTCGACTGGGTGGTCGACTGGGTAGTCGACCTACCCCTGAACAGGTCGACTGGGTAGTCGACCATAGTGTCGACCCTATGGTCGACCTGGGGGTCGACCTCCCTGGTCGGCCTGAGTGCGACTACTTTGCTCTGTGAGTCAGTTTGAGGGCCTGTGACGAATTTCAGTGGTTCATATCAGTTCTAGGGTTAATCCTAAGGCCTAAACTAGTTCCTACTCCTATATAAACACCCTAAGATTTAACCTTATTCACCACAAATCATTCTAACATCGTTATGCTGCTGAGTCTCCTCTTGAACCATGGCCGCCGCCTCAAATTAAAATCTTAAGCATCCAAACTAGATCTGCATCAAAGAGCAATGTTTCTACAACAAATCAAGAGAATAGATCAAAGTTTAGAGCTACAACAGTTTATTATCCTTTCCTAAACCACGCAAGGCAAGTGCAGTTATTTTCCGATATAAACGTTAATTATGATTGTGACATGAATTGTAATTCTGAATCTGAGGTTATGTCTGTTCTGTTCTGTTTTGATCTATCTTATTCTTTATACCTTTCTTCTTTCTGTTCTATAGCCAGGCTACCATGAGCCTGCACCCAATCTCATAAGAGATTAACGCACAAACGATAAACCTTCGGACAAATAATGATTGGTGACATAATTGGATATGACTAATCTGTGACTGGTTTAAGTAAAAAGGGACATAGGTTGTAAACTAGATTTAGATCTATGCATATTCTGTGATTTGGAAGAAAAGAGACCATTGTATGTTAACATATGGCTTGAGACTTTGGACATAGCACATATCTTGAATTAAGATCTGATTCTGAGATGTTATAGTTTAAAGATCTGGATGTTTGGGCATGTTTTTATATATATATATTGATTCATGACTTGAAAAGCGGATATGCGACTTAGGCGCAAAGACCTATACTAAAATAGGATAACTGTTAATACACGCCTAAAGATGGAATTGTGGATATTTAGCAACAAAGGCTATAATTTGGTATAATTCATATTCTGCAACATGATTTGGTCTTTTTCCGTACTTTGTAAAGTTTAACTAAAATTTGGGTACATGTTATATTGTGAATCAGGACCATGATTAGACATGTGAATTTAGGCCTAAATTATAATTAGGCAAGATTTGTCGATGAAACCTTAAGGAATGTTTCAGATCTGTTATCTGTTTAATCTGTTGAATTGCATAAACTGCTAAATATGTTGAAACGCCTAATCTGCTAAATTTGTTGAACTGCCCAATCTGCTAAATATGTTATGTCGCCTAATCTGTTAAATCTGTTGAAAAGCTGGGCAATTGTAATTTGTAAGATATGTTAATATGACTAATCTGCTGTGACTTGAGAAGAAGTCAAATCTGTTAAATGGACATAAGTAGCCTGATATCTGTATAATTTGTGATTGAATAAATTGGCTATAATAAGAATGCTGAGACACGAGGTTAGACTCATGTTTGCGGTAGAATCCTGCCCGGACCCAACCGCCCTAACCGGCAACCGCAAACTGTCAGTCTAATGTGAGAGGTCGTAGGCTTAACTAGGATATGCTTAGACACGAGGTTAGGTCCGATTTGTGGCAGAAGTCTGCCCGGAACCGCCCGGCACATCCAGCGGCCACAAGCTAGCGACCTAATGTGAGAGATCTGTGAATTAATAATTAGTTAATGCAAATATGGGATAAATATGTTGTCTAAAATGTGTTGGGTTAAACCACTTGGACTAATGAATTTAATAAACCCGTTTCATGAATCTGTAGGCCAATACAAAGTTAGAAAATCTGCATGTCTATTAAATCTGTATATTTGATCCATTAGTCTGAATACTTGATTAACTTGATTGCCTGATCTGTGAATTAGTTAATCTGAACTTTGTGTGTCTGAAACTTGTAAACAAGCTAATCTGAAATCTGTTAGTCTGGGGACACAAGGTTAGGAGGGGAAAATACTTGTGTCATCTATTGTTTGGGTCCCATATTAGTCAGTAACCCTTTCTGGTATCAAAACTATGACCCAACAGTAGGTAGGGTCCGGGCACGCTTACTGAACTAATTATGAGAGGTTCATTCTGATAATGGTGAGGGGTGTTGATGGTGCGTTCCAACCGGGTCATGTGCGTGCATGGATCCCGGTCTTCCTCTGAGGATGTAAGACGCCATGACATCTGTAAATAGGTCTGTGTCAATTCAAAGGTTGCCACTTTTGGGAATGATACACCCTTCTGTGGGGCTGGCACAGGGTATTTATGTATTAGGGAGCCGATCACATGGGATAGGATTTAGGGTACACTTAGTTCTGTCTGTTTCTGTGGGGTACCGTCTGTTTGTATTAGGTGGTAACACCTGTTTTTTTCTGCGTGGTACCGTCTGTTGGGGTGGTAAAGGCCCATTTACTAGTGTACACCTAATTCTAACATTCTGTTTCTGTACTATTTGTCTGTTAGGGTGGTAAAGGCCCATTATTAGTATTCTGCTTCTGTACCTTTTATCTGTTGGGGTGGTAAAAGCCCATTTCTAGTATTCTATCTCTGTATGGATTATTCTGCTCAGTTTTGTTTCAGTTTAGACATTAGGGTAACACCTAACCCCGTTATACTAGTCTTAGTGCAGAGAAGATAAAAGTAATAGCTTATATCATCCTGTTTCTCCGGTTAACTTAAAGTATATCTGTTGCTCCTGTTGATGTAATCTCTCATCTAGCATTATTTTCATGTCATGTTATTATTATCTGTTCATAACTGAAAATCACTGGACTAGCCAGACTTTTTGTTTGACCCTTGTTGTTTCGC
Organism: Allium sativum; assembly: GCA_030737875.1. Taxonomy (NCBI): domain Eukaryota; kingdom Viridiplantae; phylum Streptophyta; class Magnoliopsida; order Asparagales; family Amaryllidaceae; genus Allium; species Allium sativum. The sequence continues at coordinate 846,411,951 of CM060921.1, read as the reverse complement.
CTCTTTTCTTCCGTTTCCCCCTCAGGTTTTCGAGGAGGGAATACTCTAGCTTGATCCAGATTTCTTCCGCTCAAAGTGCTTAAAGTATGGCTTATATTCTTCTGTGGGGATTATGATTTTAAAGTTTTGCACTCTGATGGTTTTTGAACAAGGCTTATATATATGTACTTGAGCTTTTTGTATTGTGATTTAGAAAGTTGTAATCAAACTTGTTCTGCTTTTGTTGTAATAAAGTTATAAATTTTCAAGTACTACTATTTGTCTTGAGGTGCAACATCCGTTTGAAAATCCAAGATTGCACTGTATGACTTTTGAAAACTCATTTATAGGGATGAAATAGAAATATAACATGGTAAATCATATTCCAAAATGTAGTAAATCGAGCCGGGGCTAGTCCACGATCAAGGGGGTCGAGCCAATCAAAAATGTCACCAATTCCAAAATCAAAGTTCTGCGCGCGTTCACGGAAACGGGAGTAACTTCCAATCCGTAAGTCCGTTTTGCCCAAACAAAAGCTCCACCTCAAGCTAGGTCAGAGGGCTACAAGAGTTATAGAGTATTTCTTCGTAATTAATACTTTCGGGCCTAAAAGAGGTCGTCTAATAGGAGTTTCGGGCATGTTTATGTTGATGTTGCGATTTCGACCAAATCGCTCTGTGATGTTCTCAGTACCTAAGCGCATCGCTTATTTTGATTTTCCATATGTGATAGCTTTGACCAAAAAGTGTGTCAACAAACTGGTTATGTTTCTAGTCACTCGAAATAAAAACAAAGTTAGGGTTGGTGGAACAACCCATGTCTGTTGGGTTCAACATCGACGTCTTGAGGTGCAACATCAGTTTGAAAATCCAAGATTGCACGGTATGACTTTTGAAAACTCATTTATGGGGATGAAATCGAAATATAACATGATGCATCATATTTCAAAATATAGTGAATCGAGTTATGACCACGGTCAAACCCCCTTTGACCAACAAAACAACATATGAAAAATTGAGCTAAAAAAGCTTTCGATGTTCCCAAATGTCATTAAGATTGAATTTCTTCGTTACGGAACGAAGATGAGATGGGTGGAACCTATTAGTCCTATAGATCTATGAAAGAGCTTCGTTTTGACTAGTTATGGTTCTTGTAACTAAAAATGGACACAAAGTTATGGTTGGCGGAACAACCCACGTCTTTTGGGTGCAACATCGAAGTCTTGAGGTGCAACATCCGTTTGAAAATCCAAGATTGCACTGCATGACTTTTGAGAACTCGTTTATGGGGATGAAATAGAAATATAACATGGTGCGTCATATTTCAAAATATAGTAAATCGAATTATGACCACGGTCAAACCACGTTTGACCAACAAAACAACATATGAAAAATTGAGCTAAAAAAACTTTCGATGTTCCCAAATGTTATTTAGATTGAATTTCATGGTTACCGGACTAAGATGAGATGTGTGGAACCTATTAGTCCTATAGATCTATGAGAGAGCTTCGTTTTGACTGGTTATGGCTCTTGTAACTAAAAATGGACACAAAGTTATGGTTTGGGGAACGACCCACGTCTTTTGGGTGCAACATCGACGTCTTGAGGTGCAATATCCGTTTGAAAATCCAAGATTGCACGGCATGACGTTTGAAAACTCGTTTACGAGGATGAAATAGAAATATAATATGGTGCATCATAATTTAAAAATAGTAAATCGAATTATGACCACGGTCAAACCCCGTTTGACCAACAATACGACATATGAAAAATTGAGCTAAAAAAGCTTTCGATGTTCCCAAATGTCATTAAGATTGAATTTCTTGTTTACCGAACTAAGATGAGATGGGTGGAACCTGTTAGTCCTATAGATCCATGAGAGAGCTTCGTTTTGACTGATTATGGTTCTTGTAACTAAAAATGGACACAAAGTTATGGTTGGCAGAACAACCCACGTCTTTTGGGTGCAACATCAAAGTCTTGAGGTGCAACATCAATTTGAAAATCCAAGATTGCACTGCATGACTTTTGAAAACTCGTTTATGGGGATGAAATAGAAATATAACATGGTGCATCATATTTCAATATATAGTAAATCGAATTATGACCACGGTCAAACCCCCTTTGACCAACAAAACAACATATGAAAAATTGAGCTAAAAAAGCTTTTGATGTCCCCAAATGTCATTAAGGTTGAATTTTTTGGTTACCAAACTAAGATGAGATTGGTGGAACCTATTAGTCCTATAGATCTATGAGAGAGCTTCGGTTTGACTGGTTATGTTTCTTGTAACTAAAAATGGACACAAAGTTATGGTTGGTGGAACAACCCATGTCTTTTGGGTGCAACATCAAAGTCTTGAGGTGCAACATCCATTTGAAAATCCAAGATTGCACTGCATGACTTTTGAAAACTCGTTTATGGGGATGAAATAGAAATATAACATGGTGCATCATATTTCCAAATAAAGTAAATCGAATTATAACCACAGTCAAAACCCCCTTTGACCAACAAAACAACATATGAAAAATTGAGCTAAAAAAGCTTTCGATGTTCCCAAATGTCATTAAGATTGAATTTCTTGGTTGCTAAACGAAGATGAGATAGGTGGAACCTATTAGTCCTATAGATCTATGAGAGTGCTTCGCTTTGACTGGTTATGGTTCTTGTAACTAAAAATGGACACAAAGTTATGGTTGGTGGAACAACCCACGTCTGTTGGGTGCAACATCGAAGTCTTTAGGTGCAACATCCGTTTGAAAATTCAAGATTGCACTGTATGACTTTTGACAACTCGTTTATGGGGATGAAATACAATTATAACATGGTGCATCGTATTTCAAAATATAGTAAATCGAATTATGACCACGGTCAAACCCCTTTGACCAACAAAACAACATATGAAAAATTAAGCTAAAAAAGCTTTCGATGTTCGCAAATGTCATTAAGATTGAATTTCTTGGTTCCGAAGCAAGATGAGATGGGTTGAACCTATTACTCCTATAAACCTATGAGAGAGCTTCGTTTTGACTGGTAATGGTTCTTGTAACTAAAAATGGACACAAAGTTATGGTTGGTGGAACAACCCATGTCTTTTGGGTGCAACATCGAAGTCTTGAGGTGCAACATCCGTTTGAAAATCCAAGATTGCACTGTATGACTTTTGAAAACTCATTTATAGGGATGAAATAGAAATATAACATGGTAAATCATATTCCAAAATGTAGTAAATCGAGCCGGGGCTAGTCCACGATCCAGGGGGGCGAGCCAATAAAAAATGTCACCAATTCCAAAATCCAAGTTCTGCGCGCTTTCACGGAAACAGGAGTAACTTCGAATTTGTAAGTCCGTTTTGCCCAAACGAAAGCTCCACCGGAAGCTAAGTCAGAGGGCTACAAGAGTTACAGAATATTGCTTCGTAATTGATAATTTCGAGCCCAAAAGAGGTCGTCTAATAGGAGTTTCGGGCATGTTTATGTTGATATTGCGATTTCGACCAAATCGCTTTATGATGTTCTCAGTTCCTGAGTGCGTTGCTTATTTAGATTTTCTATATGTGATAGCTTTGACCAAAAAGTGTGTCAACAGACTGGTTATGTTTCTAGTCACTCAAAATAAAAACAAAGTTATGGTTGGTGGAACAACCCATGTCTATTAGGTGCACAACGACGTCTTGAGGTGCAACATCATTTTGAAAATCCAAGTTTGCACTGTATGACTTTTGAAAACTCATATATGGGGATGAAATAGAAGTATAACATGGTGCATCATATTTCAGAATATAGTGAATCGAATTATGACCACGGTCAAACCCCCTTTAACCAACAAAACAACATATGAAAAATTGAGCTAAAATAGCTTTTGATGTTCCCAAGTGTCATTAAAATTGAATTTCTTGGTTACCGAACGAAGATGAGATGGGTGGAACCTGTTAGTCCTATAGATCGATGAGAGAGCTTCGTTTTGACCGGTTATGGTTCTTGTAACTAAAAATAGACACAAAGTTATGGTTGGTGGAACAACCCACGTCTTTTGGGTGCAACATCGAAGTCTTGAGGTGCAGCATCCGTTTGAAAATCCAAGATTGCACTGTATGACTTTTGAAAACTCGTTTATGGGGATGAAATAGGAATATAACATGGTGCGTCATATTTCAAAATATAGTAAATCGAATTATGACCACGGTCAAACCCCGTTTGACCAATAAAACAACATATGAAAAATTGAGCTGAAAAAGCTTTCGATGTTCCCAAATGTCATTAAGAATGATTTTCTTGGTTACCAAACGAAGATGAGATGGGTGGAACCTGTTAGTCCTATATATCTATGAGAGAGATTCATTTTGACTGGTTATTGTTCTTGTAACTAAAAATGGACACAATGTTATGGTTGGTGGAACAACCCATGTCTTTTGGTGCAACATCTAATTCTTGAGGTGCAACATCCGTTTGAAAATCCAAGATTGCACTGTATGACTTTGGAAAACTCGTTTATGGGGATGAAATAGAAATATAACATGGTGTGTCATATTTCAAAATATAGTAAATCGAATTATGACCACGGTCAAACCCCGTTTGACCAACAAAACAACATATGAAAAATTGAGCTAAAATAACTTTCGATGTTCCCAAATGTCATTAAGATTGAATTTCATGGTTACCGAACTAAGATGAGACGTGTAGAACCTGTTAGTCCTATAGATATATGAGAGAGCTTCGTTTTGACTGGTTATGGTTCTTGTAACTAAAAATGGACACAAAGTTATGGTTTGGGGAACAACCCACGTCTTTTGGGTGCAACATCGACGTCTTGAGGTGCAACATCCATTTGAAAATCCAAGATTTCACTACATGACTTTTGAAAACTCATTTACGGGGATGAAATAGAAATATAACATGGTGCATCATAATTCAAAATATAGTAAATCGAATTATGACCACGGTCAAACCCCCTTTGACCAACAAAACAACATATGAAAAATTGAGTTAAAAAAGCTTTCGATGTCCCCAAGCGTCATTAAGATTGAATTTCTTGGTTACCAAACGAAGATGAGATAGGTGGAAACTGTTAGTCCTATAGATCATGAGAGAGCTTCGTTTTGACTGGCTTTGGTTCTTGTAACTAAAAATGGACACAAAGTTATGGTTGGTGGAACAACCCACGTCTGTTGGGGGCAACATCGAAGTCTTGAGGTGCAACATCCGTTTGAAAATCCAAGATTGCATTGCATGACTTTTGAAAACTCGTTTATGGGGATGAAATAGAAATATAGCTTGGTGCATGATATTTCAAAATATAGTAAATCGAATTATAACCACGGTCAAACCCCCTTTGACCAACAAAACAACATATGAAAAATTGAGCTAAAAAAGCTTTCGATGTTCCCAAATGTCATTAAGATTGAATTTCTTGGTTATTGAACTAAGATGAGCTGGGTGGAACCTGTTACTCCTATGGATCTATGAGAGAGCTTCGTTTTGACTGGTTATGGTTCTTGTAACTAAAAATGGAGACAAAGTTATGGTTGGTGGAACAACCCACGTCTTTTGGGTGCAACATCGAAGTCTTGAGGTGCAACATCCGTTTGAAAATCCAAGATTGCACTGTCTGACTTTTGAAAACTCATTTATAGGGATGAAATAGAAATATCACGTGGTGAATCATATTCCAAAATGTAGAAAATAGAGCCGGGGCTAGTCCACGATCCAGGGGGGCGAGCCAATCAAAAATGTCACCAATTCCAAAATCCGAGTTCTGCGCGCATTCACGGAAATGGGAGTAACTTCCAATCCGTAAGTCCGTTTTGTCCAAACGAAAGCTCCACCTGAAGCTAAGTCAGATGGCTATAAGTGTTACAGAGTATTGCTCCATAATTGATACTTTTGGGCCCAAAAGAGGTCGTCTAATAGGAGTTTCGGCGTGTTTATGTTGATGTTGCGATTTCGACCAAATCGCTCTATGATGTTCTCAATACCTGAGTGCATTGCTTATTTAGATTTTCCGTATGTGATAGCTTTGACCAAAAAGTGTGTCAAAAGACTGGTTATGTTTCTAGTCACTCAAAATAAAAACAAAGTTATGGTTGGCGGAACAACCCATGTCTGTTGGGTGCAACATCGACGTCTTGAGGTGCAACATCAGTATGAAAATCCAAGATTGCACTGTATGACTTTTGAAAACACGTTTATGGGCTTGAAATTGAAATATAACACGGTGCATCATATTTCAAAATATAGTGAATCGAATTAAGACCACGGTCAAACCCCCTTTGACCAACAAAACAACATATGAAAAATTAAGCTCAAAAAGCTTTCGATGTTCCCAAATGTCATTAAGATTGAATTTCTTAGTTACTGAAGCAAGATGAGATGGGTGGAACCTATTACTCCTATAAACCTATGAGAGAGCTTCGTTTTGACTGGTAATGGTTCTTGTAACTAAAAATGGACACAAAGTTATGGTTGGTGGAACAACCCACGTCTTTTGGGTGCAACATCGAAGTCTTGAGGTGCAACATCCGTTTGAAAATCCAAGATTGCACTGTATGACTTTTGACAACTCGTTTATGGGGACGAAATATAAATATAACATGGTGCATCATATTTCAAAATATAGTAAATCGAATTATGACCACAGTCAAAACCCCCTTTGACCAACAAAACAACATATGAAAAATTGAGCTAAAGAAGCTTTTGATGTTCCCAAATGTTGTTAAGATTGAATTTCTTGGTTACCGAACAAAGATGAGATGGGTGGAACCTGTTAGTCCTATAGATCTGTGAGAGAGATTCGTTTTGACTTGTTATGGTTCTTGTAACTAAAAATGGACATAAAGTTATGGTTGGTGGAACAACCCATGTCTTTTGGGTGCAACATCGAAGTCTTGAGGTGCAACATCCGTTTGAAAATCCAAGATTGCACTGTATGACTTTTGAAAACACTTTTATAGGGATGAAATAGAAATATAACATGGTGCGTCATATTTCAAAATATATTAAATCGAATTATGACCACGTTCAAACCCACTTTGACCAACAAAACAACATGAAAAATTGAGCTAATTTTTTTTTTGATGTTCCCAGATGTCATTAAGATTGAATTTCTTGGTTACCGAACTAAGATGAGATGGGTGGAACCTGTTAGTCCTATAGATCTATGAGAGAGCTTCGTTTTGACTGGTTATGGTTCTTGTAACTAAAAATGGACACAAAGTTATGGTTGGTGGAACAACCCATGTCTGTTGGGTGCAACATCGAAGTCTTGAGGTGCAACATCCGTTTGAAAATCCAAGATTGCACTGCATGACTTTTGAAAACTCGTCTATGGGTTTGAAATAGAAATATAACATGGTGCATCATATTTCAAAATATAGTAAATCGAATTATGACCACGGTCAAACCCCTTTTGACCAACAAAACAACATATGTAAAATTGAGCTAAAAAGGCTTTCGATGTCCCCAAATGTCATTAAGATTGAATTTCTTGGTTATCGAACGAAGATGAGATGGGTGGAACATGTTAGTTCTATAGATCTATGAGGGAGCTTCGGTTTGACTGGTTATGGTTCTTGTAACTAAAAATGGACATAAAGTTATGATTGGTCGAACAACCCACGTCTTTTGGGTGCAACATCGAAGTCTTGAAGTGCAACATCCGTTTGAAAATCCAAGATTGCACTGTATGACTTTTGACAACTCGTTTATGGGGATGAAATAGAAAAATATAACATGGTGCATCATATTTCAAAATATAGTAAATCGAATTATGACCACAGTCAAAACCCCTTTGACCAACAAAACAACGTATGAAAAAATGAGCTAAAAAAGCTTTTGATGTTTCCAAATGTCATTAAGATTGAATTTCTTGGTTACCGAACGAAGATTAAATGGGTGGAACCTGTTAGTCCTATAGATCTATGAGATAGATTCGTTTTGACTTGTTATGGTTCTTGTAACTAAAAATGGACACAAAGTTATGGTTGGTGGAACAACCCACGTCTTTTGGGTGCAACATCGAAGTCTTGAGGTGCAACATCCGTTTGAAAATCCAAGATTTCACTGTATAACTTTTGAAAACTCGTTTATAGGGATGAAATAGAAATATAACATGTTAAATCATATTCCAAAATGTAGTAAATCGAGCCTGGGCTAGTCCACAATCCAGGGGGGCGAGCCAATCAAAAATGTCACCAATTCCAGAATCCAAGTTCTGTGCGCGTTCACGGAAACGGGAGTAACTTCCAATCCGTAAGTCCGTTTTGCCCAAACAAAAGCTCCACCTGAAGCTAAGTCAGAGGGCTACAAGGGTTACAGAGTATAGCTCTGTAATTGATGCTTTCGGGCGCAAAAGAGGTCGTCTAATAGGAGTTTCGGGCATATTTATGTTGATGTTTTGATTTCGACCAAATATCTCTATGATGTTCTCAGTACCTGAGCGCGTTGCTTATTTAGATTTTCCGTATGTGGTAGCTTTGACCAAAAAGTGTGTCAACAGACTGGTTATGTTTCTAGTCACTCAAAATAAAAACAAAGTTATGGTTGGCGGAACAACCCATGTCTGTTGGGTGCAACATCGACGTCTTGAGGTGCAACATCAGTTTGAAAATCCAAGATTGCATTGTATGACTTTTTAAAACTCGTTTATGGGGATGAAATAGAAATATAACATGGTGCATCATATTTCAAAATATAGTGAATCGAATTATGACCACGGTCAAACCCCCTTTGACCAATAAAACAACATATGAAAAATTGAGCTAAAAAAGCTTTCGATGTTCCCAATTGACATTAAGACTGAATTTCTTGGTTACTGAACGAAGATGAGATGGGTGGAACCTGTTAGTCCTATAGATCTATGAGAGAGCTTCGTTTTGACTTGTTATGGTTCTTGTAACTAAAAATGGACACAAAGTTATGGTTGGCGGAACAACCCACGTCTTTTGTTTGCAACATCAAAGTCTTGAGGTGCAACATCCATTTGAAAATCCAAGATTGCACTGCATGACTTTTGAAAACTCGTTTATGGGGATGAAATAGAAATATAACATGGTGCATCATGTTTCAAAATATAGTAAATCGAATTATGACCATGGTCAAACCCCCTTTGACCAAGAAAACAACGTATGAAAAATTGAGCTAAAAAAGCTTTCGATGTCCCCAAACGTCATTAAGATTGAATTTCTTGGTTACCAAACGAAGATGAGATAGGTGGAAACTGTTAGTCCTACAGATCATGAGAGAGCTTCGTTTTGACTGGCTTTGGTTCTAGTAACTAAAAATGGACACAAAGTTATGGTTGGTGGAACAACCCACGTCTGTTGGGTGCAACATCGAAGTCTTGAGGTGCAACATCCGTTTGAAAATCCAAGATTGCATTGCATGACTTTTGAAAACTCGTTTATGGGGATGAAATAGAAATATAACATGGTGCATCATATTTCAAAATATAGTAAATCGAATTATGACCACGGTCAAACCCCCTTTGACCAACAAAACAACATATGAAAAATTGAGCTAAAAAAGCTTTCGATGTTCCCAAATGTCATTAAGATTGAATTTCTTGGTTACTGAACTAAGATGAGCTGGGTGGAACCTGTTACTCCTATGGATCTATGAGAGAGCTTCGTTTTGACTGGTTATGGTTCTTGTAACTAAAAATGGACACAAAGTTATGGTTGGTGGAACAACCCACGTCTTTTGGGTGCAACATCGAAGTCTTGAGGTGCAACATCCGTTTGAAAATCCAAGGTTGCACTGTATGACTTTTGAAAACTCATTTATATGGATGAAATAGAAATATCACGTGGTGAATCGTATTCCAAAATGTAGAAAATAGAGCCGGGGCTAGTCCACAATCCAGGGGGGCGAGCCAATCAAAAATGTCACCAATTCCAAAATCCGAGTTTTGCGCGCGTTCACGGAAATGGGAGTAACTTCCAATCCGTAAGTCCGTTTTGTCCAAACGAAAGCTCCACCTGAAGCTAAGTCAGATGGCTATAAGTGTTACAGAGTATTGCTCCATAATTGATACTTTTCGGCCCAAAAGAGGTCGTCTAATAGGAGTTTCGGCGTGTTTATGTTGATGTTGCGATTTCGACCAAATCGCTCTATGATGTTCTCAATACCTGAGTGCATTGCTTATTTAGATTTTCCGTATGTGATAGCTTTGACCAAAAAGTGTGTCAACAGACTGGTTATGTTTCTAGTCACTCAAAATAAAAACAAAGTTATGGTTGGCGGAGCAACCCATGTCTGTTGGGTGCAACATCGACGTCTTGAGGTGCAACATCAGTTTGAAAATCCAAGATTGCACTGTATGACTTTTGAAAACTCGTTTATGGGGTTGAAATTGAAATATAACATGGTGCATCATATTTCAAAATATAGTGAATCGAATTAAGACCACGGTCAAACCCCCTTTGACCAACAAAACAACATATGAAAAATTGAGCTAAAAAAGCTTTCGATGTTCCCAAATGTCATTAAGATTGAATTTCTTGGTTACCGAACGTAGATGAGATGGGCGGAACCTGTTAGTCCTATAGATCTATGAGAGAGCTTCGTTTTGACTGAATATGGTTCTTGTAACTAAAAATGGACATAAAGTTATGGTTGGTGGAACAACCCACGTCTTTTGGGTGCAACATCGAAGTCTTGAGGTGCAACATCCGTTTGAAAATCCCAGATTGTACTGTATGACTTTTGACAACTCGTTTATGGGGATGAAATATAAACATAACATGGTGCATCATATTTCAAAATATAGTAAATCGAATTATGACCACAGTCAAAACCCCCTTTGACCAACAAAACAACATATGAAAAATTGAGCTAAAAAAGCTTTTGATGTTCCCAAATGTTGTTAAGATTGAATTTCTTGGATACCGAACAAAGATGAGATGGGTGGAACCTGTTAGTCCTATAGATCTGTGAGAGAGATTCGTTTTGACTTGTTATGGTTCTTGTAACTAAAAATGGACATAAAGTTATGGTTGGTGGAACAACCCACGTCTTTTGGGTGCAACATCGAAGTCTTGAGGTGCAACATCCGTTTGAAAATCCAAGATTGCACTGTTTGACTTTTGAAAACTCGTTTATGGGGATGAAATAGAAATATAACATGGTGCGTCATATTTCAAAATATAGTAAATCGAATTATGACCACGGTCAAACCCACTTTGACTAACAAAACAACATGAAAAATTGAGCTAATTTTTTTTTCGATGTTCCCAGATGTCATTAAGATTGAATTTCTTGGTTACCGAACTAGGATGAGATGGGTGCAACCTGTTAGTCCTATAGATCTATGAGAGAGCCTCGTTTTGACTGGTTATGGTCCTTGTAACTAAAAATGGACACAAAGTTATGGTTGGTGGAACAACCCATGTCTGTTGGGTGCAACATCGAAGTCTTGAGGTGCAACATCCGTTTGAAAATCCAAGATTGCACTGCATGACTTTTGAAAACTCGTCTATGGGGTTGAAATAGAAATATAACATGGTGCATCACATTTCAAAATATAGTAAATCGAATTATGACCACGGTCAAACCCCCTTTGACCAACAAAACAACATATGAAAAATTGAGCTAAAAAGGCTTTCGATGTCCCCAAATGTCATTAAGATTGAATTTCTTGGTTATCGAACAAAGAAGACATGGGTGGAACATGTTAGTTCTATAGATCTATGAGGGAGCTTCGGTTTGACTGGTTATGGTTCTTGTAACTAAAAATGGACATAAAGTTATGGTTGGTCAAACAACCCACGTCTTTTGGGTGCAACATCGAAGTCTTGAAGTGCAACATCCATTTGAAAATCCAAGATTGCACTGTATGACTTTTGACAACTCGTTTATGGGGATGAAATAGAAAAATATAACATGGTGCATCATATTTCAAAATATAGTGAATCGAATTATGACCACGATCAAACCCCCTTTGACCAATAAAACAACATATGAAAAATTGAGCTAAAAAAGCTTTCGATGTTCCCAATTGACATTAAGATTGAATTTCTTGGTTACTGAACGAAGATGAGATGGGTGGAACTTGTTAGTACTATAGATCTATGAGAGAGCTTCATTTTGACTTGTTATGGTTCTTGTAACTAAAAATGGATACAAAGCTATGGTTGGTTGAACAACCCACGTCTTTTGGGTGCAACATCGAAGTCTTGAGGTGCAACATCCGTTTGAAAATCCAAGATTGCACTGTATGACTTTTGAAAACTCATTTATAGGGATGAAATAGAAATATAACATGGTAAATCATATTCCAAAATGTAGTAAATCGAGTCGGGTCTAGTCCACGATCCAGGGGGGGCGAGCCAATGAAAAATGTCACCAATTCAAAAATCCATGTTCTGCGCGAGTTCACGGAAACGGGAGTAACTTCCAATCCGTAAGTCCGTTTTGCCCAAACGAAAGCTCCACCTAAAGCTAAGTCAGAGGGCTACAGGAGTTACAGAGTATAGCTCCGTAATTGATGCTTTCGGGTCCAAAAGAGGTCGTCTAATAGGAGTTTCGGGCATGTTTATGTCGATGTTGCGATTTCAACCAAATCGCTCTATGATGTTCTCAGTACCTAAGCGCGTTGCTTATTTACATTTTTCGTATGTGATAGCTTTGACCAAAAAGTGTGTCAACAGACTGGTTATGTTTCTAGTAACTCAAAATAAAAACAAAGTTATGGTAGGCGGAACAACCCACGTCTTGAAGTGCAACATCCGTTTGAAAATCCAAGATTGCACTGTATGACTTTTGAAAACTCGTTTATGGGGATGAAATAGAAATATAACGTGGTTCATCATATTTCAAAATATAGTGAATCGAATTATGACCACGGTCAAACCCCCTTTGACGAACAAAACAACATATGAAAAATTGAGCTAAAAAAGCTTTCGATGTTCCCAAATGTCATTAAGATTGAATTTAATGGTTACCGAATGAACATGAGATGGGTGGAACTTGTTAGGCCTGTAGATCTATGAGAGAGCTTCGTTTTGACTGGTTGTGGTTCTTGTAACTAAAAATAGACACAAAGTTATGGTTGGTGGAACAACCCACGTCTTTTGGGTGCTACATCGAAGTCTTGAGGTGCAACATCAGTTTGAAAATCCAAGATTGTACTGTATGACTTTCGAAAACTCGTTTATGGGAATGAAATAGAAATATAACATGGAGCGTCATATTCCAAAATATAGTAAATCGAATTATGACCATGGTCAATCCCCCTTTGAGCAACAAAACAACATATGAAAAAATAAGCTAAATTTTTTTTCGATGTTCCCAAATGTCGTTAAGATTGAATTTCTTGGTTATCGAACTAAGATGAGATGGGTCGAACCTGTTAGTCATATAGATCTATGAGAGAGCTTCATTTTGACTGGTTATGGTTCTTGTAACTAAAAATGGGCACAAAGTTATGGTTGGTGGAACAACCCACGTCTTTTGGGTACAACATCGAAGTCTTGAGGTGCAACATCCGTTTGAAAATCCAAAATTGCACTACATGACTTTTGAAAACTCGTTTATGGGGATGAAATAGAAATATAACATGCTGCATCATATTTTAAATTATAGTAAATCGAATTATGACCACGGTTAAACCCTCTTTGGCCAACAAAACAACATATGAAAAATTGAGCTAAAAAAGCTTTCGATGTTCCCAAATGTCATAAAGATTGAATTTCTAGGTTACCGAACTAAGATGAGATGGGTGGAACCTGTTAGTCCTATAGATCTATGAGAGAGCTTCGTTTTGACTGGTTATGGTTCTTGTAACTAAAAATAGACATAAAGTTATGGTTGGTGGAACAACCCACGTCTTTTGGGTTCAACATCGAAGTCTTGAGGTGAAACATCCGTTTGAAAATCCATGATTGCACAGTATGACTTTCGACAACTCGTTTATGGGGATGAAATAGAAATATAACATGGTACATACTATTTCAAAATATAGTAACTCGAATTATGACCACGGTCAAAACCCCCTTTGACCAACAAAACAACATATGAAAAATTAAGATAAAAAAGCTTTCGATGTCCCCAAATGTCATTAAGATTGAATTTCTTGGTTACTGAACTAAGATGAGATGGGTGGAACCTGTTAGTCCTATAGATATATGAGAGAGCTTCGGTTTGACTGGTTATGGTTCTTGTAACTAAAAATGCACACAAAGTTATGGTTGGTGGAACAACCCACGTCTTTTGGGTGCAACATCGAAGTCTTGAGGTGAAACATCCGTTTGAAAATCCAAGATTGCACTGTATGACTTTTGACAACTCGTTTATGGGGATGAAATAGAAATATAACATGGTGCATCCTATTTCAAAATATAGTAAATCGAACTATGACCACGGTCAAAACCCCCTTTGACCAACAAAACAACATATGAAAAATTAAGATAAAAAAGCTTTCGATGTGCCCAAATGTCATTAAGATTGAATTTATTGGTTACCGAACTAAGATGAGATGGGTGGAACCTGTTAGTCCTATAGATCTATGAGAGAGCTTCGGTTTGACTGGTTATGGTTCTTGTAACTAAAAATGCACACAAAGTTATGGTTGGTAGAACAACCCACATCTTTTAGGTGCAACATCGAAGTCTTGAGGTGCAACATCCGTTTGAAAATCCAAGATTGCACTGTATGACTTTTGACAACTCGTTTATGGGGATGAAATAGAAATATAAGATGGTGCATCATATTTCAAAATATAGTAAATCGAATTATGACCACAATCAAAACCCCCTTTGACCAACAAAACAACATATGAAAAATTGAGCTAAAAAAGCTTTCGATGTTCCCAAATGTCATTAAGATTGAATTTCTTGGTTACCGAACGAAGATGAGATGGGTGGAACCGGTTAGTCCTATAGATCTATGAGAGAGCTTCGTTTTGACTAGTTATGGTTCTTGTAACTAAAATTGGACACAAAGTTATGGTTGGTGGAACATCACACGTCTGTTGCGTGCAACATCGAAGTCTTGAGGTGCAACATCTGTTTGAAAATCCAAGATTGCACTGCATGACTTTTGAAAACTCGTTTATGGGGATGAAATAGAAATATAACATGGTGCATCATATTTCAAAATATAGTAAATCGAATTATGACCACGGTCAAACCCCCTTTGACCAACAAAACAACATATGAAAAATTGAGCTAAAAAAGCTTTCGATGTTCCCAAATGTCATTAAGATTGAATTTCTTGGTTACCGAACTAAGATGAGATAGGTGGAACCTGTTACTCCTATAGATCTATGAGAGATCTTCGTTTTGACTGGTTATGGTTCTTTTAACTAAAAATGGACACAAAGTTATGGTTGGTGGAACAACCCACGTCTTTTGGGTGCCACATCGAAGTCTTGAGGTGCAACATCCGTTTGAAAATCCAAGGTTGCACTGTATGAGTTTTGAAAACTGGTTTATAGGCATGAAATAGAAATATAACGTGGTAAATCATATTCCAAAATGTAGTAAATCGAGCCGGGGCTAGTCCACGATCCAGGGGGCGAGCCAATCAAAAATGTCACCAATTCCAAAATCCAAGTTCTGCACGCGTTCACGGAAACGTGAGTAACTTCCAATCCGTAAGTCCATTTTGCCCGAACGAAAGCTCCACCTGAAGCTAAGTCAAAGGGCTGCAAAAGTTACAGAGTGTAGCTCCATAATTGATGCTTTCGAGCCCAAAAGAGGTCGTCTAATAGGAGTTTCGGGCATGTTTATGTTGATGTTGCGTTTTCGACCAAATCGCTCTATGATGTTCTCAGTACCTGAGCGCGTTGCTTATGTAGATTTTCCGTATGTGATAGCTTTGACCAAAAAGTGTGTCATAAGACTTGCTATGTTTCTACTCACTCAAAATAAAAACAAAGTTAAGGTTGGCGGAACAACCCATGTCTGTTGGGTGCAACATCGACGTCTTGAGGTGCAACATCAGTTTGAAAATCCAATATTACACTGAATGACTTTTGAAAACTCGTTTATGGGGATGAAATAGAAATATAACATGGTGCATCATATTTCAAAATATAGTGAATCGAATTATGACCACGGTCAAACCCCCTTTGACCAACAAAACAACATATGAAAAATTGAGCTAAAAAAGCATTCGATGTTCCCAAATGTCATTAAGATTGAATTTTTTGGTTACCAAACGAAGATGAGATGGGTGGAACCTGTTAGGCCTATAGATCTATGAGAGAGATTCGGTTTGAATGGTTATGGTTCTTGAACCTAAAAATGGACAAAAAATTATGGTTGGTGGAACAACCCACGTCTTTTGGGGGCAACATCAAAGTTTTGAGGTGCAACATCCGTTTGAAAATCCAAGATTGCACTGTATGACTTTTGACAACTCGTTTATGGTGATGAAATAGAAATATAACATGGTGCATCATATTTCAAAATATAGTAAATCGAATTATGACCACAGTCAAAAACCCCTTTGACCAACAAAACAACATATGAAAAATTGAGCTAAAATAGCTTTCGATGTTTCCAAATGTCATTATGATTGAATTTCTTGGCTACCGAATGAAGATGAGATGGGTGGAACCTGTTAGTCCTATAGATCTATGAGAGAGCTTGGTTTTGACTGGTTATGGTTCTTGTAACTAAAAATGGACACAAAGTTATGGTTGGTGGAACAACCCATGTCTGTTTGGTGCAACATCAAAGTCTTGAGGTGCAACATCCGTTTGAAAATCCAAGATTGCACTGCATGACTTTTGAAAACTCGTCTATGGGGTTGAAATAGAAATATAACATGGTGCATCATATTTCAAAATATAGTAAATCGAATTATGACCACGGTCAAACCCCCTTTGACCAACAATACAACATATGAAAAATTGAGCTAAAAAAGCTTTCGATGTTCCCAAATGTCATTAAGATTGAATCTCTTGGTTACCAAAATAAGATGAGATGGGTGGAACCTGTTACTCCTATAGATCTATGAGAGATCTTCGTTTTGACTGGTTATGGTTCTTTTAACTAAAAATGGACACAAAGTTATGGTTGGTGGAACAACCCACGTCTTTTGGGTGCCACATCGAAGTCTTGAGGTGCAACATCCGTTTGAAAATCCAAGGTTGCACTGTATGAGTTTTGAAAACTGGTTTATAGGCATGAAATAGAAATATAACGTGGTAAATCATATTCCAAAATGTAGTAAATCGAGCCGGGGCTAGTCCACGATCCAGGGGGCGAGCCAATCAAAAATGTCACCAATTCCAAAATCCAAGTTCTGCACGCGTTCACGGAAACGTGAGTAACTTCCAATCCGTAAGTCCATTTTGCCCGAACGAAAGCTCCACCTGAAGCTAAGTCAAAGGGCTGCAAAAGTTACAGAGTGTAGCTCCATAATTGATGCTTTCGAGCCCAAAAGAGGTCGTCTAATAGGAGTTTCGGGCATGTTTATGTTGATGTTGCGTTTTCGACCAAATCGCTCTATGATGTTCTCAGTACCTGAGCGCGTTGCTTATGTAGATTTTCCGTATGTGATAGCTTTGACCAAAAAGTGTGTCATAAGACTTGCTATGTTTCTACTCACTCAAAATAAAAACAAAGTTAAGGTTGGCGGAACAACCCATGTCTGTTGGGTGCAACATCGACGTCTTGAGGTGCAACATCAGTTTGAAAATCCAATATTACACTGAATGACTTTTGAAAACTCGTTTATGGGGATGAAATAGAAATATAACATGGTGCATCATATTTCAAAATATAGTGAATCGAATTATGACCACGGTCAAACCCCCTTTGACCAACAAAACAACATATGAAAAATTGAGCTAAAAAAGCATTCGATGTTCCCAAATGTCATTAAGATTGAATTTTTTGGTTACCAAATGAAGATGAGATGGGTGGAACCTGTTAGGCCTATAGATCTATGAGAGAGATTCGGTTTGAATGGTTATGGTTCTTGAACCAAAAAATGGACAAAAAGTTATGGTTGGTGGAACAACCCACGTCTTTTGGGGGCAACATCAAAGTTTTGAGGTGCAACATCCGTTTGAAAATCCAAGATTGCACTGTATGACTTTTGACAACTCGTTTATGGTGATGAAATAGAAATATAACATGGTGCATCATATTTCAAAATATAGTAAATCGAATTATGACCACAGTCAAAAACCCCTTTGACCAACAAAACAACATATGAAAAATTGAGCTAAAATAGCTTTCGATGTTTCCAAATGTCATTATGATTGAATTTCTTGGCTACCGAATGAAGATGAGATGGGTGGAACCTGTTAGTCCAAATGTCATTATGATTGAATTTCGGGCATGTTTATGTTGACGTTGCGATTTCGACCAAATCGCTCTGTGTTGTTCTCAGTACCTGAGCGCGTTGCTTATTCAGATTTTCCGTATGTGATAGCTTTCACCAAAAAGTGTGTCAATAGACTGGTTATGCTTCTACTCACTCAAAATAAAAACAAAGTTATGGTTGGCGGAACAACCCATATCTGTTGGGTGCAACATCGACGTCTTGAGGTGCAACATCAGTTTGAAAACCCAAGATTGCACTGTATGACTTTTGAAAACTCGTTTATGGGGATGAAATAGAAATATAACGGGGTGCATCATATTTCAAAATATAGTGAATCGAATTATGACCACGGTCAAACCCCCTTTGACCAACAAAACAACATATGAAAAATTGAGCTAAAAAAGCTTTCGATGTTTCCAAATGTCATTAAGATTGAATTTCTTGGTTACCGAACGAAGATGAGATGGGTGGAACCTGTTAGTCCTATTGATCTATGAGAGAGATTCGTTTTGACTGGTTATGGTTCTTGTAACTAAAAATGGACACAAAGTTATGGTTGGTGGAACAACCCACGTCCGTTGGGTGCAACATCGAAGTCTTGAGGTGCAACATCCGTTTGAAAATCCAAGATTGCACTCCATGACTTTTGAAAACTCGTTTATGGGGATGAAATAGAAATATAACATGGTGCATCATATTTCAAAATATAGAAAATCGAATTATGACCACGGTCAAACCCCCTTTGACCAACAAAACAACATATGAAAAATTGAGTTAAAAAAGCTTTCGATGTTCCCAAATGTCATTAAGATTAAATCTCTTGGTTACCGAACTAAGATGAGATGGGTGGAACCTGTTACTCCTATAGATCTATGAGAGAGCTTCGGTTTGACGGGTTATGGTTCTTGTAACTAAAAATGGACACAAAGTTATGGTTGGTGGAACAACCCACGTCTTTTGGATGCAACATCGAAGTCTTGCGGTGCAACATCCGTTTGAAAATCCAAGATTACACTGTATGACTTTTGAAAACTCGTTTATAGGGATGAAATATAAATATAACATGGTAAATCATATTCCAAAATGTAGTAAATCGAGCCGGGGCTAGTCCACGATCCGGGGGGCAAGCCAATCAAAAATGTCACCAATTCCAAAATCCAAGTTCTGCGCGCGTTCACGAAAACGGGAGTAACTTCCAATCCGTAAGTCCGTTTTGCCCAAACGAAAGCTCCACCTGAAGCTAAGTCAGAGAGATACGGGAGTTACAAAGTATAGCTCCTTAATTGATGCTTTCGGGCCCAAAAGAGGTCGTCTAATAGGAGTTTCGGGCATGTTTATGTTGACATAGTGATTTCGACCAAATCGCTCTGTATTGTTCTCAGTACCTGAGCGCGTTGCTTATTCAGATTCTCCGTATGTGATGGCTTTGACCAAAAAGTGTGTCAACAGACTGGTTATGCTTCTAGTCACTCAAAATAAAAACAAAGTTATGGTTGGCGGAACAACCCATGTCTGTTGGGTGCAACATCGACGTCATGAGGTGCAACATCAGTTTGAAAATCCAAGATTGCACTGTATGACTTTTGAAAACTCGTTTATGGGGATGAAATACAAATATAACATGGTGCATCGTATTTAAAAATATAGTGAATCGAATTATGACCACGTTCAAACCCCCTTTGACCAACAAAACAACATATGAAAAATTGAGCTAAAAAAGCTTTCGATGTTCCCAAATGTCATTAAGATTGAATTTCTTGGTTACCGAACGTAGATGAGATGGGTGCAACCTGTTAGTCCTATAGATCTATGAGAGAGCTTCGGTTTGAATGGTTATGGTTCTTGTAACTAAAAATGGACAAAAAGTTATGGTTGGTGGAACAACCCACGTATTTTGGGTGCAACATCGAAGTCTTGAGGTGCAACATCCGTTTGAAAATCCAAGATTGCACTGTATGACTTTTGACAACTCGTTTATGGTGATGAAATAGAAATATAACATGGTGCATCATATTTCAAAATATAGTAAATCGAATTATGACCACAGTCAAAAACCCCTTTGACCAACAAAACAACATATGAAAAATTGAGCTAAAATAGCTTTCGATGTTTCCAAATGTCATTATGATTGAATTTCTTGGCTACCGAATGAAGATGAGATGGGTGGAACCTGTTAGTCCTATAGATCTATGAGAGAGCTTCGTTTTGACTGGTTATGGTTCTTGTAACTAAAAATGGACACAAAGTTATGGTTGGTGGAACAACCCACATCCGTTGGGTGCAACATCAAAGTCTTGAGGTGCAACATCCATTTGAAAATCCAAGATTGCACTGCATGACTTTTGAAAACCCGTTTATGCGGATGAAATAGAAATATAACATGGTACATCATATTTCAAAATATAGTAAATCTAATTATGACCACGGTCAAACCCCCTTTGACCAACAAAACAACATATGAAAAATTGACCTAAAAAAGCTTTCGATGTTCCCAAATGTCATTAAGATTGAATCTCTTGGTTACCGAACTAAGATGAGATGAGTGGAACTTGTTACTCGTACAGATCTATGAGAGAGCTTCGTTTTGACTGGTCATGGTTCTTGTAACTAAAAATGGACCCAAAGTTATGGTTGGTGGAACAACCCACGTCTTTTGGGTGCAACATCGAAGCCTTGAGGTGCAACATCCGTTTGAAAATCCAAGATTGCACTGTATGACTTTAAAACTCATTTATAGGGATGAAATAGAAATATAACATGGTAAATCATATTCCAAAATGTAGTAAATCGAGCCGGGGCTAGTCCACGATCCAGGGGGGCGAGCCAATCAAAAATGTCACCAATTCCAAAATCCAAGTTCTGCGCGCGTTCATGGAAACGGGAGTAACTACCAATACGTAAGTCCGCTTTGCACAAACGTAAGCTCCACCTGAAGCTAAGTCAGAGGGCTACAAGATTTATAGAGTATAGCTCCGTAATTGATGCTTTCGGGCCCAAAAGAGGTCATCTAATTGGAGTTTCGGGCATGTTTATGTTGATGTTGCGATATCGACCAAATCGCTATATGATGTTCTCAGTACCTAAGCGCTTGCTTATTTATATTTTCCGTATGTGATAGCTTTAACCAAAAAGTGTGTCAACAGACTGGTTATGTTTCAAGTCACTCAAAATAAAAACAAAGTTATGGTTGGCGGAACAACCCATGTCTGTTGGGTGCAACATCGACGTCTTGAGGTGCAACATCAGTTTGAAAATCCAAGATTGCACTGTATGACTTTTGAAAACTCGTTTATGGGGTTGAAATTGAAATATAACATGGTGCATCATATTTCAAAATATAGTGAATCGAATTATGACCACGGTCAAACCCCCTTTGACCAACAAAATAACATATGAAAAATTGAGATAAAAAGCTTTCGATGTTTCCAAATGTCATTAAGACTGAATTTCTTGGTTACCGAACGAAGATGAGATGGGTGGAACCTGTTAGTCCTATTGATCTATGAGAGAGATTCGTTTTGACTGGTTATGGTTCTTGTAACTAAAAATGGACACAAAGTTATGGTTGGTGGAACAACCCACGTCCGTTGGGTGCAACATCGAAGTCTTGAGGTGCAACATCCGTTTGAAAATCCAAGATTGCACTCCATGAATTTTGAAAACTCGTTTATGGGGATGAAATAGAAATAGAACATGGTGCATCATATTTCAAAGTATAGTAAATCGAATTATGACCACGGTCAAACCCCCTTTGACCAACAAAACAACATATGAAAAATTGAGTTAAAAAATCTTTCGATGTTCCCAAATGTCATTAAGATTAAATCTCTTGGTTACCGAACTAAGATGAGATGGGTGTCACCTGTTACTCCTATAGATCTATGAGAGAGCTTAGGTTTGACGGGTTATGGTTCTTGTAACTAAAAATGGACACAAAGTTATGGTTGGTGGAACAACCCACGTCTTTTGGGTGCAACATTGAAGTCTAGAGGTGCAACATCCGTTTGAAAATCCAAGATTGCACTACATGACTTTTGAAAACTCGTTTATGGGGATGAAATAGAAATATAACATGGTGCATCATATTTCAAAATATAGTAAATCGAAGTATGACCACGGTCAAACCCCCTTTGACCAACAAAACAACATATGAAAAATTGAGCTAAAAAAGCTTTAGATGTTCCCAAATGTCATTAAGATTGAATTTCTTTGTTACCGAACGAAGATGAGATGGGTGGAACCTGTTAGTCCTATAGATCTATGAGAGAGCTTTGTTTTGACTGGTTATGGTTCTTGTAATTAAAAATGGACACAAAGCTATGGTTGGTGGAACAAACCACGTCTTTTGGGTGCAACAACGAAGTCTTGAGGTGCAACATCCATTTTAAAATCCAGGATTGCACTGTATGACTTTTGAAAACTCGTTTATGGGGATGAAAGAGAAATATAACATGGTGCGTCATATTTCAAAATATAGTAAATCGAATTATGACCACGGTCAAACCCCATTTGACCAACAAAACAACATATGAAAAGTTGAGCTAAAAAAGCTTTCAATGTTCCCAAATGTCACTAAGATTGAATTTCTTGGTTACCGAAGTAAGATGAGATGGTTGGAACCTGTTAGTCCTATAGATCTCTGAGAGAGCTTCTTTTCGACTGGTTATTGTAACAACCCGAATTTTTAATAACATGTTATAACGTAAATCAAGGCAGAATTAAATTTTAAAATATGAATCAGGGGAAACGGGCTGCGCCATTGCATTCGTCTCGGAAAAAAACGCGAAATAGAGTCCTTGTTTTCGAAAATCGGAGTCCGTATGACCAAGTTATGGCCCATAGAAGATTTCAGAAAATTCAAAATTCAGCCCGAAATTCAAATTCAGCCCCAAACAGACTGGGCGGGAAAATTTCCCGCCCAGCCCAGGTCGACTGGGGGGTCGACCTGGGGGTCGACCTTCCCAGACCAGGTCGACCTGGGGGTCGACCTCCCTGGTCGGGCCAGGTTGGCCTGGTGCACCTGCTTGGGTCTCTGGTCCTGTTCTGTTGGCCTGTGACGAGATTTAACGGTTCAGATCTAAACTATGGTTAATCCTATGGCCTAAACTAATCCTAACTTCTATATAGGCACCCTAAGACCTAGCCTAAACCCACACAAATCATTCCTACAACTAAGTGCTGCAAAAATGCTCCCTAATCATGGCCTCCACCTTCATCTTGAGAGCTTGAGAGTTCAACATTAGATCCAAGGCCAAAGTGCAAACTTTCTTCATCAAATCAAAGGATTTGCTTCTTCTCCAACAAGACAACTTGGAGCTTATTATTATTTGGTGATCTCTAGTGTTGCTACATCATTCCTAGAGCTTCTACAACGTGTCTATCTTGTTCTATATAGCTCTAGTTCTCATAGCCACGCTTTGTAAGCCCCATTCTACTCTTAGATTTAAACTATGAACTTAATATGAACATGTATTAAGTTGAAATGGGACTTTTGTGTAATACTTGCCTTCGACCTATCATTGTATGCATAGATCTATTCTTGTCCCTCTTTATCTATGTTTGTGGACCTAATGTTTACCTATCATGAACCTAGTACCGTTCATGTTAACCTTTGGGTAGAAAGCTATGAGCTTTATTTGGGAATTTTGCATAATGCAACATATAACCCCTCATAACCTTGATGTTAACTTGCCTATGATATGAACTATATGTTAGTCACAAGTTATCACCCTATGTCAACTATTACCATGTTATCACCCTATTTGCTAAGTTTGATATCATGCATGTTTGTGGCCAAATCACCCTAATACTATTGTCATGTTTGAGGGCAAATCACCCTTATGCTATCATACATGTTTGAGGCCCTTATGCCATATGTTAGATATGTTGATCACCTTTGCCTCAAATCTCACCATATTTAACTTGTGATAAACCTTGACACTTTATGCCCACCTTGTCATATTGTTATGTTCCCCTTTTTGATCTATTTGTGTTGATGCGAGTTTACGTGCGATGGGAATATGTTATGGGTAGTTAGGCAAACTTAAATGACATGAAACATGACTTGAAAATATGACATGAAAGTTGACATGAAATTATGTTTGAAAACATGAATATGGACATGACACTTAGAAAATCATGAAAGTGGCCAACTCGAGGTTGGGTTGAGTTTGTAGCATAAATCTACCCGGAACCGCCCGGCAAATCTAGTAGCTACAAACAATAGGACCCAATGTGAGTAGTTGGTCATGTCGCGCTTAAAACCCGAGGTTAGACTAGGTTGCGGTGTAAAACTGCCCGGACTCGACCGGCTTAACCAGTAACCACAACAAGGTCTAATGTGAGAGGTTGGGGTGCATAAAGTTAATTAATGCCACATGATAGGGTTAAGTCATGGACCACTTGAATATACTTAACCAATTGAACACGATGGATTGATAGGGTTAAGTCATGAAACACTTGGGTACACTTAACCAACTTGATACATGATTTGATAGGGTTAAGTCATGAACCTTGGATACACTTAACCAACTTGATACGTGATTTGATAGGGTTAGCCACACTTAACCCATTAGGAAAACCTAGTTTGTGGGGCCCCTTTCAGCAGTAACCCACTCGATGTATCATTGTACCCTAGGGACTAGGCTAGGGTGGGGCATGATTACTCTGCTGATTGTAAGTGACCAAAAGGGACGGCTAAGTAGGTGCACCAGTTAAGTTCAGGCGGACCATGGTCGTGCACATGAGTCCGGGGTTGAACATGGGCACCAGTAGGTTAACTTGTGTGACTTGAATTGTGTCAGTGGTTGACACCATAGGGCTTGATACGCCCCTAGGGTGGACCTAGCACGGTAACTACATTCGCGATAGGGCCTTATGACACTGATACACGACAAGTTAGGCTTATAGGGAGCCGATCGACTAGACCGTTTAGTTGGATCCTGATTTGGGTCATCTCATGATATTGGGTCAAGGGATCCTTTCTTGTTTATACTTGACATGGGTTAGAATACTAGTACACTTGGTGCAACTTAACCTTGTTTATGTGATGCCACACTTGACCTACCTTGTTAACTATTTACCATGATCAGTTAATTACCATCCTTATGTTTCATCTCAGTTTCTCATGTCCAGTTAACTTTACTAGTTTTTATACTGATAGTAGTTAGGGCTTACCAGTCTTTATGACTGACCCGTTTTCTTTCGCCTCTTTGTCTTCCGTTTCCCCACAGGTTCTCAGGGAGGAAACACTAGCACCTAGCTTGGACCTTTAGCTTGCTTTTCTGACAGCTCATGTACGGTTTGGACTTGAGCTTTGCTATGGCGACACTACTGTTATCTTTGGGGAATAATGATTTATGTTTTGTTTGAAGTACTTCTTTTATCAAGAACATGTTGTATGGAAAATGACTTGGTATTTTATGTAATTCGGTTTTGTCTTTGTTTATGAAGTAAAAAGGTTTGGCTTTTAATTCTATCCGCTGTTTTACTTACTCTGGTTTACTTACCTATGTTATGTCTTGTGATATCTCTGTGCATGTTTACCTAGACAACGCCCCTCCAAAGCTAGTGCATTCGCTTGTGAGTGACCCTGGCGTAGGTGGGGTGTTACATTTGGTGTCAGAGCATAAGGTTTACGAGATTGGGCAAAAAATTTCAAGAAAAGTTTTAAAAACCTTTTGAAAAACTATTTTCTAAACCGATTATAAAGAAGCATTTTTTCAAAAGTCTAGTTTATTTTAAAAAGGCTATTCCCCAAAAGCCATTAGCACGATCCTTTGTTTCCTCGTTCTGAATCTATCTTTTTCTTCGTTTCAGTATGGCCGATAATTTTACCATTCCGGAGGGCGTACCAGTACCTATTTGGTTTAGGAGGTACATGGAGGCTAGGGCAACTGAGGCCGGTCCCGCGGACATACCTCCTCCTCCTCCCGTGGCTGACATTCCTCCTCCTCCCGTAGCCGAGGTTCCTCCTCCTCCACCCCAAGTGAACCCATTTCCTAAAGTGTGTAAGGATTTCAAAGCGATGGGTGGCAAGAATTTTGTTGGGACCGAAACTTTTGTTGAGGCGAGAAACTGGTTGAAGGAGACCGAAGACCTTTTCGCTATCTTTGATGTTGAGGATCATAGGAAGATCCAACTAGCAGCATGGTTGTTGAAAGAAGAAGCTTCATTTTGGTGGGAAGTCACCAACGCTACTAGGCCTATAGAGACTTAGGCCGATTTTAGGATGAGGTTTGGGCTTAAGTTTTTATCATCAGCCGAAGAAAGTCTTCAGATGGAGAAATTCATAGCGCTCAAGCAAGGAGACATGACCGTTAGGGAGTACGTGAATAAGTTTAATCAGCTTGCTCGATTTGGATTGGATTTGGTTAACACGGCTCAGAAGAAGGCTCTACGCTTTGCTCGAGGACTGAACGAGCCATTGCACGATTTGGCCATGTCACATATACCCATGGGGGCGACTTTCGAGAGCTTGGTGGATATGGCCCTACTTAATGAAGAGGATAAGAGTGACAAGAAGGAGGTCAGGGAGAATGAGTCTCGAGGCAAGAAGATAGACCCCAAGAAAGGAGGCAAGAACAACAAGGGCAACAATGACAACAAGCCACGTGAGAAAATGAAATGCCACTTATGTGGTAATGATGGACATATAGCCCCGGATTGTAGGAAGAAGAAGATGAAGATAGGAGCATGCTTTAATTGCGGTGATATTGGACATATCAGCAAGAACTGCCCTAAGAAGCAAGGGCAAGGTGCACCAGCAGAACCTTCTGGGGGTACATTTTTAACTTCTTTTTCTAGATACTCTGTTTTATCTTATATATCCTCTCGATCTTGTCATGAGAACCTTAGGTAGAAAACCGTTTAGATGAAAACATGTATTTGAAACATGTTATGCTTGATGTTTGCAAGTGGTTGCAAGTGTTTGCAAGTGGTTACTCGTGGATGCATGATACACGTTAGGCACTAGATCGGCTCACACACTTTCATGTTGCATAGCATGAGTGTTTATACTTATTCATGGATGAAACTTGTTATGCTATCACTTGGATGTTCCATATGGATAAATGCTATGTGCACTCATGTAGAGATTACAAGTTATGTTAGGAATTTGCATACATATGGACTCATTTCAGTAACATATTTTGCATTAAGGAGGTTTCGCATTAGATAAGTACATATACACACACCTTTTGCTTATGTTCATGCGGCATTAGAAATCTTTTTAAGGACAATGTTTTGCTCGTGGATGATGTTTTGAGTAGATGGATGATGGATGGTAGGATACGTTCTTACTAACTAAGAGATTTCGGGGACGAAATCCTTTAAGGAGGGTAGAATGTAACAACCCGAATTTTTAATAACATGTTATAACGTAAATCAAGGCAGAATCAAATTTTAAAATCTGAATAAGGGGAAACTTGCTGCGCCATTGCGTTCGTCTCGGAAAAATACGCGAAATAGGGTCCGAGTTTTCGAAAATCGGAGTCCGTATGACCATGTTATGGCCCATAGAACATTTCAGAAAATTCAAAATTCAGCCCCAAACAGACTGGGTGGGAAAATTTCCCGCCCAGCCCAGGTCGACTGGGGGGTCGACCTGGGGGTCGGCCTGCCCAGACCAGGTCGACCTGGGAGTCGACCTGGGGGTCGACCTCCCTGGTCGGGCCAGGTTGGCCTGGTGCACCTGCTTGGGTCTCTGGTCCTGTTCTGTTGGCCTGTGACGAGATTTAACAGTTCAGATCTAAACTAGGGTTAATCCTATGGCCTAAGCTAATCCTAACTTCTATATAAGCACCATATGACCTAGCCTAAACCCACACAAATCATTCCTACAACTAAGTGCTGCCAAAATGCTCCCTAATCATGGCCTCCACCTTCATCTTGAGAGCTTGAGAGTTCAACATTAGATCCAAGGCCAAAGTGCAACCTTTCTTCATCAAATCAAGGGATTTGCTTCTTCTCCAACAAGACAACTTGGAGCTTATTATTATTTGGATATCTCTGGTGTTGCTACATCATTCCTAGAGCTTCTACAACGTCTCTATCTTTTTCTATATATCTCTAGTTCTCATAGCCTCGCTTTGTAAGCCCCATTCTACTCTTAGATTTAAACTATGAACTTAATATGAACATGTAGTAAGTTGAAAAGGGACTTTTGTGTAATACTTGCCTTGGACCTATCATCGTATGCATAGATCTATTCTTGTCCCTCTTGATCTATGTTTGTGGACCTATGTTTAACTATCATAAACCTAGTACCGTTCATGTTAACCTTTGGGTAGAAAGCTATGAGCTTTATTTGGGAATTTTGCATAATGCAACATAGAACCCCTCATAACCTTGATGTTAACTTGCCTATGATATGAACTATATGCTAGTCACAAGTTATCACCCTATGTCAACTATTACCATGTTATCACCCTATTTGCTAAGTTTGATATCATGCATGTTTGTGGCAAAATCACCCTAATACTATTGTCATGTTTGAGGGCAAATCACCTTTATGCTATCATACATGTTTGATGCCATTATGCCATATGCTAGATATGTTGATCACCTTTGCCTCAAATCTCACCATATTTAACTTTTGATAAACCTTGACTCTTTATGCCCACCTTGTCATATTGTTATGTTCCCCTTTTTGATCTATTTGTGTTGATGCGAATTTACGTGCGATGGGAATACGTTATGGGTAGTTAGGCAAGCTCAAATGACATGAAACATGACTTGAAAATATGAAATGAAAGTTGACATGAAATTATGTTTGAAAACATGAATATGGACATGACACTGGAAAATCATGAAAGTGGCCAACTCGAGGTTGGGTTGAGTTTGTGGCATAAATCTACCCGGAACCGCCCGGCAAATCTAGTAGCTACAAACAATAGGACCCAATGTGAGTAGTTGGTCATGTCGCGCTAAAAACCCGAGGTTAGACTAGGTTACGGTGTAAAACTGCCCTGACCCGACCGGCTTAACCAGTAACCACAACAAGGTCTAACGTGAGAGGTTGGGGTGCATAAAGTTAATTATTGCCAAATGATAGGGTTAAGTCATGGACCACTTGAATATACTTAACCAATTGAACACGATGGATTGATAGGGTTAAGTCATGAAACACTTGGGTACACTTAACCAACTTGATACATGATTTGATAGGGTTAAGTCATGAACCTTGGATACACTTAACCAACTTGATACATGATTTGATAGGGTTAACCACACTTAACCCATTAGGAAAACCTAGTTTGTGGGGCCCCTTTCAGCAGTAACCCACTCGATGTATCATTGTACCCTAGGGACTAGGCTAAGGTGGGGCACGATTACTCTGCTGATTGTAAGTGACCAAAAGGGACGGCTAAGTAGGTGCACAAGTTAAGTTCAGGCGGACCATGGTCGTGCACATGAGTCCGGGATTGAACATGGGCACCAGTAGGTTAACTTGTGTAACTTGAATTGTGTCAGTGGTTGACACCATAGGGCTTGATACGCCCCTAGGGTGGACCTAGCACGGTAACTACATTCGCGATAGGGCCGTATGACACTGATACACGACGAGTTAGGCTTATAGGGAGCTGATCGACTAGACCGTTTAGTTGGACCCTGATTTGGGTCATCTCATGATATTGGGTCAAGGGATCCTTTCTTGTTTATACTTGACATGGGTTAGAATACTAGTACACTTGGTGCAACTTAACCTTGTTTATGTGATGCCACACTTGACCTACCTTGTTAACTATTTACCATGATCAGTTAGTTACCATCCTTATGTTTCATCTCAGTTTCTCATGTCCAGTTAACTTTACTAGTTTTTATACTGATAGTAGTTAGGGCTTACCAGTCTTTATGACTGACCCGTTTTCTTTCGCCTCTTTGTCTTCTGTTTCCCCCCAGGTTCTCAGGGAGGAAACACTAGCACCTAGCTTGGACCTTTAGCTTGCTTTTCTGACAGCTCATGTACGGTTTGGACTTGAGCTTTGCTATGGCGACACTACTGTTATCTTTGGGGAATAATGCTTTATGTTTTGTTTGAAGTACTTCTTTTATCACGAACATGTTGTATGGAAAATGACTTGGTATTTTATGTAATTCGGTTTTGACTTTGTTTATGAAGTAAAAAGGTTTGGCTTTTAATTCTATCCGCTGTTTTACTTACTCTGATTTACTTACCTATGTTCTGTCTTGTGATATCTCTGTGCATGTTTACCTAGACAACGCCCCTCCAAAGCTAGTGCATTCCCTTGTGAGTGACCCTGGCGGAGGTGGGGTGTTACTTTTGGTATCAGAGCATAAGGTTTACGAGATTGGGCAAAAGTTTTCAAGAAAAGTTTTAAAAACCTTTTGAAAAACTATTTTCAAAACCGATTATAAAGAAGTATTTTTCCAAAAGACTAGTTTATTTTAAAAAGGCTATTCCCCAAAAGCCACTAGCACGATCCTTTGTTTCCTCATTCTGAATCTATCTTTTTCTTCGTTTCAGTATGGCCAATAATTTTACCATTCCAGAGGGCGTACCAGTACCTATTTAGTTTACGAGGTACATGGAGGCTAGGGCAACTGAGGCCGGTCCCGCGGACATTCCTCCTCCTCCTCCCGTGGCTGACATTCCTCCTCCTCCCGTAGCCGAGGTTCCTCCTCCTCCACCCCAAGTGAACCCATTTCCTAAAGTGTGTAAGGATTTCAAAGCGATGGGTGGCAAGAATTTTGTTGGGACCGAAACTTTTGTTGAGGCGAGAAACTGGTTGAAGGAGACCGAAGACCTTTTCGCTATCTTTGATGTTGAGGATCATAGGAAGATCCAACTAGCGGCATGGTTGTTGAAAGAAGAAGCTTTATTTTGGTGGGAAGTCACCAACGCCACTAGGCCTATAGAGACTTGGGCCGATTTTAGGATGAGGTTTGGGCTTAAGTTTTTATCATCAGCCGAAGAAAGTCTTCAGATGGAGAAATTCATAGCGCTCAAGCAAGGAGACAAGACCGTTAAGGAGTACGTGAATAAGTTTAATCAGCTTGCTCGATTTGGATTGGATTTGGTTAACACGGCTCAGAAGAATGCTCTACGCTTTGCTCGAGGACTGAACGAGCCATTGCACGATTTGGCCATGTCACATATACCCATGGGGGAGACTTTCGAGAGCTTGGTGGATATGGCCCTACTTAATGAAGAGGATAAGAGTGACAAGAAGGAGGTCATGGAGAATGAGTCTCAAGGCAAGAAGATAGACCCCGAGAAAGGAGGCAAGAACAACAAGGGCAACAATGACAACAAGCCACGTGAGAAAAGGAAATGCCACTTATGTGGTAATGATGGACATATAGCCCCGGATTGTAGGAGGAAGAAGATGAAGATAGGAGCATGCTTTAATTGCGGTGATATTGGACATATCAGCAAGAACTGCCCTAAGAAGCAAGGGCAAGGTGCACCAGCAGAACCTTCTGGGGGTACATTTTTAACTTCTTTTCCTAGATACTCTGTTTTATCTTGTATATCCTCTCGATCTTGTCATGAGAACCTTAGGTAGAAAACCCTTTGGATGAAAACATGTATTTGAAACATGTTATGCTTGATGTTTGCAAGTGGTTGTAAGTGTTTACAAGTGGTTACTCGTGGATGCATGATACACGTTAGGCACTAGATCAGCTCACACACTTTCATGTTGCATATGCATGAGTGTTTATACTTATTCATGGATGAAACTTGTTATGCTATTACTTGGATGTTGCATCTGGATAAATGCTATGTGCACTCATGTAGAGATTACAAGTTATGTTAGGAATTTGCATACATATGGACTCATTTCACTAACATATTTTGCATTAAGGAGGTTTCGCATTAGATAAGTACATATACACACACCTTTTGCATATGTTCATGCGGCATTAGAAATCTTTTTAAGGACAATGTTTTGCTCGTGGATGTTGTTTTGAGTAGATGGATGATGGATGGTAGGATACGTTCTTCCTAACTTAGAGATATGGGGACGAAATCCTTTAACGAGGGGAGAATGTAACAACCCGAATTTTTAATAACATGTTATAACGTAAATCAAGGCAGAATTAAATTTTAAAATCTGAACCAGGGGAAACGGGCTGTTCCATTGCGTTCGTCTCGGAAAAATACGTTAAATAGTGTCCGAGTTTTCGAAAATCGGAGTCCGTATGACCAAGTTATGGCCCATAGAACATTTCAGAAAATTCAAAATTCAGCCCCAAACAGACTGGGCGGGAAAATTTCCCGCCCAGCCCAGGTCGACCTGTGGGTCGACCTGCCCAGACCAGGTCGACCTGGGAGTCGACCTGGGTGTCGACCTCCCTGGTCGGGCCAGGTTGGCCTGGTGCACCTGCTTGGGTCTCTGGTCCTGTTCTGTTGGCCTGTGACGAGATTTAACGGTTCAGATCTAAACTAGGGTTAATCCTATGGCCTAAACTAATCCTAAATTCTATATAAGCACCCTAAGACCTAGCCTAAACCCACACAAATCATTCCTACAACTAAGTGCTGCCAAAATGCTCCCTAATCATGGCCTCCACCTTCATCTTGAGAGCTTGAGAGTTCAACATTAGATCCAAGGCCAAAGTGCAACCTTTCTTCATCAAATCAAGGGATTTGCTTCTTCACCAACAAGACAACTTGGAGCTTATTATTATTTGGATATCTCTAGTGTTGCTACATCATTCCTAGAGCTTCTACAACGTCTCTATCTTGTTCTATATAGCTCTAGTTCTCATAGCCACGCTTTGTAAGCCTCATTCTACTCTTAGATTTAAACTATGAACTTAATATGAACATGTAGTAAGTGGAAATGGGACTTTTGTGTAATACTTGCCTTGGACCTATCATCGTATGCATAGATCTATTCTTGTCCCTCTTGATCTATGTTTGTGGACCTAATGTTTACCTATCATGAACCTAGTACCGTTCATGTTAACCTTTGGGTAGAAAGCTATGAGCTTTATTTGGGAATTTTGCATAATGCAACATAGAACCCCTCATAACCTTGATGCTAACTTGCCTATGATATGAACTATATGCTAGTCACAAGTTATCACCCTATGTCAACTATTACCATGTTATCACCCTATTTGCTAAGTTTGATATCATGCATGTTTGTGGCCAAATCACCCTAATACTATTGTCATGTTTGAGGGCAAATCACCTTTATGCTATCATACATGTTTGAGGCCATTATGCCATATGCAAGATATGTTGATCACCTTTGCCTCAAATCTCACCATATTTAACTTGTGATAAACCTTGACACTTTATGCCCACCTTGTCATATTGTTATGTTCCCCTTTTTGATCTATTTGCGTTGATGCGAATTTACGTGCGATGGGAATACGTTATGGGTAGTTAGGCAAACTTAAATGACATGAAACATGACTTGAAAATATGACATGAAAGTTGACATGAAATTATGTTTGAAAACATGAATATGGACATGACACTTAGAAAATCATGAAAGTGGCCAACTCGAGGTTGGGTTGAGTTTGTAGCATAAATCTACCCGGAACCGCTCGGCAAATCTAGTAGCTACAAACAATAGGACCCAATGTGAGTAGTTGGTCATGTCGCGCTTAAAACACGAGGTTAGACTAGGTTGTGGTGTAAAACTGCCCAGACCCGACCAGCTTAACCAGTAACCACAACAAGGTCTAATGTGAGAGGTTGGGGTGCATTAAGTTAATTAATGCCAAATGATAGGGTTAAGTCATGGACCACTTGAATATACTTAACCAATTGAACACGATGGATTGATAGGGTTAAGTCATGAAACACTTGGGTACACTTAACCAACTTGATACATGATTTGATAGGGTTAAGTCATGAACCTTGGATACACTTAACCAACTTGATACATGATTTGATAGGGTTAACCACACTTAACCCATTGGGAAAACCTAGTTTGCGGGGGCCCTTTCAGCAGTAACCCACTCGATGTATCGTTGTACCCTAGGGACTAAGCTAGGGTGGGGCACGATTACTGGGCTGATTGTAAGTGACCAAAAGGGACGGCTAAGTAGGTGCATCAGATAAGTTCAGGCGGACCATGGTCATGCACATGAGTCCGGGGTTGAACATGGGCACCATTAGGCTTACTTGTGTGACTCGAATTGTGTCAGTGGTTGACACCCTAGGGCATGATACGCCCCTAGGGTGGACCTAGCACAGTAACTACATTTGCGATAGGGCCGTTTGACACTGATACACGACGAGTTAGGCTTATAGGGAGCCGATCGACTAGACCGTTTAGTTGGACCCTGATTTGGGTCATCTCATGATATTGGGTCAAGGGATCCTTTCTTGTTTATACTTGACATGGGTTAGAATACTAGTACACTTGGTGCAACTTAACCTTGTTTATGTGATGCCACACTTGACCTACCTTGTTAACTATTTACCATGATCAGTTAGTTACCATCCTTATGTTTCATCTCAGTTTCTCATGTCCAATTAACTTTACTAGTTTTTATACTGATAGTAGTTAGGGCTTACCAGTCTTTATGACTGACCCGTTTTCTTTCGCCTCTTTGTCTTCCGTTTCCCCCCAGGTTCTCAGGGAGGAAACACTAGCACTTAGCTTGGACCTTTAGCTTGCTTTTCTGACAGCTCATGTACGGTTTGGACTTGAGCTTTGCTATGGCGACACTACTGTTATCTTTGGGGAATAATGCTTTATGTTTTTTTTTTAAGTACTTCTTTTATCACGAATATGTTGTATGGAAAATGAATTGGTATTTTATGTAATTCGGTTTTGACTTTGTTTATGAAGTAAAAAGGTTTGGCTTTTAATTCTATATGCTGTTTTACTTACTCTGATTTACTTACCTATATCCTGCCTTGTGATATCTCTTTGCATGTTTACCTAGACAACGCTGCTCCAAAGCTAGTGCATTCCCTTGTGAGTGACCCTGGCGTAGGTGGGTGTTATAGTTATGGTTCTTGTAACTAAAAATGGACACAAAGTTTTGGTTGGTGGAACAACCCACGTCTTTTGGGTGCAATATTGAAGTCTAAAGGTGCAACATCCGTTTGAAAATCCAAGATTGCACTGCTTGACTTTTGAAAACTCGTTTATGGGGATGAAATAGAAACATAACATGGTGCATCATATTTCGAAATATAGTAAATCGAATTATGATCACGGTTAAACCCCCTTTGACCAACAAAACAACATATGAAAAATTGATCTAAAAAAGCTTTCGATGTTCCCAAATGTCATTAACATTGAATTTCTTTGTCAGAAAACTAAGATGAGATGGGTGGAACCAGTTACTCCTATAGATCTATAAGAGAGCTTCGTTTTGACTGGTTATGGTTCTTGTAACTAAAAATGGACACAAAGTTATGGTTGGTGGAACAACCCACGTCTTTTGGGTGCAACATCGAAGTCTTGAGGTGCAACATCCGTTTGAAAATCCAAGATTGCACTGTATGACTTTTGAAAACACGTTTATGGGGATGAAATAGAAATATAACATGGTGCATCATATTCCAAAATGTAGCCAATCGAATTATGACCACGGTCAAATCCCCTTTGACAACCAAAACAACAGATAAAAAATTGAGCTGAAAGAGCTTTCGATGTCCCCAAATGTCATTAAGATTGAATTTCTTGGTTACCGAACTAAGATGAGATGGGTAGAACCTGTTAGTCTTATAGATCTATGAGAGGGCTTCGGTTTGACTGGTTATGTTTCTTGTAACTAAAAATGGACACAAAGTTATGGTTGGTGGAACAACCAACGTCTTTTGGGTGCAACATCGAAGCCTTGAGGTGCATCATCCGTTTGAAAATCCAAGATTGCACTGTATGACTTTTGACAACTCGTTTATGGGGATGAAATAGAAATATAACATGGTGCATCATATTTCAAAATATAGTAATTTGAATTATGACCACGATCAAACCCCATTTGACCAACAAAACAACATATGAAAAATTAAGCTAAAAAAGCTTTCGATGTTCCCAAATGTCATTTAGATTGAATTTCTTAGTTACCTAACAAAGATGGGATGGGTGGAACATGTTACTCCTTTAGATCTACGAGAGAGCTTCGTTTTGACTGGTTATGGTTCTTGTAACTAAAAATGGACACAAAGTTATGGTTGGTGGAACAACCCACGTTTTTGGGTGCAACATCGATGTCTTGAGGTGCAACATTTGTTTGAAAATCCAAGATTGCACTGCATGACTTTTGAAAACTCGTTTATGGGGTTGAAATAGAAATATAACATGGTGCATCATATTTCAAAATATAGTAAATCGAATTATGACCACGGTCAAACCCCCTTTGACCAACAAAACAACATATGAAAAATTGAGCTAAAAAACTTTCGATGTTCCCAAATGTCATTAAGATTGAATTTCTTGGTTACCGAACTAAAATAAGATGGGTGGAACATGTTACTCCTATAGATCTATGAGAGAGCTTCGTTTTGACTGGTTATGGTTCTTGTAACTAAAAATGGACACAAAGTTATGGTTGGTGGAACAACCCACGTCTTTTGG
Source organism: Allium sativum (assembly GCA_030737875.1). NCBI lineage: Eukaryota > Viridiplantae > Streptophyta > Magnoliopsida > Asparagales > Amaryllidaceae > Allium > Allium sativum. The sequence continues at coordinate 846,375,176 of CM060921.1, read as the reverse complement.
GTGCAACATCGAAGTCTTGAGGTGCAGCATCCGTTTGAAAATCCAAGATTGCACTCTATGACTTTTGAAAATTCGTTTATAGGGATGAAATAGAAATATAACATGGTAAATCATATTCCAAAATGTAGTAAATCGTGCCGGGGCTAGTCCCCGATCCAGGGGGGCGAGCCAATCAAAAATGTCACCAATTCTAAAATCCAAGTTATGCGCGCGTTCACGGAAACGGGAGTAACTTCCAATCCGTAAGTCCGTTTTGCCCAAACGAAACCTCCACCTGAAGCTAACTCAGAGGGCTAGAAGATTTACAGAGTATAGCTCCTTAATTTATGCTTTCGGCCCCAAAAGAGGTCGTCTAATAGGAGTTTCAGGCATGTTTATGTTGATGTGGCAATTTCGACCAAATCGCTCTATGATGTTCTCAGTACCTGAGCGCTTTGCTTATTTAGATTTTCCGTATGTGATAGCTTTGACCAAAAAGTGTGTCAACAGACTGGTTATGTTTCAAGTCACTGAAAATGAAAACAAAGTTATGGTTGGCGGAACAACCCATGTCTGTTGGGTGCTACATCGACATCTTGAGGTGCAACATCAGTTTGAAAATCCAAGATTGCACCGAATGACTTTTGAAAACTCGTTTATGGTGATGAAATAGAAATATAACATGGTGCATCATATTTTAAAATATTGTGAATCGAATTATGGCCACGGTCAAACCCCCTTTGACCAACAAAACAACATATGAAAAATTGAGCTAAAAAAGCTTTCGATGTTCCCAAATGTCATTAAGATTGAATTTCTTGGTTACCAAACGAAGATGAGATGGGTGGAACCTATTAGTCCTATAGATCTGTGAGAGATCTTCGTTTTGACTAGTTATTGTTCTTGTAACTAAAAATGGACACAAAGTTATGGTTGGTGGAACAACCCACGTCTTTTGGGTGCAACATCGAAGTCTAGAGGTGCAACATCCGTTTGAAAATCCAAGATTGCACTGCATGACTTTTGAAATCTGGTTTACGGGGTTGAAATAGAAATATAACATGGTGCATCATATTTCAAAATATAGTAAATCGAATTATGACCACGGTCAAACCCCCTTTGACCAACAAAACAACATATGAAAAATTGAGCTAAAAAAGCTTTCGATGTTCCCAAATGTCATTAAGATTGAATTTCTTGGTCACCAAACTAAGATGAGATGGGTGGAACCAGTTACTCCTATAGATCTATAAGCGAGCTTCGTTTTGACTGGTTATGGTTCTTGTAACTAAAAATGGACACAAAGTAATGGTTGGTGGAACAACCCACCTCTTTTGGGTGCAACATCGAAGTCTTAAGGTGCAACATCCGTTTGAAAATCCAAGATTGCACTGTATGATTTTTGAAAACTCGTTTATGGGGATGAAATAGAAATATAACATGGTGCATCATATTCCAAAATGTAGCGAAGCGAATTATGACCACGGTCAAACCCCCTTTGACCAACAAAACAACAAATGAAAAATTGAGCTGAAAGAACTTTCGATGTCCCCAAATGTCATGAAGATTGAATTTCTTGGTTACCGAACTAAGATGAGATGGGTGGAACCTGTTAGTCCTATAGATCTATGAGAGAGCTTCGGTTTGACTGGTTATGTTTCTTGTAACTAAAAATGGACACAAGATTATGGTTGGTGGAACAACCCACGTCTTTTGGGTGCAACATCGAAGTCTTGAGGTGCATCATCCATTTGAAAATCCAAGATTGCACTGTATGACTTTTGACAACTCGTTTATGGGGAAGAAATAGAAATAAAACATGGTGCATCATATTTCAAAATATAGTAAATCGAATTATGACCACGGTCAAACCCCCTTTGACCAACAAAACAACATATGAAAAATTAAGCTAAAAAAGCTTTCGATGTTCCCATTTGTCATTAAGATTGAATTTCTTGGTTACCGAACTAAGATGAGATGGGTGGAACATGTTACTCCTATAGATCTACGAGAGTGCTTCGTTTTGACTAGTTATGGTTCTTGTAACTAAAAATGGACACAAAGTTATGGTTGGTGGAATAACCCACGTCTTTTGGGTGCAACATCGAAGTCTTGAGGTGCAACATCCGTTTGAAAATCCAAGATTGCACTGCATGACTTTTGAAAACTCGTTTACGGGGTTGAAATAGAAATATAACATGGTGCATCATATTTCAAAATATAGTAAATCGAATTATGACCACGGTCAAACCCCCTTTGACCAACAAAACAACATATGAAAAGTTGAGCTAAAAAAGCTTTCGATGTTCCCAAATGTCATTAAAATTGAATTTCTTGGTTACCAAACTAAGATGAGATGGGTGGAACATGTTACTCCTGTAGATCTATGAGAGAGCTTCGTTTTGACTGGTTATGGTTCTTGTAACTAAAAATGGACACAAAGTTATGGTTGGTGGAACAACCCACGTCTTTTGGGTGCAACATCGAAGTCTTCAGGTGCAAAATCCGTTTGAAAATCCAAGATTGCACTCTATGACTTTTGAAAACTCGTTTATAGGGATGAAATAGATATATAACATGGTAAATCATATTCCAAAATGTAGTAAATCGGGCCGGGGCTAGTCCACGATCCAGGGGGCGAGCCAATCAAAAATGTCACCAATTCCAAAATCCAAGTTATGCGCGCGTTCACGGAAACGGGAGTAACTTCCAATCTGTAAGTCCGTTTTACACAAACGAAAGCTCCAACTGAAGATAACTCAGAGGGCTAGAAGAGTTACAGAGTATAGCTCCTTAATTGATGCTTTCGGTCCCAAATGAGTTCGTCTAATAGGAGTTTCGGGCATGTTTATGTTGATGTTGCGATTTCGACCAAATCGCTCTATGATGTTCTCAATACCTGAGCGCGTTGCTTATTTAGATTTTCCGTATGTGATAGCTTTGACCTAAAAGTGTGTCAACAGACTGGTTATGTTTCAAGTCGCTCAAAATGAAAACAAAGTTATGGTTGGCGGAACAACCCATGTCTGTTGGGTGCAACATCGACATCTTGAGGTGCAACACCAGTTTGAAAATCCAAGATTGCACTGAATGACTTTTGAAAACTCGTTTGTGGTGATGAAATAGAAATATAACATGGTGCATCATATTTCAAAATATTGTGAATCGAATTATGACCATGGTCAAACACACTTTGACCAACAAAATGACATATGAAAAATTGAGCTAAAAAAGCTTTCGATGTTCCCAAATGTCATTAAGATTCAATTTCTTGGTTACCGAAGGAAGATGAGATGGGTGGAACCTGTTAGTCCTATAGATCTATGAGAGAGCTTCGTTTTGACTGGTTATGGTTCTTGTAACTAAAAATGGACACAAAGTTATGGTTGGTGGAACAACCCACGTCTTTTGGGTGCAACATCGAAGTCTTGAGGTGCAAAATCCGTTTGAAAATCCAAGATTCACTGCATGACTTTTAAAAACTCGTTTATGGGGATAAAATAGAAATATAACATGGTGCATCATATTTCAAAATATAGTAAATCGAATTATGACCACGGTCAAACCCCCTTTGACCAACAAAACAACATATGAAAAATTGAGCTAAAAAGCTTTCGATGTTCCCAAATGTCATTGAGATTGAATTTCATGGTCACCGAACTAAGATGAGGTGAGTGGAGCCAGTTACTCTTAGACCTATAAGAGAGCTTCGTTTTGACTGGTTATGGTTCTTGTAACTAAAAATGGACACAAAGTTATGGTTGGTGGAACAACCCACGTCTTTTGGGTGCAACATCGAAGTCTTGAAGTGCAACATCCGTTTGAAAATCCAAGATTGTACTGTATGACTTTTGAAAACTCGTTTATGGGGATGAAATATAAATATAACATGGTGCATCATATTCCAAAATGTAGCGAATCGAATTATGACCACGGTCAAACCCTCGTTGACAAACAAAACAACATATGAAAAATTGAGCTGAAAGAGCTTTCGATGTCCCCAAATGTCATTAAGATTGAATTTCTTGGTTACCGAACTAAGATTAGATGGGTGGAAACTATTAGTCCTATAGATCTATGAGAGAGCTTCGGTTTGACTGGTTATGGTTCTTGTAACTAAAAATGGACACAAAGTTATGGTTGGTGGAACAACCCACGCCTTTTGGGTGCAACATCGAAGTCTTGAGGTGCAACGTCCGTTTGAAAATCCAAGATTGCATCATATGGCTTTTTGCAACTCGCTTATGGGGATGAAATAGAAATATAACATGGTGCATCATATTTCAAAATATAGTAAATCGAATTACGACCACGGTCAAACCCCCTTTGACCAACAAAACAACATACGAAAAATTGAGCTAAAAAACTTTCGATGTTCCCAAATGTCATTACGATTGAATTGCTTACCGAACGAAGATGAGATCGGTGGAACCTGCTACTCCTATAGATCTATGAGAGAGCTTCGTTTTGACTGGTTATGGTTCTTGTAACTAAAAATGGACACAAAGTTATGGTTGGTGGAACAACCCACGTCTGTTGGGTGCAACATCGAAGTCTTGAGGTGAAAAATCCATTTGAAAATCCAAGATTGCACTGCATGACTTTTGAAAACTCGTTTATGGGGTTGAAATAGAAATATAACATGGTGCATCATATTTCAAAATATAGTAACTCGAATTATGACCATGGTCAAACCCCCTTTGACTAACAAAACAACATATGAAAAATTGAGCTAAAAAAGCTTTCGATGTTCCCAAATGTCATTAAGATTGAGAATCTCTTGATTACCGAACTAAGATGAGATGGGTGGAACCTGTGACTCCTATAGATCTATGAGAGAGCTTCGTTTTGACTGGTCTTGGTTCTTGTAACTAAAAATGGACACAAAGTTATGGTTGGTGGAACAACCCACATCTTTTGGGTGCAACATCGAAGTCTTGAGGTGCAACATCCGTTTAAAAATCCAAGATTGCACTGTATGACTTTTGAAAACTCGTTTATAGGGATGAAATAGAAATATAACATGGTAAATCATATTCCAAAATATAGTAAATCGAGCCGGGGCTAGTTCACGATCCAGGGGGCGAGCCAATCAAAAATGTCACCAATTCCAAAATCCAAGTTCTGCGCGCGTTCACATAAACGGGGGTAACTTCCAATTCGTAAGTCCGTTTTGCCCAAATGAAAGATCCACCTAAAGCTTAGTTAGAGGGCTATAAGTATAACAGAGAATAGCTCTGTAATTGATACTTTCGGGCCCAAAAGAGGTCGTCTAATAGGAGTTTCGGGCATGTTTACGTTGATGTTGTGATTTCGACCAAATCGCTCTATGATGTTCTCAGTACCTGGGCGCGTTGCTTATTTAGATTTTCCGTATGTGATAGCTTTGACCAAATAGTGTGTCAACATACTGGTTATGTTTCTAGTCACTCAAAATAAAAACAAAGTTATGGTTGGCGGAACAACCCATGTCTGTTGGGTGCAACATCGACGTCTTGAGGTGCAACATCAGTTTGAAAATCCAAGATTGCACTGAATGACTTTTGAAAACTCGTTTATGGTGATGAAATAGAAATATAACATGGTGCATCATATTTCAAAGTATTGTGAATCGAATTATGACCACGGTCAAACCCCCTTTGACCAACAAAACAACATATGAAAAATTGAGCTAAAAAAGCTTTCGATGTTCCCATATGTCATTAAGATTGAATTTCTTGGTTACCGAAGGAAGATGAGATGGGTGGAACCTGTTAGTCCTATAGATCTATGAGAGAGCTTCGTTTTGACTTGTTATGGTTCTTGTAACTAAAAATGGACACAAAGTTATGGTTGGTGGAATAACCCACGTCTTTTGGGTGCAACATCGAAGTCTTGAGGTGCAACATCCGTTTGAAAATCCAGGATTGCACTGCATGACTTTTAAAAACTCGTTTATGGGGATGAAATAGAAATATAACATGGTGCATCATAATTCAAAATATAGTAAATCGAATTATGACCACGGTCAAACCCCCTTTGACCAACAAAACAACATATGAAAAATTGAGCTAAAAAGCTTTCGATTTTCCCAAATGTCATTGAGATTGAATTTCTTGGTCACCGAACTAAGATGAGATGGGTGGAGCCAGTTACTCTTATAGATCTATAAGAGAGCTTCGTTTTGACTGGTTATGGTTCTTGTAACTAAAAATGGACACAAAGTTATGGTTGGTGGAACAACCCACGTCTTTTGGGTGCAACATCGAAGTCTTGAAGTGCAACATCCGTTTGAAAATCCAAGATTGTACTGTATGACTTTTGAAAACTCGTTTATGGGGATGAAATATAAATATAACATGGCAAATCATATTCCAAAATATAGTAAATCGAACCGGGGCTAGTCCACGATCCAGGGGGGCGAGCCAATCAAATTTTTTACCAATTCCAAAATCCAAGTTCTGCGGGCGTTCACGGAAACGGGAGTAACTTCCAATCCGTAAGTCTGTTTTGCCCAAACGAAAGCTCCACCTGAAGCTTAGTTAAAGGGCTACAAGAGTTACAAATTATAGCTCCGTAATTGATGCTTTCGGGCCCAAAAGAGGTCGTCTAATAGGAGTTTTGGGCATTTTTATGTTGATGTTGCGATTTCGACCAAATCGCTCTACGATATTCTCAGTACCTAAGCGCGTTGCTTATTTAGATTTTCCGTATGTGATAGCTTTGACCAAAAAGTGTGTCAACGGACTGGTTGTGTTTCAATTCACTCAAAATAAAAACAAAGTTATGGTTGGCGGAACAACCCATGTCTGTTGGGTGCAACAACGACGTCTTAAGGTGCAACATCAGTTTGAAAATCCAAGATTACGCTGAATGACTTTTGAAAACTCGTTTATAGGGGTGAAATAGAAATATAACATGGTTCATCATATTTCAAAATATTGTGAATCAAATTATGGCCACGGTCAAACCCCCTTTGACCAACAAAACAACATATGAAAAATTGAGCTAAAAAAGCTTTCGATGTTCCCAAATGTCATTAAGATTGAATTTCTTGGTTACCGAACGAAGATGAGATGGGTGGAACCTGTTAGTCCTATAGATCTATTAGAGAGCTTCGTTTTGACTGGTTATGGTTCTTGTAACTAAAAATGGACACAAAGTTATGGTTAGTGGAACAACCCACGTCTTTTGGGTACAACATCGAAGTCTTGAGGTGCAACATCCGTTTGAAAACCCAAGATTGCACTGTATGACTTTTGAAAACTCATTTATGGGGATGAAATAGAAATATAACATGGTGCGTCATATTTCAAAATATAGTAAATCGAATTATGACCATGCTCAAACCCCCTTTGACCAACAAAACAACATATGAAAAATTGAGCTAGAAAAGCTTTCGATGTCCCCAAATGTCATAAAGATTGAATCTCTTGGTTACCGAACTAAGATGAGATGGGTGGAACCTGTTACTCCTATAGATCTATGAGAGAGCTTCATTTTGACTGGTAATGGTTCTTGTAACTAAAAATGGACACAAAGTTATGGTTGGTGGAACAACCCACGTCTTTTGGGTGCAACATCGAAGTCTTGAGGTGCATCATCCGTTTGAAAATCCAAGATTGCACTGTATGACTTTTGACAACTCGTTTATGGGGATGAAATAAAAATATAACATGGTGCATCATATTTCAAAATATAGTAAATCGAATTATGACCACGGTCAAACCCCATTTGACCAACAAAACAACATATGAAAAATTAAGCTAAAAAAGCTTTCGATGTTACCAAATGTCATTAAGATTGAATTTCTTGGTTACCGAACTAAGATGAGATGGGTGGAACATGTTACTCCAATAGATCTACGAGAGAGCTTCGTTTTGACTTGTTATGGTTCTTGTAACTAAAAATGAACACAAAGTTATGGTTGGTGGAACAACCCACGTCTTTTGGGTGCAACATCGAAGTCTTGAGGTGCAACGTCCGTTTGAAAATCCAAGATTGCACTGCATGACTTTTGAAAACCCGTTTACGGGGTTGAAATAGAAATATAACATGGTGCATCATATTTCAAAATATAGTAAATCGAATTATGACCACGGTCAAGCCCCCTTTGACCAACAAAACAACATATGAAAAATTGAGCTAAAAAAGCTTTCGATGTTCCCAAATGTCATTAAGATTTAATTTCTTGGTTACCAAACTAAGATGGGATGGGTGGAACATGTTACTCCTATAGATCTATGAGAGAGCTTCGTTTTGACTGGTTATGGTTCTTGTAACTAAAAATGGACACAAAGTTATGGTTGGTGGAACAACCCACGTCTTTTGGGTGCAACATCGAAGTCTTGAGGTGAAACTTCCGTTTGAAAATCCAAGATTTCAATCTACGACTTTTGAAAACTCGTTTATAGGGATGAAATAGATATATAACATGCTAAATCATATTCCAAAATGTAGTAAATCGGGTCGGGGCTAGTCAACAATCCAGGAGGGCGAGCCAATCAAAAATGTCACCGATTCCAAAATCCAAGTTATGCGCACGTTCACGGAAACGGGAGTAACTTCCAATCCGTAAGTCTGTTTTACACAAACGAAAGCTCCAACTGAAGATAACTCACATGGCTAGAAGAGTTACAGAGTATAGCTCCTTAATTGATGCTTTCGGGCCCAAAAGATGTCGTCTAATAGGAGTTTCGGGCATGTTTATGTTGATGTTGCGATTTCGATCAAATCGCTCTATGATGCTCTTAATACCTGAGCGCGTTGCTTATTTAGATTTTCCGTATGTGATAGCTTTTACCAAAAAGTGTGTTAACAGACTGGTTATGTTTCAAGTCGCTCAAAATGAAAACAAAGTTATAGTTGGCGGAACAACCCATGTCTGTTGGGTGCAACATCGACGTCTTGAGGTGTAACACCAGTTTGAAAATCCAAGATTGCACTGACTGACTTTTGAAAACTCGTTTATGGTGATGAAATAGAAATATAATATGGTGCATCATATTTCAAAATATTGTGAATCGAATTATGACCACAGTCAAACCCCCTTTGACCAACAAAATGACATATGAAAAATTGAGCTAAAAAAGCTTTCGATGTTCCCAAATGTCATTAAGATTGAATTTCTTGGTTACCGAAGGAAGATGAGATGGGTGGAACCTGTTAGTCCTATAGATCTACGAGAGAGATTCGTTTTGACTTGTTATGGTTCTTGTAACTAAAAATGGACACAAAGTTATGGTTGGTGGAACAACCCACGTCTTTTGGGTGCAACATCAAAGTCTTGAGGTGCAACATCCGTTTGAAAATCCAAGATTGCACTGCATGACTTTTAAAAACTCGTTTATGGGGATGAAATAGAAATATAACATGGTGCATCATAATTCAAAATATAGTAAATCGAATTATGACCACGGTCAAACTCCCTTCGACCAACAAAACAACATATGAAAAATTGAGCTAAAAAGCTTTCGATTTTCTCAAATGTCATTGAGATTGAATTTCTTGGTCACCGAACTAAGATGAGATGGGTGGAGCTAGTTACTCTTATTGATCTATAAGAGAGCTTCGTTTTGACTGGTTATGGTTCTTGTAACTAAAAATGGACACAAAGTTATGGTTGGTGGAACAACCCACGTCTTTTGGGTACAACATCGAAGTCTTGAAGTGCAACATCCGTTTGAAAATCCAAGATTTTACTGTATGACTTTTGAAAACTCGTTTATGGGGATGAAATATAAATATAACATGGTGCATCTTATTCGAAAATGTGGCGAATCGAATTATGACCACGGTCAAACCCTCTTTGACAAACAAAACAACATATGAAAAATTGAGCTGAAAGAGCTTTCGATGTCCCCAAATGTCATTAAGATTGAATTTCTTGGTTACCGAACTAAGATTAGATGGGTGGAACCTATTAGTCCTATAGATCTATGAGAGAGCTTCGGTTTGACTGGTTATGGTTCTTGTAACTAAAAATGGACAAAGTTATGGTTGGTGGAACAACCCACGTCTTTTGAGTGCAACATCGAGGTGCAACATCCATTTGAAAATCCAAGATTGCACTGTATGGCTTTTTGCAACTCGTTTATGGGGATGAAATAGAAATATAACATGGTGCATCATATTACAAAATATAGTAAATTGAATTATGACCACGGTCAAACCCCCTTTGACCAACAAAACAACATACGAAAAATTGAGCTAAAAAACTTTCGATGTTCCCAAATGTCATTAAGATTGAATTGGTTACCGAACGAAGATGAGATGGGTGGAACCTGTTACTCCTATAGATCTATGAGAGAGCTTCGTTTTGACTGGTTATGGTTCTTGTAACTAAAAATGGACACAAAGTTATGCTTGGTGGAACAACTCACGTCTGTTGGGTGCAACATCGAAGTCTTGAGGTGCAAAATCCATTTGAAAATCCAAGATTGCACTGCATGACTTTTGAAAACTCGTTTATGGGGTTGAAATAGAAATATAACATTGTGCATCATATTTCAAAATATAGTAAATCGAATTACGACCATGGTCAAACCCCCTTTGACAAACAAAACAACATATGAAAAATTAAGCTAAAAAAGCTTTCGATGTTCCCAAATGTCATTAAGATTGAGAATCTCTTGGTTACCGAAATAAGATGAGATGGGTGGAACCTGTTAGTCCTATAGATCTATGAGAGAGCTTCGTTTTGACTGGTCATGGTTCTTGTAACTAAAAATGGACACAAAGTTATGGTTGGTGGAACAACCCACGTCTTTTGGGTGCAACATCGAAGTCTTGAGGTGCAACATCCGTTTGAAAATCCAAGATTGCACTGTATGACTTTTGAAAACTCGTTTATAGGGATGAAATAGAAATATAACATGGTAAATTATATTCCAAAATGTAGTAAATCGAGCCGGGGCTAGTTCACGATCCAGGGGGCGAGCCAATCAAAAATGTCACCAATTCCAAAATCCAAGTTCTGCGCGCGTTCACGGAAACGAGAGTAACTTCCAATCCGTAAGTCCGTTTTGCCCAAACGAAAGCTCCACCTAAAGCTTAGTTAGAGGGCTGCAAGTGTTACAGAGAATAGCTCCATAATTGATGCTTTCAGGCCCAAAAGAGGTCATCTAATAGGAGTTTCAGGCATGTTTACGTTGATGTTGCGATTTCGACCAAATCGCTCTATGATGTTCTCAGTACCTGAGCGCGTTGCTTATTTAGATTTTCCGTATGTGATAGCTTTGACCAAATAGAGTGTCAATGGACTGGTTATGTTTCAAGTCACTCAAAATAAAAACAAAGTTATGGTTGGCGGAACAACCCATGTCTGTTGGGTGCAACATCGACGTCTTGAGGTGAAACATCAGTTTGAAAATCCAAGATTGCGCTGAATGACTTTTGAAAACTCGTTTATAGGGGTGAAATATAAATATAACATGGTGCATCATATTTCAAAATATTGTGAATCGAATTATGGCCACGGTCAAACCCCCTTTGACCAACAAAACAACATATGAAAAATTGAGCTAAAAAAGCTTTCGATGTTCCCAAATGTCATTAAGGTTGAATTTCTTGGTTACCGAACGAAGATGAGATGGGTGGAACCTGTTAGTCCTATATATCTATTAGAGAGCTTCGTTTTGACTGGTTATGGTTCTTGTAACTAAAAATGGACACAAAGTTATGGTTGGTGGAACAACCCACGTCTTTTGGGTACAACATCGAAGTCTTGAGGTGCAACATCCATTTGAAAATCCAAGATTGCACTGTATGACTTTTGAAAACTCGTTTATGGGGATGAAATAGAAATATAACATGGTGCGTCATATTTCAAAATATAGTAAATCGAATTAAGACCATGCTCAAACCCCCTTTGACCAACAAAACAACATATGAAAAATTGAGCTAGAAAAGCTTTCGATGTTCCCAAATGTCATTAAGATTGAATCTCTTGGTTACCAAACTAAGATGAGATGGGTGGAACTTGTTACTCCTATAGATCTATGAGAGAGCTTCATTTTGACTGGTAATGGTTCTTGTAACTAAAAATGGACACAAAGTTATGGTTGGTGGAACAACTCACGTCTTTTGGGTGCAACATCATAGTCTTGAGGTGCAACATCCGTTTGAAATCCAAGATTGCACTGTATGACTTTTGAAAACTCGTTTTTGGGGATGAAATAGAAATATAACATGGTGCGTCATATTTCAAAATATAGTAAATCGAATTATGACCATGCTCAAACCCCCTTTGACCAAAAAAACAACATATGAAAAATTGAGCTAGAAAAGCTTTCGATGTTCCCAAATGTCATTAAGATTGATTCTCTTGGTTACCGAACTAAGATGAGATGGGTGGAACCTGTTACTCCTATAGATCCATGAGAGAGCTTCATTTTGACTGGTTATGGTTCTTGTGACTAAAAATGGACAAAAAGTTATGGTTGGTTGAACAACCCACGTCTTTTGGGTGCAACATCGAAGTCTTGAGGTGCAACATCCGTTTGAAAATCCAAGATTGCACTGTATGACTTTTAACAACTGGTTTATGGGGATGAAATAGAAATATAACATGGTGCATCATATTTCAAAATATATTAAATCGAATTATGACCACGGTCAAACCCCCTTTGACCAACAAAACAACATATGAAAAATTGAGCTAAAAAAGATTTCGATGTTCCAAAATGTCATTAAGACTGAATTTCTTGGTTACCGAACGAAGATGAGATGGGTGGAACCTGTTAGTCCTATAGATCTATGAGTGAGCTTCATTTTGAATGGTTATGGTTCTTGTAACTAAAATGGACACAAAGATATGGTTGGTGAAACAACCCACGTCTGTTAGATGCAACATCGAAGTCTTGAGGTGCAACATCCGTTTGAAAATCCAAAATTGCACTGCATGACTTTTGAAAACTCGTTTATGGGGATGAAATAGAAATATAACATGGTGCATCATATTTCAAAATATAGTAAGTCGAATTATGACCATGGTCAAACCCCCTTTGACCAACAAAACAACATATGAAAAATTGAGCTAGAAAAGCTTTCGATGTTCCCAAATGTCATTAAGATTGAATCTCTTGGTTACCGAACTAAGATGAGATGGGTGGAACCTGTTACTCCTATAGATCTATGAGAGAGCTTCATTTTGACTGGTTATGGCTCTTCTAACTAAAAATGGACACAAAGTTATGGTTGGAGGAACAACCCACATCTTTTGGGTCCAACATCGAAGTCTTGAGGTGCAACATCCGTTTCAAAATCCAAGATTGCACTGTGACTTTTGAAAACTCGTTTATAGGGATGAAATAGAAATATAACATGGTAAATCATATTCCAAAATGTAGTAAATCGAGCTGGTGCTAGTCCACGATCCAGGGGGCGGGCCAATCAAAAAAGTCACCAATTCCAAAATCCAAGTTCTGCGCGCGTTCACGGAAACGGGAGTAACTTCCAATCCGTAAGTCCGTTTTGCCCAGATGAAGGCTCCACCTGAAGCTAAGTCAGAGGGCTACAATAATTATGGAGTATAGCTCCGTAATTGATGCTTTCGGGTTCAAAAGAGGTCGTCTAATAGGAGTTTCGGGCATGTTTATGTTGATGTTGCGATTTCGACCAAATCGCTCTATGATATTCTCAGTACCTGAGTGCGTTGCTTATTTAGATTTTCTGTATGTGATAGCTTTGACCAAAAAGTGTGTCAACAGACTGGTTATGTTTCTAGTCACTCAAAATAAAAACAAAGTTATGGTTGGAGGAACAACCCACGTCTGTTGGGTGCAACATCGACGTCTTGAGGTGCAACATTAGTTTGAAAATCCATGATTGCACTGTATGACTTTTGAAAACTCGTTTATAGGGATGAAATAGAAATATAACATGGTGCATCATATTTTAAAATATTGTTAATCGAATTATGACCACGGTCAAACCCCCTTTGTCCAACAAAACAACATACGAAAAATTGAGCTAAAAAGCTTTTGATGTTCCCAAATGTCATTAAGATTGAATTTCTTGGTTACCAAACGAAGATGAGATGGGTGGAACCTGTTAGTCCTATAGATCTATGAGAGAGCTTCGTTTTGACTGGTTGTGGTTCTTGTAACTAAAAATAGACACAAAGTTATGGTTGGTGGAACAACCCACGTCTGTTGGGTGCAACATCGAAATCTTGAGGTGCAACATCCATTTGAAAATCCAAGATTGTGTTGTATGACTTTTGAAAACTCGTTTATGGGGATGAAATAGAAATATAACATGGTGCATCATATTTCAAAATATAGTAAATCGAATTATGACCACGGTCAAACCACCTTTGACCAACAAAACAACATATGAAAAATAGAGCTAAAAAAGCTTTCGATGTTCCCAAATGTCATTAAGATTGAATTTCTTGCTTACCGAATTAAGATGAGACGGGTGGAACTTGTTAGTCCTATAGATCTATAAGAGAGCTTCGTCTTGACTGGTTATGGTTCTTGTAACTAAAAATGGACACAAAGTTATGGTTGGTGGAACAACCAACGTCTTTTGGGTGCAACATCGAAGTCTTGAGGTGCAACATCCGTTTGAAAATAAAAGATTGCACTGCATGACTTTTTAAAACTCGTTTATGGGGATGAAATAGAAATATAACATGGTGCGTCATATTTCAGAATATAGTAAATCGAATTATGACCACGGTCAAACCCCCTTTGACCAACGAAACAACATATGCAAAATTGAGTAAAAAAAACTTTCGATGTTCCCAAATGTCATTGAGATTGAATTTCTTGGTCACCGAACTAAGATGATATGGGTGGAGCCAGTTACTCCTATAAATCTATAAGAGAGCTTCGTTTTGACTGGTTATGGTTCTTGTAACTAAAAATGGACACAAAGTTATGGTTGGTGGAACAACTCACGTCTTTTGGGTGCAACATCGAAGTCTTGAGGTGCAACATCCGTTTGAAAATCCAAGATTGCACTCTATGACTTTTGAAAACTCGTTTATGGAGATGAAATATAAATATAACATGGTGCATCATATTCCAAAATGTATCGAATCGAATTATAACCACGGTCAAATCCCCTTTGACCAACAAAACAACATATGAAAAATTGAGCTTAAAGAGCTTTCGATGTCCCCAAATGTCATTAAGATTGAATTTCTTGGTTACCGAACTAAGATGAGATGGGTGGAACCTGTTAGTCCTATAGATCTATGAGAGAGCTTCGTTTTGACTGGTTATGGTTCTTGTAACAAAATTGGACACAAAGTTATGGTTGGTGGAACAACCCACGTCTTTTGGGTGCAACATCGAAGTCTTGAGGTGCAACATCCGTTTGAAAATCCAAAATTGCACTGTATGACTTTTGACAACTCGTTTATGGGGATGAAATAGAAATATAACATGTTGCATCATATTTCAAAATATATTAAATCGAATTATGACCACGGTCAAACCCCCTTTGACCAACAAAACAACATATGAAAATTTGAGCTAAAAAAGATTTCGATGTTCCCAACTGTCATTAAGATTGAATTTCTTGGTTACCGAACGAAGATGAGATGGGTGGAACCTGTTATTCCTATAGATCTATGAGAGAGCTTCATTTTGACTGGTTATGGTTCTTGTAACTAAAAATGGACACAAAGTTATGGTTGGTGGAACAATCCACGTCTGTTAGGTGCAACATCGAAGTCTTGAGGTGCAACATCCGTTTGAAAATCCAAGATTGCACTGCATGACTTTTGAAAACTCGTTTATGGGGATGAAATAGAAATATAACATGGTGCATCATATTTCAAAATATAGTAAATCGAATTATGACCATGGTCAAACCCCCTTTGACCAACAAACCAACATATGAAAAATTGAGCTAAAAAAGCTTTCGATGTTCCTAAATGTCATTAAGATTGAATCTCTTGGTTACCAAACTAAGATGAGATGGGTGGAACATGTTACTCCTATAGATCTATGTGAGAGCTTCATTTTGACTGGTTATGGTTTTTATAACTAAAAATCGACACAAAGTTATGGTTGGTTGAATAATCCACGTCTTTTGGGTGCAACATCGAAGTCTTGAGGTGCAACATCTGTTTCAAAATCCAAGATTGCACTGTATGACTTTTGAAAACTCATTTATGGGGATGAAATAGAAATATAACATGGTAAATCATATTCCAAAATGTAGTAAATTGAGCCGGGGCTAGTCCATGATCCAGGGGGCGATTCAATCAAAAGTGTCACCAATTCCAAAATCCAAGTTCTGCGAGCGTTCACGGAAACGGGAGTAACTTCCAATTCGTAAGTCCGTTTTGCCCAAACGAAAGCTCCACCTAAAGCTTAGTTAGAGGGCTACAAGGGTTACAGAGAATAGCTCCGTAATTGATGCTTTCGGGCCCAAAAGAGGTCGTCTAATAGGAGTTTCGGGCATGTTTACGTTGATGTTGCGATTTCGACCAAATCGCTCTATGATGTTCTCAGTACCTGAGCGCGTTGCTTATTTAGATTTTCCGTATGTGATAGCTTTGACCAAATAGTGTGTCAACGGACTGGTTATGTTTCAAGTCACTCAAAATAAAAACAAAGTTATGGTTGGCGGAACAACCCATGTCTGTTGGGTGCAACATCGACGTCTGCAACATCAGTTTGAAAATCCAAGATTGCGCTGAATGACTTTTGAAAACTCGTTTATAGGGGTGAAATAGAAATATAACATGGTGCATCATATTTCAAAATATTGTGAATCGAATTATGGCCACGGTCAAACCCCCTTTGACCAAAAAAACAACATATGAAAAATTGAGCTAAAAAAGCTTTCGATGTTCCCAAATGTCATT
Organism: Allium sativum; assembly: GCA_030737875.1. NCBI lineage: Eukaryota > Viridiplantae > Streptophyta > Magnoliopsida > Asparagales > Amaryllidaceae > Allium > Allium sativum. The sequence continues at coordinate 846,358,390 of CM060921.1, read as the reverse complement.
AAGATTCAATTTCTTGGTTACCGAACGAAGATGAGATGGGTGGAACCTGTTAGTCCTATAGATCTATTAGAGAGCTTCGTTTTGACTGGTTATGGTTCTTGTAACTAAAAATGGACACAAAGTTATGGTTGGTGGAACAACCCACGTCTTTTGGGTACAACATCGAAGTCTTGAGGTGCAACATCCGTTTAAAAATCCAAGATTGCACTGTATGACTTTTGAAAACTCGTTTATGGGGATTAAATAGAAATATAACATGGTGCGTCATATTTCAAAATATAGTAAATCGAATTATGACCATGCTCAAACACCCTTTGACCAACAAAACAACATATGAAAAATTGAGCTAGAAAACTTTCGATGTTCCCAAATGTCATTAAGATTGAATCTCTAGGTTACCGAACTAAGATGAGATGGGTGGAATCTGTTCCTATAGATCTATGAGAGAGCTTCATTTTGACTGGTAATGGTTGTTGTAACTAAAAATGGACACAAATTTATGGTTGGTGGAACAACTCACGTCTTTTGGGTGCAACAGCGTAGTCTTGAGGTACAACATCCGTTTGAAAATCCAAGATTGCACTGTATGACTTTTGAAAACTCGTTTATGGGGATGAAATAGAAATATAACATGGTGCGTCATATTTCAAAATATAGTAAATCGAATTATGACCATGCTCAAACCCCCTTTGACCAACAAAACAACATATGAAAAATTGAGCTAGAAAAGCTTTCGATGTTCCCAAATGTCATTAAGATTGAATCTCTTGGTTACCGAACTAAGATGAGATGGGTGGAACCTGTTACTCCTATAGATCCATGAGAGAGCTTCATTTTGACTGGTTATGGTTCTTGTGACTAAAAGTGGACACAAAGTTATGGTTGGTGGAACAACCCACGTCTTTCGGGTGCAACATCGAAGTCTTGAGGTGCAACATCCATTTGAAAATCCAAGATTGCACTGTATGACTTTTGACAACTAGCTTATGGGGATGAAATAGAAATATAACATGGTGCATCATATTTCAAAATATATTAAATCGAATTATGACCACGGTCAAACCCCCTTTGACCAACAAAACAACATATGAAAAATTGAGCTAAAAAAGATTTCGATGTTCCCAAATGTCATTAAGACTGAATTTCTTGGTTACCGAACGAAGATGAGATGGGTGGAACCTATTAATCCTATAGATCTATGAGTGAGCTTCATTTTGAATGGTTATGGTTCTTGTAACTAAAAATGGACACAAAGTTATGGTTGGTGAAACAACCCACGTCTGTTAGATGCAACATCGAAGTCTTGAGGTGCAACATCCGTTTGAAAATCCAAGATTGCACTGCATGACTTTTGAAAAATCGTTTATGGGGATGAAGTAGAAATATAACATGGTGCATCATATTTCTAAATATAGTAAATCGAATTATGACCATGGTCAAACCCCCTTTGACCAACAAAACAACAAATGAAAAATTGAGCTACAAAAGCTTTCGATGTTCCCAAATGTCATTAAGATTGAATCTCTTGGTTACCGAACTAAGATAAGATGGGTGGAACCTGTTACACCTATAGATCTATGAGAGGGCTTCATTTTGACTGGTTATTGTTCTTGTAACTAAAAATGGACACAAAGTTATGGTTGGTGGAACAACCCACGTCTTTTGGGTGCAACATCGAAGTCTTGAGGTGTAACATCCGTTTCAAAATCCAAGATTGCACTGTATGACTTTTGAAAACTCGTTTATAGGGATGAAATAGAAATATAACATGGTAAATCATATTCCAAAATGTAGTAAATCGAGCCGGGGCTAGTCTACGATCCAAGGGGGCGAGCCAATCAGAAATGTCACCAATTCCAAAATCCAAGTTCTGGGCGCGTTCACGGAAACGGGATTATCTTCCAATCCGTAAGTCCGTTTTGCCCAAACGAAAGATCCACCTGAAGCTAAGTCAGAGGTCTACAAGAGTTACAAAGTATAGCTCCATAATTGAAGCTTTCGGGCCCAAAAGAGGTTATCTAATAGGAGTTCCGGGCATGTTTATGTTGATGTTGCGATTTCGACCAAATCGCTCTATGACGTTCTCAGTACCTGAGCGCGTTGCTTATTTAGATTTTCCGTATGTGATAGCTTTGACCAAAAAGTGTGTCAACATACTGGTTATGTTTCTAGTCACTCAAAATAGAAACAAACTTATGGTTGGCGGAACAACCCATGTCTGTTGGGTACAACATCGACGTCTTGAGGTGCAACATCAGTTTGAAAATCCGAGATTGCACTGTATGACTTTTGAAAACTCGTTTATGGGAATGAAATAGAAATATAACATGGTGCATCATATTTCAAAATATTGTGAATCGAATTATGACCACGGTCAAACCCCCTTTGTCCAACAAAACAACATATGAAAAATTGAGCTAAAAAAGCTTTCGATGTTCCCAAATGTCATTAAGATTGAATTTCTTGGTTACCGAACGAAGATGAGATGAGTGGAACCTGTTAGTCCTATAGATCTATGAGAGAGCTTCGTTTTGATTAGTTGTGGTTCTTGTAACTGTAAATAGACATAAAGTTATGGTTGGTGGAACAACCAACGTCTGTTGGGTGCAACATTGAAGTCTTGAGGTGCAACATCCGTTTGAAAATCCAAGATTGCACTGCATGACTTTTGAAAACTCGTTTATGGGAATGAAATAGAAATATAACATGGTGCATCATATTCAAAATATAGTAAATCGAATTATGACCACGGTCAAACCCCCTTTGACCAACAAAACAACATATGAAAAATTGAGCTAAAAAAGCTTTCGATGTTCCCAAATGTCATTAAGATTGAATTTCTTGGTTACAAAACTAAGATGAGATGGGTGGGACCTGTTACTCCTATAGATCTATGAGAGAGCTTCGTTTTGACTGGTTATGGTTCTTGTAACTAAAAATGGACACAAAGTTATGGTTGGTGGAACAACCCACGTCTTTTGGGTGCAACATCGAAGTCTTGAGGTGCAACATCCGCTTGAAAATCCAAGATTGCACTGTATGACTTTTGAAAACTCATTTATAGGGATGAAATAGAAATATAACATGGTAAATCATATTCCAAAATGTAGTAAATCGAGCCGGGGCTAGTCCACGATCCAAGGGGGCGAGCCAATCAAAAATGTCACCAATTCCAAAATCCAAGTTCTGCGCGCGTTCACGGAATCGGGAGTAACTTCCAATCCGTAAGTCCGTCTTGCCCAAACGAAAGCTCCATTTGAAGCTAAGTCAAAGGGCTACAAGAGTTACAGAGTATAACTCCGTAATTGATCCTTTCGGGCCTAAAAGAGGTCGTCTAATAGGAGTTTCGGGGATGTTTATGTTGATGTTGCGATTTCGACCAAATCGCTCTATGTTGTTCTTAGTACCTGAGCGCGCTGCTTATTTAGATTTTCCGTATGTGATAGCTTTGACCAAAAAGTGTGTCAACAGACTGGTTATGTTTCTAGTCACTCAAAATAAAAACACAGTTATGGTTGGCGAAACAACCCATGTCTGTGGGTGCAACATCGACATCTTGATGTGCAACATCAGTTTGAAAATCCAAGATCGCACTGTATGACTTTTGAAAACTCGTTTGTGGGGATGAAATAGAAATATAACATGGTGCATCATATTTCAAAATATTGTGAATCGAATTATGACCACGGTCAAATCCCCTTTGTCCAACAAAACAACATATGAAAAATTGAGCTAAAAAAGCTTTCGATGTTCCCAAATGTCATTAAGATTGAATTTCTAGGTTACCGAACGAAGATGAGATGGGTGGAACCTGTTAGTCCTATAGATCTATGAGAGAGCTTCGTTTTGAGTGGTTGTGGTTCTTGTAACTAAAATAGACACAAAGTTATGGTTGGTGGAACAACCCACGTCTGTTGGGTGCAACATCGAAGTCTTGAGGTGCAACATCCGTTTGAAAATCCAAGATTGCACTGCATGACTTTTAAAAACTCGTTTATGGGGATGAAATAGAAATATAACATGGTTCATCATATTCAAAATATAGTAAATTGAACTATGACCAAGGTCAAACCCCCTTTGACCAACAATACAACATATGAAAAATTGAGCTAAAAAAGCTTTCGATGTTCCCAAATGTCATTAAGATTGAATTTCTTGGTTACCGAACTAAGATTAGATGGGTGGAACCTGTTTCTCCTATAGATCTATGAGAGAGCTTCGTTTTGACTGGTTATGGTTCTTGTAACTAAAAATGGACACAAAGTTATGGTTGGTGGAACAACCCACGTCTTTTGGGTGCAACATAGAAGTCATGAGGTGCAACATCCGTTTGAAAATCCAAGATTGCACTGTATGACTTTTGAAAACTCATTTATAGGGATGAAATAGAAATACATCATGGTAAATCATATTCCAAAATGTAGTAAATCGAGCCGGGGCTAGTCCACGATCCAAGGGGGCAAGCCAATCAAAAATGTCACCAATTCCAAAATCCAAGTTCTGCACGCGTTCACGAAAACGGGAGTAACTTCCTATCCGTAAGTCCGTTTTGCCCAAACGAAAGCTCCACCTGAAGCTAAGTCAGAGGACTACAAGAGTTACAGAGTATAGCTCCGTAATTAATGCTTTCGGGCCCAAAAGAGGTCATCTAATAGGAGTTTCGGGCATGTTTATGTTGATGTTGCGATTTCGACCAAATCGCTCTATGATGTTCTCAGTACCTGAGCGTGTTGCTTATTTAGATTTTCCGTATGTGATAGCTTTGACCAAAAAGTGTGTCAGCAGACTGGTTATGTTTCTAGTCACTCAAAATAAAAACAAAGTTATGGTTGGCGGAACAACCCATGTCTGTGGGTGCAATATCGACGTCTTGAGGTGCAACATCAGTTTGAAAATCCAAGATTGCACTGTATGACGTTTGAAAACTCGTTTATGGGGATGAAATAGAAATATAACATGATGCAACATATTTCAAAATATTGTGAATCGAATTATGACCACGGTCAAACCCCCTTTGTCCAACAAAACAACATATGAAAATTGAGCTAAAAAAGCTTTCGATGTTCCCAAATGTCATTAAGATTGAATTTCTTGGTTACCGAACGAAGATGAGATGAGTGGAACCTGTTTGTCCTATAGATCTATGAGAGAGCTTCGTTTTGATTAGTTGTGGTTCTTGTAACTATAAATAGACATAAAGTTATGGTTGGTGGAACAACCAACGTCTGTTGGGTGCAACATTGAAGTCTTGAGGTGCAACATCCGTTTGAAAATCCAAGATTGCACTGCATGACTTTTGAAAACTCGTTTATGGGAATGAAATAGAAATATAACATGGTGCATCATATTCAAAATATAGTAAATCGAATTATGACCACGGTCAAACCCCCTTTGACCAACAAAACAACATATGAAAAATTGAGCTAAAAAAGCTTTCGATGTTCCCAAATGTCATTAAGGTTGAATTTCTTGGTTACAAAACTAAGATGATATGGGTGGGACCTGTTACTCCTATAGATCTATGAGAGAGCTTCGTTTTGACTGGTTATGGTTCTTGTAACTAAAAATGGACACAAAGTTATGGTTGGTGGAACAACCCACGTCTTTTGGGTGCAACATCGAAGTCTTGAGGTGCAACATCCGCTTGAAAATCCAAGATTGCACTGTATGACTTTTGAAAACTCATTTATAGGGATGAAATAGAAATATAACATGGTAAATCATATTCCAAAATGTAGTAAATCGAGCCGGGGCTAGTCCACGATCCAAGGGGGCGACCCAATCAAAAATGTCACCAATTCCAAAATCCAAGTTCTGCGCGCGTTCACGGAATCGGGAGTAACTTCCAATCCGTAAGTCCGTTTTGCCCAAACGAAAGCTCCACTTGAAGCTAAGTCAAAGGGCTACAAGAGCTATAGAGTATAACTCCGTAATTGATCCTTTCGGCCCTAAAAGAGGTCGTCTAATAGGAGTTTCGGGGATGTTTATGTTGATGTTGCGATTTCGACCAAATCGCTCTATGTTGTTCTCAGTACCTGAGCGCGCTGCTTATTTAGATTTTCCGTATGTGATAGCTTTGACCAAAAAGTGTGTCAACAGACTGGTTATGATTCTAGTCACTCAAAATAAAAACACAGTTATGGTTGGCGAAACAACCCATGTCTGTGGGTGCAACATCGACATCTTGATGTGCAACATCAGTTTGAAAATCCAAGATTGCACTGTATGACTTTTGAAAACTCGTTTGTGGGGATGAAATAGAAATATAACATGGTGCATCATATTTCAAAATATTGTGAATCGAATTATGACCACGGTCAAACCCCCTTTGTCCAACAAAACAACATATGAAAAATTAAGCTAAAAAAGCTTTCGATGTTCCCAAATGTCATTAAGATTGAATTTCTAGGTTACCGAACGAAGATGAGATGGGTGGAACCTGTTAGTCCTATTGATCTATGAGAGAGCTTCGTTTTGACTGGTTGTGGTTCTTGTAACTAAAATAGACACAAAGTTATGGTTGGTGGAACAACCCACGTCTGTTGGGTGCAACATCGAAGTCTTGAGGTGCAACATCCGTTTGAAAATCCAAGATTGCACTGCATGACTTTTGAAAACTCGTTCATGGGGATGAAATAGAAATATAACATGGTGCATCATATTCAAAATATAGTAAATCGAACTATGACCACGGTCAAACCCCCTTTGACCAATAAAACAACATATGAAAAATTGAGCTAAAAAAGCTTTCGATGTTCCCAAATGTCATTAAGATTGAATTTCTTGGTTACCGAACTAAGATGAGATGGGTGGAACCTGTTACTCCTATAGATCTATGAGAGAGCTTTTTTTTGACTGGTTATGGTTCTTGTAACTAAAAATGGACACAAAGTTATGGTTGGTGGAACAACCCACGTCTTTTGGGTGCAACATAGAAGTCATGAGGTGCAACATCCGTTTGAAAATCCAAGATTGCACTGTATGACTTTTGAAAACTCATTTATAGGGATGAAATAGAAATATATCATGGTAAATCATATTCCAATATGTAGTAAATCGAGTCGGGGCTAGTCCACGATCCAAGGGGGCAAGCCAACCAAAAATGTCACCAATTCCAAAATCCAAGTTCTGCACGCGTTCACGAAAACGGGAGTAACTTCCTATCCGTAAGTCCGTTTTGCCCAAACGCAAGCTCCACCTGAAGCTAAGTCAGAGGACTACAAGAGTTACAGAGTATAGCTCCGTAATTGATGCTTTCGGGCCCAAAAGAGGTCATCTAATAAGAGTTTCTGGCATGTTTATGTTGATGTTGCGATTTCGACCAAATCTCTCTATGATGTTCTCAGTACCTGAGCGTGTTGCTTATTTAGATTTTCCGTATGTGATAGCTTTGACCAAAAAGTGTGTCAATAGACTGGTTATGTTTCTAGTCACTCAAAATAAAAACAAAGTTATGGTTGGCGGAACAACCCATGTCTGTGGGTGCAATATCGACGTCTTGAGGTGCAACATCAGTTTGAAAATCCAAGATTGCACTGTATGACGTTTGAAAACTCGTTTATGGGGATGAAATAGAAATATAACATGATGCAACATATTTCAAAATATTGTGAATCGAATTATGACCACGGTCAAACCCCCTTTGTCCAACAAAACAACATATAAAAAATTGAGCTAAAAAAGCTTTCGATGTTCCCAAATGTCATTAAGATTGAATTTCTTGGTTACCGAACGAAGATGAGATGAGTGGAACCTGTTAGTCCTATAGATCTATGAGAGAGCTTCGTTTTGATTAGTTGTGGTTCTTGTAACTATAAATAGACATAAAGTTATGGTTGGTGGAACAACTAACGTCTGTTGGGTGCAACATTGAAGTGTTGAGGTGCAACATCCGTTTGAAAATCCAAGATTGCACTGCATGACTTTTGAAAACTCGTTTATGGGAATGAAATATAAATATAACATGGTGCATCATATTCAAAATATAGTAAATCGAATTATGACCACGGTCAAACCCCCTTTGACCAACAAAACAACATATGAAAAATTGAGCTAAAAAAGCTTTCGATGTTCCCAAATGTCATTAAGATTGAATTTCTTGGTTACAAAACTAAGATGAGATGGGTGGAACCTGTTAGTCCTATAGATCTACGAGAGAGCTTCGTTTTGACTTGTTATGGTTCTTGTAACTAAAAATGGACACAAAGTTATGGTTGGTGGAACAACCCACGTCTTTTGGGTGCAACATCGAAGTCTTGAGGTGCAACATCCGCTTGAAAATCCAAGATAGCACTGTATGACTTTTGAAAACTCATTTATAGGGATGAAATAGAAATATATCATGGTAAATCATATTCCAAAATGTAGTAAATCGAGCCGGGGCTAGTCCACGATCCAAGGGGGCAAGCCAATCAAAAATGTCACCAATTCAAAAATCCAAGTTCTGCACGCGTTCACGAAAACGGGAGTAACTTCCTATCCGTAAGTCCGTTTTGCCCAAACGAAAGCTCCACCTGAAGCTAAGTCAGAGGACTACAAGAGTTACAGAGCATAGCTCCGTAATTGATGCTTTCGGGCCCAAAAGAGGTCATCTAATAGGAGTTTCGGGCATGTTTATGTTGATGTTGCGATTTCGACCCAATCGCTCTATGATGTTCTCAGTACCTGAGCGTGTTGCTTATTTAGATTTTCCGTATGTGATAGCTTTTACCAAAAAGTGTGTCAACAGACTGGTTATGTTTCTAGTCACTCAAAATAAAAACAAAGTTATGGTTGGCGGAACAACCCATGTCTGTGGGTGCAATATCGACGTCTTGAGGTGCAACATCAGTTTGAAAATCCAAGATTGCACTGTATGACTTTTGAAAACTCGTTTATGGGGATGAAATAGAAATATAACATGGTGCAACATATTTCAAAATATTGTGAATCGAATTATGACTACGGTCAAACCCCCTTTGTCCAACAAAACAACATATGAAAAATTGAGCTAAAAAAGCTTTCAATGTTCCCAAATTTCATTAAGATTGAATTTCTTGGTTACCGAACGAAGATGAGATGGGTGGAACCTGTTAGTCCTATAGATCTATGAGAGAGCTCTGTTTTGAGTGGTTGTGGTTCTTGTAACTAAAAATAGACACAAGGTTATGGTTGGTGGAACAACCCACGTCTGTTGGGTGCAACATCGAAGTCTTGAGGTGCAACATCCGTTTGAAAATCCAAGATTGCACTGCATGACTTTTGAAAACTCGTTTATGGGGATGAAATAGAAATATAACATGGTGCATCATATTCAAAATATAGTAAATCGAATTATGACAACGGTCAAACCCCCTTTGACTAACAAAACAACATATGAAAAATTGAGCTATAAAAGGTTTCGATGTTCCCAAATGTCATTAAGATTGAATTTCTTGGTTACCGAACTATGATGAGATGGTTAGAACCTGTTACTCCTATAGATCTATGAGAGAGCTTCGTTTTTACTGGTTATGGTTCTTGTAACTAAAAATGGACACAAAGTTATGGTTTGTGGAACAACCCATGTCTTTTGGGTGCAAAATCGAAGTCTTGAGGTGCAACATCCGTTTGAAAATCCAAGATTGCACTGTATGACTTTTAAAAACTAATTTATAAGGATGAAATAGAAATATAACATGGTAAATCATATTCCAAAATGTAGTAAATCGAGCCGGGGCTAGTCCACGATCCAAGGTGGCGAGCCAATCAAAAATGTCACCAATTCCGAAATCCAAGTTCTGCGCGCGTTCACGGAAACGGGAGTAACTTCCAATCCGTATGTCCGTTTTTCCCAAACGATAGTTCCACCTGAAGCTAAGTCAGAGGGCTACAAGAGTTACAGAGTATAGCTCCGTAATTGATGCTTTCGGGCCCAAAAGAGGTCGTCTAAAAGGAGTTTCGGGCTTGTTTATGTTGATGTTGCGATTTCGACCAAATCGCTCTATGATGTTCTCAATACCTGATCGCGTTGCTTATTTAGATTTGCCGTATGTGATAGCTTTGACTAAAAAGTGTGTCAACAGACTGGTTATGTTTCTATTCGCTCAAAATAAAAACAAAGTTATGGTTGGCGGAACAACCCATGTCTGTGGGTGCAACATCGACATCTTGAGGTGCAACATCAGTTTGAAAATCCAAGATTACACTGTATGACTTTTGAAAACTCGTTTATGGGGATGAAATAGAAATATAACATGGTGCATCATATTTCAAAATATTGTGAATCGAATTATGACCACGGTCAAACCCCTTTTTTCCAACAAAACAACATATGAAAAATTGAGCTAAAAAAGCTTTCGATGTTCCCAAATTTCATTAAGATTGAATTTCTTGCTTACCGGACGAAGATGAGATGGGTGGAACCTGTTAGTCCTATAGATCCATGAGAGAGCTCCGTTTTGAGTGGTTGTGGTTCTTGTAACTAAAAATAGACACAAAGTTATGGTTGGTGGAACAACCCACGTCTGTTGGGTGCAACATCGAAGTCTTGAGGTGCAACATCCGTTTGAAAATCCAAGATTGCACTGCATGACTTTTGAAAACTCGTTTATGGGAATGAAATAGAAATATAACATGGTGCACCATATTCAAAATATAGTAAATCGAATTATGACCACGGTCAAACCCTCTTTGACCAACCAAACAACATATGAAAAATTGAGCTAAAAAAGCTTTCGATGTTCCCAAATGTCATTAAGATTGAATTTCTTGGTTACCAAACTAAGATGAGATGGGTGGAACCAGTTACTCCTATTGATCTATGAGAGAGCTTCGTTTTCACTAGTTATGATTCTTATAACTAAAAATGGACACAAAGTTATGGTTGGTGGAACAACCCACGTCTTTTGGGTGCAACATCGAAGTCTTGAGGTGCAACATCCGTTTGAAAATCCAAGATTGCACTGTATGACTTTTGAAAACTCATTTATAGGGATGAAATAGAAATATAACTTGGTAAATCATATTCCAAAATGTAGTAAATCGAGCCGGGGCTAGTCCACGATCCAAGGGGGCGAGCCAATCAAAAATGTCACCAATTCCAAAATCCAAGTTCTGCACGCGTTCACGGAAATGGGAGTAACTTCCAATCCGTAAGTCCGTTTTGCCCAAACGAAAGCTCCACCTGAAGCTAAGTCAGAGGGCTACAAGACTTACCAAGCTCAGCTCTGTAGTTGATTCTTTCAGGCCCAAAAGAGGTCGTCTAATAGGAGTTTCGGGCATGTTTATGTTGATGTTGCGATTTCGACCAAATCGCTCTATGATGTTCTCACTACCTGAGCGCGTTGCTTATTTAGATTTTCCGTGTGTGATAGCTTTGACCAAAAAGTGTGTCAACAGACTGGTTATGTTTTTAGTCGCTCAAAATAAAAACAAAGTTATGGTTGGCGGAACAAACCATGTCTGTTGGGTGCAACATCGACGTCTTGAGGTGCAACATCAGTTTGAATATCCAAGATTGCAACGTTTGACTTTTGAAAACTCGTTTATGGGGATGAAATAGAAATAAAACATGGTGCATCATATTTCAAAATATTGTGAATCGAATTATGACTACGGTCAAACCCCCTTTGTCCAACAAAACAACATATGAAAAATTGAGCTAAAAAAGCTTTCGATGTTCCCAAATGTCATTAAGATTGAATTTCTTGGTTACCGAACGAAGATGAGATGGGTGGAACCTGTTAGTCCAAAAGATCTATGAGAGAGCTTTGCTTTGACTGGTTATGATTCTTGTAATTAAAAATGGACACAAAGTTATGGTTGGTGGAACAACCCACGTCTGTTGGGTGCAACATCGAAGTCTTGAGGTGCAACATCCGTTTGAAAATCCATGATTGCACTACATGACTTTTGAAAACTCGTTTATGGGGATGAAATAGAAATATAACATGGTGCATCATATTTCAAAATATAGTAAATCGAATTATGACCACGGTCAAACCCCCTTTGTCCAACAAAACAACATATGAAAAATTGAGCTAAAAAAGCTTTGGATGTTCCCAAATGTCATTAAGATTGAATTTCTTGGTTACCGAACAAAGATGAAATGGGTGGAACCTGTTAGCCCTATAGATCTATGAGAGAGCTTCGTTTTGACTAGTTGTGGTTCTTGTAACTAAAAATAGACACAAAGTTATGGTTGGTGGAACAACCCACGTCTGTTGGGTGCAACATCGAAGTCTTGAGGTGCAACATCCGTTTGAAAATCCAAGATTGCACTGCATGAATTTTGAAAATTCGTTTATGGGGATGAAATAGAAATATAACATGGTGCATCATATTCAAAATATAGTAAATCGAATTATGACCACGGTCAAACTCCCTTTGACCAACAAAACAACATATGAAAAATTGAGCTAAAAAAGCTTTTGATGTTCCGAAATGTCATTAAGATTGAATTTCTTGGTTACCGAACTAAGAAGAGATGGGTGGAACCTGTTAATCCTATAGATCTATGAGAGAGCTTCGTTTTGACTGGTTATGGTTCTTGTAACTAAAAATGGACACAAAGTTATTGTTGGTGGAACAACCCACGTCTTTTGGGTGCAACATCGAAGTCTTGAGGTGCAACATCCGTTTGAAAATCCAAGATTGCACAGTATGACTTTTGAAAACTCATTTATAGGGATGAAATGGAAATATAACATGGTAAATCATATTCCAAAATGTAGTAAATCGAGCCGGGTCTAGTCCATGATCCAAGGGGACGAGCCAATCAAAAATGTCACAAATTCCAAAATCCAAGTTCTGCGAGCGTTCACGGAAACAGGAGTAACTTCCAATCCGTAAGTCCGTTTTGCCCAAAGGAAAGCTCCACCTGAAGCTAAGTCAGAGGGCTACAAGAGTTACAGAATATAGCTCCGTAATTGATGCTTTCGAGCCCAAAAGAGGTCATCTAATAGGAGTTTCGGGCATGTTTATGTTTATGTTGATGTTGCGATTTCGACCAAATCGCTCTATGATGTTCTCAGTACTTGAGCGCATTGCTTATTTAGATTTTCCGTATGTGATAGACTTGACCAAAAAGTGTGTTAACAGACTGGTTATGTTTCTAGTCACTCAAAATAAAAACAAAGTTATGATTGGCAGAACAACCCACGTCTATGGGTGCAACATCGACGTCTTGAGGTGCAACATCAGTTTGAAAATCCAAGATTGCACTGTATGACTTTTGAAAACTCGTTTATGGGGATGAAATAGAAATATAAAATGGTTCATCATATTTCAAAATATTGTGAATCGAATTATGACCACGGTCAAACCCCCTTTGTCCAACAAAACAACATATGAAAACTTGAGCTAAAAAGCTTTCGATGTTCCCAAATGTCATTAAGATTGAATTTCTTTCTTACCAAACGAAGATGATATGGGTGGAACCTGTTAGTCCTATAGATCTATGAGAGAGCTTCGTTTGACTGGCTGTGGTTCTTGTAACTAAAAATAGACACAAAGTTATGGTTGGTGGAACAACCCACGTCTGTTGGGTGCAACATCGAAGTCTTGAGGTGCAACATCCGTTTGAAAATCCAAGATTGCACTGCATGATGTTAGCCTACTTTGTGAAACTAGGCTACACAAAGATTAATGATCAAATGATGGAGAAGCACCCTGCCAACAATCGGATCGGACCGGAGTTCCTTAGACAAAGATAAACCAGCGCGAAGTAGAAAGGGAAGGAGATCAGAACTGAATCGGATCGGATGACCACTGTTAGACCAGATCGGAACGGAATATAACACACAATGAAGAATAGCTCAAGATCGACACGGGTCGGACCGGATCGGTTACTCCGACCAGAACCCCTTCTACTTGCTTCTCCTAACCGTACTCGGCACACTCTACAACTTCACACCACTATCTCCTTAAGTTTCGGGGTGGTTACACCCACGTTCACCCCACGTTCTCCACAAACCTGATGTGTTGTCAGCACAAAGCCTCTCCGAGCCCGAAAGTGAAGGGGGGACTGCCACGTGTTTCCGATCCGAACCGATTTCAAAGCAGATTTTCGTCTATAAATAGACCCCCAAGGGTCATTTGAAGGGATCTTTTGGCACTTTGAGAGTTGGTATATCCTTGAGAACCGAATTTCAGAGCTTCCTTACAATCCAAATCACCATTCAAAGTATAAATTGAGTGTTATTGATTGAATGTATATGAGATTAAAGTGAGATTAAAGTGATATAAAGTGTAGGCTCTTTTAAGCCGAACCATTATAAATCTCGTGTCTCTTTTCTGCTTTTTTATCTTAGTTTGTTAGTATTTTATTCGACTTGGGTGTTAGAACCACTTTTTGGTCTAACATTTTGGTGCTTTCACCGAGAATCATTTGAATTCTCTATTTTTCTGGATTATCGTTCTACTTTTTGGACCGTTGAGTTCAAAGAAGTTAATCCCCATTTTCCGACATTTTCAAGTGTTTGTTGTTTGATTGGTGAAGAATTATGGCCAAAGGAAAAGGCAAGGAAATTCAAACCAGTCGCGGGAATGAAGTTGGCGAAGACCAGCAAAATGCGGTTGTGACGAGGTCTCGTGGGCAAATTTCAGGAGCAGGTCGGACCGGCTCAGGGAATCCGAACCGATCGCAGCGAGAGAGCTCCGATCCGAACCGGGTGTCAGATGTTGAAGAGGTGCGTTCCCCAGTTCCGAACCGACCCGGCCAGGTGACCCTACTCCGATCCGAACCGAATCAAGGTGATGCTGGAACCTCTACTCGAGCCCCTCCAAATGCTGCGGCTCCAGCCACCAGGACCAATGACCAAGTCAATTCGTCTGCACCTGTCACACAAGGAGATTTTCTACGCCTTCTCGACATACTTGAGAGCACTAGGGAGGACATAAGAAACCATGAGGTTACCAACCGTATGATGGAAAGAAACATGAAAGCCATGAGTAGGGAGATTGATGAACTTCGCAGGCGGAGGACCCCTTCCCCAGTTCCTAACACTGCAGTGGAACAATCATCTTCCTCAGAGGAAGAGCGACCTCATGAGAGAAGGCTGCTTGAACGACCTCAGAATTTGGAAGAGATGACTTTTGGATCTCTGGGATCCCGTGAAGATGCTGCTCGCGTGTTAGGACCTGATGACCCGAGCTTGAGAGAGCCTATGCTGTTGCCAATGCAGGGATCCCGTGTTCTGCCAAGGGACCCTAACCTCACCAACCCTACTCAGGCCCAGATGCTTCAGCCCCTTCCTCCCGAGATCGACCGGGAGCGTAGGGAGTAAATGAGAGCCGAAGCTACTAGAAGGAGGCGGGAATCCCCCGGTCAAGAACCTAGAGGAAGCCAGAATATCAGGGCCAGAGAGCCCGAACGACCTTTGACCAATGCTGATGTATGGGCTATGGTACGCCGGATTATGTCTGAGAGTAGAAATTACACTAATGAAGATTATGGCATTGAGCGAAGCCATACCCCTTTTACTTATGACATCCTCGACTACCAGTTCCCCCGACGATTTAATTTGCCACAGATGGACAGGTACAACGGGAGGACTGATCCTGGACAACATTTAATGCGATATGCATGGTTTATGAATGCTGCTGCTGCTCCCGATGCCGTCAAGTGTAAGGCCTTCCCGATTTACCTGGAGGATGTAGCACTATTCTGGTTTACCCGACTTCCTGCACGGTCTGTATCAAGTTTCAAAGAGTTAAGCGAGCGTTTCCTAAATCAGTTTCGACTCCACGCTCGGAAGTCCAAAACTGTTATCGACTTATCGAGAATTAAGCATGCTCCGGGTGAATCATTGATGTCATATCTGGACTGTTTTAATTTGGTTGCAACAGAAGTTACTGACCCTCATAAGCTTACAATCTTGATGGCCTTAATAGAGGGAGTTGATCCAGATTCAGATTTTGGAGATTATCTCTCCGAGAAGATGCCTCACACACGAGAATTGTTTTATGAAAAAGCCAATGTTTGGTTAAAGCGGGAGGAAGCACGAACAAACAGAAAGAGGAAGTCCGAAGTGGCATCGAAAGAAGTTGTACAAAGTAACGTTGCTGTAAAGCAGTCTGGGGAAAGTTCTGGAAAGGTCGAAGTAAATGTTGGAAACAAGAATGGAAATGGTGGTAACGGAAACGGGGGCAATGGCAGCCGTAATGGGAATGGCAATAGTAGAAACAGAAACCGAGGAAATAATTCTGACAAAAGACCGCGGTTCCAAACTTTTGAGAATTATTCGCCATTAAATGATACATTGGAGAACATTTATGCAGACATGTATAATGTTTTGCAATACAAAAAGCCACCACCACGAGATTCAACTGAGAAAGAAATTGCTACGTGAAAGTTTTGTTTATTTCACGGAACTCACGGACATTCGACGAATGAATGTCGACACTTGAGAGACGTGATTGAGAAACTGTTGCGTGAAGGGAAGTTAGACGAGTACAAGGTTGCCCCAAGGGATAGGGGGCATGGAGGACAGGCTCCAAACCAGAATCAGCCCGCTCCCAAACCTACAGCGCAACAAAAGGGAAAAGGAATTGTTATTAACACCATAGTAGGTGGGCCTCATCCAGCCATCCATAGCTTCAGAGCAATGGATCAATATGTTAATGCTGTTAAGCATATAGACCTGGATGAGTGTAACGATTTGGAAGATATCACCCCCGTGAAACAACAGAGGACAATGTTCGATGATGTGGTGTTCCGTAGCAGAGACGACACTGGAATCCAATCACCTATTGAGGATCCATTAGTTATAACCACTACTATTGGACCGACGTTGGTTCATAAGATACTGGTAGACAATGGAAGCTCTGTCAATATTTTGTTTAAAAAGTCATTTGACCAGATGGGACTCGAACCTGGAGATTTGAAGCCCTGTGAAGGTCGGATCCGTGGCTTCAACGGGGCGTCGACGGCTCCAATGGGATATATAAAGCTGCCTGTAACATTGGGTCAAGGGGACCGTAGAAGAATACGAATGCTTCCGTTTGTAGTGCTGGATATTAAATCTCCCTACAACCCTTTCTTGGGAAGACCTGCCCTTGCAGAATTCAGGGCTTGCATCGCACCATGGTGCTTACTGCTAAAATTCCCAATTGAAGCTGGAACAGGAGTGATGAGGGGAGACCAAGTCTCCGGAAGAGCTTGTTATATTGCCGAATTAAAGATGCTGATGAAGGGACTCAACATTGACGGTAAAAGTGTTTCACCCCCTCCGAAGGAGGGTTCAGCGTAGCAATTAGAAGGATCAGCCCTGAAGGAGTTGCCCAGAGGAATGCCTGAAGATCTAGATCCCAGAGAGGATGAAGAACTTGAGGACAGAAAGGCAACTCCAAATGAAACGACAGTGGATATACCCATTGATGAAGCTGATCCTGCAAAAGTTTTGAAGATTGGATCCCAGTTGGATCCACACCGAGCCAAAGAGCTTGCTGACTTTCTGAAAGCAAACCTGGATGTGTTTGCCTGGACCCATGCTGACATGTGCGGGATATCACCATCCATTATGAGTCATTCGCTGAGTATTAATCCGAAACACCCGCCGGTAAAGCAAAAGAGGCATATGCTGGGCCCGGAGAGGTCGGCAGCCCTGAAAGAAGAAGTGGAGAAGATGAAAGAGAATGGGTTTATCAGAGATTCGATATATCCCGACTGGATATCGAATCCTGTCCTGGTAATGAAGTCAAACAGGAAGTGGCGAACATGCATTGATTTTTCTGATTTAAACAAAGCTTGCCCGAAAGATAGCTTCCCACTCCCCAGAATAGACCAGCTTGTGGATTCGACGGCGGGACATGAGCTTCTTTCCTTTATGGACGCGTATTCCGGGTACAACCAAATTCCCATGCATGTGCCCGATCAAGAGCATACGAGCTTCATCACAAATCTAGGGTTGTATTGCTATGTGGTCATGCCTTTCGGATTGAAAAATGCTAGAGCAACCTACCAACTTTTGGTAAACAGGATGTTTTATAACCAGATAGGAAAGACTATGGAGGTTTATGTGTATGATATGCTTGTCAAATCGAGACAGTCTTCTAGCCACACACAAGACTTGGCAGAGATGTTCAGTATCCTGCGAAAGTACCGAATGAAGTTAAATCCTTTGAAGTGCTCGTTTGGAGTGGCATCCGGGAAGTTTCTAGGTTTCATCGTGAGCTCTCGAGGAATTGAAATTATTCCCAGTCAAATAGCAGCGATAAGGAACATTGAGAAACCGTAGAGAATTAAAGATGTCCAAAGTCCTGCATGGAAAGTGGCGGCGTTGATCAGGTTTATCTCCAAGGCGACATACAAATGCGTCCCTTTTTTGAACTAATAAAAAGGGGGAAGAAGAATTTTGAATGGACTCCGGACTGTGTTGAGGCCTTTCAAAATCTATTGGATTTACTAGAGAGACCACCAATTTTGTCAAAGCCAGTTGATCATGAAGAGCTGTTTGTTTACTTAGCAGTATCAGCTCATGATGTTAGCACCGCTTTGGTCCGGGAAGAAGACAAAGTGCAGAGGCCGGTATATTACGTAAGTAAGAAATTGGCAGCTGCGGAGCGTAACTACCCAAGGATTGAAAAGCTCGCTTACAGCCTTCTAATCGCCTCCCGAAAACTTCGGCATTATTTTCAAGCTCACCCAATTGTTATCTACACTGACCAGCCTTTGAGACAGGTGTTGCAAAAACATGAAGCGTCAGGACGGTTAATCAAGTAGAATATTGAATTAAGTCGATTTGATTTGGATTTCCAGCCGCGGAGGTCAATCAGGGGGCAAGCTTTGGCTGACTTTATAGCAGAGTTCACAATCCCTGAAGAAGAGATGATCGGCGATAGGGTGGTACAATCTGAAGAGGAGTTAGAATTAAGCCCTTGGAAGCTATATACAGACGGGGCTAGGAATGACCGAAGGTCCGGGGCAGGAGTTGTCTTAGTGACTCCCGAAGGACGATCTTTATACTATGCTCTGCGGCTAGAGTTCTCAGCGACCAATAATGACTCAGAGTATGAAGCCCTGATTGCCGGGCTGAAACTCGCCAAGGAATTCGGAATAAAGGCATTGGACATATTCTGTGATTCCAAGATAGTAGTATGCCAAGTACGAGAAGAGTTCGTAGCTCGAGGGCCTCGTCTTGTTACCTATCTTGGAAAAGTGAAGGAACTGTTGAGTAGCTTGGAGCGGTACAACATAATACATATCCCAAGAGCTGAAAACCAAAAGGCGGACCGGCTAGCAAAGCTGGCAAGCTCCGACCATCCGGAAGAGACTGAAATGGTCCCAATTGAGACATTGGGATCACCAAGTTTTGAGTTAATGGAAGTTGACCTAGCTTTCGAAGTAGAACCGGAGAGGGACTCGTGGATGACCCCGATCAAGAATTTCCTTATAAGCGGAGTACTTCCGTCGAAGTAAAGCGAGAAGCGAGCCGTAGTTCGCAAAGCTACCAGATACGTCCTTCAAGATAAAACCCTTTATCGACAAGGATTTTCCATGCCCTTGTTGCGATGTATAGCACACGACGACATCAAGCGTGTACTAAGAGAAGTACACGAAGGTGAGTGTGGAGATCACACAGGGGGCCAGACTTTGGCAAAGAAGGTATTACGGTATGGGTATTTCTGGCCCACTGTTAACAAAGATGCAGCTGATTACTCACGACGCTGCGACAGGTGCCAGAGGTTTGCTAAGATCCCCAGGGCACCACCGACCCAGCTCAAGTCGATGTTGAGTCCGTGGCCGTTCGCCATGTGGGGAATCGACATCATCGGAGTCTTACCGATTGCCAAAGAAGGAGCGAAGTATGCAATAGTCACCGTGGACTATTTTACGAAGTGGGTGGAAGCTGAACCCTTAACCAAAATCACAGCGAGAAAGGTGATAAGTTTTGTGACTAGAAATATCATATGTCGATTTGGGATTCCAAGGACCATCATAACTGATAATGGAACCCAATTCGACGGCGCCGAATTTAGAAATATCTGCCAGAAATACAAAATTGACAAGCGCTACACAGCGGTTGCTCATCCACAGTCGAATGGACAAGTAGAGGCAGTAAGTAAAGTCATAAAATCCATCCTCAAGAAGCGGTTAGAGCACGCAAAAGCAAAGTGGGTGGATGAATTGCCCTTGGTTTTGTGGGCTTATCGGACTACATTTAAGACAGCAACCTGCCATACACCTTTCTCTCTCTCCTTTGGTTCAGAAGCAGTTATCCCGGTGGAGCTTGAAGTTCCCTCCCACAGGCTGATATATTATGACCCGATGACAAATCGGGCACTCCTCCTCGAGTCCCTTGATGAAGTTGAAGAGAAAAGGGACGAAGTAGACTTGCGTGCGGCGAGACACCGACGCCAGATGGCACGCTATTATGACAAGAAAGTTCGCTTTAGAACATCTGAGCCAGGAGATTTGGTGCTAAAGCGGGTTTTTCCATCTCTTCCTCACCTTGGACCAAAGTGGGAGGGACCATATGTCGTCCAACGGAAACTTGAAACTGGAGCCTTCAAGTTAACGACCGTGGATGGTGAACAAGTGCCTAGGGCCTGGAATGCCTAGCATTTGATGCGATACCTGAATTAGGGACGTTGTATTTTCTTTTGTTAGTATGAACATTGTAAAAAGGCACGACTTTCCTAGAAAAGTCTGTTTATATTAACAAAAGATTATGAAGTGGACGTAGGCTACGACTTAGTTGAACCACTATAAAAATATCCTATGTCATTTACTTTCCTGCATCACTTTATACGATTTGTCTGTCACATTTGTGAAATGTTAAACTTTAAAATCGGAAATCGAATTCACATGCAGGAAGCAAACGAGACGTCCGTTTTTGTAACAAGACGTAAGGAATGGGAAGACGACATTCCTAACTCTAACTCTCGTGAAAAGATAGAGAGTATAAATGACGGGAAGACGACGACCTCTAAGGCGTGAAGATGCACCTCGACAAGAGACCGCCTCAAAGTTAACTCTAACCTGAGTATAAGACAGGAGAGTATAAAGTTTACCCCACCAGAGAGTTGGGGGCAGACAAATGATTACAACTAATCAATCCCGAACAAGCCTCGACTAGGCAACATGTTCAAGATTGATTGGGGGCATACACACATACATATCCCCAATGTTTATTGTCTATTGTTCAGTAATAATGACTTTATTACATAGTTATGATATGACATGTTATTTGTTGGTTGCAATTTACTTAAGCAACGAACTGACGAGCATTTGACACTGCAGGAAAGCAAACTACTTTATCCATAAGTACGTGAGTTTATACAGAAAGGACTAAACAAAAGATGCGAGGGCCGCACTCGCTACAACAACAACAGGCCACTGTAAAAGCAAAAACACAAAATTCGGCTTCACTTAGATTTTAAAGTTGGTTTGGATTTCTTGGCATCTTTAAGAGCTTTCTCAGCCGCCTTTTCAGCATCAGACATGACCCGCTTCTTCCTCCCCTGTAACAACCCGGAAAATCTGAGCCAGTTTAAAATTTTTATTTTAATTAATTTAATTAGAAATTGAGTCAGAATTTAAAAATTGGATTTTTAAATAATATAATGGCCCTTAAAAATAGTGATTTTGCAAACGAACTCGGATTTCGACGAAACCACTTTGGTTGGAACCGGAATGTCGATTTATTGCTAATTCTAATTTTTCGGATTTTTCTGAATCAATATGTGAGCGTGGAAAAGGAAAACGTGTTTGAACAGTTTCAGTTAAATTGGATCGACCAGAAAATGGACATTTTACAAACGGTCTCAGAATTCGACGAAATTAGTTTTGTTAGGACCGTATCGTCGATATGAAGCTAGAAATAATTTTTCTGTAATTTTTAAAGGCAATATGTAGCCCCGGTAAATTGAAATGTACGTTTAAAATTCAATATAAGGATTTAAATGTTAATTCAAATGGAAACTGATCGAAACGGCCGAACTGGCTTACGGAACATATCCCATTGGGTTCGGAATGGGGGTAAAACGCTAGGGACGACAGTCGGTGGGTCTCGTTTCGACTTCGAAAGAAAAGTCAACTATGGAGATTAAAATAAAATAAAATAATAAAAATATTTATATATAAATATCCCTCCCCATTTGCCCCTAGACCTAATCGTTCAGCCCCAAATCAAAATAAAAACCCGCCGCTCCCCTCGACGTCGACACCGTGCCCGGCTCCTCCACCCTCGCGTCGGCCTCCTCCCCCAATCGCCCGCCACTCAGTCGAAACCCCTGTCCCCTCTTCAGCCTCCTCCAATCGATCCAGCAACGAAGACCACCGCAACCCTAGCCCAGAGCAGCCTCCGACCTCGACAGCACCACCTTCTGCCACCATCCCCTGCCCAGGAGCCCCAACCCTGACGAACGTTAGCCCACGCCTCCTCCAGCGCCACCTCAGGCCGACCAGTGGCCCCCCCTCAACTAAAAACCCTCCTTCCCTTCCAAACAGTGAGTGTTTTCATTTATTTACATTTATTTTATATTTTCAGTTTCAATATATGTAATACCGGGTTTAAAAAAGCTATTTTTGTATAGAATAAATCGAAGTAAATATATGTTTTATATATATAACATACAAATCAAAGGTATGATTTTAATATAGTCAAGATCTGATTTTTAGAAGACTAAAGAAGTGATTTTTATATGATAGGAGTATTCAAAATATGATCTTTATATAATAAAAGATGTAAGAATATTATTTTTATTTAGGTAGAGTCAAAAAAATATAATCTTTATTAGAAGAAGAACGATATAAAAATATGATTTTTATAACAAAGTAGCGATGTTTATTCATATAGAGTAGCGATTTTTAAACAAGATCAAGGTTAGATTTTTTTATCATAAAAAGAAAAATCGAATTTTTATATATACAAAAGAAGTTTAAAAATCGGATTTTTATATATGTAGTGGACACGGGCGGCGAAAGTGACAAAAGGCGAGCACAGCGAAGAGTTCCTACATATGAAGAGTCGAGACGTTTGGATTAGCTATCGGTGAGAACTTCTCACTTTAACTCTTCTTTTCTAGTTATAAATATATACTAGGATGCAGACAGTGTTTAGTAGCACCCGACACCCGTCGTCCACAAACCATGGATGGCTTGTTTGAGTTGTGATGTGAAATTTGGTTGATAATTCGAATAGTTGAATATAAATAATTCGAATGGTTGAATATAAATAATTCGAATGGTTGAATATAAATAATTCGAATGGTTGAATATAAATAATTCGAATGGTTGAAAATGAATAAATTGAATGTTGGTGATTGATCTATTTGTTTGGTTGAATTGGAAATTGATTGAAATTGATATGTGAATGGCGTGGGCCATTATTAAACCGGGGATAAGGCTAGGCCTAGTCCCGTTTCTAGTATAGTGCCGTTATGCCGCCGAAATTTTCTAAAACATATTAGAAAATAAAATATCATTTATATAGTGTAAATGAACCGAATAAATATCTAGAACGATAAAAATCATATTTTTATCGTATATGTGAAGTCGAAAACATTCGCGTGTTGAATATATGAAGTGAACAATAAAATCTACATTTTTATTATGAATACGAAGTGCTAAAAATATACGAGTGTTGAATATATATTTTGAACGATAAAAATACCAAATTTATCATATGAGTGACTCGCTAAAAATACACGAGTGTTGAAACAAATATTTGTTTGCTATGAATATTATTTTTAACATGTATATGAACTGAATAAAATAGTCATGCGTTGAAATATATTTTTGTTCGCCAAAAATATTATTTTTATACGAAGTGTGAAGTGTTAAAAATAACCGTGTGTTGAAATAAATATTTATATGCTAGGAATATTATTTTTACCCTAGTTGTGCATATATATTAATATACTGAACAGGAAAATGGATTAGCTGTTGAGTAAAGAATTTATTTCCGTGCCCGACAAATAGGTAAACCTTAATGAGTTGGCTGCGCAATATTATTATTATATCAACTCCTGTGAATGCCATTGGATGCGGAGTGCTGGTTGTTCTGTGTGTAATTATAAAACGTCGCCATAGGATAGTAACTATTAATTTTGAACCACATTTACATGGCATACTTCTTGAAGATTGAATACTTCATCATATACCACATAAACACTTGGAGTTTATGTGACGAGGTTGAAGATTACCATACAAGTAACAGACTTGTATGGCGATGACTACATTTTAGGTTGAACCGAAGATTGAAAACCCCACACGGGTCCAGAGATGACAATGAGCACGTCTCTTTAGCTGGTAAAGCACAAAACAAAAATCTCTTTGGAGGGCGACGAGAATTTATTCTCTTGAGCTTTTAATACACGCTCCCCCTTTGACACTAGGATACATCACGATAAATATGGACTGTATAAATTATAAAGGTAAATTTGTCAGATTAATAAAAACCCCACACGGGTCTGGAATGTACAATAAACACGTCGCTCTAGTTGTTAAGGCACAAAACCTCTTTGTAGGGTGACGAGAATTTATTCTCGGGAGTTTTAACACACACTCACCCAATGAACACTAGAATATATGTCACTATAAATATGAGTATGCATTTTAGGATTTATTGGGTACCTAATACGGCCCAATAAACTTCCAAATGCCCATCCGTACAAGAGAAACTATGGCGAAATTTTCCAAAATAATAAGGCGTTATTGAAATTTTTTGAAGTGTAAACGATATAAAAATCATCAAATGAATTATATTTATATATATATAAATATAAATTAATATAAAACGAATTAAGGCCCTGCAGTTCGCGTTTTGAAATCTTAACTTCAAACGATTATACCGAGAGATCCGACCGTCGGATTTCCTCGAAACTGGAACCGTTGGATCCGCCTTGAGAAATTCTTTCCAACGATATAAACTTTGTAAAGATCCAACGGTTAAATTTTCAGATATGTGTAAATCAAATTTAGAGAAAAACAACGCCATGGCCGCGTTATGGCCTGAAGCGTCGTTTAATTAGAACGAGCTATTTTTTAAATAAATAAAAATAGCGAAAAATCGTTATAAAATATTATTAACGACATGAAATGGAAATAAATCGAATTTACTTGGTTTGTTGAATGTTCTGATGGTTGAATGTGTTTGACACGAGAAATACATTAATGAACTGAACGAGTACATGTTTTGAATTGTGATTCAAAAAGAGATTTAAGAATAAATTTAAAATGATTTATCTTTGATAAAATTAATGAGAACCTTTCCCTAAATATATAGTGTTTTAGTAACACTCGTTATTATATAAGCGAGTTATTCGGAAAGACCGGGTTTATGCTCATTCTGAATAACTGATACGACGATATAAAGTCGAAGATGAAGACGATGGTCGAAGACCGGAGAGCTTCACGTCGTTTGGATGATTACTGATGTCTTGATTGGGAGGCATCCCAAAATATAGATAATAAGTGGTGATCGTTCCGATGTACTTTGAAGTCGACCGGATTGCGAGGTACTAGGTGCCTCCGGTTTCGTTCAGACCCAGAACGGACTTGTAAATGGATGTGTGTCGGACGTTGTGTATCGACGACGCGACATGCAAAGATGTAGTGATCAAGGCTTTTGTTGCAAAGCAGAGTCTTGTGGTTGATGACCGTTGATTCATGAGCCTCACACCCCGGTATGAACCAGAAATGGGAGATGGACATCAGGGAGGACATGCGTCTCTTTCTAGTTAGGAGTGGTGTCAGTGCTTAAAACTGGCTGACGAGTTTGACTCATGTGGTTGTTGGAATTGCGAGGCCTCGGTTATGTGGAGTCGTTTGGCTCATTTACGCCCCATAGGGTGGGGAGACGCATGGTTCAGGTATAATAATCCACATCGGTGGACCGGCCCTGACGATCCAAGGCTTGTCTGCGCGCTTGCCTGAGACATGGACTAGATTGTCTCGAATTCGGTTAAGGATCTTGTCCCTAGCCTTGGTTCATGACAGAAATCCAAACTTCCAATACGACATGTGCGGTTTTGATTGTATTACTAGTATGGCGACATGATATAATGGTACCCATGCCGTCTAGGATTGATACTTATGATTGTATATAAAATTAGAAACTAACTGTAAACGAGCTAAGATGAGTGGTTTCCTGAGTATTGGTCTGATGTTGGTTTCGGCCTTCGGGGTTAATACTTAGGAGATCGTTCTCTGGTTAATTTACAGTTGGAGTCTGATTTAGAAAAACAAAAGATTAAATTTCGTGTATCAAGCATTCTTTGGCTGTTATAAGGTAAAACCCTATCCTCCGGCTTGTGTTGCATTGTGTGATGGGACCTGGGTCTTATAACAGCTTCATTGTTCTTTATTTTAGCATTGCGCTGTTTTAAATAACTTACTCTATGTTATGCACTGGTGATCACTGGAGTAAACCCGTTCCGCGAAAGTGGCATGGTCCTATGATTCGCCTTATTATTGTTGAATAACCTGTTAAGTAGATTTCTCATACCGGTCCCATGACTGACTCAATGTTTGTTTCACTTTGCAAACTCGGGTGCCCTCATTTCTACACGGGCAGTCGAGTAGCTTGTTTTGCAGATATTTTAAGCAGGTTTCTGGATTGAAGCTTAAGCTATGTCCAGACATTTATGTTCTTCCGCTGTGTTAGTTTATATTTCCGCTGTGCATTGTATTACATTTGATGTAAAATTATCTTCCGCTGTATTGTATTTATTCGATATACTCTGATATTTCTGTACTCTGATGTAACATTATCATGATGTTTATAAAAGTCTTCTGTTATGTGTTCTGATGCATTGTATTCCCAGAGTTAGAGAACCGAGGATTTCCAACCTTTGAGTCTGACTTGTGTGGTTTATGGTTGATTCAAAGGGCGGGAACTTTCGGGTCTTTACATATGGTATCAGAGCTTTGGTTAAGCTCAAATCTTTGGGGTACAACTCGTTAGAACTGAACGAAAGACTCATCAGAGATTGGATTAGTAATATCCAATAGGAATCCTCATTAGAGATAGGATCAGCAGTATCCTAGAATGAGAAAACTCGTTAGAGATGAGGTTAGTAATGCCCTAGAACGAGTTGAGAGTGTCAAGTCCACGATTAACGTATTTGTGATTATATATATAATCGGATCTTTGAAAAATATGATTTTTAAGTATATATATAGGAAAGTTATATATATTTGAAAGGCTAATCAACCAAATTGATTGATGATTGTGTTGTGTGATTATTAGTTCAACTAATAAAATAATTGAAACTAATAAATGAAATGAGAATTGAGTTGGTTAATTAAACAACTATTAGCTTCGTTCCTTTTCGGGGACGAAAAGATTTTAAGTGGGGGAGAATGTAACAACCCGGAAAATCTGAGCCAGTTTAAAAATTTTATTTTAATTAATTTAATTAGAAATTGAGTCAAAATTTAAAAATTGGATTTTTAAATAATATAATGGCCCTTAAAAATAGTGATTTTGCAAACGAACTCGGATTTCGACGAAACCACTTTGGTTGGAACCGTAATGTCGATTTATTGCTAAGTCTAATTTTTCGGATTTTTCTGAATCAATATGTGAGCGTGGCAAGGGAAAACGTGTTTGAACAGTTTCAGTTAAATTGGATCGACCAGAAAATGGCCATTTTACAAACGGTCTCAGAATTCGACGAAATTAGTTTTGTTAGGACCGTATCGTCGATATGAAGCTAGAAATAATTTTTCTGTAATTTTTAAAGGCAATATGTGGCCCCGGTAAATTGAAATGTACGTTTAAAATTCAATATAAGGATTTAAATGTTAATTCAAATGGAAACTGATCGAAACGGCCGAACTGGCTTACGAAACATATCCCATTGGGTTCGGAATGGGGGTAAAACGCTAGGGACGACAGTCGGTGGGTCTCGTTTCGACTTCGAAAGAAAAGTCAACTATGGAGATTAAAATAAAATAATAAAAATATTTATATATAAATATCCCTCCCCGTTTGCCCCTAGACCTAATCGTTCAGCCCCAAATCAAAATAAAAACCCGCCGCTCCCCTCGACGTCGACACCGCGCCCGGCTCCTCCACCCTCGCGTCAGCCTCCTCCCCCAGTCGCCCGCCACTCAGTCGAAACCCATTTCCCCTCTTCAGCCTCCTCCATTCGATCCATCAATGAAGACCACCGCAACCCTAGCCCAGAGCAGCCTCCGACCTCGACAGCACCTCCTTCCGCCACCATCCCCTGCCCAGGAGCCCCAACCCCGACGAACGTCAGCCCACGCCTCTTCCAGCGCCACCTCAGGCCGACCAGTGGCACACCCCCCTCAACTGAAAACCCTCCTTCCCTTCCAAACAGTGAGTGTTTTCATTTATTTACATTTATTTTAGATTTTCAGTTTCAATATATGTAATACCGGGTTTAAAAATGCTAATTTTGTGTAGAATAAATCGAAGTAAATATATGTTTTATATATATAACATACAAATCAAAGGTATGATTTTAATATAGTCAAGATCTGATTTTTAGAAGACTAAAGAAGTGATTTTTATATGATAGGAGTATTAAAAATATGATCTTTATATAATAGAAGATGTAAGAATATTATTTTTATTTAGGTAGAGTCATAAAAATATAATCTTTATTAGAAGAAGAACGATATAAAAATATGATTTTTATAACGAAGTAGCAATGTTTATTCATATAGAGTAGCGATTTTTAAACAAGATCAAGGTTAGATTTTTTTATCATAAAAAGAAAAATCGAATTTTTATATATACAAAAGAAGTTTAAAAATCGGATTTTTAAATATGTAGTGGACACGGGCGACGAAAGTGACAAAAGGCGAGCACAGCGAAGAGTTCCTACATATGAAGAGTCGAGACGTTTGGATTAGCTATCGGTGAGAACTTCTCACTTTAACTCTTCTTTTCTAATTATAAATATATACTAGGATGCAGACGGTGTTTAGTAGCACCCGACACCCGTCGTCCACAAACCATGGATGGCTTGTTTGAGTTGTGATGTGAAATTTGGTTGATAATTCGAATGGTTGAATATAAATAATTCGAATGGTTGAATATAAATAATTCGAATGGTTGAATAAAAATAATTCGAATGGTTGAAAATGAATAAATTGAATGTTGGTGATTGATCTATTCGTTTGGTTGAATTGGAAATTGATTGAAATTGATATGTGAATGGCGTGGGCCATTATTAGACCGGGGATAAGGCTAGGCCTAGTTCTGTTTCTAGTATAGTGCCGTTATGCCGCCGAAATTTTCTAAAACATATTAGAAAATAAAATATCATTTATATAGTGTAAATGAACCGAATAAATATCTAGAACGATAAAAATCATATATTTATCGTATATGTGAAGTCGAAAACATTCGTGTGTTGAATATATGAAGTGAACAATAAAATCTACATTTTTATTGTGAATACGAAGTGCTAAAAATATACGAGTGTTGAATATATATTTTGAACGATAAAAATACCATTTTTATCATATGAGTGACTCGCTAAAAATACACGAGTGTTGAAACAAATATTTGTTTGCTATGAATATTATTTTTTACATGTATATGAACTGAATAAAATAGTCATGCGTTGAAATATATTTTTGTTCGCCAAAAATATTATTTTTATACGAAGTGTGAAGTGTTAAAAATAACCGCGTGTTGAAATAAATATTTATATGCTAGGAATATTATTTTTAGCCTAGTTGTGCATATATATGATTATACTGAACAGGAAAATGGATTAGCTGTTGAGAAAAGAATTTATTTGCGTGCCCGATAAATAGGTAAACCTTAATGAGTTGGCTGCGCAATTTTATTATTATATCAACTCCTGTGAATGCCATTGGATGCGGAGTGCTGGTTGTTCTGTGTGTAATTATAAAACGTCGCCATAGGATAGTAACAATTAATTTTGAACCACATTTACATGGCATACTTCTTGAAGATTAAATACTTCATCATATACCACATAAACACTTGGAGTTTATGTGACGAGGTTGAAGATTACCATACAAGTAAGAGACTTGTATGGTGATGACTACATTTTAGGTTGAACCGAAGATTGAAAACCCCACACGGGTCTAGATATGACAATGAGCACGTCTCTTTAGCTGGTAAAGCACAAAACAAAAATCTCTTTGGAGGGCGACGAGAATTTATTCTCTTGAGCTTTTAATACACGCTCCCCCTTTGACACTAGGATACACCACGATAAATATGGACTGTATAAATTATAAAGGTAAATTTGTCAGATTAATAAAAACCCCACACGGGTCTGGAGTGTACAATAAACACGTCGCTCTAGTTGTTAAGGCACAAAACCTCTTTGTAGGGTGACGAGAATTTATTCTCGGGAGTTTTAACACACACTCACCCTATGAACACTAGAATATATGTCACTATAAATATGAGTATGCATTTTAGGATTTATTGGGTACCTAATACGGCCCAATAAACTTCCAAATGCCCATCCGTACAAGAGAAACTATGGCGAAATTTTCCAAAATATTAAGGCGTTAGTGAAATTTTTTGAAGTGTAAACGATATAAAAATCGTCAAATGAATTATATTTATATATATATAAATATAAATTAATATAAAACGAATTAAGGCCCTGCAGTTCGCGTTTTGAAATCTTAACTTCAAACGATTATACCGAGAGATCCGACCGTCGGATTTCCTCGAAACTGGAACCGTTGGATCCGCCTTGAGAAATTCTTTCCAACGATATAAACTTTGTAAAGATCCAACGGTTAAATTTTCATATATGTGTAAATCAAATTTAGAGAAAAACAGTGCCATGGCCGCGTTATGGCCTGAAGCGTCGTTTAATTAGAACGAGCTATTTTTTAAATAAATAAAAATAGCGAAAAATCGTTATAAAATATTATTAACGACATGGAATGGAAATAAATCAAATTTACTTGGTTTATTGAATGTTCTGATGGTTGAATGTGTTTGACACGAGAAATACATTAATGAACTGAACCAGTACATGTTTTGAATTGTGATTCAAAAAGAGATTTAAGAATAAATTTAAAATGATTTATCTTTGATAAAATTAATGAGAACTTTTCCCTAAATATATAGTGTTTTAGTAACACTCGTTATTATATAAGGGAGTTGTTCGGAAAGACCGGGTTTATGCTCATTCTGAATAACTGATACGATGATATGAAGTCGAAGATGAAGACGATGGTCGAAGACCGGAGAGCTTCACGTCGTTTGGATGATTACTGATGTCTTGATTGGGAGGCATCCCAAAATATAGATAATAAGTGGTGATCGTTCCGATGTACTTTGAAGTCGACCGGATTGCGAGGTGCTAGGTGCCTCCAGTTTCGTTCAGACCCAGAACGGACTTGTAAATGGATGTGTGTCGGACGTTGTGTATCGACGACGCGACATGCAAAGATGCAGTGATCAAGGCTTTTGTTGCAAAGCAGAGTCTTGTGGTTGATGACCGTTGATTCACGAGCCTCACACCCCGGTATGAACCAGAAACGGGAGATGGACATCAGGGAGGACATGCGTCTCTTTCTAGTTAGGAGTGGCATCAGTGCTTAAAACTGGCTGACGAGTTTGACTCATGTGGTTGTTGGAATTGCGAGGCCTCGGTTATGTGGAGTCGTTTGGCTCATTTATGCCCCATAGGGTGGGGAGACGCATGGTTCAGGTATAATAATCCACATCGGTGGACCGGCCCTGACGATCCAAGGCTTGTCTACGCGCTTGCCCGAGACATGGACTAGATTGTCTCGAATTCGGTTAAGGATCTTGCCCCTAGCCTTGGTTCGTGACAGAAATCCAAACTTCCAATACGACATGTGCGGTTTTGATTGTATTACTAGTATGGCGACATGATATAATGGTACCCATGCCGTCTAGGATTGATACTTATGATTGTATATAAAATTAGAAACTAACTGTAAACGAGCTAAGATGAGTGGTTTCCTGAGTATTGGTCTGATGTTGGTTTCGGCCTTCGGGGTTAATACTTAGGAGATCGTTCTCTGGTTAATTTACAGTTGGAGTCTGATTTAGAAAAACAAAAGATTAAATTTCGCGTATCAAGCATTCTTTGGCTGTTATAAGGTAAAACCCTATCCTCCGGCTTGTGTTGCATTGTGTGATGGGACCTGGGTCTTATAACATCTTCATTGTTCTTTATTTTAGCATTGCTCTGTTTTAATTAACTTACTCTATGTTATGCACTGGTGATCACTGGAGTAAACCCGTTCCGCGAAAGTGGCGTGGTCCTATGATTCGCCTTATTATTGTTGAATAACCTGTTAAGTAGATTTCTCATACCAGTCCCATGACTGACTCGATGTTTGTTTCACTTTGCAAACTCGGGTGCCCTCATTTCTACACAAGCAGTCGAGTAGCTTGTTTTGCAGATATTTTAAGCAGGTTTCTGGATCGAAGCTTAAGCTGTGTCCAGACATTTATGGTCTTCCGCTGTGTTAGTTTATATTTCCGCTGTGCATTGTATTACATTTAATGTAAAATTATCTTCCGCTGTATTGTATTTATTCGATATACTCTGATATTTCTGTACTCTGATGTAACATTATCATGATGTTTATAAAAGTCTTCTGTTATGTGTTTTGATGCGTTGTATTCCCAGAGTTAGAGAACCGAGGATTTCCAACCTTTGAGTCTGACTTGTGTGGTTTATGGTCGATTCAAAGGGCGGGAACTTTCGGGTCTTTACATCCCCTTTGGTGGAGTAGGGGAGCTGGAGTCGATAGACTTTTTCTCAGTAACTGGAGCACTGGGTTCAAGAGAAGATTTTTTAGCAAGTTCCTCGGTAATGGACCTAGTTGAGAGTTTGATAACTAACCTTGATCCAGGAGGCACTACTGCAAGAGGCTTGAGGCTTTCAGGATCCGCTTCCTCAACTTTAAGCTGCATGCGCTTATCTAGTTCGGCCTTCCTCTCTGCTAAAGTTGTGCACTCAGTATTCCCTGTTTCCCCAGTGATGGTGACATCGGAATCTTCATCCTGCCCATCCTTGCCGCCATCATCCTTCAAAGCAGCTATGACACCGTCGTCATCATGAGAAGTTTCGGGATTAGGAGACACCGAGGCCTTGTTAACAGCACCTTTCTCCTCACCCTTACTTCCTTTCTCAGGGATCGCAGTAGTAACTTCACCTTGTTTCTCCGGAGTATTTGCAGCAAGCTTTTCACTGGGTGGTTGTGTTGATGGATCGTCAACCTTCTCAAATGGTTTAGAACCTACAGAATGAGAAGCAACGGTTATCAATTCAGGAGAAAACAAAGGATCCCCAATTGATTGCCCAATGATGTGGCGAAAGGTGGAAATTGCCTTGACGAATTGAGGAGAGAAGGTAGAAATACCTTCTGTTGATTTCTCGGCTGAAGCGGCCACTGCCTCAGATGTTGATTCAAGTACAGGAGATAGAAGAGGTGCCTTAGGAATTCCCGGGTTCTTATGATCATATCTTTCCACCTCGGTCGCTTCAGTAGCAGCAGAGGAGAAACCAGCATCGAGAGTATTCTTTCCTTTAGCCCGGCGTTTCTCTTCCTCCATAGCAGCAGCAATAAGGCGACGCCCCACGGCGAGACGTGTCGGTTCATCATCTCTCAGATATGTCTCCATGAGTTTGTCTTCGTCAATGGAGTCTACCTTAAGCTGGTCCTTCTCCCATTCAATGATTTGATTCCATACATGAACCAGGGTAGTCGGATAGTCCTCGATCCAAGAGATGTTACGACGACGAATTATATGTGTAAAGAACTCTATCGTCATTTCGCCATATTCGCGCAACTCCTTCTGAGCCTCCGATAGTTGGCTGTGAGTATCTTCGGCAGACTTAATGGCAATATCCGCATTTCCCTCATCCAAGGCAGCTCTGTTCTCAGCCTCTCTTAGCTTGGCTTCCAAGTCAGCATTCCGCTTCTCCAGCTCAGCATTCTTCCGTACTAGATCGACCTTTTCTTGCTCAAGAGTACTGCGAGCCAGCTGAGCTTTGACGTTTTCAGACTTAGCATCCTCGGCCTGCTTCTTCAATTCTAAACGCTCTTGGCTGGCTGATTCCAATAGATCATGATAACGCTTTGGCAATTCCTCGAACTGTTTTTTTTTGAAGTTGTTGGTGTCTCGCTGAGCAATGACAAGCTGTGCTTGCGTATCTTCTAAATCCTGCTCCAATCTGTTCAGAGTGTCTACTTCGGAGTCTGCAACCTTTTTCATTGCATCGACATCTGTGATTAGGTTCAGAATGATTCTGGAAAGCTGACGCGAATATTTATACATTTCGTCATACTGTTTCTCTACAGCACCGATGCTTGCCCTGGCATCGTCTGCCCAACCCAAAGAAAGAGGTTCAAGCGCAGGTACGAAAGACAATTGCTCAAAGTAATGTTCCGGGAACTGTTCCTTTAGAAGCACTAATTTCTTTTTGTTTTCGGAGCTTAGAGATGCGGATTTGGAATGGGACGGCTCAAAATATTTCCGCTTGGCAGGGACAATACCTGCATCGCCTTTTCCAGATCGTGTCTCAGAAATTTTATGCTTGTCCCGCAAATCGATGTGTTTTTGTGGGCTTCTTTCTCGGGAATGTTTGTTTGAGGGAGGCACTCGATCTTTGGGTTATGACATGTCTCCCCCACGACGACTCTGCTGACTCTTATATCTGGTTGGATCCGATCGAGACGGGGATCAAGAGCGTGAAGTATGAGTCTGATGGGAATCATAATGCCTTCTGTCATCTCTGCCCCGGCTCTCATGGTGATCATGTTCGAGGCCAGTTGGAGGTCTAGACATGCTACGGCGAACCTTTTTGATGTCATAGTAAGGACGTGACATTGTACCTACACAACGACATAAACGGAATTCAGAAATGTTGTTAACATAAAGCATTAGTGCTGTGACGTGCAGTGCTGGTGCAGTATGTGCATCCTAAGTGATGTGTCCCCCCAAACAAACAAACCAGAATCTGGATTGACACTGATACGTGCGGTCTCCCCAGCCTTTATGGGAGTGGTTTCTTCTTCAGAAGTAAAGGTTAAAGGATTAGTAGGGAAATCCGTGTCAAAATAGAACGATTCAGTTAGGGGAAGGTTTCCTAAATCCTGAAACGTGGAATCGTCTATCGTAGGAGTGCATCCTAAAGTAATGACAGCTGGTAACCCCTTAGGGGAAATCGGTCTTTTAGGTGTAAGTGTTCCTTCGGGGGCAATATATCTGTCCCTCTCATCAGTGGGTATGTTCGCCAAGTCATCATCTCGAGTTGACGAAGATGTTGGTGAAGGAATCTTCTCCGGCAAAGGAGGATCTTTTGAACCTTCACCTGTCCCGGTAACAACCTCAAACCGGGGTATGTATACATAAGGAACCGATCTATGGCCTATGCTATGGGTGATAGATAATAATCCATGGCGATGAAGATAATCGTCTTTAAGAACCGAATCGATTGTTGAAAACTGTTGGTCGCCGTTGAGTAGCCTGTTCAAGCGATCAGAATACAGCTGACTGGATATTTGTTTTGGATTATCAATTGCAAAGATGAATAGAAAGACGTTTAGTTCCAAATTAGTATAAGAATGTGGAGATGAAGCTTGGAAGATGGTGTTTTACTTGATTTGGTCGATCTTCAAGCGCAACCCGGTTGTCGTTTGATATAAAACCAATCGGTTTTCGAATTGCTGGCCTTGCCGCTGAAGGGAACAAGGATAATTTTCCTTTTTGGAACTGCCACAAAATACGAGATGGAGGGAGTCTCTTGCTAGCGGTGTTTGAAGTTGTAAAAGAAATGAACATCATCAAAAGTCGGCTCTTCTCCTAAAATCTCTCTATAAGCCATGTACAGAGTGTATAAGTAAGCATAAGAGTTAGGATGTAATTGCATGGGGGCAATCCGCATTTGTCTTAGAAAATCGACGACGAAGGGCGGAAACGGAGGAATTGCTCCAACCATACACATTAACCTAGTGATAGTCATGTATCCCTCTGGAGGGTTATGAGGGCGATCTGTGTCCGATGGCAATAAAGTATCATCACTGGGAATTGCATGCTTCAGACGAAGTCGTAGCAACCTGTCTTTATCAATTGTTGATTTCACTGAATCCTTGGTTGGCTCCAAGATCTCGGCACTACCAAATTCATCGGGGGCACGATTATCTCCTACCCCTCCTTCCTCTTCCTCGCCCAGAGAAACATCAGACTCAGAAGATACATTATCATTGTCATGAGCTTCCACTTCATAATCCGAACCCTCATCATTCCATTCCGGGTCTGAAGATGATGATATGTCATCAATAGTGACTTTCTTCGATGTCTCTGGGACTTCTCTCTTTTCAGCCAATCTGGATGAGCGTCTTTCGGCCATGTCTGATGAACTATTGAAGAAAGGATAACAGAAGTTAGAGTAAATAAGCCCGTACCCCCCTATGCAAGTGTGTGAACTAAAATGTGTGCGGTGTATGCAAGAAATGCGAAGTAAAAATGCAAGAAACTGAAGCAAAGCTTTGAAGAAACGACGAAGTTCAGAATAGTCCTTAATGTTCATTTATGCTCACGAGGCACTATCCTAACTGTCCACTATGATAAAGGTTACATTCCACATTAATTAAGTTAGTTGGATAAGTTCTTGTATGTTGAGTTGAGCTGTTTCGGTTTGGTTTGGATATGTGCACTGGGATCGGCTCGGAGGGAAAGCCACATTCTCAGTTAAGAACACTCGTGCCCAACAAATGAAGTCGGTTCGGATCGGACGTTAACTCTTGTAGCGGAGCGGATTGACCAAAGTAATCTTGCCTCTTTTCCTCTTTGCCTTTTACTCCGACCCGACTCGGTCAAGTAGAATTTATCCCCTAAGTTGCTTTCCACGCCGACCCGATCCAGATGGGTATACTCCATTTCTGCTCCACCATTTTGTTTTCTGTTCCAATCCGAATCGATTTCAGTTCCTTTCCTCTTCCTCATCTCCTCTAACTAAACCCGAACCGATCCTAGTCTTTCGTCTCTTTTCCTCTTCTTCTTTTTATCTCTCCTCCTTAACATCGAATCCGAACCCATGCCAGAAACCCAATTAAGACCAATTGCCTAGGGACAAAAAATCTCAACCTTGGGTCCTAGCACCTCCCCCATCACCGCCTCGAGATGGCATGGACGCCATCAAAGACGATGGCGGAGGGTAGAAGAGATCCTGACATCGGAATCGAACAAGCACTACACTCGAATCCTTCATATTGACCATGAATTTTAAACTAAAAACAATTAATAAGAGGTTTTAATCGAGATTATAACCTACCGATGCAATTGATTGAAAGATTAGAAAAGGAATTTCGGAGATTTCGAGTTTCTGAAGCTTAGGGTTTCAGTGCAGAGTGTATTGGACGAAGTTAATAATAGAAAAGAAGAAGGAAGAAGAAGGAAAATGGTGAATTTATATGTAAATGCAGCGTGGCCCTTTGTATTCTCCACCTTTTACTCCGTTCGGGCCGGAACACAAACCCACAAAAGCACGGAGGCTGTAACACCCCACGTCCATTATTGTCACTCACAAAGGGAATGCATTAACTTCCATGGAGGTTTTAGGTGAATATAGAACAGTAAAATTACAACAAGACAGATAATAAATAGTACATGGAAATTAAAACATTATTTCATTGCAGCGGAAGTTAAACATGTTTGTTACATCATAGAAATCATAAATCAGAGTCAAGTACAATATCCATCTTGATAAACAAAATACATAATCCCATTACAATGGTAGCCATTGAAACAAAGATAACTAGCTGGACTTTACATCAACGGTCCAAGCTTTCCAAAAGAGATGAAGCAATCCAATCAAACTCCACTAGAACTGGGTCCCACCTGAGGACCTGGAGGGGAAAAAGGATAGAAATAGAGGGGGTCAGACATAAAGTCTGGCGAGTATGACAATTCCAACAATACTATTATCAAACTAACTAGACTAAGGCATAAGCTGGAAAACAAGGAAATGCCTATGAACTATTGGGTATGGAAAAGCAGATAAAGATAACATTATAGGCACACCTAATTACTAGCGAATAATTACTCCACTGCACCACACCAGTCTACTAACACTAATGTTAATGGCGCTTCCTAATCAATATAGGATAAT
Source organism: Allium sativum (assembly GCA_030737875.1). NCBI lineage: Eukaryota > Viridiplantae > Streptophyta > Magnoliopsida > Asparagales > Amaryllidaceae > Allium > Allium sativum. The sequence goes on along the minus strand of CM060921.1, from coordinate 846,320,350 downwards.
TGCTATACTCTACCGTACTTTACCGAACTGTACTGTACTAGCACTAACTAACTGCACCCCTACTAGTCATTCTAGAAATATGATCCCTCTTGGCTAAGTAGAATGATGATAGCTTTGTGTACTACAAGATGTGCCCACTATCCCCCATGTTTGACTGTATATCACTAGTTACTATCATAGGTACCCATCGTGTACCTATCCCCACTAGACTTACCCTATAAATAATGGTAATTCAACGTACTCCTAGCTGACGTCATAGGTGCCGCCTGCTCCTATCTCCACTAGGTGTACCCCCTTTAATACTTAATTAATAATGGTAGCTTTGTGTACTACTAGGTGTCCCCACTACCCTGCCCCATTCGATCGGCTGTAACAACCCGAATTTTTACAACATGTTATAACATAAATCAAGCTAGAAATAATTATAAAATCTGAATCAAGGGAAACGGGCTGTGCTATCACGTTCGTCTCGGAAAAATACGCGAAATAGAGTTCGAAATTTTGTAAATCGGAGTCCGTATGACCAAGAAAAAGCCCGAAGAAGATTTCAGAAAAAGTTCAGCCCGAAAAACAGAAGAGGCGGGAAAATTCCCGCCAGACCCTGGTGTCGACCCAGGGGTCGACCCCCCTCCAAGGGATCGACACTAGGGTCGACATGGGTGTCGACCCCCCCCAAGGGGTCGACCCATGTGTCGACCCAGGGGTCGACCCCCCCTGTCGGCCCGAAATGGCCTGGTGCACCTGAGCCGGTTCTGGAAGTTTCTGACCGATTTTGATGGTTTAGATCTGATCTGGGGCTAATCCTAAGGCCTAAACTACTCCTAATCTTCTATATAAGGACCCCTAGACCTAGCCTAATCATTCATAAATCAAACCTATAACTAAATTATGTCGAAATATCTCCTCACCATGGCCTCCACTCTCTTGTTCTAAACTCCTTCATTCATATAAAAGTTTAATTATTCAAATCGAGTATAAGAGCATCTTTCTTCAATCAAGTATTAATAGCGAAGCATACGGAGCATCTTATTTCTCTAAGCTTGGATTTGGATCTTATTTAATTGCGGATTTGCTAGGCTTCGTCCCAATCTTTTTATAAAATTAATTCTAGTCTTCATTGCTCGGTAAGCCTATTTCTACTTTTAGATATTAACTGTGAGATTAATATATGACATGTTGAAAATTGAGTTTGGGATTAAATATCAATTTGTGATTTGAATCTATCATAAGAGACTTAGATCTATCCTATGTATGTTTGTGGAATCATTACCTTGTCTTTGGATTGAAAGTTCGTACCTTTATTTGGGTATGTTGCATGTTGTAACATAAACACCTTCATATGACCCTAATGACAATTTACTATGTTAGGATCTATATGTTAGTTTAGATCTACATGCTTTCACCTATTTGCTAAGTTAATGATATGTATGTTTTGAGGCTAAAGACATAATATGCAAGTTTTGGTTGGACACTTATGAGCCACCATGTTTAACTTGTGGCCACCATGTATTATCACCATGTATGACTCATATGCCACCATGTTCAACTTGTGGCTAAATAGCACCTTATGCCCATTTTTTCATATCATCATGTTTCTCTCTTTTGATCTTATTATGCATTATTGCGAATATATATATATAAACGATGGGGATGCGTTGGGTAGTTAATAAACATGAATAGGAAAACATGGTTCTTGAAATATGACATATGTTTTTGAAACATAATAATGGACATGACATGAAAGTATGAACTTAAAACATGACATTTTCTCCTAATAACCCATACTCCAGAATGTCTTAGGGTGACAGAGAGGATAGTGTCTAGGCTTGGGTTTGGAAAATCAAGTTTCCTGCCCTCCCTGGCTATCCCTAACTGATCCAACGGACATGATGGGTATGAGTTTAGGATAAACTTGAACAATTTGACAAGATAATTTGATAGGGTTAAGTCATAAATCACTTGAATAAACTTAACCAACTTGATACATGGTTTAGATTGGGTTAACCACACTTAACCCACTAGAAACCCTAGTTACGTGGTCCTTTTCACCAGTAACCCTCTTGACTGTATCAATGATACCCTAGGGACTAGGCAAGGGTGGGGCACGATTACTGGGTTGACATGTAAGCGACCAACACGACGGCTGAGTTGGTGTACCAGTTCAATCGGACCATGACCGTGCACATGAGTCCCGAGTTGACGCGTGGACACCCGTAGGTTTAGACTGTGCGTGCTGGATTTGTGTTCGTGGTTGGCACCCTAGGGCCTGATACACCCTAGGATGGACCTAGCACAGTTAACTACATTCCGAGTTTGGGCCGTATGACACCGACACATGACGAGTTAGGCTTTTAGGGAGCCGATCGACTAGACCGAGTAGTTGGGCCATGATTTGGGCCAACTCATGACTTGGGCCTCTTTGGGCCATGGGATAAATCCTTGTTCATACTTGACTTGTTAGAATTTACTAGTACACTTGCGGTGCAACACTTAACCTTGTCTATGCAATGTCACCTTGATCAATCTTGTTATGCCAGTTAATCACCACCATCATGTTCATCTCAGTTTTTCATGTTATAGTTAACTTCATTAGTTTTTAGACTAAAAGTAGGTAGGACTTACCAGTCTTTTTGACTGACCCGTTTTCCTTTCGCCTCTTTTCTTTCATCCCCCCCCCCCCCCCCAGGTTCTCAGGGTGGGAACACAAGCACTTAGCTGGATCTTTGGATTGCTTATCTGGATAGCTCATGTATGTCTTCAGACTTGAGCATGCTATGGCTTACCACGACTCTTTGGGGATAGTCACTTATGTTTTTTTTTTAGTGTTTCAGTTTATGTACTAGACTTGTTTTGCTTTATGTTGGAAAAATGATTAAGTACTTTTGATGTAATCTGGATCATGGTTTTGAAATGATAATCTTATCCGCTGTTTTTATTTACTCTGTTTCATATATATATGTTATGTCTTGTGTTATTTTCATGCATGTTTACCTAGTTCCAACGCTCCTCCAAAGTTAAGTGTTATCACTCAGTGAGTGTGGCCCTTGGCAGAGGTGGGGTGTTACATCGGCTCCCTAACTCGTAGATACCCGTGCTGGCCCCACAGTGGGGTGTATCACTCCCCTAAAGTGGCAACCCGATACAACTTAAGGATGCATGGCTTATACCTACACGATGCAACGTCTTATCTACCAGCCCGGGTCCACACACGCATATGAACCCATTGGACTTGCGCTGCCACCGCTAACCCGTTATGGCCTCTTATAGTCATGCCCAGTATGCGTGTCCCGTCCTCGACTTGGGTCGAGCCCACAAAGATACGTTTGTGTTACTGGTTGAAATGGGCCTCCCACCAAGCTTCCCACCTAGGCTTGGTACCCTCTAACACATTCCACTTAACCCCCTTCATGTCCACTTACATGTTTTAAATTTGGTTAAGGGTTTCTATTAGTAATTCCACATGCCACCCAAGGCACCCACTTAACCCCTATGTCCCACGTACATATTTAATTTGGTTAAGTGTTCATAATCGTATTTTCTCATGCCACCCAAGGCACCTACTTAACCCTCTTCTTAGTCATGTTCATTTACATGTGTGTTTGGTTAAGTCTTACTAATCGTATTTCAAATGCCACTAAAGGCAACCACTAGATTCCTCATGCCACCCAAGGCACCTACTTAACCCCCATGTCCCACTTCACATGTTTATCTGGTTAAGTATTTCTTAATTCATTCAGGCCATAACCTCATAAAGACCTCTCACATTAGACTGGCATTTATGGCAGCTGGATTCGCCGGGCGGGTCCGGGCAGTCTTATACCATAAAAGAGTCTAACCTCGTGTCTTTATAACTGTTATGCTTTAATTTGGCCTAGGACCTCTCACATTGGGCCGACATTTGTGACTACTAGATTCGTCGGGCTGGTCCGGGCAGGTTTATGTCACAAACGGGTCCAACCTCGTGTCCTAAGCATTGATTATTATTAATAATCCTTTTACCCCAGTTTTAATAATTCCCTATTTGAATTATTAATTTATTCCAATTTTAATGATGTCCATAATTGACTCAATTATGGGCATCCACCTATGGTATGCAAAATCATATCAATTGCACCCCAATCTCTCAATATTAAATATCTCTATTCAAATTCAAATGAATTTTTATCCATAAATAAATTATGTCCATTGCTACGCATTAATTTTCCAATTAATGCCTTAGTTAATTTTCCACCGTATAAGGCAATTTATTAATATCTCCATTTTGTTATATGCCTTTTTAAGGCTATCTCATGCAAATTCAATATTAAATTCTTAATATCACCCCTACCCACGTTGTTCGTTCATATGTTAAACGTAAATTATACGTTAGACTTAAATAGTCTAACTAACAACATAAAAGAAATTATCACAACAACAACACACACACACACACACACACACACACATATATATATATATATATATATATATATATGACTAAAACAGATCTAATCATAAAAAGGGGTGTAACTTGCATATGTGATAGATAACCTACGCCTAAACTTGCATAGACTACAACATGTCAGAGATCTAAAGATGTCAACTTGTTTAGTCAAATGTCACAATCATAACCCAACTTCATGTATGAACTTGCATATGTGACTTATACAACGTAATGACGGTGTAAACTAGCATCTAACACATAGAACGCACACATGTCATGGCATAACTCTAGATCTAAACAGATGTCATAATTCTAGATCTAAATAAATGTCACAATTTTAGATCTCAATAGATGTCACAATATATATACTAACCAATCTAAACTTGCAATTGTGAATTACTCTAACCCAAACATATATATAATCAACATAACATCATGATTATGTGGCATAAGTGATATCATTCCAACTTGGCATAGAAGATTCACAACATATATATATATATATATATATATAACAACATAGCATGATTTACAACATATAAGATATCATCATCACAAAATATAAGATCTACAACATACTTGATAGCATAGCATAAGATCTACAACATATGTGATAATATAAGGTTTACAACACATATAATCAATATTCCACATCATTTACTTATGATCCATATCATAACTCATTCTAATTCGATTAATAATAATCTTGTTAAGATCGTCATACTCACAGTTAGAAAAGAAAGAAGATCTAGATTTGCTTTAGCGTTGAGTAGAATTTGTTTGTCGATTAGCTTTTCTCCTTCTTTAGTTTGCGGCGACTACACTGAATTCTATGGTGACAGCATGACGGCGGCTTCTCTATTTTTAATGAGTTTTAGGGTAGGATTAGGATGTATTTATAGATGTAGTTAGTTGTTTTAGGCCTTTAGATAATCCCTAGGATAGATTAGAGCCGTTAGATTTCGTCACAGGCCACCAAAACACAGCCCAAAACCCAAATCCATGCACCCAGGCCAACCTGGCCGAACCAGGGAGGTCGACCCCCAGGTCGACCTGGCCTGGGCAGGTCGACCCCCAGGTCGACCCCCTGGTCGACGTGGCCGGGTAGGTCGACCCCAAGGTCGACCCCTTAGTCGACCTGGTTGGGTCCCAGGTCGACCCCTTAGTCGACCTGGTGTCCCAGGTCGACCCCCAGGTCGACCTGGCCCTGGGCCTGGTCTTGGCGGGAAAATTCCCGCCTAGCCCGTCTGGCTTGATTTTGGATTCTGAATCTGTTTTGAAAATTTTTGAAAATTTCGTCGGGCCTTTTCTTGGTCATACGGACTCCGATTTACAAAATTTCGGACTCTATTTCGCGTATTTTTCCGAGACGAACACAATGGCGCAACCCGTTTCCCAAAATTCTCAAGCCTGAGATTAGTTATACTTTAATTTGTGAATATTAGTATTAACTGAATTTCGGGGTGTTACATTCTCCCCTCCTTAAGGGATTTCGTCCCCGAAATCTTCAAGTTTATATCCTATCATTCAATCAACCATCTACTCAATCAACAAACACTGGCATCCATTGTCCTTACAGACTTCTAATGCTTTCATGTTTAAATGCACAGTGTGTGTATATGTCCGTATCTAATGCAAAATCAGGCGGTCCACTGATTCAGTTGACCTCCTTAATGCAAGTCATGATAGTGCCATGCGACCATTATGTATGCAAAAGATCCTTAATTGCTTACATATTATATCTATATGCGTGCACAGCCATCATCTGAATGCATCATCCATATGATAATACAATCATCATACATCCATTTCCTAAATTCATCCATTAATATGCAATATGCAGTATGAAGTGACTGAGCCGATCTAGTGCCTAATAGTGCGTGTATATGCGTCCACGGGCAACCACTTGCAAACACTTGCATCCACTTTGCATCCATCATACATAACATGTCTCAAACACATGTTTCAACCATAGGATTATCCTAACTAAAGGTCAAAGATACTAGCGAGAGGACATACTAAAGATAAGATAAGCACAAGCTAAGCGATAAAGGAGAAATTAAAAGACATACCCTCGAAAAGAAAAGGGTATAACGAACGCATCTTCGCTTCCATCTCCCAAGTAGCGTTGCTCTCATCATCTCCCAATTGCACTTTGACAAGTCTGACCTCTCGATTCCTCAAATTCCTGATCTCCGACCCCAAAATGCGTGTAGGAGCTCGTCGAATCGTCGCATCACGTTCCATCTCTGCCTCTTTAAGCAAGCTCGGCTCTACCACCTCCGCGGTCTCATGCAAGCACTTCCTCAAATGTGATACATGGAATACGTCGTGTCCGGCACTAAGTTTTTCTGGCAGCTCTACTCTATATGCCATCTGTCCAATCTTCTCCTTTATAGGAAACGACCCTACGAACCTTGGTGCTAATTTCCCAACGGACCCAAAACGAACAACATTCTGTAATGGAGACACTTTGATAAAGACCATGTCCCCAATGTCAAACTCAAGATCTGTCCTCCTCTTGCCTGCATAAGATTTCGTCCTATCTTGCGCCGCCTTCATCCTCCTTCGAATCAAGTAGATTTCTTCCGTGCATAACCTCAAAAAGGTCCTCCAGCATATGATTCACCCACTTGGTCTGGCCGTCCGTCTGAGGATGATATGTAGTGTTCAAACATAACCGAATTCCTGCTGCCCTTGTAAGCTCTTTCCTAACTCATTAGTAAAGATAGGGTCTCAGCTGCACATTATACTGGATGGAACACCGCGCAAGCGAACTATCTCCCGAACGGAAGCCAACCATGGAGCGGTCCGCTTACTCCTTACGGGGATGAGATGGGCGCTCTTAGTAAGTCTATCTACCACGACCCAAATCCCTCCTATTACCCTTTATCGATCTTGGCAACCCCTCAGGTTTCTTTTGCTCCATTTTTACTTGTTGGCACTCCGAACATCTAGCGATATATTCGGCCACACCCCTCTTCATACCATCCCAAAAAGAAAACTCGCTTCATGTCTTTGTACATCCTGTCCCCGCCGGTATGAATGGTCGTCTTCGAACGAGGTGCATCATCAAGAGTAGCCTTCCTCAAATCCTCGTCTCGTGGTACACAAAGTCTACCCTCCCTACGCATCTAACCCTTACCATCTAAGGTATACCTACTAAGATGGCTTGATGACTCCGCTCTTATGAGCTTCTCTCCTAACTCAACCACCATGGGTCATCTTTCTGTGCATTTCCAATTCGCCCCAAAAGCGTAGGTCTGACCTCTAAGGATGCTAGCGAACCAAGTACAAAATCGATGGATGATCTAAAGTCAAAGACAGAGATAAACTCTAAGCTACGCCGCTCAACAAACCAAGGACTCAGAGCCAATCCTTTTCTACTTAAGGCGTCTGCCACCACGTTACCCTTGCCAGGGGTATATGCTATTTCGAAATCGTAGGACGCCAAGAACTCCATCCGCCTTTGCTGCCTCAAGTTCAGATTTTTCTGAGAGAACAAATACTTTAGCAACTTATGGTCTGAAAGCAACTCCTAAGTCGTGGGTAGGGTAATTCCTCTCATGGACTTTCGATAGTCTTCCCCATAACACATCACTCTTCCCTAGAGACTTCCCTAAGATGTAGGGCATGCTCTACTCCGCTTCCACAGAAAACCAGGGTATTATCCCATGCAAAATCGTCACAACTATCCATCTCTCACGCAGGCCATCCTAGTCGAACTTGACATCCCCAAAGTGCAAGCCCCAAAGGCCTAAACCAATATCAGACAAACACTCAAGGGATACCTCCTTCGAATTCAGACGACCTACATGAGATGATACTAGTAAAACGGCCAAATAACTGAGCACTTAACCGACTCTGGCTGTCCTTGCCAGCCTTGCACCAAAACCATCGCTGATCTCATAACTGGCTTTGCATTATCCACTAGGCACACACGAAAGTTTACTTTGCGCCTCTAGGTAAACCCTGCACTTTATCGAAGACGTCACTATACTCACGGACCACTCGAAAAGATTCCAAATCGCCGTTGGATACGTCAAGAGATTCTAGGCAGCTAAACATCACTAAACCCCTAGGTCCACAAAAAATGTGAAGGTCTTTCCATAACGAACCAATAGTCTAACTACCCTCCTTCCCCAATCAAGGATGGCACCGTGCCTGGCTAGCCAATCCATCCCTAGAATCAAACTATAGCCCGTGAAACCAAGAACGAAGGCGCTGTAGTCAAACCCAACGCCCAAGATAGACATTCTCAAATCCCGACAAACCATTGAAGGATGAGCCGAACCACCAACCGGATTTGAGGATGGGATGGGATCCTTAACTAGACTAGTATTTAGGTGCAGTGTTTCAACTAACGAAGCAGATACTAACGAGTATGAAGCGCCAAAATTAAATAAAGTTCGAACAGGATGATAAAGAAAATTAAATTTCAACCTAGACGGTCCTACCCCTATCAGGTATACCAGCCGTGAGGGAGTACAACTACCCTCCAAAAGATCCTGTACTTTGTCCTTGCCTCTTTGGACAATCCTAATAAGGTGTCCTACTTCTCCAAAACAACTAGCCTTCTTCCCATTCTCCATTCGTGACCTCCCACCAAGATGAGGTTTCGTCCTTTGTTAACCTAACAGCCTTCCTCCCATCGTCCATCTTAAAGATACTCACAAGCACTCCACCTCCTTGGACTAACTTCTAGCCCGCCCAACGTCTAAGTCCCTTGAAGTGGTTTGTCCGTCCTTCGTACGGAAGTCCTTATTTATCTTAGAAAAAAAAATTCTATATGCGGAGGAAAAGATTCAAAAAGGAAAGAAGAAGAGACTCAAACGGAGAATCAAAGGAAATGATATATGGCTCTTGGGGATTATGTTTTTCATAAAAAAACTTTCCTCTTAAAATTACTCATTTAAGACATATTTTTGAAAACACTTCTTCCAAAAATACTTTAGAAAAATAATTTTTCTAAAAATTTTATCTGTTCTGGTAACCTTAAGCTCTGATACCACGTGTAACACCCACGTCCATTAATGTCACTCACAAAGGGAATGCATTAACTTCCATGGAGGTTTTAGGTGAATATAGAACAGTAAAATTACAACAAGACAGATAATAAATAGTACTTGGAAATTAAAACATTATTTCATTGCAGTGGAAGTTAAACATGTTTGTTACATCATAGAAATCATAAATCAGAGTCAAGTACAATATCCATCTTGATAAACAAAATACATAATCCCATTACAATGGTAGCCATTAAAACAAAGATAACTAGCTGGACTTTACATCAACGGTCCAAGCTTTCCAAAAGAGATGAAGCAATCCAATCAAACTCCACTAGAACTGGGTCCCACCTGAGGACCTAGAGGGGGAAAAGGATAGAAATAGAGGGGGTCAGACATAAAGTCTGGCGATCATGACAATTCCAACAATACTATTATCAAAATAACTAGACTAAGGCATAAGCTGGAAAACAAGGAAATGCCTATGAACTATTGGGTATGGAAAAGGAGATAAAGATAACGTTATAGGCACACCTAATTACTAGCGAATAATTACTCCACTGCACCACACCAGTCTACTAACACTAATGTTAATGGCGCTTCCTAATCAATATAGGATAATTGCTATACTCTATCGTACTGTGCCGAACTGTACTGTACTAGCACTAACTAACTGCACCCCTACTAGTCATTCTAGAAATATGATCCCTCTTTACTAAATAGAATGATGATAGCTTCGTGTACTACTAGATGTACCCACTATCCCCCATGTTTGACTGTATATCACTAGTTACTATCATAGGTACCCATCGTGTACCTATCCCCACTAGACTTACCCTTTTAATAATGGTAATTCTACGTACTCCTAGCTGACGTCATAGGTGCCGCCTGCTCCTATCTCCACTAGGTGTACCCCCTTTAATACTTAATTAATAATGGTAGCTTTGTGTACTACTAGGTGTCCCCACTACCCTGCCTCATTCGATCGGCTCCCTAACTCGTAGATACCCGTGCTGGCCCCACAGTGGGGTGTATCACTCCCCTAAAGTGGCAACCCGATACAATTTAAGGATGAACGGCTTATACCTACACGATGCAACGTCTTATCTACAGCCTGGGTCCACACAAGCATATGAACCCGTTGGACTTGCGCTGCCACCGCTAACCCGTTATGGCTTCTTATAGTCAAGCCCAGTATGCGTGTCCCGTCCTCGACTTGGGTCGAGCCCACAAAGATACGTTTGGGTTACTGGTTGAAATGGGCCTCCCACCAAGCTTCCCACCTAGGCTTGGTCCCCTCTAACACATTCCACTTAACCCCCTTCATGTCCACTTACATGTTTTAAATTGGGTTAAGGGTTTCTATTAGTAATTCCACATGCCACCCAAGGCACCCACTTAACCCCTATGTCCCACTTACATATTTAATTTGGTTAAATGTTCCTAATCGTATTTTTTCATGCCACCCAAGGCACCTACTTAACCCTCTTCTTAGTCATGTTCATTTACATGTGTGTTTGGTTAAGTCTTACTAATCGTATTTCAAATGCCACCAAAGGCAACCACTAGATTCCTCATGCCACCCAAGGCACCTACTTAACCCCTATGCCCCACTTCACATGTTTATTTGGTTAAGAATTTCTTAATTCATTCAGGCCATAACCTCATAAAGACCTCTCACATTAGACTGGCATTTATGGCAGCTGGATTCGCCGGGCGGGTCCTGGCAGTCTTATAGCATAAAAGAGTCTAACCTCGTGTCTTTATAACTGTTATGCTTTAATTTTGGCCTAGGACCTCTCACATTGGGCCGACATTTGTGACTACTAGATTCGTCGGGCGGGTCCGGGCAGGTTTATGTCACAAACGGGTCCAACCTCGTGTCCTAAGCATTGATTATTATTAATAATCCTTTTACCCCTGTTTTAATAATTCCCTATTTGAATTATTAATTTATTCCAATTTTAATGATGTCCATAATTGACTCAATTATGGGCATCCACCTATGGTATGCAAAATCATATCAATTGCACCCCAATCTCTCAATATTAAATATCTCTATTCCAATTCAAATGAATTTTTGTCCATAAATAAATTATGTCCATTGCTACGCATTAATTTTCCAATTAATGCCTTAGTTAATATTCCACCGTTTAAGGCAATTTATTAATATCTCCATTTTGTTATATGCCTTTTTAAGGCTATCTCATGCAAATTCAATATTAAATCCTTAATATCACCCCTACCCACGTTGTTCGTTCATATGTTAAACGTAAATTATACGTTAGACTTAAATAGTCTAACTCACAACATAAAAGAAATTATCACGACAACAACACATATATATATATATGACTAAAACAGATCTAATCATAAAAAGGGGTGTAACTTGCATATGTGATAGATAACCTACGCCTAAACTTGCATAAACTACAACATGTCAGAGATCTAATGATGTCAACTTGTTTAGTCAAATGTCACAATCATAACCCAACTTCATGTATGAACTTGCATATGTGAGTTATACAACGTAATGACGGTGTAAACTAGCATCTAACACATAGAACGCACACATGTCATGGCATAATTCTAGATCTAAACAGATGTCATAATTCTAGATCTAAATAGATGTCACAATTTTAGATCTCAATAGATGTCACAATATATATACTAACCAATCTAAACTTGCAATTGTGAATTACTCTAACCCAAACATATATATAATCAACATAACATCATGATTATGTAGCATAAGTGATATCATTCCAACTTGGCATAGAAGATTTACAACATATATATATACATATATATATATATATATATAACAACATAGCATGATTTACAACGTATAAGATATCATCATCACAAAATATAAGATCTACAACATACTTGATAGCATAGCATAAGATCTACAACATATGTGATAATATAAGGTTTACAACACATATAATCAATATTCCACATCATTTACTTATGATCCATATCATAACTCATTCTAATTCGATTAATAATAATCTTGTTAAGATCGTCATACTCACAGTTAGAAAAGAAAGAAGATCTAGATTTGCTTTAGCGTTGAGTAGAATTTGTTTGTCGATTAGCTTTTCTCCTTCTTTAGTTTGCGGCGACTACACTGAATTCTATGGTGACAACATGACGGCGGCTACTCTATTTTTAATGAGTTTTAGGGTAGGATTAGGATGTATTTATAGATGTAGTTAGTTGTTTTAGGCCTTTAGATAATCCCTAGGATAGATTAGAGCCGTCAGATTTCGTCACAGGCCACCAAAACACAGCCCAAAACCCAAATCCATGCACCCAGGCCAACCTGGCCGAACCAGGGAGGTCGACCCCCAGGTCGACCTGGCCTGGGCAGGTCGACCCCCAGGTCGACCCTCTGGTCGACCTGGCCGGGCAGGTCGACCCCAAGGTCGACCCCCTGGTCGAACTGGCTGGGTCCCAGGTCGACCCCCAGGTCGACCTGGCCCAGGGCCTGGTCTTGGCGGGAAAATTCCCGCCTAACCCGTCTGGCTTGATTTTGAATTCTGAATCTGTTTTGAAAAATTCTGAAAACTTCGTCGGGCCTTTTCTTGGTCATACGGACTCCGATTTACAAAATTTCGGACTCTATTTCGCGTATTTTTCCGAGACGAACACAATGGCGCAACCCGTTTCCCAAAATTCTCACGCCTGAGATTAGTTATTCTTTAATTTGTGAATATTAGTATTAACTGAATTTCGGGGTGTTACATTCTCCCCTCCTTAAGGGATTTCGTCCCCGAAATCTTCAAGTTTATGTCGTATCATTCAATCAACCATCTACTCAATCAACAAACACTGGCATCCATTGTCCTCACAGACTTCTAATGCTTTCATGTTTAAATTCACAGTGTGTGTATATGTCCGTATCTAATGCAAAATCAGGCGGTCCACTGATTCAGCTGACCTCCTTAATTCAAGTCATGATAGTGCCATGCGACCATTATGTATGCAAAAGATCCTTAATTGCTTACATATTATTTCTATATGCGTGCACACCCATCATCTGAATGCATCATCCATATGATAATACAATCATCATACATCCATTTCCTAAATTCATCCATTAATATGCAATATGCAGTATGAAGTGACTGAGCTGATCTAGAGCCTAATAGTGCGTGTATATGCGTCCACGAGCAACCACTTGCAAACACTTGCATCCACTTTGCATCCATCATACATAACATGTCTCAAACACATGTTTCAACCATAGGATTATCCTAACTAAAGGTCAAAGATACTAGTGAGAGGACATACTAAAGATAAGATAAGCACAAGCTAAGCGATAAAGGAGAAATTAAAAGACATACCCTCGAAAAGAAAAGGGTATAACGAACGCATCTTCGCTTCCATCTCCCAAGTAGCATTGCTCTCATCATCTCCCTATTGCACTTTGACAAGTCTGACCTCTTGATTCCTCAAATTCCTGATCTCCGACCCCAAAATGCATGTAGGAGCTCGTCGAATCGTCGCATCACGTTCTATCTCTGCCTCTTTAAGCAAGCTCGGCTCTACCACCTCCGCGATCTCGTGCAAGCACTTCCTCAAATGTGATACATGGAATACGTCGTGTACGCCACTAAGTTTTTCAGGCAGCTCTACTCTATATGCCATCTGTCCAATCTTCTCCTTTATTGGAAACGGCCCTACGAACCTTGGTGCTAATTTCCCAACGGACCCAAAACGAACAACATTCTGTAATGGAGACACTTTGATAAAGACCATGTCCCCAATGTCAAACTCAAGATCTGTCCTCCTCTTGCCAGCATAAGATTTCTGCCTATCTTGCGCTGCCTTCATCCTCCTTCGAATCAAGTAGATTCTTTTGCTCCATTTTTACTTGTTGGCACTCCGAACATCTAGCGATATATTCGGCCACAACCCTCTTCATACCAACCCAATAAGAAAACTCGCTTTATGTCTTTGTACATCCTGTCCCCGCCGGTATGAATGGTCATCTTCGAACGAGGTGCATCATCAAGAGTAGCCTTCCTCAAATCCACGTCTCGTGGTACACAAAGTCTACCCTCCCTACGCAACTAACCCTTACCATCTAAGGTATACCTACTAAGATGGCTTGATGACTCCCCTCTTATGAGCTTCTCTCCTACTCAACCACCGTGGGTCATCTTTCTGTGCATTTCCAATTCGCCCCAAAAGCGTAGGTCTGACCTCTAAGGATTCTAGCGAACCAAGTACAAAATCAATGGATGATCTAAAGTCAAAGACAGAGATAAACTCTAAGCTACGCCGCTCAACAAACCAAGGACTCAGCGCCAATCCTTTTCTACTTAAGGCGTCTGCCACCACGTTACCCTTGCCAGGGGTATATGCTATTTCGAAATCGTAGGACGCCAAGAACTCCATCCGCCTTTGCTGCCTCAAGTTCAGATTTTTCTAAGAGAACAAATACTTTAGCAACTTATGGTCTGAAAGCAACTCCTAAGTTGTGGGTAGGGTAATTCCTCTCATGGACTTTCGATAGTCTTCCCCATAACACATCACCCTTCCCTAGAGACTTCCCTAAGATGTAGGGCATGCTCTACTCCGCTTCCACAGAAAACCAGGATATTAGCCCATGCAAAATCGTCACAACTATCCATCTCTCACGTAGGCCATCCTAGTCGAACTTGACATCCCCAAAGTGCAAGCCCCAAAGGCCTAAACCAATATCAGACAAACACCCAAGGGATACCTCCTTCGAATTCAGACGACCTACATGAGATGATACTAGTAAAACGGCTAAATAACTGAGCACTTAACCGACTCTGGCTGTCCTTGCCAGCCTTGCTCCAAAACCATCGCTGATCTCATAACTGGCTTTGCATTATCCACTAGGCACACACGAAAGTTTACTTTGCGCCTCTAGGTAAACCCTGCACTTTATCGAAGACGTCACTATACTTACGGACCACTCGAAAAGATTCCAAATCGCCATCGGATACGTCAAGAGATTCTAGGCAGCTAAACATCACTAAACCCCTAGGGTCACAAGAAATGTGAAGGTCTTTCCATAATGAACCATTAGTCTAACTACCCTCCTTCCCCAATCCAGGATGGCACCATGCCTGGCTAGCCAATCCATCCCTAGAATCAAACTATAGCCCGTGAAACCAAGAACGGAGGCGCTGTGTTCAAACCCAACGCCCAAGATTGACATTCTCAAATCCCGACAAACCATTGAAGGATGAGCCGAACCGCCAACCGGATTTGAGGCTGGGATGGGATCCTTAACTAGACTAGTATTTAGGTGTAGTGTTTCTACTAACGAAGCAGATACTAACGAGTATGAAGTGCCAGAATTAAATAAAGTTTGAATAGGATGATAAAGAAAATTAAATTTCAACCTAGACGGTCCTACCCCTATCAGGTATACCAGCCGTGAGGGAGTACAACTACCCTCCAAAAGATCCTGTACTTTGTCCTTGCCTCTTTGGACAATCCTAATAAGGTGTCCTACTTCTCCAAAACAACTAGCCTTCTTCCCATTCTCCATTCGTGACCTCCCACCAAGATGAGGTTTCGTCCTTTGTTAACCTAACAGCCTTCCTCCCATCGTCCATCTTAAAGATACTCACAAGCACTCCACCTCCTTGGACTAACTTCTAGCCCGCCCAACGTCTAAGTCCCTTGAAGTGGTTTTTCCGTCCTTCATACGGAAGTCCTTATTTATCTTAGAAAAAAAACTATACGCGGAGGAAGAGATTCAAAAAGGAAAGAAGAAGAGACTCAAACAGAGAATCAAAGGAAATGATATATGGCTCTTGGGGATTATGTTTTTCATAAAAAAAAACTTTCCTCTTAAAATTACTCATTTAAGACATATTTTTGAAAACACTTCTTCCAAAAATACTTTAGAAAAATAGTTTTTCTAAAAAATTTATCTGTTCTGGTAACCTTCAGCTCTGATACCACGTGTAACACCCCACGTCCATTAATGTCACTCACAAAGGGAATGCATTAACTTCCATGGAGGTTTTAGTTGAATATAGAACAGTGAAATTACAACAAGACAGATAATAAATAGTACTTGGAAATTAAAACATTATTTCATTGTAGCGGAAGTTAAACATGTTTGTTACATCATAGAAATCATAAATCAGAGTCAAGTACAATATCCATCTTGATAAACAAAATACATAATCCCATTACAATGGTAGCCATTGAAACAAAGATAACTAGCTGGACTTTACATCAACGGTCCAAGCTTTCCAAAAGAGATGAAGCAATCCAATCAAACTCCACTAGAACTGGGTCCCACCTAAGGACCTGGAGGGGGAAAAGGATAGAAATAGAGGGGGTCAGACATAAAGTCTGGAGAGTATGACTATTCCAACAATACTATTATCAAAATAACTAGACTAAGGCATAAGCTGGAAAACAAGGAAATGCCTATGAACTATTGGGTATGGAAAAGCAGATAAAGATAACGTTATAGGCACACCTAATTACTAGCGAATAATTACTCCACTGCACCACACCAGTCTACTAACACTAATGTTAATGGCGCTTCCTAATCAATATAGGATAATTGCTATACTCTACCGTACTGTACCGAACTGTACTGTACTAGCACTAACTAACTGCACCCCTACTAGTCATTCTAGAAATATGATCCCTCTTGACCAAATAGAATGATGATAGCTTCGTGTACTACTAGATGTACCCACTATCCCCCATGTTTGACTGTATATCACTAGTTACTATCATAGGTACCCATCGTGTACCTATCCCCACTAGACTTACCCTTTTAATAATGGTAATTCTACGTACTCCAAGCTGACGTCATAGGTGCCGCCTGCTCCTATCTCCACTAGGTGTACCCCCTTTAATACTTAATTAATAATGGTAGCTTTGTGTACTACTAGGTGTCCCCACTACCCTGCCCCATTCGATCGGCTCCCTAACTCGTAGATACCCGTGCTGGCCCCACAGTGGGGTGTATCACTCCCCTAAAGTGGCAACCCGATACAACTTAAGGATGCACGACTTATACCTACACGATGCAGCGTCTTATCTACCAGCCCGGGTCCACACACGCATATGAACCCGTTGGACTTGCGCTGCCACCGCTAACCCGTTATGGCCTCTTATTGTCAAGCCTAGTATGCGTGTCCCGTCCTCGACTTGGGTCGAGCCCACAAAGATACGTTTGGGTTACTGGTTGAAATGGGCCTCCCACCAAGCTTCCCACCTAGGCTTGGTCCCCTCTAACACATTCCACTTAACCCCCTTCATGTCCACTTACATGTTTTAAATTTGGTTAAGGGTTTCTATTAGTAATTCCACATGCCACCCAAGGCGCCCACTTAACCTCTATGCCCCACTTACATATTTAATATGGTTAAGTGTTCCTAATCGTATTTTCTCATGCCACCCAAGGCACCTACTTAACCCTCTTCTTAGTCATGTTCATTTACATGTGTGTTTGGTTAAGTCTTACTAATCGTATTTTAAATGCCACTAAATGCAACCACTAGATTCCTCATGCCACCCAAGGCATCTACTTAACCCCCATGTCCCACTTCACATGTTTATCTGGTTAAGTATTTCTTAATTCATTCAGGCCATAACCTCATAAAGACCTCTCACATTAGACTGGCATTTATGGTAGTTGGATTCGCCGGGCGGGTCCGGGCAGTCTTATACCATAAAAGAGTCTAACCTCGTGTCTTTATAACTGTTATGCTTTAATTTGGCCTAGGACCTCTCACATTGGCCCGACATTTGTGACTACTGGATTCGCCGGGCGGGTCCGGGCAGGTTAATGTCACAAACGGGTCCAACCTTGTGTCCTAAGCATTGATTATTATTAATAATCCTTTTACCCTAGTTTTAATAATTCCCTATTTGAATTATTAATTTATTCCAATTTTAATGATGTCCATAATTGACTCAATTATGGGCATCCACTTATGGTATGCAAAATCATATCAATTGCACCCCAATCTCTCAATATTAAATATCTCTATTCAAATTCAAATGAATTTTTGTCCATAATTAAATTATGTCCATTGCTACGCATTAATTTTCCAATTAATGCCTTAATTAAATTTTCCACCGTTTAAGGCAATTTATTAATATCTCCATTTTGTTATATGCCTTTTAAGGCTATCTGATGCAAATTCAATATTAAACCCTTAATATCACCCCTACCCACGTTGTTCGTTCATACGTTAAACGTAAATTATACGTTAGACTTTATTAGTCTAACTCACAACATAAAAGAAATTATTACAACAACACACACACACACACACACACACATATATATATATATATATATATGACTAAAACAGATCTGATCATAAAAAGGGGTGTAACTTGCATATGTGATAGATAACCTACCCTAAACTTGCATAGACTACAACATGTCAGAGATCTAAAGATGTCAACTTGTTTAGTCAAATGTCACAATCATAACCCAACTTCATGTATGAACTTGCATATGTGACTTATACAACATAATGACGGTGTAAACTAGCATCTAACACATAGAACGCACACATGTCATGGCATAATTCTAGATCTAAACAGATGTCATAATTCTAGATCTAAATAGATGTCACAATTTTAGATCTCAATAGATGTCACAATATATATACTAACCAATCTAAACTTGCAATTGTGAATTACTCTAACTCAAACATATATATAATCAACATAACATCATGATTATGTAGCATAGGTGATATCATTCCAACTTGGCATAGAAGATTTACAACATATATATATATCAACATATCATGATTTACAACATATAAGATATCATCATCACAAAATATAAGATATACAACATACTTGATAGCATAGCATAAGATCTACAACAAATGTGATAATATAAGGTTTACAACACATATTATCAATATTCCACATCATTTACTTATGATCCATATCATAACTCATTCTAATTAGATTAATAATAATCTTGTTAAGATCGTCATACTCACAGTTAGAAAAGAAAGAAGATCTAGATTTGCTTTAGCATTGATTAGAATTTGTTTGTCGATTAGCTTTTCTCCTTCTTTTGTTTGCGGCGACTACACTGAATTCTATGGTGACAGCATGACGACGGCTTCTCTATTTTTAATGAGTTTTAGGGTAGGATTAGGATGTATTTATAGATGTAGTTAGTTGTTTTAGGCCTTTAGATAATCCCTAGGATAGATCAGAGCCGTCAGATTTCGTCACGGGCCACCAAAACACAGCCAAAAACCCAAATCCATGCACCCAGGCCAACCTGGCCGAAACAGGGAGGTTGACCCCCAGGTCGACTCTAGTGTCGACCTGGCCCGGGCAGGTCGACCCCCTGGTCGACCTGGCTGGGCAGTTCGACCCCCAGGTCGACCCCCTGGTCGACCTGGCTGGGTCCCAGGTCGACCCCCAGGTCGACCTGGCCCTAGGCCTGGTCTTGGCGGGAAAATTCCCGCCTAGCCCGTCTGGCTTGATTTTGAATTCTGAATCTGTTTTGAAAAATTCTGAAAACTTCGTCGGGCCTTTTCTTGGTCATACGGATTCCGATTTCGTGTATTTTTCGTGTATTTCGTGTATTTTTCGTGTATTTTTCGTGTATTTTTCCGATTTTTTGTATTCCGATTTCGTGTATTTTTCCGAGACGAACACAATGGCGCAACCCGTTTCCGAAAATTCTCACGCCTGAGATTAGTCATTCTTTAATTTGTGGATATTAGTATTAACTGAATTTCGGGGTTTTACAGAGGCCCGTTAAACCAGCGTCAAGCAAAGCAAGGTGAAAGCTGTTCGGACTGGAATCCAAACCGAATGGAGTGATACACAATAACCTGACATTCTAGTTCTATTTAAAAGAAAACAAAGGAAGATCATACCTGAAGGGAGCACAATAAGCTAAGAAGAATTTCTAGACTTAATTTAGAATTGAAGAAAGTTGTTCATGAATGCTACGACATATATATAAGTGATAAAAGACACGACTTTATGAAGCAACGCATCTCTGCAAATGATTGGAAGCTTCAATTCGGCAATTCAAGTTTGAAAGCTAGTAGGCAGATGTTGTCAAAGCACGCTTCGTCTTCAACAGAAGTATCCTTTGAGGGGGAAAAATGTTAGCCTACTTTGTGAAACTAGGCTACACAAAGATTAATGATCAAATGATGGAGAAGCACCCTGCCAACAATCGGATCGGACTGGAGTACTTTAGACAAAGATAACCCAGCGCGAAGTAGAAAGGGAAGGAGATCAGAACTGAATCGGATCGGATGACCACTGTTAGACCGGATCGGAACGGAATATAACACACAATGAAGAATTGCTCAAGATCAACACGGGTCGGACCGGATCGGTTACTCCGACCGATCGGTTACTCCGACCCGAACACCTTCTACCTGCTTCTCCTAACCGAACCCGACACACTCTACAACTTCACACCACTATCTCCTTAAGTTTCGGGGTGGTTACACCCACGTTCACCCCACGTTCTCCACTAACCTGATGTGTTGTCAGCACCAAAGCATCTCCGAGCCCGAAAGTGAAGGTGGGACTGCCACGTGTTTCCGATCCGAACCGGTTTCAGAGCAGATTTTCGTCTATGAATAGACCCCTAAGGGTCATTTGAAGGGATCTTTCGGCACTTTGAGAGTTGGTATATCCTTGAGAACCGAATCTCAGAGTTTCCTTACAATCTAAATCACCATTCAAAGTATAAATTGAGTGTTATTGATTGAATGTTTATGAGATTAAAGTGAGACTGAGTGAATATCTTGTTGTATCTCCATCAAATCATCAAACAAAGTGATATAAAGTGGACGTAGGCTCTTTTAAGCCGAACCACTATATATCTCGTGTCTCTTTTCTGCTTTTTGATCTTAGTTTGTTAGTATTTTATTCGATTTGGGTGTTAGAACCACTTTTTGGTCTAACACATGACTTTTGAAAACACGTTTATGGGGATGAAATAGAAATATAACATGGTGCATCATATTTAAAATATAGTAAATCGAATTATAACCACGGTCAAACCCCCTTTGACCAACAAAACAACATATGAAAAATTGAGCTAAAAAACCTTTCGATGTTCCCAAATGTCATTAAGATTGAATTTCTTGGTTACCGAACTAAGATGAGATGGGTGGAACCTATTACTCCTATAGATCTATGAGACAGCTTCGTTTTGACTGGTTATGGTTCTTGTAACTAAAAATGGACACAAAGTTATGGTTGGTGGAACAACCCACGTCTTTTGGGTGCAACGTCGAAGTCTTGAGGTGCAACATCCATTTGAAAATCCAAGATTGCACTTTATGACTTTTGAAAACTCATTTATAGGGATGAAATAGAAATATAACATGGTAAATCATATTCCTAAATGTAGTAAATCGAGCCGGGGCTAGTCCACGATCCAAGGGGGCGAGCCAATCAAAAATGTCACCAATTCCAAAATCCAAGTTCTGCGCGCGTTCACGGAAACAGGAGTAACTTCCAATCCGTAAGTCCGTTTTGCCCAAACGAAAGCTCCACCTGAAGCTAAGTTAGACGGCTACAAGCGTTACCGAGCTCAGCTCCGTAATTGATGCTTTCAAGCCCAAAAGAGGTCGTCTAATAGGAGTTTCAGGCATGTTTATGTTGATGTTGCGATTTCGACCAAATCGCTCTATGTTGTTCTCAGTACCTTAGCGCGTTGCTTATTTAGATTTTGCGTATGTGATAGCTTTGACCAAAAAGTGTGTCAACAGACTGGTTATGTTTCTAGTCACTCAAAATAAAAACAAAGTTATGGTTGGCGGAACAAACCTTGTCTGTTGGGTGCAACATCAACGTCTTGAGGTGCAACATCAGTTTGAATATCCAAGATTGCAATGTTTGACTTTTGAAAACTCGTTTATGTGGATGAAATAGAAATAAAACATGGTGCATCATATTTCAAAATATTGTGAATTGAATTATGACTACGGTCAAACCCCCTTTGTCCAACAAAACAACATATGAAAAATTGAGCTAAAAAAGCTTTCGATGTTCCCAAATGTCATTAAGATTGAATTTCTTGGTTACCGAACGAAGATGAGATGGGTGGAACCTGTTAGTCCTATAGATCTATGAGAGAGCTTTGTTTTGACTGGTTATGGTTCTTGTAACTAAAAACGGACACAAAGTAATGGTTGGTGGAACAACCCACGTCTGTTGGGTGCAACATCGAAGTCTTAAGGTGCAACATCCGTTTGAAAATCCAAGATTGCACTGCATGACTTCTGAAAAATCATTTATGGGGATGAAATAGAAATATAACATGGTGCATCATACTTCAAAATATAGTAAATCGAATTATGACCACGGTCAAACCCCCTTTGTCCAACAAAACAACATATGAAAAATTGAGCTAAAAAAGCTTTCGGTGTTCCCAAATGTCATTAAGATTGAATTTCTTGGTTACCAAACAAAGATGAAATGGGTGGAACCTGTTATCCCTATAGATCTATGGGAGAGCTTCGATTTGACTGGTTGTGGTTCTTGTAACTAAAAATAGACACAAAGTTATGGTTGGTGGAACAACCCACGTCTGTTGGGTGCAACATCGAAGTCTTGAGGTGCAACATCCGTTTGAAAATCCAAGATTACACTGCATGAATTTTGAAAACTCGTTTATGGGGATGAAATAGAAATATAACATGGTGCATCATATTCAAAATATAGTAAATCGAATTATGACCACGGTCAAACCCCCTTTGACCAACAAAACAACATATGAAAAATTTAGATAAAAAAGCTTTCGATGTTCCCAAATGTCATTAAGATTGAATTTCTTGGTTACCGAACTAAGATGAGATGGGTGGAACCTGTTACTCCTATAGATCTATGAGAGAGCTTCGTTTTGACAGGTTATGGTTCTTGTAACTAAAAATGGACACAAAGTTATGGTTGGTGGAACAACCCACGTCTTTTGGGTGCAACATCGATGTCTTGAGGTGCAACACCCGTTTGAAAATCCAAGATTGCACTGTATGACTTTTGAAAACTCATTTATAGGGATGAAATAGAAATATAACATGGTAAATCATATTCCTAAATGTAGTAAATCGAGCCGGGGCTAGTCCACGATCCAAGGGGGCGAGCCAATCAAAAATGTCACCAATTCCAAAATCCAAGTTCTGCGCGCGTTCACGGAAACAGGAGTAACTTCCAATCCGTAAGTCCGTTTTGCCCAAACGGAAGCTCCACCTGAAGCTAAGTTAGACGGCTACAAGCGTTACCGAGCTCAGCTCCGTAATTGATGCTTTCAAGCCCAAAAGAGGTCGTCTAATAGGAGTTTCAGGCATGTTTATGTTGACGTTGCGATTTCGACCAAATCGCTCTATGATGTTCTCAATACCTGAGCGCGTTGCTTATTTAGATTTTCCGTATGTGATAGCTTTGACCAAAAAGTGTGTCAACAGACTGGTTATGTTTCTAGTCACTCAAAATAAAAACAAAGTTATGGTTGGCAGAACAACCCACATCTGTGGGTGCAACATCGACGTCTTGAGGTGCAACATCAGTTTGAAAATCCAAGATTGCACTGTATGACTTTTGAAAACTCGTTTATGGGGATGAAATAGAAATATAACATGGTGCATCATATTTCAAAATATTGTGAATCGAATTATGACCACGGTCAAACCCCCTTTGTCCAACAAAACAACATATGAAAAATTGAGCTAAAAAAGCTTTCGATGTTCCAAAATGGCAATAAGATTGAATTTCTGGGTTACCAAACGAAGATGAGATGGGAGGAAACTGTTAGTCCTATAGATCTATGAGAGAGCTTCGTTTTGACTGGTTGTGGTTCTTGTAACTAAAAATAGACACAAAGTTATGGTTGGTGGAACAACCCACGTCTGTTGGGTGCAACATCGAAGTCTTGAGGTGCAACATCCGTTTGAAAATCCAAGAATGCACTGCATGACTTTTGAAAACACGTTTATGGGGATGAAATAGAAATATAACATGGTGCATCATATTCAAAATATAGTAAATCGAATTACAACCACGGTCAAACCCCCTTTGACCAACAAAACAACATATGAAAAATTGAGCTAAAAAAGCTTTCGATGTTCCCAAATGTCATTAAAATTGAATTTCTTAGTTACCGAACTAAGATGAGATGGGTGGAACCTGTTACTAAAAATGGACACAATGTTATGGTTGGTGGAACAATCCACGTCTTTTGGGTGCAACGTCGAAGCCTTGAGGTGCAACATCCGTTTGAAAATCCAAGATTGCACTGTATGACTTTTGAAAACTCATTTATAGGGATGAAATATAAATATAACATGGTAATTCATATTCCTAAGTGTAGTAAATGGAGCCGGGGCTAGTCCACGATCCAAGGGAGCGCGCCAATCAAAAATGTCACCAATTCCAAAATCCAAGTTCTGCGCGCGTTCACGGAAACGGGAGTAACTTCAAATCCGTATGTCCGTTTTGCCCAAACGAAATCTCCACCTGAAGCAAAGTCAGAGGGCTACAAGAGTTACCGAGCTCAGCTCCGTAATTGATGCTTTCAGGCCCAAAAGAGGCCGCCTAATAGGAGTTTCGAGCATGTTTATGTTGATGTTGCGATTTCGACCAAATCGCTCTATGTTGTTCTCAGTACCTGAGCGCGTTGCTTATTTAGATTTTCCGTATGTGATAGATTTGACCAAAAAGTGTGTCAACGGACTGGTTATGTTTTTAGTCACTCAAAATAAAAACAAAGTTATGGTTGGCGGAACAAACCATGTCTGTTGGGTGCAACATCGATGTCTTGAGGTGCAACATCAGTTTGAATATCCAAGATTGCAATGTTTGACATTTAAAAACCCCCTTTGTCTAACAAAACAACATATGAAAAATTGATCTAAAAAGCTTTCGATGTTCCCAAATGTCATTAAGATTGAATTTCTTAGTTACCGAACGAAGATGAGATGGGTGGAACCTGTTAGTCCTATAGATCTATGAGAGAGCTTTGTTTTGACTGGTTATGGTTCTTGTAACTAAAAATGGACACAAAGTTATGGTTGGTGGAACAACCCACGTCTGTTGGGTGCAACATCGAAGTCTTGAGGTGCAACATCCGTTTGAAAATCCAAGATTGCACTGCATGACTTTTGAAAACTCGTTTATGGGGATGAAATAGAAATATAACATGGTGCATCATATTTCAAAATATAGTAAATCGAATCATGACCACGGTCAAACCCCCTTTGTCCAACAATACAACATTTGAAAAATTGAGCTAAAAAAGCTTTCGATGTTCCCAAATGTCATTAAGATTGAATTTCTTTGTTACCAAACGAAGATGAAATGGGTGGACCCTGTTAGCCCTATAGATCTATGAGAGATCTTCGTTTTGACTGGTTGTGGTTCTTGTAACTAAAAATAGACACAAAGTTATGGTTGGCGGAACAACCCACGTCTGTTGGGTGCAACATCGAAGTCTTGAGGTGCAACATCCGTTCGAAAATCCAAGATTGCACTGCATGAATTTTGAAAAATGTTTATGGGGATGAAATAGAAATATAACATGGTGCATCATATTCAAAATATAGTAAATCGAATTATGACCACGGTCAAACCCCCTTTGACTGTAACGACCCGAATATTTGGGTCTAATTTTAAAATTTTTATTGTAATAAATTGTGTTAAGAAATTGAGTCAGAAATTAAAAATTCTATTTTTAAGTAATTCATTTTAATAATAATGGATGATGGATGGAATTTTAAGGTTATAATAATAATTTTATTCTGAACGTGAAGATGGTGCGGTAATTTCAAATTTTAGTTTTGAACTTTGAGAAATTATATAAAATTGGTTTTAAATCGAAATTGGATAAAACAAGAAACGCTAGGTTCGTATGGTAAATATCTCTGTAATGAATTTGATAAATTCAGATTTCATTTTATAATTTGCTAAATATGATCAACTTAGTTTTTCAGAAAAACGCTATAGAATTTTTATATATAATGGAATGGCCCCAAAACGCTACTTTTTGCATATGAAGGAATTTGGACTCGAAACCACTTCCATTTAGTCCGGAATGATGTTTACACATGAAAAAGAGTATAAGCACTTATATTTTTGAGTTTCGGAAAATTTTCACTTTAAAAAGCATTTTTAATATTAAATAAATAGTCCTTAAAAATAGCCATTTCTCAAAAAGTCTCAGGATCGAGCGAAATTACTTTGTTAGAACCGTATCGTCATCACGAAGCCAAAAATAATTTTTCTGGGTTTTTCTGACTTCGTATGTGGCCCCGGCAAAATTATATTTACGTTTGAATTAAAAATAAAGGATTTATTTTAAAAATAAAAGAAACATGCGTATAACTTCAGAATTGGACTTCGGGGATAGCGCTATCGCGTTCAGAAGGCGTCAAAACGTATAGATCGACAGTCGTTGAGCGCGAATCGGAGTTCGGACGGAAAATCACTATTTTCTGGAATTATTAAATAAAATAATAATTAGGAAAACCTAAAATACTGTATAAATACGGGGCCGTATACGCTACAGTACCCTTCTTCTTCGTTTGCTCCGCCGCCGTAACCCATAGCTATTCAAAACTTCCACCTCCGATTTCTCACCCATCTCTCAACGAAAACCTTCGTGTAAATACACGTTTCGAAGCTCTCGCCGAGCTCTTCGATTTGGTACCAACCTCGGCCATCCTCGCGCCTCTATCCGCCCGCCACGTCAGCCCAAAGTGCCGCCGCTCGCACCTCCATGGGCCCCGCCTGACGCGTGCGCACGACACCCACCTCTGGCCGCACGTAGGCCTCTCCTCCCCGGTCCTCCTCCAACAAACGGTGTCCAAATCCATCGCCTGTAGCTCTTGATTTTCTGAATCAAAGTTTTGAACAAATAAAAGGTAAAATTTACTTCATTTTTGCCGCGCTTTTATGCGTTACCCTATCAGTTGTTAAAAGTCAGAACTATTCAAACATTCATAACTAACACATACAGACTCCGAATCTGAAAACCTCAGATCCGTTAGGACCGTGACGACGAGTAGGATCTGCTGTGACTGATTGGGGCAACTCTGAAATTATTTGGATTTATTATTATTTTCTTATCCAGCCAAGGTGAGAATTCACTTTTAATTAAATTAAATGATTTAATTAACCTTGCGTGTTGTGAATCTGCGATGTATGTTGTGCATGTTATAAATCTGAATTGTTGTGATGCTATGACACTAGATCTGTAAATTTAAATATTAAACTTGAGTTGTAGTTGCTATGGTCATTGTTGGATAATTTTACCAACCATGTTTATTGATATTCATGAACCATTTGTCTGTATATAATCAATTCGAATAGATCGCCTTTATTCTTTAAATCATTGTTATGGTTGGATTTGGCATACGTATTGGACATGTAGAAATTCACCTTTATACTTATGTGTATAAA
This sequence comes from Allium sativum, assembly GCA_030737875.1. NCBI lineage: Eukaryota > Viridiplantae > Streptophyta > Magnoliopsida > Asparagales > Amaryllidaceae > Allium > Allium sativum. Next base: position 846,292,486 of record CM060921.1, on the reverse strand, counting down.
TAAAATATTGGATATGAAAATTTCACATTTTATTTAATGGGGATAAATGGACAAAACTCGTCGTATGTTAATTAACATTATTCTTAATGTTACTATAAAAATAAGAATTTACAACGTATGACGAATTTAACATTTTTGTTAATGTTAAAATAAGAATTTACATCGTATGACAAATTAACATTTTTGTTAATGCTAAAATAAGAATTTACATCGTATGACAAATTTAACATTTTTGTTAATGTTAAAATAAGATTTACAACGTATGACGAATTTAACATTTTTGTTAATGTTAAAATAAGAATTTACATCGTATGACGAATTTAACATTTTTGTTAATGTTAAAATAAGAATTTACAACGTATGACGAATTTAACATTTTTGTTAATGTTAAAAATAAGAGTTTACATCGTATGACAATTTAACATTTTGTTAATGTTAAAATAAGAATTTACATCGTATGACAAATTAACATTTTTATTTAATGTTAAAAACAAGAATTTACATTGTATGAGAAATTAACATTACTTTTGGTGTTAATAATAAGTAATTTACAATGCATGAAAAAATAACATTTTTAATGTTAATTAAATAGTAATTTCGCCGTATGTGTGATTAACATTTAAAATGTTAATATTATGAAAATTATAACGTATGATGAAATTAACATTTAAAATGTTAATATTATGAAAATTATAACGTAGGATGAAATTAACATTTTTAATGTTAATATTATAAAAATTATAACGTATGATGTAATTAACATTTTTAAAGTTAATATTAATAAGTAATTTTACCGTAGGATAAAATTAACATTTTATTTAATGTTAATAATGAGTAATTTCACCGCATGTATGAATTTACATTATTGTCAATGTAAATTAAATAGTAAATTTAACCGTAGGAAAATTTCACATTTTTATTAGTGTGACTATAAATAATTGAACCGTAGGATGATTAACATTATTTTTAATGTTAAATAAAAAGAATTTACATCATAGGATGATTAACATTATTTTTAATGTTAATATAAAGGAATTTCACCGTAGGAGGATTTAACGTTATTTTTAATGTTTAAATAAAAAAATTTCACCATATGGTAATTAACATTATTTATAATGTTAGTATATAGGGAATTTGACCATAAGATGAATTAACATTGTTTTTAATGTTAATATATAGTGAATTCCACCGTAGTATGAATTAACATTATATATTTTTTATGTTAATATAAAGGAAATTCAACCGTAGGTTGAATTAACATAATTTTAATGTTAAATTAAAGAGTAATTTAACCGTAGGATTGAGCTACATTATTTTTAATGTAAAGTAATAAAGTAATTTAACATAGGATGAGATTACATTATTTTTAATGTTAATAAAGGATAATTTAACCATAGGATTAGTATACATTATTTTTAATGTTAATATTAAGAGAATTACTTCGTAGGATAAAATTAACATTATTTTATAATGTTAACATAAAAGAGAATTGACCGTAGGGATTAACATTTATTTTTAATGTTAATATTAAGTGAATTACTTCGTAGGAAAATTAAATTATTTTATAATGCAAATAAAAAAAAGGGAATTTAACCGTAAGATAACATTAACATTACTTTTAATGTTAATATGAATGAATTTCACTTTGTAATGCAAGTTTACGTTTTATTTAATATAAATAAAAGTAAGATTCTGAGAATGCGTCGTTGAATAAGAAGTTTAATTATTTTAAATAATTAAAACAAGAATTAGCCGTTATAAAATAATATAACGACATGAAATATGTTTTCCAAAACTATAAGTATGCGAGGTTATTTGGGAAGTCCAAGATACTCTCATCCCAAATTAAACCAAACGAAGTTAAAGAATCGAAGTATGAGATGACGTGAAGGCCGTAAATTTTCCCTCGAATGGACGATGACTAAGACTCTGAATTGATTTGCTCCCAATTCAAGGGTTAAGGTAATTGCCCAAACGTATGTGTCGATTTCACGGATTTGACTTTCGCTCAGACCTAGAGCATAAGTTTAAAGGGATTGACGATGTGGCATGCCAAGATGAAGATGATCAAGGCTTTATTGAAAAGCAGGCCTTGTGGATGAAGACTATATCGTAACTTCACGAGCCTCACAACCCGGTGGAGTCTAAAACGGGCGAAGGGAACGCAGGGAGAGCAACACGTTTCTTTCTAGCTAGAGTGATGTCAGGGACCTACCAGCGCTGATATTTTACTTATGTGGATGATGGAATTTTCGAGGCCTCGGTATTAGGTCCTAAAGGACCGGGAAACGTGTGTTCAGGAATAACTAATCCGCAAACTTGTATGGTGGACCGGCCCTGCAACTTTCCAATGGTTCACTGCGGGGAATCCTGGGACATTAGCTAGAGTGTCTCGAATCGGTAAGGAGCTCCACTCTAGCCTTGACTCATGATGGAAACCAAAATCCAAATAAGAACCGACGAATTTGATTGTATTACTATTACGGAGGCATAATATATGGGTACCTATGCTTCCTAGGATTAATACATTTACTTTGAAATGTTTCATATACACTAATGATAGTATTAGATGCGTATTTGCCGTATTTAGCATGTTTAATCATCATAAGGTAAAACCCTATCCTCTGGTGTGCGTTGCATTGTGTGTTGGGACTTGGGTCTTATGGTGATTCCATTTTTTCAAAAGCATGACGTTGTTTTACGATTTATTTATTGTTGTTATGACACTTTAAATTATGCACAGCAATCCATTAGAGTAAACCCGTTCCGCGTTAGCGGCGTGGTCTTTGGATTTGCCTTATTTCTAATAGTTATTTTAGTTAAGAATTCTCACACCAGTCCCACGACTGACCCATAGTTCGTTTCACCTTTTTGCAAACTTGGGTGCCCTCTTTTCAACACGGGCAACCAAGTAGACAGGTTCATTCCTTGCTTGGAGTTTTTCTTTGAAGCTGCTTATTTTCTATTTCTTGGATTTGATTTTGTGGAGAGGTGATGACTTGGAGCTTTGAAGACATCTATCTTTTTTTTTCTTGCATCTTATCTTTTTATTTCAGACATCAAACTTATTTCTTTTTCTGCAAACTTGACGTAATAACTTAGATTCTGTGACTGTGGACTTTCTGTGGTTAATGACATTATATTTCCGCTGCTATGATGTTGTTAATCTATGAATTTCCTATGCTATATTGTTTCTGTGATTTGTATTATTATATTTATGTTGTATTCCAAATGATTACTCCTACTTTCATTCCGTGGAAGTTTGGGGTCGTCACAGTTGGTATCAGACCTTTGGTTTACAAAGCGGAATATAACATATTTATGATAATTCTTTTACGTATAATCACTATATTCTATGGCGAACATTTCATGGAATACATAATAGCCAGTCACTTTATCATCATCCTTTCGTTCAACCTTCGATCTTTTCTATCTCTTTGAGTCACCATTACCGTTGTTTTGACTCTCCCTTTGATCGTACATTCGAAGAAGACTAAGAGAAGTGGCGATGCTCAAGTGGCACATGTTTATGAAGGAGCGAAAGGACCAACTTCTTCAGTGCCATCTTCTACTAAAGGAGGAGGAAAGCCTGATGTTCTAAAGGTACGCCTAGAATAAGTTACGTTTTCCATGTTGCTTTCTATTCCTTTGAGTTTTGATTTTATGAGCCGTTGCTTGGCTTTCTCTCTATCCTATCCTCTTTCTTCTTTTTCTTTTTCCTTTTCGGGGACGAAAAGTTCTTAAGGAGGGGAGATTGTAACGACCCGAAAATTTGGGTCTAATTTTAAAATTTTTATTGTAATAAATTGTGTTAAGAAATTGAGTTAGAAATTAAAAATTCTATTTTTAAGTAATTCATTTTAATAATAATGGATAATGGATGGAATTTTAAGGTTATAATAATAATTTTATTCTGAACGTGAAGATGGTGCAGCAATTTCAAAATTTAGTTTTGAACTTTGAGAAATTATATAAAATTGGTTTTAAATCGAAATTGGATAAAACAAGAAACGCTAGGTTCGTATGGTAAATATCTCTATAATGAATTTGATAAATTCAGATTTCATTTTATAATTTGCTAAATATGATCAACTCAGTTTTTCAGAAAAACGCTATAGAATTTCTATATATAATGGAATGGCCCCAAAACGCTACTTTTTGCATATGAAGGAATTTAGACTCGAAACCACTTCCATTGAGTCCGGAATGATGTGTACACATGAAAAAGAGTATAAGCACTTATATTTTTGAGTTTCGGAAAATTTTCACTTTAAAAGCATTTTTAATATTAAATAAATAGTCCTTAAAAATAGCCATTTTTCAAAATGTCTCAGGATCGAGCGAAATTAACTTTGTTAGAACCGTATCGTCATCACGAAGCCAAAAATATTTTTTCTGGATTTTTCTGACTTCGTATGTGGCCCCGGCAAAATTATATTTACGTTTGAATTAAAAATAAAGGATTTATTTAAAAAATAAAAGAAACATGCGTATAACTTCAGAATTGGACTTCGGGGATAGCGCCATCGCGTTCAGAAGGCGTCAAAACGTATAGATCGACAGTCGTTGAGCGCGAATCGGAGTTCGAACGGAAAATCACTATTTTCCGGAATTATTAAATAAAATAATAATTAGGAAAACCTAAAATACTGTATAAATACGGGGTCGTATATGCTACAGTACCCTTCTTCTTCGTTTGCTCCGCCGCCGTAACCCATAGCTCTTCAAAACTTCCACCTCCGATTTCTCACCCATCTCTCAACGAAAACCTTCGTGTAAATACACGTTTCGAAGCTCTCGCCGAGCTCTTCGATTTGGTACCAACCTCGGCCATCCTCGCGCCTCTATCCGCCCGCCACGTCAGCCCAAAGCGCTGCCGCTCGCACCTCCGCGAGCCCCGCCTGACGCGTGCGCACGACACCCCCCTCTGGTCGCACGTAGGCCTCTCCTCCCCTGTCCTCCTCCAACAAACGGTGTCCAAATCCATCGCCTGTAGCTCTTGATTTTCTGAATCAAAGTTTTAAACAAATAAAAGGTAAAATTTACTTCAGTTTTGCCACGTAAGCGTTACCCTGTCAGTTGTTAAAAGTCAGAACTATTCAAACATTCATAACTAACACATACAGACTCCGAATCTGAAAACCTCAGATCCGTTAGGACCGTGACGACGAGTAGGATCTGCTGTGACTGATTGGGGCAACTCTGAAATTATTTGGATTTATTATTATTTTCTTATCCAGTCAAGGTGAGAATTCACTTTTAATTAAATTAAATGATTTAATTAACCTTGCGTGTTGTGAATCTGCGATGTATGTTGTGCATGTTATAAATCTGAATTGTTGTGATTCTATGACACTAGATCTGTAAATTTAAATATTAAACTTGAGTTGTAGTTGCTGTGATCATTGTTGGATAATTTTACCAACCATGTTTATTGATATTCATGAACCATTTGTCTGTATATAATCAATTCGAATAGATCGCCTTTATTCTTTAAATCATTGTTGTGGTTGGATTTGGCATAAGTATTGGACATGTAGAAATTCACCTTTATACTTATGTGTATAAATAAAATATTGGATATGAAAATTTCACATTTTATTTAATGGGGATAAATGGACAAAACTCGTCGTATGTTAATTAACATTATTCTTAATGTTACTATAAAAATAAGAATTAACAGCATATGATGAATTAAACATTTTTGTTAATGTTAAAATAAGAATTTACATCGTATGACAAATTAACATTTTTGTTAATGTTAAAATAAGAATTTACATCGTATGACAAATTTAACATTTTTGTTAATGTTAAAATAAGAATTTACAACGTATGACGAATTTAACATTTTTGTTAATGTTAAAATAAGAATTTACATCGTATGACGAATTTAACATTTTTGTTAATGTTAAAATAAGAATTTACAACGTATGACGAATTTAACATTTTTGTTAATGTTAAAAATAAGAATTTACATCGTATGACAATTTAACATTTTTGTTAATGTTAAAATAAGAATTTACATCGTATGACAATTAACATTTTTGTTAATGTTAAAAATAAGAATTTACATTGTATGAGAAATTAACATTATTTTTGGTGTTAATAATAAGTAATTTACAATGCATGAAAAAATAACATTTTTAATGTTAATTAAATAGTAATTTCACCGTATGTGTGATTAACATTTAAAATGTTAATATTATGAAAATTATAACGTATGATGAAATTAACATTTAAAATGTTAATATTATGAAAATTATAACGTAGGATGAAATTATCATTTTTAATGTTAATATTATAAAAATTATAACGTATGATGTAATTAACATTTTTATAGTTAATATTAATAATTAATTTTACCGTAGGACAAAATTAACATTTTATTTAATGTTAATAATGAGTAATTTCACCGCATGTATGAATTTACATTATTGTCCATGTAAATTAAATAGTAAATTTAACCGTAGGAAAATTTCACATTTTTATTAGTGTGACTATAAATAATTCAACCGTAGGATGATTAACATTATTTTTAATGTTAAATAAAAAGAATTTACATCGTAGGATGATTAACATTATTTTTAATGTTAATATAAAAGAATTTCACCGTAGGAGGATTTAACGTTACTTTTAATGTTTAAATAAAAGAATTTCACCATATGGTAATTAACATTATTTATAATGTTAGTGTATAGGGAATTTGACCATAAGATGAATTAACATTGTTTTTAATGTTAATATATAGTGAGTTCCACCGTAGTATGAATTAACATTATATTTTGTTTATGTTAATATAAAGGATATTCAACCGTAGGTTGAATTAACATAATTTTAATGTTAAATTAAAGAGTAATTTAACCGTAGGATTGAGCTACATTATTTTTAATGTAAAGTAATAAAGTAATTTAACATAGGATGAGATTACATTATTTTTAATGTTAATAAAGGATAATTTAACCATAGGATTAATATACATTATTTTTAATGTTAATATTAAGAGAATTACTTTGTAGGATAAAATTAACATTATTTTATATTGTTAACATAAAAGAGAATTGACCGTAGGGATTAACATTTATTTTTAATGTTAATATTAAGTGAATTACTTCATAGGAAAATTACATTATTTTATAATGCAAATAAAAAAAGGGAATTTAACCGTAAGATAACATTAACATTACTTTTAATGTTAATATGAATGAATTTCACTTTGTAATGCAAGTTTACGTTTTATTTAATATAAATAAAAGTAAGATTCTTAGAATGAGTCGTTGAATAAGAAGTTTAATTATTTTAAATAATTAAGACAAGAATTAGCCGTTATAAAATAATATAACGACATGAAATATGTTTTCCAAAACTATAAGTATGCGAGGTTATTTGGGAAGACCAAGATACTCTCATCCCAAATTAAACCAAACGAAGTTAAAGAATCGAAGTATGAGATGACGTGAAGGCCGTAAATTTTCCCTCGAATGGACGATGACTAAGACTCTGAATTGATTTGCTCCCAATTCAAGGGTTAAGGTAATTGCCCAAACGTATGTGACGATTTCACGGATTTGACTTTCACTCAAACCCAGAGTATAAGTTTAAAGGGATTGACGATGTGGCATGCCAAGATGAAGATGATCAAGGCTTTGTTGAAAAGCAGGCCTTGTGGATGAAGACTATATCGTAACTTCACGAGCCTCACAACCCGGTGGAGTCTAAAACGGGCGAAGGGAACGCAGGGAGAGCAGCACGTTTCTTTTTAGCTAGAGTGATGTCAGGGACCTACCAGCGCTGATATTTTACTTATGTGGATGATGGAATTTTCGAGGCCTCGGTATTAGGTCCTAAAGGACCGGGAAACGTGTGTTCAGGAATAACTAATCCGCAAACTTGTTTGGTGGACCGGCCCTGCAGCTTTCCAAGGGTTCACTGCGGGGAATCCTGGGACATTAGCTAGAGTGTCTCGAATCGGTAAGGAGCTCCGCTCTAGCCTTGACTCATGATGGAAACCAAAATCCAAATACGAACCGACGAATTTGATTGTATTACTAGTACGGAGGTATAATATATGGGTACCTATGCTTCCTAGGATTAATACATTTACTTTGAAATGTTTCATATACACTAATGATAGTATTAGATGCGTATTTGCCGTATTTAGCATGTTTAATCATCATAAGGTAAAACCCTATCCTCTGGTGTGCGTTGCATTGTGTGATGGGACTTGGGTCTTATGGTGATTCCATTTTTTCAAAAGCATGACGTTGTTTTACGATTTATTTATTGTTGTTATGACACTTTAAATTATGCACGGCAATCCATTAGAGTAAACCCGTTCCGCGTTAGCGGCGTGGTCTTTGGATTTGCCTTATTTCTAATAGTTATTTTAGTTAAGAATTCTCACACCAGTCCTACGACTAACCCATAGTTTGTTTCACCTTTTTGCAAACTTGGGTGCCCTCTTTTCAACACGGGCAGCCAAGTAGACAGGTTCATTCCTTGCTTGGAGTTTTTCTTTGAAGCTGCTTATTTTCTATTTCTTGGATTTGCTTTTGTGGAGAGGTGATGACTTGGAGCTTTGAATACATCTATCTTTTTTTTTCTTGCATCTTATCTTTTTATTTCAAACATCAAACTTATTTCTTTTTCTGCAAACTTGATGTAATATCTTAGATTCTGTGACTGTGGACTTTCTGTGGTTAATGACATTATATTTCCGCTGCTATGATGTTGTTACTCTATGAATTTCCTATGCTATATTGTTTCTGTGATTTGTATTATTATATTTATGTTGTATTCCAAATGATTACTCCTACTTTCATTCCGTGGAAGTTTGGGGTTGTCACATTGACCAACAAAACAACATATGAAAAATTGAGCTAAAAAAGCTTTCGATGTTCCCAAATGTCATTAAGATTTAATTTCTTGGCTACCGAACTAAGATGAGATGGGTGGAACCTGTTACTCCTATAGATCTATGAGAGAGCTTCGTTTTGACTGGTTATGGTTCTTGTAACTAAAAATGGACACAAAGTTATGGTTGGTGGAACAACCCACGTCTTTTGGGTGCAACATCGAAGTCTTGAGGTGCAACATCCGTTTGAAAATCCAAGATTGCACTGTATGACTTTTGAAAACTCATTAATAGGGATGAAATAGAAATATAACATGGTAAATCATATTCCAAAATGTAGTAAATCGAACCGGGGCTTGTCCACGATCCAAGGGGGCGAGCCAATCAAAAATGTCACCAATTCCAAAATCCAAGTTCTGCGCGCGTTCACGGAAACGGGAGTAACTTCCAATCCGTAAGTCCGTTTTGCTCAAACGAAAGCTCCACCTTAAGCTAAGTCAAAGGGCTACAGGAGTTACAGAGTATAGCTCCGTAATTGATGCTTTCGGGCCCAAAAGAGGTCGTCTAATAGGAGTTTCAGGCATGTTTATGTTGATGTTGCGATTTCGTCCAAATCGCTCTATGATGTTCTCAGTACCTGATTGCGTTGCTTATTTATATTTTCCGTATGTGATAGCTTTTACCAAAAAGTGTGTCAACAGACTGGTTATGTTTCTAGTCACTCAAAATAAAAACAAAGTTATGGTTGGCAGAACAACCCACATCTGTGGGTGCAACATCCACGTCTTGAGGTGCAACATCAGTTTGAAAATCCAAGATTGCACTGTATGACTTTTGAAAACTCTTTTATGGGGATGAAATAGAAATACAACATGGTGCATCATATTTCAAAATATTTTGAATCGAATTATGACCACGGTCAAACCCCCTTTGTCCAACAAAACAACATATGAAAAATTGAGCTAAAAAAGCTTTCGATGTTCCCAAATGTCATTAAGATTGAATTTCTTGGTTACCGAACTAAGATGAGATGGGTGGAACCTGTTACTCCAATAGATCTATGAGAGAGCTTCGTTTTGACTGGTTATGGTTCTTGTAACTAAAAATGGACACAAAGTTATGGTTGGTGGAACAACCCACGTCTTTTGGGTGCAACGTCGAAGTCTTGAGGTGCAACATCCGTTTGAAAATCCAAGATTGCACTGTATGACTTTTGAAAACTCATTTATAGGGATGAAATAGAAATATAACATGGTAATTCATATTCCTAAATGTAGTAAATCGAGCCGGGGCTAGTCCACGATCCAAGGGGGCGAGCCAATCAAAAATGTCACCAATTCCGAAATCCATGTTCTGCGCGCGTTCACGGAAACGGGAGTAACTTCCAATCCGTAAGTCCGTTTTGTCCAAACGAAAGCTCCACCTGAAGCTAAGTCAGAGAGCTACAAGAGTTACCGAGCTCAGCTTCGTAATTGATGCTTTCAGGCCCGAAAGAGGTCGCCTAATAGGAGTTTCGGGCAAGTTTATGTTGATGTTGCGATTTCGACCAAATCGCTCTATGTTGTTCTCAGAAACTGAGCGCGTTGCTTATTTAGATTTTCTGTATGTGATAGCTTTGACCAAAAAGTGTGTCAACAGACTGGTTATGTTTCTAGTCACTCAAAATAAAAACAAAGTTATGGTTGGCGGAACAAACCATGTCTGTTGGGTGCAACATCGATGTCTTGAGGTGCAACATCAGTTTGAATATCCAAGATTGCAATGTTTGACTTTTGAAAACTCGTTTATGGGGATGAAATAGAAATAAAACATGGTGCATCATATTTCAAAATATTGTGAATCGAATTATGACTACGGTCAAACCCCCTTTGTCCAACAAAACAACAGATGAAAAATTGAGCTAAAAAAGCTTTCGATGTTCCCAAATGTCATTAAGATTGAATTTCTTAGTTACCGAACGAAGATGAGATGGGTGGAACCTGTTAGTCCTATAGATCTATGAGAGAACTTTGTTTTGACTGGTTATGGTTCCTGTAACTAAAAATGGACACAAAGTTATGGTTGGTGGAACAACCCACGTCTGTTGGGTGCAACATCGAAGTCTTGAGGTGCAACATCCGTTTGAAAATCCAAGATTGCGCTGCTTGACTTTTGAAAACTCGTTTATGGGGATGAAATAGAAATATAACATGGTGCATCATATTTCAAAATATAGTAAATCGAATTGTGACCACGGTCAAACCCCCTTTGTCCAACAAAACAACATATGAAAAATTAAGCTAAAAAAGCTTTCGATGTTCCCAAATGCCATTAAGATTGAATTTCTTGGTTACCGAACGAAGATGAGATGGGTAGAACCTGTTAGTCCTATAGATCTATGAGAGAGCTTCGTTTTGACAGGTTGTGGTTGTTGTAACTAAAAATAGACACAAAGTTATGGTTGGTGGAACAACCCACGTCTGTTGGATGCAACATCGAAGTCTTGAGGTGCAACATCCGTTTGAAAATCCAAGATTGCACTGCATGAATTTTGAAAACTCGTTTATGGGGATGAAATAGAAACATAACATGGTGCATCATATTCAAAATATAGTAAATCGAATTATGACCACGGTCAAACCCCCTTTGACCAACAAAACAACATATGAAAAATTGAGCTAAAAAAGCTTTCGATGTTCCCAAATGTCATTCAGATTGAATTTCTTGGTTACCGAACTAAGATGAGAAGTGTGGAACCTGTTACTCCTATAGATATATGAGATAGCTTCATTTTGACTGGTTATGGTTCTTGTAACTAAAAACGGACACAAAGTTATGGTTGGTGGAACAACCCACGTCTTTTGGGTGCAACATCGAAGTCTTGAGGCAACATCCGTTTGAAAATCCATGATTGCACTGTATGACTTTTGAAAACTCATTTATAGGGATGAAATAGAAATATAACATGGTAAATCATATTCCAAAATGTAGTAAATCGAACCGGGGCTAGTCCACGATCCAAGGGGGCGAGCCAATCAAAAATGTCACCAATTCCAAAATCCAAGTTCTGCGCGCGTTCACGGAAACGGGAGTAACTTCCAATCCGTAAGTCCGTTTTTCCCAAACGAAAGCTCCACCTGAAGCTAAGTCAGAGGGCTATAGGAGTTTTAAAGTATAGTTCCGTAATTGATGCTTTCTGTCCCAAAAGAGGTCGTCTAATAGGAGTTTCGGGCATGTTTATGTTGATGTTGCAATTTCAACCAAATCGCTCTATGATGTTCTCAGTACCTGAGCGCGTTGCTTATTTAGATTTTCTGTATGTGATAGCTTTGACCAAAAAGTGTGTCAACAGACTGGTTATGTTTCTAGTCACTCAAAATAAAAATAAAGTTATGGTTGGCGGAACAACCCACGTCTGTGGGTGCAACATCGACGTCTTGAGGTGCAACGTCAGTTTGAAAATCCAAGATTGCACTGTATGACTTTTGAAAACTCGTTTATGGGGATGAAATAGAAATATAACATGGTGCATCATATTTCAAAATATTGTGAATCGAATTATGACCACGGTCAAACCCCCTTTGTCCAACAAAACAACATATGAAAAATTGAGCTAAAAAGCTTTCGATGTTCCCAAATGTCATTAGATTGAATTTCTTGGTTACCGAACTAAGATGAGATGGGTGGAACCTGTTAGTCCTATAGATCTATGAGAGAGCTTCATTTTGACTGGTTATGGTTCTTGTAACTAAAAATAGACACAAAATTATGGTTGGTGGAACAACCCACGTCTGTTGGATGCAACATCGAAGTCTTGAGGTGCAACATCCGTTTGAAAATCCAAGATTGCACTACATGAATTTTGAAAACTCGTTTATGGGGATGAAATAGAAATATAACATGGTGCATCATATTCAAAATATAGTATATCTAATTATGACCACGGTCAAACCCCCTTTGACCAACAAAACAACATATGAAAAATTGAGCTAAAAAAGCTTTCGATGTTCCTAAATGTCATTAAGATTGAATTTCTTGGTTACCGAATTAAGATGAGATGGGTGGAACTCCTATAGATCTATGAGATAGCTTCGTTTTGACTGGTTATGGTTCTTGTAACTAAAAATGGACACAAAGTAATGGTTGGTGGAACAACCAACGTCTTTTGGATGCAACATCGAAGTCTTGATGTGCAACATCCGTTTGAAAATCCATGATTGCACTGTATGACTTTTGAAAACTCATTTATAGGGATGAAACAGAAATATAACATGGTAAATCATATTCCAAAATGTAGTAAATCGAGTCGGGGCTAGTCCACGATCCAAGGGGGCGAGCCAATCAAAAATGTCACCAATTCCAAAATCCAAGTTCCGTGCGCGTTCACGGAAACAGGAGTAACTTCTAATCCGTAAGTCCGTTTTTCCCAAACGAAAGCTCCAACTGAAGCTAAGTCAGAGGGCTACAGGGGTTACAGAGTATAGCTCCGTAATTGATGATTTCGGGCCCAAAAGAGGTCGTCTAATAGGAGTTTCGGGCATGTTTATGTTGATGTTGCGATTTCGACCAAATCGCTCTATGATGTTCTCAGTACCTGAGCGCATTGCTTATTTAGATTTTCCGTATGTGATAGCTTTGACCAAAAAGTGTGTCAACAGACTGGTTATGTTTCTAGTCACTCAAAATAAAAACAAAGTTATGGTTGGAACAACAACCCACGTCTGTGGGTGCAACATCGATGTCTTGAGGTGCAACATCTGTTTGAAAATCCAAGATTGCACTGTATGACTTTTGAAAACTCGTTTATGGGGATGAAATAGAAATATAACATGGTGCATCATATTTCAAAATATAGTAAATCGAATTATGACCACCGTCAAACCCCCTTTGTCCAACAAAACAACATATGAAAAATTGAGCTAAAAAAGCTTTCGATGTTCCCAAATGTCATTAAGATTGAATTTCTTGGTTACCGATCTAAGATGAGACGGGTGGAACCTGTTAGTCCTATAGATCTATGAGAGAGCTTCGTTTTGACTGGTTATGGTTCTTGTAACTAAAAATAGACACAAAGTTATGGTTGGTGGAACAACCCACGTCTGTTGGATGCAACATCGAAGTCTTGAGGTGCAACATCCGTTTGAAAATCCAAGATTGCACTGCATGAATTTTGAAAATTCGTTTATGGGGATGAAATAGAAATATAACATGGTGCATCATATTCAAAATATAGTAAATCGAATTATAACCACGGTCAAACTCCCTTTGACCAACAAAACAACATATGAAAAATTGAGCTAAAAAAGCTTTCGATGTTCCCAAATGTCATTAAGATTGAATTTCTTGGTTACCGAACTAAGATGAGATGGGTGGAACCTATTACTCCTATAGATCTATGAGAGAGCTTCGTTTTGACTGGTTATGGTTCTTGTAACTAAAAATGGACACAAAGTTATGGTTGGTGGAACAACCCACGTCTTTTGGCTGCAACGTCGAAGTCTTGAGGTGCAACATCCGTTTGAAAATCCAAGATTGCACTGTATGACTTTTGAAAACTCATTTATAGGGATGAAATAGAAATATAACATGGTAATTCATATTCCTAAATGTAGTAAATCGAGCCGGGGCTAGTCCACGATCCAAGGGGGCGAGCCAATCAAATATGTCACCAATTCCAAAATCCAAGTTCTGCGCGCGTTCACGGAAACGGGAGTAACTTCCAATCCGTAAGTCCGTTTTGCCCAAACGAAAGCTCCACCTGAAGCTAAGTCAGAGGGCTACAAGAGTTACCGAGCACGGCTCCATAATTGATGCTTTCGGGCTCAAAAGAGGTCGTCTAATAGGAGTTTTCCCCATGTTTATGTTGATGTTGCGATTTTTACCAAATCGCTCTATGATGTTCTCAGTACCTGAGCGCTTTGTTTATTTAGATTTTCCGTATGTGATAGCTTTGACGAAAAAGTGTGTCAACAGACTGGTTATGTTTCTAGTCACTCAAAATAAAAACAAAGTTATGGTTGGCGGAACAACCCACGTCTGTGGGTGCAACATCGACGTCTTGAGGTGCAACGTCAGTATGAAAATCCAAGATTGCACCGTATGACTTTGGAAAACTCGTTTATGGGGATGAAATAGAAATATAACATGGTGCATCATATTTCAAAATATTGTGAATCGAATTATGACCACGGTCAAACCCCCTTTGTCCAACAAAACAACATATGAAAAATTGAGCTAAAAATGCTTTCGATGTTCCCAAATGTCATAAAATTGAATTTCTTGGTTACCGAACGAAGATGAGATGGGTGGAACTTGTTAGTCCTATAGATATATGAGAGAGCTTCGTTTTGACTGGTTGTGGTTCTTGTAACTAAAAATAGACACAAAGTTATGGTTGGTGGAACAACCCACGTCTGTTGGGTGCAACATCGAAGTCTTGAGGTGCAACATCCGTTTGAAAATCCAAGATTGCACTGCATGACTTTTGAAAACTCGTTTATGGGGATGAAATAGAAATATAACATGGTGCATCATATTCAAAATATATTAAATCGAATTATGACCACGGTCAAACTCCCTTTGACCAACAAAACAACATATGAAAAATTTAGCTAAAAAAGCTTTCGATGTTCCCAAATGTCATTAGGATTGAATTTCTTGGTTATAGAACTAAGATGAGATGGGTGGAACCTGTTACTCCTATAGATCTATGAGAGAGCTTCGTTTTGACTGGTTATGGTTCTTATAACTAAAAATGGACACAAAGTTATGGTTGGTGGAACAACCCACGTCTTTTGGGTGCAACGTCGAAGTCTTGAGGTGCAACATCCGTTTGAAAATCCAAGATTGCACTGTATGACTTTTGAAAACTCATTTATAGGGATGAAATAGAAATATAACATGGTAAATCATATTCCAAAATGTAGTAAATCGAGCCGGGGCTAGTCCACGATCCAAGGGGGCGAGCAACTCAAAAATGTCACCAATTCCAAAATCCAAGTTCTGCACGCATTCACGGAAACGGGGGTAACTTCCAATCCGTAAGTCCGTTTTGCCCAAACGAAAGCTCCACCTGAAGCTAAGTCAGAGGGCTACAAGAGTTACAGTGTATAGCTCCGTAATTGATGCTTTCGGGCCCAAAAGAGGTCGTCTAATAGGAGTTTCGGGCATGTTTATGTTGATGTTGCGATTTCGACCAAATCGCTCTATGATGTTCTCAGTACCTGAGCGCGTTGCTTATTTAAATTTTCCGTATGTGATACGTTTGACCAAAAAGTGTGTCAACAGACTGGTTATGTTTCTAGTCACTCAAAATAAAAACAAAGTTATGGTTGGCGGAACGACCCATGTCTGTGGGTGCAACATCGACGTCTTGAGGTGCAACATCAGTTTGAAAATCCAAGATTGCACTGTATGACTTTTAAAAACTCGTTTATGGGGATGAAATAGAAATATAACATGGTGCATCATATTTCAAAATATTGTGAATCGAATTATGACCACGGTCAAACCCCCTTTGTCCAACAAAACAACATATGAAAAATTGAGCTAAAAAAGCTTTCGATGTTCCCAAATGTCATTAAGATTGAATTTCTTGGTTACCGAACGAAGATGAGATGGGTGGAACCTGTTAATCCTATAGATCCATGAGAGAGCTTCGTTTTGACTGGTTGTGGTTCTTGTAACTAAAAATAGACACAAAGTTATGGTTGGTGGAACAACCCACGTCTGTTGGGTGCAACATCGACGTCTTGAGTGCAACATCCGTTTGAAAATCCAAGATTGCACTGCATGACCTTTGAAAACTCGTTTATGGGGATGAAATAGAAATTTAACATGGTGAATCATATTCAAAATATATTAAATCGAATTATGACCACGGTCAAACCCCCTTTGACCAACAAAACAACATATGAAAAATTGAGCTAAAAAAGCTTTCGATGTTCCCAAATGTCGTTAAGATTGAATTTCTTGGTTAACGAACGAAGATGAGATGGGTGGAACCTGTTAGTCCTATAGATCTATGAGAGATCTTCGTTTTGACTGGTTGTGGTTCTTGTAACTAAAAATAGACACAAAGTTATGGTTGGTGGAACAACCCACGTCTGTTGGGTGCAATATCGAAGTCTTGAGGTGCAACATCCGTTTGAAAATCCAAGATTGCACTGCATGACTTTTGAAAACTCGTTTATGGGGATGAAATAGAAATATAACATGGTTTATCATATTCAAAATATAGTAAATCGAATTACGACCACGGTCAAAACCCCTTTGACCAAAAAAACAACATATGGAAAATTGAGCTAAAAAAGCTTTCGATGTTCCCAAATATCATTAAGATTGAATTTCTTGGTTACCGAACTAAGTTGAGATGGGTGAACCTGTTACTCCTATAGATCTATGAGAGAGCTTCGTTTTGACTGGTTGTGGATCTTGTAACTAAAAATAGACACAAAGTTATGGTTGGTGGAACAACACACGTCTGTTGGGTGCAACATCGAAGTCTTGAGGTGCAACATCCGTTTGAAAATCCAAGATTGAACTGCATGACTTTTGAAAACTCGTTTATGGGGATGAAATAGAAATATAACATGGTGCATCATATTTCAAAATATTGTGAATCGAATTATGACCATGGTCAAACCCCCTTTGTCTAACAAAACAACATATGAAAAATTGAGCTAAAAAAGCTTTCGATGTTCCCAAATGTCATAAAATTGAATTTCTTGGTTCCCGAACGAAGATGAGATGGGTGGAACCTGTTAGTCCTATAGATCTATGAGAGAGCTTCGTTTTGACTGGTTGTGGTTCTTGTAACTAAAAAGAGACACAAAGTTATGGTTGGTGGAACAACCCACGTCTGTTGGGTGCAACATCGAAGTCTTGAGGTGCAACATCCGTTTGAAAATCCAAGATTGCACTGCATGACTTTTGAAAACTCGTTTATGGGGATGAAATAGAAATATAACATGGTGCATCATATTCAAAATATATTAAATCGAATTATGACCACGGTCAAACTCCCTTTGACCAACAAAACAACATATGAAAAATTTAGCTAAAAAAGCTTTCGATGTTCCCAAATGTCATTAGGATTGAATTTCTTGGTTACAGAACTAAGATGAGATGGGTGGAACCTGTTACTCCTATAGATCTATGAGAGAGCTTCGTTTTGACTGGTTATGGTTCTTATAACTAAAAATGGACACAAAGTTATGGTTGGTGGAACAACCCACGTCTTTTGGGTGCAACGTCGAAGTCTTGAGGTGCAACATCCGTTTGAAAATCCAAGATTGCACTGTATGACTTTTGAAAACTCATTTATAGGGATGAAATAGAAATATAACATGGTAAATCATATTCCAAAATGTAGTAAATCGAGCCGGGGCTAGTCCACGATCCAAGGGGGCGAGCAACTCAAAAATGTCACCAATTCCAAAATCCAAGTTCTGCACGCATTCACGGAAACGGGGGTAACTTCCAATCCGTAAGTCCGTTTTGCCCAAACGAAAGCTCCACCTGAAGCTAAGTCAGAGGGCTACAAGAGTTACAGTGTATAGCTCCGTAATTGATGCTTTCGGGCCCAAAAGAGGTCGTCTAATAGGAGTTTCGTGCATGTTTATATTGATGTTGCGATTTCGACCAAATCGCTCTATGATGTTCTCAGTACCTGAGCGCGTTGCTTATTTAAATTTTCCGTATGTGATAGCTTTGACCAAAAAGTGTGTCAACAGACTGGTTATGTTTCTAGTCACTCAAAATAAAAACAAAGTTATGGTTGGCGGAACGACCCATGTCTGTGGGTGCAACATCGACGTCTTGAGGTGCAACATCAGTTTGAAAATCCAAGATTGCACTGTATGACTTTTAAAAACTCGTTTATGGGGATGAAATAGAAATATAACATGGTGCATCATATTTCAAAATATTGTGAATCGAATTATGACCACGGTCAAACCCCCTTTGTCCAACAAAACAACATATGAAAAATTGAGCTAAAAAAGCTTTCGATGTTCCCAAATGTCATTATGATTGAATTTCTTGGTTACCGAACGAAGATGAGATGGGTGGAACCTGTTAGTCCTATAGATCCATGAAAGAGCTTCGTTTTGACTGGTTGTGGTTCTTGTAACTAAAAATAGACACAAAGTTATGGTTGGTGGAACAACCCACGTCTGTTGGGTGCAACATCGACGTCTTGAGGTGCAACATCCGTTTGAAAATCCAAGATTGCACTGCATGACTTTTGAAAACTCGTTTATGGGGATGAAATAGAAATATAACATGGTGCATCATATTCAAAATATAGTAAATCGAATTATGACCACAGTCAAACCCCCTTTGACCAACAAAACAACATATGAAAAATTGAGCTAAAAAAGCTTTCGATGTTCCCAAATGTCATTAAGATTGAATTTCTTGGTTAACGAACGAAGATGAGATGGGTGGAACCTGTTAGTCCTATAGATCTATGAGAGATCTTCGTTTTGACTGGTTGTGGTTCTTGTAACTAAAAATAGACACAAAGTTATGGTTGGTGGACCAACCCACGTCTGTTGGGTGCAATATCGAAGTCTTGAGGTGCAACATCCGTTTGAAAATCCAAGATTGCACTGCATGACTTTTGAAAACTCGTTTATGGGGATGAAATAGAAATATAACATGGTTTATCATATTCAAAATATAGTAAATCGAATTATGACCACGGTCAAAACCCCTTTGACCAAAAAAAACAACATATGAAAAATTGAGCTAAAAAAGCTTTCGATGTTCCCAAATGTCATTAAGATTGAATTTCTTGGTTACCGAACGAAGATGAGATGGGTGGAACCTGTTAGTCCTATAGATCCATGAGAGAGCTTCGTTTTGACTGGTTGTGGTTCTTGTAACTAAAAATAGACACAAAGTTATGGTTGGTGGAACAACCCACGTCTGTTGGGTGCAACATCGACGTCTTGAGGTGCAACATCCGTTTGAAAATCCAAGATTGCACTGCATGACTTTTGAAAACTCGTTTATGGGGATGAAATAGAAATATAACATGGTGCATCATATTCAAAATATAGTAAATCGAATTATGACCACAGTCAAACCCCCTTTGACCAACAAAACAACATATGAAAAATTGAGCTAAAAAAGCTTTCGATGTTCCCAAATGTCATTAAGATTGAATTTCTTGGTTAACGAACGAAGATGAGATGGGTGGAACCTGTTAGTCCTATAGATCTATGAGAGATCTTCGTTTTGACTGGTTGTGGTTCTTGTAACTAAAAATAGACACAAAGTTATGGTTGGTGGAACAACCCACGTCTGTTGGGTGCAATATCGAAGTCTTGAGGTGCAACATCCGTTTGAAAATCCAAGATTGCACTGCATGACTTTTGAAAACTCGTTTATGGGGATGAAATAGAAATATAACATGGTTTATCATATTCAAAATATAGTAAATCGAATTATGACCACGGTCAAAACCCCTTTGACCAAAAAAAACAACATATGAAAAATTGAGCTAAAAAAGCTTTCGATGTTCCCAAATGTCATTAAGATTGAATTTCTTGGTTACCGAACTAAGTTGAGATGGGTGAACCTGTTACTCCTATAGATCTATGAGAGAGCTTCGTTTTGACTAGTTGTGGATCTTGTAAATAAAAATAGACACAAAGTTATGGTTGGTGGAACAACCCACGTCTGTTGGGTGCAACATCGAAGTCTTGAGGTGCAACATCCGTTTGAAAATCCAAGATTGAACTGCATGACTTTTGAAAACTCGTTTATGGGGATGAAATAGAAATATAACATGGTGCATCATATTTCAAAATATTGTGAATCGAATTATGACCATGGTCAAACCCCCTTTGTCTAACAAAACAACATATGAAAAATTGAGCTAAAAAAGCTTTCGATGTTCCCAAATGTCATAAAATTGAATTTCTTGGTTACCGAACGAAGATGAGATGGGTGGAACCTGTTAGTCCTATAGATCTATGAGAGAGCTTCGTTTTGACTGGTTGTGGTTCTTGTAACTAAAAAGAGACACAAAGTTATGGTTGGGGGAACAACCCACGTCTGTTGGGTGCAAAATCGAAGTCTTGAGGTGCAACATCCGTTTGAAAATCCAAGATTGCACTGCATGACTTTTGAAAACTTGTTTATGGGGATGAAATAGAAATATAACATGGTGCATCATATTCAAAATATAGTAAATCGAATTATGACCACGGTCAAACCCCCTTTGACCAACAAAACAACATATGAAAAATTAAGCTAAAAAAGCTTTCGATGTTCCCAAATGTCATTAAGATTGAATTTCTTGGTTACCGAACTAAGATGAGATGGGTGGAACCTGTTACTCCTATAGATCTTTGAGAGAGCTTCGTTTTGACTGGTTATGGTTCTTGTAACTAAAAATGGACACAAAGTTATGGTTGGTGGACCAACCCACGTCTTTTGGGTGCAACATCGAAGTCTTGAGGTGCAGCATCCGTTTGAAAATCCAAGATTGCACCGTATGACTTTTGAAAACTCATTTATAGGGATGCAATAGAAATATAACATGGTAAATCATATTCCAAAATGTAGTAAATCGAGCCGGGGCTAGTGCACGATCCAAGGGGGCGAGCCAATCAAAAATGTCACCAACTCCAAAATCCAAGTTCTGCGCGCGTTCACGGAAACGGGAGTAACTTCCAATCCGTAAGTCTGTTTTGCCCAAACGAAAGCTCCACCTGAAGCTAAGTCAGAGGGCTACAAGAGATACAAAGTATAGCTCCGTAATTGATGCTTTCGGGCCCAAAAGAGGTCGTCTAATAGGAGTTTCGGGCATGTTTATGTTGATGTTGCGATTTCGACCAAATCGCTCTATGATGTTCTCAGTACCTAAGCGCGTTGCTTATTTAAATTTTCCGTATGTGATAGCTTTGACGAAAAAGTGTGTCAACAGATTGGTTATGTTTCTAGTCACTCAAAATAAATACAAAGTTATGGTTGGCGGAACGACCCATGTCTGTGGGTGCAACATCGACGTCTTGAGGTGCAACATCAGTTTGAAAATCCAAGATTGCACTGTATGACTTTTAAAAACTCGTTTATGGGGATGAAATAGAAATATAACATGGTGCATCATATTTCAAAATATTGTGAATCGAATTATGACCACGGTCAAACCCCCTTTGTCCAACAAAACAACATATGAAAAATTGAGCTAAAAAAGCTTTCGTTGTTCCCAAATGTCATTAAGATTGAATTTCTTGGTTACCGAACGAAGATGAGATGGGTGGAACCTATTAGTCCTACAGATCCATGAGAGAGCTTCGTTTTGACTGGTTGTGGTTCTTGTAACTAAAAACAGACACAAAGTTATGGTTGGTGGAACAACCCACGTCTGTTGGGTGCAACATCGACGTCTTGAGGTGCAACATCCGTTTGAAAATCCAAGATTGCACTGCATGACTTTTGAAAACTCGTTTATGGGGATGAAATAGAAATATAACATGGTGCATCATATTCAAAATATAGTAAATCGAATTATGACCACAGTCAAACCCCCTTTGACCAACAAAACAACATATGAAAAATTGAGCTAAAAAAGCTTTCGATGTTCCCAAATGTCATTAAGATTGAATTTCTTTGTTAACGAACGAAGATGAGATGGGTGGAACCTGTTAGTCCTATAGATCTATGAGAGATCTTCGTTTTGACTGGTTGTGTTTCTTGTAACTAAAAATAGACACAAAGTTATGGTTGGTGGAACAACCCACGTCTGTTGGGTGCAATATCGAAGTCTTGAGGTGCAACATCCGTTTGAAAATCCAAGATTGCACTGCATGACTTTTGAAAACTCGTTTATGGGGATGAAATAGAAATATAACATGGTGCATCATATTCAAAATATAGTAAATCGAATTATGACCGCGGTCAAAACCCCTTTGACCAAAAAAACAACATATGAAAAATTGAGCTAAAAAAGCTTTCGATGTTCCCAAATGTCATTAAGATTGAATTTCTTGGTTACTGAACTAAGATGAGATGGGTGAACCTGTTACTCCTATAGATCTATGAGAGAGCATCGTTTTGACTGGTTGTGGATCTTGTAACTAAAAATAGACACAAAGTTATGGTTGGTGTAACAACCCACGTCTGTTGGGTGCAACATCGAAGTCTTGAGGTGCAACATCCGTTTGAAAATCCAAGATTGAACTGCATGACTTTTGAAAACTCGTTTATGGGGATGAAATAGAAATATAACATGGTGCATCATATTTCAAAATATTGTGAATCGAATTATGACCATGGTCAAACCCCCTTTGTCCAACAAAACAACATATGAAAAATTGAGCTAAAAAAGCTTTCGATGTTCCCAAATGTCATAAAATTGAATTTCTTGGTTACCGAACGAAGATGAAATGGGTGGAACCTGTTAGTCCTATAGATCTATGGGAGAGCTTCGTTTTGACTGGTTGTGGTTCTTGTAACTAAAAAGAGACACAAAGTTATGGTTGGTGGAACAACCCACGTCTGTTGGGTGCAAAATCGAAGTCTTGAGGTGCAACATCCGTTTGAAAATCCAAGATTGCACTGCCTGACTTTTGAAAACTCGTTTATGGGGATGAAATAGAAATATAACATGGTGCATCATATTCAAAATATAGTAAATCGAATTATGACCACGGTCAAACCCCCTTTGACCAACAAAACAACATATGAAAAATTAAGCTAAAAAAGCTTTCGTTGTTCCCAAATGTCATTAAGATTGAATTTCTTGGTTACCGAACTAAGATGAGATGGGTGGAACCTGTTACTCCTATAGATCTTTGAGAGAGCTTCGTTTTGACTGGTTATGGTTCTTGTAACTAAAAATGGACACAAAGTTATGGTTGGTGGAACAACCCACGTCTTTTGGGTGCAACATCGAAGTCTTGAGGTGCAGCATCCGTTTGAAAATCCAAGATTGCACTGTATGACTTTTGAAAACTCATTCATAGGGATGCAATAGAAATATAACATGGTAAATCATATTCCGAAATGTAGTAAATCGAGCCGGGGCTAGTCCACGATCCAAGGGGGCGAGCCAATCAAAAATGTCACCAACTCCAAAATCCAAGTTCTGCGCGCGTTCACGGAAACGGGAGTAACTTCCAATCCGTAAGTCTGTTTTGCCCAAACGAAAGCTCCACCTGAAGCTAAGTCAGAGGGCTACAAGAGATACAAAGTATAGCTCCGTAATTGATGCTTTCGGGCCCAAAAGAGGTCGTCTAATAGGAGTTTCGGGCATGTTTATGTTGATGTTGCGATTTCGACCAAATCGCTCTATGATGTTCTCAGTACCTGAGCGCGTTGCTTATTTAAATTTTCCGTATGTGATAGCTTTGACCAAAAAGTGTGTCAACAGACTGGTTATGTTTCTAGTCACTCAAAATAAAAACAAAGTTATGGTTGGCGGAACGACCCATGTCTGTGGGTGCAACATCGACGTCTTGAGGTGCAACATCAGTTTGAAAATCCAAGATTGCACTGTATGACTTTTAAAAACTCATTTATGGGGAAGAAATAGAAATATAACATGGTGCATCATATTTCAAAATATTGTGAATCAAATTATGACCACGGTCAAACCCCCTTTGTCCAACAAAACAACATATGAAAAATTGAGCTAAAAAAGCTTTTGATGTTCCCAAATGTCATTAAGATTGAATTTCTTGGTTACCGAACGAAGATGAGATGGGTGGAACCTATTAGTCCTACAGATCCATGAGAGAGCTTCGTTTTGACTGGTTGTGGTTCTTGTAACTAAAAACAGACACAAAGTTATGGTTGGTGGAACAACCCACGTCTGTTGGGTGCAACATCGACGTCTTGAGGTGCAACATCCGTTTGAAAATCCAAGATTGCACTGCATGACTTTTGAAAACTCGTTTATGGGGATGAAATAGAAATATAACATGGTGCATCATATTCAAAATATAGTAAATCGAATTATGACCACAGTCAAACCCCCTTTGACCAACAAAACAACATATGAAAAATTGAGCTAAAAAAGCTTTCGATGTTCCCAAATGTCATTAAGATTGAATTTCTTTGTTAACGAACGAAGATGAGATGGGTGGAACCTGTTAGTCCTATAGATCTATGAGAGATCTTCGTTTTGACTGGTTGTGTTTCTTGTAACTAAAAATAGACACAAAGTTATGGTTGGTGGAACAACCCACGTCTGTTGGGTGCAATATCGAAGTCTTGAGGTGCAACATCCGTTTGAAAATCCAAGATTGCACTGCATGACTTTTGAAAACTCGTTTATGGGGATGAAATAGAAATATAACATGGTGCATCATATTCAAAATATAGTAAATCGAATTATGACCGCGGTCAAAACCCCTTTGACCAAAAAAACAACATATGAAAAATTGAGCTAAAAAAGCTTTCGATGTTCCCAAATGTCATTAAGATTGAATTTCTTGGTTACTGAACTAAGATGAGATGGGTGAACCTGTTACTCCTATAGATCTATGAGAGAGCATCGTTTTGACTGGTTGTGGATCTTGTAACTAAAAATAGACACAAAGTTATGGTTGGTGTAACAACCCACGTCTGTTGGGTGCAACATCGAAGTCTTGAGGTGCAACATCCGTTTGAAAATCCAAGATTGAACTGCATGACTTTTGAAAACTCGTTTATGGGGATGAAATAGAAATATAACATGGTGCATCATATTTCAAAATATTGTGAATCGAATTATGACCATGGTCAAACCCCCTTTGTCCAACAAAACAACATATGAAAAATTGAGCTAAAAAAGCTTTCGATGTTCCCAAATGTCATAAAATTGAATTTCTTGGTTACCGAACGAAGATGAAATGGGTGGAACCTGTTAGTCCTATAGATCTATGGGAGAGCTTCGTTTTGACTGGTTGTGGTTCTTGTAACTAAAAAGAGACACAAAGTTATGGTTGGTGGAACAACCCACGTCTGTTGGGTGCAAAATCGAAGTCTTGAGGTGCAACATCCGTTTGAAAATCCAAGATTGCACTGCCTGACTTTTGAAAACTCGTTTATGGGGATGAAATAGAAATATAACATGGTGCATCATATTCAAAATATAGTAAATTGAATTATGACCACGGTCAAACCCCCTTTGACCAACAAAACAACATATGAAAAATTAAGCTAAAAAAGCTTTCGATGTTCCCAAATGTCATTAAGATTGAATTTCTTGGTTACCGAACTAAGATGAGATGGGTGGAACCTGTTACTCGTATAGATCTATGAGAGAGCTTCGTTTTGACTGGTTACGGTTCTTGTAACTAAAAATGGACACAAAGTTATGGTTGGTGGAACAACCCACGTCTTTTGGGTGCAACATCGAAGTCTTGAGGTGCAACATCCGTTTGAAAATCCAAGATTGCACTGTATGACTTTTTAAAAATCATTTATAGGGATGCAACAGAAATATAACATGGTAAATCATATTCCAAAATGTAGTAAATCGAGCCGGGGCTAGTCCACGATCCAAGGGGGCGAGCCAATCAAAAATGTCACCAACTCCAAAATCCAAGTTCTACGCGCGTTCACGGAAACGGGAGTAACTTCCAATCCGTAAGTCCGTTTTGCCCAAACGCAAGCTCCACCTGAAGCTAAGTCAGAGGGCTACAAGAGTTACAGAGTATAGCTCCGTAATTGATGCTTTCGGGCCCAAAAGAGGTCGTCTAATAGGAGTTTCGGGCATGTTTATGTTGATGTTGCGATTTCGACCAAATCGCTCTATGATGTTCTCAGTACCTGAGCGCGTTGCTTATTTAAATTTTCCATATGTGATAGCTTTGACCAAAAAGTGTGTCAACAGACTGGTTATGTTTCTAGTCACTCAAAATAAAAACAAAGTTATGGTTGGCGGAATGACCCATGTCTGTGGGTGCAACATCGACGTCTTGAGGTGCAACATCCATTTGAAAATCCAAGATTGCACTGCATGAATTTTGAAAACTCGTTTATGGGGATGAAATAGAAATATAACATGGTGCATCATATTCAAAATATAGTAAATCGAATTATGACCACGGTCAAACACCCTTTGACCAACAAAACAACATATGAAAAATTGAGCTAAAAAAGCTTTCGATGTTCCCAAATGTCATTAAGATTGAATTTCTTTGTTAACGAACGAAGATGAGATGGGTGGAACCTGTTAGTCCTATAGATCCATGAGAGAGCTTCGTTTTGACTGGTTGTGGTTCTTGTAACTAAAAATAGACACAAAGTTATGGTTGGTGGAACAACCCACGTCTGTTGGGTGCAACATCGAAGTCTTGAGGTGCAACATCCGTTTGAAAATCCAAGATTGCACTGCATGACTTTTGAAAACTCGTTTATCGGGATGAAATAGAAATATAACATGGTGCATCATATTCAAAATATAGTAAATCGAATTATGACCACGGTCAAACCCCCTTTGACCAACAAAACAACATATGAAAAATTGAGCTAAAAAAGCTTTCGATGTTCCCAAATGTCATTAAGATTGAATTTCTTGGTTAACGAACGAAGATGAGATGGGTGGAACTTGTTAGTCCTATAGATCTATGAGAGAGCTTCGTTTTGACTGGTTGTGGTTCTTGTAACTAAAAATAGACACAAAGTTATGGTTGGTGGAACAACCCACGTCTGTTGGGTGCAATATCGAAGTCTTGAGGTGCAACATCCGTTTGAAAATCCAAGATTGCACTGCATGACTTTTGAAAACTCGTTTATGGGGATGAAATAGAAATATAACATGGTGCATCATATTCAAAATATAGTAAATCGAATTATGACCACGGTCAAAACCCCTTTGACCAACAAAACAACATATGAAAAATTGAGCTACAAAAGCTTTCGATGTTCCCAAATGTCATTAAGATTGAATTTCTTTGTTAACGAACGAAGATGAGATGGGTGGAACCTGTTAGTCCTATAGATCCATGAGAGAGCTTCGTTTTGACTGGTTGTGGTTCTTGTAACTAAAAATAGACACAAAGTTATGGTTGGTGGAACAACCCACGTCTGTTGGGTGCAACATCGAAGTCTTGAGGTGCAACATCCGTTTGAAAATCCAAGATTGCACTGCATGACTTTTGAAAACTCGTTTATCGGGATGAAATAGAAATATAACATGGTGCATCATATTCAAAATATAGTAAATCGAATTATGACCACGGTCAAACCCCCTTTGACCAACAAAACAACATATGAAAAATTGAGCTAAAAAAGCTTTCGATGTTCCCAAATGTCATTAAGATTGAATTTCTTGGTTAACGAACGAAGATGAGATGGGTGGAACTTGTTAGTCCTATAGATCTATGAGAGAGCTTCGTTTTGACTGGTTGTGGTTCTTATACCTAAAAATAGACACAAAGTTATGCTTGGTGGAACAACCCACGTCTGTTGGGTGCAACATCGAAGTCTTGAGGTGCAACATCCGTTTGAAAATCCAAGATTGCACTGCATGACTTTTGAAAACTCGTTTATGGGGATGAAATAGAAATATAACATGCTGCATCATATTCAAAATATAGTAAATCGAATTATGACCACGGTCAAACCCCCTTTGACCAACAAAACAACATATGAAAAATTGAGCTAAAAAGCTTTCGATGTTCCCAAATGTCATTAAGATTGAATTTCTTGGTTACCGAACTAAGATGAGATGGGTGGAACATGTTACTCCTAAAGATCTATGAGAGAGCTTCGTTTTAACTGTTTATGGTTCTTATAACTAAAAATGGACACAAAGTTATGGTTGGTGGAACAACCCACGTCTTTTGGGTGCAACATCGAAGTCTTGAGGTGCAACATCCGTTTGAAAATCCAAGATTGCACTGTATGACTTTTGGAAACTCATTTATAGGGATGAAATAGAAACATAACATGGTAAATCATATTCCAAAGTGTAGTAAATCGAGCCGGGGCTAGTCCACGATCCAAGGGGGCGAGCCCATCTAAAATGTCACCAATTCCAAAATCCAAGTTCTGCACGCGTTCACGGAAACAGGAGTAACTTCCAATCCGTCATTCCGTTTTGCCCAAACGAAAGCTCCACCTGAAGCTAAGTCAGAGGGCTACAAGAATTATAGAGTATAGCTCCGTAATTGATGCTTTCGGGCCCAAAAGAGGTCGTCTAATAGGAGTTTCGGGCATGTTTATATTGATGTTGCGATTTCGACCAAATCGCTCTATGATGTTCTCTATACTTGAGCGCATTGGTTATTTAGATTTTCATTACGTGATAGCTTTGACCAAAAAGTGTGTCAACAGACTGGTTATGTTTCTAGTCATTCAAAATAAAGACAAAGTTTTTGTTGGCGGAACGACCCATGTCCGTGGGTGCAACATCGACGTCTTGAGGTGCAACATCAGTTTGAAAATCCAAGATTGCACTGTATGACTTTTGAAAACTCGTTTATGGGGATGAAATAGAAATATAACATGGTGCATCATATTTCAAAATATTGTGAATCGAATTATGACCACGGTCAAACCCCCTTTGTCGAACAAAACAACATATGGAAAATTGAGCTAAAAAAGCTTTTGATGTTCCCAAATGTCATTAAGATTGAATTACTTGGTTAACGAACGAAGATGAGATGGGTGGAACCTGTTAGTCCTATAGATCTATAAGAGAGCTTCGTTTTGACTGGTTGTGGTTCTTGTAACTAAAAATAGACACAAAGTTATGGTTGGTGGAACAACCCACGTCTGTTGGGTGCAATGTCGAAGTCTTGAGGTGCAACATCCATTTGAAAATCCAAGATTGCACTGCATGAATTTTGAAAACTCGTTTATGGGGATGAAATAGAAATATAACATGGTGCATCATATTCAAAATATAGTAAATCGAATTATGACCACGGTCAAACACCCTTTGACCAACAAAACAACATATGAAAAATTGAGCTAAAAAAGCTTTCGATGTTCCCAAATGTCATTAAGATTGAATTTCTTTGTTAATGAACGAAGATGAGATGGGTGGAACCTGTTAGTCCTATAGATCCATGAGAGAGCTTCGTTTTGACTGGTTGTGGTTCTTGTAACTAAAAATAGACACAAAGTTATGGTTGGTGGAACAACCCACGTCTGTTGGGTGCAACATCGAAGTCTTGAGGTGCAACATCCGTTTGAAAATCCAAGATTGCACTGCATGACTTTTGAAAACTCGTTTATCGGGATGAAATAGAAATATAACATGGTGCATCATATTCAAAATATAGTAAATCGAATTATGACCACGGTCAAACCCCCTTTGACCAACAAAACAACATATGAAAAATTGAGCTAAAAAAGCTTTCGATGTTCCCAAATGTCATTAAGATTGAATTTCTTGGTTAACGAACGAAGATGAGATGGGTGGAACTTGTTAGTCCTATAGATCTATGAGAGAGCTTCGTTTTGACTGGTTGTGGTTCTTGTAACTAAAAATAGACACAAAGTTATGGTTGGTGGAACAACCCACGTCTGTTGGGTGCAATATCGAAGTCTTGAGGTGCAACATCCGTTTGAAAATCCAAGATTGCACTGCATGACTTTTGAAAACTCGTTTATGGGGATGAAATAGAAATATAACATGGTGCATCATATTCAAAATATAGTAAATCGAATTATGACCACGGTCAAAACCCCTTTGACCAACAAAACAACATATGAAAAATTGAGCTACAAAAGCTTTCGATGTTCCCAAATGTCATTAACATTGAATTTCTTGGTTACCGAACTAAGATGAGATGGGTGAACCTGTTACTCCTATAGATCTATGAGAGAGCTTCGTTTTGACTGGTTGTGGTTCTTGTAACTAAAAATAGACACAAAGTTATGGTTGGTGGAACAACCCATGTCTGTTGGGTGCAACATCGAAGTCTTGAGGTGCAACATCCATTTGAAAATCCAAGATTGCACTGCATGAATTTTGAAAACTCGTTTATGGGGATGAAATAGAAATATAATATGGTGCATCATGTTTCAAAATATTGTGAATCGAATTATGACCACAGTCAAACCGCCTTTGTCGAACAAAACAACATATGAAAAATTGAGCTAAAAAAGCTTTCGATGTTCCCAAATGTCATTAAGATTGAATTTCTTGGTTACCAAATGAAGATGAGATGGGTGGAACCTGTTAGTCCTATAGATCTATTAGAGAGCTTCGTTTTGACTGGTTGTGGTTCTTGTAACTAAAAATAGACACAAAGTTATGCTTGGTGGAACAACCCACGTCTGTTGGGTGCAACATCGAAGTCTTGAGGTGCAACATCCGTTTGAAAACCCAAGATTGCACTGCATGACTTTTGAAAACTCGGTTATGGGGATGAAATTGAAATATAACATGGTGCATCATATTCAAAATATAGTAAATCGAATTATGACCACGGTCAAACCCCCTTTGACCAACAAAACAACATATGAAAAATTGAGCTAAAAAGCTTTCGATGTTCCCAAATGTCATTAAGATTGAATTTCTTGGTTACCGAACTAAGATGAGATGGGTGGAACATGTTACTCCTATAGATCTATGAGAGAGCTTCGTTTTAACTGTTTATGGTTCTTGTAACTAAAAATGGACACAAAGTTATGGTTGGTGGAACAACCCACGTCTTTTGGGTGCAACATCGAAGTCTTGAGGTGCAACATCCATTTGAAAATCCAAGATTGCACTGTATGACTTTTGGAAACTCATTTATAGGGATGAAATAGAAATATAACATGGTAAATCTTATTCCAAAGTGTAGTAAATCGAGCTGGGGCTAGTCCACGATCCAAGGGGGAGAGCCAATCAAAAATGTCACCAATTCCAAAATCCAAGTTCTGCACGCGTTCACGGAAACAGGAGTAACTTCCAATCCGTAATTCCGTTTTGCCCAAACGAAAGCTCCACCTGAAGCTAACTCAGAGGGCTACAAGAATTATAGAGTATAGCTCTGTAATTGATGCTTTCAGGCCCAAAAGAGATCGTCTAATAGGAGTTTCGGGCATGTTTATTTTGATGTTGCGATTTCGACCAAATCGCTCTATGATGTTCTCTGTACTTGAGCGCGTTGGTTATTTAGATTTTCATTACGTGATAGCTTTGACCAAAAAGTGTGTCAACAGACTGGTTATGTTTCTAGTCACTCAAAATAAAGACAAAGTTATGGTTGGCGGAACGACCCATGTCCGTGGGTGCAACATCGACGTCATGAGGTGCAACATCAGTTTGAAAATCCAAGATTGCACTGTATGACTTTTGAAAACTCGTTTATTGGGATGAAATAGAAATATAACATGGTGCATCATATTTCAAAATATTGTGAATCGAATTATGACCACGGTCAAACCCCCTTTGTCGAACAAAACAACATATGGAAAATTGAGCTAAAATAGCTTTTGATTTTCCCAAATGTCATTAAGATTGAATTTCTTGGTTACCGAATGAAGATGAGATAGGTGGAACCTGTTAGTCCTATAGATCCATGAGTGAGCTTCGTTTTGACTGGTTGTGGTTCTTCTAACTAAAAATAGACACAAAGTGATGGTTGGTGGAACAACCCACGTCTGTTGGGTGCAACATTGACGTCTTGAGGTGCAACATCCGTTTGAAAACCCAAGATTGCACTGCATGACTTTTGAAAATCCGTTTATGGGGATGAAATAGAAATATAACATGGTGCATCATATTCAAAATATAGTAAATCGAATTATGACCACGGTCAAACCCCCTTTGACCAACAAAACAACATATGAAAAATTGAGCTAAAAATGTTTTCGATGTTCCCAAATGTCATTAAGATTGAATTTCTTTGTTAACGAACGAAGATGAGATGGGTGGAACCTGTTAGTCCTATAGATCTATGAGAGATCTTCGTTTTGACTGGTTGTGGTTCTTGTAACTAAAAAGAGACACAAAGTTATGGTTGGTGGAACAACCCACGTCTGTTGGGTGCAATATCGAAGTCTTGAGGTGCAACATCCGTTTGAAAATCCAAGATTGCACTGCATGACTTTTGAAAACTCGTTTATGGGGATGAAATAGAAATATAACATGGTGCATCATATTCAAAATATAGTAAATCGAATTATGACCACGGTCAAACCCCCTTTGACCAACAAAACAACATATGCAAAATTGAGCTAAAAAAGCTTTCGATGTTCCCAAATGACGTTAAGATTGAATTTCTTGGTTAACGAATGAAGATGAGATGGGTGGAACCTGTTAGTCCTATAGATCTATGAGAGATCTTCGTTTTGACTGGTTGTGGTTCTTGTAACTAAAAATAGACACAAAGTTATGGTTGGTGGAACAACCCACGTCTATTGGGTGCAATATCGAAGTCTTGAGGTGCAACATCCGTTTGAAAATCCAAGATTGCACTGCATGACTTTTGAAAACTCATTTATGGGGATGAAATAGAAATATAACATGGTGCATCATATTCAAAATATAGTAAATCGAATTATGACCACGGTCAACACCCCTTTGACCAAAAAAACAACATATGAAAAATTGAGCTAAAAAAGCTTTCGATGTTCCCAAATGTCATTAAGATTGAATTTCTTGGTTACCGAACTAAGATGAGATAGGTGAACCTGTTACTCCTATAGATCTATGAGGGAGCTTCGTTTTGACTGGTTGTGGTTCTTGTAACTAAAAATAGACACAAAGTTATGGTTGGTGGAACAACCCACGTCTGTTAGGTGCAATATCGAAGTCTTGAGGTGCAACATCCGTTTGAAAATCCAAGATTGCACTGCATGACTTTTGAAAACTCGTTTATGCGGATGAAATAGAAATATAACATGCTGCATCATATTCAAAATATAGTAAATCGAATTATGACCACGGTCAAACCCCCTTTGACCAACAAAACAACATATGAAAAATTGAGCTAAAAAGCTTTCGATGTTCCCAAATGTCATTAAGATTGAATTTCTTTGTTACCGAACTAAGATGAGATGGGTCGAACATGTTACTCCTATAGATCTATAAGAGAGCTTCGTTTTAACTGTTTATGGTTCTTGTAACTAAAAATGGACACAAAGTTATGGTTGGTGGAACAACCCACGTCTTTTGGGTGCAACATCGAAGTCTTGAGGTGCAACATCCATTTGAAAATCCAAGATTGCACTGTATGACTTTTGGAAACTCATTTATAGGGATGAAATAGAAATATAACATGGTAAATCTTATTCCAAAGTGTAGTAAATCGAGCCGGGGCTAGTCCACGATCCAAGGGGGAGAGCCAATCAAAAATGTCACCAATTCCAAAATCCAAGTTCTGCACGCGTTCACGGAAACAGGAGTAACTTCCAATCCGTAATTCCGTTTTGCCCAAACGAAAGCTCCACCTGAAGCTAACTCAGAGGGCTACAAGAATTATAGAGAATAGCTCTGTAATTGATGCTTTCAGGCCCAAAAGAGGTCGTCTAATAGGAGTTTCGGGCATGTTTATTTTGATGTTGCGATTTCGACCAAATCGCTCTATGATGTTCTCTGTACTTGAGCGCGTTGGTTATTTAGATTTTCATTACGTGATAGCTTTGACCAAAAAGTGTGTCAACAGACTGGTTATGTTTCTAGTCACTCAAAATAAAGACAAAGTTATGGTTGGCGGAACGACCATGTCCGTGGGTGCAACATCGACGTCATGAGGTGCAACATCAGTTTGAAAATCCAAGATTGCACTGTATGACTTTTGAAAACTCGTTTATGGGGATGAAATAGAAATATAACATGGTGCATCATATTTCAAAATATTGTGAATCGAATTATGACCACGGTCAAACCCCCTTTGTCGAACAAAACAACATATGGAAAATTGAGCTAAAAAAGCTTTTGATTTTCCCAAATGTCATTAAGATTGAATTTCTTGGTTACCGAATGAAGATGAGATAGGTGGAACCTGTTAGTCCTATAGATCCATGAGTGAGCTTCATTTTGACTGGTTGTGGTTCTTCTAACTAAAAATAGACACAAAGTGATGGTTGGTGGAACAACCCACGTCTGTTGGGTGCAACATTGACGTCTTGAGGTGCAACATCCGTTTGAAAACCCAAGATTGCACTGCATGACTTTTGAAAATCCGTTTATGGGGATGAAATAGAAATATAACATGGTGCATCATATTCAAAATATAGTAAATCGAATTATGACCACGGTCAAACCCCCTTTGACCAACAAAACAACATATGAAAAATTGAGCTAAAAAAGTTTTCGATGTTCCCAAATGTCATTAAGATTGAATTTCTTTGTTAACGAACGAAGATGAGATGGGTGGAACCTGTTAGTCCTATAGATCTATGAGAGATCTTCGTTTGGACTGGTTGTGGTTCTTGTAACTAAAAAGAGACACAAAGTTATGGTTGGTGGAACAACCCACGTCTGTTGGGTGCAATATCGAAGTCTTGAGGTGCAACATCCGTTTGAAAATCCAAGATTGCACTGCATGACTTTTGAAAACTCGTTTATGGGGATGAAATAGAAATATAACATGGTGCATCATATTCAAAATATAGTAAATCGAATTATGACCACGGTCAAACCCCCTTTGACCAACAAAACAACATATGCAAAATTGAGCTAAAAAAGCTTTCGATGTTCCCAAATGTCGTTAAGATTGAATTTCTTGGTTAACGAACGAAGATGAGATGGGTGGAACCTGTTAGTCCTATAGATCTATGAGAGATCTTCGTTTTGACTGGTTGTGGTTCTTGTAACTAAAAATAGACACAAAGTTATGGTTGGTGGAACAACCCACGTCTGTTGGGTGCAATATCGAAGTCTTGAGGTGCAACATCCGTTTGAAAATCCAAGATTGCACTGCATGACTTTTGAAAACTCGTTTATGGGGATGAAATAGAAATATAACATGGTGCATCATATTCAAAATATAGTAAATCGAATTATGACCACGGTCAAAACCCCTTTGACCAAAAAAACAACATATGAAAAATTGAGCTAAAAAAGCTTTCGATGTTCCCAAATGTCATTAAGATTGAATTTCTTGGTTACCGAACTAAGATGAGATAGGTGAACCTGTTACTCCTATAGATCTATGAGAGAGCTTCGTTTTGACTGGTTGTGGTTCTTGTAACTAAAAATAGACACAAAGTTATGGTTGGTGGAACAACCCACGTCTGTTGGGTGCAATATCGAAGTCTTGAGGTGCAACATCCGTTTGAAAATCCAAGATTGCACTGCATGACTTTTGAAAACTCGTTTATGGGGATGAAATAGAAATATAACATGGTGCATCATATTTCAAAATATTGTGAATCGAATTATGACCATGGTCAAACCCCCTTTGTCCAACAAAACAATATATGAAAAATTGAGCTAAAAAAGCTTTCGATGTTCCCAAATGTCATAAAATTGAATTTATTGGTTACCGAACGAAGATGAGATGGGTGGAACCTGTTAGTCCTATAGATCTATGAGAGAGCTTCGTTTTGACTGGTTTTGGTTCTTGTAACTAAAAATAGACACAAAGTTATGGTTGGTGGAACAACCCACGTCTGTTGGGTGCAAAATCGAAGTCTTGAGGGGCAACATCCGTTTGAAAATCCAAGATTGCACTGCATGACTTTTGAAAACTCGGTTATGGGGATGAAATAGAAATATAACATGGTGCATCATATTCAAAATATAGTAAATCGAATTATGACCACGGTCAAACCCCCTTTGACCAACAAAACAACATATGAAAAATTAAGCTAAAAAAGCTTTCGTTGTTCCCAAATGTCATTAAGATTGAATTTCTTGGTTACCGAACTAAGATGAGATGGGTGGAACATGTTACTCCTATAGATCTATGAGAGAGCTTCGTTTTGACTGGTTATGGTTCTTGTAACTAAAAATGGACACAAAGTTATGGTTGGTGGAACAACCCACGTCTTTTGGGTGCAACATCGAAGTCTTGAGGTGCAACATCCGTTTGAAAATCCCAGATTGAACTGCATGACTTTTGAAAACTCGTTTATGGGGATGAAATAGAAATATAACATGGTAAATCATATTCCAAAATATTGTGAATCGAATTACGACCATAGCCAAACCCCCTTTGTCCAACAAAACAACATATGAAAAATTAAGCTAAAAAAGCTTTCGATGTTCCCAAATGTCATAAAATTGAATTTCTTGGTTACCGGACGAAGATGAGATGGGTGGAACCTGTTAGTCCTATAGATCTATGAGAGAGCTTCGTTTTGACTGGTTGTTGTTCTTGTAACTAAAAATAGACACAAAGTTATGGTTGGTGGAACAACCCACGTCTGTTGGGTGCAAAATCGAAGTCTTGAGGTGCAACATCCGTTTGAAAATCCAAGATTGCACTACATGACTTTTGAAAACTCGTTTATGGGGATAAAATAGAAATATAACATGGTGCATCATATTCAAAATATAGTAAATCGAATTATGAACACGGTCAAACCCCCTTTGACCAACAAAACAACATATGAAAAATTTAGCAAAAAAAAGCTTTCGATGTTCCCAAATGTCATTAAGATTGAATTTTTTGGTTACCGAACTAAGATGAGATAGGTGGAACCTGTTACTCCTATAGATCTATGAGAGAGCTTCGTTTTGACTGGTTATGGTTCTTGTAACTAAAAATGGACACAAAGTTATGGTTGGTGGAACAACCCACGTATTTTGGGTGCAACATCGAAGTCTTGAGGTGCAACATCCGTTTGAAAATCTAAGATTGCACTGTATGACTTTTGAAAACTCATTTATAGGGATGCAATAGAAATATAACATGGTAAATCATATTCCAAAATGTAGTAAATCGAGCCGGGGCTAGTCCACGATCCAAGGGGGCGAGCCAACCAAAAATGTCACCAATTCCAAAATCCAAGTTCTGCGCGCGTTCACGGAAACGGGAGTAACTTCCAATCCGTAAGTCCGTTTTGCCCAAACGAAAGCTCCACCGGAAGCTAAGTCAGAGGGCTACAAGGGTTAGTATAGCTCCGTAATTGATGCTTTCGGGCCCAAAAGAGGTCGTCTAATAGGAGTTTCGGGCATGTTTATGTTGATGTTGCGATTTCGACCAAATCGCTCTATGATGTTCTCAGTACCTGAGCGCGTTGCTTATTTAAATTTTCCGTATGTGATAGCTTTGACCAAAAAGTGTGTCAACAGACTGGTTATGTTTCTAGTCACTCAAAATAAAAACAAAGTTATGGTTGGCGGAACGACCCATGTCTGTGGGTGCAACATCGACGTCTTGAGGTGCAACATCAGTTTGAAAATCCAAGATTGCACTGTATGACTTTTAAAAACTCGTTTATGGGGAAGAAATAGAAATATAACATGGTGCATCATATTTCAAAATATTGTGAATCGAATTATGACCACGGTCAAACCCCCTTTGTCCAACAAAACAACATATGAAAAATTGAGCTAAAAAAGCTTTCGATGCTCCCAAATGTCATTAAGATTGAATTTCTTGGTTACCGAACGAAGATGAGATGGGTGGAACCTATTAGTCCTATAGATCCATGAGAGAGCTTCGTTTTGACTGGTTGTGGTTCTTGTAACTAAAAATAGACACAAAGTTATGGTTGGTGGAACAACCCACGTCTGTTGGGTGCAACATCGACGTCTTGAGGTGCAACATCCTTTTGAAAATCCAAGATTGCACTGCATGACTTTTGAAAACTCGTTTATGGGGATGAAATAGAAATATAACATGGTGCATCATATTCAAAATATAGTAAATCGAATTATGACCACGGTCAAACCCCCTTTGACCAACAAAACAACATATGAAAAATTGAGCTAAAAAAGCTTTCGATGTTCCCAAATGTCATTAACATTGAATTTCTTGGTTAACGAACGAAGATGAGATGGGTGGAACCTGTTAGTCCTATAGATCTATGAGAGAGCTTCGTTTTGACTGGTTATGGTTCTTGTAACTAAAAATAGACCCAAAGTTATGGTTGGTGGAACAACCCACGTCTGTTGGGTGCAATATCGAAGTCTTGAGGTGCAACATCCGTTTGAAAATCCAAGATTGCACTGTATGACTTTTGAAAACTCGTTTATGGGGATGAAATAGAAATATAACATGGTGCATCATATTCAAAATATAGTAAATCGAATTATGACCACGGTCAAACCCCCTTTGACCAACAAAACAACATATGCAAAATTGAGCTAAAAAAGCTTTCGATGTTCCCAAATGTCATTAAGATTGAATTTCTTGGTTAACGAACGAAGATGAGATGGGTGGAACCTGTTAGTACTATAGATCTATGAGAGATATTGGTTTTGACTGGTTGTGGTTCTTGTAACTAAAAATAGACACAAAGTTATGGTTGGTGGAACAACCCACGTCTGTTGGGTGCAATATCGAAGTCTTGAGGTGCAACATCCGTTTGAAAATCCAAGATTGCACTGCATGACTTTTGAAAACTCGTTTATGGGGATGAAATAGAAATATAACATGGTGCATCATATTCAAAATATAGTAAATCGATTTATGACCACGGTCAAAACCCCTTTGACCAAAAAAACAACATATGAAAAATTGAGCTAAAAAAGCTTTCGATGTTCCCAAATGTCATTAAGATTGAATTTCTTGGTTACCGAACTAAGATGAGATGGGTGA
The DNA here is from genome assembly GCA_030737875.1 of Allium sativum. Classification (NCBI taxonomy): domain Eukaryota; kingdom Viridiplantae; phylum Streptophyta; class Magnoliopsida; order Asparagales; family Amaryllidaceae; genus Allium; species Allium sativum. The sequence goes on along the minus strand of CM060921.1, from coordinate 846,253,051 downwards.
ACCTGTTACTCCTATAGATCTATGAGAGAGCTTCGTTTTGGCTGGTTGTGGTTCTTGTAACTAAAAATAGACACAAAGTTATGGTTGGTGGAACAACCCACGTCTGTTGGGTGCAACATCGAAGTCTTGAGGTGCAACATCCATTTGAAAATCGAAGATTGAACTGCATGACTTTTGAAAACTCGTTTATGGGGAAGAAATAGAAATATAACATGGTGCATCATATTTCAAAATATTGTGAATCGAATTATGACCATGGTCAAACCCCTTTGTCCAACAAAACAACATATGAAAAATTGAGCTAAAAAAGCTTTCGATGTTCCCAAATGTCATAAAATTGAATTTATTGGTTACCGAACGAAGATGAGATGGGTGGAACCTATTAGTCCTATAGATCTATGAGAGAGCTTCGTTTTGACTGGTTGTGGTTCTTGTAACTAAAAATAGACACAAAGTTATGGTTGGTGGAACAACCCACATCTATTGGGTGCAAAATCGAAGTCTTGAGGTGCAACATCCGTTTGAAAATCCAAGATTGCACTGCATGACTTTTGAAAACTCGTTTATGGGGATGAAATAGAAATATAACATGGTGCATCATATTCAAAATATAGTAAATCGAATTATGACCACGGTCAAACCCCCTTTGACCAACAAAACAACATATGAAAATTTAAGCTAAAAAAGCCTTCGATGTTCCCAAATGTCATTAAGATTGAATTTCTTGGTTACCGAACTAAGATGAGATGGGTGGAACCTGTTACTCCTATAGATCTATGAGAGAGCTTCGTTTTGACTGGTTATGGTTCTTGTAACTAAAAATGGACACAAAGTTATGGTTGGTGGAACAACCCACGTCTTTTGGGTGCAACATCGAAGTCTTGAGGTGCAACATCCGTTTGAAAATCCAAGATTGCACTGTATGACTTTTGAAAACTCATTTATAGGGATGCAATAGAAATATAACATGGTAAATCATATTCCAAAATGTAGTAAATCGAGCCGGGGCTAGTCCACGATCCAAGGGGGCGAGCCAATCAAAAATGTCACCAATTCCAAAATCTAAGTTCTGCGCGCGTTCACGGAAACGGGAGTAACTTCCAATCCATAAGTCCGTTTTGCCCAAACGAAAGCTCCACCTAAAGCTAAGCCAGAGGGATACAAGAGTTACAAAGTATAGCTCTGTAATTGATGCTTTCGGGCCCAAAAGAGGTCGTCTAATAGGAGTTTCGGGCATGTTTATGTTGATGTTGCGATTTCGACCAAATCGCTCTATGATGTTCTCCGTACCTGAGCGCGTTGCTTATTTAAATTTTCCGTATGTGATAGCTTTGACCAAAAAGTGTGTCAACAGACTGGTTATGTTTCTAGTCACTCAAAATAAACAAAGTTATGGTTGGCGGAACGACCCATGTCTGTGGGTGCAACATCGACGTCTTGAGGTGCAACATCAATTTGAAAATCCAAGATTGCACTGTATGACTTTTAAAAACTCGTTTATGGGGATGAAATAGAAATATAACATGGTGCATCATATTTCAAAATAATGTGAATCGAATTGTGACCACGGTCAAACCCCCTTTGTCCAACAAAACAACATATGAAAAATTGAGTTAAAAAAGCTTTCGATGTTCCCAAATGTCATTAAGATTGAATTTCTTGGTTACCGAACGAAGATGAGATGGGTGGAACCTGTTAGTCCTATAGATCCTTGAAAGAGCTTCGTTTTGACTGGTTGTGATTCTTGTAACTAAAAATAGACACAAAGTTATGGTTGGTGGAACAACCCACGTCTGTTGGGTGCAACATCGAAGTCTTGAGGTGCAACATCCATTTGAAAATCCAAGATTGCACCGCATGACTTTTGAAAACTCGTTTATGGGGATGAAATAGAAATATAACATGGTGCATCATATTCAAAATATAGTAAATCGAATTAGGACCACGGTCAAACCCCCTTTGACCAACAAAATAACATATGAAAAATTGAGCTAAAAAAGCTTTCGATGTTCCCAAATGTCATTAAGATTGAATTTCTTGGTTAATGAACGAAGATGAGATGGGTGGAACCTGTTAGTCCTATCGATCTACGTGAGAGCTTCGTTCTGACTGGTTGTGGTTCTTGTAACTAAAAATAGACACAAAGTTATGGCTGGTGGAGCAACCCACGTCTGTTGGGTGCATTATCGAAGTCTTGAGGTGCAACATCCGTTTGAAAATCCAAGATTGCATGGCATGACTTTTGAAAACTCGTTTATGGGGATGAAATAGAAATATAACATGGTGCATAATATTCGAAATATAGTAAATCGAATTATGACCATGGTCAAAACCCCTTTGACCAACAAAACAATATATGAAAAATTGAGCTAAAAAAGCTTTCGATGTTCCCAAATGTCATTAAGATTGAATTTCTTGACTACCGAACTAAGATGAGATGGGTGAACCTGTTACTCCTATAGATCTATGAGAGAGCTTCGTTTTGACTGGTTGTGGTTCTTGTAACTCAAAATAGACACAAAGTTATGGTTGGTGGAACAACCCACGTCTGTTGGGTGCAACATCGAAGTCTTGAGGTGCAACATCCGTTTGAAAATCCAAGATTGCACTGCATGACTTTTGAAAACTCGTTAATGGGGATGAAATAGAAATATAACATGGTGCATCATATTTCAAAATATTGTGAATCGAATTATGACCACGGTCAAACCGCCTTTGTCCAACAAAACAACATATGAAAAATTGAGCTAAAAAAGCTTTCGATGTTCCCAAATGTCATTAAGATTGAATTTCTTGGTTACCAAATGAAGATGAGATGGGTGGAACCTGTTAGTCCTATAGATCTATGAGAGAGCTTCGTTTTGACTAGTTGTGGTTCTTGTAACTAAAAATAGACACAAAGTTATGCTTGGTGGAACAACCCACGTCTGTTGGGTGCAACATCGAAGTCTTGAGGTGCAACATCCGTTTGAAAATCCAAGATTGCACTGCATGACTTTTGAAAAATCGTTTATGGGGATGAAATAGAAATATAACATGGTGCATCATTTTCAAAATATAGTAAATCAAATTATGACCACAGTCAAACCCCCTTTGACCAACAAAACAACATATGAAAAATTGAGCTAAAAAAACTTTCGATGTTCCCAAATGTCATTAAGATTGAATTTCTTGGTTACCGAACTAAGATAAGATGGGTGGAACATGTTACTCCTATAGATCTATGAGAGAGCTTCGTTTTAACTGGTTATGGTTCTTGTAACTAAAAATGGACACAAAGTTATGGTTGGTGGAACAACCCACGTCTTTTGGGTGTAACATCGAGGATTGCACTGTATGACTTTTGTAAACTCATTTATAGGGATGAAATAGAAATATAACATGGTAAATCATATTCCAAAGTGTAGTAAATCGAGCCGGGGCTAGTCCACGATCCAAGGGGGCGAGCCAATCAAAAATGTCACCAATTCCAGAATCCAAGTTCTGCACGCGTTCACGGAAACAGGAGTAACTTCCAATCCGTAATTCCGTTTTGCCCAAACGAAAGCTCCACCTGAAGCTAAGTCAGAGGGCTACAAGAGTTAAAGAGTATAGCTCCGTAATTGATGCTTTCGGGCCCAAAAGAGGTCGTCTAATAGGAGTTTCGGGCATGTTTATATTGATGTTGCGATTTCGACCAAATCGCTCTATGATGTTCTCTGTACTTGAGCGCGTTGGTTATTTAGATTTTCATTATGTGATAGCTTTGACCAAAAAGTGTGTCAACAGACTGGTTATGTTTCTAGTCACTCAAAATAAAGACAAAGTTATGGTTGGCGGAACGACCCATGTCCGTCGGTGCAACATCGACGTCTTGAGGTGCAACATCAGTTTGAAAATCAAAGATTGCACTGTATGACTTTTGAAAACTCGTTTATGGGGATGAAATAGAAATATAACATTGTGCATCATATTTCAAAATATTGTGAATCGAATTATGACCACGGTCAAACCCCCTTTGTCCAACAAAACAACATATGAAAAATTGAGCTAAAAAAGCTTTTGATGTTCCCAAATGTCATTAAGATTGAATTTCTCGGTTACAGAACGAAGATGAGATGGGTGGAACCTTTTAGTCCTATAGATCTATGAGAGAGCTTCGTTTTAACTGGTTGTGGTTCTTGTAACTAAAAATAGACACAAAGTTATGGTTGGTGGAACGACCCACGTCTGTTGGGTGCAACATCGATGTCTTGAGGTGCAACATCCGTTTGAAAATCCAAGATTGCACTACATGACATTTGAAAACTCGTTTACGGGGATGAAATAGAAATATAACATGGTGCATCATATTCAAAATATAGTAAATCGAATTACGACCACGGTCAAACCCCCTTTGACCAACAAAACAACATATGAAAAATTGAGCCAAAAAAAGCTTTCGATGTTCCCAAATGTCATTAAAATTGAATTTCTTGGTTACCGAACGAAGATGAGATGGGTGGAACCTGTTAGTCCTATAGATCTATGAGAGAGCTTCGTTTTGACTAGTTGTCGTTCTTGTAACTAAAAATAGACACAAAGTTATGGTTGGTGGAACAACCCACGTCTGTTGGGTGCAACATCGAAGTCTTGAGCTGCAACATCCGTTTGAAAATCCAAGATTGCACTGCATGACTTTTGAAATCTCGTTTATGGGGATGAAATAGAAATATAACATGGTGCATCATATTCAAAATATAGTAAATCGAATTATGACCACGGTCAAACCCCCTTTGACCAACAAAACAACATATGAAAGATTGAGCTAAAAAAGCTTTCGATGTTCCCAAATGTCATTAAGATTGAATTTCTTGGTTAACGAACGAAGATGAGATGGGTGGAACCTGTTAGTCCTATAGATCTATGAGAGAGCTTCGTTTTGACTGGTTGTGGTTCTTGTAACTAAAAATAGACACAAAGTTATGGTTGGTGGAACAACCCACGTCTGTTGGGTGCAATATCGAAGTCTTGAGGTGCAACATCCGTTTGAAAATCCAAGATTGCACTGCATGACTTTTGAAAACTCGTTTATGGGGATGAAATAGATATATAACATGGTGCATCATATTCAAAATTTAGTAAATCGTATTATGACCACGGTCAAAACCCCTTTGATCAACAAAACAACATATGAGAAATGGAGCTAAAAAAGCTTTCGATGTTCCCAAATGTCATTAAGATTGAATTTTTTGGTTACCGAACTAAGATGAGATGGGTGAACCTATTACTCCTATAGATCTATGAGAGAGCTTCGTTTTGATTGGTTGTGGTTCTTGTAACTAAAAACCGACACAAAGTTATGGTTGGTGGAACAACCCACGTCTGTTGGGTGCAACATCGAAGTCTTGAGGTGCAACATCCGTTTGAAAATCCAAGATTGCACTGCATGACTTTTGAAAACTCGTTTATGGGGGTGAAATAGAAATATAACATGGTGCATCATATTTCAAAATATTGTGAATCGAATTATGACCACGGTCAAACCCCCTTTGACCAACAAAACAACATATGAAAAATTGAGCTAAAAAAGCTTTCGATGTTCCCAAATGTCATTAAGATTGAATTTCTTGGTTATCGAACGAAGATGAGATGGGTGAACCTGTTACTCCTATAGATCTATGAGAGAGCTTCGTTTTGATTGGTTGTGGTTCTTGTAACTAAAAATAGACACAAAGTTATGGTTGGTGGAACCACCCACGTCTGTTGGGTGCAACATCGAAGTCTTTAGGTGTAACATCCATTTGAAAATCCAAGATTGCACTGCATGACTTTTGTAAACTCGTTTATGGGGATGAAATAGAAATATAACATGGTGCATAATATTCAAAATATAGTAAATCGAATTATGACCACAGTCAAACCCCCTTTGACCAACAAAACAACATATGAAAAATTGAGCTAAAAAAGCTTTCAATGTTCGCAAATGTCATTAAGATTGAATTTCTTGGTTACCGCACTAAGATGAGATGGGTGGAACCTGTTACTCCTACAGATCTATGAGAGAGCTTCTTTTTAACTGGTTATGGTTCTTGTAACTAAAAATGGACACAAAGTTATGGTTGGTGGAACAACCCACGTCTTTTGGGTGCAACATCGAAGTCTTGAGGTGCAACATCCGTTTGAAAATCCAAGATTGCACTGTATGACTTTTGAAAACTCATTTATAGGGATGAAATAAAAATATAACATGGTAAATCATATTCCAAAATGTAGTAAATCGAGCCGGGGCTAGTCCACGATCCAAGGGGGCGAGCCAATCAAAAATGTCACCAATTCCAAAATCTAAGTTCTGCACGCGTTCACGGAAACGGGAGTAACTTCCAATCCGTAAGTCCGTTTTGCCCAAACGAAAGCTCCACCCGAAGCTAAGTCAGAGGGCTACAGGAGTTACAGAGTATAGCTCCATAATTGATGCTTTCGGGCACAAAAGAGGTCGTCTAATTGGAGTTTGACTGGTTGTGGTTCTTGTAACTAAAAATAGACACAAAGTTATGGTTGGTGGAACAACCCACGTCTGTTGGGTGCAACATCGAAGTCTTGAGGTGCAACATCCGTTTGAAAATCCAAGATTGCACTGCATGACTTTTGAAAACTCGTTTATGGGGATGAAATAGAAATATAACATGATGCATCATATTCAAAATATAGTAAATCGAATTTTGACCACGGTCAAACCCCCTTTGACCAACAAAACAACATATGAAAAATTGAGCTAAAAAAGCTTTCGATGTTCCCAAATGTCATTAAGATCGAATTTCTTAGTTAGCGAACGAAGATGAGATGGGTGGAACCTGTTAGTCCTATAGATCTATGAGAGAGCTTCGTTTTGACTGGTAGTTGTTCTTGTAACTGAAAATAGACACAAAGTTATGGTTTGTGGAACAACCCACGTCTGTTGGGTGCAACATCGATGTCTTGAGGTGCACCATCCGTTTGAAAATCCAAGATTGCACTGCATGACTTTTGAAAACTCGTTTATGGGGATGAAATAGAAATATAACATGGTGCATCATATTCAAAATATAGTAAATCGAATTATGACCACGGTCAAACCCCCTTTGACCAACAAAACAACATATGAAAAATTGAGCTAAAAAAGCTTTCGATGTTCCCAAATGTCATTAAGATTGAATTTCTTGGTTACCGAACTAAGATGAGATGAGTGGAACCTGTTACTCCTATAGATCTATGAGAGAGCTTCGTTTTAACTGGTTATGGTTCTTGTAACTAAAAATGGACACGAAGTTATGGTTGGTGGAACAACCCACGTCTTTTGGGTGCAACATCGAAGTCTTGAGGTGCAACATCCGTTTGAAAATCCAAGATTGCACTGTACGACTTTTTAAAACTCATGTATAGGGATGAAATAGAAATATAACATGGTAAATTATATTCCAAAATGTAGTAAATTGAGCCGGGGCTAGTCCACGATCCAAGGGGGCGAGCCAATCAAAAAATGTAACCAATTCCAAAATCCAAGTTCTGCGCGTGTTCACGGAAACGGGAGTAACTTCCAATCCGTAAGTCCGTTTTGCCCAAACGAAAGCTCCACCTGAAGCTAAGTCAGAGGGCTACAAGAGTTACAAAGTATAGCTTCGTAATTGATGCTTTCGGGCCCAAAAGAGGTCGTCTAATTGGAGTTTCGGGCATGTTTATGTTGATGTTGCGATTTCGACCAAATCGCTCTATGATGTTCTCAGTACCTGAGTACGTTGCTTATTTAGATTTTCCGTATGTGATAGCTTTGACCAAAAAGTGTGTCAATAGACTGGTTATGTTTCTAGTCACTCAAAATAAAAACAAAGTTATGGTTGGCGGAACGACCCATGTCTGTGGGTGCAACATCGACGTCTTGAGGTGCAACATCAGTTTGAAAATCCAAGATTTCACTGTATGACTTTTGAAAACTCGTTTATGGGGATGAAATAGAAATATAACATGGTGCATCATATTTCAAAATATTGTGAATCGAATTATGACCACGGTCAAACCGCCTTTGTCCAACAAAACAACATATGAAAAATTGAGCTAAAAAAGCTTTCTATGTTCCCAAAAGTCATTAAGATTGAATTTCTTGGTTACCGAACGAAGATGAGATGGGTGGAACCTGTTAGTCCTATAGATCTATGAGAGAGCTTCGTTTTGACTGGTTGTGGTTCTTTTAACTAAAAATAGACACAAAGTTATGGTTGGTGGAACAACCCACGTCTTTTGGGTGCAACATCGAAGTCTTGAGGTGCAACATCCGTTTGAAAATCCAAGATTGCACTGTATGACTTTTGAAAACTCGTTTATGGGGATGAAATAGAAATATAACATGGTGCATCATATTCAAAATATAGTAAATCGAGCCGGGGCTAGTCCACGATCCAAGGGGCCGAGCCAATCAAAAATGTCACCAATTCCAAAATCTAAGTTCTGCACGCGTTCACAGAAACGGGAGTAACTTCCAATCCGTAAGTCCGTTTTGCCCAAACGAAAGCTCCACCTGAAGCTAAGTCAGAGGGCTACAGGAGTTACAGAGTATAGCTCTGTAATTGATGCTTTCAGGCCTAAAAGAGGTCGTCTAATAGGAGTTTTGGGCATGTTTGTGTTGATGTTGCGATTTCGACCAAATCGCTCTATGATGTTCTCAGTACTTGAGCGCGTTGCTTTTTTAGATTTTACGTATGAGATAGCTTTGACAAAAAAGTGTGTCAACAGACTGGTTATGTTTCTAGTCACTCAAAATAAAGACATAGTTATGGTTGGCGGAACGGCCCATGTCTGTGGGTGCAACATCGACGTCTTGAGGTGCAACATCAGTTTGAAAATCCAAGATTTCACTGTATGACTTTTGAAAACTCGTTTATGGGGATGAAATAGAAATATAACATGTTGCATCATATTTCAAAATATTGTGAATCGAATTATGACCACGGTCAAACCCCCTTTGTCCTACAAAACAACTTATGAAAAATTGAGCTAAAAAAGCTTTCGATGTTCCCAAATGTCATTAAGATTGAATTTCTTGGTTACCGAACGAAGATGAGATGGGTGGAACCTGTTAGTCCTATAGATCTATGAGAGAGCTTCGTTTTGACTGGTTGTGGTTCTTGTAACTAAAAATAGACACAAAGTTATGTTTGGTGGAACAACCCACGTCTGTTGGGTGCAACATCGAAGTCTTGAGGTGCAACATCCGTTTGAAAATCCAAGATTGCACTGCATGACTTTGGAAAACTAGTTTATGGGGATGAAATAGAAATATAACATGGTGCATCATATTCAAAATATAGTAAATCGAATTATGACCACGGTCAAACCCCCTTTGACCAACAAAACAACATATGAAAAATTGAGCTAAAAAAGCTTTCGATGTTCCCAAATGTCATTAAGATCGAATTTCTTGGTTACCGAACGAAGATGAGATGGGTGGAACCTGTTAGTCCTATAGATCTATGAGAGAGCTTCGTTTTGACTGGTAGTTGTTCTTGTAACTGAAAATAGACACAAAGTTATGGTTTGTGGAACAACCCACGTCTGTTGGGTGCAACATCGATGTCTTGAGGTGCACCATCCGTTTGAAAATCCAAGATTGCACTGCATGACTTTTGAAAACTCGTTTATGGGGATGAAATAGAAATATAACATGGTGCATCATATTCAAAATATAGTAAATCGAATTATGACCAAGGTCAAACCCCCTTTGACCAACAAAACAACATATGAAAAATTGAGCTAAAAAAGCTTTCGATGTTCCCAAATGTCATTAAGATTGAATTTCTTGGTTACCGAACTAAGATGAGATGAGTGGAACCTGTTACTCCTATAAATCTATGAGAGAGCTTTGTTTTAACTGGTAATGGTTCTTGTAACTAAAAATGGACACGAAGTTATGGTTGGTGGAACAACCCACGTCTTTTGGGTGCAACATCGAAGTCTTGAGGTGCAACATCCGTTTGAAAATCCAAGATTGCACTGTACGACTTTTGAAAACTCATGTATAGGGATGAAATAGAAATATAACATGGTAAATCATATTCCAAAATGTAGTAAATTGAGCCGGGGCTAGTCTACGATCCAAGGGGGCGAGCCAATCAAAAAATGTAACCAATTCCAAAATCCAAGTTCTGCGCGCGTTCACGGAAACGGGAGTAACTTCCAATCCGTAAGTCCGTTTTGCCCAAACAAAAGCTCCACCTGAAGCTAAGTCAGAGGGCTACAAGAGTTACAGAGTATAGCTCCGTAATTGATGCTTTCGGGCCCAAAAGAGGTCGTCTAATTGGAGTTTCGGGCATGTTTATGTTGATGTTGCGATTTCGACCAAATCGCTCTATGATGTTCTCAGTACCTGAGCGTGTGGCTTATTTAGATTTTCCGTATGTGATAGCTTTGACCAAATAGTGTGTCAACGGACTGGTTATGTTTCTAGTCACTCAAAATAGAAACAAAGTTATGGTTGGCGGAACGACCCATGTCTGTGGGTGCAACATCGACGTCTTGAGGTGCAACATCAGTTTGAAAATCCAAGATTTCACTGTATGACTTTTGAAAACTCGTTTATGGGGATGAAATAGAAATATAACATGGTGCATCATATTTCAAAATATAGTGAATCGAATTATGACCACGGTCAAACCCCCTTTGTCCAACAAAACAACATATGAAAAATTGAGCTAAAAAAGCTTTAGATGTTCCCAAATGTCATTAAGATTGAATTTCTTGGTTACCGAACGAAGATGAGATGGGTGGAACCTGTTAGTCCTACAGATCTATGAGAGGGCTTCGTTTTGACTTGTAGTTGTTATTGTAACTGAAAATAGACACAAAGTTATGGTTTGTGGAACAACCCACGTCTGTTGGGTGCAACATCGAAGTCTTGAGGTGCACCATCCGTTTGAAAATCCAAGATTGCACTGCATGACTTTTGAAAACTCGTTTATGGGGATGAAATAGAAATATAACATGGTGCATCATATTCAAAATATAGTAAATCGAATTATGACCACGGTCAAACTCCCTTTGACCAACAAAACAACATATGAAAAATTGAGCTAAAAAAGCTTTCGATGTTCCCAAATGTCATTAAGATTGAATTTCTTGGTTACCGAACTAAGATGAGATGAGTGGAACCTGTTACTCCTATAGATCTATGAGAGAGCTTCGTTTTAACTGGTTATGGTTCTTGTAACTAAAAACGGACAAAAAGTTATGGTTGGTGGAACAACCCACGTCTTTTGGGTGCAACATCGAAGTCTTGAGGTGCAACATCCGTTTGAAAATCCAAGATTGCACTGTATGACTTTTGAAAACTCATGTATAGGGATGAAATAGAAATATAACATGGTAAATCATATTCCAAAATGTAGTAAATTGAGCCGGGGCTAGTCCACGATCCAAGGGGGCGAGCCAATCAAAAATGTAACCAATTCCAAAATCCAAGTTCTGCACGCGTTCACGGAAATGGGAGTAACTTCCAATCCGTAATTCCATTTTTCCCAAACGAAAGCTCCACCTAAATCTAAGTCAGAGGGCTACAAGAGTTACAGAGTATAGCTCCGTAATTGATGCTTTCGGGCCCAAAAGAGGTCGTCTAATTGGAGTTTCGGGCATGTTTATGTTGATGTTGCGATTTCGACCAAATCGCTCTATGATGTTCTCAGTACCTGAGCGTGTGGCTTATTTAGATTTTCCGTATGTGATAGCTTTGACCAAATAGTGTGTCAACGGACTGGTTATGTTTCTAGTCACTCAAAATAGAAACAAAGTTATGGTTGGCGGAACGACCCATGTCTGTGGGTGCAACATCGACGTCTTGAGGTGCAACATCAGTTTGAAAATCCAAGATTTCACTGTATGACTTTTGAAAACTCGTTTATGGGGATGAAATAGAAATATAACATGGTGCATCATATTTCAAAATATAGTGAATCGAATTATGACCACGGTCAAACCCCCTTTGTCCAACAAAACAACATATGAAAAATTGAGCTAAAAAAGCTTTAGATGTTCCCAAATGTCATTAAGATTGAATTTCTTGGTTACCGAACGAAGATGAGATGGGTGGAACCTGTTAGTCCTACAGATCTATGAGAGGGCTTCGTTTTGACTGGTTGTGGTTCTTGTAAATAAAAATAGACACAAAGTTATGGTTGGTGGAACAACCCACGTCTGTTGGGTGCAACATCGAAGTCTTGAGGTGCAACATCCGTTTGAAAATCCAAGATTGCACTGCATGACTTTTGAAAACTCGTTTATGGGGATGAAATAGAAATATAACATGGTGCATCATATTCAAAATATAGTAAATCGAATTATGACCACGGTCAAACCCCCTTTGACCAACAAAACAACATATGAAAAATTGAGCTAAAAAAGCTTTCGATGTTCCCGAATGTCATTAAGATCGAATTTCTTGGTTACCGAACGAAGATGAGATGGGTGGAACCTGTTAGTCCTATAGATCTATGAGAGAGCTTCGTTTTGACTGGTAGTTGTTCTTGTAACTGAAAATAGACACAAAGTTATGGTTTGTGGAATAACCCACTTCTGTTGGGTGCAACATCGAAGTCTTGAGGTGCACCATCCATTTGAAAATCCAAGATTGCACTGCATGACTTTTGAAAACTCGTTTATGGGGATGAAATAGAAATATAACATGGTGCATCATATTCAAAATATAGTAAATCGAATTATGACCACGGTCAAACCCCCTTTGACCAACAAAACAACATATGAAAAATTGAGCTAAAAAAGCTTTCGATGTTCCCAAATGTCTTTCTTGGTTACCGAACGAAGATGAGATGGGTGGAACCTGTTAGTCCTATAGATCTATGAGAGAGCTTCGTTTTGACTTGTAGTTGTTCTTGTAACTGAAAATAGACACAAAGTTATGGTTTGTGGAACAACCCACGTCTGTTGGGTGCAACATCGAAGTCTTGAGGTGCACCATCCGTTTGAAAATCCAAGATTGCACTGCATGACATTTGAAAACTCGTTTATGGGGATGAAATAGAAATATAACATGGTGCATCATATTCAAAATATAGTAAATCGAATTATGACCACGGTCAAACCCCCTTTGACCAACAAAACAACATATGAAAAATTGAGCTAAAAAAGCTTTCGATGTTCCCAAATGTCATTAAGATTGAATTTCTTGGTTACCGAACTAAGATGAGATGAGTGGAACCTATTACTCCTATAGGTCTATGAGAGAGCTTCGTTTTAACTGGTTATGGTTCTTGTAACTAAAAATGGACAAAATGTTATGGTTGGTGGAACAACCCACGTCTTTTGGGTGCAACATCGAAGTCTTGAGGTGCAACATCCATTTGAAAATCCAAGATTGCACTGTATGACTTTTGAAAACTCATGTATAGGGATGAAATAGAAATATGACATGGTAAATCATGTTCCAAAATGTAGTAAATTGAGCCGGGGCTAGTCCACGATCCAAGGGGCGAGCCAATCAAAAATGTAACCAATTCCAAAATCCAAGTTCTGCGCGCGTTCACGGAAATGGGAGTAACTTCCAATCCGTAATTCCGTTTTGCCCAAACGAAAGCTCCACCTGAAGCTAAGTCAGAGGGCTACATGAGTTACAGAGTATAGCTCCGTAATTGATGCTTTCAGGCCCAAAAGAGTCGTCTAATTGGAGTTTCGGGCATGTTTATGTTGATGTTGCGATTTCGACCAAATCGCTCTATGATGTTCTCAGTACCTGAGCGCGTTGCTTATTTAGATTTTCCGTATGTGATAGCTTTGACCAAAAAGTATGTCAAAGGACTGGTTATGTTTCTAGTCACTCAAAATAAAAACAAAGTTATGGTTGGCGGAACGACCCATGTCTGTGGGTGCAACATCGACGTCTTGAGGTGCAACATCAGTTTGAAAATCCAAGATTTCACTGTATGACTTTTGAAAACTCGTTTATGGGGATGAAATAGAAATATAACTTGGTGCATCATATTTCAAAATATTGTGAATCGAATTATGACCACGGTCAAACCCCCTTTGTCCAACAAAACAACATATGAAAAATTGAGCTAAAAAAGCTTTCGATGTTCCCAAATGTCATTAAGATTGAATTTTTTGGTTACCGAACGAAGATGAGATGGGTGGAACCTGTTAGTCCTATAGATCTATGAGAGAGCTTCGTTTTGACTGGTTGTGGTTCTTGTAACTAAAAATAGACACAAAGTTATGGTTGGTGGAACAACCCACGTCTGTTGGGTGCAACATCGAAGTCTTGAGGTGCAACATCCGTTTGAAAATCAAAGATTGCGCTGCATGACTTTTGAAAACTCGTTTATGGGGATGAAACAGAAATATAACATGGTGCATCATATTCAAAATATAGTAAATCGAATTATGACCACGGTCAAACCCCCTTTGACCAACAAAACAACATATGAAAAATTGAGCTAAAAAAGCTTTCGATGTTCCCAAATGTCATTAAGATCGAATTTCTTGGTTACCGAACGAAGATGAGATTGGTGGAACCTGTTAGTCCTATAGATCTATGAGAGAGCTTCGTTTTGACTGGTTGTTGTTCTTGTAACTGAAAATAGACACAAACTTATGGTTTGTGGAACAACCCACATCTGTTGGGTGCAACATCGAAGTCTTGAGGTGCAACATCCGTTTGAAAATCCAAGATTGCACCGCATGACTTTTGAAAACTCATTTATGGGGATGAAATAGAATTATAACATGGTGCATCATATTCAAAATATAGTAAATCGAATTATGACCACGGTCAAACCCCCTTTGACCAACAAAACAACATATGAAAAATTGAGCTAAAAAAGCTTTCGATGTTCCCAAATGTCATTAAGATTGAATTTCTTGGTTACCAAACTAAGATGAGATGAGTGGAACCTGTTACTCCTATAGATCTATGAGAGAGCTTCTTTTAACTGGTTATGGTTCTTGTAACTAAAAACGGACACAAAGTTATGGTTGGTGGAACAACCCACGTCTTTTGGGTGCAACATCGAAGTCTTGAGGTGCAACATCCGTTTGAAAATCCAAGATTGCACTGTATGACTTTTGAAAACTCATTTATAGGGATGAAATAGAAATATAACATGGTAAATCATATTCCAAAATGTAGTAAATCGAGCCGGGGCTAGTCCACGATCCAAGGGGGCGAGCCAATCAAAAATGTCACCAATTCCAAAATCCAAGTTCTGCGCGCATTCACTGAAACGGGAGTAACTTCCAATCCATAAGTCCGTTTTTCCCAAACGAAAGCTCCACCTTAAGCTAAGTCAGAGGGCTACAAGAGTTACAAAGTATAGCTCCGTAATTGATGCTTTGGGGCCCAAAAGAGGTCATCTAATAGGAGTTTCGGGAATGTTTATGTTGATGTTGCGATTTCGACCAAATCGCTCTATGATGTTCTCAGTACCTGAGCGCGTTTCTTATTTAGATTTTCCATATGTGATAGCTTTGACCAAAAAGTGTGTCAACAGACTGGTTAAGTTTCTTGTCACTCAAAATAAAAACAAAGTTATGGTTGGCGGAACGACCCATGTCTGTGGGTGCAACATCGACGTCTTGAGGTGCAACATCAGTTTGAAAATCCAAGATTGCACTGTATGACTTTTGAAAACTCGTTTATGGGGATGAAATAGAAATATATCATGGTGCATCATATTTCAAAATATTGTTAATCGAATTATGACCTCGGTCAAACCCACTTTGTCCAACAAAACAACATATGAAAAATTGAGTTAAAAAAGCTTTCGAAGTTCCCAAATGTCATTAAGATTGAATTTCTTGGTTACCGAACGAAGATGAGATGGGTGGATCATGTTAGTCCTATTGATCTATGAGAGAGCTTCGTTTTGACTGGTTGTGGTTCTTGTAACTAAAAATAGACACAAAGTTATGGTTGGTGGAACAACCCACGTCTGTTGGGTGCAACATCGAAGTCTTGAGGTGCAACATCCATTTGAAAATCCAAGATTGCACTGCATGACTTTTGAAAACTCGTTTATGGGGATGAAATAGAAATAGAACATGGTGCATCATATTCAAAATATAGTAAATCGAATTATGACCACGGTCAAACCCCCTTTGACCAACAAAACAAGATGTGAAAAATTGAGCTAAAAAAGCTTTCGATGTTCCCAAATGTCATTAAGATTGAATTTCTTGGTTACCGAACTTAGATGAGATGGGTGGAACCTGTTACTCCTATAGATCTATGAGAGAGCTTCGTTTTAACTGGTTATGGTTCTTGTAATTAAAAATGGACACAAAGTTATGGTTGGTGGAACAACCCACGTCTTTTCGGTGCAACATCGAAGTCTTGAGGTGCAACATCCGTTTGAAAATCCAAGATTGCACTGCATGACTTTTGAAAACTCATTTATAGGGATGAAATAGAAATATAACATGGTAAATCATATTCCAAAATGTAGTAAATCGAGCCGGGGCGAGTCCACGATCCAAGGGGGCGAGCCAATCAAAAATGTCACCAATTCCAAAATCCAAGTTCCGCACGCGTTCACGGAAACGGGAGTAACTTCCAATCTGTAAGTCCATGTTGCCCAAACGAAAGCTCCACCTGAAGCTAAGTCAGAGGGCTACAAGAGTTACAGAGTATAGCTCCGTAATTGATGATTTCGGGACCCAAAGAGGTCGTTTAATAGGAGTTTCGGGCATGTTTATGTTGATGTTGCGATTTCGACCAAATCGCTCTATGATGTTCTCGGTACTTGAGCGCGTTGCTTATTTAGATTTTCCGTATGTGATAGCTTTGACCAAAAAGTGTGTCAAAATACTTGTTATGTTTCTAGTCACTCAAAATAAAAACAAAGTTATGGTTGGGGGAACGACCCATGTCTGTGGGTGCAACATCGACGTTTTGAGGTGCAACATCAGTTTGAAAATCCAAGATTGCACTTTATGACTTTTGAAAACTCGTTTGTGGGGATGAAATAGAAATATAACATGGTGCATCATATTTCAAAATATTGTGAATCGAATTATGACCACGGTCAAACCCCCTTTGTCCAACAAAACAACATATGAAAAATTGAGCAAAAAAAGCTTTCGATGTTCCCAAATGTCATTAAGATTGAATTTCTTGGTTACCGAACGAAGATGAGATGGGTGGAACCTGTTAGTCCTATATATCTATGAGAGAGCTTCGTTTTGACTGGTTGTGGTTCTTGTAACTAAAAATAGACACAAAGTTATGGTTGGTGGAACAACTCACGTCTGTTGGGTGCAACATCGAAGTCTTAAGGTGCAACATCCGTTTGAAAATCCAAGATTGCACTGCATGAATTTTGAAAACTCGTTTATGGGGATGAAATAGAATTATATAATGGTGCATCATATTCAAAATATAGTAAATCGAATTATGACCACGGTCAAACCCCCTTTGACCAACAAAACAACATATGAAAAATTGAGCTAAAGAAGCTTTCGATGTTCCCAAATGTCATTAAGATTGAATTTCTTGGTTACCGAACGAAGATGAGATGGGTGGAACCTGTTAGTCCTATAGATCTATGAGAGAGCTTCGTTTTGACTGGTTGTTGTTCTTGTAACTGAAAATAGACACAAAGTTATGGTTTGTGGAACAACCCACGTCTGTTGGGTGCAACATCGAAGTCTTGAGCTGCAACATCCGTTTGAAAATCCAAGATTGCACTGCATGACTTTTGAAAACTAGTTGATGGGGTTGAAATAGAAATATAACATAGTGCATCATATTCAAAATATAGTAGATCGAATAATGACCATGGTCAAACCCCCTTTGACCAACAAAATAACATATGAAAAATTGAGCTATAAAAGCTTTCGATGTTCTCAAATGTCATTAAGATTGAATTTCTTGGTTACCGAACTAGGATGAGATGGGTGGAACATGTTACTCCTATGGATCTATGAGAGAGCTTCGTTTTAACTAGTTATGGTTCTTGTAACTAAAAATGGACACAAAGTTATGGTTGGTGGAACAACCCACGTCTTTTGGGTGCAACATCGAGGTCTTGAGGTGCAACATCCATTTGAAAATCCAAGATTGCACTGTATGACTTTTGAAAACTCATTTACAGGGATGAAATAGAAATATAACGTGGTAAATCATATTCCCAAATGTAGTAAATCGAGCTGGGGCTAGTCCACGATCCAAGGGGGCGAGCAAATAAAAAATGTCACCAATTCCAAAATCCAAGTTCTGCATGCGTTCACGGAAACGGAAGTAACTTCCAATCCATAAGTCTGTGTTGCCCAAACGAAAGTTCCACCTAAAGCTAAGTCAAAGGGCTACAAGAGTTACAGAGCTCAGCTCCGTAATTGATGCTTTCAGGCCCAAAAGAGGTCGTCTAATAGGAGTTTCGGGCATGATTATGTTGATGTTGCGATTTCGACCAAATCGCTCTATGATGTTCTCAGTACCTAAGCGCGTTGCTTATTTAGATTTTCCGTATGTGATAGCTTTGACCAAAAAGTGTGTCAACAGACTGGTTATGTTTCTAGTCACTCAAAATAAAAACAAAGTTATGGTTGGCGGAACAAACCATGTCTGTTGGGTGCAACATCGACGTCTTGAGGTGCAACATCAGTTTGAATATCCAAGATTGCAATGTTTGACTTTTGAAAACTCGTTTATGTGGATGAAATAGAAATAAAACATGGTGCATCATATTTCAAAATATTGTGAATCGAATTATGACTACGGTCAAACCCCCTTTGTCCAACAAAACAACATATGAAAAATTTAGCTGAAAAAGCTTTCGATGTTCCCTAATGTTATTAAGATTGAAATTTTCTTTGTTACCGAACGAAGATGAGATGGGTGGAACCTGTTCGTCCTATAAATCTATGAGAGAGCTTTGTTTTGACTGGTTATGGTTCTTGTAACTAAAAATGGACACAAAGTTATGGTTGGTGGAACAACCCACGTCTGTTGGGTGCAACATCGAAGTCTTGAGGTGCAACATCCGTTTTAAAATCCAAGATTGCACTGCATGACTTTTGAAAACTCGTTTATGCGGATGAAATAGAAATATAACATGGTGCATCATATTTCAAAATATAGTAAATCGAATTATGACCACGGTCAAACCCCTTTTGTCCAACAAGACAACATATGAAAAATTGAGCTAAAAAAGCTTTCGATGTTCCCAAATGTCATTAAGATTGAATTTCTTGGTTACCGAACTAAGATGAGATGGGTGGAACCTGTTACTCCTATAGATCTATGAGAGAGCTTCGTTTTGACTGGTTATGGTTCTTGTAACTAAAAATGGACACAAAGTTATGGTTGGTAGAACAACCCACGTCTTTTGGGTGCAACATCGAAGTCTTAAGGTGCAACATCCGTTTGAAATCCAAGATTACACTGTATGACTTTTGAAAACTCATTTAAAGAGATGAAATAGAAATATAACATGGTAAATCATATTCCAAAATGTAGTAAATCGAGCCGGGGCTAGTCCACGATCCAAGCGGGCGAGCCAATAAAAAATGTCACCAATTCCAAAATCCAAGTTCTGCGCGCGTTCACGGAAACGGGAGTAACTTCCAATCCGTAAGCCCGTTTTGCCCAAACGAAAGCTCCACCTCAAGCTAAGTTAGAGGGCTACTAGAGTTACAGAGTATAGCTCCGTAATTTAAGCTTTCGGGCCCAAAAGAGGTCGTCTAATAGGAGTTTCGGGCATGTTTATGTTGATGTTGCGATTTCGGCCAAATCGCTCTATGATGTTCTCAGTACCTGAGCGCGTTGCTTATTTAGATTTTCCGTATGTGATAGCTTTGACAAAAAAGTGTGTCAACAGACTGGTTATGTTTCTAGTCACTCAAAATAAAAACAAAGTTATGTTTGAAGGAACGACCCATGTTTGTGGGTGCAATATCGACGTCTTGAGGTGCAACATCAATTTGAAAATCCAAGATTGCACTGTATGACTTTTGAAAACTCGTTCATGGGGATGAAATAGAAATATAACATGGTGCATCATATTTCAAAATATTCTGAATCGAATTATGACCACGGTCAAACCCCCTTTGTCCAACAAAACAACATATGAAAAATTGAGCTAAAAAAGCTTTCGATGTTCCCAAATGACATTAAGATTGAATTTCTTGGTTACCGAACGAAGATGAGATGGGTGGAACCTGTTTGTCCTATAGATCTATAAGAGAGCTTCGTTTTGACTGGTTGTGGTTCTTGTAACTAAAAATAGACACAAAGTTATGGTTGGTGGAACAACCCACGTCTGTTGGGTGCAACATCGACGTCTTGAGGTGCAACATCTGTTTGAAAATCCAAGATTGCACTGCATGACTTTTGAAAACTCGTTTATGGGGATGAAATAGAAATATAACATGGTGCATCATATTCAAAATATAGTAAATCGAATTTTGACCACGGTCAAACCCCCTTTGACCAACAAAACAACATATGAAAAATTGAGCTAAAAAACTTTCGATGTTCCCAAATGTCATTAAGATTGAATTTCTTGGTTACCGAACGAAGATGAGATGGGTGGAACCTGTTAGTCCTATAGATCTATGAGAGAGCTTCGTTTTGACTGGTTGTTGTTCTTGTAACCGAAAATAGACACAAAGTTATGGTTTGTGGAACAACCCACGTCTGTTGGGTGCAACATCGAAGTCTTGATGTGCAACATCCGTTTGAAAATCCAAGATTGCACTGCATGACTTTTGAAAACTCGTTTATGGGGATGAAATAGAAATATAACATGGTGCATCATATTCAAAATATAGTAAATCGAATTATGACCACGGTCAAACCCCCTTTGACCAACAAAACAACATACGAAACATTGAGCTAAAAAAGCTTTCGATGTTCCCAAATGTCATTAAGATTGAATTTCTTGGTTACCGAACTAAGATGAGATGGGTGGAACCTGTTACTCCTGTAGACCTATGAGAGAGCTTCGTTTTAACTGGTTATGGTTCTTGTAACTAAAAATGGACACAAAGTAATGGTTGGTGGAACAACCCACGTCTTTTGGGTGCAACATCGAAGTGTTGAGGTGCAACATCCGTTTGAAAATCCAAGATTGCACTGTATGACTTTTGAAAACTCATTTATAGAGATGAAATAGAAATATAACATGGTAAGCCATATTCCAAAATGTAGTAAATCGAGCCGGGGCTAGTCCACGATCCAAGGGGGCGAGCCAATCAAAAATGTCGCCAATTCCAAAATCCAAGTTCTGCACGCGTTCACGGAAACGGGAGTAACTTCCAATTTGTAAGTCCGTTTTGCCCAAACGAAAGCTCCACGTGAAGCTAAGTCAGAGGGCTACAAGATTTACAGAGCTCAGCTCCGTAATTGATGCTTTCAGGCTCAAAAGAGGTCGTCTAATCGGAGTTTCGGCCATGTTTATGTTGATGTTGCGATTTCGACCAAATCGCTCTATGATGTTCTCAGTGCCTGAGCGCGTTGCTTATTTAGATTTTCCATATGTGATAGCTTTGACCAAAAAGTGTGTCAACAGGCTGGTTATGTTTCTAGTCACTCAAAATAAAAACAAAGTTATGGTTGGCGGAACAAACCATGTCTGTTGTGTGCAACATCGACGTCTTGAGCTGCAAAATCAGTTTGAATATCCAAGATTGCAATGTTTGACTTTTGAAAACTCGTTTATGGGGATGAAATAGAAATAAAACATGGTGCATCATATTTCAAAATATTGTGAATCGAATTATGATTACGGTCAAACCCCCTTTGTCCAGCAAAACAACATATGAAAAATTGAGCTAAAAAAGCTTTCGATGTTCCCAAATGTCAGTGAGATTGAATTTCTTGGTTACCGAACGAAGATGAGATGGGTGGAACCTGTTCGTCCTATAAATCTATGAGAGAGCTTTGTTTTGACTGGTTGTGGTTCTTGTAACTAAAAATGGACACAAAGTTATGGTTGGTGGAACAACCCACGTCTGTTGGGTGCAACATCGAAGCCTTGAGGTGCAACATCCATTTGAAAATCCAAGATTGCACTGCATGACTTTAGAGAACTCGTTTATGGGGATGAAATAGAAATATAACATGGTGCATCATATTTCAAAATATAGTAAATCGAATTATGACCACGGTCAAACCCCCTTTGTCCAACAAAACAACAAATGAAAAATTGAGCTAAAAAAGCTTTCGTTGTTCCCAAATGTCATTAAGATTGAATTTGTTGGTTACCGAACTAAGATGAGATGGGTGGAACCTGTTACTCCTATAGATCTATGAGAGAGCTTCGTTTTGACTGGTTAAGGTTCTTGTAACTAAAAATGGACACAAAGTTATGGTTGGTGGAACAACCCACGTCTTTTGGGTGCAACATCGAAGTCTTGAGGTGCAACATCCATTTGAAAATCCAAGATTGCACTGTATGACTTTTGAAAACTCATTTATAGGGATGAAATAGAAATATAACATGGTAAATCATATTCCAAAATGTAGTAAATCGAGCCGGGGCTAGTCCACGATCCAAGGGGGCGAGCCAATCAAAAATGTCACCAATTCCAAAATCCAAGTTCTGCGCGCGTTCATGGAAACGGGAGTAACTTCCAATCCGTAAGTCCGTTTTGCCCAAACGAAAGCTCCAACTGAGGCTAAGTCAGAGGGCTACAAGAGTTACAGAGTATAGCTCCGTAATTGATGCTTTCGGGCCCAAAAGAGGTCGTCTAATAGAAGTTTCGGGCTTGTTAATGTTGATGTTGCGATTTCGACCAAATCGCTCTATGATGTTCTCAGTACTTGAGCGTGTTGCTTATTTAGATTTTCCGTATGTGATAGCTTTGACCAAAAAGTGTGTCAAAAGACTGGTTATGTTTCTAGTCACTCAAAATAAAAACAAAGTTATGGTTGGCGGAACGACCTATGTCTGTGGGTGCTACATCGACGTCTTGAGGTGCAACATCAGTTTGAAAATCCAAGATTGCACTGTATGACTTTTGAAAACTCGTTTATGGGGATGAAATAGAAATATAACATGGTGCATCATATTTCAAAATATTGTGAATCGAATTATGAATACGGTCAAACCCCCTTTGTCCAACAAAACAACATATGAAAAATTAAGCTAAAAAAGCTTTCAATGTTCCCAAATGTCATTAAGATTGAATTTCTTGGTTACTGAACGAAGATGAGATGGGTGGAACCTGTTAGTCCTATAGATCTATGAGAGAGATTCGTTTTGACTGGTTGTGGTTCTTGTAACTAAAAATAGACACAAAGTTATGGTTGGTGGAACAACCCACGTCTGTTGGGTGCAACATCGAAGTCTTGAGGGGCAACATCCGTTTGAAAATCCAAGATTGCACTGCATGACTTTTGAAAACTCGTTTATGGGGATGAAATAGAAATATAACATGTTGCATCATTTTCAAAATATAGTAAATCGAATTACGACCACGGTCAAACCCCCTTTGACCAAAAAAACAACATATGAAAAATTGAGCTAAAAAATCTTTCGATGTTCCCAAATGTCATTAAGATTGAATTTCTATGTTACCGAACGAAGATGAGATGGGTGGAACCTGTTAGTCCAATAGATCTATGAGAGAGCTTCGTTTTGACCGATTGTTGTTCTTGTAACTGAAAATAGACACAAAGTTATGGTTTGTGGAACAAACCACGTCTGTTGGGTGCAGCATCGAAGTCTTGAGGTGCAACATCCGTTTGATAATCCAAGAATGCACTGCATGACTTTTGAAAACTCGTTTATGGGGATGAAATAGAAATATAACATGGTGCATCATATTCAAAATATAGTAAATCGAATTATGACCACGGTCAAACCCCCTTTGACCAACAAAACAACATATGAAAAATTGAGCAAAAAAAGCTTTCAATGTTCCCAAATGTCATTAAGATTGAATTTCTTGGTTACCGAACTAAGATTAGATGGGTGGAACCTGTTACTCCTATAGATCTATGAGAGAGCTTCGTTTTAACTGGTTATGGTTCTTGTAACTAAAAATGGACACAAAGTTATGGTTGGTGGAACAACCCACGTCTTTTGGGTGCAACATCGAAGTCTTGAGGAGCAACATCCGTTTGAAAATCCAAGATTGCACTGCATGACTTTTGAAAACTCATTTATAGGGATGAAATAGAAATATAACATGGTAAATCATATTCCAAAATGTAGTAAATTGAGCCGGGGCTAGTCCACGATCCAAGGGGGCGAGCCAATCAAAAATGTCACCAATTCCAAAATCCAAGTTATGCACGCGTTCACGGAAAAGGGAGTAACTTCTAATCCGTAAGTCCGTTTTGCCCAAACGAAAGCTCCACCTGAAGCTAAGTCAGAAGGCTACAAGAGTTAAAGAGTATAGCTCCGTAATTGATGCTTTCGGGCCCAAAAGAGGTCGTCTGATAGGAGTTTTGGGCATGTTTATGTTGATGTTGCGATTTCGACCAAATCGCTCTATGATGTTCTCAGTACTTGAGCGCGTTGCTTATTTAGATTTTCCGTATGTGATAGCTTTGACCAAAAAGTGTGTCAACAGACTGGTTATGTTTCTAGTCACTCAAAATAAAAAGAAAGTTATGGTTGGCGGAACAAACCATGTCTGTTGGGTGCAACATCGACGTCTTGAGCTGCAACATCAGTTTGAATATCCAAGATTGCAATGATTGACTTTTGAAAACTCGTTTATGGGGATGAAATAGAAATAAAACATGGTGCATCATATTTCAAAATATTGTGAATCGAATTATGACTACGGTCAAACCCCCTTTGTCCAACAAAACAACATATGAAAAATTGAGCTAAAAAAGCTTTCGATGTTCCCAAATGTCAGTAAGATTGAATTTCTTGGTTACCGAACGAAGATGAGATGGGTGGAACATGTTCGTCCTATAAATCTATGGGAGAGGTTTGTTTTGACTGGTTATGGTTCTTGTAACTAAAAATGGACACAAAGTTATGGTTGGTGGAACAACCCACGTCTGTTGGGTGCAACATCGAAGTCTTGAGGTGCAACATCCATTTGAAAATCCAAGATTGCACTGCATGACTTTTGAAAACTCGTTTATGGGGATGAAATAGAAATATAACATGGTGCATCATATTCAAAATATAGTAAATCGAATTACGACCACGGTCAAACCCCCTTTGTCCAACAAAACAACATATGAAAAATTGAGCTAAAAAAGCTTTAGATGTTCCCAAATGTCATTAAGATTGAATTTCTTGGTTACCGAACGAAGATGAGATGGGTGGAACCTGTTAGTTCTACAGATCTATGAGAGAGCTTCGTTTTGACTGGTTGTGGTTCTTGTAACTAAAAATAGACACAAAGTTATGGTTGGTGGAACAACCCACGTCTGTTGGGTGCAACATCGAAGTCTTGAGGTGCAACATCCGTTTGAAAATCCAAGATTGCACTGCATGACTCTTGAAAACTCGTTTATGGGGATGAAATAGAAATATAACATGGTGCATCATATTCAAAATATAGTAAATCGAACTATGACCACGGTCAAACCCCCTTTGACCAACAAAACAACATATGAAACATTGAGCTAAAAAAGCTTTCGATGTTCCCAAATGTCATTAAGATTGAATTTCTTGGTTACCGAACTAAGATGAGATGGGTGGAACCTGTTACTCCTATAGACCTATGAGAGAGCTTCGTTTTAACTGGTTATGGTTCTTGTAAATAAAAATGGACACAAAGTTATGGTTGGTGGAACAACCCACGTCTTTTGGGTGCAACATCGAAGTGTTGAGGTGCAACATCCGTTTGAAAATCCAAGATTGCACTGTATGACTTTTGAAAACTCATTTATAGAGATGAAATAGAAATATAACATGGTAAATCATATTCCAAAATGTAGTAAATTGAGCCGGGGCTAGTCCACGATCCAAGGGGGCGAGCCAATCAAAAATGTCGCCAATTCCAAAATCCAAGTTCTGCACGCGTTCACGGAAACGGGAGTAACTTCCAATTTGTAAGTCCGTTTTGCCCAAACGAAAGCTCCACGTGAAGCTAAGTCAGAGGGCTACAAGATTTACAGAGCTTAGCTCCGTAATTGATGATTTCAGGCCCAAAAGAGGTCGTCTAATCGGAGTTTCGGCCATGTTTATGTTGATGTTGCGATTTCGACCAAATCGCTCTATGATGTTCTCAGTGCCTAAGCGCGTTGCTTATTTAGATTTTCCATATGTGATAGCTTTGACCAAAAAGTGTGTCAACAGACTGGTTATGTTTCTAGTCACTCGAAATAAAAACAAAGTTATGGTTGGCGGAACAAACCATGTCTGTTGGGTGCAACATCGACGTCTTGAGCTGCAACATCAGTTTGAATATCCAAGATTGCAATGTTTGACTTTTGAAAACTCGTTTATGGGGATGAAATAGAAATAAAACATGGTGCATCATATTTCAAAATATTGTGAATCGAATTATGATTACAGTCAAACCCCCTTTGTCCAACAAAACAACATATGAAAACTTGAGCTAAAAAAGCTTTCGATGTTCCCAAATGTCAGTGAGATTGAATTTCTTGGTTACCGAACGAAGATGAGATGGGTGGAACCTGTTCGTCCTATAAATCTATGAGAGAGCTTTGTTTTGACTTGTTGTGGTTCTTGTAACTAAAAATGGGCACAAAGTTATGGTTGGTGGAACAACCCACGTCTGTTGGGTGCAACATCGAAGTCTTGAGGTGCAACATCCGTTTGAAAATCCAAGATTGCACTTCATGACTTTTGAGAACTCGTTTATGGGGATGAAATAGAAATATAACATGGTGCATCATATTTCAAAATATAGTAAATCGAATTATGACCACGGTCAAACCCCCTTGGTCCAACAAAACAACAAATGAAAAATTGAGCTAAAAAAGCTTTCGATGTTCCCAAATGTCATTAAAATTGAATTTCTTGGTTACCGAACTACGATGAGATGGGTGGAACCTGTTACTCCTATAGATCTATGAGAGAGCTTCGTTTTGACTGGTTATGGTTCTTGTAACTAAAAATGGACACAAATTTATGGTTGGTGGAACAACCCACGTCTTTTGGGTGCAACATCGAAGTCTTGAGGTGCAACATCCGTTTGAAAATCCAAGATTGCACTGTATGACTTTTGAAAACTCATTTATAGGGATGAAATAGAAATATAACATGGTAAATCATATTCCAAAATGTAGTAAATCGAGCCGGGGCTAGTCCACGATCCAAGGGGGCGAGCCAATCAAAAATGTCACCAATTCCAAATTCCAAGTTTTGCGCGCGTGCACGAAGACGGGAGTAACTTCCAATCCGTAAGTCCGTTTTGCCCAAACGAAAGCTCCAACTGAAGCTAAGTCAGAGGGCTACAAGAGTTGTAGAGTATAGCTCCGTAATTGATGCTTTCGGGCCCAAAAGAGGTCGTCTAATAGGAGTTTCGGGCTTGTTTATGTTGATGTTGCGATTTCGACCAAATCGCTCTATGATGTTCTCAGTACTTGAGCGTGTTGCTTATTTAGATTTTCCGTATGTGATAGCTTTGAACAAAAAGTGTGTCAACAGACTGGTTATGTTTCTAGTCACTCAAAATAAAAACAAAGTTATGGTTGGCGGAACGACCTATGTCTGTGGGTGCTACATCGACGTCTTGAGGTGCAACATCAGTTTGAAAATCCAAGATTGCACTGTATGACTTTTGAAAACTCGTTTATGGGGATGAAATAGAAATATAACATGGTGCATCATATTTCAAAATATTGTGAATCGAATTATGACCACGGTCAAACCCCCTTTGTCCAACAAAACAACATATGAAAAATTAAGCTAAAAAAGCTTTCGATGTTCCCAAATGTCATTAAGACTGAATTTCTTGGTTACCGAACGAAGATGAGATGGGTGGAACCTGTTAGTCCTATAGATCTATGAGAGAGATTCGTTTTGACTGGTTGTGGTTCTTGTAACTAAAAATAGACACAAAGTTATGGTTGGTGGAACAACCCACGTCTGTTGGGTGCAACATCGAAGTCTTGAGGGGCAACATCCGTTTGAAAATCCAAGATTGCACTGCATGACTTTTGAAAACTCGTTTATGGGGATGAAATAGAAATATAACATGTTGCATCATTTTCAAAATATAGTAAATCGAATTACGACCACGGTCAAACCCCCTTTGACCAACAAAACAACATATGAAAAATTGAGCTAAAAAATCTTTCGATGTTCCCAAATGTCATTAAGATTGAATTTCTATGTTACCGAACGAAGATGAGATGGGTGGAACCTGTTAGTCCTATAGATCTATGAGAGAGCTTCATTTTGACCGATTGTTGTTCTTGTAACTGAAAATAGACACAAAGTTATGGTTTGTGGAACAAACCACGTCTGTTGGGTGCAGCATCGAAGTCTTGAGGTGCAACATCCGTTTGATAATCCAAGAATGCACTGCATGACTTTTGAAAACTCGTTTATAGGGATGAAATAGAAATATAACATGGTGCTTCATATTCAAAATATAGTAAATCGAATTATGACCATGGTCAAACCCCCTTTGACCAACAAAACAACATATGAAAAATTGAGCTAAAAAAGCTTTCGATGTTCCCAAATGTCATTAAGATTGAATTTCTTGGTTACCGAACTAAGATTAGATGGGTGGAACCTGTTACTCCTATAGATCTATGAGAGAGCTTCGTTTTAACTGGTTATGATTCTTGTAACTAAAAATGGACACAAAGTTATGGTCGGTGGAACAACCCACGTCTTTTGGGTGCAACATCGAAGTCTTGAGGAGCAACATCCTTTTGAAAATCCAAGATTGCACTGTATGACTTTTGAAAACTCATTTATAGGGATGAAATAGAAATATAACATGGTAAGTCATATTCCAAAATGTAGTAAATTGAGCCGGGGCTAGTCCACGATCCAAGGGGGCGAGCCAATAAAAAATGTCACCAATTCCAAAATCCAAGTTCTGCACGCGTTCACGGAAACGGGAGTAACTTCTAATCCGTAAGTCCGTTTTGTCCAAACGAAAGCTCCACCTGAAGCTAAGTCAGAAGGCTACAAGAGTTAAAGAGTATAGCTCCGTAATTGATGCTTTCGGGCCCAAAAGAGGTCGTCTAATAGGAGTTTTGGGCATGTTTATGTTGATGTTGCGATTTCGACCAAATCGCTCTATGATGTTCTCAGTACTTGAGCGCGTTGCTTATTTAGATTTTCCGTATGTGATAGATTTGACCAAAAAGTGTGTCAACAGACTGGTTATGTTTCTAG
Source organism: Allium sativum (assembly GCA_030737875.1). NCBI lineage: Eukaryota > Viridiplantae > Streptophyta > Magnoliopsida > Asparagales > Amaryllidaceae > Allium > Allium sativum. The sequence continues at coordinate 846,223,820 of CM060921.1, read as the reverse complement.
TCACTCAAAATAAAAACAAAGTTATGGTTGGCGGAACAAACCATGTCTGTTGGGTGCAACATCGACGTCTTGAGCTGCAACATCAGTTTGAATATCCAAGATTGCAATGATTGACTTTTGAAAACTCGTTTATGGGGATGAAATAGAAAAAAAACATGGTGCATCATATTTCAAAATATTGTGAATCGAATTATGACTACGGTCAAACCCCCTTTGTCCAACAAAACAACATATGAAAAATTGAGATAAAAAAGCTTTCGATGTTCCCAAATGTCAGTAAGACTGAATTTCTTGGTTACCGAACGAAGATGAAATGGGTGGAACCTGTTCGTCCTATAAATCTATGAGAGAGCTTTGTTTTGACTGGTTATGGTTCTTGTAACTAAAAACGGACACAAAGTTATGGTTGGTGGAACAACCCACGTCTGTTGGGTGCAACATCGAAGTCTTGAGGTGCAACATCCATTTGAAAATCCAAGATTGCACTGCATGACTTTTGAAAACTCATTTATGGGGATGAAATAGAAATATAACATGGTGCATCATATTCAAAATATAGTAAATCGAATTACGACCACGGTCAAACCCCCTTTGACCAACAAAACAACATATGAAAAATTGAGCTAAAAAAGCTTTCGATGTTCCCAAATGTCATTAAGATTGAATTTCTTGGATACGGAACGAAGATGAGATGGGTGTTACCTGTTAGTCCTATAGATCTATGAGAGAGCTTCGTTTTGACTGGTTGTTGTTCTTGTAACTGAAAATAGACACAAAGTTATGGTTTGTGGAACAACCCACGTCTGTTGGGTGCAACATCGAAGTTTTGAGGTGCAACATCCGTTTGAAAATCCAAGATTGCACTGCATGACTTTTGAAAACTCGTTTATGGGGATGAAATAGAAATATAACATGGTGCATCATATTCAAAATATAGTAAATCGAATTATGACCACGGTCAAACCCCTTTTGACCAACAAATCAACATATGAAAAATTGAGCTAAAAAAGCTTTCGATGTTCCCAAGTGTCATTAAGATTGAATTTCTTGGTTACCGAACGAAGATGAGATGGTTGGAACCTGTTAGTCCTATAGATCTATGAGAGAGCTTTGTTTTGACTGGTTATGGTTCTTGTACCTAAAAATGGACACAAAGTTATGGTCGGTGGAACAACCCACGTCTGTTGCGTGCAACATCGAAGTCTTGAGGTGCAACATCCGTTTGAAAGTCCAAGATTGCACTGTATGACTTTTGAAAACTCATTTATAGGGATGAAATAGAAATATAACATGGTAAATCATATTCCAAAATGTCTGTTGGGTGCAACATCGACGTCTTGAGGTGCAACATCTGTTTGAATATCCAAGATTGCAAAGTTTGACTTATGAAAACTCGTTTATGGGGATGAAATAGAAATAAAACATGGTGCACCATATTTCAAAATATTGTGAATCGAATTATGACTACGGCCAAACCCCCATTGTCCAACAAAACAACATATGTAAAATTGAGCTAAAAAAGCTTTCGATGTTCCCAAATGTCATTAAGATTGAATTTCTTGGTTACCGAACGAAGATGAGATGGGTGGAACCTGTTCGTCCTATAAATCTATTAGAGAGCTTTGTTTTGACTGGTTATGGTTCTTGTAACTAAAAATGGACACAAAGTTATGGTTGGTGGAACAACCCACGTCTGTTGGGTGCAACATCGAAGTCTTGAGGTGCAACATCCGTTTGAAAATCCAAGATTGCACCGCATGACTTTTGAAAACTCGTTTATGGGGATGAAATAGAAATATAACATGGTGCATCATATTTCAAAATATAGTAAATCGAATTATGACCACGGTTAAACCCCCTTTGTCCATCAAAACAACATATGAAAAATTGAGCTAAAAAAGCTTTCGATGTTCCCAAATGTCATTAAGATTGAATTTCTTGGTTACCGAACTAAGTTGAGATGGGTGGAACCTGTTACTCCTATAGATCTATGAGAGAGCTTCGTTTTGACTGGTTATGGTTCTTGTAACTAAAAATGGACACAAAGTTATGGTTGGTGGAACAACCCACGTCTTTTGGGTGCAACATCGAAGTCTTGAGGTGCAACGTCCATTTGAAAATCCAAGATTGCACTGTATGACTTTTGAAAACTCGTTTATGGGGATGAAATAGAAATATAACATGGTAAATCATATCCCAAAATGTAGTAAATAGAGCCGGGGCTAGTCCACGATCCAAGGGGGCGAGCCAATCGAAAATGTCACCAATTCCAAAATCCAAGTTCTGCGCGCGTTCACCGAAACGGGAGTAACTTCCAAACCGTAAGTCCGTTTTGCCCAAACGAAAGCTCCACCTGAAGCTAAGTCAGAGGGCTACAAGAAATACAGAGTATAGCTCCGTAATTGATGCTTTCGAGCACAAAAGAGGTCGTCTAATAGGAGTTTCGGGCATGTTTATGTTGATGTTGCGATTTCGACCAAATCGCTCTATGATGTTCTCAGTACCTGAGCGCGTTGCTTATTTAGATTTTCCGTATGTGATAGCTTTAACCAAAAAGTGTGTCAACAGACTGGTTATGTTTCTAGTCACTCAAAATAAAAACAAAGTTATGGTTGGCGGAACGACCCATGTCTGTGGGTGCAACATCGACGTCTTGAGGTGCAACATCAGTTTGAAAATCCAAGATTGCACTGTATGACTTTTGAAAACTCGTTTATGGGGATGAAATAGAAATATAACATGGTGCATCATATTTCAAAATATTGTGAATCGAATTATGACCACGGTCAAACCCCCTTTGTCCAACAAAACAACATATGAAAAATTGAGCTAAAAAAGCTTTCGATGTTCCCAAATGTCATTAAGATTGAATTTCTTGGTTACCGAACGAAGATGTGATGGGTGGAACCTGTTAGTCCTGTAGATCTATGAGAGAGATTCGTTTTGACTGGTTGTGGTTCTTGTAACTACAAATAGACACAAAGTTATGGTTGGTGGAACAACCCACGTCTGTTGGGTGCAACATCGAAGTCTTGAGGTGCAACATCCGCTTGAAAACCCAAGATTGCACTGCCTGACTTTTGAAAACTCGTTTATGGGGATGAAATAGAAATATAACATGGTGCATCATATTCAAAATATAGTAAATCGAATTACGACCATGGTCAAACCCCCTTTGACCAACAAAACAACATATGAAAAATTGAGCTAAAAAAGCTTTCGATGTTCCCAAATGTCATTAAGATTGAATTTCTTGGTTACCGAACGAAGATGAGATGGGTGGAACCTGTTAGTCCTATAAATCTATGAGAGAGCTTCGTTTTAACTGGTTATGGTTCTTGTAACTAAAAATGGACACAAAGTTATGGTTGGTGGAATAACCCACGTCTTTTGGGTGCAACATCGAAGTATTGAGGTGCAACGTCCATTTGAAAATCCAAGATTGCAATGTATGACTTTTGAAAACTCGTTTATGGGGATGAAATAGAAATATAACATGGTAAATCATATCCCAAAATGTAGTAAATCGAGCCGGAGCTAGTCCACGATCCAAGGGGGCGAGCCAATCAAAAATGTCACCAATTCCAAAATCCAAGTTCTGCGCGCGTTCACGGAAACGGGAGTAACTTCCAAACCGTAAGTCTGTTTTGCCCAAACGAAAGCTCCACCTGAAGCTAAGTCAGAGGGCTACAAGAATTATAGAGTTTAGCTCTGTAATTGATGCTTTCGAGCCCAAAAGAGGTCGTCTAATAAGAGTTTCGGGCATGTTTATGTTGATGTTGCGATTTCGACCAAATCGCTCTATGATGTTCTCAGTACCTGAGCGCGTTGCTTATTTAGATTTTCCGTATGTGATAGCTTTGACCAAAAAGTGTGTCAACAGACTGGTTATGTTTCTAGTCACTCAAAATAAAAAAAAAGTTATGGTTGGCGGAACGACCCATGTCTGTGGGTGCAACATCGACGTCTTGAGGTGCAACATCAGTTTGAAAATCCAAGATTGCACTGTATGACTTTTGAAAACTCGTTTATGGGGATGAAATAGAAATATAACATGGTTCATCATATTTCAAAATATTGTGAATCGAATTATGACCACGGTCAAACCCCCTTTGTCCAACAAAACAACATATGAAAAATTGAGCTAAAAAAGATTTCGATGTTCCCAAATGTCATTAAGATTGAATTTCTTGGTTACCGAACGAAGATGAGATGGGTGGAACCTGTTAGTCCTATAGATCTATGAGAGAGCTTCGTTTTGACTGGTTGTGTTTCTTGTAACTAAAAATAGACACAAAGTTAAGGTTGGTGGAACAACCCACGTCTGTTGGGTGCAACATCGAAGTCTTGAGGTGCCACATCCGTTTGAAAACGCAAGATTGCACTGCCTGACTTTTGAAAACTCGTTTATGGGGATGAAATAGAAACATAACATGGTGCATCATATTCAAAATATAGTAAATCGAATTACGACCACGGTCAAACCCCCTTTGACCAACAAAACAACATATGAAAAATTGAGCTAAAAAAGCTTTCGATGTTCCCAAATGTCATTAAGATAGAATTTCTTGGTTACCGAACGAAGATGAGATGGGTGGAACCTGTTAGTCCTATAGATCTATGAGAGAGCTTCGTTTTGACTGGTTGTTGTTCTTGTAACTGAAAATAGACACATAGTTATGGTTTGTGGAACAAACCACGTCTGTTGGGTGCAACATCAAAGTCTTGAGGTGCAACATCCGTTTGAAAATCCAAGATTGCACTGCATGACTTTTGAAAACTCGTTTATGGGGATGAAATAGAAACATAACATGGTGCATCATATTCAAAATATAGTAAATCGAATTATGACCACGGTCAAACCCCCTTTGACCAACAAAACAACATATGAAAAATTGTGCTAAGAAAGCTTTCGATGTTCCCAAATGTCATTAAGATTGAATTTCTTGGTTACCGAAAGAAGATGAGATGGGTGGAACCTGTTCGTCATATAGATCTATGAGAGAGCTTTGTTTTGACTGGTTATGGTTCTTGTAACTAAAAATGGACACAAAGTTATGGTTGGTGGAACAACCTACGTCTGTTGGGTGCAACATCGAAGTCTTGAGGTGCAACATCCATCTGAAAATCCAAGATTGCACTATATGACTTTTGAAAACTCATTTATAGGGATGTAATAGAAATATAACATGGTAAATCATATTCCAAAATGTCTGTTGGGTGCAACATCAACGTCTTGAGGTGCAACATCAGTTTGAATATCCAAGATTGCAATGTTTGACTTTTGAAAACTCGTTTATGGGGTTGAAATTGAAATAAAGCATGGTGCATCATATTTCAAAATATTGTGAATCGAATTATGACTACGGTCAAACCCCCATTATCCAACAAAACAACATATGAAAAATTGAGCTAAAAAAGCTTTCGATGTTCCCAAATGTCATTAAGATTGAATTTCTTGGTTGCTGAACGAAGATGAGATGGGTGGAACCTGTTAGTCCTATAGATCTATGAGAGAGCTTCGTTTTGACTGGTTGTGGTTCTTGTAACTAAAAATAGACACAAAGTTATGATTGGTGAAACAACCCACGTCTGTTGGGTGCAACATCGAAGTCTTGAGGTGCAACATCCATCTGAAAATCCAAGATTGCACTGTATGACTTTTGAAAACTCATTTATAGGGATGTAATAGAAATATAACATGGTAAATCATATTCCAAAATGTCTGTTGGGTGCAACATCGACGTCTTGAGGTGCAACATCAGTTTGAATATCCAAGATTGCAATGTTTGACTTTTGAAAACTCGTTTATGGGGTTGAAATTGAAATAAAGCATGGTGCATCATATTTCAAAATATTGTGAATCGAATTATGACTACGGTCAAACCCCCATTACCCAACAAAACAACATATGAAAAATTGAGCTAAAAAAGCTTTCGATGTTCCCTAATGTCATTAAGATTGAATTTCTTGGTTACCGAACGAAGATGAGATGGGTGGAACCTGTTAGTCCTATAGATCTATGAGAGAGCTTCGTTTTGACTGGTTGTGGTTCTTTTAACTAAAAATAGACACAAAGTTATGGTTGGTGGAACAACCCACGTCTGTTGGGTGCAACATCCGTTTGAAAACGCAAGATTGCACTGCCTGACTTTTGAAAACTCGTTTATGGGGATGAAATAGAAATATAACATGGTGCATCATATTCAAAATATAGTAAATCGAATTACGACCACGGTCAAACCCCCTTTGACCAACAAAACAACATATGAAAAATTGAGCTAAAAAAGCTTTCGATGTTCCCAAATGTCATTAAGATTGAGTTTCTTGGTTACCGAACGAAGATGAGATGGGTGGAACCTGTTAGTCCTATAGATCTATGAGAGAGCTTCGTTTTGACTGGTTGTTGTTCTTGTAACTGAAAATAGACACATAGTTATGGTTTGTGGAACAAACCATGTCTGTTGGGTGCAACATCGAAGTCTAGAGGTGCAACATCCGTTTGAAAATCCAAGATTGCACTGCATGACTTTTGAAAACTCGTTTATGGGGATGAAATAGAAATATAACATGGTGCATCATATTCAAAATATAGTAAGTCGAATTATGACCACGGTCAAACCCCCTTTGACCAACAAAACAACATATGAAAAATTGAGCTAAAAAAGCTTTCGATGTTCCCAAATGTCATTAAGATTGAATTTCTTGTTTACCGAAAAAAGATGAGATGGGTGGAACCTGTTCGTCCTATAGATCTATGAGAGAGCTTTGTTTTGACTGGTTATGGTTCTTGTAACTAAAAATGGACACAAAGTTATGGGTGGTGGAACAACCCACGTCTGTTGGGGGCAACATCGAAGTCTTGAGGTGCAACATCCATCTGAAAATCCAAGATTGCACTGTATGACTTTTGAAAACTCATTTATAGGGATGTAATTGAAATATAACATGGTAAATCATATTCCAAAATGTCTGTTGGGTGCAACATCGACGTCTTGAGGTGCAACATTAGTTTGAATATCCAAGATTGCAATGTTTGACTTTTGAAAACCCGTTTATGGGGATGAAATTGAAATAAAGCATGGTGCATCATATTTCAAAATATTGTGAATCGAATTATGACTACGGTCAAACCCCCATTATCCAACAAAACAACATATGAAAAATTGAGCTAAAAAAGCTTTCGATGTTCCCAAATGTCATTAAGATTGAATTTCTTGGTTACCGAACGAAGATGAGATGGGTGGAACCTGTTAGTCCTATAGATCTATGAGAGAGCTTCGTTTTGACTGGTTGTGGTTCTTTTAACTAAAAATAGACGCAAAGTTATGGTTGGTGGAACAGCCCACGTCTGTTGGGTGCAACATCGAAGTCTTGAGGTGCAACATCCGTTTGAAAATCCAAGATTGCACTGGATGAATTTTGAAAACTCGTTTATGGGGATGAAATAGAAATATAACATGGTGCATCATATTCAAAATATTGTAAATCGAATTATGACCACGGTCAAACCCCCTTTGACCAACAAAACAACATATGAAAAATTGAGCTAAAAAAGCTTTCGATGTTCCCAAATGTCATTAAGATTGAATTTCTTGGTTACCGAACTAAGATAAGATGGGTGGAACCTGTTACTCCTATAGATCTATGAGAGAGCTTCGTTTTGACTTATTATGGTTCTTGTAACTAAAAATGGACACAAAGTTATGGTTGGTGGAATAACCCACGTCTTTTGGGTGCAACATCGAAGTCTTGAGGTGCAACATCCGTTTGAAAATCCAAGATTGCACTGTATGACTTTTGAAAACTCATTTATAGGGATGAAATAGAAATATAACATGGTAAATCATATTCCAAAATGTAGTAAATCGAGCCGGGGCTAATCCACGATCCAAGGGGGCGAGCCAATCAAAAATGTCACCAATTCCAAAATCCAAGTTCTGCATGCGTTCACGGAAACGGGAGTAACTTCCAATCCGTAACTCCGTTTTGCCCAAACGAAAGCTCCACCTGAAGCTAGGTCAGAGGGCTACAAGAGTTACAGAGCTCAGCTCCATAATTGATGGTTTCAGGCCCAAAATAGGTCGTCTAATAGGAGTTTCGGGCCTGTTTATATTGATGTTGCGATTTCGACCAAATCGCTCTATGATGTTCTCAGTACCTGAGCGCGTTGCTTATTTAGATTTTCCGTATGTGATAGCTTTAACCAAAAAGTGCGTCAACAGACTGGTTATGTTTCTAGTCACTCAAAATAAAAACAAAGTTATGGTTGGCGGAACAAACCATGTCTGTTGGGTGCAACATCGACGTCTTGAGGTGCAACATCAATTTGAATATCCAAGATTGCAATGTTTAACTTTTGAAAACTCGTTTATGGGTATGAAATAGAAATAAAACATGGTGCATCATATTTCAAAATATTGTGAATTGAATTATGACTACGGTCAAACCCCCTTTGTCCAACAAAACAACATATGAAAAATTGAGCTAAAAAAAGCTTTCGATGTTCCCAAATGTCATTAAGATTGAATTTCTTGGTTACCGAACGAAGATGAGATGGGTGGAACATGTTCGTCCTATAGATCTATGAGAGAGCTTTGTTTTGACTAGCTATGGTTCTTGTAACTAAAAATGGACACAAAGTTATGGTTGGTGGAACAACCCACGTCTGTTGGGTGCAACGTCGAAGTCTTGGGGTGAAAAACCCATTTGAAAATCCAAGATTGCAGTACATGACTTTTGAAAAGTCGTTTATGGGAATGAAATAGAAATATAACATGGTGCATCATATTTTAAAATATAGTAAATCGAATTATGACCATGGTCAAACCCCCTTTGTCCAACAAAACAATATATGAAGAATTGAGCTAAAAAAGCTTTCGATGTTCCCAAATGTCATTAAGATTGAATTTCTTGGTTACCGAACGAAGATGAGATGGGTGGAACCTGTCAGTCCTATAGATCTATGAGAGAGCTTCTTATTGACTGGTTGTGGTTCTTGTAACTAAAAATAGACACAAAGTTATGGTTGATGGAACAACCCACGTCTGTTGGGTGCAGCATCGAAGTCTTGAGGTGCAACATCCGTTTGAAAATCCAAGATTGCACTGCATGAATTTTGAAAACTCGTTTATGGGGATGAAATAGAAATATAACATGTTACATCATATTCAAAATATAGTAAATCGAATTATGACCACGGTCAAACCCCCTTTGACCAACAAAACAACATATGAAAAATTGAGCTAAAAAAGCTTTCGATGTTCCCAAATGTCATTAAGATTGAATTTCTTGGTTACCGAACTAAGATGAGATGGGTGGAACCTATTACTCCTATAGATCTATGAGAGAGCTTCGTTTTGACTGGTTATGGTTCTTGTAACTAAAAATGGACACAAAGTTATGGTTGGTGGAATAACCCACGTCTTTTTTTTTTTTTTTGAAAGGCAAATTTAAATCTTTTATTCACACTAATAATTACATTACAACACCATAATACCACAATCCCAAATACAACACTAACATGACATTAACAATGCAGTAAAGAGAAAAAGCATATACAGACTAGTGAAATGCTGAAAAAACTCATTACTGCATGGTATTCCTCATGACAGACGTGCTTCCTAACTCCAGTTAAGAAAACCATGTACTCACCACACCAACTCCCAAAACCTCTCTACCCTTTAAATTAAGAAATCTGAAACTTCCAATTGATGTTGAATAACATACCAACTGCATAGGAGAGCAGAATTAACCAAGAAAGCAGTTACCTCAAGTCAGCGATGGATCGTACATTGGATTGTTTCTTGTATGCCTTCTAGAAGTCTTCAAATTAGAATTTCGAGGCATCACATCTTCTGGCGAATAATCAAATCCATCATCCATATCATCCCAGAATTTACCCTTTAACTTTTGAGGCTTCAAAGAAGAATTTACTTTTGGAAAAGTCAGCCCTGCTCCTTGAACTGGCGGCAGCTTAACATGAGATGGAGGCTTCAATGCTGCATAGGGTGACCTATCCAATGGTGAAGATGCCAAAGAAGATCTAGTTTGAGAAGAAGAAGTAAATGCAGAGGAGCTGACATTAGCAGGAGCAGAGGAACTAAACATTGATGAGCATGACATAGTGGAACTTGAACTAATATTCAGAGCACTAGTAGGAACTGCAGTTACACTAGCAGTAGAAGAATCAATAATTCCTGTATTATTATATTGCAAATCCAAATTATCATCCAAATTTACTTTTGCAAACCCCAATGAGCTAGAACCTGCTTTGTTATCCAAAGATGAAGTAGCTGCGGTACTTGAAAAACTTGAAGAACCTGTAGTATTGGCACCAGAAAAAGAACTTGAAGTAGCTGTATTATTGGCATAAGAAGAGGTTTCTGTAGTTTTATGAGTAGTATTTGAATGAACATTGACTTCATCAAAAAAATTTCCAAACAGAGAATCTTTCATTTGATGGTCATTTTTTCCCCTACCCAACTCATTACTGTCATCAAAATCATCACTCATTATATGATCAGACTTGTCAGTACTAACCTTCTCCTGATTGTTACTAACTTGAACTCCTTTATCAACACCACCAGGATCCTCAATATCAGAAGCCAAGTTTGAGAAAGGATTATCACATTCATAAGCATCTTTTTCCACACCCTCAGTATTTACATTGTTATTCCCATTAGCTTTCCTCCTCCAATAGTGCTTTTTTATATTTACAGTATTCCATTTGAAATGATTAGTATTCCTGTGATATTGCTTATTATGGGTACCAGTATTAACATCAATATTATCATGCCGGTCTCTCTTATCAAACAGATCACCTTGAACCTTGCTTTCCTTTTTATTAAATTCACAATCAAAAGTATTATGTCGAAAGATTTTACAAACTGTACAAAGGTTAGGCTTCCAATCATATGACAATTGTACTGTTGGGCAATTATCTCCAAGGTCAGCAATTGGAATTGAATCAGGAAGTTCATATTCAGGTGAAATTTCAACCAAAGCTTTAGCATATCTGAACCGATTTAATCTTTCAGTAGTATTATCAAAACAAATCAGTCTACCTATGTGACACACCAACCAATTAATACCTATTAAAGTCCATAAAATTGGAGGGATACGATAAAAATGGATCCATACAGGTATTTTCTTAATTTGTGATCGAGCATTTCCATTCATGGGATCCCACTTGGTAATTATAAACATTCTTCCTCGAATGAAAATCGGATCCGAGCTCAGAATCCTTTCCTTATCAATATCATTAGTGAACTTAAAAAAGAAATATTCACCATTAAATTTGATATCTAATCCACCTTGCAATTTCCAATAACGGTTTAGGTAATTCACTACTGCTTGATAATTCAAAGAACCATCTAAGAAAAATCCAATTAAGACATTATCCTAGTAATGCATACCTTCCTGCTTTACAACATCTGGAATGTATATTGGCTTTCCATCCCGAGGAAATTCAAAGTGAATCGGTTTGTAAACCCCAGCATTACGCGGAAGAGCTTTGAAAAGAGATGCATAGTCACGTTTAATAAAGGAAGGAAATGACGCAGACGAAGAGGTATGATTTGAATTCAAATTAAAATGCTTCGAATTGTCATCAACTGTAGATGGATTACCAGATCTAGGAAGATCTCGATTAATATGATCATTTGAAGTATTCATCGAAGAATGATTGCCAGATCTGGGAAGATCTCGGTTAACAGTAGCATTAAAAACAGATGAATTCGCCGAAGATGAATTAGTAAGAGGATTAGCATGAGGAGGTGGAGGATTTGATGGATTAGATTGAGGAGGACGAGATGGAAGAGGAGGGAAGGAGGAATTGTAGGCAGAATAAGTGGAAGAAGAAGATGAATTTGACGCCGCCGCCATTAACGATGGATGTGAAACATTTTTATTCTTGAAATAACCCACATCTTTTGGGTGCAACATCGAAGTCTTGAGGTGCAACATCCGTTTGAAAATCCAAGATTGCACTGTATGACTTTTGAAAACTCATTTATAGGGATGAAATAGAAATGTAACATGGTAAATCATATTCCAAAATGTAGTAAATCGAGCTGGGGCTAGTCCACGATCCAAGGGGGCGAGCCAATCAAAAATGTCACCAATTCCAAAATCCAAGTTCTGCACGCGTTCACGGAAACGGGAGTAACTTCCAATCCGTAACTCCGTTTTTCCCAAACGAAAGCTCCACCTGAAGCTACGTCAGAGGGCTACAAGGGTTACGGGGCTCAGCTCCATAATTGATGGTTTCAGGCCCAAAAGAGGTCGTCTAATAGGAGTTTCGGGCATGTTTATGTTGATGTTGCGATTTCGACCAAATCGCTCTATGATGTTCTCAGTACCTGAGCGCTTTGCTTATTTAGATTTTCCGTACGTGATAGCTTTGACCAAAAAGTGTGTCAACAGACTGGTTATGTTTCTAGTCACTCAAAATAAAAACAAAGTTATGGTTGGCGGAACAAACCATGTCTGTTGGGTGCAACATCGACGTCTTGAGGTGCAACATCAGTTTGAATATCCAAGATTGCAATGTTTGACTTTTGAAAACTCGTTTATGGGGATGAAATAGAAATAAAACATGGTGCATCATATTTCAAAATATTGTGAATCGAATTATGACTATGGTCAAACCCCTTTGTCCAACAAAACAACATATGAAAAATTGAGCTAAAAAAGCTTTCGATGTCCCCAAATGTCATTAAGATTGAATTTCTTGGTTACCGAACGAAGATGAGATGGGTGGAACCTGTTCGTCCTATAGATATATGAGAGAGCTTTATTTTGACTGGTTTTGGTTCTTGTAACTAAAAATGGACACAAAGTTATGGTTGGTGGAGCAACCCACGTCTGTTGGGTGCAACATCGAAGTCTTGAGGTGCAACATCCGTTTGAAAATCCAAGATTGCACTGCATGACTTTTGAAAACTCGTTTATGGGGATGAAATAGAAATATAACATGGTGCATCATATTTCAAAATATAGTAAATCGAATTATGACCCCGGTCAAACCCCCTTTGTCCAACAAAACAACATATGAAAAATTGAGCTAAAAAAGCTTTCGATGTTCCCAAATATCATTAAGATTGAATTTCTTGTTTACCGAACGAAGATGAGATGGGTGGAACCTGTTAGTCCTATAGATCTATGAGAGAGCTTCGTTTTGACTGGTTGTGGTTCTTGTAACTAAAAATAGATACAAAGTTATGGTTGGTGGAACAACCCACGTCTGTTGGGTGCAACATCGAAGTCTTGAGGTGCAACATCCGTTTGAAAATCCAAGATTGCACTTCATGAATTTTGAAAACTCGTTTATGGGGATGAAATAGAAATATAACATGGTGCATCATATTCAAAATATAGTAAATCGAATTATGATCACGGTCAAACCCCCTTTGACCAACAAAACAACATATGAAAAATTGAGCTAAAAAAGCTTTCGATGTTCCCAAATGTCATTAAGATTGAATTTCTTGGTTACCGAACTAGGATGAGAAGGGTGGAACCTGTTACTCCTATAGATCTATGAGAGAGCTTCGTTTTGACCGGTTATGGTTCTTATAACTAAAAATGGACACAAAGTTATGGTTGGTGGAACAACCCACGTCTTTTGGGTGCAACATCGAAGTCTTCAGGTGCAACATCCGTTTGAAAATCCAAGATTGCACTGTATGACTTTTGAAAACTCATTTATAGGGATGAAATAGAAATATAACATGGTAAATCATATTCCAAAATGTAGTAAATCGAGCCGGGGCTAGTCCACGATCCAAGGGGGCGAGCCAATAAAAAATGTCACCAATTCCAAAATCCAAGTTCTGCGCGCGTTCACGGAAACGGGAGTAACTTCCAATCCGTAAGTCCGTTTTTCCCAAACGAAAGCTCCACCTGAAGCTAAGTCAGAGGGCTACAAGAGTTACGGAGCCTAGCTCCGTAATTGTTGCTTTCAGGCCCAAAAGAGGTCGTCTAATAGGTGTTTCGGGCATGTTTATGTTGATGTTGCGATTTCGACCAAATCGCTCTATGATGTTCTCAGTACCTGAGCGTGTTGCTTATTTAGATTTTTCGTATGTGATAGCTTTGACCAAAAAGTGTGTCAACAGACTGGTTATGTTTCTAGTCACTCAAAATAAAAACAAAGTTATGGTTGGCGGAACAAACCATGTCTGTTGGGTGCAACATCGACGTCTTGAGGTGCAACATCAGTTTGAATATCCAAGATTGCAATGTTTGACTTTTGAAAACTCGTTTATGGGGATGAAATAGAAATAAAACATGGTGCATCATATTTCAAAATATTGTGAATCGAATTATGACTATGGTCAAACCCCTTTGTCCAACAAAACAACATATGAAAAATTGAGCTAAAAAAGCTTTCGATGTTCCCAAATGTCATTAAGATTGAATTTCTTGGTTACCGAACGAAGATGAGATGGGTGGAACCTGTTCGTCCTATTGATCTATGAGAGAGCTTTATTTTGACTGGTTTTGGTTCTTGTAACTAAAAATGGACACAAAGTTTTGGTTGGTGGAACAACCCATGTCTGTTGGGTGCAACATCGAAGTCTTGAGGTGCAACATCCGTTTGAAAATCCAAGATTGCACTGCATGACTTTTGAAAACTCGTTTATGGGGATGAAATAGAAATATAACATGGTGCATCATATTTCAAAATATATTAAATCGAATTATGACCACGGTCAAACCCCCTTTGTCCAACAAAACAACATATGAAAAATTGGGCTAATAAAGCTTTCGATGTTCCCAAATATCATTAAGATTGAATTTCTAGTTTACCAAACGAAGATGAGATGGGTGGAACCTGTTAGTCCTATAGATCTTTGAGAGAGCTTCGTTTTGACTGGTTGTGGTTCTTGTAACTAAAAATAGATACAAAGTTATGGTTGGTGGAACAACCCACGTCTGTTGGGTGCAACATCGAAGTCTTGAGGTGCAACATCCGTTTGAAAATCCAAGATTGCACTTCATGAATTTTGAAAACTCGTTTATGGGGATGAAATAGAAATATAACATGGTGCATCATATTCAAAATATAGTAAATCGAATTATGACCACGGTCAAACCCCCTTTGACCAAAAAACAACATATGAAAAATTGAGCTAAAAAAGCTTTCGATGTTCCCAAATGTCATTAAAATTGAATTTCTTGGTTACCGAACTAAGATGAGGTGGGTGGAACCTGTTACTCCTATAGATATATGAGAGCTCGTTTTGACCGGTTATGGTTCTTATAACTAAAAATGGACACAAAGTTATGGTTGGTGGAACAACCCACGTCTTTTGGGTGCAACATCGAAGTCTTGAGGTGCAACATCCGTTTGAAAATCCAAGATTGCACTGTATGACTTTTGAAAACTCATTTATAGGGATGAAAGAGAAATATAACATGGTAAATCATATTCCGAAATGTAGTAAATCGAGCCGGGGCTACTCCACGATCCAAGGGGGCGAGCCAATCAAAAATGTCACCAATTCCAAAATCCAAGTTCTGCGTGCGTTCACGGAAACGGGAGTAACTTCCAATCCGTAAGTCCGTTTTTCCCAAACGAAAGCTCCATAATTGATGCTTTCAGGCCCAAAAGAGGTCGTCTAATAGGAGTTTCGGGCATGTTTATGTTGATGTTGCGATTTCGACCAAATCGCTCTATGATGTTCTCAGTACCTGAGCGCGTTGCTTATTTAGATTTTCCGTATGTGATAGCTTTGACCAAAAAGTGTGTCAACAGACTGGTTATGTTTCTAGTCACTCAAAATAAAAACAAAGTTATGGTTGGCGGAACAAACCATGTCTGTTGGGTGCAACATCGACGTCTTGAGGTGCAACATCAGTTTGAATATCCAAGATTGCAATGTTTGACTTTTGAAAACTCGTTTATGGGGATGAAATAGAAATAAAACATGGTGCATCATATTTCAAAATATTGTGAATCGAATTATGACTACGGTCAAAGCCCCTTTGTCCAACAAAACAACATATGAAAAATTGAGCTAAAAAAGCTTTCGATGTTCCCAAATGTCATTAAGATTGAATTTCTTGGTTACCGAACGAAGATGAGATGGGTGGAACCTGTTCGTCCTATAGATCTATGAGAGAGCTTTGTTTTTACTTATTATGGTTCTTGTAACTAAAAATGGACACAAAGTTATGGTTGGTGGAACAACCCACGTCTGTTGGGTGCAACATCGAAGTCTTGAGGTGCAACATCCGTTTGAAAATCCAAGATTGCACTGCATGACTTTTGAAAACTCGTTTATGACGATGAAATAGAAATATAACACGGTGCATCATATTTCAAAATATAGTAAATCGAATTATGACCACGGTCAAACCCCCTTTGTCCAACAAAACAGCATATGAAAAATTGAGCTAAAAAAGCTTTCGATGTTCCCAAATGTCATTAAGATTGAATTTCTTGGTTACCGAACGAAGATGAGATGGGTGGAACCTGTTAGTCCTATAGATCTATGAGAGAGCTTCGTTTTGACTAGTTGTGGTTCTTGTAACTAAAAATAGACACAAAGTTATGGTTGGTGGAACAACCCACGTCTGTTGGGTGCAACATCGAAGTCTTGAGCTGCAACATCCATTTGAAAATCCAAGATTGCACTGCATGAATTTTGAAAACTCGTTTATGGGGACGAAATAGAAATATAACATGGTGCATCATAGTCAAAATATTGTAAATCGAATTATGACCACGGTCAAACCCCCTTTGACCAACAAAACAACATATGAAAAATTGATCTAAAAAAGCTTTCGATGTTCCCAAATGTCATTAAGATTGAATTTCTTGGTTACTGAACTAAGATGAGATGGGTGGAACCTGTTACTCCAATAGATCTATAAGAGAGCTTCGTTTTGACAAGTTATGGTTCTTGTAACTAAAAATGGACACAAAGTTATGGTTGGTGGAACAACCCACGTCTTTCGGGTGCAACATCGATGTCTTGAGGTGCAACATCCGTTTGAAAATCTAAGATTGCACTGTATGACTTTTGAAAACTCATTTATAGGGATGAAATAGAAATATAACATGGTAAATCATATTCCAAAATGTAGTAAATCGAGCCGGGGCTTGTCCACGATCCAAGGGGGCGAGCCAATCAAAAATGTCACCAATTCCAAAATCAAAGTTCTGCGCGCGTTAACGGAAATAGGAGTAACTTCCAATCCGTAAGTCCGTTTTGCCTAAACGAAAGCTCCACCTGAAGCTAAGTCAGAGGGCTACAAGAATTACGGATCATAGCTCCGTAATTTATGCTTTCAGGCCCAAAAGAGGTCGTCTAATAGGAGTTTCGGGCATGTTTATGTTGATGTTGTGATTTCGAACAAATCACTCTATGATGTTCTCAGTACCTGAGCGCGTTGCTTATTTATATTTTCCATATGTGATAGCTTTGACCAAAAAGTGTGTCAACAGACTGGTTATGTTTCTAGTCACTCAAAATAAAAACAAAGTTATGGTTGGCGGAACAAACCATGTTTGTTGGGTGCAACATCGACGTCTTGAGGTGCAACATCAGTTTGAAAATCCAAGATTGCAATGTTTGACTTTTGAAAACTCGTTTATGGGGATGAAATAGAAATAAAACATGGTGCATCATATTTCAAAATATTGTGAATCGAATTATGACTACGGTCAAACCCCCTTTGTCCAACAAAACAACATATGAAAAACTGAGCTAAAAAAGCTTTCGATATTCCCAAATGTCATTAAGATTGAATTTTTTGGTTACCGAACGAAGATGAGATGGGTGGAACCTGTTCGTCCTATAGTTCTATGAGAGAGCTTTTTTCTGACTGGTTATGGTTCTTGTAACTAAAAATGGACACAAAGTTATGGTTGGTGGAACAACCCACGTCTGTTGGGTGCAACATCGAAGTCTTGAGGTGCAACATCCGTTTGAAAATCCAAGATTGCACTGCATGACTTTTGAAAACTCGTTTATGGGGATGAAATAGAAATATAACATGGTGCATCATATTTCAAAATATAGTAAATCGAATTATGACCACGGTCAACCCCCTTTTGTCCAACAAAACACCATATGAAAAATTGAGCTAAAAAAGCTTTCGATGTTCCCAAATTTCATTAAGATTGAATTTCTTGGTTACCGAACGAAGATGAGATGGGTGGAACCTGTTAGTCCTATAGATCTATGAGAGAGCTTCGTTTTGACTGGTTGTGGTTCTTTTAACTAAAAATAGACACAAAGTTATGGTTGGTGGAAAACCCACGTCTGTTGGGTGCAACATCGAAGTCTTGAGGTGCAACATCCGTTTGAAAATCCAAGATTGCACTGCATGAATTTTGAAAACCCGTTTATAGGGATGAAATAGAAATATAACATGGTGCATCATATTCAAAATATAGTAAATCGAATTATGACCACGGTCAAACCACCTTTGACCAACAAAACAACATATGAAAAGTTGAGCTAAAAAAGCTTTCGATGTTCCCAAATGTCATTAAGATTGAATTTCTTGGTTACCAAACTAAGATGAGATGGGTGGAACCTGTTACTCCTATAGATCTATGAGAGAGCATCGTTTTGACTGGTTATGGTTCTTGTAACTAAAAATGGACACAAAGTTATGGTTGGTTGAACAACCCACGTCTTTTGGATGCAACATCGAAGTCTTGAGGTGCAACATCCGTTTGAAAATCCAAGATTGCACTGTATGACTTTTGAAAACTCATTTATAGGGATGAAATAGAAATATAACATGGTAAATCATATTCCAAAATTTAGTAAATCGAGCCGGGGCTAGTACACTATCCAAGGGTGCGAGCCAATCAAAAATGTCACCAATTCCAAAATCCAAGTTCTGCGCGCGTTCACGGAAACGGGAGTAACTTCCAATCCGTAAGTCCGTTTTGCCCAAACGAAAGCTCCACCTGAAGCTAAGTCAGAGGGCTACAAGAGTTACGGAGATCAGCTCCGTAATTGATGCTTTCAGGCCCAAAAGAGGTCGTCTAATAGGAGTTTCGGGCATGTTTATGTTGATGTTGCGATTTCGACCAAATCGCTCTATGATGTTCTCAGTACTTGAGCGCGTTGCTTATTAAGATTTTCCGTATGAGATAGCTTTGACCAAAAAGTGTGTCAACGGACTGGTTATGTTTCTAGTCACTCAAAATAAAAACAAAGTTATGGTTGGCGGAACAAACCATGTATGTTGGGTGCAACATCGACGTCTTGAGGTGCAACATCAGTTTGAATATCCAAGATTGCAATGTTTGACTTTTGAAAACTCGTTTATGGGGATGAAATAGAAATAAAACATGGTGCATCATATTTCAAAATATTGTGAATCGAATTATGACTACGGTCAAACCCCCTTTGTCCAACAAAACAACATATGAAAAATTGAGCTAAAAAAGCTTTCGATGTTCCCAAATGTCATTAAGATTGAATTTCTTGGTTACCGAACGAAGATGAGATGGGTGGAACCTGTTCGTCCTATAGATCTATGAGAGAGCTTTGTTTTGACTGGTTATGGTTCTTGTAACTAAAAATGGACACAAAGTTATGGTTGGTGGAACAACCCACGTCTGTTGGGTGCAACATCGAAGTCTTGAGGTGCAACATCCTTTTGAAAATCCAAGATTGCACTGCATGACTTTTGAAATCTCGTTTATGGGGATGAAATAGAAATATAACATGGTGCATCATATTTCAAAATATAGTAAATCGAATTATGACCACGGTCAAACCCCCTTTGTCCAACAAAACAACATATGAGAAATTGAGCTAAAAAAGCTTCCGATGTTCCCAAATGTGATTAAGATTGAATTTCTTGGTTACCGAACGAAGATGAGATGGGTGGAACCTGTTAGTCCTATAGATCTATGAGAGAGCTTCGTTTTGACTGGTTGTGGTTCTTGTAACCAAAAATAGACACAAAGTTATGGTTGGTGGAACAACCCACGTCTTTTGGGTGCAACATCGAAGTCTTGAGGTGCAACACCCATTTGAAAATCCAAGATTGCATTGCATGAATTTTGAAAACTCGTTTATGGGGATGAAATAGAAATATAACATTGTGCATCATAGTCAAAATATAGTAAATCGAATTATGACCACGGTCAAACCCTCTTTGACCAACAAAACAACATATGAAAAATTGATCTAAAAAAGCTTTCGATGTTCCCAAATGTCATTAAGATTGAATTTCTTGGTTACCGAACTAAGACGAGATGGGTGGAACCTGTTACTCCTATAGATCTATGGGAGAGGTTCGTTTTGATTAGTTATGGTTCTTGTAACTAAAAATGGGCACAAAGTTATGGTTGGTGGAACAACCCACGTCTTTTGGGAGCAACATCGAAGTCTTGAGGCGCAACATCCATTTGAAAATCCAAGATTGCACTGTATGACTTTTGAAAACTCATTTATAGGGATGAAATAGAAATATAACATGGTAAATCATATTCCAAAATGTAGTAAATCGAGCCGGGGCTTGTCCACGATCCAAGGGGGCGAGCCAATCAAAAATGTCACCAATTCCAAAATCAAAGTTCTGCGCGCGTTCACGAAAACGGGAGTAACTTCCAATCCGTAAGTCCGTTTTGCCCAAACGAAAGCTCCACCTGAAGCTAAGTCAGAGGGCTATAAGAATTACGGATCTCAGCTCCGTAATTGATGCTTTCAGGCCCAAAAGAGGTCGTCTAATAGGAGTTTCGGGCATGTTTATGTTGATGTTGCGATTTCGACCAAATCGCTCTATGATGTTCTCAGTACCTGAGCGCGTTGCTTATTTAGATTTTCCGTATGTGGTAGCTTTGACCAAAAAGTGTGTCAACAGACTGGTTATGTTTCTAGTCAATCAAAATAAAAACAAAGTTATGGTTGGCGGAACAAACCATGTCTGTTGGCTGCAACATCGACGTCTTGAGGTGTAACATCAGTTTGAAAATCCAAAATTGCAATGTTTGACTTTTGAAAACTCGTTTATGGGGATGAAATAGAAATAAAACATGGTGCATCATATTTCAAAATATTGTGAATCGAATTATGACTATGGTCAAACCCCCTTTGTCCAACAAAACAACATATGAAAAATTGAGCTAAAAAAGCTTTCGATGTTCCCAAATGTCATTAAGATTGAATTTCTTGGTTACCGAACGAAGATGAGATTGGTGGAACCTATTCGTCCTATAGATCTATGAGAGAGCTTTGTTTTGACTGGTTATGGTTCTTGTAACTAAAAATGGACACAAAGTTATGGTTGGTGGAACAACCCACGTCTGTTGGGTGCAACATCGAAGTCTTGAGGTGCAACATCCGTTTGAAAATTCAAGATTGCACTGCATGACTTTTGAAAACTCGTTTATGGGGATGAAATAGAAATATAACATGGTGCATCATATTTCAAAATATAGTAAATCGAATTATGACCACGGTCAAACCCCCTTTTTCCAACAAAACAACATATGAAAAATTGAGCTAAAAAAGCTTTCTATGTTCCCTAATGTCATTAAGATTGAATTTCTTAGTTACCGAACGAAGATGAGATGGGTCGAACCTGTTAGTCCTATAGATCTATGAGAGAGCTTCGTTTTGACTGGTTGTGGTTCTTGTAACTAAAAATAGACACAAAGTTATGGTTGGTGGAACAACCCACGTCTGTTGGGTGCAACATCGAAGACTTGAGGTGCAACATCCGTTTGAAAATCCAAGATTGCACTGCTGGAATTTTGAAAACTCGTTTATGGGGATGAAATAGAAATATAACATGGTGCATCATATTCAAAATATAGTAAATCGAATTATGACCACGGTCAAACCCCCTTTGACCAACAAAACAACATATGAAAAATTGAGCTAAAAAAGCTTTCGATGTTCCAAAATGTCATTAAGATTGAATTTCTTGGTTACCGAACTAAGATGAGATGGGTGGAACCTGTTACTCCTATAGATCTATGAGAGAGCTTCGTTTTGACTGGTTATGGTTCTTGTAACTAAAAATGGACACAAAGTTATGGTTGGTGGAACAACCCACGTCTTTTGGGCGCAATATCGAAGTCTTGAGGTGCAACATCCGTTTGAAAATCAAAGATTGCACTGTATGACTTTTGAAAACTCATTTATAGGGATGAAATAGAAATATAACATGGTAAATCATATTCCAAAATGTGGTAAATGGAGCCGGGGCTAGTCCACGATCCAAGGGGGCGAGCCAATCAAAAATGTCACTAATTCCAAAATCCAAGTTCTGCGCGCGTTCACGGAAACGGGAGTAACTTCCAATCCGTAAGTCCGTTTTGCCCAAACGAAAGCTCCACCTGAAGCTAAGTCAGAGGGCTACAAAAATAACGGATCTTAGCTCCGTAATTGATGCTTTCAGGCCCAAAAGAGGTTGTCTAATAGGAGTTTCGGGTATGTTTATATTGATGTTGTGAGTTCGACCAAATCGCTCTATGATGTTCTCAGTACCTGAGCGCGTTGCTTATTTAGATTTTCCGTATGTGATAGCTTTGACCAAAAAGTGTGTCAACAGACTGGTTATGTTTCTAGTCACCCAAAATAAAAACAAAGTTATGGTTGGCAGAACAAACCATGTCTGTTGGGTGCAACATCGACGTCTTGAGGTGCAACATCAGTTTGAAAATCCAAGATTGCAATGCTTGACTTTTGAAAACTCATTTATGGGGATGAAATAGAAATAAAACATGGTGCATCATATTTCAAAATATTGTGAATCGAATTATGACTACGGTCAAACCCCCTTGTCCAACAAAACAACATATGAAAAATTGAGCTAAAAAAGCTTTCGATGTTCCCAAATGTCATTAAGACTGAATTTCTTGGTTACCGAAGGAAGATAAGATGGGTGGAACCTGTTCGTCCTATAGATCTATGAGAGAGCTTTGTTTTGACTGGTTATGGTTCTTGTAACTAAAAATGGACACAAAGTTATGGTTGGTGGAACAACCCACGTCTGTTGGGTGCAACATCGAAGTCTTGAGGTGCAACATCCGTTTGAAAATCTAAGATTGCACTGCATGACTTTTGAAAACTCGTTTATGGAGATGAAATAGAAATACAACATGGTGCATCATATTTCAAAATATAGTAAATCGAATTATGACCACGGTCAAACCCCCTTTGTCCAACAAAACAACATATGAAAAATTGAGCTAAAAAAGCTTTCGATGTTCCCAAATGTCATTAAGATTGAATTTCTTGGTTACCGAACGAAGATGAGATGGGTGGAACCTGTTAGTCCTATAGATCTATGAGAGAGCTTCGTTTTGACCGGTTGTGGTTCTTGTAACTAAAAATAGACACAAAGTTATGGTTGGTGGAACAACCCACGTCCGTTGGGTGCAACATCGAAGACTTGAGGTGCTACATCCGTTTGAAAATCCAAGATTGCACTACATGAATTTTGAAAACTCGTTTATGGGGATGAAATAGAAATATAACATGGTGCATCATATTCAAAATATAGTAAATCGAATTATGACCACGGTCAAACCCCCTTTGACCAACAAAACAACATATGAAAAATTGAGCTAAAAAAGCTTTTGATGTTCCCAAATGTCATTAAGATTGAATTTCTTGGTTACCGAACTAAGATGAGATGGGTGGAACCTGTTACTCCTATATATCAATGAGAGAGCTTCGTTTTGACTGGTTATGGTTCTTGTAACTAAAAATGGACACAAAGTTATGGTTGGTGGAACAAGCCACGTCTTTTGGGCGCAACATCGAAGTCTTGAGGTGCAACATCCGTTTGAAAATCCAAGATTGCACTGTATGACTTTTGAAAACTCATTTATAGGGATGAAATAGAAATATAACATGGTAAATCATATTCCAAAATGTAGTAAATCGAGCCGGGGCTAGTCCACGATCCAAGGGGGCGAGCCAATCAAAAATGTCACTAATTCCAAAATCCAAGTTCTGCGCGCATTCACGGAAACGGGAGTAACTTCCAATCCGTAAGTCCATTTTGCCCAAACGAAAGCTCCACCTGAAGCTAAGTCAGAGGGCTACAAGAATTACGGTGCTCAGCTCCGTAATTGATGCTTTAAGGCCCAAAAGAGGTCGTCTAATAGGAGTTTCGGGCATGTTTATGTTGATGTTGTGATTTCGACCAAATCGCTCTATGATGTTCTCAGTACCTGAGCGTGTTGCTTATTTAGATTTTCCATATGTGATAGCTTTGACCAAAAAGTGTGTCAACAGACTGGTTATGTTTCTAGTCACTCAAAATAAAAACAAAGTTATGGTTGGCGGAACAAACCATGTCTGTTGGGTGCAACGTCGACGTCTTGAGGTGCTACATCAGTTTGTAAATCCAAGATTGCAATGTTTGACTTTTGAAAACTCGTTTATGGGGATGAAATAGAAATAAAACATGGTGCATCATATTTCAAAATATTGTGAATCGAATTATGACTACGGTCAAACCCCCTTTTTCCAACAAAACAACATATGAAAAATTAAGCTAAAAAAGCTTTCGATGTTCCCAAATGTCATTAAGATTGAATTTCTTGGTTACCGAACGAAGATGAGATGGGTGGAACCTGTTCGTCCTATAGATCTATGAGAGAGCTTTGTTTTGACTGGTTATGGTTCTTGTAACTAAAAATGGACACAAAGTTATGGTTGGTGGAACAACCCACGTCTGTTGGGTGCAACATCGAAGTCTTGAGGTGCAACATCCGTTTCAAAATCCAAGATTGCACTGCATGACTTTTGAAAACTCGTTTATCGGGATGAAATAGAAATATAACATGGTTCATCTTATTTCAAAATATAGTAAATCGAATTATGACCAAGGTCAAACCCCCTTTGTCCAACAAAACAACATATGAAAAATTGAGCTAAAAAAGCTTTCGATGTTCCCAAATGTCATTAAGATTGAATTTCTTGGTTACCGAACGAAGATGAGATATGAAACACCCCACCTCCGTTAGGGTCACTCTCAAAGGGAATGCCCTAATTTTGGTGGAGGTTTATAAGTACAAGTCACAGATATACAAGACAGATATAAGAACACATATTTGTAAACAGCGGAAAATCAACAAACTTTTATTTCATAAAAGCAAATACGTGTTACAACAACAACACCATAATAGTCTTACATTTTTTCCAAAACATAACATAACACTTTCATAATCTGTCTTGATTACATTGTTTAAAGAAGCATAAATAAAACATAGATAAACTGCAAAAGCCCCCATAGAGTTTGTCCAAAGCCATAGTTCAAAGCGAAAAAGTCCAAGCAATACATTTCTCTTCTTCAAGCTGGATGTTAAGGTTGGTCAACCTGCTGTGTTCCCTCCTTGAGGACCTGGGGGGGGGGGGGAAACGGAAGAAAAGAAGACGAAAGAAAAGTAGAGTCAGACATAAAGCCTGAGTAAGTCTAGTACTATTTTGTCTATGAATAAAGAACTGGGTGTGATAAGTATAAACAAGAAGTGGGCAAGCACTATAAACTTGGTTAAGTTGTCTAGGGTCGAATAGACCATCGTACCCCATGTTAATCTCTGAACCCATATAAACTAGTTTCCAATTTGCACCCCATAATCAGGGTGATGTGATCCATTCTATGATGATCGGCTCCTACTCGCATAGTTACATGTGTCTTACGGCCCCCGATGTTGTAGTTACCTATGCTGGTCCCACCATGGGGTGTATCAAGTCCCATGGCGGCGGCCCGACACAACCTTAGAATGCACAGGTATGCTACTGGTGCCCAGTGCCTTATTTTTCTGCGCCGGAGTGTGTGCACGCCCGCACTCCGTTAGAACCTACACTGCTACACCACCGCCGTCGATTTGACCTCTTACAATCAGCCCAGTAATCGTGCCCCACCCTGCCTAGTTTCAGGGTATCCTGATACACCTTTTAGGGTTACTGCTGAAAAGGGTCCCCGTTACTAGGTTTTCTATCTCTAGACAACATGCTAAGTTGGTTAAGTGTTTTCTAACCTAACCCCCACCAGTCCGTTTAGTTTAGCATGTTCCATTTTGATTAAGTCTTTAGTTTACTTAATCCTAACAATCCTGACTCAGCCTTAATTGTCTTATTAAGGCCCTGAACTCTCACATTAGACAGGTATTGTTGTGGCTGCCTGTTGCCGGTTGGTTCCGGGCAGTCTTACGCCACAACTCAGTCTAACCTCGGGTCCTTATTGGGCTCCATGTTTAACCTCCCACATTGGATAGGTATTGTTGTGACTACTGGACAGCCGGGCGGTTCCGGGCAGGTTTACATCACAACTCAATCCAACCTCGGGTTAAACACATCGTATTTTCTACATTTACATATCTTGTCATTCTTCTTTATTTATATGTAAATATTTGCGGCCCATTATTAAGTTAATGGTGTTAAGGTTACACCAATCATGGGCCCAACCCATACTTGAATTTGGGCCCTTCTATTTTATATTTCCATTCATTAGTAATTTTAACCCAACGTTATTTTCCCCCGTTTTACGCGTCCGTTTATTATATATATATTGGGCTTAGCCTTTTAAAGCCCAATTTTAGCCAAGAGAAAGGGGAGGCTTATGGCGTGATTACATACACAAAAAGGGGAAGGTGAGCGTATGAACTTGCAATATGACGTTGGGAATACAAAATAGAAACTGGTGTACTTGCATAGTAGTGACATATACTTTGGTCATAAAACATAGGTGACATGAATCAAAGCATGTGAACTTGTAATTGAGATATCATTATTGACACATGAACCTATATTTTTATTTAGGCATAATGTCAAACATAAGCATGGCATAAATATTTCTAGCATAAGCATAGCATAATGTCAAACATAAGCATGGCATAAATACTTCTAGCATAAACATGGCATAATGTCAAACATAAGCATGGCATAAGTATAGTTAAATTTTTTCATGGCATAAATATTTCTAACATGAAATCATGATTCTTACTTTAGTCATGTAAACTTACAAAATGGACTTTTTGAACCTAACCCAGCCATGTACCACATATGTCATCATATAATTCTTGTAAACAAGATAGACCTAATCATGGTTTTCAATTATGCCAAATATCATTCATAGCCTAGCCATATTCATAAATTTGCAAATAGGTTTTCTAGTAAAAAAGCATGGCTTAATACATAATGCAAAATTCTCAACATAATTTCATATGGATAATAACCAAACTTGTTCCAATTACTTACAAAATGATTTATGCACAAAAATATACATCATGGTGGCATAGAAGCAAACCCCAAACTTGCATGAATTTAAATCAACTACGTACATGTAGCTTCAACATGGATTACATAATTTGCGAAATATTCCAAACGTATACTTGCATAGAACTACCGCATGTAGTTCTTTATAATGAATAACATAATTCATAAATATCTAAACGTATATAATATTTCAAATTGATAAGAACGCACAAATATGAATTACTTTATTGCCACAATTCAAGCATACAAACCAACACAATTGTTTATCCATACCAAAGTAATACTCTACTTACAATGGTGTGATGAATTCTCTAATTTAGGGATTGAAGACGCAAATTCCTTTGTTGAATTGATTTGTTTCGGTTGCTTTAAGCTTTAGAATCTTCCTCCTAATCCTCTCTCCAATTTGGTGGCTACTCCTAGTCGTTCCTCAGCAACATGGCGGCTATGTTCTTATTTTTGAATGAATAGATTAGGGTTTAGTCTAGGGTTGTTTATATAGAGGTTAGGAACTGATTAGGACCATTGATGTTGCTTGGATTGATCGTAGCCATTCATTTGATAGAGAGACCAATTAAAACATGCCACCTATCCCTAGTGACAAAGCAGACCACAGAAAATCGACCACATAGAGAATAGGCCAGCCGGGTTAGACTGGGCTCGACCTGGGTCTGGACCAGGTCGACACCCCTGTCGACAGCCCTGTCGACAGGCCTGTCGACCTGGTTAGACCAGGTCGACAGCCCAGTCGACTTGGTGGGTCAGGCGGGTGTTTTTCCGCCCTGGCCCATTGGGCCCCATTTTTAATTATTTTATTCTGTTTGAATTTTAAATTTAATTCAAAAACTTTCGAAGGCCATATCTTCTTCATACGGACTCCGTTTTTCGAAAACTCGGACTCTATTTCGCGTATTTTTCCGAGACGAACGCAACGGCGTATCCCGTTTCCCTTAGTTCTTTGATTTCAGATTAATTATACTTTAATTTGTTAATTTCACAGTTATAGAATTCGCGGGGTGTTACATTCTCCCCCACTTAAAAGGATTTCGTCCCCGAAATCTTTAAGTTAGGAGGAATGTATATCCTAACATCCAATCATCCATCTACTCATCCATCAAACACGAGCATCCATTGTCCTTAAAAGACTTCTAATGCTTCATGATCATATGCGAAGTGTGTGTGTACATGAACTTATCTAATGCAAAATCAGGCGGTCTACTGATTCAGTTGACCTCCTTAATGCGGATTATGTAAGTGCCATGAATCCATTATGTATGCAAATTTTCCTATTCATGATTCTACATGAGTGCACAATCATTCATACAAATGCAACATCCACATGACCACACATTAGAGTTCAACCATATACGAATGCAAACATATATGCATATGCAATATGAAGTGACTGAGCCGATCTAAAACCTAGATTGTGTGTGTATATGCAACCACGAGCAACCACTAGCAATCACTTGCAACCACTTGCAACCATCATCCATAACATGTTTCAACTACATGTTTTCATCCAAAAAGATTCTACCTAAAGGATAAGGTCGAGGAAATATACCTAAAAAGATAGATAAAAGCGCAACTTAAGGAAAATGAAAGATCAAGGATGTACCCTCGAACAGAAAAGGGTAGGATGTACGGATTTTAGCTTCAGTTTCCCAAGTCGCGTCTCCCTCGGCGTCGCTCCACTGAACTTTGACGAGCTTGACTTCGCGGTTGCGTAGCTTCTTCACTTCTATTCCTAAGATGCGGGTTGGAACTTTTCTTATGGTCGCTTCGCATTCCACTTCGGCCTCTTCGAGTATATTTGGCTTCAGCAGACTCATGCAGACATTTTCGGAGATGTGAAACGTGAAAAACGTTGTGGACTCCAGCCAACTTCTCGGGTAGCTCTAATCTATAGGCCATTTTCCCAATCTTCTCGATGATAGGGAATGGACCTACGAACCTTGGTGCTAGCTTTCCTGTGGTTCCAAAACGAACAACGTTTCTTAGTGGTGATACCTTGAGAAAAACTCTGTCTCCAACCTCAAATTCAAGGTCGGTCCTTCTCTTGTCGGCATAGGACTTCTGTCTGTCTTGGGCCGTCTTCATCCTTCTTCGTATTAAGTCTACTTTCTCTGAAGTCTCTCGGATCATGTCTGGTCCAAGTATGAGCTTATCAGTAGACTCCCACCAACAAGTGGGCGATCGGCACGGTCATCCATATAAAGCTTCGAAGGGCGCCATTCCGATGGTTGCTTGATAGCTGTTGTTGTAGGCAAATTCCACCAAAGGAAGGTGGTCTTCCCATGTCCCTCCGAAGTCAAGGACGCATAGTCTTAGAAGGTCTTCCAAAACTCTGTTCACTCTCTCTGTTTGGCCGTCGGTTTGGGGATGATAGGCTGTGCTCAAGCATAACTGCGTTCCTACTGCTTCTTGCAGACTCCGCCAAAACTCACTGGTGAAGATGGGGTCTCGGTCACTAACAATGCTAGATGGTATTCCATGGAGTCGAACGATTTCCTTAAGGTAAAGTGATGCTAGGGATGAGGCAGTCCTTTTACTTTTGACAGGTAAAAAGTGGGCGCTTTTAGTAAGCCTATCCACTATTACCCAAATGCTAGTGTTGCCTCTCCTAGACCTAGGCAGCCCATCGATGAAGTCCATTGAGATGCTATCCCACTTCCACTACGGGACCTCCAGAGGATGTAGTAGTCCGCCAGGCTTTTTCTGTTCCGCTTTAACCTGTTGGCATACCATACACTTAGAAACGAACTCTGCCACGTCCTTTTTCATGCCGTTCCAGAAGAAAGTCCTTTTTATGTCTTTGTACATTTTATCTCCGCCTGGGTGTATCGTCATCTTGGAGTGATGTGCTTCCTCGAGAACCTTCTTTACTAAATCTTTTGTCTGTGGGACGCATAGTCTTCCGTCTCGCCTTAGCAAACCCTTATCGTCGATGGAGTATCTGTTGAGGTGACTTGAAGTCTCACCCCTAATTAGCCTATCAATTATTTCCACAAGCTGAGGGTCTTCGCGTTGTGCTGTCCCTACCGAATCCACTAAAGTTGGGCGCACTTCGAGAGATGCTAGCAAGCCTGGTACGAAATCGGAGGAAGGCCTAAAGTCGAAGCTGGCTATAAACTCTAGGCTTTGTCTTTCAACAAACAACGGGCTTAGGGTCAATTTCTTTCGGCTCAACGCGTCTGCCACTACGTTGCCTTTGCCCGGAGTGTAGGAGATTTCGAAATCGTACGAGGCAAGAAACTCCATCCATCTTTGTTGCCTCAAGTTAAGATCCTTCTGCGAGAAAAGATATTTCAACGATTTATGGTCAGTGTAAAGTTCGAACTTCTCACCTAGGAGATAATGTCGCCAAGACTTGAGTGCAAAGACGATGGCGGCTAACTCAAGATCGTGGGTTGGGTAGTTCTTTTCGTGCACTTTCAATTGCCTCCCGCCATAAGCTACTACCCTTCCTTCTTGCATTAAGATGGCGCCTAGCCCTGTCCCACATGGATCCGTATAAACAGTGAACATCTTGCTCCCATCTGGCAGCGTCAAAACTGGGGCTGTTGTGAGAGCCCTTTTTAGTCGTTGGAAAGCAAACTCGCAATCCAAGTTCCAATTGAACGCTAGGTTCTTCTTAGTTAATTTCGTGAGCGGAGCTGAGATTTTCGCAAAATCCCTTTTGAACTTTCGATAGAAACCTGCTAGTCCTAGGAAGCTTCGGACCTCTGTTGCATTCCTTGGTGTCTTCCAATCTTGTACCGCCACTACCTTCGCAGGGTCCACTGCTAACCCTTGTTTGGATACTATGTGCCCAAGGAACCTCACTTCTTCTCTCCAAAAGTGGCATTTGGAGAATTTGGCTTTTAGTTGATGGACTCGCAAAGTTTCCATGATTGCCCTTAAGTGTTGAGCATGTTCCTCTTCACTCTTTGAGAAGATAAGGATATCATCTACGAAGACCACTACGAATTTGTTGAGGAAATCTCTAAATACCCTACTCATCAGGTCCACGAAGTAAGCAGGTGCATTTGTCAAGCCGAAAGGCATGACAAGCCATTCAAAGAAACCGTCTGGGGTTCTGAACGCCGTTTTATCGATGCTATCTTCAGCCACCCTTAGCTGATGAAAACCGGTTGCTAAATCGAGTTGGGAGAAAACAGACGCTCCTACAAGCTGGTCAAACAAATCGTCAATTCTAGGGAGAGGGTGCTATTCTTTTTCGTTAGCTTGTTAAGCTCCCTATAGTCAACACATAGACGGAGTGAACCATCCGCCTTTGTAGCGAACACCACTGGAGCGCCCCATTCTGAAATGCTCCTCCTAATGAACCTCTTCTCTAGAAGCTCTTTAATCTGTTTACTTAGCTCTTTCCTTTCTCGTGGAGCCATATGTCTAACGGGCAACGCAACGGGCTTTGCATTATCTACAAGATATATGCGGAAGTCTATTTCCCGCTTCGGAGGCAAGCCCTTCACCTCTTCAAAGACATCCGGATATTCCCGGACCACTCTAACTGATTGCAAATTTTCAACAGAGGCATCTAGCGATTCAAGATAACTAAGCATAACCGCATACGAGGGATTACAAGAAATTTCCAAAGTATTACCGAGCTGGGTTAGGAGCCTAACAACCCTTTTCTCACAATCAAGGATGGCCCCATTACTGGATAGCCAATCCATACCCAAAATCAAACCATAACCCGAAAAGCCCAAAACAAAGGCACTACATTGAAACTCTACGCTTAGAATAGAAATTTTCAATCCCACACAGATCATAGACAAATGAGCTGGGCCCCCAATTGGGTTTGAAACAATTAAGGGGTCCTCTACCATACTAGTTTTTAGGTGCAGAGATTCTACTAGAGCAGACGAGATAAAGGAGTGTGATGCGCCAGAATCAAATAAAGTGCGAACGGGGTGATCATAAAGATAAACTACGCTTTCTACAGAAGTATTTATACCTCGTTGTTGCAGAGGTGGCGCTTCCAGCACATGAACCTGTGCCCCTGGGGTGGATCCAGCCCTCTGCCCCTGTCCTCGTTTCTTT
This sequence comes from Allium sativum, assembly GCA_030737875.1. Taxonomy (NCBI): domain Eukaryota; kingdom Viridiplantae; phylum Streptophyta; class Magnoliopsida; order Asparagales; family Amaryllidaceae; genus Allium; species Allium sativum. The sequence continues at coordinate 846,191,550 of CM060921.1, read as the reverse complement.
GGGCAGTCCTTAGCCCTATGGCCTGTCTCACCGCAAGAAAAGCACCCACCATTTTCCTTGGCCTTCTTTTTCCGGCAGTCCTTTACTAAGTGCCCCACTTTGCCACAGAAATTGCACTTCCTCTTCTCTTTGTTGCCTTTCCCGCCCTTCTTAAAGTCTGTCTTCTTGGGCTGCAAACCCTCTTTCTTCCCTTGAGAGCTTTCTGCCTTTGTCTCCTTCTTGCCCTTATCCTCTTCATTCAGCAATGCCATTTGCACCAATCTTTCATACGTGGCTCCCATGGGTATATGGGTCATGGCCAAACTGTGTAATGGCTCATTCAACCCTTTGACGAAACGGAGAGCCTTCTTGTGCGGGGTGTTGACTAGGTCAAGCCCAAACCTAGCCAGCTCATCGAATTGATTCACATATTCTCTGACAGTCTTGTCCCCTTGCTTTAGAAATAAGAATTTTTCCAACTGCAAACTTCTTTCCGCATCTGAGAGAAATTTAGTCTCAAACCTCGCCCTAAAGTCCTCCCATGTCTCCACTGGTCTTTCAGCATTAGTGACTTCCCACCAGTAGGAAGCCTCGCCCTTTAATAGCCACACTGCCAATTGTACTTTTTGTCTATCCTCTACCTCAAAGATGATGAATAGGTCCTCCGTCTCTTTCAGCCAATTTCTAGCTGCCACGAAGGACTCGGTTCCACGGAAATCCCTTCCTCCCATAGCTTTAAAATCTTTACATATCTTAGCAAACGCGTTTCCCCGTGGAGGAGGTGGAGGAAAAGGTGCCGCTGCAGCTGGATGATTTCCTTCCGTTGGAGGAGGAGGAATGGTAGGACCTGGCTGAGTGGCCCTTGCTTCTAAGAACCGTCTAAACCAACCAGGTATTGGCACCCCTTCCGGCAAGTTAAGTTCTTGGGACATGCTGAAACAAAAAGGATAGATTCAAAACGAAGGATAAGAGATAATACCTATGGCTTTGGGGAGTGGACTTTGCCTTTTTAAAATAAAATAACATTTTTCTTTTAAAAATGCTTCTTTAAATTTCCTTTTTTGAAAATAATTTTTCAAAACTTTTTATCTTATCTGGTAAACCGATGCTCTGATACCAAGTGAAACACCCCACCTCCGTTAGGGTCACTCTCAAAGGGAATGCCCTAATTTTGGTGGAGGTTTATAAGTACAAGTCACGGATATACAAGACAGATATAAGAACACATATTTGTAAACAGCGGAAAATCAACAAACTTTTATTTCATAAAAGCAAATACGTGTTACAACAACAACACCATAATAGTCTTACATTTTTTCCAAAACATAACATAACACTTTCATAATCTGTCTTGATTACATTGTTTAAAGAAGCATAAATAAAACATAGATAAACTGCAAAAGCCCCCATAGAGTTTGTCCAAAGCCATAGTTCAAAGCGAAAAAGTCCAAGCAATACATTTCTCTTCTTCAAGCTGGATGTTAAGGTTGGTCAAGCTGCTGTGTTCCCTCCCTGAGGACCTGGGGGGGGGGGGAAACGGAAGAAAAGAAGACGAAAGAAAAGTAGAGTCAGACATAAAGCCTGAGTAAGTCTAGTACTATTTTGTCTATGAATAAAGAACTGGGTGTGATAAGTATAAACAAGAAGTGGGCAAGCACTATAAACTTGGTTAAGTTGTCTAGGGTCGAATAGACCATCGTACCCCATGTTAATCTCTGAACCCATATAAACTAGTTTCCAATTTGCACCCCATAATCAGGGTGATGTGATCCATTCTATGATGATCGACTCCTATTCGCATAGTTACATGTGTCTTACGGCCCCCGATGTTGTAGTTACCTATGCTGGTCCCACCATGGGGTGTATCAAGTCCCATGGCGGCGGCCCGACACAACCTTAGAATGCACAGGTATGCTACTGGTGCCCAGTGCCTTATTTTTCTGCGCCGGAGTGTGTGCACGCCCGCACTCCGTTAGAACCTACACTACTACACCACCGCCGTCGATTTGACCTCTTACAATTAGCCCAGTAATCGTGCCCCACCCTGCCTAGTTTCAGGGTATCCTGATACACCTTTTAGGGTTACTACTGAAAAGGGTCCCCGTTACTAGGTTTTCTATCTCTAGACAACATGCTAAGTTGGTTAAGTGTTTTCTAACCTAACCCCCACCAGTCCGTTTAGTTTAGCATGTTCCATTTTGATTAAGTCTTTAGTTTACTTAATCCTAACAATCCTGACTCAGCCTTAATTGTCTTATTAAGGCCCTGACCTCTCACATTAGACAGGTATTGTTGTGGCTGCCTGTTGCCGGTTGGTTCCGGGCAGTCTTACGCCACAACTCAGTCTAACCTCGGGTCCTTATTGGGCTCCATGTTTAACCTCCCACATTGGATAGGTATTGTTGTGACTACTGGACAGCCGGGCGGTTCCGGGCAGGTTTACATCACAACTCAATCCAACCTCGGGTTAAACACATCGTATTTTCTACATTTACATATCTTGTCATTCTTCTTTATTTAAATGTAAATATTTGCGGCCCATTATTAAGTTAATGGTGTAAAGGTTACACCAATCATGGGCCCAACCCATACTTGAATTTGGGCCCTTCTATTTTATATTTCCATTCATTAGTAATTTTAACCCAACGTTATTTTCCCCCGTTTTACGCGTCCGTTTATTATATATATATATTGGGCTTAGCCTTTTAAAGCCCAATTTTAGCCATGCGAAAGGGGAGGCTTATGGCGTGATTACATACACAAAAAGGGGAAGGTGAGCGTATGAACTTGCAATATGACGTTGGGAATACAAAATAGAAACTGGTGTACTTGCATAGTAGTGACATATACTTTGGTCATAAAACATAGGTGACATGAATCAAAGCATGTGAACTTGTAATTGAGATATCATTATTGACACATGAACCTATATTTTTATTTAGGCATAATGTCAAACATAAGCATGGCATAAATATTTCTAGCATAAGCATAGCATAATGTCAAACATAAGCATGGCATAAATACTTCTAGCATAAACATGGCATAATGTCAAACATAAGCACGGCATAAGTATAGTTAAATTTGTTCATGGCATAAATATTTCTAACATGAAATCATGATTCTTACTTTAGTCATGTAAACTTACAAAAGGGACTTTTTGAACCTAACCCAGCCATGTACCACATATGTCATCATATAATTCTTGTAAACAAGATAGACCTAATCATGGTTTTCAATTATGCCAAATATCATTCATAGCCTAGCCATATTCATAAATTTGCAAATAGGTTTTCTAGTACAAAAGCATGGCTTAATACATAATGCAAAATTCTCAACATAATTTCATATGGATAATAACCAAACTTGTTCCAATTACTTACAAAATGATTTATGCACAAAAATATACATCATGGTGGCATAGAAGCAAACCCCAAACTTGCATGAATTTAAATCAACTACGTACATGTAGCTTCAACATGGATTACATAATTTGCGAAATATTCCAAACGTATACTTGCATAGAACTACCGCATGTAGTTCTTTATAATGAATAACATAATTCATAAATATCTAAACGTATATAATATTTCAAATTGATAAGAACGCACAAATATGAATTACTTTATTGCCACAATTCAAGCATACAAACCAACACAATTGTTTATCCATACCAAAGTAATACTCTACTTACAATGGTGTGATGAATTCTCTAATTTAGGGATTGAAGACGCAAATTCCTTTGTTGAATTGATTTGTTTCGGTTGCTTTAAGCTTTAGAATCTTCCTCCTAATCCTCTCTCCAATTTGGTGGCTACTCCTAGTCGTTCCTCAGCAAAATGGCGGCTATGTTCTTATTTTTGAATGAATAGATTAGGGTTTAGTCTAGGGTTGTTTATATAGAGGTTAGGAACTGATTAGGACCATTGATGTTGCTTGGATTGATCGTAGCCATTCATTTGATAGAGAGACCAATTAAAACTTGCCACCTAGCCCTAGTGATAAAGCAGACCACAGAAAATCGATCACATAGAGAATAGGCCAGCCGGGTTAGACTGGGCTCGACCTGGGTCTGGACCAGGTCGACACCCCTGTCGACAGCCCTGTCGACAGGCCTGTCGAACTGGTTAGACCAGGTCGACAGCCCAGTCGACTTGGTGGGTCAGGCGGGTGTTTTTCCGCCCTGGCCCATTGGGCCCCATTTTTAATTATTTTATTCTGTTTGAATTTTAAATTTAATTCAAAAACTTCCGAAGGCCATATCTTCTTCATACGGACTCCGTTTTTCGAAAACTTCCGAAGCCCATTGGGCCCTTAGTTCTTTGATTTCAGATTAATTATACTTTAATTTGTTAATTTCACAGTTATAGAATTCGCGGGGTGTTACAAGATGGTTGGAACGTGTTAGTCCTGTAGATCTATGAGAGAGCTTCGTTTTGACTGGTTGTGTTTCTTGTAACTAAAAATAGACACAAAGTTATGGTTGGTGGAACAACCCACGTCCGTTGGGTGCAACATCAAAGACTTGAGGTGTAACAACCGTTTGAAAATCCAAGATTGCACTGCATGAATTTTGAAAACTCGTTTATGGGGATTAAATAGAAATATAACATGGTGCATCATATTCAAAATATAGTAAATCGAATTATGACCACGGTCAAACCCCCTTTGACCAACAAAACAACATATGAAAAATTGAGCTAAAAAAGCTTTTGATGTTCCCAAATGTCATTAAGATTGAATTTCTTGGTTACCGAACTAAAATGAGATGGGTGGAACCTATTACTCCTATAGATCTATGAGAGAGCTTCGTTTTGACTGGTTATGGTTCTTGTAACAAAAAATGGACACAAAGTTATGGTTGGTGGAACAAGCCACGTCTTTTGGGCGCAACATCGAAGTCTTGAGGTGCAACATCCGTTTGAAAATCCAAGATTGCACTGTATGACTTTTGAAAACTCATTTATAGGGATGAAATAGAAATATAACATGGTAAATCATATTCCAAAATGTAGTAAATCGAGCCGGGGCTAGTCCACGATCCAAGGGGGCGAGCCAATCAAAAATGTCACTAATTCCAAAATCCAAGTTCTGCGCGCGTTCACGGAAACGGGAGTAACTTCCAATCCGTAAGTCCGTTTTGCCCAAACGAAAGCTCCACCTGAAGCTAAGTCAGAGGGCTACAAGAATTACGGAGCTTAGCTCCGTAGTTGATGCTTTCAGGCCCAAATGAGGTCGTCTAATAGGAGTTTCGGGCATGTTTATGTTGATGCTGCGATTTCGACCAAATCGCTCTATGATGTTCTCAGTACCTGAGCGCGTTGCTTATTTAGATTTTCCGTATGTGATAGCTTTGACCAAAAAGTGTGTCAACAGACTGGTTATGTTTCTAGTCAATCAAAATAAAACAAAGTTATGGTTGGCGGAACAAACCACGTCTGTTGGGTGCAACATCGAAGTCTTGAGGTGCAACATCCGTTTGAAAATCCAAGATTGCACTGCATGACTTTTGAAAACTCGTTTATGGGGATGAAATAGAAATAAAACATGGTGCATCATATTTCAAAATATTGTGAATCGAATTATGACTACGGTCAAACCCCCTTTGTGCAACAAAACAACATATGAAAAATTGAGCTAAAAAAGCTTTCGATGTTCCCAAATGTCATTAAGATTGAATTTCTTGGTTACCGAACGAAGATGAGATGGGTGGAACCTGTTCGTCCTATAGATCCATGAGAGAGCTTTGTTTTGACTGGTTATGGTTCTTGTAACTAAAAATGGACACAAAGTTATGGTTGGTGGAACAACCCACGTCTGTTGGGTGCAACATCGAAGTCTTGAGGTGCAACATCCGTTTGAAAATCCAAGATTGCACTGCATGACTTTTGAAAACTCGTTTATGGGGATGAAATAGAAATATAACATGGTGCATTATATTTCAAAATATAGTAAATCGAATTATGACCACGGTTAAACCCCCTTTGTCCAACAAAACAACATATGAAAAATTAAGCTAAAAAAGCTTTCGATGTTCCCTAATGTCATAAGATTGAATTTCTTGGTTACCGAACGAAGATGAGATGGGTGGAACCTGTTAGTCCTATAGATCTATGAGAGAGCTTCGTTTTGACTGGTTGTGGTTCTTGTAACTAAAAATAGACACAAAGTTATGGTTGGTGGAACAACCCACGTCTGTTGGGTGCAACATCGAAGACTTGAGGTGCAACATCCGTTTGAAAATCCAAGATTGCACTGCATGAATTTTGAAAACTCGTTTATGGGTATGAAATAGAAATATAACATGGTGCATCATATTCAAAATATAGTAAATCGAATTGTGACCACGGTCAAACCCCCTTTGACCAACAAAACAACATATGAAAAATTGAGCTAAAAAAGCTTTCGATGTTCCCAAATGTCATTAAGATAGAATTTCTTGGTTACCGAACTAAGATGAGATGGGTGGAACCTGTTACTCCTATAGATCTATGAGAGAGCTTCGTTTTGACTGGTTATGGTTCTTGTAACTAAAAATGGACACAAAGTTATGGTTGGTGGAGCAACCCACGTCTTTTGGGCGCAACATCGAAGTCTTGAGGTGCAACATCAGTTTGAAAATCCAAGATTGCAATGCTTGACTTTTGAAAACTCATTTATGGGGATGAAATAGAAATAAAACATGGTGCATCATATTTCAAAATATTGTGAATCGAATTATGACTACGGTCAAACCCCCTTGTCCAACAAAACAACATATGAAAAATTGAGCTAAAAAAGCTTTCGATGTTCCCAAATGTCATTAAGACTGAATTTCTTGGTTACCGAACGAAGATAAGATGGGTGGAACCTGTTCGTCCTATAGATCTATGAGAGAGCTTTGTTTTGACTGGTTATGGTTCTTGTAACTAAAAATGGACACAAAGTTATGGTTGGTGGAACAACCCACGTCTGTTGGGTGCAACATCGAAGTCTTGAGGTGCAACATCCGTTTGAAAATCTAAGATTGCACTGCATGACTTTTGAAAACTCGTTTATGGAGATGAAATAGAAATACAACATGGTGCATCATATTTCAAAATATAGTAAATCGAATTATGACCACGGTCAAACCCCCTTTGTCCAACAAAACAACATATGAAAAATTGAGCTAAAAAAGCTTTCGATGTTCCCAAATGTCATTAAGATAGAATTTCTTGGTTACCGAACTAAGATGAGATGGGTGGAACCTGTTACTCCTATAGATCTATGAGAGAGCTTCGTTTTGACTGGTTATGGTTCTTGTAACTAAAAATGGACACAAAGTTATGGTTGGTGGAGCAACCCACGTCTTTTGGGCGCAACATCGAAGTCTTGAGGTGCAACATCCGTTTGAAAATCCAAGATTGCACTGTATGACTTTTGAAAACTCATTTATAGGGATGAAATAGAATTATAACATGGTAAATCATATTCCAAAATATAGTAAACGGAGCCGGGGCTATTCCACGATCCAAGGGGGCGAGCCAATCAAAAATGTCACTAATTCCAAAATCCAAGTTCTGCGCGCGTTCACGGAAACGGGAGTAACTTCCAATCCGTAAGTCCGTTTTGCCCAAACGAAAACTCCATCTGAAGCTAAGTCAGAGAGCTACAAGAATTATGGAGCTCAGCTCTGTAATTGATGCTTTCATGCCCAAAAGAGGTCGTCTAATAGGAGTTTCGGGCATGTTTATGTTGATGTTGTGATTTCGACCAAATCGCTCTATGATATTCTAAGTACTTGAGCGCGTTGCTTATTTAGATTTTCCGTTTGTGATAGCTTTGACCAAAAAGTGTGTCAACAGACTGGTTATGTTTCTAGTCACTCAAAATAAAACAAAGTTATGGTTGGCGGAACAAACCATGTCTGTTGGGTGTAACATCGACGTCTTGAGGTGCAACATCAGTTTGAATATCCAAGATTGCAATGTTTGACTTTTGAAAACTCGTTTATGGGGATGAAATAGAAATAAAACATGGTGCATCATATTTCAAAATATTTTTAATCGAATTATGACTACGGTCAAACCCCCTTTGTCCAACAAAAGAACATATGAAAAATTGAGCTAAAAAAGCTTTCGATGTTCCCAAATGTCTTGAATTTCCTGGTTGCCGAACGAAGATGAGATAGGTGGAACCTGTTCATCCTATAGATCTGTGAGAGAGCTTTGTTTTTACTGGTTATGGTTCTTGTAACTAAAAATGGACACAAAGTTATGGTTGGTGGAACAACCCACGTCTGTTGGGTGCAACATCGAAGTCTTGAGGTGCAACATCCGTTTGAAAATCCAAGATTGCACTGCATGACTTTTGAAAACTCGTTTATGGGGATGAAATACAAATATAACATGGTGCATCATATTTCAAAATATAGTAAATCGAATTATGACCACGGTCATACCCCCTTTGTCCAACAAAACAACATATGAAAGATTGAGCTAAAAAAGTTTTCGATGTTACCAAATGTCATTAAGATTGAATTTCTTGGTTACCGAACGAAGATGAGATGGGTGGAACCTGTTAGTCCTATAGATCTATGAGAGAGCTTCGTTTTGACTGGTTGTGTTTCTTGTAACTAAAAATAGACACAAAGTTGTGGTTGGTGGAACAACCCATGTCCTTTGGGTGCAACATCGAAGACTCGAGGTGCAACATCCGTTTGAAAATACAAGATTGCACTGCATGAATTTTGAAAACTCGTTTATGGGGATGAAATAGAAATATAACATGGTGCATCATATTCAAAATATAGTAAATCGAATTATGACCACGGTCAAACCCCCTTTGACCAACAAAACAACATATGAAAAATAGAGCTAAAAAAGCTTTCGATGTTCCCAAATGTCATTAAGATTGAATTTCTTGGTTATCGAACTAAGATGAGATTGGTGGAACCTGTTCGTCCTATAGATCTATGAGAGAGCTTAGTTTTGACTGGTTATGGTTTTTGTAACTAAAAATGGACACAAAGTTATGATTGGTGGAACAACCCACGTCTTTTGGGTGCAACATCGAAGTCTTGAGGTGCAACATCCGTTTGAAAATCCAAGATTGCACTGTATGACTTTTGAAAACTCATTTATAGGGATGAAATAGAAATATAACATGCTAAATCATATTCCAAAATGTAGTAAATCGAGCCGGGGCTAGTCCACGATCCAAGGGGGCGAGCCAATCAAAAATGTCACTAATTCCAAAATCCAAGTTCTGCGCGCGTTCACGGAAACGGGAGTAACTTCCAATCCGAAAGACCGTTTTGCCCAAACGAAAGCTCCACCTGAAGCTAAGTCAGAGGGCTACAAGAATTACGGAGATTATCTCCGTAATTAATGCTTTCAGGCCCAAATGATGTCGTCTAATAGGAGTTTCGGGCATGTTTATGTTGATGCTGCGATTTCGACCAAATCGCTCTATGAGGTTTTCATTACCTGAGCGCGTTGCTTATTTAGATTTTCCGTATGTGATAGCTTTGACCAAAAAGTGTGTCAACAGACTGGTTATGTTTCTAGTCACTCAAAATAAAACGAAGTTATGGTTGGTGGAACAAACCATGTCTGTTGGGTGCAACATCGACGTCTTGAGGTGCAACATCAGTTTGAATATCCAAGATTGCAATGTTTGACTTTTGAAAACTCGTTTATGGGGATGAAATAGAAATAAAACATTGTGCATCATATTTCAAAATATTGTGAATCGAATTATGACAACGGTCAAACCCCCTTTGTCCCACAAAACAACATATGAAAAATTGAGCTAAAAAAGCTTTCGATGTTCCCAAATGTAATTAAGATTGAATTTCTTGGTTACTGAACGAAGATGAGATGGGTGGAAACTGTTCGTCCTATAGATCTATGAGAGAGCTTTGTTTTGACTGGTTATGGTTCTTGTAACTAAAAATGGACACAAAGTTATGGTTGGTGGAACAACCCACGTCTGTTGGGTGCAACATCCGTTTGAAAATCCAAGATTGCACTGCATGACTTTTGAAAACTCATTTATGGGGATGAAATACAAATATAACATGGTGCATCATATTTCAAAATATAGTAAATCGAATTATGACCACGGTCAAACCCCCTTTGTCCAACAAAACAACATATGAAAAATTGAGCTAAAAAAGCTTTCGATGTTCCCAAATGTCATTAAGATTGAATTTCTTGGTTACCGAACGAAGATGAGATGGGTGGAACCTGTTAGTCCTATAGATCTATGAGAGAGCTTCGTTTTGACTGGTTGTGGTTCTTGTAACTAAAAATAGACACAAAGTTATGGTTGGTGGAACAACCCACGTCTGTTGGGTGCAACATCGAAGTCTTGAGGTGCAACATCCGTTTGAAAAACCAAGATTGCACTACATGAATTTTGAAAACTCGTTTATGGGGATGAAATAGAAATATAACATGGTGCATCATATTCAAAATATAGTAAATCGAATTATGACCACGGTCAAACCCCCTTTGACCAACAAAACAACATATGAAAAAATGAGCTAAAAAAGCTTTCGACGTTTCCCAAATGTCATTAAGATTGAATTTGTTGGTTACCGAACTAAGATGAGATGGGTGGAACCTGTTACTCCTATAGATCAATAAGAGAGCTTCGTTTTGACTAGTTATTGTTCTTGTAACTAAAAATGGACACAAAGTTATAGATGGTGGATCTACCCACGTCTTTTGGGTGCAACATCGAAGTCTTGAGGTGCAACATCCGTTTGAAAATCCAAGATTGCACTGTATGACTTTTGAAAACTCATTTATAGGGATGAAATAGAAATATAACATGGTAAATCATATTCCAAAATGTAGTAAATCGAGCCGGGGCTAGTCCACGATCCAAGGGGGCGAGCCAATAAAAAATGTCACCAATTCCAAAATCCAACTTCTGCGCGCGTTCACGGAAACGGGAATAACTTCCAATCCGTAAGTCCGTTTTGCCCAAACGAAATCTCCACCTGAAGCTAAGTCAGAGCTCTACAAGGATTACGGAGCTTAGCTCCGTAATTGATGCTTTCAAGCCCAAAAGAGGTCGTCTAATAGGAATTTCGGGCATGTTTATGTTGATGTTGCCATTTCAACCAAATCTCTCTACGATGTTCTCAGTACCTGAGCGCGTTGCTTATTTAGATTTTCCGTATGTGATAGCTTTGACCAAAAAGTGTTCAACAGACTGGTTATGTTTCTAGTCACTCAAAATAAAAACAAAGTATTGGTTGGCGGATCAACCCACGTCTGTTGGGTGCAACATCGAAGTCTTGAGGTGCAACATCCGTTTGAAAATCCAAGATTGCACTGCATGAATTTTGAAAACTCGTTTATGGGGATGAAATAGAAATATAACATGGTGCATCATATTCAAAATATAGTAAATTGAATCATGACCACGGTCAAACCCCCTTTGACCAACAAAACAACATATGAAAAATTGAGCTAAAAAAGCTTTTGATGTTCCCAAATGTCATTAAGATTGAATTTCTTGTTTACCGAACTAAGATGAGATGGGTGGAACCTATTACTCCTATAGATCTATGAGAGAGCTTTGTTTTAACTGGTTATGGTTCTTGTAACTAAAAAAGGACACAAAGTTATGGTTGGTGGAACAACCCACGTCTGTTGGGCGCAACATCGAAGTCTTGAGGTGCAACATCCGTTTGAAAATCCAAGATGGCACTGCATGACTTTTGAAAACTCGTTTGTGGCGATGAAATAGAAATATAACATGGTGCATCATATTTCAAAACATGGTAAATCGAATTATGAAACCCCCTTTGTCCAACAAAACAACATATGAAAAATTGAGCTAAAAAAAGCTTTCGATGTTCCCAAATGTCATTAAGATTGAATTTCTTGGTTACCGAACGAAGATGAGATGGGTGGGACCTGTTAGTCCTATAGATCTATGAAAGAGCTTCGTTTTGACTGGTTGTGGTTCTTGTAACTAAAATAGACACAAAGTTATGGTTGGTGGAACAACCCACGTTTGTAGGGTGCAACATCGAAGTCTTGAGGTGCAACATCCGTTTGAAAATCCAAGATTGCACTGCATGAATTTTGAAAACTCGTTTACGGGGATGAAATAGAAATATAACATGGTGCATCATATTCAAAATATAGTAAATCGAATTATGACCACGGTCAAACCTCCTTTGACCAACAAAACAACATATGAAAAATTGGGCTAAAAAAGCTTTCGATGTTCCCAAATGTCATTAAGATTGAATTTCTTGGTTACCGAACTAAGATGAGATTGGTGGAACCTGTTACTCCTATAGATCTAAGAGAGAGCTTCGTTTAGACTGGTTATGGTTCTTGTAACTAAAAATGGACACAAATTTATGGTTGGTGGAACAACTCGCGTCTTTTGGGTGCAACATGGAAGTCTTGAGGTGCAACATCCGTTTGAAAATCCAAGATTGCACTGTATGACTTTTGAAAACTCATTTATAGGGATGAAATAGAAATATTACATGGTAAATCATATTCCAAAATGTAGTAAATCAAGCCGGGGCTAGTCCACGATCCAAGGGGGCGAGCCAATCAAAAATGTCACCAATTCCAAAATTCAAGTTCTGCGCGCGTTCACGGAAACGGGAGTAACTTCCAATCCGTAATTGATGCTTTCAGGCCCAAAAGAGGTCGACTAATAGGAGTTTCGGGCATGTTTATGTCGATGTTGCGTTTTCGACCAAATCGCTCTATGATGTTCTAAGTACCTGAGCGCGTTGCTTATTTAGATTTTCCGTATGTGATAGCTTTGACCAAAAAGTGTGCCAACATACTGGTTATGTTTCTGGTTACCCAAAATAAAAACAAAGTTATGGTTGGCGGAACAAACCATATCTGTTGGGTGCAACATCGACGTCTTGAGATGCAACATCAGTTTGAATATCCAAGATTGCAATGTTTGACTTTTGAAAACTCATTTATGGGGATGAAATCGAAATAAAACATGGTGCATCATATTTCAAAATATTATGAATCGAATTATGACTACGGTCAAACCCCAATTGTCCAACAAAAAAACATATGAAAAATTGAGCTAAAAAAGCTTTCGATGTTCCCAAATATCATTAAGATTGAATTTCTTGGTTACCGAACGAAGATGAGATGGGTGGAACCTGTTAGTCCCATAGATCTATGAGAGAGCTTTGTTTTGTCTGCTTATGGTTCTTGTAGCCAAAAATGGACACAAAGTTATGGTTGGTGAAACAACCCTCGTCTGTTGGGTGCAACATCGAAGTCTTGAGGTGCAACATCCGTTTGAAAATCCAAGATTGCACTGCATGACTTTTGAAACCTCGTTTATGGGGATGAAATAGAAATATAATATGGTGCATCATGTTTCAAAATATCGTAAATCGAATTATGACCACGGTCAGATCCCATTTGTCCAACAAAACAACATATGAAAAATTGAGCTAAAAAAGCTTTCGATGTTCCCAAATGTCATTAAGATTGAATTTCTTGGTTACCGAACGAAGATGAGATGGGTGGAACCTCTTAGTCCTATAGATCTATGAGAGAGCTTCGTTTTGACTGGTTGTGGTTCTTGTAACTAAAAATAGACACAAAGTTATGGTTCGTGGAACAACCCACGTCTGTTGGGTGCAACATCGAAGTCTTGAGGTGCAACATCCGTTTGAAAATCCAAGATTGCACTGCATGAATTTTGAAAACTCGTTTATGGGGATGATATAGAAATATAACATGGTGCATCATATTCAAAATATAGTAAATCGAATTATGACCACGGTCAAACCCCCTTTGACCAACAAAACAACATATGAAAAATTGAGCTAAAAAAGCTTTCGATGTTCCCAAATGTCATTAAGATTGAATTTCTTGGTTACCGAACTAAGATGAGATGGGTGGAACCTGTTACTCCTATAGATCTACGAGAGAGCTTCGTTTTGACTGGTTATGGTTCTTGTAACTAAAAATGGACACAAAGTTATGGTTGGTGGAACAACCCACGTCTTTTGGGTGCAACATCGAAGTCGTGAGGTGCAACATCCGTTTGAAAATCCAAGATTGCATTGCATGAATTTTGAAAACTCATTTACGGGGATGAAATAGAAATATAACATGGTGCATCATATTCAAAATATAGTAAATCGAATTATGACCACGGTCAAACCCCTTTGACCAACAAAACAACATATGAAAAATTGAGCTAAAAAGCTTTCGATGTTCCCAAATGTCATTAAGATTGAATTTCTTGGTTACCTGTAACGCCCCGCCTCTATACCCACCATCGTCTAGTTCATTTCATAGAAATGTCGTAGACCATAACAGAGAATGGGGTTTGTGAAGAGCGACCGATTGTATAATTGCTCCATGTGAGGAATGCACATCGAATTCTGATACCGATTAAAATTTCGACATGACCATTCAGCACATAGGGCAACTACACAACGGCTATATGCAATCCGGAAAGCAGTATAAAATAGGCAACAACATAATATAAATATGATATATCTCAAAGCCAGACACAGAATAATCATATCACAAAGGCGAAATAGATATGAATAAACCAAGAATGTGTACAACAAGCTATTGATCAACAAAGATCCACTAAACCCAAAAAAATAGATGCATGAACCATGATCTAATAGAATATGTACACAACGATAGATAATGTCATAGGTATAACAGTACATAAAGCAGCGTCGACAGAATGGCAAGCTGAAAGCGGAAGATCAGTCCTGCGAGGAGTACCTAAAATGACTCGGTCTGACCCGAGTATTATTTATAAGAATAAACAATAAACGGATCAGTCTAGCTGTACACATCAAATAAACTGAGATATAAATAAGAGATATAAACAGAACATGACATATATAAAATAACTACAATGATCACAAGTGAAATGTGAAGACTCGATATGTCCAGAAAATATGCCGAAGAAAACTCGATACTAAATAAGGATTATCTCAATAACAAAGAGACTAAGATTTGATAGATTAATATCAATTCGAGAATTGACAGCACATATGTCAATTAAAACTAAGATTCAAGAAATCAACAAATTAGAAATCTAGAATATACCAAAGAAGGGGAACAACGAGTGAATATTCATGAGAAATGATGTCTCCCATCAAGCCTACATGAAAATACGAAATATTATATTGCGTATCTCGCCGATACGAAATGGTCCAAAGGCCATCGATATAATCAAATGAACCAAAGTTCCTATAGATAATCTGAAGATCATCGAGATAAACGAATGAACCGAAGTTCCTATAGATAATCCGAAGATCATCGAGATAAACGAATGAACTGAAGTTCCTATAGATAATCAGAAGATCATCGAGATAAATGAATGAACCGAAGTTCCTATAGATAATCCGAAGATCATCGAGATAAAAGAATGAACCGAAGTTCCTCTAGATAATCCGTAGATCATCGGCGTAAACGAATGAACCGAAGTTCCTCTAGATAATCCGTAGATCATCGGCGTAGGCAAATGAACCGAAGTTCCTCTAGATAATCCGTAGATCATCGGCGTAGTCAAATGAACCGAAGTTCCTATAGATAATCCGTAGATCATCGGCGTAGACAAATGAACTGAAGTTCCTCTAGATAATTCGTAGATCATCGGCGTAGACAAATGAACCGAAGTTCCTCTAGATAATCCGTAGATCATCGGCGTAGACAAATGAACCGAAGTTCCTCTAGATAATCCATAGTTCATCGGTGTAGACAAATGAACCTAAGTTCCTATATGATCAAAATTGATCAAGTATAGTGTAAGCTACACCATGCTAGTAAATATAGAAGTCGAGCTACATGTACCATAACCACTTGCTCTACTCGAATATTTATGAACAAGTTGTATATTTCACTAGAAATACGAGACGATCATTGCCACGGAGTTCAATCGAACGAGTCCAAGAATTACCGTCAAAGTAAACACAAGGGGTCATAGTCCTTGTCTTTGCTAAGGCGTTTAATTAGATTCCTCATTCGAACGAGAAAAAGGTTTATGAAATCATAAACTAGTAGATAGTAAAACAATTTGGAAAATAACTTCATATATTGAAGTAGAATTTGAAACCGTTTAGTAAAAGATTGGTATCTACTAATAATTTTAAAACCCCTTTTTATATAGTATCGAAGTGGCAAATCTCGTGTAATAGTGATCGAAATAACGATCGAACGAAGAATTCACGTTTTATTAATGTAGACGAAACCCCACGACTATCGATTATAATATTCGTTCACAACGAATGAATCGTAAGTACATGAAATCGAGATGCAGAAATCTACGAACCAGAGAAACGGCAAAGTCACAAACGAAGTCGAAATGGGCCGAAACTCGGCCGGGAATGAGCTCAAACGATACCAAACTATTGACCGTGGTCTACTGGTCAATAGCAGTTTCAGGCAGACAGACGTCTGTCACTGCAGTGACAGACGTCTGAGCTGTCAGTTAGCAGTTTTTTTATTTTTCCCGAGAGTCGGGACAGACGCCTGACCACTTTTGGTCAGACGTCTGAGCTGAAGCAATTAAAGATTTTAATTGCCAATGAATGTGCAATCAGCCACGGACGAGCCCCGGACCAATGGTGATGGTATATGATGATTTCTAAGTGAAAATGAAGCATCTATGGCTTACCGAAACATCTTATAACACCAACAAACATGCACACACTCACACGTACATGAGATTGCTATGATTTTGATTATATATTCGAAAATGAACTAATTCTCATAACCAAAACAAATCAAATACAATCCAAACTAGCACACGATGGTTTGGCAATGCTAAAGGGAAGTTATAAGGACAAGTGTGCACATAAGAACTTCACCTATAACATGAACTCATTCATACAAGAGATTCGCGATGATTTGTATCATAAGTTCAAATGTGAACTAAATTTCAAACCAAAGCAAGCAAATGCGATTGTAGCGACTTGTGAAGACTTAGGATTTTTTCGAGGCAACAACGGAGCTTCACAACATCACCAAATCAACTCAAAACATATGCATAAGATCGTGTAAACAATCCTACTTATAATTTCAACTCAATGGAACGTAAACATATGGAATCAGCTAAGTTACACTAACATAACCCATTCACTAGCACATGCAAACCCATATGAACACTAAATTACACTTGTACAAGCCAATGGCTTGTGGCATAGATGTGAGTTCAAAAGAACTCACCTTGGTTTCAAATGATGAAGAACAAGCTCCAATACGCACAAAGAACCCCTATTTCTCCAATAGCTCCTCAATAATCACCTCATAAACACAAATGAAGACACATGAGTGTTAGGGCATGATCAAAATCCAAAATTGAGAGGAGAATAGGATAGAGAAGATGAAGAGAGAGCTTACCCAAGTTTGTCTCTTTGATTTTCCCTTTGATTTGAGCTTTAAATTGCAAAACCTAGCTTAGGGAATTTTAATTTCCCATTCCCCTTTCCATTACTAATTTTGGAGCAAGAGGAAATGAATGAAGGAGGAATGAGAGGGAGAGGGCTATTGGGGATGTTTTGAAGTGGCTAGGTGTAACACCCCACCTCCGTTAAGGTCACTCACAAA
Organism: Allium sativum; assembly: GCA_030737875.1. Taxonomy (NCBI): domain Eukaryota; kingdom Viridiplantae; phylum Streptophyta; class Magnoliopsida; order Asparagales; family Amaryllidaceae; genus Allium; species Allium sativum. The sequence goes on along the minus strand of CM060921.1, from coordinate 846,174,007 downwards.
GGGAATGCCTTAACTTTGGTGGAGCATTTTAGTAAACAGAACAGAAACTTACAAGACAGATAAAACAGTACTTGAAAAATTTTAACTTTATTACAGTGGAAACAGAAAATTAATATGGTTACATCCTTTCAATTTAAGAATTCAAGTACAAAATATCAGTCTTGTACAAAAGCCTTCAAAATGCATAGTTTAAAATCATAATCCCCATGGAACGGAAGTTATACAGAGCCGAGCCATACTTTAAGCACTTCAAGCAAAGAGAAATCCGGATCAAGCTAAAGTATTTCCCTCCTTGGATAACCTGGGGGAGGGGGGGGGGGAAACGGAAGAAAGGAGGCGAAAACAACAAGGGTCAGACAAAAAGTCTGGCAAGTCCAGTGACTTTCAGCATATGAACAGATAATAATAATATGATATGAACATAAAACTGGATGTGAGATAACTATAACAGGTGTAGCAGATATAACAGAAAAACAGAATGATATAAACTATTGTTTTGCACTTCTCTGCACTAATACTAGTATAGCAGAATTAGGTGTCACCCTAATGTCTAAATTGAAGCAGGAACGGGTACAGAATACTTTAACAGAAACAGAATGCTAATAATGGGCCTTTACTACCCGATCAGAAACAGACAGAAGAAGAAACAGATTTATCCCTATGGAAACAGAATGTGGAATTAGGTGTACACTAGTAATGGGCCTTTACCACCCGAACAGACGGTACCACACAGAAACAGACAGGTGTTACCACCCAACAGAAACAGACGGTACCAACAGAAGCAGACAGAACTAAGTGTACCCTAAAACCCTACCCCAAGCGATCGGCTCCCTAATACATAAATATCCTGTGTCGGCCCCACAGTAGGGTGTATCACTCCCTAAAGTGACAATCAATTGGCACAGACCTATTTACAGATGTCACGGCGTCTTACATCCTCAGAGGCAGACCGGGATCCATGCACGGACATGACCCGGTTGGAACGCACAATCAACACCCCTCGCCATTATCAGAATGAACCACTTATAATTAGTTCAGTAAGCGTGCCCGGACCCTACCTACTGTTGGGTCAAAGTTTTGATACCAGAAAGGGTTACTGACTAATATGGGTCCCAAACAACAGATGACACAAGTAATTCCCCTCCTAACCTTGTGTCCCCAGACTAACAGATTTCAGATTACCTTGTTTACAAGTTCAGACATACAGAGTTCAGATTTACTAATTCACAAATTAAGTTAACGAGTTTTCAGACTAACGGGTCAGATGTACAGATTTTTCAAATTTGTCTAACTTTGTATTGGGCTTACAGATTCATGGACGGGTTTTACTACATCTATTAATCCCTTTGGTTTAACCCTATTTTCCCCAATACGTTTTAGACGTCATCCTTATCTTAGATTTTGCATTAATTAATTATTAATGCACAGACCTCTCACATTAGGTCGGTAGCTTGTGGCCGCTGGATATGCCGGGCGGTTCCGGGCAGACTTCTGCCACAAGCCAGACCTAACCTCGTGTCTTACGCATGTTATGACTAACTTCTCACATTAGAACCTATTGTTTGCGGCCACTGGATGTGCCGGGCGGTTCCGGGTAGATTTACGTCGCAAACTCATTCTAACCTCGAGTTAGCCATGTTTATCTTTGCGGCCAATTAATTAACAATTTACCGTTTATGCGCACGTCCAATATATATATGCCAATTCAGATTATATCAATAACAGGATGATTATATCAACATAGCAGATAACAGATTTTATATGACATAACGGATTTAACAGATTTAGCAACTTAGCAGATTTTGGCATATAACAGGTTAGGCATTTCAACCGACAAATTTAACAGATTAGGCATTTCAATCTAATTAGCAGTCTAGGCAATATAACAAAACTAGTAGTTTAGGAAACTAGACAAATTAGCAGATTTAGCAAATTTAATATTTCTAAAAGTTCTATTTACATGCCTTGCCCAATCATAAATTGGCCTAAATTCATATGCTTACATAATTGTCATGATTCACAACATATACTCCATGTTTGCATAAAGTTACATAGCACAGAATATGGACATAATTTGCCATATAACATATGTTACAATTTTTGTTAAACTAGGATCTTATAGCAGATTCACATATAAATTATACCAAATATAACCATTAATTTCAATGCATGCCATATATCCAAAAATCCCTATTTAGGTGTAATCTAAATAGATATCCTAATTAATGCAAATCTTTTACACCTAAGCTTCCATATCTTCTTCTTTTTAAGTCATGAATCATTATGCAAACTATACCCAAAAATCTAAATCTTTAAATCATATCTTCTAAAAATCCAATCTTGACTTTTATATGCATCTTGTCCAAAGTCTCAAATCATATGTAAGGTTCCTCTTCTTCTTTTATCACAGAATATGCATAGGTCTAAAACTAGTTTATAACATATGCTCATCTTTTCTAATTAATTACAGTATCTAAATTACAACATAACTATGCATACAACATGCATAAATTATATGTTCATAGTCAAATTTATGCATCCAATCCCAAGTCACATGTCCAATATATTTTATGCCTCAGACCTAAAGTCATACATTCAATTTAGTCTTGCATCATTCATTAATTGTCCCAAATTTCGCGTTCATACGTTAATCTCTTTATGAGATTGGGCACAGGCTCGTGGTAGCCTGGCTATAGAAAAGAAGAAAGGAATACAGAACAGTCACAGAAAACAGATCCAACAGAAGAGAATATATATACAACCTCAAACTCAGTTTTAAATGCATATCAAAATTATAATTAATGTTTATAGCGGAGAATAACTGTACTTGCCTTGACTAGATTAAAGAAAGGACTTTAACTTGCTGTAGAATCTTTTGCAGAAACTATAATCTCTAGTTTGAATTGAGTTGCTTAGGCTGATGTTGATTATCTTTTAGTTTTAATTCCAGCCGAGCAGAGACGCCATTTTTATTTTTAATTAGAAGAAGAGAGCAATGGAGGCTAGAGAATTGTGTAAGAAACCTAGGTAGAGTCTAGGGTCATTTTATAGAGTTTATGAACTGATTAGGACCATTGATGTTGCTTGGATTGATCATAGCCATTCATTCGCAAGAGGGACCAATTAGAGCCTGCCACCTAGCCCTAATGACAAAGCAGACCACAGAAAATCGACCAACATAGAATAGGCCAGCCAGGGTGGACTGGGTTCGACCTGGTCTGGACCAGGTCGACACCCCTGTCGACAGCCCTGTCGACCTAGTTAGACCAGGTCGACAGCCCAGTCGACCTGGGTGCATCAGGCAGGACTTTTCCGCCCTGGCCCATTGGGCCCCATTTTTGTTTTCTGAGCTTATTTTATTCTGTTTGAATTTTAAACTTAATTCAAAAACTTCCGAAGGCCATATCTTCTTCATACGGACTCCGTTTTTCGAAAACTCGGACTCTATTTCGCGTATTTTTCCGAGACGAACGCAATGGCGTATCCCGTTTCCCTTAGTTCTTTGATTTCAAATTAATTATACTTTAATTTGTTAATTCCACAGTTATAGAATACAAGGGGTGTTACATTCTCCCCCACTTAAAAGGATTTCGTCCCCGAAATCTTCAAGTTAAGAAGAATGTGTCCTACCATCCAATCACCCATCTACTCAACCATCATCCACAAGCATCCATTGTCCTTAGAAAACTTCTAATGTTGTATGGACATATGCTAAAGTGTGTGTATATGTTCCTTATCTAATGCAAAATCAGGCGGTCTACTGATTCAGTTGACCTCCTTAATGCGAATTATGTCAGTGCCATGAGTCCAACATGTATGCAATAGAATTCTAATGATATATATTATTTCTATATGAGTGCACAACCATTCACTCAAATGCAACATCCATGTGCTGAATCAACCATTTTGCATCCACAAGAATTGAAAATGCTCACACATCCATATGCAGTATGAGAGTGTTTTCGAGCCGATCTAGTGCCTAGTGTGTGTATATGCGTCCACGAGCAACCACTAGCAACCACTTGCATCCACTTGCAACCATCAAACATAACATGTCTCAAACACATGTTTACACCCATTAGGATTCCTATCTATAAGTTGAACACTCGATCGATAGGATAGAGTCTAGTGATGGAAGCGAGTACAGATAGAATGAAGACTTGGTTCCCATTAGACATTGGTTGAGAAAATAATTCCCCTAAGTATCAACCCCAAAGACCGAAATCAATATCAGATTGACACTCAGAGGATTACCTTCTTTAGACAATGTCAAAACTAGAAATCATAATTATTCAGATATTTACAGACTACTGATACAGATCAGGTTCCCTAATGATTCTTAGGAAGCTAAGCATGATAAAATCATATCCCACAAATACTCAGAATATATGCGTCATATTTGACGCCTAACACAGATATCCCTCAAACCTTAATCTCAAACAGATGGGCTATAACCCTTATGTGTCTGAGCCTATAGCGGAATTCAGAAATAATACTAGTATTAAAGTGCAGAGTATCGATTACAAAATCAAAATACCAGAATCAGAAAAAGTCTTAACTCCATAATCAGATAAAGAAATTAAACCTACTATAGAAATTTTCCTATTTCTATCCTAGCCACTAGCCTCAAGATTATTCGCCTGCCCTCCTTGTCCTCGTCTCTTTGGGCAGTCCCTAGTGAAGTGTCCCATCTCCCCACAGTTGAAGCAAGCGTCTTTCCTTTTTCTGCAATCCTTGTTCAGATGAGTTGAGCTCCCACAAGTAAAGCACTTTTTCCCCTTCTTATCTTCAGACTTCTCATCCTTCTTTTGTGTTTCCTTTTTGGGCCCCGCTTTCTTATTTGGTGGTTCTTCCTTCTTTGTCTCTTTCGGGCCCTTGTCTTCCTCATGCAGTAGTGCCATGTCCACCAATTTCTCGTAAGTCGCTCCCATAGGTACGTGGGTCATGGCTAAGCTGTGCAGTGGCTCGTTCAATCCTTTAACAAAGCGGAGAGCCTTTTTATGCTGAGTGTTGACTAAATCCAATCCGAACCTAGCCAGTTGGTTGAACTGGTTGACGTATTCCTTGACCGTCATACTTCCTTGCTTAAGAGATAAGAACTTTTCTAGTTGTAAACTTCTTTCAGCTTGCGAGAGGAATTTTGTCTCAAACCTTGTTCTGAAATCCATCCATGTCTCAACCGGCCTCTCGGCGTTAGTGACTTCCCACCAGTAGGAAGCTTCGTCTTTGAGCAGCCATACTGCCAACTGTACCTTCTGCCTATCGTCCACCTCGAAGATAGCGAATAGATCCTCAGTTTCTTTGAGCCAATTCCTTGCTTCTACGAATGATTCAGTTCCTTTGAAATCCTTCCCACCCATGGCCCTAAAATCTCTATAGATCTTTGAGAAAGCAATTGCACGAGGAGGGGGTGGAGGAGGGGGATCATTTGCTGGACCTGCAGCGGCGGTCGTAGCCTCAAGATATTGACGAAACCAACCGGGTACATGAACACCCTCTGGTATCTCAGATGCTTCAGACATGCTGGAACGAAAAAGGAAAGGTTCAATACAAAAAGGACTGAAAGAAAGATATATGGCTCTTGGGGATCATGTTTTTCAAAATAAGCTTTATTTTTGAAAATACTTCCTTTCAAAACCTTTTTGAAAATAGTTTTCAAAAACTTTTATCTAATCTGGTAACCTTTAGCTCTGATACCAAGTGTAACATCCCACCTCCGTTAAGGTCACTCACAAAGGGAATGCCTTAACTTTGGTGGAGCATTTTAGTAAACAGAACAGAAACTTACAAGACAGATAAAACAGTACTTGAAAAATTTTAACTTTATTACAGTGGAAACAGAAAATTAATATGGTTACATCCTTTCAATTTAAGAATTCAAGTACAAAATATCAGTCTTGTACAAAAGCCTTCAAAATGCATAGTTTAAAATCATAATCCCCATGGAACGGAAGCTATACAGAGCCGAGCCATACTTTAAGCACTTCAAGCAAAGAGAAATCCGGATCAAGCTAAAGTATTTCCCTCCTTGGATAACCTGGGGGGGGGAAACGGAAGAAAGGAGGCGAAAACAACAGGGGTCAGAAAAAAAGTCTGGCAAGTCCAGTGACTTTCAGCATATGAACAGATAATAATAATATGATATGAACATAAAACTGGATGTGAGATAACTATAACAGGTGTAGTAGATATAACAGAAAAACAGAATGATATAAACTATTGTTTTACACTTCTCTGCACTAATACTAGTATAGCAGAATTAATTTGTCACCCTAATGTCTAAATTGAAGCAGGAACGGGTACAGAATACTTTAACAGAAACATAATGCTAATAATGGGCCTTTACTACCCGATCAGAAACAGACAGAAGAAGAAACAGATTTATCCCTATGGAAACAGAATGTGGAATTAGGTGTACACTAGTAATGGGCCTTTACCACCCGAACAGACGGTGCCACACAGAAACAGACAGGTGTTACCACCCAACAGAAACAGACGGTACCAACAGAAGCAGACAGAACTAAGCGTACCCTAAAACCCTACCCCAAGCGATCGGCTCCCTAATACATAAATATCCTGTGTCGGCCCCACAGTAGGGTGTATCACTCCCTAAAGTAACAACCAATTGGCACAGACCTATTTACAGATGTCACTGCGTCTTACATCCTCAGAGGCAGACCGGGATCCATGCACGCACATGACCCGGTTGGAACGCACCATCAACACCCCTCGCCATTATCAGAATGAACCACTTATAATTAGTTCAGTAAGCGTGCCCGGACCCTACCTACTGTTGGGTCAAAGTTTTGATACCAGAAAGGGTTACTGACTAATATGGGTCCCAAACAACAGATGACACAAGTAATTCCCCTCCTAATCTTGTGTCCCCAGACTAACAGATTTCAGATTACCTTGTTTACAAGTTCAGACATACAGAGTTCAGATTTACTAATTCACAAATTAAGTTAACGAGTTTTCAGACTAACGGGTCAGATGTACAGATTTTTCAGATTTGTCTAACTTTGTATTGGGCCTACAGATTCATGGACGGGTTTTACTACATCTATTAATCCCTTTGGTTTAACCCTATTTTCCCCAATACGTTTTAGACGTCATCCTTATCTTAGATTTTGCATTAATTAATTATTAATGCACAGACCTCTCACATTAGGTCGGTAGCTTGTGGCCGCTGGATATGCCGGGCGGTTCCGGGCAGACTTCTGCCAACAAGCCAGACCTAACCTCGTGTCTTACGCATGTTATGACTAACTTCTCACATTAGAACCTATTGTTTGCGGCCACTGGATGTGCCGGGCGGTTCCGGGCAGATTTACGCCGCAAACTCATTCTAACCTCGAGTTAGCCATGTTTATCTTTGCGGCCAATTAATTAACAATTTACCGTTTATGCGCACGTCCAATATATATATATGCCAATTCAGATTATATCAATAACAGGATGATTATATCAACATAGCAGATAACAGATTTTATATGACATAACGGATTTAACAGATTTAGCAACTTAGCAGATTTTGGCATATAACAGGTTAGGCATTTCAACCGACAAATTTAACAGATTAGGCATTTCAATCTAATTAGCAGTCTAGGCAATATAACAAAACTAGTAGTTTAGGCAACTAGACAAATTAGCAGATTTAGCAGATTTAATATTTCTAAAAGTTCTATTTACATGCCTTGCCCAATCATAAATTGGCCTAAATTCATATGCTTACATAATTGTCATGATTCACAACATATACTCCATGTTTGCATAAAGTTACATAGCACAGAATATGGACATAATTTGCCATATAACATATGTTCCAATTTTTGTTAAACTAGCATCTTATAGCAGATTCACATATAAATCATACCAAATATAACCATTAATTTCAATGCATGCCATATATCCAAAAATCCCTATTTAGGTGTAATCTAAATAGATATCCTAATTAATGCAAATCTTTTACACCTAAGCTTCCATATCTTCTTCTTTTTAAGTCATGAATCATTATGCAAACTATACCCAAAAATCTAAATCTTTGAATAATATCTTCTAAAAATCCAATCTTGACTTTTATATGCATCTTGTCCAAAGTCTCAAATCATATGTAAGGTTCCTCTTCTTCTTTTATCACAGAATATGCATAGCTCTAAAACTAGTTTATAACATATGCTCATCTTTTCTAATTAATTACAGTATCTAAATTACAACATAACTATGCATACAACATGCATAAATTATATGTTCATAGTCAAATTTATGCATCCAATCCCAAGTCACATGTCCAATATATTTTATGCCTCAGACCTAAAGTCATACATTCAATTTAGTCTTGCATCATTCATTAATTGTCCCAAATTTCGCGTTCATACGTTAATCTCTTTATGAGATTGGGCACAGGCTCGTGGTAGCCTGGCTATAGAAAAGAAGAAAGGAATACAGAACAGTCACAGAAAACAGATCCAACAGAAGAGAATATATATACAACCTCAAACTCAGTTTTAAATGCATATCAAAATTATAATTAATGTTTATAGCGGAGAATAACTGTACTTGCCTTGATTAGATTAAAGAAAGGACTTTAACTTGCTGTAGAATCTTTTGCAGAAACTATAATCTCTAGTTTGAATTGAGTTGCTTAGGCTGATGTTGATTATCTTCTAGTTTTAATTCCAGCAGAGCAGAGACGCCATTTTTATTTTTAATTAGAAGAAGAGAGCAATGGAGGCTAGAGAATTGTGTAAGAAACCTAGGTAGAGTCTAGGGTCATTTTATAGAGTTTATGAACTGATTAGGACCATTGATGTTGCTTGGATTGATCATAGCCATTCATTCGCAAGAGGGACCAATTAGAGCCTGCCACCTAGCCCTAATGACAAAGCAGACCACAGAAAATCGACCAACATAGAATAGGCCAGCCAGGGTGGACTGGGTTCGACCTGGTCTGGACCAGGTCGACACCCCTGTCGACAGGCCTGTCGACCTGGTTAGACCAGGTCGACAGCCCAGTCGACCTGGGTGCATCAGGCGGGACTTTTTCCGCCCTGGCCCATTGGGCCCCATTTTTGTTTTCTGAGCTTATTTTATTCTGTTTGAATTTTAAACTTAATTCAAAAACTTCCGAAGGCCATATCTTTCATACGGACTCCGTTTTTCGAAAACTCGGACTCTATTTCACGTATTTTCCCTAGACGAACGCAATGGCGTATCACGTTTCCCTTAGTTCTTTGATTTCAAATTAATTATACTTTAATTTGTTAATTCCACAGTTATAGAATACACGGGGTGTTACACTAGGTTAGCTAACCCAAACCCAAACCCAAAGTCCCAATTTTTCACAAGCTCGAAACATATCGATGCTTATAGTCAAAAAGGTCGTAAACGACGATCCGGACTCATTGGAGGTGGTCCAGAATCCTAATTTTATCCTTTGTGGAAAAAACATTTTCAATGACACATAAGATACGACGATATATTTAAATAAAATATTTAAATCTATTATCGTGGAATGAGCGGGTTGTCACATTACCGAACTAAGATGAGATTGGTGGAACCTGTTTCTCCTATAGATCTATGAGGGAGCTTCGTTTTGACTGGTTATGGTTCTTGTAACTAAAAATGGACACTAAGTTATGGTTGGTGGAACAACCCGCGTCTTTTGGGTGCAACATCGAAGTCTTGAGGTGCAACATCCATTTGAAAATCAAAGATTGCACTGTATGACTTTTGAAAACTCATTTATAGGGATGAAATAGAAATATAACATGGTAAATCATATTCCAAAATGTAGTAAATTGAGCCAGGGCTAGTCCACGATCCAAGGGGGCGAGCCAATCAAAAATGTCAACAATTCCAAAATCCAAGTTCTGCGCGCGTTCACGGAAACGGGAGTAACTTCCAATCCGTAAGTTCGTTTTGCCCAAACGAAAGATACACCTGAAGCTAAGTCAGAGGGCTACAAGAGTTACGGAGCTCAGCTCCGTAATTGATGCTTTCAGGCCTAAAAGAGGTCGTCTAATAGGATTTTCGGGCATGTTTATGTCGATGTTGCGATTTCGACCAAATCGCTCTATGATGTTCTAAGTACCTGAGCGCGTTGCTTATTTAGATTTTCTGTATATGATAGCTTTGAACAAAAAGTGTGCCAACAGATTGGTTAGTTGCTGGTTACCCAAAATAAAAACAAAGTTATGGTTGGCGGAACAAACCATATCTGTTGGGTGCAACATCGATGTCTTGAGGTGCAACATCAGTTTGAATATCCAAGATTGCAATGTTTGACTTTTGAAAACTCGTTTATGGGGATGAAATAGAAATAAAACATGGTGCATTATATTTCAAAATATTGTGAATCGAATTATGACTACGGTCAAACCCCATTTGTCCAACAAACAACATATGAAAAATTGAGCTAAAAAAGCTTTCGATGTTCCCAAATATCATTAAGATTGAATTTCTTGGTTACCGAACGAAGATGAGATGGGTGGAACCTGTTAGTCTCATAGATCTATGAGAGAGCTTTGTTTTTACTGCTTATGGTTCTTGTAGCCAAAAATGGACACAAATTTATGGTTGGTGGAACAACCCTCGTCTGTTGGGTGCAACATCGAAGTCTTGAGGTGCAACATCCGTTTGAATATCCAAGATTGCACTGCATGACTTTTAAAAACTCGTTTATGGGGATGAAATAGAAATATAACATGGTGCATCATATTTCAAAATATAGTAAATCGAATTATGACCACGGTCAGACCCCATTTGTCCAACAAAACAACATATGAAAAATTGAGCTAAAAAAGCTTTCGATGTTCCCAAATGTCATTAAGATTGAATTTCTTGGTTACCGAACGAAGATGCGATGGGTGGAACCTGTTAGTCCTATAGATCTATGAGAGAGCTTCGTTTTGACTGGTTGTGGTTCTTGTAACTAAAAATAGACACAAAGTTATGGTTGGTGGAACAACCCACGTCTGTTGGGTGCAACATCGAAGTCTTGAGGTGCAACATCCGTTTGAAAATCCAAGATTGCACTGCATGAATTTTGAAAACTCGTTTATGGGGATGATATAGAAATATAACATGGTGCATCATATTCAAAATATAGTAAATCGAATTATGACCACGGTCAAACCCCCTTTGACCAACAAAACAACATATGAAAAATTGAGCTAAAAAAGCATTCGATGTTCCCAAATATCATTAAGATTGAATTTCTTGGTTACCGAACTAAGATGAGATGGGTGGAACCTGTTACTCCTATAGATCTATGAGAGAGCTTCGTTTTGACTAGTTGTGGTTCTTGTAACTAAAAATGGACACAAAGTTATGGTTGGTGGAACAACCCACGTCTTTTGGGTGCAACATCGAAGTCTTGAGGTGCAACATCCGTTTGAAAATCCAAGATTGCATTGCATGAATTTTTAAAACTCGTTTACGGGGATGAAATAGAAATATAACATAGTGCATCATATTCAAAATATAGTAAATCGAATTATGACCACGGTCAAACCCCCTTTGACCAACAAAACAACATATGAAAAATTGAGCTAAAAAGCTTTCGATGTTCCCAAATGTCATTAAGATTGAATTTCTTGGTTACCTGTAACGCCCCGCCTCTATACCCACTATCGTCCAGTTCATTTCAGAGAAATGTCGTAGACCATAACGGAGAATGAGGTTTGTGAAGAGCGACCGATTGTATAATTTCTCCATGTGAGGAATGCACATCGAATTCTGATACCGATTAAAATTTCGACATGACCATTCGGCACATAGGGAAACTACACAACGGCTATATGCAATCCGGAAAGCAGTATAAAATAGGCAACAACATAATATAAATATGATATATCTCAAAGCCAGACACAGAATAATCATATCACGAAGGAGAAATAGATATGAATAAACCAAGAATGTGTACAACAAGCTAGTGATCAACAAAGATCCACTAAACCCAAAAAAAATAGATGCATGAACCATGATCTAATAGAATATGTACACAACGACAGATAATGTCATAGGTATAACAGTACATAAAGCAGCGTCGATAGAATGGCAAGCTGAAAGCGGAAGATCAGTCCTGCGAGGAGTACCTGAAATGACTCGGTCTGACCCGAGTATTATTTATAAGAATAAACAATAAACGGATCAGTCTAGCTGTACTCATCAAATAAACTGAGATATAAATAAGAGATATAAACAGAACATGACATATATAAAATAACTACAATGATCACAAGTGAAATGTGAAGACTCGATATGCCCAGAAAATATGCCAAAGAAAACTCGATACTAAATAAGGATTATCTCAATAACAAAGAAACTAAGATTTGATAGATTAATATCAATTCGAGAATTGACAGCACATATGTCAATTAAAACTAAGATTCAAGACATCAACAAATTAGAAATCTAGAATGTACCAAAGAAGGGGAACAACAAGTGAATATTCATGAGAAATGATGTCTCCCATCAAGCCTACATGAAAATACGAAATATTATATTGTGTATCTCGCCGATACGAAATGGTCCGAAGGCCATCGATATAATCAAATGAACCAAAGTTCCTATAGATATTCCGAAGATCATCGAGATAAACGAATGAACCGAAGTTCCTATAGATAATTCGAAGATCATCGAGATAAACGAATGAACCGAAGTTCCAATAGATAATCCGAAGATCATCGAGATAAACGAATGAACCGAAGTTCCTATAGAAAATCCGAAGATCATCGAGATAAACGAATGAACCGAAGTTTCTCTAGATAATCCGTAGATCATCGGCGTAAACGAATGAACCGAAGTTCCTCTAGATAATCCGTAGATCATCGGCGTAGACAAATGAACCGAAGTTCCTCTAGATAATCCGTAGATCATCGGAGTAGACAAATGAACCGAAGTTCCTCTAGATAATCCGTAGATCATTGGCGTAGACAAATGAACCGAAGTTCCTCTAGATAATCCGTAGATCATCGGCATAGACAAATGAACCGAAGTTCCTCTAGATAATCCGTAGATCATCGGCGTAGACAAATGAACCTAAGTTCCTATATGATCAAAATTGATCAAGTATAGTGTAAGCTACACCAAGCTAATAAATATAGAAGTCGAGCTACATGTCCCATAACCACTTGCTCTACTCGAATATTTACGAACAAGTTGTATATTTCACTAGAAATACGAGACGATCATTGCCACGGAGTTCAATCGAACGAGTCCAAGAATTAACCGTCAAAGTAAACACAAGGGGTCATAGTCCTTGTCTTTGCTAAGGCGTTTAATTAGATTCCTCATTCGAACGAGAAAAAGGTTTATGAAATCATATACTAGTAGATAGTAAAACAATATGGAAAATAACTTCATATAATGAAGTAGAATTTGAAACCGTTTAGTAAAAGATTGGTATCTACTAATAATTTTAAAACCCCTTTTTATATAGTTTCGAAGTGGCAAATCTCGTGTAATAGCGATCGAAATAACGATCGAACGAAGAATTCATGTTTTAATAACGTAGACGAAACCCCACGACTATCGATTATAATATTCGTTCACAACGAATGATTCGTAAGTTCATGAAATCGAGATGCAGAAATCTACGGACCAGAGAAACGGCAAAGTCACAAACGAAGTCGAAATGGTCCGAAACTCTGCCGTGAATGAGCTCAAACGATACCAAACTATTGACCGTGGCCCACCGGTCAATAGCAGTTTCAGGCAGACAGACGTCTGTCACTGCAGTGACAGACGTCTGAGCTGTCAGTTATCAGTTTTTTTATTTTTCCCGAGAGTCGGGACAGACGTCTGACCACTTTTGGTCAGACGTCTGAGCTGAAGCAATTAAAGATTTTAATTGCCAATGAATGTGCAATCGGCCACGGACGAGCCCCGGACCAATGGTGATGGTATATGATGATTTCTAAGTGAAAATGAAGCATCTAAGGCTTACCGAAACATCTTATAACACCAACAAACATGCATACACTCACACGTACATGAGATTGCTATGATTTCAATTATATATTCGAAAATGAACTAATTCTCATAACCAAAACAAATCAAATACAATCCAAACTAGCACACGATGGTTTGGCAATGCTAAAGGGAAGTTATAAGGACAAGTGTGCACATAAGAACTTCACCTATAACCTGAACTCATTCATATAAGAGATTCACGATGATTTGTATCATAAGTTCAAATTTGAACTAAATTTCAAATTAAAGCAAGCAAATGCGATTCTAGCGACTTGTGAAGACTTAGGATCTTTTCGAGGCGACAACGGAGCTTCACAACATCACCAAATCAACTCAAAACATATGCATAAGATCGTGTAAACAATCCTACTTATAATTTCAACTCAATGGAACGTAAACATATGGAATCAGCTAAGTTACACTAACATAACCCATTCACTAGCACATGCAAACCCATATGAACACTAAATTGCACTTGTACAAGCCAATGGCTTGTGGCATAGATGTGAGTTCAAAAGAACTCACCTTGGTTTCAAATGATGAAGAACAAGCTCCAATACGCACAAAGAACCCCTCTTTCTCCAATAGCTCCTCAATAATCACCTCATAAACACAAATGAAGACACATGATTGTTAGGGCATGATCAAAATCCAAAATTGAGAGGAGAATAGGATAGAGAAGATGAGGAGAGAGCTTACCCAAGTTTGTCTCTTTGATTTTTCCTTTGATTTGAGCTTGAAATTGGAAAACCTAGCTTAGGGAATTTTAATTTCCCATTCCCCTTTCCATTTCTAATTTTGGAGCAAGAGGAAATGAATGAAGGAGGAATGAGAGGGAGAGGGATATTGGGGATGTTTTAAAGTGGCTAGGTTAGCTAACCCAAACCCATACCCAAAGTCCCAATTTTTCACAAGCTCGAAACATATTGATGCTTATAGTCAAAAAGGTCGTAAACGACGATCCGGACTCATTGGAGGTGGTCCCGAATCCTAATTTTATCGTTTGTGGAAAACGATTTTTTGAGTGACACATAAGATACGACGATGTATTTAAATAAAATATTTAAATCTATTATCGTGGAATGAGCGGGTTGTTACATTACCGAACTAAGATGAGATTGGCGGAACTTGTTACTCCTGTAGATCTATGAGAGAGCTTCGTTTTGACTGGTTATAGTTCTTGTAACTAAAAATGGACACAAAGTTATGGTTGGTGGAACAACCCGCGTCTTTTGGGTGCAACATCGAAGTCTTGAGGTGCAACATCAATTTGAAAATCCAAGATTGCACTGTATGACTTTTGAAAACTCATTTATAAGGATGAAATAGAAATATAACATGGTAAATCATATTCCAAAATGTAGTAAATCGAGCCGGGGCTAGTCCACGATCCAAGGGGGCGAGCCAATCAAAAATGTCACCAATTCCAAAATCCAAGTTCTGCGCGCGTTCACGGAAACGGGAGTAAGTTCCAATCCGTAAGTCCGTTTTGCCCAAACGAAAGATCCACCTGAAGCTAAGTCAGAGGGCTACAAGAGTTACGGAGGTCAGCTCTGTAATTGATGCTTTCAGGCCCAAAAGAGGTCGTCTAATAGAAGTTTCGGGCATGTTTTTATTTCGACCAAATCGCTCTATGATGTTCTAAGTACCTGAGCGCGTTGCTTATTTAAATTTTCCGTATGTGATAGCTTTGACCAAAAAGTGTGCCAACAGACTGGTTATGTTTCTGGTTACCCAAATTAAAAACAAAGTTATGGTTGGCAGAACAAACCATGTCTGTTGGGTGCAACATCGACTTCTTGAGGTGCAACATCAGTTTGAATATCCAAGATTGCAATGTTTGACATTTGAAAACTCGTTTATGTGGATGAAATAGAAATAAAACATGGTGCATCATATTTCAAAATATTGTGAATCGAATTATGACTACGGTCAAACCCCCTTTGTCCAACAAAACAACATATGAAAAATTGAGCTAAAAAAGCTTTCGATGTTCCCAAATATCATTAAGATTGAATTTCTTGGTTACCGAACGAAGATGAAATGGGTGGAACCTGTTAGTCCTATAGATCTATGAGAGAACTTTGTTTTGACTGCTTATGGTTCTTGTAGCCAAAAATGGACACAAAGTTATGGTTGGTGGAACAACCCACGTCTGTTGGGTGCAACATCAAAGTCTTGAGGTGCAACATCCGTTTGAAAATCCAAGATTGCACTGCATGACTTTTGAAAACTCGTTTATGGGGATGAAATAGAAATATAACATGGTGCATCTTATTTCAAAATATAGTAAATCGAATTATGACCACGGTCAGACCCCATTTGTCCAACAAAACAACATATGAAAAATTGAGCTAAAAAAGCTTTCGATGTTCCCAAATGTCATTAAGATTGAATTTCTTGGTTACCGAAAGAAGATGAGATGGGTGGAACCTGTTAGTCCTATGGATCTCTGAGAGAGCTTCGTTTTGACTGGTTTTGGTTCTTGTAACTAAAAATAGACACAAAGTCATGGTTGGTGGAACAACCCACGTCTGTTGGGTGCAACATCGAAGTCTTGAGGTGCAACATCCGTTTGAAAATCCAAGATTGCACTGCATGAATTTTGAAAACTCGTTTATGGGGATGATATAGAAATATAACATGGTGCATCATATTCAAAATATAGTAAATCGAATTATGACCACGGTCAAACCCCCTTTGACCAACAAAACAACATATGAAAAATTGAGCTAAAAAAGCTTTCGATGTTCCCAAATGTCATTAAGATTGAATTTCTTGGTTACCGAACTAAGATGAGATGGGTGGAACCTGTTACCCCTAAAGATCTATGAGAGAGCTTCGTTTTTACTGGTTATGGTTCTTATAACTAAAAATGGACACAAAGTTATGGTTGGTGGAACAACCCACGTCTTTTGGGTGCAACATCGAAGTCTTGAGGTGCAACATCCGTTTGAAAATCCAAGATTGCACTGTATGACTTTTGAAAACTCATTTATAGGGATGAAATAGAAATATAACATGGTAAATCATATTCCAAAATGTAGTAAATCGAGCCGGGGCTAGTCCACGATCCAAGGGGCGAGCCAATCAAAAATGTCACCAATTCCAAAATCCAAGTTCTGTGCGCGTTCAAGGAAACGGGAGTAACTTCCAATCCGTAAGTCCGTTTTGCCCAAACGAAAGATCCATCTGAAGCTAAGTCAGAGGGATACAAGAGTTATGGAGCTTAGCTCCGTAATTGATGCTTTCAGACCCAAAAGAGATCGTCTAATAGGAGTTTCGGGCATGTTTATGTCGATGTTGCGATTTCGACCAAATCGCTCTATGATGTTCTCAGTACCTGAGCGCGTTGCTTATTCATATTTTCCATATGTGATAGCTTTGACCAAAAAGTGTGTCAACGGACTGGTTATGTTTCTATTCACTCAAAATAAAAACAAAGTTATGGTTGGCGGAACAAACCATGTCTGTTGGGTGCAACATCGACATCTTGAGGTGCAACATCAGTTTGAATATCCAAGATTGCAATGTTTGACTTTTGATAACTCGTTTATGGGGATGAAATAGAAATAAAACATGGTGCATCATATTTCAAAATATTGTGAATCGAATTATGACTACGGTCAAACCCACTTTGTCCAAAAAAATAACATATGAAAAATTGAGCTAAAAAAGCTTTCGATGTTCCCAAATGTCATTAAGATTGAATTTATTGGTTACCGAACGAAGATGAGATGGGTGGAACCTGTTCGTCCTATAGATCTATGAGAGAGCTTTGTTTTGACTTGTTATGGTTCTTGTAACTTAAAATGGACACAAAGTTATGGTTGGTCGAACAACCCACGTCTGTTGGGTGCAACATCGAAGTCTTGAGGTGCAACATCCGTTTGAAAATCCAAGATTGCACTGCATGACTTTTGAAAACTCAGTTATAGGAATGAAATAGAAATATAACATGGTGCATCATATTTCAAAATATTGTGAATCGAATTATGGCCACGGTCAAACCCCCTTTGACCAACAAAACAACATATGAAAAATTGAGCTAAAAAAGCTTTCGATGTTCCCAAATGTCATTAAGATTGAATTTCTTGGTTACCGAACGAAGATGAGATGGGTGGAACCTGTTAGTCCTATAGATCTATGAGAGAGCTTCGTTTTGACTGGTTGTGGTTCTTGTAACTAAAAATAGACACAAAGTTATGGTTGGTTGAACAACCCACGTCTGTTGGGTGCAACATCGAAGTCTTGAGGTGCAACATCCGTTTGAAAATACAAGATTGCACTACATGAATTTTGAAAAATCGTTTATGGGGATGAAATAGAAATATAACATGGTGCATCATATTCAAAATATAGTAAATCGAATTATGACCACGGTCAAACCCCCTTTGACCAACAAAACAACATATGAAAAATTGAGCCAAAAAAGCTTTCAATGTTCCCAAATGTCATTAAGATTGAATTTCTTGGTTACCGAACTAAGATGAGATGGGTGGAACCTGTTCATCCTATAGATCTATGAGAGAGCTTTGTTTTGACTGGTTATGGTTCTTGTAACTAAAAATGTACACAAAGTTATGGTTGGTGGAACAACCCACGTCTTTTGGGTGCAACATCGAAGTCTTGAGGTGCAACATCCGTTTGAAAATCCAAGATTGCACTGTATGACTTTTGAAAACTCATTTATAGGGATGAAATAGAAATATAACATGGTAAATCATATTCCAAAATGTAGTAAATCGAGCCGGGGCTAGTCTACGATCCAAGGGGGCGAGCCAATAAAAAATGTCACCAATTCCGAAATCAAAGTTCTGTGCGTGTTCATGGAAATGGGAGTAACTTCCAATCCGTAAGTTTGTTTTGCCCAAACGAAAGCTCCACCTGAAGCTAAGTTAGAGGGCTACAAGAATTACGGAGCTTATCTTCGTAATTGATGCTTTCAGGCCCAAAAGAGGTCGTCTAATAGGAGATTCGGGCATGTTTATGTTGATGTTGTGATTTCGACCAAATCGCTCTATGATGTTCTCAATACCTGAGCGCGTTGCTTATTTAGATTTTCCGTATGTGATAGCTTTGACCAAAAAGTGTGTCAACAGACTGGTTATGTTTCTAGTCACTCAAAATAAAAACAAAGTTATGGTTAGCGGAACAAACAAGTCTGTTGGGTGCAACATCGACGTCTTGAGGTGTAACATCAGTTTGAATATCCGAGATTGCAATGTTTGACTTTTGAAAACTCGTTTATGGGGATGAAATAGAAATAAAACATGGTGCATCATATTTCAAAATATTGTGAATCGAATTATGACTACGGTCAAACCCCCTTTGTCCAACAAAACAACATATGAAAAATTGAGCTAAAAAAGCTTTCGATGTTCCCAAATGTCATTAAGATTGAATTTCTTGGTTACCGAACGAAGATGAGATGGGTGGAACCTGTTCGTCCTATAGATCTATAAGAGAGCTTTGTTTTGACTGGTTATGGTTCTTGTAACCAAAAATGGACACAAAGTTATGGTTGGTGGAACAACCCACGTCAGTTGGGTGCAACATCGAAGTCTTGAGGTGCAACATTCGTTTGAAAATCCAAGATTGCACTGCATGACTTTTGAAAACTCGTTTATGGAGATGAAATAGAAATATAACATGGTGCATCATATTTCAAAATAAAGTAAATCGAATTATGACCACGGTCAAACCCCCTTTGTCCAACAAAACAACATATGAAAAATTGAGCAAAAAAAGCTTTCGATGTTCCCAAATGCCATTAAGATTGAATTTCTTGGTTACCAAACGAAGATGAGATGGGTGGAACCAGTTAGTCCTATAGATCTATGAGAGAGCTTCGTTTTGACTGGTTGTGGTTCATGTAACTGAAAATAGACACAAAGTTATGGTTGGTGGAACAACCCACGTCTGTTGGGGGCAACATCGAAGTCTTGAGGTGCAACATCCATTTGAAAATCCAAGATTTCACTACATGAATTTTGAAAAATCGTTTATGGGGATGAAATAGAAATATAACATGGTGCATCATATTCAAAATATAGTAAATCGAATTATGACCACGGTCAATCCCCCTTTGACCAACAAAACAACATATGAAAAATTGAGCCAAAAAAGCTTTCAATGTTCCCAAATGTCATTAAGATTGAATTTCTTGGTTACCGAACTAAGATGAGATGGGTGGAACCTGTTTGTCCTATAGATCTATGAGAGAGCTTTGTTTTGACTGGTTATGGTTCTTGTAACTAAAAATGGACACAAAGTTATGGTTGGTGGAACAACCCACGTCTTTTGGGTGCAACTTCGTAGTCTTGAGGTGCAACATCCGTTTGAAAATCCAAGATTGCACTGTATGACTTTTGAAAACTCATTTATAGGGATGAAATAGAAATACAACATGGTAAATCATATTCCAAAATGTAGTAAATCGAGCCGGGGCTAGTCTACGATCCAAGGGGGCGAGCCAATAAAATATGTCACCAATTCCGAAATCAAAGTTCTGCGCGTGTTCATGGAAACGGGAGTAACTTCCAATCTGTAAGTTTGTTTTGCCCAAACGAAAGATACACCTGAAGCTAAGTCAGAGGGCTACAAGAATTACGGAGCTTATCTCCGTAATTGATGCTTTCAGGCCCAAAAGAGGTCGTCTAATAGGAGATTCGGGCATGTTTATGTTGATGTTGTGATTTCGACCAAATCGCTCTATGATGTTCTCAATACCTGAGCGCGTTGCTTATTTAGATTTTCCGTATGTGATAGCTTTGACCAAAAAGTGTGTCAACAGACTGGTTATGTTTCTAGTCACTCAAAATAAAAACAAAGTTATGGTTAGCGGAACAAACAAGTCTGTTGGGTGCAACATCGACGTCTTGAGGTGTAACATCAGTTTGAATATCCGAGATTGCAATGTTTGACTTTTGAAAACTCGTTTATGGGGATGAAATAGAAATAAAACATGGTGCATCATATTTCAAAATATTGTGAATCGAATTATGACTACGGTCAAACCCCCTTTGTCCAACAAAACAACATATGAAAAATTGAGCTAAAAAAGCTTTCGATGTTCCCAAATGTCATTAAGATTGAATTTCTTGGTTACCGAACGAAGATGAGATGGGTGGAACCTGTTCGTCCTATAGATCTATAAGAGAGCTTTGTTTTGACTGGTTATGGTTCTTGTAACCAAAAATGGACACAAAGTTATGGTTGGTGGAACAACCCACGTCAGTTGGGTGCAACATCGAAGTCTTGAGGTGCAACATTCGTTTGAAAATCCAAGATTGCACTGCATGACTTTTGAAAACTCGTTTATGGAGATGAAATAGAAATATAACATGGTGCATCATATTTCAAAATAAAGTAAATCGAATTATGACCACGGTCAAACCCCCTTTGTCCAACAAAACAACATATGAAAAATTGAGCAAAAAAAGCTTTCGATGTTCCCAAATGCCATTAAGATTGAATTTCTTGGTTACCAAACGAAGATGAGATGGGTGGAACCAGTTAGTCCTATAGATCTATGAGAGAGCTTCGTTTTGACTGGTTGTGGTTCATGTAACTGAAAATAGACACAAAGTTATGGTTGGTGGAACAACCCACGTCTGTTGGGTGCAACATCGAAGTCTTGAGGTGCAACATCCATTTGAAAATCCAAGATTTCACTACATGAATTTTGAAAAATCGTTTATGGGGATGAAATAGAAATATAACATGGTGCATCATATTCAAAATATAGTAAATCGAATTATGACCACGGTCAATCCCCCTTTGACCAACAAAACAACATATGAAAAATTGAGCCAAAAAAGCTTTCAATGTTCCCAAATGTCATTAAGATTGAATTTCTTGGTTACCGAACTAAGATGAGATGGGTGGAACCTGTTTGTCCTATAGATCTATGAGAGAGCTTTGTTTTGACTGGTTATGGTTCTTGTAACTAAAAATGGACACAAAGTTATGGTTGGTGGAACAACCCACGTCTTTTGGGTGCAACTTCGTAGTCTTGAGGTGCAACATCCGTTTGAAAATCCAAGATTGCACTGTATGACTTTTGAAAACTCATTTATAGGGATGAAATAGAAATACAACATGGTAAATCATATTCCAAAATGTAGTAAATCGAGCCGGGGCTAGTCTACGATCCAAGGGGGCGAGCCAATAAAATATGTCACCAATTCCGAAATCAAAGTTCTGCGCGTGTTCATGGAAACGGGAGTAACTTCCAATCTGTAAGTTTGTTTTGCCCAAACGAAAGATACACCTGAAGCTAAGTCAGAGGGCTACAAGAATTACGGAGCTTATCTCCGTAATTGATGCTTTCAGGCCCAAAAGAGGTCGTCTAATAGGAGTTTCGGGCATGTTTATGTTGATGTTGTGATTTCGACCAAATCGCTCTATGATGTTTTCAATACTTGAGCGCGTTGCTTATTTAGATTTTCCGTATGTGATAGCTTTGACCAAAAAGTGTGTCAACAGACTGGTTATGTTTCTAGTCACTCAAAATAAAAACAAAGTTATGGTTAGCGGAACAAACCATGTCTGTTGGGTGCAACATCGACGTCTTGAGGTGTAACATCAGTTTGAATATCCGAGATTGCAATGTTTGACTTTTGAAAACTCGTTTATGGGGATGAAATAGAAATAAAACATGGTGCATCATATTTCAAAATATTGTGAATCGAATTATGACTACGGTCAAACCCCCTTTGTCCAACAAAACAACATATGAAAAATTGAGCTAAAAAAGCTTTCGATGTTCCCAAATGTCATTAAGATTGAATTTCTTGGTTACCGAATGAAGATGAGATGGGTGGAACCTGTTCGTCCTATAAATCTATGAGAGAGCTTTGTTTTGACTGGTTATGGTTCTTGTAACCAAAAATGGACACAAAGTTATGGTTGGTGGAACAACCCACTTCAATTGGGTGCAACATCGAAGTCTTGAGGTGCAACATTCGTTTGAAAATCCAAGATTGCACTGCATGACTTTTGAAAACTCGTTTATGGGGATGAAATAGAAATATAACATGGTGCATCATATTTCAAAATATAGTAAATCGAATTATGACCACGGTCAAACCCCCTTTGTCCAACAAAACAACATATGAAAAATTGAGCAAAAAAAGCTTTCGATGTTCCCAAATGTCATTAAGATTGAATTTCTTGGTTACCGAACGAAGATGAGATGGGTGGAACCTGTTAGTCCTATAGATCTATGAGAGAGCTTCTTTTTGACTGGTTGTGGTTCTTGTAACTAAAAATAGACACAATGTTGTGGTTGGTGGAACAACCCACGTCTGTTGGGTGCAACATCGAAGTCTTGAGGTGCAACATCCATTTGAAAATCCAAGATTGCACTGCATGAATTTTGAAAACTCGTTTATGGGGATGAAATAGAAATATAACATGGTGCATCATATTCAAAATATAGTAAATCGAATTACGACCGCGGTCAAACCCCCTTTGACCAACAAAACAACATATGAAAAATTGAGTTAAAAAAGCTTTCGATATTCCCTAATGTCATTAGGATTGAATTTATTGGTTACCGAACTAAGATGAGATAGGCGGAACCTGTTACTCCTATAGATCTATGAGAGAGCTTCGTTTTGACTGGTTATGGTTCTTGTAACCAAAAATGGACACAAAGTTATGGTTGGTTGAACAACCCACGTCTTTTGGGTGCAACATCAAAGTCTTGAGGTGCAACATCCATTTGAAAATCCAAGATTGCACTGTATCACTTTTGAAAACTCGTTTATAGGGATGAAATAGAAATATAACGTGGTAAATCATATTCCAAAATGTAGTAAATCGAGCCGGGGCTAGTCCATGATCCAAGGGGGCGAGCCAATCAAAAATGTCACCAATTCCAAAATCAAAGTTCCGCGCGCGTTAAAGGAAACGGGAGCAACTTCCAATCCGTAAGTCCGTTTTGCCCAAACGAAAGCTCCACCTGAAGCTAAGTCAGAGGGCTACAAGAATTACGGAGCTTAGCTCCGTAATTGATGCTTTCAGGCCCAAAAGAGGTCGTCTAATAGGATTTTCGGGCATGTTTATGTTGATGTTGCGATTTCGACCAAATCGTTCTATGATGTTCTCAGTACCTGAGCGCGTTGCTTATTTAGATTTTCCGTATGTGATAGCTTTGAAAAAAAGTGTGTCAACAGACTGGTTATGTTTCTAGTCACTCAAAAAAAAACAAAGTTATGGTTGGCGGAACAAACCATGTCTGTTGGGTGCAACATCGACGTCTTGAGGTTGCAACGTTTGACCTTTGAAAACTCGTTTATGGGGATGAAATAGAAATAAAACATGGTGTATCATATTTCAAAATATTGTGAATCGAATTATGACTACGGTCAAACCCCCTTTGTCCAACAAAACAACATATGAAAAATTGAGCTAAAAAAGCTTTCGATGTTCCCAAATGTCATTAAGATTGAATTTCTTGGTTACTGGACGAAGATGAGATGGGTGGAACCTGTTCGTCCTATAGATCTATGAGAGAGCTTTGTTTTGACTGGTTATGGTTCTTGTAACAAAAAATGGACACAGATTTATGGTTGGTGGAACAACCCACGTCTGTTGGGTGCAACATCCGTTTGAAAATCCAAGATTGCACTGCATGAATTTTGAAAACTCGTTTATGGGGATGAAATAGAAATATAACATGGTGCATTATAGTCAAAATATAGTAAATCGAATTATGACCACGGTCAAACCCCCTTTGACCAACAAAACAACATATGAAAAATTGAGCTAAAAAAGCTTTCGATGTTCCCAAATGTCATTAAGATTGAATTTCTTGGTTACCAAACTAAGATGAGATGGGTGGAACCTGTTACTCCTATAGATCTATAAGAGAGCTTCGTTTTGACTGGTTATGGTTCTTGTAACTAAAAATGGACACAAAGTTATGGTTGGTGGAACAACCCAAGTCTTTTGGGTGCAACATCGAAGTCTTGAGGTGCAACATTCGTTTGAAAATCCAAGATTGCACTGTATGACTTTTGAAAACTCATTTATAGGGTGAAATACAAATATAACAGGGTAAATCATATTCCAAAATGTAGTAAATCGAGCCGGGGCTAGTCCACGATCCAAGGGGGCGAGCCAATCAAAAATGTCACCAATTCCAAAATCCAAGTTCTGCGCGTTCACGGTAACGGGAGTAACTTCCAATCCGTAAGTCCGTTTTGCCCAAACGAAAGCTCCACCTGAAGCTAAGTCAGAGGGATACAAGAGTTACGGAGCATAGCTCCGTAATTGATGCTTTCAGGCCCAAAAGAGGTCGTCTAATAGGAGTTTCGGGCATGTTTATGTTGATGTTGCGATTTCGACCAAATCTCTCTACGATGTTCTCAGTACCTAAGCGCGTTGCTTATTTAGATTTTCCGTATGTGATAGCTTTGACCAAAAAGTGTGTCAATAGACTGGTTATGTTTCTAGTCACTCAAAATAAAAACAAAGTTATGGTTGGCGGAACAAACCATGTCTGTTGGGTGCAACATCGACGTCTTGAGGTGTAACATCAGTTTGAATATCCGAGATTGCAATGTTTGACTTTTGAAAACTCGTTTATGGGGATGAAATAGAAATAAAACATGGTGCATCATATTTCAAAATATTGTGAATCGAATTATGACTACGGTAAAACCCCCTTTGTCCAACAAAACAACATATGAAAAATTGAGCTAAAAAAGCTTTCGATGTTCCCAAATGTCATTAAGATTGAATTTCTTGGTTACCGAACGAAGATGAGATGGGTGGAACCTGTTAGTCCTATAGATCTATGAGAGAGCTTCTTTTTGACTGGTTGTGGTTCTTGTAACTAAAAATAGACACAATGTTGTGGTTGGTGGAACAACCCACGTCTGTTGGGTGCAACATCGAAGTCTTGAGGTGCAACATCCGTTTGAAAATCCAAGATTGCACTGCATGAATTTTGAAAACTCGTTTATGGGGATGAAATAGAAATATAACATGGTGCATCATATTCAAAATATAGTAAATCGAATTACGACCGCGGTCAAACCCCCTTTGACCAACAAAACAACATATGAAAAATTGAGTTAAAAAAGCTTTCGATATTCCCTAATGTCATTAAGATTGAATTTATTGGTTACCGAACTAAGATGAGATAGGCGGAACCTGTTACTCCTATAGATCTATGAGAGAGCTTCGTTTTGACTGGTTATGGTTCTTGTAACCAAAAATGGACACAAAGTTATGGTTGGTTGAACAACCCACGTCTTTTGGGTGCAACATCAAAGTCTTGAGGTGCAACATCCATTTGAAAATCCAAGATTGCACTGTATCACTTTTGAAAACTCGTTTATAGGGATGAAATAGAAATATAACGTGGCAAATCATATTCCAAAATGTAGTAAATCGAGCCGGGGCTAGTCCATGATCCAAGGGGGCGAGCCAATCAAAAATGTCACCAATTCCAAAATCAAAGTTCCGCGCGCGTTAAAGGAAACGGGAGCAACTTCCAATCCGTAAGTCCGTTTTGCCCAAACGAAAGCTCCACCTGAAGCTAAGTCAGAGGGCTACAAGAATTACGGAGCTTAGCTCCGTAATTGATGCTTTCAGGCCCAAAAGAGGTCGTCTAATCGGATTTTCGGGCATGTTTATGTTGATGTTGCGATTTCGACCAAATCGTTCTATGATGTTCTCAGTACCTGAGCGCGTTGCTTATTTAGATTTTCCGTATGTGATAGCTTTGAAAAAAAGTGTGTCAACAGACTGGTTATGTTTCTAGTCACTCAAAAAAAAACAAAGTTATGGTTGGCGGAACAAACCATGTCTGTTGGGTGCAACATCGACGTCTTGAGGTTGCAACGTTTGACCTTTGAAAACTCGTTTATGGGGATGAAATAGAAATAAAACATGGTGTATCATATTTCAAAATATTGTGAATCGAATTATGACTACGGTCAAACCCCCTTTGTCCAACAAAACAACATATGAAAAATTGAGCTAAAAAAGCTTTCGATGTTCCCAAATGTCATTAAGATTGAATTTCTTGGTTACTGGACGAAGATGAGATGGGTGGAACCTGTTCGTCCTATAGATCTATGAGAGAGCTTTGTTTTGACTGGTTATGGTTCTTGTAACAAAAAATGGACACAGATTTATGGTTGGTGGAACAACCCACGTCTGTTGGGTGCAACATCCGTTTGAAAATCCAAGATTGCACTGCATGAATTTTGAAAACTCGTTTATGGGGATGAAATAGAAATATAACATGGTGCATTATAGTCAAAATATAGTAAATCGAATTATGACCACGGTCAAACCCCCTTTGACCAACAAAACAACATATGAAAAATTGAGCTAAAAAAGCTTTCGATGTTCCCAAATGTCATTAAGATTGAATTTCTTGGTTACCAAACTAAGATGAGATGGGTGGAACCTGTTACTCCTATAGATCTATAAGAGAGCTTCGTTTTGACTGGTTATGGTTCTTGTAACTAAAAATGGACACAAAGTTATGGTTGGTGGAACAACCCAAGTCTTTTGGGTGCAACATCGAAGTCTTGAGGTGCAACATTCGTTTGAAAATCCAAGATTGCACTGTATGACTTTTGAAAACTCATTTATAGGGTGAAATACAAATATAACAGGGTAAATCATATTCCAAAATGTAGTAAATCGAGCCGGGGCTAGTCCACGATCCAAGGGGGCGAGCCAATCAAAAATGTCACCAATTCCAAAATCCAAGTTCTGCGCGTTCACGGTAACGGGAGTAACTTCCAATCCGTAAGTCCGTTTTGCCCAAACGAAAGCTCCACCTGAAGCTAAGTCAGAGGGATACAAGAGTTACGGAGCATAGCTCCGTAATTGATGCTTTCAGGCCCAAAAGAGGTCGTCTAATAGGAGTTTCGGGCATGTTTATGTTGATGTTGCGATTTCGACCAAATCTCTCTACGATGTTCTCAGTACCTAAGCGCGTTGCTTATTTAGATTTTCCGTATGTGATAGCTTTGACCAAAAAGTGTGTCAATAGACTGGTTATGTTTCTAGTCACTCAAAATAAAAACAAAGTTATGGTTGGCGGAACAAACCATGTCTGTTGGGTGCAACATCGACGTCTTGAGGTGTAACATCAGTTTGAATATCCGAGATTGCAATGTTTGACTTTTGAAAACTCGTTTATGGGGATGAAATAGAAATAAAAAATGGTGCATCATATTTCAAAATATTGTTAATCGAATTATGACTACGGTAAAACCCCCTTTGTCCAACAAAACAACATATGAAAAATTGAGCTAAAAAAGCTTTCGATGTTCCCAAATGTCATTAAGATTGAATTTCTTGGTTACCGAACGAAGATGAGATGGGTGGAACCTGTTCGTCCTATAGATCTATGAGAGAGCTTTGTTTTGACTGGTTATGGTTCTTGTAACCAAAAATGGACACAAAGTTATGGTTGGTGGAACAACCCACGTCAGTTGGGTGCAACATCGAAGTCTTGAGGTGCAACATTCGTTTGAAAATCCAAGATTGCACTGCATGACTTTTGAAAACTCGTTTATGGGGATGAAATAGAAATATAACATGGTGCATCATATTTCAAAATATAGTAAATCGAATTATGACCACGGTCAAACCCCCTTTGTCCAACAAAACAACATATGAAAAATTGACCAAAAAAAGCTTTCGATGTTCCCAAATGTCATTAAGATTGAATTTCTTGGTTACCGAACGAAGATGAGATGGGTGGAACCTGTTAGTCCTATAGATCTATGAGAGAGCTTCGTTTTGACTGGTTGTGGTTCTTGTAACTAAAAATAGACACAAAGTTATGGTTGGTGGAACAACCCACGTCTGTTGGGTGCAACATCGAAGTCTTGAGGTGCAACATCCGTTTGAAAATCCAAGATTGCACTGCATGAATTTTGAAAACTCGTTTATGGGGATGAAATAGAAATATAACATGGTGCATCATATTCAAAATATAGTAAATCGAATTACGACCGCGGTCAAACCCCCTTTGACCAACAAAACAACATATGAAAATTTGAGTTAAAAAAGCTTTCGATATTCCCTAATGTCATTAAGATTGAATTTATTGGTTACCGAACTATGATGAGATAGGTGGAACCTGTTACTCCTATAGATCTATGAGAGAGCTTCGTTTTGACTGGTTATGGTTCTTGTAACTAAAAATGGACACAAAGTTATGGTTGGTTGAACAACCCACGTCTTTTGGGTGCAACATCAAAGTCTTGAGGTGCAACATCCATTTGAAAATCCAAGATTGCACTGTATGACTTTTGAAAACTCGTTTATAGGGATGAAATAGAAATATAACGTGGTAAATCATATTCCAAAATGTAGTAAATCGAGCCGGGGCTAGTCCATGATCCAAGGGGGCGAGCCAATCAAAAATGTCACCAATTCCAAAATAAAAGTTCCGCGCGCGTTAAAGGAAACGGGAGCAACTTCCAATCCGTAAGTCCGTTTTTCCCAAACGAAAGCTCCACCTGAAGCTAAGTCAGATGGCTACAAGAATTACGGAGCTTAGCTCCGTAATTGATGCTTTCAGGCCCAAAGGATTTTCGGGCATGTTTATGTTGATGTTGCGATTTCGACCAAATCGTTCTATGATGTTCTCAGTACCTGAGCGCGTTGCTTATTTAGATTTTCCGTATGTGATAGCTTTGACAAAAAAGTGTGTCAACAGACTGGTTATGTTTCTAGTCACTCAAAAAAAAAACAATGTTATGGTTGGCGGAACAAACCATGTCTGTTGGGTGCAACATCGACGTCTTGAGGTTGCAATGTTTGACCTTTGAAAACTCGTTTATGGTGATGAAATAGAAATAAAACATGGTGTATCATATTTCAAAATATTGTGAATCGAATTATGACTACGGTCAAACCCCCTTTGTCCAACAAAACAACATATGAAAAATTGAGCTAAAAAAGCTTTCGATGTTCCCAAATGTATTTAAGATTGAATTTCTTGGTTACTGGACAAAGATGAGATGGGTGGAACCTGTTCGTCCTATAGATCTACGAGAGGGCTTTGTTTTGACTGGTTATGGTTCTTGTAACTAAAAATGGACACAGAGTTATGGTTGGTGGAACAACCCACGTCTGTTGGGTGCAACATCCGTTTGAAAATCCAAGATTGCACTGCATGAATTTTGAAAACTCGTTTATGGGGATGAAATAGAAATATAACATGGTGCATTATAGTCAAAATATAGTAAATCGAATTATGACCACGGTCAAACCCCCTTTAACCAACAAAACAACATATGAAAAATTGAGCTAAAAAAGCTTTCGACGTTCCCAAATGTCATTAAGATTGAATTTCTTGGTTACCGAACTAAGATGAGATGGGTGGAACCTGTTACTCCTATAGATCTATGAGAGAGCTTCGTTTTGACTGTTTATGGTTCTTGTAACTAAAAATGGACACAAAGTTATGGTTGGTGGAACAACCCCCGTCTTTTGGGTGCAACATCGAAGTCTTGAAGTGCAACATCCGTTTGAAAATCCAAGATTGCACTGTATGACTTTTGAAAACTCATTTATAGGGTGAAATAGTAATATAACAGGGTAAATCATATTCCAAAATGTAGTAAATCGAGCCGGGTGTAGTCCACGATCCAAGGGGGCGAGCCAATCAAAAATGTCACCAATTCCAAAATCCAAGTTCTGCGCGCGTTCACGGTAACGGGAGTAACTTCCAATCCGTAAGTCCGTTTTGCCCAAACGAAAGCTCCACCTGAATCTAAGTCAGAGGGCTACAAGAGTTACGGAGCATAGCTCCGTAATTGATGCTTTCAGGCCCAAAAGAGGTCGTCTAATCAGAGTTTCGGGCATGTTTATGTTGATGTTGCGATTTCGACCAAATCTCTCTACGATGTTCACAGTACCTAAGCGCGTTGCTTATTTAGATTTTCCGTATGTGATAGCTTTGACCAAAAAGTGTGTCAACAGACTGGTTATGTTTCTAGTCACTCAAAATAAAAACAAAGTTATGGTTGGTGGAACAAACCATGTCTGTTGGGTGCAACATCGACGTCTTGAGGTGTAACATCAGTTTGAATATCCGAGATTGCAATGTTTGACTTTTGAAAACTCGTTTATGGGGATGAAATAGAAATAAAACATGGTGCATCATATTTCAAAATATTGTGAATCGAATTATGACTACGGTAAAACCCCCTTTGTCCAACAAAACAACATATGAAAAATTGAGCTAAAAAAGCTTTCGATGTTCCCAAATGTCATTAAGATTGAATTTCTTGGTTACCGAACGAAGATGAGATGGGTGGAACCTGTTCGTCCTATAGATCTATGAGAGAGATTTGTTTTGACTGGTTATGGTTCTTGTAACTAAAAATGGACACAAAGTTATGGTTGGTGGAACAACCCACGTCAATTGGGTGCAACATCGAAGTCTTGAGGTGCAACATTCGTTTGAAAATCCAAATTGCACTGCATGACTTTTGAAAACTCGTTTATGGGGATGAAATAGAAATATAACATGGTGCATCATATTTCAAAATATAGTAAATCGAATTATGACCACGGTCAAACCCCCTTTGTCTAACAAAACAACATATGAAAAATTGAGCTAAAAAAGCTTTCGATGTTCCCAAATGTCATTAAGATTGAATTTCTTGGTTACAGAACGAAGATGAGATGGGTGGAACCTGTTAGTCCTATAGATCTATGAGAGAGCTTCGTTTTGACTGGTTG
Source organism: Allium sativum (assembly GCA_030737875.1). Lineage (NCBI taxonomy): Eukaryota > Viridiplantae > Streptophyta > Magnoliopsida > Asparagales > Amaryllidaceae > Allium > Allium sativum. Next base: position 846,142,288 of record CM060921.1, on the reverse strand, counting down.
TGGTTCTTGTAACTAAAAATAGACACAAAGTTATGGTTGGTGGAACAACCCACGTCTGTTGGGTGCAACATAGAAGTCTTGAGGTGCAACATCCGTTTGAAAATCCAAGATTGCACTGCATGAATTTTGAAAACTCGTTTATGGGGATGAAATAGAAATATAACATGGTGCATCATATTCAAAATATAGTAAATCGAATTATGACCACGGTCAAACCCCTTTTGACCAACAAAACAACATATGAAAAATTGATTTAAAAAAGCTTTCGATATTCCCGAATGTCATTAAGATTGAATTTCTTGGTTACCGAACTAAGATGAGATGGGTGGAACCTGTTACTCCTATAGATCTATGAGAAAGCTTCGTTTTGACTGGTTATGGTTCTTGTAACTAAAAATGGACACAAAGTTATGGTTGGTTGAACAACCCACGTCTTTTGGGTGCAACATCAAAGTCTTGAGGTGAAACATCCATTTGAAAATCCAAGATTGTACTGTATGACTTTTGAAAACTCATTTATAGGGATGAAATAGAAATATAACGTGGTAAAGCATATTCCAAAATGTAGTCAATCGAGCCGGGGCTATTCCACGATCCAAGGGGGCGAGCCAATCAAAAATGTCACCAATTCCAAAATCCAAGTTCTGCGCGCGTTAAAGGAAACGGGAGTAACTTCCAATCCGTAAGTCCGTTTTGCCCAAACGAAAGCTCCACCTGAAGCTAAGTCAGAGGGCTACAAGAATTACGGAGCACAGCTCCGTAATTGATGCTTTCAGGCCCAAAAGAGGTCGTCTAATAGGAGTTTCGGGCATGTTTATGTTGATGTTGCGATTTCGACCAAATCGCTCTATGATGTTCTCAGTACCTGAGCGAGGGTCTTATTTAGATTTTCCGTATGTGATAGCTTTGACCAAAAAGTGTGTCAACAGACTGGTTATGTTTCTAGTCACTCAAAATAAAAACAAAGTTATGGTTGGCGGAACAAACCATGTCTGTTGGGTGCAACATCGACGTCTTGAGGTGCAACATCAGTTTGAATATCCAAGATTGCAATGTTTGACCTTTGAAAACTCGTTTATGGGGATGAAATAGAAAAAAAACATGGTGTATCATATTTCAAAATATTGTGAATCGAATTATGACTAAGGTCAAACCCCCTTTGTCCAACAAAACAACATATGAAAAATTGAGCTAAAAAAGCTTTCGATGTTCCCAAATGTCATTAAGATTGAATTTCTTGGTTACTGGACGAAGATGAGATGGGTGGAACTTGTTCGTCCTATAGATCTATGAGAGAGCTTTGTTTTAACTGGTTATGGTTCTTGTAACTAAAAATGGACACAAAGTTATGGTTAGTGGAACAACCCACGTCTGTTGGGTGCAACATCCGTTTGAAAATCCAAGATTGCACTGCATGACTTTTGAAAACTCGTTTATGGGGATGAAATAGAAATATAACATGGTGCAACATATTTCAAAATATAGTAAATCGAATTATGACCACGGTCAAACCCCCTTTGTCCAACAAAACAACATATGAAAAATTGAGCTAAAAAACCTTTCGATGTTCCCAAATGTCATTAAGATTGAATTTCTTGGTTACCGAACGAAGATGAGATGGGTGGAACCTGTTAGTCCTATATATCTATGAGAGAGCTTCGTTTTTACTGGTTATGGTTCTTGTAACTAAAAATAGACACAAAGTTATGGTTGGTGGAACAACCCACGTCTGTTGGGTGCAACATCGAAGTCTTGAGGTGCAACATCCGTTTGAAAATCCAAGATTGCACTGCATGAATTTTGAAAACTCGTTTATGGGGATGAAATAGAAATATAACATGGTGCATCATAGTCAAAATATAGTAAATCGAATTATGACCACGGTCAAACCCCCTTTGATCAACAAAACAACATATGAAAAATTGAGCTAAAAAAGTTTTCGACGTTCCCAAATGTCATTAAGATTGAATTTCTTGGTTACCGAACTAAGATGAGATGGGTGGAACCTGTTACTCCTATAGATATATGAGAGAGCTTCGTTTTGACTGGTTATGGTTCTTGTAACTAAAAATGGACACAAATTTATGGTTGGTGGAACAACCCACGTCTTTTGGGTGCGACATCGAAGTCTTGAGGTGCAACATCCGTTTGAAAATCCAAGATTGCACAATATGACTTTTGAAAACTCATTTATAGGGATGAAATAGAAATATAACATGGTAAATCATATTCCAAAATGTAGTAAATCGAGCCGGGGCTAGTCCACGATCCAAGGGGGCAAGCCAATCAAAATGTCACCAATTCCAAAATCCAAGTTCTGCGCGCGGTCACGGAAACAGGAGTAACTTCCAATCCGTAAGTCCGTTTTGCCCAAACGAAAGCTCCACCTGAAGCTAAGTCAGAGGGATACAAGAGTTACGGAGCTTTGCTCTGTAATTGATGCTTTCAGGCCCAAAAGAGGTCGTCTAATAGGAGTTTCGGGCATGTTTATGTTGATGTTGCAATTTCGACCAAATCTCTCTACGATGTTCTTAGTACCTGAGCGCGTTGCTTATTTAGATTTTCCGTTTGTGATAGCTTTGACCAAAAAGTGTGTCAACAGACTGGTTATGTTTCTACTCACTCAAAATAAAAACAAAGTTATGGTTGCCGGAACAACCCACGTCTGTTGGGTGCAACATCGAAGTCTTGAGGTGCAACATCCGTTTGAAAATCCAAGATTGCACTGCATGAATTTTGAAAACTCGTTTATGGGGATGAAATAGAAATATAACATGGTGCATCATAGTCAAAATATAGTAAATCGAATTATGACCACGGTCAAACCCCCTTTGACCAACAAAACAACATATGAAAAATTGAGCTAAAAAAGCTTTCGACGTTCCCAAATGTCATTAAGATTGAATTTCTTGGTTACCGAACTAAGATGAGATGGGTTGAACCTGTTACTCCTATAGATCTATGAGAGAGCTTCGTTTTGACTGGTTATGGTTCTTGTAACTAAAAATGGACACAAAGTTATGGTTGGTGGAACAACCCACGTCTTTTGGGTGCAACATCGAAGTCTTGAGGTGCAACATCCGTTTGAAAATCCAAGATTGCACTGTATGACTTTTGAAAACTCATTTATAGGGATGAAATAGAAATATAACATGGTAAATCATATTCCAAAATGTAGTAAATCGAGCCGGGGCTAGTCCACGATCCAAGGGGGCGAGCCAATCAAAATGTCACCAATTCCAAAATCCAAGTTCTGCGCACGTTCACGGAAACAAGAGTAACTTCCAATCCGTAAGTCCGTTTTGCCCAAACGAAAGCTCCACCTGAAGCTAAGTCAGAGGGATACAAGAGTTAGGGAGCTTAGCTCCGTAATTGATGCTTTCAGGCCCAAAAGAGGTCGTCTAATAGGAGTTTCGGGCATGTTTATGTTGATGTTGATGTTGCGATTTCGACCAAATCTCTCTACGATGTTCTCAGTACCTGAGCGCGTTGCTTATTTGGATTTTCCGTATGTGATAGCTTTGACCAAAAAGTGTGTGAACAGACTGGTTACGTTTCTACTCACTCAAAATAAAAACAAAGTTATGGTTGCCGGAACAACCCTCGTCTGTTGGGTGCAACATCGAAGTCTTGAGGTGCAACATCCGTTTGAAAATCCAAGATTGCACTGCATGAATTTTGAAAACTCGTTTATGGGGATGAAATAGAAATATAACATGGTGCATCATATTCAAAATATAGTAAATCCAATTATGACCACGGTCAGACCCCCTTTGACCAACAAAACAACATATGAAAAATTGAGCTAAAAAAGCTTTCGATGTTCCCAAATGTCATTAAGATTGAATTTCTTGGTTACCGAACTAAGATGAGATGAGTGGAACCTGTTACTCCTATAGATCTATGAGAGAGCTTTGTTTTGATTGGTTATGGTTCTTGTAACTAAAAATGGATACAAAGTTATGGTTGGTGGAACAACCCACGTCTGTTGGGTGCAACATCGAAGTCTTGAGGTGCAACATCCGTTTGAAAATCCAAGATTGCACTGCATGACATTTGAAAACTCATTTATGGGGATGAAATAGAAATATAACATGGTGCATCATATTTCAAAATATAGTAAATCGAATTATGACCACGGTCAAACCCCCTTTGTCCAACAAAACAACATATGAAAATTTGAGCTAAAAAAGCTTTCGATGTCCCCAAATGTCATTAAGATTGAATTTCTTGGTTACCGAACGAAGATGAGATGGGTGGAACCTGTTAGTCCTATAGATCTATGAGAGAGCTTCGTTTTGACTGGTTGTTTTTCTTGTAACTAAAAATAGACACAAAGTTATGGTTGGTGGCACAACCCACGTCTGTTGGGTGCAACATCGAAGTCTTGAGGTGCAACATCCGTTTGAAAATCCAAGATTGCACTGCATGAATTTTGAAAAATCGTTTATGGGGATGAAATAGAAATATAACATGGTGCATCATATTCAAAATATAGTAAATCGAATTATGACCACGGTCAAACCCCCTTTGACCAACAAAACAACATATGAAAATTTGAGCTAAAAAAGCTTTCGATGTTCCCAAATGTCATTAAGATTGAATTTCTTGGTTACCGAACTAAGATGAGATGGGTGGAACCTGTTACTCCTATAGATCTATGAGAGAGCTTCGTTTTGACTGGTTACGGTTCTTGTAACTAAAAATGGACACAAAGTTATGGTTGGTGGAACAACCCACGTCTTTTGGGTGTAACATCGAAGTCTTGAGTTGCAACATCCGTTTGAAAATCCAAGATTGCACTGTATGACTTTTGAAAACTCATTTATAGGGATGAAATAGAAATCTATCTATTATATTATATGAAAGCACAATCTTTCCCGGAAAACCTTTCGATTCCAGATTCTCCAAAAAATTCACAAATCGACATGTGTACTTAGTTTCGATCCTCACCATTCAACACAGTAACCGTGCTTATCTATTCGGTGACTATTTGTACCCTTTAAATTAAATACCTGCTACCAAAATACCATCCGCCGCCCCGTCGCTACTTTCTTCTAATTAGATCTGGCACCTACACACTTCCTCACTCCTGATACCATCCGCCGCCCCATTTCTACTTTCTTCTAATTAGATCTTCACCTACACGCTTCATTCCTCACTCCTGAACCTTCTTCCATCGCCGCCGATATCGAAATTGAAGCAGTGGAGTTCTCCGGAGTCGACCCCGTTATCGGAACTGAACCAGCGGAGTTCTACGGAGTCGAACGGAATTCCTCACTCCTCAGCCCACACGCGATTTCGAAAAGAGCACGACACCAACTTCAGGTAACTATTTACGTCAATTGAAGCCCTACTTTTTTAATTCAGTTGAACCTCTGATTTGAAAATGGTTGCTCGACCGTTGTATTGACCCTAGAATATCGTTATCGGAGACAGCTACGCTTCAGCCCTAATTTATGTACACAATCCCGATCTCATAAGGAGCGTTCGTTGTCTTTGTTCAGTTGTTGTTTTTTTACTGCGTTTGTTTATATTATTTTTCTTTGCTTCAGCCTCTTATTTATCTGTTCCTTTATTTATGACTTAATCTTAATATATTTTAATGTCTACTTTACAATAAGCATACATTTTCATGTTGGCCTCAATGAGAAAACATAATTTTGCTTTTCGGATCATTTCTTAATTTCAGAAATTATTTGCAGGCCTTTTTCGTCTGCTATTTTATCACACAATTGCAATTAATTGTTGTTTTAAGCCACAATTGAATCAATCTAGCTATTCAAACATGAATTTTGGTGGAGATTTATGTATTGTGTTGTTGGTAGAGCATAGGCAAAAAACTAAAACCGTCATTTTCAATTTTACTCTTCAATTACTTGGATTATATTCCATTATAATTATATAATACTTAGCATTTTGTACTGATAATGTAGATTTTGCAATTTAATTAAGTTTATATATTTTGTACTCAAAATATTGTTTTTTCGTGTATACAATTCTACTGATAAATACCTGAAAATGATAAGCTTAACTTAAAGTTGTGTAGCTTAGTGTACACCTGGAGATTATATGTTTGGATATGCACTTAACTCTTTATACAGATTATGAGGTCGTGGTAAATTTTCATTGTTTTATTAATTTCGAAATCCGCAATCCGATGGTTTGTATAACCATGCAAGTTGATAAATACAATTTTTATCTCAAACTTTTTGATTACATGTGTAGATTGACTTCGTTTTTAACCTTATTTTTTTACAGCGACTTAATATTATTCAGCTTAACATGCATCTCTAAAATGTGTACTCTGCAACATGTCATTGGATAGTATATCCAGTTGTTATTTTGCATGAAGTTTGCTCTTTGTGTTATCACCCATGTCACATTTAAATCGTGGATGCATTCATTTTAATTCTGTATGGATTCTTTGAATTATACAAATATTATCCTTTCAATTTTCTCCTTTTAGCCTTTTGCATTCAAACTATTTTAGTTTCTATCCTTGGAGGTTGTATTCTTTGTTAAATTTTTTTTCTTTCATAAATTTTATCATGTGACATCAGCCCATCGATGGTAATTAATATTACTTATCATAAAGACCAACATATGATGGTATCACATTTCTTTGCTGGCGATGGAGTAACACTAATAGACAATTTGCTTCAATAAATTTTTCAACTATCACTATTTTATTGGTAAATAATTACATAACTATATTCTAATCATACATTTTCATCAAAGTTTATCTTTGATTCCATCAGACAAATGTTAGGATATAATTATAAATAGCGGAGGCTTAATTCAGTTGAAAATTACAAATAATTTTAAATCATGTATTACATAAGTTCTTTATAATGTTAACAAATGGCATATAATTAATAACACATTGCAGAAATTTTGCAATAAAATTATAATGTTGTGTTATAAACAAAAAAAACATTTTTTTACATTAATTGCATTTAGAATCGATCCCAAAAATTACAATTCAGCTTACTATAGTATCCAAACAGTTTTTTATGGATGCTCAAATAGTTGTAGATCAAATTTTCTTTTGAGATTTGGTATTACAAGTAGTTATTGATTTTTCATAAATTTGATACTATTTTTGCTATGACAATGTACAATGGAATCAGTTACTAATACAATTGCTTACTGTTATAACTATGGAATTGAATCTTCACACCAAGAATGACAAACCAAATAAAGAAGTTTAACTAGAGTGTGGAATCCTTATCAACAACACTAAGAAGAATGAAAAAAATAGAAAATGGATTAAGTGCACAGAGGTAGGATGCATCTAATGGAATGTCAGAAGTTATTGAAGTAGATTAGTTCAAGAATTTGAAATTTTCTCATTTGCACGGAATAACACAATGATATCTATGAAAGCATGTATGGGTAACACGTGTTGTATTATATGTTTTTGGGCCACTCTCAGATCAAAATAGTTGAAGTGGAAATATTAAATTTCCAAACTGTATTTATTGTACAAAAATTAAGTGCAAGATAGTTGATTGTGTAAGCATTCTTTGTTGAGGTCAATATCTATTATATTATTAAATGTTTTTTTACTTGGATAAGCTGGGCAACTTACTACGCAAATAATCACTTTAAAGTGGTATGTGTTTTTGTTGAATCTTCCATAATTTATGAGAATCAGCTTAACTCGATTCAATTTTTTTTAACGATATATCCATGAATTTTGAACTATCTTTTAATTATTTGTTCTTTTTGTTCAATTAAACTTTGTTTCGTCTTATTAAGATGTTGTAGAAAACAATCGAAGAAAGAGATTTTATTTCTTTTGCAAGCTGAAAGGTAATGCAAGATGCAGTCAATTTTTGGTAATAACGACAAGTGGAACGCAGAGTGATGCAACAAGTTATGTAATCATTATTTTAGAGGCATGTAAATATAATTTTAGAATTTTACTAATATATTTGTGTGAATAAAAATGTTATTCATTATGTTAGTGGTATAAGATTGATTATTTTTTTTTGGTCTTGACATATGTGCTTACTACAGTCATTTTAAGTTATTAATTTATTATTACTTTTTTTTTACTGTTGCCACAGAAAAAATATTTTTCTTCTGTTTCTTATGCATTTGAATAGATGAACTTCTTTTTCACTAATCTTTCTTAATTTAGATATGTTATATTTTGAGAGACAGCTCCGCTCTTAGGTTATGGATACTGAATGGTCATATGTCACCGACTATTATTTTCAATCTATACAGGATACATTTGTATTGCCTATACATATTTTGTGTGATTTTACGGCCCAGTTATGTAGAGTGTATCACAACTCAATTTTCGGTTTTGTCCCCTTCATATGATGTTTACTTGCTTCCAGATAAATGTACACATATGCAACTTCTTTACAATGGCAGTCCAAGAAATTTTCAAACGCCCTTTCTTTGCGGTCCTAGAAATTAACTCCATTTTCACCAACAACATATTGCATCCAGCATAAAAACCACTGAAACATGCAAAAACTGTTTAAAAATATCATCTCTGATGTTGTATGTATGCCATATGCATATATGCTAATACGTATCTAAGATATATGCATGTATACAAAAATTTGTATCAATGATACTGGTCTTGCGATAATCATTAAAGAATAAAAAGAGAAGCCCAAAGTCTTTCAGTTGTAGAAAGAGATGAAGCCCAAGTCTTTCAATTGTAAAAGGTGATTGTAGAAAGAGCTGAAGAGAAAGTCTTCCAATAGTAGGAAGAGATGAAGCAGCATATGATTTAATCTCAAATAAGATAGAGGGTCCATCGTCTTTGTTGTTGGTGTCCATTTGTGCTCTTATTCCCAGGCTTCCTTTTTTTGGTAATGTATCTCTTACGGTCTATCGTCTTTGTTGTTGGTGTCCATTTGAGCTCTTATACCCAGGCTTCCTTTTTTTTTTTTTGGTAATGTATCTCTTACGGTGTAAAAACTCCACATTTTTATTAATTTTTGAAAAAAAAAACTTGCATGTATTACGATATGCTTAGGCTTTATTAATATGTAGTTTACTTGGCAATTTTAGATATTGTATTGGAACTTGCTACTTATGTCAGCCTATTTGGAATAGAAAATATATAATTGAATACGCATATTTTTTTATTCTTTTCAGTTATTTTGTGTAAATATGTAAAATGGATTAAAGTAAGGGATATAGTGTGAGTGGAAAGAACATAGATTTTACGTTTAAGGTAGTCATGAGTTTTCATGTTATCAGGAAATGTTTTAAATCATCTTTTTTATATATGTCTGTTTCCAACTACATGCGCATGCTGGGTCAATGCTATATTTCCGCAAGGCAAATTCTATTCGGACCCAGAGAATTCCTTAGTAGCCCCCCGTTTTTATGACAAAAATCAAGGACGAAAGTGCCCTTTTCAGTTATATTTTTTTTTTAATTTTCAGACTACCTCGTAGGGGCGCTACGTGGTTTGTAAGGAAACCACGTAGGAGCACTACGTGGTACGCTACAAAACCACGTAGGGCCCATACGTGGTTTTGTAGCATACCACGTAGTGCTCCTACGTGGTTTCCTTATAAATCACGTAGAGCTCTTACGATGAAGGGTATTTTCGGTTTTTTTTTTTAAATTTTATGGGGGGCTACTCAGCCAAGTAGTGGGTATACCAGATTTTTCATATTTTTGGGAGGCTACTAAAGAAGTACTTGGGTTCGAATAGAATTTGCCTTTCCGCAATGTATTCTTTGTGATAGCTTAAAAGTGTGTGGTCGTCCTTTCCTCCACCTATAACTTCTTTTCCCTATGTTTTTGTGTGTACACACACAAGTGTGTGAGCATAGGAGAGAGGGAGATTGAATTTGTACGATTTTTTGCCTGCAAAAGTAAAACCTACCTAGAATTGTTAGAATCTTTAGCTATATCTAAAGACTAATGAAAGCATAAATACTAAATCCATGGTGTATCTAATGATAAAGCTTAGTGTATAAATAGAAAGTCATCCTTTATTTTTCTACATTTCTTCTTTATATACATATTTATTTCATGTGGTAGTCCTTTTGTTTTAGTAATATTTGGTTGAAGTATATGTTATAATTTTTTTCATTAACAACTTTTTATCTCATATACCTTTGGTTAATAAATTCTCCAGGCATGTTGGGCCTCATTTACAGAAGTAGTCTTACTATGGTGAGTATTTCATGCTCTGAAATTGCTCTGCTAATTATGTTAAGGGCTACGCGGAGAGCTATTATGCATGTAACATCGTAGCATTTTATACCCTGTGTGCTTCTGTAGCATTTTGCTGACTTAAAGTTATTATAAAACCAATATAAGGAAATAATTAAGTTAAAAAACTATAATTTCATAATTCACAAATAAAGAATTGCTGCTTGCATTTTGCTGACTTAAAGTTGTGCTATAGTTTTTTTTTCTTTTTTTTTAATCTTGCTTTTTTGAATTTTTGCCCCAAAAAAAAAATACAATTTCCACCATCCTTTGTTTTTATTGAGTTGATATAAGCTAGCAATAATATTTTATTCACACCATTTCTGATAGTGTGAACAAAATACTGCCGGTGATTGGTGGAAATCAGTGGATCCTATATGAAACCCTCTGATTTTCACAAATCACCACCGTGAGTTATGTTCACACTATCAAAAATTGTGTGAAGAAACTCAAGCTCTACCTTCTAGTGCTACCATCAGTATTAGCAAATTTGACATGTCAGTTGAAGGGTTATCATGCTGAAACAAACTGACTGGAGAGTTTTTGTCTCTGGCCAAGGAAAAAGATGAAGACGATTCTTTCGTGCTCACTTGCTTTCTGAGGAGAACATTCCAAGAAACTGCATTATTACTACCCAAATATTATGTTTAGCTGTAACATCACACACAAAAACCATATTTTTCTTACTAAGTTCCACCGTCTTTGTTACTTTTTGGTGCAGTGGTTTAATCGTCAATAATAATTTTGAACGGCTGAACATTTATATTTTGCATGTGAATTTTCTATGCTAGAAGCATTACTTTTTTTTTTCAATTTGCCGACTTGCTGTGGACATGTCAACTAAAAACTAGATATTCAGCAAGTAATATAGCACCATTTACAACTGATATGAGCTTTACATAACTACTTTGCTTTGCACGATAGTAACATGATTTTTTTAAAGCAAATCCGTGTGCGTAGCACGGGTTCACACTAGTATAACATGGTAAATCATATTCCAAAATGTAGTAAATCGAGCCGGGGCTAGTCCACGATCCAAGGGGGCGAGCCAATCAAAAATGTCACCAATTCCAAAACCCAAGTTCTGCGCGCGTTCATGGAAACTGGAGTAATTTCCAATTCGTAAGTCCGTTTTGTCCAAACGAAAGCTCCACCTGAAGCTAAGTCAGAGGGCTACAAGAATTACGGAGCTTAGCTCCGTAATTGATGCTTTCAGGCCCAAAAGAGGTCGTCTAATAGGAGTTTCGGGCATGTTTATGTTGATGTTGCGATTTCGACCAAATTGCTCTATGATGTTCTCAGTACCTGAGCGTGTTGCTTATTTAGATTTTCCGTATGTGATAGCTGTAACAACCCACGTCCATTAATGTCACTCACAAGGGGAGTGCATTAACTTCCATGGAGGTTTTAAGTGAATATAGAACAGTAAAATTACAACAAGACAGATAATAAATAGTACTTGGAAATTTAAAAACATTATTTCATTGCAGCAGAATTAAACATGTTTGTTACATCACAAAAACCATAATCTGAGTCAAGTACAATATCCATCTTCATAAAACAAAATACATAATCCCAATACATAAATAGCCATAAAGAAGATAACAAGCTGGACTTTACTTCAGCAGTCCTAGCTTTCCAAAAGAGATCAAGCAGTACAATCAAACTCCACTGGAACTGGGTCCCACCTGAGGACCTGGAGGGGAAAAATAATAGAAATGGAGGGGATCAGACATTAAGTCTGGCGAGTATGACAATTCTAACAATACTATTATCAAAATAACTAGACTGAGACATAAGCTGGAAAACAAGGAAATGGCTACGAACTATTGGGTATAGATAAAGAGAACGATAAAGGCACACCTAAATTACTAACGGGTAATTACTACACTGCACCACCAGTTACCTTAAAGGTTTATCCCACTTGCTTCACTTAGAAACATATCAATAACTTTACGTACCCCTAGCTGACTACATAGGTGCCGCCTGCCCCTATCTCCACTAGGTGTACCCCATTCCCCACTTTCGATCGGCTCCCTACTCGTAGATACTCGTGCTGGCCCCACAGTGGGGTGTATCACTCCCCTAAAGTGGCAACCCGATACAGCTTAAGAATGCACGGCTTATACCTACACGATGCAACAACGTCTTACATACCAGCCCGGGGTCCACACACGCATATGAAGCCCGTTGGACTTGCGTTGCCACCGCTAACCCGTTTGGCCTCTTATAGTCAAGCCCAGTAAGCGTGTCCCATCCTCGACTTGGGTCGAGCCCACAAAGATACGTTTGGGATTACTGGTTGAGATGGGCCCCCACTACTTACCCACAAGCTATCCACCTAAGCTTGTCCCCTTCTTAATCCATCCCACTTAACCCTCTTAGTCATGTTCATTTACATGTGTGTTTGGTTAAGTCATACTAATCGTATTTCAAATGCCTCTAAAGGCAACCACTAGATTCCTCATGCCACCCAAGGCACCTACTTAACCCCCATGTTCCACTTTACATGTTTATCTGGTTAAGTATTTCTTACTTCATTCAGGCCATAACCTCATAAAGACCTCTCACATTAGACTGGCATTTATGGCAGCTGGATTCGCCGGGCGGGTCCAGGCAGTCTTATACCATAAAAGAGTCTAACCTCGTGTCTTTGTAACTGTTATGCTTTAATTTGGCCTAGGACCTCTCACATTGGGCCGACATTTGTGACTACTGGATTCACCGGGCGGGTCCGGGTAGGTTTATGTCACAAACGGGTCCAACCTCGTGTCCTAAGAATTGATTATTATTAATAATCCTTTTATCCCAGTTTTAATAATTCCCTATTTGAATTATTAATTTATTCCAATTTTAATGATGTCCATAATTGACTCAATTATGGGCATCCACTTATGGTATGCAAAATTATATCAATTGCACCCCAATTTATTAAATCCTTAATATCACCCCTACCCACGTTGTTCGTTCATACGTTAAACGCAAAATATACGTTAGACTAGAATAGTCTAACTTATAGCATAAAAGGGAATTATCACAACAACAACATATATATGTGACTAAAATAGATCTAGTCATAAAGAGGGTGAAACTTGCATATGTACATGTATGAATCATCATAGCCCAAACGTATATAACATCATGATTTGACTAACATGAAGTAACCAACATGGATACTAACATCATGACTATGTAACATATGTGATATATCATCATCTAACTTAATAACATAGGTTCATGTATATGGGTACATCTAACTTAATAGACAAATTCCCATCATCAAAATCCAAGGATAATTAATAATCATGTATATGGGTACATCTAACTTAATAGACAAATTCCCATAATCAAGATCCCTCTAATTTAAGAACATAGGTTTTATAGGATACTTGACAGCATAAGCATAAGGTTTGCAACATACATGATAGCCTAGGATCTACAACATGATAGCATATGATTTGCAACTTGTATAATCAACATCATGATTCATAGGCTAACTACAACATAATAACATCATGGTTTTGTGATAACTTAACATAGCAACTTGCAACATATATAATATCATGACATGATTTACAACATATAGGATATCATCATCGCATAACAAAACATTTAGAACATACATGATAACATAAGATTTTACAATAACATACATGACAATTCATTTTCTTATGTTCCATTTACATCTTAATCAAATTAGTTTGCTAATAATCTTGTGAGAATCATCATACTCACAATTTAAGAAGAAAGAGAGAGTCTAGATTGCTTTAGAGTTGATTAGAAGTGGATTAGATTAGCTTTCTTCTACTTTGATTTGTGGCGGCTACTCGGAGTTCCATGGCGACGGCATGACGGCGACTTCTCTAATTTTTCCTATGAATTAGAATGAGAGACTACCCACTTGTTTATAGAATTTAGGATTCATTTAGGCCATTAGATTTAACCTAGAAATAACCGCAGCCGTTCAGACAAGATGGGGTTTATCTTATTGACTCAGCAATGAGTCAGAAGTGACTCAGCAAACACTCAGCAAAGTAATAAACTTCTATTCATGTTTACATTAACTGCCCATATATATATATATATGTACATATATATATATATATATACACACACGCACCTATTCATGAATTCAAATTAATCCATAATTAACTTATGACCATTTCTACATATTAATTTTCCAATTAATGACTTAATTACATTTTTCGCCTTTTAAGGCAATTCACATAATCAAATTTGTTATATGCATTTTTAAGGCTATTTCGTGCAAATTCTCAATATTAATTCTTTTAATTTGTGAATATTAGTGTTAACAGAAATACGGGGTGTTACAATAGCTTTGACCAAAAAGTGTGTCAACAGACTGGTTATGTTTCTAGTCACTCAAAATAAAAACAAAGTTATGGTTGGCGGAACAAACCATGTCTGTTGGGTGCAACATCGACGTCTTGAGGTGCAACATCAGTTTGAATATCCAAGATCGCAATGTTTGACCTTTGAAAACTCGTTTATGGGGATGAAATAGAAACAAAACATGGTACATCATATTTCAAAATATTGTGAATCGAATTATGACTACGGTCAAACCCCCTTTGTCCAACAAAACAACATATAAAAAATTGAGCTAAAAAAGCTTTCGATGTTCCCAAATGTCATTAAGATTGAATTTCTTGGTTACTGGACGAACATGAGATGGGTGGAACCTGTTCGTCCTATAGATCTATGAGATAGCTTTGTTTTGACGGGTTATGGTTCTTGTAACTAAAAATGGACACAAAGTTATGGTTGGTGGAACAACCCACGTCTATTGTGTGCAGCATCCGTTTGAAAATCCAAGATTGCACTGCATGACTTTTGAAAACTCGTTTATGGGGATGAAATAGAAATATAACATGGTGAATCATATTTCAAAATATAGTAAATTGAATTATGACCACGGTCAAACCCCCTTCGTCCAACAAAACAACATATGAAAAATTTATCTAAAAAAGCTTTCGATGTTCCCAAATGTCATTAAGATTGAATTTCTTGGTTACCGAACTAAGATGAGATGGGTGGAACCTGTTACTCCTATAGATCTATGAGAGAGCTTTGTTTTGATTGGTTATGGTTCATGTAACTAAAAATGTACACAACGTTTTGGTTGGTGGAACAACCCACGTCTGTTGGTTGCAACATCGAAGTCTTGAGGTGCAACATCTGTTTGAAAATCCAAGATTGCACTGCATGACTTTTGAAAACTCGTTTATGGGGATGAAATAGAAATATAACATGGTGCATCATATTTCAAAATATAGTAAATCGAATTATGACCACGGTCAAACCCCCTTTGTCCAACAAAACAACATATGAAAATTTGAGCTAAAAAAGCTTTCGATGTCCCCAAATGTCATTAAGATTGAATTTCTTGGTTACCGAACGAAGATGAGATGGGTGGAACATGTTAGTCCTATAGATCTATGAGAGAGCTTCGTTTTGACTGGTTGTGGTTCTTGTAACTAAAAATAGACACAAAGTTATGGTTGGTGGAACAACCCACGTCTGTTGGGTGCAACATCGAAGTCTTGAGGTGCAACATCCGTTTGAAAATCCAAGATTGCACTGCATGAATTTTGAAAACTCGTTTATGGGGATGAAATAGAAATATAACATGGTGCATCATATTCAAAATATAGTAAATCGAATTAAGACCACGGTCAAACCCCCTTTGACCAACAAAACAACATATGAAAAATTGAGCTAAAAAAGCTTTCGATGTTCCCAAATGTCATTAAGATTGAATTTATTGGTTACCGAACTAAGATGAGATGGGTGGAACCTGTTACTTATATAGATCTATGAGAGAGCTTCGTTTTGACTGGTTACGGTTCTCGTAACTAAAAATGGACACAAAGTTATGGTTGGTGGAACAACCCATGTCTTTTGGGTGTAACATCGAAGTCTTGAGGTGCAACATCCGTATGAAAATCCAAGATTGCACTGTACGACTTTTGAAAACTCATTTATATGGATGAAATAGAAATATAACATGGTAAATCATATTCCAAAATGAAGTATATCGAGCCGGGGCTAGTCCACGATCCAAGGGGTCGAGCCAAACAAAAATGTCACCAATTCCAAAATCCAAGTTCTGCGCGCGTTCATGGAAACAGGAGTAACTTCCAATCCGTAAGTCCGTTTTGCCCAAACGAAAGCTCCACCTGAAGCTAAGTCAGAGGGCTACAAGAATTACGGAGCTCAGCTCCGTAATTGATGCTTTCAGGCCCAAAAGAGGTTGTCTAATAGGAGTTTCGGGCATGTTTATGTTGATGTTGCGATTTCGACCAAATCGCTCTATGATGTTCTCAGTACCGGAGCGCGTTGCGTATTTAAATTTTCCGTATGTGATAGCTTTGACCAAAAAGTGTGCCAACAGACTGGTTATGTTTCTGGTTACCCAAAATAAAAACAAGTTATGATTGGCGGAACAAACCATGTCTGTTGGGTGCAACATCGACGTCTTGAGGTGCAACATCAGTTTGAATATCCAAGATTGCAATGTTTGACCTTTGAAAACTCGTTTATGGGGATGAAATAGAAATAAAACATGGTGCATCATATTTCAAAATATTGTGAATCGAATTATGACTACGGTCAAACCCCCTTTGTCCAACAAAACAACATATGAAAAATTGAGCTAAAAAAGCTTTCGATGTTCCCAAATGTCATTAAGATTGAATTTCTTGGTTACTGGATGAAGATGAGATGGGTGGAACCTGTTCGTCCTATAGATCTATGAGAGAGCTTTGTTTTGACTGGTTATGGTTCTTGTAACTAAAAATGGACACAAAGTTATGGTTGCTGGAACAATCCACGTCTGTTGGGTGCAACATCCGTTTGAAAATCCAAGATTGCACTGCATGACTTTTAAAAACTCGTTTATGGGGATGAAATAGAAATATAACATGGTGCATCATATTTCAAAATATAGTAAATCGAATTATGACCACGGTCAAACCCCCTTTGTCCAACAAAACAACATATGACAAATTGAGCTAAAAAAGCTTTCGATGTTCCCAAATGTCATTATGATTGAATTTCTTGGTTACCGAACTAAGGTGAGATGGGTGGAACCTGGTACTCCTATAGATCTATGAGAGAGCTTTGTTTTGATTGGTTATGGTTCTTGTAACTAAAAATGGACACAAAGTTATGGTTGGTGGAACAACCCACGTCTATTGGGTGCAACATCGAAGTCTTGAGGTGCAACATCCGTTTGAAAATCCAAGATTGCACTGCATGACTTTTGAAAACTCGTTTATGGGGATGAAATAGAAATATAACAAGGTGCATCATATTTCAAAATATATTAAATCGAATTATGACCACGGTCAAACTCCCTTTGTCCAACAAAACAACATATGAAAATTTGAGCTAAAAAAGCTTTCGATGCCCCCAAATGTCATTAAGATTGAATTTCTTGGTTACCGAACGAAGATGAGATGGGTGGAACTTAAAAGTCCTATAGATCTATGAGAGAGCTTCGTTTTGACTGGTTGTGGTTCTTGTAACTAAAAATAGACACAAAGTTATGGTTGGTGGAACAACCCACGTCTATTGGGTGCAACATCGAAGCCTTGAGGTGCGACATCCGTTTGAAAATCCAAGATTACACTGTATGGCTTTTGAAAACTCATTTATAGGGATGAAATAGAAATATAACAAGGTAAATCATATTCCAAAATGTCGTAAATCGAGCCGGGGCTAGTCCACGATCCAAGGGGGCGAGCCAATCAAAAATGTCACCAATTCCAATATCCAAGTTCTGCGCGCGTTCACGTAAACGGGAGTAACTTCCGATCCGTAAGTCCGTTTTTCCCAAATGAAAGCTCCACCCGAAGCTAAGTCAGAGGGCTACAAGAGTTACAGAGATCAGCTCCGTAATTGATGCTTTCAGGCCCAAAATAGGTCGTCTAATAGGAGTTTCAGGCATGTTGATGTTGCGATTTCGACAAAATCTCTCTACGATGTTCTCAGTACCTGAGCGCGTTGCTTATTTAGATTTTCCGTATGTGATAGGTTTGACCAAAAAGTGTGTCAACAGACTGGTTATGTTTCTAGTCACTCAAAATAAAAACAAAGTTATGGTTGGCGGAACAACCCACGTCTGTTGGGTGCGACATCGAAGTCTTGAGGTGCAACATCCGTTTGAAAAACCAAGATTGCACTGCATGAATTTTGAAAACTCGTTTATAGGGATGAAATATAAATATAACATGGTGCATCATATTCAAAATATAGTAAATCGAATTATGACCACAGTCAAACCCCCTTTGACCAACAAAACAACATATAAAAAATTGAGCTAAAAAAGCTTTTGATGTTCCCAAATGTCATTAAGATTGAATTTCTTGGTTACCGAACTAAGATGAGATGGGTGGAACCTGTTACTCCTATAGATCTATGAGAGAGCTTTGTTTTGACTGGTTATGGTTCTTGTAACTAAAATGGACCCAAAGTTATGGTTGGTGGAACAACCCACGTCTGTTGGGTGCAACATCGAAGTCTTGAGGTGCAACATCCGTTTGAAAATCTAAGATTGCACTGCATGACTTTTGAAAACTCATTTATGGGGATGAAATAGAAATATAACATGATGCATCATATTTCAAAATATAGTAAATCGAATTATGACCACGGTCAAACCCCCTTTGACCAACAAAACAACATATGAAAATTTGAGCTAAAAAAGCTTTCGATGTTTCCAAATGTCATTAAGATTGAATTTCTTGGTTACCGAACGAAGATGAGATGGGTGGAACCTGTTATTCCTATAGATCTATGAGAGAGCTTCGTTTTGACTGGTTGTGGTTCTTGTAACTAAAAATAGACACAAATTTATGTTTGGTGGAACAATCCACGTCTGTTGGGCGCAACATCGAAGTCTTAAGGTGCAACATCTGTTTGAAAATCCAAGATTGCATTGCATGAATTTTTAAAATTCGTTTATGGGGATGAAATAGAAATATAACATGGTGCATCATATTCAAAATACAGTAAATCGAATTATGACCACGGTCAAACCCCCTTTGACCAACAAAACAACATATGAAAATTTGTGCTCAAAAAGCTTTCGATGTTCCCAAATGTCATTAAGATTGAATTTCTTGGTTACCGAACTAAGATGAGATGGGTGGAACCTGTTACTCCTATAGATCTATGAGAGAGCTTCGTTTTGACTGGTTATGGTTCTTGTAACTAAAAGTGGACACAAAGTTATGGTTGGTGGAACAACCCACGTCTTTTGGGTGCAACATCGAAGTCTTGAGGTGCAACATCCGTTTGAAAATCCAATATTGCACTGTATGACTTTTGAAAACACATTT
Organism: Allium sativum; assembly: GCA_030737875.1. Taxonomy (NCBI): domain Eukaryota; kingdom Viridiplantae; phylum Streptophyta; class Magnoliopsida; order Asparagales; family Amaryllidaceae; genus Allium; species Allium sativum. The sequence goes on along the minus strand of CM060921.1, from coordinate 846,122,720 downwards.
ATAGGGATGAAATAGAAATATAACATGGTAAATCATATTCGAAAATGTAGTAAATCGAGTCGGGGCTAGTCCACGATCCAAGGGGCCGAGCCAATCAAAAATGTCACTAATTCCAAAATCCAAGTTCTAAGCGCGTTCACGGAAACGGGAGTAACTTCCAATCCGTAAGTCCGTTTTGCCCAAACGAAAAATCCACCTGAAGCTAAGTCAGAGGGCTACAAGAGTTACGGAGCATGGCTCCGTAATTGATGCTTTCAGGCCAACGAAAGGTCGTCTGATAGGAGTTTCGGGCATGTAATTGATGCTTTCAGGCCCAAAAGAGGTCGTCTAATAGGAGTTTCAGGCATGTTGATGTTGCGATTTCGACCAAATCTCTCTACGATGTTCTCAGTACCTAAGCGCGTTGCTTATTTAGATTTTCCGTATGTGATAGCTTTGACGAAAAAGTGTGCCAATAGACTGGTTATGTTTCTGGTCACTCAAAATAAAAACAAAGTTATGGTTGGCGGAACAAACCATGTCTGTTGGGTGCAACATCGACGTCTTGAGGTGCAACATCAGTTTGAATATCCAAGATTGCAATGTTTGACTTTTGAAAACTCGTTTATGGGGATGAAATAGAAATAAAACATGGTGCATCGTATTTCAAAATATTGTGAATCGAATTATGACTACGGTCAAACCCCCTTTGTCCAACAAAACAACATATGAAAAATTGAGCTAAAAAAGCTTTCGATGTTCCCAAATATCATTAGGATTGAATTTCCTGGTAACCGAACGAAGATGAGATGGGTGGAACCTGTTAGTCCTAAAGATCTATGAGAGAGCTTTGTTTTGACTGCTTATGGTTCTTGTAACCAAAAATGGACACAAAGTTATGGTTGGTGGAACAACCCACGTCTGTTGGGTGCAACATCGAAGTCTTGAAGTGCAACATCCGTTTGAAAATCCAAGATTGCACTGCATGACTTTTGAAAACTCTTTATTGGGATGAAATAGAAATATAACATGGTGCATCATATTTCAAAATATAGTAAATCGAATTATGACCACGGTCAAACCCCATTTGTCCAACAAAACAACATATGAAAAATTGAGCTAAAAAAGCTTTCGATGTTCCCAAATGTCATTAAGATTGAATTTCTTGGTTACCGAACGAAGATGAGATGGGTGGAACCTGTTAGTCCTATAGATCTATGAGAGAGCTTTGTTTTGACTGGTTGTGGTTCTTGTAACTAAAAATAGACACAAAGTTATGGTTGGTGGAACAACCCACGTCTGTTGGGTGCAACATCGACGTCTTGAGGTGCAACATCAGTTTGAAAATCCAAGATTGCACTGTATGACTTTTGAAAACTCGTTTATGGGGATGAAATAGAAATATAACATGGTGCATCATATTTCAAAATATTGTGAATCGAATTATGACCACGGTCAAACCCCCTTTGTCCAACAAAACAAAATATGAAAAATCGAGCTAAAAAGGCTTTGGATGTTCCCAAATGTCATTAGGATTGAATTTCTTGGTTACCGAACGAAGATGAGATGGGTGGAACCTGTTAGTCCTATAGATCTATGAGAGAGCTTCATTTTGACTGGTTGTGGTTCTTGTAAATAAAAATAGACACAAAGTTATGGTTGGTGGAACAACCCACGTCTGATGGGTGCAACATCGAAGTCTTGAGGTGCAACATCCGTTTGAAAATCCAAGATTGCACTGCATGAATTTTGAAAACTCGTTTATGGGGATGAAATAGAAATATAACATGGTGCATCATATTCAAAATATAGTAAATCAAATTATGACCACGGTCAAACCCCCTTTGACCAACAAAACAACATATGAAAAATTGAGCTAAAAAAGCTTTCGATGTTCCGAAATGTCATTAAGATTGAATTTCTTGGTTACCGAACGAAAATGAGATGGGTGGAAACTGTTAGTCCTAAAGATCTATGAGAGAGCTTTGTTTTGACTGCTTATGGTTCTTGTAACCAAAAATGGACACAAAGTTATGGTTGGTGGAACAACCCACGTCTGTTGGGTGCAACATCGAAGTCTTGAGGTGCAACATCCGTTTGAAAATCCAAGATTGCACTGCATGACTTTTGAAAACTCTTTTATTGGGATGAAATAGAAATATAACATGGTGCATCATATTTCAAAATATAGTAAATCGAATTATGACCACGGTCAAACCCCATTTGTCCAACAAAACAACATATGAAAAATTGAGCTAAAAAAGCTTTCGATGTTCCCAAATGTCATTAAGATTGAATTTCTTGGTTACCGAATGAAGATGAGATGGGTGGAACCTGTTAGTCCTATAGATCTATGAGAGAGCTTTGTTTTGACTGGTTGTGGTTCTTGTAACTAAAAATAGACACAAAGTTATGGTTGGTGGAACAACCCACGTCTGTTGGGTGCAACATCGACGTCTTGAGGTGCAACATCAGTTTGAAAATCCAAGATTGCACTGTATGACTTTTGAAAACTCGTTTATGGGGATGAAATAGAAATATAACATGGTGCATCATATTTCAAAATATTGTGAATCGAATTATGACCACGGTCAAACCCCCTTTGTCCAACAAAACAAAATATGAAAAATCGAGCTAAAAAGGCTTTGGATGTTCCCAAATGTCATTAGGATTGAATTTCTTGGTTACCGAACGAAGATGAGATGGGTGGAACCTGTTAGTCCTATAGATCTATGAGAGAGCTTCATTTTGACTGGTTGTGGTTCTTGTAAATAAAAATAGACACAAAGTTATGGTTGGTGGAACAACCCACGTCTGATGGGTGCAACATCGAAGTCTTGAGGTGCAACATCCGTTTGAAAATCCAAGATTGCACTGCATGAATTTTGAAAACTCGTTTATGGGGATGAAATAGAAATATAACATGGTGCATCATATTCAAAATATAATAAATCGAATTATGACCATGGTCAAACCCCCTTTGACCAACAAAACAACATATGAAAAATTGAGCTAAAAAAGCTTTCGATGTTCCGAAATGTCATTAAGATTGAATTTCTTGGTTACCGAACTAAGATGAGATGGGTGGAACCTGTTACTCCTATAGATATATGAGAGCTTCGTTTTGACTGGTTATGGTTCATGTAACTAAAAATAGACACAAAGTTATGGTTGGTGGTACAACCCACGTCTTTTGGGTGCAACATAGAAGTCTTGAGGTGCAACATCCGTTTGAAAATCCAAGATTGCACTGTATGACCTTTGAAAACTCATTTATAGGGATGAAATAGAAATATAACATGGTAAATCATATTCCAAAATGTAGTAAATCGAGCCGAGGCTAGTCACGATCCAAGGGGGCAAGCCAATCAAAAATGTCGCCAATTCCAAAATCCAAGTTCTGCGCGCGTTCACGGAAACGGGAGTAACTTCAAATCCATAGATTTGTTTTGCCCAAACGAAAGCTCAACCTGAAGCTAAGTCAGAGGGCTACAAGGGTTACAGAGTATAGCTCCGTAATTGATGCTTTCGGGCCCAAAAGAGGTCGTCTAATAGGAGTTTCGGGCATGTTTATGTTGATGTTGCGATTTCGACCAAATCTCTCTATGATGTTCTCAGTACCTGAGCGCGTTGCTTATTTAGATTTTCCGTATGTGATAGCTTTGACCAAAAAGCGTGTCAATAGACTGGTTATGTTTCTAGTCACTCAAAATAAAAACAAAGTTATGGTTGGCGGAACAAACCATGTATGTTGGTTGCATCATCGACGTCTTGAGGTGCAACATCAGTTTGAATATCCAAGATTGCAATGTTTTACTTTTGAAAACTCGTTTATGGGGATGAAATAGAAATAAAACATGGTGTATCATATTTCAAAATATTGTGAATCGAATTATGACCACGGTCAAACCCCCTTTGTCCAACCAAACAACATATGAAATATTAAGCTAAAAATGCTTTCGATGATCCCAAATGTCATTAAGATTGAATTTCTTGGTTACCGAACGAAGATGAGATGGGTGGAACCTGCTAGTCCTATAGTTCTATGAGAGAGCTTTGTTTTGACTGATTATGGTTCTTGTAACTAAAAATGGACACAAAGTTATGGTTTGTGGAACAACCCATGTCTGTTGGGTGCAACATCGAAGTCTTGAGGTGCAACATCCGTTTGAAAATCCAAGATTGCGCTGCATGACTTTTGAAAACTCGTTTATGGGGATGAAATAGATATATAACATAGTGCATCATATTTCAAAATATAGTAAATCGAATTATGACCGCGGTCAAACCCCCTTTGACCAACAAAACAACATATGAAAAATTGAGCTAAAAAAGCTTTCGATGTTCACAAATGTCATTAAGATTGAATTTCTTGGTTACCGAACTAAGATGAGATGGGTGGAACTTGTTACTCCTATAGATCTATGAGAGGGCTTCGTTTTGTCTGGTTATGGTTCTTGTAACTAGAAATGGACATAAATTTATGGTTGGTTGAACAACCCACGTCTTTTGGGTGCAACATCGAAGTCTTGAGGTCCAACATCCATTTGAAAATCCAAGATTGCACTGTATGACTTTTGAAAACTCGTTTATAGGGATGAAATAGAAATACAACATGGTAAATCATATTCCAAAATGTAGTAAATCGAGCCGGGGTTAGTCCACGATCAAAGGGGGCGAGCCAATCGAAAATGTCACCAATTCCAAAATCAAAGTTCTGCGCGCGTTCACGGAAATGGGAGTAACTTTCAATCCGTAAGTCTGTTTCGCCCAAACGAAAGCTCCACCTGAATCTAAGTCAGAGGGCTACAAGAGTTACAGAGTATAGCTCCGAAATTCATGCTTTCGCGCCCAGAAGAGGTCGTCTAATAGGAGTTTCGGGCATGTTTATGTTGATGTTACGATTTCGACCAAATCGCTCTATGATGTTCTCAGTACCTGAGTGCGTTGCTTATTTAGATTTTCCGTATGTGATAGCTTTGACCAAAAAGTGTGTCAACAGACTGGTTATGTTTCTTGTTACTCAAAATAAAAACAAAGTTATGGTTGGCGGAACGACCCATGTCTATAGGTGCAACATCGACGTCTTGAGGTGCAACATCAGTATGAAAATCCAAGATTGCACTGTATGACTTTTGAAAACTCGTTTATGGGGATGAAATAGAAATATAACATGATGCATCATATTTCAAAATATTGTGAATCGAATTATGACCACGGTCAAACCCCCTTTGTCCAACCAAACAACATATGAAAAATTGAGCTAAAAAAGCTTTCGATGTTCCCAAATGTCATTAAGATTGAATTTCTTGGTTACCGAACGAAGATGAGATGGGTGGAACCTGTTAGTCCTATAGATCTATGAGAGAGCTTAGTTTTGATTGGTTGTGGTTCTTGTAACTAAAAATAGACACAAAGTTATGGTTGGTGGAACAACCCACGTCTGTTGGGTGCAACATCGAAGTCTTGAGGTGCAACATCCGTTTGAAAATCCTAGATTGCACTGCATTAATTTTGAAAACTCATTTATGGGGATGAAATAGAAATATAACATGGTGCATCATATTCAAAATATAGTAAATCGAATTATGACCACGGTGAAACCCCCTTTGACCAACAAAACAACATATGAAAAATTGAGCTAAAAAAGCTTTCGATGTTCCCAAATGTCACTAAGATTGAATTTCTTGGTTACCGAACTAAGATGAGATGGGTGGAACCAGTTACTCCTATAGATCAATGAGAGAGCTTCGTTTTGACTGGTTATGGTTCTTGTAACTAAAAATGGACACAAAGTCATGGTTGGTGGAACAACCCACGTCTTTTGGGTGCAACATCGAAGTCTTGAGGTGCAACATCCGTTTGAAAATCCAAGATTGCACTGTATGACTTTTGTAAACTCATTTATAGGGATGAAATAGAAATATAACATGGTAAATCATATTCCAAAATGTAGTAAATCGAGCCGGGGCTAGTCCACGATCCAAGGGTGCGAGCCAATCAAAAATGTCACCAATTCCAAAATCCAAGTTCTGCGCGCGTTCATGGGAACGGGAGTAACTTCCAATCCATAAGTTTGTTTTGCCCAAACGAAAGCTCAACATGAAGCTAAGTCAGAGGGCTACAAGGGTTACAGAGTATAGCTCCATAATTGATGCTTTCGGGCCAAAAAGAGGTCGTCTAATAGGAGTTTCGGGCATGTTTATGTTGATGTTGCGATTTCGACAAAATCTCTCTATGATGTTCTCAATACCTGAGTGCGTTGCTTATTTAGATTTTCCATATGTGATAGCTTTGAACAAAAAGTGTGTCAACAGACTAGTTATGTTTCTAGTCACTCAAAATAAAAACAAAGTTATGGTTGGCGGAACAAACCATGTATGTTGGGTGCATCATCGACGTCTTGAGGTGCAACATAAGTTTGAATATCCAAGATTGCAATGTTTGACTTTTGAAAACTCGTTTATGGGGATGAAATAGAAATAAAACATGGTGCATCATATTTCAAAATATTGTGAATCGAATTATGACGACGGTCAAACCCCCATTATCCAACAAAACAACATATGAAAAATTGAGCTAAAAATGCATTCGATGATCCCAAATGTCATTAAGATTGAATTTATTGATTACCGAACGAAGATGAGATGGGTGGAACCTGCTAGTCCTATAGATCTATGAGAGAGCATTGTTTTGTCTGGTTATGGTTCTTGTAACTAAAAATGGACACAAAGTTATGGTTGGTGGAACAACCCACGTCTGTTGGGTGCAACATCGAAGTCTTGAGGTGCAACATCCGTTTGAAAATCAAAGATTGCACTGCATGACTTTTGAAAACTCGTTTATGGGGATGAAATAGAAATATAACATAGTGCATCATATTTCAAAATATAGTAAATCGAATTATAACCACGGTCAAACCCCCTTTGACCAACAAAACAACATATGAAAAATTGAGCTAAAAAAGCTTTCGATGTTCACAAATGTCATTAAGATTGAATTTCATGGTTACCGAACTAAGATGAGATGGGTGGAACTTGTTACTCCTATAGATCTATGAGAGTGCTTCGTTTTGTCTGGTTATGGTTCTTGTAACTAGAAATGGACACAAAGTTATGGTTGGTGGAACAACCCACGTCTTTTGGGTGCAACATCGAATTCTTGAGGTGCAACATCCGTTTGAAAATCAAAGATTGCACTGTATGACTTTTGAAAACTCGTTTATAGGGATGAAATAGAAATATAACATGGTAAATCATATTCCGAAATGTAGTAAATCGAGCCGGGGCTAGTCCACGATCCAGGGGGGCGAGCCAATCGAAAATGTCACCAATTCCAAAATCAAAGTTCTGCGCGCGTTCACGGAAATGGGAGTAACTTCCAATCCGTAAGTTCGTTTCGCCCAAACGAAAGCTCCACCTGAAGCTAAGTCAGAGGGCTACAAAAGTTATAGAGTATAGCTCCGTAATTGATGCTTTCGCGCCCAAAAGAGGTCGTCTAATAGGAGTTTCGGGCATGTTTATGTTGATGTTACGATTTCGACCAAATCACTCTATGATGTTCTCAGTACTCGAGCGTGTTGCTTATTTAGATTTTCTGTATGTGATAGCTTTGACCAAAAAGTGTGTCAACAGACTGGTTATGTTTCTAGTCACTCAAAATAAAAACAAATTTATGGTTGGCGGAACGACCCATGTCTGTGGGTGCAACATCGAAGTCTTGAGGTGCAACATCAGTTTGAAAATCCAAGATTGCACTGTATGACTTTTGAAAACTCGTTTATGGAGATGAAATAGAAATATAACATGATGCATCATATTTCAAAATATTGTGAATCGAATTATGACCACGGTCAAATCCCCTTTGTCCAACCAAACAACATATGAAAATTTGAGCTAAAAAAGCTTTCGATGTTCCCAAATGTCATTAAGATTGAATTTCTTGGTTACCGAACGAAGATGAGATGGGTGGAACCTGTTAGTCCTATAGATCTATGAGAGAGCTTCGTTTTGATTGGTTGTGGTTCTTGTAACTAAAAATAGACATAAAGTTATGGTTGGTGGAACAACCCACGTCTGTTGTGTGCAACATCGAAGTCTTGAGGTGCAACATCCGTTTGAAAATCCAGGAATGCACTGCATGAATTTTGAAAACTCATTTATGGGGATGAAATAGAAATATAACATGGTGCATCATATTCAAAATATAGTAAATCGAATTATGACCACGGTCAAACCCCCTTTGACCAACAAAACAACATATGAAAAATTGAACTAAAAAAGCTTTCGATGTTCCTAAATGTCATTAAGATTGAATTTCATGGTTACCGAACTAAGATGAGATGGGTGGAACCTGTTACTCCTATAGATCAATGAGAGAGCTTCGTTTTGACTGGTTATGGTTCTTGTAACTAAAAATGGACACAAAGTTATGGTTGGTGGAACAACCCACGTCTTTTGGGTGCAACATCGAAGTCTTGAGGTGCAACATCCGTTTGAAAATCAAAGATTTCACTGTATGACTTTTGAAAACTCATTTATAGGGATGAAATAGAAATATAACATGGTAAATCATATTCCAAAATGTAGTAAATCGAGCCGGGCCTAGTCCACGATCCAAGGGGACGAGCCAATCAAAAATGTCACCAATTCCAAAATCCAAGTTCTGCGCGCGTTCATGGAAACGGGAGTAACTTCCAATCCGTATGTCCGTTTTCCCAAACGAAAGCTCCACCTGAAGCTAAGTCAGAGGGCTTCAAGAGTTACAGGGAATAGCTCCGTAATTGATGCTTTCGGGCCCAAAAGAGGTCGTCTGATAGGAGTTTCGGGCATGTTTATGTTGATGTTGCGATTACGACCAAATCTCTCTATAATGTTCTCAGTACCTGAGCGCGTTGCTTATTTAGAATTTCTGTATGTGATATCTTTGACCAAAAAGTGTGTCAACAGACTGGTTATGTTTGTAGTCACTCAAAATAAAAACAAAGTTATGGTTGGCGGAACGACCCATGTCTGTGGGTGCAACATCGACGTCTTGAGGTGCAACATCAGTTTGAAAATCCAAGATTGCACTGTATGACTTTTGAAAAGTCGTTTATGGGGATGAAATAGAAATATAACATGGTGCATCATATTTGAAAATATTGTGAATCGAATTATGACCACGGTCAAACCCCCTTTGTCCAACAAAACAACATATGAAAAATTGAGCTAAAAAAGCTTTCGATGTTCCCAAATGTCATTAAGATTGAATTTCTTGGTTACTTAACGAAGATGAGATGGGTGGAACCTATTAGTCCTATAGATCTATGAGAGAGCTTTGTTTTGACATGTTGTGGTTCTTGTAACTAAAAATAGACACAAAGTTATGGTTGGTGGAACAACCCACGTCTGTTGGGTGCAACATCGAAGTCTTGAGGTGCAACATCCGTTTGAAATTCCAAGATTGCACTGCCTGAATTTTGAAAACTCATTTATGTTGATAAAATAGAAATATAACATGGTGCATCATATTCAAAATATAGTAAATCGAATTATGACCACGGTCAAACCCCCTTTGACCAACAAAACAACATATGAAAAATTGAGCTAAAAAAGCTTTCGATGTTCCCATATGTCATTAAGATTGAATTTCTTGGTTACCGAACTAAGATGAGATGGGTGGAACCTGTTACTCCTATAGATCTATGAGAGAGCTTCGTTTTGACTTGTTATGGTTCTTGCAACTAAAAATGGACACAAAGTTATGGTTAGTGGAACAACCCACGTCTTTTGGGTTCAACATCGAAGTCTTGAGGTGCAACATCCATTTGAAAATCCAAGATTACACTGTACGACTTTTGAAAACTCGTTTATGGGGATGAAATAGAAATATAACATGGTGCATGTTGATGTTTCGATTTCGACCAAATCGCTCTATGATGTTCTCGATACCTGAGAGCGTTGATTATTTAGATTTTCCGTATGTGATAGCTTTGACCATAAAGTGTGTCAACAGACTGGTTATGTTTCTAGTCACTCAAAATAAAAACAAAGTTATAGTTGGCGGAACGACCCATGTCTGTGGGTGCAACATCGACGTCTTGAGGTGCAACATCAGTTTGAAAATCCAAGATTGCACTGTATGACTTTTGAAAACTCGTTTATGGGGATGAAATAGAAATATAACCTGGTGCATCATATTTCAAAATATTGTGAATCGAATTATTACCATGGTCAAACCCCCTTTGTCCAACAAAAAAACATATGAAAAATTGAGCTAAAAAGCTTTCGATGTTCCCAAATGTCATTAAGATTGAATTTCTTGGTTACCGAACGAAGATGAGATGGGTGGAACCTGTTAGTCCTACAGATATATGAGAGAGCTTCGTTTTGACTGGTTGTGGTTCTTGTAACTAATAATAGACACAAAGTTATAGTTGGTGGAACAACCCACGTCTGTTGGGTGCAACATCGAAGTCTTGAGGTGCAACATCCGTTTGACAATCCAAGATTTCACTGTATGAATTTTGAAAACTCGTTTATGGGGATGAAATAGAAATATAACATGGTGCATCATATTCAAAATATAGTAAATCGAATTATGACAACGGTCAAACCCCCTTTGACCAACAAAACAACATATGCAAAATTGAGCTAAAAAAGCTTTCGATATTCCTAAATGTCACTAAGATTGAATTTCTGGGTTACCGAACTAAGATGAGATGGGTGGAACCTGTTACTCCTATAGATCTATGAGAGAGCTTCGTTTTGACTGGTTATGGTTCTTGTAACTACAAATGGACACAAAGTTATGGTTGGTGGAACATCCCACGTTTGTTGGGTGCAACATCAAAGTCTTGAGGAGCAACATCCGTTTGAAAATCCAAGATTGCACTGCATGACTTTTGAAAACTCATTTATGGGGATGAAATAGAAATATAACATGGTGCATCATATTTCAAAATATAGTAAATCGAATTACGACCACGGTCAAACCCCCTTTGACTAACAAAACAACATATGAAAAATTGAGCTAAAAAGCATTCGATGTTCCCAAATGTCATTAAGATTTAATTTCTTGGTTACCAAACTAAGATGAGATTGGTGGAACTTGTTACTCTTATAGATCTATGAGAGGGCTTCGTTTTGTCTGGTTATGGTTCTTGTAACTTAAAATGGACACAAAGTTATAGTTGGTGGAACAACCCACGTCTTTTGGGTGCAACATCGAAGTCCTGAGGTGCAACATCCGTTTGAAAATCCAAGATTGCACTGTATGACTTTGAAAACTCATTTATACGGATGAAATAAAAATATAACATGGTAAATCATATTCCAAAATGTAGTAAATCGAGCCCGGGCCAGTCAACGATCCAGGGGGCGAGCCGATCAAAAATGTCACCAATTCCAAAATCCAAGTTCTGCGCGCGTTCACGGAAACGGGAGTAACTTATAATACGTAGGTCCGCTTTGCCCGAACGGAAGCTCCACCAGAAGCTAAGTCAGGGGGCTACAAGAGTTACAAAGTATAGCTCCGTAATTGATGCTTTTGGGGCCAAAAGAGGTCGTCTAATAGGAGTTTCGGGCATGTTTATGTTGATGTTGCGATTTCGACCAAATCGCTCTATGATTTTCTAAGTACTGAGCGCGTTGCTTATTTAGATTTTCCGTATGTGATAGCTTTGACCGAAAAGTGTGTCAACAGACTGGTTATGTTTCTAGTCACTCAAAATAAAAACAAAGTTATTGTTGGCGGAACAACCCATGTCTGTGGGTGCAACATTGACGTCTTGAGGTGCAACATCAGTTTGAAAATCCAAGATTGCACTGTATGACTTTTGAAAACTCGTTTATGGGGTTGAAATAGAAATATAACATGGTGCATCATATTTCAAAATATTGTGAATCGAATTATGACCACGGTCAAACCCCCTTTGTCCAACAAACAACATATGAAAAATTGAGCTAAAAAAGCTTTCGATGTTCCCAAATGTCATTAAGATTGAATTTCTTGGTTACCGAACTAAGATGAGATGGGTGGAACCTGTTACTCCTATAGATCTATGAGAGAGCTTCGTTTTGACTGGTTATGGTTCTTGTAACTAAAAATGGACACAAAGTTATGGTTGGTGGAACAACCCACGTCTTTTGGGTGCAACATCGAAGTCTTGAGGTGCAACAACCGTTTGAAAATCCAAGATTGCACTGTATGACTTTTGAAAACTCATTTATAGGGATGAAATAGAAATATAACATGGTAAATAATATTCCAAAATGTAGTAAATCGAGCCGGGGCTAGTCCACAATCCAGGGGGCGAGCAAATCAAAAATGTCACCAATTCCAAAATCCAAGTTCTCCGCGCGTTCACGGAAACGGGAGTAACTTCCAATCCGTAAGTCCGTTTTGCCCAAACAAAGCTCCACCTGAAGCTAAGTCAGATGGCTACAAGGGTTACAGAGTATAGCTCCGTAATTGATGCTTTCGGGCCCAAAAGAGGTCGTCTAATAGGATTTTCGGGTATGTTTATGTTGATGTTGCGATTTCGACCAAATCGGTCTATGATGTTCTCAGTACGTGAGCGCGTTGCTTATTTAGATTTTCCGTATGTGATAGCTTTGACCAAAAAGTGTGTCAACAGACTGGTTATGTTTCTAGTCACTCAAAATAAAAACAAAGTTATGGTTGGCGGAACAAACCATGTCTGTTGGGTGCAACAGCGTCGTCTTGAGGTGCACCATCAGTTTGAATATCCAAGATTGCAATGTTTGACTTTTGAAAACTCGTTTATGGGGATGAAATAGAAATAAAACATGGTGCATCATATTTCAAAATATTGTGAATCGAATTATGACAACGATCAAACCCCCTTTATCCAACAAAACAACATATGAAAAATTGAGCTAAAAAAGCTTTCCATGTTCCCAAATGTCATTAAGATTGAATTTCTTGGTTACCGAACGAAGATGAAATGGGTGGAACCTGTTAGTCCTATAGATCTATGAGAGAGCTTTGTTTTGACAGGGTATAGTTCTTCTAACTAAAAATGGACACAAAGTTATGGTTGGTGGAACGACCCATGTCTGTGGGTGCAACATCGACGTCATGAGGTGCAACATCAGTTTGAAAATCCAAGATTGCACTGTATGAATTTTGAAAACTCGTTTATGGGGATGAAATAGAAATATAACATGGTGCATCATATTTCAAAATATTGTGAATCGAATTATGACCACGGTCAAACCCCCTTTGTCCAACAAAACAACATATGAAAAATTGAGCTAAAAAAGCTTTCGATGTTCCCAAATGTCATTAAGATTGAATTTCTTGGTTACCGAACGAAGATGAGATGGGTGGAACCTGTTAGTCCTATTGATCTATGAGAGAGCTTCGTTTTGACTGGTTGTGGTTCTTGTAACTAAAAACAGACACAAAGTTATGGTTGGTGGAACATCCCACGTCTGTTGGGTGCAACATCGAAGTCTTGAGGAGCAACATCCGTTTGAAAATCCAAGATTGCACTGCACGACTTTTGAAAACTCGTTTATGGGGATGAAATAGAAATATAACATTGTGCATCATGTTCAATATATAGTAAATCGAATTATGACAACGGTCAAGCCCCCTTTGACCAACAAAACAACATATGAAAAATTGAGCTAAAAAGCTTTCGATGTTCCCAAATGTCATTAAGATTGAATTTCTTGGTTACCGAACTAAGATGAGATGGGTGGAACTTGTTACTCCTATAGATCTATGAGAGAGCTTCGTTTTGACTGGTTATGGTTCTTGTAACTAAAAATGGACACAAAGTTATGGTTGGTGGAACAACCCACGTCTTTTGGGTGCAACATCGAAGTCTTGAGGTGCAACATCCGTTTGAAAATCCAAGATTGCACTGTATGACTTTTGAAAACTCATTTATAGGGATGAAATAGAAATATAACATGGTAAATCATATTCCAAAATGTAGTAAATCGAGCCGGGGCTAGTCAACGATCCAGGGGGCGAGCCGATCAAAAATGTCACCAATTCCAAAATCCAAGTTCTGCGCGCGTTCACGGAAACGGGAGTAACTTCCAATCCGTAAGTCCGTTTTTCCCAAACGAAAGTTCCACCTGAAGCTAAGTCAGAGGGCAACAAGGGTTACAGAGTATAGCTCTGTAATTGATGCATTCGGGGCCAAAAGAGGTCGTCTAATAGGAGTTTTGGACATGTTTATGTTGATGTTGCGATTTCAACCAAATCGCTCTATGATGTTCTCAGTACCTGAGCGCGTTGCTTATTTAGATTTTCCGTATGTGATAGCTTTGACCAAAAAGTGTGTCAACAGACTGGTTATGTTTCTAGTCACTCAAAATAAAAACAAAGTTATGGTTGGCGGAACAACCCATGTCTGTGGGTGCCACGTCGACGTCTTGAGGTGCAACATCAGTTTGAATATCCTAGATTGCACTGTATGACTTTTGAAAACTCGTTTATGGGGATGAAATAGAAATATAACATGGTGCATCATATTTCAAAATATTGTGAATCGAATTATGACCACGGTCAAACCACCTTTGTCCAACAAACAACATATGAAAATTTGAGCTAAAAAAGTTTTTGATGTTCCCAAATGTCATTAAGATTGAATTTCTTGGTTACCGAACGAAGATGAGAATGGTGGAACCTGTTAATCCTATAGATATATGAGAGAGCTTTGTTTTGACTGGTTGTGGTTCTTGTAACTAAAAATAGACCCAAAGTTATGGTTGGTGGAACAACCCACGTCTTTTGGGTGCAACATCGAAATCTTGAGGTGCAACATCCGTTTGAAAATCCAAGATTGCACTGCATGACTTTTGAAAACTCGTTTATGGGGATGAAATAGAAATATAACATGGTGCATCATATCCAAAATATAGTAAATCGAATTATGACCACGGTCAAACCCCCTTTGACCAACAAAACAACATATGAAAAATTGAGCTAAAAAAGCTTTCGATGTTCCCAAATGTCATTAAGATTGAATTTCTTGGTTACCGAACTAAGGTGAGATGGGTGGAACTTGTTACTCCTATAGATCTATGGGAGAGCTTCATTTTGACTTGCTGTGGTTCTTGTAACTAAAAATGGACACAAAGGTATGGTTGGTGGAACAACCCACGTCTTTTGGGTGCAACATCGAAGTCTTGAGGTGCAACATCCGTCTGAAAATCCAAGATTACACTGTATGACTTTTGAAAACTCATTTATAGGGATGAAATAGAAATATAACATGGTAAATCATATTCCAAAATGTAGTAAATTGAGCCAGGGCTAGTCCACGATCCAAGGGGCGAGCCAATCAAAAATGTCACCAATTCCAAAATCCAAGTTCTCCGCGCGTTCACGGAAAGGGGAGTAACTTCCAATCCGTAAGTCCGTTTTGCCCAAACGAAAGATCCACCTGAAGCTAAGTCAGAGGGCTACAAGGGTTACAGAATATAGCTCCGTAATTGATGCTTTTGGGCCCAAAAGAGGTCGTCTAATAGGAGTTTCGGGCATGTTTATGTTGATGTTGCGATTTCGACCAAATCGGTCTATGATGTTCTCAGTACCTGAGCGCATTGCTTATTTAGATTTTCCGTATGTGATAGCTTTGACCAAAAAGTGTGCCAACAGACTGGTTATGTTTCTGGTCACTCAAAATAAAAACAAAGTTATGGTTGGCGGAACAAACCAAGATTGCACTGCATGACTTTTGAAAACTCGTTTATGGGGATGAAATAGAAATATAACATGGTGCATCATATTTCAAAATATTGTAAATCGAATTATGACCACGGTCAAACCCCGTTTGTCCAACAAAACAACTTATGAAAAATTGTGCTAAAAAAGCTTTCGATGTTCCCAAATGTCATTAAGATTGAATTTCTTGGTTACCGAACGAAGATGAGATGGGTGGAACCTGTTAGTCCAATAGATCTATGAGAGAGCTTCATTTTGACTGGTTGTGGTTCTTGTAACTAAAAATAGACACAAAGTTATGGTTGGTGGAACAACCCACGTCTGTTGGGTGCAACATCGAAGTCTTGAGGTGCAACATCCGTTTGAAAATCCAAGATTGCACTGCATGACTTTTGAAAACTTGTTTATGGGCATGAAATAGAAATATAACATGGTGCTTCATATTTCAAAATATAGTAAATCGAATTATGACCACGGTCAAACCCCCTTTGACCAACAAAACAACATATGAAAAATTGAACAAGAAAAGCTTTCGATGTTCCCAAATGTCATTAAGATTGAATTTCTTGGTTACCGAACTAAGATGAGATGGGTGGAACCTGTTACTCCTATAGATCTATGAGAGAGCTTCGTTTTGACTTGTTATGGTTCTTGTAACTAAAAATGGACACAAAGTTATGGTTGGTGGAACAACCCACGTCTTTTCGGTGCAACATCGAAGTCTTGAGGTGCAACATCCGTTTGAAAATCTAAGATTGCACTGTATGACTTTTGAAAACTCATTTATAGGGATGAAATAGAAATATAACATTGTAAATCATATTCCAAAATGAAGTAAATCGAGCCGGGGTGTGACGGCAAGGAATTTCGCTCGGTCCGAACCAGTCGCTAAACCGATCCAGGCCGTTCGAAACGCCCTATCGTTTGAGAACAGGACAAAACAGAACGTATACAAAAGGACATTTCATTGTATATTACAACAATGCATCAGATTACAAGAATATACAGAGTATAAATGAATATTACACCGAAATATCAGAGATTTAAATTACATTTAAATACATAGCAGCGGAAAATAATACAATACACAACTAGAAGAGATATACGGATACAAAGCTTTCCGGATATCGTTCCAGCTGTAAACCAGGATCCTGTGAATATAAATCTGCAAAACCAAAACTACTAGCTGCCCGTGTCAAAATAAGGGCACCCAGAGTTTAGGTTAAAACAATAAACTCCAGGTCAGTCATGTGACTGGTGTGAGAACTAAAACAGTTATTAATCTTTATTTTAAATCATTAGGTAAATCAAGGGACCACGCCGTATAACACGGAACGGGTTTCCTCCCAAGAATACCAGTGCATCAAACAAACAGCGCAATGCTAAATAAAGAAAAATGAAGCTGTTATAAGACCCAGGTCCCATCACACAATGCAACGCAGTCGAGGATAGGGTTTTCCCTTATAACAGCCAAAGAATGCTTGATACGTTTTAAAACAAATCATTTGATACTATTATAAGTGCATAGTGTATAAAACAACTTCAAATCATAAGTATCAATCATAGGCGACATGAGCGTCCCATGCCACTATGTCGCCATATATAGGTTTACAAATAAAACCGCAAAGTTACGTATTTGGAAATTGGATTTCCATCTATGAACCGAGGCAAAAGATAGTCCTCAACCGATTCGAGACTGCCTAGCCCGAGTCTCAGGATCAGAACGCATCGACCCTTGGAGCGACAGGGCCGGTCCACACGGAGTGGATTAAAATGCCTGAGCACTACGTTTCGCCGCCCTTTGGGGCGTAAGCGAGCCAACGAATGACTCCATCGGACCCGGATCGTCCGATCTAACCGAGGCGCCTCGCAACAGCAACAACCACATAAGTCAAACTCGTCAGGGCGTGTAAAACCACTGACGCCACTTCTAGCTAGGAGGAAACGCAGGCCCTCCCTGAGGTCCGTCTCCCGTTTTTGGTTCATACCTGGTGTGAAACACGCGAGGTAAACGTTACACAAAGCTACGCCACAAAGACCGTGCTTTGATCATCACCACAAGACTTTGCTTTTCAACAGAAGCCTTGATCATTTGCATCTTAGCATGCCACACAGGCAAACCATCCTATGCAACCGATATCAGTCACACAGAATGAAATCCGATGTCAGACACACAGTCCATTTACAAGTCTGTCCTGGGTCTGAACGAAACCGGAGGCACCTAGTACCCCGCATATCCATCGATCTCCAAGTACGTCTGGACGATCACCAACTGTTTCCATCTTCTTGGGTGTACAGCCCAATCAAGATCATCAGCTATCACCCAAACGACGTGAAGACCTCCGGTCTTCGACCATCGTCTTCATCTTCGACTTATCGTCGTATCAGTTATTCAGAATGGGATAAACCCGGTCTTTCCGAATAACTCGCGTATATATTATAAAAGTGTTACACAAACACAACATACGCCTCATTCCAATTCATTAGTCACTAACCGTAAATTAATCAAGAGAATAATTCCCCGAATATTAACCCCGAAGGCCGAAACCAACATCAGATCAATATCCAAAAAACCATTCTGCTTAGCTAACCGACAGTTAGTTTCTAAATTTCGCATTCATAGGGAAAGGTTCCCATTAATTTTATCCAAGATAAATTCCTGAATTTATTCTTTAATCTATCTTTGAATATCAATTCGAATTAGTCGGGATTAACGAACTTTACCGAAGTAATCATTTGTTTTAATTTCCCAATCCCAACCTATTCATCCCATGAAGTAAAACTGGTCATACTTCATATCTAACACCACAGTGTTATCGGTAAATTCAATTACCATTTCACGTTCAAATCTAATTAAAGATTTAACTATCGCCTGGAGCAAAACTGGTGATACTCCATTTTCAATCATTTCAATCTAATTAAAGATTCATTAAAACTCCACTTAGTTTTAATCTTCAACTGGGTTAAAGAATCAGTGTCATTTAAAACACGGTTCACGATAAACCCAAAATCACATTCATTAATTATCGGGTTAAAGAACGAGTGTTATTTAAAACACTGTTCACGATAAACCCAAAAATCAATACCAATTCAATTCCAATTAAATATTATTTAATTGGTACACTTCATTAAATCTAAATAAAAAGATTTAATCTTTTCTCAACTGGGTTCAAGAACAGTGTTAGTGAAGACACCATTCACGACAAACCCAAATCACATTCATTAATTATCGGGTTAAAGAACAAGTGTTATTTAAAACACTGTTCACGATAAACCCAAAAATCAATATCAATTCAATTCCAATTAAATATTATTTAATTGGTACACTTCATTAAATCTAAATAAAAATATTTAATCTTTTCTCAACTGGGTTCAAGAACAGTGTTAGTGAAGACACCATTCACGACAAACCCAAATCACATTCATTAATTATCGGGTTAAAGAACAAGTGTTATTTAAAACACTGTTCACGATAAACCCAAAAATCAATATCAATTCAATTCCAATTAAATATTATTTAATTGGTACACTTCATTAAATCTAAATAAAAAGATTTAATCTTTTCTCAACTGGGTTCAAGAACAGTGTTAGTGAAGACACCATTCACGACAAACCCAAATCACATTTGATATTCAATATAAGGCTCTGAATAGAAAATATATCGGCTTATATTCAATATCAAATTCTACGATTAACAAATGTCGTATTGGAAATAACGATATAAATATATATCTTTCAAATTTCCGTAACAACATCCGTATAATCCCGAAATCCAACATCGAAATATTCCGAAGACAATTTCGATTCAAATCCACTCCAATACAATCATTGGAAATTTTGGTTATTTTCAAAACCCTTTTCAAATTCAATTTATTTATTTAAAAATAAATAGAATTATAATTCTAGTTCAAAACTAGTTCATTTCGATAAAAATCTATTTTTATCTTTTCAAATAGGGAGTTTTTCATCCCAATTCTTCACAAATCATTTCTTATGATTTTATACAAATTATTACTATTTTTAATAATTTTATCAAGGCCCGTACAGTCGATTTCCATCAACGGCCATCGAACTGCACTTACAGCGACCTTTTTCGAATTTGATTTGGACATAATTCCAAATCCAACCGTTAGATTTCAAATTTCTAATATTCGTTAGAAAGCTCTTTTCGATACGAACCCAACGGTTCCGGTTTTAGGAGAATCCGACGGTCGGATCTCCCGTAATGCCCGTTTGAAATAAATGGTCGAAATTCGCGAACTGCCGCGGCGCGGCGCGTTCTATTCAGGCCATTATATTATATATATAATATATATAATATATATATCGCCGATTTCTATTTAAAACGAATTATATAAATAGTTTTAAATTCGTTTCAAATTCTATTTCAACTTCTATTTCAATTCAAAGCAAAATTGAATTCTTCTTTATAAATTCGTTTTAAAATTCATTTCTATTCAATTCGAATTTCAATTCAATTTGAATTCATTTCAATTCGCTTTCAATTCCATTTGAATTCGTTTTCAATTCAATTCATTTCGAAATCGTTTTCAATTCAATTCATTTCGAAATCGTTTTCAATTCAATTCATTTCGAAATCGTTTTCAATTCAATTCATTTCGAAATCGTTTTCAATTCAATTCATTTCGAAATCGTTTTCAATTCAATTCATTTCGAAATCGTTTTCAATTCAATTCATTTCGAAATCGTTTTCAATTCATTTTGAATTCGTTTTCAATTCATTTCATTTTGAAATCGTTTTCAATTCAATTCATTTCGAAATCGTTTTCAATTCAATTCATTTCGAAATCGTTTTCAATTCATTTTGAATTCGTTTTCAATTCATTTCATTTTGAAATCGTTTTCAATTCAATTCATTTCGAAATCGTTTTCAATTCATTTCGAATTCGTTTTCAATTCATTTTATTTCGAAATCGTTTTCAATTCAATTTGAATTCGTTTTCAATTCAATTTATTTCGAAATGAATAAAATCGATATAAATATCGTTCACGTCAAAATGGCGTCAATCTAATCAACACGGCTTCATAAATTTCTATTTTCAAAATAGTTGTTATTATCAAAATATTTCGTTCAACACATGACCAATCTCAATGAATGAGTACTGTCAACACATGAACTTTTATTTTATAATATTCTTTATTTTTCAAATTGGAATGAGGCCCAATCAATTACCATATAAAGTTAATTATATGGATTTTCTACAACACATGTAAATAATAGCTTTTGAAAAATAATCAACCATCAACCAAAGTGCACTACACTGTATAAGCATCAAATATAGATATTCAACGCTTATAACAGCCTGTCAATCAATCGATCGACATATTTAATCAATCAGGATGAGTGAACTTCAAATTCCATCCCAACACCCGTGTGGGGTTTTCAAACAATCAAACAAATATTTTATTTGTGCAGTTGGGCGATGTAAAATTTATCGACCCAATCAATGTCCTTCAAATAAGTGTACATAAACAAACCGTCTGGTTTGTAAATGAATATTTATTTATTCACTTTCACTATATTCATATTCACGTTAAAAATTATATTTTTAACGATAAAACATTTTATTCCAACATATGAATTTCTATTATTCATTTACACAATAAAATGATATTTTTATTTTCTAACATATTTTAGAAAATTTCGGCGGCATAACGGCACGATACTAGAAACGGGACAAGGCCTAGCCTTATCCCCGGTCTAGTGAAGGCCCACGCCATTCACACATCAATCAAATCAATTTCATCTCACCAAACAATTCAATTCAAACAAATAATTCAACTAATCTATGCAACCAAACAAACAAGTCCATGGTCTGTGGACGATTGTGTCGGGTGCTACTAAGCACCGTCTGCATCCTAGTATATATATATAACTAGAAAATAAATTTGAAAGGTGAGAAATTCTCACCTTTAGCTATCCTAGCTCCACGGCTCTTCTTTTGCAGAAGTCTTCGTCGTTTCGCCTTTTTGTCACCTTCGTTGCTGCTTTCACTACATACGTAAAAATCACATTTTTACTTCGCTATTCAATATATAAAAATCGAATTTTTACTTCGATGTTCAATATATAAAAATGCTATTTTTCTATCGAAGTTCAATATATAAAAATTCTATTTTTCTTTCGAAGTTCAAAACATAAAAACTATATTTTTCTTTCGAAGTTCAAAACATAAAAACTATATTTTTCTTTCGAAGTTCAAAACATAAAAACTATATTTTTCTTTCGAAGTTCAAAATATAAAAACTATATTTTTCCTTCGAAGTTCAAAACATAAAAACTATATTTTTCCTTTCGAAGTTCAAAATCAGTTTTAACTTCTTTTAAATCTTTTACTTTTTAAAGTTCAAATCTTTTAAAACCTTTTTAGAAATCAGTTTTAAAATCATTTAAAAAATCAGTTTTCTAATCTTTATAAAATCAGTTTTACATTTTTTTATAAAATCAGTTTTACATTTGTTATAAAATCAGTTTTACATTTCTTTATAAAATCAGTTTTACATTTTTAAAAATTCAGATCTTTTTAAACCTTTTAAAAATAAAAATCTTTTTAAACCTTTTAAAAATAAAAAGAATCAGTCTTAAATTTCCTTTCAAATCAGATCAAATTTTATTTAAATAAGTACTTTATATATATGAAATAAAGAAATAAAGAAAAGGAAAAAAAAAACTTACAGGGGCTATGCGGCTTCGTCGGTCATCAGGGGGGTGGGGGTTTCGGGTTCGGGTATGGGTAAGGTCGGGGACCGCAGGCGAAGGGAAGGGGAGGAGGAGGAAGAAGGAGGGGCGGCGCGATGGTTTTCGAGGGAGGAGGGCGACGGGATTTGGGGTTTTTGGGAGGGTTCGGGCCAATGTCTCAGAGGGAAGAGGAGAGAGCAGCACGGGCGCGAGAGGAGGTGGGGTGAGCGGAGCGATGGCAGGGGGTGGCGATCGCGAGTAGGATTCCGTCGATCCCCTTTTGATTTCTTTTTTTTTTATTTTTTATTTATCAATTGAAATAGAAACGGGGGGGGGGGGCCAGAACTAAAAGGAGGGAGAGGGTTTTTCTTTTTTTTTCTTTTTTTTTTTATTATTTTTAAAAGTTAACTTTTCACCTGGACTCGAAACGAGACCCAACGACTATCGTCTCTAGCTAATTACCCCCATTCCGAACACAATGGGCTATGTATCGTGAGCTGAATCGACCGTTTCGATCAGTTTCCGTTGAATTTACATTTAAATCACTATTTTGAATTTTAAACGCACATTTCAAATTACCGGGGCCACATACGAATTCTAAAAATGGCAGAAAAATATTTTCTAGCTTCGTATTGACGATACGGTCCTAACGAAACTAGTTTCGTCGAATTCTGAGACCGTTTGAAAAATGGCAAATTTCCAGTCGATTAAAATCAACTGAAACTGGTCAAACGCGTTTTCCTATGCCACGCTCACATATTGATTCGAAAAATTATGAAATTTGGAATCCAGCAATAACTCGACATCACGGACCCAACAAAACTGGTTTCGTCGAAATCCGAGGTCGTTTGCAAAATGTCCATTTTTAAGGGCCTTATATATATAAAAATATATATAAATTCCACAGCGACTATTTCTAATTTTAAACTGGACATATCTTATCATTTCTAAGATGAAATCTCAGTTTGTTAACTTCGTTACAAAGATATAGTTATACAGATTCAAATATTTCTTGTTTCGTTCAATTCTGACTTATATTGAATTCTGTATACTCATTTGAAATTAGAAATCGAATTTTCGAACTACCGCGCCATTTTCAATTCCTTTTATAATTATATATATAATTATTATATATTCTAACGACGACGTATATAATATATACGTTCTAATTATATTCGAAATAAATTTCTCGTCGATTTTATTTAAAATAATCTATTTTAAATATTCAAAATTCGCTAAAATTGCCAAAATAAAAATTTTAAACTGGCCCAGATTTTCCGGGTTGTTACAATCTCCCCCACTTAAAACTTTTCGTCCCCGAAAAGGAACAAAGTCGAAAGTGGTTTGATTATTCAGCTCTACGATCGATCAGGCTTCCATTCTCCAACTCTTTAGTTTTTGAGAATTTTCAAAATTTCAAAAATTTGGCTAACACCCTAAATTTTCGAAAAATTTCGCCATAACCTCCCCTGCACCGGGAGCATCGGGGAATTTCAAATAGCTTCCCCGGTCCTTCAGATCTCAAAAAGAAAAAGAAAAAGCCAAGCGGCTAGCCAATAGACTCACAAAATCATCATCACCCAAACAAAATAGTAAATTATGTAGTAAACATGTACCTATTTGTCGGGCAAACAAATTTTATTCTCTGGCTCTAGCCTCCTTGCTATGACCTGCTCAATATAAGTATATGTATATGCAAGCAAATGCGACCAATTTTCAATATAATCCAATATTTGATTCAATTAGGCTAAATGGTTTAAAATTAGCAAACAAATGAACAAACAACACAAACATCAATCAATTAGTGAATTTAACGTTTCAAATTCATAATTTTGATATATATACTGAAAATCTTGTTTTTGATGCCAATTCACAACAAAGTGTTCTAGCTATATAAGATTTGGTTCTCACACCAGCCTAATGGAAATATATAGATATCACACTTTCGTTACTCGAAAATAAATGCTGGTGATGGTATACTTCATCATCAGGACCATGTCCGGGCGACTAGAGTGCGACTCTATATCTATCCAATATATTAAAACTTCGAATACACGCGGATCAGACGTA
The DNA here is from genome assembly GCA_030737875.1 of Allium sativum. Classification (NCBI taxonomy): domain Eukaryota; kingdom Viridiplantae; phylum Streptophyta; class Magnoliopsida; order Asparagales; family Amaryllidaceae; genus Allium; species Allium sativum. The sequence continues at coordinate 846,098,281 of CM060921.1, read as the reverse complement.
TACGCAAAATCTATATATACTGGATTGTCCACATCAATTTAAATAGATAATCAAATACGAATAATTGATTTAAATTTTCAAAACCAGATTTGTTTTCATTTTAAAAATATACTCTTCACACTCGTTCTAGGATACTACTGATCCCATCTCTAACGAGTCATTCCCATTGGATATTACTAACCCAATATCTGATGAATTCTTTCGTATAGTTCTAATGTGTCTTGTTCTCTGAGCTTGGTAAACCAAAGCTCTGATACCAAATGTGACGGCAAGGAATTTCGCTCGGTCCGAACCAGTCGCTAAACCGATCCAGGCCGTTCGAAACGCCCTATCGTTTGAGAACAGGACAAAACAGAACGTATACAAAAGGACATTTCATTGTATATTACAACAATGCATCAGATTACAAGAATATACAGAGTATAAATGAATATTACACCGAAATATCAGAGATTTAAATTACATTTAAATACATAGCAGCGGAAAATAATACAATACACAACTAGAAGAGATATACGGATACAAAGCTTTCCGGATATCGTTCCAGCTGTAAACCAGGATCCTGTGAATATAAATCTGCAAAACCAAAACTACTAGCTGCCCGTGTCAAAATAAGGGCACCCAGAGTTTAGGTTAAAACAATAAACTCCAGGTCAGTCATGTGACTGGTGTGAGAACTAAAACAGTTATTAATCTTTATTTTAAATCATTAGGTAAATCAAGGGACCACGCCGTATAACACGGAACGGGTTTCCTCCCAAGAATACTAGTGCATCAAACAAACATCGCAATGCTAAATAAAGAAAAATGAAGCTGTTATAAGACCCAGGTCCCATCACACAATGCAACGCAGTCGAGGATAGGGTTTTCCCTTATAACAGCCAAAGAATGCTTGATACGTTTTAACACAAATCATTTGATACTATTATAAGTGCATAGTGTATAAAACAACTTCAAATCATAAGTATCAATCATAGGCGACATGAGCGTCCCATGCCACTATGTCGCCATATATAGGTTTACAAATAAAACCGCAAAGTTACGTATTTGGAAATTGGATTTCCATCTATGAACCGAGGCAAAAGATAGTCCTCAACCGATTCGAGACTGCCTAGCCCGAGTCTCAGGATCAGAACGCATCGACCCTTGGAGCGACAGGGCCGGTCCACACGGAGTGGATTAAAATGCCTGAGCACTACGTTTCGCCGCCCTTTGGGGCGTAAGCGAGCCAACGAATGACTCCATCGGACCCGGATCGTCCGATCTAACCGAGGCGCCTCGCAACAGCAACAACCACATAAGTCAAACTCGTCAGGGCGTGTAAAACCACTGACGCCACTTCTAGCTAGGAGGAAACGCAGGCCCTCCCTGAGGTCCGTCTCCCGTTTTTGGTTCATACCTGGTGTGAAACACGCGAGGTAAACGTTACACAAAGCTACGCCACAAAGACCGTGCTTTGATCATCACCACAAGACTTTGCTTTTCAACAGAAGCCTTGATCATTTGCATCTTAGCATGCCACACAGGCAAACCATCCTATGCAACCGATATCAGTCACACAGAATGAAATCCGATGTCAGACACACAGTCCATTTACAAGTCCGTCCTGGGTCTGAACGAAACCGGAGGCACCTAGTACCCCGCATATCCATCGATCTCCAAGTACGTCTGGACGATCACCAACTGTTTCCATCTTCTTGGGTGTACAGCCCCATCAAGATCATCAGCTATCACCCAAACGACGTGAAGAGCTCCGGTCTTCGACCATCGTCTTCATCTTCGACTTATCGTCGTATCAGTTATTCAGAATGGGATAAACCCGGTCTTTCCGAATAACTCGCGTATATATTATAAAAGTGTTACACAAACACAACATACGCCTCATTCCAATTCATTAGTCACTAACCGTAAATTAATCAAGAGAATAATTCCCCGAATATTAACCCCGAAGGCCGAAACCAACATCAGATCAATATCCAGAAAACCATTCTGCTTAGCTAACCGACAGTTAGTTTCTAAATTTCGCATTCATAGGGAAAGGTTCCCATTAATTTTATCCAAGATAAATTCCTGAATTTATTCTTTAATCTATCTTTGAATATCAATTCGAATTAGTCGGGATTAACGAACTTTACCGAAGTAATCATTTGTTTTAATTTCCCAATCCCAACCTATTCATCCCATGAAGTAAAACTGGTTATACTTCATATCTAACACCACAGTGTTATCGGTAAATTCAATTACCATTTCACGTTCAAATCTAATTAAAGATTTAACTATCGCCTGGAGCAAAACTGGTGATACTCCATTTTCAATCATTTCAATCTAATTAAAGATTCATTAAAACTCCACTTAGTTTTAATCTTCAACTGGGTTAAAGAATCAGTGTCATTTAAAACACGGTTCACGATAAACCCAAAATCACATTCATTAATTATCGGGTTAAAGAACGAGTGTTATTTAAAACACTGTTCACGATAAACCCAAAAATCAATACCAATTCAATTCCAATTAAATATTATTTAATTGGTACACTTCATTAAATCTAAATAAAAAGATTTAATCTTTTCTCAACTGGGTTCAAGAACAGTGTTAGTGAAGACACCATTCACGACAAACCCAAATCACATTCATTAATTATCGGGTTAAAGAACAAGTGTTATTTAAAACACTGTTCACGATAAACCCAAAAATCAATATCAATTCAATTCCAATTAAATATTATTTAATTGGTACACTTCATTAAATCTAAATAAAAAGATTTAATCTTTTCTCAACTGGGTTCAAGAACAGTGTTAGTGAAGACACCATTCACGACAAACCCAAATCACATTCATTAATTATCGGGTTAAAGAACAAGTGTTATTTAAAACACTGTTCACGATAAACCCAAAAATCAATATCAATTCAATTCCAATTAAATATTATTTAATTGGTACACTTCATTAAATCTAAATAAAAAGATTTAATCTTTTCTCAACTGGGTTCAAGAACAGTGTTAGTGAAGACACCATTCACGACAAACCCAAATCACATTTGATATTCAATATAAGGCTCTGAATAGAAAATATATCGGCTTATATTCAATATCAAATTCTACGATTAACAAATGTCGTATTGGAAATAACGATATAAATATATATCTTTCAAATTTCCGTAACAACATCCGTATAATCCCGAAATCCAACATCGAAATATTCCGAAGACAATTTCAATTCAAATCCACTCCAATGCAATCATTGGAAATTTTGGTTATTTTCAAAACCCTTTTCAAATTCAATTTATTTATTTAAAAATAAATAGAATTATAATTCTAGTTCAAAACTAGTTCATTTCGATAAAAATCTATTTTTATCTTTTCAAATAGGGAGTTTTTCATTCCAATTCTTCATAAATCATTTCTTATGATTTTATACTAATTATTACTATTTTTAATAATTTTATCAAGGCCCGTACAGTCGATTTCCATCAATGGCCATCGAACTGCACTTACAGCGACCTTTTTCGAATTTGATTTGGACATAATTCCAAATCCAACCGTTAGATTTCAAATTTCTAATATTCGTTAGAAAGCTCTTTTCGATACGAACCCAACGGTTCCGGTTTAAGGAGAATCCGACGGTCGGATCTCCCGTAATGCCCGTTTGAAATAAATGGTCGAAATTCGCGAACTGCCGCGGCGCGGCGCGTTCTATTCAGGCCATTATATTATATATATAATATATATAATATATATATCGCCGATTTCTATTTAAAACGAATTATATAAATAGTTTTAAATTCGTTTCAAATTCTATTTCAACTTCTATTTCAATTCAAAGCAAAATTGAATTCTTCTTTATAAATTCGTTTTAAAATTCATTTCTATTCAATTCGAATTTCAATTCAATTTGAATTCATTTCAATTCGCTTTCAATTCCATTTGAGTTCGTTTTCAATTCAATTCATTTCGAAATCGTTTTCAATTCAATTCATTTCGAAATCGTTTTCAATTCAATTCATTTCGAAATCGTTTTCAATTCAATTCATTTCGAAATCGTTTTCAATTCAATTCATTTCGAAATCGTTTTCAATTCAATTCATTTCGAAATCGTTTTCAATTCAATTCATTTCGAAATCGTTTTCAATTCAATTCATTTCGAAATCGTTTTCAATTCATTTTGAATTCGTTTTCAATTCATTTCATTTTGAAATCGTTTTCAATTCAATTCATTTCGAAATCGTTTTCAATTCAATTCATTTCGAAATCGTTTTCAATTCATTTTGAATTCGTTTTCAATTCATTTCATTTTGAAATCGTTTTCAATTCAATTCATTTCGAAATCGTTTTCAATTCATTTCGAATTCGTTTTCAATCATTTTATTTCGAAATCGTTTTCAATTCAATTTGAATTCGTTTTCAATTCAATTCATTTCGAAATGAATAAAATCGATATAAATATCGTTCACGTCAAAATGGCGTCAATCTAATCAACACGGCTTCATAAATTTCTATTTTCAAAATAGTTGTTATTATCAAAATATTTCGTTCAACACATGACCAATCTCAATGAATGAGTACTGTCAACACATGAACTTTTATTTTATAATATTCTTTATTTTTCAAATTGGAATGAGGCCCAATCAATTACCATATAAAGTTAATTATATGGATTTTCTACAACACATGTAAATAATAGCTTTTGAAAAATAATCAACCATCAACCAAAGTGCACTACACTGTATAAGCATCAAATATAGATATTCAACGCTTATAACAGCCTGTCAATCAATCGATCGACATATTTAATCAATCAGGATGAGTGAACTTCAAATTCCATCCCAACACCCGTGTGGGGTTTTCAAACAATCAAACAAATATTTTATTTGTGCAGTTGGGCGATGTGTAAAATTTATCGACCCAATCAATGTCCTTCAAATAAGTGTACATAAACAAACCGTCTGGTTTGTAAATGAATATTTATTTATTCACTTTCACTATATTCATATTCACGTTAAAAATTATATTTTTAACGATAAAACATTTTATTCCAACATATGAATTTCTATTATTCATTTACACAATAAAATGATATTTTTATTTTCTAACATATTTTAGAAAATTTCGGCGGCATAACGGCACGATACTAGAAACGGGACAAGGCCTAGCCTTATCCCCGGTCTAGTGAAGGCCCACGCCATTCACACATCAATCAAATCAATTTCATCTCACCAAACAATTCAATTCAAACAAATAATTCAACTAATCTATGCAACCAAACAAACAAGTCCATGGTCTGTGGACGATTGTGTCGGGTGCTACTAAGCACCGTCTGCATCCTAGTATATATATATATAACTAGAAAATAAATTTGAAAGGTGAGAAATTCTCACCTTTAGCTATCCTAGCTCCACGGCTCTTCTTTTGCAGAAGTCTTCGTCGTTTCGCCTTTTTGTCACCTTCGTTGCTGCTTTCACTACATACGTAAAAATCACATTTTTACTTCGCTATTCAATATATAAAAATCGAATTTTTACTTCGATGTTCAATATATAAAAATGCTATTTTTCTATCGAAGTTCAATATATAAAAATTCTATTTTTCTTTCGAAGTTCAAAACATAAAAACTATATTTTTCTTTCGAAGTTCAAAACATAAAAACTATATTTTTCTTTCGAAGTTCAAAACATAAAAACTATATTTTTCTTTCGAAGTTCAAAATATAAAAACTATATTTTTCCTTCGAAGTTCAAAACATAAAAACTATATTTTTCCTTTCGAAGTTCAAAATCAGTTTTAACTTCTTTTAAATCTTTTACTTTTTAAAGTTCAAATCTTTTAAAACCTTTTTAGAAATCAGTTTTAAAATCATTTAAAAAATCAGTTTTCTAATCTTTATAAAATCAGTTTTACATTTTTTTATAAAATCAGTTTTACATTTCTTATAAAATCGGTTTTACATTTCTTTATAAAATCAGTTTTACATTTTTAAAAATTCAGATCTTTTTAAACCTTTTAAAAATAAAAATCTTTTTAAACCTTTTAAAAATAAAAAGAATCAGTCTTAAATTTCCTTTCAAATCAGATCAAATTTTATTTAAATAAGTACTTTATATATATGAAATAAAGAAATAAAGAAAAGGAAAAAAAAAACTTACAGGGGCTATGCGGCTTCGTCGGTCATCAGGGGGGTGGGGGTTTCGGGTATGGGTAAGGTCGGGGACCGCAGGCGAAGGGAAGGGGAGGAGGAGGAAGAAGGAGGGGCGGCGCGATGGTTTTCGAGGGAGGAGGGCGACGGGATTTGGGGTTTTTGGGAGGGTTCGGGCCAACGTCTCAGAGGGAAGAGGAGAGAGGAGCACGGGCGCGAGAGGAGGTGGGGTGAGCGGAGCGATGGCAGGGGGTGGCGATCGCGAGTAGGATTCCGTCGATCCCCTTTTGATTTTTTTTTTTTTTATTTATCAATTGAAATAGAAACGGGGGGGGGGGGGGGGCAGAACTAAAAGGAGGGAGAGGGTTTTTTTTTTTTATTTTATTATTTTTAAAAGTTGACTTTTCACCTGGACTCGAAACGAGACCCAACGACAATCGTCTCTAGCTAATTACCCCCATTCCGAACACAATGGGCTATGTATCGTGAGCTGAATCGACCGTTTCGATCAGTTTCCGTTGATTTTACATTTAAATCACTATTTTGAATTTTAAACGCACATTTCAAATTACCGGGGCCACATACGAATTCTAAAAATGGCAGAAAAATATTTTCTAGCTTCGTATTGACGATACGGTCCTAACAAAACTAGTTTCGTCGAATTCTGAGACCGTTTGAAAAATGGCCAATTTCCAGTCGATTAAAATCAACTGAAACTGGTCAAACGCGTTTTCCTATGCCACACTCACATATTGATTCGAAAAATTATGAAATTTGGAATCCAGCAATAACTCGACATCACGGACCCAACAAAACTGGTTTCGTCGAAATCCGAGGTCGTTTGCAAAATGTCCATTTTTAAGGGCCTTATATATATAAAAATATATATAAATTCCACAGCGACTATTTCTAATTTTAAACTGGACATATCTTATCATTTCTAAGATGAAATCTCAGTTTGTTAACTTCGTTACAAAGATATAGTTATACAGATTCAAATATTTCTTGTTTCGTTCAATTCTGACTTATATTGAATTCTGTATACTCATTTGAAATTAGAAATCGAATTTTCGAACTACCGCGCCATTTTCAATTCCTTTTATAATTATATATATAATTATTATATATTCTAACGACGACGTATATAATATATACGTTCTAATTATATTCGAAATAAATTTCTCGTCGATTTTATTTAAAATAATCTATTTTAAATATTCAAAATTCGCTAAAATTGCCAAAATAAAAATTTTAAACTGGCCCAGATTTTCCGGGTTGTTACACGGGGCTAGTCCACGATCCAAGGGGGCGAGCCAATCAAAAATATCACCAATTCCAAAATCCAAGTTCTGCGCGCGTTCACGGAAACGGGAGTAACTTCCAATCCGTAAGTCTGTTTTGCCCAAATGAAAGCTCAGCTCCGTAATTGATGCTTTCAGGCCCAAAAGAGGTTGTTTAATAGGAATTTTGGGCATGTTTATGTTGATGTTGCGATTTCGACCGAATCGCTCTATGATGTTCTGAGTACCTGAGCGCGTTGCTTATTTAGATTTTCCGTATGTGATAGCTTTGACCAAAAAGTGTGTCAACAGACTGGTTATGTTTCTAGTCACTCAAAATAAAAACAAAGTTATGGTTGGCGTAACAAACCATGTCTGTTGGGTGAAACATCGACGTCTTGAGGTGCAACATCAGTTTGAATATCCAAGATTGCAATGTTTGACTTTTGAAAACTCGTTTATGGGGATGAAATAGAAATAAAACACGGTTCATCATATTTCAAAATATCGTGAATCGAATTATGACTACGGTCAAACCCTCTTTGTCCAGCAAAACAACATATGAAAAATTGAGCTAAAAAAGATTTCGATGTTCCCAAATGTCATTAAGATTGAATTTCTTGGTTACCGAAATAAGATGAGATGGGTAGAACTTGTTACTCCTATAGATCTATGAGAGAGCTTCGTTTTGACTGGTTAAGGTTCTTGTAACAAAAATGGACACAAAGTTATGGTTGGTGGAACAACCCACGTCTTTTGGGTGCAACATCGAAGTCTTGAGGTGCAACATCTGTTTGAAAATCCAAGATTGCACTGCATGACTTTTGAAAACTCGTTTATGGGGATGAAATAGAAATATAACATGGTGCATCATATTTCAAAATATAGTAAATCGAATTATGACCACGGTCAAACCCCCTTTGACCAACAAAACAACATATGAAAAATTGAGCTAAAAAAGCTTTCGATGTTCCCAAATGTCATTAAGATTGAATTTCTTGGTTACCGAACTAAGATGAGATGGGTGGAACTTGTTACTCCTATAGATCTATGAGAGGGCTTCGTTTTTTCTGGTTATGGTTCTTGTAACTAAAAATGGACACAAAGTTATGGTTGGTGGAACAACCCACGTCTTTTGGTTGCAACATCGAAGTCATGAGGTGCAACATCCGTTTGAAAATCCAAGATTGCACTGTATGACTTTTAAAAACTCATTTATAAGGATGAAATAGAAATATAACATGGTAAATCATATTCCAAAATGTAGTAAATCGAGCCGGGGCTAGTCCACAATCCAGGGTGGCGAGCCAATCAAAAATGTCACCAATTCCAAAATCCAAGTTCTGCGCGCGTTCACAGAAACGGGAGTAACTTCCAATCCGTAAGTCCATTTTGCCCAAACGAAAGCTCCACCTGGAGCTAAGTCAGAGGGCTATAATAGTTACAGAGTATAGCTTCGTAATTGATGCTTTCAGGCAAAAAAGAGGTCGTCTAATAGGAGTTTCGGGCATGTTTATGTTGACGTTGCGATTTCGACCAAATCGCTCTATGATGTTCTCAGTACCTGAGCCCGTTGCTTATTTAGATTTTCCGTATGTGATAGCTTTGACAAAAATTGTGTCAACAGACTGGTTATGTTTCTAGTCACTCAAAATAAAAACAAAGTTATGGTTGGTGGAATGACCCTTGTCTGTGGGTGCAACATCACGTCTTTAGGTGCAACATCAGTTTGAAAATCCAAGATTGCACTGTATGACTTTTGAAAACTCGTTTATGGGGATGAAATAGAAATATAACATGGTGCATCATATTTCAAAATATTTTGAATCGAATTATGACCACGGTCAAACCCCCTTTGTCCAACAAAACAACATATGAAAAATTGAGCTAAAAAAGCTTTCGATGTTCCCAAATGTCATTAAGATTGAATTTCTTGGTTACCGAACGAAGATGAGATGGGTGGAACTTGTTAGTCCTATAGATCTATGAGAGAGATTCATTTTGACTGGTTGTGGTTCTTGTAACTAAAAATAGACACAAAGTTATGGTTGGTGGAACAACCCACGTCTGTTGGGTGCAACATCGAATTCTTGAGGTGCAACATCCATTTGAAAATCCAAGATTGCACTCCATGACTTTTGAAAACTCGTTTATGGGGATGAAATAGAAATATAACATGGTGCATCATATTTCAAAATATAGTAAATCGAATTATGACCACGGTCAAACCCCGTTTGTCCAACAAAACAACGTATGAAAAATTGAGCTAAAAAAGCTTTCGATGTTCCCAAATGTCATTAAGATTGAATTTCTTGGTTACCGAACTAAGATGAGATGGGTGGAACTTGTTACTCCTATAGATCTATGAGAGGGCTTCATTTTGTCTGGTTATGGTTCTTGTAACTAAAAATGGACACAAAGTTATGGTTGGTGGAACAACCCACGTCTTTTGGTTGCAACATCGAAGTCTTGAGGTGCAACATCTGTTTGAAAATCCAAGATTGCACTGTATGACTTTTGAAAACTCATTTATAGGGATGAAATAGAAATATAACATGGTAAATCATATTCCAAAATGTAGTAAATCGAGCCAGGGCTAGTCCACGATCCAAGGGGGCGAGCCAATCAAAAATGTCACCAATCAAAAATGTCACCAATGCCCATAACCGTGCCCAAAAGAGGTCGTCTAATAGGAGTTTCGGGCATGTTTATGTTGATCTTGCGATTTTGACCACATTGCTCTATGATGTTCTCAGTATCTGAGCGCGTTGCTTATTTAGATTTTTCGTATGTGATAGCTTTGACCAAAAGGTGTGTCAATAGACTGGTTATGTTTCTCGTCACTCAAAATAAAAACAAAGTTATGGTTGGCGGAACAAACCATGTCTGTTGGGTGCAACATCGACGTCTTGAGGTGCAACATCAGTTTGAATATCCAAGATTGCAATGTTTGACTTTTGAAAACTCGTTTATGGGGATGAAATAGAAATAAAAAATGGTGTTTCATATTTCAAAATATTGTGAATCGAATCATGACTACGGTCAAATCCCCTTTGTCCAACAAAACAACATATGAAAAATTGAGCTAAAAAGGCTTTCGATGTTCCCAAATGTCATTAAGATTGAATTTCTTGGTTACCGAACGAAGATGAGATGGGTGGAACCTGTTAGTCCTATTAATCTATGAGAGAGCTTCGTTTTGACTGGTTGTGGTTCTTGTAACTAAAAATAGACACGAAGTTATGGTTGGTGGAACATCCCATATCTGTTGGGTGCAACATCGAAGTCTTGAGGAGCAACATCCGTTTGAAAATCCAAGATTGCACTGCATGACTTTTGGAAACTTGTTTATGGGGATGAAATAGAAATATAACATTGTGCATCATGTTCAATATATAGTAAATCGAATTATGACAACGGTCAAGCCCCCTTTGACCAACAAAACAACATATGAAAAATTGAGCTAAAAAGCTTTAGATGTTCCCAAATGTCATTAAGATTGAATTTCTTGGTTACCGAACGAAGATGAGATGGGTGGAACCTGTTAGTCCTATAGATCTATGAGAGAGCTTCGTTTTGACTGGTTGTGGTTCTTGTAACTAAAAATAGACAAAAAGTTATGGTTGGTGGAACAACCCACGTCTGTTGGGTGCAACATCGAAGTCTTGAGGTGCAACATCCGTTTGAAAATCCAAGATTGCACTGCATGACTTTTGAAAACTCGTTTATGGGGATGAAATAGAAATTTAACATGGTGCATCATATTCAAAATATAGTAAATCGAATTATGACCACGGTCAAACCCCCTTTGACCAACAAAACAACATATGAAAAATTGAGCTAAAAAAGCTTTCGATGTTCCCAAATGTCATTAAGATTGAATTTCTTGGTTACCGAACTAAGATGAGATGGGTGGAACTTGTTACTCCTATAGATCTATGAGAGAGCTTCGTTTTGACTGGTTATGGTTCTTGTAACTAAAAATGGACACAAAGTTATGGTTGGTGGAACAACCCACGTCTTTTGGGTGCAACATCGAAGTCTTGAGGTGCAACATCCGTTTGAAAATCTAAGATTGCACTGTATGACTTTTGAAAACTCATTTATAGGGATGAAATAGAAATATAACATGGTAAATCATATTCCAAAATGTAGTAAATCGAGCCGGGGCTAGTCCATGATCCAAGGGTACGAGCCAATCAAAAATGTCACCAATTCCAAAATCCAAGTTCTGCGCGTTCACGGAAACGGGAGTAAATTCCAATCCGTAAGTCCGTTTTGCCCAAACGAAAGCTCCACCTGAAGCTAAGTCATAGGGCTACAAGAGTTACGGTGCTCAGCTCCGTTATTGATGCTTTCAGGCCCAAAAGAGGTCGTCTAATAGGAGTTTCGGGCATGTTTATGTTGATGTTGCAATTTCGACCAAATCGCTCTATGATGTTCTCAGTACCTGAGCTCGTTGCTTATTTCGATTTTCTTTATGTGATAGCTTTGACCAAAAAGTGTGTCAATAGATTGGTTATGTTTCTAGTCACTCAAAATAAAAACAAAGTTATGGTTGGCGGAACAAACCATGTCTGTTGGGTGCAACATTGACGTCTTGAGGTGCAACATCAGTTTGAATATCCAAGTTTGCAATGTTTGACTTTTGAAAACTCGTTTATGGGGATGAAATAGAAATAAAACATGGTGCATAATATTTCAAAATATTGTAAATCGAATTATGACTACGGTCAAACCCCCTTTGTCCAGCAAAACAACATATGAAAAATTGAGCTAAAAAAGCTTTCGATGTTCCCAAATGTCATTAAGATTGCATTTCTTGGTTACCGAACTAAGATGAGATGGGTGGAACTTGTTACTCCTATAGATCTATGAGAGGGCTTCGTTTTGTCTGGTTATGGTTCTTGTAACAAAAAATAGACACAAAGTTATGGTTGGTGGAACAACCCACGTCTTTTGGTTGCAACATCGAAGTCTTGAGGTGCAACATCCGTTTGAAAATCCAAGATTGCACTGTATGACTTTTGAAAACTCATTTATAGGGATGAAATAGAAATATAACATGGTAAATCATATGCCAAAATGTAGTAAATCGAGCCGGGGCTAGTCCACGCTCCAGGGTGGCGAGCCAATAAAAAATGTCACCAATTCCAAAATCCAAGTTCTGCGCGCGTTCACAGAAACGAGAGTAACTTCGAAACCGTAAGTCCATTTTGCCCAAACGAAAGCTCCACCTGGAGCTAAGTCAGAGGGCTACAATAGATACAGAGTATAGCTCCGTAATTGATGCTTTCAGGCCCAAAAGAGGTCGTCTAATAGGAGTTTCGGGCATGTTTATGTTGATGTTGCGATTTCGGCCAAATCGCTCTACGATGTTCTCAGTACCTGAGCCCGTTGCTTATTTAGATTTTCCGTATGTGATAGCTTTGACCAAAAATTGTGTCAACAGACTGGTTATGTTTCTAGTCACTCAAAATAAAAACAAAGTTATGGTTGGCTGAACGACCCATGTCTTTGGGTGCAACATCGACGTCTTGAGGTGCAACATCAGTTTGAAAATCCAAGATTGCACTGTATGACTTTTTAAAGCTCTTTTATGGGGATGAAATAGAAATATAACATAGTGCATCATATTTAAAAATATTTTGAATCAAATTATGACCACGGTCAAACCCCCTTTGTCCAACAAAACAACATATGAAAAATTGAGCTAAAAAAGCTTTCGATGTTCCTAAATGTCATTAAGATTGAATTTCTTAGTTACCGAACGAAGATGAGATGGGTGGAACCTGTTAGTCCTATAGATCTATGAGAGAGCTTTATTTTGACTGGTTGTGGTTCTTGTAACTAAAAATAGACACAAAGTTATGGTTGGTGGAACAACCCACGTCTGTTGGGTGCAACATCGAAGTCTTGAGGTGCAACAGCCGTTTGAAAATCCAAGATTTCACTGCATGACTTTTGAAAACTCGTTTATGGGGATGAAATAGAAATATAACATGGTGCATCACATTTAAAAATATAGTAAATCGAATTATGACCACGGTCAAACCCCGTTTGTCCAACAAAACAACGTATGAAAAATTGAGTTAAAAAAGCTTTCGATGTTCCCAAATGTCATTAAGATTGAATTTCTTGGTTACCGAACGAAGATGAGATGGGTGGAACCTGTTAGTCCTATATATCTATGAGAGGGCTTCGTTTTTACTGGTTGTGGTTCTTGTAACTAAAAATAGACACAAAGTTATGGTTGGTGAAACAACCCACGTCTGTTGGGTGCAACGTCGAAGTCTTGAGGTGCAACATCCGTTTGAAAATCCAAGATTGCACTGCATGACTTTTGAAAACTCGTTTATGGGGATGAAATAGAAATTTAACATGGTGCATCATATCCAAAATATAGTAAATCGAATTATGACCACGGTCAAACCCCCTTTGTCCAACAAAACAACATATGAAAAATTGAGCTAAAAAGCTTTCGATGTTCCCAAATGTCATTAAGATTGAATTTCTTGGTTACCGAACTAAGATGAGATGGGTGGAACCTGTTACTCCTATAGATCTATGAGAGAGCTTCGTTTTGACTGGTTATGGTTCTTGTAACAAAAAATGGACACAAATTATGGTTGGTGGAACAACCACGTCTTTTGGGTGCAACATCGAGGTCTTGAGGTGCAACATCCGTTTGAAAATCTAAGATTGCACTGTATGACTTTTGAAAACTCATTTATAGGGATGAAATAGAAATATAACATGGTAAATCATATTCCAAAATGTAGTAAATCGAGCCGGGGCTAGTCCACGATCCAAGGGGACGAGCCAATCAAAAATGTCACCAATTCCAAAATCCAAGTTCTGCGCGCGTTCACGTAAACGGGAGAAACTTCCAATCCGTAAGTCTGTTTTGCCCAAACGAAAGCTCCACCTGAAGCTAAGTCAGAGGGCTACAAGAGTTATGCAGCTCAGCTCCGTAATTGATGCTTTCAGACCCAAAAGAGGTTGTCTAATAGGAATTTCCGGCATGTTTATGTTGATGTTGCGATTTCGACCAAATCGCTCTATGATGTTCTCAGTACCAGAGCGCGTTGTTTATTTCGACTTTTCGTATGTGATAGCTTTGACCAAAAAGTGTGTCAACAGACTGGTTATGTTTCTAGTCACTCAAAATAAAAACAAAGTTATTGTTGGCGTAAAAAACCATGTCTGTTGGTTGCAACATCGACGTCTTGAGGTGCAACATCAGTTTGAATATCCAAGATTGCAATGTTTGACTTTTGAAAACTCGTTTTGGGGATGAAATAGAAATAAAACATGGTGCATCATATTTCAAAATATTGTGAATCGAATTATGACTACGGTCAGACCCCCTTTGTCCAGCAAAACAACATATGAAAAATTGAGCTAAAAAAGCTTTCGATGTTCCCAAATGTCATTAAGATTGAATTTCTTGGTTACCGAACGAAGATGAGATGGGTGGAACCTGTTAGTCCTATAAATCTATGAGAGAGCTTTGTTTTGACTGGTTATGGTTCTTGTAACTAAAAATGGACACAAAGTTATGGTTGGTGGAAGAACCCACGTCTGTTGGGTGCAACATCGAAGTCTTGAGGTGCAACATCCGTTTGAAAATCCAAGATTGCACTGCATGACTTTTGAAAACTCGTTTATGGGGATGAAATAGAAATATAACATGGTGCATCATATTTCAAAATATAGTGAATCGAATTATCACCACGGTCAAACCCCCTTTGATCAACAAACCAACATATGAAAAATTGAGCTAAAAAAGCTTTCGATGTTCCCAAATGTCATTAAGATTGAATTTCTTGGTTACCGAACTAAGATGAGACGGGTGGAACTTGTTACTCCTATAGATCTATGAGAGGGCTTCGTTTTGTCTGGTTATGGTTCTTGTAACTAAAAATGGACACAAAGTTATGGTTGGTGGAACAACCCACGTCTTTTGGTTGCAACATCGAAGTCTTGAGGTGCAACATCCGTTTGAAAATCCAAGATTGCACTGTATGACTTTTGAAAACTCATTTATAGGGATGAAATAGAAATATAACATGGTAAATCATATTCCAAAATGTAGTAAATCGAGCCGAGGCTAGTCCACGATCCAGGGTGGCGAGCCGATCAAAAATGTCACCAATTCCAAAATCCAAGTTCTGCGCGCGTTCACAGAAACGGGAGTAACTTCCAATCCGTAAGTCCATTTTGCCCAAACGAAAGCTCCAGCTGGAGCTAAGTCAGAGGGCTACAATAGTTACAGAGTATAGCTCCGTAATTGTTGCTTTCAGTCCCAAAAGAGGTCGTTTAATAGGAGTTTCGGGCATGTTTATGTTGATGTTGCGATTTCGACCAAATCGCTCTATGATGTTCTCAGTACTTGAGCGCGTTGATTATTTAGATTTTCCGTATGTGATAGCTTTGACCGAAAATTGTGTCAACAGACTGGTTATATTTCTAGTCACTCAAAATAAAAACAAAGTTATGGTTGGCGGAACGACCCATGTCTGTGGGTGCAACATCGACGTCTTGAGATGCAACATCAGTTTGAAAATCCAAGATTGCACTGTATGACTTCTGAAAACTCGTTTATGGGGATGAAATAGAAATATAACATGGTGCATCATATTTCAGAATATTGTGAATCGAATTATGACCACGGTCAAACCCCCTTTGTCCAACAAAACAACATATGAAAAAATGAGCTAAAAAAGATTTCGATGTTCCCAAATGTCATTAAGATTGAATTTCTTGGTTACCGAACGAAGATGAGATGGGTGGAACCTGTTAGTCCTATAGATCTATGAGAGAGCTTCGTTTTGACTGGTTGTGGTTCTTGTAACTAAAAATAGACACAAAGTTATGGTTGGTGGAACAACCCATGTGTGTTGGGTGCGACATCAAAGTCTTGAGGTGCAACATCCGTTTGAAAATCCAAGATTGCACTGCATGACTTTTGAAAACTCGTTTATGGTGATGAAATAGAAATATAACATGGTGCATCATATTCAAAATATAGTAAATCGAATTATGACCACGGTCAAACCCCCATTGACCAACAAAACAACATATGAAAAATTGAGCTAAAAAAGCTTTCAATGTTCCCAAATGTCATTAAGATTGAATTTCTTGGTTACCGAACTAAGATGAGATGGGTTGAACCTGTTACTCCTATAGATCTATGAGAGAGCTTCGTTTTGACTGGTTATGGTTCTTGTAACTAAAAATGGACACAAAGTTATGGTTGGTGGAACAACCCACATCTTTTGGGTGCAACATCGAAGTCTTGAGGTGCGACATCCGTTTGAAAATCCAAGATTGCACTGTATGACTTTTGAAAACTCATTTATAGTGATGAAATAGAAATATAACGTGGTAAATCATATTCCAAAATGTAGTAAATCGAGCTCGGGCAAGTCAACGATCCAAGGGGCGAGCCGATCAAAAATGTCACCAATTCCAAAATCCAAGTTCCGCGCGCGTTTTCGGAAATGGGAGTAACTTTCAATCCGTAAGTCCTTTTGCACAAACGGAAGCTCCACCTGATGCTAAGTCAGAGGGCAACAAGAGTTACAGAGTATAGCTTCGTAATTGATGCTTTTGGGCCAAAAAGAGGTCGTCTAATAGGAGTTTCGGGCATGTTTATGTTGATGTTGCGATTTCGACCAAATCTCTCAATGATGTTCTCAGTACCTGAGCGCGTTGCTTATTTAGATTTTCCGTATGTGATAGCTTTGACCAAAAAGTGTGTCAACAGACTGGTTATGTTTCTAGTCACTCAAAATAAAAACAAAGTTATGGTTGGCGGAACAACCCATGTCTGTGGGAGCAACATCGACGTCTTGAGGTGCAACATCAGTTTGAAAATCCAAGATTGCACTATATGACTTTTGAAAACTCGTTTATGGGGATGAAATAGAAATATAACATGGTACATCATATTACAAAATATTGTGAATCGAATTATGACCACGGTCAAACCCCCTTTGTCCAACAAAACAACATATGAAAAATTGAGCTAAAAAAGCTTTCGATGTTCCCAAATGTCATTAAGATTGAATTTCTTGGTTACCGAACGAAGATGAGATGGGTGGAACCTGTTAGTCCTATAGATCTATTAGAGAGCTTCGTTTTGACTGGTTGTGGTTCTTGTAAATAAAAATAGACACAAAGTTATGGCTGGTGGAACAACCCACGTCTGTTGGGTGCAACATCGAAGTCTTGAGGTGCAACATCCGTTTGTAAATCCAAGATTGCACTGCATGACTTTTGAAAACTCGTTTATGGGGATGAGATAGAAATATAACATGGTGCATCATATTCAAAATATAGTAAATCAAATTATGACCACGGTCAAACCCCCTTTGACCAACAAAACAACATATGAAAAATTGAGCTAAAAAAGCTTTCGATGTTCCCAAATGTCATTAAGATTGAATTTTTGGTTACCGAACTAAGATGAGATCGGTGGAACTTGTTACTCCTATAGATCTATGAGAGAGCTTCGTTTTGACTGGTTATGGTTCTTGTAACTAAAAATGGACACAAAGTTATGGTTGGTGGAACAACCCACGTCTTTTGCGTGCAACATCGAAGTCTTGAGGTGCAACATCCGTTTGAAAATCTAAGATTGCACTGTATGACTTTTGAAAACTCATTTATAGGAATGAAATAGAAATATAACATGGTAAATCATATTCCAAAATGTAGTAAATCGAGCCGGGGCTAGTCCACGATCCAAGGGGGCGAGCCAATCAAAAATGTCACCAATTCCAAAATCCAAGTTCTGCGTGCGTTCACGGAAACGGGAGTAAATTCCAATCCGTATGTCCGTTTTGCCCAAACGAAAGCTCCACCTGAAGCTAAGTCAGAGGGCTACAAGAGTTACGTAGCTCAGCTCCGTAATTGATGCTTTAAGGCCCAAAAGAGGTCGTCTAATAGGAGTTTCGGGCATGTTTATGTTGATGTTGCGATTTCGACCAAATCGCTCTATGATGTTCTCAGTACCTGAGCTCGTTGCTTATTTAGATTTTGCGTATGTGATAGCTTTGACCAAAAGTGTGTCAATAGATTGGTTATGTTTCTAGTCACTCAAAATAAAAACAAAGTTATGGTTGGCGGAACAAACCATGTCTGTTGGGTGCAACATCGACGTCTTGAGTTGCAACATCAGTTTGAATATCCAAGATTGCAATGTTTGACTTTTGAAAACTCGTTTTGGGGATGAAATAGAAATAAAACATGGTGCATCATATTTCAAAATATTGTGAATCGAATTATGACTACGGTCAGACCACCTTTGTCCAGCAAAACAACATATGAAAAATTGAGCTAAAAAAGCTTTCGATGTTCCCAAATGTCATTAAGATTGAATTTCTTGGTTACCGAACGAAGATGAGATGGGTGGAACCTGTTAGTCCTATAGACCTATGAGAGAGCTTTGTTTTGACTGGTTGTGGTTCTTGTAACTAAAAATGGACACAAAGTTATGGTTGGTGGAAGAACCCACGTCTGTTGGGTGCAACATCGAAGTCTTGAGGAGCAACATCCGTTTGAAAATCCAAGTTTGCACTGCATGACTTTTGAAAACTCGTTTATGGGGATGAAATAGAAATATAATATGGTGCATCATATTTCGAAATATAGTAAATCGAATTATGACCACGGTCAAACCCCCTTTGACCAACAAAACAACATATGAAAAATTGAGCTAAAAAAGCTTTCGATGTTCCCAAATGTCATTAAGATTGAATTTCTTGGTTACCGAACGAAGATGAGATGGGTGGAACCTGTTAGTCCTATAGATCCATGAGAGAGCTTCGTTTTTACTGGTTGTGGTTCTTGTAACTAAAAATAGACACAAAGTTATGGTTGGTGGAACAACCCACGTCTTTTGGTTGCAACATCGAAGTCTTGAGATGCAACATCCGTTTGAAAATCCATGATTGCACTGTATCACTTTTGAAAACTCATTTATAGGGAAGAAATAGAAATATTACATGGTAAATCATATTCCAAAATGTAGTAAATCGAGTCGGGGCTAGTCCACGATCCAGGGAGGCGAGCCAATCAAAAATGTCACCAATTCCAAAATCCAAGTTCTGCGCGCTTTCACAGTAACGGGAGTAACTTCCAATCCGTAAGTCCATTTTGCCCAAACAAAAGCTCCACCTGGAGCTAAGTCAGAGGGCTACAATAGTTACAGAGTATAGCTCCGTAATTGATGCTTTCTGGCCCAAAAAAGGTCGTCTAATAGGTGTTTCGGGCATGTTTATGTTGATGTTGCGATTTCGACCAAATCGCTCTATGATGTTCTCAGTACCTGAGCGCGTTGCTTATTTAGATTTTCCGTATGTGATAGCTTTGACCAAAAAGTGTGTCAACAGACTGGTTATGTTTCTAGTCACTCAAAATAAAAACAAAGTTATGGTTGGCGGAACGACCCATGTCTATGGGTGCAACATCGACGTCTTGAGGTGCAACATCAGTTTGAAAATCCAAGATTGCACTGTATGACTTTTAAAAACTCGTTAACGGGGATGAAATAGAAATATAACATGGTGCATCATATTTCAAAATATTGTGTATCGAATTATGACCACGGTCAAACCCCCTTTGTCCAACAAAACAACATATGAATAATTGAGCTAAAAAAGCTTTCGTTGTTCCCAAATGTCATTAAGATTGAATTTCTTGGTTACCGAAGGAAGATGAGATGAGTGGAACCTATTAGTCCTATAGATCTATGAGAGATCTTTGTTTTGACTGGTTGTGGTTCTTGTAAATAAAAATAGACACAAAGTTGTGGTTAGTGGAACAACCCACGTCTGTTGGGTGCAACATCGAAGTCTTGAGGTGCAACATCTGTTTGAAAGTACAAGATTGCACTGCATGACTTTTGAAAACTCGTTTATGTGGATGAAATAGAAATATAACATGGTGCATCATATTCAAAATATAGTAAATCGAATTATGACCACGGTCAAACCTCCTTTGACCAACAAAACAACATATGAAAAATTGAGCTAAAAAAGCTTTCGATATTCCCAAATGTCATTAAGATTGAATTTCTTGGTTACCGAACTAAGATGAGAAGGGTGGAACTTGTTACTCCTATAGATCTATGAGAGGGCTTCGTTTTGTCTAGTTATGGTTCTTGTAACTAAAAATGGACACAAAGTTATGGTTGGTGGAACAACCCACGTCTTTTGGGTGCAACATCGAAGTCTTGAGGTGCAACATCCGTTTGAAACTCCAAGATTGCACTGTATGACTTTTTAAAACTCGTTTATAGTGATGAAATAGAAATATAACATGGTAAATCATATTCCAAAATGTAGTAAATCGAGCCCGGGCTAGTCAACGATCCAGGGGGCGAGCCGATCAAAAATGTCACCAATTCCAAAATCCGAGTTCTACGCGTGTTCATGAAAACGGGAGTAACTTCCAATCCGTAAGTCCGTTTTGCCCAAACGAAAGCTCCAGCTGGAGCTAAGTCAGAGGGCTACAATAGTTACAGAGTATAGCTCCGTAATTGATGCTTTCGGGCCCAAAAGAGGTCATCTAATAGGATTTTCGGGCATGTTTATGTTGATGTTGCGATTTCGACCAAATCGCTCTATGATGTTCTCAGTACTTGAGCGCGTTGATTATTTAGATTTTCCGTATGTGATAGCTTTGACCGAAAATTGTGTCAACAGACTGGTTATGTTTCTAGTCACTCAAAATAAAAACAAAGTTATGGTTGGCGGAACGACCCATGTCTGTGTGTGCAACATCGACGTCTTGAGGTGCAACATCAGTTTGAAAATCCAAGATTGCACTGTATGACTTCTAAACTCGTTTATGGGGATGAAATAGAAATATAACGTGATGCATCATATTTCAAAATATTGTGAATCGAATTATGACCACGGTCAAACCCCCCCTTTGTCCAACAAAAGAACATATGAAAAAATGAGCTAAAAAAGATTTCGATGTTCCCGAATGTCATTTAGATTGAATTTCTTGGTTACCGAACGAAGATGAGATGGGTGGAACCTGTTAGTCCCATAGATCTACGAGAGAGCTTCGTTTTGACTGGTTGTGGTTCTTGTAACTAAAAATAGACACAAAGTTATTGTTGGTGGAACAACCCATGTCTGTTGGGGGCAGCATCGAAGTCTTGAGGTGCAACATCGGTTTGAAAATCCAAGATTGCACTGCATGACTTTTGAAAACTCGTTTATGGTGATGAAATAGAAATATAACATGGTGCATCATATTCAAAATAAAGTAAATCGAATTATGACCACGGTCAAACCCCTTTGACCAACAAAACAACATATGAAAAATTGAGCTAAAAAAGCTTTCGATGTTCCCTAATGTCATTAAGATTGAATTTCTTGGTTACCGAACTAAGATGAGATGGGTGGAACCTGTTACTCCTATAGATCTATGAGAGAGCTTCGTTTTGAATGGTTATGGTTCTTGTAACTAAAAATGGACACAAAGTTATGGTTGGTGGAACAACCCACATCTTTTGGGTGCAACATCGAAGTCTTGAGGTGCGACATCCATTTGAAAATCCAAGATTGCACTGTATGACTTTTGAAAACTCGTTTATAGTGATGAAATAGAAATATAACATGGTAAATCATATTCCAAAATGTAGTAAATCGAGCTCGGGCTAGTCAACGATCCAGGGGGCGAGCCGATCAAAAATGTCACCAATTCCAAAATCCAAGTTCCGCGTGCGTTCTCGGAAATGGGAGTAACTTCCAATCCGTAAGTCCTTTTGCCCAAACGGAAGCTCCACCTGATGCTAAGTCAGAGGGCTACAAGAGTTACAGAGTATAGCTTCGTAATTGATGCTTTTGGGCCTAAAAGATGTCGTCTAATAGGAGTTTCGGGCATGTTTATGTTGATGTTGCGATTTTGACCAAATCGCTCAATGATGTTCTCAGTACCTGAGCGCGTTGTTTATTTAGATTTTCCGTATGTGATAGCTTTGACCAAAAAGTGTGTCAACAGACTGGTTCTGTTTCTAGTCACTCAAAATAAAAACAATGTTATGGTTGGCGGAACAACCCATGTCTGTGGGTGCAACATCGACGTCTTGAGGTGCAACATCAGTTTGAAAATCCAAGATTGCACTATATGACTTTTGAAAACTCGTTTATGGGGATGAATAGAATTATTGTGAATCGAATTATTGTGAATCGAATTATGACCATGGTCAAGCCCTCTTTGTCCAACAAAACAACATATGAAAAATTGAGCTAAAAAAGCTTTCGATGTTCCCAAATGTCATTAAGATTGAATTTCTTGGTTACCGAACGAAGATGAGATGGGTGGAACCTGTTAGTCCTATAGATCTATGAGAGAGCTTCGTTTTGACTGGTTGTGGTTCTTGTAAATAAAAAAAGACACAAAGTTATGGTTGGTGGAACAACCCACGTCTGTTGGGTGCAACATCGAAGTCTTGAGGTGCAACATCCGTTTGAAAATCCAAGATTGCACTGCATGACTTTTGAAAACTCGTTTATGGGGATGAGATAGAAATATAACATGGTGCATCATATTCAAAATATAGTAAATCAAATTATGACCACGGTCATACCCCCTTTGACCAACAAAACAACATATGAAAAATTGAGCTAAAAAAGCTTTCGATGTTCCCAAATGTCATTAAGATTGAATTTTTGGTTACCGAACTAAGATGAGATGTGTGGAACTTGTTACTCCTATAGATCTATGAGAGAGCTTCGTTTTGACTGGTTATGGTTCTTGTAACTAAAAATGGACACAAAGTTATGGTTGGTGGAACAACCCACGTCTTTTGGGTGCAACATCGAAGTCTTGAGGTGCAACATCCGTTTGAAAATCCAAGATTGCACTGTATGACTTTTGAAAACTCATTTATAGGAATGAAATAGAAATATAACATGGTAAATCATATTCCAAAATGTTGTAAATCGAGCCGGGGCTAGTCCACGATCCAAGGGGACGAGCCAATAAAAAATGTCACCAATTCCAAAATCCAAGTTCTGCGCGCGTTCACGGAAACGGGAGTAAATTCCAATCCGTAAGTCCGTTTTGCCCAAACGAAAGCTCCACCTGAAGCTAAGTCAGAGGGCTACAAGAGTTATGTAGCTCAGCTCCGTAATTGATGCTTCCAGGCCCAAAAGAGGTCGTCTAATAGGAGTTTCGGGCATGTTTATGTTGATGTTGCGATTTCGACCAAATCGCTCTTTGATGTTCTCAGCACCTGAGCTCGTTGCTTATTTAGATTTTCCGTATGTGATAGCTTTGACCAAAAGTGTGTCAATAGATTGGTTATGTTTCTAGTCACTCAAAATAAAAACAAAGTTATGGTTGGCGGAACAAACCTTGTCTGTTGGGTGCAACATCGACGTCTTGAGGTGCAACATCAGTTTGAATATCCAAGATTGCAATGTTTGACTTTTGAAAACTTGTTTATGGGGATGAAATAGAAATAAAACATGGTGCATCATATTTCCAAATATCGTGAATCGAATTATGACTACGGTCAAACCCCCTTTGTCCAGCAAAACAAATTATGAAAAATTGAGATAAAAAAACTTTTGATGTTCCCAAATGTCATTAAGATTGAATTTCTTGGTTACCAAACGAAGATGAGATGGGTGGAACCTATTAGTCCTATAGATCTATGAGAGAGCTTTGTTTTGACTGGTTGTGGTTCTTGTAACTAAAAATGGACACAAAGTTATGGTTGTTGGAAGAACCCACGTCTGTTGGGTGCAACATCGAAGTCTTGAGGAGCAACATCCGTTTAAAAATCCAAGATTGCACTGCATGACTTTTGAAAACTCGTTTATGGGGATGAAATAGAAATATAACATGGTGCATCATATTTCGAAATATAGTAAATCGAATTATGACCACGGCCAAACCCCCTTTGACCAACAAAACAACATATGAAAAATTGAGCTAAAAAAGCTTTCGATGTTCCCAAATGTCATTAAGATTGAACTTCTTGGTTACCGAACTAAGATGAGATGGGTGGAACTTGTTACTCCTACAGATCTATGAGAGGGCTTCGTTTTGTATGGTTATGGTTCTTGTAACTAGAAATGGACACAAAGTTATGGTTGGTGGAACAACCCACGTCTTTTGGTTGCAACATCGAAGTCTTGAGATGCAACATCCGTTTGAAAATCCAAGATTGCACTGTATGACTTTTGAAAACTCATTTATAGGGATGAAATAGAAATATTACATTGTAAATCATAATCCAAAATGTAGTAAATCGAGCCGGGGCTAGTCCACGATCCAGGGGGGCGAGCCAATCAAAAATGTCACCAATTCCAAAATCCAAGTTCTGCGCGCGTTCACAGTAACGGGAGTAACTTCCAATCCGTAAGTCCATTTTGCCCAAACGAAAGCTCCACCTGGAGCTAAGTCAGAGGGCTACAATAGTTACAGAGTATAGCTCCGTAATTGATGCTTTCGGGCCCAAAAGAGGTCGTCTAATAGGAGTTTCGGGCATGTTTATGTTGATGTTGCGATTTCGACCAAATCGCTCTATGATGTTCTCAGTACCTAAGCGCGTTGCTTATTTAGATTTTCCGTATGTGATAGCTTTGACCAAAAAGTGTGTCAACAGACTGGTTATGTTTCTAGTCACTCAAAATAAAAACAAAGTTATGGTTGGCGGAACGACCCATGTCTATGGGTGCAACATCGACGTCTTGAGGTGCAACATCAGTTTGAAAATCCAAGATTGCACTGTATGACTTTTTAAAGCTCTTTTATGGGGATGAAATAGAAATATAACATAGTGCATCATATTTCAAAATATTGTGAATCAAATTCTGACCACGGTCAAACCTCCTTTGTCCAACAAAACAACATATGAAAAATTGAGCTAAAAAAGCTTTCGATATCCCCAAATGTCATTAAGATTGAATTTCTTGGTTACCGAACTAAGATGAGATGGGTGGAACCTGTTACTTCTATAGATCTATGAGAGAGCTTCGTTTTGACTGGTTATGGTTCTTGTAACTAAAAATGGACACTAAGTTATGGTTGGTGGAACAACCCACGTCTTTTGGGTGCAACATCGAAGTCTTGAGGTGCAACATCCGTTTGAAACTCCAAGATTGCACTGTATGACTTTTTAAAACTCGTTTATACTGATGAAATAGAAATATAACATGGTAAATCATATTCCAAAATGTAGTAAATCGAGCCCGGGCTAGTCAACGATCCAGGGGGCGAGCCGATCAAAAATGTCACCAATTCCAAAATCCAAGTTCTACGCGCGTTCACGAAAACGGGAGTAACTTCCAATCTGTAAGTCCGTTTTATCCAAACGGAAGCTCCACCTAAAGCTAAGTCAGAGGGCTACAAGAGTAACAGAGTATAGCTCCGTAATTGATGCTTTCGGGCCCAAAAGAGGTCGTCTAATAGGAGTTTCGGGCATGTTTATGTTGATGTTGCGATTTCGACCAAATCGCTCTATGATGTTCTCAGTACCTGAGCGCGTTTCTTAATTAGATTTTCCGTATGTGATAGCTTTGACCAAAAAGTGTGTCAACAGACTGGTTATGTTTCTAGTCACTCAAAATAAAAACAAAGTTATGGTTTGCGGAACAACCCATGTCTGTGGGTGCAACATCGACGTCTTGAGGTGCAACATCAGTTTGAAAATCCAAGATTGCACTGTATGACTTTTGAAAACTCGTTTATGGGGATGAAATAGAAATATAACATGGTGCATCATATTTCAAAATATTGTGAATCAAATTCTGACCACGGTCAAACCTCCTTTGTCCAACAAAACAACATATGAAAAATTGAGCTAAAAAAGCTTTTGATGTTCCCAAATGTCATTAAGATTTAATTTCTTGGTTACCGAACTAAGATGAGATGGGTGGAACTTGTTACTCCTATAGATCTATGAGAGAGCTTCGTTTTGACTGGTTATGGTTCTTGTAACTAAAAATGGACACAACGTTATGGTTGGTGGAAGACTCCACGTATTTTGGGTGCAACATCGAAGTCTTGAGGTGCAACATCCGTTTGAAAATCTAAGATTGCACTGTATGTCTTTTGAAAACTCATTTATAGGAATGAAATAGAAATATAACATGGTAAATCATATTCCAAAATGTAGTAAATCGAGCCGGGGCTAGTCCACGATCCAAGGGGGCGAGCCAATCAAAAATGTCACCAATTCCAAAATCCAAGTTCTGCGCGCATTCACGGAAACGGGAGTAAATTCCAATCCGTAAGTCCGTTTTGCCCAAACGAAAGCTCCACCGGAAGCTAAGTCAGAGGGCTACAAGAGTTACGGAGTTTAGCTCCGTAATTGATGCTTTCAGACCTAAAAGAGGTCGTCTAATAGGAGTTTCGGGCATGTTTATGTTGATGTTGCGATTTCGACCAAATCGCTCTATGATGTTCTCAGTACCTGAGCTCTTTGCTTATTTAGATTTTCCGTATGTGATAGCTTTGACCAAAAAGTGTGTCAATAGATTGGTTATGTTTCTAGTCACTCAAAATAAAAACAAAGTTATGGTTGGCGGAACAAACCATGTCTGTTGGGTGCAACATCGACGTCTTGAGGTGCAACATCAGTTTGAATATCCAAGATTGAAATGTTTTACTTTTGAAAACTCGTTTATGGGGATGAAATAGAAATAAAACATGGTGCATTATATTTCAAAATATTGTGAATCAAATTATGACTATGGTCAAACCCCCTTTGTCTAGCAAAACAAAATATGAAAAATTGAGATAAAAAAGCTTTTGATGTTCCCAAATGTCATTAAGATTGAATTTCTTGGTTACCGAACGAAGATGAGATGGGTGGAACCTGTTAGTCCTATAGATCTATGAGAGAGCTTTGTTTTGACTGGTTGTGGTTCTTGTAACTAAAAATGGACACAAAGTTATGGTTGGTGGAAGAACCCACGTCTGTTGGGTGTAACATCGAAGTCTTGAGGAGCAACATCCGTTTGAAAATCCAAGATTGCACTGCATGACTTTTGAAAACTCGTTTATGGGGATGAAATAGAAATATAACATGGTGCATCATATTTCGAAATATAGTAAATCGAATTATGACCACGGTCAAACCCCCTTTGACCAACAAAACAACATATGAAAAATTGAGGTAAAAAAGCTTTCGATGTTCCCAAATGTCATTAAGATTGAACTTCTTGGTTACCGAACTAAGATGATATGGGTGGAACTTGTTACTCCTATAGGTCTATGAGAGGGCTTCGTTTTGTCTGGTTATGGTTCTTGTAACTAGAAATGGACACAAAGTTATGGTTGGTGGAACAACCCACGTCTTTTGGTTGCAACATCGAAGTCTTGAGATGCAACATCCGTTTGAAAATCCAAGATTGCAATGTATGACTTTTGAAAACTCATTTATAGGGATGAAATAGAAATATAACATGGTAAATCATATTCCAAAATGTAGTAAATCGAGCCGGGGCTAGTCCACGATCCAGGGGGGCGAGCCAATAAAAAATGTCACCAATTCCAAAATCCAAGTTCTGCGCGCGTTCACAGTAACGGGAGTAACTTCCAATCTGTAAGTCCATTTTGCCCAAACGAAAGCTCCACCTAGAGCTAAGTCAGAGGGCTACAGTAGTTACAGAGAATATCTCCGTAATTGATGCTTTCGGGCCCAAAAGAGGTCGTCTAATAGGAGTTTCGGGCATGTTTATGTTGATGTTGCGATTTCGACCAAATCGCTCTATGATGTTCTCAGTACCTGAGCGCGTTGCTTATTTAGATTTTCCGTATGTGATAGCTTTGACCAAAAAGTGTGTCAACAGACTGGTTATGTTTCTAGTCACTAAAAATAAAAACAAAGTTATGGTTGGCGGAAGGACCCATGTCTATGGGTGCAACATCGACGTCTTGAGGTGCAACATCAGTTTGAAAATCCAGTATTGCACTGTATGACTTCTGAAAACTCGTTTACGGGGATGAAATAGAAATATAACATGGTGCGTCATATTTCAAAATATTGTGTATCGAATTATGACCACGGTCAAACCCCCTTTGTCCAACAAAACAACATATGAAAAATTGAGCTAAAAAAGCTTTCGATGTTCCCAAATGTCATTAAGATTGAATTTCTTGGTTACCGAACGAAAATGAGATGGGTGGAACCTGTTAGTCCTATAGATCTATGAGAGAGTTTCATTTTGACTGGTTGTGGTTCTTGTAAATAAAAATAGACACAAAGTTATGGTTGGTGGAACAACCCACTTCTGTTGGGTGCAACATCGAAGTCTTGAGGTGCAACATCTGTTTGAAAATCCAAGATTGCACAGCATGACTTTTGAAAACTCGTTTACGGGGATGAAATAGAAATATAACATGGTGCATCATATTCAAAATATAGTAAATCGAATTATGACCACGGTCAAACCACCTTTGACCAACAAAACATCATATGAAAAATTGAGCTAAAAAAGCTTTCGATGTTCCCAAATGTCATTAAGATTGAATTTCTTGGTTACCGAACTAAGATGAGATGGGTGGAACCTGTTACTCCTATAGATCTATGAGAGCGCTTCGTTTTGACTGGTTATGGTTCTTGTAACTAAAAATGGACACTAAGTTATGGTTGGTGGAACAACCCACGTCTTTTGGGTGCAACATCGAAGTCTTGAGGTGCACCATCCGTTTGAAACTCCAAGATTGCACTGTATGACTTTTGAAAACTCGTTTATAGTGATGAAATAGAAATATAACATGGTAAATCATATTCCAAAATGTAGTAAATCGAGCCCAGGCTAGTCAACGATCCAGGGGGTGAGCCGATCAAAAATGTCACCAATTCCAAAATCCAAGTTCTGCGCGCGTTCACGGAAACGGGAGTAACTTCCAATCCGTAAGTCCGTTTTTCCCAAACGGAAGCTCCACTTGAAGCTAAGTCAGAGGGCTACAAGAGTAACAGAGTATAGATCTGTAATTGATGCTTTCGGGCCCAAAAGAGGTCGTCTAATAGGAGTTTCGGGCATGTTTATGCTGATGTTGCGATTTCGACCAAATCGCTCTATGATGTTCTCAGTACCTGAGCGCGTTGCTTATTTAGATTTTCCGTATGTGATAGCTTTGACCACAAAGTGTGTCAACAGACTGGTTATGTTTCTAGTCACTCAAAATAAAAACAAAGTTATGGTTGGCGGAACAACCCATGTCTGTGGGTGCAACATCGACGTCTTGAGGTGCAACATCAGTTTGAAAATCCAAGATTGCACTGTATGACTTTTTTAAACTCGTTTATGGGGTTGAAATAGAAATATAACATGGTGCATCATATTTCAAAATATTGTGAATCGAATTATGACCACGGTCAAACCCCCTTTGTCCAACAAAACAACATATGAAAAATTGAGCTAAAAAAGCTTTCGATGTTCCCAAATGTCATTAAGATTGAATTTCTTGGTTACCGAATGAAGATGAGATGGGTGGAACCTGTTAGTCCTATAGATCTATGAGAGAGCTTTGTTTTGACTGGTTGTGGTTCTTGTAAATAAAAATAGACACAAAGTTATGGTTGGTGGAACAACCCACGTCTGTTGGGTGCAACATTGAAGTCTTGAGGTGCAACATCCCTTTGAAAATCCAAGATTGCACTGCATGACTTTTGAAAACTTGTTTATGGGGGTGAAATAGAAATATAACATGGTGCATCATATTCAAAATATAGTAAATCGAATTAGGACCACGGTCAAACCCCCTTTGACCAACAAAACAACATATGAAAAATTGGGCTAAAAAAGCTTTCGATGTTCCCAAATGTCATTAAGATTGAATTTCTTGGTTACCGAACTAAGATGAGATGGGTGGAACCTGTTACTCCTATAGATCTGTGAGAGAGCTTCGTTTTGACTGGTTATGGTTCTTGTAACTAAAAATGGACACAAAGTTATGGTTGGTGGAACAACCCACGTCTTTTGGGTGCAACATCGAAGTCTTGAGGTGCAACATCCGTTTGAAAATCCAAGATTGCACTGTATGACTTTTGAAAACTCGTTTATAGTGATGAAATAGAAATATAACATGGTAAATCATATTCCAAAATGTAGTAAATCGAGCCCGGGCTAGTCAACGATCCAGGGGGCGAGCCGATCAAAAATGTCACCAATTCCAAAATCCAAGTTCTGCGCGCGTTCAAGGAAACGGGAATAACTTCCAATCCGTAAGTCCGTTTTGCCCAAACGGAAGCTCCACCTGAAGCTAAGTCAGAGGGCTACAAGAGTAACAGAGTATAGCTCCGTAATTGATGATTTCGGGCCCAAAAGAGGTCGTCTAATAGGAGTTTCGGGCATGTTTATGTTGATGTTGCGATTTCGACCAAATCGCTCTATGATGCTCTCAGTACCTAAGCGCGTTGCTTATTTAGATTTTCCGTATGCGATAGCTTTGACCAAAAAGTGTGTCAATGGACTGGTTATGTTTCTAGTCACTCAAAATAAAAACAAAGTTATGGTTGGCGGAACAACCCATGTCTGTGGGTGCAACATCGACGTCTTGAGGTGCAACATCCGTTTGAAAATTCCAAGATTGCACTATATGACTTTTGAAAACTCGTTTATGGAGATGAAATAGAAATATAACATGGTGCATCATATTCAAAATATAGTAAATCGAATTATGACCACGGTCAAACCTCCTTTGACCAATAAAACAACATATGAAAAATTGAGCTAAAAAAGCTTTCGATGTTCCCAAATGTCATTAAGATTGAATTTCTTGGTTACCGAACTAAGATGAGATGGGTGGAACCTGTTACTCCTATAGATCTATGAGAGAGCTTCGTTTTGACTGGTTATGGTTCTTGTAACTAAAAATGGACACTAAGTTATGGTTGGTGGAACAACCCACATCTTTTGGGTGCAACATCGAAGTCTTGAGGTGCAACATCCGTTTAAAACTCCAAGATTGCACTGTATGACTTTTTAAAACTCGTTTATAGTGATGAAATAGAAATATAACATGGTAAATCATATTCCAAAATGTAGTAAATCGAGCCCGGGCTAGTCAACGATCCAGGGGGCGAGTCGATCAAAAATGTCACTAATTCCAAAATCCAAGTTCTGCGCGCGTTCACGGAAACAGGAGTAACTTCCAATCCGTAAGTCCGTTTTGCCCAAACGGAAGCTCCACCTGAAGCTAAGTTAGAGGGCTACAAGAGTAACAGAGTATCACTCCGTAATTTATGCTTTTGGGCCTAAAAGAGGTCGTCTAATAGGAGTTTCGGGCATGTTTATGTTGATGTTGCGATTTCGACCAAATCGCTCTATGATGTTCTCAGTACCTGAGCGCGTTGCTTATTTAGATTTTCCGTATGTGATAGCTTTGACCAAAAAGTGTGTCAACAGACTGGTTATGTTTCTAGTCACTCAAAATAAAAACAAAGTTATGGTTGGCGGAACAACCCATGTCTGTGGGTGCAACATCGACGTCTTGAGGTGCAACATCAGTTTGAAAATCCAAGATTGCACTGTATGACTTTTTAAAACTCGTTTATGGGGATGAAATAGAAATAAAACATGGTGCATCATATTTCAAAATATTGTGAATCGAATTATGACTATGGTCAAACCCCCTTTGTCCAACAAAACAACATAAGAAAAATTGAGCTAAAAAAGCTTTCGATGTTCCCAAATGTCATTAAGATTGAATTTCTTGGTTACCGAACTAAGATGAGATGGGTGGAACTTGTTACTCCTATAGATCTATGAGAGATATTCGTTTTGACTGTTTATGAATCTTGTAACTAAAAATGGAGACAAAGTTATGATTGGTGGAACAACCCACGTCTTTTGGGTGCAACATCGAAGTCTTGAGGCGAAACATCCGTTTGAAAATCTAAGATTGCACTGTATGACTTTTGAAAACTCATTTATAGGAATGAAATAGATATATAACATGGTAAATCATATTCCAAAATGTAGTAAATCGAGTCGGGGCTAGTCCACGATCCAAGGGGCGAGCCAATCAAAAATGTCACCAATTCCAAAATCCAAGTTCTGCGCGCGTTCACGAAAACGGGAGTAAATTCCAATCCGTAGGTCCATTTTGCCCAAACGAAATCTCCACCTGAAGCTAAGTAAGAGGGCTACAAGAGTTACGAAGTTCAGCTCCGTAATTGATGCTTTCAGGCCCAAAAGAGGTCGTCTAATAGGAGTTTCGGGCATGTTTAGGTTGGTGTTGCGATTTCAACTAAATCGCTCTATGATGTTCTCAGTGCCTGAGCTCGTTGCTTATTTAGATTTTCCGTATGTGATAGCTTTGACCAAAAAGTGTGTCAATAGATTGGTTATGTTTCTAGTCACTCAAAATAAAAAAAAATTATGGTTAGCGGAACAAACCATGTCTGTTGGGTGCAACATCGAGTCTTGAGGTGCAACATCAGTTTGAATATCCAAGATTGCAATGTTTGACTTTTGAAAACTCGTTTATGGGGATGAAATAGAAATAAAACATGGTGCATAATATTTCAAAATATTGTGAATCGAATTATGACTACGGTCAAACCCCCTTTGTCCAGCAAAACAAAATATGAAAAATTGAGATAAAAAAGCTTTCGATGTTCCCAAATGTCATTAAGATTGAATTTCTTGGTTACCGAACGAAGATGAGATGGGTGGAACCTGTTAGTCCTATAGATCTATGAGAGAGCTTTGTTTTGACTGGTTGTTGTTCTTGTAACTAAAAATGGACACAAAGTTATGGTTGGTGGAAGAACCCACGTCCGTTGGGTGCAACATCGAAGTCTTGAGGAGCAACATCCGTTTGAAAATCCAAGATTGCACTGCATGACTTTTGAAAACTCGTTTATGGGGATGAAATAGAAATATAACATGGTGCATCATATTTCGAAATATAGTAAATCGAATTATGACCACGGTCAAACCCCCTTTGACCAACCAAACAACATATGAAAAATTTAGGTAAAAAAGCTTTCGATGTTCCCAAATGTCATTAAGATTGAACTTCTTGGTTACCGAACTAAGATGAGATGGGTGGAACTTGTTACTCCTATAGATCTATGAGAGGGCTTCGTTTTGTCTGGTTATGGTTCTTGTAACTAGAAATGGACACAAAGTTGTGGTTGGTGGAACAATCCACGTCTTTTGGTTGCAACATCGAAGTCTTGAGAAGCAACATCCATTTGAAAATCCCAGATTGCACTGTATAACTTTTGAAAACTCATTTATAGGGATGAAATAGAAATATAACAAGGTAAATCATATTCCAAAATGTAGTAAATCGAGCCGGGGCTAGTCTACGATCCAGGGGGGCGAGCCAATCAAAAATGTCACCAATTCCAAAATCCAAGTTTTGCGCGCGTTCACAGTAACGGGAGTAACTTCCAATCCATAAGTCCATTTTGCCCAACCGAAAGCTCCACCGGGAGCTAAGTTAGAGGGCTACAATAGTTACAGAGTATAGCTCCGTAATTGTTGCTTTCGGGCCCAAAGAGGTCGTCTAATAGGAGTTTCGGGCATGTTTATGTTGATGTTGCGATTTCGACCAAATCGCTCTATGATGTTCCCCGTACCTGAGCGCGTTGCTTATTTAGATTTTCCATATGTGATAGCTTTGACCAAAAAGTGTGTCAACAGACTGGTTATGTTTCTAGTCACTCAAAATAACAACAATGTTATGGTTGGCGGAACGACCCATGTCTATGGGTGCAACATCGACGTCTTGAGGTGCAACATCAGTTTGAAAATCCAAGATTGCACTGTATGACTTTTGAAAACTCGTTTACGGGGATGAAATAGAAATATAAGATGGTGCATCATATTTCAAAATATTGTGAATCGAATTATGGCCACGGTCAAACCGCCTTTGACCAACAAAACAACATATGAAAAATTGAGCTAAAAATCTTTCGATGTTCCCAAATGTCATTAAGATTGAATTTCTTGGTTACCGAACGAAGATGAGATGGGTGGAACCTGTTAGTCCTATAGATCTATGAGAGAGCTTCGTTTTGACTGGTTGTGGTTCTTGTAAATAAAAATAGACACAAAGTTATGGTTGGGGGAACAACCCACGTCTGTTGGGTGCAACATCGAAGTCTTGAGGTGCAACATCCGTTTGAAAATCCAAGATTGCACTGCATGACTTTTGAAAACTCGTTTATGGGGATGAAATAGAAATACAACATGGTGCATCATATTCAAAATATAGTAAATCGAATTATGACCACGGTCAAACCCCCTTTGACCAACAAAACAACATATGAAAAATTGAGCTAAAAAAGCTTTTGATGTTCCCAAATGTCATTAAGATTGAATTTCTTGGTTACCGAACTAAGATGAGATGGGTGGAACCTGTTACTCCTATAGATCTGTGAGAGAGCTTCGTTTTGACTGGTTGTGGTTCTTGTAACTAAAAATGGACACAAAGTTTTGGTTGGTGGAACAACCCATGTCTTTTGGGTGCAACATCGAAGTCTTGAGGTGCAACATCCGTTTGAAAATCCAAGATTGCACAGTATGACTTTTGAAAACTCGTTTATAGTGATGAAATAGAAATATAACGTGGTAAATCATATTCCAAAATGTAGTAAATCGAGCCCGGGCTAGTCAACGATCCAGGGGGCGAGCCGATCAAAAATGTCACCAATTCCAAAATCCAAGTTCTGCGCGCGTTCACGGAAACGGGAGTAACTTCCAATCTGCAAGTCCGTTTTGCCCAAACGGAAGCTCCACCTGAAGCGAAGTCAGAGGGCTACAAGAGTAACAGAGTATAGCTCCGTAATTGATACTTTCGGGCCCAAAAGGGGTCGTCTAATTGGAGTTTCGGGCATGTTTATGTTGATGTTGCGATTTCGACCAAATCGCTCTGTGATGTTCTTAGTACCTGAGCGCGTTGCTTATTTAGATTTTCTGTATGTGATGGCTTTGACCAAAAAGTGTGTCAACAGACTGGTTATGTTTCTAGTCACTCAAAATAAAAACAAAGTTATAGTTGGCGGAACGACCCATGTCTGTGGGTGCAACATCGACGTCTTGAGGTGCAACATCAGTTCGAAAATCCAAGATTGCACTGTATGACTTTTGAAAACTCGTTTACGGGGATGAAACAGAAATATAACATGGTGCATCATATTTCAAAATATTGTGTATCGAATTATGACCATGGTCAAACCCCCTTTGTCCAACAAAACAACATATGAATAATTGAGCTAAAAAAGCTTTCGATGTTCCCAAATGTCATTAAGATTGAATTTCTTGGTTACCGAACGAAGATGAGATGGGTGGAACCTGTTAGTCCTATAGATCTATGAGAGCGCTTCGTTTTGACTGGTTGTGGTTCTTGTAAATAAAAATAGACACAAAGTTATGGTTGGTGGAACAACCCACGTCCGTTGGGTGCAACATCGAAGTCTTGAGGTGCAACATCCGTTTGAAAATCCAAGATTGCATTGCATGACTTTTGAAAACTCGTTTATGGGGATGAAATGGAAATATAACATGGTGCATCATATTCAAAATATAGTAAATCGAATTATGACCACGGTCAAACCTCCTTTGACCAACAAAACAACATATGAAAAATTGAGCTAAAAAAGCTTTCGATGTTCCCAAATGTCATTAAGGTTGAATTTCTTGGTTACCGAACTAAGATGAGATGGGTGGAACCTGTTACTCCTATAGATCCATGAGAGAGCTTCGTTTTGACTGGTTATGGTTCTTGTAAATAAAAATGGACACTAAGTTATGGTCGGTGGAACAACCCACGTCTTTTGGGTGCAACATCGAAGTCTTGAGGTGCAACATCCGTTTGAAACTCCAAGATTGCACTGTATGACTTTTGAAAACTCATTTATAGTGATGAAATAGAAATATAACATGGAAAATCATATTCCAAAATGTAGTAAATCGAGCCCGGGCTAGTCAACGATCCACGGGGCGAGCCGATCAAAAATGTCACCAATTCCAAAATCCAAGTTCTGCGCGCGTTCACGGAAACGGGAGTAACTTCCAATCCGTAAGTCCGTTTTTCCCAAACGGAAGCTCCACCTGAAGCTAAGTCAGATGGCTACAAGAGTAATAGAGTATAGCTCCGTAATTGATGCTTTTGGGCCCAAAAGAGGTCGTCTAGTAGGAGTTTCGGGCATGTTTATGTTGATGTTGCGATTTCGACCAAATCGCTCTTTGATGTTCTCAGTACCTGAGCGCGTTTCTTATTTAGATTTTCCGTATGTGATAGCTTTGACCAAAAAGTGTGTCAACAGACTGGTTATGTTTCTAGTCACTCAAAATGAAAACAAAGTTATGGTTGGCGAAACAACCCATGTCTGTGGGTGCAACATCGACGTCTTGAGGTGCAACATCAGTTTGAAAATCCAAGATTACACTGTATGACTTTTGAAAACTCGTTTATGGGGATGAAATAGAAATATAACATGGTGCATCATATTTCAAAATATTGTGAATCAAATTATGACCACGGTCAAACCCCCTTTGTCCAACAAAACAACATATGAAAAATTGAGCTAAAAAAGCTTTCGATGTTCCCAAATTTCATTAAGATTGAATTTCTTGGTTACCGAACGAAGATGAGATGGGTGGAACCTGTTAGTCCTATAGATCTATGAGAGAGCTTCGTTTTGACTGGTTGTGGTTCTTGTAAATAAAAATAGACACAAAGTTATAGTTGGTGGAACAACCCACGTCTGTTGGGTGCAACATCGAAGTCTTGAGGTGCAACATCCGTTTGAAACTCCAAGATTGCACTGTATGACTTTTGAAAACTCGTTTATAGTGATGAAATAGAAATATAACATGGTAAATCATATTCCAAAATGTAGTAAATCGAGCCCGGGCTAGTCAACGATCCAGGGGGCGAGCCGATCAAAAATGTCACCAATTCCAAAATCCAAGTTCTGCGCGCGTTCACGGAAACGGGAGTAACTTCCAATCCGTAAGTCCGTTTTGCCCAAACGGAAGCTCCACCTGGAGCTAAGTTAGAGGGCTACAAGAGTAACAGAGTATAGCTCCGTAATTGATGCTTTCTGGCCCAAAAGAGGTTGTCTAATAGGAGTTTCGGCCAAGTTTATGTTGATGTTGCGATTTCGACCAAATCGCTCTATGATGTTCTCAGTACCTGAGCGCGTTGCTTATTTAGATTTTCCGTATGTGATAGCTTTGACCAAAAAGTGTGTCAACAGACTGGTTATGTTTCTAGTCACTCAAAATAAAAACAAAGTTATGGTTGGCGGAACAACCCATGTCTGTGGGTGCAACATCGACGTCTTGAGGTGCAACATCAATTTGAAAATCCAAGATTGCACTGTATGACTTTTGAAAACTCGTTTATGGGGATGAAATAGAAATATAACATGGTGCATCATATTTCAAAATATTGTGAATCAAATTATGACCAAGGTCAAACCCCCTATGTCCAACAAAACAACATATGAAAAATTGAGCTAAAAAAGCTTTCGATGTTCCCAAATGTCATTAAGATTGAATTTCTTGGTTACCGAACGAAGATGAGATGGGTGGAACCTGTTAGTCCTATAGATCTATGAGAGAGCTTCGTTTTGACTAGTTGTGGTTCTTGTAAATAAAAATAGACACAAAGTTATGGTTGGTTGAACAACCCACCTCTGTTGGGTGCAACATCGAAGTCTTGAGGTGCAACATCCGCATGAAAATCCAAGATTGCACTGCATGACTTTTGAAAACTCGTTTATGGGGATGAAATAGAAATATAACATGGTGCATCATATTCAAAATATAGTAAATCGAATTATGACCACGGTCAAACCCCCTTTGACCAACAAAACAACATATGAAAATTTGAGCTAAAAAAGCTTTCGATGTTCCCAATTGTCATTAAGATTGAATTTCTTGGTTACCGAACTAAGATGAGATGGGTGGAACCTGTTATTCCTATAGAACTATGAGAGAGCTTCGTTTTGATTGGTTATGGTTCTTGTAACTAAAAATGGACACAAAGTTATGGTTGGTGGAACAACCCACGTCTTTTGGGTGCAACATCGAAGTCTTGAGGTGCAACATCCGTTTGAAAATCCAAGATTGCACTGTATGACTTTTGAAAACTCGTTTATAGTGATGAAATAGAAATATAACGTGGTAAATCATATTCCAAAATGTAGTAAATCGAGCCCGGGCTAGTCAACGATCTAGGGGGCGAGCCGATCAAAAATGTCACCAATTCCAAAATCCAAGTTCTGCGCGCGTTCACGGAAACGGGAGTAACTTCCAATCCGTAAGTCCGTTTTGCCCAAACGGAAGCTCCACCTGAAGCTAAGTCAGAGGGCTACAAGAGTAACAGAGTATAGCTCCGTAATTGATGCTTTCGGGCTCAAAAGAGGTCGTCTAATAGGAGTTTCGGGCATGTTTATGTTGATGTTGCGGATTCGACCAAATCGCTCTATGATGTTCTCAGTACCTGAGCGCGTTGCTTATTTAGATTTTCCGTATGTGATAGCTTTGACCAAAAAGTGTGTCAACAGACTGGTTATGTTTCTAGTCACTCAAAATAAAACAAAGTTGTGATTGGCGGAACGACCCATGTCTGTGGGTGCAACATCGACGTCTTGAGGTGCAACATCAGTTTGAAAATCCAAGATTGCACTGTATGACTTTTGGAAACTCGTTTATGGGGATTAAATAAAAATATAACATGGTGCATCATATTTCAAAATATTGTGTATCGAATTATGACCACGGTCAAACCCCCTTTGTCCAACAAAACAAAATATGAATAATTGAGCTAAAAAAGCTTTCGATGTTCCCAAATGTCATTAAGATTGAATTTCTTGGTTACCGAACGAAGATGAGATGGGTGGAACCTGTTAGTCCTATAGATCTATGAGAGAGCTTCGTTTTGACTGGTTGTGGTTCTTGTAAATAAAAATAGACACAAAGTTATGGTTGGTGGAACAACCCACGTCTGTTGGGTGCAACATCGAAGTCTTGAGGTGCAATATCCGTTTGAAAATCCAAGATTGCACTGCATGACTTTTGAAAACTCGTTTATGGGGATGAAATAGAAATATAACATGGTGCATCATATTCAAAATATAGTAAATCGAATTATGACCACGGTCAAACCTCCTTTGACCAACAAAACAACATATGAAAAATTGAGCTAAAAAAGCATTCGATGTTCCCAAATGTCATAAAATTGAATTTCTTGGTTACCGAACTAAGATGAGATGGGTGGAACCTGTTACTCCTATAGATCTATGAGAGAGCTTCATTTTGACTAGTTATGGTTCTTGTAACTAAAAATGGACACTAAGTTATGGTTGGTGGAACAACCCACGTCTTTTGGGTGCAACATCGAAGTCTTGAGGTGCAACATCCGTTTGAAACTCCAAGATTGCACTGTATGACTTCTGAAAACTCGTTTATAGTGATGAAATAGAAATAGAACATGGTAAATCATATTCCAAAATGTAGTAAATCGAGCCCGGGCTAGTCAACGATCCAAGGGGCGAGCCGATCAAAAATGTCACCAATTCCAGAATCCAAGTTCTGCGCGCGTTCACGGAAATGGGAGTAACTTCCAATCCTAAAATCCGTTTTGCCCAAACGGTAGCTCCACCTGAAGTTAAGTCAGAGGGCTACAAGTGTAACGGAGCATAGCTCCGTAATTGATGCTTTCGGGCCCAAAAGAGATCGTCTAATAGGAGTTTCGGGCATGTTTATGTTGATGTTGCGATTTCGACCAAATCGCTCTATGATGTTCTCAGTACCTGAGCGCGTTGCTTATTTAGATTTTCCGTATGTGATAGCTTTGACCAAAAACTGTGTCAATAGACTGGTTATGTTTCTAGTCACTCAAAATAAAAACAAAGTTATGGTTGGCGGAACAACCCATGTCTGTGGGTGCATCGACGTCTTGAGGTGCAACATCAGTTTGAAAATCCAAGATTGCACTGTATGACTTTTGAAAACTCGTTTATGGGGATGAAATAGAAATATAACATGGTGCATCATATTTCGAAATATAGTAAATCGAATTATGACCACGGTCAAACCCCTTTTGACCAATCAAACAACATATGAAAAATTGAGGTAAAAAATCATTCGATGTTCCCAAATGTCATTAAGATTGAATTTCTTGGTTATCGACTAAGATGAGATGGGTGGAACCTGTTACTCCTATAGATCTATGAGAGAGGTTCGTTTTGACTGGTTATAGTTCTTGTAACTAAAAATGGACACAAAGTTATGGTTGGTGGAACAACCCACGTCTGTTGGCTGCAACATCGAAGTCTTAAGGTGCAACATCCGTTTGAAAATCCAAGATTGCACTGCATGACTTTTGAAAAATCGTTTATGTGGATGAAATAGAAATATAACATGGTGCATCATATTCAAAATATAGTAAATCGAATTATGACCACGGTCAAACCCCCTTTGACCAACAAAACAACATATGAAAAATTGAGCTAAAAAAGCTTTCGTTGTTCCCAAATGTCATTAAGATTTAATTTCTTGGTAACCGAACAAAGATGAGATGGGTGGAACCTGTTACTCCTATAGATCTATGAGAGAGCTTCGTTTTGACTGGTTATGGTTCTTATAACTAAAAATGGACACAAAGTTGTGGTTGGTGGAACAACCCACGTCTTTTGGGTGCAACATCGAAGTCTTGAGGTGCAACATCGACGTTTGAAAATCCAAGATTGCACTGTATGACTTTTGAAAACTCGTTTATAGTGATGAAAAAGAAATATAACATGGTAAATCATATTCCAAAATGTAGTAAATCGAGCCTGGGCAAGTCAACGATCCAGAAGGGCGAGCCGATCAAAAATGTCACCAATTCCAAAATCCAAGTTCTGCGCGCGTTCACGGAAACGGGAGTAACTTCCAATCCGTAAGTCCGTTTTGCCCAAACGGAAGCTCCACCTGAAGTTAAGTTTGAGTGCTACAAGAGCTACAGAGTATAGCTCCGTTATTGATGCTTTCGGCCCCAAAAGAGGTCGTCTAATAGGAGTTTCGGGCATGTTTATGTTTATGCTGCGATTTCGACAAAATCGCTCTATGATGTTCTCAGTACCTGAGCGCGTTGCTTTTTTAGATTTTCCGTATGTGATAGCTTTGACCAAAAAGTGTGTCAACAGACTAGTTATGTTTCTAGTCACTCAAAATAAAAAAAAGTTATGGTTGGCGGAACAACCCATGTCTGTGGGTGCAACATCGACGTCTTGAGGTGCAACATCAGTTTGAAAATCCAAGATTGCACTGTATGACTTTTGAAAACTCGTTTATGGGGATGAAATAGAAATATAACATGGTGCATCATATTTCAAAATATTGTGAATCGAATTATGACCACGGTCAAACCCCCTTTGTCCAACAAAACAACATATGAAAAATTGAGCTAAAAAAGCTTTCGATGTTCCCAAATGTCATTAACATTGAATTTCTTGGTTACCGAACGAAGATGAGATGGGTGGAACCTATTAGTCCTATAGATCTATGAGAGATCTTCGTTTTGACTGGTTGTGGTTCTTGTAAATAAAAATTGACACAAAGTTATGGTTGGTGGAACGACCCACGTCTGTTGGGTGCAACATCGAAATCTTGAGGTGCAACGTCCGTTTGAAAATCCAAGATTGCACTGCATGACTTTTGAAAACTCATTTATGGGGATGAAATAGAAATATAACATGGTGCATCATATTCAAAATATAGTAAATCGAATTATGACCACGGTCAAACCCCCTTTGACCAACAAAATAACATATGAAAAATTGAGCTAAAAAAGGTTTCGATGTTACCAAATGTCATTAAGATTGAATTTCTTGGTTACCGAACTAAGATGAGATGGGTGGAACCTGTTACCCCTATAGATCTATGAGAGAGCTTCATTTTGACTGGTTATGGTTCTTGTAACTAAAAATGGACACAAAGTTATGGTTGGTGGAACAACCCGCGTCTTTTGGGTGCAACATCGAAGTCTTGAGGTGCAGCATCCGTTTCAAAATCCAAGATTGCACTGTATGACTTTTGAAAACTCATTTATAGGGATGAAATAGAAATATAACATGGTAAATCATATTCGAAAATGTAGCAAATCGAGCCGGGGCTAGTCCACAATCCAAGGGGGCGAGCCAATCAAAAATGTCACCAATTCCAAAATCCAAGTTCTGCGCGCGTTCACGGAAACAGGAGTAACTTCCAATCCGTAAGTCCATTTTGCCCAAACGAAAGCTCCACCTGAAGCTAAGTAAGAGGGCTACAAGAGTTACGGAGCTCAGCTCCATAATTGATGCTTTCGGGCACAAAAGAGGTCGTCTAATAGGAGTTTCGGGCATGTTTATGTTGATGTTGCGATTTCGACCAAATCGCTCTATGATGTTCTCAGTACCTGAGCGCGTTGCTTATTTAGATTTTCCGTATTGGATAACTTTGACCAAAAAGTGTGTCAACAGACTAGTTATGTTTCTAGTCACTCAAAATAAAAACAAAGTTATGGTTGACGGAACGACCCATGTCTGTGGGTGCAACATCGATGTCTTGAGGTGCAACATCAGTTTGAAAATCCAAGATTGCACTGTATGACTTTTGAAAACTCGTTTATGGGGATAAAATAGAAATATAACATGGTGCATCATATTTCAAAATATTGTGAATCGAATTATGGCCATGGTCAAACCCCCTTTGACCAACAAAACAACATATGAGAAATTGAGCTAAAAAAGCTTTCGATGTTCCCAAATGTCAGTAAGATTGAATTTCTTGGTTACCGAACGAAGATGAGATGGGTGGAACCTGTTAGTCCTATAGATCTATGAGAGAGCTTTGTTTTGACTGGTTATGGTTCTTGTAACTAAAAATGGACACAAAGTTATGGTTGGTGGAACAACCCACGTCTGTTGGGTGCAACATCGATGTCTTGAGGTGCAACATCCATTTGAAAATCCAAGATTGCACTGCATGACTTCTGAAAACTCGTTTGAGGGGATGAAATAGAAATATAACATGGTGCATCATATTTCAAAATATAGTAAATCGAATTATGACCACGGTCTAACCCCCTTTGACCAACAAAACAACATATGAAAATTTGAGCTAAAAAAGCTTTCGATGTTCCCAAATGTCATTAAGATTGAATTTCTTGGTTACTGAACTAAGATGAGATGGGTGGAACTTGTTACTCCTATAGATCTATGAGATGGCTTCGTTTTGTCTTGTTATGGTTCTTGTAACTAAAAATGGACACAAAGTTATGGTTGGTGGAACAACCCCGTCTTTTGGTTGCAACATCGAAGTCTTGAGGTGCAAGATCCGTTTGAAAATCCAAGATTGCACTGTATGACTTTTGAAAACTCATTTATAGGGATGAAATAGAAATATAACATGGTAAATCATATTCCAAAATGTAGTAAATCGAGCCGGGGCTAGTCCACGATCCAGGGGGTCGAGCCAATCAAAAATGTCACCAATTCCAAAATCCAAGTTCTGCGCGCGTTCACGGAAACGGGAGTAACTTCCAATCCGTAAGTCCGTTTTGCCCAAACAAAAGCTCCACTTGAAG
This sequence comes from Allium sativum, assembly GCA_030737875.1. Lineage (NCBI taxonomy): Eukaryota > Viridiplantae > Streptophyta > Magnoliopsida > Asparagales > Amaryllidaceae > Allium > Allium sativum. The sequence continues at coordinate 846,054,303 of CM060921.1, read as the reverse complement.
CTAAGTCAGAGAGCTAAAAGAGTTACAGAGTATAGCTCCATAATTGATGCTTTCGGGCCTAAAAAAGGTCGTCTAATAGGAGTTTCGGGCATGTTTATGTTGATGTCCCGATTTCGACCAAATCGCTCTATGATGTTCTCAGTACCTGAACGCGTTGCTTATTTAGATTTCCGTATGTGATAACTTTGACCAAAAAGTGTGTCAACAGACTGGTTATGTTTCTAGTCACTCAAAATAAAAACAAAGTTATGGTTGGCGGAACGACCCATGTCTGTGGGTGCAACATCGACGTCTTGAGGTGCAATATCAGTTTGAAAATCCAAGATTGCACTGTATGACTTTTGAAAACTCGTTTATAGGGATGAAATAGAAATATAACATGGTGCATTATATTTCAAAATATTGTGAATCGAATTATGACCACGGTAAAACCACCTTTATCCAACAAAACAACATATGAAAAATTGAGCTAAAAAAGCTTTCGATGTTCCCAAATGTCATTAAGATTGAATGTCTTGGTTACCGAATGAAGATGAGATGGGTGGAACCTGTTAGTCCTATAGATCTATGAGAGAGCTTCGTTTTGACTGGTTGTGGTTCTTGTAACTAAAAATAGACACAAAGTTATGGTTGGTGGAACAACCCATGTGTGTTGGGTGCAACATCGAAGTCTTGAGGTGCAACATCCGTTCGAAAATCCAAGATTGCACTGCATGACTTTTGAAAACTCGTTTATGGGGATGAAATAGAAATATAACATGGTGCATCATATTCAAAATATAGTAAATCGAATCATGACCCCGGTCAAACCCCCTTTGACCAACAAAACAACATATGAAAAATTGAGCTAAAAAAGCTTTCGATGTTCCCAAATGTCATTAAGATTGAATTTCTTGGTTACCGAACTAAGATGAGATGGGTGGAACCTGTTACTCCTATAGATCTATGAGAGAGCTTCGTTTTGAATGGTTATGGTTCTTGTAACTAAAAATGGACACAAAGTTATGGTTGGTGGAACAACCCACGTCTTTTGGGTGCAACATCGAAGTCTTGAGGTGCAACATCCGTTTGAAAATCCAAGATTGCACTGTATGACTTTTGAAAACTCATTTATAGGGATGAAATAGAAATATAACATGGTAAATCATATTCCAAAATGTAGTAAATCAAGCCGAGGCTAGTCCACGATCCAAGGGGGCGAGCCAATCAAAAATGCCGCCAATTCCAAAATCCAAGTTCTACGCGCGTTCACGGAAACGGGAGTAACTTCCAATCCGTAAGTCCGTTTTGCCTAAACGAAAGCTCCACCAAAAGCTAAGTCAGAGGGCTACAAGAGTTACGGAGCTCAGATCCGTAATTGATGCTTTCGGGCCCAAAAGAGGTCGTCTAATAGGAGTTTTGGGCATGTTTATGTTGATGTTGCGATTTCGACCAAATCGCTCTATGATGTTCTCAGTACCTGAGCGCATTGCTTATTTAGATTTTCCGTATGTGATAGCTTTGACCAAAAAGTGTGTCAACAGACTGGTTATATTTCTAGTCACTCAAAATAAAAACAAATTTATGGTTGGCGGAACAAACCATGTATGTTGGGTGCAACATAGATGTCTTGAGGTGCAACATCAGTTTGAATATCCAAGATTGCAATGTTTAACTTTTGACAACTTGTTTATGGTGATGAAATAGGAATAAAACATGGGGCATCATATTTCAAAATATTGTGAATCGAATTATGACTACGGTCAAACCCCCTTTATCCAGTAAAACAACATATGATAAATTGAGCTTAAAAAGCTTTTGATGTTCCCAAATGTCATTAAGATTGAATTTCTTGGTTACCGAACGAAGATGAGATGGGTGGAACCTGTTAGTCCAATAGATCTATGAGAGAGCTTTGTTTTGACTGGTTATGGTTCTTGTAACTAAAAATGGACACAAAGTTATGGTTGGTGGAACAACCCATGTCTGTTGGGTGCAACATCGAAGTCTTGAGGTGCAACATCCATTTGAGAATCCAAGATTGCACTGCATGACTTTTGAAAACTCGTTTATGGGGATGAAATAGAAATATAAAATGGTGCATCATATTTCAAAATATAGTAAATCGAATTATGGCCACGGTCAAAGCCCCTTTGACCAACAAAACAACATATGAAAAATTGAGCTAAAAAAGCTTTCGATGTTCCCAAATGTCATTAAGATTGAATTTCTTGGTTACCGAACGAAGATGAGATGGGTGGAACTTGTTACTCCTATAGATCTATGAGAGGGCTTCATTTTGTCTTGTTATGGTTCTTGTAACTAAAAATGGACACAAAGTTATGGTTGGTGGAACAACCCACGTCTTTTGGTTGCAACATTGAAGTCTTGAGGTGCAACATCCATTTGAAAATCCAAGATTGCACTGTATGACTTTTGAAAACTCATTTATAGGGATGAAATAGAAATATAACACGGTAAATCATATTCCAAAATGTAGTAAATCGAGCCGGGGCTTGTCCACGATCCAGGGGGTCGAGCCAATCAAAGATGTTACCAATTCCAAAATCCAAGTTCTGCGCGCGTTCATGGAAACTGGAGTAACTTCCAATCCATAAGTCCGTTTTGACCAAACGAAAGCTCCACCTGAAGCTAAGTCAAGGGGCTACAGGAGTTACAGAGTATAGCTCCGTATTTGATGCTTTCGGGCCCAAAAGAGGTGGTCTAATAGGAGTTTCGGGCATGTTTATGTTGATGTTGCGATTTCGACCAAATCGTTCTAGTATGTTCTCAGTACCTGAGCGCGTTGCTTATTTAGATTTTCCGTATTGGATAACTTTGACCAAAAAGTGTGTCAACGGACTGGTTATGTTTCTAGTCACTCAAAATAAAAACAAAGTTATGGTTGGAGGAACGACCCATGTCTGTGGGTGCAACATCGATGTCTTGAGGTGCAACATCAATTTGAAAATCCAAGATTGCACTGTATGACTTTTGAAAACTCGTTTATGGGGATGAAATAGAAATATAACATGGCGCATCATATTTCAAAATATTGTGAATCGAATTATGACCACGGTCAAACCACCTTTGTCCAACAAAACAACATATGAAAAATTGAGCTAAAAAAGCTTTCGATGTTCCCAAATGTCATTAAGATTGAATTTCTTGGTTACCGAACGAAGATGAGATGGGTGGAACGTATTAGTCCTATAGATCTATGAGAGAGCTTCGTTTTGACTGGTTGTGGTTCTTGGAACTAAAAATAGACACAAAGTTATGGTTGGTGGAACCACCCACGTCTCTTGGGTGCAACATCGAAGTCTTGAGGTGCAACATCCGTTTGAAAATCCAAGATTGCACTGCATGGCTTTTGAAAACTCGTTTATGTGGATGAAATATAAATATAACATGGCGCATCATATTCAAAATATAGTAAATCGAATTATGACCACGGTCAAACCCCCTTTGACCAACAAAACAACATAATAAAAATTGAGCTAAAAAAGCTTTCGATGTTCCCAAATGTCATTAAGATTGAATTTCCTGGTTACTGAACTAAAATGAGATGGGTGGAACCTGTTACTCCTATAGATCTATGAGAGAGCTTCGTTTTGACTGGTTATGGTTCTTGTAACTAAAAATGGACACAAAGTTATGGTTGGTGGAACAACCGACGTCTCTTGGGTGCAACCTCGAAGTATTGAGGTGCAACATCCGTTTGAAAATCCAAGATTGCACTGTATGACTTTTGAAATCTCGTTTATAGTGATGAAATAGAAATATAACATGGTAAATCATATTCCAAAATGTAGTAAATCGAGCCCGGGCTAGTCAACGATCCAGGGGGGCGAGCCGATCAAAAATATCACCAATTCCAAAATCCAAGTTCTGCGCGCATTCACGGAAACGGGAGTAACTTCCAATCCGTAAGTCCGTTTTTCCCAAACAGAAGCTCCACCTGAAGCTAAGTCAGAGGGCTACAAGATTTATAGAGTATAGCTCCATAATTGATGCTTTCGGGACCAAAAGAGGTCGTCTAATAGGAGTTTCGGGCATGTTTATGTTGATGTTGTGATTTCGACCAAATCGCTCTATGATGTTCTCAGTACCATAGCGCGTTGCTTATTTAAATTTTCTGTATGTGATAGCTTTGACCAAAAAGTGTGTCAACAGACTGGTTATGTTTCCAGTCACTCAAAATAAAAACAAAGTTATGGTTGGCGGAATAACCCATGTCTGTTGGGTGCAACATCGACGTCTTAAGGTGCAACATCAGTTTGAATATCCAAGATTGCAATGTTTGACTTTTGGAAACTCGTTTATGGGGATGAAATATAAATAAAACATGGTGCATCATATTTCAAAATATTGTGAATCGAATTATGGCGACGGTCAAACCCTCTTTGTCCAACAAAACAACATATGAAAAATTGAGCTCAAAAACCTTTCGATGTTCCCAAATGTCATTAAGATTGAATTTCTTGGTTACCGAACGAAGATGAGATGTGTGAAACCTGTTAGTCCTATAGATCTATAAGAGAGATTTGTTTTGACTGGTTATAGTTCTTGTAACTAAAAATGGACACAAAGTTATGGTTGGTGGAACAACCCATGTCTGTTGGGTGCAACATCGAAGTCTTGAGGTGCAACGTCCGTTTGAAAATCCATGATTGCACTGCATGACTTTTGAAAACTCGTTTATGGGGATGAAATTGAAATATAACATGGTGCATCATATTTCAAAATATAGTAAATCGAATTATGATGACGGTCAAACCCCCTTTGACCAACAAAACAATATATGAAAAATTGAGCTAAAAAAGCTTTCGATGTTCCCAAATGTCATTAAGATTGAATTTCTTGGTTACCGAACTAAGATGAGATGGGCAGAACTTGTTCCTCCTATAGATCTGTGAGAGGGCTTCGTTTTGTCTGGTTATGGTTCTTGTAACTAAAAATGGACACAAAGTTATGGTTGGTGGAACAACCCACGTCTTTTGGTTGCAACATCGAAGTCTTGAGGTGCAACATCCGTTTGAAAATCCAAGATTGCACTGTATGACATTTGAAAACTCATTTATAAGGATGAAATAGAAATATAACATGGTAAATCATATTCCAAAATGTAGTAAATCGAGCCGGGGCTAGTCTACGATCCAAGGGGGCGAGCCAATCAAAAATGTCACCAATTCCAAAATCCAAGTTCTGCGTGTTCACGGAAACGGGAGTAAATTCCAATCCGTAAGTCCGTTTTGCCTAAACGAAAGCTCCACCTGAAGCTAAGTCAGAGGGCTATAAGTGTTACAGAGTATAGCTCCATAATTGATGCTTTCAGGCCCAAAAGAGGTCGTCTAATAGGAGTTTCAGGCATGTTTATGTTGATGTAGCGATTTCGACCAAATCGCTCTATGATGTTCTCAGTACCTGAGCACGTTGCTTATTTAGATTTTCCGTATGTGATAACTTTGACCAAAAAGTGTGTCAACATACTGGTTATGTTCCTAGTCACTCAAAATAAAAACAAAGTTATGGTTGGCGGAACGACCCATGTCCAAGGGTGCAACATCGACGTTTGAAAATCCAAGATTGCACTGTATGACTTTTGAAAACTCGTTTATGGGGATGAAATAGAAATATAACATGGTGCATCATATTTATGACCACGGTCAAACCCCCTTTGTCCAACAAAACAACATATCAAAAATTGAGCTAAAAATGCTTTCGATGTTCCCAAATGTCATTAAGATTGAATTTCTTGGTTACCGAACGAAGATGAGATGGGTGGAACTTGTTAGTCCTATAGATCTATGAGAGAGATTCGTTTTGATTGGTTGTGGTTCTTGTAACTAAAAATAGACACAAAGTTATGGTTGGTGGAACAACCCACGTCTGTTGGGTGCAACATCGAAGTCTTGAGGTGCAACATCCGTTTGAAAATCCAAGATTGCACTGCATGACTTTTGAAAACTCGTTTATGGGGATGAAATAGAAATATAACATGGTGCATCATATTCAAAATATAGAAAATCGAATTATGACCACGGTCAAACCCCCTTTGACCAACAAAACAACATATGAAAAATTGAGCTAGAAAAGCTTTCGATGTTCCCAAATGTCATTAAGATTGAATTTCTTGGTTACCGAACTAAGATGAGATGGGTGGAACCTGTTACTCCTATAGATCTATGAGAGATCTTCGTTTTGACTGGTAATGTTTCTTGTAACTAAAAATGGACACAAAGTTATGGTTGGTGGAACAACCCACGTCTTTTGGGTGCAACATCGAAGTCTTGAGGTGCAACATCCATTTGAAAATCCAAGATTGCACAGTATGGCTTTTGAAAACTCGTTTATAGTGATGAAATAGAAATATAACATGGGAAATCATATTCCAAAATGTAGTTAATCGAGCCCGGGCTAGTCAACGATCCAGGGGGCCAAGCCGATAAAAAATGTCACCAATTCCAAAATCCAAGTTCTGTGCGCGTTCACGAAAACGGGAGTAACTTCCAATCTGTAAGTCCGTTTTGCCCAAACGGAAGCTCCACCTGAAGCTAAGTCAGAGGGCTACAGGATTTATAGAGTATAGCTACGAAATTGATGCTTTCGGGCCCAAAAGAGGTCGTCTAATAGGAGTTTCGGGCATGTTTATGTTGATGTTGCGATTTTGACCAAATCGCTCTATGATGTTCTCAATACCTGAGCGCGTTGCTTATTTAGATTTTCCGTATCTGATAGCTTTGACCAAAAAGTGTGTCAACAGACTGGTTCTTTTTCTAGTCACTCAAAATAAAAACAAAGTTATGGTTGGTGGAACAACCTATGTCTGTGGGTGCAACATCGATGTCTTGAGGTGCGAATTCAGTTTGAAAATCCAAGATTGCACTGTATGACTTTTGAAAACTCGTTGATGGGGAAGAAATAGAAATATAACATGCTGCATCATATTTCAAAATATTGCGAATCGAATTATGACCATAGTCAAACCCCCTTTGTCTAACAAAACAACATATGAAAAATTGAGCTAAAAAAGCTTTCGATGTTCCCAAATGTCATTAAGATTGAATTTCTTGGTTACCGAACGAAGATGAGATGGATGGAACCTGTTAGTCCTATTGATCTATGAGAGAGCTTCGTTTTGACTGGTTGTGGTTCTTGTAAATAAAAATAGACACAAAGTTATGTTTGGTGGAACAACCCACGTCTGTTGGGTGCAATATCGAAGTCTTGAGGTGCAACATCCGTTTGAAAATCCAAGAACCTAATCTACGCAAAAAAATGCGTACTGTACTTTTATGTTTACGAGGCAAAGTTTTAGCACACGAAAGTCGAATTATATACTTTATTCAATACAAACCCTGTTTTTTTTTTAGGATCCATAGTAATAATGAGAAAGATTTCTACATATTCGACCAAATCTATTGAGAATATCAAAATCTGAGAAATCGGCCCAGATTGGCTTACTAATAGGATGGCCCGAAACGGTACAAATTTTACCTTTAGATAAGGATCCAATAAGAAGAATAACTGGGATTATGGTATCAAATTTCTTACTGCATGACTTTTGAAAACTCGTTTATGGGGATGAAATAGAAATATAACATGGTGCATCATATTCAAAATATAGTAAATCGAATTATGACGACGGTCAAACCCCCTATGACCAACAAAACAACATATGAAAAATTGAGCTAAAAAAGCTTTCGATGTTCCCAAATGTCATTAAGATTGAATTTCTTGGTTACCGAACTAAGATGAGATGGGTGGAACCTGTTAGTCCTATAGATCTATGAGAGAGCTTTGTTTTGACTGGTTATGGTTCTTGTTACTAAAAATGGACACAAAGTTATGGTTGGTGGAACAACCCACGTCTTTTGGGTGCAACATCGAAGTCTTGAGGTGCAACATCCGTTTGAAAATCCAAGATTGCACTGTATGACTTTTGAAAAATCATTTATAGGGATGAAATAGAAATATAACATGGTAAATCATATTCCAAAATGAAGTAAATCGAGCCTGGGCTAGTCCACGATCCAAGGGGACGAGCCAATCAAAAGTGTCACCAATTCCAAAATCCAAGTTCTGCGCGCGTTCACGGAAACGGGAGTAACTTCCAATCCGTAAGTCCGTTTTTCCCAAACGAAAGCTCCACCTGAAGCTAAGTCAGAGGGCTACCAGAATTACGGAGCTTAGCTCCATAATTAATGCTTTCAGGCCCAAAAGAGGTCGTCTAATAGGAGTTTCGGGCATGTTTATGTTGATGTTGCTATTTCGACCAAATAGCTCTATGATGTTCTCAGTACCTGAGCGCGTTGCTTATTTAGATTTTCCGTATGTGATAGCTTTGACCAAAAAGTGTGTCAACAGACTGGTTATGTTTCTAGTCACTCAAAATAAAAACAAAGTTATGGTTGGTGGAACAACCCACGTCTTTTGGGTGCAACATCGAAGTCTTGAGGTGCAACATCCGTTCGAAAATCCAAGATTGCACTGTATGACTTTTGAAAACTCGTTTATGGGGATGAAATAGAAATATAACATGGGAAATCATATTCCAAAATGTAGTTAATCGAGCCTGGGCTAGTCAACGATCCAGGGGGCCAAGCCGATAAAAAATGTCACCAATTCCAAAATCCAAGTTCTGTGCGCGTTCACGAAAACGGGAGTAACTTCCAATCTGTAAGTCCGTTTTGCCCAAACGGAAGCTCCACCTGAATCTAAGTCAGAGGGCTACAGAAGTTACAGAGTATAGCTCCGTAATTGATGATTTCGGGCCCAAAAGAGGTCGTCTAATAGGAGTTTCGGTTATGTTTATGTTGATGTTGCGATTTTGACCAAATCGCTCTATGATGTTCTCAATACCTGAGCGCGTTGCTTATTTAGATTTTCCGTATCTGATAGCTTTGACCAAAAAGTGTGTCAACAGACTGGTTCTGTTTCTAGTCACTCAAAATAAAAACAAAGTTATGGTTGGTGGAACAACCCTTGTCTGTGGGTGCAACATCGACGTCTTGAGGTGCGAAATCAGTTTGAAAATCCAAGATTGCACTGTATGACTTTTGAAAACTCGTTAATGGGGAAGAAATAGAAATATAACATGCTGCATCATATTTCAAAATATTGCGAATCGAATTATGACCATAGTCAAACCCCCTTTGTCTAACAAAACAATATATGAAAAATTGAGCTAAAAAAGCTTTCGATGTTCCCAAATGTCATTAAGATTGAATTTCTTGGTTACCGAACGAAGATGAGATGGATGGAACCTGTTAGTCCTATTGATCTATGAGAGAGCTTCGTTTTGACTGGTTGTGGTTCTTGTAAATAAAAATAGACACAAAGTTATGGTTGGTGGAACAACCCACGTCTGTTGGGTGCAATATCGAAGTCTTGAGGTGTAACATCCGTTTGAAAATCCAAGAACCTAATCTACGCAAAAAAATGCGTACTGTACTTTTATGTTTACGAGGCAAAGTTTTAGCACACGAAAGTCGAAGTATATACTTTATTCAATACAAACCCTGTTTTTTTTTAGGATCCACAGTAATAATGAGAAAGATTTCTACATATTCGACCAAATCTATTGAGAATATCAAAATCTGAGAAATCGGCCCAGATTGGCTTACTAATAGGATGGCCCGATACGGTACAAATTTTACCTTTAGATAATGATCCAATAAGAAGAATAACTGGGATTATGGTATCAAATTTCTTACTGCATGACTTTTGAAAACTCGTTTATGGGGATGAAATAGAAATATAACATGGTGCATCATATTCAAAATATAGTAAATCGAATTATGACCACGGTCAAACCCCCTATGACCAACAAAACAACATATGAAAAATTGAGCTAAAAAAGCTTTCGATGTTCCCAAATGTCATTAAGATTGAATTTATTGGTTACCGAACTAAGACGAGATGAGTGGAACCTGTTATTCCTATAGATCTATGAGAGGGCTTCGTTTTGTCTGGTTATGGTTCTTGTAACTAAAAATGGACACAAAGTTATGGTTGGTGGAACAACCCACGCCTTTTGGGTGCAACATCGAAGTCTTGAGGTACAACATCCGTTTGAAAATCCAAGATTGCACTGTATGACTTTTGAAAACTCATTTATAGGGACGAAATAGAATTATAACATGGTAAATCATATTCCTAAATGTAGTAAATCGAGCCGGGGCTAGTCCACGATCCAGTGGGGGCGAGCCAATCAAAAATGTCACCAATTCCAAAATCCAAGTTCTGCGCGCATTCACGGAAACAGGAGTAACTTCCAATCCGTTTGTCCGTTTTGCCCAAACGAAAGATCCACCTGAAGCTAAGTCAAAGGGCTACAAGAGTTACCGAGCATAGCTCCGTAATTGATGCTTTCAGGCCCAAAAGAGGTTGTCTAATAGGAGTTGTGGGCACATTTATATTGATGTTGCGATTTCGACCAAATGGCTCTATGATGTTCTCAGTCACTGAGCGTGTTGCTTATTTAGATTTTCCATATGTGATAGCTTTGACCAAAAAGTGTGTCAACGGACTGGTTATGATTCAAGTCACTCAAAATAAAAACCAAGTTATGGTTGGCGGAACAACCCATGTCTGTTGGGTGCAACATCGACGTCTTGAGGTGTAACATCAGTTTGAAAATCCAAGATTGCACTGAATGACTTTTGAAAACTCGTTTACGGGGATGAAATAGAAATATAACATGGTGCATCATATTTCAAAATATTGTGAATCGAATTATGGCCACGGTCAAACCCCCTTTGACCAACAAAACAACATATGAAAAATTGAGCTAAAAAAGCTTTCGATGTTCTCAAATGTCATTAAGATTGAATTTCTTGATTAGTGAACGAAGATGAGATGAGTGGAACCAGTTAGTCCCATAGATCCATGAGAGAGCTTTGTTTTAACTGGTAATGGTTCTAGTAACTAAAAATGGACACAAAGTTATGGTTGGTGGAACAACCCACGTCTTTTGGGTGCAACATCAAAGTCTTGAGGTGCAACATCCGTTCGAAAATCCTAGATTGCACTGTTTGACTTTTGAAAACTCGTTTATGGGGATGAAATAGAAATATAACATGGTGCGTCATATTTCAAATATAGAAAATCGAATTATGACCACGGTCAAACCCCCTTTGACCAATAAAACAACATATGAAAAATTGAGCTAAAAAAGCTTTCGATGTTCCCAAATGTCATTAAGATTGAATTTCTTGGTTACCGAACGAAGATGAGATGGGTGGAACCTGTTAGTCCTATAGATCTATGAGAGAGCTTCGTTTTGACTGGTTGTGGTTCTTGTAAATAAAAATAGACACAAAGTTATGGTTGGTGGAACAACCCACGTCTGTTGGGTGCAATATAAAAGTCTTGAGGTGCAACATCCGTTTGAAAATCCAAGATTGCACTGCATGACTTTTGAAAACTCGTTTATGGGGATGAAATAGAAATATAACATGGTGCATCATATTCAAAATATAGTAAATCGAATTATGACCACGGTCAAACCCCCTATGACCAACAAAACAACATATGAAAAATTGAGCTAAAAAAGCTTTCGATGTTCCCAAATGTCATTAAGATTGAATTTCTTAGTTACCGAACTACGATGAGATGGGTGGAACCTTCTAGTCCTATAAATCTATGATAGAGCTTCGTTTTGACTGGTTATGGTTCTTGTAACTAAAAGTGGACACAAAGTTATGGTTGGTGGAACAACCCACGTCTTTTGGGTGCAACATCGAAGTCTTGAGGTGCAACATCCGTTTGAAAATCCAAGATTGCACTGTATGACTTTTGAAAACTCATTTATAGGGATGAAATAGAAATATAACATGGTAAATCATATTCCAAAATGTAGTAAATCGAGCCTGGGCTAGTCCACGATCCAAGGGGGCGAGCCAATCAAAAATGTCACCAATTCCAAAATCCAAGTTCTGCGCGCGTTCACGGAAACGGGAGTGACTTCCAATCCGTAAGTCCGTTTTGCCCAAACGAAAGCTCCACCTGAAGCTAAGTCAGAGGGCTACAAGAATTACGGAGCCTAGCTACGTAATTGATGCTTTCAGGCCCAAAAGAGGTCGTCTAATAGGAGTTTCGGGCATGTTTATGTTGATGTTGCGATTTCGACCAAATAGCTCTATAATGTTCTCAGTACCTGAGCGCGTTGCTTATTTAGATTTTCCGTATGTGATAGCTTTGACCAAAAAGTGTGTCAACAGACTGGTTATGTTTCTAGTCACTCAAAATAAAAACAAAGTTATGGTTGGCGGAACAAACCATGTCTGTTGGGTGCAACATCGACGTCTTGAGGTGCAACATCAGTTTGAATATCCAAGATTGCAATGTTTGACTTTTGAAAACTCGTTTATGGGGATGAAATAAAAATAATACATGGTGCATCATATTTCAAAATATTGTGAATCGAATTATGACTACGGTCAAACCCCCTTTGTCCAACAAAACAACATATGAAAAATTGAGCTAAAAATGCTTTCGATGTTCCCAAATGTCATTAAGATTGAATTTCTTGGTTACCGAATGAAGACGAGATGGGTGGAACCTGTTAGTCATATAGATCTATGAGAGAGCTTTGTTTTGACTGGCATGGTTCTTGTTACTAAAAATGGACACAAAGTTATGGTTGGTGGAACAACCCACGTCTATTGGGTGCAACGTCGAAGTCTTGAGGTGCAACATCCATTTGAAAATCCAAGATTGCACTGCATGACTTTTGAAAACTCATTTATGGGGATGAAATAGAAATATAACATGGTGCATCATATTTCAAAATATAGTAAATCGAATTATGACCACGGTCAAACCCCTTTTGACCAACAAAAAAACATATGAAAAATTGAGCTAAAAAAGCTTTCGATGTTCCCAAATGTCATTAAGATCAAATTTCTTGGTTACCGAACTAAGATGAGATGGGTGGAACCTGTTATTCCTATAGATCTATGAGAGGGCTTCATTTTGTCTGGTTATGGTTCTTGTAACTAAAAATGGACACAAAGTTATGGTTGGTGGAACAACCCACGTCTTTTGGGTGCAACATCGAAGTCTTGAGGTGCAACATCCGTTTGAAAATCCAAGATTGCACTGTATGACATTTGAAAACCCATTTATAGGGATGAAATAGAAATATAACATGGTAAATCATATTCCAAAATGTAGTAAATCGAGCCGGGGCTAGTCCACGATCCAGGGGGGCGAGCCAATCAAAAATGTCACCAATTCCAAAATCCAAGTTCTGCGCACGTTCACGGAAACAGGAGTAACTTCCAATCCGTTTGTCCGTTTTGCCCAAATGAAAGATCCACCTGAAGCTAAGTCAGAGGGCTACAAGATTTGCCGAGCATAGCTCCGTAATTGATGCTTTTAGGCCCAAAAGAGGTCGTCTAATAGGAGTTGCGGGCACGTTTATATTGATGTTGCGATTTCGACCAAATGGCTCTATGATGTTCTCAGTCACTAAGCGTGTTGCTTATTTAGATTTTCCGTATGTGATAGCTTTGACCAAAAAGTGTGTCAACGGACTGGTTATGTTTCAAGTCACTCAAAATAAAAACAAAGTTATGGTAGGCGGAACAACCCATGTCTGTTGGGTGCAACATCGACGTCTTGAGGTGTAACATAAGTTTGAAAATCCAAGATTGCACGGAATGACTTTTGAAAACTCGTTTACGGGGATGAAATAGAAATATAACATGGTGCATCATATTTCAAAATATTTTGAATCGAATTATGGCCATGGTCAAACCCCCTTTGACCAACAAAACAACATATGAAAAATTGAGCTAAAAAAGCTTTCGATGTTCCCAAATGTCATTAAGATTGAATTTCTTGATTACCGAACGAAGATGAGATGGGTGGAACCAGTTAGTCCCATAGATCCATGAGAGAGCTTCGTTTTGACTGGTAATGGTTCTTGTAACTAAAAATGGACACAAAGTTATGGTTGGTGGAACAACCCACGTCTTTTGGGTGCAACATCGAAGTCTTGAGGTGCAACATCCGTTCGAAAATCCAAGATTGCACTGTATGACTTTTGAAAACTCGTTTATGGGGATGAAATAGAAATATAACATGGTGCGTCATATTTCAAATATAGTAAATCGAATTATGACCACGGTCAAACCCCCTTTGTCCAACAAAACAACATATGAAAAATTGAGCTAAAAAAGCTTTCGATGTTCCCAAATGTCATTAAGATTGAATTTCTTGGTTACCGAATTAAGTTGAGATGGGTTTAACCTGTTAGTCCAATAGATCTATAAGAGAGCTTCGTTTTGACTGGTTATGGTTCTTGTAACTAAAAATGGACACAAAGTTATGGTTGGTGGAACAACCCACGTCTTTTGGGTGCAACATCGAAGTCTTGAGGTGCAACATCCGTTTGAAAATCCAAGATTGCACTGCATGACTTTTGAAAACTCATTTATGGCGATGAAATAGAAATATAACATGGTGCATCATATTTCAAAATACAGTAAATTGAATTATGACCACGGTCAAACCCCCTTTGACCAACAAAACAACATATGAAAAATTGAGCTAAAAAAGCTTTTGATGTTCCCAAATGTCATTAAGATTGAATTTCTTCGTCACCGAACTAAGATGAGATGGGTGGAACCAGTTACTCCTATAGATCTATTAGAGAGCTTCGGTTTGACTGATTATGGTTCTTGTAACTAAAAATGGACACATGGTTATGGTTGGTGGAACAACCCACGTCTTTTGGGCGCAACATCGAAGTCTTGAGGTGCAACATCCGTTTGAAAATCCAAGATTGCACTGTATGACTTTTGAAAACTAGTTTATGGGGATGAAATAGAAATATAACATGGTGCATCATATTCCAAAATGTAGCGAATCGAATTATGACCACGGTCAAACCCCCTTTGACCAACAAAACAACATATGAAAAATTGAGCTGATAGAGCTTTCGATGTCCCCAAATGTCATTAAGATTGAATTTCTTGGTTAATGAACTAAGATGAGATGGGTGGAACCTGTTAGTCCTATAGATCTATTAGAGAGCTTCGGTTTGACTAGTTATGGTTCTTGTAACTAAAAATGGACACAAAGTTATGGTTGGTGGAACAACCCACGTCTTTTTGGTACAACGTCGAAGTCTTGAGGTGCAACATCCGTTTGAAAATCCAAGATTGCACCGTATGACTTTTGACAACTCGTTTATGGTGATGAAATAGAAATATAACATGGTGCATCATATTTCAAAATATAGTAAATCGAATTATGACCATGGTCAAACCCCCTTTGACCAACAAAACAACATATGAAAAATTGAGGTAAAAAAGCTTTCGATGTTCCCAAATGTCATTAAGATTGAATTTCTTGGTCACCGAACTAAGATGAGATGGGTGGAACCAGTTACTCCTATAGATCTATTAGAGAGCTTCGTTTTGACTGGTTATGTTTCTTGTAACTAAAAATGGACACAAAGTTATGGTTGATGGAACAAACCACGTCTGTTGGGTGCAACATCGAAGTCTTTAGGTGCAACATCCGTTTGAAAATTCAAGATTGCATTGCATGACTTTTGAAAACTCGTTTATGGGGATGAAATAGAAATATAACATGGTGCATCATATTACAAAATATAGTAAATCGAATTATGACCACGGTCAAGCCCCCTTTTACCAACAAAACAACATATGAAAAATTGAGCTAAAAAAGCTTTCGCTTTTCCCAAATGTCATTAAGATTGAATTTATTTGTTACCGAACTAAGATGAGATGGGTGGAACCTGTTACTCCTATAGATCTATGAGAGAGCTTCGTTTTAACTGATTATGGTTCTTGTAACTAAAAATGGACACAAAGTTATGGTTGGTGGAACAACCCACGTCTTTTGGGTGCAACATCGAAGACTTGAGGTGCAACATCCATTTGAAATTCCAAGATTGCAATATATGACTTTTGAAAACTCGTTTATAGGGATGAAATAGAAATATAACATGGTAAATCATATTCCAAAATGTAGTAAATCGAGCTGGGGCAAGTCCCCGATCAAGGGGGGCGAGCCAATCAAAAATTTCACCAATTCCAAAATCCAAGTTCTGTGCACGTTCACGGAAACGGGAGTAACTTCCAATCCGTAAGTCCGGTTTGCCCAATCCAAAGCTCCACCTGAAGCTAAGTAAGAGGGCTACAAGAGTTACAGAGTATAGCTCCTTAATTGATGCTTTCGGGCCGAAACGAGGTCGTCTAATAGGAGTTTCGGGCAAGTTTATGTTAATGTTGCGATTTCGACCAAATCGCTCTATGATGTTCTCAGTACCTGAGCGCGTTGCTTATTTAGATTTTCCATATGTGATAGCTTTGACCAAAAAGTGTGTCAACAGACTGGTTATGTTTCTATTCACTCAAAATAAAAACAAAGTTATGGTTGGCGGAACAACCCATGTCTGTTGGGTGCAACATCGACGTCTTGAGGTGCAACATCAGTTTGAAAATCCAAGATTGCACTGAATGACTTTTGAAAACTCGTTTATGGGGATGAAATAGAAATATAACATGGTGCATCATATTTTAAAATATTGTGAATCGAATTATGACTACGGTCAAACCCCCTTTGTCCAACAAAACAACATATGAAAAATTGAGCTAAAAAAGCTTTCGATGTTCCCAAATGTCATTAAGATTGAATTTCTTGGTTACTGAACGAAGATGAGATGGGTGGAACCTGTTACTCCTATATATCTATGAGAGAGCTTTGTTTTGACTGGTTATGGCTTTTGTAACTAAAAATGGACACAAAGTTATGGTTGGTTGAACAACCCACGTATGTTGGGTGCAACATCGAAGTCTTGAGGTGCAACATCCGTTTGAAAATCAAAGATTGCACTGCATGACTTTTGAAAACTCGTTTATGGGGATGAAATAGCAATATAACATGGTGCATCATATTTCAAAATATAGTAAATCGAATTATGACCACGGTCAAACCCCCTTTGACCAACAAAACAACATATGAAAAATTGAGCTAAAAAAGCTTTTGATGTTCCCAAATGTCATTAAGATTGAATTTCTTGGTTACCATACTAAGATAAGATGGGTGGAACTTGTTACTCCTATAGATCTATGAGAGGGCTTCGTTTTGCCAGGTTTTGGTTCTTGTAACTAAAAATGGACACAAAGTTATGGTTGGTGGAACAACCCACGTCTTTTGGGTGCAACATCGAAGTCTTGAGGTGCTACATCCGTTTGAAAATCCAAGATTGCACTGTATGACTTTTGAAAACTCATTTATAGGGATGAAATAGAAATATAACATGGTAAATCATATTCCAAAATGTAGTAAATCGAGCCGGGGCTAGTCCACGATCCAGGGGAGCGAGCCAATAAAAAATGTCACCAATTCAAAAATCCAAGTTCTGCACGCGTTCACGGAAACGGGATTAACTTCCAATCCGTTAGTCCGTTTTGCCCAAACGAAAGATCCACCTGAAGCTAAGTCAGAGGGCTACAGGAGTTACCGAGCATAGCTCCGTAATTGATGCTTTCAGGCCCAAAAGAGGTCGTCTAATAGGAGTTGCGGGCACGTTTATGTTGATGTTGCGATTTCGACCAAATCGCTCTATGATGTTCTCGGTACCTGAGCGTGTTGCTTATTTAGATTTTCCGTATACGATAGCTTTGACCAAAAAGTGTGTCAACGGACTGGTTATGCTTCAAGTCACTCAAAATAAAAACAAAGTTATGGTTGGCGGAACAACCCATGTCTGTTGGGTGCAACATCGACGTCTTGAGGTGCAACATCAGTTTGAAAGTCCAAGATTGCGCTGAATGACTTTGAAAACTCGTTTACGGGGATGAAATAGAAATATAACATGGTGCATCCTATTTCAAAATATTGTGAATCGAATTATGGCCACGGTCAAACCCCCTTTGACCAACAAAACAACATATGAATAATTGAGCTAAAAAAGCTTTCGATGTTCCCAAATGTCATTAAGATTGAATTTCTTGATTACCGAACGAAGATGAGATGGGTGGAACCTGTTAGTCCTATAGATCGATGAGAGATCTTCGTTTTGACTGGTTATGGTTCTTGTAACTAAAAATGGACACAAAGTTATATTTGGTGGAACAACCCACGTCTTTTGGGTGCAACATCGAAGTCTTGAGGTGCAACATCCGTTTGAAAATCCAAGATTGCACTGTATGACTTTTGAAAACTCGTTTATGGGGATGAAATAGAAATATAACATGGTGCCACATATTTCGAAATATAGTAAATCGAATTATGACCAAGGTCAAACCCCCTTTGACCAACAAAACAACATATGAAAAATTGAGGTAAAAAAGCTTTCGATGTTCCCAAATGTCATTAAGATTGAATTTCTTGGTTACCGAATTAAGATGAGATGGGTGGAACCTGTTAGTCCTATAGATCTATGAGAGAGCTTCGTTTTGCCTGGTTATGGTTCTTGTAACTAAAAATGAACACAAAGTTATGGTTGGTGGAACAACCCACGTCTTTTGGGTGCAACATCGAAGTCTTGAGGTGCAACATCCGTTTGAAAATCCAAGATTACACTGCATGACTTTTGAAAACTCGTTTATGGGGATGAAATAGAAATATAACATGGTGCATCATATTTCAAAATACAGTAAATCGAATTATGACCACGGTCAAATCCACTTTGACCAGCAAAACAACATATGAAAAATTGAGCTAAAAAAGCTTTCGATGTTCCCAAATGTCATTAAGATTGAATTTCTTGGTCACCGAACTAAGATGAGATGGGTGGAACCACTTACTCCTATAGATCTATTAGAGAGCTTCGTTTTGACTGGTTATGGTTCTTGTAACTAAAAATGGACACAAAGTTATGGTTGGTGGAACAACCCACGTCTTTTGGGTGCAACATTGAAGTCTTGAGGTGCAACATCCGTTTGGAAATCCAAGATTGCACTGTATGACTTTTGAAAACTCGTTTATGGGGATGAAATAGAAATATAACATGGTGCATCATATTCCAAAATGTAGCGAATCGAATTATGACCACGGTCGAACCCCCTTTGACCAACAAAACAACATATGAAAAATTGAGCTGAAAGAGCTTTCGATATCCCCAAATGTCATTAAGATTGAATTTCTTGGTTACTGAACTAAGATGAGATGGGTGGAACCTGTTAGTCCTATAGATCAATGAGAGAGCTTCGGTTTGACTGGATATTGTTCTTGTAACTAAAAATGGACACAAAGTTATGGTTGGTGGAACAACCCACGTCTTTTGGGTGCAACGTCGAAGTCTTGAGGTGC
This sequence comes from Allium sativum, assembly GCA_030737875.1. Classification (NCBI taxonomy): domain Eukaryota; kingdom Viridiplantae; phylum Streptophyta; class Magnoliopsida; order Asparagales; family Amaryllidaceae; genus Allium; species Allium sativum. The sequence goes on along the minus strand of CM060921.1, from coordinate 846,035,022 downwards.
AACATCCGTTTGAAAATCCAAGATTGCACCGTATGACTTTTGACAACTCGTTTATGGGGATGAAATAGAAATATAACATGGTGCATCATAATTCAAAATATAGTAAATCGAATTATGACCACGGTCAAACCCCCTTTGACCAACAAAACAACATATGAAAAATTGAGCTAAAAATGCTTTTGATGTTCCCAAATGTTATTAAGATCGAATTTCTTGGTTACCGAACGAAGATGAGATGGGTGGAACCTGTCAGTCCTATAGATCTATGAGAGAGCTTCGTTTTGACTGGTTATAGTTCTTGTAACTAAAAATGGACACAAAGTTAAGGTTGGTGAAACAACCCACGTCTGTTGGGTTCAACATCGAAGTCTTGAGGTGCAACATCCGTTTGAAAATTCAAGATTGCACTGCATGACTTCTGAAAACTCGTTTATGGGGATGAAATAGAAATATAACATTGTGCATCATATTGCAAAATAAAGTAAATCGAATTATGACCACGGTCAAACCCCCTTTGACCAACAAAACAACATATGAAAAATTGAGCTAAAAGAGCTTTCGATGTTCCCAAATGTCATTAAGATTGAATTTCTTGGTTACCGAACTAAGATGAGATGGGTGGAACCTGTTACTCCTATAGATCTATGAGAGAGCTTCGTTTTGACTGGTTATGGTTCTTGTAACTAAAAATGGACACAAAGTTATGGTTGGTGGAACAACCCACGTCTTGTGGGTGCAACATCGAAGTCTTGAGGTGCAACATCCGTTTGAAATTCCAAGATTGCACTGTATGACTTTTGAAAACTCGTTTATAGTGATGAAATAGAAAGATAACATGGTAAATCATATTCCAAAATGTAGTAAATCGAGCCCGGGCTAGTCAACGATCCAGGGGGCGAGCCGATCAAAAATGTCACCAATTCCAAAATCCAAGTTCTGCGCGCGTTCACGGAAACGGGAGTAACTTCCAATCCGTAAGTCCGTTTTGCCCAAACGGAAGCTCCACCTGGAGCTAAGTTAGAGGGCTACAAGAGTAACAGAGTATAGCTCCGTAATTGATGCTTTCGGGACGAAAAGAGGTCGTCTAATAGGAGTTTCGGGCATGTTTATGTTGATGTTGCGATTTCGACCAAATCGCTCTATGATGTTCTCAGTACCTGAGCACGTTGCTTATTTAGATTTTCCATATGTGATAGCTTTGACCAAAAAGTGTGTCAACAGACTGGTTATGTTTCTAGTCACTCAAAATAAAAATAAAGTTATGGTTGGCGGAACAACCCATTTCTGTTGGGTGCAACATCGACGTCTTGAGGTGCAACATCAGTTTGAAAATCCAAGATTGCACTGAATGACTTTTGAAAACTCGTTTATGGGGATGAAATAGAAATATAACGTGGTGCATCATATTTCAAAATATTGTGAATCGAATTATGGCCACGGTCAAACCCCCTTTGACCAACAAAACAACATATGAAAAATTGAGCTAAAAAAGCTTTCGATGTTCCCAAATGTCATTAAGATTGAATTTCTTGGTCACCGAACTAAGATGAGATGGGTGGAGCCACTTACTCCTATAGATCGATTAGAGAGCTTCGTTTTGACTGGTTATGGTTCTTGTAACTAAAAATGGACACAAAGTTATGGTTGGTGGAACAACCCACGTGTTTTGGGTGCAACATCGAAGTCTTGAGGTGCAACATCCGTTTGAAAATCCAAGATTGCACTGTATGACTTTTGAAAACTCGTTTATGGGGATGAAATAGAAATATAACATGGTGCATCATATTCCAAAATGTAGCGAATCGCTTTATGACCACGGTCGAACCCCCTTTGACCAACAAAACAACATATGAAAAATTGAGCTGAAAGAGTTTTCGATATCCCCAAATGTCATTAAGATTGAATTTCTTGGTTACTGAACTAAGATGAGATGGGTGGAACCTGTTAGTCCTATAGATCTATGAGAGAGCTTCGGTTTGACTGGATATTGTTCTTGTAACTAAAAATGGACACAAAGTTATGGTTGGTGGAACAACCCACGTCTTTTGGGTGCAACGTCGAAGTCTTGAGGTGCAACATCCGTTTGAAAATCCAAGATTGCACCGTATGACTTTTGACAACTCGTTTATGGGGATGAAATAGAAATATAACATGGTGCATCATAATTCAAAATATAGTAAATCGAATTATGACCACAGTCAAACCCCCTTTGACCAACAAAACAACATATGAAAAATTGAGCTAATAAGCTTTTTATGTTCCCAAATGTTATTAAGATTGAATTTCTTGGTTACCGAACGAAGATGAGATGGATGGAACCTATCAGTTCTATAGATCTGTGAGAGAGCTTCGTTTTGACTGGTTATGGTTCTTGTAACTAAAAATGGACACAAAGTCAAGGTTGGTGAAACAACCCACGTCTGTTGGGTTCAACATCGAAGTCTTGAGGTGCAACATCCGTTTGAAAATTCAAGATTGCACTGCATGAATTTTGAAAACTCGTTTATGGGGATGAAATAGAAATATAACATTGTGCATAATATTGCAAAAAAAAGTAAATCGAATTATGACCACGGTCAAACCCCCTTTGACCAACAAAACAACATATGAAAAATTGAGCTAAAAGAGCTTTCGATGTTCCCAAATGTCATTAAGATTGAATTTCTTGGTTACCGAACTAAGATGAGATGGGTGGAACCTGTTACTCCTATAGATCTATGAGAGAGCTTCGTTTTGACTGGTTATGGTTCTTGTAACTAAAAATGGACACAAAGTTATGGTTGGTGGAACAACCCACGTCTTGTGGGTGCAACATCGAAGTCTTGAGGTGCAACATCCGTTTGAAATTCCAAGATTGCACTGTATGACTTTTGAAAACTCGTTTATAGTGATGAAATAGAAAGATAACATGGTAAATCATATTCCAAAATGTAGTAAATCGAGCCCGGGCTAGTCAACGATCCAGGGGGCGAGCCGATCAAAAATGTCACCAATTCCAAAATCCAAGTTCTGCGCGCGTTCACGGAAACGGGAGTAACTTCCAATCCGTAAGTCCGTTTTGCCCAAACGGAAGCTCCACCTGGAGCTAAGTTAGAGGGCTACAAGAGTAACAGAGTATAGCTCCGTAATTGATGCTTTCGGGACGAAAAGAGGTCGTCTAATAGGAGTTTCGGGCATGTTTATGTTGATGTTGCGATTTCGACCAAATCGCTCTATGATGTTCTCAGTACCTGAGCACGTTGCTTATTTAGATTTTCCATATGTGATAGCTTTGACCAAAAAGTGTGTCAACAGACTGGTTATGTTTCTAGTCACTCAAAATAAAAATAAAGTTATGGTTGGCGGAACAACCCATTTCTGTTGGGTGCAACATCGACGTCTTGAGGTGCAACATCAGTTTGAAAATCCAAGATTGCACTGAATGACTTTTGAAAACTCGTTTATGGGGATGAAATAGAAATATAACATTGTGCATCATATTTCAAAATACTATGAATCAAATTATGGCCACGGTCAAACCCCCTTTGACCATTAAAATAACATATGACAAATTGAGCTAAAAAAGCTTTCAATGTTCCCAAATTTCATTAAGATTGAATCTCTTGGTTACCGAACGAAGATAAGATGGGTGGAACCTGTTAGTCCTATAGATCCATGAGAGAGCTTCGTTTTGACTGGTTATGGTTCTTGTAACTAAAAATGGACACAAAGTTATGGTTGGTGGAACAACCCACGTCTTTTGGGTGCAACGTCGAAGTCTTGAGGTGCAACATCCATTTGAAAATCCAAGATTGCACTGCATGACTTTTGAAAACTCGTTTATGGGGATGAAATAGAAATATAACATAGTGCATCATATTTCAAAATAAAGTAAATCGAATTATGACCACAGTCAAACCCCCTTTGACCAACAAAACAACATATGAAAAATTGAGCCAAAAAAGATTTCGATGTTCCCAAATGTCATAAAGATTGAATTTCTTGGTCACCGAACTAAGATGAGATGGGTGGAACCAGTTACTCCTATAGATCTATTAGAGAGCTTCGTGTTGACTGGTTAGGGTTCTTGTAACTAAAAATGGACACAAATTTATGGTTGGTGGAACAACCAACGTCTTTTGGGTGCAACATCGAAGTCTTGAGATGCAACACCCGTTTGAAAATCCAAGATTGCACTGTATGACTTTAGAAAACTCGTTTAAGGAGATGAAATAGAAATTTAACATAGTGCATCACATTCCAAAATGTAGAGAATCGAATTATGACCACGGTCAAACCCCATTTGACCAACAAAACAACATATGAAAAATTGAGTTGAAAGAGCTTTCGATGTCCCCAAATGTCATTAAGATTGAATTTCTTGGTTACTGAACTAAGATGAGATGGGTGGAACCTGTTAGTCCTATAGATCTATGAGAGAGCTTCGGTTTGACGGGTTATGGTTCTAGTAACTAAAAATGGACACAAAGTTATGGTTGGTGGAACAACCCACGTCTTTTGGGTGCAAGATCGAAGTCTTGAGGTGCAACATCCGTTTGAAAATCCAAGATTGCACTGTATGACTTTTGACAACTCGTTTATGGGGATGAAATAGAAATATAACATGGTGCATCATATTCTAAAATATAGTAAATCGAATTATGACCACGGTCAAACCCCTTTGACCAACAAAACAACATATGAAAAATTGAGCTAAAAAAGCTTTCGATGTTCCCAAATGTTATTAAGATTGAATTTCTTGGTTACCGAACGAAGATGAGATGGGTGGAACCTGTCAGTCCTATAGATCTATTAGAGAGCTTCGTTTTGACTGGTTATGGTTCTTGTAACTAAAAATGGACACAAAGTTATGGTTGGTGGAACAACCCACGTCTGTTGGGTGTAACATCGATGTCTTGAGGTGCAACATCCGTTTGAAAATCCAAGATTGCACTGCATGACTTTTGAAAACTCGTTTATGGGTATGAAATAGAAATATAACTTGGTGCATCATATTGCAAAATATAGTAAATCGAATTATGACCACGGTCAAACCCCATCGAACCAACAAAACAACATATGAAAAATTGAGGTAAAAAAGCTTTCGATGTTCCCAATTGTCACTAAGACTGAATTTCTTGGTTACCGAACTAAGATGAGATTGGTGGAACCTGTTACTCCCATAGATCTATGAGAGAGCTTTGTTTTGACTGGTTATGGTTCTTGTAACTAAAAATGGACCCAAAGTTATGGTTGGTGGAACAACCCACGTCTTTTGGGTGCAACATCGAAGTCTTGAGGTGCAACATCCGTTTGAATTTCCAAGATTGCACTTTAAGACTTTTGAAAACTCGTTTATAGGGATGAAATAGAAATATAATATGGTAAATCATATTCCAAAATGTAGTTAATCGAGCCGGGGCTAGTCCACGATCTGGGGGGGCGAGCCAATCAAAAATGTCACCAATTCCAAAATCCAAGTTCTGCGCACGTTCCCGGAAACGGGAGTAACTTCCAATCCGTAAGTCCGTTTTGCCCAAACGAAAGCTCCACCTGAAGCTAAGTCAGATGGCTACAAGAGTTATGGAGTATAGCTCCTTAATTGATGCTTTCGGGCCCAAAAGAGGTCGTCTAATAGGAGTTTCGGGCATGTTTATGTTGATGTTGCGATTTCGACCAAATCGCTCTAAGATGTTCTCAGTACCTGAGCGCGTTCCTTATTAAGATTTTCCGTATGTCATAGCTTTGACCAAAAAGTGTGTCAACAGACTGGTTATATTTCAAGTCACTCAAAATAAAAATGAAGTTCTGGTTGGCGGAACAACCCATGTCTATTGGGTGCAGCATCGACGTCTTTAGGTGCCACATCAGTTTGAAAATCCAGGATTGCACTGAATGACTTTTTAAAACTCGTTTACGGGGATGAAATAGAAATTTAATATGGTGCATCATATTTCAAAATATTGTGAATCGAATTATGGCCACGGTCAAACCCCCTTTGACCAACAAAACAACATATGAAAAATTGAGCTAAAAAAGCTTTCGATGTTCTCAAATGTCATTAAGATTGAATTTCTTGATTACCGAACGAAGATGAGATGAGTGGAACCTATTAGTCCCATAGATCCATGAGAGAGCATCGTTTTGACTGCTAGTGGTTCTAGTAACTAAAAATGGACACAAAGTTATGGTTGGTGGAACAACCCACGTCTTTAGGGTGCAACATCGAAGTCTTGAGGTGCAGCATCCGTTTGAAAACCCAAGATTGCACTGTATGACTTTTGAAAACTCGTTTATGGGGATGAAATAGAAATATAACATGGTGCGTCATATTTCAAAATATAGTATATCGAATTATGACCACGGTCAAACCCCCTTTGACCAACAAAACAACATATGAAAAATTGAGCTAAAAAAGCTTTCGATGTTCCCAAACGTCATTAAGATTGAATTTCTTGGTTACCGAATTAAGATGAGATGGGTGGAACCTGTTAGTATTACAGATCTATGAGAGAGCTTCGTTTTTACTGGTTATGGTTCTTGTAACTAAAAATGGACACAAAGTTATGGTTGGTGGAACAATCCACGTCTTTTGGGTGCAACATCGAAGTCTTGAGGTGCAACATCCATTTGAAAATCCAAGATTGCACTGCATGACTTTTGAAAACTCATTTATGGGGATGAAATAGAAACATAACATGGTGCATCATATTTCAAAATGCAGTAAATCGAATTATGACCACGGTCAAACCCCCTTTGACCAACAAAACAACATATGAAAAATTGAGCTAAAAAAGCTTTCGATGTTCCCAAATGTCATTAAGATTGAATTTCTTGGTCACCGAACTAAGATGAGATGGGTGGAACCAGTTACTCCTATAGATCTATTAGAGAGCTTCGTTTTGACTGGTTATGGTTCTTGTAACTAAAAATGCACACAAAGTTATGATTGGTGGAACAACCCACATCTTTTCGGTGCAACATCGAAGTCTTGAGGTGCAACATCCATTTGAAAATCCAAGATTGCACTGTATGACTTTTGGAAACTCATTTATGGCGATGAAATAGAAATATAACATGGTGCATCATATTCCAAAATGTAGCGAATCGAATTATGACCACAGTCAAACCCCCTTTGACCAATAAAACAACATATGAAAAATTGAGCTGAAAGAGCTTTCGATGTCCCCAAATGTCATTAAGATTGAATTTCTTGGTTACCGAACTAAGATGAGATGGGCGGAACCTGTTAGTCCTATAGATCTATGAGAGAGCTTCGGTTTGACTGGTTATGGTTCTTGTAACTAAAAATGGACACAAAGTTATGGTTGGTGGAACAACCCACGTCTTTTGGGTGCAACATCGAAGTCTTGAAATGCAACATCCGTTTGAAAATCCAAGATTGCACCGTATGACTTTTGACAACTCGTTTATGGGGACGAAATAGAAATATAACATGGTGCATCATATTTCAAAATATAGTAAATCGAATTATGACCACGGTCAAACCATCTTTGACCAACAAAACAACATATGAAAAATTGAGCTAAAAAAGCTTTTGATATTCCCAAATGTTATTAAGATTGAATTTCTTGGTTACCGAACGAAGATGAGATGGGTGGAACCTGTCAGTCCTATAGATCTATGAGAGAGCTTCGTTTTGACTTGTTATGGTTCTTGTAACTTGTTGACATGCCTATTTGTCAAAGTAGTCACACGTCGAGTATTTGGCAAGCGACGCGCTCAAGCGTCAAGTCGAAGTCGCATCGCAAGGACCGGTGAACCCTTGGTCGACCCATGCCCCGAGCCGAGGGCGAGCCGTCCAGCGGGTCCCGGCGCAGCACCAGTGGGGGTCCGGGGCCCCACAGTCCCGGCTGCGATCGACCTAACTGGTTAGGTCGAAATTACGGGCACCGCCCGATTCATCCGATTTTCTCCATGCCGAAAGCTCAGATTCCTTCACTCCGGACCAGCAAAACCAAGGATTCCTTCACTTCGTATCCATGAGCTTCGATGCACTAAAATGACGAGATTTTAGCACCAAGAAGTTCAACTGCCTCCTCATAAATTTCATACCTCCAGGTGAGGTACGAAATTTCGTACCTCCAGGTAAGGTTCGAAATTTCGTAACTCCAGGGGAGGTACGAAATTTCGTACCTCCAGGCGAGGTTCGAAATTTCGTACCTCCAAGTAAGGTTCGAAATTTCGTACCTCCGGCAGAGGTACGAAATTTCGTACCTCCGGGCGAGGTACGAAACTTCAGACCTCCACGGGAGGTTCGAAATTTCGTACCTCCAAGTGAGGTACGAAATTTCGTACCTCCTGGCGAGGTACGAAATTTCGAACCTCCGGCCCGGAGGTGCGAATTTCCTGCACATAGGTACGAAAACTGCTGTTGTCCCCGATTCTCACCTACTCCCACCTAACCTCCTTCCTATAAATATCCCAAGCCTTGGCCTTCAAATGGATCCTTCTTCCATGGTATTTTTGGACCTTAAGAGCTCCAAAGACTCATTAATGGCTTCCAACACCTCCACCATGGCCATGGGAGATGAGATAAATAATTAAAGCATGTCATCCATGTTTTCCTACAACACTTGAAGACTAGCAAGCCTTGCTACACCGCCTCTAGACCTCTTGGACACTGAAGCCTACCTTGTCCATAGTTGACCAAGTCAACCCATCTCAAAGAAGAAGAAGAAGGGCAATTTAGTCAAAGTGTAGAGCAAGCTTGTATTTTGCTATTCTATTGTAACGCTTTGTACTTAGCTATTGTCCGAACTTGTACAACCTTGTAATCGACGAAAGATATGATGAATGAGAATTATAAAGTGGACGTAGGCATTACCGAACCATTATAAAAGTCGTGTCTCCCCGCACTTACTTTATTTACTGCTTATTCTGATAATTGTTCACTCATACACATTGGGTGTTGGCGTGTGACAATTTTACCCATCAACATTTTGGCGCGCCAGGTAGGGGACGCACAGCTTCGACCTCTGCATCGGATTAAGTACTCGAATTCGCCTTCGAACCTCATCTTCGACTTCAGCTTTACTCGATTTACATCATGGTTAAGCGCAAGAAGCTACCAGCTATCACTGAAGCCCATGAGGCGACAAGAGACGAAGGAAGTCATGAAATTTCTTCGAATGAAGTTCCATCGAACTACGCCGCTCGAGAAGACGTCGATGGAATGATCAAGAACCTCCCTACTAATTTGGACGCTCGACTCGAGCGATAGGAAGACGTCTTCAATACCTTACTCGCTCGCATTGAATATAGAATAAGGAGTGCTTCAAGGCCGACTGCCCATGCTGACATTATTGGAACTAGCACCAATGTTCCTCCACTTGCGTCTCGAGACGCGAGGCCAACCCCGCCTACTAACCAACAGGCCGACGTCGCCCCTCAGAACGACGCCGGTCCCGCTACGTGCGGGGGCACCCGAAACCTCGACGCCGCTCATCATAATAGTGTCGGTCCCGCCACACGCGGGGGCACCCCAAACCTCGATGTCACTCCTTCCAATGGTGTCGGTCTCGCTACATGCGGGGGCACCCCAAAACCCGATGTCGCTCCTTCCGAAGGTGCCGGTCCCGCCACACACGGGGGAACCCCTAATCCCGGCGTTGATCCAGCACGTGACGCTATCACTGAGGCTCGGACTACTAGTAGTGACAAAACTCGAGAACATTCTACAAATTAGGAACTCTCGGACTTGGTTACTCGAGAAGACTTAGAGGAATTGGCTAGAGGATTGATCGCATGTCTAGATCAGCAAGCAGAAGTTATGAACATGTTCATCGCTCGAAATGGGCGTAAATCACATGGCTTTGGAAGGTCGAATGACAAAACAGACGTCATTGGAACAAGTGCTTACGTTCCGCAGTTTATAACTTGGGACATGGGGGCAATCTTGCACACACCACAACAGGACGACGCCAATCCCCGGATCAGCGCCACTCCTTCGACACTCGGGGGCACCCCCATTCCCGACAGAAGCGCAGTCCCACAAGTTTTGGACACTCGAGCCATGGTCTCAAGTAAAGGAAAGTCCGGCAACAAGGCTGATAAACAACGTAGGTTCTCGAACTACTCGAAGCTTACTCACACTCTCGAGGAGATCTACCAAGAAGTTCACCCTATCGCTCCTTTCAAAAAGCCTCACGCTCGGGAGCCCTCTCAACAAGAAAAAGACTCTAGCCGACACTGCGTATTTCATGACATCGCTGGTTACGACAGAAATGAGTGTCTTCACCTTAAGAATGCTATTGAAAAACGTGTTAGAGATGGAGAACTAGAACGGTTCATTCGAACTCGGGCCGCGATGCCAGGACAGGTACAACCACCAATTGCTCTTCAGGATAGGCTCGAACCCCACGCTCGGGACCCCGATTCAAACTGAACCTCTCAGCAAATCTGATGCCTACGGTCCAATCCTCCTTAGCATTCGTATCTTACGGCTTCTCTATCTTATAGACTTATTATAGTTCTCCATGGTTCTCAAATATGGCACTCCTCACCCGTAACTGTCTTGGCCTCTTGTCTTACCTCGATAAGGTCGCCCTGACCCTACTTGCCAAGGTCATCTCACCAATGTGAGATCTCCTTGATTGCTTCCTGCCAAGGTTATCTCACCAATGTGAGATCTCCTTGATTGCTAGCTGCCAAGGTTATCTCACCAATGTGAGATCTCCTTGATTGCTACCTGCCAAGGTCATCTCACCAATGTGAGATTTCCTTGATTGCGACCTGCCGAGGTCATCCCGCTCAGGCGAGATTTCCTTGATTGCGACTTGCCAAGGTTATCCCGCTTCGGCGAGATTTCCTTGATTGCGACCTGCCAAGGTTATCCCGCTCCAACGAGATTTCCTTGATTGCGACCTGCCGAGGTCATCCCGCTCAGGCGAGATTTCCTTGATTGCGACCTGCCGAGGTCATCCCGCTCTGGCGAGATCTCCTTGATTGCTACCTACTAAGGTTATCTCACCAATGTGAGATCTCCTTGATTGCTACCTGCCAAGGTTATCTCACCAATGTGAGATCTCCTTGATTGCTACTTGCCAAGGTCATCTCACCAATGTGAGATTTCCTTGATTCCTATTTGCCAAGGTCATCTCACCAATGTGATATTTCCTTGATTGCTACTTGCCGAGGTCATCTCACCAATGTGAGATTTCCTTGAATGCTACTTACCGATGTCATCTCACCAATGTGAGATTTCCTCGAATGCTGCATGCCAAGGCCATCTCACCAATGCAAGATCGCCTTGAATGCAGTCTACCAAATGAATAAGATGACCTATGGGAGCCTTGTCGGCAACACGACAAGACCGCTCACATATGTATGTGCATGTACTTTTTTTATGTAGGTTCCTAGGATCCTCCAGTCTCTCGGATACTCTGGTTGTTCTGGCTCTTTATTAATGCGATCCCAAGCGATCGTCGGACTACTCTCCTTAATACGATCCCAAGCGATCGTGATCTTCAACTAATATGATCCAACGAGATCATGGGTTTCTAGCTCATCTGCTTTGGCTTTCTTGATAATATGACCCGGCGTGGTCATGGCTCTTCCGACTGATGAATATAGAAGCTCGCTCTGGACTTCTCCTAGCTTTGGTTTCTGGATTTCTCTTCTCCTCGCAAAACACATCCTCCTTATAAACCAAGAAAGATATGTTTTGGGGCAAATGGTGACATGCCTTTTTGTCAAAGCAGTCACACGTCGAGTATTTGGCAAGCGACGTGCTCAAGCGTCAAAAAGCACAAAGCAGCAGGGTCGAAGCCGCATCGCAAGGACCGGTGAACCCTTGGTCGACCCATGCCCCGAGCCGAAGGCGAGCCGTCCAGCGGGTCCGGGCGCAGCGCCGGTGGGGGTCCGGGGACCCATAGTCCCGGTGGAGATCGACCTGACCGGTTAGGTCGAAATTACGGGCACCGCCCGATTCATCCGATTTTCTCCATGCCAGAAGCTCAGATTCCTTCACTCCGGACCAGCAAAACCAATGATTCCTTCACTTCGTATCCATCAGCTTCGATGCACTAAAAAGACGAGATTTCAGCACCAAGAAGTTCAGCTGCCTCCTCATAAATTTCATACCTCCAGGCGAGGTACGAAATTTCGTACCTCCAGGTAAGGTTCGAAATTTCGTACCTCCACGGGAGGTACGAAATCTCACACCTCTAGGGGAGGTTCGAAATTTTGTACCTCCATGGGAGGTTCGAAATTTCGTACCTCCAGGTGAGGTACGAAATTTCATACCTCGAGGTGAGGTACGAAATTTCGTACCTCCATGGGAGGTACCGAATTTCGTGCCTCCAGGCGAGGTACGAAATTTCGTACCTCCACGGGAGGTTCGAAATTTCGTACCTCCACATGAGGTACGAAATTTCGTACCTCCAGGTGACGTTCGAAATTTCGTACCTCCAGGGGAGGTACGAAATTTCGTACCTCCAGGCAAGGTACGAAATTTCGTACCTCCACGTGGAGGTACTAAATTTCGAACCTCCGGCCAGGAGGTGCGAATTTCCTGCACATAGGTACGAAAACTGCTGTTGTGGGCCCCGTTTCTCAACTACTCCCACCTAACCTCCTTCCTATAAATACCCTAAGCCTTGGCCTTCAAATGGATCCTTCTCCCTTGGTATTTTTGGACCATAAGAGCTCCAAAGACTCATTAATGGCTTCCAACACCTCCACCATGGCCATGGGAGATGAGATAAATAATTAAAGCATGTCATGCATGTTTTCCTTCAACACTTGAAGACTAGCATGCCTTGCTACACCGCCTCTAGACCTCCTGGACATTGAAGCTTACCTTGTCCATAGTTGACCAAGTCAACCCATCTCAAAGAAGAAGAAGAAGAAGGGCAATTTAGTCAAATTGTAGAGCAAGCTTGTATTTTGCTATTCTATTGTAACGCTTTGTACTTAGCTATTGTCCGAACTTGTACAACCTTGTAATCGACCAAAGATATGATGAATGAGAATTATAAAGTGGACGTAGGCATTGCCGAACCACTATAAAAGCTGTGTCTCCCTGCATTTACTTTATTTACTGCTTATTCTGATAATTGTTCACTCATACACATTGGGTGTTGGCGTGTGACAATTTTACCCGTCAACATAACTAAAAATGGAAACAAAGTAATGGTTGGTGGAACAACCCACGTCTGTTGGGTGCAACATCGAAGACTTGAGGTGCAACATCCATTTGAAAATCCAAGATTGCACTGCATGACTTTTGAAAACTCGTTTATGGGGATGAAATAGAAATATAACATGGTGCATCATATTGCAAAATAAAGTAAATCGAATTATGACCACGGTCAAACCCCCTTTGACCAACAAAACAACATATGAAAAATTGAGCTAAAAAAGCTCTCGATGTTCCCAAATGTCATTAAGATTGAATTTCTTGGTTACCGAACTAAGATGAGATGGGTGGAACCTGTTACTCCTATAGATCTATGAGACAACTTCGTTTTGACTGGTTATGGTTCTTGTAACTAAAAATGGACACAAAGTTATGGTTGGTGGAACAACCCACGTCTTTTGGGTGCAACATCGAAGTCTTGAGGTGCAACATCCGTTTGAAATTCCAAGATTGCACTGTATGACTTTTGAAAACTCGTTTATAGGGATGAAATAGAAATATAACATGGTAAATCATACTCCAAAATGTAGTAAATCAAGCCGGGGCTAGTCCACGATCCAGGGGGCGAGCCAATCAAAAATGTCACCAATTCTAAAATCCAAGTTCTGCGCACGTTCACGGAAACGGGAGTAACTTCCAATCCGTAATTCCGTTTTTCCCAAACGAAAGCTCCACCTGATGCTAAGTCAGAGGGCTTCAAGTGTTACAGAGTATAGCTCCTTAATTGATGCTTTCGGGCCCAAAAGAGGTCGTCTAATAGGAGTTTCGGGCATGATTATGTTGATGTTGCGATTTCGACCAAATCGCTCTATGATGTTCTCAGTACCTAAGCGCGTTGCTTATTTAGATTTTCCGTATGTGATAGCTTTGACCAAAAAGTGTGTTAACGGACTGGTTATGTTTCTTGTCACTCAAAATAAAAACAAATTTATGGTTGGCGGAACAACCCATGTCTGTTGGGTGCAACATCGACGTCTTGAGGTGCAACATCAGTTTCCAAATCCAAGATTGCACTGAATGACTTTTGAAACCTCGTTTATGGGGATGAAATAGAAATACAACATGGTGCATCATATTTCAAAATATTGTGAATCGAATTATGGCCACGGTCAAACCCCCTTTGACAAACAAAACAACATACGAAAAATTGAGTTAAAAAGCTTTCGATGTTCCCAAATGTCATTAAGATTGAATTTCTTGGTTACCGAACGAAGATGAGATGGGTGGAACCTGTTAGTCCTATAGATCCATGAGAGAGCTTCGTTTTGACTGGTAATGGTTCTTGTAACTAAAAATGGACACAAAATTATGGTTGGTGGAACAACCCACGTCTTTTGGGTGCAACATCGAAGTCTTGAGGTGCAACATCCGTTTGAAAATCCAAGATTGCACTGTATGACTTTTGAAAACTCGTTTATGGGGATGAAATGTAAATATAACATGGTGTGTCATATTTCAAAATATAGTAAATCGAATTATGACCACGGTCAAACCCCCTTTGACCAACAAAACAACATATGAAAAATTGAGCTAAAAAAACTTTCGATGTTCCCAAATGTCATTAAGATTGAATTTCTTGGTTACCGAATTAAGATGAGATGGGTGGAACCTATTAGTCCTATAGATCTATGAGAGAGCTTCGTTTTGACTGGTTATGGTTCTTGTAACTAAAAATGGACACATATTTATGGTTGGTGGAACAACCCACGTCTTTTGGGTGCAACATCGAAGTCTTGAGGTGCAACATCCGTTTGAAAATCCAAGATTGCACTGCATAACTTCTGAAAAGTCATTTATGGGGATGAAATAGAAATATAACATGGTGCATCATATTTTAAAATACAGTAAATCGAATTATGACCACGGTCAAACCCCCTTTGACCAACAAAACAACATATGAAAAATTGAGCTAGAAAAGCTTTCGATGTTCCCAAATGTCATTTAGATTGAATTTCTTGGTCACCAAACTAAGATGAGATGGGTGGAACCAGTTATTCCTGTAGATCTATTAGAGAGCTTCGTTTTGACTGGTTATGGTTCTTGTAACGAAAAATGGACACAAAGTTATGGTTGGTGGAACATCCCACGTCTTTTGGGTGCAACATCGAAGACTTAAGGTGCAACATGCGTTTGAATATCCAAGATTACACTGTATGACTTTTGAAAACTCGTTTATGGGGATGAAATAGAAATATAACATGGTGCATCATATTCCAAAATGGACTGAATCGAATTATGACCACGGTCAAACCCCCTTTGACCAACAAAACAACATATGAAAAATTGAGCTGAAAGAGCTTTCGATGTCCCCAAATGTCATTAGGATTGAATTTCTTGGTTACCGAATTAAGATGAGATGGGTGGAACCTGTTAGTCCTATAGATCTATGACAGAGCTTCGGTTTAACTGGTTATGGTTCTTGTAACTAAAAATGGACACAAAGTTAAGGTTGGTGGAACAACCAACGTCTGTTGGGTGCAGCATCGAAATCTTGAGGTGCAACATCCGTTTGAAAATCCAATATTGCACTGCATGACTTTTGAAAACTCGTTTATGGGAATGAAATATAAATATAACATGGTGCATCATATTGCAAAATATAGTAAATCGAATTATGACCAAGGTCAAACCCCTTTTGACCAACAAAACAACATATGAAAAATCGAGCTAAAAAAGATTTTGATGTTCCCAAATGTCATTAGGATTGAATTTCTTGGTTACCGAACTAAGATGAGATGGGTGGAACCTGTTACTCCTATAGATCTATGAGAGAGCTTCGTTTTGACTGGTTATGGTTATTTTAAATTAAAATGGACACAAAGTTATGGTTGGTGGAACAACCAACGTCTTTTGGGGGCAACATCGAAGTCTTGAGGTGCAACATCCGTTTGAAATTCCAAGATTGCACTGTATGACTTTTGAAAACTCGTTTATAGGGATGAAATAGAAATATAACATGGTAAATCATATTCCAAAATGTAGTAAATCGAACCAGGGCTAGTCCACGATCCGGGGGGGGGGGGGGGGGGGCGAGCCGAAATCCATGTTCTGCGCACGTTCACGGAAACGAGAGTAACTTCCAATCCGTAAGTCCGTTTTGCCCAAACGAAAGCTCCACCTGAAGCTAAGTCAGAGGTCTATAGGTGTTACAGAGTATAGCTCCTTAATTGATGCTTTCAGGCCCAAAACAGGTCGTCTAACAGGAGTTTCGGGCATGTTTATGTTGATGTTGCGATTTCAACCAAATCGCTCTAAGATGTTCTCAGTACCTAAGCGCGTTCCTTATTTAGATTTTCCGTATGCGATAGCTTTGACCAAAAAATATGTAAAAACTGGTTATGTTTCAAGTCACTCAAAATAAAAACAAAGTTCTGGTTGGCGTAACAACCCATGTCTGTTGGGTGCAACATCGACGTCTTGAGGTGCAACATCAGTTCGAAAATCCAAGATTGCACCGAATGACTTTTGAAAATCGTTTATGGGGATGAAATAGAAATATAACATAGTGTATCATATTTCAAAATATTGTGAATCAAATTATGGCCACGGTCAAACCCCCTTTGACCAACAAAACAACATATGAAAAATTGAGCTAAAAAAGCTTTCGATGTTCCCAAATGTCATAAAGATTGAATTTCATGGTTACCGAATGAAGATGAGACGGGTGGAACCTGTTAGTCCTATAGATCTATGAGAGAGTTTCGTTTTGACTGGTTATGGTTCTTGTAACTAAAAATGGACACAAAGTTATGGTTGGTGGAACAACCCACGTATTTTGGGTGCAACATCCGTTTGAAAAACCAAGATTGCACTGTATGACTTTAGAAAACTAATTTATGGGGACGAAATAGAAATATAACATGGTGCGTCATATTTCAAAATATAGTAAATCGAATTATGACCACGGTCAAATCCCCTTTGACCAACAAAACAACATATGAAAAATTGAGCTAAAAAAGCTTTCGATGTTCCCGGATGTCATTAAGACTGAATTTCTTGGTTATCGAATTAAGATGAGATGGGTGGAACCTGTTAGTCCTATAGATCTATGAGAGATCTTCGTTTTGACTGGTTATGGTTCTTGTAACTAAAAATGGACACAAAGTTATGGTTGGTGGAACAACCCATGTCTATTGGGTGCAACATTGAAGTCTTTAAGGTGCAACATCCATTTGAAAATCCAAGATTGCACTGTATGACTTTTGGAAACTCATTTATGGGGACGAAATAGAAATATAACATGGTGCATCATATTTCAATATATAGTAAATCGAATTATGACCACGGTCAAATCCCCTTTGACCAACAAAACAACATATGAAAAATTGAGCTAAAAAAGCTTTCGATGTTCCCAGATGTCATTAAGATTGAATTTCTTAGTTACTGAATTAAGATGAGATGGGTCGAACCTGTTACTCCTATAGATCTATGAGAGAGCTTCGTTTTGACTGGTTATGGTTCTTGTAAATAAAAATGGACACAAAGTTATGGTTGTTGGAACAACCCACGTCTTTTGGGTGCAACATCGAAGTCTTGAGGTGCAACATCCGTTTGAATTTCCAAGATTGCACTTTATGACTTTTGAAAACTCGTTTATAGGGATGAAATAGAAATATAATATGGTAAATCATATTCCAAAATGTAGTTAATCGAGCCAGGGCTAGTCCACGATCTGGGGGGGCGAGCCAATCAAAAATGTCACCAATTCCAAAATCCAAGTTCTGCGCACGTTCACGGAAACGGGAGTAACTTCCAATCCATAAGTCAGTTTCGCCCAAACGAAAGCTCCACCCGAAGCTAAGTCAGAGGTCTATAAGAATTACAGAGTATAGCTCCTTAATTGATGCTTTCGGGCCCAAAAGAGGTCGTCTAATAGGAGTTTCGGGCATGCTTATGTTGATGTTGCGATTTCAACCAAATCGCTCTAAGATGTTCTCAGTACCTGAGCGCGTTCCTTATTTAGATTTTCCGTATGTGATAGCTTTGACCAAAGAGTGTGTCAACAAACTGGTTATGTTTCAAGTCACTCAAAATAAAAACAAAGTTCCGGTCGGCGTAAAAACCCATGTCTGTTGGGTGCAACATCGACATCTTGAGGTGCAACATCAGTTTGAAAATCCAAGATTGCACTGAATGACTTTTGAAAACTCGTTTATGGGGATGAAATAGAAATATAACATGGTGCATCATATTTCAAAATATTGTGAATCGAATTATGGCCACGGTCAAACCCCCTTTGACCAACAAAACAACATATGAAAAATTGAGCTAAAAAAGCTTTCGATGTTCCCAAATGTCATTAAGATTGAATTTCTTGGTTGCCGAACGAAGATGAGATGGGTGGAACCTGTTAGTCCTATAGATCTATGAGTGAGCTTCGTTTTGACTGGTTATGGTTCTTATAACTAAAAGTGGACACAAAGTTATGGTTGGTGGAACAACCCACGTATTTTGGATGCAACATCCGTTTGAAAATCCAAGATTGCACTGTATGACTTTTGAAAACTCGTTTATGGGGACGAAATAGAAATATAACATGGTGCGTCATATTTCAATATATAGTAAATCGAATTATGACCACGGTCAAATTCCCTTTGACCAACAAAACAACATATGAAAAATTGAGCTAAAAAAGCTTTCGATGTTCCCAGATGTCATTAAGATTGAATTTCTTAGTTACCGAATTAAGATGAGATGGGTGGAACTTGTTAGTCCTATAGATCTATAAGAGATCTTCGTTTTGACTGGTTATGGTTCTTGTAACTAAAAATGGACACAAAGTTATGGTTGGTGGAACAACCCATGTCTATTGGGTGCAACATCGAAGTCTTAAGTTGCAACATCCGTTTGAAAATCTAATATTGCACTGCATGACTTTTGAAAACTCGTTTATGGGGATGAAATAGAAATATAACATGGTGCATCATATTTCAAAATATAGTAAATCGAATTATGACCATGGTCAAACCCCCTTTGACCAACAAAAAAACATATGAAAATTTGAGCTAAAAAAGCTTTTGATGTTCCCAAATGTCATTAAGATTGAATTTCTTGGTTACCGAACTAAGATGTGATGGGTGGAACCTGTTACTCCTATAGATCTATGAGAGAGGTTCGTTTTGACTTGTTATGGTTTTTGTAAATAAAAATGGACACAAAGTTGTGGTTGGTGGAACAACCCACGTCTTTTGGGTGCAACATCGAAGTCTTGAGGTGCAACATCCGTTTGAAATTCCAAGATTGCACTGTATGACTTTTGAAAACTCGTTTATAGGGATGAAATAGAAATATAACATGGTAAATCATATTCCAAAATGTAGTAAATCGAGCTGGGGCTAGTCCACGATCCGGGGGGGCGAGCCAATCAAAAATGTCACCAATTCCAAAATCCAAGTTCTGCGCACTTTCACGGAAACGGGAGTAACTTCCAATCCGTAAGTCCGTTTTGCCCAAACGAAAGCTCCACCTGAAGCTAAGTCAGAGGTCTATAGGTGTTACAGAGTATAGCTCCTTAATTGATGCTTTCGGGCCCAAAAGAGGTCGTCTAATAGGAGTTTCGGGCATGTTTATGTTGATGTTGCGATTTCAACCAAATCGCTCTAAGATGTTCTCAGTACCTGAGCGCGTTCCTTATTTAGATTTTCCGTATGTGATAGCTTTGACCAAAAAGTGTGTCAACAAACTGGTTATGTTTCAAGTCACTCAAAATAAAAACAAAGTTCTGGTTGGCGTAACAACCCATGTCTATTGGGTGCAACATCGACGTCTTGAGGTGCAACATCAGTTTGAAAATCCAAGATTGCACTGAATGACTTTTGAAAACTCGTTTATGGGGATGAAATAGAAATATAACGTGGTGCATCATATTTCAAAATATTGTGAATCGAATTATGGCCACGGTCAAACCCCCTTTGACCAACAAAACAACATATGAAAAATTGAGCTAAAAAAGCTTTCGATGTTCCCAAATGTCATTAAGATTGAATTTCTTGGTTACCGAACGAAGATGAGATGGGTGGAACCTGTTAGTCCTATAGATCTATGAGAGAGCTTCGTTTTGACTGGTTCTGGTTCTTGTAACTAAAAATGGACACAAAGTTATGGTTGGTGGAACAACCAATGTATTTTGGATGCAACATCCGTTTGAAAATCCAAGATTGCTGTATGACTTTTGAAAACTCGTTTATGGGGACGAAATAGAAATATAACATGGTGCGTCATATTTCAAAATATAATAAATCGAATTATGACCACGGTCAAATCCCTTTGACCAACAAAATAACATATGAAAAATTGAGCTAAAAAAGCTTTCGATGTTCCCAAATGTCATTAAGATTGAATTTCTTGGTTACCGAATTAAGATGAGATGGGTGGAACCTGTTAGTCCTATAGATCTATGAGAGATCTTCGTTTTGACTGGTTATGGTTCTTCTAACTAAAAATGGACACAAAGTTATGGTTGGTGGAACAACCCATGTCTATTGGGTGCAACATCGAAGTCTTAAGGTGCAACATCCGTTTGAAAATCTAATATTGCACTGCATGACTTTTGAAAACTCGTTTATGGGGATGAAATAGAAATATAACATGGTGCATCATATTTCAAAATATAGTACATCGAATTATGACCATGGTCAAACCCCCTTTAACCAACAAAAAAACATATGAAAAATTGAGCTAAAAAAGCTTTTGATGTTCCCAAATGTCATTAAGATTGAATTTCTTGGTTACCGAACTAAGATGAGATGGGTGGAACCTGTTACTCCTATAGATCTATGAGAGAGCTTCGTTTTGACTGGTTATGGATTTTGTAAATAAAAATGGACACAAAGTTATGGTTGGTGGAACAACCCACGTCTTTTGGGTGCAACATCGAAGTCTTGAGGTGCAACATCCGTTTGAAATTCCAAGAGCACTGTTTGACTTTTGAAATCTCGTTTATAGGGATGAAATAGAAATATAACATGGTAAATCATATTCCAAAATGTAGTAAATCGAGCCGGAGCTAGTCCACGATCTGGGGGGGCGAGCCAATCAAAAATGTCACCAATTCCAAAATCCAAGTTCTGCGCACTTTCACGGAAACGGGAGTAACTTCCAATACGTAAGTCCGTTTTGCCCAAACGAAAACTCCACCTGAAGCTAAGTCAGAGGTCTATAAGAGTTACAGAGTATAGCTCCTTAATTGATGCTTTCGGGCCCAAAAGAGGTCGTCTAATAGGAGTTTCGGGCATGTTTATGTTGATGTTGCGATTTCAACCAAATCGCTCTAAGATGTTCTCAGTACCTGAGCGCGTTCCTTATTTAGATTTTCCGTATGTGATAGCTTTGACCAAAGAGTGTGTCAACAAACTGGTTATGTTTCAAGTCACTCAAAATAAAAACAAAGTTCTGGTTGGCGTAACAACCCTTGTCTATTGGGTGCAACATCAACGTCTTGAGGTGCAACATCGGTTTGAAAATCCAAGATTGCACTGAGTGACTTTTGAAAACTCGTTTATGGGGATGAAATAGAAATATAACATGGTGCATCATATTTCAAAATATTGTGAATCGAATTATGGCCACGGTCAAACCCCCTTTGACCAACAAAACAACATATGAAAAATTGAGCTAAAAAAGCTTTAGATGTTCCCAAATGTCATTAAGATTGAATTTCTTTGTTTCCGAATGAAGATGAGATGGGTGGAACCTGTTAGTCCTATAGATTTATGAGATACCTTTGTTTTGACTGGTTATGGTTCTTGTAACTAAAAATGGACACAAAGTTATGGTTGGTGGAACAACCCACGTATTTTGGCTGCAACATCCCTTTGAAAATCCAAGATTGCACTATATGACTTTTGAAAACTCGTTTATGGGGACGAAATAGAATTATAACATGGTGCGTCATATTTCAGAATATAGTAAATCGAATTATGACCACGGTCAAATCCCCTTTGACCAACAAAACAACATATGAAAAATTGAGCTAAAAAAGCTTTCGATGTTCCCAGATGTCATTAAGATTGAATTTCTTGGTTACCGAATTTAGATGAGATGGGTGGAACCTGTTACTCCTATAGATCTATGAGAGATCTTCGTTTTGACTGGTTATGGTTCTTGTAACTAAAAATGGACACAAAGTTATGGTTGGTGGAACGACCCATGTCTATTGGGTGCAACATCGAAGTCTTAAGGTGCAACATTCGTTTGAAAATCTAAAATTGCACTGCATGACTTTTGAAAACTCGTTTATGGGGATGATATAGAAATATAACATGGTGCATCATATTCCAAAATATAGTAAATCGAATTATGACCACGGTCAAACCCCCTTTGACCAACAAAAAAACATATGAAAAATTGAGCTAAAAAAGCTTTTGATGTTCCCAAATGTCATTAAGATTAAATTTCTTCGTTACCAAACTAAGATGAGA
This sequence comes from Allium sativum, assembly GCA_030737875.1. Classification (NCBI taxonomy): domain Eukaryota; kingdom Viridiplantae; phylum Streptophyta; class Magnoliopsida; order Asparagales; family Amaryllidaceae; genus Allium; species Allium sativum. Next base: position 846,012,462 of record CM060921.1, on the reverse strand, counting down.
TGGGTGGAACCTGTTACTCCTATTGATTTATGAGAGAGCTTCGTTTTTACTGGTTATGGTTCTTGTAAATAAAAATGGACACAAAGTTATGGTTGGTGGAACAACCCACGTCTTTTGGGTGCAACATCGAAGTCTTGAGGTGCAACATCCGTTTGAAATTCCAAGATTACACAGTATGACTTTTGAAAACTTGTTTATAGGGATGAAATAGAAATATAACGTGGTAAATCATATTCCAAAATGTATTAAATCGAGCCGGGGCTAGTCCACGATCCAGGGGGGCGAACCAATCAGAAATGTCACCAATTCCAAAATCCAAGTTTTGCGCAAATTCACAGAAACGGGAGTAACTTCCAATCCGTAAGTCCGTTTTGCCCAAACGAAAGCTCCACCTGAAGCTAAGTGAGAGGTTTATAGGAGTTACAGAGTATAGCTCCTTAATTGATGCTTTCGGGCACAAAAGAGGTCGTCTAATAGGAGTTTCAGGCATGTTTATGTTGATGTTGCGATTTCAACCAAATCGCTCTAAGATGTTCTCAGTACCTGAGCGCGTTCCTTATTTAGATTTTCCGTATGTGATAGCTTTGAACAAAAAGTGTGTCAACAAACTGGTTATGTTTCAAGTCACTCAAAATAAAAATAAAGTTCTGGTTGGCGTAACAACCCATGTCTGTTGGGTGCAACATCGACGTCTTGAGGTGCCACATCCGTTTGAAAATCAAGATTGCACTCAATGACTTTTGAAAACTCGTTTATGGGCATGAAATAGAAATATAACATGGTGCATCATATTTCAAAATATTGTGAATTGAATTATGGCCACGGTCAAACCCCCTTTGACCAACAAAACAACATATGAAAAATTGTGCCAAAAAAGCTTTTGATGTTCCCAAATGTCATTAAGATTGAATTTCTTGGTTACCGAACGAAGATGAGATGGGTGGAACCTGTTAGTCCTATAGATCTATGAGAGAGCTTCGTTTTGACTGGTTAGTGTTCTTGTAACTAAAAATGGACACAAAGTTATGGTTGGTGGAACAACCCACGTATTTTGGATGCATCATCCGTTTGAAAATCCAAGATTGCACTATATGACTTTTGAAAACTCGTTTATGGGGACGAAATAGAAATATAACATGGTGCGTCATATTTCAAAATATAGTAAATCGAATTATGACCACGGTCAAATCCCCTTTGACCAACAAAACAATATATGAAAAATTGAGCTAAAAAAGCATTCGATGTTCCCAGATGTCATTAAGATTGAATTTCTTGGTTACCGAATTAAGATGAGATGGGTGGAACCTATTAGTCCTATAGATCTATGAGAGATCTTCGTTTTGACTAGTTATGGTTCTTGTAAATAAAAATGGACACAAAGTTATGGTTGGTGGAACAACCCATGTCCATTGGGTGCAACATCGAAGTCTTAAGGTGCAACATCCGTTTGAAAATCTTATATTGCATTGAATGACTTTTGAAAACTCGTTTATGGGGTTGAAATAGAAATATAACATGGTGCATCATATTTCAAAATATAGAAAATCGAATTATGACCACGGTCAAACCCCCTTTGACCAACAAAAAAACATATGAAAAATTGAGCTAAAAAAGCTTTCGATGTTCCCAAATGTCATTGAGATTGAATTTCTTGGTCACCGAACTAAGATGAGATGGGTGGAACCAGTTACTCCTATAGATCTATAAGAGAGCTTCGTTTTGACTGGTTAGGGTTCTTGTAACAAAAAATGGACACAAAGTTATGGTTGGTGGAACAACCCACGTCTTTTGGGCGGAACATCGAAGTATTGAGGTGCAACATCTATTTGAAAATCCAAGATTGCACTGTATGTCTTCTGAAAACTCTTTTATGGGGATAAAATAGAAATATAACATGGTGCATCATACTCCAAAATGTAGCGAATCGAATTATAACCACGGTCAAACCCCCTTTGACCAACAAAACAACATAAGAAAAATTGAGCTGAAAGAGATTTCGATGTCCCCAAACGTCATTAAGATTGAATTTCTTGGTTACTGAACTAAGATGAGATGGGTGGAACCTGTTAGTCCTACAGATCTATGAGAGAGCTTCGGTTTGGCTGGTTATGGTTCTTGTAACTAAAAATGGACTCAAAGTTATGGTTGGTGGAACAACCCACGTCTTTTGGGTGCAACATCGAAGTCTTGAGGTGTAACATCCGTTTGAAAATCCAAGATTGCATCATACGACTTTTGACAACTCATTTATGGGGATGAAATAGAAATATAACATGGTGCATCATATTTCAAAATATAGTAAATCGAATTATGGCCACGGTCAAACCCCCTTTGACCAACAAAACAACATATGGAAAATTGAGCTTAAAAAGCTTTCGATGTTCCCAAATGTCATTAAGATTGAATTTCTTGGTTACCGAACGAAGATGAGATGTGTGGAACCTGTCAGTCTTATAGATCTATGAGAGAGCTTCGTTTTGACTGGTTATGGTTCTTGTAACTAAAAATGGACACAAAGTTATGGCTGGTGGAACAACCCACGTCTTTTGGGTGCAACATCGAAGTCTTGAGGTGCAACATCCGTTTGAAAATCCAAGATTGCACTGTATGTGTTTTGAAAACTCGTTTATAGGGATGGAATAGAAATATAACATGGTAAATCATATTCCAAAATGTAGTAAATCGAGCCGGGGCTAGGCCACGATCCAGGGGGGCGAGCCAATCAAAAATGTCACCAATTCCAAAATCCAAGTTCTGCGCACGTTCCCGGAAACGGGAGTAACTTCCAATCCGTAAGTCCGTTTTGCCCAAACAAAAGCTCCACCTGAAGCTAAGCCAGATGGCTACAAGAGTTATGGAGTATAGCTCCTTAATTGATGCTTTCGGGCCCAAAAGAGGTCGTCTAATAGGAGTTTCGGGCATATTTATGTTGATGTTGCGATTTCGACCAAATCGCTCTAAGATGTTCTCAGTACCTGAGCGCGTTCCTTATTTAGATTTTCCGTATGTCATAACTTTAACCAAAAAGTGTGTCAACGGACTGGTTATGTTTCAAGTCACTCAAAATAAAAACGATGTTCTGGTTGGTGGAACAACCCATGTCTGTTGGGTGCAGCATCGACGTCTTTAGGTGCAACATCAGTTTGAAAATCCAGGATTGCACTGAATGACTTTTGAAAACTCGTTTATGGGGAGGAAATAGAAATATAACATGGTGCATCATATTTCAAAATATTGTGAATCGAATTATGGCCACGGTCAAACCCCCTTTAACCAACAAAACAACATATGAAAAATTGAGCTAAAAAAGCTTTCGATGTTCCCAAATGTCATTAAGATCGAATTTCTTGGTTACCGAACGAAGATGAGATGGGTGGAACCTATTACTCCTATAGATCCATGAGAGAGCTTCGTTTTGACTGGTAATGGTTCTTGTAACTAAATATGGACACAAAGTTATGGTTGGTGGAACAACCCACGTCTTTTGGGTGCAACATCGAAGTCTTGAGGTGCAGCATCCGTTTGAAAACCCAAGATTGCACTGTATGGCTTTTGAAAACTCGTTTATGGGGATGAAATAGAAATATAACATGGTGCGTCATATTTCAAAATATAGTAAATCGAATTATGACCACGGTCAAACCCCCTTTGACCAACAAAACAACATATGAAAAATTGAGCGAAAAAAGCTTTCGATGTTCCCAAATGTCATTAAGATTGAATTTCTTGGTAACCGAATTAGGATGAGATGGGTGGAACCTGATAGTATTACAGATCTATGAGAGAGCTTCATTTTGATTGGTTATGGTTCTTGTAACTAAAAATGGACACAAAGTTATGATTGGTGGAACAACCCACGTCTTTTGGGTGCAACAACGAAGTCTTGAGGTGCAACATCCGTTTGAAAATCCAAGATTGCACTGTATGACTTTTGGAAACTCATTTATGGGGATGAAATAGAAATATAACATGGTGCACCATATTCCAAAATGTAGCGAATCGAATTATGACCACAGTCAAACCCCTTTGACCAACAAAACAACAAATGAAAAATTGAGCTGAAAGAGCTTTCGATGTCCCCAAATGTCATTGAGATTGAATTTCTTGGTTACTGAACTAAGATGAGATGGGTGGAACCTTTTAGTCCTATAGATCTATGAGAGAGCTTCGGTTTGACTGGTTATGGTTCTTGTAACTAAAAATGGACACAAAGTTATGGTTGGTGAAACAACCCACGTCTTTTGGGTGCAACATCGAAGTCTTGAGATGCAACATCCGTTTGAAAATTCAAGATTGCACCGTATGACTTTTGACAACTCGTTTATGGGGACGAAATAGAAATATAACATGGTGCATCATATTTCAAAATATAGTAAATCGAGTTATGACCACGGTCAAACCATCTTTGACCAACAAAACAACATATGAAAAATTGAGCTAAAAAAGCTTTCGATGTTCCCAAATGTTATTAAGATTGAATTTCTTGGTTACCGAACGAAGATGAGATGGGTGGAACCTGTCAGTCCTATAGATCTATGAGAGAGCTTTGTTTTGACTTGTTATGGTTCTTGTAACTGGTTGACATGCCTATTTGTCAAAGCAGTCACACGTCGAGTATTTGGCAAGCGACGCGCTCAAGCGTCAAGTCGAAGTCGCATCGCAAGGATCGGTGAACCCTTGGTCGACCCATGCCCCGAGCCGAGGGCGAGTCGTCCAGCGGATCCCGGCGCAGCACTGGTGGGGGTCCGGGGCCCCACAGTCCCGGCTGCTATCGACCTAACCGGTTAGGTCGAAATTACGGGCACCGCCCGATTCATCCGATTTTCTCCATGTCGGAAGCTCAGATTCCTTCACCCCGGACCAGCAAAACCAAGGATTCCTTCACTTCGTATCCGTGAGCTTCGATGCACTAAAATGACGAGATTTTAGCACCAAGAAGTTCAACTGCCTCCTCATAAATTTCATACCTCCAGGTGAGGTACGAAATTTCGTACCTCTAGGTAAGGTTCAAAATTTCATACCTCCAGGCGAGGTACGAAATTTCGTACCTCCAAGGGAGGTTCGAAATTTCGTACCCCCAGGTGAGGTTCGAAATATCGTACCTCCAAGTAAGGTTCGAAATTTCGTACCTCCGGGGGAGGTACGAAATATCGTACCTTCGGGCGAGGTACAAAATTTCGTACCTCCGGGCGAGGTGCGAAATTTCGTACCTCCAGGGGAGGTACGAAATGTCGTACCTCCACGGGAGGTTCGAAATTTCGTACCTCCAGGTGAGGTACGAAATTTCGTACCTCCAAGCGAGGTACGAAATTTCGAACCTCCGGCCAGGAGGTGCGAATTTCCTGCACATAGGTACGAAAACTGCTGTTGTGGTCCTCGTTTCTCACCTACTCCCACCTAACCTCCTTCCTATAAATACCCCAAGCCTTGGCCTTCAAATGGATCCTTCTTCCTTGGTATTTTTGGACCTTAAGAGCTCCAAAGACTCATTAATGGCTTCCAACACCTCCACCATGGCCATGGGAGATGAGATAAATAATTAAAGCATGTCATCCATGTTTTCCTTCAACACTTGAAGACTAGCAAGCCTTGCTACACCGCCTCTAGACCTCTTGGACATTGAAGCTTACCTTGTCCATAGTTGGCCAAGTCAACCCATCTCAAAGAAGAAGAAGAAGAAGGGCAATTTAGTCAAAGTGTAGAGCAAGCTTGTATTTTGCTATTCTATTGTAACACTTTGTACTTAGCTATTGTCCGAACTTGTACAACCTTGTAATCGAGAAAGATATGATGAATGAGAATTATAAAGTGGACGTAGGCATTACCGAACCATTATAAAAGCCGTGTCTCCCCGCACTTACTTTATTTACTGCTTATTCTGATAATTGTTCACTCATACACATTAGGTGTTGGCGTGTGACAATTTTACCCATCAACATTTTGGCGCGCCAGGTAGGGGACGCGCAGCTTCGACCTCTGCATCGGATTAAGTACTCGAATTCGCCTTCGAACCTCATCTTCTACTTCAGCTTTACTCGCTTTACATCGTGGTTAAGCGCAAGAAGCTACCAGCTATCACTGAAGCCCATGAGGCGACAAGAGACGAAGGAAGTCATGAAATTTCTTCGAATGAAGTTCCATCGAACTACGTCGCTCGAGAAGACGTCGATGGAATGATCAAGAACCTCGCTACTAATTTGGACGCTCGACTCAAGCGATAGGAAGACGTCTTTAATACCTTCCTCGCTTGCATTGAATATAGAATAAGGAGTGCTTCAAGGCCGACTGCCCATGCTGACATTATTGGAGCTAGCACCAATGTTCCTCCACTTGCGGCTCGAGACGCGGGGGCAACCCCGCCTACTAACCAACAGGTCGACGTCGCCCCTCAGAACGGCGCCGGTCCCGCTACACGCGGGGGCACCCAAAACCTCGACGCCGCTTAACACAATAGTGCTGGTCCCGCCACACGCGGGGGCACCCCAAACCTCGACGTCACTCCTTCCAATGGTGTCGGTCTCGCTACATGCGGGGGCACCCCAAAACCTGACCTCGCTCCTTCCGAAGGTGCCGGTCCCGCCACACGCGGGGGAACCCCTAATCCCGGTGTCGATCCAGCCCGTGACGCTATCACTGAGGCTCGGACTACTAGTAGCGACAAAACTCGAGAACATTCTACAAATTAGGAACTCTCGGACTTGGTTACTCGAGAAGACTTAGCGGAATTGGCTAGAGGATTGATCGCATGTCTAGATCAGCAAGCAGAAGTTATGAACATGTTCACCGCTCGAACTGGGCGTAAATCACATGGCTTTGGAAGGTCGAATGACAAAATAGACGTCATTGGAACAAGTGCTTATGTTCCGCAGTTTATAACTCGGGACATGGGGGTAACCTTGCACACCCCACAACAGGACGACGCCAATCCCCGGACCAACGCCACTCCTTCGACACTCGGGGGCACCCCCATTCCCGACAGAAGCATAGTCCCACAAGTTTTGGACACTCGAGCCATGGTCTCAAGTAAAGGAAAGTCCGGCAACAAGGCTGATAAACAACGTAGGTTCTCGAACTACTCGAAGCTTACTCACACTCTCGAGGAGATCTACCAAGAAGTTCACCCTATCGCTCCTTTCAAAAAGCCTCCTGCTCGGGAGCCCTCTCAACAAGAAAAAGACACTAGCCGACACTGCGTATTTCATGACATCGCTGGTCACGACAGAAATGAGTGTCTTCACCTTAAGAATGCTATTGAAAAACGTGTTAGAGATGGAGAACTAGAACGGTTCATTCGAACTCGGGCAGCGATGCCAGGACAGGTACAACCACCAATTGCTCTTCAGGATAGGCTCGAACCCCACGCTCGGGACCCCGATTCAAACTCAACCTCTCAGCGAATCTGATGCCTACGGTCCAAGCCTCCTTAGCATTCGTATTTTACGGCTTCTTTATCTTCCAGACTTATTATAGTTCTCCATGGTTCTCAAATAAGGCACTCCTCACCCGTAACTGTCTTGGCCTCTTGTCTTACCTCGATAAGGTCGCACTGACCCTACTTGCCAAGGTCATCTCACCAATGTGAGATCTCCTTGATTGCTTCCTGCTAAGGTTATCTCACCAATGTGAGATCTCCTTAATTGCTACCTGCCAAGGTTATCTCACCAATGTGAGATCTCCTTGATTGCTACCTGCCAAGGTCATCTCACCAATGTGAGATTTCCTTGATTGCGACCTGTCGAGGTCATCCCGCTCAGGTGAGATTTCCTTGATTGCGACTTGCCAAGGTTATCCCGCTTCGGCGAGATTTCCTTGATTGCGACCTGCCAAGGTTATCCCGCTCCGACGAGATTTCCTTGATTGCGACCTGCCGAAGTCATCCCGCTCAAGCGAGATTTCCTTGATTGCGACTTGCCGAGGTCATCTCGCTCTGGCGAGATCTCCTTGATTGCTACCTACTAAGGTTATCTCACCAATGTGAGATCTCCTTGATTGCTACCTGCCAAGGTTATCTCACCAGTGTGAGATCTCCTTGATTGCTACTTGCCAAGGTCATCTCACCAATGTGAGATTTCCTTGATTCCTATTTGCCAAGGTCATCTCACCAATGTGATATTTCCTTGATTGCTACTTGCCGAGGTCATCTCACCAATGTGAGATTTCCTTGAATGCTACTTACCAATGTCATCTCACCAATGTGAGATTTCCTCGAATGCTGCATGCCAAGGCCATCTCACCAATGCAAGATCGCCTTGAATGCAGTCTACCAAATGAATAAGATGACCTATGGGAGCCTTGTCGGCAACACGACAAGACTGCTCACAAATATTTGTGCATGTACTTTTTTTATGCAGGTTCCTAGGATCCTCCAGTCTCTCGGATACTCTGGTAGTTATGGCTCTTTATTAATGCGATCCCAAGCAATCGTCGGACTACTCTCCTTAATACGATCCCAAGCGATCGTGATCTTCAAATAATATGATCCTACGAGATCATGGGTTTCTAGCTCATCAGCTTTGGCTTTCTTGATAATATGACCCGGCGTGGCCATGGCTCTTCCGACTGATGAATATAGAAGCTCGCTCTGGACTTCTCCTAGCTTTAGTTTCTGGATTTCTCTTCTCCACGCAAAACACATCCTCCTTATAAACCAAGAAAGATATGTTTTTGGGGGCAAATGTTGACATGCCTTTTTGTCAAAGTAGTCACACGTCGAGTATTTGGCAAGTGACGCGCTCAAGCCTCAAAAAGCACAAAGCAGCAGGGTCGAAGCCGCATCGCAAGGACCGGTGAACCCTTGGTCGTCCCATGCCCCGAGCCGAAAGCGAGCCGTCCAGCGGGTCCGGGCGTAGCGCCGGTGGGGGTCCGGGGACCCACAGTCCCGGCGGCGATCGACCTAACCGGTTAGGTCGAAATTACGGGCACCGCCCGATTCATCCGATTTTCTCCATGACGGAAGCTCAGATTCCTTCACTCCGGACCAGCAAAACCAAGGATTCCTTCACTTCGTATCCATGAGCTTTGATGCACTAAAACGACGAGATTTCAGCACCAAGAAGTTCAGCTGCCTCCTCATAAATTTCATACCTCCAGGTGAGGTACGAAATTTCGTACCTCCAGGTAAGGTTTGAAATTTCGTACCTCCAGGGGAGGTACGAAATCTCACACCTCTAGGGGAGGTTCGAAATTTTGTACCTCCACGGGAGGTTCGAAATTTCGTATCTCCAGGTGAGGTACGAAATTTCGTACCTCCAGGTAAGGTTCAAAATTTCGTACCTCCAGGGGAGGTACCAAATTTTGTGCCTCTAGGCGAGGTACGAAATTTCGTACCTCCAGGGGAGGTACCTAATTTCGTGCCTCCAGGCGAGGTACGAAATTTCGGAGGTACCAAATTTCGTGCCTCCAGGCGAGGTACGAAATTTCGTACCTCCACGGGAGGTTCGAAATTTCGTACCTCCAGGTGAGGTACGAAATTTCTTACCTCTAGGTGACGTTCGAAATTTCGTACCTCTAGGGGAGGTACGAAATTTCGTACCTCCAGGCGAGGTACGAAATTTCGTACCTCCACGTGGAGGTACTAAATTTCGAACCTCCGGCCAGGAGGAGCGAATTTCCTGCACATAGGTACGAAAACTGTTGTTGTGGGCCCCGTTTCTCACCTACTCCCACCTAACCTCCTTCCTATAAATACCCTAAGCCTTGGCCTTCAAATGGATCCTTCTCCCTTGGCATTTTTGGATCTTAAGAGCTCCAAAGACTCATTAATGGCTTCCAATACCTCCACCATGGCCATGGGAGATGAGATAAATAATTAAAGCATGTCATGCATGTTATCCTTCAACACTTGAAGACTAGCATGCCTTGCTACACCGCCTCTAGACCTCTTGGACATCGAAGCTTACCTTGTCCATAGTTGACCAAGTCAACCCATCTCAAAGAGGAAGAAGAAGGGCAATTTAATCAAAGTGTAGAGCAAGCTTGTATTTTGCTATTCTATTGTAACGCTTTGAACTTAGCTATTGTCCGAACTTGTACAACCTTGTAATCGACCAAAGATATGATGAATGAGAATTATAAAGTGGACGTAGGCATTGCCGAACCACTATAAAAGCTGTGTCTCCCCGCACTTACTTTATTTACTGCTTATTCTGATAATTGTTCACTCACACACATTGGGTGTTGGCGTGTGACAATTTTACCCGTCAACATAACTAAAAATGGACACAAAGTTATGGTTGGTGGAACAACCCACGTCTGTTGGGTGCAACATCGAAGACTTGAGGTGCAACATCCATTTGAAAATCCAAGATTGCACTGCATGACTTTTGAAAACTCGTTTATGGGGATGAAATAGAAATATAACATGGTGCATCATATTGCAAAATATAGTAAATCAAATTATGACCACAGTCAAACCCCCTTTGACCAACAAAACAACATATGAAAAATTTAGCTAAAAAAGCTTTCGATGTTCCCAAATGTCATTAAGATTGAATTTCTTGGTTACCGAACTAAGATGAGATGGGTGGAACCTGTTACTCCTATAGATCTATGAGAGAGCTTCGTTTTGACTGGTTATGGTTCTTGTGACTAAAAATGGACACAAAGTTATGGTTGGTGGAACAACCCAAGTCTTTTGGGTGCAACATCGAAGTCTTGAGGTGCAACATCCGTTTGAAATTCCAAGATTGCACTGTATGACTTTTGAAAACTCGTTTATAGGGATGAAATAGAAATATAACATGGTAAATCATATTCCAAAATGTAGTAAATCGAGCCGGGGCTAGTCCACGATCCGGGGGGCGAGCCAATCAAAAATGTCACCAATTCCAAAATCCAAGATCTGCGCACGTTCACGGAAACGGGAGTAACTTCCAATTCATAATTCCGTTTTTCCCAAATGAAAGCTCCACCTGAAGCTAAGTCTGAGGGCTACAAGGGTTATAGAATATAGCTCCTTAATTGATGCTTTCAGGCCAAAAAGAGGTCGTCTAATAGGAGTTTCGGGCATGTTTATGTTGATGTTGCGATTTCGACCAAATCGCTCTATGATGTTCTCAGTACCTGAGCGCGTTGCTTATTTAGATTTTCCGTATGTGATAGCTTTGACCAAAAAGTGTGTTAACGGACTGGTTATGTTTCTAGTCACTCAAAATAAAAACAAAGTTATGGTTGGCGGAACAACCCATGTCTGTTGGGTGCAACATCGACGTCTTGAGGTGCAACATCAGTTTGCAAATCCAAGATTGCACTGAATGACTTTTGAAACCTCGTTTATGGGGATGAAATAGAAATATAACATGGTGCATCATATTTCAAAATATTGTGAATCGAATTATGCCACGATCAAACCCCCTTTGTCGAACAAAACAACATATGAAAAATTGAGCTAAAAAGCTTTCGATGTTCCCAAATGTCATTAAGATTGAATTTCTTGGTTACCGAACGAAGATGAGATGGGTGGAACCTGTTAGTCCTATAGATCCATGAGAGAGCTTCGTTTTGACTGGTTATGGTTCTTGTAACTAAAAATGGACACAAAATTATGGTTGGTGGAACAACCCACGTCTTTTGGGTGCAACATCGAAGTCTTGAGGTGCAACATCCGTTTGAAAATCCAAGATTGCACTGTATGACTTTTGAAAACTCGTTTATGGGGATGAAATGTAAATATAACATGGTGCGTCATATTTCAAAATATAGTAAATCGAATTATGACCATAGTCAAACCCCCTTTGACCAACGAAACAACATATGAAAAATTGAGCTAAAAAAACTTTCGATGTTCCCAAATGTCATTAAGATTGAATTTCTTGGTTACCGAATTAAGATGAGATGGGTGGAACCTATTAGTCCTACAGATCTATGAGAGAGCTTCGTTTTGACTGGTTATGGTTCTTGTAACTAAAAATGGACACAAATTTATGGTTGGTGGAACAACTCACGTGTTTTGGCTGCAACATTGAAGTCTTGAGGTGCAACATCCGTCTGAAAATCCAAGATTGCACTGCATAACTTCTGAAAAATCATTTATGGGGATTAAATAGAAATATAACATGGTGCATCATATTTCAAAATACAGTAAATCGAATTATGACCACGGTCAAACCCCCTCTGACCAACAAAACAACATATGAAAAATTGAGCTAAAAAAGTTTTCGATATTCCCAAATGTCATTAAGATTGAATTTCTTGGTCACCGAACTAAGATGAGATGGGTGGAACCAGTTACTCCTGTAGATCTATTAGAGAGCTTTGTTTTGACTGGTTATGGTTCTTGTAACTAAAAATGGACATAAAGTTATGGTTGGTGGAACAACCCACATCTTTTGGGTGCAACATCGAAGTCTTGAGGTGCAACATGCGTTTGAAAATCCAAGATTGCACTGTATGACTTTTGAAAACTCGTTTATGGGGATGAAATAGAAATATAACATGGTGCATCATATTCCAAAATGTAATGAATCGAATTATGACCACGGTCAAACCCCCTTTGACCAACAAAACAACATATGAAAAATTGAGCTGAAAGAGCTTTCGATGACCCCAAATGTCATTAGGTTTGAATTTCTTGGTTACTGAACTAAGATGAGATGGGTGGAACCTGTTAGTCCTATAGATCTATGAGAGAGCTTCGGTTTAACTGGTTATGGTTCTTGTAACTAAAAATGGACACAAAGTTATGGTTGGTGGAACAACCAACGTCTGTTGGGTGCAACATCGAAATCTTGAGGTGCAACATCCGTTTGAAAATCCAAGATTGCACTGCATGACTTTTGAAAACTCGTTTATGGGAATAAAATATAAATATAACATGGTTCATCATATTGCAAAATATAGTAAATCGAATTATGACCACGGTCAAACCCCCTTTGACCAACAAAACAACATATGAAAAATTGAGCTAAAAAAGCTTTTAATGTTCCCAAATGTCATTAAGATTGAATTTCTTGGTTACCGAACTAAGATGAGATGGGTGTAACCTGTTACTCTTATAGATCTATGAGAGAGCTTCGTTTTGACTGGTTATGGTTATTTTAAATTAAAATGGACATAAAGTTATGGTTGGTGGAACAACCCACGTCTTTTGGGTGCAACATCGAAGTCTTGAGGTGCAACATCCGTTTGAAATTCCAAGATTGCAATGTATGACTTTTGAAAACTCGTTTATAGGGATGAAATAGAAATATGACATGGTAAATCATATTCCAAAATGTAGTAAATCGAGCCGGGGCTAGTCCACGATCCGGGGGGGCGAGCCAATCAAAAATGTCACCAATTCCAAAATCCAAGTTCTGCGCATTTTCACGGAAACGGGAGTAACTTCCAATCCGTAAGTCCGTTTTGCCCAAACAAAAGCTCCACCTGAAGCTAAGTCAGAGGTCTATAGGAGATACAAAGTATAGCTCCTTAATTGATGCTTTCGGGCCCAAAAGAGGTCGTCTAATAGGAGTTTCGGGCATGTTTATGTCGATGTTGCGATTTCAACCAAATCGCTCTAAGATGTTCTCAGTACCTGAGCGCGTTCCTTATTTAGATTTTCCATTTGTGATAGCTTTGACCAAAAAGTGTGTCAAAAAACTGGTTATGTGTCAAGTCCCTCAAAATAAAAACAAAGTTCTGGTTGGCGTAACAACCCATGTCTGTTGGGTGCAACATCGACGTCTTGAGGTGCAACATCAGTTTGAAAATCCAAGATTGCACTGAATGACTTTTGAAAACTCGTTTATGGGGATGAAATAGAAATATAACATGGTGCATCATATTTCAAAATATTGTGAATCGAATTATGGCCGCGGTCAAACCCCCTTTGACCAACAAAACAACATATGAAAAATTGAGCTAAAAAAGCTTTCGGTGTTCCCAAATGTCATTAAGATTGAATTTCTTGGTTACCGAACGAAGATGAGATGGGTGGAACCTGTTAGTCCTATAGATCTATGAGAGAGCTTCGTTTTGACTGGTTATGGTTCTTGTAACTAAAAATGGACACAAAGTTATGGTTGGTGGAACAACTCACGTATTTTGGATGCAACATCCGTTTGAAAATCCAAGATTGCACTGTATGACTTTTGAAAACTCGTTCATGGGGACGAAATAGAAATATAACATGGTGCGTCATATTTTAAAATATAGTAAATCGAATTATGACCACGGTCAAATCCCCTTTGACCAACAAAACAACATATGAAAAATTGAGCTAAAAGAGCTTTCGATGTTCCCAGATGTCATTAAGATTGAATTTCTTGGTTACCGAATTAAGATGAGATGGGTGGAACCTGTTAGTCCTGTAGATCTATGAGAGATCTTCGTTTTGACTGGTTATGGTTCTTGTAACTAAAAATGGACACAAAGTTATGGTTGGTGGAACAACCCATGTCTATTGGGTGCAACATCGAAGTCTTAAGGTGCAACATCCGTTTGAAAATCTAATATTGCACTGCATGACTTTTGAAAACTCGTTTATGGGGATGAAATAGAATTATAACATGGTGCATCATATTTCAAAATATAGTAAATCGAATTATGACCACGGTCAAACCCCCTTTGACCAACAAAAAAACATATGAAAAATTGAGCTAAAAAAGCTTTTGATGTTCCCAAATGTCATTAAGATTGAATTTCTTGGTTACCGAACTAAGATGAGATGGGTGGAACCTGTTACTCCTATAGATCTATGAGAGAGCTTCGTTTTGACTGGTTATGGTTTTTGTAAATAAATATAAACACAAAGTTATGGTTGGTGGAACAACCCACGTCTTTTGGGTGCAACATCGAAGTCTTGAGGTGCAACATCCGTTTGAAATTCCAAGATTGCACTGTATGACTTTTGAAAACTCGTTTATAGGGATGAAATAGAAATATGACATGGTAAATCATATTCCAAAATGTAGTAAATCGAGCCGGGGCTAGTCCACGATCCGGGGGGGCGAGCCAATCAAAAATGTCACCAATTCCAAAATCCAAGTTCTGCGCATTTTCACGGAAACGGGAGTAACTTCCAATCCGTAAGTCCGTTTTGCCCAAACAAAAGCTCCACCTGAAGCTAAGTCAGAGGTCTATAGGAGATACAAAGTATAGCTCCTTAATTGATGCTTTCGGGCCCAAAAGAGGTCGTCTAATAGGAGTTTCGGGCATGTTTATGTTGATGTTGCGATTTCAACCAAATCGCTCTAAGATGTTCTCAGTACTTGAGCGCGTTCCTTATTTGGATTTTCCGTATGTGATAGCTTTGACCAAAAAGTGTGTCAACAAACTGGTTATGTTTCAAGTCACTCAAAATAAAAACAAAGTTCTGGTTGGCGTAACAACCCATGTCTGTTGGGTGCAACATCGACGTCTTGAGGTGCAACATTAGTTTGAAAATCCAAGATTGCACTGAATGACTTTTGAAAACTCGTTTATGGGGATGAAATAGAAATATAACATGGTGTATCATATTTCAAAATATTGTGAATCGAATTATGGCCATGGTCAAACCCCCTTTGACCAACCAAACAACATATGAAAAATTGAGCTAAAAAAGCTTTCGATGTTCCCAAATGTCATTAAGATTGAATTTCTTGCTTACCGAACGAAGATGAGATGGGTGGAACCTGTTAGTCCTATAGATCTATGAGAGAGCTTCGTTTTGACTGGTTATGGTTCTTGTAACTAAAAATGGACACAAAGTTATGGTTGGTGGAACAACCCACGTATTTTGGATGCAACATCCGTTTGAAAATCCAAGATTGCACCGTATGACTTTTGAAAACTCGTTTATGGGGACGAAATAGAAATATAACATGGTGCGTTATATTTCAAAATATAGTAAATCGAATTATGACCACGGTCAAATCCCCTTTGACCAACAAAACAACATTTGAAAAATTGAGCTAAAAAAGCTTTCGATGTTCCCAGATGTCATTAAGATTGAATTTCTTGGTTACTGAATTAAGATGAGATGGGTGGAACCTGTTAGTTCTATAGATCTATGAGAGATCTTCGTTTTGACTGGTTATGGTTCTTGTAACTAAAAATGGACACAAAGTTATGGTTGGTGGAACAACCCATGTCTATTGGGTGCAACATCGAAGTCTTAAGGTGCAACATCCGTTTGAAAATCTAATATTGCACCGCATGACTTTTGAAAACTCGTTTATGGGGATGAAATAGAAATATAACATGGTGCATCATATTTCAAAATATAGTAAATCGAATTATGACCACGGTCAAACCCCCTTTGACCCACAAAAAAACATATGAAAAATTGAGCTAAAAAAGCTTTTGATGTTCCCAAATGTCATTAAGATTGAATTTCTTGGTTACCGAACTAAGATGAGATGGGTGGAACCTGTTACTCCTATAGATCTATGAGAGAGCTTCGTTTTGACTGGTTATGGTTATTGTAAATAAAAATGGACACAAAGTTATGGTTGGTGGAACAACCCACGTCTTTTGGGTGCAACATCGAAGTCTTGAGGTGCAACATCCGTTTGAAATTCCAATATTGCACTGTATGACTTTTGAAAACTCGTTTATAGGGATGAAATAGAAATATAACATGGTAAATCATATTCCAAAATGTAGTAAATCGAGCTGGGGCTAGTCCACGATCAGGGGGAGCGAGCCAATCAAAAATGTCACCAATTCCAAAATCCAAGTTCTGCGCACTTTCACGGAAACGGGAGTAACTTCCAATCCGTAAGTCCGTTTTGCCCAAACGAAAGCTCCACCTAAAGCTAAGTCAGAGGTCTATAAGGGTAATAGAGTATAGCTCCTTAATTGATGTTTTCGGGCCCAAAATAGGTCGTCTAATAGGAGTTTCGGGAATGTTTATGTTGATGTTGCGATTTCAACCAAATCGCTCTAAGATGTTCTCAGTACCTGAGCGCGTTCCTTATTTAGATTTTCCGTATGTGATAGCTTTGACCAAAAAGTGTGTCAACAAACTGGTTATGTTTCAAGTCACTCAAAATAAAAACAAAGTTCTGGTTGGCGTAACAACCCATGTCTGTTGGGTGCAACATCGACGTCTTGAGGTGCAACATCAGTTTGAAAATCCAAGATTGCACAGAATGACTTTTGAAGACTCGTTTATGGGGATGAAATAGAAATATAACATGGTGCATCATATTTCAAAATATTGTGAATCGAATTATGGCCACGGTCAAACCCCCTTTGACCAATAAAACAACATATGAAAAATTGAGCTAAAAAAGCTTTCGATGTTCCCAAATGTCATTAAGATTGAATTTCTTGGTTACCGAACGAAGATGAGATGGGTGGAACCTGTTAGTCCTATAGATCTATGAGAGAGCTTCGTTTTGACTGGTTATGGTTCTTGTAACTAAAAATGGACACAAAGTTATGGTTGGTGGAACAACCCACGTATTTTGGATGCAACATCCGTTTGAAAATCCAAGATTGCACTGTATGACTTTTGAAAACTCATTTATGGGGACGAAATAGAAATATAACATGGTGCGTCATATTTCAAAATATAGTAAATCGAATTATGACCACGGTCAAATCCCCTTTGACCAACAAAACAACATATGAAAATTTGAGCGAAAAAAGCTTTCGATGTTCCCAGATGTCATTAAGATTGAATTTCTTGGTTACCGAATTAAGATGAGATGGGTGGAACCTGTTAGTCCTATAGATCTATGAGAGATCTTCGTTTTGACTGGTTATGGTTCTTGTAACTAAAAATGGACACAAAGTTATGGTTGGTGGAACAACCCATGTCTATTGGGTGCAACATCGAAGTCTTAAGGTGCAACATCCGTTTGTAAATATAATATTGCACTGCATGACTTTTGAAAACTCGTTTATGGGGATGAAATAGAAATATAACATATTGCATCATATTTCAAAATATAGTAAATCGAATTATGACCAAGGTCAAACCCCCTTTGACCAATAAAAAAACATATGAAAAATTGAGCTAAATAAGCTTTTGATGTTCCCAAATCTCATTAAGATTGAATTTCTTGGTTACCGAACTAAGATGAGATGGATGGACCCTGTTACTCCTATAGATCTATGAGAGAGCTTCGTTTTGACTGGTTATGGTTCTTGTTAATAAAAATGGACACAAAGTTATGGTTGGTGGAACAACCCACGTCTTTTGGGTGCAACATCGAAGTCTTGAGGTGCAACATCCGTTTGAAATTCCGAGATTGCACTGTATGACTTCTGAAAACTCGTTTATAGGGACGAAATAGAAATATAACATGGTAAATCATATTCCAAAATGTAGTAAATCGAGCTGGGGCTAGTCCACGATCCCGGGGGGCGAGCCAATCAAAAATGTCACCAATTCCAAAATCCAAGTTCTGCGCACGTTCACGGAAACGGGAGTAACTTCCAATCCGTAAGTCCGTTTTGCCCAAACGAAAGCTCCACCTGAAGCAAAGTCAGAGGTCTATAAGAGTTACAGAGTATAGCTCCTTAATTGATGCTAGGAGTTTCAGGCATGTTTACGTTGATGTTGCGATTTCAACCAAATCGCTCTAAGATGTTCTTTGTACCTGAGCGCGTTCCTTATTTAGATTTTCCGTATGTGATAGCTTTGAACAAAAAGTGTGTCAACAAACTGGTTATGTTTCAAGTCACTCGAAATAAAAACAAAATTCTGGTTGGCATAACAACCCATGTCTGTTGGGTGCAACATCGACGTCTTGAGGTGCAACATCAGTTTGAAAATCCAAGATTGCACTGAATGACTTTTGAAAACTCGTTTATGGGCATGAAATAGAAATATAACATGGTGCATCATATTTCAAAATATTGTGAATCGAATTATGGCCACGGTCAAACCCCCTTTGACCAACTAAACAACAAATGAAAAATTGAGCTAAAAAATCTTTCGATGTTCCCAAATGTCATTAAGATTGAATTTCTTGGTTACCGAACGAAGATGAGATGGGTGGAACCTGTTAGTCCTATAGATCTATGAGAGAGCTTCGTTTTGACTTGTTATGGTTCTTGTAACTAAAAATGGACACAAAGTTATGGTTGGTGGAACAACCCACACATTTTGGATGCAACATCCATTTGAAAATCCAAGATTGCACTGTATGACTTTTGAAAACTCGTTTATGGGGACGAAATAGAAATATAACATGGTGCTTCATATCTCAAAATATAGTAAATCGAATTATGACCACGGTCAAATCCCCTTTGACCAACAAAACAACATATGAAAAATTGAGCTAAAAAAGCTTTCGATGTTCCCAGATGTCATTAAGATTGAATTTCTTGGTTACCGAATTAAGATGAGATGGGTGGAACCTGTTAGTCCTATAGATCTATGGGAGATCTTCGTTCTGACTGGTTATGGTTCTTGTAAATAAAAATGGACACAAAGTTATGGTTGGTGGAACAACCCATGTCTATTGGGTGCAACATCGAAGTCTTAAGGTGCAACATCCGTTTGAAAATCTAATATTGCACTGCATGACTTTTGAAAACTCGTTTATGGGGATGAAATAGAAATATAACATGGTGCATCATATTTCAAAATATAGTAAATCGAATTATGACCACGGTCAAACCCCCTTTGACCAACAAGAAAACATATGAAAAATTGAGCTAAAAAAGCTTTCGATGTTTCCAAATGTCATTGAGATTGAATTTCTTGGTCACCGAACTAAGATGAGATGGGTGGAACCAGTTACTCCTATAGATCTATAAGAGAGCTTCGTTTTGACTGGTTATGGTTCTTGTAACTAAAAATGGACACAAAGTTATGGTTGGTGGAATAACCCACGTCTTTTGGGTGCAACATCGAAGTATTGAGGTGCAACATCTGTTTGAAAATCCAAGATTGCGCTGTATGACTTTTGAAAACTCGTTTATGGGGATGAAATAGAACTATAACATGGTGCATCATACTCCAAAATGTAGCGAATCGAATTATGACCACGGTCAAACCCCCTTTCACCAACAAAACAACATAAGAAAATTTGAGCTGAAAGAGATTTCGATGTCCCCAAATGTCATTAAGATTGAATTTCTTGGTTACCGAACTAAGATGAGATGGGTGGAACCTGTTAGTCCTATAGATCTATGAGAGAGCTTCGGTTTGGCTGGTTATGGTTCTTGTAACTAAAAATGGACACAAAGTTATGGTTGGTGGAACAACCCACGTCTTTTGGGTGCAACATCGAAGTCTTGAGGAGCAACATCCATTTGAAAATCCAAGATTGCATCGTACGACTTTTGACAACTCGTTTATTGGGATGAAATAGAAATATAACATGGTGCATCATATTTCAAAATATAGTAAATCGAATTATGACCACGGTCAAACCCCCTTTGACCAACAAAACAACATATGAAAAATTGAGCTTAAAAAGCTTTCGATGTTCCCAAATGTCATTAAGATTGAATTTCTTGGTTACCGAACGAAGATGAGATGTGTGGAACCTGTCAGTCTTATAGATCTATGAGAGAGCTTCGTTTTGACTGGTTATGGTTCTTGTAATTAAAAATGGACACAAAGTTATGGTTGGTGGAACAACCCACGTCTGTTGGGTGCAACATCCGTTTGAAAATCGAAGATTGCACTGCATGACTTTTGAAAACTCATTTATGGAGATGAAATAGAAATATAACATGGTGCATCATATTTCAAAATATAGTAAATCGAATTATGATCACGGTCAAACCCCTTTGACCAACAAAACAACATATGAAAAATTGAGCTAAAAAAGCTTTTGATGTTCCCAAATGTCATTAAGATTGAAACTCTTGGTTACCGAACTAAGATGAGATGGCTGGAACCTGTTACTCCTATAGATCTATGAGAGAGCTTCGTTTTGACTGGTTATTGTTCTTGTAACTAAAAATGGACACAAAGTTATGATTGGTGGAACAACCCACGTCTTTTGGGTGCAACATCGAAGTCTTGAGGTGCAACAACCGTTTGAAAATCCAAGATTGCACTGTATGACTTTTGAAAACTTGTTTACAGGAATGAAATAGAAATATAACATGGTAAATCATATTCCAAAATGTAGTAAATCGAGCCGGGGCTAGTCCACGATCCAGGGGGGCGAGCCAATCAAAAATGTCACCAATTCCAAAATCCAAGTTCTGCGCACGTTCACGGAAACGGGAATAATTTCCAATCTGTAAGTCCGTTTTGCCCAAACAAAAGCTCCACCTCAAGCTATGTCAGAGGGATACAAGGGTTACAGAGTATAGCTCCGTAATTGATGCTTTCGTGCCCAAAAGAGGTCGTCTAATAGGAGTTTCGGGCATGTTTATGTTGATGTTGCGATTTCGACCAAATCTCTCTATGATGTTCTCAGTACCTAAGCGCGTTGCTTATTTAGATTTTCCGTATGTGATAGCTTTGACTAAAAAGTGTGTCAACAGACTGGTAATGTTTCTAGTCACTCGAAATAAAAACAAAGTTATGGTTGGCGGAACAACCCATGTCTGTTGGGTGCAACAACGACGTCTTGAGGTGCAACATCAGTTTGAAAATCCAAGATTGCACTGTATAACTTTTGAAAACTCGTTTATGGGGATGAAATAGAAATATAACATGGTGCATCATATTTCAAAATATTGTGAATCGAATTATGGCCACGGTCAAACCCCCTTTGACCAACAAAACAACATATGAAAAATTGAGCTAAAAAAGCTTTTGATGTTTCCTAATGTCATTGAGATTGAATTTCTTGGTCACCGAACGAAGATGAGATGGGTGGAACCTGTTAGCCCCATAGATCTATGAGAGAGCATCGTTTTGACTGGTTGTAGTTCTTGTAACTAAAAATAGACACAAAGTTATGGTTGGTGGAACAACCCACGTCTGTTGGGTGCAACATCGAAGTCTTGAGGTGCAACATCCGTTTGAAAATCCAAGATTGCACTGCATGACTTTTGAAAACTCGTTTATGGGGATGAAATAGAAATATAACATGGTGCATCATATTTCAAAATATAGTAAATCGAATTATGACCATGGTCAAAGCCCCTTTGACCAACAAAACAACATATGAAAAATTGAGCTAAAAAAGCTTTCGATGTTCCCAAATGTCAATAAGATTGAATTTCTTGGTTACCGAACTAAGATGAGATGGGTGGAACCTGTTACTCCTATAGATCTGTGAGAGGGCTTCGTTTTGACTGGTTATGGTTCTTGTTACTAAAAATGGACACAAAGTTATGGTTGGTGGAACAACCCACGTCTTTTGGGTGCAACATCGAAGTCTTGAGTTGCAACATCCATTTGAAAATCTAAGATTGCACTGTATGACTTTTGAAAACTCATTTATAGAGATGAAATAGAAATATAACATGGTAAATCATATTCCAAAATGTACTAAATCGAGCTCGTGCTAGTCCACGATCCAGGGGGCGAGCCAATCATAAATGTCACCAATGCCAAAATCCAAGTTCTGCGCGCATTCACGGAAACGGGAGTAACTTCCAATCCGTAAGTCCGTTTTGCCCAAACGAAAGCTCCACCTGAAGCTAAATCAGAGGGCTACAAGAGTTACAAATCACAACTCTGTAATTGATGCTTTCAGGCCCAAAAGATGTCGTCTAACAGGAGTTTCGGGTATTTTTATGTTGATGTTGCGATTTCGACCAAATCGCTCTATGATGTTCTCAGTACCTGAGCGCGTTGCTTATTTAGATTTTCTGTATGTGATAGCTTTGACCAAAAAGTGTGTCAACAGACTGGTTATGTTTCTAGTCACTCAAAATAAAACAAAGTTATGGTTGGCGGAACAACCCATGTCTGTTGGGTGCAACATCGACGTCTTGAGGTGCAACCTCAGTTTGAAAATCCAAGATTGCACTGTATGACTTTTGAAAACTCGTTTATGGGGATGAAATAGAAATATAACATGGTGCATCATATTTCAAAATATTGTGAATCGAATTATGACTACGGTCAAAACCCCTTTGTCCAACAAAACAACATATGAAAAAAATTGAGCTAAAAAAGCTTTCGATGTTCCCAAATGCCATTAAGATTGAATTTCTTGGTTACCGAACGAAGATGCGATGGGTGGAACCTGTTAGTCCTATATATCTATGAGAGAGCTTCGTTTTGACTAGTTATGGTTCTTGTAACTAAAAATGGACACAAAGTTATGGTTGGTGGAACAACCAATGTCTGTTGGGTGCAACATCGAAGTCTTGAGGTGCAACATCCATTTGAAAATACAAGATTGCACCGCATTACTTTTGAAAACTTTTTTATGGGGATGAAATAGAAATATAACATGGTGCATCATATTTCAAAATATAGTAAATCGAACTATGACCACGGTCAAACCCCCTTTGACCAACAAAACAACTTATGAAAAATTAAGCTAAAAAAGCTTTCGATGTTCCCAAATGTCATTAAGATTGAATTTCTTGGTTACCGAACTAAGATGAGATGGGTGGAACCTGTTACTCCTATAGATCTATTAGAGGGCTTCGTTTTGACTGGTTATGGTTCTTGTAACTAAAAATGGACACAAAGTTATGGTTGGTGGAACAACCCACGTCTATTGGGTGCAACATCGAAGTCTTGAGGTGCAACATCCGTTTGAAAATCGAAGATTGCACTGTATGACTTTTGAAAACTTGTTTACAGGGATGAAATAGAAATATAACATGGTAAATCTTATTCCAAAATGTAGTAAATCAAGCCGGGGCTAGTCCACGATCCAGGGGGCAAGCTGTAACGACCTGACATTTTGACCGTCCTTTGTCGGTAATTAAACCAATTCAGAACGTCCAAAACGAAAGATTGTCATTGGCTTACACGGTTTAAACAGAATTAACACAGAATCACAGAGTACAATAATTTGCAGCGGAATTAAATTTATATAAATATCAGAGTTGTACATTAACTGCCGAAATGAAAATCAAAGCAAACAATATAGGTATGGGTTCATACGTTAGAATGGCACAGTAAGCTATATATGAACTGGGGTGTCACCGCAATACTAAAGCATCTACAATGGCTGGAATTCAACTTATGCATGGTAGAGGCAAATGCTATCGTATGGAGCATCCATGCAATAAATAATTTAAGCATAACATTCCATATAAACTGCCGATTTACATATATACCAAAAAGGGTTGAAATGTTTGCATGCATGATCTGACAAGATAGAATCATACAAATGACTAACAAATGTTCTTAGCATAACATGTTGCAGGAACCAAAAATATACTCTATTAAATCTTCTATAAATATTCATGGTACTCCAAATAATCTTCTATAAATATTTATGGCACTCATAATAATCTTTATAAATATTCATGGCTCTCCAAATAATCTTCTATAAATATTTATGGCACTCCAAATAATCTTCTATAAATATCTATGGCACTCCAAATAAGTGGTGAAGGCATGGAAATTTCAATATGCGTTAGGGAGACATTACCAAGCTTATGTTTCCTAAATGACAGAAATAACTATGCAAAAAGAAATAATATCCAATCAAAACTGATTATCCTAAACATGGAAGGAAACAACATACTAAATCGTACATGCAGGGTGAAATAATTACATCATTCTTAAGTCAACAGGTAATTGATTCATGACCAAACAAGGACAGCAAGTGTATGTGCAAGTCTCTGTTTTCAAAGGGAAGTAATTCTGTTTTTCAAAAAGTCAGAAGAGATAATGTAGTTTGTTTATTTAGTTAGCCCAAAACATGTCTCTTTTTTTCTATGTTTCAATAACAAACTGTAAACCATAAACATTTCCTACAACACCCTTTTATTATGCAGAAACAATCAAAATAGCCCACAACCGACAGAAATGCAAGAAAAACAGCCCAACCAATTTATATTTAGTGGAAACTTAAGTCTGATAGCTTGAAAACAAAGTTAATCAATCGTGAATGAACTCACCTGCTAAAGGCTGTAGAAGGCGGAGCGGTGATGTTTGAAACCGGCTTAGAGATGGGTGCTGGCGATCTATTGACAATTGCGTTTCACAGGTAGCGTCACCGTTCGCGGGGAGGTGTTCGAATCGGGAAGCCAGCACATGCGACGGCACTGTGGAGACCTCGAAGTGGCTGCTGCCCAAAACGGAAAGGGGAGGGCAGAAACTAATTCAGAAGTATATATTTTTTTTAAAGAGGAATAGATTTGCATTGAATAGAAAGAGGGGAGGAGGATAAATAGATCTGAAAAGAATGTCAAGAGAGAAAGGAACATGGAGAATGACAGTTTTAAATGAGAAGGGAGAGAAAAGCGGTCAAAATGAGTAGATACGTTAAATGATACAATTTCCTTGTATTCATTTATTTAAAATGAGCGAACGTGGCCCTTTCTTTTCGCATGTCCAAAAATTGAATACAAAGACAGAGTAAAACGGTGTTAATTTGAAAAGGTAATGGGGAAAGAAAGACAGTGCGTGTGAATAGATAAGGACAAAATTCTCTATTTTAAAAATGAACGAATGTTATCGCTTTGCATTGGAATT
The DNA here is from genome assembly GCA_030737875.1 of Allium sativum. Taxonomy (NCBI): domain Eukaryota; kingdom Viridiplantae; phylum Streptophyta; class Magnoliopsida; order Asparagales; family Amaryllidaceae; genus Allium; species Allium sativum. Next base: position 845,987,021 of record CM060921.1, on the reverse strand, counting down.
GGTCAAAGCATAATTTAAGCCCCGAGTTAATGCGAACGAGCGTTTCTTTACACTAAATTTATATTAAATCATTTTTTATTGCTTTTAAAATTAAATTGTCTAACATAGCTCAAACAACTCCATACACATGACGTTACATTGCATTAAGTGTTGAAGTTTGCTAATTGTTTATATAAAACTATTTAAACGCAAAAATCCAAATTTTAATAAATAACATTGGCATTTTTATTTTATATATTTTAAGATTCCTAAGTCATATTATGAGGTTAAATTCGAGAATAAATATATATATATAGCAACTTTTATTAACTAAAAATTTGAACGTCTATGGAAACGTGTTTAGGGAAGAATAGAAAACATTTATGTAATATATGTAGTCATTAAAACATTTAATATTTCCAGTAGGCATTTCACAAAAAGAAGGGAGGAAGGTAAAAAAAAAAGGTAGGTAATGAACGTGACTTATTGCATGTATTAATGTTATAAAGAAAATAAATTAGCTGACTAGACATAACATGTTAATCTAATCAACATTTATTTCTTATTTAAAATTCAAAAGAAAATTACATAAGGAAAGAGAATAACGGAAAATAATGAATTGGAAGAGATGAAGGCTTTTAGAAATGTATTAATATAAACATGGGTAATTTATGGTACTAAATAAATGAATGCATGTATGGTTTAAAGTTAAAAAGGAAACTTAAAATAAAGACAACTTGAAAATGAATGGCCACCGTATTTATATTACTATATGAAACGTTGTTCGTTTAGAAAAAAAAAGCATATGTTGAAAATATAACAAATTGTGGCAGTTCAAAATTTACAATGCATGCATGCATTTAAAAAGGGTAGGCCATGCATGGCCTTTTTGTTTTATACATAATAAAGGGCCTACAGACTAAATAACCCTTTTGACTTCAATACTAAAATAAATACACCAATACATTGGAGATACATGGAAAGGTTGGACAATAAATATGTTTTATGTTTTGTTTGTTTTCTTTTATATTTATTTATTATTATAAATGTTAACGTCAATTTTCATTAACTACGATAGTTAAAACGTACATTATATACCGTTGACACTCCGTTTTGTTATAATTCTTCCTATACAAAATTAAACTGGAAACAATAACAAATTTATTTTCAGTTATCGCATTAATTCCTATATTGAACCTATAAATAAAATCAAGGATTCAACTATTTAATTTGTTCGATAATACTTAAGTTGGTTATTCCAAATGCACATACATATTGATAATTTTCATCATTATCAATCACAATTTAACAAATAATACATTGTTGTTTATCACAAATAAATATTTAAATCATTCATTAAAACATCATAAATTTTATTTAAATACCATATTAAATTCAATAATTTAATTTGATTCAACAACCTAAACAGTCAAATTTTATGGGATGCTACACAAGCCGATCAAAAATGTCACCAATTCCAAAATTCAAGTTCTGCGTGCGTTCACGGAAACGGGAGTAACTTCCAATCCGTAAGTTTGTTTTGCCCAAACGAAAGCTCCACCTGAAGCTAAGTCAGAGGGCTATAAGAGTTACAGAGTATAGCTCCGTAATTGATGCTTTCGGGCCCAAAAGAGGTCGTCTAATAGGAGTTTCGGGCATGTTTATGTTGATGTTGCGATTTTGACCAAATCGCTCTATGATGTTCTCGGTACCTGAGCGCGTTGCGTATTTAGATTTTCCGTATTAATAGCTTTGACCAAAAAGTGTGTCAACGGATTTGTTATGTTTCTAGTCACTCGAAATAAAAACAAAGTTATAGTTGGTGGAACAACCCATGTCTATTGGGTGCAACATCGACGTCTTGAGGTGCAACATCAGTTTGAAAATCCAACATTGCACTGTATGACTTTTGAAAACTCGTTTATGGGGATGAAATAGAAATATAACATATTGCATCATATTTCAAAATATTGTGAATCGAATTATGGCCACGGTCAAACCCCCTTTGACCAACAAAACAACATATGAAAAATTGAGCTAAAAAAGCTTTCGATGTTCCCAAATGTCATTAAGATTGAATATCTTGGTTACCGAACGAAGATGAGATGGGTGGAACCTGTTAGTCCTATAGATCTATGAGAGAGCTTCGTTTTGACTGGTTGTGGTTCTTGTAACTAAAAATAGACACAAAGTTATGGTTGGTGGAACAACCCACGTCTGTTGGGTGCAACATCGAAGTCTTGAGGTGCAACATTCATTTGAAAATCCAAGATTTCACTGCGTGACTTTTGAAAACTCGTTTACGGGGATGAAATAGAAATATAACATGGTGCATCATATTTCAAAATATACTAAATCGAATTATGACCACGGTCAAACCCCCTTTGATGAACAAAACAACATATGAAAAATTGAGCTAAAAACGCTTTCGTTGCTCCCAAATGTCATTAAGATTGAGTTTCTTGGTTACCGAACTAAGAAGAGATGGGTGGAACCTGTTACTCCTATAGATCTATGAGAGGGCTTCGTTTTGACTGGTTATGTTTCTTGTAACTAAAAATGGACACAAAGTTATGGTTGGTGGAACAACCCACGTCTTTTGGGTGCAACCTCGAAGTCTTGAGTTGCAACATCCGTTTGAAAATCTAAGATTGCACTGTATGACTTTTGAAAACTCATTTATAGGGATGAAATAGAAATATAACATCGTAAATCATATTCCAAAATGTAGTAAATCGAGCCGGGGTTAGTCCACGATCCAGGGGGGCAAGCCAATCAAAAATGTCACCAATTCCAAAATCCAAGTTCTGCGCGCGTTCACGGAAACAGCAGTAACTTCCAATCTGTAAGTCCATTTTTCCCAAACGAAAGCTTCACCTGAAGCTAAGTCAGAGGGCTACAAGAGTTACAGGTCACAGCTCCGTAATTGATGTTTCAGGCCAGAAAGATATCGCCTAATAGGAGTTTCGGGCATGTTTTTGTTGATGTTGCGATTTCGACCAAATTGCTCTATGATGTTCTCAGTACCTGAGCGCGTTGCTTATCTAGATTTTCCGTATGTCATAGCTTTGAACAAAAAGTGTGTCAATAGACTGGTTATGTTTCTAGCCACTCAAAATAAAAACAAAGTTATGGTTGGCGGAACAACCCATGTCTGTTGGGTGCAACATCGACGTCTTGAGGTGCAACATCAGTATGAAAATCCAAGATTGCACTGTATGACTTTTGAAAAATAGTTTATGGGGATGAAATAGAAATATAATATGGTGCATCATATTTCAAAATATTGTGAATCGAATTATGACTACGGTCAAAACCCCTTTGTCCAACAAAATAACATATGAAAAATTGAGCTAAAAAAGCTTTCGATGTTCCCAAATGTCATTAAGATTGAATTTCTTGGTTACCGAACGAAGATGAGATGGGTGGAACCTGTTAGTCCTATAGATCTATGAGAGAGCTTCGTTTTGACTAGTTATGGTTCTTGTAACTAAAAATGGACACAAAGTTATGGTTGGTGGAACAACCCACGTCTGTTGGGTTCAACATCGAAGTCTTGAGGGGCAACATCCGTTTGAAAATCCAAGATTGCACTGCATGACTTTTGAAAACTTGTTTATGGGGATGAAATAGAAATATAACATGGTGCATCATATTTCAAAATATAGTAAATCGAATTATGACCACGGTCAAACCCCCTTTGACCAACAAAACAACATATGAAAAATTGAGCTGAAAAAGCTTTCGATGTTCCCAAATGACATTAATATTGAATTTCTTGGTTACCGAACTAAGATGAGATGGGTGGAACATGTTACTCCTATAGATCTATGAGAGGGCTTCGTTTTGACTGGTTATGGTTCTTGTAACTAAAAATGGACACAAAGTTATGGTTGGTGGAACAACCCACGTCTTTTGGGTGAAACATCGAAGTCTTGAGGTGCAATATCCGTTTGAAAATCCAAGATTGCACTGTATGAGTTTTGAAAACTCGTTTATAGGGATGAAATAGAAACATAACATGGTAAATCATATTCCAAAATGTGGTAAATCGAGCCGGGGATAGTCCACGATTCAGGGGGCGAGCCAATCAAAAATGTCACCAATTCCAAAATACAAGTTCTGCGCGCGTTCACGGAAACGGGAGTAACTTCCAATCCGTAAGTTTGTTTTGCCCACACGAATGCTCCACCTGAAGCTAAGTCAGAGGGCTACAAGATTTACAGAGTATAGCTCCGTAATTGATGCTTTTGGGCCCAAAAGAGGTCGTCTAATAGGAGTTTCAGGCATGTTTATGTTGATGTTGCGATTTCGACCAAATCGCTCTATGATGTTCTCAGTACTTGAGCGCGTTGCTAATTTAGATTTTCCGTATGTGATAGCTTTGACAAAAAAGTTTGTCAACATACTGGTTATGTTTCTAGTCACTCGAAATAAAAATAAAGTTATGGTTGGTGGAACAACCCATGTCTGTTGGGTGCAACATCGACGTCTTGAGGTGCAACATCAGTTTGAAAATCCAAGATTGCACTGTATGACTTTTGAAAACTCGTTTATGGGGATGAAATAGAAATATAACATGGTGCATCAAATTTCAAAATATTGTGAATCGAATTATGGCCACGGTCAAACCCCCTTTGACCAACAAAACAACATATGAAAAATTGAGCTAAAAAAGCTTTTGGTGTTCCCAAATGTCATTAAGATTGAGTTTCTTGGTTACCGAACTAAGAAGAGATGGGTGGAACTAGTTACTCCTATAGATCTATGAGAGGGCTTCGTTTTGACTGGTTATGGTTCTTGTAACTAAAAATGGACACAAAGTTATGGTTGGTGGAAAAACCCACGTCTTTTGGGTGCAACATCGAAGTCTTGAGTTGCAACATCCATTTGAAAATCTAAGATTGCACCGTATGACTTTTGAAAACTCATTAATAGGGATGAAATAGAAATATAACATGGTAAATCATATTCAAAAATGTAGTAAATCGAGCCGGGGCTAGTCCACGATCCAGGGGGGCGACCCAATCAAAAATGTCACCAATTCCAAAATCCAAGTTCTGCGCACGTTCACGGAAACGGGAGTAACTTCCAATCCGTAAGTCCGTTTTGCCCAAACGAAAGCTCCACCTAAAGCTAAGTCAGAGGGCTACAATAGTTACAGATCACAGCTCCGTAATTGATGATTTCAGGCCCAAAAGATGTAGTCTAGTAGGAGTTTCGGGCATGTTTATGTTGATGTTGCGATTTCGACCAAATCGCTCTATGATGTTCTCAGTACCTGAGCGCGTTGCTTATTTAGATTTTCCGTATGTGATAGCTTTGACCAAATAGTGTGTCAACAGACTGGTTATGTTTCTAGTCACTCAAAATAAAAACAAAGTTATGGTTGGCGGAACAACCCATGTCTGTTGGGTGCAACATCAGTTTGAAAATCCAAGATTGCAGTGTATGACTTTTGAAAACTCATTTATGGGGATGAAATAGAAATATAACATGGCGCATCATATTTCAAAATATTGTGAATCGAATTATGACTACGGTCAAAATCCCTTTGTCCAACAAAACAACATATGAAAAATTGAGCTAAAAAAGCTTTCGATGTTCCCAAATGTCATTAAGATTGAATTTCTTGGTTACCGAACGAAGAAGAGGTGGGTGGAACCCATTAGTCCTATAGATCTATGAGAGAGCTTCGTTTTGACTGGTTATGCTTTTTGTAACTAAAAATGGACACAAAGTTATGGTTGGTAGAACAACCCACGTCTGTTGGGTGCAACATCGAAGTCTTGAGCTGCAATATCCATTTGAAAATCCAAGATTGCACCGCATGACTTTTGAAAACTCGTTTATGGGGATGAAACAGAAATATAACATGGTGCATCATATTGCAAAATATTGTAAATCGAATTATGACCACGGTCAAACCCCCTTTGACCAACAAAACAACATATGAAAAATTTAGCTAAAATAGCTTTCGATTTTCCCAAATGTCATTAAGATTGAATTTCATGGTTACCGAACTAAGATTAGATGGGTGGAACCAGTTACTCCTATATATCTATGAGAGAGCTTCGTTTTGACTGGTTATGGTTCTTGTAACTAAAAATGGACACAAAGTTATGGTTGGTGGAAAAACCCACGTCCTTTGGGTGCAACATCGAAGTCTAGAGGTGCAACATCCATTTGAAAATCCAGGATTGCACTGTATGAATTTTGAAAGCTCGTTTATAGGGATGAAATAGAAATAAAACATGGTAAATCATATTCCAAAATGTAGTAAATCAAGCCGGGGCTAGTCAACGATCCAGGGGGGCGAGCCAATAAAAAATGTCACCAATTCCAAAATCCAAGTTCTGCGGACGTTCACGGAAACGGGAGTAACTTCCATTCCGTAAGTCCGTTTTTACCAAATGAAAGCTCCACCTGAAGCTAAGTCAGAGGGCTACGAGAGTTACAGAGTATAGCTCCTTAGTTGATGGTTTCGGCCCAAAAGAGGTCGTCTAATAGGAGTTTCGGGCTTGTTTATGTTGATGTTGCGATTTCGACCAAATCGCTCTATAATGTTCTCAGTACCTGAGCGCGTTGCTTATTTAGATTTTCCGTATGTGATAGCTTTGACCAAAAAGTGGGTCAAAAGACTGGTTATGTTTCTAGTCACTCGAAGTAAAAACAAAGTTATGGTTGGCGGAACAACCCATGTCTGTTGGGTGCAACATCGACGTCTTGAGGTGCAACATCAGTTTGAAAATTCAAGATTGCACTGTATGACTTTTGAAAACTCGTTTATGGGGATGAAATAGAAATATAACATGGTGCATCATATTTCAAAATATTGTTGATCGAATTATGGCCACGGTCAAACCCCCCTTAACCAACAAGACAACATATGAAAAATTGAGCTAAACAAGCTTTCGATGTTCCCAAACGTCATTAAGATTGAATTTCTTGGTTACCAAACTAAGATGAGATGGGTGGAACCTGTTAGTCCTATAGATCTATGAGAGAGCTTCGTTTTGACTGGTTGTGGTTCTTGTAACTAAAAATAGACACAAAGTTATGGTTAGTGGAACAACCCACGTCTGTTGGGTGCAACATCGAAGTCTTGAGTTGCAACATCCGTTTGAAAATCCAAGATTGCACTGCATGACTTTTTAAAACTTGTTTATGGGGATGAAATAGAAATATAACATGGTGCATCATATTTCAAAATATAGTAAATCAAATTATGACCACGGTCAAACCGCCTTTGACCAACAAAACAACGTATCAACAATTGAGCTAAAAAAGCTTTCGATGTTCCCAAATGTCATTAAGATTGAATTTCTTGGTTACCGAACTAAAATGATATGGGTAGAACCTGTTAGTCCTATAGATCTATGAGAGAGATTCGTTTTGACTGGTTATGGTTCTTGTAACTAAAAATGTACACAAAGTTATGGTCGGTGGAACAACCCACGTCTTTTGGGTGCAACATCGAAGTCTTGAGGTGCAACATCCGTTTGAAAATCCAAGATTGCACTGTATTTCTTTTGAAAACTCGTTTAGTGGGATGAAATAGAAATATAACATGGTAAATCATATTCCAAAATGTAGTAAATCGAGCCGGGGCTAGTCCACGATCCAGGGGGCGAGCCAATCAAAAATGTCACCAATTCCAAAATCCAAGTTCTGCGAGCGTTCACGGAAACGGGAGTAACTTCCAATCCGTAAGTTTGTTTTGCCCAAACGAAAGCTCCACCTGAAGCTAAGTCAGAGGGCTACAAGAGTTACCGAGCATAGCTCCGTAATTGATGCTTTCAACCCCAAAAGAGGTTGTCTAATAGGAGTTTCGGGCATGTTTATGTTGATGTTGCGATTTCGACCAAATCGCTCTGTAATGTTCTCAGTACCTGAGCGCGTTGCTTATTTAGATTTTCCGTATGAGATAGCTTCGACCAAAAAGTGTGTCAACAGACTAGTTATGTTTCAAGTCACTCTAAATAAAAACAAAGTTATGGTTGGCAGAACAACCCATGTCTGTTCGGTGCAACATCGACGTCTTGAGGTGCAACATCAGTTTGAAAATCCAAGATTGCACTGAATGACTTTTGAAGACTCGTTTATGGGGATGAAATAGAAATATAACATGGTGCATCATATTTCAAAATATTGTGGATCGAATTATGGCCACGGTCAAACCCCTTTTGACCAACAAAACAACATATGAAAAATTGAGCTAAAAAAGCTTTCGATGTTCCCAAATGTCATTAAGATTGAATTTCTTGGTTACCGAACAAAGATGAGATGGGTGGAACCTGTTAGTCCTATAGATCTATGAGAGAGCTTCGTTTTCACTGGTTATGGTTCTTGTAACTAGAAATGGACACAAAGTTATGGTTGGTGGAACAACCCACGTCTTTTGGGTGCAACATCGAAGTCTTGAGGTGCAACATCCATTTGAAAATCCAAGATTGCAATGTATGTCTTTTGAAAACTCGTTTATGGGGATGAAATAGAAATATAACATGGTGCGTCATATTTAAAAATATAGTAAATCGAATTATGACCATGGTAAAACCTACTTTGACCATCAAAACAACATATGAAAAATTGAGCTAAAAAAGCTTTCGATGTTCCCAAATGTCATTAAGATTGAATTTCTTGGTTACCGAATTAAGATGAGATGGGTGGAACCTGTTAGTCCTATAGATCTATGAGAGAGCTTCGTTTTGACTGGTTATGGTTCTTGTAACTAAAAATGGACCAAAGTTATGGTCGGTGGAACAACCCACGTCTTTTGGGTGCAACATCGAAGTCTTGAGGTGCAACATCCATTTGAAAATCCAAGATTGCACTGCATGACTTTTGAAAACTCATTTATGGGGATGAAATAGAAATATAACATGGTGCATCATATTTCAAAATACAATAAATCGAATTATGACCACGGTCAGACCCCCTTTGACCAACAAAACAACATATGAAAAATTGAGCTAAAAAAGCTTTCGCTGTTCCCAAATGTCATTAAGATTGAATTTCTTAGTCACCGAACTAAGATGAGATGGGTGGAACCAGTTACTCCTATAGATCTATTAGAGAGCTTTGTTTTGACTGGTTATGGTTCTTGCAAATAAAAATGGACACAAAGTTATAGTTGGTGGAACAACCCACGTCTTTTGGGTGCAACATCGAAGTCTGGAGGTGCAACATCCGTTTGAAAATCCAAGATTGCACTGTTTGACTTTTGAAAACTCGTTTATCGGGAGTAAATAGAAATATAACATGGTGCATCATATTCCAAAATGTAGCGAATTGAATTATGACCACGGTCAAACCCCCTTTGACCAACAAAACAACGTACGAAAAATTGAGCTGAAAGAACTTTCGATGTCCCTAAATGTCATTAAGATTGAAATTCTTGGTTACTGAACAAAAATGAGATGGGTGAAACCTGTTAGTCCTATAGATCTATGAGAGAGCTTCATTTTGACTGGTTATGGTTCTTGTAACTAAAAATGGACACAAAGTAATGGTTGGTTGAACAACCCACGTCTTTTGGGTGCAACATCGAAGTCTTGAGGTGCAACATCCGTTTGAAAATCCAAGATTGCACTGAATGACTTTTGAAAACTCGTTTATGGGGATGAAATAGAAATATAACATGGTGTGTCATATTACAAAATATAGTAAATCAAATTATGACCACGGTCAAACATCCTTTGACCAACAAAACAACGTAAGAAAAATTGAAGTAAAAAAGCTTTAGATGTTCCCAAATGTCATTAAGATTGAATTTCTTGGTTACCGAATTAAGATGAGATGGGTGAAACCTGTTAGTCCTATAGATCCATGAGAGAGCTTCATTTTGACTGATTATGGTTCTTGTAACTAAAAATGGACACAAAGTTATGGTTGGTGGAACAACCTACGTCTTTTGGGTGCAACATCGAAGTCTTGAGGTGCAACATCAGTTTGAAAACCCAAGATTGCACTGTATGACTTTTGTAAACTCATTTATAGGGATGAAATAGAAATATAACATGGTAAATCATATTCCAAAATGTAGTAAATCGAGCCGGGGCTAGTCCACGATCCAGGGGGTGAGCCAATCAAAAATGTCACCAATTCCAAAATACACGTTCTGCGCGCGTTCATGGAAACGGAAGTAACTTCCAATCCGTAAGTCCATTTTGCCCAAACGAAAGCTCCACCTGAAGCTAAGTCATAGGGCTACAAGAGGTACCGAGCATAGCTCCGTAATTGATGCTTTTAGGCCCAAAAGAGGTCGTCTAATAGGAGTTTCGGGCATTGTTAATGTTGATGTTGCGATTTTGACCAAATCGCTCTATGATGTTCTCAGTACGTGAGCGCGTTGCTTATTTAAATTTTCCGTATGTGATAGCTTTGACCAAAAAGTGTGTCAACAAACTCGTTATCTTTCAAGTCACTCAAAATAAAAACAAAGTTATGGTTGGCGAAACAACCCATGTCTGTTGGGTGCAACATCGACGTCTTGAGATGCAACATCAGTTTGAAAATCCAAGATTGCACTGAATGACTTTTGAAAACTCGTTTATGGGGATGAAATAGAAATATAACATGGTGCGTCATATTTCAAAATATTGTGAATCGAATTGTGGCCACGGTCAAACCCCCTTTGACCAACAAAACAACATATGAAAAATTGAGCTAAAAAAGCTTTCGATGTTCCCAAATGTCATTAAGATTGAATTTCTTGGTTATCGAACGAAGATGAGATGGGTTGAACCTGTTAGTCCTATAGATCTATGAGAGAGCTTCGTTTTGACTGGTTATGGTTCTTGTAACTAAAAATGAACACAAAGTTATGGTTGGTGGAACAACCAACGTCTTTTGGGTGCAAAATCGAAGTCTTGAGGTGCAACATCCGTTTGAAAATCCAAGATTGCACTGTGTGACTTTTGAAAACTCGTTTATGGGGATGAAATAGAAATATAACATGGTGCGTCATATTTCAAAATATAGTAAATCGAATTATGACCACGGTCAAACCTCCTTTGACCAACAAAACAACATATGAAAAATTGAGCTAAAAAAGCTTTCGATGTTCCCAAATGTCATTAAGATTGAATTTCTTGGTTACCAAATTAAGATGAGATGGGTGGAACCTGTTAGTCCTATAGATCTATGAGAGAGCTTCGTTTCGACAGGTTATGGTTCTTATAACTAAAAATGGACACAAACTTATGGTTGGTGGAACATCCCACGTCTTTTGGGTGCAACATCGAAGTCTTGAGGTGCAACATCCATTTGAAAATCCAAGATTGCACTGTATGACTTTTGAAAACTCGTTTATAAGGATCAAATAGAAATATAACATGGTAAATCATATTCCAAAATGTAGTAAATCGAGCCGGGGCTAGTCCACGATCCAGGGGGGCGAGCCAATCAAAAATTTCACCAATTCCAAAATCCAAGTTCTGCGCGCGTTCATGGAAACAGGAGTAACTTCCAATCCGTATGTCCATTTTGCCCAAACGAAAGCTCCACCTGAAGCTAAGTCAGTGGGCTACAACAGTTCCGAGCATAGCCCCGTAATTGATGCTTCCAGGCCCAAAAGAGGTCGTCTAATAGGAGTTTCGGGCATGTTTATGTTGATGTTGCGATTTCGAACAAATCGCTCTATGATGTTCTCAGTACCTGAGCGCGTTGCTTATTTAGATTTTCCGTATGTGATAGCTTTGACCAAAAAATGTCTCAACAGATTGGTTATGTTTCAAGTCACTCAAAATAAAAACAAGTTATGGTTGGTGGAACAATCCATGTGTGTTGGGTGCAACATCGACGTCTTGAGGTGCAACATCAGTTTGAAAATCTAAGATTGCACTGAATGACTTTTGAAACGACCCGAACTTCCCAACAATGGAAAGCGCGGATTGAGTTGAGAACAACACAGAATACAACGCAAACAGAAGAACATTTCATTGCTATTACAACAATTTACATCACAGTACAAGAATATAAAGAGTATTCACAAATAATATACATTACACAAATATCAGAGATTCAAATACATTACATAACAGTGGAAGATAATACAAAACACAACTAAAAAGAATACGCGGATACAAAGCGTTCTGAGTATAGTTCCAGCTGTAAACCAGGATCCTGTGAATATAAATCTGCAAAACCAAAACTACTAGCTGCCCGTGCGGAAAATAGGGGCACCCAGAGTTTAGGTTAAAACAATAAACTCCAGGTCAGTCATGTGACTGGTGTGAGAACTAAAAAGTTATAAATCTTTATTTTAAAGTTGGGTAAATACTGGGACCACGCCGCTAACGCGGAACTGGCTTCACCCCAAGAATACCAGTGCATAAAACAAACAGCGCAATGCTAAATAAAGAACAATGAAGCTATTATAAGACCCAGGTCCTATCACACAATGCAACACAAACCGGAGGATAGGGTTTTACCTTATAATAGCCAAAGCATGCTTGATACGTTTAAAACAAGTTATTTAATACTATAATAAGTGCATAGTGTCAAAACAACTTCAAATATAAATGTATCAATCCTAGACGGCATGGGTACCATATATCATGTCGCCAATACTAGGCTATACAATCAAAACCGAAATGTCACGTATTGGAAATTGGATTTCGGTCTGTGAACCGAGGAAAAAGATAGTCCTCACCGCTTCGAGCTCTCTAGTACGAGTCTCAGGCAAGCGCGCAGACAAGCCTTGGATCGACAGGGCCGGTCCACCGATGTGGATTAAACTTAAACCCTGAACACTACGTTTCCCCGCCCTATGGGGCGTTAGCCTGGCCCGTCAGCCGACTAGAAGCATCGGCTGAAACCGATATCACGAGGCTCCTCAAAATCCCACATCCACATAAGCAATGCCAGCCAGTTCAAACACTGACACCACTTCTAACGAGAAGAAAACGCATGCCCTCTCTGAAGTCCATCTCCCGTTTTTGGTTCACCCGGGATGTGAAACTCGCGAATTCACGTTATACACAAAGCTACGCCACAAAGGCCATGCTTTGATCATCACCACAAGACTTTGCTTTTCAACAGAAGCCTTGATCATTTGCCACTTAGGGATGCCACACAGGCAATCCGCTCCATGCAACTGGTGTCTATCGACATACAACCTCTGATCCGCGCGTCTCAGAGTGGGGTGAAGTAAGTGAATAAATTCTCTTCTCCTGGCAGATGTATATTTAATAAAAAACCAATCAACACAGCACAAAATCCAATGTCAGACACACCGACCATTTACAAGTCCGTTCTGGGTTTGAACGAAACCGGAGGCACTTTCCTCGCCTATCCGTCGATCTCCAAGTACGTCTGGACGATCACCAACTGATTCTCTCCTCTTGGGTGTGCACCCCAATCAAGATTGTCAGTAATTATCCAAACGATGTGAAGACCCTCGGTCTTCAACCATCGTCTTCACCTTCAACATGTCGTCGAATCGGTTATTCAGAATGGGTATAAACCCGGCCTTTCTGATTAACCCGCGTATATTTTAAACACAAGTGTTACAAAAACACAACATACGCCTCATTCCAATTTAGAATATTCTTTTATTCAAATATTCACATTCTCAGGGAAAGGTTCCCATTAATTTTATCAAAGATAAATTCTTTTAAATTTATTCTTTAATCTTCCTTTGGATATCACTTCAATCTAATTAAAGATTCATTAAAACTCCACTTAGTTTTAATCTTTAACTAGGTTAAAGAACCTATGTCATTTAAAACACGATTCACGATAAACCATAAATCACATCCAATTGTTAATCGGGTTAAAGAACAAGTGTTATTCAAAACACTGCTGACGATAAACCCAAATTCCAATTCAAATCCTATTCCAGTTAAATATTAATTAACTGGACACTTTCACCAAATCTTAAATAAAAGATTTATTCTTTTCTAAACTGGATTCAAGAACAGTGTTATTTAAGACACCATTCACGACGAACCCAAAATCCCATTTGGTATTAAACACAAGGCTCTGAATAGAAAATATATCGGCTTATATTCAACACCAAATTCTGAAATCAACAAATATCGTGTCGGAATAACGATATAAATATCTTCCAAATCCCTCCACAATATTCGTATCACCACGGAATCCACTATCAAAATATCCCGAAGATAATTTCGATCCAATTCCCTTCCAATCCACTTAATAGAAGTTCTGGTTACTTTTAAAACCATTTCAAAACCAATTTATTTATTTAAAAATAAATAGACTTCTTCCTCTAAAAAAATAAATAGACTTTAATCCTAGTTAAAACTAGTTCAATTCGATAAAAATACACTTTTATATTTTTGAATATGGAGTTTTTCACCCCAACTCTTCCCAAATCACTTATTTTGATTTTACACAAATTATCGCTATTGTTAATATTTTTATCAAGGCCTGTACAGTCGATTTCCACTAACGGCCATCGAACTGCATCCATAGCGACCTTTTCTTGAATTGATTTGGACATAATTCCAAATCCAACCGTTAGATTTTAAAGTTCTAATATTTGTTGGAAATCTCTTTCCGACACGAACCCAACTGTTCCGGTTCTAGGAGAATCCGACGGTCGGATATCCCGTAATGTCCACATGAAGTTTAATGGTCGAAATTCGCGAACTGCCGCGGCGCGGCGCGTTCTATTCAGGCCATTAAATATATATATGATACATATATTATATATATTTCGTCGATTTTAATTCTAAACGTATTTTATAAATTGTTTAAAAATCGATTCCAACTTCTTATTCAAAGTTTGAACCAAATTTGAATTTTCTACACCACTATCCTATAAATGATATTATTTTCAAAATATTTGAATTTGAAATAATTCTCTTATCGATATTTATTTTAAAACGAATAAAATCGATATAAATATCGATCGCGTCCAAATGGCGCAGATCTAATCAACACGGCGTAATATATTTTATTTCAAATATTTTTACTTCTAATATTCTCTTTCAAATATTTCTACTGATATTTCAAACATTCCGGCTTTAAATATTCTTTTCCAAATATTTATAATTCAAATATGTTGTCTCAAATATTTCTAGTCCAGATATTATATTTCAAATATTTTCACTTCAAATATTATATTTCAAATATTTTTGATTTCACCAAATTGGAATGAGGCCCAAACAAATACCATATAATTTTACTTATATGGATTCACATACAACACATGTATATAATCAACCATCATCTAAAGTGCACAACACAACTGCATAAGCATTAAATATAACTAATCAACGCTTACAACAGCCTGTCAACCAATCGATTGACATACAACTAAACTATTGGGATTAGTGTACGTCAATTTCATCCCAACACCCATGTGGGGTTTCAACCAGCAAACACACATTTTTATTCGTGCAGTTGGGCGATGTGTAAAATATATCGTCCCAATAGGATCAGTCAAATAGGTGTACATATACAAATCGTCTGGTTTGTATATGGTTAATTATTTCCAACTAGCTAAATTTTTCTAACATTTCTTAGAAAATTTGGGCAGCACAACGGCGCAATACCAAAATTGGGGTAAGGTCTAACCTAGCCTTACTCCCTCGCCTTATAACGGCGCACGTCTAATCCTAACCAATTATATCAATTCGTTTTTTCACACCACAAATTGGGGTAAGGTCTAACCTAGCCTTACTCCCTCGCCTTATAACGGCGCGTGTCTAATCCTAGCCAATTATATTAATTCGTTTTTCACACCACAAATCAGATTCAAACCAATATCACAATCAATCCAACAACTAAATCAACCAAGCAAACAAGCCATCCATGGTTTGTGGACGACGGGTGTCAGGTGCTACTAAACACCGTCAAGCATCCTAGTATATATTTTCTAACTAGAAAATAAAATTAGAGTGAGAATTATCACCAATTGCTAAACCAAACACCGCGACTCTTCTTATGTAGGAAATCTTCACCGTGTTTCCCACCGAGATTTGTTCCACACGGTAAACGTTAAAACTATGTTTTTAACATCGCTACTATATATATAAAGATTATATTTTAAAACACTACTTAAATGAAAAAGATAATATTTTTACAACGCTGCTTATATGAAAAAAAATATTTTTATCACGCTATATATATAATAAAGATTATATTTTTATCACGCTATATTTATTAAAAAGATTATATTTTTACCACGCTATATATATAGTAAAGATTATATTTTTACAACGCTATATATATAGATAAAAATTCTATTTTTACTTCGCTACTATATAGATAAAAAACACATTTTTACTTCGCTACAATATAGATAAAAATCACATTTTTACTTCGCTACTATATAGATAAAAATCACATTTTTACTTCGCTACTATATAGATAAAAATTACATTTTTACTTTGCTACAATATAGATAAAAATCACATTTTTATTTTGCTACTCTATAGATAAAAATCGTATTTTTACACCGCTACTTCACATATAAAAATCAAGTTATTCTACTTATAAAAATCAATGCTTTACATACAAAAATCTACTCTTTTCACCTCTAAAAATACAATCTTTTCCTAAGGAGAAAATCTTATTTTTACTACGTTCAAACCCGGAAACAAACTCAAGGAGATTTACATTAAACTGAAAATAATTAAATCAATTAAATGCGAATTCACTCACATCGCAGATGAAGGACAGTGAAGTTTTCGCAGTTTTTTGGGTGTGGCGCTCGCTGATTGGACGCTGGGCTTTACGGTGGTCGGAGCCTCGACTGGCGGGGCGCTCAGCGTGGTTGCGCGGCCTCAGGTGGGGCGCTGGGCGGTTGGTACTCCCCTGGTCAGCGGCTACAGCGAGGATGGCGGAGCCTCTAGGGTTAGGCGCAGATCCAGGCGGGGGTTTTTGGCTCGATTTGGGGCTTTGTATGAGGGGTGCGAAGTCGATTGGGGTGAAGGGGATTGGGCGCGAGGACTGGGGTGATCATCGGAGGGGGGGGCCAGGACGCGGGGCGACAACTGGAGGGGAGGCGCGGGGGTGGAAATCGCCTAGAGGCGGCGGATTTAAGGAGGCGACGCGGTGTTGTTTTTTTTTGTTTCGATCTTCTGAAGTCAACGCAAGAGAGGAAGAAGAGATAAAGGTGTGGAGTATTTTATAATTAAATATTTAATTAATTTTATTTCTCTAAAAAAAAGTTGATTTCCCGCTCGAACTCCGAATCGAACCCAACGACTGTCGTCCGTAGCTAATTACCCCTATTCCGAACACAATGGGATATGTATCGTAAGCCAATTCGACTGTTTCAATAGGTTTTCGTAAAAATTTACATTTAAATATATATATTCTATTTTAAACGTATATTTCGAATTACCGGGGTCACATACGAACTCTAAAAATCCCAGAAAAATATTTTCTAGCTTCGTATCGACGATACGGTCCTAACAAAACTAATTTCGTCAGATTCTGAGACCGCTTGAAAAATGGCCAATTTCCAGTCGATTAAATTCAACTTAAAGTGGTCAAACGCGTTTGAGTGTGCCACGCTCACGTATTAACTCCAAAAATTCTGAATTTTGGAATCTAGCAATAATTTAACATCCTAGATCCAACAAAAGTGGTTTCGTCGAAAACGGGGGTCGTTTGCAAAATGGCTATTTTTAAGGGCCAAATATATATTCAAAATACATTTAAATGTATACAGCCTTATATAAACAGCCCTGCGACTATATTAAAATGCCGGCCAAGCCCTAACATTTACTCTACACTGTGACGGTCCTGTTCTTCACAACCGTTTCAAAGATTTGTTTAAAAAGAGTTAAATTTTCTAGGGTCGTCCCCTTTCTACTTTAAATTGAATTATATAAATTTAATCGAAGTTTAAAACAAAATTCTCAAACTACCGCGCCATTTCAGGCTTGTTATATAATTAAAATAAATTTACTCGTTTTACCTTCGTCGAAAATAAATTTTCTGTCGTATTTATTTAAAATATCCTATTTTAAATAGCCAAAATACATTAAATTAGCCAAAATAAAAATTTTAAATTGGCCCAGATTTCCGGGTTATTACAATCTCCCCCACTTAAAATCTTTTCGTCCTCGAAAAGGAACGAAGACGAAAGTTGTTTTCTAATCAACTCAACTTTCTCTATTTTAATTATGGCTTAAGTTTTCCAACTTTTCAGTTTCTGAAAACTTTTCAAATTCTTCAAAAATTTGGCTAACACCCTAAATTTTTGAAAAATTTCGCCATAACCTCCCCTGCACCGGGAGCAACGGGATTTTTCAAATAGCCTCCCAGGGGCCCCATATCTCAAAAAGAAAAAGAAAAAGCCAAGCGGCTAGCCAGTACGACTCATAAAATCATCCTCACCCAAACAAAACAGTAAATATGGTAAACATGTACCTATTTGTAGGGCATAACAATTTTATTCCTTTGCTTAGCATCCCTGCTATGACCTGTTCAAGTATATAAGCATGTACATATATGCAAATTCAAGAAATTTCACGTTAGTTCAAATTTTGGTTTATTTGGCTAAATTCGCCTCACATGCATATATTAGTTCAAATAACCAATCACACAACACAATCAGCAATCAATTAGTTGATTAAAGTTTTAAACACATAAGGTTGATATATGGTCAAAAATCACATTTTTGATGCCAAATCACAACAAATAAGCCCTATCTTGTTTTGGTTCTCACACCAGCCTGATGGAAATATATAGGAACTCCACTCTCGACACTTGGACTCAATCACTGATGACGATGCCTCATCATCAGAATCGCCTCCGGCATCAAGAGTGTAATTCTATATCTCTCAAGTATATTAAAACTTCGAATACACATTTGCAAGACATATACGCAAAACCTTTATATACTCGATTGTCCAAATCAATTTAAAATAAACTATTCACATACGAATAATTAGATTAATTTTTTTTCTCAAAACTAATATTGGTTTTCACTTGTATTTTCAAAAATAACACCCTTCACACTCGTTCTGGGACGCTACTGATCCCATCTCTAATGAGTCATCCTCATTGGATATTACTAATCCAATCTCTGATGTATTCCTTCGTTTGGTTCTAAAGTGTCTTGTTCTCGAGCTTTGTAAACCAAAGCTCTGATACCAACCTGAAACGACCCGAACTTCCCAGCAAAGTAAAGCGCGGATTGAGTTGAGAACAACACAGAATACAACGCAAACAGAAGAACATTTCACTGCTATTACAACAATTTACATCAGAGTACAAGAATATACAGAGTATTCACAAATAATATTCATTACACAAATATCAGAGATTCAAATACATTACACAACAGCGGAAGATAATACAAAACACAACTGAAAAGAATACGCGGATACAAAGCTTTCCGAGTATAGTTCCAGCTGTAAACCAGGATCCTGTGAATATAAATCTGCAAAACCAAAACTACTAGCTGCACGTGCAGAAAATATGGGCACCTAGAGTTTAGGTTAAAACAATAAACTCCAGGTCAGTCATGTGACTGGTGTGAGAACTAAAACAGTTATACATCTTTATTTTTAAGTTGGGTAAATCAAGGGACCACGACGCTAACGCGGAACGGGCTTCACCCCAAGAATACCAGTGCATAAAACAAACAGCGCAATGCTAAATAAAGAACAATGAAGCTATTATAAGACCCAGGTCCTATCACACAATGCAACACAAACCGGAGGATAGGGTTTTACCTTATAATAGCCAAAGCATGCTTGATACGTTTAAAACAAGTTATTTAATACTATAATAAGTGCATAATGTCAAAACAACTTCAAATATAAATGTATCAATCCTAGACGGCATGGGTACCATATATCATGTCGCCAATACTAGGCTATACAATCAAAACCGAAATGTCACGTATTGGAAATTGGATTTTCGTCTGTGAACCGAGGCAAAAGATAGTCCTCACCGCTTCGAGCTCTCTAGTCCGAGTCTCAAGCAAGCACGCAGAAAAGCCTTGGATCGACAGGGCCAGTCCACCGATGTGGATTAAACTTAAACCCTGAACACTACGTTTCCCCGCCCTATGGGGCGTTAGCCTGGCCCGTCAGCCGTCCAGAAGCATCGGCCGAAACCGATATCACGAGGCGCCTGAAAATCCCACATCCACATAAGCAATTCCAGCCAGTTCAAGCACTGACACCACTTCTAACTAGAAGAAAACGCATGCCCTCCCTGAAGTTCGTCTCCCGTTTTTGGTTCACCCGGGATGTGAAACTCGCGAATTCACGTTATACACAAAGCTACGCCACAAAGGCCGTGCTTTGATCATCACCACAAGACTTTTCTTTTCAACAGAAGCCTTGATCATTTTCCACTTAGGGATGCCACACAAGCAATCCTCTCCATGCAACTGGTGTTTATCGATATACAACCTCTGATCCGCGCGTCTCAGAGTGAGGTGAAGTAAGAGAATAAATTCTCCTTCTCCTGGCAGATGTATATTTAATAAAAACCAATCAACACTGCGCAAAATCCAATGTCAGACACACCGACCATTTACAAGTCCGTTCTGGGTCTGAACGAAACCGGAGGCACTTTCCTCGCCTATCCGTCGATCTCCAAGTACGTTTGGACGATTACCAACTGATTCTCTCCTCTTGGTTGTGCACCCCAATCAAGATGGTCAGTAATTATCCAAATGATGTGAAGACCCTCGGTCTTCAACCATCGTCTTCACCTTCAACATATCGTCGAATCGGTTATTCAGAATGGGTATAAACCCGGCCTTTCTGAATAACCCGCGTATATTTTAAACACAAGTGTAACACAAACACAACATACGCCTCATTCCAATTTAGAATATTCTTTTATTCAAATATTCACATTCTCAGGGAAAGGTTCCTATTAATTTTATCAAAGATAAATTCTTTTAAATTTATTCTTTAATCTTCCTTTGGATATCACTTCAATCTAATTAAAGATTCATTAAAACTCCACTTAGTTTTAATCTTTAACTGGGTTAAAGAACCTATGTCATTTAAAACACGATTCACGATAAACCCTAAATCACATCCAATTGTTAATCGGGTTAAAGAACAAGTATTATTCAAAACACTGCTCACGATAAACCCGAATTCCTATTCAAATTCTATTCCAGTTAAATATTAATTAACTGGACACTTTCGCCAAATCTTAATTAAAAGATTTATTCTTTTCTAAACTGGATTCAAGAACAGTGTTATTTAAGACACCACTCACGACGAACCCAAAATCCCATTTGGTATTAAACACAAGGCTCTAAATAGAAAATATATCGGCTTATATTCAACACCAAATTCTGAAATCAACAAATATCATGTCGGAATAACGATATAAATATCTTCCAAATCCCTCCACAATATTCGTATCACCACGGAATCCACTATCAAAATATCCCGAAGATAATTTCGATCCAATTCCCTTCCAATCCACTTATTAGAAGTTCTGGTTACTTTTAAAACCATTTCAAAACCAATTTATTTATTTAAAAATAAATAGACTTTAATCCTAGTTAAAACTAGTTCAATTCGATAAAAATACACTTTTATCTTTTTGAATATGGAGTTTTTCACCCCAACTCTTCCCAAATCACTTATTTTGATTTTACAAAAATTATCGCTATTGTTAATAATTTTATCAAGGCATGTACAGTCGATTTCCACTAACGGCCATCGAACTGCATCCATAGCGACCTTTTCTTAATTTGATTTGGACATAATTCCAAATCCAACCGTTAGATTTCAAAGTTCTAATATTTGTTGGAAAGCTCTTTCCGACACGAACCCAACGGTTCCGGTTTTAGGAGAATCCGACGGTCGGATCTCCCGTAATGTCCACACGAAATTTAATGGTCGAAATTCGTGAACTGCCGCGGCGCGGTGCGTTCTATTCAGACCATTAAATATATATATAATATATATTATATATATTTTGTCGATTTTAATTCTAAACGTATTTTATTAATTGTTTAAAAATCGATTCCAACTTCTTATTCAAAGTTTAAACCAAATTTGAATTTTCTACACCACTATCCTGTAAATGATATTATTTTCAAAATATTTGAATTTGAAATAATTCTCTTATCGATATTTATTTTAAAATGAATAAAATCGATATAAATATCGATTGCGTCCAAATGGCGCAGATCTAATCAACACGGCGTAATACATTTTATTTCAAATATTTTTACTTCTAATATTCTCTTTCAAATATTTCTACTAATATTTCAAATATTCCGGCTTTAAATATTCTTTTCCAAATATTTATAATTCAAATATGCTGTCTCAAATATTTCTAGTCCAAATATTATATTTCAAGTATTTTCACTTCAAATATTCTATTTCAAATATTTTTGATTTTACCAAATTGGAATGAGGCCCAAACAAATACCATATAATTTTACTTATATGGATTCACATACAACACATGTATATAATCAACCATCATCCAAAGTGCACTACATAAGCATTAAATATAACTAATCAACGCTTACAACAGCCTGTCAACCAATCGATTGACATACAACTAAACAATTAGGATTAGTGTACGTCAATTTCATCCCAACACCCGTGTGGGGTCTCAAGCAGCAAACACACATTTTTATTCGTGTAGTCGGGCGATGTGTAAAATATATCGTCCCAACAGGATCAGTCAAATAGGTGTACATATACAAACCGTCTGGTTTGTATATGGTTAATTATTTCCAACTAGCTAAATCTTTTCTAACACTTCTTAGAAAATTTCGGCAGCACAACGGCGCTATACCAAAATTGGGGTAAGGTCTAACCTAGACTTACTCCCTCGCCTTATAACGGCGCACGTCTAATCCTAACCAATTATATCGATTCGTTCTTTCACACCACAAATTGGGGTAAGGTCTAACCTAGCCTTACTCCCTCACCTTATAACGGCGCTCGTCTAATCCTAGCCAACTATATCGATTCGTTTTTCACACCACAAATCAGATTCAAACCAATATCACAATCAACCCAACAACCAAATCAACCAAGCAAATAAGCCATCCATGGTTTGTGGACGACGGGTGTCAGGTGCTACTAAACACCATCAAGCATCCTAGTATATATTTTCTAACTAGAAAATAAAATTAGAGTGAGAATTCTCACCAATTGCTAAACCAAACACCACGACTCTTCTTATGTAGGAAATCTTCACCGTGTTTCCCACCGAGATCTGTTCCAGACGGTATACGTTAAAACTATGTTTTTAACATCGCTACTATATATATAAAGATTGTATTTTAAAACGCTACTTAAAGGTAAAAGATAATATTTTTACAACGCTGCTTATATGTAAAAAAATAATATTTTTATCACGCTATATATATATATATATATATATATATAAGATATATATAAGATTATATTTTTATCACGCTATATTTATTAAAAAGATTATATTTTTACCACGCTATATATATAGTAAAGATTATATTTTTACAACGCTATATATATAGATAAAAATTCTATTTTTACTTCGCTACTATATAGATAAAAATCACATTTTTACTTCGCTACAATATAGATAAAAATCACATTTTTACTTCGCTACTATATAGATAAAATCACATTTTTACTTCGCTACAATATAGATAAAAATCACATTTTTACTTCGCTACAATATAGATAAAAATCACATTTTTACTTCGCTACTATATAGTTAAAAATCACATTTTATTTTGCTACTCTATAGATAAAAATCGTATTTTTACACCGCTACTTCACATATAAAAATCAAGTTTTTCTACTTACAAAAATCAATGCTTTGCATACAAAAATCTACTCTTTTCACCTCTAAAAATACAATCTTTTCCTAAGGAGAAAATCTTATTTTTATTACGTTCAAACCCGGAAACAAACTCAAGGAGATTTACATTAAACTGAAAATAATTAAATCAATTAAATGCGAATTCACTCACATCGCAAAGGAAGGACAGTGAAGTTTTCGCATTTTTTTGGGTGTGGCGCTCGCTGATTGGACGCTGGGCTTTACGGTGGTCGGATCCTCGACTGGCGGGGCGCTCAGCGTGGTTGCGCGGCCTCAGGTGGGGCGCTGGGCGGTTGGTGCTCCCCTGGTCAGCGGCTACAGCGAGGATGGCGGAGCCTCTAGGGTTAGGCGCATATCCAGGTGGGGGTTTTTGGCTCGATTTAGGGCTTTGGATGAGGGGTGCGAAGTCAATTTGGGGTGAAGGGGATTGGGCGTGAGGACTGGGGTGATCATCGGAGGGGGGGGGGGGCCTGGACGCGGGGCGACAATAGGAGGGGAGGCGCGGGGGTGGAAATCGCCTGGAGGCGGCGGATTTAAGGAGGCGACAGGGTGTTGTTTTTTTTGTTTCGATCTTCTGAAGTCAACGCAAGAGAGGAAGAAGAGATAAAGGTGTGGAGTATTTTATAATTAAATATTTAATTAATTTTATTTCTCTAAAAAAAAGTTGATTTCCCGCTCGAACTCCGAATCGAACCCAACGACTGTCGTCCCTAGCTATTTACCCTCATTCCGAACACAATGGGATATGTATCGTAAGCCAATTCGACTGTTTCGATAGGTTTTCGTCAAAATTTACATTTAAATATATATATATATATTCTATTTTAAACGTATATTTCAAATTACCGGGGTCACATACGTACTCTAAAAATCCCAGAAAAATATTTTCTAGCTTCGTATCGACGATACGGTCCTAATAAATGTAACAACCCGTATTTTCAATAACCTGTAATAACATAAATCGAGGCAGAATTTAATTCTAAAATGGAAATCAAGGGAAACGGGCTATGCCATTGTGTTCGTCTCGGAAAAATACGCGAAATAGAGTCCGAGTTTTCGAAAATCGGAGTCCGTATGACCAAGATATGGCCTCGCGAAGTTTCACGAAAATTCCCAAATTAAAGTATACTTAATTAAGTGAAATGGGTTGTGTAGATATATATATATATATATATTGATATATATATATATATATAATTGAAAATTTAATAAATAAATATGCAAAAATGCTCAAAACAGCGAATTGGGAGAGGGGAATAACCGAACCGGCCGATTTTTGAAGTCGACCCGAGCCCGCTGGGTCGACTAGGGGTTAATCCAGGGTGTTTGGCTGTCAACCCGTGGGCCGATTCGCTCAAGTGCAGATTTTGCATTTGAATGGTTCTCATGGTCCATCTTTAATCTAAAGGCCCTAGATGGTTCCTACACTTGACTTCTTCCCCAAGACATGCTTTGATGGCTTGGATTGAATCTAGGGTTAATCCTATGGCCTAAAACACTTGCCTAATCTATAAATAAGACCCTAACCTACCCTAATTCATTCATAATTAAACCTAGTGACTAAACTATGGCAAAATGCTAGCTCTCATGGCCTCCACTAATTTTATGAAGAGGGTTGCATACTAATCACTCTCTAATCAACTTCTAATCCCTTCTTAGCATCTTAATCTTCTTCATTTGGTGTTCAAAGTTGCTAGTTGTGAGTTTCTATCACTTTGATGATCTTTTGGTAAACTAATTAGATGAGATGTGATGAGATTTATGGTTTTATATGTGGGTTAATGAGCTTTGAATCATATGATATGATGTTAGCATTAATCTTATGTTTATGCATGTTGAGTATGTAAGTTTATGCAAGTTTAATATGATGTATGTTATGTTTGCATGATGCTAAATATGCAAGTTGTGGGCTATGTAATCATATGCAAGTTACATGTATGTAAATATGCAAGTTACATGTTTGTTAATATGCAAGTTACATGTTTGTTAATATGCAAGTTACATGTATGTAAATATGCAAGTTACATGTTTGTTAATATGCAAGTTACATGTTTGTTAATATGCAAGTTACATGTTTGTTAATATGCAAGTTACATGTATGTAAATATGCAAGTTACATGTTTGTTAATATGCAAGTTACATGTTTGTTAATATGCAAGTTTCATGTAAGTAAATATGCAAGTACATGTATGTAAATATGCAAGTTATATGTCTGTTAATATGCAAGTTCATGATGACACATTATGCAAGTCTATGAGTTAATATGCAAGTTTGTTATGCAAGTGAATATGTAAGATATGTGACATATTATATGCAAGTTATGTGACATGTTATGCAAGTGCATGTGCAAGTTATGTGTTTGTTAATATGCAAGATGGCACCTTTGAAACATGTTCATTCATATGCAAGTTGACACCTTTTATAAGTGTTATATCATGAACGAAATTACGTGGGAACGATGGGGTAATTAAATGCATAAGTTAATAAGATTGTGTGAAATTAATATAATTATGCATAACACAAAATAAATAAACATAGTATGGGAATTTGCCTATTTGGTTAGGTGTACCCATACTATGTGTTGGGAATTTACCTATTGAGTTAGGTCTACCCCATGGGAATTTACCTATTGAGTTAGGTCTACCCATGTTATGAAAAGTTTGACATTAATTAGGGATAATTAATATGGGGGTGATTAATTAGGTGTAATTAATCGACTAAGACACGAGGTTGGACTCATTTGTAGTGTAAAACTGCCCGGACCCGACCGGCTTAACCAGTTGCTACAAATGTCGGCCCAATGTGAGAGGTCTTGGCCATAAATTAAATACGTGATTAAGGTAAAGACACGAGGTTAGACTCTGTTATGACGTAAGACTGCCCGGATTCTACCGGCTTAACCAGGCGGTCATAACAGCCAGTCTAATGTGGGAGGTCTTTACGGGAAATCACGGTCTTAATTAATTAAGAAACACTTAACCATTATAGCATGTAGTGGGACATGAGGGGTTAAGTGGGTGCCTTGGGTGGCATGTGGAATCTTAAGTGGGTTGCCTTAAGCGGCAATAGAAAATACGATTAGAATACTTAACCAAGAGAAACATGTAATTAAACATGATTAAAGGGTTAAGTGGGATACACTAGATATTGGACAAGCTTAAGTGGGTAGCTTGTGGGGGCCCATTTCAACCAATATCCCAAACGTATCTTTGTGGGCTCGACCCATGTCGAGTGACGGGACACGCATATTGGGCTTGATTATAAGAGGCCAAAACGGGTTAGCGGTGGCAACGCAAGTCCAACGGGCTTCATATGCGTGAGTGGGCCCGGGCTGGTAGGTAAGCCGTTGTTGCATCGTGTAGATATAAGCCGTGCACCGTTGATTATGTCGGGTTGCCACGTTGGGGAATGGTACACCCCAAGGTGGGGCCAGCACGGGTATCTACGTTAGGGAGCCGATCGAATGGGGAGTAGTGTGTACACCTGGTGGATTGTAGGGCCCCGTGGCGCCTACTTGGTCACCTAGGGGTACGCAAGTACTATTAAAGTAATTCTATAAGTCCTTAGGTGGGATCAACCTTTAAGTTAGGAACGACTGGTGTGGTGCAGTTTAGTAATTTACCTTAGGGAGGGTAGATGCGTCTTTATCCTTTATCTTCGTTTAGTTGACTGCTTAGGGTAGCCATTCATCCCTATATGTTACCGTATATCAGTTTATGTCTTCTCTGGTTACTTTAACGATTGTATTGTTAAAGTTATAGGACTCGCTCAGACTTATGTCTGACCCTGTTGTTTTTATCTTTTTCCCAACCCTCAGGTCCTACGGTGGATCCTAGCAGTAGTGGAGCTTGATCGGATTGCTGTTCCAGTCTTTAGGAGCTTGGATAGATGTAAAGCTCCAGTTATCCAGTTATCTTTTCTTTTGTTTGGCTATTGTATGAGAGTGGGATTATGTACTTCTTTATTTTGATGGATATTGTACTTGACCTTTATTGTGGTTTTATGATGTAACCAGACATGTTTTACTTCCGCTGTTATGAGATGATGTTTTAAAATTTCAAGTACTATTTATATCTGTCTTGTTGTAATTTTTCTGTTCTATATTCACTAAAATACTCCACCGATGCTATGGC
Organism: Allium sativum; assembly: GCA_030737875.1. Taxonomy (NCBI): domain Eukaryota; kingdom Viridiplantae; phylum Streptophyta; class Magnoliopsida; order Asparagales; family Amaryllidaceae; genus Allium; species Allium sativum. The sequence continues at coordinate 845,959,161 of CM060921.1, read as the reverse complement.
ATTCCCTTAGTGAGTGATCATAGCGGGAGTGGGGTGTTACACGTGGTATCAGAGCTTAAGGTTACCAGAACAGATAAAATTTTTGAGAAAAACTACTTTCTAAGAGTATTTTCGAAGAAAGTATTTTTAAAAGCTTGTCTACATGGCACTTATGCATGAGGATGATAAGAATTCTAAGGCACCAGAGAAAAAGGGGGATCAGAAGAAACCGCAACAACAACAACAAGGCAAGGGCGGAAAAGGCAATGGTGACAAGAAGAAGACGAAGAAGAAGTGCTTCAATTGTGGGACACCAGGGCACCTCAGTAAGGATTGTCGCAAAAAGAAGAAGACCGGTTGCTTTCATTGTGGTGAAGCAGGGCATCTTGTGAAAAACTGCCCAAAGAAGGGGCAGAAGACGGGGTCTACCTCAGGAGGTCAGGTGCAAGCTCTTATAGCACCACCTCAGTCAGGGGGGCAAGTTCAGGTTCTCTCAGTTCCACCGATTCAGCAGAGAGGTAGAACTATTTCCGTTGAAAGTCTGGTTTTTCTGTGTGATCATCCAGTTCGTACTTTGTTTGACTCTGGCGCATCGCATTCTTTTATCTCATCATCGTTAGTTGAGTCACTGCACTTAGACACCAGTCTAGTTGATGATCCCTTGGTTGTTTCAAACCCAATTGGGGGCTCTATATATCTGTCTATGATATGTTTGGGTTTGAAGATTTCTATACTTAGCGTTGAGTTTAGATGTGATGCTTTTGTATTGGGCTTCACGGGCTATGGGTTGATTTTGGGCATGGACTGGTTATCCAGTAATGGTGCCGTCCTTGATTGTGAAAGGAGAGTTGTCAGGCTTATGACCCGCTTGGGTAATACTCTCGAGATCTCTTGTAATCCCATGGAATCTGTTTTGATAAGTTATCTTGAATCGCTCGATGCTTCGGTCGAGAGTTTGCATTCTGTCAGAGTGGTCCGGGAATATCCGGATGTGTTTGAAGAAGTGAAGGGTTTGCCTCCGAAGCGGGAGATAGATTTCCGAATTTATTTGGTGGATAATGCCAAACCAGTGTCTTTGCCAGTGCGCCACATGGCTCCTCGGGAGAGAAGAGAACTTCATAAGCAAGTAGGGGAGTTGCTTGAGAAGGGGTTCATAAGGCGAAGTATATCGGAGTGGGGAGCTCCAGTAGTGTTTGCCACGAAGGCGGATGGGTCCCTCAGACTCTGTGTGGATTATAGAGAACTTAATAAGCTCACGAAGAAGAATAGACACCCATTACCAAGGATAGATGATCTCTTTGATCAGTTGGTTGGCGCCTCAGTATTTTCGCAGATGGACTTAGCTACAGGGTTTCATCAGTTGAGAGTGGCGGAGGACAGTATAGAGAAGACTGCTTTCCGGACTCCGGATGGTTTTTATGAGTGGCTAGTGATGCCATTTGGGTTGACAAACGCCCCCGCATACTTTGTTGATCTCATGAGTAGAGTGTTCAGAGAGTATCTGAATAAGTTTGTAGTAGTTTTTGTGGATGACATCTTGGTCTTTTCCAAGAATGAAGAAGAGCATGCCTTACATCTCAAGGAAGTGTTGGAGACTCTTCGAGCGCATAGTCTTAAAGCTAAATTCTCTAAATGCCATTTTTGGAGAAGAGAAGTGCGATTCTTAGGGCATGTGGTCTCTAAGGAAGGGATAGCTGTGGATCCCGCAAAGATAGTATCTATCCAGGATTGGAAAGTTCCTAGAAATGCTACCGAGGTAAGAAGTTTCTTGGGGTTGGCAGGATATTATAGGAAGTTCATCAAAGACTTCGCGAAGATATCAGCCCCATTAACCCGCTTGACGAAGAAGAATCTGGTTTTCTCATGGGATGTAGATTGTGATGATGCTTTCCGACGGTTAAAGAGAGCTTTGACCACCGCTCCAGTTTTAGTGCTTCCAGATGGGAGTAAGCCGTTTGTTGTTTATACCGATGCTTGTGGAACAGGATTAGGCGCAGTCTTGATGCAGGAGGGAAGGGTAATAGCCTATGGAGGGAGACAATTGAGAGTGCATGAGAAGAATTACCCTACCCATGATCTAGAGTTGGCCGCGATTGTTTTCGCACTTAAGTCTTGGCGCCATTATCTTCTTGGTGAGAGATTCGAGTTGTTCACCGACCATAAATCATTGAAGTACTTATTCTCTCAGAAGGATTTAAACTTAAGACAGCAAAGGTGGATGGAGTTCTTAGCATCCTATGATTTCGAGATAGCGTATACCCCTGGTAAGGGTAACGTGGTGGCAGACGCCTTAAGTAGAAAAAGGCTATCTTTGAGTCCATTGTTCGTGGAACGACGAAGCTTGGAGTTTCTTTCTTTGTTTGACTTCAGACCTTCTGTTGATTTTGTACCTGGTTTGTTGGCATCCTTGGAGGTTAGACCTACTCTTTTGAGACGGATTGGCGAGGCTCAGCGAGACGACCCACAGTTGGTTGTGTTGGTAGAGAAGCTTATAAGAGGGGAGTCGTCCAGCCATTTGGGTAGATACACCATAGATGATAAGGGATGGTTGCATAGAGACGGTAGACTTTGTGTACCGCAAGATGAGGGTTTGAAGAAAGCTATTTTGGATGATGCACATCGTTCAAGAATGACTATTCATCCCGGTGGAGACAAAATGTACCAAGACATGAAGAGAGTTTTCTTCTGGGCCGGTATGAAGAAAGATGTGGCCGAGTATGTGGCTAGATGCTTAGTGTGCCAACAAGTTAAAGTGGAGCAAAGGAAACCCGGTGGGTTGCTACACCCATTGGAAGTTCCACAGTGGAAGTGGGATAGTGTCTCGATGGATTTCATCGACGGGTTACCGAGATCGAGGAAGGGCAATACGGGAATTTGGGTTGTGGTAGACAGACTAACCAAGAGTGCCCATTTTATACCCGTAAAGAGTAAGAGGACCGCTCCATGGCTTGCTTCAGTCTATGTTAGAGAGATTGTTAGATTGCATGGCGTACCATCCAGCATTGTGAGTGATCGAGATCCTATTTTCACTAGTGAGTTTTGGAGAAGTTTGCAAGAGGCGGTAGGGACTCAGTTGTGTTTGAGCACCGCATATCATCCTCAGACGGACGGTCAGACCGAGAGGGTGAACCGTATCTTAGAAGATCTTTTGAGGCTTTGTATCTTGGATTTTGGAGGTACATGGGAAGAACATCTTCCTTTGGTGGAGTTCGCATATAATAACAGCTTTCAGTCCAGTATTGGTATGGCTCCTTTCGAAGCTCTTTATGGAAGGCCTTGTCGATCTCCTACATGTTGGTGGGAATCTACGGATAAGATCTTGCTTGGGCCAGATATGGTTAGAGAGACTTCAGAGAAGATTGATTTAATTCGTAGGAGGATGAAGGCAGCGCAAGATAGACAGAAGTCTTATGCGGATCGGAGAAGGACGGATCTTGAGTTTGAGGTTGGGGATATGGTTTTTGTCAAAGTATCTCCATTGAGAAAGGTTGTTCGCTTTGGGTCCGTTGGGAAGTTAGCACCAAGGTTTGTTGGGCCGTTTCCTATTAAGGAAAGGATTGGACGGATGGCATATAGGGTGGAGTTGCCCGACAGACTTAGTGGTGTTCATGATGTATTCCATGTATCACATTTGAGGAAGTGCTTACATGAGACCGCGGAGGTGGTAGAGCCGAGCTTGCTTAGAGATGTAGAGGTAGAGCGTGATGCGACGATTCGACGAGCTCCTACTCGCATCCTTGGGTCAGAAACTAGGAAGTTGAGGAACAGAGAAGTTCAGCTAGTTAAAGTGCAATGGGGAGATGACGAAAGCAATGCTACTTGGGAGACGGAAGCGAAGATGCGTTCTTTGTATCCATTTCTTTTTGAGAGTATGTCTTTTAACTTCTCCTTTATCGCTTGTCAAGTGCTTATCTTATCTTTAGTATATCCTCTCGCTAGTACCTATGACCTTTAGATAGGGTAAAACCTATGGTTGAAACATGTGTTTGAAACATGTTATGGTTGATGGATGCATATGGATGCAATTGTTTGCTAGTGGTTGCTCGTGGATGCATATACACACACATTAGGCACTAGATCGGCTCAGACACTTCATGTTGCATATTGCATAAATGGATGTGGTAGTTAGAATTGATGGATGTATCATGGCTGTGTTATCATATGGATGATGCATTTTTGTGTATGGTTGTGCACGCATGTAGAAATTTGTATGTGTCAATAGGGTTTCGCATACATATTGGATGCATGGCACTATCATGGTTTGCATTAAGGAGGTCGACTGAATCAGTAGACCGCCTGATTTTGCATTAGTATACGGACATATACACACACTTTATGCATATGTTCATACATCATTAGAAGTTCTAAGGACAATGGTTGCTTGTGGTTGATGGTTTAGTAGATGGATGATTGGATGGTAGGATACGTTCTTCCTAACTTGAAGATTTCGGGGACGAAATCCTTTAAGGAGGGGAGAATGTAACAACTCGTATTTTCAATAACCTGTAATAACATAAATCGAGGCAGAATTTAATTCTAAAATGGGAATCAAGGGAAACGGGCTATGCCATTGTGTTCGTCTCGGAAAAATACGCGAAATAGAGTCCGAGTTTTCGAAAATCGGAGTCCGTATGACCAAGATATGGCCTCGCGAAGTTTCACGAAAATTCCCAAATTAAAGTATACTTAATTAAGTGAAATGGGTTGTGTAGATATATATATATATATATATTGATATATATATATATATATAATTGAAAATTTAATAAATAAATATGCACAAATGCTCAAAACAGCGAATTGGGAGAGGGGAATAACCGAACCGGCCGATTTTTGAAGTCGACCCGAGCCCGCTGGGTCGACTAGGGGTTAATCCAGGGTGTTTGGCTGTCAACCCGTGGGCCGATTCGCTCAAGTGCAGATTTTGCATTTGAATGGTTCTCATGGTCCATCTTTAATCTAAAGGCCCTAGATGGTTCCTACACTTGACTTCTTCCCCAAGACATGCTTTGATGGCTTGGATTGAATCTAGGGTTAATCCTATGGCCTAAAACACTTGCCTAATCTATAAATAAGACCCTAACCTACCCTAATTCATTCATAATTAAACCTAGTGACTAAACTATGGCAAAATGCTAGCTCTCATGGCCTCCACTAATTTTATGAAGAGGGTTGCATACTAATCACTCTCTAATCAACTTCTAATCCCTTCTTAGCATCTTAATCTTCTTCATTTGGTGTTCAAAGTTGCTAGTTGTGAGTTTCTATCACTTTGATGATCTTTTGGTAAACTAATTAGATGAGATGTGATGAGATTTATGGTTTTATATGTGGGTTAATGAGCTTTGAATCATATGATATGATGTTAGCATTAATCTTATGTTTATGCATGTTGAGTATGTAAGTTTATGCAAGTTTAATATGATGTATGTTATGTTTGCATGATGCTAAATATGCAAGTTGTGGGCTATGTAATCATATGCAAGTTACATGTATGTAAATATGCAAGTTACATGTTTGTTAATATGCAAGTTACATGTTTGTTAATATGCAAGTTACATGTATGTAAATATGCAAGTTACATGTTTGTTAATATGCAAGTTACATGTTTGTTAATATGCAAGTTACATGTTTGTTAATATGCAAGTTACATGTATGTAAATATGCAAGTTACATGTTTGTTAATATGCAAGTTACATGTTTGTTAATATGCAAGTTTCATGTAAGTAAATATGCAAGTACATGTATGTAAATATGCAAGTTATATGTCTGTTAATATGCAAGTTCATGATGACACATTATGCAAGTCTATGAGTTAATATGCAAGTTTGTTATGCAAGTGAATATGTAAGATATGTGACATATTATATGCAAGTTATGTGACATGTTATGCAAGTGCATGTGCAAGTTATGTGTTTGTTAATATGCAAGATGGCACCTTTGAAACATGTTCATTCATATGCAAGTTGACACCTTTTATAAGTGTTATATCATGAACGAAATTACGTGGGAACGATGGGGTAATTAAATGCATAAGTTAATAAGATTGTGTGAAATTAATATAATTATGCATAACACAAAATAAATAAACATAGTATGGGAATTTGCCTATTTGGTTAGGTGTACCCATACTATGTGTTGGGAATTTACCTATTGAGTTAGGTCTACCCCATGGGAATTTACCTATTGAGTTAGGTCTACCCATGTTATGAAAAGTTTGACATTAATTAGGGATAATTAATATGGGGGTGATTAATTAGGTGTAATTAATCGACTAAGACACGAGGTTGGACTCATTTGTAGTGTAAAACTGCCCGGACCCGACCGGCTTAACCAGTTGCTACAAATGTCGGCCCAATGTGAGAGGTCTTGGCCATAAATTAAATACGTGATTAAGGTAAAGACACGAGGTTAGACTCTGTTATGACGTAAGACTGCCCGGATTCTACCGGCTTAACCAGGCGGTCATAACAGCCAGTCTAATGTGGGAGGTCTTTACGGGAAATCACGGTCTTAATTAATTAAGAAACACTTAACCATTATAGCATGTAGTGGGACATGAGGGGTTAAGTGGGTGCCTTGGGTGGCATGTGGAATCTTAAGTGGGTTGCCTTAAGTGGCAATAGAAAATACGATTAGAATACTTAACCAAGAGAAACATGTAATTAAACATGATTAAAGGGTTAAGTGGGATACACTAGATATTGGACAAGCTTAAGTGGGTAGCTTGTGGGGGCCCATTTCAACCAATATCCCAAACGTATCTTTGTGGGCTCGACCCATGTCGAGTGACGGGACACGCATATTGGGCTTGATTATAAGAGGCCAAAACGGGTTAGCGGTGGCAACGCAAGTCCAACGGGCTTCATATGCGTGAGTGGGCCCGGGCTGGTAGGTAAGCCGTTGTTGCATCGTGTAGATATAAGCCGTGCACCGTTGATTATGTCGGGTTGCCACGTTGGGGAATGGTACACCCCAAGGTGGGGCCAGCACGGGTATCTACGTTAGGGAGCCGATCGAATGGGGAGTAGTGTGTACACCTGGTGGATTGTAGGGCCCCGTGGCGCCTACTTGGTCACCTAGGGGTACGCAAGTACTATTAAAGTAATTCTATAAGTCCTTAGGTGGGATCAACCTTTAAGTTAGGAACGACTGGTGTGGTGCAGTTTAGTAATTTACCTTAGGGAGGGTAGATGCGTCTTTATCCTTTATCTTCGTTTAGTTGACTGCTTAGGGTAGCCATTCATCCCTATATGTTACCGTATATCAGTTTATGTCTTCTCTGGTTACTTTAACGATTGTATTGTTAAAGTTATAGGACTCGCTCAGACTTATGTCTGACCCTGTTGTTTTTATCTTTTTCCCAACCCTCAGGTCCTACGGTGGATCCTAGCAGTAGTGGAGCTTGATCGGATTGCTGTTCCAGTCTTTAGGAGCTTGGATAGATGTAAAGCTCCAGTTATCCAGTTATCTTTTCTTTTGTTTGGCTATTGTATGAGAGTGGGATTATGTACTTCTTTATTTTGATGGATATTGTACTTGACCTTTATTGTGGTTTTATGATGTAACCAGACATGTTTTACTTCCGCTGTTATGAGATGATGTTTTAAAATTTCAAGTACTATTTATATCTGTCTTGTTGTAATTTTTCTGTTCTATATTCACTAAAATACTCCACCGATGCTATGGCATTCCCTTAGTGAGTGATCATAGCGGGAGTGGGGTGTTACAATAAAACTAATTTCGTCAGATTCTGAGACCGTTTGAAAAATGGCCAATTTCCAGTCGATTAAATTCAACTGAAAGTGGTCAAACGCGTTTGAGTGTGCCACGCTCACGTATTAACTCCAAAAATTCTGAATATTGGAATCTAGCAATAATTTGACATCCCGGATTCAACAAAAGTGGTTTCGTCGAAAACGGGGGTCGTTTGCAAAATGGCTATTTTTAAGGGCCAAATATATATTCAAAATACATTTAAATGTATACAGCCTTATATAAACAGCCATGCGACTATTTTAAAATGCCGGCCATGCCCTAACATTTACTCTACACTGTGATGGTCCTGTTCTTCACAACTATTTCAAAGATTTGGTTAAACATTGTTAAATTTTCTAGGGTCGTCCCCTTTCTACTTTAAATTGAATTATATAAATTTAATCGAAGTTTAAAACCAAATTCTCAAACTACCGCGCCATTTCAGGCTCGTTATATAATTAAAATAAATTTACTCGTTTTAACTTCGTCGAAAATAAATTTTCTGTCGTATTTATTTAAAATATCCTATTTTATATAGCCAAAATACGTTAAATTAGCCAAAATAAAATTTTTAAATTGGCCCAGATTTCCGGTTTATTACAACTTTTGAAAACTCGTTTATGGGGATGAAATAGAAATATAACATGGTGCATCATATTTCAAAATATTGTGAATCGAATTATGGCCACGGTCAAACCCCCTTTGACCAACAAAACAACGTATGAAAAATTGAGCTAAAAAAGCTTTCGATGTTCCCAAATGTCATTAACATTGAATTTCTTGGTTACAGGATGAAGATGAGATGGGTGGAACCTGTTAGTCCTATAGATCTATGAGAGAGCATCGTTTTGACTGGTTATGGTTCTTGTAACTATAAATGGACACAAAGTTATGGTTGGTGGAACAACCCACGTCTTTTGGTGCAACATCGAAGTCTTGAGCTGCAACATCCGTTTGAAAATCCAAGATTGCACTGTATGACTTTTGAAAACTCTTTTATGGGAATGAAATATAAATATAACATGGTGCGTCATATTTCAAAATATAGAGAATCGAATTATGACCACGGTCAAACCTCCTTTGACCAACAAAACAACATATGAAAAATTGAGCTAAAAAAGCTTTCGATGTTCCCAAATGTCATTAAGATTGAAATTCTTGGTTACCGAATTAAGAAGAGACGGGTGGAAGCTATTAGTCCTATAGGTCTATGAGAGAGCTTCGTTTTGACTGGTTATGGTTCTTGTAACTAAAAATGGACATAAAGTTATGGTTGGTGGAACAACCCACGTCTTTTGGGTGCAACATCGAAGTCATGAGGTGCAACATTCGTTTGAAAATCCAAGAGTGCACTGCATGACTTTTGAAAACTCATTTATGGGGATGAAATAGAAATATAACATGGTGCATCATATTTCAAAATACAGTAAATCGAATTATGACCACGGTCAAACCCCCTTTGACCATCAAAACAACATATGAAAAATTGAGCTAAAAGAGCTTTTGATGTTCCCAAATGTCATTAAGATTGAATTTCTTGGTTACAGGATGAAGATGAGATGGGTGGAACCTGTTAGTCCTATAGATCTATGAGAGAGCATCGTTTTGACTGGTTATGGTTCTTGTGACTAAAAATGGACACAAAGTTATGGTTGGTGGAACAACCCACGTCTTTTGGTGCAACATCGAAGTCTTGAGGTGCAACATCCGTTTGAAAATCCAAGATTGCACTGTATGACTTTTGAAAACTCTTTTATGGGGATGAAATAGAAATATAACATGGTGCGTCATATTTCAAAATATAGAGAATCGAATTATGACCACGGTCAAACCTCCTTTGACCAACAAAACAACATATGAAAAATTGAGCTAAAAAAGCTTTCGACGTTCCCAAATGTCATTAAGATTGAAATTCTTGGTTACCGAATTAAGATGAGACAGGAGGAAGCTATTAGTCCTATAGGTCTATGAGAGAGCTTCGTTTTGACTGGTTATGGTTCTTATAACTAAAAATGGACACAAAGTTATGGTTGGTGGAACAACCCACGTCTTTTGGGTGCAACATCGAAGTCTTGAGGTGCAACATCCGTTTGAAAATCCAAGATTTCACTGTATGACTTTTGAAAACTCGTTTACGGGGATGAAATAGAAATATAACATGGTGCATCATATTCCAAAATGTAGCGAATCGAATTATGACCACGGTCAAACCCCCTTTGGCCAACAAAACCACATATGAAAATTGAGCTGAAAGAGCTTTCGATGTCCCCAAATGTCATTAAGATTGAATTTCTTGGTTACTGAACTAAGATGAGATGGGTGGAACCTGTTAGTCCTATAGATCGATGAGAGAGCATCGGTTTGGCTGGTTATGGTTCTTATAACAAAAAATGGACACAAAGTTATGGTTGGTGGAACAACCCACGTCTTTTGGGTGCAACATCGAAGTCTTGAGGTGCAACATCCGTTTGAAAATCCAAGATTGCACCGTATGACTTTTGACAACTCGTTTATGGGGATGAAATAGAAATATAACATGGTGCATCATATTTTAAAACATAGTAAATCGAATTATGACCACGGTCAAACCCCCTTTGACCAACAAAACAACATATGAAAATTTGAGCTAAGAAAGCTTTCGATGTTCCCAAATGTTATTAAGATTGAATTTCTTGGTTACCGAACGAAGATGAGATGGGTGGAACCTGTTAGTCCTATAGACCTATGAGAGAGCTTCGTTTTGACTAGTTATGGTTCTTGTAACTAAAAACGGACACAGAGTTATGGTTGGTGGAACAACCCACGTCTGTTGGTTGCAACATCGAAGTCTTGAGGTGCAACATCCGTTTGAAAATCCAAGATTGCACTACATGACTTTTGAAAACTGATTTATGGGGATGAAATAGAAATATAACATGGTGCATCATATTTCAAAATATAGTAAATCGAATTATGACCACGGTCAAACCCCCTTTGTCCAACAAAACAACATGTGAAAAATTGAGCTAAAAAAGCTTTCAATGTTCCCAAATATCATTAAGATTGAATCTCTTCGTAACCGAACTAAGATGAGATGGGTGGCACCTGTTACTCCTATAGATCTCTGAGAGAGCTTCGTTTTGACTGGTTATGGTTCTTGTAACTAAAAATGGACACAAAGTTATGGTTGGTGGAACAACCCACGTCTTTTGGGTGCAACATCGAAGTCTTGAGGTGCAACATCCGTTTGAAAATCCAAGATTGCACTGTATGACTTTTGAAAACTCGTTTAATGGGATGAAATAGAAATATAACATGGTAAATCATATTCCAAAATGTAGTAAATCGAGCCGGGGCTAGTCCACGATCCAGGGGGCGAGCCAATCAAAAATGTCACCAATTCCAAAATCCAAGTTATGCGCGCGTTCACGGAAACGGGAGTAACTTCCAATCCGTAAGTCCGTTTTGCCCAAACGAAAGCTCCACCTAAAGCTAAGTCAGATGGCTACAAGAGTTACTGAGTATAGCTCCGTAATTGATGCTTTTGGGCCCAAAAGAGGTCGTCTAATAGGAGTTTCGGGCATGTTTATGTTGATGTTGCGATTTCGACCAAATCGCTCTATGATGTTCTCAGTACCTGAGCGCGTTGCTTATTTAGATTTTTCGTATTTGATAGCTTTGAACAAAAAGTGTGTCAACAGACTGGTTATGTTTATAGTCACTAAATATAAAAACAAAGTTATGGTTGGCGGAACAACCCATGTTTATTGGGTGCAACATCGACGTCTTGAGGTGCAACATCTGTTTGAAAATCCCTGATTGCACTATATGACTTTTGAAGACTCGTTTATGTGTATGAAATAGAAATATAACATGGTGCATCTTATTTCAAAATTATGTAAATCGAATTATGACCACGGTCAAACCACCTTTGTCCAAAAAAACAACATATGAAAAATTGAGCTAAAAAAGCTTTCGATGTTCCCAAATGTCATTAAGATTGAATTTTTTGGTTACCGAACGAAGAAGAGATGGGTGGAACCTGTTAGTCCTATAGATCTATGAGAGAGCTTCGTTTTGATTGGTTATGGTTCTTGTAACTAAAAATGGACACAAAGTTATGATTGGTGGAACAACCCACGTCTTTTGGGTGCAGCATCGAAGTCTTGAGGTGCAACATCAGTTTGAAAATCCAAGATTGCACTGTATGACTTTTGTATACTCGTTTATGGGGAAGAAATAGAAATATAACATGGTGCGTCATATTTCAAAATATAGTAAATCGAATTATGACCACGGTCAAACCCCCTTTGACCAACAAAACAACAAATGAAAAATTGAGCTAAAAAAATTTCCGATGTTCCCAAATGTCATTAAGATTGAATTTCTTGGTTACCGAACTAAGATGAGATGGGTGGAACCTGTTAGTCCTATAGATCTACGGGAGAGTTTCGTTTAGACTGGTTATGGTTCTTGTAACTAAAAATGGACACAAAGTTATGGTTGGTGGAACAACCCACGTCTTTTGGGTGCAACATCGAAGTCTTGAGGTGCAACATCCGTTTGAAAATCCAAGATTGCACTGCATGACTTTTGAAAACTCGTTTATGGGGATGACAAATAAATATAACGTGGTGCGTCATATTTCAAAATAAAGCAAATCGAATTATGACCACGATCAAACCCCATTTGACCAACAAAACAACATATGAAAATTTGAGCTAAAAAAGCTTTCTATGTTCCCAAATGTCATTAAGATTGAATTTCTTGGTTACTGAACGAAGATGAGATGGGTGGAACCTGTTAATCCTATAGATATATGAGAGAGCTTCGTTTTGACTGGTTATGGTTCTTGTAACTAAAAATGGACACAATGTTATGGTTGGTGGAACAACCCAAGTCTTTTGGGTGCAACATCGAAGTCTTGAGGTGTAACATCCATTTGCAAATCCAAAACTGCACTGTATGACTTTTGAAAACCCGTTTATGGGGATGAAATAGAAATATAACATGGTGCATCATATTCCAAAATGTAGCGAATTGAATTATGACCACGGTCAAACCCCCTTTGACCAACAAAACAACATATGAAAAATTGAGCTGAAAGAGCTTTCGATGTCCCCAAATGTCATTAAGATTGAATTTCTTGGTTACTGAACTAAGACGAGATGGGTGGAACCTGTTAGTCCTATAGATCTATGAGAGAGCTTCGGTTTGACTGGTTATGGTTCTTGTAACTAAAAATGGACACAAAGTTATGGTTGGTGGAACAACCCACGTCTTTCGGGTGCAACATCGAAGTCTTGAGGTGCAACATCCGTTTGAAAATCCAAGATTGCACTGTATGACTTTTGACAACTCATTTATGGGGATGAAATAGAAATATAACATGGTGCTTCATATTTCAAAATATAGTAAATCGAATTATGACCACGGTCAAACCCCCTTTGACCAACAAAACAACATATGAAAATTTGAGCTAAAAAAGCTTTCGATGTTCCCAAATGTCATTAAGATTGAATTTCTTGGTTACCGAACGAATATGAGATGGGTGGAACCTGTCAGTCCTATAGATCTATGAGAGAGCTTCGTTTTGACTGGTTATGGTTCTTGTAACTAAAAATGGACACAAAATTATGGTTGGTGGAACAACCCACGTCTTTTGGGTGCAACACCGAAGTCTTGAGGTGCAACATCAGTTTGAAAATCCAAGATTGCACTATATGACTTTTGAAAACTTGTTTATGGGGATGAAATAGAAATATAACATGGTGCATCATATTTCAAAATATAGTAAATCGAATTATGACCACAGTCAAAACCCCTTTGACCAACAAAACATCATATGAAAATTGAGCTAAAAAAGCTTTCAATGTTCCCAAATGTCATTAAGATTGAATTTCTTGGTTATCGAAATAAGATGAGATGGGTGGAACCTGTTAGTCCAATAGATCTATGAGAGAGCTTCGTTTTGACTGGTTATTGTTCTTGTAACTAAAAATGGACACAAAGTTATGGTTGGTGGAACAACCCACGTCTTTTGGGTGCAACATCGAAGACTTGAGGTGCAACATCCATTTGAAAATCCAAGACTGCACTGCATGACTTTTGAAAACTGGTTTATGGGGATGAAATAGAAATATAACATGGTGCATCATATTTCAAAACATAGTAAATCGAATTATGACCACGGTCAAACCCCCTTTGACCAACAAAACAACATACGAAAAATTGAGATAAAAAAGCTTTCGATGTTCCCAAATGTCATTGAGATTGAATTTCTTGGTCACCGAACTAAGATGAGATGGGTGGAACCAGTTACTCCTATAGTTCTATAAGAGAGCTTCATTTTGACTTGTTTTGGTTCTTGTAGCTAAAAATGGACACAAAGTTATGGTTGGTGGAACAACCCACGTCCTTTGGGTGCAACATCGAAGTGTTGAGGTGCAACATCCGTTTGAAAATCCAAGATTGCACTGTATGACTTTTGAAAACTCGTTTATGGGGATGAAATAGAAATATAAAATGGTGCATCATATTCGAAAATGTAGTAAATCGAGCCGGGGCTAGTCCACGATCCAGGGGGGCGAGCCAATCAAAAAATGTCACCAATTCCAAAATACAAGTTCTGCGCGCGTTCACAGAAACGGGAGTAACTTCAAATCCGTAAGTCCGTTTTGCCCAAACGAAAGCTCCACCCGAAGCTAAATCAGAGGGCTGCAAGTGCTATAGAGTATAGCTACGTAATTGATGCTTTCGGGCCCAAAAGAGGTCGTTTAATAGGAGTTTCGGACATGTTTATGTTGATGTTGTGTTTTCGACCAAATCGCTCTATGATGTTCTCAATACCTGAGCGTGTTGCTTATTTAGATTTTCCGTATGTGATAGCTTTGACCAAAAAGTGTGTCAACAGACTGGTTATGTTTCTAGTCACTTGTAACAACCCGAATTTTTACAACATGAAATAACATAAATCATGCCAGAAATAAATTATAAAATCTGAATCAAGGGAAATGGGCTATGCCATTTCGTTCCTCTCGGAAAAATACGTGAAATAGAGTCCGAAATTTTGTAAATCGGAGTCCGTATGACCAAGAAAAAGCCCGAAGAAGATTTCAGAAAATGTTCAGTCCGAAAAACAGAAGAGGCGGGAAAATTCCCGCCAGACCCTGGGTGTCGACCCAGGGGTCGACCCCCTCCAAGGGGTCGACACTAGGGTCGACATGGGTGTCGACCCCCCCCCCCCAAGGGGTCGACCCATGTGTCGACCCAGGGGTCGACCCCCCCTGTCGGGCCAAAAATGGCCTGGTGCACCTGAGTGTGTTCTGGAAGCTTCTGACCGATTTTGATGGTTTAGATCTGATCTGGGGCTAATCCTAAGGTCTAAACTACTCCTAATCTTCTATATAAGGACCCCTAGACCTAGCCTAATCATTCATAAATCAAACCTATAACAAAACTATGTCGAAATATCTACTCGCCTTGGCCTCCACTCTCTTGTTCTAAACTCCTTCATTCATATAAGAGTTTAATTATTCAAATCAAGTATAAGAGCCTCTTTCTTCATTCGAGTATTCATAGTATTCAAAGGAGCATCTTATTTTCTCTAAGCCTGGATCTGGATCTCATTTTATTCGCGAGTTTTGCTAGTGGCTTTGTCTCAATCTTTTTATAAATCTAGTCTTCTTAGCACGGTAAGCCTATTTCTACTTTTAGATATTAACTATGAGATTAATGACATGTTAAAAATTGAGTTTGGGCTTAGATATCATTTTGTGCTTTGAATCTATCACATGAGACTTAGATCTATCCTATGTATGTTTGTGGAATCATTAACTTGTCTTTGGGTTGAAAGTTCTCACCTTTATTTGGGTATGTTGCCTATTGTAACATAAACACCTTCATATGACCCTAATGATAATTTGCTATGTTAGGACCTATATGCTAGTTTAGATCTACATGCTTTCAACTATTTGCTAAGTTAATGATATGTATGTTTTGAGGCTAAAGACATTATATGCAAGTTTTGGATGAACACTTATGTCTCATGAGCCACCATGATCAACTTGTGGCCACCATGTATTATCACCATGTATGTATGTTTCACATGCCACTATGTTCAACTTGTGGCAACATAGCACCTAATACCTGTTTTGTCATATCATCATGTTCCCCTCTTTTAATCTTATTTTGCGTTATTGCGAATGTATAAACGGTGGGGATACGTTGGGTAGTTAATAAACATGAATAGGAAAACATGGTTTTTGAAATATGACATATGTTATTGAAACATAATAATGGACAGAACAGGAAAGTATGAACTTAAAACATGACACTTTCTCCTAATAGCCCATACTCCAGAATGTCTTAGGGTGACAGAGAGGATAGTGTCTAGGCTTGGGTTTGGAAAATCAAGTTTCCTGCCCTCCCTGGCTATCCCTAACTGATCCAACGGACATGATTGGTATGAGTTTAGGATAAACTTGATAAACTTGATAAGATAATTTTGATAAGGGTTAAGTCATGAACCGTTAGAATACTTAACCAACTTGATACACGGTTTAGATTGGGTTAACCACACTTAACCCACTAGAAACCCTAGTTACGTGGTCCTTTTCACCAGTAACCCTCTTGACTGTATCAATGATACCCTAGGGACTAGGCTAGGGTGGGGCACGATTACTGGGTTGACATGTAAGCGACCAACACGACGGCTGAGTTGGTGTACCAGTTCAATCGGACCATGACCGTGCACATGAGTCCCGAGTTGACGCGTGGACACCCATAGGTTTAGACTGTGCGTGCTTGATTTGTGTCCGCAGTTGACACCCTAGGGCCTGATACACCCTAGGGTGGACCTAGCACAGTCAACTACATTTCGAGTTTGGGCCATATGACATCGACACATGACGAGTTAGGCTTTTAGGGAGCCGATCGACTAGACCGAGTATTTGGGCCATGATTTGGGCCAACTCATGACTTGGGCCTCTTTGGGCCATGGGATAAATCCTTGTTCATACTTGACTTGTTAGAATACTAGTACACTTGTGGTGCAACACTTAACCTTGTTTATGCGATGTCACCTTGATCTATCTTGTTATGCCAGTTAACCACCACCATTATGTTCATCTCAGTTTTTCATGTTATAGTTAACTTCATTAGTTATTAGACTAAAAGTGGGTAGGACTTACATGTCTTTTTGACCGACCCGTTTTCCTTTCGCCTCTTTTCTTTCGTTTCCCCCCAGGTTCTCAGGGTGGGAAGACAAGCACTTAGTTGGATCTTTGGATTGCTTATCTGGATAGCTCATGTATGTCTTCAGACTTGAGTACGCTATGGCTTACCACGAATCTTTGGGGATAGTCACTTATGTTTTTTTTAGTTTTTCAGTTTATGTACTAGACTTGTTTTGCTTTATGTTGGAAAAATGATTAAGTACATTTTATGTAATCTGGATTATGGTTTTGAAATGACAATCTTATCCGCTGTTTTTATTTACTCTGTTTCATATATATATGTTCTGTCTTGTGTTATTTTCATGCATGTTTACCTAGTTCCAACGCTCCTCCAAAGTTAAGTGCTATCACTCAGTGAGTGTGGCCCTTGGCGGAGGTGGGGTGTTACATTTGGTATTAGAGCATGTGGTTTTACGAGACCGGGCAAAAAGGTTTTTTTTTTTAAAAAAACTCTTCTTGAAAAAAAACTATTTTCAAAACCAATTTTTAAGAAGTATTTTTCCAAGAAAAAGTCTAGTTTATTTTAAGGCTATTCCCCAAAAGCCATTAGCACTATCCTTCGTTTCTTCGTTCCCTTGTTCTGAATCTATCTTTTTCCTTCGTTTCAGTATGGCCTTTAATTTCACCATCTCGGAAGGCGCACAAGTACCTTCTTGGTTTAGGAGGTTCATGGAAGAAAGGGCAAATGAAGCCGGTCCCGCTAATAATATTCCTCCTCCCGTAGCTGAGGTTCCTCCTCCTCCTCCTCAGCACCCTCGAGTAGACCCTTTCGCTAAGACTTGTAAGGACTTCAAGGCAATGGGTGGCAAAGACTTTCTAGAGACGGAGGCCTTTGTCCAAGCAAGAGGTTGGCTAAAAGAGACTGAAGACCTCTTTGCTATTTTTGATGTAGAAGACCGTAGGAAGGTCCAATTGGCGGTATGGCTGATGAAAGGAGAAGCGGCATATTGGTGGGAAGTCACCAACGCCACTAGACCAGTTGAGACATGGGCCAATTTCAGAGAAAGATTTGAGCTTAAGTTTCTTTCACCGGCGGAAGAAAGCCTTCAGATGGAGAGGTTCTTAGTGCTTAAGCAAGGAGATATGACTGTGAGGGAATACATGAACAAGTTTAATGAGCTTGCTAGACTTGGAGTAGACTTGGTGAACACGGCTCGGAAGAAGGCTCTACGTTCTGTTCGGGGATTAAATGAGCCATTGCGTGGGTTGATCATGACCCATATTCCTACGGGAGCTACTTTTGAGAGCTTGGCGGAAATGGCTCTTCTTCATAAAGAAGACAAGGATGAGAAGAAGGAAGTCAAGAAGGAGAATCCTAAGTGGGGAGGCAACCAAAGTAGTCAGAACAGTCAGGGCAGCAAGAACAACAACAACAACAACAAGAAGGGCAACAAAGGCAACAACAATAAGGCTAAGGACACCAGGAAGTGCAATTGTTGTGGAATCACTGGACATATTGCCAAAGATTGCAGGAAGAAGAAAAGGAAGCTGGGTGAGTGTTTTCTTTGTGGAGAGTCTGGACACTTTAGCAAGGATTGCCCTAAGAAGCAAGGGCAGGGACAGGCGCAGACTCAGAGGGCAGGACCATCAGGAGGGCAAATGCATGCTCTCAACACCGCTCCAGTGGTTGATCGAGGTAGTGTTTCCGTAGAAAGCTATGTTTATATTTCTGGTTTTCCTGTTCGCACCTTATTTGATTCTGGCGCATCGCATAGTTTTATTTCTTCTGATCTTGTTGAAAGTTTGCACCTTAGTACTACTCTCGTAGAGGATCCCGTCTGTGTTTCAAATCCAATTGGGGTTTCCGCCCATCTGTCTATGATTTGTAGGGATTTGAAAATTTCTATCTTTAGCGTAGAATTCGCATGTGATGCTTACGTTCTCGGGTTCATGGGGTACGGGCTGATTTTAGGCATGGATTGGTTGTCCAGTTTTGGAGCCATTCTTGATTGTGAGCGTAAGTTGGTGAGGCTTATAACTCGTCTTGGAAATACCTTAGAGATTTCTTGTGATCCTAAGGGTCCCGTCATGTTATCTTATCTTGAATCCCTCGACTCGTCTCTTGATGATCTTCAATCTGTAAGGGTAGTCCGAGAATATCCAGATATCTTCGATGAGGTTAAGGGGTTACCCCCTAAACGCGAGATAGATTTCCGCATTTATCTAGTCGATAATGCCAAGCCAGTTTCGTTGCCAGTTAGGCATATGGCTCCGCGAGAAAGAAGAGAGCTGAGTAAGCAAGTCAAGGAGTTGCTAGAGAAAAACTTCATTAGGCGAAGCATTTCTGAATGGGGTGCTCCAGTGGTATTCGCTACTAAGGCAGATGGTTCGCTTCGTCTATGTGTGGATTATCGTGAGTTGAACAAGCTGACAAAGAAGAATAGGCACCCGTTACCGAGGATCGATGATCCTTTTGATCAGCTTGTAGGTTCCTCTGTTTTCTCTCAGCTCGATCTAGCCACCGGATTTCATCAGCTCAGAGTGGCTGAAGATAGTGTACACAAGACTGCGTTTAGGACTCCGGACGGATTCTTTGAATGGTTAGTCATGCCATTCGGCTTGACTAATGTACCCGCATACTTCGTTGATTTGATGAGTCGGGTATTTCGGGAGTTCCTGAACAAGTTCTTGGTTGTTTTCGTGGATGATATTTTGATCTTCTCCAAGGACGAGGAAGAACATGCTAGACATCTCAAGGAGGTGATGGATACGCTTAGAGCACATCAGTTGAAGGCTAAGTTCTCCAAGTGCCATTTTTGGAGAAAGGAAGTCCGATTTCTTGGGCATATAGTCTCTAAGCAAGGCATAGCTGTGGATCCCGCTAAGGTGGTAGCGGTGCAAGATTGGAAAGTGCCGAAGAATGCGACCGAAGTGAGAAGCTTTCTCGGTCTGGCAGGCTTTTATAGGAAGTTCATTAAGGACTTCGCCAAGATTTCAGCTCCTCTCACTAAGTTGACGAAGAAGAACTTTGTTTTTGCATTGGATTTAGAGTGCGATCTTGCTTTTCAAAGGCTCAAGAGAGCCCTTACCACAGCTCCGGTGTTGGCATTACCCGATGGAGGGAAGTTGTTTACCGTGTACACTGATGCATGTGGCACGGGTTTGGGCGCAGTACTGATGCAAGAAGGGAGAGTGATATGCTACGGGGGTAGGCAACTGAAAGTTCATGAGAAGAACTACCCCGTACATGATTTGGAGTTGGCGGCGATTGTCTTTGCGCTTAAGGCGTGGCGCCATTATCTTCTAGGCGAGAGGTTCGAGTTATATACTGATCACAAGTCTCTGAAGTGTCTCTTCTCGCAAAAAGATTTGAATCTCATGCAACAAAGGTGGATGGAGTTCTTAGCATCCTACGACTTCGAGATAGCTTATACCCCTGGCAAGGGGAATGTTGTGGCTGATGCGCTAAGTAGAAAACGATTGACTTTGAGTCCTTTGTTTGTGGAGATGAAGAGCCTTGAGTTATTGGCTACTTTTGATTTCTCACCTGCCATGGAGGCGTTGACTGGTTCTTTAGCATCCCTCGAGCTCAGACCTATACTCATGGATCAAGTAGGGACTTCGCAGAAGGAAGACCCACAGATAGTCGAGATTGTGGACAAGCTGATTCGTGGAGAGACGTCCAGTCATCTCGCTAGATATGCTATTGATGACAAGGGATGGCTAAGACGTGATGGGAGATTATGTGTCCCACAAGTAGGAGACTTAATGAGTAAAGTTCTCGAAGAAGCGCATCACTCAAAGATGACTATACATCCTGGAGGAGATATGATGTACCGGGACATGAAGCGCATTTTCTTTTGGCCCAGAATGAAGAAAGACGTTGCTGAGTTTGTTTCTAAATGCATGGTCTTCCAACAAGTTAAAGCCGAGTCAAAGAAGCCTAGTGGGCTACTTCATCCATTAGAGGTCCCAAAATGGAAGTGGGAGAGTATCTCTATGGATTTCGTGGATGGATTGTCGAGGTCAAGGAAAGGAAATACTGGCATTTGGGTCATCGTGGATAGACTCACAAAGAGTGCTCACTTCATTCCAGTAAAGAACAAGAGGACGGCATCATGGCTGGCATCTGTTTATATTCGAGAGATTGTACGGTTTCACGGGGTTCCTTCAAGTATTGTTAGCGACCGTGACCCGATTTTTACTAGCCAGTTTTGGAGTAGTCTGCAAGAAGCTATGGGGACGCAGCTGAGTTTAAGTACGGCCTATCACGCACAGACGGATGGCCAGACCGAAAGGGTGAATAGGGTACTAGAAGATCTCTTGAGGCTATGCATTCTTGATTTTGGTGGTACTTGGGAAGACCATCTTCCTCTCGTAGAGTTCGCTTATAATAACAGCTACCGGGCAAGCATAGGAATGGCACCATTTGAAGCTTTGTATGGGAGGCCGTGCAAGTCACCAACTTGTTGGTGGGAGAAGACGGATAAGCTTATACTTGGGCCCGACATGATAAGGGACACATCCGAGAGAGTTAAGTTGATTCGGAAGTGGATAAAGGCGGCCCAAGACAGACAGAAATCCTATGCAGACAAGCGAAGGACAGATTTGGAGTTTGAAGTTGGAGACATGGTTTTCGTGAAGGTTTCTCCGTTAAGGAATGTGGTTCGTTTTGGAGCAGTTGGGAAGCTAGCACCTAGATTTGTTGGACCATTCCCTATCATTGAGAGGATCGGGCAGATGGCGTATAGAGTGGAATTGCCCGAGAAGCTAGCCGGAGTACACAATGTCTTTCATGTCTCACATCTCCGAAAGTGCCTATATGAGTCAGCCGAGGTAGTAGAGCCGAGCATTCTTGAGGACGTGGAAGTAGAGAAAGAGGCAACTTTGAGGAAAGCCCCGATTCGTATCTTAGGGACAGAGATCAAGAAGCTAAGGAGTAAAGAAGTCAAGTTGGTCAAGGTTCAGTGGAGTGAAGCCGAAGAAGACGCAACTTGGGAGACCGAGACGAAGATGCGTGGGCTTTACCCATTTCTTTTTGAGGGTACATTCTCGATCTCTTTAACATATCTTTCTTTTGCTATCCATGTTTATCTTATCTAACTAGTTATTTCGAAAATCGTGTCATGAGAACCTTAGGTAGAAACCCTTTGGATGAAACATGTATTTGAAACATGTTATGCTTGATGGTTGCAAGTGATTGCAAATGTTCGCAAGTGGATACTCGTGGATGCATGATACACATTAGGCACTAAGATCGGCTCACACACTTTCATGTTGCATATGCATGAGTGTTTATACTTATTCATGGATGAAACTTGTATGCTATCATATGGATGTTGCATATGAATGGATGTTATGTGCACTCATGTAGATATTTCAAGTTATGTTAGGAATTTGCATACATATGAATTCATTTCACAAACATATTTTGCATTTAGGAGGTTTACTGGATCAGTAACCGCCTGATTTCCGCATTAGATAAGTACATTTACACACACTTTTGCATATGTTCATACAGCATTTAGAATCTTTTAAGGACAATGACTGCCCGTGGATGATGTTTTTGAGTAGATGGATGTTGGATGGTAGGATACATTATTCCTAACTTAGAGATTTCGGGGACGAAATCCTTTAAGGAGGGGAGAATGTAACAACCCGAATTTTTACAACATGTAATAACATAAATCAAGCCAGAAATAAATTATAAAATCTGAATCAAGGGAAATGCGCTGTGCCATTTCGTTCGTCTCGGAAAAATACGCGAAATAGAGTCCGAAATTTTGTAAATCGGAGTCCGTATGACCAAGAAAAAGCCCGAAGAAGATTTCAGAAAATGTTCAGTCCGAAAAACAGAAGAGGCGGGAAAATTCCCGCCAGACCCTGGGTGTCGACCCAGGGGTCGACCCCCTCCAAGGGGTCGACACTAGGGTCGACATGGGTGTCGACCCCCCCCCCCAAGGGGTCGACCCATGTGTCGACCCAGGGGTCGACCCCCCCATCGGGCCAAAAATGGCCTGGTGCACCTGAGTGTGTTCTGGAAGCTTCTGACCGATTTTGATGCTTTAGATCTAATCTGGGGCTAATCCTAAGGTCTAAACTACTCTTAATCTTCTATATAAGGACCCCTAGACCTAGCCTAATCATTCATAAATCAAACCTATAACTAAACTATGTCGAAATATCTACTCGCCATGGCCTCCACTCTCTTGTTCTAAACTCCTTCATTCATATAAGAGTTTAATTATTCAAATCAAGTATAAGAGCCTCTTTCTTCATTCGAGTATTCATAGTATTCAAAGGAGCATCTTATTTTCTCTAAGCCTGGATCTGGATCTCATTTTATTCGCGAGTTTTGCTTGTGGCTTCGTCTCAATCTTTTTATAAATCTAGTCTTGTTAGCACGGTAAGCCTATTTCTACTTTTAGATATTAACTATGAGATTAATGACATGTTAAAAATTGAGTTTGGGCTTAGATATCATTTTGTTCTTTGAATCTATCACATGAGACTTAGATCTATCCTATGTATGTTTGTGGAATCATTAACTTGTCTTTGGGTTGAAAGTTCTCACCTTTATTTGGGTATGTTGCCTATTGTAACATAAACACCTTCATATGACCCTAATGATAATTTTCTATGTTAGGACCTATATGCTAGTTTAGATCTACATGCTTTCAACTATTTGCTAAGTTAATGATATGTATGTTTTGAGGCTAAAGACATTATATGCAAGTTTTGGATGAACACTTATGTCTCATGAGCCACCATGATCAACTTGTGGCCACCATGTATTATCACCATGTATGTATGTTTCACATGCCACCATGTTCAACTTGTGGCAACATAGCACCTAATACCCGTTTTGTCATATCATCATGTTCCCCTCTTTTAATCTTATTTTGCGTTATTGCGAATGTATAAACGGTGGGGATACGTTGGGTAGTTGATAAACATGAATAGGAAAACATGGTTTTCGAAATATAACATATGTTTTTGAAACATAATAATGGACATAACAGGAAAGTATGAACTTAAAACACGACACTTTCTCCTAATAACCCATACTCCAGAATGTCTTAGGGTGACATAGAGGATAGTGTCTAGGCTTGGGTTTGTTAAATCAAGTTTCCTGCCCTCCCTGGCTATCCCTAACTGATCCAACGGATATGATGGGTATGAGTTTAGGATAAACTTGATAAACTTGATAAGATAATTTTGATAAGGGTTAAGTCATGAACCGTTAGAATACTTAACCAACTTGATACATGGTTTAGATTGGGTTAACCACACTTAACCCACTAGAAACCCTAGTTACGTGGTCCTTTTCACCAGTAACCCTCTTGACTGTATCAATGATACCCTAGGGACTAGGCTAGGGTGGGGCACGATTACTGGGTTGACATGAAAGCGACCAACACGACGGCTGAGTTGGTGTACCAGTTCAATCGGACCATGACCGTGCACATGAGTCCCGAGTTGACGCGTGGACACCCGTACGTTTAGATTGTGCATGCTTGATTTGTGTCCGTGGTTGACACCCAAGGGCCTGATACACCCTAGGGTGGACCTAGCACAGTCAACTACATTTCGAGTTTGGGCCATATGACACCGACACATGATGAGTTAGGCTTTTAGGGAGCCGATCGACTAGACCGAGTAGTTGGGCCATGATTTGGGCCAACTCATGACTTGGGCCTCTTTGGGCCATGGGATAAATCCTTGTTCATACTTGACTTGTTAGAATACTAGTACACTTGTGGTGCAACACTTAACCTTGTTTATGCGATGTCACCTTGATTTATCTTGTTATGCCAGTTAACCACCACCATCATGTTCATCTCAGTTTTTCATGTTATAGTTAACTTCATTAGTTATTAGACTAAAAGTGGGTAGGACTTACCAGTCTTTTTGACTGATCCGTTTTCCTTTCGCCTCTTTTCTTTCGTTCTCCCCCCCAGGTTCTCAGGGTGGGAACAAAAGCACTTAGCTGGATCTTTGGATTGCTTATCTGGATAGCTCATGTATGTCTTCAGACTTGAGCACGCTATGGCTTACCACGACTCTTTGGGGATAGTCACTTATGTTTTTTTTTAGTTTTTCAGTTTATGTACTAGACTTGTTTTGCTTTATGTTGGAAAAATGATTAAGTACTTTTGATGTAATCTGGATTATGGTTTTGACATGACAATCTTATCCGCTGTTTTTATTTACTCTGTTTCATATATATATGTTCTGTCTTGTGTTATTTTCATGCATGTTTACCTAGTTCCAACGCTCCTCCAAAGTTAAGTGCTATCACTCAGTGAGTGTGGCCCTTGGCGGAGGTGGGGTGTTACATCACTCAAAATAAAAACAAAGTTATGGTTGGCGGAACAACCCATGTCTGTTGGGTGCAACATCGAAGTCTTGAGGTGCAACATCTGTTTGAAAATCCAACATTGCACTATATGACCTTTGAAAACTCGTTTATGGGGATGAAATAGAAATATAACATGGTTCATTATATTTCAAATTTTGTGAATTGAATTATGACCACTGTCAAACACCCTTTGTCCAACAAAACAACATATGAAAAATTGAGCTAGATAAGCTTTCGATGTTCCCAAATGTCATTAAGATTGAATTTCTTAGTTATCGAATGAAGATGAGATGGACCTGTTAGTCATATAGATCTATGAGAGAGCTTCGTTTTGACTGGTTATGGTTCTTGTAACTAAAAATGGACACAAAGTTATGGTTGGTGGAACAACCCACGTCTTTTGGGTGCAACATCGAAGTCTTGAGGTACAACATCTGTTTGAAAAACCAAGATTGCACTGTATGACTTTAGAAAACCCGTTTATGGGGATGAAATAGAAATATAACATGGTGCATCATATTCCAAAATGTAGCGAATCGCATTATGACCACGGTCAAACCCCCTTTGACCAACAAAACAACATATGAAAATTTGAGCTGAAAGAGCTTTCGATGTCCCCAAATGTCATTAAGATTAAATTTCTTGGTTACCGAACTAAGATGAGATGGGTGGAACCTGTTAGTCCTATAGATCTATGAGAGAGCTTCGGTTTGACTGGTTATGGTTCTTGTAACTAAAAATGGACACAAAGTTATGGTTGGTGGAACAACCCGCGTCTTTCGGGTGCAACATCGAAGTCTTGAGGTGCAACATCCGTTTGAAAATCCAAGATTGCACTGTATGACTTTTGACAACTCGTTTATGGGGATGAAATAGAAATATAACATGGTGCATCATATTTCAAAATATAGTAAATAGAATTATGACCACGATCAAACCCCCTTTGACCAACAAAACAACATAAGAAAAATTGAGCTAAAAAAGTTTTCGATGTTCCCAAATGTCATTAAGATTGAATTTCTTGGTTACCGAATGAAGATGAGATGGCCGGAACCTGTTAGTCCTATAGATCTATGAGAGAGCTTCGTTTTGACTGGTTATGGTTCTTGTAACTAAAAATGGACACAAAGTTATGGTTGGTGGAATAACCCACGTCTGTTGGGTGCAGCAACGAAGTCTTGCGATGCAACATCTGTTTGAAAATCCAAGATTGCCCTGCATGACTTTTGAAAACTCGTTTATAGGGATGAAATAGAAGTATAACATGGTGCATCATATTTCAAAATATAGTAAATCGAATTATGACCACGGTCAAACCCCCTTTGATCGACAAAACAACATATGAAAAAATGAGCTAAAAAAGCTTTCGATGTTCCCAAATGTCATTAAGATTGAATCTCTTGGTTACCGAACTAAGATGAGATAGGTGGAACCTATTACTCCTATAGATCTATGAGAGAGCTTCTTTTTGACTGGTTATGGTTCTTGTAACTAAAAATGGACACAAAGTTATGGTTGGTGGAACAACCCACTACGTTTGGGTGCAACATCGAAATCTTGAGGTGCAACATCGGTTTGAAAATCCAATATTGCACTGTATGACTTTTGAAAACTCGTTTATAGGGATGAAATAGAAATATAACATGGTAAATCATATTCGAAAATGTAGTAAATCGAGCCAGGGCTAGTCCACGATCTAGGGGGCGAGCCAATCAAAAATGTCACCAATTCCAAAATCCAAGTTCTGTGTGCGTTCACGGAAACGGGAGTAACTTCCAATCCATAAGTCCGTTTTGCCCAAACGAAAGCTCCACCTGAAGATAAATCAGAGAGCTACAAGTGTTATAGAGTTGGCTCCGTAATTGATGCTTTTGGGCCCAAAAGAGGTCGTCTAATAGGAGTTTCGGGCATGTTTATGTTGATGTTGCAATTTCGAACAAATCGCTCTATGATGTTCTCTGTACCTGAGCGTGTTGCTTATTTAGATTTTCCGCATGTGATAGTTTTACCCAAAAAGTGTGTCAACAGACTGGTTATGTTTCTAGTCACTCAAAATAAAAACAAAGTTATGGTTGGCGGAACAACCCATGTCTGTTGGGTGCAACATCGAAGTCTTGAGGTACAACATCTGTTTGAAAATCCAAGATTGCACAATATGACTTTTGAAAACTCGTTTATGGGGATGAAACAGAAATATAACATGGTGCATCATATTTCAATATTTTGTGAATCGAATTATGACCACGGTCAAACACCCTTTGTCCAACAAAACAACATATGAAAAATTGAGCTAAAAAAGCTTTCGATGTTCCCAAATGTCATTAAGATTGAATTTCTTGGTTACCGAACGAAGAAGAGATGGGTGGAACCTGTTAGTCCTATAGATCTATGAGAGAGCTTCGTTTTGACTGGTTATGATTCTTGTAACTTAAAATGGACACAAAGTTATGATTGGTGGGACAACCCACGTCTTTTGGGTGCAACATCGAAGTCTTGAGGTGCAACATCAGTTTGAAAATCCAAGATTGCACTGTATGACTTTTGAAAACTCGTTTATGGGGATGAAATAGAAATATAACATGGTGCGTCATATTTCAAAATATAGTAAATCGAATTATGACCACGGTCAAACCCCCTTTGACCAACAAAACAACAAATGAAAAATTGAGCTAAAAAATTTTCCGATGTTCCCAAATGTCATTAAGATTAATTTCTTGGTTACCGAACTAAGATGAGATGGGTGGAACCTGTTAGTCCTATAGATCTATGAGAGTGCTTCGTTTTGACTGGTTATGGTTCTTATAACTAAAAATGGACACAAAGTTATGGTTGGTGGAGCAACCCACCTCTTTTGGATGCAACATCGAAGTCTTGAGGAGCAACATCCGTTTGAAAATCCAAGATTGCACTGTATGACTTTTGAAAACCCATTTATGGGGATGAAATAGAAATATAACATGGTTCATCATATTCCAAAATGTAGCGAATTGAATTATGACCACGGTCAAACCGCCTTTGACCAACAAAACAACATATGAAAAATTGCGCTGAAAGAGCTTTCGATGTTCCCAAATGTCATTAAGATTGAATTTCTTGGTTACCGAACTAAGATGAGATGGGTCGAACCTGTTAGTCCTATAGATCTATAAGAGAGCTTTGGTTTGACTGGTTATGGTTCTTATAACTAAAAATGGACACAAAGTTATGGTTGGTGGAACAACCCACGTCTTTCGGGTGCAACATCGAAGTCTTGAGGTGCAATATCAGTTTGAAAATCCAAGATTGCACTGTATGATTTTTACAACTCGTTTATGGGGATGAAATAGAAATATAACATGGTACATCATATTTCAAAATATAGTAAATCGAATTATGACCATGGTCAAACCCCCTTTGACCAACAAAACAACAAATGAAAAATTGAGCAAAAAAAGCTTTCGATGTTCCCAAATGTCATTAAGATTGAATTTCTTCGTTACCGAACGAAGATGAGAAGGGTGGAACAGGTCAGTCCTATAGATCTATGAGAGAGCTTCGTTTTGACTGGTTATGGTTCTTGTAACTAAAAATGGACACAAAATTATGGTTGGTGGAACAACCCACGTCTTTTGGGTGCAACATCGAAGTCTTGAGGTGCAACATCCGTTTGAAAATCCAAGATTGCACTATATGACTTTTGAAAACTCGTTTATGGGGATGAAATAGAAATATAACATGGTCCGTCATATTTCAAAATATAGTATATCGAATTATGACCACGGTCAAACTCCCTTTGACCAACAATACAACATATGAAAAATTGAGCTAAAAAAGCTTTCAATGTTCCCAAATATTATTAAGATTGAATTTCTTGGTTACCGAATTAAGATGAGATGGGTGGAACCTGTTAGTCCTATAGATCTATGAGAGAGATTCGTTTTGACTGGTTATGGTTCTTGTAACTAAAAATGGACACAAAGTTATGGTTGGTGGAACAACCCACGTCTTTTGGGTGCAACATCGAAGTCTTGAGGTGCAACATCCATTTGAAAATCCAAGATTGCACTGCAAGACTTTTGAAAACTCGTTTATGTGGATGAAATAGAAATATAACATGGTGCATCATATTTCAAAAAATTGTAAATCGAATTATGACCACAGTCAAACCCCCTTTGACCCACAAAATAACATATGAAAAATTGGGCTAAAAAAGCTTTCGATGTTCCCAAATGTCATTGAGATTGAATTTCTTGGTCACCGAACTAAGATGAGATGGGTGGAACCAGTTACTCCTTTAGTTCTATAAGAGAGCTTCGTTTTGACTGGTTATGGTTCTTGTAGCTAAAAATGGACACAAAGTTATGGTTGGTGGAACAACCCACGTCTTTTGGGTGCAACATCGAAGTCTTGAGGTGCAACATCCGTTTGAAAATCCAAGATTACACTGTATGACTTTTGAAAACTCGTTTATGGGGATGAAATAGAAATATAACATGGTGCATCATATTCCAAAATGTAGCGAATCGAATTATGACCACGGTCAAACCCCCTTTGACCAACAAAACAACATATGAAAAATTGAGCTGAAAAGGCTTTCGATGTCACCAAATGTCATTAAGATTGAATTTCTTGGTTACCGAACTAAGATGAGATGGGTGGAACCTGTTAGCCCTATAGATCTATGAGGTAGCTTCGATATGACTGGTTATGGTTCTTGTAACTAAAAATGGACACAAAGTTATGGTTGGTGGAACAACCCACGTCTTTTGGGTGCAACATCGAAGTCTTGAGGTGCAACATCCGTTTGAAAATCCAAGATTTCACTGTATGACTTTTGACAACTCGTTTATGGGGATGAAATAGAAATATGACATGGTGCATCATATTTCAAAATACAGTAAATCGAATTATGACCACGGTCAAACCCCCTTTGACCAACAAAACATCATATGAAAAATTGAGCTAAAAAAGATTTCAATGTTCCCAAATGTCATTAAGATTGAATTTCTTGGTTATCGAATTAATATGAGATGGGTGGAACCTGTTAGTCCTATAGATCTATGAGAGAGCTTCGTTTTGACTGGTTATGGTTCTTGTAACTAAAAATGGACACAAAGTTATGGTTGGTGGAACAACCCACGTCTTTTGGGTGCAACATCGAAGACTTGAGGTGCAACATCCATTTGAAAATCCAAGATTGCACTGCATGACTTTTGAAAACTGGTTTATGGGGATGAAATAGAAATATATCATGGTGCATCGTATTTCAAAACATAGTAAATCGAATTATGGTCACCGAGCTAAGATGAGATGGGTGAAACCAGTTACTCCTATAGTTCTATAAGAGAGCTTCATTTTGACTGGTTATGGTTCTTGTAGCTAAAAATGGACACAAAGTTATGGTTGGTGGAACAACCCACGTCTTTTGGGTGCAACATTAAATTCTTGTGGTGCAATATCCGTTTGAAAATCCAAGATTGCACTGTATGACTTTTGAAAACTCGTTTATGGGGATGAATTAGAAATATAAAATGGTGCATCATATTCGAAAATGTAGTAAATCGAGCCGGGGCTAGTCCACGATCCAAGGGGGCGAGCCAATCAAAAATGTCACCAATTCCAAAATCCAAGTTCTGCGCGCGTTCATGGAAACGGGAGTAACTTCCAATCCGTAAGTCCGTTTTGCCCAAACGAAAGCTCCACCTGAAGCTAAATCAGAGGGCTACAAGTGTTATAGAGTACAGCTCCGTAATTGATGCTTTCGGGCCCAAAAGAGGTCGTCTAATAGGAGTTTCAGGCATGTTTATGTTGATGTTGTGATTTCGACCAAATCGCTCTATGATGTTCTCAATACCTGAGCGCGTTGCTTATTTAGATTTTCCGTATGTGATAGCTTTGACCAAAAAGTGTGTCAATAGAATGGTTATGTTTCTAGTCACTCAAAATAAAAACAAAGTTATGGTTGGCGGAACAAACCATGTCTGTTGGGTGCAACATCGAAGTCTTGAGGTGCAACATCTGTTTGAAAATCCAACATTGCACTATAAGACCTTTGAAAACTCGTTTATGGGGATGAAATAGAAATATAACGTGGTGCATCATATTTCAAAATTTTGTGAATCGAATTATGACCACTGTCAAACACCCTTTGTCCAACAAAACAACATATGAAAAATTGAGCTAAAAAAGCCTTCGATGTTCCCAAATGTCATTAATATTGAATTTCTTAGTTATCGAACGAAGATGAGATGGGTGGAACCTGTTAGTCATATAGAACTATGAGAGAGCTTCGTTTTGACTGGTTATGGTTCTTGTAACTAAAAATGGACACAAAGTTATGGTTGGTGGAACAACCCACGTCTTTTGGGTGCAACATCGAAGTCTTGAGGTGCAACATCTGTTTGAAAATCCAAGATTGCACTGTATGAATTTTGAAAACCCGTTTATTGGGATGAAATAGAAATATAACATGGTGCATCATATTCCAAAATGTAGCGAATCGCATTATGACCACGGTCAAACCCCCTTTGACCAACAAAACAACAAATGAAAATTTGAGCTGAAAGAGCTTTCGATGTCCCCATATGTCATTAAGATTGAATTTCTTGGTTACCGAACTAAGATGAGATGGGTCGAACCTGTTAGTCCTATAGATCTATGAGAGAGCTTCGGTTTGACTGGTTATGGTTCTTATAACTAAAAATGGACACAAAGTTATGGTTGGTGGAACAACCCACGTCTTTCGGGTGCAACATCGAAGTCTTGAGGTGCAACATCCGTTTGAAAATCCAAGATTGCACTGTCTGACTTTTGACAACTCGTTTATGGTGATGAAATAGAAATATAACATGGTGCATCATATTTCAAAATATAGTAAATCGAAGGTCAAACCCCCTTTGACCAACAAAACAACATATGAAAAATTGAGCTAAAAAAGTTTTCGATGTTCCCAAATGTCATTAAGATTGAATTTCTTGGTTACCGAATGAAGATGAGATGGCTGGAACCTGCTAGTCCTATAGATCTATTAGAGAGCTTCGTTTTGACTGGTTACGGTTCTTGTTACTAAAAATGGACACAAAGTAATGGTTGGTGGAACAACCCACGTCTGTTGGTTGCAACATCGAAGTCTTGAGGTGCAACATCCGTTTGAAAATCCAAGATTGCACTACATGACTTTTGAAAACTGATTTATGGGGATGAAATAGAAATATAACATGGTGCATCATATTTCAAAATACAGTAAATCGAATTATGACCACGGTCAAACCCCCTTTGTCCAACAAAACAACATGTGAAAAATTGAGCTAAAAAAGCTTTCAATGTTCCCAAATGTCATTAAGATTGAATCTCTTCGTAACCGAACTAAGATGAGATGGGTGGCACCTGTTACTCCTATAGATCTATGAGAGAGCTTCGTTTTGACTGGTTATGGTTCTTGTAACTAAAAATGGACACAAAGTTATGGTTGGTGGAACAACCCACGTCTTTTGGGTGCAACATCGGAGTCTTGAGGTGCAACATCCGTTTGAAAATCCAAGATTGCACTGTATGACTTTTGAAAACTCGTTTAATGGGATGAAATAGAAATATAACATGGTAAATCATATTCCAAAATGTAGTAAATCGAGCCGGGGCTAATCCACGATCCAGGGGGCGAGCCAATCAAAAATGTCACCAATTCCAAAATCCAAGTTATGCGCGCGTTCACGGAAACGGGAGTAACTTCCAATCCGTAAGTCCGTTTTGCCCAAACAAAAGCTCCACCAGAAGATAAATCAGAGGGCTACAAGTGTTATAGAGTATAGCTCCGTAATTGATGCTTTTGGGCACAAAAGAGGTCGTCTAATAGGTGTTTCAGGCATGTTTATGTTGATGTTGCGATTTCGACAAAATCAATCTATGATGTTCTTAGTACCTGAGCGTGTTGCTTATTTAGATTTTCCGTATGTGATAGTTTAAACCAAAAAGTGTGTCAACAGACTGGTTATGTTTCTAGTCACTCAAAACAAAAACAAAGTTATGGTTGGCGGAACAACCCATGTCTGTTGGGTGCGACATTGAAGTCTTGAGGTGCAACATCTGTTTGAAAATCCAAGATTGCACTATATGACTTTTGAAAACTCATTTATGGGGATGAAATAGAAATATAACATGGTGCATCATAGAAATATAACATGGTGCATCATATTCCAAAAAAACAACATATGAAAAATTGAGCTAAAAAAGCTTTCGATTTTCCCAAATGTCATTAAGATTGAATTTCTTGGTTACCGAACGAAGAAGAGATGGGTGGAACCTGTTAGTCCTATAGATCTATGAGAGAGCTTCGTTTTGACTGGTTATGGTTCTTGTAACTTAAAATGGACACAAAGTTATGATTGGTGGAACAACCCACGTCTTTTGGGTGCAACATCGAAGTCTTGAGGTGCAACATCAGTTTGAAAATCCAAGGTTGCACTGTATGACTTTTGAAAACTCGTTTATGGGGATGAAATAGAAATATAACATGGTGCGTCATATTTCAAAATATAGTAAATCGAATTATGACCACGGTCAAACCCCCTTTGACCAACAAAACAACAAATGAAAAATTGAGCTAAAAAAATTTCTGATGTTCCCAAATGTCATTAAGATTGAATTTCTTGATTACCGAACTAAGATGAGATGGGTGGAACCAGTTACTCCTATAGTTCTATAAGAGAGCTTCGTTTTGACTGGTTATGGTTCTTGAGCTAAAAATGGACACAAAGTTATGGTTGGTGGAACAACCCACGTCTTTTGGGTGCAACATCGAAGTCTTGAGGAGCAACATCCGTTTAAAATCCAAGATTGCACTGTATAACTTTTGAAAACCCATTTATGGAGATGAAATAGAAATATAACATGGTGCATCATATTCCAAAATGTAGCGAATCGAATTATGACCACGGTCAAACCGCCTTTGACCAACAAAACAACATATGAAAAATTGAGCTGAAAGAGCTTTCGGTGTTCCCAAATGTTATTAAGATTGAATTTCTTGGTTACCGAACTAAGATGAGATGGGTGGAACCTGTTTGTCCTATAGATCTCTGAGAGAGCTTTGGTTTGACTGGTTATGGTTCTTATAACTAAAAATGGACACAAAGTTATGGTTGGTGGAACAACCCACGTCTTTCGGGTGCAACATCGAAGTCTTGAGGTGCAACATCCGTTTGAAAATCCAAGATTGCAATGTATGACTTTTGACAACTTGTTTATGGGAATGAAATAGAAATATAACATGGTGCATCATATTTCAAAATATAGTAAATCGAATTATGACCACGGTCAAACCCCCTTTGACCAACAAAACAACATATGAAAAATTTAGCTAAAAAAGCTTTCGATGTTCCCAAATGTCATTAAGATTGAATTTCTTGGTTACCGAACGAAGATGAGATGGGTGGAATCGGTCAGTCCTATAGAACTATGAGAGAGCTTCGTTTTGACTGGTTATGGTTCTTGTAACTAAAAATGGACACAAAATTATGGTTGTTGGAACAACCCACGTCTTTTGGGTGCAACATCGAAGTCTTGAGGTGCAACATCCGTTTGAAAATCCAAGATTGCACTATATGATTTTTGAAAACTCGTTTATGGGGATGAAATAGAAATATAACATGGTGCGTCATATTTCAAAATATAGTAAATCGAATTATGACCACGGTCAAACTCCCTTTGACCAACAAAACAACATATGAAAAATTGAGCTAAAAAAGCTTTCAATATTCTTGGTTATCGAATTAAGATGAGATGGGTGGAACCTGTTAGCCCTATAGATCTATGAGAGAGCTTCGTTTTGACTGGTTATGGTTCTTGTAACTAAAACTGGACACAAAGTTATGGTTGGTGGAACAACCTACGTCTTTTGGGTGCAACATCGAAGTGTTGAGGTGCAACATCCATTTGAAAATCCAAGATTGCACTGCATGACTTTTGAAAACTCGTTTATGGGGATGAAATAGAAATATAACATGGTGCATCATATTTCAAAATATTGTAAATCGAATTATGACCACGGTCAAACCCCCTTTGACCAACAAAACAACATATGAAAAATTAGGCTAAAAAAGCTTTCGATGTTCCCAAATATCATTGAGATTGAATTTCTTGGTCACCGAACTAAGATGAGATGGGTGGAACCAGTTACTCCTATAGTTCTATAAGAGAGCTTCGTTTTGACTGGTTATGGTTCTTGTAGCTAAAAATGGACACAAAGTTATGGTTGGTGGAACAACCCACGTCTTTTGGGTGCAACATCGAAGTCTTGAGGTGCAACATCCTTTTGAAAATCCAAGATTACACTGTATGACTTTTGAAAACTCGTTTATGGGGATGAAATAGAAATATAACATGGTGCATCATATTCCAAAATGTAGCGAATTGAATTATGACCACGGTCATACCCCCTTTGACCAACAAAACAACATATGAAAAATTGAGCTGAAAAGGCTTTCGATGTCCCCAAATGTCATTAAGATTGAATTCTTGGTTACCGAACTAAGATGAGATGGGTGGAACCTGTTAGTCCTATAGATCTATGAGATAGCTTCGATATGACTGGTTATGGTTCTTGTAACTAAAAATGGACACAAAGTTATGGTTGGTGGAACAACCCACGTCTTTTGGGTGCAACATCGAAGTCTTGAGGTGCAACATCCGTTTAAAATCCAAGATTGCACTGTATGACTTTTGACAACTCGTTTATGGGGACGAAATAGAAATATAACATGGTGCATCATATTTCAAAATATAGTAAATCGAATTATGACCACGGTCAAACCCCCTTTGACCAACAAAACAACATATGTAAAATTGAGCTAAAAGAGCTTTCGATGTTCCCAAATGTCATTAAGATTGAATTTCCTGGTTACCGAACGAAGATGAGATGGTCTGATCCTGTTAGTGCTATAGATCTATGAGAGAGGTTCGTTTTGACTGGTTATGGTTCTTGTAACTAAAAATGGACACAAAGTTATGGTTGGTGGAACAACCCACGTCTGTTGGGTGCAACATCGAAGTCTTGAGGTGCAACATCCATTTGAAAATCCAAGATTGCACTGCATGACTTCTGAAAACTTGTTTATGGGGATGAAATAGAAGTATAACATGGTGCATCATATTTCAAAATATAGTAAATCGAATTATGACCACGGTCAAACCCCCTTTGACCAACGAAACAACATATTAAAAATTGAGCTAAAAAAGCTTTCGATGTTCTCAAATGTCATTAAGATTGAATCTCTTGGTTACCGAAATAAGATGAGATGGGTGGAACCTATTACTCCTATAGATCTATGAGAGAGCTTCGTTTTAACTGGTTATGGTTCTTGTAATTAAAAATGGACACAAATTTGTGGTTGGTGGAATAACCCACTTCTTTTGGGTGCAACATCGAAATCTTGAGGTGCAACATCCGTTTGAAAATCCAATATTGCACTGTATGACTTTTGGAAACTCGTTTATAGGGATGAAATAGAAATATAACATGGTAAATAATATTCGAAAATGTAGTAAATCGAGCCGGGGCTAGTCCACGATCCAGTGGGGCGAGCCAATCAAAAATGTCACCAATTCCAAAATTCAAGTTTTGCGCGCGTTCGCGGAAACGGGAGTAACTTCCAATCCGTAAGTCTGTTTTGCCCAACCGAAAGCTCCACCAGAAGCTAAATCACAGGGATACAAGTGTTATAGAGTATAGCTCCGTAATTGATGCTTTCGGGCCCATAAGAGGTCGTCTAATAGGAGTTTCGGGCATGTTTATGTTGATGTTGCGATTTCGACCAAATCGCTCTATGATGTTCTCAGTACTTGAGCGCGTTGCTTATTTAGATTTTCCGTATGTGATAGCTTTGACCAAAAAGTGTGTCAACAGACTGGTTTTTTTCTAGTCACTCAAAATAATAACAAAGTTATGGTTGGCGGAACAACCCATGTCTGTTGGGTGCAACATCGACGTCTTGAGGTGCAACATCAGTTTGAAAATCCAAGATTGTACTGTATGACTTTTGAAAACTCGTTTATGAGGATGAAATAGAAATATCACATGGTGCATCATATTTCAAAATATTGTGAATCGAGTTATGACCACGGTCAAACCCCTTTTGTCCAACAAAACAACATATAAAAAATGGAGCTAAAAAAGCTTTCGATGTTCCAAAATGTCATTAAGATTGAATTTCTTGGTTACCGAACGAAGATGAGATGGGTGGAACCTATTAGTCCTATAGATCTATGAGCGAGCTTCTTTTTGACTGGTTATGGTTCTTGTAACTAAAAATGGACACAAAGATATGGTTGGTGGAACAACCCACGTCTTTTGGGTGCAACATCGAAGTCTTGAGGTGCAACATCCATTTGAAAATCCAAGATTGCACTGTATGACTTTTGAAAACTTGTTTATATGAATGAAATAGAAATATAACATGGTGCGTCATATTTCAAAATATAGTAAATCGAATTATGACCACAGCCAATCCCCCTTTGGCCAACAAAACAACATATGAAAAATTGAGCTAAAAAAGCTTTCGATGTTCCCAAATGTCATTAAGATTGAATTTCTTGATACCGAATTAAGATGAGATGGGTGAAACCTGTTTGTCCTATAGATCTATGAGAGAGCTTCGTTTTGACTAGTTATA
This sequence comes from Allium sativum, assembly GCA_030737875.1. Lineage (NCBI taxonomy): Eukaryota > Viridiplantae > Streptophyta > Magnoliopsida > Asparagales > Amaryllidaceae > Allium > Allium sativum. Next base: position 845,921,263 of record CM060921.1, on the reverse strand, counting down.
GTTCTTGTAACTAAAAATGGAACAAAATTAGGGTTGGTGGAACAACCCACGTCTTTTGGGTGTAACATCGAAGTCTTGAGGTGCAACATCCGTTTGAAAATCCAAGATTGCACTATATGACTTTTGAAAACTCGTTTATGGGATGAAATAGAAATATAACATGGTGCGTCATATTTCAAAATATAGTAAATCAAATTATGACCACGGTCAAACTCCCTTTGACCAACAAAACAACATATGAAAAATTGAGCTAAAAAAGCTTTCAATGTTCCCAAATGTCATTAAGATTGAATTTCTTGGTTACCGAATTAAGATGAGATGGGTGGAACATGTTAGTCCTATAGACCTATGAGAGAGCTTCGTTTTGACTGGTTATGGTTCTTGTAACTAAAAATGGACACAAAGTTATGGTTGGTGGAACAACCCACATCTTTTGGGTGCAACATCGGAGTCTAGAGGTGCAACATCCATTTGAAAATCCAAGATTTCACTGCATGACTATTGAAAACTCGTTTATGGGGATGAAATAGAAATATAACATGGTGCATCATATTTCAAAATATAGTAAATCGAATTATGACCACGGTCAAACCCCCTTTGACCAACAAAACAACATATGAAAAATTGAGCTAAAAAAGCTTTCGATGTTCCCAAATGTCATTGAGATTGAATTTCTTGGTCACCGAACTAAGATGAGATGGGTGGAACCAGTTACTCCTATGGTTCTGTAAGAGAGCTTCGTTTTGACTGGTTGTGGTTCCCGTAGCTAAAAATGGACACAAAGTTATGGTTGGTGGAACAACCCACGTCTTTTGGGTGCAACATCGAAGTCTTGAGGTGCAACATCCCTTTGAAAATCCAAGATTGCACTGTATGACTTTTGAAAACTCGTTTATGGGGACGAAATAGAAATATAACATGGTGCATCATATTCCAAAGTGTAGCGAATCGAATTATGACCACGGTCAAACCCCCTTTGACCAACAAAACAACATATGAAAAATTGAGCCAAAAAAGCTTTCGATGTTCCCAAATGTCATTAAAATTGAATCTCTTGGTTACCGAACTAAGATGAGATGGGTGGAACCTGTTAGTCCTATAGATCTATGAGAGAGCTTCGATTTGACTAGTTATGGTTCTTGTGACTAAAAATGGACACAAAGTTATAGTTGGTGGAACAACCCACGTCTTTTTGGTGCAGCATCGAAGTCTTGAGGTGCTACATCCGTTTGAAAATCCAAGATTGCACTGTATGACTTTTGAAAACTATTTTATAGGGATGAAATGGAAATATAACATGGTAAATCATATTCCGAAATGTAGTAAATCGAGCCAGGGCTAGTCCACGATCCAGGGGGGCGAGCCAATCAAAAATGTCACCAATTCCAAAATCCAAGTTCTGCGCGCGTTCACGGAAACGGGAGAAACTTCCAATCCGTAAGTCCATTTTGCCCAAACGAAAGCTCCACCTGAAGCTAAGTCAGAGGGCTACAAGAGTTACAGAGAACAGATACGTAATTAATGCTTTTGGGCCCAAAAGAGGTCGTCGGATAGGAGTTTCGGGCATGCTTATATTAATGTTACGATTTCGACCAAATCACTCTATGATGTTCTCAGTACCTGAACGCGTTGCTTATTTAGATTTTCCGTATGTGATAGCTTTGACCAAAAAGTGTGTCAACAGACTGGTTATGTTTCAAGTCACTCAAAATAATAACAGAGTTATGGTTGGTGGAACAACCCACGTCTTTTGGGTGCAACGTCGAAGTCTTGAGGTGCAACATCCGTTTGAAATTCCAAGATTGCACTGTATGACTTTTGAAAACTCGTTTATGGGGACGAAATAGAAATATAACGTGGTGCATAATATTTCAAAATACAGTAAATCGAATTATGACCACGATCAAACCCCCTTTGACCAACAAAACAACATATGAAAAATTGAGCTAAAAAAGCTTTCGATGTCCCAAAATGTCATTAAGATTGAATTTCTTTGTTACCGAACTAAGATGAGACGGGTGGAACCTGTTAGTCCTATAGATCTATGAGAGAGCTTCGTTTTGACTGGTTATGGTTCTTGTAACTAAAAATGGACACAAAGTTATGGTTGGTGGAACAACCCACGTCTTTTGGGTGCAACATCTAAGTCTTGAGGTGCAACATCCGTTTGAAAATCCAAGATTGCACTTCATGGCTTTTGAAAACTCGTTTATGGGGATGAAATAGAAATAAAACATGGTGCATCATATTTCAAAATATAGTAAATCGAATTATGACCACGGTCAAACCGCCTTTGTCCAACAAAACAATATATGAAAAATTGAGCTAAAAATGCTTTCGATGTCCCCAAGTGTCATTAAGATTAAATTTCTTGGTTACTGAACTAAGATGAGATGGGTGGAACTTGTTAGTCTTATAGATCAATGAGAAAGCTTCGTTTTGACTGGTTATGGTTCTTGTTACTAAAAATGGACACAAAGTTACGGTTGGTGGAACAACCCGCGTCTTTTGGGTGCAACATCGAAGTCTTGAGGTGCAACATCCGTTTGAAAATCAAAGATTGCACTGCATGACTTTTGAATACTCGTTTATTGTGATGAAATAGAAATATAACATGGTGCATCGTATTCCAAAATATAGTAAATCGAATTATGACCACGGTCAAACCCCATTTGACCAACAAAACAACATATGAAAAATTGAGCTAAAAAAGCTTTCGATGACCCCAAATGTCATTATGATTGAATTTCTTGGTTACCGAACGAAGATGAGATAGGTGGAACCTGTTAGTCCTATAGATCCATGAGAGAGCTTCGTTTTGACTGGTAATGGTTCTTGTACCTCAAAATGGACACAAAGTTATGGTTGGTGGAACAACCCACGTCTTTTTGGTGCAACATCGAAGTCTTGAGGTGCAACATCCGTTTGAAAATCCAAGATTGCACCGCGTGACTTTGGAAAACTCGTTTAAGGGGATGAAATAGAAATAAAACATGGTGCATCATATTTCAAAATATAGTAAATCGAATTATGACCACGGTCAAACCGCCTTTGTCCAACAAAACAACATATGAAAAATTGAGCAAAAAATGCTTTTGATGTCCCCAAATGTCATTAAGATTAAATTTCTTGGTTACCGAACTAAGATGAGATGGGTGGAACTTGATAGTCTTATAGATCAATGAGAAAGCTTCGTTTTGACTGGTTATGGTTCTTGTAACTAAAAATGGACACAAAGTTATGGTTGGTGGAACAACCCGCGTCTTTTGGGTGCAACATCGAAGTCTTGAGGTGCAACATCCGTTTGAAAATCCAAGATTGCACTGCATGACTTTTGAAAACTCGTTTATGGGGATTAGATAGAAATATAACATGGTGCATCGTATTCCAAAATATAGTAAATCGAATTATGACCACGGTCAAACCCCATTTGACCAACAAAACAACATATGAAAAATTGAGCTAAAAAAGCTTTCGTTGTCCCCAAATGTCATTAAGATTGAATTTCTTGGTTACCGAACGAAGATGAGATGGGTGGAACCTGTTAGTCCTATAGATCCATGAGAGAGCTTCGTTTTGACTGGTAATGGTTCTTGTACCTAAAAATGGACAAAAAGTTATGGTTGGTGGAACAACCCACGTCTTTTGGGTGCAACATCGAAGTCTTGAGGTGCAACATCCGTTTGAAAATCCAAGATTGCACCGCATGACTTTTGAAAACTCGTTTATGGGGATGAAATAGGAATAAAACATGGTGGATCATATTTCAAAATATAGTAAATCGAATTATGACCACGGTCAAACCCCCTTTGACCAACAAAACAACATATGAAAAATTGAGCTAAAAATGCTTTCGATGTCCCCAAATGTCATTCAGATTGAATTTCTTGGTTATCGAACTAAGATGAGACGGGTGTAACTTGTTAGTCCTATAGATCTATGAGAAAGCTTCGTTTTGACTGGTTATGGTTCTTGTAACTAAAAATGGACACAAAGTTATGGTTGGTGGAACAACCCGCGTCTTTTGGGTGCAACATCGAAGTCTTGAGGTGCAACATCCGTTTGAAAATCAAAGATTGCACTGCATGACTTTTGAAAACTCGTTTATGGGGATGAAATAGAACTATAACATGGTGCATCATATTCCAAAATATAGTAAATCGAATTATGACCACGGTCAAACCCCCTTTGACCAACAAAACAACATATGAAAAATTGAGCTAAAAAAGCTTTCGATGTTCCCAAATGTCATTAAGATTGAATCTCTTGGTTACCGAACTAAGATGAGATTGGTGGAACTTATTACTCCTATAGATCTATGAGAGAGGTTCGTTTTGACTTGTTATGGTTCTTGTAACTAAAAATGGACACAAAGTTATGGTTGGTGGAACAACCCACGTCTTTTAGGTGCAACATCGAAGTCCTGAGGTGCAACATCCGTTTGAAAATCCAGGATTTCACTATATGACTTTTGAAAACTCTTTTATAGGGATGAAATAGAAATATAACATGGTAAATCATATTCCAAAATGTAGTAAATCGAGTCGGGGCTAGTCCACAATCCAGGGCGCGAGCCAATCAAAAATGTCACCAATTCCAAAATCCAAGTTCTACGCACGTTCACGGAAACGGGAGAAACTTCCAATCCGTAAGTCCGTTTTGCCCAAACGAAAGCTCCAACTGAAGTTAAGTCAGAGAGCTACAAGAGTTACAGAGCACATGTAACACCCCTCCTCCGCCGGTGCCACACCCGCAAGGACAACGGCTTTGGAGGGGCGTTGGAACAAGGTAAACATGCATGAAGATATCACATGACAGAACATATAAGTAAAACAGAGTAAATAAAAGCAGCGAATAACATTACTATTTCAAAACCAAACCATAGTCAAGTTACATCAGAAGTACTTAATCATTTTTCCAAAATAAAACAAAACAAGTCCAGTACATAAACTGAAAACTGAGAAATAACATAAGTAACTATCCCCAAAGAGTCGTGGTAAGCCATAGCGAGCTCAAGTGTAAACCATACATGAGCTATCCAGAAAAGAGCTATCCAAAGATCCAGCTAAGTGCTAGTGTTCCCACCCTGAGAACCTGGGGGGGGGGGGAATGGAAGGTAAGAAGCGAAAGGAAAACGGGTCAGTCAAAAAGACTGGTAAGTCCTACCTACTATTAGTCTAATAACTAATGAAGTTAACTTTAACATGAGAAACTGAGATGAACATGATGATGATTAACTGGCATAACAAGATAGATCAAAAGTGGCATCGCATGTACAAGGTTAAGTGTTGCACCACAAGTGTACTAGTATTCTGACATGTCAAGTATGAACGAGAATTGATCCCTTGGCCCAATAGCCCCAAGTCATGAGATGGCCTAAATCAAGGCCCAACTACTCGGTCTAGTCGATCGGCTCCCTATAAGCCTAACTCGTCAGGTGTCGGTGTCATACGGCCTAAAACCGGAATGTAGTCAAACTGTGCTAGGTCCACCCTAGGGTGTATCCGGGCCCTAGGGTGCCAACCACTAACACGAAAACAAGCACGCACAGTTAAAACTTACTGGTGCCCATGTCTTTCTTTCATCCCCGGACCATGTGCACGACCATGGTCCGCCGGAATCTACGAATGGCGCACCTACTTTCGCCGTCTTTTTGGTCACTTACAATCCAGCCCAGTAATCGTGCCCCACCCCTAGCCTAGTCCCTAGGGTATCCCGATACTCTCTAGTGGGTTACTGCTGAAAAGGACCGCGTAACTAGGATTTCTAATAGGTTAAGTGTGGTTAACCCTCCAAACCATGTATCAAGTTGGTTAAGTATACCTAAGTGGTTCATGACTTAACCCTACCAACCAATCGTGTTCAAGTGGTTAAGTATATTCAGGTAATATATGACTTAACCCTATCAACCAATCGTGTTCAAGTGGTTAAGTATATTCAGGTAATCTACGACTTAACCCTATCAATATTATCTTGCCAAATTGGTTAAGTGTAGGTACTTAACCCCATTGAATTATCGAGTCAAATTGGTTAAGTGTAGGTTAACTTAACCCCATTAAATTATCGTGTCGGATTAGTTAAGTATAAATTAACTTAACCTCATCCACTAATCGTATTACATGGTTAAGTGTCAATAAGTAAATCAAGCCCGGTTTTACTTAACCTACCCATTCATGTTATATCGGTTAAGTAACCACGTCAAATTCACTTAACCTTATCATGTGGCATTAATTAACTTAATGCACCCCAACCTCTCACATTAGACTTTGTTGTGGTTACTAGTTAAGTCGGGCGGGTCCGGGTAGCTTTATACCACAACCTAGTCTAACCTCGGGTTTTAGGTGCGCCATGACCAACTACTCACATTGGGTCCTATTGTTTGCAACTACTAGTTAAGCCGGGCGGGTCCGGGTAGTTTTACGTTGCAAACTCAACCCAACCTCAAGTTGGTCATTTTCATGTTTTCTAATAGTCATGACCATATTTATGTTTATCATAAAACTATGGTTTTCAAGCATAATACATGTCATGTTTTTAAAATCATGTTTCATGTCATATAATTTACCCATAACGTAACTCCATCGCTCCTAAGTTCGCATCAACATAGAAATGGATCAAAAAGGGGAAACATAGTGATATGACAAATTGGGCATAAGGTGATATTTGGCCACAAGTTGAACATGGTGGTTCATGAGACATAAGTGTTCATCCAAAACTTGCATATAATGTTTTTAGCCTCAAAACATACATATTGTTTACTTAGCAAATAGGTGAAAGCATGTAGATCTAAACTAGCATATAGATCCAAACATAGCAAGTTATCATTAAGGTCATATGAGAGTGTTTATGTTGCAACATGCAACATTCCCAAATAAAGGTGAGAGCTTTCAACCCAAAAAGGCAAGGTAATGATTCCATAAACATACATACGATAGATCTAAGCCTCACATGATAGATTCAAAGCACAAAATGATACTTAAGCCCAAACTCAACTTGCAACATGTCATATATTAAATCCATAGTTAATATCTAAAAGTAGAAATAGGCTTACAATGCTATGAAGACTAGAATTAATATATAAATAAGATTGAGACGAAGCCACTAGCAAATCCGCAAATAAATAAGATCCAATCCAAGCTTTTGAGAAAATAAGATGCTCCTTTGATTTGCAATGACGAAAGATGGATCCTTTAAGGAAGAAAGAGGACTCTTTTACTTGATTTGAACACTCAAACTCTCATAAGAATGAAGGAGTTTATGACAAGAGGATGGAGGCCATGGCTAGAAGAATTTTGGCATAACTTAGTTGTAGGAATGATTAATGAGTGATTAGGTTAGGTCTAGGGGTCTTTTTATAGAAGATTAGGGTATTTTTAGCCATAGGATTAACCCTAAATCGAATTTGGACCATTACTCCCGTCAGAAACTTCTAGAACCGAACCAGAGACAAGTGCAGGTGCACCGAGCCAGAATGGCTTGGCCACCCGTGTCGACAGGGGTGTCGACAGGGCAGTCGACACCAACTGGGGTGTGTCGACACCCAAGTCGACACCCATGTCGACTTGGGTGCTGGGCGGGAAATTTCCCGCCCAGTCTTCTTTGGCTCCAGATTTGATTTTTGAACCTGATTTCGAACTTGGAATTTTCTGAAAACTTCATCGGGCCATAACTGGGTCATACGGGCTCCGATTTACGAAATTTCGGACTCTATTTCGCGTATTTTTCCGAGACGAATGTAATGGCCCAGCCCGTTTCCCTTGTTTCATATAATAGAATTTAATTCTGCCTTGATTTACGTTATAACATGTTGTAAAAATACGGGTTGTTACATTCTCCCCTCCTTAAAGGATTTCGTCCCCGAAATCTTCAAGTTAGGAAGAACATATCCTACCAACCAACATCCATATACTCAAAACATCATCCACGAGCAAACATTGTCCTTAAAAGATTCTAAATGCTGTATGAACATATGCAAAGGTGTGTGTATATGTACTTATCTAATGCGGAAATCAGGCGGTTACTGATTCAGTAAACCTCCTTAATGCAAAGTATGTTACTGAAATGAGTCCATATGTATGCAATTTCCTAACATAATTTATAATCTCTATATGCGTGCACATAACATTCATTCATATGCAACAACCACGTGATAGCATAACAAGTTTCATCCTTGACTAAGTATAAACACTCATGCATATGCAGTATGAAAGTGTGTGAGCCGATCTTAGTGCCTAATGTGTATCATGCATCCACGAGTATCCACTTGCAAACACTTGCAACCACTTGCAACTATCAAGCATAACATGTTTCAAATACATGTTTCATCCAAAGGGTTTTCTACCTAAGGTTCTCATGACACGATTAACGAGATAACTAGATAAACAAGATAAACATGGATAGAAAAAGAAAGATATGCTAAAGAGATCGAGAATGTACCCTCAAAAAGAAATGGGTAAAGTCCACGCATCTTCTCCTCGGTCTCCCAAGTTGCGTCTTCTTCGGCTTCACTCCACTGAACCTTGACCAACTTGACTTCTTTACTTCTTATCTTCTTGATCTCCGTTCCCAAGATACGAATCAGAGCTTTTCTCAAGGTTGCTTCTTTCTTTACCTCCACGTCTTCAAGAATGCTAGGCTCCACTACTTCCGCTGATTCATGTAGGCATTTTCGAAGATGCGAGACATGAAAAACATTATGCACTCCGGCCAGCTTCTCGGGCAATTCCACTCTATAAGCCATCTGCCCGATCCTTTCAATGATAGGGAAGGGTCCAACAAACCTTGGTGCTAGCTTTCCAACTGCTCCAAAACGAACCACGTTCCGCAAAGGAGAAACTTTCACAAAGACCATGTCTCCAACTTCGAATTACAAATCCGTCCTTCACTTATCTGCATAGGATTTCTGTCTGTCTTGGGCCGCTTTCATCCGCTTCCGAATCAACTCCACTTTCTCGGACGTGTCCCTTATCATGTCGGGCCCAAGTATAAGCTCATCCGTCTTCTCCCACCAACAAGTCGGTGACTTGCACGGCCTCCCATACAAAGCCTCGAATGGTGTCATACTTATGCTTGCCTGGTAGCTGTTATTATAAGCAAACTCCACGAGAGGAAGATGGTCTTCCCAAGTACCACCAAAATCAAGAATGCATAGCCTCAAGAGATCTTCTAGTACCATATTCACCCTTTCGGTCTGACCATCAGTCCGTGGGTGATAGGACGTACTTAAGTTCAGCTGCGTCCCCATAGCTTCTTGCAGACTGTTCCAAAACTGGCTAGTAAAAATCGGGTCACGGTCGCTAACTATACTAGAAGGAACTCCGTGCAACCGTACAATCTCTCGAAGATAAACAGATGCTAGCCACGATGCAGTCCTCTTGCTCGTCACTGGAATGAAATGAGCGCTCTTTGTGAGTCTATCCACTATGACCCATATTCTATAAAGCCCAAAAAGTTTAGTCAACCTAATGGACACCTTCATCCCAACTATATATCACAAACAGACGAGTCGTACTCCTTATTGGGGTTTGCAACAGAACTAAGATTGAGAATAGGACCGAGAGGATATACTTAAAAGATAGCATGCGAGTAAGTTCTACAGAATAATAGGGATCAAGGATATATTCTTAAAAATAGATATGATACGCATATCTAGTCTTCAATCTTTAAGTCGCATTTTCTTGAGCTTAATCCCATCGTGCCTTGACAATTTCTTAGCTTCTTAATTCTTATTTCCAAAATATGAGTTAGAACTCATTTCACCGTTGCCTCTCGTACCACTTCCCCTTATTCTTTTCCTAAAATACTCGGCTTAAACATAACTGCGTGCTCATGGTTTCATGCAAGCTTTCCAAAATTCGTTAGTGAATTCTGGATCTCGTTTACATACTATACGGTATTCTACGCAGAAGAACTATCTCTTGAAAACAAATGCCAATCCATGTTGCCAAATGTACTTACTAGGGTGATTTTCTATAACCCATGCTTAAGCGAAATGGACTATCTGCCTTAGTGGCGAACACTTCTCGATTGGATTACAAATTTCCAATAAAGGTGCCAAGGAATTCCAGGTAACTAATCATGACAGAACCCTAAAGGTCACACGAGATTTCGAGGGTATTACCGAGGTGAGTCATGAGCCTCGCCACCCTATGTTCACAATCAAGAATGGCTCCAAAGCTGGACAACCAATCCATGCCCAAAATCAACCCGTACCCCATGAACCCGAGAACATAAGCATCACACTTGAATTCTACGCTAAAGATAGAAATCCTCAAATCTACACAAATCATAGACAAATGGGCGGAACCCCCAATTGGATTTGAAACACAAACGGGATCTTCAACTAGACTAGTACTAAGGTGCAAACTTTCAACAAGATCAGAAGAAATAAAACTATGCGATGCGCCAGAATCAAATAAGGTGCGAACGGGAAAACCAGAAATATGAACATAGCTTTCTACAGAAACACTACCTCGATCAAGCACTGGAGCGGTGTTGAGAGCGTGCACTTGCCCTCCAGAAGATCCTGCCCGCTGAGCCTGTCCCTGCCCCTGCCCTTGCTTCTTAGGGCAGTCCTTGCTATAATGTCCAGACTCTCCACAAACAAAGCACTCACCCAACTTCCTTTTCTTTTTCCTACAGTCCTTGGCAATGTGTCCAACAATCCCACAATAGTTGCATTTCCTCGTCTCCTTAGCCTTGTTGTTGTTGTTGCCTTTGTTGCCCTTCTTGTTGTTGTTGTTCTTGCTGCCCTGACTGTTCTGATTACTCTGGCTGCCTCCCCACTTAGAATTCTCCTTCTTGACTTCCTTCTTGGCATCCTTTTCTTCCTCATAAAGTAACGCCATTTCTGCCAAAGCTTCAAAAGTTGCTCCTGTGGGTATATGTGTCATGACTACCCCACGTAATGGCTCGTTCAAACCTCGAGCGAATCGTAACGCCTTCTTCTGAGCCGTGTTGACTAAGTCCACTCCGAACCTAGCAAGCTGATTGAACTTGTTCATGTATTCTCTAACTGTCATGTCTCCTTGCTTGAGTGCTAGAAACCTCTCCATCTGAAGACTTTCCTCGGCCGGTGACAGCAACTTAAGTCCAAATCTCTCTCTAAAGTCGGCAAACGTCTCAACAGGCCTTGTGGCGTTAGTGACTTCCCACCAGAATGCAGCTTCTCCCTTTAGTATCCATGCTGCCAATTGAACTTTTCTTCGATCCTCCATATCGAAGATAGCAAAGAGGTCTTCCGTCTCTTTTAGCCAGTCTCTCGCTTGGACAAAACTTTCAGTTCCTAAGAAATCCTTGCCGCCCATGGCCTTAAAATCCTTGCAAGTCTTAGAGAAAGGGTCTACTCGAGGGTGTTGCGGAGGAGGAGGAGGAACCTCAGCTACAGGAGGAGGAGGAATGTCCGCGGGGCCGGCTTCATTCGCCCTTTCCTCCATGAACCTCCTGAACCAAATAGGTACTTGCGCACCTTACAGGATGGTAAAGCGATCAGCCATACTAAAACGAAGAAAAAGATAGATTCAGAACGAAGAAACGAAGGATAGTGCTAATGGCTTTTGGGGAATAGCCTTTTAAAATAAACTAGACTTTTATTGGAAAAATACTTCTTTAAAATTGGTTTTGAAAATAGTTTTCAAAAAGTTTTGTAAAGTTTTAAAAACCTTTTGTTCAATCTCGTAAACCTTATGCTCTGATACCAAATGTAACACCCCACCTCCGCCGGTGCCACTCTCGCAAGGACAACGGCTTTGGAGGGGCGTTGGAACAAGGTAAACATGCATGAAGATATCACATGACAGAACATATAAGTAAAACAGAGTAAATAAAAGCAGCGGATAATATTTCAAAACCAAACCATAGTCAAGTTACATCAGAAGTACTTAATCATTTTTCCAAAATAAAACAAAACAAGTCTAGTACATAAACTGAAAACTGAGAAATAACATAAGTAACTATCCCCAAACAGTCATGGTAAGCAATAGCGAGCTCAAGTGTAAACCATACATGAGCTATCCAGAAAAGAGCTATCCAAAGATCCAGCTAAGTGCTAGTGTTCCCACCCTGAGATCCTGGGGGGGGTAACGGAAGGAAAGAAGCGAAAGGAAAACGGGTCCGTCAAAAAGACTGGTAAGTCCTACCTACTATTAGTCTAATAACTAATGAAGTTAACTTTATCATGAGAAACTGAGATGAACATGATGATGGTGATTAACTGGCATAACAAGATAGATCAAAAGTGGCATCGCATGTACAAGGTTATGTGTTGCACCACAAGTGTACTAGTATTCTGACATGTCAAGTATGAACAAGAATTGATCCCTTGGCCCAATAGACCCAAGTCATGAGATGGCCTAAATCAAGGCCCAACTACTCGGTCTAGTCGATCGGCTCCCTATAAGCCTAACTCGTCAGGTGTCGGTGTCATACGGCCTAAAACCGGAATGTAGTCAAACTGTGCTAGGTCCACCTTAGGGTGTATCCGGGCCCTAGGGTGCCAACCACTAACACGAAAACAAGCACGCACAGTCAAAACCTACCGGTGCCCATGTCTGTCTTTCATCCCCAGACCATGTGCACGACAATGGTCCTCCGGAATCTACGAATGGCGCACCTACTTTCGCCGTCTTTTTGGCCACTTACAATCCAACCCAGTAATCGTGCCCCACCCCTAGCCTAGTCCCTAGGGTATCCCGATACTCTCTAGTGGGTTACTGCTGAAAAGGACCGAGTAACTAGGATTTCTAATAGGTTAAGTGTGGTTAACCCTCCAAACCATGTATCAAGTTGGTAAAGTATACCTAAGTGGTTCAAGACTTAACCCTACCAACCATTCGTGGTAAAGTGGTTAAGTATATTCAGGTAATCTATGACTTAACCCTATCAACCAATCGTGTTCAAGTGGTTAAGTATATTCAGGTAATCTACGACTTAACCCTATCAATATTATCTTGCCAAATTGGTTAAGTGTAGGTTTACTTAACCCCATTGAATTATCGAGTAAAATTGGTTAAGTGTAGGTTAACTTAACCCCATTGAATTATCGAGTCAAATTGGTTAAGTGTAGGTTAACTTAACCCCATTAAATTATCGTGTCGGATTAGTTAAGTATAAATTAACTTAACCTCATCCACTAATCGTATTACATGGTTAAGTGTCAATAAGTAAATCAAGCTCGGTTTTACTTAACCTACCCGTTCATGTTATATCGGTTAAGTAACCACGTCAAATTAACTTAACCTTATCATGTGGCATTAATTAACTTAATGCACCCCAACCTCTCACATTAGACTTTGTTGTGGTTACTAGTTAAGCCGGGCGGGTCCGGGTAGCTTTATACCACAACCTAGTCTAACCTCGGGTTTTAGGTGCGACATGACCTACTACTCACATTGGGTCCTATTGTTTGCAACTACTAGTTAAGCCAGGCGGGTCCGGTTAGTTTTACGTTGCAAACTCAACCCAACCTCGAGTTGTTCATTTTCATGTTTTCTAATAGTCATGACCATATTTATGTTTATCATGAAACTATGGTTTTCAAGCATAATACATGTCATGTTTTTAAAATCATGTTTCATGTCATATAATTTACCCATAACGTAACCCCATCGCTCCTAAGTTCGCATCAACATAGAAATGGATCAAAAAGGGGAAACATAGTGATATGACAAATTGGGCATAAGGTGATATTTGGCCACAAGTTGAACATGGTGGCTCATGAGACATAAGTGTTCATCCAAAACTTGCATATAATGTTTTTAGCCTCAAAACATACATATTGTTTACTTAGCAAATAGGTGAAAGCATGTAGATCTAAACTAGCATATAGATCCTAACATAGCAAGTTATCATTAAGGTCATATGAGAGTGTTTATGTTGCAACATGCAACATTCCCAAATAAAGGTGAGAGCTTTCAACCCAAAAAGGCAAGGTAATGATTCCACAAACATACATAGGATAGATCTAAGCGTCACATGATAGATTCAAAGCACAAAATGATACTTAAGCCCAAACTCAACTTGCAACATGTCATATATTAAATCCATAGTTAATATCTAAAAGTAGAAATAGGCTTACAATGCTATGAAGACTAGAATTAATATATAAATAAGATTGAGACGAAGCCACTAGCAAATCCGCAAATAAAATAAGATCCAATCCAAGCTTTTGAGAAAATAAGATGCTCCTTTGATTTGCTATGAAGAAAGATGGATCCTTTAATGAAGAAAGAGGACTCTTTTACTTGATTTGAACACTCAAACTCTCATAAGAATGAAGGAGTTTAGGACAAGAGGATGGAGGCAATGGCTAGAAGAATTTTGGCATAACTTAGTTGTAGGAATGATTAATGAGTGATTAGGTTAGGTCTAGGGGTCTTTTTATAGAAGATTAGGGTATTTTTAGCCATAGGATTAACCCTAAATCGAATCTGGACCATTACTCCCGTTAGAAACTTCTAGAACCGAACCAGAGACAAGTGCAGGTGCACCGAGCCAGAATGGCTCGTCCACCCGTGTCGACAGGGGTGTCGACAGGGCAGTCGACACCAACTGGGGTGTGTGGACACCCAAGTCGACACCCATGTCGACTTGGGTGCTGGGCTGGAAATTTTCCGCCCAGTCTTCTTTGGCTCCAGATTTGATTTTCGAACCTGATTTCGAACTTGGAATTTTCTGAAAACTTCATCGGGACATAAGTGGGTCATACGGGCTCCAATTTACGAAATTTCGGACTCTATTTCGCGTATTTTTCCGAGACGAACGTAAAGGCACAGCCCGTTTCCCTTGATTCATATTTTATAATTTAATTCTGCCTTGATTTACGTTATAACATGTTGTAAAAATACGGGTTGTTACAGCACAGATCCGTAATTAATGCTTTTGGTCCCAAAAGAGGTCGTCTAATAGGAGTTTCGGGCATGTTTATGTTAATGTTACGATTTCGACCAAATCACTCTATGATGTTCTCAGTACCTGTACGCGTTGCTTATTTAGATTTTCCGTATGTGATAGCTTTAGCCAAAAAGTGTGTCAACAGACTGGTTATGTTTCAAGTCACTCAAAATAAAAACAAAGTTATGGTTGTTGGAACAACCCGCATCTTTTGGGTGCAACGTCGAAGTCTTGAGGTGCAACATCCGTTTGAAATTCCAAGATTGCACTGTATGACTTTTGAAAACTCGTCTATGGGGACGAAACAGAAATATAACATGGTGCATAATATTTCAAAATATAGTAAATCGAATTATGACCACGGTCAAACCCTCTTTGACCAACAAAACAACATATGAAAAATTGAGCTAAAAAAGCTTTCGATGTCCCCAAATGTCATTAAGATTGAATTTCTTGGTTACCAAACTAAGATGAGACGGGTTGAACCTGTTAGTCCTATAGATCTATGAGAGAGCTTCGTTTTGACTAGTTATGGTTCTTGTAACTGAAAATGGACACAAAGTTATGGTTGGTGGAACAACCCACGTCTTTTGGGTGCAACATCGAAGTCTTAAGGTGCAACATGCGTTTGAAAATCCAAGATTGCACTGCATGACTTTTGAAAACTCGTTTATGGGGATGAAATAGAAATAAAACATGGTGCATCATATTTCAAAATATAGTAAATCGAATTATGACTAAGGTCAAACCCCCTTTGACCAACAAAACAACATATGAAAAATTGAGCTAAAAATGCTTTCGATGTCCCCAAATGTCATTAAGACTGAATTTCTTGGTTACCGAACTAAGATGAGATGGGTGGAACTTGTAAGTCCTATAGATCTATGAGAAAGCTTCGTTTTGACTGGTTATGGTTCTTGTAACTAAAAATGGACAAAAAGTTATGGTTGGTGGAAAAACACCCGTCTTTTGGGTGCAACATCGAAGTCTTGAGGTGCAACATCCGTTTAAAAACCAAATATTGCACTGCATGACTTTTGAAAACTCGTTTATGGGGATGAAATAGAAATATAACATGGTGCATCATATTCCAAAATATAGTAAATCGAATTATGACCACGGTCAAACCCCCTTTGACCAACAAAACAACATTAGAAAAATTGAGCTAAAAAAGCTTTCAATGTCCCCAAATGTCATTAAGATTGAATTTCATGGTTACCGAACGAAGATGAGATGGGTGGAACCTGTTAGTCCTATAGGTCTATGAGAGAGCTTCGTTTTGACTGGTTATGGTTATCGTAACTAAAAATGGACACAAATTTATGGTTGGTGGAACAACCCACGTCTTTTGGGTGCAACATCGAAGTCTTGAGGTGCAACATCCGTTTGAAAATCCAAGATTGCACAGCATGACTTTTGAAAACTCGTTTATGGGGATGAAATAGGAATAAAACATGGTGCATCATATTTCAAAATATAGTAAATCGAATTATGACCACGGTCAAACCCCCTTTGACCAACAAAACAACATATGAAAAATTGAGCTAAAAATGATTTCGATGTCCCCAAATGTCATTAAGATTGAATTTCTTGGTTACCGAACTAAGATGAGATGGGTGGAACTTGTTAGTCCTATAGATCTATGAGAGATATTCGTTCTGACTGGTTATGGTTCTTGTAGCTAAAAATGGGCATAAAGTTATGGTTGGTGGAATAACCCGCGTCTTTTGGGTGCAACATCGAAGTCTTGAGGTGCAACATCCGTTTGAAAATCAAAGATTGCACTGCATGACTTTTGAAAACTCGTATATGGGGATGAAATAGAACTATAACATGGTGCATCATATTCCAAAATATAGTAAATCGAATTATGACCACGGTCAAACCCCCTTTGACCAACAAAACAACATATGAAAAATTGAGCTAAAAAAGCTTTCGATGTCCCCAAATGTCATTAAGATTGAATTTCTTGGTTACCGAACTAAGATGAGACGGGTGGAACCTGCTAGTCCTATAGATCTATGAGAGAGCTTCGTTTTGACTGTTTATGGTTCTTGTAACTAAAAATGGACACAAAGTTATGGTTGGTGGAACAACCCACGTCTTTTGGGTGCAACATCGAAGTCTTGAGGTGCAACATCCGTTTGAAAATCCAAGATTGCACTGCATGACTTTTGAAAACTCGTTTATGGGGATGAAATAGAAATATAACATGGTGCATCATATTTCAAAATATAGTAAATCGAATTATGACCACGGTCAAACCCCCTTTGACCAACAAAACAACATATGAAAAATTGAGGTAAAAAAGCTTTCGATGTTCCCAAATGTCATTAAGATTGAATCTCTTGGTTACCGAACGAAGATGAGATGGGTGGAACCTGTTACTCCTATAGATTTATGTGAGAGCTTCGTTTTGACTGGTTATAGTTCTTGTAACTAAAAATGGACACAAAGTTATGGTTGGTGGAACAACCCACGTCTTTTGGGTGCAACATCGAAGTCTTGAGGTGCAACATCCGTTTGAAAATCCAAGATTGCACTGTATGACTTTTGAAAACTCGTTTATAGGGATGAAATAGAAATATAACATTGTAAATCATATTCCAAAATGAAGCGAATCGAATTATGACCACGGTCAAACCCCCTTTGACCAACAAAACAACATATGGAAAATTGAGCTGAAAAGCTTTCGATGTTCCCAAATGTCGTTAAGATTGAATTTCTTGGTTACCGAACGAAGATGAGATGGGTGGAACCTGTTAGTCCTATAGATCTATGAGAGAGCTTCGTTTTGACTGGTTATGGTTCTTGTAGCTAAAAATGGACACAAAGTTATGGTTGGTAGAACAACCCATGTCTTTTGGGTGCAACATCAAAGTCGTGAGGTGCAACATTCGTTTAAAAATCCAAGATTGCACTGTTTGACTTTTGAAAACTCGTTTATGGGGATGAAGTAGAAATAAAACATGGTGCATAATATTTCAAAATATAGTAAATCGAATTACGACCATGGTCAAACCCCCTTTGACCAACAAAACAACATATGAAAAATTGAGCTAAAAAGCTTTCGATGTTCCCAAATGTCATTAAGATTGAATTTCTTGGTAGCCGAACTAAGATGAGATGGGTGGAACTTGTTAGTCCTGTAGATCTATGAGAGAGCTTCGTTTTGACTGGTTATGGTTCTTGCAACTAAAAATGGACACAAAGTTATGGTTGGTGGAACAACCCGCGTCTTTTGGGTGCAACATCGAAGTCTTGAGGTGCAACATCCGTTTGAAAATCCAAGATTGCACTGTATGACTTTTGAAAACTCGCTTATGGGGATGAAATAGAAATATAACATAGTGCATCATATTTCAAAATATAGTAAATCGAATTATGACCACGGTCGAACCCCCTTTGACCAACAAAACAAAATATGAATAATTGAGCTTAAAGAGCTTTCGATGTCCCCAAATGTCATTAAGATTGAATTTCTTGGTTACAAACTAAGATGAGATGGGTGGAACCTGTTAGTCCTATAGATCTATGAGAGAGCTTCAGTTTGACTGGTTATGGTTCTTGTAACTAAAAATGGACACAAAGTTATGGTTGGTGGAACAACCCATGTCTTTTGGGTGCAACATCGAAGTCTTAAGGTGCAACATCCGTTTGAAAATCCAAGATTGCAATGTATGACTTTTGAAAACTCGTTTATAGGGATGAAATAGAAATATAACATGGTCATCCTATTTCAAAATATAGTAAATCGAATTATGACCACGGTCAAACCCCCTTTGACCAGCAAAACAACATATGAAAAATTGAGCTAAAAAAGCTTTCGATGTTCCCAAATGTCATTAAGATTGAATTTCTTGGTTACCGAACGAAGATGAGATGGGTGGAACCTGTTAGTCCTATAGATCTATGAGAGAGCTTCGTTTTGACTTGTTATTGTTCTTGTAACTAAAAATGGACGCAAAGTTATGGTTGGTGGAACAACCCACGTCTTTTGGGTGCAACATCGAAGTCTTGAGGTGCAACATCCGTTTGAAAATCCAAGATTGCACTGTATGACTTTTGAAAACTCGCTTATGGGGATGAAATAGAAATATAACATAGTGCATCATATTTCAAAATATAGTAAATCGAATTATGACCACGGTCGAACCCCCTTTGACCAACAAAACAACATATGAATAATTGAGCTTAAAGAGCTTTCGATGTCCCCAAATGTCATTAAGATTGAATTTCTTGGTTACAAACTAAGATGAGATGGGTGGAACCTGTTAGTCCTATAGATCTATGAGAGAGCTTCAGTTTGACTGGTTATGGTTCTTGTAACTAAAAATGGACACAAAGTTATGGTTGGTGGAACAACCCATGTCTTTTGGGTGCAACATCGAAGTCTTAAGGTGCAACATCCGTTTGAAAATCCAAGATTGCAATGTATGACTTTTGAAAACTCGTTTATGGGGATGAAATAGAAATATAACATGGTCATCCTATTTCAAAATATAGTAAATCGAATTATGACCACGGTCAAACCCCCTTTGACCAGCAAAACAACATATGAAAAATTGAGCTAAAAAAGCTTTCGATGTTCCCAAATGTCATTAAGATTGAATTTCTTGGTTACCGAACGAAGATGAGATGGGTGGAACCTGTTAGTCCTATAGATCTATGAGAGAGCTTCGTTTTGACTTGTTATTGTTCTTGTAACTAAAAATGGACACAAAGTTATGGTTGGTGGAACAACCCACGTCTTTTGGGTGCAACATCGAAGTCTTGAGGTGCAACATCCGTTTGAAAATCCAAGATTGCACTGCATGACTTTTTAAAACTCGTTTATAGGGATGAAATAGAAATATAACATGGTAAATCATATTCCAAAATGTAGCGAATCGAATTATGACCACGGTCAAACCCCCTTTGACCAACAAAACAACATATGGAAAATTGAGCTGAAAAAGCTTTTGATGTTCCCAAATATCATAAAGATTGAATTTCTTGGTTACCGAACGAAGATGAGATGGGTGGAACCTGTTAGTCCTATAGATCTATGAGAGAGCTTTGTTTTGACTGGTTATGGTTCTTGTAACTAAAAATGGACACAAAGTTAAGGTTGGTGGAACAACCCACGTCTTTTGGGTGCAACATCGAAGTCTTGAGGTGCAACATCCGTTTGAAAATCCAAGATTGCACTGCATGACTTTTGAAAACTCGTTTATGAGGATGAAATAGAAATAAAACATGGTGCATCATATTTCAAAATATAGTAAATCGAATTATGACCACGGTCAAACCCCCTTTGACCAACAAAACAACATATGAAAAATTGAGCTAAAAATACTTTCGATGTCCCCAAATGTCATTAAGATTGAATTTCTTGGTTACTGAACTAAGATGAGATGGGTGGAACTTGTTAGTCCTATAGATCTATGAGAGATCTTCGTTTTGACTGGTTATGGTTCTTATAACAAAAATGGGCATAAAGTTATGGTTGGTGGAATAACCCGCGTCTTTTGGGTGCAACATCGAAGTCTTGAGGTGCAACATCCGTTTGAAAATCAAAGATTGCACTGCATGACTTTTGAAAACTCATTTATGGGGATGAAATAGAACTATAACATAGTGCATCATATTCCAAAATATAGTAAATCGAATTATGACCACGGTCAAACCCCCTTTGACCAACAAAACAACATATGAAAAATTGAGATAAAAAAGCTTTCGATGTCCCCAAATGTCATTAAAATTGAATTTCTTGGTTACCGAACTAAGATGAGACGGGTGGAACCTGTTAGTCCTATAGATCTATGAGAGAGCTTCGTTTTGACAGTTTATGGTTCTTGTAACTAAAAATGGACACAAAGTTATGGTTGGTGGAACAACCCACGTCTTTTGGGTGCAACATCGAAGTCTTGAGGTGCAACATCCGTTTGAAAATCCAAGATTGCACTGCATGACTTTTGAAAACTCGTTTATGCGGATGAAATAGAAATATAACATGGTGCATCATATTTAAAAATATAGCAAATCGAATTATGACCACGGTCAAACCCACTTTGACCAACAAAACAACATATGAAAAATTGAGCTAAAAAAGCTTTCGATGTTCCCAAATGTCATTAAGATTGAATCTCTTGGTTACCGAACGAAGATGAGATGGGTGGAACCTGTTACTCCTATAGATCTATGAGAGAGCTTCGTTTTGACCGGTTATAGTTCTTGTAACTAAAAATGGATACAAAGTTTTGGTTGGTGGAATAACCCACGTCTTTTGGGTGCAACATCGAAGTCTTGAGGTGCAACATCCGTTTGAAAATCCAAGATTGCACTGTATGACTTTTGAAAACTCGTTTATAAGGATGAAATAGAAATACAACAAGGTAAATCATATTCCAAAATGCAGCGAATCGAATTATGACCACGGTCAAACCCCCTTTGACCAACAAAACAACATATGGAAAATTGAGCTGAAAAGCTTTCGATGTTCCCAAATGTCATTAAGATTGAATTTCTTGGTTACCGAACGAAGATGAGATGGGTGGAACCTGTTAGTCCTATAGATCTATGAGAGAGCTTCATTTTGACTGGTTATGGTTCTTGTTACTAAAAATGGACACAAAGTTATGGTTGGTAGAACAACCCACGTCTTTTGGGTGCAACATCGAAGTCTTCAGGTGCAACATCCGTTTGAAAATCCAAGATTGCACTGTATGAATTTTGAAAACTCGTTTATGTGGATGAAATAAAAATATAACATGGTGCATAATATTTCAAAATATAGTAAATCGAATTACGACCATGGTCAAACCCCCTTTGACCAACAAAACAACATGTGAAAAATTGAGCTAAAAATCTTTCGATGTTCCCAAATGTCATTAAGATTGAATTTCTTGGTTACCGAACTAAGATGAGATGGGTGGAACCTGTTACTCCTATAGATCTATGAGAGAGCTTCGTTTTGACTGGTTATGGTTCTTGTAACTAAAAATGGACACAAAGTTATGGTTGGTGGAACAACCCGCGTCTTTTGTGTCCAACATCGAAGTCTTGAGGTGCAACATCCGTTTGAAAATCCAAGATTGCACTGTATGACTTTTGAAAACTCGTTTATGGGGATGAAATAGAAATATAACATGGTGCATCATATTTCAAAATATAGTAAATCGAATTATGACCACGATCGAACCCCCTTTGACCAACAAAATAACATATGAAAAATTGAGCTGAATGAGCTTTCGATGTCCCCAAATGTCATTAAAATTGAATTTCTTGGGTACGAACTAAGATGAGATGGGTGGAACCTGTTGGTCCTATAGATCTATGAGAGAGCCTCGGTTTGACTGGTTATGGTTCTTGTAACTAAAAATGGACACAAAGTTATGGTTGGTGTAACAACCCATGTCTTTTGGGTGCAACATCGAAGTCTTGAGGTGCAACATCCGTTTGAAAATCCAAGATTGCAATGTATTACTTTTGACAACTCGTTTATGGGGATGAAATAGAAATATAACATGGTGCATCATATTTCAAAATATAGTGAATCGAATTATGACCACGGTCAAACCCCCTTTGACCAACAAAACAACATATGAAAAATTGAGCTAAAAAAGCTTTCGATGTTCCCAAATGTCAATAAGATTGAATTTCTTGGTTACCGAACGAAAATGAGATGGGTGGAACTTGTTCGTCCTATAGATCTATGAGAGAGCTTCGTTTTGACTGGTTATGGTTCTTGTAACTCAAGATGGACATAAAGTTATGGTTGGTGGAACAACCCACGTCTTTTGGGTGCAACATCGAAGTCTTGAGGTGCAACATCCGTTTGAAAATCCAAGATTGCACTGCATGACTTTTGAAAACTCGTTTATGGGGATGAAATAGAAATATAACATGGTGCATCATATTTCAAAATATAGTAAATCGAATTATGAACACGGTCAAACCCCCTTTGACCAACAAAACAACATATGAAAAATTGACCTAAAAAAGCTTTCGATGTTACCAAATGTCAATAAGATTGAATTTCTTGGTTACCGAACGAAGATGAGATGGGTGGAACCTGTTCGTCCTATAGATCTATGAGAGAGCTTCATTTTGACTGGTTATGGTTCTTGTAACTCAAGATGGACATAAAGTTATGGTTGGTGGAACAACCCACGTCTTTTGGGTGCAACATCGAAGTCTTGAGGTGCAACATCCGTTTGAAAATCCAAGATTGCACTGCATGACTTTTGAAAACTCGTTTATGGGGATGAAATAGAAATATAACATGGTGCATCATATTTCAAAATATAGTAAATCGAATTATGACCACGGTCAAACCCCCTTTGACCAACAAAACAACATATGAAAAATTGAGCTAAAAAAGCTTTCGATGTTACCAAATGTCAATAAGATTGAATTTCTTGGTTACCGAACGAAGATGAGATGGGTGGAACCTGTTAGTCCTATAGATCTATGAGAGAGCTTCGTTTTGACTGGTTATGGTTCTTGTAACTCAAGATGGACACAAAGTTATGGTTGGTGGAACAACCCACGTCTTTTGGGTGCAACATCGAAGTCTTCAGGTGCAACATCCGTTTGAAAATCCAAGATTGCACTGTATGACTTTTGAAAACTCGTTTATGTGGATGAAATAAAAATATAACATGGTGCATAATATTTCAAAATATAGTAAATCGAATTACGACCATGGTCAAACCCCCTTTGACCAACAAAACAACATATGAAAAATTGAGCTAAAAATCTTTCGATGTTCCCAAATGTCATTAAGATTGAATTTCTTGGTTACCGAACTAAGATGAGATGGGTGGAACCTGTTAGTCCTATAGATCTATGAGAGAGCTTCGTTTTGACTGGTTATGGTTCTTGTAACTAAAAATGGACACAAAGTTATGGTTGGTGGAACAACCCGCGTCTTTTGGGTCCAACATCGAAGTCTTGAGGTGCAACATCCGTTTGAAAATCCAAGATTGCACTGTATGACTTTTGAAATCTCGTTTATGGGGATGAAATAGAAATATAACATGGTGCATCATATTTCAAAATATAGTAAATCGAATTATGACCACGATCGAACCCCCTTTGACCAACAAAACAACATACGAAAAATTGAGCTGAAAGAGCTTTCGATGTCCCCAAATGTCATTAAGATTGAATTTCTTGCGTACGAATTAAGATGAGATGGGTGGAACCTGTTAGTCCTATAGATCTATGAGAGAGCTTCGGTTTGACTGGTTATGGTTCTTGTAACTAAAAATGGACACAAAGTTATGGTTGGTGGAACAACCCATGTCTTTTGGGTGCAACATCGAAGTCTTGAGGTGCAACATCCGTTTGAAAATCCAAGATTGCAATGTATGACTTTTGACAACTCGTTTATGGGGATGAAATAGAAATATAACATGGTGCATCATATTTCAAAATATAGTGAATCGAATTATGACCACGGTCAAACCCCCTTTGACCAACAAAACAACATATGAAAAATTGAGCTAAAAAAGCTTTCGATGTTCCCAAATGTCAATAAGATTGAATTTCTTGGTTACCGAACGAAGATGAGATGGGTGGAACCTGTTCGTCCTATAGATCTATGAGAGAGATTCGTTTTGACTGGTTATGGTTCTTGTAACTCAAGATGGACATAAAGTTATGGTTGGTGGAACAACCCACGTCTTTTGGATGCAACATCGAAGTCTTGAGGTGCAACATCCAATTGAAAATCCAAGATTGCACTGCATGACTTTTGAAAACTCGTTTATGGGGATGAAATAGAAATATAACATGGTGCATCATATTTCAAAATATAGTAAATCGAATTATGACCACGGTCAAACCCCCTTTGACCAACAAAACAACATATGAAAAATTGAGCTAAAAAAGCTTTCGATGTTACCAAATGTCAATAAGATTGAATTTCTTGGTTACCGAATGAAGATGAGATGGGTGGAACCTGTTAGTCCTGTAGATCTATGAGAGAGCTTCGTTTTGACTGGTTATGGTTCTTGTAACTCAAGATGGACACAAAGTTATGGTTGGTGGAACAACCCACGTCTTTTGGGTGCAACATCGAAGTCTTGAGGTGCAACATCCGTTTGAAAATCCAAGATTGCACTGCATGACTTTTGAAAGCTCGTTTATGGGGATGAAATAGAAATATAACATGGTGCATCATATTTCAAAATATAATAAATCGAATTATGACCACGGTCAAACCCCCTTTGACCAATAAAACAACATATGAAAAATTGAGCTAAAAAAGCTTTCGATGTTCCAAAATGTCATTAAGATTGAATCTCTTGGTTACCGAACGAAAATGAGATGGGTGGAACCTGTTACTCCTATAGATCTATGAGAGAGCATCGTTTTGACTGGTTATGATTCTTGTAACTAAAAATGGACACAAAGTTATGGTTGGTGGAACAACCCACGTCTTTTGGGTGCAACATCGAAGTCTTGAGGTGCAACATCCGTTTGAAAATCCAAGATTGCACTGCATGACTTTTGAAAGCTCGTTTATGGGGACGAAATAGAAATATAACATGGTGCATCATATTTCAAAATATAATAAATCGAATTATGACCACGGTCAAACCCCCTTTGACCAATAAAACAACATATGAAAAATTGAGCTAAAAAAGCTTTCGATGTTCCCAAATGTCATTAAGATTGAATTTCTTGGTTACCGAACGAAGATGAGATGGGTGGAACCTGTTAGTCCTATAGATCAATGAGAGATCTTCGTTTTGACTGGTTATGGTTCTTGTAACTAAAAATGGACACAAAGTTATGGTTCGTAGAACAACCCACGTCTTTTGGGAGCAACATCGAAGTCTTGAGGTGCAACATCCGTTTGAAAATCCAAGATTGCACTGTATGACTTTTGAAAACTCATTTATGGGGATGAAATAGAAATATAACATGGTGCATAATATTTCAAAATATAGTAAATCGAATTACGACCATGGTCAAACCCCCTTTGACCAACAAAACAACATGTGAAAAATTGAGCTAAAAAGCTTTCGATGTTCCCAAATGTCATTAAGATTGAATTTCTTGGTTACCGAACTAAGATGAGATGGGTGGAACCTGTTAGTCCTATATATCTATGAGAGAGCTTCGTTTTGACTGGTTATGGTTCTTGTAACTAAAAATGGACGCAAAGTTATGGTTGGTAGAACAACCCACGTCTTTTGGGTGCAACATCGAAGTCTTGAGGTGCAACTTCCGTTTGAAAATCCAAGATTGCACTGTATGACTTTTGAAAACTCGTTTATGGGGATGAAATAGAAATATAACATGGTGCATAATATTTCAAAATATAGTAAATCGAATTACAACCATGGTCAAACCCCCTTTGACCAACAAAACAACATATGAAAAATTGAGCTAAAAAGCTTTCGATGTTCCCAAATGTCATTAAGATTGAATTTCTTGGTTACCGAACTAAGATGAGATGGGTGGAACCTATTAGTCCTATAGATCTATGAGAGAGCTTCGTTTTGACTGGTTATGGTTCTTGTAACTAAAAATGGACACAAAGTTATGGTTGGTGGAACAACCCGCGTCTTGTGGGTCCAACATCGAAGTCTTGAGGTGCAACATCCGTTTGAAAATCCTAGATTGCACTGTATGACTTTTGAAAACTCGTTTATGGGGATGAAATAGAAATTTAACATGGTGCATCATATTTCAAAATATAGTAAATCGAATTATGACCACGATCGAACCCCCTTCGACCAACAAAACAACATATGAAAAATTGAGCCGAAAGAGCTTTCGATGTCCCCAAATGTCATTAAGATTGAATTTCTTGGTTACGAACTAAGATGAGATGGGTGGAACCTGTTAGTCCTATAGATCTATGAGAGAGCTTCTGTTTGACTGGTTATGGTTCTTGTAACTAAAAATGGACACAAAGTTATGGTTGGTGGAACAACCCATGTCTTTTGGGTGCAACATCGAAGTCTTGAGGTGCAACATCCGTTTGAAAATCCAGGATTGCAATGTATGACTTTTGACAACTCGTTTATGGGGATGAAATAGAAATATAACGTGGTGCATCATATTTCAAAATATAGTAAATCGAATTATGACCACGGTCAAACCCCCTTTGACCAACAAAACAACATATGAAAAATTGAGCTAAAAAAGCTTTCGATGTTCCCAAATGTCAATAAGATTGAATTTCTTGGTTACCGAACGAAGATGAGATGGTTGGAACCTGTTAGTCCTATAGATCTATGAGAGAGCATCGTTTTGACTGGTTATGATTCTTGTAACTAAAAATGGACACAAAGTTACGGTTGGTGGAACAACCCACGTCTTTTGGGTGCAACATCGAAGTCTTGAGGTGCAACATCCGTTTGAAAATCCGAGATTGCACTGTATGACTTTTGAAAACAAGTTTATAGGGATGAAATAGAAATATAACTTGGTAAATCATATTCCAAATGTAGCGAATCGAATTATGAGCACGGTCAAACCCCCTTTGACCAACAAAACAACATATGGAAAATTGAGCTGAAAAACCTTTCGATGTTCCCAAATGTCATTAAGATTGAATTTCTTGGTTACCGAACGAAGATGAGATGGGTGGAACCTGTTAGTCCTATAGATCTATGAGAGATCTTCGTTTTGACTGGTTATGGTTCTTGTAACTAAAAATGGACACAAAGTTATGGTTGGTAGAACAACCCACGTCTTTTGAGTGCAACATCGAAGTCTTGAGGTGCAACATCCGTTTGAAAATCCAAGATTGCACTGTATGACTTTTGAAAACTCGTTTATGGGGATGAAATAGAAATATAACATGGTGCATAATATTTCAAAATATAGTAAATCGAATTACGACCATGGTCAAACCCCCTTTGACCAACAAAACAACATGTGAAAAATTGAGCTAAAAAGCTTTCGATGTTCCCAAATGTCATTAAGATTGAAATTCTTGGTTACCGAACTAAGATGAGATGGGTGGAACCTGTTAGTCCTATAGATCTATGAGAGAGCTTCGTTTTGACTGGTTATGGTTCTTGTAACTAAAAATGGACACAAAGTTATGGTTGGTAGAACAACCCACGTCTTTTGGGTGCAACATCGAAGTCTTGAGGTGCAACATCCGTTTGAAAATCCAAGATTGCACTGTATGACTTTTGAAAACTCGTTTATGGGGATGAAATAGAAATATAACATGGTGCATAATATTTCAAAATATAGTAAATCGAATTAAAACCATGGTCTAACCCCTTTTGACCAACAAAACAACATATGAAAAATTGAGCTAAAAAGCATTCGATGTTCCCAAATGTCATTAAGATTGAATTTCTTAGTTACCGAACTAAGATGAGGTGGGTGGAACCTGTTAGTCCTATAGATCTATGAGAGAGCTTCGTTTTGACTGGTTATGGTTCTTGTAACTAAAAATGGACACAAAGTTATGGTTGGTGGAACAACCCGCGTCTTTTGGGTCCAACATCGAAGTCTTGAGGTGCAACATTCGTTTGAAAATCCAAGATTGCACTGTATGACTTTTGAAAACTCGTTTATGGGGATGAAATAGAAATATAACATGGGGCATCATATTTCAAAATATAGTAAATCGAATAATGACAAAGATCGAACCCCCTTCGACCAACAAAACAACATATGAAAAATTGAGCTGAAAGAGCTTTCGATGTCCCCAAATGTCATTAAGATTGAATTTCTTGGTTTCGAACTAAGATGAGATGGGTGGAACCTGTTAGTCCTATAGATCTATGAGAGAGCTTCTGCTTGACTGGTTATGGTTCTTGTAACTAAAAATTGACACAAAGTTATGATTGGTGGAACAACCCATGTCTTTTGGGTGCAACATCGAAGTCTTGAGGTGCAACATCCGTTTGAAAATCCAAGATTGCAATGCATGACTTTTGACAACTCGTTTATGGGGATGAAATAGAAATATAACGTGGTGCATCATATTTCAAAATATAGTAAATCGAATTATGACCACGGTCAAACCCCCTTTGACCAACAAAACAACATATGAAAAATTGAGCTAAAAAAGCTTTCGATGTTCCCAAATGTCATTAAGATTGAATTTCTTGGTTACCGAACGAAGATGAGATGGGTGGAACCTGTTAGTCCTATAGATCTATGAGAGAGCTTCGTTTTGACTGGTTATGGTTCTTGTAACTCAAGATGGACATAAAGTTATGGTTGGTGGAACAACCCACGTCTTTTGGGTGCAACATCGAAGTCTTGAGGTGCAACATCCGTTTGAAAATCCAAGATTGCACTGCATGACTTTTGAAAACTCGTTTATGGGGATGAAATAGAAGTATAACATGGTGCATCATATTTCAAAATATAGTAAATCGAATTATGACCACGGTCAAATCCCTCTGACCAACAAAACAACATATGAAAAATTGAGCTAAAAAAGCTTTCGATGTTCCCAAATGTCATTAAGATTGAATCTCTTGGTTACCGAACGAAGATGAGATGGGTGGAACCTGTTACTCCTATAGATCTATGAGAGAGCTTCGTTTTGACTAGTTATGGTTCTTGTAACTAAAAATGGACACAAAGTTATGGTTGGTGGAACAACCCACGTCTTTTGGGTGCAACATCGAAGTCTTGAGGTGCAACATCCATTTGAAAATCCAAGATTGCACTGTATGACTTTTGAAAACTCGTTTATAGGGATGAAATAGAAATATAACATTATAAATCATATTCCAAAATGTAGCGAATCGAATTATGACCACGGTCAAACCCCCTTTGACTAACAAAACAACATATGGAAAATTGAGCTGAAAAAGCTTTCGATGTTTCCAAATGTCATTAAGACTGAATTTATAGGTTACCGAACGAAGATGAGATGGGTGGAACCTGTTAGTCCTATAGATCTATGAGAGAGCTTCGTTTTGACTGGTTATGTTTCTTGTAACTAAAAATGGACACAAAGTTACGGTTGGTGGAACAACCCACGTCTTTTGGGTGCAACATCGAAGTCTTGAGGTGCGACATCCGTTTGAAAATCCAAGATTGCACTGCATGACTTTTGAAAACTCGTTTACGGGGATGAAATAGAAATATAACATGGTGCATAATATTTCAAAATATAGTAAATCGAATTACGACCATGGTCAAACCCCCTTTGACCAACAAAACAAGATATGAAAAATTGAGCTAAAAAGCTTTCGATGTACCCAAATGTCATTAAGATTGAATTTCTTGGTTACCGAACTAAGATGAGATGGGTGGAACCTGTTAGTCCTATAGATCTATGAGAGAACTTCGTTTTGACTGGTTATGGTTCTTGTAACTAAAAACGGACACAAAGTTATGGTTGGTGGAACAACCCACGACTTTTGGGTGCAACCTCGAAGTCTTGAGGTGCAACATCCGTTTGAAAATCCAAGATTGCACTGTATGACTTTTGAAAACTCGTTTATGGGGATGAAATAGAAATATAACATGGTGCATCATATTTCAAAATATAGTAAATCGAATTATGACCACGATCGAACCCCTTTTGACCAACAAAACAACATATGAAAAATTGAGCTGAAAGAGCTTTCGATGTCCCCAAATATCATTAAGATTGAATTTCTTGGTTACGAACTAAGATGAGATGGGTGGACCCTGTTAGTCCTATAGATCTATGAGAGAGCTTCGTTTTGACTGGTTATGGTTCTTGTAACTAAAAATGGGCACAAAGTTATGGTTGGTGGAACAACCCACGTCTTTTGTGTGCAACATCGAAGTCTTGAGGTGCAACATCCGTTTGAAAATCCAAGATTGCACTGTATGACTTTTGAAAACTCGTTTATGGGGATGAAATAGAAATATAACATGGTGCATCATATTTGAAAATATAGTAAATCGAAATATGACCACGGTCGAACCCCCTTTGACCAACAAAACAACATATGAAAAATTGAGCTGAAAGAGCTTTCGATGTCCCCAAATGTCATTAAGATTGAATTTCTTGGTTACGAACTAAGATGAGATGGGTGGAACCTATTAGTCTTATAGATCTATGAGAGAGCTTCGGTTTGACTGGTTATGGTTCTTGTAACTAAAAATGGACACAAATTTATGGTTGGTGGAACAACCCATGTCTTTTGGGTGCAACATCAAAGTCTTGAGGTGCAACATCCGTTTGAAAATCCAAGATTGCAATGTATGACTTTTGACAACTCGTTTATGGGGATGAAATAAAAATATAACATGGTGCATAATATTTCAAAATATAGTAAATCGAATTACGACCATGGTCAAACCCCCTTTGACCAACAAAACAACATATGAAAAATTGAGCTAAAAAAGCTTTCGATGTTCCCAAATGTCATTAAGACTGAATTTCTTGGTTATCGAACGAAGATGAGATGGGTGGAACCTATTAGTCCTATAGATCTATGAGAGAGCTTCGTTTTGACTGGTTATGGTTATTGTAACTAATAATGGACACAAAGTTATGGTTGGTAGAACAACCCACGTCTTTTGGGTGCAACATCGAAGTCGTGAGGTGCAACATCCATTTGAAAATACAAGATTGCACTGTATGACTTTTGAAAACTCGTTTATGGGGATGAAATAGAAATAAAACATGGTGCATAATATTTCAAAATATAGTAAATCGAATTACGACCATGGTCAAACCCCCTTTGACAAACAAAACAACATATGAAAAATTGAGCTAAAAAGTTTTCGATGTTCCCAAATGTCATTAAGATTGAATTTATTGGTTACCGAACTAAGATGAGATGGGTTGAACCTGTTAGTCCTATAGATCTATGAGAGAGCTTCGTTTTGACTGGTTATGGTTCTTGTAACTAAAAATGGACACAAAGTTATGGTTGGTGGAACAACCCACGTCTTTTGGGTGCAACATCGAAGTCTTGAGGTGCAACATCCGTTTGAAAATCCAAGATTGCACTGTATGACTTTTGAAAACTCATTTATGGGGATGAAATAGAAATATAACATGGTGCATCATATTTCAAAATATAGTAAATCGAATTATGACCACGGTCGAACCCCCTTTGGCCAACAAAACAACATATGAAAAATTGGGCTGAATGAGCTTTCGATGTCCCCAAATGTCATTAGGATTGAATTTCTTGGTTACGAACTAAGATGAGATGGGTGGAACCTTTTAGTCCTATAGATCTATGAGAGAGCTTCGGTTTGACTGGTTATGGTTCTTGTAACTAAAAATGGACACAAAGTTATGGTTGGTGGAACAACCCATGTCTTTTGGGTGCAACATCGAAGTCTTGAAGTGCAACATCTGTTTGAAAATCCAAGATTGCAATGTATGACTTTTGACAACTCGTTTATGGGGATGAAATAGAAATATAACATGGTGCATCATATTTCAAAATATAGTAAATCGAATTATGACCACGGTCAAACCCCCTTTGACCAACAAAACAACATATGAAAAATTGAGCTAAAAAAGCTTTCGATATTCCTAAATGTCATTAAGATTGAATTTCTTGGTTACCGAACGAAGATGAGATTGGTGGAACCTGTTAGTCCTATAGATCTATGAGAGAGCTTCGTTTTGACTTTTTATGGTTCTTGTAACTAAAAATGGACACAAAGTTATGGTTGGTGGAACAACCCACGTCTTTTGGGTGCAACATCGAAGTCTTGAGGTGCAACATCCGTTTGAAAATCCAAGATTGCACTGCTTGACTTTTGAAAACTCGTTTATGGGGATGAAATAGAAATATAACATTTCAAAATATAGTAAATCGAATTATGACCACGGTCAAACCCCATTTGACCAACAAAACAACATATGAAAAATTGAGCTAAAAAAGCTTTCGATGTTCCCAAATGTCATTAAGATTGAATCTCTTGGTTACCGAACGAAGATGAGATGGGTGGAACCTGTTACTCCTATAGATCTATGAGAGAGCTTCGTTTTGACTGGTTATGGTTCTTGAAACTAAAAATGGACACAAAGTTATGGTTGGTGGATCAACCCACGTCTTTTGGGTGCAACATCGAAGTCTTGAGGTGCAACATCCGTTTGAAAATCCAAGATTGCACTGTATGACTTTTGAAAACTCGTTTATAGGGATGAAATAGAAATATAACATGGTAAATCATATTCCAAAATGTAGCGAATCGAATTATGACCACGGTCAAACCCCCTTTGACCAACAAAACAACATATGGAAAATTGAGCTGAAAAAGCTTTCGATGTTCCCAAATGTCATTAAGATTGAATTACTTGGTTACCGAACAGAAATGAGATGGGTGGAACCTGTTAGTCCTATAGATCTATGAGAGAGCTTCGTTTTGACTGGTTATGTTTCTTATAACTAAAAATTGACACAAAGTTATGGTTGGTAGAACAACCCACGTCTTTTGGGTGCAACATCGAAGTCGTGAGGTGCAACATCCGTTTGAAAATCCAAGATTGCACTGCATGACTTTTGAAAACTCGTTTATGGGGATGAAATAGAAATATAACATGGTGCATAATATTTCAAAATATAGTAGATCGAATTACGACCATGGTCAAACCCCCTTTGACCAACAAAACAAGATATGAAAAATTGAGATAAAAAGCTTTCGATGTTCCCAAATGTCATTAAGATTGAATATCTTGGTTACCGAACTAAGACGAGATGGGTGGAACCTGTTAGTCCTATAGATCTATGAGAAAGCTTCGTTTTGACTGGTTATGGTTCTAGTAACTAAAAATGGACACAAAGTTATGGTTGGTGGAACAACCCACGTCTTTTGGGTGCAACATCGTAGTCTTGAGGTGCAACATCCATTTGAAAATCCGCTTTGACCAACAAAACAAGATATGAAAAATTGAGATAAAAAGCTTTCGATGTTCCCAAATGTCATTAAGATTGAATATCTTGGTTACCGAACTAAGACGAGATGGGTGGAACCTGTTAGTCCTATAGATCTATGAGAAAGCTTCGTTTTGACTGGTTATGGTTCTAGTAACTAAAAATGGACACAAAGTTATGGTTGGTGGAACAACCCGCGTCTTTTGGGTGCAACATTGAAGTCTTGAGGTGCAACATCCGTTTGAAAATCAAAGATTGAACTGTATGACTTTTGAAAACTCGTTTATGGGAATGAAATGGAAATATAACATGGTGCATCATATTTCAAAATACAGTAAATCGAATTATGACCACGGTCGAACCCCCTTTGACCAACAAAACAACATATGAAAATTTGAGCTGAAAGAGCTTTCGATGTCCCCAAATGTGATTAAGATTAAATTTCTTGGTTACGAACTAAGATGAGATGGGTGGAACCTGTTTGTCCTATAGATCTATGAGAGAGTTCGGTTTGACTGGTTATGGTTCTTGTAACTAAAAATGGACACAAAGTTATGGTTGGTGGAACAACCCATGTCTTTTGGGTGCAACATCGAAGTCTTGAGGTGCAACATCCGTTTGAAAATCCAAGATTGCAATGTATGACTTTTGAAAACTCATTTATGGGGATGAAATAGAAATATAACATGGTGCATCATATTTCAAAATATAGTTAATCGAATTACGACCACGGTCAAACCCCCTTTGACCAACAAAACAACATATGAAAAATTGAGCTAAAAAAGCTTTCGATGTTCCCAAATGTCATTAAGATTGAATTTCTTGGTTACCGAACGAAGATGAGATGGGTGGAACCTGTTAGTCCTATAGATTTATGAGAGAGCTTCGTTTTGACTGGTTATGGTTCTTGTAACTCAAAATGGACACAAAGTTATGGTTGGTGGAACAACCCACGTCTTTTGGGTGCAACATCGTAGTCTTGAGGTGCAACATCCATTTGAAAATCCAAGATTGTACTGCATGACTTTTGAAAACTCGTTTATGGGGATGAAATAGAAATATAACATTTCAAAATATAGTAAATCGAATTATGACCACGGTCAAACCCCATTTGACCAACAAAACAACATATGAAAAATTGAGCTAAAAAAGCTTTCGATGTACCCAAATGTCATTAAGATTGAATCTCTTGGTTACCGAACGAAGATGAGATGGATGGAACCTGTTACTCCTATAGATCTATGAGAGAGCTTCGTTTTGACTTGTTATGGTTATTGTAACTAAAAATGGACACAAAGTTATGGTTGGTGGAACAACCCACATCTTTTGGGTGCAACATCGAAGTCTTGAGGTGCAACATCCGTTTGAAAATCCAAGATTGCACTGTTTGACTTTTGAAAACTCATTTGTAGGGATGAAATAGAAATATAACATGGTAAATCATATTCCAAAATGTAGCGAATCGAATTATGATCACGGTCAAACCCCCTTTGACCAACAAAACAACATATGGAAAATTGAGCTGAAAAAGCTTTCGATGTTTCCAAATGTCATTAAGACTGAATTTATAGGTTACCGAACGAAGATGAGATGGGTGGAACCTGTTAGTCCTATAGATCTATGAGAGAGCTTCGTTTTGACTGGTTATGTTTCTTGTAACTAAAAATGGACACAAAGTTACGGTTGGTGGAACAACCCACGTCTTTTGGGTGCAACATCGAAGTCTTGAGGTGCAACATCCGTTTGAAAATCCAAGATTGCACTGCATGACTTTTGAAAACTCGTTTACGGGGATGAAATAGAAATATAACATGGTGCATAATATTTCAAAATATAGTAAATCGAATTACGACCATGGTCGAACCCCCTTTGACCAACAAAACAAGATATGAAAAATTGAGCTAAAAAGCTTTCGATGTACCCAAATGTCATTAAGATTGAATTTCTTGGTTACCGAACTAAGATGAGATGGGTGGAACCTGTTAGTCCTATAGATCTATGAGAAAGCTTCGTTTTGACTGGTTATGGTTCTTGTAACTAAAAATGGACACAAAGTTATGGTTGGTGGAACAACCCGCGTCTTTTGGGTGCAACACCGAAGTCTTGAGGTGCAACATCCGTTTGAAAATCCAAGATTGCACTGTATGACTTTTGAAAACTTGTTTATGGGAATGAAATAGAAATATAACATGGTGCATCATATTTCAAAATATAGTAAATCGAATTATGACCACGGTCGAACCCCTTTTGACCAACAAAACAACATATGGAAAATTGAGCTGAAAGAGCTTTCGATGTTCCCATATGTCATTAAGATTGAATTTCTAGGTTACCGAACGAAGATGAGATGGGTGGAACCTGTTAGTCCTATAGATCTATGAGAGAGCTTCGTTTTGACTGGTTATGTTTCTTGTAACTAAAAATGGACACAAAGTTACGGTTGGAAGAACAACCCACGTCTTCTGGGTGCAACATCGAAGTCGTGAGGTGCAACATCCGTTTGAAAATCCAAGATTGCACTGCATGACTTTTGAAAACTCGTTTATGGGGGTGAAATAGAAATATAACATGGTGCATAATATTTCAAAATATAGTAAATCGAATTACGACTATGGTCAAACCCCCTTTGACCAACAAAACAAGATATGAAAAATTGAGCTAAAAAGCTTTCGATGTTCCCAAATGTCATTAAGATTGAATTTCTTGGTTACCGAACTAAGATGAGATGGGTGGAACCTGTTAGTCCTATAGATCTATGAGAAAGCTTCGTTTTGACTGGTTATGGTTCTTGTAACTAAAAATGGACACAAAGTTATGGTTGGTGGAACAACCCGCGTCTTTTGGGTGCAACATCGAAGTCTTGAGGTGCAACATCCGTTTGAAAATCCAAGATTGCACTGTATGACTTTTGAAAACTCGTTTATGGGAATGAAATAGAAATATAACATGGTGCATCATATTTCAAAATATAGTAAATCGAATTATGACCACGGTCGAACCCCCTTTGACCAACAAAACAACATATGGAAAATTGAGCTGAAAGAGCTTTCGATGTTCCCAAATGTCATTAAGATTGAATTTCTAGGTTACCGAACGAAGATGAGATGGGTGGAACCTGTTAGTCCTATAGATCTATGAGAGAGCTTCGTTTTGACTGGTTATGTTTCTTGTAACTAAAAATGGACACAAAGTTACGGTTGGTAGAACAACCCACTCTTTTGGGCGCAACATCGAAGTCGTGAGGTGCAACATCCGTTTGAAAATCCAAGATTGCACTGCATGACTTTTGAAAACTCGTTTATGGGGATGAAATAGAAATAAAACATGGTGCATAATATTTCAAAATATCGTAAATCGAATTACGACCATGGTCAAACCCCCTTTGACCAACAAAACAAGATATGAAAAATTGAGCTAAAAAGCTTTCGGTGTTCCCAAATGTCATTAAGATTGAATTTCTTGGTTACCGAACTAAGATGAGATGGGTGGAACCTGTTAGTCCTATAGATCTATGAGAAAGCTTCGTTTTGACTGGTTATGGTTCTTGTAACTAAAAATGGACACAAAGTTATGGTTGGTGGAACAACCCGCGTCTTTTGGGTGCAACATCGAAGTCTTGAGGTGCAACATCCGTTTGAAAATCCAAGATTGCACTGTATGACTTTTGAAAACTCGTTTATGGGAATGAAACAGAAATATAACATGGTGCATCATATTTCAAAATATAGTAAATCGAATTATGACCATGGTCGAACCCCCTTTGACCAACAAAACGACATATGAAAATTTGAGCTGAAAGAACTTTCGATGTCCCCAAATGTCATTAAGATTGAATTTCTTGGTTACGAACTAAGATGAGATGGGTGGAACCTGTTAGCCCTATAGATCTATGAGAGAGCTTCGGTTTGACTGGTTATGGTTCTTGTAACTAAAAATGGACACAAAGTTATGGTTGGTGGAACAACCCATGTCTTTTGGGTGCAACATCGAAGTCTTGAGGTGCAACATCCGTTTGAAAATCCAAGATTGCAATGTATGACTTTTGACAACTCATTTATGGGGATGAAATAGAAATATAACATGGTGCATCATATTTCAAAATATAGTAAATCGAATTACGACCACGGTCAAACCCCCTTTGACCAACAAAACAACATATGAAAAATTGAGCTAAAAAAGCTTTTAATGTTCCCAAATGTCATTAAGATTGAATTTCTTGGTTACCGAACGAAGATGAGATGGGTGGAACCTATTAGTCCTATAGATCTATGAGAGAGCTTCGTTTTGACTGGTTATGGTTCTTGCAACTCAAAATGGACACAAAGTTATGGTTGGTGGAACAACCCACGTCTTTTGGGTGCAATAGAAATATAACATGGTGCATCATATTTCAAAATATAGTAAATCGAATTATGACCACGGTCAAACCCCCTTTGACCAACAAAACAACATATGAAAAATTGAGCTAAAAAAGCTTTCGATGTTCCCAAATGTCATTAATATTGAATTTCTTGGTTATCGAACGAAGATGAGATGGGTGGAACCTGTTAGTCCTATAGATCTATGAGAGAGCTTCGTTTTGACTGGTTATGGTTCTTGTAACTAAAAATGGACACAAAGTTATGGTTGGTAGAACAACCCATGTCTTTTGGGTGCAACATCGAAGTCGTGAGGTGCAACATCCGTTTGAAAATCCAAGATTGCACTGTATGACTTTTGAAAACTCGTTTATGCGGATGAAATAGAAATAAAACATGGTGCATAATATTTCAAAATATAGTAAATCGAATTACGACCATGGTCAAACCCCCTTTGACCAACAAAACAACATATGAAAAATTGAGCTAAAAAGCTTTCGATGATCCCAAATGTCATTAAGATTGAATTTCTTGGTTACCGAACTAAGATGAGATGGGTGGAACCTGTTAGTACTATAGATCGATGAGAGAGCTTCGTTTTGACTGGTTATGGTTCTTGTAACTAAAAATGGACACAAAGTTATGGTTGGTGGAACAACCCACGTCTTTTGGGTGCAACATCGAAGTCTTGAGGTACAACATCCGTTTGAAAATCCAAGATTGCACTGTATGACTTTTGAAACTCGTTTATGGGGATGAATAGAAATATAACATAGTGCATCATATTTCAAAATATAGTAAATCGAATTATGACCACGGTCGAACCCCCTTTGACCAACAAAACAACATATGAAAAATTGAGCTGAAAGAGCTTTCGTTGTCCCCAAATGTCATTTAGATTGAATTTCTTGGTTACGAACTAAGATGAAATGGGTGGAACCTGTTAGTCCTATAGATCTATGAGAGAGCTTCGGTTTGACTGGTTATGGTTCTTGCAACTAAAAATTGACACAAAGTTATGGTTGGTGGAACAACCCATGTCTTTTGGGTGCAACATCGAAGTCTTGAGGTGCAACATCCGTTTGAAAATCCAAGATTGCAATGTATGACTTTTGACAACTCGTTTATGGGGATGAAATTGAAATATAACATGGTGCATAATATTTCAAAATATAGTAACTAGAAATGGACACAAAGTTATGGGAATGAAATAGAAATATAACATGGTAAATCATATTCCAAAATGTAGCGAATCGAATTATGACCACGGTCAAACCCCCTTTGACGAACAAAACAACATATGGAAAATTGAGCTGAAAAACCTTTCGATGTTCCCAAATGGCATTAAGATTGAATTTCTTGGTTAACGAACGAAGAGGAGATGGGTGGAACCTGTTAGTCCTATAGATCTATGAGAGAGCTTCGTTTTGACTGGTTATGGTTCTTGTAACTAAAAATGGACACAAAGTTATGGTTGGTAGAACAACCCACGTCTTTTGGGTGCAACATCGAAGTCGTGAGGTGCAACATCCGTTTGAAAATCCAAGATTGCACTGTATGACTTTTGAAAACTCGTTTATGGGGATGAAATAGAAATATAACATGGTGCATAATATTTCAAAATATAGTAAATCGAATTAAGACCATGGTCAAACCCCCTTTGACCATCAAAACAACATATGAAAAATTGAGCTAAAAAGCTTTCGATGTTCCCAAATGTCTTTAAGATTGAATTTCTCGGTTACCGAACTAAGATGAGATGGGTGGAACCTGTTAGTCCTATAGATCTATGAGAGAGCTTCCTTTTGACTGGTTATGGTTCTTGTAACTAAAAATGGAGACAAAGTTATGGTTGGTGGAACAACCCGCGTCTTTTGGTTGCAACATCGAAGTCTTGAGGTGCAACATCCGTTTGAAAATCCAAGATTGCACTGTATGACTTTTGAAAACTCGTTTATGGTGATGAAATAGAAATATAACATGGTGCACCATATTTCAAAATATAGTAAATCGAATTATGACCACGGTCGAACCCCCTTTGACCAACGAAACAACATATGAAAAATTGAGCTGAAAGAGCTTTCGATGTCCCCAAATGTCATTAAGATTGAATCTCTTGGTTACCGAACGAAGATGAAATGGGTGGAACCTGTTACTCCTATAGATCTATGAGAGAGCTTCGTTTTGACTAGTAATGGTTCTTGTAACTAAAAATGGACACAAAGTTATGGTTGGTGGAACAACCCATGTCTTTTGGGTGCAACATCGAAGTCTTAAGGTGCAACATCCGTTTGAAAATCCAAGATTGCAATGAATGACTTTTGACAACTCGTTTATGGGGATGAAATAGAAATATAACATGGTGCATCATATTTCAAAATATAGTAAATCAAATTATGACCACGGTCAAACCCCCTTTGACCAACAAAACAACATATGAAAAATTGAGCTAAAAAATCTTTCGATGTTCCCAAATGTCATTAAGATTGAATTTCTTGGTTACCGAACGAAGATGAGATGGGTGGAACCTGTTAGTCCTATAGATCTATGAGAGAGCTTCGTTTTGACTGGTTATGGTTCTTGTAACTCAAAATAGACACAGAGTTATGGTTGGTGAAAAAACCCACGTCTTTTGGGTGCAATATCGAAGTCTTGAGGTGCAACAACCGTTTGAAAATCCAAGATTGCACTACATGACTTTTGAAAACTCGTTTATGCGGATGAAATAGAAATATAACATGGTGCATCATATTTCAAAATATAGTAAATCGAATTATGACCACGGTCAAACCCCCTTTGACCAACAAAACAACATATGAAAAATTGAGCTAAAAAAGCTTTCGATGTTCCCAAATGTCATTAAGATTGAATTTCTTGGTTACCGAACTAAGATGAGATGAGTGGAACCTGTTACTCCTATAGATCTATGAGAGTGCTTCGTTTTGACTGGTTATGGTTCTTGTAACTAAAAATGGACACAAAGTTATGGTTGGTTGAACAACCTACGTCTTTTGGGTGCAACATCGAAGTCTTGAGGTGCAACATCCGTTTGAAAATCCAAGATTGCACTGTATGACTTTTGAAAAATCATTTATAGGGATGAAATAGAAATATAGCATGGTAAATCATATTCCAAAATGTAGTAAATCGAGCTGTGGCTAGTCCACGATCCAGGGGGGCGAGCCAATGAAAAATGTCACCAATTCTAAAATCCAAGTTCTACTCGTGTTCACGGAAACGGGAGTAACTTCCAATCCGTAAGTCCGTTTTGCCCAAACGAAAGCTCCACCTGAAGCTAAGTCAGAGGGCTACAAGAGTTACAGAGCACAGCTCTGTAATTGATGCTTTCGGGCCCAAAAGAGGTCGTCTAATAGGAGTTTCGGGCATGTTTATGTTGATGTTGCGATTTCGACCAAATCGCTCTATGATGTTCTCAGTACCTGAGCACGTTGCTTATTTAGATTTTCCGTATGTGATAGTTTTGACTAAAAAGTGTGTCAATATACTAGTTATGTTTGTAGTCACTCGAAATAAAAACAAAGTTATGGTTGGCGGAACAACCCATGTCTGTTGGGTGCAACATCGACGTCTCGAGGTGCAACATAAGTTTGAAAATCCAAGATTGCACTGTATGACTTTTGAAAACTCGTTTATGGGGATGAAATAGAAATATAACATGGTGCATCATATTTCAAAATATAGTGAATCGAATTATGTCCACGGTCAAACCCCCTTTGACAACAAAACAACATATGAAAAATTGAGCTAAAAAAGCTTTCGATGTTCCCAAATGTCATTTGGATTAAATTTCTTGGTTACCGAACGAAGATGAGATGTGTGGAACCTGTTAGTCCTATAGATTTAAGAGAGAGCTTCATTTTGACTGGTTATGGTTCTTGTAACTAAAAATGGACACAAAGTTATGGTTGGTGGAACAACCCACGTCTTTTGGGTGCAACATCGAAGTCTTGAGGTGCAACATCCGTTTGAAAATCCAAGATTGCACTGTATAACTTTTCAAAACTCGTTTATGGGGATGAAATAGAAATATAACACGGTGCGTCATATTTCAAAATATAGTAAATCGGATTATGACACTGTCAAACCCCCTTTGACCAACAAAACAACATATGAAAAATTGAGCTGAAAAAGCTTTCGATGTTCCCAAATGTCATTAAGATTGAATTTCTTGGTCACCGAACTAAGATGAGATGGGTGGAACCAGTTGCTCCTATAGATCTATAAGAGAGCTTCGTTTTGACTGGTTATGGTTCTTGTAACTAAAAATAGACCCAAAGTTATGGTTGGTGGAACAACCCACGTCTTTTGGGTGCAACATCGAAGTCTTGAGGTGCAACATCCGTTTGAAAATCCAAGATTGCACTGTATGACTTTTGAAAACTCGTTTATGGGGATGAAATAGAAATATAACATGGTAAATCATATTAAAAAATGTAGCGAATCGAATTATGACCACGGTCAAACCCCCTTTGACCAACAAAACAACATATGGAAAATTGAGCTCAAAAAGCTTTCGATGTTCCCAAATGTCATTAAGATTGAATTTCTTGGTTACCGAACAAAGATGAGATGGGTGGAACCTGTTAGTCCTATAGATCTATGAGAGAGCTTCGTTTTGACTGGTTATGGTTCTTGCAACTAAAAATGGACACA
This sequence comes from Allium sativum, assembly GCA_030737875.1. Classification (NCBI taxonomy): domain Eukaryota; kingdom Viridiplantae; phylum Streptophyta; class Magnoliopsida; order Asparagales; family Amaryllidaceae; genus Allium; species Allium sativum. The sequence goes on along the minus strand of CM060921.1, from coordinate 845,878,536 downwards.
AAGTTATGGTTGGTTGTACAACCCACGTCTTTTGGGTGCAACATCGAAGTCTGGAGTTGCAACATCCATTTGAAAATCCAAGATTGCACTGTATGACTTTTGAAAACTCGTTTATGGGGATGAAATAGAAATATAACATGGTAAATCATATTCAAAAATGTAGCGAATCGAATTATGACCACAGTCAAACCCCCTTTGACCAACAAAACAACATATGGAAAATTGAGCTGAAAAAGCTTTCGATGTTCCCAAATGTCATTAAGATTGAATTTCTTGGTTACCGAACGAAGATGAGATGGGTGGAACCTGTTAGTCCTATAGATCTATGAGAGAGCTTCGTTTTGACTAGTTATGGTTCTTGTAACTAAAAATGGACACAAAGTTATGGTTGGTTGAACAACCCACGTCTTTTGGGTGCATCATCGAAGTCTGGAGGTGCAACAACCGTTTGAAAATCCAAGATTGCACTGTATGACTTTTGAAAACTCGTTTATGGGGATGAAATAGAAATATAACATGGTGCATAATATTTAAAAATATAGTAAATCGAATTATGACCAAGGTCAAACCCCCTTTGACCAACAAAACAACATACGAAAAATTGAGCTAAAAAGCTTTCGCTATTCCCAAATGTCATTAAGATTGAATTTCTTGGTTACCGAACTAAGATGAGATGGGTGGAACCTGTTAGTCCTATAGATCTATGAGAGAGCTTAGTTTTAACTGGTTATGGTTCTTGTAACTAAAAATGGACACAAATTTATGGTTGGTGGAACAACCCGCGTCTATTGGGTGCAACATCGAAGTCTTGAGGTGCAACACCCGTTTGAAAATTCAAGATTGCACTGTATTACTTTTGAAAACTCATTTATGAGGATGAAATAGAAATATAACATGGTGTATCATATTTCAAAATATAGTAAATCGAATTATGACCACTGTCAAACCCCCTTTGAGCTACAAAACAACATATGAAAAATTGAGCTAAAAAAGCTTTCGATGTTCCCAAATGTCATTAAGATCGAATTTCTTGGTCACCGAACTAAGATGAGATGGGTGGAACCAGTTGCTCCTATAGATCTATAAGAGAGCTTCGTCTTGACTGGTTATGGTGCTTGTAACTAAAAATGGACACAAAGTTATGGTTGGTGGAACAACCCACGTCTTTTGGGTGCAACATCGAAGTCTTGAGGTGCAACATCCGTTTGAAAATCCAAGATTGCACTGTATGACTTTTGAAACTCGTTTATGAGGATGAAATAGCAATATAACATGGTAAATCCTATTCAAAAATGTAGCGAATCGAATTATGACCTCGGTCAAACCCCCTCTGACCAACAAAACAACATATGAAAATTGAGTTGAAAAAGCTTTCGATGTTCCCAAATGTCATTAAGATTGAATTTCTTGGTTACCGAACGAAGATGATATGGGTGGAACGTGTTAGTCCTGTAGATCTATGAGAGAGCTTCATTTTGACTGGTTATGGTTCTTGTAACTAAAAATGGACACAAAGTTATGGTTGGTGGAACAACCCACGTCTTTTGGGTGCAACATCGAAGTCTTGAGGTGCAACATCCATTTGAAAATCCAAGATTGCACTCTATCACTTTTGAAAACTCGTTTATTGGGATGAAACAGAAATATAACATGGTGCATAATATTTCAAAACATAGTAAATCGAATTATGACCACGGTCAAACCCCCTTTGACCAACAAAACAACATATGAAAAATTAAGCTAAAAAGCTTTCGATGTTCCCAAATGTCATTAAGATTGAATTTCTTGGTTACCGAACTAAGATGAGATGGGTGGAACCTGTTAGTCCTATAGATCTATGAGTGAGCTTCGTTTTGACTGGTTATGGTTCTTGTAACTAAAAATGGACACAAAGTTATGGTTGGTGGAACAACCCGCGTCTTTTGGGTGCAACATCGAAGTCTTGAGGAGCAACATCCGTTTGAAAATCCAATATTGCACTGTATGACTTTTGAAAACTCGTTTATGGGGATGAAATTGAGCTATAACATGGTGCATCATATTTCAAAATATAGTAAATCGAATTATGACCACGGTCAAACCCCCTTTGACCAACAAAACCACATATGAAAAATTGAGCTAAAAAACCTTTCGATGTTCCCAAATGTCATTAAGATTGAATTTCTTGGTCACCGAACTAAGATGAGATGGGTGGAACCTGTTGCTCCTATAGATCTATGAGAGAGCTTCGTTTTGACTGGTTATGGTTCTTGTAACTAAAAATGGACACAAAGTTATGGTTGGTGGAACAACCCACGTCTTTTGGGTGCAACATCGAAGTCTTGAGGTGAAACATCCGTTCGAAAATCCAAGATTGCATTATATGACTTTTGAAAACTTGTTTATGGGGATTTAATAGAATTATAACATGGTGCATCATATTTCAAAATATAGTAAATCGAATTATGACCACGGACAAACCCCCTTTGACCAACAAAACAACATATGAAAAATTGAGCTAAAAATCCTTTCGATGTTCCCAAATGTCATTAAGATTGAATTTCTTGGTCACCGAAATAAGATGAGATGGGTGGAACCAGTTGCTCCTATAGATCTATAAGAGAGCTTCGTTTTGACTGGTTATGGTTCTTGTAACTAAAAATGGACACAAAGTTATGGTTGGTGGAACAACCCACGTCTTTTGGGTGCAACATCGAAGTCTTGAGGTGCAACATCCATTTGAAAATCCAAGATTGCACTGTATGACTTTTGAAAACTCGTTTATGGGGATGAAATAGAAATATAACATGGTAAATCATATTCCAAAATGTAGCGAATCGAATTATGACCACGGTCAAACCCCCTTTGACCAACAAAACAACATATGGAAAACTGAGCTGAAAAAGCTTTCGATGTTCCCAAATGTCATTAAGATTGAATTTCTTGGTTACCGAACGAAGATGAGATGGGTGGAACCTGTTAGTCCTATAGATCTATGAGAGAGCTTCGTTTTGACTGGTTATGGTGCTTGTAATTAAAAATGGACACAAAGTTATGGTTAGTGGAACAACCCACGTCTTTTGGGTGCAAAATCCGTTTGAAAATATAACAGAAATATAACATGGTGCATAATATTTCAAAATATAGTAAATCGAATTGTGACCACAGTCAAACCCCCTTTGACCCGCAAAACAACATATGAAAAATTGAGCTAAGGCAGCAATTCATATAGCATCAAACCCAGTTTTTCATGTGCGTACAAAACATATTGAAGTCGATTGTCATTTTATAAGGGAAAAAAATACATAATGGATTTGTGAGTACAGGATTTGTTAGGACTGGTGAGCAAGTAGCTGATCTTTTCACAAAATCTTTGAATGGCGCGAGGATGGAGTACTTAAGTGGCAAGTTGGGAATGAAGAATGCATTCTCTCCAACTTGAGGGGGAGTGTAATCAGGAAATGAAGACGTTCAACTCATCTTTCTATAATGTAATATACATTATGTGTTTGGGTTACTCAATTTAATAAGTCTAGTTCATTATGTTCGGCCCATTTATATGTTACGGCCTTACTCTATTTAAACCATTTTGTTTTTCCCTCTTATTTTTTGTAACCCTAGAAATTGAATAAAGTAATTTCATGGCGTCTGAAACTTTCAGCTTATCCTCTCTTTTATTCTCGTACTGATAACATGGTATCAGAGCAATCGATCTAGGGATTGCATCCTCCTGGTGTCATTCTATGCTCTCTTATCATCTTATCCCTATCTCTCAAGGGTTACCAGAGTGAAATTGAATCATGGCGGAAAATAAAGGGGTCGATGTTCTTTCAATGATGCCGAAGATCACAGATCGGAAATTGAATAGATCTAACTATCATGATTGGAGCAAAACAATTAGTTTGTATATTAAGAGTATTGATAAGGATGAGCATCTGATTAAAGAACCTCCACTGTCAGATTCGAAAAGCAAGGATGATCAAAATTGGTTGCGTGATGATGCTCGCTTATTTCTACAAATTAGGAACTCAGTTGAGAACGAAGTAATTGGTCTGATTAACCACTGTGAGACAGTGAAGGAATTAATGGAGTATCTTGAATTTTTGTACTCTGGAAAAGGAAACTTAACGAGAATGTATGAAGTGTGTCAAGCATTTTATAGAATGGAGAAAAAAGATATGAATCTAATAGACTATTTTATGGCTTTTAAACAAACTTATGAGGAATTCAACATGTTATTACCCATGAGTACTGATATAAAGGTTCAACAAAAGCAGAGAGAGCAGATGGCAATCATGAGCTTTCTGGCTGGGCTTCCTACTGAATTTGAGGGTGTAAAATCACAAATATTAGCTAGTACTGATATTACTACATTGCATGAAGTATATAGCAGAATTCTGAGAACTGAAACTGTGTCTAGTCTTGGAAATACAAGCAACAGTGCATTTGTTGGTAGCAGTGCAAATATGACAGCAAACACTTCCTCTGAAAGCACTAAAGGTACTCAGCAATATGCACAACAATACATGCAACCATGGAGACCCCAAAGACCACCTAATACACAATCATGGAGACCATCAAGATCACCAGGAAGATCACAGAGGCCAACCTGGAGACCACCATCAAATCAGAACAAATTCTGTAATTACTGTAAGAAGCCTGGGCATGTGATATCTGAATGCAGAAATTTACAGTGGAATCAAAGAAATAACAACTCATCTAACACTAAAACTATGCTTATGACTGCTGAAGAGTATGACAAATACACCAAATTCCAGAATGCAATACAAGGAAATACATCAGACTCTCCTGTTAATTCAGCCTTGACCTCTGTTGCAAATGCAAGTACCAGTTCACAAACATCTAAATGGATAATTGATTTAGGTGCGTCCGATCATATGACAGGTAATAAACACTTGTTTACAAATTTAAATTTAAGTAACTCCTCTCATACAGTTACTTTAGCTGATGGGTCACAATCTATGGTAAAAGGCATGGGTGAAATAACCAAAAATTCTCTCATACCCATGAAATCAGTGCTATACCTACCCTCATTGTCTTTCAATTTGTTATCAGTGAGTCAAATTACTCATCAACTCAAGTGCAGTGTCACTTTCTTCCCCGATTATTGTGTGATCCAGGATCTTATGACGAGGCAGACTATTGGTAGAGGTAGTGAATCTGGTGGCCTATATACTCTTGATAACTCGGCCATCATGAATCCTCCTACACCTGTAGCTTGTTCTATCATGAATCCAACATTCAAAGCTCATTGTCAACTTGGCCATCCCTCTATTACCTTGTTCAAGCAGCTCTGCCCACAGTTTGGTAATGTGTCCACAATAAATTGTGAAGCTTGTCAATATGCTAAACATTGTAGGAGTAATTCTGTACCGAGAATAAATAAACGTGCAAATAGCCCATTTTCTTTAGTTCACTCTGATGTATGGGGGCCTTCAGCTATTGTTTCTAAACCTGGTTTTAGATATTTTGTGACATTTGTTGATGATTATACTCGTTTAACTTGGATGTTCCTTATGAAATCCCGTTCTGAGTTATTCTCTATGTTTTGTAAGTTTCGTGCTGAAGTTAAAACTCAGTTTAACACTTGTATTAAGATATTACGTAGTGATAATGCTAAGGAGTATGTCTCCTCTGAATTTGACAAGTATTTAAGTCAAAATGGCATTCTTCATGAAACTTCTTGTGTGGATACCCCTCATCAAAATGGTGTAGCTGAAAGAAAGAATCGACACTTGCTAGAAACTCCTAGGGCATTGATGTTTCAAATGAATGTCCCAAAAACATACTGGGCTGATGCAGTTTCAACTGCATGCTTCTTGATCAATAGAATGCCATCCACATTTTTAAATAATGAAATACCCTATTGTGTTCTACATCTAAACAAAAATATGTTTCCAATCAAGCCAAGAATCTTTGGATGCACATGCTTTGTAAGGGATGTGAGCCAACAGTTAGGAAAACTTGATCATAAATCCTTGAAATGCATCTTTGTGGGATATTCAAGACTTCAAAAGGGCTACAGATGCTACTGTCCATGTCTACAAAAGTATTTAGTATCGATTGACGTAACATTCATGGAGGAAGTACCCTTTTATCAATCAAACACATCCCAATTACAGGAAGATGATGAAGAATTTGTGATATACTCTACCATACTTAATGAAGCTACTGATAACAGCAATGAGAGTGATGAGAACATAGAAGATACCCATACAGAAACTACTCAGCAAACTGAAGATGATCCAAGTTTGAATCTACCCATTGCATTAAGGAAGGAAAAGAGGAAATGCACATATCCTATTTCCTCATATGTCACATATGATAAACTGCCAAAGTCACCACATGATTTCATATCCAAATTAGACACCATGACTACACCAAAGACTGTAGGAGAGGCTCTGAATTCACCTGAGTGGAAGAAAGCAATGTTAGAAGAAATGACTGCATTAGAGCAAAATGAGACATGGACATTAGTGAAACTGCCACCTAACAAGAAAGCAATAGGGTGTAAGTGGGTGTTTTCCATAAAAATGAATGCTGATAGAACAATTGCAAGACTCAAGGCTCGATTGGTAGCAAAAGGGTTTGCACAGACTTATGGTGTTGATTACTCGGAGACATTCTCTCCGGTAGCCAAAATGACGTCCATTCGACTATTCATTTCAATGGCAGCTAGATATAATTGGAGACTTCACCAGCTCGACATTAAAAATGCATTCTTACATGGAGACTTAACTGAAGAAGTTTATATAGAGCAACCTCCAGGCTTTGTTGCTCAGGGGGAGAAAGGTATGGTGTGTAAACTTAACAAATCCTTGTATGGTCTTAAACAGTGCCCAAGGGCTTGGTTTGGTAAATTTAGTCTGGCTTTAGAAAGTTTTGGAGTTGCAAGAAGTAAGTTAGATCACTCGGTGTTCTACAAAATTACTGATAATGGTATCATATTACTAATAGTTTATGTAGATGACATAGTTATCACAGGAAGTGATATTACTGGAATTCAGAGGCTCAAGCAATTTATTCACACCAAATTTCAAACTAAAGACCTTGGTGAACTCAAATATTTCTTAGGAGTGGAGATCACAAGGAACAATGATGGTATATACTTATCTCAAAGGAAATATACACTGGAGTTATTATCTGAAACTGGAAAATTAGCTGCTAAGCCATCCAACACTCCAATGATGCAAAATTGTAGCTTAAATGAAGAAGGAGAATGGTTCAATGATCCAGAGAGGTACAGGAGGTTAGTGGGAAAGCTAAATTACTTGTGTGTTACTAGACCAGATATATCCTATTCAGTAAGTGTTGTAAGTCAATTTATGTCTAAACCAACTATTCACCACTGGAGTGCCGTAGAGCAGATATTACATTATCTTAAGGGGACAGTTGGTAAGGGTATTATGTATGCAAATAATGGACATTTGAACATAGAAAGCTTCAGTGATGCGGATTGGGCTGGATCAAGAGTGGATAGGAGATCAACTTCGGGGTTCTGTGTGTTTGTAGGAGGCAACTTAATTTCCTGGAAGAGCAAAAAGCAGACAGTGGTTGCTCGATCGAGTGCTGAATCAGAGTATCGTGCAATGGCAAATGCCATATGTGAAGTAATGTGGGTAATGAATTTGATGAAGGAATTAAACATGGAAGTGAAATGTCCAGCAAAACTTTTGTGTGATAATCAGGCAGCAATTCATATAGCATCAAACCCAGTTTTTCATGAGCGTACAAAACATATTGAAGTCGATTGTCATTTTATAAGGGAAAAAATACATAATGGATTTGTGAGTACAGGATTTGTTAGGACTGGTGAGCAAGTAGCTGATCTTTTCACAAAATCTTTGAATGGCGCGAGGATGGAATACTTAAGTGGCAAGTTGGGAATGAAGAATGCATTCTCTCCAACATGAGGGGGAGTGTAATCAGGAAATGAAGACGATCAACTCATCTTTCTATAATGTAATTTACATTATGTGTTTGGGTTACTCAATTTAATAAGTCTAGTTCATTATGTTCGGCCCATTTATATGTTACGGCCTTACTCTATTTAAACCATTTTGTTTTTCCCTCTTATTTTTTGTAACCCTAGAAATTGAATAAAGTAATTTCATGGCGTCTGAAACTTTCAGCTTATCCTCTCTTTTATTCTCGTACTGATAACAACCCGCAAAACAACATATGAAAAATTGAGCTAAAAAGCTTTCGATGTTCCCAGATGTCATTAAGATTGAATTTCTTGGTTACTGAACTAAGATGAGATAGGTGGAACCTGTTAGTCCTATAGATCTATGAGAGAGCTTCGTTTTGACTGGTTATTGTTCTTGTAACTAAAAATGGACACAAAGTTATGGTTGGTGGAACAACCCGCGTCTTTTGGGTGCAACATCGAAGTCTTGAGGTGCAACATCCGTTTGAAAATCCAAGATTGCACTGCACGACTTTTGAAAACTCGTTTATGGGGATGAAATAGAACTATAACATGGTGCATCATATTTCAAAATATAGTAAATTGAATTATGACCACGGTCAAACCCCCTTTGACCAACAAAACAACATATGAAAAATTGAGCTAAAAAGCTTTCGATGTTCCCAAATGTCATTAAGATTGAATTTCTTGGTTACCGAACAAAGATGAGACGGGTGGGACCAGTTAGTCCTATAGATCTATGAGAGAGCTTCATTTTGACTTGTTATGGTTCTTGTAACTAAAAATGGACACAAAGTTACGGTTGGTGGAACAACCAACGTCTTTTGGGTGCAACATCGAAGTCTTGAGGTGCAACATCCATTTGAAAATCCATGATTGCACTGCATGACTTTTGAAAACTCGTTTATGGGGATGAAATAGAAATATAACATGGTGCATCATATTTCAAAATATTGTAAATCGAATTATGACCACGGTCAAACCCCCTTTGACCAACAAAACAACATATGAAAAATTGAGCTAAAAAAGCTTTCGATGTTCCCAAATGTCAATTAGATTGAATCTCTTGGTTACCGAACTAAGATGAGATGGGTGGAACCTGTTACTCCTATAGATCTATGAGAGAGCTCCATTTTGACTGGTTATGGTTCTTGTAACTAAAAATGGACACAAAGTTATGGTTGGTGGAACAACCCACGTCTTTTGGGCGCAACATCGAAGTCTTGAGATGCAACATCCATTTGAAAATCCAAGATTGCACTGCATGACTTTTGAAAACTCGTTTATAGGGATGAAATAGAAATATAACATGGTAAATCATATTCCAAAATGTAGTAAATCGAGCCGAGGCTAGTCCACGATCCAGGGGGGCGAGCCAATCAAAAATGTCACCAATTCCGAAATCCAAGTTCTGTGGTCATAATTCGTTTTCACTGCTTATGGTTCTTGTAACTAAAAATGGACACAAGGTTATGGTTGGTGGAACAACCTGCGTCTTTTGGGTGCAATATCGAAGTCTTGAGGTGCAACATCTGTTTGAAAATCCAAGATTGCACTGCATGACTTTTGAAAACTTGTTTATGGGGATGAAATAGAACTATAACATGGTGCATCATATTTCAAAATATAGTAGATCGAATTATGACCATGGTCAAACCCCCTTTGACCAACAAAACAACATATGAAAACTTGAGCTAAAAAAGCTTTCGATGTCCCCAAATGTCATTAAGATTGAATTTCTTGGTTACCGAACTAAGATGAGACGGGTGGGACCAGTTAGTCCTATAGATCTATGAGAGAGCTTCATTTTGACTTGTTATGGTTCTTGTAACTAAAAATGGACACAAATTTACGGTTGGTGGAACAACCCACGTCTTTTGGGTGCAACATCGAAGTCTTGAGGTGCAACATCCGTTTGAAAATCCAAGATTGCACTGCATGACTTTTGAAAACTCGTTTATGGGATGAAATAGAAATATAACATGGTGCATCATATTTCAAAATATAGTAAATCGAATTATGACCACGGTCAAACCCCCTTTGACCAACAAAACAACATATGAAAAATTGAGCTAAAAAAGCTTTCGATGTTCTCAAATGTCAATTAGACTGAATCTCTTGGTTACCGAACTAAGATGAGATGGGTGGAACCTGTTACTCCTATAGATCTATGAGAGAGCTCCATTTTGACTGGTTATGGTTCTTGTAACTAAAAATGGACACAAAGTTATGGTTGGTGGAACAACCCACGTCTTTTGGGCGCAACATCGAAGTCTTGAGATGCAACATCCATTTGAAAATCCAAGATTGCACTGCATGACTTTTGAAAACTCGTTTATAGGAATGAAATAGAAATATAACATGGTAAATCATATTCCAAAATGTAGTAAATCGAGCCGGGGCTAGTCCACGATCCAGGGGGGCGAGCCAATCAAAAATGTCACCAATTCCGAAATCCAAGTTCTGTGGTCATAATTCGTTTTGACTGGTTATGGTTCTTGTAACTAAAAATGGACACAAAGTTATGGTTGGTGGAACAACCTGCGTCTTTTGGGTGCAATATCGAAGTCTTGAGGTGCAACATCCGTTTGAAAATCCAAGATTGCACTACATGACTTTTGAAAACTTGTTTATGGGGATGAAATAGAACTATAACACGGTGCATCATATTTCAAAATATAGTAGATCGAATTATGGCCATGGTCAAACCCCCTTTGACCAACAAAACAACATATGAAAAATTGAGCTAAAAAAGCATTCGATGTCCCCAAATGTCATTAAGATTGAATTTCTTGGTTACCGAACTAAGATGAGACGGGTGTAACCTGTTAGTCATATAGATCTATGAGAGAGCTTCGTTTTGACTGGTTATGGTTCTTGTAACTAAAAATGGACACAACGTTATGGTTGGTGGAACAACCCACGTCTTTTGGGTGCAACATCGAAAAATTGAGGTGCAACATCCGTTTGAAAATACAAAATTGCACTGTATGAGTTTTGAAAACTCGTTTATGGGGGTGAAATAGAAATATAACATGGTGCATCATATTTCAAAATATAATAAATCAAATTATGACCACGGTCAAACCCCCTTTGATCAACAAAACAACATATGAAAAATTGATCTAAAAAAGCTTTCGATGTTCCCAAATGTCATTAAGATTGAATTTCTTGGTCACCGAACTAAGATGAGATGGGTGGAACCAGTTGCTCCTATAGATCTATAAGAGAGCTTCGTTTTGACTGGTTATGGTTCCTGTAACTAAAAATGGGCACAAAGTTATGGTTGGTGGAACAACCCACGTATTTTGGGTGCAACATCGAAGTCTTGAGGTGCAACATCTGTTTGAAAATCCAAGATTGCACTGTATGACTTTTGAAAACTCGTTTATGGGGATGAAATAGAAATATAACATGGTAAATCATATTCCAAAATGTAGCGAATCGAATTATGACCACGGTCAAACCCCCTTTGACCAACAAAACAACATATGAAAAATTGAGCTAAAAAGCTTTCGATGTTCCCAAATGTCATTAAGATTGAATTTCTTGGTTACCGAACTAAGATGAGATGGGTGGAACCTGTTAGTCCTATAGATCGATGAGAGAGCTTTGTTTTGACTGGTTATGGTTCTTGTAACTAAAAATGGACACAAAGTTATGGTTGGTGGAACAACCCACGTCTTTTGGGTGCAACATCAAAGACTTGAGGTGCAACATCCGTTTGAAAACCCAAGATTGCACTGCATGACTTTTGAAAACTCGTTTATGGGGATGAAATAGAAATATAACAAGGTGCATCATATTTCAAAATATAGTAAATTGAATTATGACCACGGTCAAACCCCCTTTGACCAACAAAACAACATATGAAAAATTGAGCTAAAAAAGCTTTCGATGTTCCCAAATGTCATTAAGATTGAATTTCTTGGTCATCGAACTAAGATGAGATGGGTGGAACTAGTTGCTCCTATAGTTTTATAAGAGAGCTTCGTTTTGACTGGTTATGGTTCTTGTAACGAAAAATGGACACAAAGTTACGGTTGGTGGAACAACCCACGTCTTTTGGGTGCAACATCGAAGTCTTTAGGTGCAACATCCATTTGAAAATCCAAGATTGCACTGTATGACTTTTGAAAACTCGTATATGGGGATGAAATAGTAATATAACATGGTAAATCATATTCCAAAATGTAGCTAATCGAATTATGACCAAGGTCAAGCCCCCTATGACCAACAAAACAACATATGGAAAATTGAGCTGAAAAAGCTTTCGATGTTCCCAAATGTCATTAAGATTGAATTTCTTGGTTACCGAACAAAGATGAGATGGGTGGAACCTGTTAGTCCTATAGATCTATGAGAGAGCTTCGTTTTGACTGGTTATGGTTCTTGTAACTAAAAATGGACACAAAGTTATGGTTGGTTGAACAACCCACGTCTTTTGGGTGCAACATCGAAGTCTGGAGGTGCAACATCCGTTTGAAAATCCAAGATTGCACTGTATGACTTTTGAAAACTCGTTTATGGGGATGAAATAGAAATATAACATGGTAAATCTTATTCAAAAATGTAGCGAATCGAATTATGACCACGGTCAAACCCCCTTTGACCAACAAAACAACATATGGAAAATTGAGCTGAAAAAGCTTTCGATGTTCCCAAATGTCATTAAGATTGAATTTCTTGGTTACCGAACGAAGATGAGATGGGTGGAACATGTTAGTCCTATAGATCTATGAGAGAGCTTCGTTTTGACTGGTTATGGTTCTTGTAACTAAAAATGGACACAAAGTTATGGTTGGTTGAACAACCCACGTCTTTTGGATGCAACATCGAAGTCTGGAGGTGCAACATCCATTTGAAAATCCAAGATTGCACTGTATGACTTTTGAAAACTCGTTTATGGGGATGAAATAGAAATATAACATGGTGCATAATATTTAAAAATATAGTAAATCGAATTATGACCAAGGTCAAACCCCCTTTGACCAACAAAACAACATACGAAAAATTGAGCTAAAAAGCTTTCGTTGTTCCCAAATGTCATTAAGATTGAATTTCTTGGTTACCGAACTAAGATGAGATGGGTGGAACCTGTTAGTCCTATAGATCTATGAGAGAGCTTAGTTTTAACTGGTTATGGTTCTTGTAACTAAAAATGGACACAAATTTATGGTTGGTGGAACAACCTGCGTCTATTGGGTGCAACATCGAAGTCTTGAGGTGCAACACCCGTTTGAAAATCCAAGATTGCACTGTATGACTTTTGAAAACTCATTTATGAGGATGAAATAGAAATATAACAAGGTGCATTATATTTCAAAATATAGTAAATCGAATTATGACCACGGTCAAACCCCCTTTGACCTACAAAACAACATATGAAAAATTGAGCTAAAAAAGCTTTCGATGTTCCCAAATGTCATTAAGATTGAATTTCTTGGTCACCGAACTAAGATGAGATGGGTGGAACCAGTTGCTCCTATAGATCTATAAGAGAGCTTCGTTTTGACTGGTTATGGTTCTTGTAACTAAAAACGGACACAAAGTTATGGTTGGTGGAACAACCCACGTCTTTTGGGTGCAACATCTAAGTCTTGAGGTGCAACATCCGTTTGAAAATCCAAAATTGCACTGTATGACTTTTGAAACTCGTTTATGAGGATGAAATAGAAATATAACATGGTAAATCCTATTCCAAAATGTAGCGAATCGAATTATGACCTCGGTCAAACCCCCTTTGACCAACAAAACAACATATGGAAAATTGAGTTGAAAAAGCTTTCGATGTTCCCAAATGTCATTAAGATTGAATTTCTTGGTTACCGAACGAAGATGATATGGGTGGAACGTTTTAGTCCTATAGATCTATGAGAGAGCTTCATTTTGACTGGTTATGGTTCTTGTAACTAAAAATGGACACAAAGTTATGGTTGGTGGAACAACCCACGTCTTTTGGGTACAACATCGAAGTCTTGAGGTGCAACATCCGTTTGTAAATTATTTGGATGAAATAGAAATATAACATGGTGAATAATATTTCAAAATATAGTAAATCGAATTATGACCACGGTCAAACCCCCTTTGACCAAAAAAACAACACATGAAAAATTGAGCTAAAAAGCTTTCGATTTTCCCAAATGTCATTAAGATTGAATTTCTTGGTTACCGAACTAAGATGAGATGGGTGGAACCTATTAGTCCTATAGATCTATGAGAGAGCTTCGTTTTGACTGGTTATGGTTCTTGTAACTAAAAATGGACACAAAGTTATGGTTGGTGGAACAACCCGCCTCTTTTGGGTGCAACATCGAAGTCTTGAGGAGCAACATCCATTTGAAAATCCAAGATTGCACTGTATGACTTTTGAAAACTCGTTTATGGGGATGAAATAGAACTATAACATGGTGCATCATATTTCAAAATATAGTAAATCGAATTATGACCACGGTCAAACCCCCTTGGCCAACAAAACAACATATGAAAAATTGAGCTAAAAAACCTTTCGATGTTCCCAAATGTCATTAAAATTAAATTTCTTGGTCACCGAACTAAGATGAGATGGGTGGAACCTGTTGCTCCTATAGATCTATGAGAGAGCTTCGTTTTGACTGGTTATGGTTCTTGTAACTAAAAATGGACACAAAGTTATGGTTGGTGGAACAACCCACGTCTTTTGGGTGCAACATCGAAGTCTTGAGGTGAAACATCCGTTTGAAAATCCAAGATTGCATTATATGACTTTTGAAAACTTGTTTATGGGGATTTAGTAGAATTATAACATGGTGCATCATATTTCAAAATATAGTAAATCGAATTATGACCACGGTCAAACCCCCTTTGACCAACAAAACAACATATGAAAAATTGAGCTAAAAAAGCTTTCGATGTTCCCAAATGCCATTAAGATTGAATTTCTTGGTCACCGAACTAAGATGAAATTGGTGGAACCAGTTGCTCCTATAGATCTATAAGAGAGCTTCGTTTTGACTGGTTATGGTTCTTGTAACTAAAAATGGACACAAAGTTATGGTTGGTGGAACAACCCACGTCTTTTCGGTGCAACATCGAAGTCTTGAGGTGCAACATCCGTTTGAAAATCCAAGATTGCACTGTATGACTTTTTTAAACTCGTTTATGGGGATGAAATAGAAATATAACATGGTAAATCATATTCCAAAATGTAGCGAATCGAATTATGACCACGGTCAAACCCCCTTTGACCAACAAAACAACATATGAAAATTGAGTTGAAAAAGCTTTCGATGTTCCCAAATGTCATTAAGATTGAATTTCATGGTTACCGAACGAAGATGAGATGGGTGGAACCTGTTAGTCCTATAGATCTATGAGAGAGCTTCGTTTTGACTGGTTATGGTTCTTGTAACTAAAAATGGACACAAAGTTATGGTTAGTGGAACAACCCACGTCTTTTGGGTGCAACATCCATTTGAAAATATAACAGAAATATAACATGGTGCATAATATTTCAAAATATAGTAAATCGAATTGTGACCACGGTCAAACCCCTTTGACCCACAAAACAACATATGAAAAATTGAGCTAAAAAGCTTTCGATGTTCCCAAATGTCATTAAGATTGAATTTCTTGGTTACCGAACTAAGATGAGATAGGTGGAACCTGTTAGTCCTATAGATCTATGAGAGAGCTTCGTTTTGACTGGTTATTGTTCTTGTAACTAAAAATGGACACAAAGTTATGGTTGGTGGAACAACCCGCGTCTTTTGGGTGCAACATCGAAGTCTTGAGGTGCAACATCCGTTTGAAAATCCAAGATTGCACTGCATGACTTTTGAAAACTCGTTTATGGGGATGAAATAGAACTATAACATGGTGCATCATATTTCAAAATATAATAAATCAAATTATGACCACGGTCAAACCCCCTGTGATCAACAAAACAACATATGAAAAATTGAGCTAAAAAAGCTTTCGATGTTCCCAAATGTCATTAAGATTGAATTTCTTGGTCACCGAACAAAGATGAGATGGGTGGAACCAGTTGCTCCGATAGATCTATAAGAGAGCTTCGTTTTGACTGGTTATGTTTCTTGTAACTAAAAATGGGCACAAAGTTATGGTTGGTGGAACAACCCACGTCTTTTGGGTGCAACATCGAAGTCTTGAGGTGCAACATCCGTTTGAAAATCCAAGATTGCACTGTATGACTTTTGAAAACTCGTTTATGGGGATGAAATAGAAATATAACATGGTAAATCATATTCCAAAATGTAGCGAATCGAATTATGACCACGATCTAACCCCCTTTGACCAACAAAACAACATATGAAAAATTGAGCTAAAAAGCTTTCGATGTTCCCAAATGTCATTAAGATTGAATTTCTTGGTTACCGAACTAAGATGAGATGGGTGGAACCTGTTAGTCCTATAGATCGATGAGAGAGCTTCGTTTTGACTGGTTATGGTTCTTGTAACTAAAAATGGACACAAAGTTATGGTTGGTGGAACAACCCACGTCTTTTGGGTGCAACATCAAAGACTTGAGGTGCAACATCCGTTTGAAAAACCAAGATTGCACTGCATGACTTTTGAAAACTCGTTTATGGGGATGAAATAGAAATATAACATGGTGCATCATATTTCAAAATATAGTAAATTGAATTATGACCACGGTTGGTGGAACAAGTTATGGTTGGTTGAACTAGTTGCTCCTATAGTTCTATAAGAGAGCTTCGTTTTGACTGGTTATGGTTCTTGTAACTAAAAATGGACACAAAGTTACGGTTGGTGGAACAACCCACGTCTTTTGGGTGCAACATCGAAGTCTAGAGGTGCAACATCCATTTGAAAATCCAAGATTGCACTGTATGACTTTTGAAAACTCGTTTATGGGGATGAAATAGTAATATAACATGGTAAATCATATTCCAAAATGTAGCTAATCGAATTATGACCAAGGTCAAACCCCCTTTGACCAACAAAACAACATATGGAAAATTGAGCTGAAAAAGCTTTCGATGTTGCCAAATGTCATTAAGATTGAATTTCTTGGTTACCGAACAAAGATGAGATGGTTGGAACCTGTTAGTCCTATAGATCTATGAGAGAGCTTCTTTTTGACTGGTTATGGTTCTTGTAACTAAAAATGGACACAAAGTTATGGTTGGTTGAACAACCCACGTCTTTTGGGTGCAACATCGAAGTCTGGAGGTGCAACATCCGTTTGAAAATCCAAGATTGCACTGTATGACTTTTGAAAACTCGTTTATGGGGATGAAATAGAAATATAACATGGTAAATCATATTCAAAAATGTAGCGAATCAAATTATGACCACGGTCAAACCCCCTTTGACCAACAAAACAACATATGGAAAATTGAGCTGAAAAAGCTTTCGATGTTCCCAAATGTCATTAAGATTGAATTTCTTGGTTATCGAACGAAGATGAGATGGGTGGAACCTGTTAGTCCTATAGATCTATGAGAGAGCTTCGTTTTGACTGGTTATGGTTCTTGTAACTAAAAATGGACACAAAGTTATGGTTGGTTGAACAACCCACGTCTTTTGGATGCAACATCGAAGTTTGGAGGTGCAACATCCGTTTGAAAATCCAAGATTGCACTGTATGACTTTTGAAAACTCGTTTATGGGGATGAAATAGAAATATAGCATGGTGCATAATATTTAAAAATATAGTAAATCGAATTATGACCAAGGTCAAACCCCCTTTGACCAACAAAACAACATACGAAAAATTGAGCTAAAAAGCTTTCGTTGTTCCCAAATGTCATTAAGATTGAATTTCTTGGTTACCGAACTAAGATGAGATGGGTGGAACCTGTTAGTCCTATAGATCTATGAGAGAGCTTAGTTTTAACTGGTTATGGTTCTTGTAACTAAAAATGGACACAAATTTATGGTTGGTGGAACAACCCGCGTCTATTGGGTGCAACATCGAAGTCTTGAGGTGCAACACCCGTTTGAAAATCTAAGATTGCACTGTATGACTTTTGAAAACTCATTTATGAGGATGAAATAGAAATATACATAGGTGCATCATATTTCAAAATATAGTAAATCGAATTATGACCACGGTCAAACCCCCTTTGACTTACAAAACAACATATGAAAAATTGAGCAAAAAAAGCTTTCGATGTTCCCAAATGTCATTAAGATTGAATTTCTTGGTCACCGAACTAAGATGAGATGGGTGGAACTAGTTGGTCCTATAGATCTATAAGAGAGCTTCATTTTGACTGGTTATGGTTCTTGTAACTAAAAATGGACACAAAGTTATGGTTGGTGGAACAACCCAAGTCTTTTGGGTGCAACATCTAAGTCTTGAGGTGCAACATCCGTTTGAAAATCCAAGATTACACTGTATGACTTTTGAAACTAGTTTATGAGGATGAAATAGAAATATAACATGGTAAATCCTATTCCAAAATGTAGCGAATCGAATTATGACCTCGGTCAAACCCCCTTTGACCAACAAAACAACATATGGAAATTTGAGTTGAAAAAGCTTTCGATGTTCCCAAATGTCATTAAGATTGAATTTCTTGGTTACCGAACGAAGATGATATGGGTGGAATGTGTTAGTCCTATAGATCTGTGAGAGAGCTTCATTTTGACTGGTTATGGTTCTTGTAACTAAAAATGGACACGAAGTTATGGTTGGTGGAACAACCCACGTCTTTTGTGTGCAACATCGAAGTCTTGAGGTGCAACATCCGTTTGAAAATCCAAAATTGCACTCTATCACTTTTGAACGCTCGTTTATTTGGATGAAACAGAAATATAACATGGTGCATAATATTTCAAAATATAGTAAATCGAATTATGACCACGGTCAAACCCCCTTTGACCAAAAAAACAACATATGAAAAATTGAGCTAAAAAGCTTTCGATTTTCCCAAATGTCATTAAGATTGAATTTCTTGGTTACCGAACTATAGCTCTCTTATAGAACTATAGGAGCAACTAGTTCAACCAACCATAACCAGTCAAAATTGCACTGTATGACTTTTGAAACTCGTTTATGAGGATGAAATAGAAATATAACATGGTAAATCCTATTCCAAAATGTAGCGAATCGAATTATGACCTCGGTCAAACCCCCTTTGACCAACAAAACAACATATGGAAAATTTAGTTGAAAAAGCTTTCGATGTTCCCAAATGTCATTAAGATTGAATTTCTTGGTTACCGAACGAAGATGATATGGGTGGAACGTTTTAGTCCTATAGATCTATGAGAGAGCTTCATTTTGACTGGTTATGGTTCTTGTAACTAAAAATGGACACAAAGTTATGGTTGGTGGAACAACCCACGTCTTTTGGGTACAACATCGAAGTCTTGAGGTGCAACATCCGTTTGTAAATTATTTGGATGAAATAGAAATATAACATGGTGAATAATATTTCAAAATATAGTAAATCGAATTATGACCACGGTCAAACCCCCTTTGACCAAAAAAACAACACATGAAAAATTGAGCTAAAAAGCTTTCGATTTTCCCAAATGTCATTAAGATTGAATTTCTTGGTTACCGAACTAAGATGAGATGGGTGGAACCTATTAGTCCTATAGATCTATGAGAGAGCTTCGTTTTGACTGGTTATGGTTCTTGTAACTAAAAATGGACACAAAGTTATGGTTGGTGGATCAACCCGCCTCTTTTGGGTGCAACATCGAAGTCTTGAGGAGCAACATCCATTTGAAAATCCAAGATTGCACTGTATGACTTTTGAAAACTCGTTTATGGGGATGAAATAGAACTATAACATGGTGCATCATATTTCAAAATATAGTAAATCGAATTATGACCACGGTCAAACCCCCTTGACCAACAAAACAACATATGAAAAATTGAGCTAAAAAACCTTTCGATGTTCCCAAATGTCATTAAGATTGAATTTCTTGGTCACCGAACTAAGATGAGATGGGTGGAACCTGTTGCTCCTATAGATCTATGAGAGAGCTTCGTTTTGACTGGTTATGGTTCTTGTAACTAAAAATGGACACAAAGTTATGGTTGGTGGAACAACCCACGTCTTTTGGGTGCAACATCGAAGTCTTGAGGTGAAACATCCATTTGAAAATCCAAGATTGCATTATATGACTTTTGAAAACTTGTTTATGGGGATTTAGTAGAATTATAACATGGTGCATCATATTTCAAAATATAGTAAATCGAATTATGACCACGGTCAAACCCCCTTTGACCAACAAAACAACATATGAAAAATTGAGCTAAAAAAGCTTTCGATGTTCCCAAATGTCATTAAGATTGAATTTCTTGGTCACCGAACTAAGATGAAACTGGTGGAACCAGTTGCTCCTATAGATCTATAAGAGAGCTTCGTTTTGACTGGTTATGGTTCTTGTAACTAAAAATGGACACAAAGTTATGGTTGGTGGAACAACCCACGTCTTTTCGGTGCAACATCGAAGTCTTGAGGTGCAACATCCGTTTGAAAATCCAAGATTGCACTGTATGACTTTTGAAAACTCGTTTATGGGGATGAAATAGAAATATAACATGGTAAATCATATTCCAAAATGTAGCGAATCGAATTATGACCACGGTCAAACCCCCTTTGACCAACAAAACAACATATGGAAAATTGAGCTGAAAAAGCTTTCGATGTTCCCAAATGTCATTAAGATTGAATTTCATGGTTACCGAACGAAGATGAGATGGGTGGAACCTGTTAGTCCTATAGATCTATGATAGAGTTTCGTTTTGACTGGTTATGGTTCTTGTAACTAAAAATGGACACAAAGTTATGGTTAGTGGAACAACCCACGTCTTTTGGGTGCAACATCCATTTGAAAATATAACAGAAATATAACATGGTGCATAATATTTCAAAATATAGAAAATCGAATTGTGACCACGGTCAAACCCCCTTTGACCCACAAAACAACATATGAAAAATTGAGCTAAAAATCTTTCGATGTTCCCAAATGTCATTAAGATTGAATTTCTTGGTTACCGAACTAAGATGAGATAGGTGGAACCTGTTAGTCCTATAGATCTATGAGAGAGCTTCGTTTTGACTGGTTATTCTTCTTGTAACTAAAAATGGACACAAAGTTATGGTTGGTGGAACAACCCGCGTCTTTTGGGTGCAACATCGAAGTCTTGAGGTGCAACATCCGTTTGAAAATCCAAGATTGCACTGCATGACTTTTGAAAACTCGTTTATGGGGATGAAATAGAACTATAACATGGTGCATCATATTTCAAAATATAGTAAATTGAATTATGACCACGGTCAAAACCCCTTTGACCAACAAAACAACATATAAAAAATTGAGCTAAAAAAGCTTTCGATGTCCCCAAATGTCATTAAGATTGAATTTCTTGGTTACCGAACTAAGATGAGACGGTTGGGACCAGTTAGTCCTATAGATCTATGAGAGAGCTTCATTTTGACTTGTTATGGTTCTTGTAACTAAAAATGGACACAAAGTTATGGCTGGTGGAACAACCCAAGTCTTTTGGGTGCAACATCGAAGTCTTGAGGTGCAACATCCGTTTGAAAATCCAAGATTGCACTGCATGACTTTTGAAAACTCGTTTATGGGGATGAAATAGAAATATAACATGGTGCATCATATTTCAAAATATAGTAAATCGAATTATGACCACGGTCAAACCCCCTTTGACCAACAAAACAACATATGAAAAATTGAGCTAAAAAAGTTTTCGATGTTCCCAAATGTCAATTAGATTGAATCTCTTGGTTACCGAACTAAGTTGAGATGGGTGGAACCTGTTACTCCTATAGATCTATGAGAGAGCTCCATTTTGACTGGTTATGGTTCTTGTAACTAAAAATGGACACAAAGTTATGGTTGGTGGAACAACCCACGTCTTTTGGGTGCAACATCGAAGTCTTGAGATGCAACATCCATTTGAAAATCCAAGATTGCACTGCATGACTTTTGAAAACTCGTTTATAGGGATGAAATAGAAATACAACATGGTAAATCATATTCGAAAATGTAGTAAATCGAGCCGGGGCTAGTCCACGATCCAGGGGGGCGAGCCAATCAACAATGTCACCAATTCCGAAATCCAAGTTCTGTGGTCATAATTCGTTTTGACTGGTTATGGTTCTTGTAACTAAAAATGGACAAAAAGTTATGGTTGGTGGAGCAACCTGCGTCTTTTGGGTGCAATAACGAAGTCTTGAGGTGCAACATCCGTTTGAAAATCCAAGATTGCACTGCATGACTTTTGAAAACTTGTTTATGGGGATGAAATAGAACTATAACATGGTGCATCATATTTCAAAATATAGTAGATCGAATTATGACCATGGTCAAACCGCCTTTGACCAACAAAACAACATATGAAAAATTGAGCTAAAAAAGCTTTCGATGTCCCCAAATGTCATTAAGATTAAATTTCTGGGTTACCGAACTAAGATGAGACGGGTGTAACCTGTTAGTCCTTTAGATCTATGAGAGAGCTTCGTTTTGACTGGTTATGGTTCTTGTAACTAAAAATGGACACAAAGTTATGGTTAGTGGAACAATCCACGTCTTTTGGGTGCAACATCCATTTGAAAATATAACAGAAATATAACATGGTGCATAATATTTCAAAATATAGAAATTCGAATTGTGACCACGGTCAAACCCCCTTTGACCCACAAAACAACATATGAAAAATTGAGCTAAAAATCTTTCGATGTTCCCAAATGTCATTAAGATTGAATTTCTTGGTTACCGAACTAAGATGAGATAGGTGGAACCTGTTAGTCCTATAGATCTATGAGAGAGCTTCGTTTTGACTGGTTATTCTTCTTGTAACTAAAAATGGACACAAAGTTATGGTTGGTGGAACAACCCGCGTCTTTTGGGTGCAACATCGAAGTCTTGAGGTGCAACATCCGTTTGAAAATCCAAGATTGCACTGCATGACTTTTGAAAACTCGTTTATGGGGATGAAATAGAACTATAACATGGTGCATCATATTTCAAAATATAGTAAATTGAATTATGACCACGGTCAAACCCCCTTTGACCAACAAAACAACATATAAAAAATTGAGCTAAAAAAGCTTTCGATGTCCCCAAATGTCATTAAGATTGAATTTCTTGGTTACCGAACTAAGATGAGACGGGTGGGACCAGTTAGTCCTATAGATCTATGAGAGAGCTTCATTTTGACTTGTTATGGTTCTTGTAACTAAAAATGGACACAAAGTTATGGCTGGTGGAACAACCCAAGTCTTTTGGGTGCAACATCGAAGTCTTGAGGTGCAACATCCGTTTGAAAATCCAAGATTGCACTGCATGACTTTTGAAAACTCGTTTATGGGGATGAAATAGAAATATAACATGGTGCATCATATTTCAAAATATAGTAAATCGAATTATGACCACGGTCAAACCCCCTTTGACCAACAAAACAACATATGAAAAATTGAGCTAAAAAAGTTTTCGATGTTCCCAAATGTCAATTAGATTGAATCTCTTGGTTACCGAACTAAGATGAGATGGGTGGAACCTGTTACTCCTATAGATCTATGAGAGAGCTCCATTTTGACTGGTTATGGTTCTTGTAACTAAAAATGGACACAAAGTTATGGTTGGTGGAACAACCCACGTCTTTTGGGCGCAACATCGAAGTCTTGAGATGCAACATCCATTTGAAAATCCAAGATTGCACTGCATGACTTTTGAAAACTCGTTTATAGGAATGAAATAGAAATACAACATGGTAAATCATATTCCAAAATGTAGTAAATCGAGCCGGGGCTAGTCCACGATCCAGGGGGGCGAGCCAATCAACAATGTCACCAATTCCGAAATCCAAGTTCTGTGGTCATAATTCGTTTTGACTGGTTATGGTTCTTGTAACTAAAAATGGGCAAAAAGTTATGGTTGGTGGAGCAACCTGCGTCTTTTGGGTGCAATAACGAAGTCTTGAGGTGCAACATCCGTTTGAAAATCCAAGATTGCACTGCATGACTTTTGAAAACTTGTTTATGGGGATGAAATAGAACTATAACATGGTGCATCATATTTCAAAATATAGTAGATCGAATTATGACCATGGTCAAACCGCCTTTGACCAACAAAACAACATATGAAAAATTGAGCTAAAAAAGCTTTCGATGTCCCCAAATGTCATTAAGATTAAATTTCTGGGTTACCGAACTAAGATGAGACGGGTGTAACCTGTTAGTCCTTTAGATCTATAAGAGAGCTTCGTTTTGACTGGTTATGGTTCTTGTAACTAAAAATGGACACAAAGTTATGGTTGGTGGAACAACCCACGTCTTTTGGGTGCAACAACAAAAAATTGAGGTGCAACATCCGTTTGAAAATCCAAAATTGCACTGTATGAGTTTTGAAAACTCGTTTATGGGGGTGAAATAGAAATATAACATGGTGCATCATATTTCAAAATATAGTAAATCGAATTATGACCACGGTCAAACCCCCTTTGACCAACAAAACAACATATGAAAAATTGAGCTAAAAAAGCTTTCGATGTACCCAAATGTCATTAAGATTGAATTTCTTGGCCATCGAACTAAGATGAGATGGGTGGAACCAGTTGCTTCTATAGTTCTATAAGAGAGCTTCGTTTTGACTGGTTATGGTTCTTGTAACTAAAAATGGACACAAAGTTACGGTTGGTGGAACAACCCACGTCTTTTGGGTGCAACATCGATGTCTTGAGGTGCAACATCTGTTTGAAAATCCAAGATTGCACTATATGACTTTTGAAAACTCATTTATGGGGATGAAATAGTAATATAACATGGTAAATCATATTCCAAAATGTAGCTAATCGAATTATGACCACGGTCAAACCCCCTTTGACCAACAAAACAACATATGGAAAATTGAACTGAAAAAGCTTTCGATGTTCCCAAATGTCATTAAGATTGAATTTCTTGGTTACCGAACAAAGATGAGATGGGTGGAACCTGTTAGTCCTATAGATCTATGAGAGAGCTTCGTTTTGACTGGTTATGGTTCTTGTAACTAAAAATGGACACAAAGTTATGGTTGGTTGAACAACCCACGTCTTTTGGGTGCAACATCGAAGTCTGGAGGTGCAACATCCGTTTGAAAATCCAAGATTGCACTCTATGACTTTTGAAAACTCGTTTATGGGGATGAAATAGAAATATAACATGGTAAATCATATTCAAAAATGTAGCGAATCGAATTATGACCACGGTCAAACCCCCTTTGACCAACAAAACAACAAATGGAAAATGGAGCTGAAAAAGCTTTCGATGTTCCCAAATGTCATTAAGATTGAATTTCTTGGTTACCGAACGAAGATGAGAAGGGTGGAACCTGTTAGTCCTATAGATCTATGAGAGAGCTTCGTTTTGACTGGTTATGGTTCTTGTAACTAAAAATGGACACAAAGTTATGGTTGGTTGAACAACCCACGTCTTTTGGGTGCAACATCGAAGTCTGGAGGTGCAACATCCATTTGAAAATACAAGATTACACTGTATGACTTTTGAAAACTCGTTTATGGGGATGAAATAGAAATATAAGATGGTGCATAATATTTAAAAATATAGTAAATCGAATTATGACCAAGGTCAAACCCCTTTTGACCAACAAAACAACATACGAAAAATTGAGCTAAAAAGCTTTCGCTGTTCCCAAATGTCATTAAGATTGAATTTCTTGGTTACCGAACTAAGATGGGATGGGTGGAACCTGTTAGTCCTATAGATCTATGAGAGAGCTTAGTTTTAACTGGTTATGGTTCTTGTAACTAAAAATGGACACAAATTTATGGTTGGTGGAACAACCCGCGTCTATTGGGTGCAACATCGAAGTCTTGAGGTGCAACACCCGTTTGAAAATCCAAGATTGCACTGTATGACTTTTGAAAACTCAGTTATGAGGATGAAATAGAAATATAACAAGGTGCATCATATTTCAAAATATAGTAAATCGAATTATGACCACGGTCAAACCCACTTTGACCTACAAAACTGAAAGAAATTACAGCCGATCTAATCGACGTTTAATTCTATGTTTCAACAATTTAAATCAAGATCTATTGCGAGAACAACAAATTAAAACTCGTATAAAACAAATTTACGGTTTGTACCTGCGACGAGATCCAGAAGAAAGTAGAAGCAGGTGAAGGTGATGGAGTATCGAATCACAAAAGCACGACAAAGCGCCGGCTCTCTATATCCACAAGAACACCTTCCTTCTTTTGATCGAATCGAAAAAGGAAACTGAGGAAGAAGACGGTGCTAGCCGCCATGATATCTAAGGGTTTTGTATTTTGGGATAAAATCTAGTCGGCTTTACATATGTATTTCATTTCCTAGGGTTAGCCGGTTTTTTTTATAAAAGGAATTAAATATCCTTTTAATAATTAACCTTAACCCAAAAAATAGGATCCTTCTAAATACTTATTCCAACTATAAATAAAATATTAACAAATTAATATTTTATTTGTCCAAAATATTTCTTCTTCATAATTTTCTATATCGTGTGACCCTATAGGTTATTACAACATTGGCAATGATTTCAAAACGTATTTAAAATTATAAACAGTGATTGGCACCTAGCAATACATCGCTGCTACCCAAGCTGTAATAAGATCAACGATTCGATACAACCTGTTCTGTGACCAGTGTCTCAATGTAATATAATCCTTTTAACCGTTATACCCTGGATTAAAATCAAGGTATGGATCGTATCATCCTCTTTATAATTTAATCAGTTTTTCTTGATCGATGAGTAGACTGTTTAAAACAAATCAGTATTTGAGCACGACCATGCATTTCATAGTCTCACTCAATCAAGAGGCCCATGGATATCACCATAAATATATTATGGGGTTAAATTCCATCTAGATCATTCATAATTTTCACTCGATTCGAGATGTATCCAATAATTACCGTTAACGTTACTCTATTACGAATAACTTTAGATGGTATCAAAACACAAATATTATCGAATAAAATTATAATGATTTCAGGTCTGAGGACCATTACATCACTGTCACTATGAGAATAACTTATGATACATTTAATTATAATCCATGGAGTTATCTCACGGTGGGTCAGCCCAATACGCTATTCTCTAATACGTATTTATATCTTGACTTTAATATCACGTATATTAATGATCAATGAGATGTGATCATCAGTCAATCAATATACTAGTCTCAACGCTTTATTGTTGTCCTTTATAAACAATAAAACTCGACTAGGGACATTTAAGAATTATAATACTTATCATATTATATAATCTCAAGTTCAGTCTTACTCGAACTATATAATTCTGTATTATTGTTCTAAGGACTTCTATTATATTATTATTTATATTACGTAGTAAATATAATATAATAGAATGTTATTTTATTCCAAATAAAATAATAACATCAACAGTGTTATCAATCTCATCAAATGAATTGCCTCTAGGGCATAAACTCTAGCAATCTCCCACTTGCACTAGAGTCAATCATTTATGTATCGTATACTCATGAAACTAGTGTGACTATTAAACTTCTGCTACGACAAAGTTTAATTCAGTAGGTCTGCAACATTACAACTTTTGTAACTTTGCAGATATGTTCATTTCCTGTGTGAACTACTTCACATAAGAATTATATTTCTAAATATATATATATATATATATATATATATATATATATGTTTGGATCGATTATGAGTTTAATGTTTTAGGCCTGAGCAATAGACATATTGTTGTTGCAATGTAAATCATTGGATCAATAATGAATTGAGTTCAACTTATGAAACTTTAATCCAAACATTTGCTTTCTTAGAATCAGTATTTATTTCTTGTTTTAAAACTAACATTATTCACAATAATCAATGTGTTATCAATATATAACATTAGAATTATTGTGTCACTCCCACTCATTTTCTTGTCTATACAAGATTCAATGACATTATGTGGTTTTCGAGACATTTCTACTTCTATTTCATTCCCATCGGTATCTTAGAGACTGGATCTCCATAAAATGGATACCAATTCGAGTAATAAACGTTTTATTCTCAGAGGATTTATAGAATAGATATTCATTTGTTTCTTGTGGATATTACACAAAATAGTTATTTGATTTGGGTCCGATCTTATTAGAGGAAGGTCGTTTAACAAACGCCTTATATCCCAAATCTTCAAATTAGACACACTAGGACATTTCCTAGTCCATATCTTATATGGCTTCTTTAAAAACGTTTTAGTGGGATTTAATATAATTGTTCTAAATTTAATTTATTGGAAGATCTATATGACTTATCATTAATCGTATTTTATCTTATAAGGTACGATATCTCCTTTCAGACACACCATTCCAATATGGTTTTCTAGATGGAGTAAGTTATGAAACAATTTCAAACTTATATGGACAGTCATTAATTAATTGGCTTAAACATTCTCTTTGATCTGTTCGACCAGGAATTTATTTTCTATTAAAATTGGTTTCTATCTCCACTTTGAATTCCTTGAACTTTTCAAAGGATTCTAATATGTGTTTCATAAGATACACGTATCTTTATCTACTGATATCATCAATAAATATAATGAAATGATAAAACCTACCTCTAGTTTATGTATTCATTGCTCCATATACATCATTATGTACGAGACCCAATACTTATCACTCATTCACTGTGTCAAGTGAAAGGTGATTCAGTTATATTGCCTAATAAAAAGATCTGTATTCTTCATATAATTCGAAACCAAATGATCTCAAAATTCCATCATTATGGAGTTTTGATATACTTTCTTGTTTACTGGGCCAACCGGTGATACTAAAGGTATATTGGATTTAAATCACTAAATTTAATCCACTCATTTTTAATGTCAAGTACATTACAGTTAAGGATTTACAAAGATCATTAACTATTTGTGAAATTCCATATGATATTTCATTTAAATAAAATGAATAACAATTGTTCCTTTTATTACAAACGAAATTCAAACTTGTCTAAACAAGATCTATTATAACATTTATCTTAAGCGGAATTTCGTAATAACAATTATTTTATTTATTTAATTAAGCCAGTATATACAACAAGAATCAACTTACTATGGATAATCTATCAACAGTTGCCTTATTTCCAATTGTAAGTCCACTTGTTCTTTTATCAGATTTCTACTTATTCTGTAATTTTGTAAATCAACATACATTTATGTGATTTATATCTAGTATCTAATACTATAAATGTATAAGTAGATTATTATAACATTTATATTTTATTCAGTTGAAGTCATACTTTAACTTATTATAGATCCTCTCTTTATATTTAAAACAATTACGTTTAATTTGTTTGAGGACAATCCACAAATTTTAATGTTAGTCAAGAAATTTGATTTAATTTAATTTGTCCTTCTCAAGGATTAATTTAAATTATCGAAGTTATTTATTATTTAATATCTACATTAGATAATAAAATAATAACTGATTCTTTAATATTTATTTAATACAAAATTTTGACAATCAAAATTTATATTAACATAAATATGTAATTTAAACTAAAATACGCTCCCACTCAAATTAACATCCCTCTGTTTATATATACATATCGGTATACATATATAACGGTGTTCCAAGATCCATATCTAGTCATGCCTTGACCCAGCTTTGGCTAAACCCAAAACACAACCTTTTAGGTAGACATCTTATGTCAATTACATCGTATATAATTCTTGGATCGCATGATGAACAATTTGTTCAGTATCATTCATTTGCTCAAAATATAGAATAATTCATGCTATTGTCTCTAAGGCCATAATCGTATTATGCAGCCTAGTTAAGTCAGACCCAATAATAGGTTGGAGCACCACATTTTACTCCATCGCATATAACCAAAATAAAAGGTGCACAACGCTTTGGCGTTAGTTACATCCATTGATTTTGGACAGTGATGAGTATATTATTGGAAGACGTCACCATGACTTAATATAAAAAAAATTGCTTTAAAGGGAATTTATAATTTGTAGTGACGAACAATATGTAATTAATATTCGTAATATTAATTGGATTTAAATTATATATATCAAGCACATATATATATATATATACGTTTAAATTCAACATTATATAGGAGTCATGCCTATATAAATTCTTCTCTTTTGAACATTTCAAAACAGGCGCTATTTTAACTAGCTTAAATTATTTGGAAAGAAAAAGAAAAATGTTAGTTTTGAACATTTCAAACCTCAAATTTCAATTCCAATTAGGTACAACAAAATGAAATATAAACAATAAAACATTTCAAAACAAACTTTTGTCCAATGTCTACAAACATTATTGCCACCGTGAGGGCCTTCAGTCAAGTAAAACAAAATAGACCATGTATAGTCCACTAGGTAGAACTGCCTATTAATACTAACCATACCACATTTAAGTACAATGATTCGATTTTCAATGCAGATAGATACAAATAGACTATATTATATGCAACAATTTACACATACATGTTTAATACATCAATATGTATATAACAGAGATGAATACCAAACTTTTATCTGTCACAAGCAAAAGATCTAACAAATGATCACCAAATATTCAGATTTCTATATAATTGTACAGAAATGAAACTTTAAGAACTGAACTATTGTAATTCGTAGCAATATGTCACATACATATTATAGTTTAGCAATCAACACATATAAACTTAATACATCCAGTGATTTTGCTATGTATCTATATTCATAGCATTACAAATCAAATTTGTGTATAACTGCCAAGTCTAACTTGGTTTCTAGAATTTTCGTCGATCCTTCAACTATCTTGCACATCATATATGCTGTTGGAGTCTGCGGACATTTCGCACCAAAATTTGTACATTGATGTGCAATGCTTCTCAGTCACACTGATACAAGCCTGGATCCATCAGTGTTGCTTTAGCATCTCTATGCTGACCGACCTCTTTTGTTTAATCAAGGTAGTATATTGCTAAAAGTAATCCTGTCCAGCTTTTACTACATGAACATAAGGTCAAACAACAGGGATAACATGGTAGGATTAATCCTCTTATATAAAAGGGAATATCAAAATATACCCACTGCCATTACTTGTTTTACACTATATATTTTGCAATGAAAACAATTTCATCAGTAAACTGGTTTTGAATTTATCAGATATGTATATGTATGCATATACAAATTCAAGTAACAGCCTTTCAGGTGTAAGTAAAATAAAAACATGATCAAGTAATATAACATCTGCTTATATATATATATATATATATATATATATATATATATATATATATATATATATATATATATATATATATAGGATGCAACATCCATATTAAATATAGTGTAAATGGATGTGTGTGAGCCCATATTCTATTAACTAAACAATGTATTTCACAGACAGGACTTATAATTCAAGACTACAAACTTGTTTGTATCTATTACTACGGTTTTTGTAACCAACAGCAAATCCAATTAATAACACTAATCTACAAGATCATGTCACAAACTAAAACTATATCATATTCCTGTCTAATATATGCTTAACTGGATTAAACATATATCAGCTCCAAGGTGTTATGGTTAATAGTCACATTAAATATTAACAGGGGTCATTCCTGTAATAATATGATTACCAATCATCCAATGATCATGTATTTGTATATATGCAGACTTAATTTCACATGAAAACATAGGAAAATATACATACACACTTGTTTAATATGTCATAACATATTTGCATTAGTTTTTCAAAACCTATGTATACTATATCATTGCAATGGTTCTGAAATAGTGTGACTACAAACAAATTTTGCAGTATTTTAGATTTTGTGTATCTTTATTATACCAAAACAGAACCTCGGTACAACAAACTTGTATTCCTATTGTAATGCTCCTTTAACATGTGAAATTGTAACACCCCACGTCCATTAATGTCACTCACAAAGGGAATGCATTAACTTCCATGGAGGTTTTAAGTGAGTATAGAACAGTAAAATTACAACAAGACAGATATTAAATAATACTTGGAAATTAAAACTTCATTTTATTGCAGCGGAAATTAACATGTCTGTTACATCACAAAACCATAGATCATAACCAAGTACAATATCCATCTTTATAAAACCAAAGTACATAATCCCATTACAAATAAAATAGCCATTAAAAGAAAGATAACAAGCTGGGCTTTACTTCAGCAGTCCAAGCTTCCCAAGAGTTAAGCGATCCAACTAGACACCACTAGAACTTGGCCCAACCTGAGGACCTGAAGGGAAAGAGAATGGAAAAGAGGGGGTCAGACATAAAGTCTGGCGAGTATGACAATTCTAACAATACTATTATCAAAATAACTGGACTAAGACATAAGCTGGGAAACAAGGAAATGTCTATGAAGGAACAGATGAAGGACATAGACAATCGCTAAAGGCAACGTTATAGGCGCTCCTAATTACTAAAGGATAAACACTTTACTGCACTACACCAATCACCCTAAAGGTTGATGCCACTTAGCTTCACTTAGAAACTTCTTAATGGCTTTACTTACTCCTACCTGACTACATAGGTGCCGCCTGCCCCTATCTCCACTAGGTGTGCCCCACTTCCCATTTATTCGATCGGCTCCCTAACACGTAGATACCCGTGCAGGTCCCACAGTGGGGTGTATCACTCCCCAATATGGCAACCTTATGCAATGCAAGGAATGCACGGCTTATACCTACACGTTGCAACAACGTCTTACTTACCAGCCCGGGTCCATGCACGCACATGACCCCGTTGGACTTGCGTTGCCACCGCGACCCCGTTTTGACCTCTAACAATCAGACCCAGTATGCGTGTCCCGTCCTCGACTTGGGTCGAGCTCCCAAAGATACTTAATGGGCTACTGGACTGAAAAGGGCCCCCACCAAGCTTCCCACCTAGGCTTGGTCCCCTCTAATACATCCCGCTTAACCCCATGTCCACTTACATGTATAAATTTGGTTAAGTGTTTTCTAATTTAACCTAGTCTCACCCTTTGGTTTAATTAACGGGTTGTATTGGTTAAGTCTGTGGGCCTATATACACAAATATTACCCACCTACCCAAGATTTACTTAACCCTCTCACTGGTTCAGATATATTTAATTTACGGTTAACTTTGTGGGCCTATATATACTAATATTACCCACCTACCCAAGATTTACTTAACCCACTCATTCCATATAACCCAGTTTACTTAACCCCCAACTTAAACTTAAGTTCATACAATCCTTAAGGATCAGATTTGGTTAAGTAGTCCATTTCGTTTACCATGCCCATTTTAATTAATTAATCAATTAATTAAAACCTTTCCCTTTATTGGTGTCAATACCTATTTTATCCAATAATTTGAATTACATGTCATAATTGTTTATATTCAAATTACTCCATTTTCTAATCGTATTTCAAATGCCACTAAAGGCACCCACTAGATTCCTCATGCCACCCAAGGCACCCACTAGATTCCCATGTCCCACCACATGTTTTTCTTTCTAAATGCAAGATCATCCCGTTCATTGGGTCAGTTAGGGATAGCCAGGGAGGGCAGGAAACTGGTTTTCCAAACCCAAGCCTAGACACTATCCTCTCTGTCACCCTAGAACCTTCTGGTGTATGTAGATAGAAAGAATGTTGATTAATTAATTAATCTTTCCCAAATTTGAATTTACTTCCCAAATTAATAATTTATTCAAAATTTAATGATGTCCATAATTGACTCAATTATGGCCATCCATTCATGGTATGCAAAATTATAAAAAATTGCACCCAATTTATTAATTCCTAATATTTCCCCTACCCCACGTTTGAACGTTTATACGCAAAGTATATGTTAGACTATAACATAAAAGGAATTATCATCTAAACAATATGTATATGTGACTAAATAAATCATAGTAGGGGGAGAAACTTGCATATGTCTCAAATTATAACTTGCATAAGGTTACACACATCTTGGACCTAAAGGTGTCAACTTATTCATGATTCACATAATATGACTTTCATTCAATTTCATAAACTTGCATAGAAACATGTGTGAATCAACATTATCCAACTTAACAATATGGTTTAATATGGGTACACCTAACTTAATAGGCAAATTCCCATAATCAAGTTTTATTTAGTGATAGATCTATGTTTATGGGTACACCTAACTCAATAGGCAAATTCCCATAACCAAGATCTATAAAAACATAGATTCATGTTTATGGGTACACCTAACTCAATAGGCAAATTCCCATAAACATGATCCATTTAATTTAAAAAAACATAAACTTAGACCTGATCCAATTCACATAAATAACCACATCATGATTTTACAACTTGCATGATTCAACCCAACTTAACATGATATCATAATCATATAACATATGGATTCCAACATGGGTGATAATATGAGATCTATGACATATATGAGACTTTCAACATAGTATAGCATGATATCATGATTTACAACATAGCATAGCATAGTAGCATAATGTTAGCCTACTTTGCGAACTAGGCAACACAAAGTCAAGAAACCAACCATTGAAGAGTATTTTAAGTTATAAGACTTCGGTTTGGATCGGAAGAAAACACCACAATTCAGATTGATAGCAGCACATTGGTTCGGATCGGATAGAGTTCCCCGTTCGGATCGGATGGCTCTTACTGGGTAAATTGGCAAAGCATATCTGATCGGATCGGAAGGCCAATGAATCTCAATTGGATCGGAAAGCCTTTTGCTTGTCACGACGCTGCAGCGGAGCGGAGTATGATTAGTGAAGGAGAGACGTCCAAGCCACTCCGGTTCGGATCGGGTATTCCGATCCGACCCCCAACCTGCACGCCTCCGACCCGCACCCATGGTCCAGGTTAATCTCCTATAAAATAGCCTGGAGAACCGGACCGGCTATGACTGATTCCTACCCCTAACGTCCATCTCTTTGATGTGTTGTCAGCTTGATAGTTCATCCGAACCCGAAGAGAGTGCGATGGATGACACGTGTTCCGACCCGGATTGAATCTCAGGCAAATTCACACCTATAAATACCCCATCTAGAGACAAAGAGAAGGATCTTTTTTTAGCACTTTTGAGAATCCAAGTTCCTCCATCATCCGAACTCCATTACTCCCGGAGAATCCAAATCATTTTTCATTTCTTGTTTTAATCATTTGAGTGAACAAAAGTGAGTTGTGAGTGAATCTTACATTGCATTTGTAACTGAATTACTGAATATAGTGAAAACTAAGTGGACGTACGCATTTCTTCGCCGAACCACTATAAATCTTGTGTGTTCTTTTTTATTTCTGTTTTATTTTACCTTGTTCCTAATCAATTTGGGTGTTAGAACCACATTTGGGTCTAACATTTTGGTGCTTTCACTGAGAATTCTCATCTAAATTCTTTATTTTCCGGGATCTCTTTCTACTTTTTGGACCGTTGAGTTCAAAGAAGTGAATCCTTAAGTTTCTCCACTTTTTTACATTCGTTGAAGCAATTGTCAAAGACTAATGGCCAAAGGAAAAGGCAAGGAAGTTCAGTCTGTTCAAGGAAATGGAGCTGGCGAAGATCAGCAACATGCTGTTGTAACAAGGTCTCGGGGGTAGAGTTCAGCAGCAGGAAGAATCAATGCAGGAAATCCGAACCGACAGCAAGGGGAGAGCTCCGATCCGATCCGGGTAGGGGACTCCGAAGCAGTGCACTCCCCCAGTCTGAACCGACCCGACTTGCTCGCTGCACAGCGATCCGACCAGGCACCCCAGCTCCGATCCGACCCGACTTCCTACCTCCGATCCGACCCGATGCTTGGTGAAGCTGGAACATCTACTCGAGTCCCCGCGAATGCTCCAATTCCAGCTGCCAGGGTTGGGGACCAGGTCAATCCATCTGCTCCCATCACTCAAGGAGATTTCTCGCGCTTGCTTGATATGCTTGAGAGCACGAGGGAAGCTATGAGAGTTCATGAGCGCACCAATCTCATGATGCAGGAAAATATGAGGCTCATGAGTCGGGAAATCAATGAGCTCCGCCGGCAAAGAACTCCATCACCGGTTCGTCACACACCCGTAGATCAATCTTCATCTTCCGAGGAAGAGAGGCCCCGTGAACGAAGGCCACTCGAACGACCTCAGAACGTGGAGCAGCTAACGTTTGGATCTTTGGGATCTCGCGAGGATATCGCACGAGCATTAGGAAATGATAGCCCTACTCGGGGGCAAAGACTCCAGTCCCCTCTTCCCGAGATCGACCGGGAACACAGGGAAAGGAATCGAGTAGAGGCAGCTCGAAGAAGAAGGGCATCTCCAGAGCAAGAGCCCCGAAGGAACTCGGACACTAGGGCCAGGGAACCTGAGCAGCCCTTGACTAGTGCCGATGTGCAGGCAATGGTCCGCCGAATTATGTCCGAGAGCCGGAATTATACGAATGAAGACTATGGCATTGAGCGAAGCCATACACCGTTCACTGACGATATCCTAGATTTCCAGTTTCCCCGACGCTTTAACTTGCCACAGATGGACAAATATAACGGAAGGACTGATCCGGGACAGCATTTGATGCGGTATTCGTGGCTTATGAACGCCGCTGCTGCCCCTGATGAAGTAAAGTGCAAAGCATTCCCAATCTACCTGGAAGATGTGGCATTGTTCTGGTTTACCCGGCTTCCTCCTCGTTCAATTTCTAATTACAAAGAACTAAGTGAGCGTTTCATGAACCAGTTTCGACTACATGCCCGCAAGTCCAAGAGTGTTATTGAATTGTCGAGGATCAAACAGGCACCAGGAGAGTCTTTAAGGGCATATTTAGATCGTTTTAACCAAGCTGTAACTGAGGTCAGTGACCCGCATGAGCCCACTATTCTGATGGCATTGAAGGAAGGAGTCGATCCTGAATCTGAGTTTGGAGACTACCTTTCTGGGAAGACACCCCCCACGAGGGCGATATTCTACGAAAAAGCCGATATTTATTTAAGACGAGAGGAGGCCAGGGCAAACCGGAAGAGAAAGTCCGAGACAGCTTCAAAGGAGAATGTGCAGAGTAATATTGCCGTGAAGCAGTCTGGGGAAAGTTCTGGCAAGGTTGAAGTAAATGTAGGAAATAAGGGTGGAAACAGCAATACTGGAAATGGGGGAAACAACAACAACCGTAATTCGAACGGTAACAGGAGAAACAGAAATAGGGGAAGCGACCCTAACAAAAGGCCCCGATTCCAGAATTACGAGGACTATACACCATTAAATGACACCCTAGAAAATATTTACCTGGATACGTACAATGTGTTGCAGTACAAAAGACCGCCACCTCGTGATTCGACCGAGAAAGAAATGGCGACAGGGAAATTTTGCTTGTTTCACGGAACACATGGACATTCGACCAATGAGTGTCGGCATTTGAGGGATGTAATTGAAAAGTTGCTGTGTGAAGGAAAGTTGGATGAGTACAAGGTTGCCCCGAGGGACAGGGGGCAAGGAGAGCAGGCTCCAAAACAGATCCTACCTGCTCCTAAGCCTACCGCGCAGCAGAAAGGTAAAGGGATTGTCATCAACTCCATAGTAGGCGGACCACACCCGGCAATCCGAAGTTTTAGGTCAATGGACCAATATGTGAATGCTGCCAAGCATCTAGAT
This sequence comes from Allium sativum, assembly GCA_030737875.1. NCBI lineage: Eukaryota > Viridiplantae > Streptophyta > Magnoliopsida > Asparagales > Amaryllidaceae > Allium > Allium sativum. Next base: position 845,841,018 of record CM060921.1, on the reverse strand, counting down.
GTGAATGAAGGTGACGATTTGGAAGATGTCACCCCTATAAAACAACAAAAAACCATGTTCGATGACGTGGTATTTCGCAGTCGAGACAAGACGGGGATACAATCTCCCACCAATGATCCGTTGGTTATTACTACCACCATTGGGTCGGCCTTGGTCCATAAGGTATTAGTAGACAACGGAAGTTCCGTTAATATTTTGTTCAAGAAGTCATTTGATCAGATGAAGCTTGAGCCCGAAGATCTGAAACCTTGTGAAGGATGGATTAGAGGTTTCAACGGAGTGACGACGTCTCCCATGGGATATATAGAGTTGCCCGTGACCCTAGGGCAAGGAGAACGTAGAAGAGTGCGAATGCTTCAGTTCGTAGTATTGGACGTAGATTCGCCCTACAACGCATTTTTAGGGAGACCTGCCCTCGCTGAATTTAGAGTTTGTATCGCCCCTTGGTGCTTGTTACTAAAGTTCCCAACTGAAGCTGGAACTGGAGTAATAAGAGGGGATCAGGTCTCTGGACGGGCCTGCTATGTGGCCGAACTGAAGATGTTGATGAAAGGAGTTAATGCTGAGAGTAAAGATGCCCCGTCTCCCTCAAAGGGGGACTCGGCATAGCAATTAGAGAAATTGACCCCAAAGGAGTTGCCCAAAGGAACACCTGAAGACCTGGATCCTAGAAAAGACGAGGAACCAGAGGATAGGAATGCAACTCCTAACGAAGCGACAGTGGAAATTCCCATTGATAAAGCTGATCCGACGAAAGTTTTGAAGATTGGTTCTCAATTGGATCCACGTCGTGCTGAAGAACTGACGGACTTCTTGAAGGCAAACTTAGATGTGTTCGCCTGGACCCATGCTGACATGTGTGGGATATCACCTTCCATTATCAGTCACAAATTGAATGTAAATCCAAAGCATCCACCTGTGAAGCAAAAGAGACGCATGCTGGGCCCAGAGAGGTCGGCTGCTCTCAAAGAGGAAGTAGAGAAATTGAAGCAAAATGGATTTATTCGAGATTCGACTTATCCCGACTGGATATCGAATCCTGTCTTGGTAAAGAAGTCAAACGGAAAGTGGCGAACTTGTATTGACTTTTCAGACTTAAATAAGGCTTGCCCAAAAGATAGTTTCCCACTTCCCAGGATTGACCAGCTTGTAGACTCGACGGCAGGTCATGAACTTCTCTCTTTCATGGATGCATACTCTGGATACAATCAAATTCCTATGCATGTACCAGACCAAGAGCATACAAGTTTCATTACGAATTTGGGGTTATATTGTTATGTTGTAATGCCGTTCGGATTAAAAAACGCTGGAGCTACATATCAGCGGTTGGTAAATAGAATGTTTTATGATCAAATAGGAAAAACTATGGAAGTTTATGTGGACGATATGCTTGTTAAATCAAAACAGTCTTCCAATCATACGCAAGACTTAGCGGAAATGTTTGGTATCTTGCGAAAATACCGTATGAAATTGAATCCTTTAAAATGTTCATTTGGAGTGGCGTCGGGAAAGTTCCTTGGCTTCGTTGTGAGTTCCCGAGGAATTGAGATCAACCCTAGCCAGATGGCGGCGATCAGAAATATCGAAGAACCAAGGAGAATTAAAGACGTCCAAAGTCTGGCAGGGAAGGTAGCGGCGCTGAGTAGATTCATCTCCAAAGCCACTGATAAATGTGTTCCATTTTTTGATTTAATAAAAAGGGGAAAGAAGAACTTCCAGTGGACTCCCGATTGTGTCGAGGCCTTTCAAAATCTGTTAGAGCTGTTAGAGAAACCGCCAATCTTATCAAAGCCCGTAGATCACGAAGAACTATTTGTTTATCTAGCAGTCTCGGCTCACGCTGTCAGCACAGCCCTGGTTCGAGAAGAAGACAAAGTACAAAGACCAGTATACTATGTGAGTAAGAAATTAGCAGCGGCAGAGCGCAACTACCCAAAGATCGAGAAGCTTGCTTACAGCCTCCTGATTGCATCCCGAAAACTTCGTCACTACTTCCAAGCCCATCCAATAACCATATACACCGATCAGCCGTTAAGACAGGTGTTGCAGAGACCCGAAGCGTCGGGAAGGTTGATAAAATGGAACATAGAACTAAGCCAGTTTGATTTGAATTTTCAACCACGAAAGTCAATCAGGGGGCAAGCTCTAGCAGACTTTATTGCGGAGTTCACCATCCCAGAGGAAGAAATAATCAATGACCAAGTGGTCAAATCCGAGGATAAGCTAGAGATGAATCCGTGGAAGTTATATACAGATGGAGCTAAAAACGACCGAAGATCCGGAGCTGGAATTGTCTTAGTCACTCCCGAGGGACGGTCGTTATATTACGCCCTGCGATTTGAATTTTCTGCAACAAACAATGACTCTGAGTATGAAGCCCTGATTGCCGGGCTGAAACTCGCTAAAGACCTCGGAGTAAAAATGATGGATATATTTTGTGACTCTAAGATTGTTGTTTGTCAAGTGCGAGAGGAATTCGCGGCTCGAGGACCTCGACTTGTCGCTTACCTCAAGAAAGTGAAAGAGCTATTAAATAGCTTAGAGCGGTACAACATAACACATATTCCCAGAGTAGAAAACCAGAAAGCGGATAGACTAGCAAAATTGGCTAGTTCCGACAATCCAGAAGAGACTGAGGTAATTCCCATTGAAACGTTGGAATCGCCAAGCTTTGAGTCAATGGAAATTGAATTCGTTCTTGAAGCGGAACCAGAGAAGGAGTCATGGATGACTCCAATCAAGAGTTTTCTTAAGAATGGGACACTCCCATCGAAGAAAAGCGAGAAAAGAGCTGTAGTTCGCAAAGCTGCCAAATATGTTATGCAAGACGATACTCTCTATAGACAAGGATTTTCTATGCCCCTGTTACGATGTATCGCACACGACGACACCAAGCGTGTGCTGAGAGAAGTGCACGAAGGTGAGTGTGGAGATCATACAGGAGGTCAAACTTTAGCAAAGAAAATATTGCGGTACGGATACTTCTGGCCTACGATCAACAAAGATGCAGCTGATTATTCACGACGCTGTGATAAGTGCCAGAGATTCGCCAAAAGCCCCAGGGCACCGTCAACCCAGCTTAAATCGATGGTGAGTCCTTGGCCATTTGCCACATGGGGAATTGATATCATTGGAGTTTTACCGATTGCTAAAGGAGGAGCTAAGTATGCGATAGTAGCCGTGGATTATTTCACGAAATGGGTGGAAGCTGAGCACTTGACCAAGATCACAACAAGAAAAGTGATCAGTTTTGTAGTCAGAAATATTATATGCCGGTTCGGGATTCCAAGGACGATTATAACTGACAACGGAACCCAGTTTGATAGCTCTGAATTCCGAAATTTTTGCCAAAAATATAAGATAGACAAGCGATATACTGCAGTTGCCTATCCACAATCGAATGGGCAAGTAGAGGCAGTAAACAAAGTTATAAAATCCATCCTCAAGAAACGGTTGGAGCGTGCAAAGGCAAGATGGGTTGACGAATTGCCCCTAGCTTTGTGGGCGTATCGAACAACATTTAAAACGGCTACCGGTCATACCCCTTTCTCTCTCTCCTTTGGTTCAGAAGCAGTGATTCCAGTTGAACTGGAAGTTCCTTCCCACAGGGTGACGTATTATGACCCGATGACGAATCGGGCACTTTTACTTGAATCTCTTGATGAAGTCGAAGAGAAAAGGGACGAAGCAGACTTGCGTGCAGCAAGACATCGGCGTCAGATGGCACGCTACTATGACAAAAAAGTTCGCCTTAGAACTTTTGAACCAGGAGATTTGGTGCTAAAGAGAGTTTTTCCATCTCTTCCTCACCTCGGCCCAAAATGGGAAGGACCCTTTGTCATCCAACGGAAACTTGATAAAGGAACATTCAAGTTAACGACCGTAGATGGCGAAGAAGTCCCTCGAGCATGGAATGCCCAACACTTAATGCAATATTTGGATTATAAATGCTATACTTTTTGCTGTTCTTCCTGTAAACTCTGTAATAAGGCACAACTTGCCTTGGGAAAATATGACGACATAAATAAAGGACTAAAAAGTGGATGTAGGCTATGACTTAGCCGAACCACTATAAAAATATTGTGTGTTACTTACTTTTATGCCTCTACATTCATTAGTTGTTCTGTTATGATTATGAAATGCAGGATAACTCAAAGCCTATAAAAGGTTGAAAACAGTTTGGACATAAAAAGAAGCACAATGATTATTTGTGCAATAAGACGTAAAAGAATGAGAAAACGACATTCCTAACTCTAACTCTCCAGAGAAAGAGAGAGAGTATAAAAGCGTCTCAGACTGAGCGCTGAAAAAGAAATTCTATTCTGAACTCTAACTCTCCAGAGAAAGAGAGAGAGTATAAAAGCGTCTCAGACTGAGCGCTGAGAAAGAGGTTCAACTCCGAACTCTAACTTTCCAGAGAGAAAGAGAGTGTAAAGGCGTCTCCGACCGAGCGCCGAGAAAGAAATCTTTTCCCGTCGAACGACCGGGGAATAAACAAATAACCGAACTCGAACTCTAACTCTTAAGAGAATGAGAGAGAGTATAAAAGAAATGCCAGGAAAAACAACAGGTATTGATGACACAGGAAATGCTATCCCGTTAGAGAATCGGGGGCATTCAGATTGCATAGCTGAGCATTGAATAACTTATGGGAATTGACTGGGGACACATATACATACACATGTCTCCCCTTTCCCCAACTTTGTTTCATGACTATAGACATGCGTTTTTACATAAGTGCAGAACTGCTAACAAATAAACATTGCAAAAAGTGAATTATTTTTATTTACAAATGAATGAATTTGTACAGGGAAATAACTGAAAAAGAAAATGCGGAAGCTGCTGGTGTAGCAGCACTTATTGGTTTACAAAGATGCTAAAAAGACACAGGAGAACCCACTATTTGGGTTTCGGATGAGCCTTCGATTTCTTGGCAGCTTTTTCCGCATCCTTTACTTCCTTCTCGGCTTCAGTCAAGATTCGCTTTGATTTCTTTTTCCCTGAAGATGTAGTACTGGAGCCAGCAGACTTCTTCCCGGAGGGCTGGGCACTGGAATCAAGAGAAGATTTTTTAGCAAGTTCTTCGGTAATAGATCTAGTTGAGAGCTTAACAACTAACCTTGAACCTGCATCCACAACTGCGAGGGGCTTGAGGACCTCAGGGTCTAATTCTTCAGCCTTTAGTTGCAAGCGCTTGTCTTGGTCGGCCTTCATGGCCGCCAAGGTAACGTCATCGGCGCTTTTTGACTCCCCGGTCATTGTAACCTCTGGTTCCTCATCATGCCCCCCGTCTCCTCCGTCGTCTTTTAAAGCTGCAATCATTTCTTCATTATGGGGAGTAGTGACCTTAGTTGGCTCACTTCTTTCCCCCAGGTCTGTTGAAGCAGCCTTGTCTTCCCCTTCTTTGACCCTATCAGCGGGTTGTGTCCCAGCGGTAGCTCCTTGAGCTACATCTGTCTTCGTGGATGATTCAACGCCTATAAAATGAGAAACATTGGTTATCAACTCAGGCGAGAGCAAAGGATTTCTCATCGAACGTTCGGTTATGTAGCCAAAGGTAGTAGTAGCCTTGACAAATTGAGGAGAAAAGATAGGGATACCTTCTGAAGACTTTTCAGCGGGGGTGACTACTACCTCTGGAGTTATTTCAGGAATAGGAGATAGCAAAGTGGTTCGGGGAATTCCCGGGTTTTCGGGATCATACCCCTCTACTTCGGGAGTTACAGGAGCAGAAGAAGAAGAGCCATCTTCAGGGACGGTTTTCTGTTTAGACTTCCGCCTCTCTTCTTCCATGGCCTCAGCAATTAGACGGCGCCCTTCAGCTAGGCGCTCCGGTTCGTCGTCTCTCAAATATTTCTCCATCATCTTATCTTCATCGAGGGAATCGACCTTAAGTTCTTCTTTTTCCCACTCGACGATTTGATTCCACACATGAACCAAAGTGGATGGATAGTCCTCGATCCAGGAAATGTTTCGACGACGAATAATGTGCGCGAAGAATTCGATCATTAGCTCGCCGAAGCCCTGAATATCGGCCTCCGCCTCTGATAGTTGTTTGCGTGTTTCCTCCGCAGATTTAATAGCGCATTCCACATTGCCCTCAGCCAGAGCAGCCCTGTTTTCCGCCTCTAACAATTTTGAAGCCAAATCAGCGTTTTTCTTTTCTAACTCAGCACTCCTTTTCGCTAACTCGGCGTTTTTCTGCTCAAGCTCAGCATAAGCAAGACGTGTCTTAGCGGCCTCTGATTTGGCTTCGTCAGCTTGCTTCTTCAACTCAGAACGCTCCTGAGTGTGGGATTCAAGCAAATCATGATAGCGCTTTTGCATGTCCTCGAATTGTTGTTTGAAGTTAGAAGCGTTCTTTTGAGCGACAGCTAGTTGAGCTTGAGTGTCTTCTAAGTTTTTTCCTAAGGTTTTTAAGGCCTTAGCGTCCTCCTCTGCGGTCTTTTGCATTGAGTCAGCATTTGTCATTAGAGTGCGGATGATTCTAGAAAGAGTGCGGGAATACTTGAACATCTCGGTATATTGTTTTTCCACCAAATCAATCTTTGCTCTGGCCTCCTCTGCCCAATTAGAAGAAATAGGTTCAAGGGTAGGTAGAAAGGTCAGAGTCTCGAAGTAGTGCTCGGGAAATTGCTCCTTTAAATATGCCAGCCTTACTGCGGTTCCCGCATCTGGTGGAGGAGGGGCGAGGATTGTTAGTTCAGTGTCCCTTCCTGAAGAAGATTCTGTAGAACCCTTGTCTGCCCGAGGTCGCTTAGTAGCAGGGACTTTTTGCTTACTTCGAGACCCAGTTTCCTTCGGAGGAGTTTTCTCTCTACTCCGCTTTTCATGGGAGGAAGTGGAATCCCTGGATTGTGGTCTATCCTCCTCCCTACGACCTTGATAGCTCTTGTATTTTTCTTGTTCCGGTCGAACTGGTGAGCGGGAGCGTGAGAGTCGAGATCGATAAGGATCATAGGGTCTTCTTTCCTCCCTACCACGGTCATCCCGGCGATTACACTCGGCATCCTAAGGAGGATTGGACATGCTGCGGCGAAGCTTTCTTATATCATAAGAGGATCGAGACATTGTACCTGCACGATAAATAAACGAAGTTCAGAATCAACGAATTCATGGAGAAAAGAAGTGCAATGAATGCTAATGCTGTGGTGTAAAGTGCATCCTAAGTGGTGTGTGTCCCCCCAACCAACCCGAGTCTGAAGCTAGACCGGTGCGGGCAGGCTCTTTGGCCTTAGCGGGAGTAGTTTCTTCAGAAGAAGTGAAGACTAAAGGATCCTTCCTGAAATCCTCTGAGGTATAGATAGTCTCAGGTAAGGGGAGATCCCCCAAACCCTGAAATATGTGCTCGTCAGTACTAGGAACATCCCCTTCGGAATCGTGAAGTGGCGACTCTCGGGAAGATTTTGACTTATCTAGAGAAGTAGCTCCCTCGGGGGCAATATACCCTTCACGATGCTCTTTGGACAGATTAGCCAATTCATCATCTTGCGTAGAAGATGGAGAAGGTGAAGTGTGAAGGGAAGCGGTAGGAATTTCTGAGCCCTCCCCTATCTTTGGGACCACCTCCACTGGAGGAATGTACGCGTATGGAACCGTCCCATGTCCAATGCTGCGAAAAACAGATAGCAGCCCATGAAAGTGAAGGTATTCATCTTTAAGGACCTCGTCGATTGTCAAGAATTTTTGATCGCCATTAAGAAGACGGTGCATCCGATCAAAGAACACCTGGTCTGATACCTGTTTGGGATTGTCGACTGCAAACAAAAAAGGAAAACAGGTCAGAGTGATGATTCAAGTGTATAGAGTCCGGGTTCAGAAAATCAGTGCTTTACTTGATTTTGTCCATCTCCTGGCGCATCCAGACTATTGCTTTATATAGAACCACTCTAGTCTGGAATCCCCAGCTTTGCTGCTAAATGGTACAGAAATTATCTTCCTCTTTGGGACTGATTCAAAGTAACAGAAAGAAGGGGTTTCTCTAGTCCGATGTTTGAAATTATAGAAGAAATGAACATCATCGAACGTGAGCTCTAATCCAAGAATTTCACGATATGCTATGAATAAGGTATGCAGATAGGCATATGAATTGGGATGCAGCTGCATGGGGGAAATCCGCATTTGTCTTAAGAAGTCAACGATGAAAGGCGAGAATGGAGGAATGGCGCCAACCATGCACATCAGTCGAGTAACCGTCATATATCGTTCTGGAGGGTTGTGGGGATGATCAGAGCGTGAGGGCACTAGAGTGTCCCTTTTCATTATTCCATACTTCAAGCAAATTCTAATAAGCCGGTCGTTGTCAATTGTCGATTCTACGGAATCTGGAGGTGACTCCAATATAATGGCTGAGTCAAATTCATCGGGTGCTCGATGGTCACCAATCCCTCCTTCCTCCTCAAAGCCTAGGGAAACTTCATTTTCAGAAGACATTTCGTCGCTTTCCCGATGACCAACTCCGTAATCCGGACCCTCACTGTCCCATTCTGGGTCAGATGAAGAAGATATATCCTCGAGAGTGGTTTTGTTGGAAGTTTCCGGAGCTTCTTTCCTCTCAGCTAGACGAGAAGAGCGTCTGGGCCTCATTGTCATGGAACTATTGAAGAAGCAATAGCACGGATTAGAGTAAGTTATCCCGTGCCCCCCTTTCTGTGTATATGTGTGAACTAAAGTGTGTGCAGCAAATGTGGGAAATACAAAATAAAAATACAGCAATGTAAGATGAAGCTTTAGAGAGAAGGTGATAGTCAGCGCTGTTCTTAATTCTCGTTTATGTTCACAAGGCACTATCCTAACTGTCCGCGAAGCATATTCATCTAGAGTAAGTGTTAGTTGAATAAGTTGGATAGTCTTTATGTGCCAAGTTTGGTACGTTCGATTCGGTTTGGATATGCATATGACGACTGGCTCAATACAAATACGGATAACAATCGGTTCGGATGCCTCATTAAAGCATGGTCAGTTCAAGACAAGGGAAGCAACGGGTTCGGAAGCAGGACTGATCTGATCGGATCGGGTGACCCGATCCGAACCGAACCAGTATCGCTTAACCGGACCGTTTACTTCAACCTCATATCCCATTCACTTCTCCGACCCGAACCGACGTTTTCTTTCCTTCCCATCTTTCTAAAGAACGAAACCCGAACCGATCCCCTTTCCCTCTCTTTCCTTTTTGCTCCTTCGTCTTCTACCCGAACCGACTCCAGTTTGTCATCCCACTCTTCATCTCTTTCCTCTTTCCTTCCTACTCACAAACGAGTCCGTTTTATCACCAAAGCTATCGTTAAAAGCAGATATTTGCCCTCTCCAGCCTCGCGACGCCTCGAAGTGACGGCGCATCCACCAGTAACGACGTGGAGTTCAAGCGAAGCTCTGTGGCTAAACCATTCTAATCGACCGCAAATTGAAATCAAGTATGTTTACTACGATGTTATTCGAGATTAAAAAGCTACCTATGTGCTTGATTTAAGAAATCTACAAGGAATGATTTCGGAGTTTTGGAGTTTTTAAAGTTTTCAATGCTATGGTTGGGAGCGGCAGCAAAAAAGAAGAAGGAAGGAATGAAGACGGTGGTGAGTTTATAAAAGGAATGGTGTTGACTCCTCGTCTTCCTGTTTTGTCTCACCCGCTCGGACCGGAGTGAAGGCCCAGAAACACAACTCTCTCTGAAGGCCCAATGTCTAGTAGCTAAATCCACGAAAACGCTACGGATCCCGATCCGAACCGAGTGGAAATTTCACACGTTAATTTAGCATCCGACTCGAATTGAAGAGAAGGAGAGTAAAGGAGGAGTATACCTGCAAGAAGCATTACGTGGCAAGAAGAGTTCCCAAATTTGCTTAGAAATGAAGAAAATGTGCTCGGGTCGGGCGCCGAACCGAATGGAAATTTGTGCATTACTCCTAACTGTTCTGATTCAAGAATTAGCATTTAAACAACGTCAAAGCACGCTTTGTACAACGAAAGCATCCTTTGAGGGGGCAAAATGTTAGCCTACTTTGCGAACTAGGCAACACAAAGTCAAGAAACCAACCATTGAAGAGTATTTTAAGTTATAAGACTTCGGTTCGGATCGGAAGAAAACACCACAATTCAGATTGATAGCAGCACATTGGTTCGGATCGGATAGAGTTCCCTGTTCGGATCGGATGGCTCTTACTGGGTAAATTGGCAAAGCATATCTGATCGGATCGGAAGGCCAATGAATCTCAAATGGATCGGAAAGCCTTTTGCTTGTCACGACGCTGCAGCGGAGCGGAGTATGATTAGTGAAGGAGAGACGTCCAAGCCACTCCGGTTCGGATCGGGTATTCCGATCCGACCCCCAACCTGCACGCCTCCGACCCGCACCCATGGTCCAGGTTAATCTCCTATAAAATAGCCTGGAGAACCGGACTGGCTATGACTGATTCCTACCCCTAACGTCCATCTCTTTGATGTGTTGTCAGCTTGATAGTTCATCCGAACCCGAAGAGAGTGCGATGGATGACACGTGTTCCGACCCGGATTGAATCTCAGGCAAATTCACACCTATAAATACCCCATCTAGAGACAAAGAGAAGGATCTTTTTTTAGCACTTTTGAGAATCCAAGTTCCTCCATCATCCGAACTCCATTACTCCCGGAGAATCCAAATCATTTTTCATTTCTTGTTTTAATCATTTGAGTGAACAAAAGTGAGTTGTGAGTGAATCTTACATTGCATTTGTAACTGAATTACTGAATATAGTGAAAACTAAGTGGACGTAGGCATTTCTTCGCCGAACCACTATAAATCTTGTGTGTTCTTTTTTATTTCTGTTTTATTTTACCTTGTTCCTAATCAATTTGGGTGTTAGAACCACATTTGGGTCTAACACATAACATGATTTACAACATAACATGACATAGCATAATTTACAACATATGACATAGCATAATTTATAACATAGCATAGTGTGATAGCATGACATGGCACATATAATATACATCATATGACGACATAAAATCATAACAAGAGATTCACAATACATAGAATTTATAATTACAATCATATCACTTTCTTGTGATCCGTTTACAACTTAATCAAATTATTTTATAATACCATTGTGAGAATCATCATACTCACCAACAAAAGAAGAAAATTAGAGAGAGTTCTTTGGTTTGATTTCTTTTGTTGAGTAGAATTTAGTTGTAGTAGATTAGGCTTCCTCTTCTTAGTTTGTGACGGCTACGCTGAACTCCATGGCAGCAGCATGACAGTAGCTTCTCTAATTTTACAAGTGATTTAGGTCTAAGGTCTACCCACTTATTTATAGATTTTAGAATTCATTTAGGCCATTAGATTTAACCTAGAAATAACCGCAGCCGTTCAGACAATATGGGGTTTATCTTGTTGACTCAGCAATGAGTCAGAAGTGACTCAGCAAACACTCAGCAAATTAATAAACTTCTATTCATGTTTGCATTAACTGCCCATATATATATGTATATATATATATATATTCTACAATGTACACATTAGATACATCCCCCTTTACTTATTATTGTTTTTATATACATATTAGATACATCCCCTCTTTTAAACACTTATTAATATTTTTATATGCATATTAGATACATCCCCTCTTTTACACACTTATTATTATTTTTATATGCATATTAGATACATCCCCTCTTTTACACACTTATTATTATTTTTATATGCATATTAGATACATCCCCTCTCTTACATACTTATTAATATTTTTATATTCATATTAGATACATCCCCTCTCTTACACACTTATTATTATTTTAGCAACTTTAGTGTTAATAGAAAATTCGGGGTGTTACATTCTCCCATCCTTTTAGGATTTCGTCCCCGAAATCTTCAAGTCTGGAAGAATGTATATCCTACCATCCAAACGTCCATCTACTCATCCATCATACACAGGCGTCCATTGTCCTTAAAAGACTTCTAATGCTTTATGATCATATGCAAAGTGTGTGTACATGTCCTTACCTAATGCGAAATCAGGCGGTCTACTGATTCAGTTGACCACCTTAATGCAAATTATGTAAGTGTCATGAATCCATTATGTATGCAAAAGATCCTAATTGCTTACATACTACTTCTGTATGCGTGCACACCCATTCAACCGAATGCAGCATCCATATGATGGTACAACCATTATACATCCATTATACTAAATACATTCACTTATGCAATATGTAGTGACTGAGCCGATCTAGTGCCTAAAGTGTGTGTATATATGCATCCACGAGCATCCACTAGCAAACACTTGCATCCATTTTGCATCCATCATACATAACATGTCTCAAACACATGTTTACACTCAATTGTTTCTACCTAAAGATATAGTCGAATGATAGAAGCAAGTAAAAACTTTGTGCCCATCAGGCAATATCCGAACTGGAAATCTACGTCACATATATACTGATTTGGAGAAGAACCCCCTAGGCACCAGCCCCGAAGACCGAAATCAACATCAGACTGACACCCAAAGAAATTCTTAATCCAACCAATATATGTGTGATTCTAAGAAACTAAACATGATGGACTTCTAAAACCAACCCATATCTTATCAAACCTAAAGGTTTTAGTCAACCCAACGGACACCCTCAAGCCCCAACATGTATTACTAGCAGATGAGTCATACTACCTATGGGGTTTGCAACAGAAATAGGATTGAGAATAGGACCGAGAGGATATACTTAAAAGATAGCATGAAAGTAGGCTCTACAGGAAGAGAGGAATCAAGGATATACTCTTAAAAAGAGATTTGATGCACGTATCTAGTCTTCAATCTTCTGAGTCGCATTTCCTCGAGCTTAACTCCATTGTGTTTTGTCCGTCTTTAACTTCACAATTTCGTAGCTTCTTGATTCTTATTTCCAAAATATGAGTTGGAGCTCATTTCACTATTGCCCCTCGCTCCACTTTCACTTATTCTCCTTCTATCATACTTGGCTTAAACATAACTGCGTACTCATGGTTTCATGCAAGCTCCCCAAAAATTCATTTGTGAGAATGGAATCTCGATCGAACATGTTCCACCCGATTTAAAATTAGGCACATCTTAACTCACATAAATATCGGTTAAGAGAGTAACTCCCTAAGCATCAACCCCGTAGATCGAAATCAACATCAGATTGACACTCGGAGAATTACTCAACCCAACCAATCCTATGTTAGATCATCCTAGAATGATGTGCTTCTTCAAGGTTCGCCTTCCCTAAGACCTCGCAAAGTCTCCCATTCCCAAAAAGTTAAGTTTTTCCTTCGTCAACCGTGAAGGTAATATCTTTACACAGTTCTTTATGGACTTCTCCCAAAATGGTATCAACATAGGGTCCTAAATAATCCATTACTTGACCTTTTTCTCGATTCCCTCTCAATTCACCTCATAACTCTACCGAGTCTACCTCGGGGCAGTCCTCTTACACTTTACGGGAATGAAATGGGCGCTCTTAGTAAGTCTGTCTACCCCAACCCAAACCCCGTATTACCCTTTCTCGATCTTGGCAACCACCAACAAAATTTATCGAGATACTATCCATGTAAACTCATCACAACTATCCATCTCCCATGCAAACCATCCTGGTCGAACTCGATATCCCCCAAGCACAAGCCCCAAAGGCCTGAACCAATATCAGACAAGCACCCAAGGGATACCTCCTCCGATTTCAGACAGTTTACGTGCGATGATACTAGCAAAACAAATAATTGGGCACTTAACCGACTTTGGCTATCTTTGCCAATCTTGCCCCACGACTATCGTTAGTTGCATAACTAGCTTTGCATCATCTACTAAGTATGTACGGAGGTCTATTCTTGCGCCTCGGTGTAGACCCCGAATTTTTTTTTCAAAAACGTCATCCGACTAATTGGCCACTCAAACAGATTCCAAATTATTATTGGATGCATCGAAAGATTCTAGGCGGCTAAGCCTCACTGAACCTCTAAGGTCGCGAGAAATATCAAGGGTCTGTCCCCCAAACAAGTCAATGGTCTATCTACCCTTCTCTCATAGTCTAGGATGACACCAAGTCTGACTAGCCAATCCAAACCTAGAATCAGATTGTAGCCCACTAAACCAAAAATAAAGGTGTTGCATTCGAACCCAACGCTCAAGCTAGACACTCTCAAATCCCGACAAACCATAGATAAGTGAGCCGAACCACCCATGGGATTTGAGACTAGCATGGGATCCTTAACTAGACTAGTATTTAGGTGCAGTGATTCAACTAATGATGTAGAGATAAATGAATGTGATGCGCCCGAATCGAATAAGGTACGGACAGGATGATCAAACAGAAAAAACTAAGCTTTCAACAGAAATTGTTCTACCTCGTTCTTGCAGCGGTGGGACCTCAAGAGCCTGAACTTGTCCCCTTGCCTGCGCTGGTGCCATAAGAGCTTGCACCTGTCCTCCCGAGGTAGACCCTGCTCTCTGCCCCTTCCTTGGGCAGTCCTTAACTAGATGTCCCGCTTCGCCACAGTGAAAGCAACCAGTCTTCTTTTTCTTTCGGCAATCCTTGCTGAGATGGCCTGGTGTCCCACAGTTAAAGCATCTTTTCTTCCTATTTCCATTATTGTTTTTGCCACCCTTCTTATTTTGCTGTTGTGGTTTCTTCTGATCCCCTTTCTTCTCGGGTGCCTTATCAGTTTTAGCGCTCTTCTCTTCATGCATGTACGCCATTTCTACTAGCCTTCAAAGGTGGCCCCATAGGGATGTGGGTCATAGCCAACCCTTGCAACGGCTCATTCAAGCCTTGAACGAACCTCAGAGCTTTCTTCTCTGGCGTATTTACCAAGTCCATGCCAAACCTTGCAAGCTGATTAAATTTGTTAACATATTCTTTCACCGATGAGCTTCCTTGTTTTAATGTCAAAAACCTTTCCATATGTAGATTCTCTTCCGCCTGTGAGAGAAACTTTGCCCCAAACCTTCGTCTGAAATCTGCCCAAGAATCCACTAGACGCTCCCCATTAGTGAGCTCCCACCAAAACGAGGCCTCTCCCTTCATTAACCAAGCTGCTAAACGGACTTTCCTTTTGTCCTCCACTTCAAAGATATCAAGTAATTCCTCAGTCTCCTTAAGCCAATCTCTGGCCTCCACAAATGTCTCTGACCCTTGAAAAGTCTTTCCACCCATAGCCTTAAATTCCTTGCACGTCTTTGCAAAAGTGTCAACACGAGGAGGAGGAGGAGGACGAGGAGGATTTGCTGGACCTGCGGCGGCCCTAGCCTCGAGATATTGACGAAACCAACCGGGTATATGAACACCCTCTGGAATGTTGAGATCTTCAGCCATGCTGAACGAAAAAGGAAAGATTCAAAATGGAGGACTCGAAAGATAAAGATATGGCTATTCGGGATTATGCTTTTTCATAAAAACCTTCCTCTTAAAATTACTTATTAAAACATATTTTTGAAAACACTTCTTTCAAAAATACTTTAGAAAAATAGTTTTTCTAAAAATTTTATCTGTTCTGGTAACCTTAAGCTCTGATACCACGTGTAACACCCCACGTCCATTAATGTCACTCACAAAGGGAATGCATTAACTTCCATGGAGGTTTTAAGTGAGTATAGAACAATAAAATTACAACAAGACAGATATTAAATAATACTTGGAAATTAAAACTTCATTTTATTGTAGCGGAAATTAACATGTCTGTTACATCACAAAACCATAGATCATAACCAAGTACAATATCCATCTTTATAAAACCAAAGTACATAATCCCATTACAAATAAACTAGCCATTAAAAGAAAGATAACAAGCTGGACTTTACTTCAGCAGTCCAGGCTTCCCAAGAGATAAGCGATCCAACTAGACTCCACTAGAACTTGGCCCAACCTGAGGACCTGAAGGGAAAGAGAATGGATAAGTGGGGGTCAGACATAAAGTCTGGCGAGTATGACAATTCTAACAATACTATTATCAAAATAACTGGACTAAGACATAAGCTGGAAAACAAGGAAATGTCTATGAAGGAATAGATGAAGGACATAGACAATCGCTAAAGGCAACGTTATAGGCGCTCCTAATTACTAAAGGATAAACACTTTACTGCACTACACCAGTCACCCTAAAGGTTGATCCCACTTAACTTCACTTAGAAACTTCTTAATGGCTTTACTTACTCCTAGCTGACTACATAGGTGCCGCCTGCCCCTATCTCCACTAGGTGTGCCCCACTTCCCATTTATTCGATCGGGTCCCTAACACGTAGATACCCGTGCAGGTCCCACAGTGGGGTGTATCACTCCCCAATATGGCAACCTTATGCAATGCAAGGAATGCACGGCTTATACCTACACGATGCAACAACGTCTTACTTACCAGCCCGGGTCCACGCACGCACATGACCCCGTTGGACTTGCGTTGCCACCGCTACCCTGTTTTGACCTCTAACAATCAGACCCAGTATGCGTGTCCCGTCCTCGACTTGGGTCGAGCTCCCAAAGATACTTAATGGGCTACTGGACTGAAAAGGGCCCCCACCAAGCTTCCCACCTAGGCTTGGTCCCCTCTAATACATCCCGCTTAACCCCATGTCCACTTACATGTATAAATTTGGTTAAGTGTTTTCTAATTTAACCTAGTCTCACCCTTTGGTTTAATTAACGGGTTGTATTGGTTAAGTCTGTGGGCCTATATACACAAATATTACCCTCCTACCCAAGATTTACTTAACCCTCTCACTGGTTCAGATATATTTAATTTACGGTTAAGTTTGTGGGCCTATATATACTAATATTACCCACCTACCCAAGATTTACCTAACCCACTCATTTCATATAACCCAGTTTACTTAACCCCTAACTTAAACTTAAGTTCATACAATCCTTAAGGATCAGATTTGGTTAAGTAGTCCATTTCGTTTACCATGCCCATTTTAATTAATTAATCAATTAATTAAAACCTTTCCCTTTATAGGTGTCAATACCTATTTTATCCAATAATTTGAATTACATGTCATAATTGTTTATATTCAAATTACTCCATTTTCTAATCGTATTTCAAATGCCACTAAAGGCACCCACTAGATTCCTCATGCCACCCAAGGCACCCACTAGATTCCCATGTCTCACCACATGTTTTTCTTTCTAAATACAAGATCATCTCGTTCATTGGGTCAGTTAGGGATAGCCAGGGAGGGCAGGAAACTGGTTTTCCAAACCCAAGCCTAGACACTATCCTCTCTGTCACCCTAGAACCTTTTGGTGTATGTAGATAGAAAGAATGTTGATTAATTAATTAATTAATCTTTCCCAAATTTGAATTTACTTCCCAAATTAATAATTTATTCAAAATTTAATGATGTCCATAATTGACTCAATTATGGCCATCCATTCATGGTATGCAAAATTATACAAAATTGCACTCAATTTATTAATTCCTATTATTTCCCCTACCCCACGTTTGAACGTTTATACGCAAAGTATATGTTAGATTATAACATAAAAGGAATTATCATCACAACAATATGTATATGTGACTAAATAAATCATAGTAGGGGGAGAAACTTGCATACGTCTCAAATTATAACTTGCATAAGGTTACACACATCTTGGACCTAAAGGTGTCAACTTATTCATGATTCACATAATATGACTTTCATTCAATTTCATAAACTTGCATAGAAACATGCGTGAATCAACATTATCCAACTTAACAATATGGTTTAATATGGGTACACCTAACTTAATAGGCAAATTCCCATAATCAAGTTTTATTTAGTGATAGATCTATGTTTATGGGTACACCTAACTCAATATGCAAATTCCCATAACCAAGATCTATAAAAACATAGATTCATGTTTATGGGTACACCTAACTCAATAGGCAAATTCCCATAAACATGATCCATTTAATTTAAAAAAACATAAACTTAGACATGATCCAATTCACATAAATAACCACATCATGATTTTACAACTTGCATGATTCAACCCAACTTAACATGATATCATAATCATATAACATATGGATTCCAACATGGGTGATAATATGAGATCTATGACATATATGAGACTTTCAACATAGTATAGCATGATATCATGATTTACAACATAGCATAGCATAGTAGCATAACATGATTTACAACATAACATGACATAGCATAATTTACAACATATGACATAGCATAATTTATAACATAGCATAGTGTGATAGCATGACATGGCACATATAATATACATCATATGACGACATAAAATCATAACAAGAGATTCACAATACATAGAATTTATAATTACAATCATATCACTTTCTTGTGATCCGTTTACAACTTAATCAAATTATTTTATAATACCATTGTGAGAATCATCATACTCACCAACAAAAGAAGAGAATTAGAGAGAGTTCTTTCGTTTGATTTCTTTTGTTGAGTATAATTTAGTTGTAGTAGATTAGGCTTCCTCTTCTTAGTTTGTGACGGCTACGCTGAACTCCATGGCAGCAGCATGACGTTAGCTTCTCTAATTTTACAAGTGATTTAGGTCTAAGGTCTACCCACTTATTTATAGATTTTAGAATTCATTTAGGCCATTAGATTTAACCTAGAAATAACCGCAGCCGTTCAAACAAGATGGGGTTTATCTTGTTGACTCAGCAATGAGTCAGAAGTGACTCAACAAACACTCAGCAAATTAATAAACTTCTATTCATGTTTACATTAACTGCCCATATATATATATATATATATATATATATATATATACATATATATATTCTACAATGTACACATTAGATACATCCCCCTTTACTTATTATTGTTTTTATATACATATTAGATACATCCCCTCTTTTACACACTTATTAATATTTTTATATGCATATTAGATACATCCCCTCTTTTACACACTTATTATTATTTTTATATGCATATTAGATACATCCCCTCTTTTACACACTTATTATTATTTTTATATGCATATTAGATACATCCACTCTCTTACATACTTATTAATATTTTTATATTCATATTAGATACATCCCCTCTCTTACACACTTATTATTATTTTAGCAACTTTAGTGTTAATAGAAAATTCGGGGTGTTACAGAAATGGTAGTGATGGAGTTTATAATATCAAAATATACTCATATACATCACTATATACTGTTTGAACATTTGAATTTCAAATCTCATTTGCATCCATATATATCGACAAACAGGTTTATATGCATAAATTATACTGATCTTAATAAAACCAGTTTCCATTTATAATGAACTGAATCTTCCAAAAGATTATAAATGATGTGAATTTCAAAACTATAAATACATCATATATGTATAGATAACCCAAAAGGTAAAATCAAACTTGGTCTTTTGATTTTATAACAATTCAGCCCAACTATAAAGATTATTATATATATAACATTAAAACAAAAACAGCAAATCATATCTGCTGTGTCCCCCTTAATAAAAAAAATTGATTTCCATCTATTTATCACCATAAACATAGAATTCATGTTCAAATATTGTCGACAAGCAAAACCATACCAGTTTTTCAAATATCCATATATTTGTATCATAAAAAAAATTAACATCCATATGTGATTATGTACAATAAGTGCTTTCATAAGTATGTGTATATAAACACATATCATTACACATGTAAATGCTTATATATATATATATATATATATATATATATATATATATATATATGCAAAATAATTTGTCAAGCTAAGTTCAAAAGCTTAATACTCTGTTTTACAATGCATTCATTTTAAAACAAATCATTGTAACTGACCCAATTTCATCACTTCAGTGTTATTAGTCACAGCTGGTTAATTATCACTTTACAAGTAATAATTTAATTTAAGAATCATTTTCCTAAAAGACTTGTTGATTTTGATCAAACAAAACTGGATTTTGGATTATATATAGTATACCTATATTTATCAACAAAGTCATAACAATTTAAAACCCAAGTTGATATTTCAGATAACTACTACTGATTTTAATGAATCAAAGTTCATCTAAAAGGTATTTTACCAATTCATTAACTAGTAAAACCAATTTCAATTAAGATAGAAAAACTATGATAAGGTCTAACCTTAAATATTTATTAATCAAACCTTTTGATAACTTGTATAGTACTATTTATTCGTATAAACAGTTTTTAAAATCAAGTAGTGCACAATCATAATTAATATCTAACATTAATATGTATTTGAATAAAACAATTTTATCTAAGAGAATGTTGTGGCATGACTTGGACAGACTAGCCCCAAAACATCAAATTCAATATGATGAAGTGGAACATATGGATTTATACTATAATATGATACATATACAGTTAAATCCAATTATAGTTTGAGTTTACACAAGGTTCGAACAGATAATCAATACTAAATGTTCTAACTGTTAAGTAATGGCAAGTGTAAACTCATATATTCGACTCAATATCGAATGTCAGTTCTGGACTCGCAAAACAATTTTGTTAACCTTGAAACAATTTCAAATATGAATCATGTTGCTAAAATGTTTATTTATATAATCAATCAAACAAATTAACGAAACCGAAATTCGAAATTACAGTAATTTCGATTTATCACTTCAGTATCAATACATAACAATTTTAGTTAAGTTTTCAATCACTTAAACATGAATAAACCAAAATCAGAGTCCAATTTATCATATCTCGCAAACCCTGGCTTTGATACCATCTAAAGAAATTACAGCCGATCTAATCGACGTTTAATTCTATGTTTCAACAATTTAAATCAAGATCTATTGCGAGAACAACAAATTAAAACTCGTATAAAACAAATTTAGGGTTTGTACCTGCGACGAGATCCAGAAGAAAGTATAAGCAGGTGAAGGTGATGGAGTATCGAATCACAAAAGCACGACAAAGCGCCGGCTCTCTATAGATTATCCACAAGAACACCTTCCTTCTTTTGATCGAATCGAAAAAGGAAACTGAGGAAGAAGACGGTGCTAGCCGCCATGATATCTTAGGGTTTTGTATTTTGGGATAAAATCCAGTTGGCTTTACATATCACATATGTATTTCATTTCCTAGGGTTAGCCGGTATTTTTTTTATAAAAGGAATTAAATATCCTTTTAATAATTAACCTTAACCCAAAAAATAGGATCCTTCTAAATACTTATTCCAACTATAAATAAAATATTAACAAATTAATATTTTATTTGTCCAAAATATTTCTTCTTCATAATGTTCTATATCGTGTGACCCTATAGGTTATTATAACGTTGGCAATGATTTCAAATCGTATTTAAAATTATAAACAGTGATTGGCACCTAGCAATACATCGCTGCTACCCAAGCTGTAATAAGATCAACGATTCGATACAACCTGTTCTGTGACCAGTGTCTCAATGTAATATAATCCTTTTAACCGTTATACCCTGGATTAAAATCAAGGTATGGATCATATCATCCTCTTTATAATTTAATCCGTTTTTCTTGATCGATGAGTAGACTGTTTAAAACAAATCAGTATTTGAGCACGGCCATGCATTTCACAGTCTCACTCAATCAAGAGGCCCATGGATATCACCATAAATATATTATGGGGTTAAAATCCATCTAGATCATTCATAATTTTCACTCGATTCGAGATGTATCCAATAATCACCGTTAACGTTATTCTGTTACGAATAACTTTAGATGGTATCAAAACACAAATATTATCGAATAAAATTATAATGATTTCAGGTCTGAGGACCATTACATCACTGTCACTATGAGAATAACTTATGATACTTTTAATTATAATCCATGGAGTTATCTCACGGTGGGTCAGCCCAATACGCTATTCTCCAATACGTATTTATATGTTGGCTTTAATATCACGTATATTAATGATCAATGAGATGTGATCATCAGTCAATCAATATACTAGTCTCAACGCTTTATTGTTGTCCTTTATAAACAATAAAACTCGACTAGGGACATTTAAGAATTATAATACTTATCATATTATATAATCTCAAGTTCAGTCTTACTCGAACTATATAATTCTGTATTATTATTCTAAGAACTTCTATTATATTATTATTTATATTACGTAGTAAATATAATATAATAGAATGTTATTTTATTCCAAATAAAATAATAACATCAACAGTGTTATCAATGTCATCAATTGAATTGCCTCTAGGGCATAAACTCTAGCAAAAACAACATATGAAAAATTGAGCTAAAAAAGCTTTCGACGTTCCCAAATGTCATTAAGATTGAATTTCTTGGTCACCGAACTAAGATGAGATGGGTGGAACCAGTTGGTCCTATAGATCTATAAGAGAGCTTCGTTTTGATTGGTTATGGTTCTTGTAACTAAAAATGGACACAAAGTTATGGTTGGTGGAACAACCCACGTCTTTTGGGTGCAACATCGAAGTCTTGAGGTGCAACATCCGTTTGAAAATCCAAGATTGCACTGTATGACTTTTGAAACTCGTTTATGAGGATGAAATAGAAATATAACATGGTAAATCCTATTCCAAAACGTAGCGAATCGAATTATGACCTCGGTCAAACCCCCTTTGACCAACAAAACAACATATGGAAAATTGAGTTGAAAAAGCTTTCGATGTTCCCAAATGTCATTAAGATTGAATTTCTTGGTTACCGAACGAAGATGATATGGGTGGAACGTGTTAGTGCTATAGATCAATAAGAGAGCTTCATTTTGACTGGTTATGGTTCTTAGAACTAAAAATGGACACAAAGTTATGGTTGGTGGAACAACCCACGTCTTTTGGGTGCAACATCGAAGTCTTGAGGTGCAACATCCGTTTGAAAATCCAAGATTGCACTCTATCACTTTTGAAAACTCGTTTATTGGGATGAAACAGAAATATAACATGGTGCATAATATTTCAAAATATAGTAAATCGAATTATGACCACGGTCAAACCCCCTTTGACCAACAAAACAACATATGAAAAATTGAGCTAAAAAGCTTTCGATGTTCCCAAATGTCATTTTGAATTTCTTGGTTACCGAACTAAGATGAGATGGGTGGAACCTGTTAGTCCTATAGATCTATGAGAGAGCTTCGTTTTGACTGGTTATGGTTCTTGTAACTAAAAATGGACATAAAGTAATGGTTGGTGGAACAACCCGCGTCTTTTGGGTGCAACATCGAAGTCTTGAGGAGCAACATCCGTGTGAAAATCCAAGATTGCACTGTATGACTTTTGAAAACTCGTTTATGGGGATGAAATAGAACTATAACATGGTGCATCATATTTCAAAATATAGTAAATCGAATTATGACCACGTTCAAACCCCCTTTGACCAACAAAACAACATATGAAAAATTGAGCTAAAAAACCTTTCGATGTTCCCAAATGTCATTAAGATTGAATTTCTTGGTCACCGAACTAAGATGAGATGGGTGGAACCTGTTGCTCCTATAGATCTATGAGAGAGCTTCGTTTTAACTGGTTATGGTTCTTGTAACTAAAAATGGACACAAAGTTATGGTTGGTGGAACAACCCACGTCTTTTGGGTGCAACATCGAAGTCTTGAGGTGAAACATCCGTTTGAAAATCCAAGATTGCATTATATGACTTTTGAAAACTTGTTTATGGGGATTTAATAGAATTATAACATGTTGCATCATATTTCAAAATATAGTAAATCGAATTATGACCACGGTCAAACCCCCTTTGACCAACAAAACAACATATGAAAAATTGAGCTAAAAAAGATTTCGATGTTCCCAAATGTCATTAAGATTGAATTTCTTGGTCACCGAACTAAGATGAGATGGGTGGAACCAGTTGCTCCTATAGATCTATAAGAGAGCTTCGTTTTGACTGGTTATGGTTCTTGTAACTAAAAATGGGCACAAAGTTATGGTTGGTGGAACATCCCACGTCTTTTGGGTGCAACATCGAAGTCTTGAGGTGCAACATCCGTTTGAAAATCCAAGATTGCACTGTATGACTTTTGAAAACTCGTTTATGGGGATGAAATAGAAATATAACATGGTAAATCATATTCCAAAATGTAGCGAATCGAATTATGACCACGGTCAAACCCCCTTTGACCAACAAAACAACATATGGAAAATTGAGCTGAAAAAGCTTTCGATGTTCCCAAATGTCATTAAGATTGAATTTCTTGGTTACCGAACGAAGATGAGATGGGTGGAACCTGTTAGTCCTATAGATCTATGAGAGAGCTTCGTTTTGACTGGTTATGGTTCTTGTAACTAAAAATGGACACAAAGTTATGGTTAGTGGAACAACCCACGTCTTTTGGGTGCAACATCCGTTTGAAAATATAACAGAAATATAACATGATGCATAATATTTCAAAATATAGTAAATCGAATTGTGACCACGGTCAAACCCCCTTTGACCCACAAAACAACATATGAAAAATTGAGCTAAAAAGCTTTCGACGTTCCCAAATGTCATTAAGATTGAATTTCTTGGTTACCGAACTAAGATGAGATAGGTGGAACCTATTAGTCCTATAGATCTATGAGAGAGCTTCGTTTTGACTGGTTATTGTTCTTGTAACTAAAAATGGACACAAAGTTATGGTTGGTGGAACAACCCGCATCTTTTGGGTGCAACATCGAAGTCGTGAGATGCAACATCCGTTTGAAAATCCAAGATTGCACTGCATGACTTTTGAACACTCGTTTATGGGGATGAAATAGAACTATAACATGGTGCATCATATTTCAAAATATAGTAAATTGAATTATGACCACGGTCAAACCCCCTTTGACCAACAAAACAACATATAAAAAATTGAGCTAAAAAAGCTTTCGCTGTCCCCAAATGTCATTAAGATTGAATTTCTTGGTTACCGAACTAAGATGAGACGGGTGGGACCAGTTAGTCCTATAGATCTATGAGAGAGCTTCATTTTGACTTGTTATGGTTCTTGTAACTAAAAATGGACACAAAGTTATGGTTGGTGTAACAACCCACGTCTTTTGGGTGCAACATCGAAGTCTTGAGGTGCAACATCCGTTTGAAAATCCAAGATTGCACTGCATGACTTTTGAAAACTCGTTTATGGGGATGAAATAGAAATATAACATGGTGCATCATATTTAAAAATATAGTAAATCGAATTATGACCACGGTCAAACCCCCTTTGACCAACAAAACAACATATGAAAAATTGAGCTAAAAAAGCTTTCGATGTTCCCAAATGTCAATTAGATTGAATCTCTTGGTTACCGAACTAAGATGAGATGGGTGGAACCTGTTACTCCTATAGATCTACGAGAGAGCTCCATTTTGACTAGTTATGGTTCTTGTAACTAAAAATGGACACAATGTTATGGTTGGTGGAACAACCCACGTCTTTTGGGCGCAACATCGAAGTCTTGAGATGCAACATCCATTTGAAAATCCAAGATTGCACTGCATGACTTTTGAAAACTCGTTTATAGGGATGAAATAGAAATATAACATGGTAAATCATATTCCAAAATGTAGTAAATCGAGCCGGGGCTAGTCCACGATCCGGGGGGCGAGCCAATCAAAAATGTCACCAATTCCGAAATCCAAGTTCTGTGGTCAAAATTCGTTTTGACTGGTTATGGTTCTTGTAAGTAAAATGGACACAAAGTTATGGTTGGTGGAACAACCTGCGTCTTTTGGGTGCAACATCGAAGTCTTGAGGTCCAACATCCGTTTGAAAATCCAAGATTGCACTTCATGACTTTTGAAAACTTGTTTAAGGGGATGAAATAGAACTATAACATGGTGCATCATATTTAAAAATATAGTAGATCGAATTATGACCATGGTCAAACCCCCTTTGACCAACAAAACAACATATGAAAAATTGAGCTAAAAAAGCTTTCGATGTCCCCAAATGTCATTAAGATTGAATTTCTTGGTTACCGAACTAAGATGAGACGGGTGTAACCTGTTAGTCCTATAGATCTATGAGAGTGCTTCGTTTTGACTGGTTATGGTTCTTGTAACTAAAAATGGACACAAAGTTATGGTTGGTGGAACAACCCACGTGTTTTGGGTGCAACATCGAAAAATTGAGGTGCAACATCCGTTTGAAAATCCAAAATTGCACTGTATGAGTTTTGAAAACTCGTTTATGGGGGTGAAATAGAAATATAACATGGTGCATCATATTTCAAAATATAATAAATCAAATTATGACCATAGTCAAACCCCCTTTGATCAACAAAACAAAATATGAAAAATTGAGCTAAAAAAGCTTTCGATGTTCCCAAATGTCATTAAGATTGAATTTCTTGGTCACCGAACTAAGATGAGATGGGTGGAACCAGTTTCTCCTATTGATCTATAAGAGAGCTTCGTTTTGACTGGTTATGGTTCTTGTAACTAAAAATGGGCACAAAGTTATGGTTGGTGGAACAACCCACGTCTTTTTGGTGCAACATCGAAGTCTTGAGGTGCAACATCCGTTTGAAAATCCAAGATTGCACTGTATGACTTTTGAAAACTCGTTTATGGGGATGAAATAGAAATATAACGTGGTAAATCATATTCCAAAAAGTAGCGAATCGAATTATGACCACGGTCAAACCACCTTTGACCAACAAAACAACATATCGAAAATTGAGCTCAAAAAGCTTTCGATGTTCCCAAATGTCATTAAGATTGAATTTCTTGATTACCGAACGAAGATGAGATGGGTGGAACCTGTTAGCCCTATATATCTATGAGAGAGCTTCGTTTTGACTGGTTATGTTTCTTGTAACTAAAAATGGACACAAAGTTATAGTTGGTGGAAAAACCCACGTCTTTTTGGTGCAACATCGAAGACTGGAGGTGCAACATCCGTTTGAAAACCCAAGATTGCACTGCATGACTTTTGAAAACTCATTTATGGGGATGAAATAGAAATATAACATGGTGCATCATATTTAAAAATATAGTAAATCGAATTATGACCACGGTCAAACCCCCTTTGACCAACAAAACAACATATGAAAAATTGAGCTAAAAAAGCTTTCGATGTTCCCAAATGTCATTAAGATTGAATTTCTTGGTCATCGAACTAAGATGAGATGGGTAGAACCAGTTGCTCCTATAGTTCTATAAGAGAGCTTCGTTTTGACTGGTTATGGTTCTTGTAACTAAAAATGGACACAAAGTTACGGTTGGTGGAACAACCCACGCCTTTTGGGTGCAACATCGAAGTCTTGAGGTGCAACATCCGTTTGAAAATCCAAGATTGCACTGTATGACTTTTGAAAACTCGTTTATGGGGATGAAATAGTAATATAACATGGTAAATCATATTCCAAAATGTAGCTAATCGAATTATGACCACGGTCAAACCCCCTTTGACCAACAAAACAACATATGAAAAATTGAGCTGAAAAAGCTTTCGATGTCCCCAAATGTCATTAAGATTGAATTTCTTGGTTACCGAACCAATATGAGATGGGTGAAACCTGTTAGTCCTATAGATCTACGAGAGAGCTTCGTTTTGACTGGTTATGCTTCTTGTAACTAAAAATGGACACAAAGTTATGGTTGGTGGAACAACCCACGTCTTTTGGGTGCAACATCGAAGTCTTGAGGTGCAACATCCGTTTGAAAATCCAAGATTGCACTGTATGACTTTTGAAAACTCGTTTATGGGGATGAAATAGAAATATAACATGGTGCATAATATTTCAAAATATAGTAAATCGAATTATGACCACGGTCAAACCCCCTTTGACGAACAAAACAACATATGAAAAATTGAGCTAAAAAGCTTTCGATGTTCCCAAATTTCATTAAGATTGAATTTCTTGGTTACCGAACTAAGATGAGATGGGTGGAACCTGTTAGTCCTATAGATCTATGAGGGAGCTTCGTTTTGATTGGTTATGGTTCTTGTAACTAAAAATGGACACAAAGTTATGGTTGGTGGAACAACCCGCGTCTTTTGGGTGCAACAACGAAGTCTTGAGGTGCAACATCTGTTTGAAAATTCAAGATTGCACTGCATGACTTTTGAAAACTCGTTTATGGGGATGAAATAGAACTATAACATGGTGCATCATATTTCAAAATATAGTAATCGAATTATGACCACGGTCAAACCCCCTTTGACCAACAAGACAACATATGAAAAATTGAGCTAAAAAGCTTTCGATGTACCCAAATGTCATTAAGATTGAATTTCTTGGTTACCGAACTAAGATGAGACGGGTGGAACCTGTTAGTCCTATAGATCTATGAGAGAGCTTCGTTTTGACTGGTTATGGTTCTTGTAACTAAAAATGGACACAAAGTTATGGTTGGTGGAACAACCCACGTCTTTTGGGTGCAACATCGAAGTCTTGAGGTGCAACATCTGTTTGAAAATCCAAGATTGCACTGTGTGACTTTTGAAAACTCGTTTATGGGGATGAAATAGAAATATAACATGGTGCATCATATTTCAAAATATAGTTAATCGAATTATGACCACGGTCAAACCCCCTTTGACCAACAAAACAACATATGAAAAATTGAGCTAAAAAAGCATTCGATGTTCCCAAATGTCATTAAGATTGGATTTCTTGGTTACTGAACGAAGATGAGATGAGTGGAACCTGTTAATCCTATAGATCTAAGAGAGAACTTCGTTTTTACTGGTTATGGTTCTTGTAACGAAAAATAGACACAAAGTTATGGTTGGTGGAACAACCCACGTCTTTTGGGTGCAACATAGAAGTCTTGAGGTGCAACATCCGTTTGAAAATCCAAGATTGCACCGTATGACTTTTCAAAACTCGTTTATGGGGATGAAATAGAAATATAACATGGTGCGTCATATTTCAAAATATAGTAAATCGAATTATGACCATGGTCAAACCCCCTTTGACCAACAAATCAACATATGAAAAATTGAGCTAAAAAAGATTTTGATATTCCCAAATGTCATTAAGATTGAATTTCTTGGTTACCGAACTAAGATGAGATTGGTGGAACCTATTAGTCCAATAGATCTATGAGAGATCTTCGTTTTGACTGGTTATGGTTCTTGTAACTAAAAATGGACACAAAGTTATGTTTGGTGGAACAACCCACGTCTTTTGGGGGCAACATCGAAGTCTTGAGATGCAACATCCGTTTGAAAATCCAAGATTGCACTGCGTGGCTTTTGAAAACTCGTTTATGGGGCTAAAATAGAAATATAACATGGTGCATCATATTTCAAAATATAGTAAATCGAATTATGACCACGGTCAAACCCCCTTTGACCAACAAAACAACATATGAAAAATTGAGCTAAAAAAGCTTTCGATGTTCCCAAATGTCATTAAGATTGAATTTCTTGGTTACCGAACCAGTTGCTCCTATAGTTCTATAAGAGAGCTTCATTTTGACTGGTTATGGTTCTTGTAACTAAAAATGGACACAAAGTTATGGTTGATGGAACAACCCACGTCTTTTGGGTGCAACAACGAAGTCTTGAGGCGCAACATCCGTTTGAAAATCCAAGATTGCACTGTATGACTTTTGAAAACTCGTTTATGGGGATGAAATAGTAATATAGCATCGTAAATCATATTCCAAAATGTAGCAAATCGAATTATGACCACGGTCAAACCCCCTTTGACCAACAAAACAACATATGAAAAATTGAGCTGAAAAAGCTTTCGATGCTCCCAAATGTCATTAAGATTGAATTTCTTGGTTACCGAACGAAGATGAGATGGGTGGAACCTGTTAGTCCTATAGATCTATGAGAGAGCTTCGTTTTGACTGGTTATGGTTCTTGTAACTAAAAATGGACACAAAGTTATGGTTGGTGGAACAACCCACCTCTTTTGGGTGCAACATCGAAGTCTTGAGGTGCAACATCCGTTAGAAAATCCAAGATTGCATTGTATGACTTTTGAAAACCCATTTATGGGGAAGAAATAGAAATATAACATGGTGCATAATATTTCAAAATATAGTAAATCGAATTATGACCACGGTCAAACCCCCTTTGACCAACAAAACAACATATGAAAAATTGAGCTGAAAAAGCTTTCGATGTCCCCAAATGTCAGTAAGATTGAATTTCATGATTACCGAACGAAGATGAGATGGGTGGAACCTGTTAGTCCTATAGATCTATGAGAGAGCTTCGTTTTGACTGGTTATGGTTCTTGTAACTAAAAATGGACACAAAGTTATGGTTGGTGGAACAACCCACCTCTTTTGGGTGCAACATCGAAGTCTTGAGGTGCAACATCCGTTAGAAAATCCAAGATTGCACTGTATGACTTTTGAAAACCCATTTATGGGGAAGAAATAGAAATATAACATGGTGCATAATATTTCAAAATATAGTAAATCGAATTATGACCACGGTCAAACCCCCTTTGACCAACAAAACAACATATGAAAAATTGAGCTAAAAAGCTTTCGATGTTCCCAAATGTCATTAAGATTGAATTTCTTGGTTACCGAACTAAGATGAGATGGGTGGAACCTGTTAGTCCTATATATCTATGAGGGAGCATCGTTTTGACTGGTTATGGTTCTTGTAACTAAAAATGGACAAAAAGTTTTGGTTGGTGGAACAACCCGCGTCTTTTGGGTGCAACATCGAGGTCTTGAGGTGCAACATCCATTTGAAAATTCAAGATTGCACTGCATGACTTTTGAAAACTCGTTTATGGGGACGAAACAGAACTATAACATGGTGCATCATATTTCAAAATATAGTAAATCGAATTATGACCACGGTCAAACCCCCTTTGACCAACAAAACAACATATGAAAAAATGAGCTAAAAAAGCTTTCGATGTCCCCAAATGTCATTAAGATTGAATTTCTTGGTTATCGAAATAAGATGAGACGGGTGGAACCTGTTTGTTCTATAGATCTATGAGAGAGCTTCGTTTTGAGTGGTTATGGTTCTCGTAACTAAAAATGGACACAAAGTTATGCTTGGTGGAACAACCCACGTCTTTTGGGAACAACATCGAAGTCTTGAGGTGCAACATCAGTTTGAAAATCCAAGATTGCACTGTATGACTTTTGAAAACTCATTTATGGGGATGAAATAGAAATATAACATGGTGCACCATATTTCAAAATATAGTAAATCGAATTATGACCACGGTCAAACCCCCTTTGAACAACAAAACAACATATGAAAAATTGAGCTAAAAAAGCTTTCGATGTTCCCAATGTCATTAAGATTGAATTTCTTGGTAACCGAACGAAGATGAGATGGGTGGATCCTGTTAGTCCTATAGATCTATGAGGGAGCTTCGTTTTGACTGGTTATGTTTCTGGTAACTAAAAATGGACACAAAGTTATGGTTGGTGGAACAACCCGCGTCTTTTGGGTGCAACATCGAAGTCTTGAGGTGCAACATCCGTTTGAAAATTCAAGATTGCACTGCATGACTTTTGAAAACTCGTTTATGGGGATGAAATAGAAATATAACATGGTGCATCATATTTCAAAATATGGTAAATCGAATTGTGACCACGGTCAAACCCCCTTTGACCAACAAAACAACATTTGAAAAATTGAGCTAAAAAAGCTTTCGATGTCCCCAAATGTCATTAAGATTGAATTTCTTGGTTACCAAACTAAGATGAGACGGGTGGAACCTGTTAGTCCTATAGATCTATAAGAGAGCTTCGTTTTGACTGGTTATGGTTCTTGTAACTAAAAATGGACACAAAGTTATGGTTGGTGGAACAACCCACGTCTTTTGGGTGCAACATCGAAGTATTGAGGTGCAACATCTGTTTGAAAATCCAAGATTGCACTGTATGACTTTTGAAAACTCGTTTATGGGGATGAAATAGAAATATAACATGGTGCATCATATTTCAAAATATAGTAAATCGAATTATGACCATGGTCAAACCCCCTTTGACCAACAAATCAACATATGAAAAATTGAGCTAAAAAAGCTTTTGATATTCCCAAATGTCATTAAGATTGAATTTCTTGGTTACCGAACTAAGATGAGATTGGTGGAACCTATTAGTCCAATAGATCTATGAGAGATCTTCGTTTTGACTGGTTATGGTTCTTGTAACTAAAAATGGACACAAAGTTATGTTTGGTGGAACAACCCACGTCTTTTGGGGGCAACATCGTGTCTTGAGATGCAACATCCGTTTGAAAATCCAAGATTGCACTGCGTGGCTTTTGAAAACTCGTTTATGGGGCTAAAATAGAAATATAACATGGTGCATCATATTTCAAAATATAGTAAATCGAATTATGACCACGGTCAAACCCCCTTTGACCAACAAAACAACATATGAAAAATTGAGCTAAAAAAGCTTTCGATGTTCCCAAATGTCATTAAGATTGAATTTCTTGGTTACCGAACCAGTTGCTCCTATAGTTCTATAAGAGAGCTTTGTTTTGACTGGTTATGGTTCTTGTAACTAAAAATGGACACAAAGTTATGGTTGATGGAACAACCCACGTCTTTTGGGTGCATCAACGAAGTCTTGAGGCGCAACATCCGTTTGAAAATCCAAGATTGCACTGTATGACTTTTGAAAACTCGTTTATGGGGATGAAATAGTAATATAGCATCGTAAATCATATTCCAAAATGTAGCAAATCGAATTATGACCACAGTCAAACCCCCTTTGACCAACAAAACAACATATGAAAAATTGAGCTGAAAAAGCTTTCGATGCTCCCAAATGTCATTAAGATTGAATTTCTTGGTTACCGAACGAAGATGAGATGGGTGGAACCTGTTAGTCCTATAGATCTATGAGAGAGCTTCGTTTTGACTGGTTATGGTTCTTGTAACTAAAAATGGACACAAAGTTATGGTTGGTGGAACAACCCACCTCTTTTGGGTGCAACATCGAAGTCTTGAGGTGCAACATCCGTTAGAAAATCCAAGATTGCACTGTATGACTTTTGAAAACCCATTTGTGGGGAAGAAATAGAAATATAACATGGTGCATAATATTTCAAAATATAGTAAATCGAATTATGACCACGGTCAAACCCCCTTTGACCAACAAAACAACATATGAAAAATTGAGCTGAAAAAGCTTTCGATGTCCCCAAATGTCATTAAGATTGAATTCCTTGATTACCGAACGAAGATGAGATGGGTGGAACCTGTTAGTCCTATAGATCTATGAGAGAGCTTCGTTTTGACTGGTTATGGTTCTTGTAACTAAAAATGGACACAAAGTTATGGTTGGTGGAACAACCTACCTCTTTTGGGTGCAACATCGAAGTCTTGAGGTGCAACATCCGTTAGAAAATCCAAGATTGCACTGTATGACTTTTGAAAACCCATTTATGGGGAAGAAATAGAAATATAACATGGTGAATAATATTTCAAAATATAGTAAATCGAATTATGACCACGGTCAAACCCCCTTTGACCAACAAAACAACATATGAAAAATTGAGCTAAAAAGCTTTCGATGTTCCCAAATGTCATTAAGATTGAATTTCTTGGTTACCGAACTAAGATGAGATGGGTGGAACCTGTTAGTCCTATATATCTATGAGGGAGCATCGTTTTGACTGGTTATTGTTCTTGTAACTAAAAATGGACAAAAAGTTTTGGTTGGTGGAACAACCCGCGTCTTTTGGGTGCAACATCGAGGTCTTGAGGTGCAACATCCGTTTGAAAATTCAAGATTGCACTGCATGACTTTTGAAAACTCGTTTATGGGGACGAAACAGAACTATAACATGGTGCATCATATTTCAAAATATAGTAAATCGAATTATGACCACGGTCAAACCCCCTTTGACCAACAAAACAACATATGAAAAAATGAGCTAAAAAAGCTTTCGATGTCCCCAAATGTCATTAAGATTGAATTTCTTGGTTATCGAAATAAGATGAGACGGGTGGAACCTGTTTGTTCTATAGATCTATGAGAGAGCTTCGTTTTGAGTGGTTATGGTTCTCGTAATTAAAAATGGACACAAAGTTATGCTTGGTGGAACAACCCACGTCTTTTGGGAACAACATCGAAGTCTTGAGGTGCAACATCTGTTTGAAAATCCAAGATTGCACTGTATGACTTTTGAAAACTTATTTATGGGGATGAAATAGAAATATAACATGGTGCACCATATTTCAAAATATAGTAAATCGAATTATGACCACGGTCAAACCCCCTTTGAACAACAAAACAACATATGAAAAATTAAGCTAAAAAAGCTTTCGATGTTCCCAATGTCATTAAGATTGAATTTCTTGGTAACCGAACGAAGATGAGATGGGTGGATCCTGTTAGTCCTATAGATCTATGAGGGAGCTTCGTTTTGACTGGTTATGGTTCTGGTAACTAAAAATGGACACAAAGTTATGGTTGGTGGAACAACCCGCGTCTTTTGGGTGCAACATCGAAGTCTTGAGGTGCAACATCCGTTTGAAAATTCAAGATTGCACTGCATGACTTTTGAAAACTCGTTTATGGGGATGAAATAGAAATATAACATGGTGCATCATATTTCAAAATATGGTAAATCGAATTGTGACAACGGTCAAACCCCCTTTGACCAACAAAACAACATTTGAAAAATTGAGCTAAAAAAGCTTTCGATGTCCCCAAATGTCATTAAGATTGAATTTCTTGGTTACCGAACTAAGATGAGACGGGTGGAACCTGTTAGTCCTATAGATCTATGAGAGAGCTTCGTTTTGACTGGTTATGGTTCTTGTAACTAAAAATGGACACAAAGTTATGGTTGGTGGAACAACCCACGTCTTTTGGGTGCAACATCGAAGTATTGAGGTGCAACATCTGTTTGAAAATCCAAGATTGCACTGTATGACTTTTGAAAACTCGTTTATGGGGATGAAATAGAAAAATAACATGGTGCATCATATTTCAAAATATAGTAAATCGAATTATGACCACGGTCAAACCGCCTTTGACAAACAAAACAACATACGAAAAAATGAGCTAAAAAAGCTTTCGGTGTTCCCAAATGTCATTAAGATTGAATTTCTTGGTCACCGAACTAAGATGAGATGGATGGAACCAGTTTCTCCTATAGATTTATAAGAGAGCTTCGTTTTGACTGGTTAAGGTTCTTATAACTAAAAATGGACACAAAGTTATGGTTGGTGGAACAACCCACGTCTTTTGGGTGCAACATCGAAGTCTTGAGGTGCAACATCCGTTTGAAAATCCCAGATTGCACTGTATGACTTTTGAAAACTCGTTTATGGGTATGAAATAGAAATTTAACATGGTAAATCATATTCAAAAATGTAGCGAATCGAATTATGATCACGGTCAAACCCCATTTGACCAACTAAACAACATATGAAAAATTGTGCTGAAAAAGCTTTCGATGTTCCCAAATGTCATTAAGATTGAATTTCTTGGTTATCGAACGAAAATGAGATGGGTGGAACCTGTTAGTCCTATAGATTTATGAGAGAGCTTCATTTTGACTGGTTATCGTTCTTGTAACTAAAAATGGACACAAAGTTATGGTTGGTGGAACAACCCACGTTTTTTGGGTGCAACATCGAAGTCTTGAGGTGCAACATCCGTTTGAAAATCCAAGATTGCACTGTATGACTTTTGAAAACTCGTTTATGGGGATGAAATAGAAATATAACATGGTGCATCATATTTCAAAATATAGTAAATCGAATTATGACCACGGTCAAACCCCATTTGACCAACAAAACAACATATGAAAAATTGAGCTAAAAAGCTTTCGATGCTCCTAAATGTCATTATGATTGAATTTCTTGGTTACCGAACTAAGATGAGATGGGTGGAACTTGTTAGTCCTATAGATCTATGAGAGATCTTCGTTTTGACTAGTTATGGTTCTTGTAACTAAAAATGGACACAAAGTTGTGGTTGGTGGAACAACCCGCGTCTTTTGGGTGCAACATCGAAGTATTGAGGTGCAACTTCCGTTTGAAAATCTAAGATTGCACTGCATGACTTTTGAAAACTCGTTTATGGGGATGAAATAGAACTATAACATGGTGCATCATATTTCAAAATATAGTAAATCGAATTATGACCACGGTCAAATGCCCTTTAACCAACAAAACAACATATGAAAAATTGAGCTAAAAAAGCTTTCGATGCCCCCAAATGTCATTAAGATTGAATATCTTGGTTAACGAACTAAGATGAGACGGTTGGAACCTGTTAGTCCGATAGATCTATTAGAGAGCTTCGTTTTGACTGGTTATGGTTCTTGTAACTAAAAATGGACAAAAAGTTATGGTTGGTGGAAAAACCCACGTCATTTGGGTGCAACATCGAAATCTTGAGGTGCAACATCTGTTTGAAAATCCAAGATTGCACTGTATGACTTTTGAAAACTCGTTTATGGGGATGAAATAGAAATATAACATGGTGCATCATATTTCAAAATATAGTAAATCGAATTATGACCACGGTCAAACCCCCTTTGACAAACAAAACAACATACGAAAAAATGAGCTAAAAAAGCTTTCGGTGTTCCCAAATGTCATTAAGATTGAATTTCTTGGTCACCGAACTAAGATGAGATGGATGGAACCAGTTTCTCCTATAGATTTATAAGAGAGCTTCGTTTTGACTGGTTATGGTTCTTGTAACTAAAAATGGACACAAAGTTATGGTTGGTGGAACAACCCACGTCTTTTGGGTGCACCATCGAAGTCTTTAGGTGCAACATCCGTTTGAAAATCCCAGATTGCACTGTATGACTTTTGAAAACTCGTTTATGGGTATGAAATAGAAATTTAATATGGTAAATCATATTCAAAAATGTAGCGAATCGAGTTATGATCACGGTCAAACCCCATTTGACCAACTAAACAACATATGAAAAATTGTGCTGAAAAAGCTTTCGATGTTCCCAAATGTCATTAAGATTGAATTTCTTGGTTATCGAACGAAGATGAGATGGGTGGAACCTGTTAGTCCTATAGATTTATGAGAGAGCTTCATTTTGACTGGTTATCGTTCTTGTAACTAAAAATGGACACAAAGTAATGGTTTGTTGAACAACCCACGTTTTTTGGGTGCAACATCGAAGTCTTGAGGTGCAACATTCGTTTAAAAATCCAAGATTGCACTGTATGACTTTTGAAAACTCGTTTATGGGGATGAAATAGAAATATAACATGGTGCATCATATTTCAAAATATAGTAAATCGAATTATGACCACGGTCAAACCCCATTTGACCAACAAAACAACATATGAAAAATTGAGCTAAAAAGCTTTCGATGCTCCTAAATGTCATTAAGATAGAATTTCTTGGTTACCGAACTAAGATGAGATGGGTGGAACTTGTTAGTCCTATAGATCTATGAGAGATCTTCGTTTTGACTAGTTATGGTTCTTGTAACTAAAAATGGACACAAAGTTATGGTTGGTGGAACAACCCGCGTCTTTTGGGTGCAACATCGAAGTATTGAGGTGCAACTTTCGTTTGAAAATCTAAGATTGCACTGCATGACTTTTGAAAACTCGTTTATGGGGATGAAATAGAACTATAACATGGTGCATCATATTTCAAAATATAGTAAATCGAATTACGACCACGGTCAAATGCCCTTTAACCAACAAAACAACATATGAAAAATTGAGCTAAAAAAGCTTTCGATGCCCCCAAATGTCATTAAGATTGAATATCTTGGTTAACGAACTAAGATGAGACGGTTGGAACCTGTTAGTCCTATAGATCTATTAGAGAGCTTCGTTTTGACTGGTTATGGTTCTTGTAACTAAAAATGGACACAAAGTTATGGTTGGTGGAAAAACCCACGTCATTTGGGTGCAACATCGAAATCTTGAGGTGCAACATCCGTTTGAAAATCCAAGATTGCACTGTATGACTTTTGACAACTCGTTTATGGGGATGAAATAGAAATATAACATGGTGCATCATATTCCAAAATATAGTAAATCGAATTATGACCACGGTCAAACCCCCTTTAACCTACAAAACAACATATGAAAAATTGAGCTAAAAAAGCTTTCGATGTTCCCAAATGTCATTAAGATTGAATTTCTTGGTTACTCCTATAGAACTATGAGAGAGCTTCGTTTTGACTGGTTATGGTTCTTGTAACTAAAAATGGACACGAAGTTATGGTTGGTGGAACAACCCACGTCTTTTGGGTGCAACATCGAAGTCTTGTGGAGCAACATCCGTTTGAAAATCCAAGATTGCACTGTATGACTTTTGAAAACTTGTTTATAGGGATGAAATAGAAATATAACATGGTAAATCATATTCCAAAATGTACTAAATCGAGCCGGGGCTAGTCCACGATCCAGGGGGGGCGAGCTTATCAAAAATGTCACCAATTCCAAAATCTAAGTTCTGCACGCGTTCACGGAAACGGGAGTAACTTCCAATCCGTAAGTCCGTTTTGCCCAAACGAAAGCTCCACCTGAAGCTAAGTCGGAGGGCTATAAGAATTTCAGAGTACAGCTCCATAATTGATGATTTCGGGCCCAAAAGAGGTCGTCTAATAGGAGTTTCGGGCATGTTTATGTTGATATTGCGATTTCGACCAAATCGCTCTGTGATGTTCTCAATACCTGAGCGCGTTGCTTATTTCGATTTTCCGTATGTGATAGATTTGACCAAAAAGTGTGTCAACGGACTTGTTATGTTTCTAGTCACTCAAAATAAAAACAAAGTTATGGTTGGCGGAACAACCCATGTCTGTTGGGCGCAACATCGACGTCTTGAGGTGCAACATCAGTTTGAAAATCCAAGATTGCACCGTAAGACTTTTGAAAACTCGTTTATGGGTATGAAATAGAAATATAACATGGTGCATCATATTTCAAAATATAGTGAATTTAATTATGACCACGGTCAAACTCCCTTCGACCAACAAAACAACATATGAAAAGTTGAGCTAAAAAAGCTTTCGATGTTCCCAAATGTCATTAAGATTGAATTTCCTGGTTACCGAACGAAGATGAGAAGGTTGGAACCAGTTGCTCCTACAGATCTATGAGAGGGCTTCGTTTTGACTGGTTATGGTTCTTGTAACTAAAAATGGACAAAAAGTTATGGTTGGTTTAACAACCCACGTCTTTTGGGTGCAACATCGAAGTATTGAGGTGCAACATCCGTTTGAAAATCCAAGATTGCACTGTATGACTTTTGAAAACTCTTTATGGTGATGAAATCGAAATATAACATGGTGCATAATATTTCAAAATATAGTAAATCGAATTATGACCACGGTCAAACCCCCTTTGAACAACAAAACAACATATGAAAAATTAAGCTAAAAAGCTTTCGATGTTCCCAAATGTCATTAGGATTGAATTTCTTGGTTACCGAACTAAGATGAGATGGGTGGATCCTGTTAGTCCTATAGATCTATGAGGGAGCTTCGTTTTGACTGGTTATGGTTCTTGTAACTAAAAATGGACACAAAGTTATGGTTGGTGGAACAACCCGCGTCTTTTGGGTGCAACATCGAAGTCTTGAGGTGCAACATCCGTTTGAAAATTCAAGATTGCACTGCATGACTTTTGAAAACTCGTTTATGGGGAAGAAATAGAAATACAACATGGTGCATCATATTTGAAAATATAGTAAATCGAATTATGACCACGGTCAAACCCCCTTTGACCAACAAAACAACATATGAAAAATTGAGCTAAAAAAGCTTTCGATGTCCCCAAATGTCATTAAGATTGAATTTCTTGGTTACCGAACTAAGATGAGACGGGTGGAACCTGTTAGTCCTATAGATCTATGAGAGAGCTTCGTTTTGACTGGTTATGGTTCTTGTAACTAAAAATGGACACAAAGTTATGGTTGGTGGAACAACCCACGTCTTTTGGGTGCAACATCGAAGTATCGAGGAGCAACATCTGTTTGAAAATCCAAGATTGCACTGTATGACTTTTGAAAATTCGTTTATGGGGATGAAATAGAAATATAACATGGTGCGTCATATTTCAAAATATAGTAAATCGAATTATGACCACGGTCAAACCCCCTTTGACCAACAAAACAACATATGAAAAATTGAGCTAAAAAAGCTTTCGATGTTCCCAAATGTCATTAAGATTGAATTTCTTGGTTACCGAACTAAGATGAGATGGGTGCAACCTATTATTCCTATAGATGTATGAGAGAGCTTCGTTTTGACTGGTTATGGTTCTTGTAACTAAAAATGGACACAAAGTTATGGTTGGTGGAACAACCCACGTCTTTTGGGTGCAACATCGAAGTCTTGAGGTGCAACATCCGTTTGAAAATCAAAGATTGCACTGCATGACTTTTGAAAACTCGTTTATGGGGCTGAAATAGAAAATAACATGGTGATGCATATTTCAAAAGATAGTAAATCGAATTATGACCACGGTCAAACCCCCTTTGACCAACAAAACAACATATGAATAATTGAGCTAAAAAAGCTTTCGATGTTCCCAAATGTCATTAAGATTGAATTTCTTGGTCACCGAACTAAGATGAGATGGGTAGAACCAGTTGCTCCTATAGATCTATAAGAGAGCTTCGTTTTGACTGGTTATGGTTCTTATAACTAAAAATGGACACAAAGTTATGGTTGGTGGAACAACCCACGTCTTTTGGGTACAACATCGAAGTCTTGAGGTGCAACACCCGTTTGAAAATCCAAGATTGCACTGCATGACTTTTGAAAACTCGTTTATGGGGCTGAAATAGAAATATAACATGGTAAATCGTATTCCAAAATGTAGCGAATCGAATTATGACCACGGTCAAACCCCATTTGACCAACAAAACAACATATGAAAAATTGAGCTGAAAAAGCTTTTGATGTTCCCAAATGTCATTAAGATTAAATTTCTTGGTTACCGAACGAAGATGAGATGGGCTGAACCTGTTAGTCCTATAGATTTATGAGAGAGCTTCGTTTTGACTGGTTATGGTTCTTATAACTAAAAATGGACACAAAGTTATGGTTGGTGGAACAACCCACGTCTTTTGAGTGCAACATCGAAGTCTTGAGGTGCAACATCCGTTCGAAAATCCAAGATTGCACTGCATGACTTTTGAAAACTTGTTTATGGGGATGAAATAGAACTATAACATGGTGCATCATATTTCAAAATATAGAAAATCGAATTATGACCACGGTCAAACCCCCTTTGACCTACAAAACAACATATGAAAAATTGAGCTAAAAAAGCTTTTGATGTTCCCAAATGTCATTAAGATTGAATTTCTTGGTTACCGAACTCAGATGAGACGGGTGGACCCTGTTACTCCAATAGATCTATGAGAGAGCTTCGTTTTGACTGGTTATGGCTCTTGTAACTAAAAATGGACACAAAGTTATGGTTGGTGGAACAACCCACGTCTTTTGGGTGCAACATCGAAGTCTTGAGGTGCAACATCCGTTTGAAAATCCAAGATTGAACTGTATCACTTTTGAAAACTCGTTTATAGGGATGAAATAGAAATATAACATGGTAAATCATATTCCAAAATGTAGTAAATCGAGCCGGGGCTAGTCCACGATCCAGGGGGGCGAGCCAATCAAAAATGTCACCAATTCCAAAATCTAAGTTCTGCGCGCGTTTACAGATACGGGAGTAACTTCCAATCCGTAAGTCTGTTTTGCCCAAACAAAAGCTCCACCTGAAGCTGAGTCGGAGGGCTACAAGAATTATAGAGTATAGCTCCATAATTGATGCTTTCGGGCCCAAAAGAGGTCGTCTAATTGGAGTTTCTGGCATGTTTATGTTGATATTGCGATTTCGACCAAATCGCTCTATGATGTTCTCAATACCTGAGCGTGTTGCTTATTTAGATTTTCTGTATGTGAAAGCTTTGACCAAAAAGTGTGTCAACAGATTGGTTATGTTTCTAGTCACTCAAAATAAAAACAAAGTTATGGTTAGCGGAACAACCCATGTCTGTTGGGTGCAACATCGACGTCTTGAGGTACAACATCAGTTTGAAATCCAAGATTGCACTGTATGACTTTTGTAAAATCGTTTATGGGTATGAAATATAAATATAACATGGTGCATCATATTTCAAAATATAGTGAATTTAATTATGACCACGGTCAAACCCCCTTTGACCAACAAAACAACATACGAAAAATTGAGCTAAAAAAGCTTTCGATGTTCCCAAATGTCAATAAGATTGAATTTCTTAGTTACCGAACGAAGATGAGATGGGTGGAACCAGTTACTTCTATAGATCTATGAGAGGGCTTCGTTTTGACTGGTTATGGTTCTTGTAACTAAAAATGGACACAAAGTTATGGTTGGTGGAACAACCCACGTATTTTGGGTGCAACATTAAAGTCTTGAGGTGCAACAGCCGTTTGAAAATCCAAGATTGCACTGTATGAATTTTGACAACTCGTTTATGGGGATGAAATAGAAATATAACATGGTGCATCATATTTCAAAATATAGTAAATCGAATTATGACCACAGTCAAAACCCACTTTGACCAACAATACAACATATGAAAAAATGAGCTAAAAAAGCTTTCGATGTTCCCAAATGTCATTAAGATTGAATTTCTTGGTTACCGAACTAAGATGAGATGGGTGGAACCTGTTAGTCCTATAGATCTATGAGAGAGCTTCGTTTTGACTGGTTATGGTTCTTGTAACTAAAAATGGACACAAAGTTATGGTTGGTGGAACAACCCCCGTCTTTTGGGTGCAACATCGAAGTCTTGAGGTGCAACATCCATTTGAAAATCCAAGATTGCACTGCATGACTTTTGAAAACTCGTTTATGGGGATGAAATAGAAGTATAACATGGTGCATCATATTTAAAAATATAGTAAATCGAATTATGACCACGGTCAAACCCCCTTTGACCGACAAAACAACATATGAAAAATTGAGCTAAAAAAGCTTTCGATGTTCCCAAATGTCATTAAGATTGAATTTCTTGGTTACCGAACTAAGATGAGATGGGTGGAACCTGTTAGTTCTATAGATCTATGAGAGAGCTTCGTTTTGTTTGGTTATGATTCTTGTAACTAAAAATGGACACAAAGTTATGGTTGGTGGAACAACCCACGTCTTTTGGGTGCAACATCGAAGTCTTGAGGTGCAACATCCGTTTGAAAATCCAAGATTGCACTGTATGACTTTTGAAAACTCGTTTATAGGGATGAAATAGAAATATAACATGGTAAATCATATTCAAAAATGTAGTAAATCGAGCCGTGGCTAGTCCACGACCCAGAGGGGCGAGCCGATCAAAAATTTCACTAATTCCAAAATCCAAGTTCTGCACGCGTTCACGGAAACGGGAGTAACTTCCAATCCGTAAGTCTGTTTTGCCCAAACGAAAGCTCCACCTGAAGCTAAGTTAGAGGGCTACAATATTTACAAAGTATAGCTCCGTAATTGATGCTTTCGGGCCCAAAAGAGGTCGTCTAATAGGAGTTTCAGGCATGTTTATGTTGATGTTGCGATTTCGACCAAATCGCTCTATGATGTTCTCAGTACCTGAGCGCGTTGCTTATTTAGATTTTCTGTATGTGATAGCTTTGACCAAAAAGTGTGTCAACAGACTGGTTATGTTTCTAGTCACTCAAAATAAAAACAAAGTTATGGTTGGCGGAACAACCCATGTCTGTTGTGTGCAACATCGACGTCTTGAGGTGCAACATCAGTTTGAAAATCCAAGATTGCACTGCATGACTTTTGAAAACTCGTTTATGGGTATGAAATAGAAATATAACATGGTGCATCATATTTCAAATTTAATGAATCGAATTATGACCATGGTCAAACCCCCTTAGACCAACAAAACAACATATGAAAAATTGAGCTAAAAGAGCTTTCGATGTTCCAAAATGTCATTAAGATTGAATTTCTTGGTTACAGAACGAAGATGAGATGGGTGGAACCTGTTAGTCCTATAGATCTATGAGAGAGCTTCGTTTTGACTGGTTATGGTTCTTGTAACTAAAAATGGATACATAGTTATGGTTGGTGGAACAACCCACGTCTTTCGGGTGCAACATCGAAGTCTTGAGGTGCAACATCCATTTGAAAATCCAAGATTGCACTGTATGATTTTGAAAACTCGTTTATGGGGATGAAATAGAAATATAACATGGTGCATCATATTTCAAAATATAGTAAATCGATTTATGACCACGGTCAAACCCCCTCTGACCAACAAAACAAAATATGAAGAATAGAGCTAAAAAGGCTTTCGATGTTCCCAAATGTTGTTAAGATTAAATTTCTTGGTCACAAAACTAAGATGAGACGGGTGGAACCTGTTAGTCCTATAGATCTATGAGAGATCTTAGTTTTGACTAGTTATGGTTCTTGTAACTAAAAATGGACACAAAGTTATGGTTGGTGGAACAACACACGTCTTTTGGGTGCATCATTGAAGTCTTGAGGTGCAACATCCGTTCGAAAATCCAAGATTGCAATGTACGACTTTTGAAAACTCGTTTATGGGGATGAAATAGAAATATAACATAGTGCATCATATTTCAAAATATAGTAAATCGAATTATGA
Source organism: Allium sativum (assembly GCA_030737875.1). Classification (NCBI taxonomy): domain Eukaryota; kingdom Viridiplantae; phylum Streptophyta; class Magnoliopsida; order Asparagales; family Amaryllidaceae; genus Allium; species Allium sativum. The sequence continues at coordinate 845,796,614 of CM060921.1, read as the reverse complement.
CCACGGTCAAACCCCCTCTGACCAACAAAACAACATATGAAAAATTGAGCTAAAAAGGCTTTCGATGTTCCCAAATGACATTAAGATTGAATTTCTTGGTCACCGAACTAAGATGAGATGGGTGGAACCTGTTACTCCTATAGATCTATGAGAGAGCTTCGTTTTGAGTGGTTATGGTTCTTGTAACTAAAAATGGACACAAAGTTATGGTTGGTGGAACAACCCACGTCTTTTGGGTGCAACATCGAAGTGTTGAGGTGCAACATCCGTTTGAAAATTCAAGATTGCACTGCATGACTTTTGAAAACTCATTTATGGGGATGAAAAAGTAATATAACATGGTGCATCATATTTCAAAATATAGCGAATCGAATTATGACCACGGGCAAACGCCCTTTCACCAACAAAATAACATATGAAAAATTGAGCTAAAAAAGCTTTCGATATTCCCAAATGTCATTGAGATTGAATTTCTTGGTTACCGAACTAAGATGAGATGGGTGGAACCTGTTAGTCCTATAGTTCTATAAGAGAGCTTCGTTGTGACTGGTTATGGCTCTTGTAACTAAAAATGGACACAAAGTTATGGTTGGTGGAACAACCCACGTCTTTTGGGTGCAATATCGAAGTCTTGAGGTGCAACAACCGTTTGAAAATCCAAGATTGCACTGTATGAGTTTTGAAAACTTGTTTATAGGGATGAAAGAGAAATATAACATGGTAAATCATATACCAAAATGTGGTACATCGAGCCGGGGCTAGTCCACGATATAGGAGGCGAGCCGATCAAAAATGTGACCAATTCCAAAATCCATGTTCTGCGCGCGTTCAAGGAACTGGGAGTAACTTCCAATCCATAAGTCCGTTTTTTCCAAACGAAAGCTCCACCTGAAGCTAAGTCAGAGGGCAACAGGAGTTTCAGAGCACATCTCCATAATTGATGCTATCGGGCCCAAAAGAGGTCGTCTAATAGGAGTTTCGGGCATGTTTATGTTGATGTTGCGATTTCGACCAAATCGCTCTGTGATGTTCTCAATACCTGAGCGCGTTGCTTATTTAGATTTTCCGTATGTGATAGCTTTGACCGAAAATTGTGTCAATAGACTGGTTATGTTCTAGTCACTCAAAATAAAAACAAAGATATGGTTGGCGGAACAACCCATGTCTGTTGGGCGCAACATCGACGTCTTGAGGTGCAACATCAGTTTGAAAATCCAAGATTGCACTGTATGACTTTTGAAAACTCGTTTATGGGAATGAAATAGAAATATAACATGGTGCATCATATTTCAAAATTTAGTGAGTCGAATTATGACCATGGTCAAACCCCCTTAGACCAACAAAACAACATATGAAAAATTGAGCTAAAAAAGCTTTCGATGTTCCAAAATGTCATTAAGATTGAATTTCCGGGTTACCGAACGAAGATGAGATGGGTGGAACCTGTTAGTCCTATAGATCTATGAGAGAACTTCGTTTTGACTGGTTATGGTTCTTGTAACTAAAAATGGACACAAATTTATGGTTGGTGGAACAACCCACGTCTTTTGGGTGCAACATCAAAGTCTTGAGGTGTAACATCCACTTGAAATCCAAGATTGCACTGTATGATTTTGAAAACTCGTTTATGGGGAAGAAATAGAAACATAACATGGTGCATCATATTTCAAAATATAGAAAATCGAATTATGACCACGGTCCAACCTCCTTTGACCAACAAAACAACATATGAAAAATTGAGCTAAAAAAGCTTTCGATGTTCCCAAATGTCATTAAGATTGAATTTCTTGGTCACCGAACTAAGATGAGCTGGGTGGAACCTGTTAGTCCTATAGATCTATGAGAGAGCTTCGTTTTGACTGGTTATGGTTCTTGTAACTAAAAATGGACACAAAGTTATGGTTGGTGGAACAACCCACGTCTTTTGGGTGCAACATCGAAGTCTTGAGGTGCAACATCTGTTTGAAAATCCAAGATTGCGCTGCATGACTTTTGAAAACTCGTTTATGGGGATGAAACAGAAATATAACATGGTGCATGATATTTCAAAATATAGCGAATCGAATTATGACCACGGTCAAAGCCCCTTTCACCAACTAAACAACATACGAAAAATTAAGCTAAAAAAGCTTTCGATGTTCCCGAATGTCATTAAGATTGAATTTCTTGGTTACCGAACTAAGATGAGATGGGTGGAACCTGTAAGTCCTATAGATCTATGAGAGAGCTTCGTTTTGACTGGGTATGGTTCTTGTAACTAAAAATGGACACAAAGTTATGGTTGGTGGAACAACCCACGTCTTTTGGGTGCAACATCGAAGTCTTGAGGTGCAACATCCGTTTGAAAATCCAAGATTGCACTGTATGACTTTTGAAAACTCGTTTATGGGGTTGAAATAGAAATATAACATGGTAAATCATATTCGAAAATGTAGTAAATCGAGCCGTGGCTAGTCCACCATCCAGAGGGGCGAGCCGATCAAAAATGTCACCAATTCCAAAATCCAAGTTCTGCACCCGTTCACGGAAACGGGAGTAACTTCCAATCCGTAAGTCTGTTTTGCCCAAACGAAAGCTCCACCTGAAGCTAAGTAAGAGGGCTACAATATTTACAAAGTATAGCTCCGTAATTGATGCTTTCGGGCCCAAAAGAGGTCGTCTAATAGGAGTTTCAGGCATGTTTATGTTGACGTTGTGATTTCGACCAAATCGCTCTATGATGTTCTCAGTACCTGAGCGCGTTACTTATTTAGATTTTCTGTATGTGATAGCTTTGACCAAAAAGTGTGTCAACAAACTGGTTATGTTTCTAGTCACTCAAAATAAAAACAAAGTTATGGTTGGCGGAACAACCCATGTCTGTTGGGCGCAACATCGACGTTTTGAGGTGCAACATCAGTTTGAAAATCCAAGATTGCACTGTATGACTTTTGAAAACTCGTTTATGGGTATGAAATAGAAATATAACATGTTGCATCATATTTCAAAATTTTGTGAATCGAATTATGACCACGGTCAAACCCCCTTAGACCAACAAAACAACATATGAAAAATTGAGCTAAAAAAGCTTTCGTTGTTCCAAAATGTCATTAAGATTGAATTTCTTGGTTACAGAATGAAGATGAGATGGGTGGAACCTGTTAGTCCTATAGATCTATGAGAGAGCTTCGTTTTGACTGGTTATGGTTCTTGTAACTAAAAATGGACACAAAGTTACGGTTGGTGGAACAACCCACGTCTTTTGGGTGCAACATCGAAGTCTTGAGGTGCAACATCCATTTGAAAATCCAAGATTGCACTTTATGATTTTGAAAACTCGTTTATGGGGATGAAATAGAAATATAACATGGTGCATCATATTTCAAAATATAGTAAATCGAATTATGACCACGGTCAAACCCCCTCTGACCAACAAAACAACATATGAAAAATTGAGCTAAAAAGGCTTTCGATGTTCCCAAATGTCGTTAAGATAGAATTTCTTGGTCACCGAACTAAGATGAGATGGGTGGAACCTGTTAGTCCTATAGATCTATGAGAGAGCTTCGTTTTGACCGGTTATGGTTCTTGTAACTGAAAATGGACACAAAATTATGGTTGGTGGAACAACCCACGTCTTTTGGGTGCAACATCGAAGTCTTGAGGTGCAACATCCGTTTGAAAATCCAAGATTGCGCTGCATGACTTTTGAAAACTCGTTTATGGGGATGAAACAGAAATATAACATGGTGCATCATATTTCAAAATATAGCGAACCGAATTATGACCACGGTCAAACCCCTTTGATCAACAAAACAACATACGAAAAATTAAGCTAAAAATGCTTTTAATGTTCCCGAATGTCATTAAGATTGAATTTCTTGGTTACCGAACTAAGATGAGATGGGTGGAATCTGTAAGTCCTGTAGATATATGAGAGAGCTTCGTTTGGACTGGTTATTGTTCTTGTAACTAAAAATGGACACAAAGTTATGGTTGGTGGAACAACCCACGTCTTTTGGGTGAAACATCGAAGTCTTGAGGTGCAACATCCGTTTGAAAATCCAAGATTGCAATGTACGACTTTTGAAAACTCGTTTATGGGGATGAAATAGAAATATAACATAGTGCATCATATTTCAAAATATAGTAAATCGAATTATGACCACAGTCAAACCCCCTCTGACCAAAAAAACAACATATGAAAAATTGAGCTAAAAAGGATTTCGATGTTCCCAAATGTCATTAAGATTGAATTTCTTGGTCACCGAACTAAGATGAGACGGGTGGAACATTTTAGTCCTATTGATCTATGAGAGTGCTTCGTTTTGACTGGTTATGGTTCTTCTAACTAAAAATGGACACAAAGTTATGGTTGGTGGAACAACCCACGTCTTTTGGGTGCAACATCGAAGTCTTGAGGTGCAACATCCATTTGAAAAATCAAGATTGCACTGCATGACTTTTGAAAACTTGTTTATGGGGATGAAACAGTAATATAACATGGTGCATCATATTCCAAAATATAGCGAATCGAATTATGACCACGGTCAAACGCTCTTTCACTAACAAAACAACATATGAAAATTTGAGCTAAAAAAGCTTTCGATGTTCCCATATGTCATTGAGATTGAATTTCTTGGTTACCGAACTAAGATGAGATGGGTGGAACCTGTTAGTCCTATAGTTCTATGAGAGAGCTTCGTTTTGACTGGTTATGGCTCTTATAACGAAAAATGGACACAAAGTTATGGTTGGTAGAACAACCCACGTCTTTTGGGTGCAACATCGAAGTCTTGAGGTGCAACATCCGTTTGAAAATCCAAGATTGCACTCTATGAGTTTTGAAAACTCGTTTACAGGGATGAAAAAGAAATATAACATGGTAAATCATATTCCAAAATGTGGTACATCAAGCCGGGGCTAGTCCACGATACAGGGGGCGAGCCGATAAAAAATGTGACCAATTCCAAAATCCAAGTTCCGCGTGCATTCACAGAACCGGGAGTAACTTCCAATCCGTAAGTCCGTTTTGCCCAAACAAAAGCTCCACCTGAAGCTAATTCAGAGGGCAACAGGAGTTTCAGAGCACAGCTCCATAATTAATGCTTTCGGGCCCAAAAGAGGTCGTCTAATAGGAGTTTCAGGCATGTTTATGTTGATGTTGCGATTTCGACCAAATCGCTCTGTGATGTTCTCAGTACCTAAGCGCGTTGCTTATTTAGATTTTCCGTATGTGATAGCTTTGACAAAAAATTGTGTCAACAGACTGGTTATGTTTCTAGTCACTCAAAATAAAAAAAAGTTATGGTTGGCGGAACAACCCATGTCTGTTGGGCGCAACATCGTCGTCTTGAGGTGCAACATCTGTTTGAAAATCCAAGATTGCACTGTGTGACTTTTGAAAACTCGTTTATGGGAATGAAATAGAAATATAACATGGTGCATCATATTTCAAAATTTAGTGAATCGAATTATGACCAAGGTCAAACCCCCTTAGACCGACAAAACAACATATGAAAAATTGAGCTAAAAAAGCTTTCGATGTTCCAAAATGTCATTAAGATTGAATTTCTTGGTTACCGAACGAAGATGAGATGGGTGGAACCTGTTAGTCCTATAGATCTATGAGGGAGCTTCGTTTTGACTGGTTATGGTTCTTGTAACTAATAATGGACACAAAGTTATGATTGGTGGAACAACCCACGTCCTTTGGGTGCAACATCGAAGTCTTGAGGTGCAACATCCATTTGAAAATCCAAGATTGCACTGTATGATTTTGAAAACTCGTTTATGGGGAAGAAATAGAAACATAACATGGTGCATCATATTTCAAAATATAGTAAATCGAATTACGACCACGGTCAAACCCCCTCTGACCAACAAAACAACATATGAAAAATTGAGCTAAAAAAGCTTTCGATTTTCCCAAATGTCATTAAGATTGAATTTCTTGGTCACCAAACTAAGATGAGATGGGTGGAACCTGTTAGTCCTATAGATCTATGAGAGAGCTTCGTTTTGACTGGTTATGGTTCTTGTAACTAAAAATGGACACAAAGTTATGGGTGGTGGAACAACCCACGTCTTTTGGGTGAAACATCGAAGTCTTTAGGTGCAACATCCATTTGAAAATCCAAGATTGCGCTGCATGACTTTTGAAAACTCGTTTATGGGGATGAAACAGAAATATAACATGGTGCATGATATTTCAAAATATAGCGAATCGAATTATGACCACGGTCAAACCCCCTTTGACCGACAAAACAACATACGAAAAATTAAGCTAAAAAAGCTTTCGATGTTCCCAAATGTCATTAAGATTGAATTTCCTGGTTACTGAACGAAGATGAGAAGGTTGGAACCAGTTGCTCCTACAGATCTATGAGAGGGCTTCGTTTTGACTGGTTATGGTTCTTGTAACTAAAAATGGACAAAAAGTTATGGTTGGTTTAACAACCCACGTCTTTTGGGTGCAACATCGAAGTATTGAGGTGCAACATCCGTTTGAAAATCCAAGATTGCACTGTATGACTTTTGAAAACTCTTTATGGTGATGAAATCGAAATATAACATGGTGCATAATATTTCAAAATATAGTAAATCGAATTATGACCACGGTCAAACCCCCTTTGAACAACAAAACAACATATGAAAAATTAAGCTAAAAAGCTTTCGATGTTCCCAAATGTCATTAGGATTGAATTTCTTGGTTACCGAACTAAGATGAGATGGGTGGATCCTGTTAGTCCTATAGATCTATGAGGGAGCTTCGTTTTGACTGGTTATGGTTCTTGTAACTAAAAATGGACACAAAGTTATGGTTGGTGGAACAACCTGCGTCTTTTGGGTGCAACATCGAAGTCTTGAGGTGCAACATCCGTTTGAAAATTCAAGATTGCACTGCATGACTTTTGAAAACTCGTTTATGGGGAAGAAATAGAAATACAACATGGTGCATCATATTTGAAAATATAGTAAATCGAATTATGACCACGGTCAAACCCCCTTTGACCAACAAAACAACATATGAAAAATTGAGCTAAAAAAGCTTTCGATGTCCCCAAATGTCATTAAGATTGAATTTCTTGGTTACCGAACTAAGATGAGACGGGTGGAACCTGTTAGTCCTATAGATCTATGAGAGAGCTTCGTTTTGACTGGTTATGGTTCTTGTAACTAAAAATGGACACAAAGTTATGGTTGGTGGAACAACCCACGTCTTTTGGGTGCAACATCGAAGTATCGAGGAGCAACATCTGTTTGAAAATCCAAGATTGCACTGTATGACTTTTGAAAATTCGTTTATGGGGATGAAATAGAAATATAACATGGTGCGTCATATTTCAAAATATAGTAAATCGAATTATGACCACGGTCAAACCCCCTTTGACCAACAAAACAACATATGAAAAATTGAGCTAAAAAAGCTTTCGATGTTCCCAAATGTCATTAAGATTGAATTTCTTGGTTACCGAACTAAGATGAGATGGGTGCAACCTATTAGTCCTATAGATGTATGAGAGAGCTTCGTTTTGACTGGTTATGGTTCTTGTAACTAAAAATGGACACAAAGTTATGGTTGGTGGAACAACCCACGTCTTTTGGGTGCAACATCGAAGTCTTGAGGTGCAACATCCGTTTGAAAATCAAAGATTGCACTGCATGACTTTTGAAAACTCGTTTATGGGGCTGAAATAGAAATATAACATGGTGATTCATATTTCAAAAGATAGTAAATCGAATTATGACCACGGTCAAACCCCCTTTGACCAACAAAACAACATATGAATAATTGAGCTAAAAAAGCTTTCGATGTTCCCAAATGTCATTAAGATTGAATTTCTTGGTCACCGAACTAAGATGAGATGGGTAGAACCAGTTGCTCCTATAGATCTATAAGAGAGCTTCGTTTTGACTGGTTATGGTTCTTATAACTAAAAATGGACACAAAGTTATGGTTGGTGGAACAACCCACGTCTTTTGGGTACAACATCGAAGTCTTGAGGTGCAACACCCGTTTGAAAATCCAAGATTGCACTGCATGACTTTTGAAAACTCGTTTATGGGGCTGAAATAGAAATATAACATGGTAAATCGTATTCCAAAATGTAGCGAATCGAATTATGACCACGGTCAAACCCCATTTGACCAACAAAACAACATATGAAAAATTGAGCTGAAAAAGCTTTTGATGTTCCCAAATGTCATTAAGATTAAATTTCTTGGTTACCGAACGAAGATGAGATGGGCTGAACCTGTTAGTCCTATAGATTTTTGAGAGAGCTTCGTTTTGACTGGTTATGGTTCTTATAACTAAAAATGGACACAAAGTTATGGTTGGTGGAACAACCCACGTCTTTTGAGTGCAACATCGAAGTCTTGAGGTGCAACATCCGTTCGAAAATCCAAGATTGCACTGCATGACTTTTGAAAACTTGTTTATGGGGATGAAATAGAACTATAACATGGTGCATCATATTTCAAAATATAGAAAATCGAATTATGACCACGGTCAAACCCCCTTTGACCTACAAAACAACATATGAAAAATTGAGCTAAAAAAGCTTTTGATGTTCCCAAATGTCATTAAGATTTAATTTCTTGGTTACCGAACTCAGATGAGACGGGTGGACCCTGTTACTCCAATAGATCTATGAGAGAGCTTCGTTTTGACTGGTTATGGCTCTTGTAACTAAAAATGGACACAAAGTTATGGTTGGTGGAACAACCCACGTCTTTTGGGTGCAACATCGAAGTCTTGAGGTGCAACATCCGTTTGAAAATCCAAGATTGAACTGTATCACTTTTGAAAACTCGTTTATAGGGATGAAATAGAAATATAACATGGTAAATCATATTCCAAAATGTAGTAAATTGAGCCGGGGCTAGTCCACGATCTAGGGGGGCGAGCCAATCAAAAATGTCACCAATTCCAAAATCTAAGTTCTACGCGCGTTTACAGATACGGGAGTAACTTCCAATCCGTAAGTCTGTTTTGCCCAAACGAAAGCTCCACCTGAAGCTAAGTCGGAGGGCTACAAGAATTATAGAGTATAGCTCCATAATTGATGCTTTCGGGCCCAAAAGAGGTCGTCTAATTGGAGTTTCTGGCATGTTTATGTTGATATTGCGATTTCGACCAAATCGCTCTATGATGTTCTCAATACCTGAGCGTGTTGCTTATTTAGATTTTCTGTATGTGAAAGCTTTGACCAAAAAGTGTGTCAACAGATTGGTTATGTTTCTAGTCACTCAAAATAAAAACAAAGTTATGGTTAGCGGAACAACCCATGTCTGTTGGGCGCAACATCGACGTCTTGAGGTACAACATCAGTTTGAAATCCAAGATTGCACTGTATGACTTTTGTAAAATCGTTTATGGGTATGAAATATAAATATAACATGGTGCATCATATTTCAAAATATAGTGAATTTAATTATGACCACGGTCAAACCCCCTTTGACCAACAAAACAACATACGAAAAATTGAGCTAAAAAAGCTTTCGATGTTCCCAAATGTCAATAAGATTGAATTTCTTGGTTACCGAACGAAGATGAGATGGGTGGAACCAGTTACTTCTATAGATCTATGAGAGGGCTTCGTTTTGACTGGTTATGGTTCTTGTAACTAAAAATGGACACAAAGTTATGGTTGGTGGAACAACCCACGTATTTTGGGTGCAACATTAAAGTCTTGAGGTGCAACAGCCGTTTGAAAATCCAAGATTGCACTGTATGACTTTTGACAACTCGTTTATGGGGATGAAATAGAAATATAACATGGTGCATCATATTTCAAAATATAGTAAATCGAATTATGACCACAGTCAAAACCCACTTTGACCAACAATACAACATATGAAAAAATGAGCTAAAAAAGCTTTCGATGTTTCCAAATGTCATTAAGATTGAATTTCTTGGTTACCGAACTAAGATGAGATGGGTGGAACCTGTTAGTCCTATAGATCTATGAGAGAGCTTCGTTTTGACTGGTTATGGTTCTTGTAAATAAAAATGGACACAAAGTTATGGTTGGTGGAACAACCCACGTCTTTTGGGTGCAACATCGAAGTCTTGAGGTGCAACATCCATTTGAAAATCCAAGATTGCACTGCATGACTTTTGAAAACTCGTTTATGGGGATGAAATAGAAGTATAACATGGTGCATCATATTTAAAAATATAGTAAATCGAATTATGACCACGGTCAAACCCCCTTTGACCGACAAAACAACATATGAAAAATTGAGCTAAAAAAGCTTTCGATGTTCCCAAATGTCATTAAGATTGAATTTCTTGGTTACCGAACTAAGATGAGTTGGGTGGAACCTGTTAGTTCTATAGATCTATGAGAGAGCTTCGTTTTGTTTGGTTATGATTCTTGTAACTAAAAATGGACACAAAGTTATGGTTGGTGGAACAACCCACGTCTTTTGGGTGCAACATCGAAGTCTTGAGGTGCAACATCCGTTTGAAAATCCAAGATTGCACTGTATGACTTTTGAAAACTCGTTTATAGGGATAAAATAGAAATATAACATGGTAAATCATATTCAAAAATGTAGTAAATCGAGCCGTGGCTAGTCCACGACCCAGAGGGGCGAGCCGATCAAAAATTTCACCAATTCCAAAATCCAAGTTCTGCACGCGTTCACGGAAACGGGAGTAACTTCCAATCCGTAAGTCTGTTTTGCCCAAACGAAAGCTCCACCTGAAGCTAAGTTAGAGGGCTACAATATTTACAAAGTATAGCTCCGTAATTGATGCTTTCGGGCCCAAAAGAGGTCGTCTAATAGGAGTTTCAGGCATGTTTATGTTGATGTTGCGATTTCGACCAAATCGCTCTATGATGTTCTCAGTACCTGAGCGCGTTGCTTATTTAGATTTTCTGTATGTGATAGCTTTGACCAAAAAGTGTGTCAACAGACTGGTTATGTTTCTAGTCACTCAAAATAAAAACAAAGTTATGGTTGGCGGAACAACCCATGTCTGTTGTGCGCAACATCGACGTCTTGAGGTACAACATCAGTTTGAAAATCCAAGATTACACTGCATGACTTTTGAAAACTCGTTTATGGGTATGAAATAGAAATATAACATGGTGCATCATATTTCAAATTTAATGAATCGAATTATGACCATGGTCAAACCCCCTTAGACCAACAAAACAACATATGAAAAATTGAGCTAAAAGAGCTTTCGATGTTCCAAAATGTCATTAAGATTGAATTTCTTGGTTACAGAACGAAGATGAGATGGGTGGAACCTGTTAGTCCTATAGATCTATGAGAGAGCTTCGTTTTGACTGGTTATGGTTCTTGTAACTAAAAATGGATACATAGTTACGGTTGGTGGAACAACCCACGTCTTTCGGGTGCAACATCGAAGTCTTGAGGCGCAACATCCATTTGAAAATCCAAGATTGCACTGTATGATTTTGAAAACTCGTTTATGGGGATGAAATAGAAATATAACATGGTGCATCATATTTCAAAATATAGTAAATCGAATTATGACCACGGTCAAACCCCCTCTGACCAACAAAACAAAATATGAAGAATAGAGCTAAAAAGGCTTTCGATGTTCCCAAATGTTGTTAAGATTGAATTTCTTGGTCACAAAACTAAGATGAGACGGGTGGAACCTGTTAGTCCTATAGATCTATGAGAGATCTTAGTTTTGACTAGTTATGGTTCTTGTAACTAAAAATGGACACAAAGTTATGGTTGGTGGAACAACACACGTCTTTTGGGTGCATCATTGAAGTCTTGAGGTGCAACATCCGTTCGAAAATCCAAGATTGCAATGTATGACTTTTGAAAACTCGTTTATGGGGATGAAATAGAAATATAACATAGTGCATCATATTTCAAAATATAGTAAATCGAATTATGACCACGGTCAAACCCCCTCTGACCAACAAAACAACATATGAAAAATTGAGCTAAAAAGGCTTTCGATGTTCCCAAATGACATTAAGATTGAATTTCTTGGTCACCGAACTAAGATGAGATGGGTGGAACCTGTTACTCCTATAGATCTATGAGAGAGCTTCGTTTTGAGTGGTTATGGTTCTTGTAACTAAAAATGGACACAAAGTTATGGTTGGTGGAACAACCCACGTCTTTTGGGTGCAACATCGAAGTCTTGAGGTGCAACATCCGTTTGAAAATTCAAGATTGCACTGCATGACTTTTGAAAACTCATTTATGGGGATGAAAAAGTAATATAACATGGTGCATCATATTTCAAAATATAGCGAATCGAATTATGACCACGGTCAAACGCCCTTTCACCAACAAAATAACATATGAAAAATTGAGCTAAAAAAGCTTTCGATATTCCCAAATGTCATTGAGATTGAATTTCTTGGTTACCGAACTAAGATGAGATGGGTGGAACCTGTTAGTCCTATAGTTCTATAAGAGAGCTTCGTTGTGACTGGTTATGGCTCTTGTAACTAAAAATGGACACAAAGTTATGGTTGGTGGAACAACCCACGTCTTTTGGGTGCAATATCGAAGTCTTGAGGTGCAACAACCGTTTGAAAATCCAAGATTGCACTGTATGAGTTTTGAAAACTTGTTTATAGGGATGAAAGAGAAATATAACATGGTAAATCATATACCAAAATGTGGTACATCGAGCCGGGGCTAGTCCACGATATAGGAGGCGAGCCGATCAAAAATGTGACCAATTCCAAAATCCATGTTCTGCGCGCGTTCAAGGAACTGGGAGTAACTTCCAATCCGTAAGTCCGTTTTTTCCAAACGAAAGCTCCACCTGAAGCTAAGTCAGAGGGCAACAGGAGTTTCAGAGCACATCTCCATAATTGATGCTATCGGGCCCAAAAGAGGTCGTCTAATAGGAGTTTCGGGCATGTTTATGTTGATGTTGCGATTTCGACCAAATCGCTCTGTGATGTTCTCAATACCTGAGCGCGTTGCTTATTTAGATTTTCCGTATGTGATAGCTTTGACCGAAAATTGTGTCAATAGACTGGTTATGTTCTAGTCACTCAAAATAAAAACAAAGATATGGTTGGCGGAACAACCCATGTCTGTTGGGCGCAACATCGACGTCTTGAGGTGCAACATCAGTTTGAAAATCCAAGATTGCACTGTATGACTTTTGAAAACTCGTTTATGGGAATGAAATAGAAATATAACATGGTGCATCGTATTTCAAAATTTAGTGAATCGAATTATGACCATGGTCAAACCCCCTTAGACCAACAAAACAACATATGAAAAATTGAGCTAAAAAAGCTTTCGATGTTCCAAAATGTCATTAAGATTGAATTTCTGGGTTACCGAACGAAGATGAGATGGGTGGAACCTGTTAGTCCTATAGATCTATGAGAGAACTTCGTTTTGACTGGTTATGGTTCTTGTAACTAAAAATGGACACAAAGTTATGGTTGGTGGAACAACCCACGTCTTTTGGGTGCAACATCGAAGTCTTGAGGTGCAACATCCACTTGAAATCCAAGATTGCACTGTATGATTTTGAAAACTCGTTTATGGGGAAGAAATAGAAACATAACATGGTGCATCATATTTCAAAATATAGAAAATCGAATTATGACCATGGTCAAACGTCCTCTGACCAACAAAACAACATATGAAAAATTGAGCTAAAAAAGCTTTCGATGTTCCCAAATGTCATTAAGATTGAATTTCTTGGTCACCGAACTAAGATGAGATGGGTGGAACCTGTTAGTCCTATAGATCTATGAGAGAGCTTCGTTTTGACTGGTTATGGTTCTTGTAACTAAAAATGGACACAAAGTTATGGTTGGTGGAACAACCCACGTCTTTTGGGTGCAACATCGAAGTCTTGAGGTGCAACATCTGTTTGAAAATCCAAGATTGCGCTGCATGACTTTTGAAAACTCGTTTATGGGGATGAAACAGAAATATAACATGGTGCATGATATTTCAAAATATAGCGAATCGAATTATGACCACGGTCAAACCCCCTTTCACCAACTAAACAACATACGAAAAATTAAGCTAAAAAAGCTTTCGATGTTCCCGAATGTCATTAAGATTGAATTTCTTGGTTACCGAACTAAGATGAGATGGGTGGAACCTGTAAGTCCTATAGATCTATGAGAGAGCTTCGTTTTGACTGGGTATGGTTCTTGTAACTAAAAATGGACACAAAGTTTTGGTTGGTGGAACAACCCACGTCTTTTGGGTGCAACATCGAAGTCTTGAGGTGCAACATCCGTTTGAAAATCCAAGATTGCACTGTATGACTTTTGAAAACTCGTTTATGGGGTTGAAATAGAAATATAACATGGTAAATAATATTCGAAAATGTAGTAAATCGAGCCGTGGCTAGTCCACCATCCAGAGGGGCGAGCCGATCAAAAATGTCACCAATTCCAAAATCCAAGTTCTGCACCCGTTCACGGAAACGGGAGTAACTTCCAATCCGTAAGTCTGTTTTGCCCAAACGAAAGCTCCACCTGAAGCTAAGTAAGAGGGCTACAATATTTACAAAGTATAGCTCCGTAATTGATGCTTTCGGGCCCAAAAGAGGTCGTCTAATAGGAGTTTCAGGCATGTTTATGTTGACGTTGTGATTTCGACCAAATCGCTCTATGATGTTCTCAGTACCTGAGCGCGTTACTTATTTAGATTTTCTGTATGTGATAGCTTTGACCAAAAAGTGTGTCAACAAACTGGTTATGTTTCTAGTCACTCAAAATAAAAACAAAGTTATGGTTGGCGGAACAACCCATGTCTGTTGGGCGCAACATCGACGTTTTGAGGTGCAACATCAGTTTGAAAATCCAAGATTGCACTGTATGACTTTTGAAAACTCGTTTATGGGTATGAAATAGAAATATAACATGTTGCATCATATTTCAAAATTTTGTGAATCGAATTATGACCACGGTCAAACCCCCTTAGACCAACAAAACAACATATGAAAAATTGAGCTAAAAAAGCTTTCGTTGTTCCAAAATGTCATTAAGATTGAATTTCTTGGTTACAGAATGAAGATGAGATGGGTGGAACCTGTTAGTCCTATAGATCTATGAGAGAGCTTCGTTTTGACTGGTTATGGTTCTTGTAACTAAAAATGGACACAAAGTTACGGTTGGTGGAACAACCCACGTCTTTTGGGTGCAACATCGAAGTCTTGAGGTGCAACATCCATTTGAAAATCCAAGATTGCACTTTATGATTTTGAAAACTCGTTTATGGGGATGAAATAGAAATATAACATGGTGCATCATATTTCAAAATATAGTAAATCGAATTATGACCACGGTCAAACCCCCTCTGACCAACAAAACAACATATGAAAAATTGAGCTAAAAAGGCTTTCGATGTTCCCAAATGTCGTTAAGATAGAATTTCTTGGTCACCGAACTAAGATGAGATGGGTGGAACCTGTTAGTCCTATAGATCTATGAGAGAGCTTCGTTTTGACCGGTTATGGTTCTTGTAACTGAAAATGGACACAAAATTATGGTTGGTGGAACAACCCACGTCTTTTGGGTGCAACATCGAAGTCTTGAGGTGCAACATCCGTTTGAAAATCCAAGATTGCGCTGCATGACTTTTGAAAACTCGTTTATGGGGATGAAACAGAAATATAACATGGTGCATCATATTTCAAAATATAGCGAACCGAATTATGACCACGGTCAAACCCCTTTGATCAACAAAACAACATACGAAAAATTAAGCTAAAAATGCTTTTAATGTTCCCGAATGTCATTAAGATTGAATTTCTTGGTTACCGAACTAAGATGAGATGGGTGGAATCTGTAAGTCCTGTAGATATATGAGAGAGCTTCGTTTGGACTGGTTATTGTTCTTGTAACTAAAAATGGACACAAAGTTATGGTTGGTGGAACAACCCACGTCTTTTGGGTGAAACATCGAAGTCTTGAGGTGCAACATCCGTTTGAAAATCCAAGATTGCAATGTACGACTTTTGAAAACTCGTTTATGGGGATGAAATAGAAATATAACATAGTGCATCATATTTCAAAATATAGTAAATCGAATTATGACCACAGTCAAACCCCCTCTGACCAAAAAAACAACATATGAAAAATTGAGCTAAAAAGGATTTCGATGTTCCCAAATGTCATTAAGATTGAATTTCTTGGTCACCGAACTAAGATGAGACGGGTGGAACCTGTTAGTCCTATTGATCTATGAGAGTGCTTCGTTTTGACTGGTTATGGTTCTTGTAACTAAAAATGGACACAAAGTTATGGTTGGTGGAACAACCCACGTCTTTTGGGTGCAACATCGAAGTCTTGAGGTGCAACATCCATTTGAAAATTCAAGATGGCACTGCATGACTTTTGAAAACTTGTTTATGGGGATGAAACAGTAACATAACATGGTGCATCATATTCCAAAATATAGCGAATCGAATTATGACCACGGTCAAACGCTCTTTCACCAACAAAACAACATATGAAAATTTGAGCTAAAAAAGCTTTCGATGTTCCCATATGTCATTGAGATTGAATTTCTTGGTTACCGAACTAAGATGAGATGGGTGGAACCTGTTAGTCCTATAGTTCTATGAGAGAGCTTCGTTTTGACTGGTTATGGCTCTTATAACGAAAAATGGACACAAAGTTATGGTTGGTAGAACAACCCACGTCTTTTGGGTGCAACATCGAAGTCTTGAGGTGCAACATCCATTTGAAAATCCAAGATTGCACCCTATGAGTTTTGAAAACTCGTTTACAGGGATGAAAAAGAAATATAACATGGTAAATCATATTCCAAAATGTGGTACATCGAGCCGGGGCTAGTCCACGATACAGGGGGCGAGCCGATAAAAAATGTGACCAATTCCAAAATATAAGTTCCGCGTGCATTCACAGAACCGGGAGTAACTTCCAATCCGTAAGTCCGTTTTGCCCAAACAAAAGCTCCACCTGAAGCTAATTCAGAGGGCAACAGGAGTTTCAGAGCACAGCTCCATTATTAATGCTTTCGGGCCCAAAAGAGGTCGTCTAATAGGAGTTTCAGGCATGTTTATGTTGATGTTGCGATTTCGACCAAATCGCTCTGTGATGTTCTCAGTACCTAAGCGCGTTGCTTATTTAGATTTTCCGTATGTGATAGCTTTGACAAAAAATTGTGTCAACAGACTGGTTATGTTTCTAGTCACTCAAAATAAAAAAAAGTTATGGTTGGCGGAACAACCCATGTCTGTTGGGCGCAACATCGTCGTCTTGAGGTGCAACATCTGTTTGAAAATCCAAGATTGCACTGTGTGACTTTTGAAAACTCGTTTATGGGAATGAAATAGAAATATAACATGGTGCATCATATTTCAAAATTTAGTGAATCGAATTATGACCAAGGTCAAACCCCCTTAGACCGACAAAACAACATATGAAAAATTGAGCTAAAAAAGCTTTCGATGTTCCAAAATGTCATTAAGATTGAATTTCTTGGTTACCGAACGAAGATGAGATGGGTGGAACCTGTTAGTCCTATAGATCTATGAGGGAGCTTCGTTTTGACTGGTTATGGTTCTTGTAACTAATAATGGACACAAAGTTATGATTGGTGGAACAACCCACGTCCTTTGGGTGCAACATCGAAGTCTTGAGGTGCAACATCCATTTGAAAATCCAAGATTGCACTGTATGATTTTGAAAACTCGTTTATGGGGAAGAAATAGAAACATAACATGGTGCATCATATTTCAAAATATAGTAAATCGAATTACGACCACGGTCAAACCCCCTCTGACCAACAAAACAACATATGAAAAATTGAGCTAAAAAAGCTTTCGATGTTCCCAAATGTCATTAAGATTGAATTTCTTGGTCACCAAACTAAGATGAGATGGGTGGAACCTGTTAGTCCTATAGATCTATGAGAGAGCTTCGTTTTGACTGGTTATGGTTCTTGTAACTAAAAATGGACACAAAGTTATGGGTGGTGGAACAACCCACGTCTTTTGGGTGAAACATCGAAGTCTTTAGGTGCAACATCCATTTGAAAATCCAAGATTGCGCTGCATGAATTTTGAAAACTCGTTTATGGGGATGAAACAGAAATATAACATGGTGCATGATATTTCAAAATATAGCGAATCGAATTATGACCACGGTCAAACCCCCTTTGACCGACAAAACAACATACGAAAAATTAAGCTAAAAAAGCTTCCGATGTTCCCGAATGTCATTAAGATTGAATTTCTTGGTTACCTAACTAAGATAAGATGGGTGGAACCTGTAAGTCCTATAGATCTATGAGAGAGCTTCGTTTTGACTGGTTATGGTTCTTGTAACTAAAAATGGACACAAAGTTATGGTTGGTGGAACAACCCATATCTTTTCGGTGCAACATCGAAGTCTTGAGGTGCAACATCCGTTTGAATATCCAAGATTGCACTGTATGACTTTTGAAAACTCGTTTATTGGGATGAAATAGGAATATAACATAGTGCATCATATTTCAAAATATAGTAAATCGAATTATGACCACGGTCATACCCACTCTGACCAACAAAACAACATACGAAAAATTAAGCTAAAAAAGCTTTCGATGTTCCCAAATGTCATTAAGATTGAATTTCTTGGTTACCGAACTAAGATGAGATGGGTGGAACCTGTTAGTCCTATAGATCTATGAGAGAGCTTCATTTTGACTGGTTATGGTTCTTATAACTAAAAATGGACAAAAAGTTATGGTTGGTGGAACAACCCACGTCTTTTGGGTGCAACATCGAAGTCTTGAGGTGCAACATCCGTTTGAAAATCCAAGATTGCGCTGCATGACTTTTGAAAACTCGTTTATGGAGATGAAATAGAAATATAACATGGTGCATCATATTTCAAAATATAGTAAATCGAATTATGACCACGGTCGAACCCCCTTTGACCAACAAAACAACATGTGAAAAATTGAGCAAAAAAAGCTTTCGATGTCCCCAAATGTCATTAAGATTGAATTTCTTGGTTACCGAAATAAGATGAGACGGGTGGAACCTGTTAGTCCTATAGATCTATGAGAGAGCTTCGTTTTGACTGGTTATGGTTCTTGTAACTAAAAATGGACACAAAGTTATGGTTGGTGGAACAACCCACGTCTTTTGGGTGCAACATCGAAGTCTTGAGGTGCAACATCCGTTTGAAAATCCAAGATTGCACTGCATGACTTTTGAAAACTCGTTTACGGGGATGAAATAGAAATACAACATGGTGCATCATATTTCAAAATATAGTAAATCGAATTATGACCACGGTCAAACCCCCTTTGACCAACAAAACAACATTTGAAAAATTAAGCTAAAAAAGCTTTCGATGTTTCCAAATGTCATTAAGATTGAATTTCTTGGTTACCGAACTAAGATGAGATGGGTGGAACCTATTAGTCCTATAGATCTATGAGAGAGCTTCGGTTTGACTGGTTATGGTTCTTGTAACTAAAAATGGACACAAAGTTATGGTTGGTGGAACAACCCATATCTTTTGGGTGCAACATCGAAGTCTTGACGTGCAACATCCGTTTGAAAATTCAAGATCGCACTGTATGAGTTTTGAAAACTCGTTTATAGGGATGAAATAGAAATATAACATGGTAAATCATATTCGAAAATGTAGTAAATCGAGCCGGGGCTAGTCAACGATCCAGAGGGTGAGCCGATCAAAAATGTCACCAATTCCAAAATCCAAGTTCTGCGCGCGTTCACAGAAACGGGAGTAACTTCCAATCCGTAAGTCCGTTTTGCCCAAACGAAAGCTCCACCTGAACCTAAGTTAGAGGGCTACAAGAGTTTTAGAGCACAGCTCCGTAATTGATGATTTGGGGCCCAAAAGAGGTCATCTAATAGAAGTTTCGGGCATGTTTATGTTGATGTTGCGATTTCGACCAAATCGCTCTATGATGCTCTCAGTACCTGAGCGCGTTGCTTATTTAGATTTTCCGTATGTGATAGCTTTGACCAAAAAGTGTGTCAACAGACTGGTTATGTTTCTAGCCACTCAAAATAAAAACAAAGTTATGGTTGGCGGAACAACCCATGTCTGTTGGGTGTAACATCGACGTCTTGAGGTGCAACATCAGTTTGAAAATCCAAGATCGCACTGTATGACTTTTGAAAACTCGTTTATGGGGATGAAATATAAATATAACATGGTGCATCATATTTCAAAATATAGTGAATCGAATTATGACCACGGTCAAACCCCCTTTAACAAACAAAACAACATATGAAAAATTTGAGCTAAAAAAGCTTTCGATGTTCCCAAATGTCATTAAGATTGAATTTCTTGGTTACCGAACGAAGATGAGATGGGTGGAACCTGTTATTCCTATAGATCTGTGAGAGAGCTTCGTTTTGACTGGTTATGGTTCTTGTAACTAAAAATGGACACAAAGTTATGGTTGGTGGAACAACCCACGTCTTTTGGGTGCAACATCGAAGTCTTGAGGTGCAATATCCATTTGAAAATCCAAGATTGCACTGTATGACTTTTGAAAACTCGTTTATGGGGATGAAATAGAAATATAACATAGTGCATCATATTTCAAAATATAGTAAATCGAATTTTGACCACGGTCAAACCCCCTCTGACCAACAAAACAACATACGAAAAATTAAGCTAAAAAAGCTTTCGATGTTCCCAAATGTCATTAAGATTGAATTTCTTGGTTACCGAACTAAGATGAGATGGGTGGAACCTGTTAGTCCTATAGATCTATGAGAGAGCTTCATTTTGACTGGTTATGTTTCTTATAACTAAAAATGGACAAAAAGATATGGTTGGTGGAACAACCCACGTCTTTTGGGTGCAACATCGAAGTCTAGAGGTGCAACATCCGTTTGAAAATCCAAGATTGCGCTGCATGACTTTTGAAAACTCGTTTATGGAGATGAAAGAGAAATATAACATGGTGCATCATATTTCAAAATATAGTAAATCGAATTATGACCACGGTCGAACCCCCTTTGACCGAAAAAACAACATATGAAAAATTGAGCTAAAAAACTTTCGATGTTCCCAAATGTCATTAGGATTGAATTTCTTGGTTACCGAACTAAGATGAGATGAGTGGAACCTGTTAGTCCTATAGATCTATGAGAGAGCTTCGTTTTGACTGGTTATGGTTCTTGTAACTAAAAATGGACACAAAGTTATGGTTGGTGAAACAACTCACGTCTTTTGGGTGCAACATCGAAGTCTTGAGGTGCAACATCCTTTTGAAAATCCAAGATTGCACTGTATGAGTTTTGAAAACTCGTTTATAGGGATGAAATAGAAATATAACATGGTAAATCATATTCCAAAATGTGGTAAATCGAGCCGGGGCTAGTCCACGATCTAGGGGGGCGAGCCGATCAAAAATGTCACCAATTCCAAAATCCAAGTTCTGCGTGCGATCACGGAAATGGGAGTAACTTCCAATCCGTAAGTCCGTTTTTCACAGACGAAATCTCCACCTGAAGCTAAGTCAGAGGGCAACAAGAGTTTCAGAGCACAGCTCCGAAATTGGTGCTTTCGGGCTCAAAATAGGTCATCAAATAGGAGTTTCGGGCATGTTTATGTTGATGTTGGGATTTCGACCAAATCGCTCTATGATGTTTTCAGTACCTGAGCGCGTTGCTTATTTATATTTTCAATATGTGATAGCTTTGACCAAAAATTTTGTCAACGGACTGATTATGTTTCTAGTCAATCAAAACAAAAACAAAGTTATGGTTGGCGGAACAACCCATGTCTGTTGGGTGCAACATCGACGTATTGAGGTGCAACATCAGTTTGAAAATCGAAGATCGCATTGTATGACTTTTGAAAACTCGTTTATGGGGATGAAATATAAATATAACATGGTGCATCATATTTCGAAATATAGTGAATCGAATTATGACCACGGTCAAACCCCCTTTGAACAACAAAACAACATATGAAAAATTGAGCTAAAAAGCTTTCGATGTTCCCAAATGTCATTAAGATTGAATTTCTTGGTTACCGAACGAAGATGAAATGAGTGGAACCTGTTAGTCCTATAGATTTTTGAGGGAGCTTCATTTTGACTAGTTATGGTTCTTGTAACTAAAAATGGACACAAAGTTATGGTTGGTGGAACAACCCACGTCTTTTGGGTGCAACATCGAGGTCTTGAGGTGCAACATCCATTTGAAAATCCAAGATTGCACTGTATGACTTTTGAAAACTCGTTTATGGGGATGAAATAGAAATATAACATGGTGCATCATATTTCAAAATATAGTAAATCGAATTATGGCCACGGCCAAACCCCTTTTGACCAACAAAACAACGTATGAAAAATTGAGCTAAAAAAGCTTTCGATGTTCCCAAATGTCATTAAGATTGAATTTCTTGGTTACCGAACTAAGACCATATGGGTGGAACCTGTTAGTCCTATAGATCTATGAGAGAGCTTCGTTTTGACTGGTTATGGTTCTTGTAACTAAAAATGGACACAAACTTATGGTTGGTGGAACAACCCACGTCTTTTGGGTGCAACATCAAAGTCTTGAGGTGCAACATCAGTTTGAAAATCCAAGATTGCACTGCATGACTTTTGAAAACTCGTTTACGGGGATGAAATAGAAATACAACATGGTGCATCATATTTCAAAATATAGTAAATCGAATTATGTCCACGATCAAACCCCCTTTGACCAACAAAACAACATACGAAAAATAGAGCTAAAAAAGCTTTCGATGTTCCCAAATGTCATTAAGATTGAATTTCTTGGTTACCGAACTAAGATGAGATGGGTGGAACCTGTTAGTCCTATAGTTCTATGAGAGAGCTTCGTTTTGACTGGTTATGGTTCTTGTAACTAAAAATGGACACAAAGTTATGGTTGGTGGAACAACCCACGTCTTTTGGGTGCAACATCGAAGTCCTGACGTGCAACATCCGTTTGAAAATCCAAGATTGCACTTTATGAGTTTTGAAAACTCGTTTATAGGGATGAAATAGAAATATAACATGGTAAATCATATTCAAAAATGTAGTAAATCGAGCTGGGGCTAGTCAACGATCCAGGGGGCGAGCCGATCAAAAATGTCACCAATTCCAAAATCCAAGTTCTGCGCGCGTTCACGGAAACGGGAGTAACTTCCAATCCGTAAGTCATTTTTGCCCAAACGGAAGCTCCACCTGAAGCTAAGTTAGAGGGCTACAAGAGTTTTAGAGCATAGCTCCGTAATTGATGATTTTGGGCCCAAAAGAGGTCATCTAATAGGAGTTTCGGGCATGTTTATGTTGATGTTGCGATTTCGATCAAATCGCTCTATGATGTTCTAAGTACCTGAGCGCGTTGCTTATTTAGATTTTCCTTATGTGATAGCTTTGACCAAAAAGTGTGTCAACAGACTGGTTATGTTTCTGGTCACTCAAAATAAAAACAAAGTTATGGTTGGCGGAACAATCCATGTCTGTTGGGTGCAACATCGACGTCTTGAGGTGCAACATCAGTTTGAAAATCCAAGATGGCACTGTATGACTTTTGAAAACTCGTTTATGGGGATGAAATATAAATATAACATGGTGCATCATATTTCAAAATATAGTGAATCGAATTATGACCACGGTCAAACCCCCTTTAACCAACAAAACAACATATGAAAAATTTCAGCTAAAAAAGCTTTCGATGTTCCCAAATGTCATTAGGATTGAAATTCTTGGTTACCGAACGAAGATGAGATGGGTGGAACCTGTTATTCCTATGGATCTGTGAGAGAGCTTCGTTTTGACTGGTTATGGTTCTTGTAACCAAAAATGGACACAAAGTTATGGTTGGTGGAACAACCCACGTCTTTCAGGTGCAACATCGAAGTCTTGAGGTGCAACATCCATTTGAAAATCCAAGATTGCACTGTATGACTTTTGAAAACTCGTTTATGGGGATGAAATAGATATATAACATGGTGCGTCATATTTCAATATATAGTAAAACAAATTATGACCACAGTCAAACCCCCTTTGACCAACAAAACAACATATGAAAAATTGAGCTAAAAAAGCTTTCGATGTTCCCAAATGTCATTAAGACTGAATTTCTTGGTTACCGAACTAAGATGTGATGGGTGGAACCTGTTAGTCCTATAGATCTATGAGAGAGCTTCGGTTTGACTGGTGCGTCATATTTCAAAATATAGTAAATCGAATTATGGCCACGGCCAAACCCCTTTTGACCAACAAAACAACGTATGAAAAATTGAGCTAAAAAAGCTTTCGATGTTCCCAAATGTCATTAAGATTGAATTTCTTGGTTACCGAACTAAGATGTGACGGGTGGAACCTGTTAGTCCTATAGATCTATGAGAGAGCTTCGGTTTGACTGGTTATGGTACTTGTAACTAAAAATGGACACAAAGTTATGGTTGGTGGAACAACCCACGTCTTTTGGGTGCAACATCGAAGTCTTGAGGTGCAACATCAGTTTGAAAATCCAAGATTGCACTGTATGAGTTTTGAAAACTCGTTTATAGGGATGAAATAGAAATATAACATGGTAAATCATATTCCAAAATGTGGTAAATCGAGCCGGGGCTAGTCCGCGATCCAGGGGGGCGAGCCGATCAAAAATGTCACCAATTCCAAAATCCAAGTTCTGCGCGCGTTCACGGAAACGGGAGTAACTTCCAATCCGTATACCGTTTCGCCCAAACGAAAGCTCCACCTGAAGCTAAGTCAAAGGGCTACAAGAGTTACAGAGCACAGCTCCGTAATTGATGCTTTCGGGCCCGAAAGAGGTCGTCTAATAGGAGTTTCGGGCATGTTTATGTTGATGTTGCGATTTCGACCAAATCGCTCTATGATGTTCTCAGTTCCTGAGCGTGTTGCTTATTTAGATTTTCCGTATGTGATAGGTTTGACCCAAAAGTGTGTCAACAGACAAGTTATGTTTCTAGTCACTCAAAATAAAAACAAAGTTATGGTTGGCGGAACAACCCATGTCTGTTGGGTGCAACATCGACGTCTTGAGGTTCAACATCAGTTTGAAAATCCAAGATCGCACTGTATGACTTTTGAAAACTCGTTTATGGGGATGAAATATAAATATAACATGGTGCATCATATTTTAAAATATAGTGAATCGAATTATGACCCCGGTCAAACCCCCTTTGACCAACAAAACAACATATGAAAAATTGAGCTAAAAAAGCTTTCGATGTTCCCAAATGTCTTTAAGATTGAATTTCTTGGTTACCGAGCGAAGATGAGATGGGTGGAACCTGTTATTCCTATAGATCTGTGAGAGAGACTCGTTTTGAGTGGATATGGTTCTTGTAACTAAAAATGGACACAAAGTTATGGTTGGTGGAACAACCCACGTCTTTTGGGTGCAACATCGAAGTCTTGAGGTGCAACATCCATTTGAAATTCCAAGATTGCACTGTCTGACTTTTGAAAACTCGTTTATGGGGATGAAATAGAAATATAACATGGTGCGTCATATTTCAAAATATAGTAAATCGAATTATGACCACGGTCAAACCCCCTTTGACCAACAAAACAACATACGAAAAATTGAGCTAAAAAAGCTTTCGATGTTCCCAAATGTCATTAAGATTGAATTTCTTGGTTACCGAACTAAGTTGAGATGGGTGGAACCTTTTAGTCCTATAGATCTATGAGAGAGCTTCATTTTGACTTGTTATGGTTCTTGTAATTAAAAAATGGACACAAAGTTATGGTTGGTGGAACAACCCACGTCTTTTGGGTGCAACATCGAAGTCTTGAGGTGCAACATCCGTTTGAAAATCCAAGATTGCACTGCATGACTTTTGAAAACTCGTTTACGGGGATGAAATAGAAATATAATATGGTGCATCATATTTCAAAATATAGTAAATCGAATTATGACCTCGGTCAAACCCCCTTTGACCAACAAAACAACATGCGAAAAATTGAGCTAAAAAAGCTTTCGATGTTCCCAAATGTCATTAAGATTGAATTTCTTGGTTACCGAACTAAGATGAGATGGGTGGATCCTTTTAGTCCTATAGATCTATGAGAGAGCTTCGTTTTGAATGGTTATGGTTCTTGTAACTAAAAATGGACACAAAGTTATGGTTGGCGGAACAACCCATGTCTGTTGGGTGCAACATCGACGTCTTGAGGTGCAACATCAGTTTGAAAATCCAAGATCGCACTGTATGACTTTTGAAAACTCATTTATGGGGATGAAATATAAATATAACATGGTGCATCATATTTCAAAATATAGTGAATCGAATTATGACCATGGTCAAACCCCCTTTGACCAACAAAACAACATATGAAAAATTAAGCTAAAAAAGCTTTCGATGTTCCCAAATGTCATTAAGATTGAATTTCTTGGTTACCGAGCGAAGATGAGATGGGTGGAACCTGTTATTCCTATAGATCTGTGAGAGAGCCTCGTTTTGACTGGATATGGTTCTTGTAACTAATAATGGACACAATGTTATGGTTGGTGGAATAACCCACGTCTTTTGGGTGCAACATCGAAGTCTTGAGGTGCAACATCCATTTGAAAATCCAAGATTGCACTGTCTGACTTTTGAAAACTCGTTTATGGGGATGAAATAGAAATATAACATGGTGCGTCATATTTCAATATATAGTAAATCGAATTATGACCACGGTCAAACCCCCTTTGACCAACAAAACAACATACGAAAAATTGAGCTAAAAAAGCTTTCGATGTTCCCAAATGTCATTAAGATTGAATTTCTTGGTTACCGAACTAAGTTGAGATGCGTGGAACCTATTAGTCCTATAGATCTTTGAGAGAGCTTCGTTTTGACTGGTTATGGTTCTTGTAACTAAAAATGGACACAAAGTTATGGTTGGTGGAACAACCCACGTCTTTTGGGTGCAACATCGAAGTCTTGAGGTGCAACATCCGTTTGAAAATCCAAGATTGCACTGCATGACTTTTGAAAACTCGTTTACGGGGATGAAATAGAAATATAATATGGTGCATCATATTTCAAAATATAGTAAATCGAATTATGACCACGGTCAAACCCCCTTTGACCAACAAAACAACATGCGAAAAATTGAGCTAAAAAAGCTTTCGATGTTCCCAAATGTCATTAAGATTGAATTTCTTGGTTACCAAACTAAGATGAGATGGGTGGAACCTGTTAGTCCTATAGATCTATGAGAGAGCTTCGGTTTGACTTGTTATGGTTCTTGTAACTAAAAATGGACACAAAGTTATGGTTGGTGGAACAACCCACGTCTTTTGGGCGCAACATCGAAGTCTTGAGGTGCAACATCCATTTGAAATTCCAAGATTGCACTGTCTGACTTTTGAAAACTCGTTTATGGGGATGAAATAGAAATATAACATGGTGCGTCATATTTCAAAATATAGTAAATCGAATTATGACCACGGTCAAACCCCCTTTGACCAACAAAACAACATACGAAAAATTGAGCTAAAAAAGCTTTCGATGTTCCCAAATGTCATTAAGATTGAATTTCTTGGTTACCGAACTAAGTTGAGATGGGTGGAACCTTTTAGTCCTGTAGATCTATGAGAGAGCTTCATTTTGACTGGTTATGGTTCTTGTAATTAAAAAATGGACACAAAGTTATGGTTGGTGGAACAACCCACGTCTTTTGGGTGCAACATCGAAGTCTTGAGGTGCAACATCCGTTTGAAAATCCAAGATTGCACTGCATGACTTTTGAAAACTCGTTTACGGGGATGAAATAGAAATATAATATGGTGCATCATATTTCAAAATATAGTAAATCGAATTATGACCTCGGTCAAACCCCCTTTGACCAACAAAACAACATGCGAAAAATTGAGCTAAAAAAGCTTTCGATGTTCCCAAATGTCATTAAGATTGAATTTCTTGGTTACCGAACTAAGATGAGATGGGTGGATCCTTTTAGTCCTATAGATCTATGAGAGAGCTTCGTTTTGAATGGTTATGGTTCTTGTAACTAAAAATGGACACAAAGTTATGGCTGGCGGAACAACCCATGTCTGTTGGGTGCAACATCGACGTCTTGAGGTGCAACATCAGTTTGAAAATCCAAGATCGCACTGTATGACTTTTGAAAACTCATTTATGGGGATGAAATATAAATATAACATGGTGCATCATATTTCAAAATATAGTGAATCGAATTATGACCATGGTCAAACCCCCTTTGACCAACAAAACAACATATGAAAAATTAAGCTAAAAAAGCTTTCGATGTTCCCAAATGTCATTAAGATTGAATTTCTTGGTTACCGAGCGAAGATGAGATGGGTGGAACCTGTTATTCCTATAGATCTGTGAGAGAGCCTCGTTTTGACTGGATATGGTTCTTGTAACTAATAATGGACACAATGTTATGGTTGGTGGAATAACCCACGTCTTTTGGGTGCAACATCGAAGTCTTGAGGTGCAACATCCATTTGAAAATCCAAGATTGCACTGTCTGACTTTTGAAAACTCGTTTATGGGGATGAAATAGAAATATAACATGGTGCGTCATATTTCAATATATAGTAAATCGAATTATGACCACGGTCAAACCCCCTTTGACCAACAAAACAACATACGAAAAATTGAGCTAAAAAAGCTTTCGATGTTCCCAAATGTCATTAAGATTGAATTTCTTGGTTACCGAACTAAGTTGAGATGCGTGGAACCTATTAGTCCTATAGATCTTTGAGAGAGCTTCGTTTTGACTGGTTATGGTTCTTGTAACTAAAAATGGACACAAAGTTATGGTTGGTGGAACAACCCACGTCTTTTGGGTGCAACATCGAAGTCTTGAGGTGCAACATCCGTTTGAAAATCCAAGATTGCACTGCATGACTTTTGAAAACTCGTTTACGGGGATGAAATAGAAATATAATATGGTGCATCATATTTCAAAATATAGTAAATCGAATTATGACCACGGTCAAACCCCCTTTGACCAACAAAACAACATGCGAAAAATTGAGCTAAAAAAGATTTCGATGTTCCCAAATGTCATTAAGATTGAATTTCTTGGTTACCGAACTAAGATGAGATGGGTGGAACCTGTTAGTCCTATAGATCTATGAGAGATCTTCGGTTTGACTTGTTATGGTTCTTGTAACTAAAAATGGACACAAAGTTATGGTTGGTGGAACAACCCACGTCTTTTGGGTGCAACATCGATGTCTTGAGGTGCAACATCCGTTTGAAAATCAAAGATTGCACTGTATGAGTTTTGAAAACTCGTTTATAGGGATGAAATAGGAATATAACATGGTAAATCATATTCCAAAATGTGGTAAATCGAGCCGGGGCTAGTCCACGATCCAGGGGGGCGAGCCGATCAAAAATGTCACCAATTCCAAAATCTAAGTTCTGCGCGCGTTCACGAAAACGGGAGTAACTTCCAATCCGTACACCGTTTTGCCCAAACGAAAGCTCCACCTGAAGCTAAGTCAGAGGGCTACAAGAGTTTCAGAGCACAGCTCCATAATTGATGCTTTCGGGCTCAAAAGAGGTCGTCTAATAGGAGTTACGGGCATGTTTATGTTGATGTTTCGATTTCGACCAAATCGCTCTATGATGTTCTCAGTACCTGAGCGCGTTGCTTATTTAGATTTTCCGTATGTGATAGCTGGGACCAAAAAGTGTGTCAATAGACTGGTTATGGTTCTAGTCACTCAAAATAAAAACAAAGTTATGGTTGGCGGAACAACCCATGTCTGTTGGGTGCAACATCGACGTCTGGAGGTGCAACATCAGTTTGAAAATCCAAGATCGCACTGTATGACTTTTGAAAACTCATTTATGGGGATGAAATATAAATATAACATGGTGCATCATATTTCAAAATATAGTGAATCGAATTATGACCACGGTCAAACCCCCTTTAACCAACAAAACAACATATGAAAAATTGAGCTAAAAAAGCTTTCGATGTTCCCAAATGTCATTAAGATTGAATTTCTTGGTTACCGAACGAAGATGAGATGGGTGGAACCTGTTATTCCTATAGATCTGTGAGAGAGCTTCGTTTTGACTGGTTATGGTTCTTGTAACTAAAAATGGACACAAAGTTATGGTTGGTGGAACAACCCACGTCTTTTGGGTGCAACATCGAAGTCTTGAGGTGCAACATCCATTTGAAAATCCAAGATTGCACTGTATGACTTTTGAAAACTCTTTTATGGGGATGAAATAGAAATATAACATGGTGCGTCATATTTCAATATATAGTAAATCGAATTATGACCACAGTCAAACCCCCTTTGACCAACAAAACAACATATGAAAAATTGAGCTAAAAAGCTTTCGATGTTCCCAAATGTCATTAAGATTGAATTTCTTGGTTACCGAACTAAGATGAGATGGGTGGAACCTGTTAGTCCTATAGATCTATGAGAGAGCTTCGGTTTGACTGGTTATGGTTCTTGTAACTAAAAATGGACACAAAGTTATGGTTGGTGGAACAACCCACGTCTTTTGGGTGCAACATCGAAGTCTTGAGGTGCAACATCCGTTTGAAAATCCAAGATTGCACTCTATGAGTTTTGAAAACTTGTTTATAGGGATGAAATAGGAATATAACATGGTAAATCATATTCCAAAATGTGGTAAATCGAGCCGGGGCTAGTCCACGATCCAGGGGGGCGAGCCGATCAAAAATGTCACCAATTCCAAATTCCAAGTTCTGTGCGCGTTCACGGAAACGGGAGTAACTTCCAATCCGTATACCGTTTTGCCAAACGAAAGCTCCACCTGAAGCCAAGTCAGAGGGCTACAAGAGTTTCAGAGCACAGCTCCGTAATTGATGCTTTCGGGCCCAAAAGAGGTCGTCTAATAGGAGTTTCGGGCATGTTTATGTTGATGTTTCGATTTCGACCAAATCGCTCTATGATGTTCTCAGTACCTGAGCGCGTTGCTTATTTAGATTTTCCGTATGTGATAGCTTTGACCAAAAAGTGTGTCAACAGACTGGTTATGTTTCTAGTCACTCAATATAAAAACAAAGTTATGGTTGGCGGAACAACCCATGTCTGTTGGGTGCAACATCGACGTCTTGAGGTGCAACATCAGTTTGAAAATACAAGATCGCACTGTATGACTTTTGAAAACTCATTTATGGGGATGAAATATAAATATAACATGGTGCATCATATTTCAAAAAATAGTGAATCGAATTATGACCACGTTCAAACCCCCTTTGACCAACTAAACAACATATGAAAAATTAAGCTAAAAAAGCTTTCGATGTTCCCAAATGTCATTAAGATTGAATTTCTTGGTTACCGAGTGAAGATGAGATGGGTGGAACCTGTTATTCCTATAGATCTGTGAGAGAGCCTCGTTTTGACTGTTTATGGTTCTTGTAACTAAAAATGGACACAAAGTTATGGTTGGTGGAACAACCCACGTCTTTTGGGTGCAACATCGAAGTCTTGAGGTGCAACATCCATTTGAAAATCCAAGATTGCACTGTATGACTTTTGAAAACTCGTTTATGGGGATGAAATAGAAATATAACATGGTGCATCATATTTCAAAATATAGTTAATCGAATTATGACCACGGTCAAACCCCCTTTGACCAACAAAACAACATACGAAAAATTGAGCTAAAAAAGCTTTCGATGTTCCCAAATGTCATTAAGATTGAATTTCTTGGTTACTGAACTAAGTTGAGATGGGTGGAACCTGTTAGTCCAATAGATCTATGACCGAGCTTCGTTTTGGCTGGTTATGGTTCTTGTAACTAAAAATGGACACAAAGTTATGGTTGGCGGAACAACCCACGTCTTTTGGGTGCAACATCGAAGTCTTGAGGTGCAACATCCGTTTGAAAATCCAAGATTGCACTGCATGACTTTTGAAAACTCGTTTATGGGGATGAAATAGAAATATAACATGGTGCATCATATTTCAAAATATAGTAAATCGAATTATGACCACGGTCAAACCCCCTTTGACCAACAAAACAACATGCGAAAAATTAAGCTGAAAAAGCTTTCAATGTTCCCAATTGTCATTAAGATTGAATTTCTTGGTTACCGAACTAAGATAAGATGGGTGGAACCTATTAGTCCTATAGATCTATGAGAGAGCTTAGTTTTGACAGGTTATGGTTCTTGTAACTAAAAATGGACACAAAGTTATGGTTGGTGGAACAACCCACGTCTTTTGGGTGCAACATCGAAGTCTTGACGTGCAAAATCCGTTTGAAAATCCAAGATTGCACTGTATGAGTTTTGAAAACTCGTTTATAGGGATGAAATAGAAATATAACATGGTAAATCATATTCCAAAATGTAGTAAATCGAGCCGGGGCTAGTCAACGATCCATGGGGCGAGCCGATCAAAAATGTCACCAATTCCAAAATCCAAGTTCTGCTCGTGTTTACGGAAACAGGAGTAACTTCCAATCCGTAAGTCCGTTTTCCCCAAACAAAAGCTCCACCTGAAGCTAATTCAGAGGGATACAAGAGTTTCAGACCAAAGCTCCGTAATTGATGCTTTCGGGCCCAAAAGAGGTCGTCTAATAGGAGTTTCGGGCATGTTTATGTTGATGTTGCGATTTCGACCAAATCGCTCTATGATGTTCTCAGTACCTGAGCGCGTTGCTTATTTAGATTTTCCGTATGCGATAGCTTTGACCCAAAAGTGTGTCAAAAGACTGGTTATGTTTCTAGTCACTCAAAATAAAAACAAAGTTATGGTTGGCGGAACAACCCATGTCTGTTGGGTGCAACATCGACGTCTTGAGGTGCAACATCAGTTTGAATATCCAAGATCGTACTGTATGACTTTTGAAAACTCGTTTATGGGGATGAAATATAAATATAACATGGTGCATTATATTTCAAAATATAGTGAATCGAATTATGACCACGGTCAAACCCCCTTTGACCAGCAAAACAACATATGAAAAATTGAGCTAGAAAAGCTTTCGATGTTCCCAAATGTCATTAAGATTGAATTTCTTGGTTACCGAACGAAGATGAGATGGGTGGAACCTGTTAGTCCTATAGATCTGTGAGAGAGCTTCGTTTGGACTGGTTATGGTTCTTGTAACTAAAAATGGACACAAAGTTATGGTTGGTGGAACAACCCACGTCTTTTGGGTGCAACATCAAAGTCTTGAGTTGCAACATCCATTTGAAAATCCAAGATTGCACTGTATGACTTTTGAAAACTCGTTTATGGGGATGAAATAGAAATATAACATGGTGCGTCACATTTCAAAATATAGTAAATCGAATTATGACCACGGTCAAACCCCCTTTGACAAACAAAACAACATACGAAAAATTAAGCTAAAAAAGCTTTCCATGTTCCCAAATGTCATTAAGATTGAATTTCTTGGTTACCGAACTAAGATGAGATGGGTGGAACCTGTTAGTCCTATAGATCTATGAGAGAGCTTCATTTTGACTGGTCATGGTTCTTGTAACTAAAAATGGACAAAAAGTTATGGTTTGTGGAACAACGCACGTCTTTTGGGTGCAACATCGAAGTCTTGAGGTGCAACATCCGTTTGAAAATCCAAGATTGCACTGCACGACTTTTGAAAACTCGTTTATGGGGATGAAATAGAAATATAACATGGTGCATCATATTTCAAAATATAGTAAATCGAATTATGACCACGATCAAACCCCCTTTGACCAACAAAACAACATATGAAAAATTGAGCTAAAAATGCTTTCGATGTTCCCAAATGTCATTAAGATTGAATTTCTTGATTACCGAACTAACATGAGATGGGTGGAACTTATTAGTCCTATAGATCTATGAGAGAGCTTCGTTTTGACTGGTTATGGTTCTTGTAACTAAAAATGGACACAAAGTTATGGTTGGTGGAACAACCCATGTCTTTTGGGTGCAACATCGAAGTCTTGAGGTGCAACATCCGTTTGAAAATCCAAGATTGCACTGTATGACTTTTGAAAACTCGTTTATATGGATGAAATAGAAATATAACATGGTAAATCATATTCCAAAATGTGGTAAATCGAGCCGGGGCTAGTCCACGATCCAGGGGGGCGAGCCAATAAAAAATGTCACCAATTCCAAAATCCAAGTTCTGCGCGCGTTCATGGAAACGGGAGTAACTTCCAATCCGTAAGTCTGTTTTGCCCAAACGAAAGCTACACCTGAAGCTAATTCAGAGGGCTACAAGTGTTTCAGAGCACAGCTCTGTAATTGATGCTTTCGGGCCCAAAAGAGGCCGTCTAATAGGAGTTTCGGGCATGTTTATGTTGATGTTGCGATTTCGACCAAATCGCTCAATTATGTTCTCAGTACGTGAGCGCGTTGCTTATTTAGATTTTTCGTATGTGATAGCTTTGACCAAAAAGTGTGTCAACGGACTGGTTATGTTTCTAGTCACTCAAAATAAAAACAAAGTTATGGTTGGCGGAACAACCCATGTCTGTTGGGTGCAACATCGACGTCTTAAGGTGCAACATCAGTTTGAAAATCCAAGATTGCACTGAATGACTTTTGAAAACTCGTTCATAGGTATGAAATATAAATATAACATGGTGCATCATATTTCAAAATATAGTGAATCGAATTATGACCACGGTCAAACCCCCTTTGACCAACAAAACAACATATGAAAAATTGAGCTAAAAAAGCATTCGATGTTCCCAAATGTCATTAAGATTGAATTTTTGGTTACCAAACGAAGATGAGATGGGTGGAACCTGTTAGTCCTATAGATATGTGAGAGAGCTTCTTTTTGACTGGTTATTGTTCTTGTAACTAAAAATGGACAAAAAGTTATGGTTGGTGGAACAATCCACGTCTTTTGGGTGCAACATCGAAGTCTTGAGGTGCAACATCCATTTGAAAATCCAAGATTGCACTGTATGACTTTTGAAAACTCGTTTATGGGTATGAAATAGAAATATAACATGGTGCGTCATATTTCAAAATATAGTAAATCGAGTTGTGACCACGGTCAAACCCCCTTTGACCAACAAAACAACATATGAAAAATTGAGCTAAAAAAGCTTTCGATGTTCCCAAATGTCATTAAGATTGAATTTCTTGGTTACCAAACTAAGATGAGATGGGTGGAACCTGTTGGTCCTATAGATCTATGAGAGAGTTTCATTTTGACTGGTTATGGTTCTTATAACTAAAAATGAACACAAGTTATGGTTGGTGGAACAACCCACGTCTTTTGGGTGCAACATCGAGGTCTTGAGGTGCAACATCCATTTGAAAATCCAAGATTGCACTGCATGACTTTTGAAAACTCGTTTATAGGGATGAAACAGAAATATAACATGGTGCATCATATTTCAAAATATAGTAAATCGAATTATGACCACGGTCAAACCCCCTTTGACCATCAAAACAACATATGAAAAATTGAGCTAAAAAAGCTTTCAATGTTCCCAAATGTCATTAAGATTGAATTTCTTGGTTACCGAACTAACATGAGATGGGTGGAATCTATTAGTCATATAGATCTATGAGAGAGCTTCGTTTTGACTGGTTATGGTTCTTGTAACTAAAAATGGACACAAAGTTATGGTTGGTGGACTAACCCATGTCTTTTGGGTGCAACATCGAAGTCTTGAGGTGCAACATCCGTTTGAAAATCCAAGATTGCACTATATGACTTTTGAAAACTCGTTTATAGGGATGAAATAGAAATATAACATGGTAAATCATATTCCAAAATGTGGTAAATCGAGCCGGGGCTAGTCCACGATCCAGGGGGGCGAGCCGATCAAAAATGTCACCAATTCCAAAATCCAAGTTCTGTGCGCGTTCATGGAAACGGGAGTAACTTCCAATCTGTAAGTCTGTTTTGCCCAAACGAAAGCTACACCTGAAGCTAATTCAGAGGGCTACCAGGGTTTCAGAGCACAGCTCCGTAATTGATGATTTCGGGCCCAAAAGAGGTCGTCTAATAGGAGTTTCGGGCATGTTTATGTTGATGTTGCGATTTCGACCAAATCGCTCAATGATGTTCTCAGTACGTGAGCGCGTTGCTTATTTAGATTTTCCGTATGTGATAGCTTTGACCAAAAAGTGTGTTAACAGACTGGTTATGTTTCTAGTCACTCAAAATAAAAACAAAGTTATGGTTGGCGGAACAACCCATGTCTGTTGGGTGCAACATCGACGTCTTGAGGTGCAACATCAGTTTGAAAATCCAAGAATGCACTGAATGACTTTTGAAAACTTGTTTATGGGTATGAAATATAAATATAACATGGTGCATCATATTTCAAAATATTGTGAATCGAATTATGACCACGGTCAAACCCCCTTTGACCAACAAAACAACATATGAAAAATTGAGCTAAAAAAGCATTCGATGTTCCCAAATGTCATTAAGATTGAATTTTTGGTTACCGAACGAAGATGAGATGGGTGGAACCTGTTAGTCCTATAGATCTGTGAGAGAGCTTCTTTTTGACTGGTTATGGTTCTTGTGAGTAAAAATGGACACAAAGTTATGGTTGGTGGAACAATCCACGTCTTTTGGGTGCAACATCGAAGTCTTGAGGTGCAACATCCATTTGAAAATCCAAGATTGCACTGTATGACCATTGAAAACTCGTTTATGGGGATGAAATAGAAATATAACATGGTGCGTCATATTTCAAAATATAGTAAATCGAGTTATGACCACGGTCAAACCCCCTTTGACCAACAAAACAACATATGAATAATTGAGCTAAAAAAGCTTTCGATGTTCCCAAATGCTATTAAGATTGAATTTCTTGGTTACCAAACTAAGATGAGATGGGTGGAACCTGTTAGTCCTATAGATCAATGAGAGAGCTTCGTTTTGACTGGTTATGGTTCTTATAACTAAAAATGGACACAAGTTATGGTTGGTGGAACAACCCACGTCTTTTGGGCGCAACATCGAGGTCTTGAGGTGCAACATCCATTTGAAAATCCAAGATTGCACTGCATGACTTTTGAAAACTCGTTTATGGGGATGAAACAGAAATATAACATGGTGCATCATATTTCAAAATATAGTAAATCGAATTATGACCACAATCAAACCCCCTTTGACCATCAAAACAACATATGAAAAATTGAGCTAAAAAAGCTTTCGATGTTCCTAAATGTCATTAAGATTGAATTTCTTGGTTACCGAACTAAGATGAGATGGGTGGAATCTGTCAGTCCTATAGATCTATGAGAGAGCTTCGTTTTGACTGGTATGGTTCTTGTAACTAAAAATGGACACAAAGTTATGGTTGGTGGAACAACCCACGTCTTTTGGGTGCAACATCGAAGTCTTGAGGTGCAACATCCGTTTGAAAATCCAAGATTGCACTATATGAGTTTTGAAAACTCGTTTATAGGGATGAAATAGAAATATAACATGGTAAATCATATACCAAAATGTAGTAAATCGAGCCGGGGCTAGTCAACGATCCAGGCGGGCGAGCCGATCAAAAATGTCACCAATTCCAAAATCCAAGTTCTGCGCGCGTTCTCGGAAACGGGAGTAACTTCCAATCCGTAAGTCCGTTTTCCCCAAACGACAGCTCCACCTGAAGCTAAGTCAGAGGGCTACAAGGGTTTCAAAGCACAGCTTCGTAATTGATGCTTTCGGACCCAAAAGAGGTCGTCTAATAGGAGTTTCAGGCATGTTTATGTTGATGTTGCGATTACGACCAAATCGCTCAATGATGTTCTCAGTACATGAGCGCGTTGCTTATTTAGATTTTCCGTATGTGATAGCTTTGAACAAAAAGTGTATTAACAGACTAGTTATGTTTCTAGTCACTCAAAATAAAAACAAAGTTATGGTTGGCGGAACAACCCATGTCTGTTGGGTGCAACATCGACGTCTTGAGGTGCAACATCAGTTTGAAAATCCAAGATTGCTCTGAATGACTTTTGAAAACTCGTTTATGGGTATGAAATATAAATATAACATGGTGCATCATATTCCAAAATATAGTGAATCGAATTATGATCACGGTCAAACCCCCTTTGACCAATAAAACAACATATGAAAAATTGAGCTAAAAAAGCATTCGATGTTCCCAAATGTCTTTAAGATTGAATTTTTGGTTATCGAACAAAGATGAGATGGGTGGAACCTGTTAGTCCTATCGATCTTTGAGAGAGCTTTTTTTTGACTGGTTATGGTTCTTGTAACTAAAAATGGACACAAAGTTATGGTTGGCGAAACAATCCACGTCTTTTGGGTGCAACATCGAAGTCTTGAGGTGCAACATCCATTTGAAAATCCAAGATTGCACTGTATGACTTTTGAAAACTTGTTTATGGGGATGAAATAGAAATATAACATGGTGCGTCATATTTCAAAATATAGTAAATCGAGTTAAGACCACGGTCAAACCCCCTTTGACCAACAAAACAACATATGAAAAATTGAGCTAAAAAAGCTTTCAATGTTCCCAAATGTCATTAAGATTGAATTTCTTGGTTACCAAACTAAGATGAGATGGGTGGAACCTGTTAGTCCTATAGATTTATGAGTGAGCTTCGTTTTGACTGGTTATGGTTCTTATAACTAAAAATGGACACAAGTTATTGTTGGTGGAACAACCCACGTCTTTTGGGTGCAACATCGAGGTCTTGAGGTGCAACATCCGTTTGAAAATCCAAGATTGCACTGCATGACTTTTGAAAACTCGTTTATGTGGATGAAACAGAAATATAACATGGTGCATCATATTTCAAAATATAGTACATCGAATTATGACCACGGTCAAACTCCCTTTGACCATCAAAACAACATATGAAAAATTGAGCTAAAAAAGCTTTCGATGTTCCTAAATGTCATTAAGATTGAATTTCTTGGTTACCGAACTAAGATGAGATGGGTGGAACCTGTCAGTCCTATAGATCTATGAGAGAGCTTCGTTTTGACTGGTTATGGTTCTTGTAACTAAAAATGGACACAAAGTTATGGTTGGTGGAACAACCCACGTCTTTTGGGTGCAACATCGAAGTCTTGAGGTGCGACATCCGTTTGAAAATCCAAGATTGCACTATATGAGTTTTGAAAACTCGTTTATAGGGATGAAATAGAAATATAACATGTTAAATCATATTCCAAAATGTAGTAAATCGAGCCGGGGCTAGTCAACGATCCAGGGGGGCGAGCCGATCTAAAATGTCACCAATTCCAAAATCCAAGTTCTGCGCGCGTTCTCGGAAACGGGAGTAACTTCCAATCCGTAAGTCCGTTTTCCCCAAACGGCAGCTCCACCTGAAGCTAAGTCAGAGGGATACAAGGGTTTCAAAGTACAGCTCCGTAATTGATGCTTTCGGACCCAGAAGAGGTCGTCTAATAGGAGTTTCGGGCATGTTTATGTTGATGTTGCGATTTCGACCAAATCGCTCTATGATGTTCTCAGTACCTGAGCGCGTTGCTTATTTAGATTTTCCATATGTGATAGCTTTGACCAAAAAGTGTGTCAACAGACTGGTTATGTTTCTAGTAACTCAAAATAAAAACAAAGTTATGGTTGGCGGAACAACTCATGTCTGTTGGGTGCAACATCGACGTCTTGAGGTGCAACATCAGTTTGAAAATCAAAGATCGCACTGTATGACTTTTGAAAACTCGTTTATGGGGATGAAATATAAATATAACATGGTGCATCATATTTCAAAATATAGTGAATCAAATTATGACCACGGTCAAACCCCCTTTGACCAACAAAACAACATATGAAAAATTGAGCTAAAAAAGCTTTCTATGTTCCGAAATGCCATTAAGATTGAATTTCTTGGTTATCGAACGAAGATGAGATGGGTTGAACCTGTTAATCCTATAGATCTGTGAGAGAGCTTCGTTTTGACTGGTTATGGTTCTTGTAACTAAAAATGGACACAAAGTTATGGTTGGTGGAACAACCCACGTCTTTTGGGTGCAACATCGAAGTCTTGAGGTGCAACATCCATTTGTAAATCCAAGATTGCACTGTATGACGTTTGAAAACTAGTTTATGGGGATGAAATAGAAATATTACATGGTGCGTCATATTTCAAAATATAGTAAATCGAATTATGACCACGGTCAAAACCCCTTTGACCAACAAAACAACATACGAAAAATTAAGCTAAAAAAGCTTTTGATGTTCCCAAATGTCATTAAGATTGAATTTCTTGGTTACCGAACTAAGATGAGATGGGTGGAACCAGTTAGTCCTATAGATCTACGAGATAGCTTCATTTTGACTGGTTATGGTTCTTGGAACTAAAAATGGACACAAAGTTATGGTTGGTGGAACAACCCACGTCTTTTGGGTGCAACGTCGAAGTCTTGAGGTGCAACATCGGTTTGAAAATCCAAGATTGCACTGCATGACTTTTGAAAACTCGTTTATGGGGATGAAATAGAAATATAACATGGTAAATCTTCCAATATGTGGTAAATCGAGCCGGGGCTAGTCCACGATCCAGGGGGGCGAGCCGATAAAAAATGTCACCAATTCCAAAATCCAAGTTCTGCGCGCGTTCACGGAAACGTTAGTAACTTCCAATCCGTAAGTCCGTTTTTCCCAAACGAAAGCTCCACCCCAAGCTAAGTCAGAGAACTACAAGAGTTTCAGAGCACAGCTCCGTAATTGACGCTTTCTGGCCCAAAAGAGGTCGTCTAATAGAAGTTTCACGCATGTTTATGTTGATGTTGCGATTTCGACCAAATCGCTCTATGACGTTCTCAGTACCTGAGCGCGTTGCTTATTTAGATTTTCCGTATGTGATAGCTTTGACGAAATTTTTTGTCAACGGACTGGTTATGATTCTAGTCACTCAAAATAAAAACAAAGTTATGGTTGGCGGAACAACCCAGGTCTGTTGGGTGCAACATCGACGTCTTGAGGTGCAACATCAGTTTGAAAATCCAAGATTGCACTGAATGACTTTTGAAAACTCGTTTATGGGTATGAAATATAAATATAACATGGTGCATCATATTCCAATATATAGTGAATCGAATTATGATCACGGTCAAACCCCCTTTGACCAATAAAACAACATATGAAAAATTGAGCTAAAAAAGCATTCGATGTTCCCAAATGTCTTTAAGATTGAATTTTTGGTTACCGAACGAAGATGAGATGGGTGGAACTTGTTAGTCCTATAGATCTTTGAGAGAGCTTCTTTTTGATTGGTTATGGTTCTTGTAACTAAAAATGGACACAAAGTTATGGTTGGCGGAACAATCCACGTCTTTTGGGTGCAACATCGAAGTCTTGAGGTGCAACATCCATTTGAAAATCCAAGATTGCACTGTATGACTTTTGAAAATTCGTTTATGGGGATGAAATAGAAATATAACATGGTGCGTCATATTTCAAAATATAGTAAATCGAGTTATGACCAAGGTCAAACCCCCTTTGACCAACAAAACAACATATGAAAAATTGAGCTAAAAAAGCTTTCAGTGTTCCCAAATGTCATTAAGAATGAATTTCTTGGTTACCAAACTAAGATGAGATGGTTGGAACCTGTTAGTCCTATAGATTTATGAGTGAGCTTCGTTTTGACTGGTTATGGTTCTTATAACTAAAAATGGACACAAGTTATTGTTGGTGGAACAACCCACGTCTTTTGGGTGCAACCTCGAGGTCTTGAGGTGCAACATCCGTTTGAAAATCCAAGATTGCACTGCATGACTTTTGAAAACTCGTTTATGGGGATGAAACAGAAATATAACATGGTGCATCATATTTCAAAATATAGCACATCGAATTATGACCACGGTCAAACTCCCTTTGACCATCAAAACAACATATGAAAAATTGAGCTAAAAAAGCTTTCGATGTTCCTAAATGTCATTAAGATTGAATTTCTTGGTTACCGAACTAAGATGAGATGGGTGGAACCTGTCAGTCCTATAGATCTATGAGAGAGCTTCGTTTTGACTGGTTATGGTTCTTGTAACTAAAAATGGACACAAAGTTATGGTTGGTGGAACAACCCACGTCTTTTGGGTGCAACATCGAAGTCTTGAGGCGCGACATCCGTTTGAAAATCCAAGATTGCACTACATGAGTTTTGAAAACTCGTTTATAGGGATGAAATAGAAATATAACATGTTAAATCATATTCCAAAATGTAGTAAATCGAGCCGGGGCTAGTCAACGATCCAGGGGGGCGAGCCGATCTAAAATGTCACCAATTCCGAAATCCAAGTTCTGCTCGCGTTCTCGGAAACGGGAGTAACTTCC
This sequence comes from Allium sativum, assembly GCA_030737875.1. Lineage (NCBI taxonomy): Eukaryota > Viridiplantae > Streptophyta > Magnoliopsida > Asparagales > Amaryllidaceae > Allium > Allium sativum. Next base: position 845,754,473 of record CM060921.1, on the reverse strand, counting down.
AATCCGTAAGTCCGTTTTCCCCAAACGACAGCTCCACCTGAAGCTAAGTCAAAGGGATACAAGGGTTTCAAAGTACAACTCCGTAATTGATGCTTTCGGACCCAGAAGAGGTCGTCTAATAGGAGTTTCGGGCATGTTTATGTTGATGTTGCGATTTCGACCAAATCGCTCTATGATGTTCTCAGTACCTGAGCGCGTTGCTTATTTAGATTTTCCATATGTGATAGCTTTGACCAAAAAGTGTGTCAACATACTGGTTATGTTTCTAGTAACTCAAAATAAAAACAAAGTTATGGTTGGCGGAACAACGCATGTCTGTTGGGTGCAACATCGACGTCTTGAGGTGCAACATCAGTTTGAAAATCAAAGATCGCACTGTATGACTTTTGAAAACTCGTTTATGGGGATGAAATATAAATATAACATGGTGCATCATATTTCAAAATATAGTGAATCAAATTATGACCACGGTCAAACCCCCTTTGACCAACAAAACAACATATGAAAAATTGAGCTAAAAAAGCTTTCTATGTTCCGAAATGTCATTAAGATTGAATTTCTTGGTTACCGAACGAAGATGAGATGGGTGGAACCTGTTAATCCTATAGATCTGTGAGAGAGCTTCGTTTTGACTGGTTATGGTTCTTGTAACTAAAAATGGACACAAAGTTGTGGTTGGTGGAACAACCCACGTCTTTTGGGTGCAACATCGAAGTCTTGAGGTGCAACATCCATTTGTTAATCCAAGATTGCACTGTATGACGTTTGAAAACTAGTTTATGGGGATGAAATAGAAATATTACATGGTGCGTCACATTTCAAAATATAGTAAATCGAATTATGACCACGGTCAAAACCCCTTTGACCAACAAAACAACATACGAAAAATTAAGCTAAAAAAGCTTTTGATGTTCCCAAATGTCATTAAGATTGAATTTCTTGGTTACCGAACTAAGATGAGATGGGTGGAACCTATTAGTCCTATAGATCTATGAGATAGCTTCATTTTGACTGGTTATGGTTCTTGGAACTAAAAATGGACACAAAGTTATGGTTGGTGGAACAACCCACGTCTTTTGGGTGCAACATCGAAGTCTTGAGGTGCAACATCGGTTTGAAAATCCAAGATTGCACTGCATGACTTTTGAAAACTCGTTTATGGGGATGAAATAGAAATATAACATGGTAAATCTTCCAATATGTGGTAAATCGAGCCGGGGCTAGTCCACGATTAGGGGGGGCGAGCCGATCAAAAATGTCACCAATTCCAAAATCCAAGTTCTGCGCGCGTTCACGGAAACGGGAGTAACTTCCAATCCGTAAGTCCGTTTTGCCCAAACGAAAGCTCCACCCCAAGCTAAGTCAGAGGGCTACAAGAGTTTCAGAGCACAGCTCCGTAATTGACGCTTTCTGGTCCAAAAGAGGTCGTCTAATAGAAGTTTCACGCATGTTTATGTTGATGTTGCGATTTCGACCAAATCGCTCTATGACGTTCTCAGTACCTGAGCGCGTTGCTTATTTAGATTTTCCGTATGTGATAGCTTTGACGAAATTTTTTGTCAACGGACTGGTTATGATTCTAGTCACTCAAAATAAAAACAAAGTTATGGTTGGCGGAATAACCCATGTCTGTTGGGTGCAACAACCGACGTCTTGAGTTGCGGCATCAGTTTGAAAATCCAAGATTGCACTGTATGACTTTTGAAAACTTGTTTATGGGGATGAAATAGAAATATAACATGGTGCATCATATTTAAAAATATAGTGAATCGAATTATGACCACGGTCAAACCCCCTTTGACCAACAAAACAACATATGAAAAATTGAGCTAAAAAAGCTTTCGATGTTCCCAAATGTCATTAAGATTGAATTTATTGGTTACCGAACGAAGATGATATGGGTGGAACCTGTTAGTCCTATAGATCTGTGATAGAGCTTCGTTTTGACAGGTTATGGTTCTTGTAACTAAAAATGGACACGAAGTTATGGTTGGTGGAACAACCCACGTCTTTTGGGTGCAACATCGAAGTCTGGAGGTGCAACATCCATTTGAAAATCCAAGATTGCACTGTATGACTTTTGAAAACTAGTTTATGAGGATGAAATAGAAATATAACATGGTGCGTCATATTTCAAAATATAGTAAATCGAATTATAACCACGGTCAAACCCCCTTTGACCAACAAAACAACATATGAAAAATTGAGCTAAAAAAACTTTCGATGTTCCCAAATGTCATTAAGATTGAATTTCTTGGTCACCGAACCAAGATGAGATGGGTGGAAACTGTTAGTCCTATAGATCTATGAGAGAGCTTCGTTTTGACTGGTTATGGTTCTTATAACTGAAAATGGACACAAAGTTATGGTTGGTGGAACAACCCACGTCTTTTGGGTGCAACATTGAAGTCTTGAGGTGCAACATCCGTTTGAAAATCCAAGATTGCACTGCATGACTTTTGAAAACTCGTTTAAGGGGATGAAAAAGAAATATAACATGGTGCATCATATTTCAAAATATAGTAAATCGAATTATGACCACAGTCAAACACCCTTTGACCAACAAAACAACATATGCAAAATTGAGCTAAAAAAGCTTTCGATGTTCCCAAATGTCATAAAGATTGAATTTCTTGGTTACCGAACTAAGATGAGATGGGTGGAACCCGTTATTCCTGTAGATCTAGTAGAGAGCTTCGTTTTGACTGGTTATGGTTCTTGTAACTAAAAATGGACACAAAGTTATGGTTGGTGGAACAACCCACGTCTTTTAGTTGCAACTTCGAAGTCTTGAGGTGCAACATCCGTTTGAAAATTCGAGATTGCACTGTATGAGTTTTGAAAACTCGTTTACAGGGATGAAATAGAAATATAACATGGTAAATCATATTCCAATATGTGGTAAATCGAGCCGGGGCTAGTCCACGATCCAGTGGGGCGAGCCGATCAAAAATGTCACCAACTCCAAAATCCAAGTTTTGCGCGCGTTCACGGAAACGGGAGTAACTTCCACTCTGTAAGTCCGTTTGGGAAATTCACGGAAACGGTAGTAACTTCCAATCTGTAAGTCCGAGTAACTTCCAAACTGCGCGTGTTCACGGAAACGGTAGTAACTTCCAATCCGCAAGTCCGTTTTCCCCAAACGAAAGCTCCACCTGAAGCTAAGTCAGAGGGCTACAAGGGTTTCAGAGCACAGCTCCATAATTGATGCTTTTGGGCCCAAAAAAGGTCGTCTAATAGAAGTTTCGGGCATGTTTATATTGATATTGCGATTTCGACCAAATCGCTCTATGATGTTCTCAGTTCCTGAGTGCGTTGCTTATTTAGATTTTCCGTATGTGATAGCTTTGACCAAAAAGTGTGTCAATAGACCAGTTATGTTTCTACTCACTCAAAATAAAAACAAAGTTATGGTTGGCGGAACAACCCATGTCTGTTGGGTGCAACATCGATGTCTTGAGGTGCAACATCAGTTTGAAAATCCAAGATCGCACTGTATGACTTTTGAAAACTCGTTTATGGGGATGAAATATAAATATAACATGGTGCATCATATTTCAAAATATAATGAATCGAATTATGATCACGGTCAAACCCCTTTTGACCGACAAAACAACATATGAAAAATTGAGCTAAAAAAGCTTTCGATGTTCCCAAATGTCATTAAGAATGAATTTCTTGGTTACCAAACGAAGATGAGATGGGTGGAACCTGTTAGTCCTATAGATCTGTGAGAGAGCTTCGTTTTGACTGGTTATGGTTCTTGTAACTAAAAATGGACACAAAGTTATGGTTGGTGGAACAACCCACGTCTTTTGGGTGCAACACCGAAGTCTTGAGGTGCAACATCCGTTTGAAAATCCAAGATTGCACTTTATGAGTTTTGAAAACTCGTTTATAGGGATGAAATAGAAAAATAACATGGTAAATCATATTCCAATATGTGGTAAATCGAGCCGGGGCTAGTCCACGGTCCAGCGGGGCGAGCCGATCAAAAATGTCACCATTTCCGTAATCAAAGATTTGCGCACATTCACGGAAACGGGAGTAACTTCCAATCCGTAAGTCCGTTTTGCCCAAACGAAAGCTCCACCCGAAGCTAAGTCAGAGGGCTACAATAGCTTAAGAGCACAACTCCGTAATTGACGCTTTCTGGCCCAAAAGAGGTCGTCTAATAGGAGTTTTAGGCATGTTTATGTTGATGTTGCGATTTCAACCAAATCGCTCTATGACGTTCTCAGTACCGGAGCGCGTTGCTTATTTAGATTTTCCGTATGTGATAGCTTTGACCAAAAAGTTTGTCTACAGACTGGTTATGTTTCTAGTCACTCAAAATAAAAACAAAGTTATGGTTGTCAGAACAACCCATGCTTGTTGGGTGCAACATCGACGTCTTGAGGTGCAACATCAGTTTGAAAATCCAAGATTGCACTGTATGACTTTTGAAAACTCGTTTATGGGGATGAAATATAAATATAACATGGTGCATCATATTTCAAAATATAGTGAATCGGATTATGACCACGGTCAAACCGCCTTTGACCAACAAAACAACATATGAAAAATTGAGCTAAAAAAGCTTTCGATGTTCCTAAATGTCATTAAGATTGAATTTCTTGGTTACCGAATGAAGATGAGATGGGGGGAACCTGTTAGTCCTATAGATCTGTGAGAGAGCTTCGTTTTGACTGGTTATGTTTCTTGTAACTAATAATGGACACAAAGTTATGGTTGGTGGAACAACCCACGTCTTTTGGGTGCTACATCGAAGTCTTGAGGTGCAACATCCATTTGAAAATCCAAGATTGCACTGTATGACTTTTGAAAACTAGTTTATGGGGACGAAATAGAAATATAACATGGTGCGTCATATTTCAAAATATAGTAAATCGAATTATGACCACGGTCAAACCCCTTTTGACCAATAAAACAACATATGAAAAATTGAGCTAAAAAAGCTTTCCATGTTCCCAAATGTCATTATGATTGAATTTCTTGGTTACCGAACTAAGATGAGATGGGTGGAACCTGTTAGTCCTATAGATCTATGAGAGAGCTTTGTTTTGACTGGTTATGGTTCTTGTAACTAAAAATGGACAAACTGTTATGGTTGGCGGAACAATCCATGTCTGTTGGGTGCAACATCTACGTCTTGAGGTGCAACATCAGTTTGAAATTCCAAGATCGCACTGTATGACTTTTGAAAACTCGTTTATGGGGATGAAATATAAATATAACATGGTGCATCATATTTTAAAATATAGTGAATCAAATTATGACCATGGTCAAACCCCCTTTGACCAACAAAATAACATATGAAAAATTGAGCTAAAAAAGCTTTCGATGTTCCCAAATGTCATTAAGATTGAATTTCTTGGTTACCGAGCGAAGATGAGATGGGTGGAACATGTTATTCCTATAGATCTATGAGAGAGCCTCGTTTTGACTGGTTATGGATCTTGTAACTAAAAATGGACACAAAGTTATGGTTGGTGGAACAACCCACGTCTTTTGGGTGCAACATCGAAGTCTTGAGGTGCAACATCCATTTGAAAATCCAAGATTGCACTGTATGACTTTTGAAAACTCGTTTATGGAGATGAAAGAGAAATATAACATGGTGCGTCATATTTAAAATATAGTAAATAGAATTATGACCACGGTCAAACCCCCTTTGACCAACAAAACAACATACGAAAAATTTAGCTAAAAAAGCTTTCGATGTTCCCAAATGTCATTAAGATTGAATTTCTTGGTTACCGAACTAAGATGACATGGGTGGAACTTGTTAGTCCTATAGATCTATGAGGGAGCTTTGTTTTGACTGGTTATGGTTCTTGTAACTAAAAATGGACACAAAGTTATGGTTGGTGGAACAACCCACGTCTTTTGGGTGCAACATCGATGTCTTGAGGTGCAACATCCGTTTGAAAATCCGAGATTGCACTGTATGAGTTTTGAAAACTCGTTTACAGGGATGAAATGGAAATATAACATGGTAAATCATATTCCAATATGTGGTAAATCGAGCCGGGGCTAGTCCACGATCCAGGGGGGCGAGCCGATCAAAAATGTCACCAATTCCAAAATCCAAGTTCTGCGCGCGTTCACGGAAACGGGAGTAACTTCCACTCTGTAAGTCCGTTTGGAAAATTCATGGAAACGGTAGTAACTTCCAATCTGTAAGTCCGAGTAACTTCCAATCTGCGCGTGTTCACGGAAACGGTAGTAACTACCAATCCACAAGTCTGTTTTCCCCAAACGAAAGCTCCACCTGAAGCTAAGTCTGAGGGCTACAAGGGTTTCAGAGCACAGCTCCATAATTGATGCTTTCGGGCCCAAAAAAGGTCGTCTAATAGAAGTTTCGGGCATGTTTATATTGATATTGCGATATCGACCAAATCGCTCTATGATGTTCTCAGTTCCTGAGTGCGTTGCTTATTTAGATTTTCCCTATTTGATAGCTTTGACCAAAAAGTGTGTCAATAGACCAGTTATGTTTCTAGTCACTCAAAATAAAAAAAAGGTTGGCGGAACAACCCATGTCTGTTGGGTGCAACATCGATGTCTTGAGGTGCAACATCAGTTTGAAAATCCAAGATCGCACTGTATGACTTTTGAAAACTCGTTTATGGGGATGAAATATAAATATAACATGGTGCATCATATTTCAAAGTATAGTGAATCGAATTATGATCACGGTCAAACCCCTTTTGACCAACAAAACAACATATGAAAAATTGAGCTAAAAAAGCTTTCGATGTTCCCAAATGTCATTAAGAATGAATTTCTTGGTTACCAAACAAAGATGAGATGGGTGGAACCTGTTAGTCCTATAGATCTGTGAGAGAGCTTCGTTTTGACTGGTTATGGTTCTTGTAACTAAAAATGGACACAAAGTTATGGTTGGTGGAACAACCCACGTCTTTTGGGTGCAACATCGAAGTCTTGAGGTGCAACATCCATTTGAAAATCCAAGATTGCACTGTATGACTTTTGAAAACTCGTTTATGGAGATGAAAGAGAAATATAACATGGTGCATCATATTTAAAATATAGTAAATCGAATTATGACCACGGTCAAACCCCCTTTGACCAACAAAACAACATACGTAAAATTTAGCTAAAAAAACTTTCGATGTTCCCAAATGTCATTAAGATTGAATTTCTTGGTTACCGAACTAAGATGAGATGGGTGGAACTTGTTAGTCCTATAGATCTATGAGGGAGCTTTGTTTTGACTGGTTATGGTTCTTGTAACTAAAAATGGACACAAAGTTATGGTTGGTGGAACAACCCACGTCTTTTGGGTGCAACATCGAAGTCTTGAGGAGCAACATCCGTTTGAAAATCCGAGATTGCACTGTATGAGTTTTTAAAACTCGTTTGCAGGGATGAAATGGAAATATAACATGGTAACTCATATTCCAATATGTGGTAAATCGAGCCGGGGCTAGTCCACGATCCAGGGGGCGAGCCGATCAAAAATGTCACCAATTCCAAAATCCAAGTTCTACGCGCGTTCACGGAAACGGGAGTAACTTCCACTCTGTAAGTCCGTTTGGGAAATTCACGGAAACGGTAGTAACTTCCAATCTGTAAGTCCGAGTAACTTCCAATCTGCGCGTGTTCACAGAAACGGTAGTAACTTCCAATCCGCAAGTCCGTTTCCCCCAAACGAAAGCTCCACCTGAAGCTAAGTCAGAGGGCTACAAGGTTTTCAGAGCACAGCTCCATAATTGATGCTTTCGGGCCCAAAAAAGGTCGTCTAATAGAAGTTTCGGGCATGTTTATATTGATATTGCGATTTCGACCAAATCGCTCTATGATGTTCTCAGTTCCTGAGTGCGTTGCTTATTTAGATTTTCCGTATTTGACAGCTTTGACCAAAAAGAATGTCAATAGACCAGTTATGTTTCTAGTCACTCAAAATAAAAAAAAGTTATGGTTGGCGGAACAACCCATGTCTGTTGGGTGCAACATCGATGTCTTGAGGTGCAACATCAGTTTGAAATTCCAAGATCGCACCGTATGACTTTTGAAAACTCGTTTATGGGGATGAAATATAAATATAACATGGTGCATCATATTTCAAAATATAGTGAATCGAATTATGATCACGGTCAAACCACTTTTGACCAACAAAACAACATATGAAAAATTGAGCTAAAAAAGCTTTCGATGTTCCCAAATGTCATTAAGAATGAATTTCTTGGTTACCAAACGAAGATGAGATGGGTGGAACCTGTTAGTCCTATAGATCTGTGAGAGAGCTTCGTTTTGACTGGTTATGGTTCTTGTAACTAAAAATGGACACAAAGTTATGGTTGGTGGAACAACCCACGTCTGTTGGGGGCAAAATCGAAGTCTTGAGGTGCAACATCCATTTGAAAATCCAAGATTGCACTGTATGAATTTTGGTTGGGGATGAAATGGAAATATAACATGGTGCGTCATATTTAAAAATATAGTAAATCGAATTATAACCACCGTCAAACCCCCTTTGACCAACAAAACAACATACGAAAAATTAAGCTAAAAAAGCTTTCGATGTTCCCAAATGTCATTAAGATTAAATTTCTTGGTTACCGAACTAAGATGAGATGGGTGGAACCTGTTAGTCCTATAGATCTATGAGAGAGCTTCATTTTTACTGGATGGTGGAACAACCCACATCTTTTGGGTGCAACATCGAAGTCTTGAAGTGCAACATCCGTTTGAAAATCCAAGATTGCACTGCATGACTTTTGAAAACTCGTTTATGGGGATGAAATAGAAATATAACATGGTGCAACATATTTCAAAATATAGTAAATCGAATTATGACCACGGTCACACCCCCTTTGACCAACAAAACAACATATGAAAAATTGAGCTAAAAAGCTTTCGATGTTCCCAAATGTCATTAAGATTGAATTTCTTGGTTACCGAACTAAGATGAGATGGGTGGAACCTTTTAGTCCTATAGACCTATGAGAGAGCTTCGTTTTGACAGGTTATGGTTCTTGTAACTAAAAATGGACACAAAGTTATGGTTGGTGGAACAACCCACGTCTTTGGGGTGCAACATCGAAGTCTTGAGGTGCAACATCCGTTTGAAAATCCAAGATTGCACTGTATGAATTTTGAAAACTCGTTTATAGGGATGAAATATAATTATAACATGGTAAATCATATTCCAAAATGTAGTAAATCGAGCTGGGGCTAGTCAACGATCCAGGGGGCGAGCCGATCAAAAATGTCACCAATTCCAAAATCCAAGTTTTGCGCGCGTTCACGGAAACGGGAGTAACTTCCAATCCGTAAGTCCATTTTGCCCAAATGAAAGCTCCACCTGAAGCTAAGTCAGAGGGCTAAAATAGTTACAAAGCACAACTCCGTAATTGATGGTTTTGGACCCAAAGGAGGTCGTCTAATAGGAGTTTCGGGCATGTTTATATTGATGTTGCGATTTCGACCAAATCGCTCTATGATGTTCTCAGTACCTGAGCGCGTTGCCTATTTAGATTTTCCGTATGTGATAGCTTTGACCAAAAAGCGTGTCAACAGATTGATTATATTTCTAGTCACTCAAAATAAAAACATAGTTATGGTTGGCGGAACAACCCATGTCTGTTGGGTGCAACATCGACGTCTTGAGGTGCAACATCAGTTTGAAAATCCAAGATTGCACGGTATGACTTTTGAAAACTCATTTATGGGGATGAAATAGAAATATAACATGGGGCATCATATTTCAAAAATATAGTGAATTTAATTATGACCACGGTCAAACCCCCTTTGACCAACAAAACAACATATGAAAAATTGACCTAAAAAAGCTTTCGATGTTCCCAAATGTCATTAATATTGAATTTCATGGTTACCGAACTAAGATGAGATGGGTGGAACCTGTTAGTCCTATAGATCTAAGAGAGAGCTTCGTTTTGACTGGTTATGGTTCTTGTAACAAAAATGGACACAAAGTTATGGTTGGTGGAACAACCCACGTCTTTTAGTTGCAACGTCGAAGTCTTGAGGTGCAACATTAGTTTGAAAATCCAAGATTGCACTGCATGACTTTTGAAAATTCATTTATGGGGATGAAATAGAAATAAAACATGGTGCATCATATTTCAAAATATAGTAAATCGAATTATGACCACAGTCAAACCTCCTTTGACCAACAAAACAACATATGAAAAATTGAGCTAAAAAAGCTTCCGATGTTCCCAAATGTCATTAAGATTGAATTTCTTGGTTACCGAACTAAGATGAGATGGGTGGAACCTGTTAGTCCTATAGATCTATGAGAGAGCTTCGTTTTGACTGGTTATGGTTCTTGTAACTAAAAACTGACACAAAGTTATGGTTGGTGGAACCACCCACGTCTTTTAGGTGCAACGTCGAAGTCTTGAGGTGCAACATCCATTTGAAAATCCAAGGTTTCACTGCATGACTTTTAAAAACTCGTTTATGGGGATGAAATAGAAATATAACATGGTGCATCATATTTCAAAATAGAGTAAATCGAATTATGACCACGGTCAAACCTCCTTTGACCAACAAAACAACATATGAAAAATTAAGCTAAAAAAGCTTTTGATGTTCCCAAATGTCATTAAGATTGAATTTCTTGGTTACCGAACTAATATGAGATGGGTGGAACCTGTTAGTCCTATAGATCTATGAGAGAGCTTCGTTTTGACTGGTTATGGTTCTTGTAACTAAAAATGGACACAAAGTTATGGTTGGTGGAGCAACCCACGTCTTTGGGGTGCAACATCGAAGTCTTGAGGTGCAACATCTGTTTGAAAATCCAAGATTGCACTGTATGAGTTTTGAAAACTCGTTTATAGGGATGAAATAGAAATATAACATGGTAAATCATATTCCAAAATGTAGTAAATCGAGCCGGGGCTAGTCCACGATCCAGAGGGGCGAGCCGATCAAAAATGTCACAAATTCCAAAATCCATATTCTGCGCGCGTTCACGGAAACAGGAGTAACTTCCAATCTGTAAGACCGTTTTGCCCAAACAAAAGTCCCACCTAAAGCTAAGTCAGATGGCTACAAGAGTTACAGAGCACAGCTCCGTAATTGATGCTTTCGGGCCCAAAAGGGGTCATCTAATAGGAGTTTTGCGCATGTTTATGTTGCGATTTCGACCAAATCGCTCTATGATGTTCTCAGTACCTGAGCGTGTTGCCTTTTTAGGTTTTCCGTATGTGATTGCTTTGACCAAAAAGTGTGTCAACAGACTGGTTATGTTTCTAGTCACTCAAAATAAAAATAAAGTTATGGTTGACGGAACAACCCATGTCTGTTGGGTGCAACATCGACGTCTTGAGGTGCAACATCGGTTTGAAAATCCAAGATTGCACTGTATGACTTTTGAAAACTCGTTTATGGGGATGAAATAGAAATATAACATGGTGCATCATATTTCAAAATATAGTAAATAGAATTATGACAACGGTCAAACCCCCTCTGACCAATAAAACAACATATGGAAAATTGAGCTAAAAAAGCTTTCGATGTTCCCAAATGTCATTAAGATTGAATTTCTTAGTTACCGAACGAAGATGAGATGGGTGGAACTTGATAGTCCTATAGATCTATGGGAGATCTTCATTTTGACTGGTTATGGTTCTTGTAACTAAAAATGGACACAAAGTTATGGTTGGTGGAACAACCCACGTCTTTTGGGTGCAACATCGAAGTCTTGAGGTGCAACATCCGTTTGAAAATCCATGATTGCACTGCATGACTTTTAAAAACTCGTTTATGGGGATCAAATAGAAATATAACATGGTGCATCATATTTCAAAATATAGTAAATTGAATTATGACCATGGTCAAACCCCCTTTGACCAACAAAACAACATACGGAAAATTGAGCTAAAAAAGCTTTCGATGTTCCAAAATGTCATTAAGACTGAATCTCTTGGTTACCGAACTAAGATGAGATGGGTGGAATCTGTTAGTCCTATAGATCTATGAGAGAGCTTCGTTTTGACTGGTTATGTTTCTTGTAACTAAAAATGGACACAAAGTCATGGTTGGTCGAACAACCCACGTCTTTTGGGTGCAACATCGAAGTCTTGAGGTGCAACGTCCATTTGAAAATCCAAGATTGCACTGCATGAATTTTGAAAACTCGATTATGGGCATGAAATAGAAATATAACATGGTTCATCATATTTCAAAATATAGTAAATCGAATTATGACCACGGTCAAACCCCCTTTGACCAACAAAACGACATATGAAATATTGAGCTAAAAAAGCTTTCGATGTTCCCAAATGTCATTAAGATTGAATTTCTTGGTTGCCGAACTATGATGAGATGGGTGGAACTTGTTAGTCCTACAGATCTATGAGAGAGCTTCGTTTTGACTGGTTATGGTTCTTGTAACTAAAAATGGACACAAAGTTATGGTTGGTGGAACAACCCACGTCTTTTGGGTGCAACATCGAAGTCTTTAGGTGCAACATCCGTTTGAAAATCCAAGATTGCACTGTATGAGTTTTGAAAACTCGTTTTTAGGGATGAAACAAAAATATAACATGGTAAATCATATTACAAAATGTAGTAAATTGAGCCGGGCTAGTTAACGATCCATGGGGGCGAGCCGATCAAAAATGTCACCAATTCCAAAATTCAAGTTCTGCGCGCGTTCACGGAAACGGGAGTAACTTCCAATCTGTAAGTCCGTTTTGCCCAAACGAAAGCTCCGCCTGAAGCTAAGTCATATGGCTACAAGAGTTACAGAGCTCAGCTCCGTAATTGATGCTTTTGATCCCAAAAGAGGTCGTCTAATAGGAGTTTCGGGCATGTTTATGTTGATGTTGCGATTTCGACCAAATCACTCTATGATGTTCTCAGTACTTGAGCGCGTTACTTATTTAGATTTTTCGTATGTGATAGCTTTGACCAAGAAGTGTGTCAACAGACTGGTTATGTTTCTAGTCACTCAAAATAAAAACAAGGTTATGGTTGGCGTAACAACCCATGTCTGTTGGGCGCAACATCGACGTCTTGAGGTGAAACATCAGTTTGAAAATCAAGGATTGCACTGTATGACTTTTGAAAACACGTTTATAGGGATGAAATATAAATATAACATGGTGCATCATATTTCAAAATATAGTGAATCGAATTATGACCACGGTCAAACCCCCTTTGACCAACAAAACAACATATGAAAAATTGAGCTTAAAAAGCTTTCGATGTTCCCAAATGTCATTAAGATTGAATTTCTTAGTTACCGAACTAAGATGAGATGGGTGTTACCTATTAGTCCTATAGATCTATGAGAGAGTTTCGCTTTAACTGGTTATGGTTCTTGTACTAAAAATTGAACACAAAGTTATGCTTGGTGGAACAACCCACTTCTTTTAGGTGCAACATCGAAGTCTTGAGGTGCAACATCCGTTTGAAAATCCATGATTGCACTGCATGACTTTTAAAAACTCGTTTATGGGGATCAAATAGAAATATAACATGGTGCATCATATTTAAAAATATAGTAAATCGAATTATGACCACGGTCAAACCCCCTTTGACCAACAAAACAACATACGAAAAATTGAGCTAAAAAAGCTTTCGATGTTCCAAAATGTCATTAAGATTGAATCTCTTGGTTACCGAACTAAGATGAGATGGGTGGAATCTGTTAGTCCTGTAGATCTATGAGAGAGCTTCGTTTTGACTGGTTATGTTTCTTGTAACTAAAAATGGACACAAAGTCATGGTTGGTCGAACAACCCACGTCTTTTGGGTGCAACATCGAAGTCTTGAGGTGCAACGTCCATTTGCAAATCCAAGATTGCACTGCATGAATTTTGAAAACTCGATTATGGGCATGAAATAGAAATATAACATGGTTCATCATATTTTAAAATATAGTAAATCGAATTATGACCACGGTCAAACCCCCTTTGACCAACAAAACGACATATGAAATATTGAGCTAAAAAAGCTTTCGATGTTCCCAAATGTCATTAAGATTGAATTTCTTGGTTACCGAACTATGATGAGATGGGTGGAACTTGTTAGTCCTACAGATCTATGAGAGAGCTTCGTTTTGACTGGTTATGGTTCTTGTAACTAAAAATGGACACAAAGTTATGGTTGGTGGAACAACCCACGTCTTTTGGGTGCAACATCGAAGTCTTTAGGTGCAACATCCGTTTGAAAATCCAAGATTGCACTTTATGAGTTTTGAAAATTCGTTTTTAGGGATGAAACAGAAATATAACATGGTAAATCATATTACAAAATGTAGTAAATTGAGCCGGGCTAGTTAACGATCCATGGGGGCGAGCCGATCAAAAATGTCACCAATTCCAAAATCCAAGTTCTGCGCGCGTTCACGGAAACGGGAGTAACTTCCAATCCGTAAGCCCGTTTTGCCCAAACGAAAGCTCCACCTGAAGCTAAGTCATATGGCTACAAGAGTTACAGAGCTCAGCTCCGTAATTGATGCTTTTGATCCCAAAAGAGGTCGTCTAATAGGAGTTTCGGGCATGTTTATGTTGATGTTGCGATTTCGATCAAATCACTCTATGATGTTCTCAGTACTTGAGCGCGTTACTTATTTAGATTTTTCGTATGTGATAGCTTTGACCAAGAAGTGTGTCAACAGACTGGTTATGTTTCTAGTCACTCAAAATAAAAACAAGGTTATGGTTGGCGTAACAACCCATGTCTGTTGGGCGCAACATCGACGTCTTGAGGTGAAACATCAGTTTGAAAATCAAGGATTGCACTGTATGACTTTTGAAAACACGTTTATAGGGATGAAATATAAATATAACATGGTGCATCATATTTCAAAATATAGTGAATCGAATTATGACCACGGTCAAACCCCCTTTGACCAACAAAACAACATATGAAAAATTGAGCTTAAAAAGCTTTCGATGTTCCCAAATGTCATTAAGATTGAATTTCTTAGTTACCGAACTAAGATGAGATGGGTGTTACCATTAGTCCTATAGATCTATGAGAGAGTTTCGCTTTAACTGGTTATGGTTCTTGTAACTAAAAATTGAACACAAAGTTATGCTTGGTGGAACAACCCACTTCTTTTAGGTGCAACATCGAAGTCTTGAGGTGCAACATCCATTTGAAAATCCAAGATTGCACTGTATGACTTTTGAAAACTCGTTTATGGGGAAGAAATAGAAATATAACATGGTGCGTCATATTTCAAAATATAGTGAATCGAATTATGACTACGGTCAAACCCCCTTTGACCAACAAGACAACATATGAAAAATTGAGCTAAAAAGCTTTCGATGTTCCCAAATGTCATTAAGATTGAATTTCTTGGTTACCGGACGAAGATTAGATGGCTGGAACCTGTTAGTCCTATAGATCTGCGAGAGAGCTCGTTTTGACTGGTTATGGTTCTTGTATCTAAAAATGGACAAAAAGTTATGGTTGGTGGAACAACCCACGTCTTTTGGGTGCAACATCGAAGTCTTGAGGTGCAACATCCATTTGAAAATCCAAGATTGCACTGTATGACTTTTGAAAACTCGTTTATGGGGATGAAATAGAAATATAACATGGTGCGTCATATTTCAAAATATAGTAAATCGAATTATGACTACGGTCAAACCCCCTTTGACCAACAAAACAACATACGAAAAATTAAGCTAAAAAAGCTTTCGATGTAACCAAATGTCATTAAGATTGAATTTCTTGGTTACCGAACTAAGATGAGATGGGTGGAACCTGTTAGTCCTATAGATCAATGAGAGTGCTTCGTTTTGACTAGTTATGGTTCTTGTAACTAAAAATGGACACAATGTTATGGTTGGTGGAACAACCCACGTCTTTTGGGTGCAACGTCGAAGTCTTGAGGTGCAACATCCGTTTGAAAATCCCGGATTGCACTGCATGACTTTTGAAAACTCGTTTATGGGGATGAAATAGAAATATAACATGGTGCATCATATTTCAAAATATAGTAAATCGAATTATGATCACAGTCAAACCCCCTTTGACCAACAAAACAACATACGAAAAATTGAGCTAAAAAAGCTTTCGATGTTCCCAAATGTCACTAAGATTGAATTTCTTGGTTACCGAACTAAGACGATATGGGTGGAACTTGTTATTCCTATAGATCAATGAGAGAGCTTCGTTTTGAATGGTTATGGTTCTTGTAACTAAAAATGGACACAAAGTTATGGTTGGTAGAACAACTCACGTCTTTTAGGTGCAACATCGAAGTTTTAGGTGCAACATCCGTTTGAAAATCCAAGATTGCACTGCATGACTTTTGAAAACTCGTTTATGGGGATGAAATAGAAATATAACATGGTGCATCATATTTCAAAATATAGTAAATCGAATTATGACCAAGGTCAAACCTCCTATGACCAACAAAACAACATAAGAAAAATTGAGCTAAAAAAGCTTTCGATGTTCCCGAATGTCATTAAGATTGAATTTCTTGGTTACCGAAGCGGAACCCGTTAGTCCTATAGATCTATGAGAGAGCTTCGTTTTGACTGTTTTTGGTTCTTGTAACTAAAAATGGACACAAAGTTATGGTTGGTGGAACAACCCACGTCTTTTCGGTGCAACGTCAAAGTCTTGAGGTGCAACATCCGTTTGAAAATCCAAGGTTGCACTGCATGACATTCGAAAACTCGTTTATGGGGACGAAATAGAAATATAACATGGTGCATCATATTTCAAAATATAGTAAATCGAATTATGACCATAGTCAAACTTCCTTGGACCAACAAAACAACATATGAAAAATTGAGCTAAAAAAGCTTTCGATGTTCCCAAATGTCATTAAGATTGAATTTCTTGGTTACCGAACTAAGATGAGATGGGTGGAACTTGTTAGTCCAATAGATCTATGAGAGAGCTTCGTTTTGACCGGTTATGGTTCTGGTAACTAAATGTGGACACAAAGTTATGGTTGGTGGAACAACCCACGTCTTTGGGGTGCAACTTCGAAGTCTTGAGGTGAAACATTCGTTTGAAAATCCAAGATTGCACTGTATGAGTTTTGTAAACTCGTTTATAGGGATGAAATAGAAATATAACATGGTAAATCATATTCCAAAATATAGTAAATCGAGCAGGGGCTAGTCAACGATCCATGGGGGCGAGCCGATCAAAAATGTCACCAATTCCAAAATCCAAGTTTTGCGCGCGTTCACGGAAACGGGAGTAACTTCCAATCCGTAAGCCCGTTTTGCCCAAACGAAAGCTCCACCTGAAGCTAAGTCAGATGGCTACAAGAGTTACAGAGCACATCTCTGTAATTGATGCTTTTGAGCCAAAAAGAGGTCGTCTAATAGGAGTTTCGGGCATGTTTATGTTGATGTTGCGATTTCGACCAAATTACTCTATGATGTTCTCAGTACCTGAGCGCGTTACTTATTTAGATTTTTCGTATGTGATAGCTTTAACCAAGAAGTGTGTCAACAGACTGGTTATGTTTCTAGTCACTCAAAATAAAAACAAAGTTATGGTTGGCGTATCAACCCATGTCTGTTGGGTGCAACATCGACGTCTTGAGGTGCAACATCAGTTTGAAAATCCAAGATTGCACTGTATGATTTTTGAAAACTCGTTTATGGGGGTGAAATATAAATATAACATGGTGCATCATATTTCAAAATATAGTGAATCGAATTATGACCACGGTCAAACGCCCTTTGACCAACAAAACAACATCTGAAAAATTGAGCTTAAAAAGCTTTCGATGTTCCCAAATGTCATTAAGATTGAATTTCTTGGTTACCGAACTAAGATGAGATGGGTGGAACCTATTAGTCCTATAGATCTATGAGAGAGCTTCGCTTTGACTGGTTATGGTTCTTGTAACTAAAAATGGACACAAAGTTATGCTTGGTGGAACAACCCACTTCTTTTAGGTGCAACATCGAAGTCCTGAGTTGCAACATCCATTTGAAAATCCAAGATTGCACTGTATGACTTTTGAAAACTCGTTTATGGGGATGAAATAGAAATATAACATGGTGCGTCATATTTCAAAATATGGTGAATCGAATTATGACCACGGTCAAACCCCCTTTGACCAACAAGACAACATATGAAAAATTGAGCTAAAAAGCTTTCGATGTTCCCAAATGTCATTAAGATTGAATTTCTTGGTTACCGGACGAAGACTAGATGGGTGGAACCTATTAGTCCTATAGATCTGTGAGAGAGCTCGTTTTGACTGGTTATGGTTCTTGTATCTAAAAATGGACACAAAGTTATGGTTGGTGGAACAACCCACGTCTTTTGGGTGCAACATCGAAGTCTTGAGGTGCAACATCCATTTGAAAATCCAAGATTGCACTGTATGACTTTTGAAAACTCGTTTATGAGATGAAATAGAAATATAACATGGTGCGTCATATTTCAAAATATAGTTAATCGAATTATGACCACGGTCAAACCCCCTTTGACCAACAAAACAACATACGAAAAATTAAGCTAAAAAAGCTTTCGATGTTCCCAAATGTCATTAAGATTGAATTTCTTAGTTATCGAACTAAGATGAGATGGGTGGAACCTGTTAGTCCTATAGATCTATGAGAGTGCTTCGTTTTGACTGGTTATGGCTCTTGTAACTAAAAATGGACACAATGTTATGGTTAGTGGAACAACCCAAGTCTTTTGGGTGCAACATCGAAGTCTTGAGGTGCAACATCCGTTTGAAAATCCAAGATTGCACTGCATGACTTTTGAAAACTCGTTTATGGGGATGAAATAGAACTATAACATGGTGCATCATATTTCAAAATATAGTAAATCGAATTATGATCACGGTCAAACCCCCTTTGACCAACAAAACACAATACGAAAAATTGAGCTAAAAAAGCTTTCGATGTTCCCAAATGTCATTAAGATTAAATTTCTTGGTTACCGAACTAAGATGATATGGGTGGAACCTGTTATTCCTATAGATCTATGAGAGAGCTTCATTTTGAATGGTTATGGTTCTTGTAACTAAAAATGGACACAAAGTTATGGTTGGTGGAACAACTCACGTCTTTTAAGTGCAACATCGAAGTCTTGAGGTGCAACATTCGTTTGAAAATCCAAGATTGCACTGCATGACTTTTGAAAACTCGTTTATGGGGATGAAATAGAAATATAACATGGTGCAACATATTTCAAAATATAGTAAATCGAATTATGACCACTGTCAAACCTCCTTTGACCAACAAAACAACATAAGAAAATTTGAGCTAAAAAAGCTTTCGATGTTCCCGAATGTCATAAAGATTGAATTTCTTGGTTACCGAACTAAGATGAGATGGGCGGAACCTGTTAGTCCTATTGATCTATGAGAGAGCTTCGTTTTGACTGGTTATGGTTCTTGTAACTAAAAATGGACACAAAGTTATAGTTGGTGGAACAACCCACGTCTTTTAGGTGCAACGTCGAAGTCTTGAGGTGCAACATCCGTTTGAAAATCCAAGGTTGCACTGCATGACATTTGAAAACTCGTTTATGGGGATGAAATAGAAATATAACATGGTGCATCATATTTCAAAATATAGTAAATCGAATTATGACCACAGTCAAACTTCCTTGGGCCAACAAAACAACATATGAAAAATTGAGCTAAAAAAGCTTTCGATGTTCCCAAATGTCATTAAGATTGAATTTCTTGGTTACCGAACTAAGATGAGATGGGTGGAACCTGTTAGTCCTATAGATCTTTGAGAGAGCTTCGGTTTGACTGGTTATGGTTCTTGTAACTAAATATGGACACAAAGTTATGGTTGGTGGAACAACCCACGTCTTTGGGGTCCAACTTCGAAGTCTTGAGGTGCAACATCCGTTTGAAAATCCAAGATTGCACTGTATGAGTTTTGAAAACCCGTTCATGGGGATGAAATAGAAATATAACATGATAAATCATATTCCAAAATGTAGTAAATCGAGCCGGGGCTAGTCAACGATCCAGGGGGGCGAGCCGATCAAAAATGTCACCAATTCCAAAATCCAAGTTCTGCGCGCGTTCATGGAAACGGGAGTAACTTCCAATCCGTAAGTCCGTTTTCCCCAACCGAAAGCTCCACCTGAAGCTAAGTCAGAGGGCTACAAGAGTTACGAAGCATAGCTTCGTAATTGATGCTTTCGGGCCCAAAAGAGGTTGTCTAATAGGAGTTTCGGGCATGTTTATGTTGATGTTGCGATTTCGACCAAATCGCTCTATGATGTTCTCAGTACCTAAGCGCGTTGCTTATTTAGATTTTCCGTATGCGATAGCTTTCACCAAGAAGTGTGACAACAGACTGGTTATGTTTTTAGTCACTCAAAATAAAAACAAAGTTATGGTTGGTGTAACAACCCATGTCTGTTGGGTGCAACATCGACGTCTTGAGGTGCAACATCAATTTAAAATCCAAGATTGCATTGTATGACTTTTGAAAACTCGTTTATGAGGATGAAATATAAATATTACATGGTGCATCATATTTTAAAAATATAGTGAATTTAATTATGACCACGGTCAAACCCCCTTTGACCAACAAAACAACATATGAAAAATTGAGCTAAAAAAGCTTTCGATGTTCCCAAATGTCATTAAGATTGAATTTCTTGGTTACCAAACTAACATGAGATGGATGGAACCTGTTAGTCCTATAGATCTATGAGAGCGCTTCGTTTTGACTGGTTATTGTTCTTGTAACTAAAAATGGACACAAAGTTATGGTTGGTGGAACAACCCATGTCTTTTGGGTGCAACATCGAAGTCTTAAGGTGCAACATCCATTTGAAAATCCAAGATTGCACTACATGACTTTTGAAAACTCGTTTATGGGGATGAAATAGAAATATAACATGGTGCATCAATTTCAAAATATAGTAAATCGAATTATGACCACGGTCAAACCCCCTTTGACCAACAAAACAACATACGAAAAATTGAGCTAAAAAAGCTTTCGATGTTCGCAAATTCATTAAGATTAAATTTCTTGGTTACCGAACTAAGATGAGATGGGTGGAACCTGTTAGTCCAATAGATCTATGAGAGGGCTTCGTTTTGAATGGTTATGGTTCTTGTAACAAAAAATGGACACAAAGTTATGGTTTGTGGAACAACCCACGTCTTTCAGGTGCAACATCGAAGTTTAGAGGTGCAACATCCGTTTGAAAATCCAAGATTTCACTGCACGACTTTTGAAAACTCGTTTATGGGGATGAAATAGAAATATAACACGGTGCATCATATTTCAAAATATCGTAAATCGAATTATGACCACGGTCAAACCTCGTTTGGCCAACGAAACAACATATGAAAAATTGAGCTAAAAAAGCTTTCGATGTTCCCAAATGTCATTAAGATTGAATTTCTCGGTTACCGAACTGAGATGAGATGGGTGGAACCTGTTAGTCCTATAGATCTATGAGAGGGCTTCGTTTTGACTGGTTATGGTTCTTGTAACTAAAAATGGACACAAAGTTATGGTTGGTGGAACAACCCACGTCTTTTAGGTGCCACGTCGAAGTCTTGAGGTGCAACATCCGTTTGAAAATCCAAGATTGCACTGCATGACTTTTGAAAACTCGTTTATGGGGATGAAATAGAAATATAACATGGTGCATCATATTTCAAAATATAGTAAATCGAATTATGACCACGGTCAAACCTTCTTTGACCAACAAAACAGCATATGAAAAAATGAGCTAAAAAAGCTTTCGATGTTCCCAAACGTCATTAAGATTGAATTTTTTGTTACCGAACTAAGATGAGATGGGTGGAACCTGATAGTCCTATAGATCTATGTGAGAGCTTCGTTTTGACTGGTTATGGTTCTTGTAACTAAAAATGGACAAAAAGTTATGGTTGGTGGAACAACCCACGTCTTTGGGGTGCAACATCGAAGTCTTGAGGTGCAACATCCGTTTGAAAATCCAAGATTGCACTGTATGAGTTTTGAAAGATCGTTTATGGGGATGAAATAGAAATATAACACGGTAAATCATATTCCAAAATGTAGTAAATCGAGCCGGGGCTAGTCAACGATCCAGGGGGCGAGCCGATCAAAAATGTCACCAATTCCAAAATCCAAGTTCTGCGCGCGTTCACGGAAACGGGAGTAACTTCCAATCCGTAAGTCCATTTTCCCCAAACGAAAGCTCCAACTGAAGCTAAATCAGGGGGCTACAAGAGTTATGAAGTACAGCTCCGTAATTGATGCTTTCGGGACTAAAAGAGGTCATCTAATTGGAGTTTCGGGCATGTTTATGTTGATGTTGCGATTTCGACCAAATCGCTCTATGATGTTCTCAGTACCTGGGCGCGTTGCTTATTTCGATTTTCCGTATGTGATAGCTTTGACAAAGAAGTGTGTCAACAGACTGGTTATGTTTCTAGTCACTCAAAATAAAAACAAAGATATGGTTGGCGTAACAACCCATGTCTGTTGGGTGCAACATCGACGTCTTGAGGTGCAACATCAATTTGAAAATCCAAGAATGCAATTTATGACTTTTGAAAACTCGTTTATGGGAATGAAATAGAAATATAACATGGTGCTTCATATTTCAAAAATATAGTGAATTTAATTATGGCCACGGTCCAACCTCCTTTGACCAACAAAACAACATATGAAAAATTGAGCTAAAAAAGCTTTCGATGTTCCCAAATGTCATTAAGATTGAATTTCTTGGTTACCGAACTAAGATGAGATGGGTGGAACCTATTAGTCCTATATAACTATGAGAGAGCTTTGTTTTGACTGGTTATGGTTCTTGTAACTAAAAATGGACACAAAGTTATGGTTGGTGGAACAACCCATGTCTTTTGGGTGCAACATCGAAGTCTTGTGGTGCAACATCCGTTTGAAAATCCAAGATTGCACTGTATGACTTTTGAAAACTCGTTTATGGGGATGAAATAGAAATATAACATGGTGCATCATATTTCAAAATATAGTAAATCGAATTATGACCACTGTCAAACTCCCTTTGACCAACAAAACAACATACGAAAAATTGAGTTAAAAAAGCTTTCGATGTTCCCAAATGTCATTAAGATTGAATTTCTTGTTTACCGAACTAAGATGAGATGGGTGGAACCTTTTAGTCCTATAGATCTATGAGAGAGCTTCGTTTTGAATGGTTATGGTTCTTGTAACTAAAAATGGAGACAAAGTTATGGTTGGTGGAACAACCTACGTCTTTTAGGTGCAACATCGACGTCTTGAGGTGCAACATCAGTTTGAAAATCCAAGATTGCACTGTATGACTTTTGAAAACTCGTTTATGGGAATGAAATAGAAATATAACATGGTGCATCATATTTAAAATATAGTAAATCGAATTATGACCACGGTCAAATCCCCTCTGACCAACAAAACAAAATATGAAAAATTGAGCTAAAAAAGCTTTCGATGTTCCCAAATGTCATTAAGATTGAATTGCTTGGTTACCGAACGAAGATGAGATGGGTGGATCCTGTCAGTCCTATAGATCTATGAGAGAGCATCGTTTTGACTGGTTATGGTTCTTGTAACTAAAAATGGACACAAAGTTGTGGTTGGTGGAACAACCCACGTCTTTTGGGTGCAATATCGAAGTCTAGAGGTGCAACATCCGTTTGAAAATCCAAGATTGCACTATATGACTTTTGAAAACTCGTTTATAGGGATGAAATAGAAATATAACATGGTGCATCATATTTCAAAATATAGTAAATCGAATTATGACCACGGTCAAACCTCCTTTAACCAACAAAACAACATATGAAAAATTGAGCTAAAAAAGCTTTCGATGTTCCCAAATGTCATTAAGATTGAATTTCTTGGTTACCGAACTAAGATGAGATGGGTGGAACTTGTTAGTCCTATAGATCTATGAGAGAGCTTCGTTTTGTCTGGTTATGGTTGTTGCAACTAAAAATGGACACAAAGTTATGGTTGGTGGAATAACCCACGTCTTTGGGGTGCAACATCGAAGTCTTGAGGTGCAACATCCGTGTGAAAATCCAAGATTGCACTGTATGAGTTTTGAAAACTCGTTTATAGGGATGAAATAGAAATATAACATGGTAAATCATATTCCAAAATGTAGTGAATTGAGCCGGGGATAGTCAACGATCCAGGGGGGCGAGCCGATCGAAAATCTCACCAATTCCAAAATCCAAGTTCTGCACGCGTTCACGGAAACGGGAATAACTTCCAATCCGTAAGTCCGTTTTGCCCAAACGAAATCTCCACCTGAAGCTAAGTCAGAGGGCTACAAGAGTTACGGAGCATAGCTCCGTAATTGATGCTTTTGGGCCCAAAAGAGGTCGTCTAATAGGAGTTTCGGCCATGTTTATGTTGATGTTGCGATTTCGAACAAATCGCTCTATGATGTTCTCAGTACTGAGCGCGTTGCTTATTTAGATTTTCCGTATGTGATAGCTTTGACCAAGAAGTGTGTCAACAGACTGGTTATGTTTCTAGTCACTCAAAATAAAAACAAAGTTATGGTTGGCGTAACAACCCATGTCTGTTGGGTGCAACATCGAAGTCTAGAGGTGCAACATCAATTTGAAAATCCAAGATTGCAATGTATGACTTTTGAAAACTCGTTTATGGGGATGAAATAGAAATATAACATGGTGCATCATATTTCAAAAATATAGTGAATTTAATTATGACCACGGTCGAACCCCCTTTGACCAACAAAACAACATATGAAAAACTGAGCTAAAAAAGCTTTCGATGTTCCCGAATGTCATTAAGATTGAATTTCTTGGTTACCGAACTAAGATGAGAAGGGTGGAACCTGTTACTCCTATATATCTATGAGAGAGCTTCGTTTTGACTGGTTATGGTTCTTGTAACTAAAAATGGACACAATGTTATGGTCGGTGGAACAACCCATGTCTTTTGGGTGCAACATCGAAGTCCTGAGGTGCAACATCCGTTTGAAAATCCAAGATTGCACTGCATGACTTTTGAAACCTAGTTTATGGGGATGAAATGGAAATATAACATGGTGCGTCATATTTCAAAATATAGTTAATCGAATTATGACCACGGTCAAACCCCATTTGACCAACAAAACAACATACGAAAAATTGAGTTAAAAAACTTTCGATGTTCCCAAATGTCATTAAGATTTAATTTCTTGGTTATCGAACTAAGATGAAATGGGTGGAACCTGTTAGTCCTATAGATCTATGAGAGAGCTTCGTTTTGAATGGTTATGGTTCTTGTAACTAAAAATGGACACAAAGTTATGGTTGGTGGAACAACCTACGTCTTTTAGGTGCAACATCGAAGTCTTGAGGTGCCTTATCCGTTTGAAAATCCAAGATTGCACTGCATGACTTTTGAAAACTCGTTTGTGGGGATGAAATAGAAATATAACATGGTGCATCATATTTTAAAATATAGTAAATCGATTCGGGGCTAGTCCACGATCCAGGGGGGCGAGCCGATCAAAAATGTCACCAATTCCAAAATCCAAGTTCTGTGCGCATTCACGGAAACGGGAGTAACTTCCAATCCGTAAGACCGTTTTGCCCAAACAAAAGCTCCACCTGAAGCTAAGTCAGATGGCTATGAGAGTTACAGAGCACAGCTCCATAATTGATGCTTTCGGGCCCAAAAGAGGTCGTCTAATAGGAGTTTCGGGCATGTTTATGTTGATGTTGTGATTTCGACCAAATCGCTCTATGATGTTCTCAGTACCTGAGCGCGTTGCTTATTTGGATTTTCCGTATGTGATAGCTTTAACCAAAAAGTGTGTCAACAGACTGGTTATGTTTCTAGTCACTCAAAATAAAAACAAAGGTATGGTTGGCAGAACAACCCATGTGTGTTGGGTGCAACATCGACGTCTTGAGGTGCAACATCAGTTTGAAAATCCAAGACTGCACTGTATGACTTTGGAAAACTTGTTTATGGGAATGAAATAGAAATATAACATAGTGCATCATATTTCAAAATATAGTAAATCGAATTATGTCCACGGTCAAACCCCCTCTGACCAACAAAACAACATATGAAAAATTGAGCTAAAAAAGCTTTCAATGTTCCCAAATGTCATTAAGATTGAATTTCTTGGTTACCGAACGAAGATGAGATGGGTGGAACCTTTCAGTCTTATAGATCTATGAGAGAGCATCGTTTTGACTGGTTATTGTTCTTGTAACTAAAAATAGACACAAAGTTATGGTTGGTGGAACAACCCACCTCTTTTGGGTGCAACATCGAAGTCTTGAGGTGCAATATCCGTTTTAAAATCCAAGATTGCACTATATGACTTTTGAAAACTCGTTTACAGGGATGAAATAGAAATATAACATGGTGCGTCATATTTCAAAATATAGTAAATCAAATTATGACCACGGTCAAACCCCCTTTGACCAACAAAACAACATATGAAAAATTGACCTAAAAAAGCTTTCGATGTTCCCAAATATCATTAAGATTGAATTTCTTGGTTACCGAACTAAGATAAGATGGGTGGAACCTATTAGTCCTATAGATCTATGAGAGAGCTTCGTTTTGACTGGTTATGGTTCTTGTAACTAGAAATGGACACAAAGTTATGGTTGGTGGAACAACCCATGACTTTTGGGTGCAACATCGAAGTCTTAAGGTGCAACATCCGTTTGAAAATCAAAGATTGCACTGCATGACTTTTGAAAACTCGTTTATGGGCATGAAATAGAAATATAACATGGTGCATCATATTTCAAAATATAGTAAATTGAATTATGACCACGGTCAAACCCCCTATGTCCAACAAAACAACATATGAAAAATTGAGCTAAAAAAGATTTCGATGTTCACAAATGTCATTAAGACTGAATTTCTTGGTTACCGGACTAAGATGAGATGGGTGGAACCTATTAGTCCTACAGATCTATGAGAGAGCTTCGTTTTGACAGGTTATGGTTCTTGTAACTAAAAATGGACACAAAGTTATGGTTGGTGGAACAACCCACGTCTTTGGGGTGAAACATCGAAGTCTTGAGGTGCAACATCCGTTTGAAAATCCAAGATTTCACTGCATGAGTTTTGAAAAATCGTTTATGGGGATGAAATAGAAATATAACATGGTAAATCATATTCCAGAATGTAGTAAATCGAGCCGAGGCTAGTCCACGATCCAGGGGGACGAGCCGATCAAAAATGTCACCAATTCCAAAATCCATGTTCTGCGCGCGTTCACGGAAACGGGAGTAACTTCCAATCCGTAAGACCGTTTTGGCCAAACAAAAGCTCCACCTGAAGCTAAGTCAAATGGCTACAAGCGTTACAAAGCACAGCTCCATAATTGATGATTTCGGGCCCAAAAGAGGACATCTAATCGAAGTTTCGGGCATGTTTATGTTGATGTTGCGATTTTGACCAAATCGCTCTATGGTGTTCTCAGTACCTGAGCGCGTTTCTTATTTATATTTTCCGTATGTGATAGCTTTGACCAAAAAGTGTGTCAACATACTGGTTATGTTTCTAGTCACTCAAAATAAAAATAAAGTTATGGTTGGCGGAACAACCTATGTCTGTTGGGTGCAACATCGACGTCTTGAGGTGCAAAATCAGTTTGAAAATCCAAGATTGCACTGTATGATTTTTGAAAACTCGTTTATGGGGATGAAATAGAAATATAACATGGTGCATCATATTTCAAAATATAGAAAATCGAATTATGACGACGGTCAAACCCCCTTTGACCAACAAAACAACATATGAAAAATTGAGCTAAAAAAGCTTTCGAAGTTCCCAAATGTCATTGAGATTGAATTTCTTGGTTACCGAACGAAGATAAGATGGGTGGAACCTGTTAGTCCTATAGATCTATGAGAGAGCTTCGTTTTGACTGGTTATGGTTCTTGTAAATAAAAATGGATATAAAGTTATGGCTGGTGGAACAACCCAAGTCTTTTCGGTGAAACATCGAAGTCTTGAGGTGCAACATCCGTTTGAAAATCCAAGATTGCACTGCATGAATTTTGAAAACTCGTTCATGGGGATGAAATAGAAAGATAACATGGTGCATCATATTTCAAAATATAGTAAATCGAATTTTGACCACGGTCAAACCCCCATTGACCAACAAAACAACATACGAAAAATCGAGCTAAAAAAGCTTTCGATGTTCCCAAATGTCATTAAGATTGAATTTCTTGGTTACCGAACTAAGATAAGATGGGTGGAACCTGTTAGTCCTGCAGATCTATAAGAGAGCTTCGTTTTGACTGGTTATGGTTCTTGTAACCAAAAATGGAAACAAAGTTATGGTTGGTGGAACAACCCACGTCTTTTGGGTGCAACGTCAAAGTCTTGAAGTGCAACATCCGTTTGAAAATCCAATATTGCACTGTATGAGTTTTGAAAACTCGTTTATAGGGATGAAATAGAAATATAACATGGTAAATCATATTCCAAAATGTAGCAAATCGAGTCGGGGCTAGTCCACGATCCAGGGGGCGAGCCGATCAAAAATGTCACCAATTCCAAAATCCAAGTTATGCGCGCGTTCACGGAAACGGGAGTAACTTCCTATCCGTAAGTCCGTTTTTCCCACACGAAAGCTCCACCTGTAGCAAAGTCAGAGGGCTACAAGTGTTATAAAGCAAAGCTCCGTAATTGATGCTTTCGGACTCAAAAGAGGTCGTCTAATAGGAGTTTCGGGAATGTTTATGTTGATGTTGCGATTTCGACCAAATCGCTCTATGATGTTCTCAGTACCTGAGCGCGTTGCTTATTTAGATTTTCCGTATGTGATAGCTTTGACCAAAAAGTGTGTCAAAAGACTGGTTATGTTTCTGGTCACTCAAAATAAAAACAAAGTTATGGTTGGCGGAACAACCCATGTCTGTTGGGTGCAACATCGACGTCTTGAGGTGCAACATCAGTTTGAAAATCCAAGATTGCACGGTATGACTTTTGATAACTCTTTTACGGGGATGAAATAGAAATATAACATGGTGCATCATATTTCAAAATATGGTGAATCGAATTATGACCACGGTCAAACCCCCTTTGACCAACAAAACAACATATGAAAAATTGAACTAAAAAAGCTTTCGATGTTCCGAAATGTCATTAAGATTGAATTTCTTGGTTACCGAACGAAGATTAGATGGGTGGAACCTGTTAGTCCTAAAGATCTATAAGAGAGCTTCGTTTTGACTAGTTATGGTTCTTGTAACTAAAAATGGACACAAAGTTATGGTTGGTGGAACAACCCACGTCTTTTGGGTGCAACATCGAAGTCTTGAGGTGCAACATCCGTTTGAAAATCCAAGATTGCACTGTATGACTTTTGGAAACTCGTTTATGGGAATGAAATAGAAATATAACATGGTGCATCATATTTCAAAATACAGTAAATCGAATTATGACCACGGTCATACCCCCTCTGACCAACAAAACAACATATGAAAAATTGAGCTAACAAAGCAATCGATGTTCCCAAATTTCATTAAGATTGAATTTCTTGGTCACCGAACTAAGATGAGATGGGTGGAACCTGTTAGTCCTATAGATTTATGGGAGAGATTCGTTTTGACTGGTTATGGTTCTTGTAACTAAAAATAGACACAAAGTTATGGTTGGTGGAACAACCCACGTCTTTTGGGTGCAACATCGAAGTCTTGAGGTGCAACATCCGTTTGAAAATCCAAGATTTCACTGCGTGACTTTTGAAAACTCGTTTATGGGGATGAAACCGAAATATAACATGATGCATCATATTTCAAAATATAGCGAATCAAATTATGACCACGGTCAAACCCCCTTTGACCAACAAAACAACATATGAAAAATTGAGCTAAAAAAGCTTTCGATGTTCCCAAATGTCATTGAGATTGAATTTCTTGGTTACCGAACGAAGATGAGATGGGTGGAACCTATTAGTCCTATAGATCTATGAGAGAGCTTCGTTTTGACTGGTTATGGTTCTTATAACTAAAAATGGAAACAAAGTTATGGTTGGTGGAACAACCCACGTCTTTTAGGGGCAACATCGAAGTCTTGAGGTTCAACATCCATTTGAAAATCCAAGATTGCACTGCATGAATTTTGAAAACTCGTTTATGGGGATGAAATAGAAATATAACATGGTGCATCATATTTCAAAATATAGTAAATCGAATTATGACCACGGTCAAACCCCCTTTGACCAACAGAACAACAAATGAAAAATTGAGCTAAAAAAGATTTCGATGTTCACAAATGTCATTAAGATTGAATTTCTTGGTTACCGAACTAAGATGAGATGGGAGAAACCTGTTAGTCCTATAGATCTATGAGAGAGCTTCGTTTTGACTGGTTATGGTTCTTGTAACTAAAAATGGACACAAAGTTATGGTTGGTGGAACAACCCACGTCTTTGGGGTGAAACATCGAAGTCCTGAGGTGCAACATCCGTTTGAAAATCCAAGATTGCACTGTATGAGTTTTGAAAACTCGTTTATGGGGATGAAATAGAAATATAACATGGTAAATCATATTCCAAAATGTAGTAAATCGAGCCGGGGCTAGTCCACGATCCAGGGGGGCGAGCCGATCAAAAATGTCACCAATTCCAAAATCCGAGTTCTGCGCGCGTTCACGGAAACAGGAGCAACTTCCAATCCGTAAGACCGTTTGGCCCAAACAAAAGCTCCACCTAAAGCTAAGTCAGATGGCAACAAGAGTTACAAAGCACAGCTCCGTAATTGATGCTTTCGGGCCCAAAAGAGGTCATCTAATAAGAGTTTCGGGCATGTTTATGTTGATGTTGGGATTTCGACCAAATCACTCTATGATGTTCTCAGTACCTGAGCGCGTTGCTTATTTAGATTTTCCGTATGTGATAGCTTTGACCAGAAAGTATGTCAACAGACTGGTTATGTTTCTAGTCACTCAAAATAAAAACAAAGTTATGGTTGGCGGAACAACCCATGTGTGTTGGGTGCAACATAGACGTCTTGAGGTACAACATCGGTTTGAAAATCCAAGATTGCACTGTATGACTTTCGAAAACTCGTTTATGGGGATGAAATAGAAATATAACATGGTGCATCATATTTCAAAATATAGTAAATCGAATTATGACAACGGTCAAACCCCCTCTGACCAATAAAACAACATATGAAAAAATAAGCTAAAAAAGCTTTCGATGTTCCCAAATGTCATTAAGATTGAATTTCTTGGTTACCGAACGAAGATGAGATGGGTGGAACTTGTTAGTCCTATAAATCTATGAGAGAGTTTCGTTTTGACTGGTTATGGTTCTTGTAACTAAAAATGGACACAAAGTTATGGTTGGTGCAACAACCCACGTCTTTTGGGTGCAACATCGAAGTCTTGTTTTGCAACATCCGTTTGAAAATCCAAGATTGCATTGTATGACTTTTGAAAACTCTTTTATGGGGATGAAATAGAAATATAACACGGTGCATCATATTTCAAAATATAGTAAATCGAATTATGACCACGGTCAAACCCCCTCTGACCAACAAAACAACATATGAAAAATTGAGCTAAAAAAGCTTTCGATGTTCCCAAATGTCATGAAGATTGAATTTCTTGGTCACCGAACTAAGATGAGATGGGTGGAAACTGTTAGTCCTATAGATCTATGAGAGAGCTTTGTTTTGACTAGTTATGGTTCTTGTAACTAAAAATGGACACAAAGTTATGGTTGGTGGAACAACCCATGTCTTTTGGGTATAACATCGAAGTCTTGAGGTGCAACATCCGTTTGAAAATCCAAGATTGTACTCTATGACTTTTGAAAACTCGTTTATGGGGATGAAACAGAAAGATAACATGGTGCATCATATTTCAAAATATAGTAAATCGAATTATGACCACGGTCAAACCACCTTTGAACAACAAAACAACATACGAAAAATCGAGCTAAAAAAGATTTCGATATTCCCAAATGTCATTAAGATTGAATTTCTTAGTTACCGAACTAAGATGAGATGGGTGGAACCTGTTAGTCCTATAGATCTATAAGAGAGCTTCGTTTTGACTAGTTATGGTTCTTGTAACTAAAAATGGACACAAAGTTATGGTTGGTGGAACAACCCACGTCTTTTGTGTGCAACATCGAAGTCTTGAGGTGCAACATCTGTTTGAAAATCCAAGATTGCACTGTATGAGTTTTGAAAACTCGTTTATAGGGATGAAATAGAAATATAACATGGTAAATCATATTCCAAAACGTAGTAAATCGAGCCGGGGCTAGTCCACGATCCAGGTGGCGAGCCGATGAAAAATGTCACCAATTCCAAAATCCAAGTTCTGCGTGTGTTCACGGAAACAGGAGTAACTTCCAATCCGTTAGTCCGCTTTGCCCAAACGAAAGCTCCACCTGAAGCTAAGACAGAGGGCTACAATGGTTACAAAGCACAGCTCCATAATTGATGCTTTCGGACCCTAAAGAGGTCGTCTAATAGGATTTTCGGGCATGTTTATGTTGCGATTTCGACCAAATCGCTCTATGATGTTCTCAGATGCTGAGCGCGTTGCTTATTTAGATTTTTCGTATGTGATAGATTTGACCAAAAAGTGTGTCAACGGATTGGTTATGTTTCTAGTCACTCAAAATAAAAACAAAATTATGGTTGACGGAACAACCCATGTCTGTTGGGTGCAACATCAGTTTGAAAATCCAAGATTGCACGGTATGACTTTTGAAAACTCGTTTATGGGGGATGAAATAGAAATATAACATGGTGCATCATATTTCAAAATATAGTGAATCGAATTATGACCACGGTCAAACCCAATTTGACCAACAAAACAACATATGAAAAATTGTGCTAAAAAAGCTTTCGATGTTCCCAAATGTCATTAAGATTGAATTTCTTGGTTACCGAACGAAGATGAGATGGGTGGAACCTATTAGTCCTATAGATCTATGAGAGAGCTTCGTTTTGACTGGTTACGGTTCTTGTAACTAAAAATGGACACAAAGTTATGGTTGGTGGAACAACCCACGTCTTTTGGGTGCAACATCGAAGTCTTGAGGTGCAACATCCGTTTGAAAATCCAAGATTGCACTGTATGACTTTTGAAAACTCGTTTATGGGACGAAATAGAAATATAACATGGTGCATCATATTTCAAAATATAGTAAATCGAATTATGACCACGGTCAAACCCCCTCTGACCAACAAAACAACATATGAAAAATTGAGCGAAAAAAGCTTTCGATGTTCCCAAATGTCATTAAGATTGAATTTCTTGGTCACCGAACTAAGATGAGGGTGGAACCTATTAGTCCTATAGATCTATGAGAGAGCTTCGTTTTGACTGGTTATGGTTCTTGCAACTAAAAATGGACACAAAGTTATGGTTGGTGGAACAACCTACGTCTTTTGGGTGCAACATCGAAGTCTTGAGGTGCAACATCCGTTTGAAAATCCAAGATTGCATTGCATGACTTTTGAAAACTCATTTATGGGGATGAAACAGAAATATAACATGGTGCATCATATTTCAAAATATAGCAAATCGAATTATGACCACGGTCAAACTCCCTTTGACCAACAAATAAACAAATGTAAAATTGAGCTAAAAAAGCTTTCGATGTTCCCAAATGTCATTGAGATTGAATTTCTTGGTTACCAAATGAAGATGAGATGGGTGGAACCTGTTAGTCCTATAGATCTGTGAGAGAGCTTCGTTTTGACTGGTTATGGTTCTCATAACTAAAAATGGAAACAAAGTTATGGTTGGTGTAACAACCCACGTCTTTTAGGTGCAACATCGAAGTCTTGAGGGTCAACATCCGTTTGAAAATCCAAGATTGCACTGCATGACTTTTGAAAACTCGTTTATGGGGATGAAATAGAAATATGACATGGTGCATCATATCTCAAATATAGTAAATCGAATTATAACCACGGTCAAACCCCCTTTGACCAACAAAACAACACATGAAAAATTGAGCTAAAAAAGCTTTCGATGTTCACAAATGTCATTAAGATTGAATTTCTTGGTTACCGAACTAA
Source organism: Allium sativum (assembly GCA_030737875.1). Lineage (NCBI taxonomy): Eukaryota > Viridiplantae > Streptophyta > Magnoliopsida > Asparagales > Amaryllidaceae > Allium > Allium sativum. Next base: position 845,720,524 of record CM060921.1, on the reverse strand, counting down.
GATGAGATGGGTGGAACCTGTTAGTCCTACAGATCTATGAGAGAGCTTCGTTTGGACAGGTTATAGTTCTTGTAACTAAAAATGAACACAAAGTTATAGTTGGTGTAACAACCTACGTCTTTGGGGTGAAACATCGAAGTCTTGAGGTGCAACATCCATTTGAAAATCCAAGATTGCACTGTATTAGTTTTGAAAACTCGTTTATGGGGATGAAATAGAAATATAACATGGTAAATCATATTCCAAAATGTAGTAAATCGAGCCGGGGCTAGTCCACGATCCATAGGGGCGAGCCGATCAAAAATGTCACCAATTCCAAAATCCAAGTTATGCGCGTGTTCACGGAAACGGGAGTAACTTCCAATCCGTAAGACCGTTTTGCCCAAACAAAAGCTCCACCTGAAGCTAAGTCTGATGGCAACAAGGGATTCAAAGCACAGCTCCATAATTGATGCTTTCGGGCCCAAAAGAGGTCATCTAATAGGAGTTTCGGGCATGTTTATGTTGATCTTGCGATTTCGACCAAATCGTTCTATGATGTTCTCAGTACCTGAGCGCGTTGCTTATATAGATTTTGCGTATGTGATAGCTTTGACCAAAAAGTGTGTCAACGGACCGGTTATGTTTCTAGTCACTCAAAATAAAAACAAAGTTATTTTTGGCGGAACAACCCATGTCTGTTGGGTGCAACAGCGACGTCTTGAGGTGCAACATCAGTTTAAAAATCCAAGACTGCACTGTATGACTTTTGAAAACTCGTTTATGGGGATGAAATAGAAGTATAACATGGTGCATCATATTTCAAAGTATAGTAAATCGAATTATGAAAACGGTCAAACCCCTCTGACCACTTAAACAACATATGAAAAATTGAGCTAAAAAAGCTTTCGATGTTCCCAAATGTCATTAAGATTGAATTTCTTGGTTATCGAACGAAGATGAGATGGGTGGAACTCGTTATTCCTATAGATCTATGAGAGAGCTTCGTTTTGACGGGTTATGGTTCTTGTAACTAAAAATGGACACAAATTTATGATTGGTGGAGCAACTCTCGTCTTTTAGGTGCAACATCGAAGTCTTGAGGTGCAACATCCGTTTGAAAATCCAAGATTTCACTGCATGACTTTTGAAAACTCATTTATGGGGATGAAATAGAAATATAACATAATGCATCATATTTCAAAATATAGTAAATCGAATTATGATCACGGTCAAACCCCCTTTGACCAACAAAACAACATGCGAAAAATTGAGCTAAAAAAGCTTTCGATGTTCCCAAATGTCATTAAGATTGAATTTCTTGGTTACCGAACTAAGATGATATGGGTGGAACCTGTTATTCCAATAGATCTATGAGAGAGCTTAGTTTTGAATGGTTATGGTTCTTGTAACTTAAAATGGACACAAAGTTATGGTTGGCGGAACAACTCACGTCTTTTAGGTGCAACATCGAAGTCTTGAGGTGCAACATCCGTTTGAAAATACAAGATTGCACTGCATGACTTTTGAAAACTCGTTTATTGGGATGAAATAGAAATATAACATGGTGCACCATATTTCAAAATATAGTAAATCGAATTATGACCACGGTCAAACCTCCTTTGACCAACAAAACAACATAAGAAAAATTGAGCTAAAAAAGCTTTCGATGTTCCCGAATGTCATTAAGATTGAATTTCTTGGTTACCGAACTAAGATGAGACGGGCGGAACCTGTTAGTCCTATAGATCTATGAGAGAGCTTCGTTTCTACTAGTTATGGTTCTTGTAACTAAAAATGGACACAAAGTTATGGTTGGTGGAACAACCCACGTCTTTTGGGTGCAACATCGAAGTCTTGAGGTGCAACATCCGTTTGAAAATCCAAGATTGCACTGTATGTGTTTTGAAAACTCGTTTATAGGGATGGAATAGAAATATAACATGGTAAATCATATTCCAAAATGTAGTAAATCGAGCCGGGGCTAGTCCACGATCTAGGGGGCGAGCCGATCAAAAATGTCACCAATTCCAAAATCCAAGTTCTGCGCACGTTCACGAAAACGGGAGTAACTTTCAATCCGTAAGTCCGTTTTGCCCAAACGAAAGCTCCACCTGAAGCTAAGTCAGAGGGCTACAAGAGTTACAAAGCACAGCTTCGTAATTATTGCTTTCGGACCCATAAGAGGTTGTCTAATAGGAGTTTCAGGCATGTTTATGTTGATGTTGCGATTTCGACCAAATCGCTCTATGATGTTCTCAGTACCTGAGCGCGTTGCTTATTTAGATTTTCCGTATGTGATATCTTTGAGCAAAAAGTGTGTCAACAGACTGGTAATGTTTCTAGTCACTCAAAATAAAAACAAAGTTATGGTTGGCAAAACAACCTATGTTTGTTGGGTGCAACATCGACGTCTTGAGGTGCAACATCAGTTTGAAAATCCAAGATTGCACTGTATGACTTTTGAAAACTCGTTTATAGGGATGAAATAGATATATAACATGGTGCATCATATTTCAAAATATAGTAAATCGAATTATGACCACGGTCAATGTAACACCCCGTGTATTCTATAAATGTGGAATTAACAAATTAAAGTATAATTGATTTGAAATCAAAGAACTAAGGGAAACGGGATACGCCATTGCGTTCGTCTCGGAAAAATACGCGAAATAGAGTCCGAGTTTTCGAAAAACGGAATCCGTATGAAGAAGATATAGCCTCCGGAAGTTTCTGAATTAAGTTTAAAATTCGAACAGCTCAGAAAAACAAGTTTAAAATTAAAAATCGAGCCCAATTGGCCAGGGCGGGAAAATTCCCGCCTAAGACACCCAGGTCGACTGGGCTGTCGACCTGGTCTAGCTAGGTCGACAGGGCTGTCGACAGGGCTGTCGACCTGGTCCAGACCTAGGTCGAACCCAGTCCACCCTGGCTGGCCTAGTCTATGTTGGTCGATTTTCAGAAGCATGCTTTGTCATTAGGGCTAGGTGGCAGGCTCTAATTGGTCTCTCTTTCGAATGAATGGCTACGATCAATCCAAGCAACATCGATGCTCCTAATCAGTTCATAAACTCTATAAAAATGACCCTAGACTCTTCCTAACCTAAGTCTCTAACACAATTCTCTAGCCTCCATTGCTCTTTCTCCTTCTAATTAAAAATAAAAATGGCGTCGCTACTCTGCTAGAATCAAAACTAGAAGTCAATCAACATCATCCTAAATTCAAATTTGAGATAAAAGCTTCTGCAACAATTCTGTAACAACTAAAGTTCTTTCTTTAACCCAATCAAGGAAAGTACAGTTATTTTCCGCTATAAACGTTAATTATAATTTTGATATGTTTTTAATTCTGAATCTGAGATTGTATATATATTCTCTTCTGTCAGATCTGTTTTTCTGTGACTGTTCTGTATCCCTTTTCTTCTTTTCTGTTTCTATAGCCAGGCTACCACGAGCCTGTGCCTAATCTCATAAGAGATGAATGTATGAACGCAAATTATGGAATGAATGATGCGAAATTTGACAAGACTAAATTGAATGTATGACTTTAGGTCTGAGGCATAAAATATATTGGACATGTGACTTGGGATTGGATGCATAAATTTGACTATGAACATATAATTTATATATGTTGTATGCATAGTTATGTTGTAATTTAGATCTGTAATTAATTAGAAAAAAAAGATGAGCATATGTTGTAAACTAGATTTGGATCTATGCATATTCTATGATAGAAGAAAAGAGGAACCATTGTATGATTACATATGATTTGAGACTTTGGACAAAATGCATATAAAAGTCAAGATCTGATTTTTTAGAAGATATGATTTAGATTGTTGGGTATATTTTGCATAATGATTCATGACTTAATAAGAAGAAGGATATGGAAACGTAGGTGTAAAAGATTTACATTAAATTGGATCTCTACTATTGTGATTACACCTAAATAGGGAATTTTGCATATATGGCATGCACTGTAATTAATGATCATATTTGGTATAATTTATATGTGAATCTGCTGTATAAGGTTAGTTTAACAAAAATTGGAACATACGTTATAGGGTAAATTATGTCCATATTCTGCGCTATGTAAAGGTAGGCAAACATGGAAGTATATGATCTTATTGTGAATCACGACAATTATTTAGGCATATGAATTTAGGCCAATTTATGATTAGGCAAGGCATGTAAATAGAACCTTTAGAAATATTAAATTTGCTAAATATGCTAATTTGCCAAGTTGCCTAAACTGCTAGTTTTGTTATATTGCCTAGACTGCTAATTAGATTGTAATGCCTAATTTGTTAAATTTGTCGGTTGAAATGCATAACCTGTTATATGCCAAAATCTGCTAAGTTGCTAAATCTGTTAAATCCGTTAAGTCATATAAAATCTGTTATCTGCTAAAGTCTGTTATCTGCTGTGTTGATATAATCATCCTGTTATTGATATATTCTGAATTGGCATATATATTGGGCGTGCGCATAAACGGTAAATTATTAATTAATTGGCCGCAAAGATAAACGTGACTAACTCGAGGTTAGAATGAGTTTGCGGCGTAATTCTGCCCGGAACCGCCCGGCACATCCAGTGGCCGCAAACAATAGGTTCTAATGTGAGAAGTTAGTCATAACCTGCTTAAGACACGAGGTTAGGTCTGGCTTGTGGCAGAAGTCTGCTCGGAACCGCCCGGCCCATCCAGCGGCCACAAGCTAGCGACCTAATGTGAGAGGTCTGGGCATTAATAATTAATTAATGCAAATCTAAGATAAGAATGACGTCTAAAACGTATTGGGGAAAATAGGGATAAACCAACGGGATTAATAGGTGTAGTAAACCCGTCCAATTCAAAGTTAGACAAATCTGAAAAATCTGTACATCTGATCCGTTAGTCTGAAAACTTGTTAACTTAATTTGTGAACTAGTAAATCTGAATTCTGTATGTCTGAACTTGTAAACAAATAAATCTGAAATCTGTTAGTCTGGGGACACAAGACTAGGAGGGGAATTACTTGTGTCATCTATTGTTTTGGACCTATATTAGTCAGTAACCCTTTCTGGTATCAAAACTTTAACCCAACAGTAGGTAGGGTCCGGGCACGCTTACTGAACTAATTATAAGTGGTTCATTCTGATAATGGCGAGGGGTGTTGATGGTGCGTTCCAACCGGGTCATGTGCGTGCATGGATCCCGGTCTGCCTCTGAGGATGTAAGACGCCGTGACATCTGTAAATAGGTCTATGCCAATTGGTTGTCACTTTAGGGAGTGATACACCCTACTATGGGGCCGACACAGGATATTTATGTATTAGGGAGCCGATCGCTTGGGGTAGGGTTTTAGGTTACGATTAGTTCTGTCTGTTTCTGTTGGTACCGTCTGTTTCTGTTGGGTGGTAACACCTGTCTGTTTCTGTGTGGTACCGTCTATTCGGGTGGTAAAGGCCCATTACTAGTGTACACCTAATTCTACATTCTGTTTCCGTAGAGATAAATCTGTTTCTGCTTCTGTCTGTTTCTGATCGGGTAGTAAAGGCCCATTATTAGCATTCTGTTTCGGTTAAAGTATTCTGTACCCGTTCCTGCTTCAATTTAGACATTAGGGAGACATCTAATTCTGCTATACTAGTATTAGTGCAGAGAAGTGTAAAACAATAGTTTATATCATTCTGTTTTTCTGTTATATCTGCTACACCTGTTATAGTTATCTCACATCCAGTTTTATGTTCATATCATATTATTATTATCTGTTCATATGCTGAAAGTCACTGGACTTGCCAGACTTTTTGTCTGACCCTTGTTGTTTCGCCTCCTTTCTTCCGTTTCCCCCCCAGGTTATCCAAGGAGGGAAATACTTTAGCTTGATCCGGATTTCTCTTTGCTTGAAGTGCTTAAAGTATGGCTTGGCTCTGTATAGCTTCCGTTCCATGGGGATTATGATTTTAAACTATGCATTTTGAAGGCTTTTGTACAAGACTGATATTTTGTACTTGAATTCTGAAATTGAAAGGATGTAACCATATTAATTTCTGTTTCCGCTGTAATAAAGTTAAAATTTTTCAAGTACTGTTTTATCTGTCTTGTAAGTTTCTGTCCTGTTTACTAAAATGCTCCACCAAAGTTAAGGCATTCCCTTTGTGAGTGACCTTAACGGAGGTGGGGTGTTACACTTGGTATCAGAACTGAAGGTTACCATATTTTATAAAAAAGTTTTGAAAAATTATTTTCAAAAAAAAGGTTTTGAAAGGAAGTATTTTCAAAAATAAAGCTTATTTTGAAAAACATGATCCCCAAGAGCCATATATCTTTCTTTCAGTCCTTTTTGTATTGAACCTTTCCTTTTTCGTTCCAGCATGTCTGAAGCATCTGAGATACCAGAGGGTGTTCATGTACCCGGTTGGTTTCGTCAATATCTTGAGGCTAGGACCGCCGCTGCAGGTCCAGCAAATGATCCCCCTCCTCCACCCCCTCCTCGTGCAATTGCTTTCTCAAAGATCTGTAGAGATTTTAGGGACATGGGTGGGAAGGATTTCAAAGGAACTGAATCATTCGTAGAAGCAAGGAATTGGCTCAAAGAAACTCAGGATCTATTCGTTATCTTCGAGGTGGACGATAGGCAGAAGGTACAGTTGGCAGTATGGCTGCTCAAAGACGAAGCTTCCTACTGGTGGGAAGTCACTAACGCCGAGAGGCCGGTTGAGACATGGATGGGTTTCAGAACAAGGTTTGAGACAAAATTACTCTCGCAAGCTGAACGAAGTTTACAATTGGAAAAGTTCTTGTCTCTTAAGCAAGGAAGTATGACGGTCAAGGAATACGTCAACCAGTTCAACCAACTAGCAAGATTCGGATTGGATTTAGTCAACACTCAGCATAAAAAGGCTCTCCGCTTTGTTAAAGGATTGAATGAGCCACTGCACAGCCTAGCCATGACCGATGTACCCATGGGAGCAACTTACGAGAAATTGGTGGATATGGCACTACTGGACGAGGAAGACAAGGGCCCGAAAGAGACAAAGAAGGAAGAACCACAGAATAAGAAAGCGGGGCCCAAAAAGGAAACACAAAAGAAGGATGAGAAGTCTGAAGATAAGAAGGGGAAAAAGTGCTTTACTTGTGGGAGCTCAACTCATCTGAACAAGGATTGCAGAAAAAGGAAGGGCGCTTGCTTCACCTGTGGGGAGATGGGACACTTCACTAGGGACTGCCCGAAGAGACGAGGACAAGGAGGGCAGGCGAACACTCTTGAGGCTAGTGGCTAGGATAGAAATAGGAAAATTTCTATAGTAGGTTTAATTTCTTTATCTGATTGTGACTTTTTCTGATTCTGGTATTTTGATTTTGTAATCGATACTCTGCACTTTAATGCTAGTATTATTTCTGAATTCCGCTATAGACTCAGACCCATAAGGGTTATGGATCATCTGTTTGAGATTGGGGTTTGAGGGATATCTGTGTTAGGCGTCAAGTATGACGCATACATTCTGAGTTTTCGTAGGGTATGATTTTATCATGCTTAGCTTCCTAAGAATCATTAAGGAACCTGATCTGTACCAGTAGTCTGTAAATATCTAAATACTTTTTATAGGATTTCCAGTTTTGACATTGTCTAAAGAAGGTACTCCTCTGGGTGTCAATTTGATATTGGTTTGGTCTTTGGGGCCGATACTTAGGACCCATGTCTAATGGGAACCAAATTTTCGTTCTATCTGTACTCGCTTCCATCATTCGACTGTATCCTATCGATCGAATATTTGAACTTTAGGTAGAAACTAATGGGTGTAAACATGTGTTTGAGACATGTTATGTTTGATGGTTGCAAGTGGATGCAAGTGGTTGCTAGTGGTTGCCCGTGGATGCATATACACACACTAGGCACTAGATCGGCTCGAAAACACTCTCATACTGCATATGGATGGGTGAGCATTTTTCAATTCTTGTGGATGCAAAATGGTTGATTCAGCACATGGATGTTGCATTTGAGTGAATGGTTGTGCACTCATATAGAAATAATATATATCATCAGAATTCTATTGCATACATGTTGGACTCAAGGCACTGACATAATTCGCATTAAGGAGGTCAACTGAATCAGTAGACCGCCTAATCTTTGCATTAGATAAGGAACATATACACACACTTTTGCATATGTTCATACAACATTAGAAGTTTTCTAAGGACAATGGATGCTTGTGGATGATGGTTGAGTAGATGGGTGATTGGATGGTAGGACACATTCTTCTTAACTTGAAGATTTCGGGGACGAAATCCTTTTAAGTGGGGGAGAATGTAACACCCCGTGTATTCTATAACTGTGGAATTAACAAATTAAAGTATAATTAATTTGAAATCAAAGAACTAAGGGAAACGGGATACGCCATTGCGTTCGTCTCGGAAAAATACGCGAAATAGAGTCCGAGTTTTCGAAAAACGGAGTCCGTATGAAGAAGATATAGCCTCCGGAAGTTTCTGAATTAAGTTTAAAATACGAACAACTCAGAAAAACAAGTTTAAAATTAAAAATCGGGCCCAATTGGCCAGGGCGGGAAAATTCCCGCCTAAGACACCCAGGTCGACTGGGCTGTCGACCTGGTCTAGCCAGGTCGACAGGGCTGTCGACAGGGCTGTCGACCTGGTCCAGACCCAGGTCGAACCCAGTCCACCCTGGCTGGCCTAGTCTATGTTGGTCGATTTTCAGAAGCATGCTTTGTCATTAGGGCTAGGTGGCAGGCTCTAATTGGTCTCTCTTTCGAATGAATGGCTACGATCAATCCAAGCAACATCGATGGTCCTAATCAGTTCATAAACTCTATAAAAATGACCCTAGACTCTTCCTAACCTAAGTCTCTAACACAATTCTCTAGCCTCCATTGCTCTTTCTCCTTCTAATTAAAAATAAAAATGGCGTCGCTACTCTGCTAGAATCAAAACTAGAAGTCAATCAACATCATCCTAAATTCAAATTTGAGATAAAAGCTTCTGCAACAATTCTGTAACAACTAAAGTTCTTTCTTTAACCCAATCAAGGCAAGTACAGTTATTTTCCGCTATAAACGTTAATTATAATTTTGATATGTTTTTAATTCTGAATCTGAGATTGTATATATATTCTCTTCTGTCAGATCTGTTTTTCTGTGACTGTTCTGTATCCCTTTTCTTCTTTTCTGTTTCTATAGCCAGGCTACCACGAGCCTGTGCCTAATCTCATAAGAGATGAACGTATGAACGCAAATTTTGGAATGAATGATGCGAAATTTGACAAGACTAAATTGAATGTATGACTTTAGGTCTGAGGCATAAAATATATTGGACATGTGACTTAGGATTGAATGCATAAATTTGACTATGAACATATAATTTATATTTGTTGTATGCATAGTTATGTTGTAATTTAGATCTGTAATTAATTAGAAAAAAAAGATGAGCATATGTTGTAAACTAGATTTGGATCTATGCATATTCTATGATAGAAGAAAAGAGGAACCATTGTATGATTACATATGATTTGAGACTTTGGACAAAATGCATATAAAAGTCAAGATCTGATTTTTTAGAAGATATGATTTAGATTGTTGGGTATATTTTGCAAAATGATTCATGACTTAATAAGAAGAAGGATATGGAAACGTAGGTGTAAAAGATTTACATTAATTAGGATCTCTGCTATTGTGATTACACCTAAATAGGGAATTTTGCATATATGGCATGCACTGTAATTAATGATCATATTTGGTATAATTTATATGTGAATCTGCTGTATAAGGTTAGTTTAACAAAAATTGGAACATATGTTATAGGGTAAATTATGTCCATATTCTGCGCTATGTAAAGGTAGGCAAACATGGAAGTATGTGATCTTATTGTGAATCACGACAATTATTTAGGCATATGAATTTAGGCCAATTTATGATTAGGCAAGGCATGTAAATAGAACCTTTAGAAATATTAAATTTGCTAAATATGCTAATTTGCCAAGTTGCCTAAACTGCTAGTGTTGTTATATTGCCTAGACTGCTAATTAGATTAAAATGCCTAATTTGTTAAATTTGTCGGTTGAAATGCCTAACCTGTTTTATGCCAAAATCTGCTAAGTTGCTAAATCTGTTAAATCCATTAAGTCATATAAAATCTGTTATCTGCTAAAGTCTGTTATCTGCTGTGTTGATATAATCATCCTGTTATTGATATATTCTGAATTGGCATATATATTGGGCGTGCGCATAAACGGTAAATTATTAATTAATTGGCCGCAAAGATAAACGTGACTAACTCGAGGTTAGAATGAGTTTGCGGCGTAATTCTGCCCGGAACCGCCCGGCACATCCAGTGGCCGCAAACAATAGGTTCTAATGTGAGAAGTTAGTCATAACCTGCTTAAGACACGAGGTTAGGTCTGGCTTGTGGCAGAAGTCCGCCCGGAACCACCGGGCCCATCCAGCGGCCACAAGCTAGCGACCTAATGTGAGAGGTCTGGGCATTAATAATTAATTAATGCAAATCTAAGATAAGAATGACGTCTAAAACGTATTGGGGAAAATAGGGATAAACCAACGGGATTAATAGGTGTAGTAAACCCGTCCAATACAAAGTTAGACAAATCTGAAAAATCTGTACATCTGATCCGTTAGTCTGAAAACTTGTTAACTTAATTTGTGAACTAGTAAATCTGAATTCTGTATGTCTGAACTTGTAAACAAATAAATCTGAAATCTGTTAGTCTGGGGACACAAGGCTAGGAGGGGAATTACTTGTGTCATCTATTGTTTGGGACCCATATTAGTCAGTAACCCTTTCTGGTATCAAAACTTTGACCCAACAGTAGGTAGGGTCCGGGCACGCTTACTGAACTAATTATAAGTGGTTCATTCTGATAATGGCGAGGGGTGTTGATGGTGCGTTCCAACCGGGTCATGTGCATGCATGGATCCCGGTCTGCCTCTGAGGATGTAAGACGCCGTGACATCTGTAAATAGGTCTGTGCCAATTGGTTGTCACTTTAGGGAGTGATACACCCTACTGTGGGGCCGACACAGGATATTTATGTATTAGGGAGCCGATCGCTTGGGGTAGGGTTTTAGGGTACGCTTAGTTCTGTCTGTTTCTGTTGGTACCGTCTGTTTCTGTTGGGTGGTAACACCTGTCTATTTCTGTGTGGTACCGTCTGTTCGGGTGGTAAAGGCCCATTACTAGTGTACACCTAATTCTACATTCTGTTTCCGTAGAGATAAATCTGTTTCTGCTTCTGTCTGTTTCTGATCGGGTAGTAAAGGCCCATTATTAGCATTCTGTTTCTGTTAAAGTATTCTGTACCCGTTCCTGCTTCAATTTAGACATTAGGGAGACACCTAATTCTGCTATACTAGTATTAGTGCAGAGAAGTGTAAAACAATAGTTTATATCATTCTGTTTTTCTGTTATATCTGCTACACCTGTTATAGTTATCTCACATCCAGTTTTATGTTCATATCATATTATTATTATCTGTTCATATGCTGAAAGTCACTGGACTTGCCAGACTTTTTGTCTGACCCTTGTTGTTTCGCCTCCTTTCTTCCGTTTCCCCCCCCCCCAGGTTATTAAAGGAGGGAAATACTTTAGCTTGATCCGGATTTCTCTTTGCTTGAAGTGCTTAAAGTATGGCTTGGCTCTGTATAGCTTCCGTTCCATAGGGATTATGATTTTAAACTATGCATTTTGAAGGCTTTTGTACAAGACTGATATTTTGTACTTGAATTTTGAAATTGAAAGGATGTAACCATATTAATTTCTATTTCCGCTGTAATAAAGTTAAAATTTTTCAAGTACTGTTTTATCTGTCTTGTAAGTTTCTGTCCTGTTTACTAAAATGCTCCACCAAAGTTAAGGCATTCCCTTTGTGAGTGACCTTAACGGAGGTGGGGTGTTACAGTCAAACCCCCTCTGACCAACAAAACAACATATGAAAAATTGAGATAAAAAAGCTTTCGATGTTCCCAAATGTCATTAAGATTGAATTTCTTGGTTACCGAACGAAGATGAGATGGGTGGAACGTGTTAGTCCTATAGTTCTATGAGAGAGCTTCGTTTTGACTGGTTATGGTTCTTGTAACTAAAAATGGACACAAAGTTATGGTTGGTGGAACAACCCACGTCTTTTGGGTGCAACATCGATGTCTTGAGGTGCAACATCCGTTTGAAAATCCAAGATTGCACTGCATGACTTTTGAAAACTCGTTTATGGGGATGAAACAGAAATATAACATGGTGCGTCGTATTACAAAATATAGTAAATCGAATTATGACCACGGTCAAACCCCCTCTGACCAACAAAACAACCTATGAAAAATTTAGCTAAAAAAGCTTTCGATGTTCCCAAATGTCATTAAGATTGAATTTCTTGGTCACCAAACTAAGATGAGATGGGTGGAAACTGTTAGTCCTGTAGATCTATGAGAGAGCTTCGTTTTGACTTGTTATGGTTTTTGTAACTAAAAATGGACACAAAGTTATGGTTGGTGGAACAACCGACGTCTTTTGGGTGCAACATCGAAGTCTTGAGGTGCAACATCCGTTTGAAAATCCAAGATTGCACAGCATGACTTTTGAAAACTCGTTTATGGGGATGAAACAGAAATATAACATGGTGCATCATATTTCAAAATATAGCGAATCGAATTATGACCACGGACAAACCCCCATTGACCAACAAAACAACATATGAAAAATATAGCTAAAAAAGCTTTTGATGTTCCCAAATGTCATTGGGATTGAATTTCTTTGTTACCAAACGAAGATGAGATGGGTGGAAAGCTTCGTTTTGACTGGTTATGGTTCTTGTAACAAAAATGGACACAAAGTTATGGTTGGTGCAACAGCCCACGTCTTTTGGGTGCAACTTCGAAGTCTTGTTTTGCAACATCCGTTTGAAAATCCAAGATTGCATTGTAAGACTTTTGAAAACTCCTTTATGGGGATGAAATAGAAATATAACATGGTGCATCATATTTCAAAATATAGTAAATCGAATTATGACCACGGTCAAACCCCCTCTGACCAACAAAACAACATATGAAAAATTGAGCTAAAAAAGCTTTCGATGTTCCCAAATGTCATGAAGATTGAATTTCTTGGTCACCGAACTAAGATGAGATGGGTGGAAACAGTTAGTCTTATAGATCTATGAGAGAGCTTTGTTTTGACTAGTTATGGTTCTTGTAACTAAAAATGGACACAAAGTTATGGTTGGTGGAACAACCCACGTCTTTTGGGTATAACATCGAAGTCTTGAGGTGCAACATCCGTTTGAAAATCCAAGATTGCACTCTATGACTTTTGAAAACTCGTTTATGGGGATGAAACAGAAATATAACGTGGTGCATCATATTTCAAAATATAGCGAATCGAATTATGACCATGGTCAAACCCCCTTTGACAAACAAAACAACATATGAAAAAATGTGCTAAAAAAGCTTTCGATGTTCCCAAATGTCATTGAGATTGAATTTCTTGGTTACCGAACGAAGATGAGATGGGTGGAACCTGTTAGTACTATAGATCTATGAGAGATCTTCGTTTTGATTAGTTATGGTTCTTATAACTAAAAATGGAAACAAAGTTATGGTTGGTGGAACAACCCACGTCTTTTGGGTGTAACATCGAAGTCTTGAGGTGCAACATCCGTTTGAAAATCCAAGATTACACTGCATGACTTTTGAAAACTCATTTATGGGGATGGAATAGAAATATAACATGGTGCATCATATTTCAAAATATAGTAAATCGAATTATGATCACGGTCAAACCCCCTTTGACCAACAAAACAACATATGAAAAATTGAGCTAAAAAAGCTTTCGATGTTCACAAATGTCATTAAGATTGAATTTCTTGGTTACCGAACTAAGATGAGAAGGGTGGAACCTGTTAGTCCTATAGATCTATGAGAGAGCTTCGTTTTGACAAGTTATGGTTCTTGTAACTAAAAATGGACACAAAGTTATGGTTGGTGGAACAACCCACGTCTTTGGGGTGAAACATCGAAGTCCTGAGGTGCGACATCCGTTTGAAAATCCAAGATTGCACTGTATGAGTTTTGAAAACTCGTTTATAGGGACGAAATAGAAATTTAACATGGTAAATCATATTCCAAAATGTAGTAAATCGAGCCGGGCCTAGTCCACGATCCAGGGGGGCGAGCCGATCGAAAATGTCACCAATTCCAAAATCCAAGTTCTGCGCGCGTTCACGGAAAGGGGAGTAACTTCCAATCCGTAAGACCATTTTGTCCAAACAAAAGCACCACCAGATGCTAAGTCAGATGGCTACAAGAGTTACATAGCACAGCTCAGTAATTGATGCTTTCGGGCCCAAAAGAGGTCATCTAATAGGAGTTTCGGGCATGTTTATGTTGATCTTGTGATTTCGACCAAATCGTTCTATGATGTTCTCAGTACCTAAGCGCGTTGCTTGATTAGATTTTTCGTATGTGATAGCTTTGACCAAAAATTGTGTCAACAGACTGGTTTTGTTTCTAGTCACTCAAAATAAAAACAAAGTTATGGTTGGCGGAACAACCCATGTCTGTTGGGTGCAACATCGACGTCTTGAGGTGCAACATCAGTTTGAAAATCCAAGATTGCACTGTATGACTTTTGAAAACTCGTTTATGGGGATGAAATAGAAATATAACATGGTGCATCATATTTCAAAATATAGTAAATCGAATTATGACAACGGTCAAATCCCCTCGGACCAATAAAAGAACATATGAAAAATTGAGCTAAAAAAGATTTCGATGTTCCCAAATGTCATTAAGATTGAATTTCTTGGTTACCGAACGAAGATGATATGGGTGGAACTTGTTAGTCCTATAGATCTATGAGAGAGATTCGTTTTGACTGGTTATTGTTCTTGTAACTAAAAATGGACACAAAGTTGTGGTTGGTGGAACAACCCACGTCTTTTGGGTGCAACATCGAAGTCTTGAGGTGCAACATCCGTTTGAAAATCCAAGATTGCACTGCATAACTTTTGAAAACTCGTTTATGGGGATGAAACAAAAATATAACATGGTCATATTTCAAAATATAGTGAATCGAATTATGACCACGGTCAAACCCCCTTTGACCAACAAAACAACATATGAAAAATTGTGCTAAAAAAGCTTTCGATGTTCCCAAATGTCATTGAGATTGAATTTCTTCGTTACCGAACGAAGATGAGATGGGCGGAACCAGTTAGTCTTATAGATCTTTGAGAGAGCTTCGTTTTGACTGGTTATGGTTCTTGTAACTAAAAATGGACACAAAGTTATGGTTGGTGAAACAACCCGCGTCTTTTAGGTGCAACGTCGAAGTATTGAGGAGCAACATCCGTTTGAAAATCCAAGATTGCACTGCATGACTTTTGAAAACTCGTTTATGGGGATGAAATAGAAAGATAACATGGTGCATCATATTTCAAAATATAGTAAATCGAATTATGACCACGGTCAAACCCCCTTTGACTAACAAAACAACATACGAAAATCGAGCTAAAAAAGCTTTCGATGTTCCCAAATGTCATTAATGTAACACCCCACATCCGTTAGTATCACTCACAAAGGGAATGCACTAAGTTCTGTGGAGCATTTAAGGTAAAAGATGCAGATAAATTACAAGACAGAAAAAAAATTAAAACAGCGGAAAATGAATCTTTACTTTATTGATAAAATAGTTTGTTCAACAATTGCTTTCCAATACCAGAGTATCATCTGTCTTACAAAATAAAGAAGCATAAAATAACATTTATATTCCCCAATGTAGCATAAGCCAGCCATAGCGGTGGAAAAGAGAATCCAAGAAAAACTTGAGACTAATCTTCAAGCTTCGAAACATGAACGGTCCAAATTTAAGTAGAGCTACTCCCTCTCTGACTACCTGGGGGAGAAACAGAAGAAAAGAAGACGAAAGAAAAACAGAGTCAGACATAAAGCCGGAGTAAGTCTAGCTATATTTCTAGCATGAGAATAATAAAAAGATCGTGACTTGCATAAACTGAGAATAGGACGATACCGGAATAACAGTCTAACATAAAACCAAGGCAAGACAGTTTAAAACCGAATATACTATCACACCCCATTCTATATCTCTGCACCACCTAACTAGTATCCCAACTAGTAATCTGTATAAAGATGATAACGTGAACCTAATCCTTGTAATTGCGGTTGCCTTTAGGTGTACATCTATTATTTATTACCTAGGTCTAATCTAGGGTTTTCTTATCGGGCGCTTCCTAGATTGAACTAGGGTTTACACGACCTAGATCCAACTAGGGTTTATGTTACCTATTGAACGCTTCTCGGATTCAGGGTTTATGCCACCTAGGTCCAACTAGGGATTATGCAACCTGTCGAACGATGCCCCTAGTCTAGGACACACTACCTAGAGTGGTATATGTTCCTAGACTTTCCCCACATATGTGTCGCGAATCGTTTATCGCTGTCTAGATGCACATGTACACTATATGTGCGGCCCGAGTCCCGTAACAGGGCTAATCAAGAGATATGGAACTCGGTCGGGAGCTTTAAGTTATCTACCGATGCAGATGCTAAGGTCTGTTTTCCTACCAGTGGTTATGGTCCTACGTGACCCCTCCCTCAACTAATGAAAGGCAATCCAAGAAAATCAAGTATGAGAACTATACATCTGCCACCTATGCCCCACTTTCCTATTAGCCAGCCTCACCTATAACTAGATAGCAAGTATATGGTCTGCTGGGAATTCTCTGCCATTCCGCATGCGTACTGCGATTGACTGAAGATGGTAGGTAGACGACGAGTTGCTATCACAGGGCTACTGGTCTCGCCGAATAACGCTGGTCCATCCTAGTCTTTAGGTTTCCTTGTATTGCAACCAAGGCATACCCTTGGTTCTTCTAACGCAGACCTTAACCTCTGTGAGCCCAGGAGGATCATCTGCAGCCTCACAGAGGGATACCAAGAGTACCCTCACGTCCCCTCGAAGCCTCGGGCTTCATAACCCAATTCGTTGGAGCCTTCTTTAAAATGATATGGACGTTCGCTCCTTCTCGTGTTCTCCTAAGGTTTACTACTTAGTTTTCTTCTTCATAAAGTTGGTTAAGTGTCGTTAGTCAATTCAAGTTAACTCAACCCATTCCTTTGTCATATTAAGCTGGTTAAGTGTTATCAGTAGCTCATGTTGACTTAACCCTACCACAAACCAAGCTATATTGGTTAAGTATTTCTTATTACTTAACCCTACCCATTCATCTTGTATTGGTTAAGTGTTCCCCTTAGTTAACTAAACCATAACATCCGTTTAATTAACCTGTTCTAATGGTTAAGTATTGTCCCTTCATGTTTTAACTTAACCCTGTTCATTTATCACACTATGATGGTTAAGTGTTCTAAGTTTACTTAACCCTACCCTCTAGTCCAGCTAGCATATTAAATTGGCTAAGTGTATTTACTTAACCTCACCCACTTATCTAGCTAATGTGTTATAATGGTTAAGTATTCTAAATTTACTAAACCTCACCCTCTTGTCTAGTTAATACGTTAAATTGGTTAAGTGTATTAACTTTACTTAACCCCACCCTCTAGTCTGTTTAACATGTTAAATTGGCTAAGTGTTTTCTTAGTTACTTATCCCCTACAAGTCTTGTCTTGTTAACATGTTGAGTTGGTTAAGTGTTTTAGTTAACTTAACCCTACCAATCCTAACTTAGCCCTACCAATCCTAACTTAGCTTTAATTGTCTTATTAAAGCACCAACCACTCACATTAGACAGGTATTGTTGTGGCTGCCTGTATGTCGGTCGATTCCGGGCAGTCTTACGCCACAACTCAGTCTAACCTCGGGTCTTTATTGGGCTCAATTCCTTAACCTCTCACATTGGATAGGTATTTTTGTGATTACTAGACAGTCGGGCGGGTCCGGGCAGGTTTACATCACAACTCAATCCAACCTCGGGTTAAGCATATTCATATTTTCTAGTTTACATTTTAATTATGTAAATTATTCAAATTCAAGTTACTGCCAAATTTGTTTCCAATCAATCTAATTAGTTTAGGTATATAATTAATACCATTTTATGCCATAAATCACTTATGTGATTTTTAACCAATTTATGTCAAGTTTCCTATAATTAAGTTTTTGCCGAACGTTACCCCCGTCTAAATATTAGGCTAACAACTTAGCCTTATTCACCGTTCGCATGATTTCACATAAAGTATTAGGCTAGTAACTTAGCCTAATTTAACGTTCACAAAATTGGCATGAAATCAACATTAACTATGAACTTGCAATTTTTGACAAAATCAACATAAACATAAACATATAGGTGTGAACTTGCAACTTTAATATAATCAACATAAACATGTACATAGGTGTGAACTTGCAACTTTAATATAATTAACATAAACATGTACATAGGTGTGAACTTGCAACTTTAACATAATCAACATAAACATGTACATAGGTGTGAACTTGCAACTATAACATAATCAACATAATCATGTACATACGTGTGAACTTGCAACTTTAATATAATCAACATAAACATGTACATAGGTGTGAACTTGCAACTTTAACATAATCGACATAAACATGTACATAGGTGTGAACTTGCAACTTTAACATAATCAACATAAACATGTACATAGGTGTGAACTTGCAACTTTAATATAATCAACATAAACATGTACATAGGTGTGAACTTGCAACTTTAACATAATCAACATAAACATGTACATAGGTTTTGCATATACGTAAACATATAGATTCGACATTTGGTCGCATGATTTTACAACATAAACTGGCATAATAGACTATACAATTTTTCATAAGATGTTAAAATCTCAATTCCATATCCATACGAATAAGCCTATCAATAATTCCCAATTCAACATGATAATAGAATCCAATCACTGGCATAGATCAATATTATACAACATAACAAAACATAACAACCATCATACTATTATCATTTCATCGCAAAGCATGATATTTATCTTAATTCGCATCCCACAAATATAGCTAAACTTACAACGTAAGACGGTCTTGTTTTCTGAGTTCTAAGGTTCTGAATTTGCAAAGCTTTCCTTTGGGAAGACGTTGCTTTGATTTTAGTTTGTTGTAGCTTTAATCTTTTACTTGTATTAGCTTTGTTGTTCGTCTCTTTGAAATGGAGGCTCCCTCTAGTTCTCATTCGACAGCATGGCGGCTTCAACTCTTATTTTCATGTGAATATTTAGTTGGAGACCTAGGGTCTTTTTATAGAGTTGCATTTTAATTTGAGCCGTCCGATAATGCTAGGGTTAATCAAGGCCATCAATTTCAAAAGAAGCCAATTATGTTCACAATTAAGGATTGTAAATTACTCCCATTTTAAATTATGTCATAATTACTACGCATGCAAATTACCCCCATTTTAAATTATGCCATAATTACTATGCATGCAAATTACCCCTATTTTGAATTATGCCATAATTACTATGCATGCAAATTACCCCCATTTTGAATTATGCCATAATTACTATGCGCGCAAATTACCCCTATTTTGAATTATGCCATAATTACTATGCATGCAAATTACCCCCATTTTGAATTATGCCATAATTACTATTCCAATAACATGTAATTTCATGTTTTAGCATATACATATATTTCCTACAATGTACACATTTCTCATTTAGGAAAAATTCTATATATAAATAATTCCTAATTTTACTTATGCCATAATTACTCTCTTAATGTACATTATCAATATTTACTATTATTTTTGTATGCACATTAGATACATCTCCCCTTTACACATTTATTTACCCATATATAAATATTTATTTATATATGAATAAATCTTTTCTTACTTTTAATTTGTCACAAATCCAATTGGAGAAGGCCATAAAAAAAACAATCCTTGACAACCAAAAAAAATGCGCAACGTACGGCTCATGATGCGTATATGTCATATATATATGTATATATGTATATGTATACGTATATGTATATATATATATTATATATATATATCTATTTCTTTTTATCTATCTTCCCACTAAACCACTTTTTAAATTGCGTTCACGCTAGGCTACTTTAAGCCATTCCCCTAAAACAAAAATAGGGCGCGTGCGAGGATCGAACCCTGTACCTTTCGTATGCAAGTCATGGGTTCCAACCAAATGAGCTACTAAGTCTTTTGCTTACAAAAGTTAGAACAATGCTAAACATTATTCTTTTCTCATTCCTCTTTTTTTTTCATGTTTTGCTGTAATATTTAATATAAGGATATCTTTTTCATATGGAGTCCAATTTATGCAAACTCGGACTCTATCTCAAGCAGAATTTCGAGACGAACGCATGGCGTAACCCTTTTCCCTTAATTCTCCTTCTAAAATTTAATTATACTTTAATTTGTGAAACTTAATGTTACAGAATTACGGGGTGTTACATTCTCCCCTTCTTAAAAGGATTTCGTCCCCGAAATCTTCAAGTTAGGAAGAATGTGTCCTACCATCCAATCACCCATCTACTCAACCACTCAATCACAGGCATTCATTGTCCTTAAAAAGATTTCTAAATGCTTTCATATTCATATGCATAGTGTGTGTATATGTCTTTATCTAATGCAAAATCAGGCGGTCTTCTGATTCAGTTGACCTCCTTAATGTGAATTATGTCAGTGCCATGCGTCCTATCATGTATGCAAGCATCCCTAGTTATGTAAATACTACATGTGTGCATAGCCATTCATCCATATGCAACATCCATATGATAACATATCAAATTAAATCCGTTAAGCAAATACATATATGTGAATGCAATATGAAAGTGACTGAGTTGTTCTAGCGCCTATGTTGTGTGTATGCATTCACGAGCAACCACTTGCAACCATCAATCATAACATGTTTCAAATACATGTTTACATCCATTGGCTTCTACCTAAGGATCGATGATACGTCCTAGAGGATATACCTTAAAAGCTAGAAAGTATGCATAAAATTCCTTAAAAAAAGATATCAAGGATATACCCTTAAGAAAAAGGGTATGATGCTCGTGTCTAGTCTCCAGTCTTATATGTCGCACCTTCTCGAGCTTCGCTATACGGTACCTTATCTAATTTAACTTCATGATTGCGAAGCTTCTCCTCCATTTCCAAGATAAACAAATGTTAACCTTGATACTAGTGTATATACTAAGATGATTAGAGGTCTCTCCTCTACTTAGCTTATCCATCATGTTACAAATCTGAGGGTCTAAAGCTAAAGGTTGCTATGTACTTTTTACCTCTCTTAAAGTCAGTCTTTCTTCCTACCTAGGGCACCTGCCACAATTATTCATCTCCCACCTTTACCATCCTTGTGTAACATGTTTACAGTTCTCTTTAAAGCTACCTCTATTGCACAAAGAACCCTACAAAGCTTGGAAGAAAATTAGCCGTAGGTGAAACTACCGTGACTATAGATGGAAGTCGGGCACTGCTTCGCCCTTCGATAGGTATCATAGCCTTATCAAGATTACGGAACCATGCTGCGATGAGGTTACCTCCCAGAAAGCCAGGAGCCCCAAAGACTCAAGAAAGAAGGGGACAAGAATTCAAACAGAGAATCAGAAGATAATGCGTATGGCTTTGGGGAATATGCCTTTAAACCAAAACTTTTCTTTTGAAAATGCTTCTTTTTTTTAAAACCGTTTTGAAAATAATTTTTCAAATCTTTTATCTGATCCGGTAACCTTCAGCTCTGATACCAAGTGTAACACCCCACATCCGTTAGTGTCACTCACAAAGGGAATGCACTAAGTTCTGTGGAGCATTTAAGGTAAAAGATGCAGATAAATTACAAGACAGAAAAAAATTAAAACAACGGAAAATGAATCTTTACTTTATTGATAAAATAGTTTGTACAACAATTGTTTTCCAATACCAGAGTATCATTTGTCTTACAAAATAAAGAAGCATAAAATAACATTTATATTCCCCAATGTAGCATAAGACAGCCATAGCGGTGGAAAAGAGAATCCAAGAAAAACTTTGACTAATCTTCAAGCTTCGAAACATGAACGGTCCGAACTTAAGTAGAGCTACTCCCTCCCTGACTACCTAGGGGGAGAAACGGAAGAAAAGAAGACGAAAGAAACACAGAGTCAGACATAAAGCCTGAGTAAGTCTAGCTATATTTCTAGCATGAGAATAATAAAAGGATCATGACTTGCATAAACTGAGAACAGGACGATATCGGAATAACAGTCTAACATAAACCAAGGCAAGACAGTTTAAAACCGAATATACTATCACACCCCATTCTATATCTCTGCACCACCTAACTAGTATGCCAACTAGTAATCTGTATAAAGATGATAACGTGATCCAAATCCTTGTAATTGCGGTTGCCTTTAGGTGTACATCTATTATTTATTACCTAGGTCTAATCTAGGGTTTTCTTATCGGGCGCTTCCTAGATTCAACTAGGGTTTACACGACCTAGATCCAACTAGGGTTTATGTTACCTATTGAACGCTTCTCGGATTCAGGGTTTATGCCACCTAGGTCCAACTATGGATTATGCAACCTGTCGAACGATGCCCCTAGTCTAGGACACACTACCTAGAGTGGTATATGTTCCTAGACTTTCCCCACGTATGTGTCGCGAATCGTTTATCGCTGTCTAGATGCACATGTACACTATATGTGCGGCCCGAGTCCCGTAACAGGGCTAATCAAGAGATATGGAACTCAGTCGGGAGCTTTAATTTATCTGCCGATGCAGATGCTAAGGTCTGTTTTTCTACCAATGGTCATGGTCCCACGTGACCCCTCCCTCAACTAATGAAAGGCAATCCAAGAAAATCAAGCACGAGAACTATACTTCTGCCACCTATGCCCCACTTTCCTATTAGCCAGCCTCACCTATAACTAGATAACAAGTATATGGTCTGTTGGGAGTTGTCTGCCATTCCGCATGCGTACTGCGATTGACTGAAGATGGTAGGTAGACGACGAGTTGCTATCACAGGGCTACTGGTCTCGCCGAATCACGCTGGTCCATCCTAGTCTTTAGGTTGCCTTATATTGCAACCAAGGCATACCCTTGGTTCTTCTAACGCAGACCTTAACCTCTGTGAGCCCAGGAGGATCATCTGCAGCCTCACAGAGGGATACCAAGTGTACCCTCACGTCCCCTCGAAGCCTCGGGCTTCGCAACCCGATTCGTTGGAGCCTTCTTTAAAATCATATGGACGTTCGCTCCTTCTCGTGTTCTCCTAAGGTTTACTACTTAGTTTTCTTAACTAAGGTTTACTACTTAGTTCTCTTCTTCATAAAGTTGGTTAAGTGTCGTTAGTCAATTCAAGTTTAACTCAACCCATTCCTTTGTCATATTAAGCTGGTTAAGTGTTATCAGTAGCTCATGTTGACTTAACCCTACCACAAACCAAGCTATATTGGTTAAGTATTTCTTATTACTTAACCCTACCCATCCATCTTGTATTGGTTAAGTGTTCCCCTTAGTTAACTAAACCCTAACATCCGTTTAATTAACCTGTTCTAATGGTTAGGTATTGTCCCTTCATGTTTTAACTTAACCCTGTTCATTTATCATACTATGATGGTTAAGTGTTCTAAGTTTACTTAACCCTACCCTCTAGTCCAGCTAGCATATTAAATTGGCCAAGTGTATTTACTTTACCTCACCCACTTATCTAGCTAACGTGTTATAATGGTTAAGTATTCAAAATTTACTTAACCTCACCCTCTAGTCTAGTTAATATGTTAAATTGGTTAAGTGTATTAACTTTACTTAACCCCACCCTCTAGTCTGGTTAACATGTTAAATTGGCTAAGTGTTTTCTTAGTTACTTAACCCCTACAAGTCTTGTCTTGTTAACATGTTGAGTTGGTTAAGTGTTTTAGTTAACTTAACCCTACCAATCCTAACTTAGCCCTACCAATCCTAACTTAGCTTTAATTGTCTTATTAAAGCACCAACCACTCACAGTAGACCTGCATTGTAATGGCTGCCTGTATGCCGGTCGGTTCCGAGCAGTCTTACGCCACAATTCAATCTAACCTCGGGTCTTTATTGGGCTCAATGCCTTAACCTCTCACATTGGATAGGTATTGTTGTGATTACTGGATAGCCGGGCGGGTCCGGGCAGGTTTACATCGCAACTCAATCCAACCTCGGGTTAAGCATATTCGTATTTTCTAATTTACATTTTAATTATGTAAATTATTCAAATTCAAGTTACTACCAAATTTGTTTCCAATCAATCTCATTAGTTTAGGTATATAATTAATACCATTTTATGCCATAAATCACTTATGTGATTTTTAACCAATTTATGTCAAGTTTCCTATGATTAAGTTTTTACCCAACGTTACCCCCATCTAAATATTAGGCTAACAACTTAGCCTAATTTACCGTTCGCATGATTTCACATGAAGTATTAGGCTAGTAACTTTGCCTAATTTAACGTTCACAAAATTGGCATGAAATCAACATTAACTATGAACTTGCAATTTTTGACAATATCAACATAAACATAAACATATAGGTGTGAACTTGCAACTTTAATATAATCAACATAAACATGTACATAGGTGTGAACTTGCAACTTTAATATAATCAACATAAACATGTACATAGGTGTGAACTTGCAACTTTAATATAATCAACATAAACATGTACATAGGTGTGAACTTGCAACTATAACATAATCAACATAATCATGTACATACGCGTGAACTTGCAACTTTAATATAATCAACATAAACATGTACATAGGTGTGAACTTGCAACTTTAACATAATCAACATAAACATGTACATAGGTGTGAACTTGCAACTTTAACATAATCAACATAAACATGTACATAGGTGTGAACTTGCAACTTTAACATAATCAACATAAACATGTACATAGGTGTGAACTTGCAACTTTAACATAATCAACATAAACATGTACATAGGTTTTGCATATACATAAACATATAGATTCGACATTTGGTCGCATGATTTTACAACATGAACTTGCATAATACACTATACAATTTTTCATAAGATGTTACAATCTCAAGTCCATATCCATACGAATAAGCCTATCAATAATTCCCAATTCAACATGATAATAGAATCCAATCAATGGCATAGATCAATTTTATACTACATAACAAAACATAACAACCATTGTACTATTATCATTTCATCGCAAAGCATGATATTTATCTTAATTCGCATCCCACAAATATAGCTAAACTTACAACGTAAGACGGTCTTGTTTTCTGAGTTCTGAGGTTCTGAATTTGCAAAGCTTTCCTTTGGGAAGACGTTGCTTTGATTTTAGTTTGTTGTAGCTTTAGTCTTTTACTTGTATTAGCTTTGTTGTTCGTCTCTTTCAAATGGAGGCTCCCTCTAGTTCTCATTCGACAGCATGGAGGCTTCAACTCTTATTTTCATGTGAATATTTAGTTGGAGACCTAGGGTCTTTTTATAGAGTTGCATTTTAATTTGAGCCGTCCGATAATGCTAGTGTTAATCAAGGCCATCAATTTCAAAAGAGGCCAATTATGTTCACAATTAAGGACTGTAAATTACTCCCATTTTAAATTATGTCATAATTACTATGCACGCAAATTACCCCCATTTTGAATTATGCCATAATTACTATGCTTGCAAATTACCCCTATTTTGAATTATTCCATAATTACTATGCATGCAAATTACCCCCATTTTGAATTATGCCATAATTACTATGCATGCAAATTACCCCTATTTTGAATTATGCCATAATTACTATGCATGCAAATTACCCCCATTTTGAATTATGCCATAATTACTATTCCAATTACATGTAATTTCATGTTTTAGCATATATATATATATATATATATATATATATATATATATTTCCTACAATGTACACATTTCTCATTTAGGACAAATTCTATATATAAATAATTCCTAATTTTACTTATGCCATAATTACTCTCTTAATGTACATTATCAACATTTACTATTATTTTTGTATGCACATTAGATACATCTCCCCTTTACACATTTATTTACCCATATATAAATATTTATTTATATATGAATAAATCTTTTCTTACTTTTAATTTGTCACAAACCCAATTGGAGAAGGCCATAAAAAAAACAATCCTTGACAACCAAAATAAATGTGCAACGCACGCTTCATGTTGCGTACATGTCATATATATATATATATATATATATATATATATATATATGTATACGTATACGTATATGTATATATATATATTATATATATATATCTATATCTATTTCTTTTTATCTATCTTCCCACTAAACCACTTTTTGAACTACGTTCACGCTAGGCTATTTTAAGCCATTCCCCTAAAACAAAAATAGGGCGCTGGCCGGGATCGAACCCTGTACCTTTCGTATGCAAGTCATGTATTCCAACCAAATGAGCTACTAAGTCTTTTGCTTACAAAAGTTAGAACAATGCTAAACATTATTCTTTTCTCATTCCTCTTTTTTTCCATGTTTTGCTGTAATATTTAATATAAGGATATCTTTTTCATACGGAGTCCAATTTACGCAAACACGGACTCTATCTCAAGCAGAATTTCGAGATGAGCGCAATTGCATAACCCGTTTCCCTTAATTCTCCATCTAAAATTTAATTATACTTTAATTTGTGAAACATAATGTTACAGAATTACGGGGTGTTACAATTAAGATTGAATTTCTTGGTTACCGAACTAAGATGAGATGGGTGGAACCTGTTAGTCCTATAAATCTATAAGAGAGCTTCGTTTTGACTGGTTATAGTTATTGTAACCAAAAATGGACACAAAGTTATGGTTGGTGGAACAACCCACGTCTTTTGGGTGCGACATCGAAGTCTTGAGGTGCAACATCCGTTTGAAAATCGAAGATTGCACTGTATGAGTTTTGAAAATTCTTTTATAGGGATGGAATAGAAATGTAACGCGGTAAATCATATTCCAAAATGTAGTAAATCTAGTCGGGGCTAGTCCACGATCCACGGGGGTGAGCCGATCAAAAATGTCACCAATTAGAAAATCCAAGTTCTGCGCGCGTTCACGGAAACGGGAGTAACTTCCAATCCGTAAGTCCGTTTTGTCCAAACGAAAGCTACACCTGAAGCTAAGTCAGAGGCTAAAAGAGTTACAAAGCACAGCTCCGTAATTGATGCTTTTGGACCCAAAGGAGGTCGTCTAATAGGACTTTCGGGCATGTTTATGTTGATGTTGCGATTTCGACCAAATCGCTCTATGATGTTCTCAGTACCTGAGCGCGTTGCGTATTTAGATTTTCCGTATGTGATAGCTTTGACCAAAAAGTGTGTCAACAGATTGGTTATATTTCTAGTCACTCAAAATAAAAACAAATTTATGGTTGGCGGAACGACCCATGTCTGTTGGGTGCAACATCGACGTCTTGAGGTGCAACATCAGTTTGAAAATCCAAGATTTCACGGTATGACTTTTGAAAACTCATTTATGGGGATGAAATAGAAATATAACATGGTGCATCATATTTCAAAATATAGTGAATCGAATTAGGACCACGGTCAAACCCCCTTTGACCAACAAAACAACATATGAAAAATTGAGCTAAAAAAGCTTTCGATGTTCCCAAATGTCATTAAGATTGAATTTCTTGGCTACCGAACGAAGATGAGTTGGGTGGAACCTTTTAGTCCTATAGATCTTTGAGAGAGTTTCGTTTTGACTGGTTATGGTTCTTGTAACTAAAAATGGACACAAAGTTATGATTGGTGGAACAACCCACGTCTTTTGGGTGCAACATCGAAGTCTGGAGGTGCAACATCCGTTTGAAAATCCAAGGTTGCATTGTATGACTTTTGAAAACTCATTTATGGGGATGAAATAGAAATGTAACATGGTGCATCATATTTCAAAATATAGTAAATCGAAATTATGACCACGGTCAAACCCCCTCTGACCAACAAAACAACATACGAAAAAATGAGCTAAAAAAGCTTTCGATGTTCCCAAATGTCATTAAGATTAAATTTCTTGGTCGCCGAACTAAGATGAGATGGTTGGAACCTGTTAGTCCTATAGATCTATGAGAGAGATTCGTTTTGACTGGTTATGGATCTTGTAACTAAAAATGGAAACAAAGTTATGGTTGGTGGAACAACCCACGTCTTTTGGGTGCAACGTCGAAGTCTTGAGGTGCAACATCTGTTTGAAAATCCAAGATTGCACTGCATGACTTTTGAAAACTCGTTTATGGGGATGAAACAGAAATATAACATGGTGCATCATATTTCAAAATATAGCGAATTGAATTATGACCACGGTCAAACCCCCGTTGACCAACAAAACAACATATGAAAAATTGAGCTAAAAAAGCTTTCGATGTTCCCAAATGTCATTGAGATTGAATTTCTTTGTTACCGAACGAAGATGAGATGGGTGGAACCTGTTAGTCCTATAGATCTATGAGAGAGCTTCGTTTTGACTGGTTATGGTTCTTATAACAAAAAATGGACACAAAATTATGGTTGGTGGAATAACCCACGTCTTTTAGGTGCAACATCGAAGTCTTAAGGTGCAACATCCCTTTGAAAATCCAAGATAGCACTGCATGAATTTTGAAAACTCGTTTATTGGGATGAAATAGTAATATAACATGGTGCTTCATATTTCAAAATATAGTAAATCGAATTACGACCACGGTCAAACCCCCTTTGACCAACAAAACAACGTATGAAAAATTCAGCTAAAAAAGCTTTCGATGTTCCCAAATGTCATTAAGATTGAATTTCTTCGTTACCGAACTATGATGAGATGGGTGGAACCTGTTAGTCCTATAAATCTACAAGAGAGCTTCGTTTTGATAGGTTATGGTTCTTGTAACTAAAAATGGACACAAAGTTATGGTTGGTGGAACAACCCACGTCTTGGGGGTGGAACATCGAAGTCTTGAGGTGCAACATCCGTTTGAAAATCCAAGATTGCTCTGTATGAGCTTTGAAAACTCGTTTATGGGGATGAAATAGAAATATAACATGGTAAATCATATTCCAAAATGTAGTAAATCGAGCCGGGGCTAGTCCACGATCCAGGGGGGCGAGCCGATCAAAAATGTCACCAATTCCAAAATCCAAGTTCTGCGCGCGTTCACAGAAACGGGAGTAACTTCCAGTCCGTAAGACCGTTTTTCCCAAACAAAAGCACCACCCGAAGGTATGTCAAATGGCTACAAGAGTTATATAGCACAACTTCTTAATTGACGCTTTCGGGCCCAAAAGAGGTCATCTAATAGGAGTTTCGGGCATGTTTATGGTTATGTTCCGATTTAGACCAAATCACTCTATGATGTTCTCAGTACCTGAGCGCGTTGCTTATTTAGATTTTCCGTATGTGATAGCTTTGACCAAAAAGTGTGTCAACAGACTAGTTATATTTCTAGTCACTCAAATTAAAAACAAAGTTATGGTTGGCGGAACAACCCATGTATGTTGGGTGCAACATCGATGTCTTGAGGTGCAACATCAGTTTGAAAATCCAAGATTGCACTATATGACTATTGAAAACTCGTTTATGGGGATGAAATAGAAATATAACATGGTACATCATACTTCAAAATATAGTGAATCGAATTATGACCACGGTCAAACCCCCTTTGACCAACAAAACAACATATGAAAAATTAAGCTAAAAAAGCTTTCGATGTTCCCAAATGTCATTAAGATTGAATTTCTTGGTTACCGAACGAAGATGAGATGGGTGGAACTTGTTAGTCCTGTAGATCTATGAGAGAGCTTTGTTTTGACTGGTTATGGTTCTTGTAACTAAAAATGGACACAAAGTTATGGTTGGTGGAACAACCCACGTCTTTTGGGTGCAACATCGAAGTGTTGAGGTGCAACATCCGTTTGAAAATCCAAGATTGCATTGTATGACTTTTGAAAACTCGATTATGGGGATGAAATAGAAATATAACATGCTGCATCATATTTCAAAATATAGTAAATCGAATTATGCCCACGGTCAAACCCCCTCTGACCAACAAAACAACATATGAAAAATTGAGCTAAAAAAGCTTTTGATGTTCCCAAATATCACTAAAATTGAATTTCTTGGTCACCGAACTAAGATGAGATGGGTGGAAACTATTAGTCCTATAGATCTATGAGAGAGCTTCGTTTTGACTGGTTATGATTCTTGTAACTAAAAATGGACAGAAAGTTATGGTTGGGGGAACAAACCACGTCTTTTGGGTGCAACATCGAAGTCTTGAGGTGCAACATCCGTTTGAAAAATCAAGATTGCACTGCATGACTTTTGAAAACTCGTTTATGGGGATAAAACAGAAATATAAGATGGTGCAACATATTTCAAAATATAGCGAATCGAATTATGACCACGGACAAACCCCCTTTGACCAACAAAACAACATATGAAAAATTGAGCTAAAAAAGCTTTCGATGTTCCCAAATGTCATTAAGATTGAATTTCTTGGTTACCGAACTAAGATGAGATGGGTGGAACCTATTAGTCCTATAGATCTATGAGAGAGCTTCGTTTTGACTGGTTATGGTTCTTGTAACTAAAAATGGACACAAAGTTATGGTTGGTGGAACAACCCACGTCTTTTAGGTGCAACATCGTAGTCTTGAGGTGGAACATCCATTCGAAAATCCAAGATTGCACTGCATGACTTTTGAAAACTCGTTTATTGGGATGAAATAGAAATATAACATGGTGTATCATATTTAAAATATAGTAAATCGTATTATGACCACGGTCAAACCCCCTTTGACCAACAAAATAACATATGAAAAATTGAGCTAAAAAACTTTCGATGTTCCAAAATGTCATTAAGATTGAATTTCTTGGTTACCGAACTAAGATGAGATGGGTGGAACCTGTTAGTCCTATAGATCTATGAGAGAGCTTCGTTTTGACAGGTTATGGTTCTTATACCTAAAAATGGACACAAAGTTATAGTTGGTGGAACAACCCACGTCTTTGGGGTGCAACATCGAAGTCTTGAGGTGCAACATTCGTTTTAAAATCCAAGATTGCACACTATGAGTTTTGAAAACTCGTTTATGGGGATGAAATAGAAATATAACATGGTAAATCATATTCCAAAATGTAGTAAATCGAGCCGGGGCTAGTCCACGATCCAGGGGGCGAGCCGATCAAAAATGTCACCGTTCACGGAAACGGGAGTAACTTCCAATCCGTAAGACCGTTTTGCCCAAACAAAAGCTCCACCTGAAGCTAAGTCAGATGGCTACAAGTGTTACGGAGCATAGCTCTGTAATTGATGCTTTCGGGCTCAAAAGAGGTCATTTAATAGGAGTTTCGGGCATGTTTATGTTGATGTTGCGATTTCGACCAAATCGCTCAATGATGTTCTTAGTACCTGAGCACGTTGCTTATTAAGATTTTCCGTATGTGATAGTTTTGACCAAAAAGTGTGTCAACAGACTGGTTATGTTTCTAGTCACTGAAAATGAATACAAAGTTATGGTTGGCGGAACAACCCATGTCTGTTGGGTGCAACATCGACGTCTTGAGGTGCAACATCAGTTTGAAAATCCAAGATTGCACTGTATGACTTTTGAAAACTCGTTTATGGGGATAAAACAGAAATATAACATGGTGCATCATATTTCAAAATATAGCGAATCAAATTATGACCACGGACGAACCCCCTTTGACCAACAAAACAACATATGAAAAATTGAGCTAAAAAAGCTTTCGATGTTCCCAAATGTCATTGAGATTGAATTTCTTGGTTACCGAAGGAAGATGAGATGGGTGGAACCTGTTAGTACTATAGATCTATGAGAGAGCTTCGTTTTGACTGGTTATGGTTCTTGTAACTAAAAATGGACACAAAGTTATGATTGGTGGAACAACCCACATCTTTTAGGTGCAACATCGAAGTCTGGAGGTGCAACATCCGTTTGAAAATCCAAGATTGCACTGCATACCTTTTGAAAACTCGTTTATTGGGTTGAAATAGAAATATAACATGGTGCATCATATTTCAAAATATAGTAAATCGTATTATGGCCACGGTCAAACCCCCTTTGACCATTAAAATAACATATGAAAAATTGAGCTAAAAAAGCTTCCGATGTTCCCAAATGTCATTAAGATTGAATTTCTTGGTTACCGAACTAAGATGAGATGGTTGGAACCTGTTAGTCCTATAGATCTATGAGAGAGCTTCGTTTTGACAGGTTATGGTTCTTGTAACTGAAAATGGACACAAAGTTATGGTTGATGGAACAACCCACGTCTTTAGGGTGAAACATCGAAGTCTTGAGGTGCAACATCCGTTTTAAAATCCAAGATTGCACTGTATGAGTTTTGAAAACTCGTTTATGGGATGAAATAGAGATATAACATGGTAAATCATATTCCAAAATGTAGTAAATCGAGCCGGGGCTAGTCCACGATCCAGGGGGCGAGCCGATCAAAAATGTCACCAATTCCAAAATCCAAGTTCTGCGCGCGTTCACGGAAACGGGAGTAACTTCCAATCCGTAAGACCGTTTTGCCCAAACAAAAGCTCCACCTGAAGCTAAGTCAGATGGCTACAAGTGTTACGGAGCATAGCTCGGTAATTGATGCTTTCAGGCCCAAAAGAGGTCATCTAATAGGAGTTTCGGGCATGTTTATGTTGATGTTGCGATTACGACCAAATCTCTCTATGATGTTCTCAGTACCTGAGCACGTTGCTTATTTAGATTTTCCGTATGTGATAGCTTTGAACAAAATGTGTGTCAACAGACTGGTTATGTTTCTAGTCACTCAAAATAAAAACAAAGTTATGGTTGGCGGAACAACCCATGTCTGTTGGGTGCAACATCGACGTCTTGAGGTGCAACATCAGTTTGAAAATCCAAGATTGCACTGTATGACTTTTGAAAACTCGTTTATGGGGATAAAACAGAAATATAACATGGTGCATCATATTTCAAAATATAGCGAATCGAATTATGACCACGGACAAACCCCCTTTGACCAACAAAACAACATATGAAAAATTGTGCTAAAAAAGCTTTCGATGTTCCCAAATGTCATTGAGATTGAATTTCTTGGTTACCGAACGAAGATGAGATGTGTAACACCCCACGTCCATTAATGTCACTCACAAGGGGAATGCATTAACTTCCATGGAGGTTTTAAGTGAATATAGAACAGAAAAATTACAACAAGACAGATAATAAATAGTACTTGGAAATTAAAACATTATTTCATTGCAGCGGAAGTTAAACATGTTTGTTACATCATAGAAATCATAAATCAGAGTCAAGTACAATATCCATCTTGATAAAGCAGAATACATAATCCCATTACATAAATAGCCATAAAGAAGATAACAAGCCGGACTTTGCTTCAACGGTCCAAGCTTCCCAAAAGAGAGATAAAGCAATTCAATCAGACTCCACTAGAACTGGGCCCGCCCTGAGGACCTGGAGGGTGGAAAGGAAAAGATAGAAATAGAGGGGGTCAGACATAAAGTCTGGCGAGTATGACAATTCTAACAATACTATTATCAAAATAACTAGACTAAGGCATAAGCTGGAAAACAAGGAAATGCCTATGAACTATTGGGTGTGACAGAATAGAAAAAGGAAATGAGATGAACCAAGATAACGTTAAAGGCATACTTACTTACTAAAGAATAATTACTACGCTACACCACACCCGTTACTAACACTAACGTTAATGATGCTTCCTAATCAATATAGGATAATTGCTATACTCTACCGTACTATACCGTGCTATACTGTACTAGCACTAACTGCACCCCTACTAGTCACTTTGATCCCTAATTAGAATGATGATAGCTTCGTGTACTACTAGATGTACCCACTAACCTCCACGTTTGACTGTGTATCTCTAGTTTCTATCATAGGTACCCAACGTATACCTAACCCTACTAGACCTACCCCCTTAATAATGGTAATTCCACGTACTCCTAGCTGACGTCATAGGTACCGTCCGCCCCTATCTCCACTAGGTGTACCCCTTTAATACTTAATTAATTATGGTAGCTTCGTGTACTACTAGGTGTACCCACTACCCTGCCCCATTCGATCGTCTCCCTAACTCGTAGATACCCGTGCTGGCCCCACAGTGGGGTGTATCACTCCCCTAAAGTGGAAACCCGATATAATTTAAGGAAGCACGGCTTATACCTACACGATGCAACGTCTTATCTACCAGCCCGGGTCCACACACGCATATGAACCCGTTGGACTTGCGCTGCCACCGCTAACCCGTTATGGCCTCTTATAGTCAAGCCCAGTATGCGTGTCCTATCCTCGACTTGGGTCGAGCCCACAAAGATACGTTTGGGTTACTGGTTGAAATGGGCCTCCCACCAAGCTTTCCACCTAGGCTTGGTCCCCTCTAACACATTCCACTTAACCCCCTTCATGTCCACTTACATGTTTTAGATTTGGTTTAGGGTTTCTATTAGTAATTCCACATGCCACCCAAGGCACCCACTTAACTCCTATGTCCCACTTACATATTTAATTTGGTTAAGTGTTACTAATCGTATTTTCTCATGCCACCCAAGGCACCTACTTAACCCCCATGTCCCACTTCACATGTTTATCTGGTTAAGTATTTCTTAATTCATTCAGGCCATAACCTCATAAAGACATCTCACATTAGACTCGCATTTATGGCAGCTGGATTTGTCGGGCGGGTCCGGGCAGTCTTACACCATAAAAAAGTCTAACCTCGTGTCTTTATAACTATTATGCTTTAGTTTGGGTCTAGGACCTCTCACCTTGGGCCGACATTTGTGACTACTGGATTTGCCGGGCGGGCCCGGGCAGGTTTATGTCACAAACGGGTCCAATTTTAACAATGTCCATAATTGACTCAATTATGGGCATCCATTTATGGTATGCAAAATCATATCAATTGCATCCCAATTTTATCACAAATTTATTATATGCCATTAAAGGCATTTTATGCCAAATTCTCCATGTTAGCCTACTTTGCGAACTAGGCTACACAAAGTCAAAAGAGTTAGAGAGTCAAATTAATAAAGGACATCTTTGTAAGGCCTTCGGATCGGGTCGGAGGGATTCATGCAAATCGGAGCGGAGCAAGGCAAGACAAGACAAGAGCAAAGGGGAAGTTCAGGCCACATTGGATCGGATCGGACCAGATATTCCGATCCGAACCCACAATCGTAGCGCCTCCGAGCCGACCCGCACCCAACCTGCTGCTTCAACCCACGTTCTCCTAGATAATCGGGGCAGTTTCTCCCACGTTCTACCCATGATCTCCACTAACTCGATGCGCTGTCAACACCAGAATTCATCCAAGCCTGAGAGTGAACGGATGAGCGCCACGTCACTCAGATCCGACCCGGTTTCTGGGTGATTTTCTGCCTATAAATAGACCCCCAAGGGTCATTTGAAAGGAGCTTTTTGGCACTTTGAGAACTTGAATACTCTTGAGAACCGAATTTCAGAGCCTCCCTTCAATCCAA
This sequence comes from Allium sativum, assembly GCA_030737875.1. NCBI lineage: Eukaryota > Viridiplantae > Streptophyta > Magnoliopsida > Asparagales > Amaryllidaceae > Allium > Allium sativum. Next base: position 845,685,041 of record CM060921.1, on the reverse strand, counting down.
ATCATTTCTTAGAGTGAATTAAACAACTTATTGAGTGAATGTTTATGAAATCAAAGTGAGTTTGAGTGAAAACATTGTTGTATCTTCATCAAATCAGCAAGTAGATTGATATAAAGTGGACGCAGGCATTTTTAAACCGAACCACTATAAATCTGGTGTCTTTTTACTGTTTTGATCTTATTTCATCGTAGTTTTATTCAGTTTGGGTGTTAGAACCACTTTTTGGTCTAACATTTTGGTGCTTCCACTGAGAATCTTTGAATTCTCTGTTTTTCTTGGATTATCATTCTACTTTTTGGACCGTTGAGTTCAAAGAAGTTAATCCCCAATTTCCAATATTTTCAAGTGTTTGCTGTTTGATTGGTGAAGAATTATGGCCAAAGGAAAAGGCAAGGAAATTCAAACCAGTCGTGGGAATGAAGTTAGTGAAAATCAGCAAAATGCAGTTGTGACAAGGTCTCGTGGACAAGGCTCGGAAGCGGATCGGACCGGCTAAGGAAATCCGAACCGGTCGAACAGGGAGAGCTCCGATCCGGTCCGAATAGAGGACGTCGAGGAAGTGACACCGCTCCGAACCCCCAATCCGATCCGACCCGGCCAAGTGACGATACCCCGCTCCGATCCGAACATGGATGGTGCTGGAACTTCTGCTCGACCCCCTCCAACTGCTCCGGCTCCGACCACTAGGACCGATGACCAAGTCAACTCATCTGCACCTGTTACACAAGAAGATTTTCTGCGCCTTCTCGACATGCTCGAGAGCACTAGGGAGAATATGAGAAACCAAGAGGTTACCAGCCGTATGTTGGAAAGGAACACGAAAGCCATAAGTGAGGAAATTGGTGAGCTTCGCAGGCGGAGAACCCCTTCCCCAGTTCATAATACTGTAGCGGATCAATCATCTTCCTCAGAGGAAGAGTGACCTCGTGAGAGAAGGCCGCTTGAATGACCTCAGAATTTGGAAGAGATGACTTTTGGATCTCTGGGATCCCGCGAAGATGTTGCTCGCGCATTGGAACCCAATGACCCAAATTTGAGAGAGCCTACGTTGTTACCAAGGCAGGGATCTCGTGTTCAACCAGGGGACCCTTACCTCACAAACCCTACTCAGATCCATTGGCTTCAGCCCCTTCCTCCCGTGATCGACCGGGAGCGTAGGGAGCAAATGAGAGCAGAAACTCCCAGAAGAAGGCGAGAATCCCCTGGTCAGGATCCTAGAGGAAACCCGAATATTAGGTCTGGAGAGCCCGAGCGGCCATTGACTAATGCCGAAGTATGGGCTATGGTGCGCCAGATTATGTCCAAGAGTCACAACTACACTAATGAAGATTATGGCATTGAGCGTAGCCATACTCCCTTTACTGATGATATCCTTGACTATCAATACCCCCGACGATTTAATTTACCACAAATGGACAGATATAACAGAAGAACCGACCCTGGACAGCATCTGATGCGATATTCATGGTTCATGAACGCGGCTGCAGCTCCTGATGCTGTGAAATGTAAGGCTTTCCCGATTTACTTGGAAGATGTTGCACTATTTTGGTTTACCCGACTTCCTGCATGGTCGGTATCAAATTTCAAAGAATTAGGCGAACGTTTCCTGAACCAATTCCGGCTCCACGCTCGGAAATCCAAAACTGTTATCGACTTGTCGAAAATTAAGCAGGCTCCGGGTGAATCCTTGAAGTCATATTTGGACCGTTTTAATTTAGCTGTAGCAGAAGTTACTGACCCTCATGAACCTACAATCTTGATGGCTTTAATAGAGGGGATTGATCCCGATTCAGAATTTGGAGACTATCTTTCTGGAAAGACACCTCCCACAAGAGAAGCATTTTTTGAGAAGGCCAATGTCTGGTTAAAACGGGAGGAAGCGAGAGCAAACAGAAGGAGGAAGACCGATGTGGTATCAAAAGAAACTGTCCAAAGTAACGTCGCTGTAAAGAAATCAGGAGAAAATTCTGGGAAAGTCGAAGTGAATGTTGGAAACAAAAATGGAAATGGTGGTAACGGAAACGGGAGCAATGGCAACCGTAACGGAAATGGTAATAGAAGAAACAGAAATAGGGGAAATAATTCTGACAAAAGGCCCCGATTTCAGACGTTTGATAGTTATTCACCATTGGGAGATACATTGGAGAACATTTACTTAGACACATATAATGTTTTGCAGTACAAGAAGCCACCTTCACGAGATTCGACGGAGAAGGAAATTGCTACTGGGAAGTTTTGTTTGTTTCACGGGACCCACGGGCATTCAACGAACGAATGTCGACACTTAAGAGATATTGTTGAGAAATTGTTGCGCGAAGGAAAGCTAGACGAGTACAAAGTTACCCCACGAGACAGGGGGCAAGGAGGACAGGCCCAGAATCAAACTCAGCCTGCTCCCAAACCAACAGCGCAGCAAAAGGGTAAAGGATTAGTTATTAACACCATAGTTGGCGGGCTGCATCCAGCGCTCCACAGTTATAGAGCAATGGACCAATATGTCAATGCGGTTAAGCGTATAATCGTGGATGAATGTAATGATTTGGAAGATATCACTCCTGTGAAGCAACAAAAGACTATGTTTGATGACGTGGTGTTCCGTAGCAGAGACGACACTGGAATCCAGTCACCTACTGAAGACCCACTGGTTATAACCACTACCATTGGACCGGCATTAGTTCATAAAGTACTGGTGGACAATGGAAGCTCCGTCAACATTCTGTTCAAAAAGTCATTTGATCAGATGGGACTTGAGCCTGGAGATTTGAAGCCCTGTGAAGGATGGATCCGTGGCTTCAATGGGGCGTCGACGGCTCCAATGGGATATATAGAATTACCCGTGACATTGGGTCAAGGGGACCGTCGAAGAATACGAATGCTTCCGTTTGTAGTACTAGATGTCGAATCACCCTACAACGCTTTCTTGGGAAGACCAGCCCTTGCAGAGTTTAGAGCTTGCATTGCGCCATGGTGCTTGTTGTTAAAATTCCCAACCGAAGCCGGGATAGGAGTGATGAGAGGTGACCAAGTTTCCGGAAGAGCTTGTTACATTGCTGAACTAAAGATGTTAATGAAGGGACTTAACATTGACGGTAAGAGTGCTTCACCCCCTCCAAAGGAGGGTTCAGCATAGCAACTAGAAGGATCAGCCTCGAAGGAGTTGCCCAGAGGAATGCCTGAAGATCTAGATCCCAGAGAGGATGAAGAACAAGAGGGTAGAAAGGCAACCCCAAACGAAACGACAGTGGATATATCCATTGATGATGCTGATCCAGGAAAAGTTTTAAAGATTGGATCCCAATTGGATCCGCATCGAGCCAAGGAACTGGCTGACTTTCTGAAGGCAAACCTGGACGTGTTTGCCTGGACCCATGCTGACATGTGTGGGATATCACCTTCCATCATGAGTCATTCGTTGAGTATTAATCCGAAGCACCCGCCGGTAAAGCAAAAGAGGCGCATGTTAGGACCGGAGAGGTCGGCAGCCTTGAAAGAAGAAATGGAAAAGTTGAAAGAAAATGGTTTTATCAGAGATTCGACATATCCCGACTGGATATCGAATCCTGTCCTGGTAAGGAAGTCAAATGGGAAGTGGCGAACATGCATTGATTTTTCAGATTTGAACAAAGCCTGCCCGAAGGACAGCTTTCCACTCCCCAGGATAGACCGGCTTGTAGACTCAACGGTGGACATGAACTCCTTTTCTTTATGGACGCGTATTCCGGATACAACCAGATTCCTATGCATGTGCCCGATCAAGAGCACACAAGCTTCATCACAGATTTGGGGCTGTATTGTTATGTGGTCATGCCTTTTGGACTGAAGAATGCTGGAGCTACCTACCAACGCTTAGTGAACCGAATGTTCTATGATCAAATAGGGAAGACCATGGAAGTTTATGTAGATGATAAGCTTGTCAAATCAAGGCAGTCTTCTAGCCACACACAAGACTTAGCAGAGATGTTCAGTATCCTACGAAGATATCGGATGAAGTTGAATCCTCTGAAGTGTTCATTTGCAGTGGCATCTGGAAAGTTTCTAGGTTCCATCGTGAGCTCTCGAGGAATTGAAATTAATCCCAGTCAAATAGCAGCGATAAGGAACATCGAGAAACCGCAGAAGATTAAAGATGTTCAAAGTCTTGCTGGTAAGGTGGCGGCATTGAGCAGGTTTATCTCCAAGGCAACAGACAAATGCGTCCCATTTTTTGAACTAATAAAAAGGGGAAAGAAGAATTTTGAATGGACTCCGGACTGTGTTGAGGCCTTTCAAAATCTGCTGGATTTACTAGAGAGACCACCGATCTTGTCAAAGCCAGTTGATCATGAAGAGCTGTTTGTTTACTTAGCAGTATCAGCTCACGCTGTTAGCACCGCTCTGGTCCGGGAAGAAGACAAAGTGCAGAGGCCGGTATATTATGTAAGTAAGAAGTTGGCAGCTGCAGAACGTAACTATCCAAGGATTGAAAAGCTTTCTTATAGCCTTCTAATCGCCTCCCGAAAGCTTCGGCATTATTTTCAAGCTCACCCAATTGTCATCTACACTGACCAGCCCTTGAGACAGGTATTGCAGAAACCTGAAACGTCAGGGCGGTTAATTAAGTGGATTGTCGAGCTAAGTCAATTCGATTTGGACTTTCAACCACGAAGATCGATAAGGGGGCAGGCTTTGGCTGATTTCATAGCAGAATTCACGATCCCGGAAGAAGAGACGATCGGTGATAGAGTGGTCCAGTTTGAAGAAGAGTTAGAATTAAGCCCTTGGAAGCTATATACGGACGGGGCTAGGAACGATCGACGGTCCGGGGCAGGAGTTGTCTTAGTAACTCCCGAAGGACGATCTTTATACTATGCTCTGCGACTAGAGTTCTCAGCGACCAATAATGACTCAGAGTATGAAGCCCTGATTGCCGGGCTGAAACTCGCGAAAGAATTCGGAATAAAGGCATTGGACATTTTCTGTGACTCCAAGATAGTTGTATGCCAGGTGCGAGAAGAGTTCGTAGCTCGAGGACCCGTCTTGTTACCTATCTTGGAAAAGTGAAGGAACTGTTAAGTAGCTTGGAGCGGTACGACATAATGCATATTCCAAGAGCTGAAAACCAGAAGGCGGACCGGCTAGCAAAGCTGGCAAGCTCCGACCATCTGGAAGAGACTGAAATGGTCCCAATTGAAACATTGGGATCACCAAGTTTTGAGTTAATGGAAGTCGATCTAGCTTTTGAGGTAGAACCGGAGAGAGATTCGTGGATGACCCCGATCAAGAATTTCCTTATAAGTGGAGCACTTCCATCAAAGAAAAGCGAGAAGCGAGCCGTTGTTCGCAAAGCTACCAGATACGTCCTTCAAGATAATACTCTTTATCGACAAGGATTTTCCATGCCCTTGTTGCGATGTATTGCACACGACGACATCAAGCGTGTACTAAGAGAGGTACACGAAGGTGATTGTGGAGATCACACAGGGGGCTAGACTTTAGCGAAGAAAGTATTACGGTACGGGTATTTCTGGCCCACTGTTAATAAAGATGCAGCTGATTATTCACGACGCTGCGACAAATGCCAAAGATTTGCTAAAATCCCCAGAGCACCACCGACACATCTCAAGTCGATGGTGAGTCCGTGGCCATTCGCCATGTGGGGAATTGACATCATCGGTGTGCTACCGATTGCTAAAGGAGGAGCGAAGTATGCAATAGTCGCCGTGGACTATTTTACCAAGTGGGTGGAAGTTGAACCCCTAACTAAGATCACAGCGAGAATGGTGATAAGCTTTATGACTAGAAACATCATATGTCGATTTGGGATTCCAAAGACCATCATAACTGATAATGGAACCCAATTCGATGGCGCCGAATTCAGAAATTTCTGCCAGAAATACAAGATTGACAAGCGCTACACAGCAGTTGCTCATCCACAGTCGAATGGGCAAGTAGAGGCAGTAAATAAAGTCATAAAATCCATCCTCAAGAAGCGGTTAGAGCGCGCAAAAGCAAAATGGGTGGACGAATTACCTTTGGCTTTGTGGGCTTATCGGACAACATTTAAGACAGCAACCGGCCATACACCTTTCTCTCTTTCCTTTGGTTCAGAAGCGGTAATACCAGTAGAGCTTGAAGTTCCCTCCCACAGGGTGACATATTACGACCCGATGATGAATCGGGCACTCCTCCTTGAATCCCTTGACGAAGTAGAAGAAAAAAGGGACGAAGAAGACTTGCGTGTGACTAGACATCGACGCCAGATGGCACGCTATTATGATAAGAAAGTTCGCTTTAGGACATTTGAACCAGGGGATCTGGTGCTAAAGCGGGTTTTCCCATCCCTTCCTCATCTCGGACCAAAGTGGGAAGGGCCATACGTCGTCCAACGGAAACTTGAAACAGGAGCCTTCAAGTTAACGACCGTGGATGGCGAACAGGTGCCTAGGGCTTGGAACGCCCAACATTTGATGCGATATCTGAATTAGGGATGTTGTATCTTTCTTTTGTCCTTATGAACAGTGTAAAAAGGCACGACTTGCCTAAAAAAGTCTGTTTATATTAACAAAAGATTATGAAGTGGACGTAGGCTACGACTTAGCTGAACCACTATAAAAATATCCTGTGTCATTTACTTTCCTGCATTACTTCATGTGACTTGTCTGTCGCAATTATGAAATATTGAACCTTGAAACAAAACATGAATTCATATGCAGGGGGCAAACGAGACGACTGTTTGCGTAATAAGACATAAGGAATGAGAAGACGACATTCCTAACTCTAACTCTCGAAAAAAAAAAGAGTATAAAGGACGGGAAGACGACGTCCTCTGAGGCGTGAGGGTGCACCATGACAAGAGACCGCCTCAATATTAACTCTAACCTGAATATAAGACAGGAGAGTATAAAGTTTACCCCACCAGAGAGTTGGGGGCAGCCAAATAACTATGACTAATCAATCCCGAACATGCCTCGACTAGGCAACGTGTTCAAGATTGATTGGGGGCATACATACAAACATACCCCTAGTATTTATTATCTATTGTTCAGTGATAATGACTTTGTTATGATACGATATGATATTCGTCAATCGCAATTTATCTGTGTAATGAACTGACAGACATTTGACATTACAGAAAAATAGACTATTTTATTTACAGGATTAAACAAAAGATGCGAGGGTCGCACTCGCTATGACAACAGCAGGCCATTGACGAAACGAAAACACAAAAATCAGCTTCACTTGGATTTTGGAGTTGGCTTGACTTTTTTGGGATCCTTAGGAGTCTTTCCAGTCTCCTTGTCAGCATCAGACTTAGTCTGCTTCTTCTTTCCCTTTGATGGGGTGGAGGAGCTGGAATCGATATACTTCTTCTCAGTAACTGGAGCACTGGGATCAAGAGAAGATTTTTTTAGCTAATTTCTCGGTAATGGATCTAGTAGAATGTTTGATGACTAACCTTGATCCAGGAAAAACTGCTGCGAGAGGCTTGAGGCTTTCAGGATCCGTTTCCTCGATTTTGACCTGCACGCGCTTATCTAGTTCAGCTTTCCTCTCCGCTAGAGACGTGCCCTCAGCACTTTCTGTTTCCCCAGTTATGGTAACATCGGGGTCTTCATCCAACTTGTCCTCATCGTGGAAATCTTTCAAAGCCCCTATCATGCCATCACCCTCATCAGGAGTCTCAGTGACAGGTGGCGCAGAAGTCTGATCGACAGCATCTTTCTTCTCACCCTCACTTCCCTTCTTAGGGACTGCAGAAGCAACTTCTCCCTGTCTTTCCGTGGCTTCTGTAGCAAGCTTCTGACTGGGCGGTTGTGTTGATGGGTCTTCAGCCTTTTCAATTGGCTTAGAACCTACAGAATGAGAAGAAACAGTTATCAATTCGGGAGAGAATAAAGAATCTTCAATCGACTGTCCAATGATATGACGAAAAGTGGAGATTGCCTTAACAAACAGAGGAGAAAAGGTAGAAATACCTTCTGCCGACTTCTCAATTTAAGTTGCCACAGTCTCTGGTGCCGACTCAGGTATGGGAGATAGAAGAGGCGCTTTAGGAATTCCTGGGTTCTCGGGATCATATTTTTCTACCTCAGTCGCCCCAGAAGCAGCAGAAGAGGAACCAACATCGAGAGTGTTCTTTCCTTTAGCCTGACGTTTCTCTTCCTCCATAGCAGTGGCAATAAGGCGACGCCCCTCGGCAAGACGTGCCGGTTTGTCATCCCTCAAATACGTCTCCATGAGCTTATCTTCATCGATGGAATCTACTTTGAGTTCGTCCTTCTCCCATTGGATAATTTGATTCCATACATGAACCAAGGTAGTCAGATAGTCCTCGATCCAAGAGATGTTACGGCGACGAATTATGTGCGCAAAGAACTCTATCATCACTTCGCCGTATTCGCGCAGTTCTTTCTGAGCCGCTGACAACTGTTGGTGCGTATCTTCAGCAGTTTTGATAGCAGCCTCGACATTTCCCTCAGCTAAAGCAGCCCTATTCTCAGCCCCCCTTAACTTAGCTTCCAAATCGGCATTCCTCTTCTCCAGTTCAGCGTTCTTCTTAGCTAAGTTAGCCTTTTCTTGCTCAAGAGAACTGCGAGCCAACTGGGCCTGGACATTTTCTGACTTAGCCTCCTCAGCCTGCTTCTTCAATTCTAAACGTTCTTGGCTGTGGGATTCCAGCAGATCATGATAACGCTTCTGCAACTCTTCAAATTGTTTTTTAAAGTTATCGGCGTCCCTCTGAGCTATGACAAGCCATGCTTGCGTATCTTCTAAGTCCCGCTCCAGGTTATTCAAGACATCCACTTCGGAATCTGCAGTTTTCTTCAATGAGTCGACGTCGGTGATTAGATTCAGAATGATTCTAGAAAGCTGACGCAAATACTTGTACATTTCCGAATATTGCTTTTCTACTTTACTGATTGTAACACCCCACCTCCGCCAGGGTGGCTCTTGCAAGCACTCTGACTTTGGAGGGGCGTTTGAATCAGGTAAACATGCATAATGATATATCAAGGCAGAACAAGGACATATGTATATATGTAAACAGAGTTAATAAGATAAGTAAAACAGCGGAAGATTTTAAACTATTTCAAAACAAGTTTGGTACAACATAATGTCAACTTTCCAAATACACAAGTCTAGCTAAAAACAACATCACTGAAAAACTGAAATACAAAAGTACTATCCCCAAAATAAGTGATAACCATAGCTAGCTTCATGTCAAGACCGTACATGAGCTAAATCCCACAAGCAGGTGATCAGAAATCCAAGCTAAGCTCCAATATTCCCTCCCTGAGAACATGGGGGGGGGGGGGACGGAAGAAAAGAGGCGAAAGAAACAGGTTAGTCAAAAAGACTGAGTAAGCCCTACTACAATCAATGTAAACTGATAAAGTTAACTGGCATGAGCAGCAGGGATGAACATAAGGATAACAACATACTAACATGATGATTAACTAGCAAGGTAAATAAAGGTGTCATCACATATTCACCACCGGTGTACCAGCATTCAAACATGTCGTGTATAAACAAGGATTTATCCCTTGGCCTAAACTTGGCCCAATATCAGGTGTTGACCTAAGTCCAGATCCAACTTCTTAGTACCAATACTAGTATAACAGTATCTGCATCGAAACAGGATGGAACAGAATGGTCCATACGGAGATAGAGTTTTAGGAAAAATGGGCTTTTACCACCCTAACAGGTAAAGTACAGAAACAGAATGCTGACAATAATGGGTCTTTACCACCCTAACAGAACAGAGTACAGAAACAGAATGCTGACAATAATGGGCCTTTATCACCCTAACAGAACAGAGTACAAAAATGGAATACTACAATTAGGTGTACACTAGTAGTGGGCCTTTACCACCCTAACAGACGGTACCACGCAGAAACAGACGGGTGTTACCACCCAACAAAACAGACGGTACCTACAGAATCAGACAGAGTTAAGTGTACCCTAAACCCTACCAAAGCGATCGGCTCCCTAATACATAAATACCCTGTGTCGGCCCCACGACAGGGTGTATCACTCCCTAAAGTGGCAACCAATTGGCACAGGCATATTTACAGATGTCACGGCGTCTTACATCCTCAGAGGCAGACCGGGATCCATGCACGCACATGACCCGGTTGGAACGCACCATCAACACCCATCGCCATTATCAGAATGAACCACTTATAATTAGTTCAGTAAGCGTGCCCGGACCCTACCTACAGTTGGGTCAAAGTGTTGATACCAGAAAGGGTCACTGACTAATATGGGTCCCAAACAACAAATGACACAAGTATTCCCCCTTGTGTCCCCAGACTATCAGATTCAGATTAACTTATTAACAACGTTCAGACATACAAAGTTCAGATGATCAGTTTTCAGACTAACGGATAAAATAACAGATTTACAAACTTGCCTAATTTGATATGGGTCCTACAGATCCACAAAACAGGTTCGTTTAATTTATCAATCATGTTAGTTTATCCAGATCAGATATCAAATTGGTTCTCAGCCTTATCAAATTACTGAGTTGGATTGGTTAAGTTCAACTTAACCCCATTAATTTACCGAGTTCAGATTGGTTAAGTGTAGGTTAACTTAACCCCGTTAATCCCCCATGTCCAAATTGGTTAAGTATTCCAGCGGTCCATGACTTAACCCTAATCACGAGGCATTAATTAATTAATGCGCCTTAACCTCTCACATTAGACTTTGTTGTGGTTACTAGTTAAGCCGGGCGGGTCCGGGTAGCTTTACACCACAACTTAGTCTAACCTCGGGTTCAAGGTACAACATGACCAACTTCTCACATTGGGTCCTATTGTTTGTAGCAACTAGTTAAGCCGGTCGGTTCCGGGTGGGTTTACGCTACAAACTCAACCCAACCTCGAGTTGGCCACACTTATCTTTTCTAAGTGTCACGTCCATTATGCTTCCAAAACATGTTACAAATTTTCAAGCAATTGGGTAGACCTAACTTAATAGGTAAATTCCCAATGGGTAGACCTAACTTAATAGGTAAATTCCCAAGCTCATATTTTTATGTCTTATAAGTTTACCCAATCCCAAACGCAATCCCATCGCTTACATATCGCAATAGCGCATAAAGGATTTAAAGAGGGAACTTGGCATAATCATGACATAAAAGTGTTAGAGCCACAAGTTCAACATGGTGGCATATGAAATGTTCATGGGTTCATACACTTGCATAATACATTTTTGGCCCAAAAAACATGCATAACATGATAACATGAACCATATGACCATCCCAAACTTGCATAACATACTTGCATAAACAAACTTGCATAACGTATGTCAACTTGCATATCATACTTGCATAACAAACTTGCATAACATATGTCAACTTGCATATCATACTTGCATAAACAAACTTGCATAAACCAACTTGCATAACAAACTTGCATAACATATGTCAACTTGCATATCATACTTGCATAAACAAACTTGCATAAACTATGACAACTTGCATATCATACTTGCATAAACAAACTTGAATAAACCAACTTGCATAACAAACTTGCATAACATATGTCAACTTGCATATCATACTTGCATAACAAACTTGCATAACATATGTCAACTTGCATATCATACTTGCATAAACAAACTTGCATAAACCAACTTGCATAACAAACTTGCATAACATATGTCAACTTGCATATCATACTTGCATAAACAAACTTGCATAAACTATGACAACTTGCATATCATACTTGCATAAACAAACTTGCATAAACCAACTTGCATAACAAACTTGCATAACATATGTCAACTTGCATATCATACTTGCATAAACAAACTTGCATAAACTATGACAACTTGCATATCATACTTGCATAAACAAACTTGCATAACTTATGGCAACTTGCATATCATACATTTAACTTTAAAAGTTCAAGTATGAAAGGAATAGGGCTTACAATGCTTATGCGGACTCAAATGAGTATAGCAAATATAAGAAACCCCCTTATGCAACAAATTAAAACCCCAAAATGCAAGCAAACTTGATCAAGACACCTCCTTTATGATGCCAATAGAGAAACAAGACTTTAATGCAAGCTAAAGAGGATCATACAAGCCTAAATACACTTGTATGCATGGAAATCTCTTAGAAATTTGATTTAGGAATTTATGAAGAGAGTGGAGGCCATGAGAGAATTGATTTTGCCATAGTTTAGTTGTAGGATAGATTAATGATGATTTAGGGTAGGTTAGGGTCTTATTTATAGATTAGGCTAGTGATTTAGACCATAGGATTAAACCCTAGTTCCAATCTCAGCCCTCTAAACCGAATCTGGCCCCCATGCTCAACACATTCTCAAAATGGTGCACCAGGCAGGACTGCTCGTCTGAGCCAAGTCGACAGCCAAGTCGACAGGGCTGTCGACTTGGTCAGTCCAAGTCGACTCCCAAGTCGACAGGGCTGTCGACTTGGGTACTGTGGCGGGAATTTTTCCTGCCTGGCCCAACTGGCCCAATTTCCAAATTTAGATTTGAATTTGAAATCTGTTTTTACTTAGAAATTTTCTGAAAACTTCGTTGGGCCATAATCGGGTCATACGGACTCCGATTTTCGAAAACTCAGACTCTATTTCGCGTATTTTTCCGAGACAAATGTAATGGCATAACCCGTTTCCCTTGATTCAGATTTTAGAATTAAATTCTGCCTCAATTTATGTTATAACAGGTTATCAGAAATGCGGGTTGTTACATTCTCCCCTCCTTAAAGGATTTCGTCCCCGAAATCTTCAAGTTAGGAAGAACGTATCCTACCATCCAATCATCCATCTACTCAAAACATCATCCACGAGCAATCATTGTCCTTACAAGATTCTAATGCGGTATGAACATATGCAAAAGGTGTGTGTATATGTTCTTATCTAATGCAAAGATCATCAATGCAAAGTATGTTAGTGAAATGAATCCATATGTATGCAATTCCTAACATAATGTATAACATCTACATGTGTGCACATAACATACACCCATATGCAACATCCATGTGATAACACACAATTTTCATCCATGAATAAGCATAAACACTCATGCATATGCAATATGAGGAGTGTGCGAGCTGATCTAGTGCCTAATCGTGTATAATGCATCCACGAGTAACCACTTGCAAACACTTGCAACCACTTGCAACCATCAAGCATAACATGTTTCAAACACATGTTTCATCCATAGGATTCCTATTTCAACAAGATACAGTCGAGTGATGGAAGCGAGTACAGATAAAACAAAAACTTGGGACATATATTTACAGACTACTAGTACAGATCGGATTTTTTCCCGTATGATTCCTAGGAAACTAAGCATGGTAGAAACCCAGAATGTATTCATCATAGTCACCCTAATGCCCAACACAGATACTCCAAAACCCCAATTTATCACAAACAGATAAGTTATAACTCTCAGGGAGTTTGAGTCTATTACCAGATCAGAAACAAGACTAGCATTAAAGTGCCGAGTTTTCATTACAGAACCAAAATACCAGAAAATGAGTTTCAAACTGAAATTCAGACAAGGAAAATTAAACATTTTACAGACAAATTATTCTAGCCCTAATCTATCCACTAGCCATACGAGTATTCACCGTCCCTTCTGATGTAGCCCCTTTCCTCTTCGGGCAGTCCCTAGTGAAGTGTCCCATCTCTCCACAGTTAAAGCAAGTTCCCTTCCTTTTTCTGCAATCCTTGTTTAGATGTGTCGAGCTTCCTCAAGTAAAGCACTTCTTTTCCTTCTTATCTTCAGACTTCTCTTCCTTCTTTTGTATTTCCTTTTTGGGCCCCGGTTTCTTGTTTTGAGACTCATTCACCTTGACTTCCTTCTTGGCACTCTTATTCTCTTCATTGAGTAAGGCCATATCTACCAAGCTCTCAAACGTGGCCCCCATGGGCACATGAGACATAGCCAACTCCTGTAACGACTCATTCAATCCTCTAGCAAAACGTAGAGCCTTCTTCTCGGGAGTATTGACCATGTCCAAACCGAATCGGGCAAGCTGGTTGAACTTATTCACATACTCTCTCACTGTCATGTCTCCTTGCTTCAAAGCTATTAACTTCTCTAGTTGCAAATTCGCCTCTGCAGATGATATAAACGTAAGCCCAAACCTTGCCCTAAAGTCGGCCCAGGTTTCTACGGGCCTAGTAGTGTTGGTGACCTCCCACCAATAAGCAGCTTCCTCCTTTAGTAGCCAAACCGCCAACAGAACCTTTCTACGGTCCTCTATATCAAAGATGGCAAAGAGATCTTCGGTCTCCTTCAACCAATTCCTTGCCTCCACAAAAGTCTCTGTCCCAATAAAATTCTTGCCACCCATTACCTTGAAGTCCTTGCAAACCTTGGCGAAATCGGCCTGTGGTTGCTGAGGAGGAGGAGGAGGTGGAACCTCAGTGATAGTGGGAGTGGTTGCTGGACCTACATTGTTGGCCCTAGCTTCCAAGTATCTCCGGAACCATCCGGGGATGGTGACTCCCTCAGGAAGATTGAGTTCGGCCATGCTGAAAAAGGAAAAGATAGGTTTAGAACGAGGAAACGAAGGATAGTGCTATGGCTTTTGGGGAATAGCCTTCAAAATAAACTAGACTTTTATTTGGAAAATACTTTATACTTAGTTTTGAAAATAGTTTTCCAAAAGTTTTAAAAACCTTTTTGTTCCTTCTCGCAAACCATATGCTCTGATACCAAATGTAACACCCCACCTCCGCCAGGGTGGCTCTTGCAAGCACTCTGACTTTGGAGGGGCGTTTGAATCAGGTAAACATGTATAATGATATATCAAGGCAGAACAAGGACATATGTATATATGTAAACAGAGTTAATAAGATAAGTAAAACAGCGGAAGATTTTAAACTATTTCAAAACAAGTTTGGTACAACATAATGTCAACTTTCCAAATACACAAGTCTAGCTAAAAACAACATCACTGAAAAACTGAAATACAAAAGTACTATCCCCAAAATAAGTGATAACCATAGCTAGCTTCATGTCAAGACCGTACATGAGCTAAATCCCACAAGCAGGTGATCAGAAATCCAAGCTAAGCTCCAATATTCCCTCCCTGAGAACCTGGGGGGGGGGGGGGGGAACGGAAGAAAAGAGGCGAAAGAAAACACGTCAGTCAAAAAGACTGAGTAAGCCCTACTACAATCAATGTAAACTGATAAAGTTAACTGGCATGAGCAGCAGGGATGAACATAAGGATAACAACATACTAACATGATGATTAACTAGCAAGGTAAATAAAGGTGTCATCGCATAATCCGGTTTAAGGTTTTTCACCACCGGTGTACCAGCATTCAAACATGTCGTGTATAAACAAGGATTTATCCCTTGGCCTAAACTTGGCCCAATATCAGGTGTTGACCTAAGTCCAGATCCAACTTCTTAGTACCAATACTAGTATAACAGTATCTGCATCGAAACAGGACGGAACAGAATGGTCCATACGGAGATAGAGTTTTAGGAAAAATGGGCTTTTACCACCCTAACAGGTAAAGTACAGAAACAGAATGCTGACAATAATGGGCCTTTATCACCCTAACAGAACAGAGTACTGAAATAGAATGCTGACAATAATGGGCCTTTATCACCCTAACAGAACAGAGTACAAAAACGGAATACTACAATTAGGAGTACACTAGTAGTGGGCCTTTACCACCCTAACAGACGGTACCACGCAGAAACAGACGGGTGTTACCACCCAACAAAACAGACGGTACCTACAGAATCAGACAGAGTTAAGAGTACCCTAAACCCTACCCAAGCGATCGGCTCCCTAATACATAAATACCCTGTGTCGGCCCCACGACAAGGTGTATCACTCCCTAAAGTGGCAACCAATTGGCACAGGCATATTTACAGATGTCACGGCGTCTTACATCCTCAGCGGCAGACCGGGATCCATGCACGCACATGACCCGGTTGGAACGCACCATCAACACCCATCGCCATTATCAGAATGAACCACTTATAATTAGTTCAGTAAGCGTGCCCGGACCCTACCTACAGTTGGGTCAAAGTGTTGATACCAGAAAGGGTTACTGACTAATATGGGTCCCAAACAACAAATGACACAAGTATTCCACCTTGTGTCCCCAGACTATCAGATTCAGATTAACTTATTTACAGAGTTCAGACATACAAAGTTCAGATGATCAGTTTTCAGACTAACGGATCAGATAACAGATTTACAAACTTGCCTAATTTGATGTGGGTCCTACAGATCCACAAAACAGGTTCGTTTAATTTATCAATCATGTTAGTTTATCCAGACCAGATATCAAATTGGTTCTCAGCCTTATCAAATTACTGAGTTGGATTGGTTAAGTTCAACTTAACCCCGTTAATTTACCGAGTTCATATTGGTTAAGTGTAGGTTAACTTAACCCCGTTAATCCCCCACGTACAAATTGGTTAAGTATTCCAGCGGTCCATGACTTAACCCTAATCACGAGGCATTAATTAATTAATGCGCCTTAACCTCTCACATTAGACTTTGTTGTGGTTACTAGTTAAGCCGGGCGGGTCCGGGTAGCTTTACACCACAACTTGGTCTAACCTCGGGTTCAAGGTACAACATGACCAACTTCTCACATTAGGTCCTATTGTTTGTAGCAACTAGTTAAGCCGGTCGGTTCCGGGTAGGTTTACGCTACAAACTCAACCCAACCTCGAGTTGGCCACACTTATCTTTTCTAAGTGTCATGTCCATTATGCTTCCAAAACATGTTACAAAATTTCAAGCAATTGGGTAGACCTAACTTAATAGGTAAATTCCTAATGGGTAGACCTAACTTAATAGGTAAATTCCCAAGATCATATTTTTATGTCTTATAAGTTTACCCAACCCCAAACGCAATCCCATCGCTTACATATCGCAATAGCGCATAAAGGATTTAAAGAGGGAACTTGGCATAATCATGACATAAAAGTGTTAGAGCCACAAGTTCAACATGGTGGCATATGAAATGTTCATGGGTTCATACACTTGCATAATACATTTTTGGCCCAAAAAGCATGCATAACATGATAACATGAACCATATGACCATCCCAAACTTGCATAACATACTTGCATAAAAAAACTTGCATAACGTTTGTCAACTTGCATATCATACTTGCATAACAAACTTGCATAACATATGTCAACTTGCATATCATACTTGCATAAACAAACTTGCATAAACCAACTTGCATAACAAACTTGCATAACATATGTCAACTTGCATATCATACTTGCATAAACAAACTTGCATAAACTATGACAACTTGCATATCATACTTGCATAAACAAACTTGCATAAACCAACTTGCATAACAAACTTGCATAACATATGTCAACTTGCATATCATACTTGCATAACAAACTTGCATAACATATGTCAACTTGCATATCATACTTGCATAAACAAACTTGCATAAACCAACTTGCATAACAAACTTGCATAACATATGTCAACTTGCATATCATACTTGCATAAACAAACTTGCATAAAATATGACAACTTGCATATCATACTTGCATAAACAAACTTGCATAAACCAACTTGCATAACAAACTTGCATAACATATGTCAACTTGCATATCATACTTGCATAAACAAACTTGCATAAACTATGACAACTTGCATATCATACTTGCATAAACAAACTTGCATAACTTATGGCAACTTGCATATCATACATTTAACTTTAAAAGTTCAAGTATGAAAGGAATAGGGCTTACAATGCTTATGCGGACTCAAATGAGTATAGCAAATGTAAGAAACCCCCTTATGCAACAAATTAAAACCCCAAAATGCAAGTAAACTTGATCAAGACTCCTCCTTTATGATGCCAATAGAGAAACAAGACTTTAATGCAAGCTAAAGAGGATCATACAAGCCTAAATACACTTGTATGCATGGAAATCTCTTAGAAATTTGATTTACGAATTTATGAAGAGAGTGGAGGCCATGAGAGAATTGATTTTGCCATAGTTTAGTTGTAGGATAGATTAATGAAGATTTAGGGTAGGTTAGGGTCTTATTTATAGATTAGGCTAGTGATTTAGACCATAGGATTAAACCCTAGTTCCAATCTCAGCCCTCTAAACCGAATCTGGCCCCCAAGCTCAACACATTCTCAAAATGGTGCACCATGCAGGACTGCTCGTCTGAGCCAAGTCGACAGCCAAGTCGACAGGGCTGTCGACTTGGTCAGTCCAAGTCGACTCCCAAGTCGACAGGGCTGTCTACTTGGGTACTGTGGCGGGAATTTTTCCCGCCTGGCCCAACTGGCCCAATTTCCAAATTCAGATTTGAATTTGAAATCTGTTCTTACTTAGAAATTTTCTGAAAACTTCGTTGGGCCTTAATCGGGTCATACGGACTCCGATTTTCGAAAACTCGAACTCTATTTCGCGTATTTTTCCGAGACAAACGTAATGGCATAGCCCGTTTCCCTTGATTCAGATTTTAGAATTAAATTCTGCCTCAATTTATGTTATAATAGGTTATCAGAAATGCGGGTTGTTACATTCTCCCCTCCTTAAAGGATTTCGTCCCCATAATCTTCAAGTTAGGAAGAACGTATCCTACCATCCAATCATCCATCTACTCAAAACATCATCCACGAGCAATCATTGTCCTTACAAGATTCTAATGCGGTATGAACATATGCAAAAGGTGTGTGTATATGTTCTTATCTAATGCAAAGATCATCAATGCAAAGTATGTTAGTGAAATGAATCCATATGTATGCAATTCCTAACATAATGTATAACATCTACATGTGTGCACATAACATACACCCATATGCAACATCCATGTGATAACACACAATTTTCATCCATGAATAAGCATAAACACTCATGCATATGCAATATGAGGAGTGTGCGAGCCGATCTAGTGCCTAATCGTGTATAATGCATCCACGAGTAACCACTTGCAAACACTTGCAACCACTTGCAACCATCAAGCATAACATGTTTCAAACACATGTTTCATCCATAGGATTCCTATTTCAACAAGATACAGTCGAGTGATGGAAGCGAGTACAGATAAAACAAAAACTTGGGACATATATTTACAGACTACTAGTACAGATCGGATTTTTTCCCGTATGATTCCTAGGAAACTAAGCATGGTAGAAACCAAGAATGTATTCATCATAGTCACCCTAATGCCCAACACAGATACTCCAAAACCCCAATTTATCACAAACAGATGAGTTATAACTCTCAGGGAGTTTGAGTCTATTACCAGATCAGAAACAAGACTAGCATTAAAGTGCCGAGTTTTCATTACAGAACCAAAATACCAGAAAATGAGTTTCAAACTGAAATTCAGACAAGGAAAATTAAACATTTTACAGACAAATTATTCTAGCCCTAATCTATCCACTAGCCATACGAGTATTCACCGTCCCTTCTGATGTAGCCCCTTTCCTCTTCGGGCAGTCCCTAGTGAAGTGTCCCATCTCTCCACAGTTAAAGCAAGTGCCCTTCCTTTTTCTGCAATCCTTGTTTAGATGTGTCGAGCTTCCACAAGTAAAGCACTTCTTTTCCTTCTTATCTTCAGACTTCTCTTCCTTCTTTTGTATTTCCTTTTTGGGCCCTGGTTTCTTGTTTTGAGACTCATTCACCTTGACTTCCTTCTTGGCACTCTTATTCTCTTCATTGAGTAAGGCCATATCTACTAAGCTCTCAAACGTGGCCCCCATGGGCACATGAGACATAGCCAACTCCTGTAACGGCTCATTCAATCCTCTAGCAAAACGTAGAGCCTTCTTCTCGGGAGTATTGACCATGTCCAAACCGAATCGGGCAAGCTGGTTGAACTTATTCACATACTCTCTCACTGTCATGTCTCCTTGCTTCAAAGCTATGAACTTCTCTAGTTGCAAATTCGCCTCTGCAGATGATAGAAACTTAAGCCCAAACCTTGCCCTAAAGTCGGCCCAGGTTTCTACGGGCCTAGTAGTGTTGGTGACCACCCACCAATAAGCAGCTTCCTCCTTTAGCAGCCAAACCGCCAACAGAACCTTTCTACGGTCCTCTATATCAAAGATGGCAAAGAGATCTTCGGTCTCCTTCAACCAATTCCTTGCCTCCACAAAAGTCTCTGTCCCAATAAAATTCTTGCCACCCATTGCCTTGAAGTCCTTGCAAACCTTGGCGAAATCGGCCTGTGGTTGCTGAGGAGGAGGAGGAGGTGGAACCTCAGTGATAGTGGGAGTGGTTGCTGGACCTACATTGTTGGCCCTAGCTTCCAAGTATCTCCGGAACCATCCGGGGATGGTGACTCCCTCAGGAAGATTGAGTTCGGCCATGCTGAAAAAGGAAAAGATAGGTTTAGAACGAGGAAACGAAGGATAGTGCTATGGCTTTTGGGGAATAGCCTTCAAAATAAACTAGACTTTTATTTGGAAAATACTTTATACTTAGTTTTGAAAATAGTTTTCCAAAAGTTTTAAAAACCTTTTTGTTCCTTCTCGCAAACCATATGCTCTGATACCAAATGTAACACCCCACCTCCGCCAGGGTGGCTCTTGCAAGCACTCTGACTTTGGAGGGGCGTTTGAATCAGGTAAACATGCATAATGATATATCAAGGCAGAACAAGGACATATGTATATATGTAAACAGAGTTAATAAGATAAGTAAAACAGCGGAAGATTTTAAACTATTTCAAAACAAGTTTGGTACAACATAATGTCAACTTTCCAAATACACAAGTCTAGCTAAAAACAACATCACTGAAAAACTGAAATACAAAAGTACTATCCCCAAAATAAGTGATAACCATAGCAAGCTTCATGTCAAGACCGTACATGAGCTAAATCCCACAAGCAGGTGATCAGAAATCCAAGCTAAGCTCCAATATTCCCTCCCTGAGAACCTGGGGGGGGGGGGGGGGGGGGGGGGGAGGGGAACGGAAGAAAAGAGGCGAAAGAAAACAGGTCAGTCAAAAAGACTGAGTAAGCCCTACTACAATCAATGTAAACTGATAAAGTTAACTGGCATGAGCGGCAGGGATGAACATAAGGATAACAACATACTAACATGATGATTAACTAGCAAGGTAAATAAAGGTGTCATCGCATAATCCGGTTTAAGGTTTTTCACCACCGGTGTACCAGCATTCAAACATGTCGTGTATAAACAAGGATTTATCCCTTGGCCTAAACTTGGCCCAATATCAGGTGTTGACCTAAGTCCAGATCCAACTTCTTAGTACCAATACTAGTATAACAGTATCTGTATCGAAACAGAACGGAACAGAATGGTCCATACGGAGATAGAGTTTTAGGAAAAATGGGCTTTTACCACCCTAACAGGTAAAGTACAGAAACAGAATGCTGATAATAATGGGCCTTTATCACCTTAACAGAACAGAGTACAGAAACAGAATGCTGACAATAATGGGCCTTTATCACCCTAACAGAACAGAGTACAAAAACGGAATACTACAATTAGGAGTACACTAGTAGTGGGCCTTTACCACCCTAACAGACGGTACCACGCAGAAACAGACGGGTGTTACCACCCAACAAAACAGACGGTACGTACAGAATCAGACAGAGTTAAGTGTACCCTAAACCCTACCCAAGCGATCGGCTCCCTAATACATAAATACCCTGTGTCGGCTCCACGACAGGGTGTATCACTCCCTAAAGTGGCAACCAATTGGCACAGGCATATTTACAGATGTCACGGCGTCTTACATCCTCAGCGGCAGACCGGGATCCATGCACGCACATGACCCGGTTGGAACGCACCATCAACACCCCTCGTCATTATCAGAATGAACCACTTATAATTAGTTCAGTAAGCGTGCCCGGACCCTACCTACAGTTGGGTCAAAGTGTTGATACCAGAAAGGGTTACTGACTAATATGGGTCCCAAACAACAAATGACACAAGTATTCCCCCTTGTGTCCCCAGACTATCAGATTCAGATTAACTTATTAACAGAGTTCAGACATACAAAGTTCAGATGATCAGTTTTCAGACTAACGGATCAGATAACAGATTTACAAACTTGCCTAATTTGATGTGGGTCCTACAGATCCACAAAACAGGTTCGTTTAATTTATCAATCATGTTAGTTTATCCAGACCAGATATCAAATTGGTTCTCAGCCTTATCAAATTACTGAGTTGGATTGGTTAAGTTCAACTTAACCCCGTTAATTTACCGAGTTCAGATTGGTTAAGTGTAGGTTAACTTAACCCCGTTAATCCCCCATGTACAAATTGGTTAAGTATTCCAGCGGTCCATGACTTAACCCTAATCACGAGGCATTAATTAATTAATGCGCCTTAACCTCTCACATTAGACTTTGTTGTGGTTACTAGTTAAGCCGGGCGAGTCCGGGTAGCTTTACGCCACAACTTGGTCTAACCTCGGGTTCAAGGTACAACATGACCAACTTCTCACATTGGGTCCTATTGTTTGTAGCAACTAGTTAAGCCGGTCGGTTCCGGGTAGGTTTACGCTACAAACTCAACCCAACCTCGAGTTGGCCACACTTATCTTTTCTAAGTGTCATGTCCATTATGCTTCCAAAACATGTTACAAATTTTCAAGCAATTGGGTAGACCTAACTTAATAGGTAAATTCCCAATGGGTAGACCTAACTTAATAGGTAAATTCCCAAGATCATATTTTTATGTCTTATAAGTTTACCCAACCCCAAACGCAATCCCATCGCTTACATATCGCAATAGCGCATAAAGGATTTAAAGAGGGAACTTGGCATAATCATGACATAAAAGTGTTAGAGCCACAAGTTCAACATGGTGGCATATGAAATGTTCATGGGTTCATACACTTGCATAATACATTTTTGGCCCAAAAAGCATGCATAACATGATAACATGAACCATATGACCATCCCAAACTTGCATAACATACTTGCATAAGAAAACTTGCATAACGTTTGTCAACTTGCATATCATACTTGCATAACAAACTTGCATAACATATGTCAACTTGCATATCATACTTGCATAAACAAACTTGCATAAACCAACTTGCATAACAAACTTGCATAACATATGTCAACTTGCATATCATACTTGCATAAACAAACTTGCATAAACTATGACAACTTGCATATCATACTTGCATAAACAAACTTGCATAAACCAACTTGCATAACAAACTTGCATAACATATGTCAACTTGCATATCATACTTGCATAACAAACTTGCATAACATATGTCAACTTGCATATCATACTTGCATAAACAAACTTGCATAAACCAACTTGCATAACAAACTTGCATAACATATGTCAACTTGCATATCATACTTGCATAAACAAACTTGCATAAAATATGACAACTTGCATATCATACTTGCATAAACAAACTTGCATAAACCAACTTGCATAACAAACTTGCATAACATATGTCAACTTGCATATCATACTTGCATAAACAAACTTGCATAAACTATGACAACTTGCATATCATACTTGCATAAACAAACTTGTATAAACCAACTTGCATAACAAACTTGCATAACATATGTCAACTTGCATATCAAACTTGCATAACAAACTTGCATAACATATGTCAACTTGCATATCATACTTGCATAAACAAACTTGCATAAACCAACTTGCATAACAAACTTGCATAACATATGTCAACTTGCATATCATACTTGCATAAACAAACTTGCATAAACTATGACAACTTGCATATCATACTTGCATAAACAAACTTGAATAAACCAACTTGCATAACAAACTTGCATAACATATGTCAACTTGCATATCATACTTGCATAAACTATGACAACTTGCATATCATACTTGCATAAACAAACTTGCATAACTTATGGCAACTTGCATATCATACATTTAACTTTAAGAGTTCAAGTATGAAAGGAATAGGGCTTACAATGCTTATGCGGACTCAAATGAGTATAGCAAATGTAAGAAACCCCCTTATGCAACAAATTAAAACCCCAAAATGCAAGTAAACTTGGTCAAGACTCCTCCTTTATGATGCCAATAGAGAAACAAGACTTTAATGCAAGCTAAAGAGGATCATACAAGCCTAAATACACTTGTATGCATGGAAATCTCTTAGAAATTTGATTTAGGAATTTATGAAGAGAGTGGAGGCCATGAGAGAATTGATTTTGCCATAGTTTAGTTGTAGGATAGATTAATGATGATTTAGGGTAGGTTAGGGTCTTATTTATAGATTAGGCTAGTGATTTAGACCATAGGATTAAACCCTAGTTCCAATCTCAGCCCTCTAAACCGAATCTGGCCCCCAAGCTCAACACATTCTCAAAATGGTGCACCAAGCAGGACTGCTCGTCTGAGCCAAGTCGACAGCCAAGTCGACTGGGCTGTCGACTTGGTCAGTCCAAGTCGACTCCCAAGTCGACAGGGCTGTCGACTTGGGTACTGTGGCGGGAATTTTTCCCGCCCGGCCCAACTGGCCCAATTTCCAAATTCAGATTTGAATTTGAAATCTGTTTTTACTTAGAAATTTTCTGAAAACTTCGTTGGGCCTTAATCGGGTCATACGGACTCCGATTTTCGAAAACTCAGACTCTATTTCGCGTATTTTTCCGAGACAAACGTAATGGCATAGCCCGTTTCCCTTGATTCAGATTTTAGAATTAAATTCTGCCTCAATTTATGTTATAACAGGTTATCAGAAATGCGGGTTGTTACACTGATACTCGCCCTGGCATCATCTGCCCACGTCGAAGAAAGAGGCTCAAGCGCGGGCACGAAAGTCAGATGCTCAAAATAGTATTCTGCGAACTGTTATTTTAAACATGCCAACCTCTTCTTGGAATCGGAATCCAAAGGCGGGGGTCTGGGATAAGACAGCTCAAAGTGTTTCCACTTGGACGGGACAATATTCGTGTCACCTTTTCCATATCGTGTCTCAGAAGTCTTATGCTTATCTCGTGAATCAACGTGCTTCGGTGGGTTTCTTTCACGGGAATGCTTATCTGAAGGGGGCATTCGATCTTTGGATTGTGATATGTCTTCCCCACTGCGACTTTGCTGACTTTTATATCTGCTTGAATCTGATCGAATCGGAGATCGAGAATGTGAAGTGTGAGTCTGATGGGATTCATAGTGTCTTCTATCGTCTCTACCCCGGCTCTCACGATGATCATATTCGGAGCCAGTTGGATCTCTGGATATGCTGCGACGAATCTTCTTGGGATCATAGAATGGGCGTGACATCGTACCTGCATCACAATATAAGCAGAATTTAGAATTAATGGTAACATGAAGCATAAGTGTTGTGACGTGCGGTGCTAATGTTTTCTGTGCATCCTAAGTGACATTTCCCCCCAAATAAACCGGAGTCTGGATTAGCGCTAGTATGTGCGGTCTCCCCGGTCTTTATGGGAGTAGTTTCTTCTTCGGAAGTAAATGTTAAAGGATTAGTCGGGAAATCAGTATCAGAGTAAAGAGTTTCAGGCAAGTGAAGATCTCCCAAGCCTCGAAATGTAGAATCATCTGTTGTAGAAGTATATCCTAGAGTAATAACAGCCGGCAACCCCTTTGGGGAGATCGGTCTATCAGGAGTAAGTGTCCCCTCGGGGGCAATATACTTGTCTCTCTCATCGGCTGGTATATTCGCTAGGTCATCATCCCGGGTTGAAGAGGATGTTGGAGAAGGGATCTTCTCTGGCAAAGGAGGATCTTTAGAGCCTTCTCCCGTCTCGGTGACGACGTTAAACGGGGGCAAATATACATATGGCACTTTCTCGTGTCCTATGCTGCGCCTGATAGATAACAACCCATGGCGATGGAGATATTCGTCCTCAAGAACTTCGTTAACAACAAGGAGGTTTTGGTCACCATTTAGCAATCTATTCAAGCGATCAGAGTATATATCACCGGATACCTGCTTCGGATTTTCAACTGCAAACAGGGGTGAAAAGATGTTTAGTTACAAGTCAGCATAAAAAGCTCGAAGCCAGAATTCAAAGGTCGGTATATTACTTGATTTGGTCCACCTCCGAGCACAACCCGTTTGCTGCTTGATATAAAACCACTCAGTTTTAGAATCGCCAGGTTTGCTACTAAAAGGCTCGAGAGTGATTTTCCTTTTTGAAATCGACTCAAAGTACGAGAAAGAGGGAGTCTCGTGTTTCCGGTGTTTGAAGTTGTAAAAGAAGTTGATGTCATCAAAGGTAGGTTCTTCCCCTAGAATCTCCTTATAAGCTATGTACAAAGTATACAGGTATGCATAAGAATTTGGGTGTAATTGCATGGGGGCAATCTGCATTTGTCTTAGAAAAACAACGACAAAAGGCGGAAATGGAGGAACCGCTCCAACCATGCACATAAACCTAGTAATAGACATAAACCCTTCTGGTGGGTTATGGGGACGATCATCTCCTGAGGGTACCAAAGTGTCGGTTTTAGGGATGGCATGCTTCAGACGAATTCGTATCAACCTCTCGTCATCAATGGTTGACTTCACCGAATCTTTGGGATTGTCCAAGATCTCTGCATTTTCAAGCTCGTTAGGAGCCCGATTATCTCCTATCCCGATCTCTTCTTCCTCGCCCAGAGAGATACCCGCTTCAGAAGACACGTCGTCACTCTCATGGGCCTCCACCTCATAATCTGAACCTTCATTATTCCATTCTGGATCAGAAGAAGAAGATATGTCTTCAAAAGCAACCTTCTTAGATGACTCCGTAATATCTTTCTTCTCGGCTAACCTAGATGAGCGTCTTTCAGCCATGTCCGATGAACTATTGAAGAAATGATAACAGGAGTTAGAGTAAAATAGCCCGTATCCCCCTGTGCACGTGTGTGAACTAAAATGTGTGCAGTGCATGCGAGAAATGCAGAGTAAATATGTAGGAAATTAAAGCAAAGCTTCAATAAGGCTCTATCCTAACTATTCATCAAGTTGAGGATTAGATCAAGCATTGGTTAAACTGGTTGAATAAAGTTTTGTGCTTCAAATTGGAATGCGTTCGGTTCGGATCGGATGTGCATGACTATCGGGTTCGGATCGGATGCGCACGTATAATCGAATTCGGCTCGAATATATGTATTGTTTGGTTCAAGAGAAGGCGCTTGTTTTCAGCAGTTTAAAGCCGGATCGGGTCGGGTACAAGTATTCAGAGCAGTCTGGTTAAATCAAGGATCTACACTGCTTCTTCTTTTCCCTGTCTTTCCATTCGATCCGACCCGGTCAAGCTCCACTTCCCTTTCTGATCCGATCCATATAGATGAACTTCTACTCTCCTTCGTTGCTCTAGCGTTTCTTCACCCGAACCGAACTCCAGTTAACTCCTTCTTCTTCATCTTCTCCAACTCCTCCTCTTCCTTAACACCGAACCCAACTCAAAGCTTAAAATCCAAAGTAAACCCGAATGCTTATGTACTCGAATGTCTCATGGAAAACCTCAATACTCTCCATTATCATCTCGAGACGGTATCAACACCATCGACGACGAAGGCGGAGGACGAAGGAAGCCATGGCGACGGATTTAGTCAAATACCTTGGTAGAATTGTTCAATTTAACCACGAATATAAAGTAAAAAGCATTATAGCAACGAGATTTGAGATTACAAGACTACCTACGTAATTGATTCAAAGATTGGAACGAGAATTTTTGAGTTTTCTGGAAAGCTAGGGTTTGGTGCAAAAATTTCTTAGCCGACGGCAAATGTAAAAGAAGAAGAAAGGAAGAAGAAGATGGGGGCAGCGGATTTATATAGGAAATGAAGGTGACCAC
Source organism: Allium sativum (assembly GCA_030737875.1). Taxonomy (NCBI): domain Eukaryota; kingdom Viridiplantae; phylum Streptophyta; class Magnoliopsida; order Asparagales; family Amaryllidaceae; genus Allium; species Allium sativum. The sequence goes on along the minus strand of CM060921.1, from coordinate 845,657,299 downwards.
TCGTATTCCTATCCTATTTTTCCGCTCGGTTCGGAGTATGAGCCCAACAGCCCACGTCTTCTGGCCCATTGACGCAGTACAAAGCAAAAAGGAAAGGCACTCAAGTCGGAGTCCGATCCGGACAGAAATCTATGTATTCGTCTAGCAATCGAGTCGAATTATGCTCAAAAGAAAATAAAAATAAAAGAAGAAGTTTACCTGAGAGAAACGCTGTATACCAAGAAGAGTTTCTGGAGCTGACCCAAAGATGAAGAGAATGAATCAAGAATTTTATGACATATATATAAGCAATAAAGAAACATGGTTTCATGAAGCAACGCATCTTCACAAGCAAACGGAAGTGACTTTCTGATTGTTCTGATTCAAGGACTAGTAACAAGCATCAAAGCACGCTTCGTCTCCAACGGAAGCATCCTTTGAGGGGGCAAAATGTTAGCCTACTTTGCGAACTAGGCTACACAAAGTCAAAAGAGTTAGAGAGTCAAATTAATAAAGGACATCTTTGTAAGGCCTTCGGGTCGGGTCGGAGGGATTCATGCAAATCGGAGCGGAGCAAGGCAAGACAAGAGCAAAGGGGAAGTTCAGGCCACATTGGATCGGATCGGACCAGATATTCCGATCCGAACCCACAATCGTAGCGCCTCCGAGCCGACCCGCACCCAACCTGCTGCTTCAACCCACGTTCTCCTAGATAATCGGGGCAGTTTCTCCCATGTTCTACCCATGATCTCCCCTAACTCGATGCGCTGTCAACACCAGAATTCATCCAAGCCCGGGAGTGAACGGATGAGCGCCACGTCACTCCGATCCGACACGGTTTCTGGGTGATTTTCTGCCTATAAATAGACCCCCAAGGGTCATTTGAAAGGAGCTTTTTGGCACTTTGAGAGCTTGAATACTCTTGAGAACCGAATTTCAGAGCCTCCCTTCAATCCGAATCATTTCTTAGAGTGAATTAAACAACTTATTGAGTGAATGTTTATGAAATCAAAGTGAGTTTGAGTGAAAACATTGTTGTATCTTCATCAAATCAGCAAGTAGATTGATATAAAGTGGACGTAGGCATTTTTAAGCCGAACCACTATAAATCTGGTGTCTTTTTACTGTTTTAATCTTGTTTCATCGTAGTTTTATTCAGTTTGGGTGTTAGAACCACTTTTTGGTCTAACACTCCATATTTAATATCTCTATTCAAATTCCAATTAATTTATGTCCATAATTAAATTATGTCCATTACTACGCATTAATTTTCCAATTAATGCCTTAATTAAATTTTCCACCATTTAAGGCAATTTATTAATATCTCAATTTTGTTATATGCCTTTTTAAGGCTATCTCATGCAAATTCAATATTAAATCCTTTAATATTATCCCTACCCCACGTTATACGTACGCTTGTTTAACGTAAAACATACGTTAGACTCGAATAGTCTAACTCATAGCACAAAGATAAATTATCACAACATATAAATAGATCTAATCATAATAGGAGTGAAACTTGCATGTGCGATAAATATTTTACACCTAAACTTGCATAGACCAAAAATTATAACTAGCATAAAAAGGTGTCAACTTGTTTGTCACAATTCACATAATATGATCCTAACCCAAATTTATGTATAAACTTGCATAATGATAGTGGGGTCAACTAGCACCTAATACATAGAACTAACATATGTCATAATATGTTTCTAGATCTAAATATGTGTCATAATTCTAGATCTAAATATATGTCACAATTATAGATCTAAATAGGTGTCATACTAATAAACCTAAACTTGCATAGGTACATGTGAATCATCATAGCCCAACATATATAATCAACATCATGATTCATAGGCTAACTACAACATAATAACATCATGGCTTTGTAACAACTTAACATAGAAACTTGCAACATATATAATATCATCATAGCATGATTTACAACATACATGATAGAATAAGATTTACAATAACTAATCTACAACATAATAGCATAAGATTTACAATAACATATATGACAATTCACATCACTTTCTTATGATCCATTCATATCTCAATCTAATTAGTTTAATAATAATCTTGTGAGAATCATCATACTCACAATTAGAGAAGAAAGAAAGTCTTGATTTGCTTTAGAGTTTGGTAGAATTAGATTAGATTAGCTTTTCTTCTTCTTTAGTTTGCGGCGGCTACACTGAGTTCCATGGCGACGGCATGACAACGGCTATCTTATTTTTAATGTGAATTAGAATGAGAGACTACCCACTTATTTATAGAGTTTTAGGATTAATTTGCAGCCATCAGATCATCCTAGGATCCATCTAGGCCTTAGAAACAAAGAAATGATGTCAACAGACCAACCAGAAATCGCCACCTAAGCCCTAAAACATAAAATTTCATCATAGACCATTCAGAGCCGACGGGACCAACTCCAAACCTCCTGAGTCGATACTGGGGTCGACCCAGCGGGACTTGTGTCGACCCATAAAATAGGCCGGTTTGGCGTTTTGCCTTCCCTCTTCCACTGTTTTGTATTTTTTTCTTAAATTTTAGGTCGAATTTTATTTTATTTTTTTATATATATATATCTATATATATTTCTATCTACTTAATTAACCATTTTCACACTAAACCACTTTTTGAACTGCGTTCACACTTAGCCATTCCCCTAAAACAAAAATATGGCGCTGGCGGGGATCGAACTCAGTACCCCTTGTATGCAAGTCACGTGTTCCAACCAAATCAGCTACTAAGTCTTTTGCTTACAAACCTTAGAACAATGCTAAACATTATTCTTTAATTTGTTATTTAAGGTTATAGTAAAATACGGGGTGTTACATTCTTCCCTTCCTTAAAGGATTTCGACCCCGAAATCTTCAAGTCAAGAAGAATGTTTCCTAATCAAACATTTACTCAATCATCAAATACTGGCATCCATTGTCCTTATAGACTTCTAATGCTTTCATGTTTAAATGCACAGTGTGTGTATATGTCCGTATCTAATGCAAAATCAGGCGGTCCACTGATTCAGTTGACCTCCTTAATGCAATCATGATAGTGCCATGCGTCCATTATGTATGCAAAAGTTCCTAATTGCTTACATATTATTTCTATATGCGTGCACAGTGATTCATCCGAAAGCAGCATCCATATGATAATACAATCATCATACACCCATTTCTTAAATTCATCCATTAATATGCAATATGCAATATGAAGTGACTGAGCCGATCTAGTGCCTAATAGTGTGTGTATATGCGTCCACGAGCAAACACTTGCATCCACTATGCATCCATCATACATAACATGTCTCAAACACATGTTTCAACCATAGGATTATCCTAACTAAAGGTCAAAGATACTAGCGAGAGGACATACTAAAGATACGATAAGTACAAGCTAAGCGATAAAGGAGAATTTAAAAGACATACCCTCGAAAAGAAAAGGGTATAGTGAACGCATCTTCTCTTCCGTCTCCCGAGTAGCGTTGCTCTCATCATCTCCCCATTGTACTTTGACAAGCCTGACCTCCCGATTCCTCAACTTCTTGATCTCCGACCCTAGAATGCATGTAGGAGCTCGTCGAATCGTCGCATCACGCTCTATCTCCACCTATCTAAGCAAGCTCGGCTCTACCACCTCCGCAACCTCGTGCAAGCACTTCCTCAAATGTGATACATGGAATACGTCGTGTACACCACTAAGTCTCTCAGGCAACTCCACTCTATATGCCATCTGTCCAATCTTCTCCTTAAAAGGAAACGGCCCTACGAACCTTGGTGCTAATTTCCCAACGGACCCAAAGCGAACAACATTCCGTAATGGAGACACTTTGATAAAGACCATGTCCTCAATGTCAAACTCAAGATCTGTCCTCCTCTTGCCTGCATAAGATTTCGGCCTATCTCGCGCCGCCTTCATCCTCTTTCGAATCAAGTAGATTTCTTCCGTACATAACCTCAAAAAGGTCCTCAAGCATATGATTCACCCTCTTGGTCTGGTCGTCCGTCTGAGCATGATATGCAGTGTTCAAACATAACCGAATTCCTGCTGCCCTTGTAAGCTCTTTCCTAACTCGTTAGTAAAGATAGGGTCTCGGCTGCACATTATACTGGATGGAACACCGCGCAAGCGAACTATCTCCCGAACGGAAGCCAACCATGGAGCGGTCCTCTTACTCCTTACGGGGATGAGATGGGCGCTCTTAGTAAGTCTATCTACCACGACCCAAATCCCCCTATTACCCTTTATCGATCTTGGCAACCCCTCAGGTTTCTTTTGCTCCATTTTTACTTGTTGGCACTCCGAACATCTAGCGATATATTCGGCCACACCCCTCTTCATACCAACCCAAAAAAAAAACTCGCTTCATGTCTCTTTACATCCTGTCCCAGCCGGTATGAATGGTCGTCTTCGAACGAGGTGCATCATCAAGAGTGGCCTTCCTCAAATCCTCGTCTCGTGGTACACAAAGTCTACCCTCCCTACGCAACTAACCCTTACCATCTAAGGTATGCCTACTAAGATGGCTTGATGACTCCCCTTTTATGAGCTTCTCTCCAAACTCAAACACCGTGGGTCATCTTTCTGTGCATTTCCAATTCGCCCCAAAAGCGTAGGTCTGACCTCTAAGGATGCTAGCGAACCAAGTACAAAATCAATGGATGATCTAAAGTCAAAGACAGAGATAAACTCTAAGCTACGCCGCTCAACGAACCAAGGACTCAGCGCCAATCCTTTTCTACTTAATGCACCCACCACAACGTTACCCTTGCCAGGGTTATATGCTATTTCGAAATCATAGGACGCCAAGAACTCCATCCGCATTTGCTGCCTCAAGTTCAGATTTTTCTGAGAGAACAAATACTTTATCAACTGATGGTCTGAAAGCAACTCCTAAGTCGTGGGTAGGGTAATTCCTCTCATGGACTTTCGATATTCTTCCCCATAACACATCACCCTTCCCTAGAGACTTCCCTAAGATGTAGGGCATGCTCTACTCCGCTTCCACAGAAAACCAGGATATTATCCCATGCAAAATCGTCACAACTATCCATCTCTCACGCAGGCCATCCTAGTCGAACTCGACATCCCCCAAGTGCAAGCCCCAAAGGCCTAAACCAATATCAGACAAACACCCAAGGGATACCTCCTTCGAATTAAGACGACCTACATGAGATGTTACTAGTAAAACGGCCAAATAACTGAGCACTTAACCGACTCTGGCTGTCCTTGCCAGCCTTGCTCCAAAACCATCGTTGATCTCATAACTGGCTTTGCATTATCCACTAGGCACACACGAAAGTTTACTTTGCGCCTCTAAGTAAACCCCGCACTTTATTGAAGACGTCACTATACTCACGGACCACTCGAAAAGATTCAAAATCGCCGTTGGATACGTCAAGAGATTCTAGGCAGCTAAACATCACTAAACCCCTAGGGTCACAAGAAATATGAAGGTCTTTCCATAACGAACCAATAGTCTAACCACCCTCCTTCCCCAATCTAGGATGGTACCATGTCTGGCTAGCCAATCCATCCCTAGAATCAAACTATAGCCCGTGAAACCAAGAACGAAGGCGCTGTATTCAAACCCAAAGCCCAAGATAGACATTCTCAAATCCCGACAAACCATTGAAGGATGAGCCGAACCACCAACCGGATTTGAGGCTGGGATGGGATCCTTAACTAGACTAGTATTTAGGTGCAGTGTTTCAACTAACGAAGTAGATACTAACGAGTATGAAGCGCCAGAATTAAATAAAGTTCGAATAGGATGATAAAGAAAATTAAATTTCAACCTAGACGGTCCTACCCCTATCAGGTATACCAGCCGTGAGGGAGTACAACTACCCTCCAGAAGATCCTGTACTTTGTCCTTGCCTCTTTGGACAATCCTAATAAGGTGTCCTAGTTCTCCAAAACAACTAGCCTTCTTCGCATTCTCCATTCTTGACCTCCCACCAAGATGAGGTTTCGTCCTTTGTTAACCTAACAGCCTTCCTCCCATCGTCCATCTTAAAGATACTCACAAGCACTCCACCTCCTTGGACTAACTTCTAGCCCGCCCAACGTCTAAGTCCCTTGAAGTGGTTTTTCCGTCCTTCGTACGGAAGTCCTTATTTATCTTAGAAAAAAAACATCTATACGCAGAGGAAGAGATTCAAAAAGGAAAGAAGAAGAGACTCAAACAGAGAATCAAAGGAAATGATATATGGCTCTTGGGGATTATGTTTTTTATAAAAAAAAACTTTCCTCTTAAAATTACTTATTTAAGACATGTTTTTGAAAACACTTCTTCCAAAAATACTTTAGAAAAATAGTTTTTCTAAAAAAATTATCTGTTCTGGTAACCTTAAGCTTCGATACCACGTGTAACACCCCACGTCCATTAATGTCACTCACAAGGGGAATGCATTAACTTCCATGGAGGTTTTAAGTGAATATAGAACAGAAAAATTACAACAAGACAGATAATAAATAGTACTTCGAAATTAAAACATTATTTCATTGCAGCGGAAGTTAAACATGTTTGTTACATCATAGAAATCATAAATCAGAGTCAAGTACAATATCCATCTTGATAAAACAGAATACATAATCCCATTACATAAATAGCCATAAAGAAGATAACAAGCCGGACTTTGCTTCAACGGTCCAAGCTTCCCAAAAGAGAGATAAAGCAATTCAATCAGACTCCACTAGAACTGGGCCCACCCTGAGGACCTGGAGGGGGGGGGGGAAGGAAAAGATAGAAATAGAGGGGGTCAGACATAAAGTATAGCGAGTATGACAATTCTAACAATACTATTATCAAAATAACTAGACTAGGGCATAAGCTGGAAAACAAGGAAATGCATATGAACTATTGGGTGTGACAGAACAGACAAAGGAAATGAGATGAACCAAGATAACGTTAAAGGCATACTTACTTACTAAAGAATAATTACTACGCTACACCACACCCGTTACTAATACAAACGTTAATGATGCTTCCTAATCAATATAGGATAATCGCTATACTCTACCGTACTGTACCGTGCTATACTGTACTAGTACTAACTGCACCCCTACTAGTCACTTTGATCCCTAATTAGAATGATGATAGCTTCGTGTACTACTAGATGTACCCAGTATCCTCCACGTTTGACTGTGTATCTCTAGTTTCTATCATAGGTACCCAACGTATACCTATCCCTACTAGACGTACCCCCTTAATAATGGTAATTCCACGTACTCCTAGCTGACATCATAGGTGCCGTCCGCCCCTATCTCCACTAGGTGTACCCCTTTAATACTTAATTAATAATGGTAGCTTCGTGTACTACTAGGTGTACCCACTACCCTGCCCCATTCGATCGGCTCCCTAACTCGTAAATACCCGTGTTGGCCCCATAGTGGGGTGTATCACTCCCCTAAAGTGGCAACCCGATATAATTTAAGGATGCACGGCGTATACCTACACGATGCAACGTCCTATCTACCAGCCCGGGTCCACACACGCATATGAACCCGTTGGACTTGCGCTGCCACCGCTAACCCGTTATGGCCTCTTATAGTCAAGCCCAGTATGCGTGTCCCGTCCTCGACTTGGTTCGAGCCCACAAAGATACGTTTGGGTTACTGGTTGAAATGGGCCTCCCACCAAGCTTCCCACCTAGGCTTGGTCCCCTCTAACACATTCCACTTAACCCCCTTCATGTCCACTTACATGTTTTAGATTTGGTTAAGGGTTTCTATTAGTAATTCCACATGCCATCCAAGGCACCCACTTAACCCCTATGTCCCACTTACATATTTAATTTGGTTAAGTGTTACTAATCGTATTTTCTCATGCCACCCAAGGCACCTACTTAACCCCCATGTCCCACTTCACACGTTTATCTGGTTAAGTATTTATTAATTCATTCAGGCCATAACCTCATAAAGACCTCTCACATTAGACTGGCATTTATGGCAGCTGGATTCGCTGGGCGGGTCTGATCAGTCTTACACCATAAAAGAGTCTAACCTCGTGTCTTTATAACTGTTATGCTTTAGTTTGGACCTAGGACCTCTCACATTGGGCCAACATTTGTGACTACTGGATTCGCTGGGCGGGTCCGGCCAGGTTTATGTCACAAACGGGTCCAACCTCGTGTCCTAAGCTTTGATTATTATTAATAATCTTTTACCCCGGTCTTAATAATTTCCCTATTCAAATTAATTAATTCCAATTTTAACATTGTCCATAATTGACTCAATTATGGGCATCCATTTATGGTGTGCAAAATCATATCAATTGCATCCCAATTTTATCACAAATTTATTATATGCCATTAAAGGCATTTTATGCCAAATTCTCCATATTTAATATCACTATTCAAATTCCAATTAATTTATGTCCATAATTAAATTATGTCCAAAATTAATGCCTTAATTAAATTTTCCACCGTTTAAGGCAATTTATTAATATCTCAATTTTGTTATATGCCTTTTTAAGGCTATCTCATGCAAATTCAATATTAAATCCTTTAATATTATCCCTACCCCACGTTATATGTACGCTTGTTTAACGCAAAACATACGTTAGACTCGAATAGTCTAACTCATAGCACAAAGATAAATTATCACAACATATAAATAGATCTAATCATAATAGGGGTGAAACTTGCATGTGCGATAAATATTTTACACCTAAACTTGCATAGACCAAAAATTATAACTAGCATAAAAAGGTGTCAACTTGTTTGTCACAATTCACATAATATGATCCTAACCCAAATTTATGTATAAACTTGCATAATGATAGTGGTGTCAACTAGCACCTAATACATAGAACTCACATATGTCATAATATATTTCTAGATCTAAATAGGTGTCATAATTCTAGATCTAAATATATGTCACAATTATAGATCTAAATAGGTGTCATACTAATAAACCTAAACTTGCATAGGTACATGTGAATCATCATAGCCCAACATATATAATCAACATCATGATTCATAGGCTAACTACAACATAATAACATCATGGCTTTGTAACAACTTAACATAGAAACTTGCAACATATATAATATCATCATAGCATGATTTACAACATACATGATAGAATAAGATTTACAATAACTAATCTACAACATAATAGCATAAGATTTACAATAACATATATGACAATTCACATCACTTTCTTATGATCCATTCATATCTCAATATAATTAGTTTAATAATAATCTTGTGAGAATCATCATACTCACAATTAGAGAAGAAAGAAAGTCTTGATTTGCTTTAGAGTTTGGTAGAATTAGATTAGATTAGCTTTTCTTCTTCTTTAGTTTGCGGCGGCTACACTGAGTTTCATGGCGACGGCATAACGGCGGCTATCTTATTTTTCATGTGAATTAGAATGAGAGACTACCCACTTATTTATAGAGTTTTAGGATTAATTTGCAGCCATCAGATCATCCTAAGATCCATCTAGGCCTTAGAAACAAAGAAATGATGTCAACAGACCAACCAGAAATCGCCACCTAAGCCCTAAAACATAAAATTTCATCATAGACCATTCAGGGCCGACGGGACCAATTCCAAACCTCCTGAGTTGATACTGGGGTCGACCGAGCGGGTCTCGGGTCGACCCATAAAATAGGCCGGTTTGGCGTTTTGCCTTCCCGCTTCCACTGTTTTGTATTTTTTTCTTAAATTTTAGGTTGAATTTTATTTTATTTATATATATATATATATCTATATTTCTATCTACCTAATTAACCATTTTCACACTAAACCACTTTTTGAACTGCGTTCACACTAAGCCATTCCCCTAAAACAAAAATATGGCGCTGGCGGGGATCGAACTCAGTACCCCTTGTATGCAAGTCACGTGTTCCAACCAAATCAGCCACTAAGTCTTTTGCTTACAAACCTTAGAACAATGCTAAACATTATTCTTTAATTTGTTATTTAAGGTTATAGAAAAATACGGGGTGTTACAAGATTGGTGGAACCTGTTAGTACTATAGATCTATGAGAGAGCCTCGTTTTGACTGGTTATGGTTCTTGTAACCAAAAATGGACACAAAGTTATGGTTGGTGGAACAACCCACATCTTTTAGGTGCAACATCGAAGTCTTGAGGTGCAACATCCGTTTGAAAATCCAAGATTGCACTTCATGACTTTTGAAAACTCGTTTATTGGGATGAAATAGAAATATACAAAATATAGTAAATCGTATTATGACCACGGTCAAACCCCCTTTTACCAACGAAATAACATATGAAAAATTGAGCTAAAAAAGCTTTCGATGTTCCCAAATGTCATTAAGATTGAATTTCTTGGTTACCGAACTAAGATAAGATGGGTGGAACCTGTTAGTCCTATAGATCTATGAGAGAGCTTCGTTTTGACAGGTTATGGTTCTTGTAACTAAAAATGGACACAAAGTTATTGTTGGTGGAACAACCCACGTCTTTGGGGTGCAACATCGAAGTCCTGAGGTTCAACATTCGTTTTAAAATCCAAGATTGCACTGTATGAGTTTTGAAAACTCGTTTATGGGGATGAAATAGAAATACAACATGGTAAATCATATTCCAAATTGTAGTAAATCGATCCGGGGCTAGTCCACAATCTAGGTGGCGAGCCGATCAAAAATGTCACCAATTCCAAAATCCATGTTTTGCGCGCGTTCACGGAAACGGGAGTAACTTTCAATCCGTAAGACCGTTTTGCCCAAACAAAAGCTCCACCTGAAGCTAAGTTAGAAGACTACATGTGTTAGGGAGTGTAGCTCCATAATTGATGCTTTCGGGCCCAAGAGAGGTCATCTAATAGGAGTTTTGAGCATGTTTATGTTGATGTTGCGATTTCGACCAAATCTCTCTATGATGTTCTCAGTACCTGAGCACGTTGCTTATTTAGATTTTCCGTATGTGATAGCTTTGACCAAAAAGTGTGTCAACAGACTGGTTATGTTTCTAGTCACTCAAAATAAAAACAAAGTTATGGTTGGCGGAACAACCCATGTCTGTTGGGTGCAACATCGACATCTTGAGGTGCAACATCAGTTTGAAAATCCAAGATTGCACTGTATGGCTTTTGAAAACTCGTTTATGGGGATAAACCAGAAATATAACATGGTGCATCATATTTCAAAATATAGCGAATCGAATTATGACCACAGACAAACCCCCTTTGACCAACAAAACAACATATGAAAATTTGAGCTAGAAAATCTTTCAATGTTCCCAAATGTCATTGAGATTGAATTTCTTGGTTATCGAACGAAGATGAGATGGGTGGAACCTGTTAGTACTATAGATCTATGACAGAGCTTCATTTTGACTGGTTATGGTTCTTATAACTAAAAATGGACACAAAGTTATGGTTGGTGGAACAACCCACATCTTTTAGGTGCAACATCTAAGTCTTGAGGTGCAACATCCATTTGAAAATCCAAGATTGCACTGCACGACTTTTGAAAACTCGTTTATTGGGATGAAGTAGAAATATAACATGGTGCATCATATTTCAAAATATAGTAAATCGTATTATGACCACGGTCAAACCCTCTTTGACCAACAAAATAACATATGAAAAATTGAGCTAAAAAAGCTTTCGATGTTCCCAAATGTCATTAAGATTGAATTTCTTGGTTACCGAACTAAGATGAGATGGTTGGAACCTGTTAATCCTATAGATCTATGAGAGAGCTTTATTTGACAGGTTATGGTTCTTGTAACTAAAAATGGACACAAAGTTATGGTTGGTGGAACAACCCACGTCTTTGGGGTGCAACATCGAAGTCTTGAGGTGCAACATCCGTTTTAAAATCCAAGATTGCACTGTATGAGTTTTGAAAACTCGTTTATGGGGATGAAATAGAAATATAACATGGTAAATCATATTCTAAAATGTAGTAAATCGAGCTGGGGCTAGTCCACGATCCAGGGGGCGAGCCGATCAAAAATGTCACAAATTCCAAAATCCAAGTTCTGCACGCGTTCACGGAAACGGGAGTAACTTCCAATCCGTAAGTCCGTTTTGCCCAAACAAAAGCTCCACCTGAAGCTAAGTAAGATGGCTACAAGTGTTACAGAGCATAGCTCCGTAATTGTTGCTTTCGGGCCCAAAAGAGGTCATCTAATAGGAGTTTCGGGCATGTTTATGTTGATGTTGCGATTTCGACCAAATCGCTCTATGATGTTCTCTGTACCTGAGCGCGTTGCTTATTTGGATTTTCCGTATGTGATAGCTTAGACCAAAAAGTGTGTCAACAGACTGGTTATGTTTCTAGTCACTCAAAATAAAAACAAAGTTATGGTTGGCGGAACAACCCATGTTTGTTGGGTGCAACATCGACGTCTTTAGGTGCAACATCAGTTTGAAAATCCAAGATTGCACTGTATGACTTTTGAAAACTCGTTTATGGGGATGAAATAGAAATATAACATGGTGCATCATATTTCAAAATATAGTAAATCGAATTATGACCACTGTCAAACCCCCTCTGACCAACAAAACAACATATGAAAAATTGAGCTAAAAAAGCTTTTGATGTTCCCAAATGTCATTAAGATTGAATTTTTTGTTTACCGAATGAAGATGAGATGGGTGGAACGTGATAGTCCTATAGATCTATGAGAGAGCTTCGTTTTGACTGGTTATGGTTCTTGTAACTAAAAATGGACACAAAGTTATGGTTGGTGCAACAACCCATGTCTTTTGGGTGCAACATCGAAGTCTTGAGGTGCAACATCCGTTTGAAAATCTAAGATTGCACTATATGACTTTTGAAAACTCGTTTATGGGGATGAAACAGAAATATAACATGGTTCGTCATATTTCAAAATATAGTAAATCGAATTATGACCACGGTGAAACCCCCCCTGACCAACAAAACAGCATATGAAAATTTGAGCTAAAAAAGCTTTCGATGTTCCCAAATGTCATTAAGATTTAATTTCTTGGTCACCGAACTAAGATGAGATGGGTGGAAACTATTAGTCCTAGAGATCTATGAGATAGCTTTGTTTTGACTGGTTATGGTTCTTGTAACTAAAAATGGACACAAAGTTATGGTTGGTGGAACAACCCACGTCTTTTAGGTGCAACATCGAAGTCTTGAGGTGGAACACCCGTTCGAAAATCCAAGATTGCACTGCATGACTTTTGAAAACTAGTTTATTGGGATGAAATAGAAATATAACATGGTGCATCATATTTCAAAATATAGTAAATCGTATTATGACTACGGTCAAACCCCCTTTGACCAACAAAAGAACATGTGAAAAATTGAGCTAAAAAAGCTTTCGATGTTCGCAAATGTCATTAAGATTGAATTTCTTGGTTACCGAACTAAGATGAGATGGGTGGAACCTGTTAGTCCTGTAGATCTATGAGAGAGCTTCGTTTTGACAGGTTATGGTTCTTGCACTTAAAAATGGACACAAAGTTATGGTTGGTGGAACAACCCACGTCTTTGGGGTGCAACATCGAAGTCTTGAGGTGCAACATTCGTTTTAAAATCCAAGATTGCACTGTATGAGTTTTGAAAACTCGTTTATGGGGATGAAATAGAAATATAACATGGTAAATCATATTCCAAAATTTAGTAAATCGAGCCAGGGCTAGTCCACGATCCAGGGGGGCGAGCCGATCAAACATGTCACCAATTCCAAAATCCAAGTTCTGCGCGCGTTCACGGAAACGGGAGTAACTTCCAGTCCGTAAGACCGTTTGGCCCAAACAAAAGCACCACCTGAAGCTAATTTAGATGGCTACAAGAGTTATAGAGCACAACTTTGTAATTGATGCTTTCGGGCCCAAAAGAGGTCATCTAATAGGAGTTTCGGGCATGTTTATGTTGATGTTGCGATTTTGACCAAATCACTCTATGATGTTCTCAGTACCTGAGCGCGTTGCTTATTTAGATTTTCCATATGTGATAGCTTTGACCAAAAAGTGTGTCAACATACTAGTTATGTTACTAGTCACTCAAAATAAAAACAAAGTTATGGTTGGCGGAACAACCCATGTCTGTTGGGTGCAACATCGATGTCTTGAGGTGCAACATCAGTTTGAAAATCCAAGATTGCACTGTATGACTATTGAAAACTCGTTTATGGGGATGAAATAGAAATATAACATGGTACATCGTACTTCAAAATATAGTGAATCGAATTATGACCAAGGTCAAACCCCCTTTGACCAACAAAACAACATATGAAAAATTGAGCTAAAAAAGCTTTCGTTGTTCCCAAATGTCATTAGGATTGAATTTCTTGGTTACCGAACGAAGATGAGATGGGTGGAACTTGTTAGTCCTATAGATCTATGAGAGAGATTTGTTTTGACTGGTTATGGTTCTTGTAAATAAAAATGGACACAAAGTTATGGTTGGTGGAACAACCCACGACTTTTGGGTGCAACATCAAAGTCTTGAGGTGCAACATCCGTTTGAAAATCCAAGATTGCATTGTATGACTTTTGAAATCTCGTTTATGGGGATGAAATATAAATATAACATGGTGCATCATATTTCAAAATATAGTAAATTGAATTATGTCCACGGTCAAACCCCCTCTGACCAACAAAACAACATATGAAAAAATGAGCTAAAAAAGCTTTCGATGTTCCCAAATATCACTAGGATTGAATTTCTTGGTCACCGAACTAAGATGAGATGGGTGGAAACTATTAGTCCTATAGATCTATGAGAGAGCTTCGTTTTGACTGGTAATGGTTCTTGTAACTAAAAATGGACAGAAAGTTATGGTTGGTGGAACAACCCACGTCTTTTGGGTGCAACATCGAAGTCTTGAGGTGCAACATCCGTTTGAAAATCCAAGATTGCACTGCATGACTTTTGAAAACTCGTTTATGGGGATAAAACAGAAATATAAGATGGTGCATCATATTTAAAAATATAGCGAATCGAATTATGACCACGGACAAATCCCCTTTGACCAACAAAACAACATATGCAAAATTGAGCTAAAAAAGATTTCGATGTTCCCAAATGTCATTGAGATTGAATTTCTTGGTTACTGAACGAAGATATGATGGGTGGAACCTGTTAGTCCTATAGATCTATGAGAGAGCTTCGTTTTGACTGGTTATGGTTCTTGTAACTAAAAATGGACACAAAGTTATGGTTGGTGGAACAACCCACGTCTTTTAAGTGCAACATCGAAGTCTTGAGGTGGAACATCCGTTCGAAAATCCAAGATTGCACTGCACGACTTTTGAAAACTCGTTTATTGGGATGAAATAGAAATATAACATGGTGCATCATATTTCAAAATATAGTAAATCGTATTATGACCACGGTCAAACCCCCTTTGACCAACAAAACAACATACGAAAAATTGAGCTAAAAAAGCTTTCGATGTTCCCAAATGTCATTAAGATTGAATTTCTTGGTTACCGAACTAAGATGAGATGGGTGGAACCTGTTAGTCCTGTAGATCTATGAGAGAGCTTCGTTTTGACAGGTTATGGTTCTTGTACCCAAAAATGGACACAAAGTTATGGTTGGTGGAACAACCCACGTCTTTGGGGTGCAACATCGAAGTCTTGAGGTGCAACATTCGTTTTAAAATCCAAGATTGCACAGTATTAGTTTTGAAAACTCATTTATGGGGATGAAATAGAAATATAACATGGTAAATCATATTCCAAAATGTAGTAAATCGAGCCGGGGCTAGTCCACGCTCCAGGGGGCGAGCCGATAAAAAATGTCACCAATTCCAAAATCCAAGTTCTGCGCGCGTTCACGGAAACGGGAGTAACTTTCAATCCGTAAGTCCGTTTTGCCCAAACAAAAGCTCCACCTGAAGCTAAGTCAAATGGCTACAAGTGTTAGGGAGCCCAGCTCCGTAATTGATGCTTTCGGGCCCGAAAGAGGTCATCTAATAGGAGTTTCGGGCATGTTTATGTTGATGTTGCGATGTTGACCAAATCACTCTATGATGTTCTCAGTACCTGAGCGCGTTGCTTATTTAGATTTTCCGTATGTGATAGCTTTGACCAAAAAGTGTGTCAACAGACTGGTTATGCTTCTAGTCACTCAAAATAATAACAAAGTTATGGTTGGCGGAACAACCCATGTCTGTTGGGTGCAACATCGACGTCTTGAGGTGCAACATCAGTTTGAAAATCCAAGATTGCACTGTATGACTTTTGAAAACTCGTTTATGGGGATAAACCAGAAATATAACATGGTGCATCATATTTCAAAATATAGCGAATCGAATTATGACCACGGACAAACCCCCTTTGACCAACAAAACAACATATGAAAAATTGAGCTAAAAAAGCTTCCAATGTTCCCAAATGTCATTGAGATTTAATTTCTTGGTTACCGAACGAAGAGGAGATGGGTGGAACCTATTAGTACTATAGATCAATGAGAGAGCTTCGTTTTGACTGGTTATGGTTCTTATAACAAAAAATGGACACAAATATATAATTGGTGGAACAACCCACATCTTTTAGGTGCAACATCTAAGTCTTGAGGTGCAACATCCGTTTGAAAATCTAAGATTGCACTGCACGACTTTTGAAAACTCGTTTATTGGGATGAAATAGAAATATAACATGGTGCATCATATTTCAAAATATAGTAAATCGTATTATTACCACGGTCAAACCCTCTTTGACCAACAAAATAACATATGAAAATTTGAGCTAAAAAAGCTTTCGATGTTCCCAAATGTCATTAAGATTGAATTTCTTGGTTACCGAACGAAGATGAGATGGGTGGAACCTGTTAGTACTATAGATCTATGAGAGAGCTTCGTTTTGACTGGTTATGGTTCTTGTAACTAAAAATGGACACAAAGTTATGGTTGGTGGAACAACCCACATCTTTTAGGTGCAACATCTAAGTCTTGAGGTGCAACATCCGTTTGAAAATCCAAGATTGCACTGCACAACTTTTGAAAACTCGTTTATTGGGATGAAATAGAAATATAACATGGTGCATCATATTTCAAAATATAGTAAATCGAATTATGCCCAGGGCCAAACCCCCTCTGACCAACAAAACAACATATGAAAAATTGAGCTAAAAAAGCTTTCGATGTTCCCAAATGTCATTAAGATTGAATTTCTTGGTTACCAAACTAAGATGAGATGGGCGGAACCTGTTAGTCCAATAGATCTATGAGCGAGCTTCGTTTTGACAGGTTATGGTTCTTGTAACTAATAATGCACACAAAGTTATGGTTGGTGGAACAACCCACGACTTTGGGGTGCAACATCGAAGTCTTGAGGTGCAACATTCGTTTTAAAATCCAAGATTGCACTATATGATTTTTGAAAACTTGTTTATGGGGATAAAACAGAAATATAACATGGTGCATCATATTTCAAAATATAGCGAATCGAATTATGACCACGGACAAACCCCCTTTGACCAACAAAACAACATATGAAAAATTGAGCTAAAAAAGCTTTCGATGTTCCCAAATGTCATTGAGATTGAATTTCTCGGTTGCCGAACGAAGATGAGATGGGTGGAACCTGTTAGTACTATAGATCTATGAGAGAGCCTCGTTTTGATTGGTTATGGTTCTTGTAACTACAAATGGACACAAAGTAATGGTTGGTGGAACAACCCACATCTTTTAGGTGCAACATCGAAGTCTGGAGGTGCAACATCCGTTTGAAAATCCAAGATTGCACTGCATGACTTTTGAAAACTCGTTTATTGGGATGAAATAGAAAATTAACATGGTGCATTGTATTTCAAAATATAGTAAATCGTATTATGACCACGGTCAAACCCCCTTTTACCAACGAAATAACATATGAAAAATTGAGCTAAAAAAGCTTTCGATGTTCCCAAATGTCATTTAGATTGAATTTCTTGGTTACCGAACTAAGGTGAGATGGGTGGAACCTGTTAGTCCTATAAATCTATGAGAGAGCTTCGTTTTGACAGGTTATGGTTCTTGTAACTAAAAATGGACACAAAGTTATGGTTGTTGGAACAACCCACGTCTTTGGGGTGCAACATCGAAGTCTTGAGGTGCAACATTCGTTTTAAAATCAAAGATTGCACTGTATGAGTTTTGAAAACTCGTTTATGGGGATGAAATAGAAATATAACATGGTAAATCATATTCCAAAATGTAGTAAATCGATCCGGGGCTAGTCCACAATCCAGGGGGCGAGCCGATCAAAAATGTCACCAATTCCAAAATCCAAGTTCTACGCGCGTCCACGGATACGGGCGAAACTTTCAATCCGTAAGTCCGTTTTGCCCAAACAAAAGCTCCACCTGAAGCTAAGTCAAATGGCTACAAGTGTTAGGGAGCATAGCTCCGTAATTGATGCTTTCGGGCCCAAAAGTGTTCATCTAATAGGAGTTTTGGGCATGTTTATGTTGATGTTGCGATGTTGACCAAATCACTCTATGATGTTCTCAGTACCTGAGCGCGTTGCTTATTTAGATTTTCCGTATGTGATAGCTATGACCAAAAAGTGTGTCAACAGACTAGTTATGTTTCAAGTCACTCAAAATGAAAACAAAGTTATGGTTGGCGGAACAACCCATGTCTATTGGGTGTAACATCGACGTGTTGAGGTGCAACATCAGTTTGAAAATCCAAGATTGCACTGTATGACTTTTGAAAACTCGTTTATGGGGATAAAACAGAAATATAACATGGTGCATCATATTTCAAAATATAGCGAATCGAATTATGACCGCGGACAAACCCCCTTCGACCAACAAAACAACATATGAAAAATTGAGCTAAAAAAGCTTTCAATGTTCCCAAAAGTCATTGAGATTGAATTTCTTGGTTACCGAACGAAGATGAGATGGGTGGAACCTGTTAGTACTATAGATCTATGAGAGAGCTTCGTTTTGACTGGTTATGGTTCTTGTAACTAAAAATGGACAGAAAGTTATGGTTGGTGGAACAACCCACGTCTTTTAGGTGCAACATCGAAGTCTTGAGGTGGAACATCCGTTCGAAAATCCAAGATTGCACTGCATGACTTTTGAAAACTCGTTTATTGGGATGAAATAGAAATATAACATGGTGCATCATATTTCAAAATATAGTAAATCGTATTATGACCACGGCCAAACCCCCTTTGACCAACAAAAGAACATACGAAAAATTGAGCTAAAAAAGCTTTCGATGTTCCCAAATGTCATTAAGATTGAATTTCTTGGTTACCGAACTAAGATGAGATGGGTGGAACCTGTTAGTCCTATAGATCTATGAGAGAGCTTCGTTTTGACAGGTTATGGTTCTTGTACCCAAAAACGGACACAAAGTTATGGTTGGTGGAACAACCCACGTCTTTGGGGTGCAACATCGAAGTCTTGAGGTGCAACATCCGTTTTAAAATCCAAGATTGCACTGTATGAGTTTTGAAAACTCGTTTATGGGATGAAATAGAAATATAACATGGTAAATCATATTCCAAAATGTAGTAAATCGAGCCGGGGCTAGTCCACGATCTAGGGGGCGAGCCGATCAAAAATGTCACCAATTCCAAAATCCAAGTTCTGCGCGCGTTCACGGAAACGGGAGTAACTTCCAATCCGTAGGACCGTTTTGCCCAAACAAAAGCTCCACCTGAAGCTAAGTCAAATGGCTTCAAGTGTTACGGAGCATAGCTCAGTAATTGATGCTTTCAGGCCCAAAAGAGGTCATCTAATAGGAGTTTCGGGCATGTTTATGTTGATGTTGCGATTACGACCAAATCGCTCTATGATGTTCTCAGTACCTAAGAACGTTGCTTATTTAGATTTTCCGTATGTGATAGCTTTGAACAAAAAGTGTGTCAACAGACTGGTTATGTTTCTGGTCACTCAAAATAAAAACAAAGTTATGGTTGGCGGAACAACCCATGTCTGTTGGGTGCAACATCGACGTCTTGAGGTGCAACATCTGTTTGAAAATCCAAGATTGCACTGTATGACTTTTGAAAACTCGTTTATGGGTATAAAACAGAAATATAACATGGTGCATCATATTTCAAAATATAGCGAATCGAATTATGACCACGGACAAACCCCCTTTGACCAACAAAACAACATATGAAAAATTGAGCTAAAAAAGCTTTCGATGTTCCCAAATGTCATTGAGATTGAATTTCTTGGTTACCGAACGAAGATGAGATAGGCGGAACCTGTTAGTACTATAGATCTATGAGAGAGCCTCGTTTTGATTGGTTATGGTTCTTGTAACTAAAAATGGACACAAAGTAATGGTTGGTGGAACAACCAACATCTTTTAGTGCAACATCGAAGTCTTGAGGTGCAACATCCGTTTGAAAATCCAAGATTGCATTGCATGACTTTTGAAAACTCGTTTATTGGGATGAAATAGAAAATTAACATGGTGCATCATATTTCAAAATATAGTAAATCGTATTATGACCACGGTCAAACGCCCTTTTACCAACGAAATAACGTATGAAAAATTGAGCTAAAAAAGCTTTCGATGTTCCCAAATGTCATTAAGATTGAATTTCTTGGTTACCGAACTAAGGTGAGATGGGTGGAACCTGTTAGTCCTATAAATCTATGAGAGAGCTTCGTTTTGACAGGTTATGGTTTTTGTAACTAAAAATGGACACAAAGTTATGGTTGTTGGAACAACCCACGTCTTTGGGGTGCAACATCGAAGTCTTGAGGTGCAACATTCGTTTTAAAATCCAAGATTGCACTGTATGAGTTTTGAAAACTCGTTTATGGGGATGAAATAGAAATATAACATGGTAAATCATATTCCAAAATGTAGTAAATCGAGCCGGGGCTAGTCCACGATCTAGGGGGCGAGCCGATCAAAAATGTCGTGTAACACCCCACATCCGTTAGTGTCACTCACAAAGGGAATGCACTAAGTTCTGTGGAGCATTATGGGTAAAAGATGCAGATAAATTACAAGACAGACAAACATTAAACAGCAGAAAATAAAACTTTACTTTATTGACAAAATAATTTGTACAAGGTTCCTTTACAATATCAGAGTATCAACTGTCTTTACAAAATAAAGAAGCATAAAATACATTTATATTCCCCAATGTAACAAAAGCCAGCCATAGCAATCCAAAGCCGATGCATCCAAGATTCTTCAAGCTTGGAAAGAGAAATCATCCCAAAACAAATCTGAGCTATCCTATTTCTTCCTTAACAACCTGGGGGGGGGGGGAGAACGGAAGAAAGAAGTCGAAAGAAAAACAGAGTCAGACATAAAGCCTGAGTAAGTTCAGTAACTTCTAGCATGTGAACATGGAAAACAAAACGACATGAATTAACTGAATACAAGATTACACCATGACGATAGGGTCAACAAGATTAGACAAGGTAGTCACAAGATATGCTAAGATAAACTGGATACGCTCTAATACTTTCGCTGCTTCGCTATTTACTTGTTATACTGGTTTCTATATCTCTGCACCGCCTAACTTGTGTTTCAACTAGTAACGATAACGTGATCCCAATCCCTGTATTTTCCATCGCCTTCAGGCATCCATTTATTAATTGTTACCAAGATCTAATCTAGGGTTTTCTATCCACTGCTTTCTAGATTTAACTATAGTTTTACGCTATCTGCTGAATGCTTTTCGAGTTCAGGGTTTATGCCACCTAGTCCAACTAGGGATTACGCTACCTGTCGAACAATGCCCCCAAGTCTAGGACACACTACCTAGAGTGGTATATGTTCCTAGGCTTCCACACGTATGTATCGCGAATCGTTATCGCTTGTCTAGATGCACATCTCCTGTAATGTGCGATCCGAGTCCTGTGACAGGGCAAATCAAGGAATACAGAACTCGGTCGGGAGCTTTCAGATATCTGCCGATGCAGATGCTAAGGTCTGTTTTTATTCCAGTGGCTATGGTCCTACTTGACCCCTCCCTCAGCTAATGAAAGGCACACCTTGTAAAATGAGAACTATACGCCAGCCCCCGGTGCCCCACTATCCTATGGCCATCCGCAACCATAACTAGATAGCAAGTATATGGTCTTTTGGAGTTCTCCGCCTTTCCGCTTCACGTATCTCGATTGACTCAAGATGGATGGTAGACGACGAGTTGCTATCACAGGGCTACCGTCTTCTCGCCGAATCACGCTGGTCCATCCTAGTCTTTAGGTTGCCACATATATATTGCAACCAAGGCATACCCTCGGTTCTTCTAACGCAGACCTTAACCTCTGTGAGCCCAGGATGATCATCTGCAGCCTCACAGAGGGATACCAAGAGTACCCTCACGTCCCCTCGAAGCCTCGGGCTTCGTAACCCAATTCGTTGGAGCCTTCTTAAAACTAGATGGATGTCTGCTCCTTCGTGTTATACTAAGAATTACTACTTAGTTCTACTAACTAAGGTTTACCACTTAGTTTCCAAATGCCTTGTTTTCTTAACTAAGTTTTACTACTTAGTCCCTTTTTCAACTGAGGTCTACTACTTAGTTTTCTTTCTCGCCAGGTTGGGTTGGTTAAGTGTCTTTAGTCGATTCAAGCTATCTTAACCCTCTTCCCTTATCCTATTACACTGGTTAAGTGTTATCCCTTCATGCTTTTTACTTAACCCTATTCATTTATCATATTCTGATGGTTAAGCGTTCAAGTTTACTTAACCCTATGGTCTAGTCCATTTAACATATTAATTTGGCTAAGTGTATTACTTAACCCCAACCTCTAGTCTAATTAACATGTTAAATTGGCTAAGTGTATTAACTTTACTTAACCCCACCTTCTAGTCTAGTCAACATGTTAATTTGGCTAAGTATTCCCATGGACTTAACTCTCCCATTCTAGCTTTAACTGTGCTAAGTTGGTTAAGTGTTCCTTAACCTTCCCATTCTAGCTTAACCGTGTTAGGTTGGTTAAGTGTTCCTATGGATTTAACTCTCCCATTCTTGTTCTAGCTTTAATTAATAAATTAAAGCCGCAACCTCTCACATTAGACAGATATTGCTGCGGTTACTGGATGTGCCGGTCGGTTCCGGGCAGGTTTACACCGCAACTCAGTCTAACCTCGGGTTAGGCATATTCATGTTTTCTAAGTTCAAAGGGTTTTTGATTAATTTCCAAATCTGGTTTTGAAAACAATCATCCCGTCCTTCGGATCAGTTAGGGATAGCCAGGGAGGGCAGGAAACATGTATTTTCCAAACCCAAGCCTAGACACTATCCTCTCTGTCACCCTAGAACCTTCTGGTCTATGTGTTATAAAAAGGGATGTTATCAAAATACTTTTCTTTTGTTTATAAATTGTTAACAATTTATTTCAAAAGCCCATTTCCCCTTTTTAGACAAATTTTTCCTATATTTATTTGTCAAGCCTACTAGTATACTTATATTCTAGGCCCAAGTCCTAACCCAACATGCAGTTTAGGACATTTCCTATTTCATTGCCGAAACTAGATTAAATATCCTAGTTCATAATTTATGGCCAAAACTTAACCAAGTTACATATTTTGTGGTAAATGAACAATTTAACATTTATGACGAATTCTACAAGTAAATTACTCCTAATTTACTTATTTCATTACTACTCTTTTAATGTACATTGTCACATTTATTATTATGGCCCATTCTCTCTTATTTATCATATTTATACTTTTTGGTATGTAAATTATACCAAATTTAGTGTCGCTAACCATAATTTAAACATGACAATTGCTCACAATTATGAATAAATTCAAAATTGTGCTAATATACTTATTCCAAATCAACCTTAATTAACCCAATCTTGGTTTAACACCCTAATTCACAATTTATGGCAAAACTAGAATTATTTTTCTAGTTTACATTTTATGCCTAAAATTTAGCTTACTTACTAACGCTAAATTTAATATGTCAAAATCACATATTCCCTAATCCATGTCAAATTTCCCCGTTTTCATTTTAATATGCATGTCATAATACATATTCCAAATTAGGCCAATTTCCAAGTTTACAATTACGTTCATATTCATTTCCATGTTTTTCCCCAAATCGCATTCCCACCGTTCGAATAATCGTGATTCAACCTAGATTATTAATAAATCTAGATTCGTAGATAAAAAGGGAATGAATCAAAATGACAAGAAGGAATAATTGGCATAAAAAGGTTTGGATAACAATGTAGGTTCAAGAATATGGGTAGACCTAACTAAATAGGTAAATTCCCACTGTCTTAAAACCAAATAATGGGCAAAATAGGTTCAAGAACGTGGGTAGACCTAACTTAATAGGTAAATTCCCACTGTCTTAAAACCAAAGAAAAAAACCAAGGAACAGGTAGAATAAATAATTGGGTTTAGACCCAATTTCGCAATCACCAAACTAAAGCAATATTTTCCTAATCATGAATCATGGGTGTCGAAATCACAATTGTCCTCATTATGTCATAAGCAATAGTTTATGTCCAATTCAAAGGCTTATGTTCTTAGTCATAAGTAATGTCCATGGTCAAAGGCAATATAGGCGATGTTCATAGTCCAAAAGGGAAAATAATTCCCATAGTCCTAAGTCATTGTCATAGGCAATGTTTATATGTCCCAAAATCAAAGGCTTATGTCATAGTCCAAAGGCATATGCTTTCAAAGGCCACAGTTCTATAGTCATAGTCACGGTTACAGTCTTATTTGTCCTCGAATCATAACAGTTCTTAATTCAGTCCAAGAGTATAAACACAGATTCGAAGAGAGAGAGAGGGAGAGATTTGGCATATTCCTTTATTCCTTTAATTTCATGTCACAAATAAAACAAAATATTCAGATCTAGAAATAACCAACTTAAAAAAATAGATCTAGAAAAGAAGGAAAGCGTGGCTATGATTCGTGCGTCATTGCTTGAAACTTGTTTGAGCTAGCCTTTGAATTCTTCACTTGAAACTTTGATTTGAATCCCTCCTTAAAAGTCTTTTGGCAGCATCTCCTCGTCTTGAATCATATTTTATTTTATTTATTTAAGAAAATTTAGAAGAGGGGAAGAAGCCATGAATCTTAGCAGCATAAGGATAGAAGAGAATTGGTGCAAAGAGAATGAAGACTAGGGCTGTTTATATAGCTGCTCAAGACCTTATCGTACACGCAGCGCTGAGTCAGCATTGAACCTAGTTAAGAAAATAGTCCATGTACGTAGATGAATCTAGCCAAACCTTATCATACATGCAGTGCTGAGTCAGCATTGGGTCCCACAAGCTATTTTGGCGTAAAAGTTTGATTTTCAAACTTTTGAATTTCTGGAATTTATTTAACTGTTTTATTCACATGAAATATTATTATATGTATACAATTCCTCTAACGACCATTTTACGCGTATATATATACGCACAACTTTCATTTTATTTTCAAAATTCAAATGATGTTGCCATATTTCATTGATTGTAGCCTTATCTTGAATTTTATCTTTCGTATACATATATTTTTGCATATATATATATATTTATATTCTCATATGTATATATATATATATATATTCTTTATTTCCTTATATGTACGTTCTTATCCTTTCAAATTTTGAATTTGTATACGTACATATATTTGTATGTTCAGTTGGCCCTCTCTAAAACAAAGATAAAAAAATTATGCCACTGCCGGGTTTCGAACCCCCTACCTCCATGCTACAAATCCAATGCCTTAACCAACTGAGCTACAGAGGCTTTTGTTAATAAGTCTTAGAACAATAATAATTATTGTTCTCTCCTTACTTCTCTTTTTCATGTTAGTTACAATACTTAAATTAAACAACTGCATGGATCTTTTTCTTTTAATTTTTCTTTTAAAAATTAATTATACTTTAATTTGAGAATCTTAATGTCGCAGAATTACGGGGTGTTACATTCTCCCCCACTTAAAAGGATTTCGTCCCCGAAATCTTCAAGTTAGGAAGAATGTGTCCTACCATCCAATCACCCATCTACTCAACTATTCAATCACAGGCATTCATTGTCCTTAAAAGATTTCTAATGCTTTCATGTTCATATGCATAGTGTGTGTATATGTCTCTACCTAATGCAAAATCAGGCGGTCTACTGATTCAGTTGACCTCCTTAATGCAAATCATGTTAGTTCCATGCGTCCAATCATGCATGCAAACATCCCTAGTCATGTAAATACTACATGCGTGCACAGCCATTCATCCATATGCAACGTCCATATGATATCATATCAAGTTCAACTTATAAACAAATGCATATATGTAAATGCAATATGAGAGCGTCCGAACATGATCTAATGCCTAATACGTATGCATATGCATCCACAAGCAACCATTTGCAACCACTTGCAACCATTCAACCATAACATGTTTCAAATACATGTTTACATCCATTGGCTTCTACCTAAGGATTGCAGATACGACCTAGAGGATATACTTTGGAAAGAGAGAAACAACTACGCGTAAAGCTCCTAAACAGAGAAATCAAGAATGCACCCTTAAAGAAAAAGGGCATGTTGCTAGTATCTAGCCTTCTTGAGCTTCACTCCACTGTATCTTAACCAAATTAACTTCACGATTGTGAAGTTTTCGACCTCCAATTCCAAAATAAACAGATGTCAATCACGGTACCAAGTATACGTACTAAGATGATTAGAGGTTTCCCTCTTATCCGTCATGCCATAACTATAAGAGTCGAAAGGTCACTACATGCTCTTTGGGGTGCCTACCACAACTATTCATCTCTCCCGCAAACCATCCAAACCGAACTCGAGATTCCTCAAGTACAAGCCCCAAAGGCCTAAACCAATATCAGACAAGCACCCAAGGAATATCTCCCCGAATTTAGACGATCTACGTGAGATGATATAAGAAAACTCGATAGCTATTCTCAAATCCCTACTAAAAAAATAAACTGGTCGGACCACCAATTGGATTTGAGACTCTAGTGGGATCTTTCTACTATACAAGTACTATGGTGCAGAGACCCAACTATGGAAGTGGATATGAACAAATGAGAAGCACTAGAACCTAAGGAAATAGCACGAACAGAAAACTAGACTCTTCCAACCGAACTACCTTTCTGCTAGGTGCGCTTCGTGGCGAAAGCATGTACTTGTCCTTCTGAAAATCTTGTCCTCGTTCTTGCCCTTGTCCTTAAGTATATGCCCTATCATACCCTAGTAAAAATACTTCCTCTTGTCTTAGGTTTTATAATTTCTTCCTCCTTCGTGTGCTAAGTCTACATCCATGAATTCCTCATCCTAGGGTTATGCTCCTTAGCCAAACTCCTCATCCCCTTCCGTGTGTAGTCATGTTGACAAATCTCTCGAAAACTGCCTCCATCGTCCGGAAAACCTTATAAGCTTTGAAAGAAAACTGCCCGTAGATGAAACAACTACGGCTATGGATGGAAGCCTGGCAATACTTTGCCCTTCGATGAGGTTACCTCCCAGAAAGCCAGGAGCCCCAGAGACTCAAGAAAGAAGGAGACAAGAATTTAAACAGTGGAAGAGAAGATAGTGCGTATGGCTTTGGGGAATACGCCTTTAAAACAAATCTCTTCTTTTGAAAATACTTGTTTTAAAACCGTTTGAAAATAATTTTTCAAATCCTTTATCTGATCTGGTAACCTTCAGCTCTGATACCACGTGTAACACCCCACATCCGTTAGTGTCACTCACAAAGGGAATGCACTAAGTTCTGAGGAGCATTATGGGTAAAAGATGCAGATAATTTACAAGACAGACAAACATTAAACAACGGAAAATAAAACTTTGCTTTATTGACAAAATAATTTGTACAAGGTTCCTTTACAATATCAGAGTATCAACTGTATTTACAAAATAAAGAAGCATAAAATACATTTATATTCCCCAATGTAACAAAAGCCAGCCATAGCAATCCAAAGCCGATGCATCCAAGATTCTTCAAGCTTGGAAAGAGAAATCATCCCAAAACAAATCTGAGCTATCCTATTTCCTCCTTAACAACCTGGGGGGGGGGAGAACGGAAGAAAGAAGTCGAAAGAAAAACAGAGTCAGACATAAAGCCTGAGTAAGTTCAGTAACTTCTAGCATGTGAACATGGAAAACAAAACGACATGAATTAACTGAATACAAGATTACACCATGCCGATAGGGTCAACAAGATTAGACAAGGTAGTCACAAGATATGCTAAGATAAACTGGATACGCTCTAATACTTTCGCTGCTTCGCTATTTACTTGTTATACTGGTTTCTATATCTCTGCACCGCCTAACTTGTGTTTCAACTAGTAACGATAACGTGATCCCAATCCCTGTATTTTGCATCGCCTTCAGGCATCCATTTATTAATTGTTACCTAGATCTAATCTAGGGTTTTCTATCCACTGCTTTCTAGATTTAACTATAGTTTTACGCTATCTGCTGAATGCTTTTCGAGTTCAGGGTTTATGCCACCTAGTCCAACTAGGGATTACGCTACCTGTCGAACAATGCCCCCAAGTCTAGGACACACTACCTAGAGTGGTATATGTTCCTAGGCTTCCCCACGTATGTATCCCGAATCGTTATCGCTTGTCTAGATGCACATGTCCTGTAATGTGCGATCCGAGTCCTGTGACAGGGCAAATCAAGGAATACAGAACTCGGTCGGGAGCTTTCAGATATCTGCCGATGCAGATGCTAAGGTCTGTTTTTATTCCAGTGGCTATGGTCCTACTTGACCCCTCCCTCAGCTAATGAAAGGCACACCTTGTAAAACGAGAACTATACGCCGGCCCCTGGTGCCCCACTATCCTATGGCCATCCGCAACCATAACTAGATAGCAAGTATATGGTCTTTTGGAGTTCTCCGCCTTTCCGCTTCACGTATCTCGATTGACTCAAGATGGATGGTAGACGACGAGTTGCTATCACAGGGCTACCGTCTTCTCGCCGAATCACGCTGGTCCATCCTAGTCTTTAGGTTGCCACATATATATTGCAACCAAGGCATACCCTCAGTTCTTCTAACGCAGAACTTAACCTCTGTGAGCCCAGGATGATCATCTGCAGCCTCACAGAAGGATACCAAGAGTACCCTCACGTCCCCTCGAAGCCTCGGGCTTCGTAACCCAATTCGTTGGAGCCTTCTTAAAACTAGATGGATGTCTGCTCCTTCGTGTTATACTAAGAATTACTACTTAGTTCTACTAACTAAGGTTTACCACTTAGTTTCCAAATTCCTTGTTTTCTTAACTAAGTTTTACTACTTAGTCCCTTTTTCAACTGAGGTCTACTACTTAGTTTTCTTTCTCGCCAGGTTGGGTTGGTTAAGTGTCTTTAGTCGATTCAAGCTATCTTAACCCTCTTCCCTTATCCTATTACACTGGTTAAGTGTTATCCCTTCATGCTTTTTACTTAACCCTATTCATTTATCATATTCTGATGGTTAAGCGTTCAAGTTTACTTAACCCTATGGTCTAGTCCATTTAACATATTAATTTGGCTAAGTGTATTACTTAACCCCAACCTCTAGTCTAATTAACATGTTAAATTGGCTAAGTGTATTAAATTTACTTAACCCCACCTTCTAGTCTAGTCAACATGTTAATTTGGCTAAGTATTCCCATGGACTTAACCCTCCCATTCTAGCTTTAACTGTGCTAAGTTGGTTAAGTGTTCCTTAACCTTCCCATTCTAGCTTAACCGTGTTAGGTTGGTTAAGTGTTCCTATGGACTTAACTCTCCCATTCTTGTTCTAGCTTTAATTAATAAATTAAAGCCGCAACCTCTCACATTAGACAGATATTGCTGCGGTTACTGGATGTGTCGGTCGGTTCCGGGCAGGTTTACACCGCAACTCAGTCTAACCTCGGGTTAGGCATATTCATGTTTTCTAAGTTCAAAGGGTTTTTGATTAATTTCCAAATCTGGTTTTGAAAACAACCATCCCGTCCTTCGGATCAGTTAGGGATAGCCAGGGAGGGCAGGAAACTTGTATTTTCCAAACCCAAGCCTAGACACTATCCTCTCTGTCACCCTAGAACCTTCTGGTCTATGTGTTATAAAAAGGGATGTTATCAAAATACTTTTCTTTTGTTTATAAATTGTTAACAATTTATTTCAAAAGCCCATTTCCCCTTTTTAGACAAATTTGGCCTATATTTATTTGTCAAGCCTACTAGTATACTTATATTCTAGGCCCAAGTCCTAACCCAACATGAAGTTTAGGCCATTTCCTATTTCATTGCCGAAACTAGATTAAATATCCTAGTTTATAATTTATGGCCAAAACTTAACCAAGTTACATATTTTGTGGTAAATGAACAATTTAACATTTATGACGAATTCTACAAGTAAATTACTCCTAATTTACTTATTTCATTACTACTCTTTTAATGTACATTGTCACATTTATTATTATGGCCCATTCTCTCTTATTTATCATATTTATACTTTTTGGTATGTAAATTATACCAAATTTAGTGTCGCTAACCATAATTTAAACATGACAATTGCTCACAATTATGAATAAATTCAAAATTGTGCTAATATACTTATTCCAAATCAACCTTAATTAACCCAATCTTGGTTTAACACCCTAATTCACAATTTATGGCAAAACTAGAATTATTTTTCTAGTTTACATTTTATGCCTAAAATTTAGCTTACTTACTAACGCTAAATTTAATATGTCAAAATCACATATTCCCTAATCCATGTCAAATTTCCCCGTTTTCATTTTAATATGCATGTCATAATACATATTCCAAATTAGGCCAATTTCCAAGTTTACAACTACGTTCATATTCATTTCCATGTTTTTCCCCAAATCGCATTCCCACCGTTCGAATAATCGTGATTCAACCTAGATTATAAATAAATCTAGATTCGTAGATAAAAAGGGAATGAATCAAAATGACAAGAAGGAATAATTGGCATAAAAAGGTTTGGATAACAATGTAGGTTCAAGAATATGGGTAGACCTAACTAAATAGGTAAATTCCCACTGTCTTAAAACCAAAGAATGGGCAAAATAGGTTCAAGAACGTGGGTAGACCTAACTTAATAGGTAAATTCCCACTGTCTTAAAACCAAAGAAAAAAACCAAGGAACAGGTAGAATAAATAATTGGGTTTAGACCCAATTTCACAATCACCAAACTAAAGCAATATTTTCCTAATCATGAATCATGGGTGTCAAAATCACAATTGTCCTCATTATGTCATAAGCAATAGTTTATGTCCAATTCAAAGGCTTATGTTCTTAGTCATAAGTAATGTCCATGGTCATAGGCAATATAGGCGATGTTCATAGTCCAAAAGGGAAAATAATTCCCATAGTCCTAAGTCATTGTCATAGGCAATGTTTATATGTCCCAAAATCAAAGGCTTATGTCATAGTCCAAAGGCATATGCTTTCAAAGGCCACAGTTCTATAATCATAGTCACGGTTACAGTCTTATTTGTCCTCGAATCATAACAGTTCTTAATTCAGTCCAAGAGTATAAACACAGATTCGAAGAGAGAGAGAGAGAGAGATTTGGCATATTCCTTTATTCCTTTAATTTCATGTCACAAATAAAACAAAATATTCAGATCTAGAAATAACCAACTTACAGAAAATAGATCTAGAAAAGAAGGAAAGCGTGGCTATGATTCGTGCGTCATTGCTTGAAACTTGTTTGAGCTAGCCTTTGAATTCTTCACTTGAAACTTTGATTTGAATCCCTCCTTAAAAGTCTTTTGGCAGCATCTCCTCGTCTTGAATCATATTTTATTTTATTTATTTAAGAAAATTTAGAAGAGGGGAAGAAGCCATGAATCTTAGCAGCATAAGGATAGAAGAGAATTGGTGCAAAGAGAATGAAGACTAGGGCTGTTTATATAGCTGCTCAAGACCTTATCGTACACGCAGCGCTGAGTCAGCATTGAACCTAGTTAAGAAAATAGTCCAGGTACGTAGATGAATCTAGCCAAACCTTATCATACACGCAGTGCCGAGTCAGCATTGGGTCCCACAAGCTATTTTGGCATAAAAGTTTAATTTTCAAACTTTTGAATTTCTGGAATTTATTTAACTGTTTTATTCACATGAAATATTATTATATGTATACAATTCCTCTAACGACCATTTTACGCGTATATATATACGCACAACTTTCATTTTATTTTCAAAATTCAAATGATGTTGCCATATTTCATTGGCTGTAGCCTTATCTTGAATTTTATCTTTCGTATACATATATTTTTGCATATATATATATATATATATTTATATTCTCATATGTATATATATATATTCTTTATTTCCTTATATGTACGTTCTTATCCTTTCAAATTTTGAATTTGTATACGTACATATATTTGCATGTTCAGTTGGCCCTCTCTAAAACAAAGATAAAAAAATTATGCCACCGCCGGGTTTCGAACCCCCGACCTCCATGCTACAAATCCAATGCCTTAACCAACTGAGCTACAGAGGCTTTTGTTAATAAGTCTTAGAACAATAATAATTATTGTTCTCTCCTTACTTCTCTTTTTCATGTTAGTTACAATACTTAAATTAAACAACTGCATGGATCTTTTTCTTTTAATTTTTCTTTTAAAAATTAATTATACTTTAATTTGAGAATCTTAATGTCGCAGAATTACGGGGCGTTACATTCTCCCCCACTTAAAAGGATTTCGTCCCCGAAATCTTCAAGTTAGGAAGAATGTGTCCTACCATCCAATCACCCATCTACTCACCTATTCAATCACAGGCATTCATTGTCCTTAAAAGATTTCTAATGCTTTCATGTTCATATGCATAGTGTGTGTATATGTCTCTATCTAATGCAAAATCAGGCAGTCTACTGATTCAGTTGACCTCCTTAATGCAAATCATGTTAGTGCCATGCGTCCAATCATGCATGCAAACATCCCTAGTCATGTAAATACTACATGCGTGCACAGCCATTCATCCATATGCAACGTCCATATGATATCATATCAAGTTCAACTTATAAACAAATGCATATATGTAAATGCAATATGAGAGCGTCCGAACTTGATCTAATGCCTAATACGTATGCATATGCATCCACAAGCAACCATTTGCAACCACTTGCAACCATTCAACCATAACATGTTTCAAATACATGTTTACATCCATTGGCTTCTACCTAAGGATTGCAGATACGACCTAGAGGATATACTTTGGAAAGAGAGAAACAACTACGCGTAAAGCTCCTAAACAGAGAAATCAAGAATGCACCCTTAAGGAAAAAGGGCATGTTGCTAGTATCTAGCCTTCTTGAGCTTTACTCCACTGTATCTTAACCAATTTAACTTCACGATTGTGAAGTTTCCGACCTCCAATTCCAAAATAAACAGATGTCAATCACGGTACCAAGTATACGTACTAAGATGATTAGAGGTTCCCCTCTTATCCGTCATGCCATAACTATAAGAGTCGAAAGGTCACTACATGCTCTTTTGGGTGCCTACCACAACTATTCATCTCTCCCGCAAACCATCCAAACCGAACTCGACATTCCTCAAGTACAAGCCCCAAAGGCCTAAACCAATATCAAACAAGCACCCAAGGAATATCTCCCCGAATTTAGACGATCTGCGTGAGATGATATAAGAAAACTCGATAGCTATTCTCAAATCCCTACTAAAAAAATAAACTGGTCGGACCACCAATTGGATTTGAGACTCTAGTGGGATATTTCTACTATACAAGTACTATGGTGCAGAGACCCAACTATGGAAGTGGATATGAACAAATGAGAAGCGCTAGAACCTAAGGAAATAGCACGAACAGAAAACTAGACTCTTCCAACCGAACTACCTTTCTCCTAGGTGCGCTTCGTGGCGAAAGCATGTACTTGTCCTTCTGAAAATCTTGTCCTCGTTCTTGCCCTTGTCCTTAAGTATATGCCCTATCATACCCTAGTAAAAATACTTCCTCTTGTCTTAGGTTTTATAATTTCTTCCTCCTTCGTGTGCTAAGTCTACATCCATGAATTCCTCATCCTAGGGTTATGCTCCTTAGCCAAACTCCTCATCCCCTTCCGTGTGTAGTCATGTTGACAAATCTCTCGAAAACTGCCTCCACCGTCCGGAAAACCTTATAAGCTTTGAAAGAAAACTGCCCGTAGATGAAACAACTACGGCTATGGATGGAAGCCTGGCACTACTTTGCCCTTCGATGAGGTTACCTCCCAGAAAGCCAGGAGCCCCAGAGACTCAAGAAAGAAGGAGACAAGAATTTAAACAGTGGAAGAGAAGATAGTGCGTATGGCTTTGGGGAATATGCCTTTAAAACAAATCTCTTCTTTTGAAAATACTTCTTTTAAAACCGTTTGAAAATAATTTTTCAAATCCTTTATCTGATCTGGTAACCTTCAGCTCTGATACCACGTGTAACACCCCACATCCGTTAGTGTCACTCACAAAGGGAATGCACTAAGTTCTGTGGAGCATTATGGGTAAAAGATGCAGATAAGTTACAAGACAGACAAACATTAAACAGCGGAAAATAAAACTTTGCTTTATTGACAAAATAATTTGTACAAGGTTCCTTTACAATATCAGAGTATCAACTGTCTTTACAAAATAAAGAAGCAAAAAATACATTTATATTCCCCAATGTAACAAAAGCCAGCCATAGCAATACAAAGCCGATGCATCCAAGATTCTTCAAGCTTGGAAAGAGAAATCATCCCAAAACAAATCTGAGCTATCCTATTTCCTCCTTAACAACCTGGGGGGGGGGGAACGGAAGAAAGAAGTCGAAAGAAAAACAGAGTCAGACATAAAGCCTGAGTAAGTTCAGTAACTTCTAACATGTGAACATGGAAAACAAAACGACATGAATTAACTGAATACAAGATTACACCATGACGATAGGGTCAACAAGATTAGACAAGGTAGTCACAAGATATGCTAAGATAAACTGGATACGCTCTAATACTTTCGCTGCTTCGCTATTTACTTGTTATACTGGTTTCTATATCTCTGCACCGCCTAACTTGTGTTTCAACTAGTAAGGATAACGTGATCCCAATCCCTGTATTTTCCATCGCCTTCAGGCATCCATTTATTAATTGTTACCTAGATCTAATCTAGGGTTTTCTATCCACTGCTTTCTAGATTTAACTATAGTTTTACGCTATCTGCTGAATGCTTTTCGAGTTCAGGGTTTATGCCACCTAGTCCAACTAGGGATTACGCTACCTGTCGAACAATGCCCCCAAGTCTAGGACACACTACCTAGAGTGGTATATGTTCCTAGGCTTCCCCACGTATGTATCGCGAATCGTTATCGCTTGTCTAGATGCACATGTCCTGTAATGTGCGATCCGAGTCCTATGACAGGGCAAATCAAGGAATACAGAACTCGGTCGGGAGCTTTCAGATATCTGCCGATGCAGATGCTAAGGTCTGTTTTTATTCCAGTGGCTATGGTCCTACTTGACCCCTCCCTCAGCTAATGAAAGGCACACCTTGTAAAATGAGAACTATAGGCCGGCCCCCGGTGCCCCACTATCCTATGGCCATCCGCAACCATAACTAGATAGCAAGTATATGGTCTTTTGGAGTTCTCCTCCTTTCCGCTTCACGTATCTCGATTGACTCAAGATGGATGGTAGACGACGAGTTGCTATCACAGGGCTACCGTCTTCTCGCCGAATCATGCTGGTCCATCCTAGTCTTTAGGTTGCCACATATATATTGCAACCAAGGCATACCCTCGGTTCTTCTAACGCAGACCTTAACCTCTGTGAGCCCAGGATGATCATCTGCAGCCTCCTAGAGGGATACCACGAGTACCCTCACGTCCCCTCGAAGCCTTGGGCTTCGTAACCCAATTCGTTGGAGCCTTCTTAAAACTAGATGGATGTCTGCTCCTTCGTGTTATACTAAGAATTACTACTTAGTTCTACTAACTAAGGTTTACCACTTAGTTTCCAAATTCCTTGTTTTCTTAACTAAGTTTTACTACTTAGTCCCTTTTTCAACTGAGGTCTACTACTTAGTTTTCTTTCTTGCCAGGTTGGGTTGGTTAAGTGTCTTTAGTCGATTCAAGCTATCTTAACCCTCTTCCCTTATCCTATTACACTGGTTAAGTGTTATCCCTTCATGCTTTTTACTTAACCCTATTCATTTATCATATTCTGATGGTTAAGCGTTCAAGTTTACTTAACCCTATGGTCTAGTCCAGTTAACATATTAATTTGGCTAAGTGTATTACTTAACCCCAACCTCTAGTCTAATTAACATGTTAAATTGGCTAAGTGTATTAACTTTACTTAACCCCACCTTCTAGTCTAGTCAACATGTTAATTTGGCTAAGTATTCCCATGGACTTAACCCTCCCATTCTAGCTTTAACTGTGCTAAGTTGGTTAAGTGTTCCTTAACCTTCCCATTCTAGCTTAACCGTGTTAGGTTGGTTAAGTGTTCCTATGGACTTAACTCTCCCATTCTTGTTCTAGCTTTAATTAATAAATTAAAGCCGCAACCTCTCACATTAGACAGATATTGCTGCGGTTACTGGATGTGCCGGTCGGTTCCGGGCAGGTTTACACCGCAACTCAGTCTAACCTCGGGTTAGGCATATTCATGTTTTCTAAGTTCAAAGGGTTTTTGATTAATTTCCAAATCTGGTTTTGAAAACAACCATCCCGTCCTTCGGATCAGCTAGGGATAGCAAGGGAGGGCAGGAAACTTGTATTTTCCAAACCCAAGCCTAGACACTATCCTCTCTGTCACCCTAGAACCTTCTGGTCTATGTGTTATAAAAAGGGATGTTATCAAAATACTTTTCTTTTGTTTATAAATTGTTAACAATTTATTTCAAAAGCCCATTTCCCCTTTTTAGACAAATTTGGCCTATATTTATTTGTCAAGCCTACTAGTATACTTATATTCTAGGCCCAAGTCCTAACCCAACATGCAGTTTAGGCCATTTCCTATTTCATTGCCGAAACTAGATTAAATATCCTAGTTTATAATTTATGGCCAAAACTTAACCAAGTTACATATTTTGTGGTAAATGAACAATTTAACATTTATGACGAATTCTACAAGTAAATTACTCCTAATTTACTTATTTCATTACTACTCTTTTAATGTACATTGTCACATTTATTATTATGGCACATTCTCTCTTATTTATCATATTTATACTTTTTGGTATGTAAATTATACCAAATTTAGTGTCGCTAACCATAATTTAAACATGACAATTGCTCACAATTATGAATAAATTCAAAATTGTGCTAATATACTTATTCCAAATCAACCTTAATTAACCCAATCTTGGTTTAACACCCTAATTCACAATTTATGGCAAAACTAGAATTATTTTTCTAGTTTACATTTTATGCCTAAAATTTAGCTTACTTACTAACGCTAAATTTAATATGTCAAAATCACATATTCCCTAATCCATGTCAAATTTCCCCGTTTTCATTTTAATATGCATGTCATAATACATATTCCAAATTAGGCCAATTTCCAAGTTTACAATTACGTTCATATTCATTTCCGTGTTTTTCCCCAAATCGCATTCCCACCGTTCGAATAATCGTGATTCAACCTAGATTATAAATAAATCTAGATTCGTAGATAAAAAGGGAATGAATCAAAATGACAAGAAGGAATAATTGGCATAAAAAGGTTTGGATAACAATGTAGGTTCAAGAATATGGGTAGACCTAACTAAATAGGTAAATT
Organism: Allium sativum; assembly: GCA_030737875.1. Taxonomy (NCBI): domain Eukaryota; kingdom Viridiplantae; phylum Streptophyta; class Magnoliopsida; order Asparagales; family Amaryllidaceae; genus Allium; species Allium sativum. The sequence continues at coordinate 845,619,733 of CM060921.1, read as the reverse complement.
CCCACTGTCTTAAAACCAAAGAATGGGCAAAATAGGTTCAAGAACGTGGGTAGACCTAACTTAATAGGTAAATTCCCACTGTCTTAAAACCAAAGAAAAAAACCAAGGAACAGGTAGAATAAATAATTGGGTTTAGACCCAATTTCACAATCACCAAACTAAAGCAATATTTTCCTAATCATGAATCATGGGTGTCAAAATCACAATTGTCCTCATTATGTCATAAGCAATAGTTTATGTCCAATTCAAAGGCTTATGTTCTTAGTCATAAGTAATGTCCATGGTCATAGGCAATATAGGCGATGTTCATAGTCCAAAATGGAAAATAATTCCCATAGTCCTAAGTCATTGTCATAGGCAATGTTTATATGTCCCAAAATCAAAGGCTTATGTCATAGTCCAAAGGCATATGCTTTCAAAGGCCACAGTTCTATAGTCATAGTCACGGTTACAGTCTTATTTGTCCTCGAATCATAACAGTTCTTAATTCAGTCCAAGAGTATAAACACAGATTCGAAGAGAGAGAGAGAGAGACAGATTTGGCATATTCCTTTATTCCTTTAATTTCATGTCACAAATAAAACAAAATATTCAGATCTAGAAATAACCAACTTACAGAAAATAGATCTAGAAAAGAAGGAAAGCGTGGCTATGATTCGTGCGTCGTTGCTTGAAACTTGTTTGAGCTAGCCTTTGAATTCTTCACTTGAAACTTTGATTTGAATCCCTCCTTTAAAGACTTTTGGCAGCATCTCCTCGTCTTGAATCATATTTTATTTTATTTATTTAAGAAAATTTAGAAGAGGGGAAGAAGCCATGAATCTTAGCAGCATAAGGATAGAAGAGAATTGGTGCAAAGAGAATGAAGACTAGGGCTGTTTATATAGCTGCTCAAGACCTTATCGTACACGCAGCGCTGAGTCAGCATTGAACCTAGTTAAGAAAATAGTCCAGGTACGTAGATGAATCTAGCCAAACCTTATCATACACGCAGTGCTGAGTCAGCATTGGGTCCCACAAGCTATTTTGGCGTAAAAGTTTGATTTTCAAACTTTTGAATTTCTGGAATTTATTTAACTGTTTTATTCACATGAAATATTATTATATGTATACAATTCCTCTAACGACCATTTTCCGCGTATATATATACGCACAACTTTCATTTTATTTTCAAAATTCAAATGATGTTGCCATATTTCATTGACTGTAGCCTTATCTTGAATTTTATCTTTCGTATACATATATTTTTGCATATATTTATATATATTTATATTCTCATATGTATATATATATATATTCTTTATTTCCTTATATGTACGTTCTTATCCTTTCAAATTTTGAATTTGTATACGTACATATATTTGCATGTTCAGTTGGCCCTCTCTAAAACAAAGATAAAAAAATTATGCCGCCGCCGGGTTTCAAACCCCCGACCTCCATGCTACAAATCCAATGCCTTAACCAACTGAGCTACAGAGGCTTTTGTTAATAAGTCTTAGAACAATAATAATTATTGTTCTCTCCTCACTTCTCTTTTTCATGTTAGTTACAATACTTAAATTAAACAACTGCATGGAATTTTTTCTTTTAATTTTTCTTTTAAAAATTAATTATACTTTAATTTGAGAATCTTAATGTCGCAGAATTACGGGGTGTTACATGTCACCAATTCCAAAATCTAAGTTTTGCGCGCGTTCACGGAAACGGGAGTAACTTCCAATTCGTAAGACCGTTTGGCCCAAACCAAAGCTCCACCTGAAGCTAAGTCAGATGGCTACATGAGTTACGGAGCATAGCTCTGTAATTGATGCTTTCGGGCCCAAAAGAGGTCATCTAATTGGAGTTTCGGGCATGTTTATGTTGATGTTGCGATTTCGACCAAATCGCTCTATGATGTTCTCAGTACCTGAGCACGTTGCTTATTTAGATTTTCCGTATGTGATAGTTTTGACAAAAAGTGTGTCAACAGACTGGTTATGTTTCTAGTCACTAAAAATGAAAACAAAGTTATGGTTGGCGGAACAACTCATGTCTGTTGGGTGCAACATCGACGTCTTGAGGTGCAACATCAGTTTGAAAATCCAAGATTGCACTGTATGACTTTTGAAAACTCGTTTATGGGGATAAAACATAAATATAACATGGTGCATCATATTTCAAAATATAGCGAATCGAATTATGACCACAGACAAACCCCTTTTGACCAACAAAACAACATATGAAAAATTGAGCTAAAAAAGCTTTCGATGTTCCCAAATGTCATTGAGATTGAATTTCTTGGTTACCGAACGAAGATGAGATGGGTGGAACCTGTTAGTACTATAGATCTATCAGAGAGCTTCATTTTGACTGGTTATGGTTCTTGTATCTAAAAATGGACACAAAGTTATGATTGGTGGAACAACCCACATCTTTTAGGTGCAACATCGAAGTCTTGAGGTGCAACATCCGTTTGAAAATCCAAGATTGCACTGCATGACTTTTGAAAACTCATTTATTGGGTTGAAATAGAAATATAACATAGTGCATCATATTTCCAAATATGGTAAATCGTATTATGACCACGGTCAAACCCCCTTTGACAAACAAAATAACATATGAAAAATTGAGCTAAAAAAGCTTTCGATGTTCCCAAATGTCATTAAGATTGAATTTCTTGGTTACCGAACTAAGATGAGATGGTTGGAACCTGTTAGTCCTATAGATCTATGAGAGAGCTTCATTTTGACAGGTTATAGTTCTTGTAACTAAAAATGGACACAAAGTTATGGTTGGTGGAACAACCCACGTCTTTGGGGTGCAACATCGAAGTCTTGAGGTGCAACATCCGTTTTAAAATCCAAGATTGCACTGTATGAGTTTTGAAAACTCGTTTATGGGATGAAATAGAAATATAACATGGTAAATCATATTCCAAAATGTAGAAAATCGAGCCGGGGCTACTCCACGATCCAGGGGGCGAGCCGATCAAAAATGTCACCAATTCCAAAATCCATGTTCTGCGCGCGTTCACGGAAACGGGAGTAACTTCCGATCCGTAAGACCGTTTTGCCCAAACAAAAGCTCCACCTGAAGATAAGTCAGATGGCTACAAGTGTTATGGCGCATAGCTCAGTAATTGATGCTTTCAGGCACAAAAGAGGTCATCTAATAGGAGTTTCGGGCATGTTTATGTTGATGTTGCGATTACGACCAAATCGCTCTATGATGTTCTCAGTACCTAAGCACGTTGCTTATTTAGATTTTCGAAAAAAAAGTGTGTCAACAGACTGGTTATGTTTCTAGTCACTCAGAATAAAAAAAAGTTATGGTTGGCGGAACAACCCATGTCTGTTGGGTGCAACATCGACGTCTTGAGGTGCAACATCAGTTTGAAAATCCAAGATTGCACTGTATGACTTTTGAAAACTCGTTTATGGGGATAAAACAGAAATATAACATGGTGCATCATATTTCAAAATATAGCGAATCGAATTATGACCACGGACAAACCCCCTTTGACCAACAAAACAACATATGAAAAATTAAGCTAAAAAAGCTTTCGATGTTCCCAAATGTCATTGAGATTGAATTTCTTGGTTACCGAACGAAGATGAGATATGTGGAACCTGTTAGTACTATAGATCTATGAGAGAGGCTCGTTTTGATTGGTTATGGTTCTTGTAACTAAAAATGGACACAAAGTAATGGTTGGTGGAACAACCCACATCTTTTAGGTGCAACATCGAAGTCTTGAGGTGCAACATCCGTTTGAAAATCCAAGATTGCACTGCATGACTTTTGAAAACTCGTTTATTGGGATTAAATAGAAAATTAACATGGTGCATCATATTTCAAAATATAGTAAATCGTATTATGACCACGGTCAAACGCCCTTTTACCAACGAAATAACATATGAAAAATTGAGCTAAAAAAGCTTTCGATGTTCCCAAATGTCATTAAGATTGAATTTCTTGGTTACCGAACTAAGGTGAGATGGGTGGAACCTGTTAGTCCTATAAATCTATGAGAGAGCTTCGTTTTGACAGGTTATGGTTTTTGTAACTTAAAATGGACACAAAGTTATGGTTGGTGGAACAACCCACGTCTTTGGGGTGCAACATCGAAGTCTTGAGGTGCAACATTCGTTTTAAAATCCAAGATTGCACTCTATGAGTTTTGAAAACTCGTTTATGGGGATGAAATAGAAATATAACATGGTAAATCGTATTCCAAAATGTAGTAAATCGAGCCGGGGCTAGTCCACGATCTAGGGGGCGAGCCGATCAAAAATGTCACCAATTCCAAAATCCAAGTTTTGCGCGCGCTCACGGAAACGGGAGTAACTTCCAATCCGTAAGACCGTTTTGCCCAAACAAAAGCTCCACCTGAAGCTAAGTCAGATGGCTACAAGTGTTACGGAGCATAGCTATGTAATTGATGCTTTCGGGCCCAAAAGAGGTCATCTAATAGGAGTTTCGGGCATGTTTATGTTGATGTAGCGATTTCGACCAAATCGCTCTATGATGTTCTCAGTACCTGAGCACATTGCTTATTTAGATTTTCCGTATGTGATAGTTTTGACAAAAAGTGTGTCAACAGATTGGTTATGTTTCTAGTCACTAAAAATGAAAACAAAGTTATGGTTGGCGGAACAACTCATGTCTGTTGGGTGCAACATCGACGTCTTGAGGTGCAACATCAGTTTGAAAATCCAAGATTGCATTGTATGACTTTTGAAAACACGTTTATGGGGATAAAACATAAATATAACATGGTGCATCATATTTCAAAATATAGCGAATCGAATTATGACCACGGACAAACCCCCTTTGACCAACAAAACAACATATGAAAAATTGAGCTAAAAAAGCTTTCGATGTTCCCAAATGTCATTGAGATTGAATTTCTTGGTTACCGAACGAAGATGAGATGGGTGGAACCTGTTAGTACTGTAGATCTATGAGAGAGCTTCGTTTTGACTGGTTATGGTTCTTGTATCTAAAAATGGACACAAAGTTATGATTGGTGGAACAACCCACATCTTTTAGGTGCAACATCGAAGTCTTGAGGTGCAACATCCGTTTGAAAATCCAAGATTGCACTGCATGACTTTTGAAAACTCGTTTATTGGGTTGAAATAGAAATATAACATGGTGCATCATATTTCAAAATATAGTAAATCGTATTATGACCACGGTCAAACCACCTTTGACCAACAAAATAACATATGAAAAATTGAGCTAAAAAAGCTGTCGATGTTCCCAAATGTCATTAAGATTGAATTTCTTGGTTACCGAACTAAGATGAGATGGTTGGAACCTGTTAGTCCTATAGATCTATGAGAGAGCTTCATTTTGACAGGTTATGGTTTTTGTAACTAAAAATGGACACAGAGTTATGGTTGGTGGAACAACCCATGTCTTTGGGGTGCAACATCGAAGTCTTGAGGTGCAACATCCGTTTTAAAATCCAAGATTGCACTGTATGAGTTTTGAAAACTCGTTTATGGGATGAAATAGAAATATAACATGGTAAATCACATTCCAAAATGTAGTAAATCGAGCCGGGGCTAGTCCACGATCCAGGGGGCGAGCCGATCAAAAATGTCACCAATTCTAAAATCCAAGTTCTACGCGCGTTCACGGAAACGGGAGTAACTTCCAATCCGTAAGACCGTTTTGCCAAAACAAAAGCTCCACCTGAAGCTAAGTCAGATGGCTACAAGTGTTACGGAGCATAGCTCAGTAATTGATGCTTTCAGGCCCAAAAGAGGTCATCTAATAGGAGTTTCGAGCATGTTTATGTTGATGTTGCGATTACGACCAAATCGCTCTATGATGTTCTCAGTACCTAAGCACGTTGCTTATTTAGATTTTCCGTATGTGATAGCTTTGAACAAAAAGTGTGTCAACAGACTGGTTATGTTTCTAGTCACTCAAAATAAAAACAAAGTTATGATTGGCGGAACAACCCATGTCTGTTGGGTGCAACATCGACATCTTGAGGTGCAACATCAGTTTGAAAATCCAAGATTGCACTGTATGACATTTGAAAACTCGTTTATGGGGATAAAACATAAATATAACATTGTGCATCATATTTCAAAATATAGCGAATTGAATTATGACCACGGACAAACCCCCTTTGACCAACAAAACAACATATGAAAAATTGAGCTAAAAAAGCTTTCGATGTTCCCAAATGTCATTGAGATTGAATTTCTTGGTTACCGAACGAAGATGAGATGGGTGGAACCTGTTAGTACTATAGATCCATGAGAGAGCCTCGTTTAGATTGGTTATGGTTCTTGTAACTAAAAATGGACACAAAGTTATGGTTGGTGGAACAACCCACATCTTTTAGGTGCAACATCGAAGTCTTGAGGTGCAACATCCGTTTGAAAATCCAAGATTGCACTGCATGACTTTTGAAAACTCGTTTATTGGGATGAAATAGAAAATTAACATGGTGCAACATATTTCAAAATATATTAAATCGTATTATGACCACGGTCAAACCCCCTTTTACCAACGAAATAACATATGAAAAATTGAGCTAAAAAAGCTTTCGATGTTCCCAAATGTCATTAAGATTGAATTTCTTGGTTACCGAACTAAGGTGAGATGGGTGGAACCTGTTAGTCCTATAAATCTATGAGAGAGCTTCGTTTTGACAGGTTATGGTTCTTGTAACTAAAAATGGACACAAAGTTATGGTTGGTGAAACAACCCACGTCTTTGGGGTGCAACATCGAAGTCTTGAGGTGCAACATTCGTTTTAAAATCCAAGATTGCACTGTATGAGTTTTGAAAACTCGTTTATGGGGATGAAATAGAAATATAACATGGTAAATCATATTCCAAAATGTAGTAAATCGATCCGGGGCTACTCCACAATCCAGGGGGCGAGCCGATCAAAAATGTCACCAATTCCAAAATCCAAGTTCTGCTCGCGTTCACGGAAACGGGAGTAACTTTCAATCCGTAAGTCCGTTTTGCCCAAACAAAAGCTCCACCTGAAGCTAAGTCAGATGGCTACAAGTGTAAGGGAGCATAGCTCCGTAATTGATGCTTTTGGGCCCAAAAGAGGTCATCTAATAGAAGTTTCGGGCATGTTTATGTTGATGTTGCGATGTTGACCAAATCACTCTATGATGTTCTAAGTACCTGAGCGCGTTGCTTATTTAGATTTTCCGTATGTGATAGCTTTGACCAAAAAGTGTGTTAACAGACTAGTTATGTTTCTAGTCACTCAAAATAAAAACAAAGTTATGGTTGGCGGAACAACCCATGTCTGTTGGGTGCAACATCGACGTATTGAGGTGCAACATCAGTTTGAAAATCCAAGAATGCACTGTATGAATGTTGAAAACTCGTTTATGGGGATAAACCAGAAATATAACATGGTGCATTATATTTCAAAATATAGCGAATCGAATTATGACCACGGACAAACCCCCTTTGACCAACAAAACAACATATGAAAAATTGAGCAAAAAAGCTTTCAATGTTCCCAAATGTCATTGATATTGAATTTCTTGGTTACCGAACGAAGATGAGATGGGTGGAACAAGTTAGTACTATAGATCTATGAGAGAGCTTCGTTTTGACTGGTTATGGTTATTGTAACTAAAAATGGACACAAAGTTATGGTTGGTGGAACAACCGACATCTTTTAGGTGCAACATCTAAGTCTTGAGGTGCAACATCCGTTTGAAAGTCCAAGATTGCACTGCACGACTTTTGAAAACTCATTTATTGGGATGTAATAGAAATATAACATGGTGCATCATATTTCAAAATATAGTAAATCGTATTATGACCACGGTCAAACCCTCTTTGACCAACAAAATAACATATGAAAAATTGAGCTAAAAAAGCTTTCGTTGTTCCCAAATATCATGAAGATTGAATTTCTTGGTTGCCGAACTAAGATGAGATGGTTGGAACCTGTTAGTCCTATAGATCTATGAGAGAGCTTCGTTTTGACTAGTTATGGTTCTTGTAACTAAAAATGGACACAAAGTTGTGGTTGGTGGAACAACCCACGTCTTTAGGGTGCAACGTCGAAGTCTTGAGGTGCAACATCAGTTTTAAAATCCAAGATTGCACTGTATGAGTTTTGAAAACTCGTTTATGGGGATGAAATAGAAATATAACATGGTAAATCATATTCAAAAATGTTGTAAATCGAGCCAGGGCTAGTCCACGATCCAGGGGGAGAGCCGATCAAAAATGTCACCAATTCCAAAATCCAAGTTCTGCACGCATTCACGGAAACGGGAGTAACTTCCAATCCGTAAGACCGTTTTGCCAAAACAAAAGCTCCACCTGAAGCTAAGTAAGATGGCTACAAGTGTTACAGAGCATAGCTCCGTAATTGATGCTTTCGGGCCCAAAAGAGGTCATCTAATAGGAGTTTCGGGCATGTTTATGTTGATGTTGCGATTTCGACCAAATCGCTCTATGATGTTCTCTGTACCTGAGCGCGTTGCTTATTTGGATTTTCCGTATGTGATAGCTTAGACCAAAAAGTGTGTCAACAGACTGGTTATGTTTCTAGTCACTCAAAATAAAAACAAAGTTATGGTTGGCGGAACAACCCATGTCTGTTGGGTGCAACATCGACGTCTTGAGGTGCAACATCAGTTTGAAAATCCAAGATTGCACTGTATGACTTTTGAAAACTCGTTTATGGGGATGAAATAGAAATATAACATGGTGCATCATATTTCAAAATATAGTAAATCGAATTATGACCACGGCCAAACCCCCTCTGACCAACAAAACAACATATGAAAAATTGAGCTAAAAAAGCTTTCGATGTTCCCAAATGTCATTAAGATTAAATTTCTTGGTTACCGAACTAAGATGAGATGTGTGGAACCTGTTAGTCCTATAGATCTATGAGAGAGCTTCGTTTTGACAGGTTATGATTGTTGTAACTAAAAATGGACACAAAGTTATGGTTGGTGGAACAACCCACGTCTTTGGGGTGCAACATCGAAGTCTTGAGGTGCAACATTCGTTTTAAAATCCAAGATTGCACTGTATGAGTTTTGAAAACTCGTTTATGGGGATGAAATAGAAATATAACATGGTAAATCATATTCCAAAATGTAGTAAATCGATCCGGGGCTAGTCCACAATCCAGGGGGCGAGCCGATCAAAAATGTCACCAATTCCAAAATCCAAGTTCTGCGCGCGTTCACGGAAACGGGAGTAACTTTCGATCCGTAAGACCGTTTTGCCAAAACCAAAGCTCCACCTGAAGCTAAGTCAGATAGCTACAAGTATTAGGGAGCATAGCTCCGTAATTTATGCTTTCGGGCCCAAAAGAGGTCATCTAATAGGAGTTCAGGCATGTTTATGTTGATGTTGTGATTTTGACCAACTCACTCTATAATGTTCTCAGTACCTGAGCGCGTTGCTTATTTAGATTTTCCGTATGTGATAGCTTTGACCAAAAAGTGTGTCAACAGACTAGTTATGTTTCTAGTCACTCAAAATAAAAACAAAGATATGGTTGGCGGAACAACCCATGTCTGTTGGGTGCATCATCGACGTCTTGAGGTGCAACATCAGTTTGAAAATCCAAGATTGCACTGTATGACTTTTGAAAACTCGTTTATGGGGATAAACCAGAAATATAACATGGTGCATCATATTTCAAAATATAGCGAATCGAATTATGACCACGGACAAACCCCCTTTGACCAACAAAACAACATATGAAAAATTGAGCTAAAAAAGCTTTCAATGTTCCCAAATGTCTTTGAGATTGAATTTCTTGGTTACCGAACGAAGATGAGATGGGTGGAACCTGTTAGTACTATAGATATATGAGAGAGCTTCGTTTTGACTGGTTATGGTTCTTGTAACTAAAAATGGACACAAAGTTATGGTTGGTGGAACAACCCACATCTTTTAGGTGCAACTTCTAAGTCTTGAGGTGCAACATCCGTTTGAAAATCCAAGATTGCACTGCACAACTTTTGAAAACTCGTTTATTGGGATGAAATAGAAATATAACATGGTGCATCATATTTCAAAATATAGTAAATCGAATTATGACCAGGGCCAAACCCCCTCTGACCAACAAAACAACATATGAAAAATTGAGCTAAAAAAGCTTTCGATGTTCCCAAATGTCATTAAGATTGAATTTCTTGGTTACCGAACTAAGATGAGATGGGTGGAACCTGTTATTCCTATAGATCTATGAGAGAGCTTCGTTTTGACAGGTTATGGTTCTTGTAACCAAAAATGGACACAAAGTTAAGGTTGGTGGAACAACCCACATCTTTGGGGTGCAACATCGAAGTCTTGAGGTGTAACGTTCGTTTTAAAATCCAAGATTGCATTGTATGAGTTTTGAAAACTTGATTATGGGGATGAAATAGAAATATAACATGGTAAATCATATTCCAAAATGTAGTAAATCGATCCGGGGATAGTCCACAATGCAGGGGGCGAGCCGATCAAAAATGTCACCAATTCCAAAATCCAAGTTCTGCGCGCGTTCACGGAAACGGGAGTAACTTTCAATCCATAAGTCCGTTTTGCCCAAACAAAAGCTCCACCTGAAGCTAAGTCAAATGGCTACAAGTGTTAGGGAGCATAGCTTCGTAATTGATGCTTTCGGGCCCAAAAGAGGTCATCTAATAGGAGTTTCGGGCATGTTTATGTTGATGTTGCGATGTTGACCAAATCACTCTATGATGTTCTCAGTACCTGAGCGCGTTGCTTATTTGGAATTTCCGTATGTGATAGCTTAGACCAAAAAGTGTGTCAACAGACTGGTTATGTTTCTAGTCACTCAAAATAAAAACAAAGTTATGGTTGGCGGAACAACCTATGTCTGTTGGGTGCAACATCGACGTCTTAAGGTGCAACATCAATTTGGAAATCCAAGATTGCACTGTATGACTTTTGAAAACTCATTTATGGGGATGAAATAGAAATATACCATGGTGCATCATATTTCAAAATATAGTAAATCGAATTATGACCACGGCCAAACCCCCTCTGACCAACAAAACAGTATATGAAAAATTGAGCTAAAAAAGCTTTCGATGTTCCCAAATGTCATTAAGATTGAATTTCTTGGTTATCGAACTAAGATGAGATGGGTGGAACCTGTTAGTCCTATAGATCTATGAGAGAGCTTCGTTTTGACAGGTTATGGTTCTTGTAACTAAAAATGGACACAAAGTTATGGTTGGTGGAACAACCCACGTCTTTGGGGTGCAACATCGAAGTCTTGAGGTGCAACATTCATTTTAAAATCCAGGATTGCACTGTATGAGTTTTGAAAACACGTTTATGGGGATGAAATAGAAATATAACATGGTAAATCATATTCCAAAATGTAGTAAATCGATCCGGGGCTAGTCCACAATCCAGGGGGCGAGCCGATCAAAAATGTCACCAATTCCAAAATCCAAGTTCTGCGCGCGTTCACGGAATCGGGAGTAACTTTCAATCCGTAAGACCGTTTTGCCCAAACAAAAGCTCCACCTGAAGCTAAGTCAGATGGCTACAAGTGTTAGGGAGCATAGCTCCGTAATTGATGCTTTCGGGTCCAAAAGAGGTCATCTAATAGGAGTTTCGGGCATGTTTATGTTGATGTTGTGATTTTGACCAACTCACTCTATGATGTTCTCAGTACCTGAGCGCGTTGCTTATTTAGATTTTCCGTATGTGATAGCTTGGACCAAAAAGTGTGTCAACAGACTAGTTATGTTTCTAGTCACTCAAAATAAAAACAAAGTTATGGTTGGCGGAACAACCCATGTCTGTTGGGTGCAACATCGACGTCTTGAGGTGCAACATCAGTTTGAAAATCCAAGATTGCACTGTATGACTTTTGAAAACTCGTTTATGGGGATAAACCAGAAATATAACATGGTGCATCATATTTCAAAATATAGCGAATCGAATTATGACCACGGACAAACCCCCTTTGACCAACAAAACAACATATGAAAAATTGAGCTTAAAAAGCTTTCAATGTTCCCAAATGTCTTTGAGATTGAATTTCTTGGTTACCGAACGAAGATGAGATGGGTGGAACCCGTTAGTACTATAGATCTATGAGAGAGCTTCGTTTTGACTGGTTATGGTACTTGTAACTAAAAATGGACACAAAGTTATGGTTGGTGGAACAACCCACATCTTTTAGGTGCAACATCTAAGTCTTGAGGTGCAACATCCGTTTGAAAATCCAAGATTGCACTGCACAACTTTTGAAAACTCGTTTATTGGGATGAAATAGAAACATAACATGGTGCATCATATTTCAAAATATAGTAAATCGAATTATGACCAGGGCCAAACCCCCTCTGACCAACAAAACAACATATGAAAAATGGAGCTAAAAAAGCTTTCGATGTTCCCAAATGTCATTAAGATTGAATTTCTTGGTTACCGAACTAAGATGAGATGGGTGGAACCTGTTACTCCTATAGATCTATGAGAGAGCTTCGTTTTGACAGGTTATGGTTCTTGTAACTAAAAATGGACACAAAGTTATGGTTGGTGGAACAACCCACGTCTTTGGGGTGCAACATCGAAGTCTTGAGGTGCAGCATTCGTTTTAAAATCCAAGATTGCACTGTATGAGTTTTGAAATCTCGTTTATGGGGATGAAATAGAAATATAACTTGGTAAACCATATTCCAAAATGTAGTAAATCGATCCGGGGCTAGTCCACAATCCAGGGAGCAAGCCGATCAAAAATGTCACCAATTCCAAAATCCATGTTCTGCGCGCGTTCACGGAAACGGCAGTAACTTTCAATCCGTAAGTCCATTTTTCCCAAACAAAAGCTCCACCTGAAGCTAAGTTAGATGGCTACAAGTGTTAGGGAGCATAGCTCCGTAATTGATGATTTCAGGCCCAAAAGAGGTCATCTAATAGGAGTTTCGGGCATGTTTATGTTGATGTTGCGATTACGACCAAATCGCTCTATGATGTTCTCAGTACCTAAGCACGTTGCTTATTTAGATTTTCCGTATGTGATAGCTTTGAACAAAAAGTGTGTCAACAGACTGGTTATGTTTCTAGTCACTCAAAATAAAAACAAAGTTATGGTTGGCGGAACAACCCATGTCTGTTGGGTGCAACATCGACGTCTTGAGGTGCAACATAAGTTTGAAAATCCAAGATTGCGCTGTATGACTTTTGAAAACTCGTTTATGGGGATGAAATAGAAAAATAACATGGTACATCATATTTCAAAATATAGCGAATCGAATTATGACCACGGACAAACCCCCTTTGACCAACAAAACAACATATGAAAAATTGAGCTAAAAAAGCTTTAAATGTTCCCAAATGTCATTGAGATTGAATTTCTTGGTTACCGAACGAAGATGAGATGGGTGGAACCTGTTAGTACTATAGATCTATGGGAGAGCTTCGTTTTGACTGGTTATGGTTCTTGTAACTAAAAATGGACACAAAGTTATGGTTGGTGGAACAACCCACATCTTTTAGGTGCAACATCTAAGTCTTGAGGTGCAACATCCGTTTGAAAATCCAAGATTGCACTGCACGACTTTTGAAAACTCGTTTATTGGGATGAAATAGAAATATAACATGGTGCATCATATTTCAAAATATAATAAATCGTATTATGACCACGGTCAAACCCTCTTTGACCAACAAAATAACATATAAAAAATTGAGCTAAAAAAGCTTTCGATGTTCCCAAATGTCATTAAGATTGAATATCTTGGTTACCGAACTAAGATGAGATGGTTGGAACCTGATAGTCCTATAGATCTATGAGAGAGCTTCATTTTGACTAGTTATGGTTCTTGTAACTAAAAATGGACACAAAGTTATGGTTGGTGGAACAACCCACGTCTTTGGGGTGCAACATCGAAGTCTTGAGGTGCAACATCAGTTTTAAAATCCAAGATTGCACTGTATGAGTTTTGAAAACTCGTTTATGGGGATGAAACAGAAATATAACATGGTAAATCATATTCTAAAATGTAGTAAATCGAGCCGGGGCTAGTCCACGATCCAGGGGGCGAGCCGATCAAAAATGTCACCAATTCCAAAATCCAAGTTCTGCACGCGTTCACGGAAACGGGAGTAACTTGCAATCCGTAAGACCGTTTTGCCCAAACAAAAGCTCCACCTGAAGCTAAGTCAGATGGCTACATGTGTTACAAAGCATAGCTCCGTAATCGCTGCTTTCGGGCCCAAAAGAGGTCATCTAATAGGAGTTTCGGGCATGTTTATGTTGATGTTGCGATTTCGACCAAATCGCTCTATGATGTTCTCTGTACCTGAGCGCGTTGCTTATTTGGATTTTCCGTATGTGATAGCTTAGACCAAAAAGTGTGTCAATAGACTAGTTATGTTTCTAGTCACTCAAAATAAAAACAAAGTTATGGTTGGCGGAACAACCCATGTCTGTTGGGTGCAACATCGACGTCTTGAGGTGCAACATCAGTTTGAAAATCCAAGATTGCACTGTATGACTTTTGAAAACTCGTTTATGGGGATGAAATAGAAATATACCATGGTGCATCATATTTCAAAATATAGTAAATCGAATTATGACCACGGCCAAACCCCTTCTGACCAACAAAACAATATATGAAAAATTGAGCTAAAAAAGCTTTCGATGTTCCCAAATGTCATTAAGATTGAATTTCTTGGTTACCGATCTAAGATGAGATGGGTGGAACCTGTTAGTCCTATAGATCTATGAGAGAGCTTCGTTTTGACAGGTTATGGTTCTTGTAACTAAAAATGGACACAAAGTTATGGTTGGTGGAACAACACACGTCTTTTGGGTGCAACATCGAAGTCTTGAGGTGCAACATTCATTTTAAAATCCAAGATTGCACTGTATGAGTTTTGAAAACACGTTAATGGGGACGAAATAGAAATATAATATGGTAAATCATATTCCAAAATGTAGTAAATCGATCCGGGGCTTGTCCACAATCCAGGGGGCGAGCCGATCAAAAATGTCACCAATTCCAAAATCCAAGTTCTGCGGGCGTTCACGGAAACGGGAGTAACTTTCAATCCGTAAGACTGTTTTGCCCAAACAAAAGCTCCACCTGAAGCTAAGTCAAATGGCTACAAGCATTAGGGAGCATAGCTCCGTAATTGATGCTTTCGGGCCCAAAAGAGGTCATCTAATAGGAGTTTCGGGCATGTTTATGTTGATGTTGTGATTTTGACCAACTCACTCTATGATGTTCTCAGTACCTGAGCGCGTTGCTTATTTAGATTTTCCGTATGTGATAGCTTTGACCAAAAAGTGTGTCAACAGACTAGTTATGTTTCTAGTCAGTCAAAATAAAAACAAAGTTATGGTTGGCGGAACAACCCATGTCTGTTGGGTGCAACATCGACGTCTTGAGGTGCAACATCAGTTTGAAAATCCAAGATTGCACTGTATGACTTTTGAAAACTCGTTTATGGTGATAAACCAGAAATATAACATGGTGCATCATATTTCAAAATATAGCGAATTGAATTATGACCATGGACAAACCCCCTTTGACCAACAAAACAACATATGAAAAATTGAGCTAAAAAAGCTTTCAATTTCCCAAATGTCTTTGAGATTGAATTTCTTGGTTACCGAACGAAGATGAGATGGGTGGAACCCGTTTGTACTATAGATCTATGAGAGAGCTTCGTTTTGACTGGTTATGGTACTTGTAACTAAAAATGGACACAAAGTTATGGTTGGTGGAACAACCCACATCTTTTAGGTGCAACATCTAAGTCTTGAGGTGCAACATCCATTTGAAAATCCAAGATTGCACTGCACAACTTTTGAAAACTCGTTTATTGGGATGAAATAGAAATATAACATTGTGCATCATATTTCAAAATATAGTAAATCCAATTATGACCAGGGCCAAACCCCCTCTGACCAACAAAACACCATATGAAAAATTGAGCTGAAAAAGCTTTCTATGTTCCCAAATGTCATTAAGATTGAATTTCTTGGTTATCGAACTAAGATGAGATGGGTGGAACCTGTTAGTCCTATAGATCTATGAGAGAGCTTCTTTTTGACAGGTTATGGTTCTTGTAACTAAAAATGGACACAAAGTTATGGTTGGTGGAACAACCCACGTCTTTGGGGTGCAACATCGAAGTCTTGAGGTGCAACATTCGTTTTAAAATCCAAGATTGCACTGTATGAGTTTTGAAAACTCGTTTATGGGGATGAAATAGAAATATAACATGGTAAATCATATTCCAAAATGTAGTAAATCGATCCGGGGCTAGTCCACAATGCAGGGGGCGAGCCGATCAAAAATGTCACCAATTCCAAAATCCAAGTTCTGCGCGCGTTCACGGAAACGGGAATAACATTCAATCCGTAAGTCCGTTTTGCCCAAACAAAAGCTCCACCTGAAGCTAAGTCAGATGGCTACAAGTGTAAGGGAGCATAGCTCCGTAATTGATGCTTTCGTGCCCAAAAGAAGTCATCTAATAGGAGTTTCGGGCATGTTTATGTTGATGTTGCGATGTTGACCAAATCACTCTATGATGTTCTCAGTACCTGAGCGTGTTGCTTATTTAGATTTTCCGTATGTGATAGCTTTGACCAAAAAGTGTGTCAACAGACTGGTTATGTTTCCAGTCACTCAAAATAAAAACAAAGTTATGGTTGGCGGAACAACCCATGTCTGTTGGGTGCTACATCAGTTTGAAAATCCAAGATTGCACTGTATGACTTTTGAAAACACGTTTATGGGGATAAAACAGAAATATAACATGGTGCATCTTATTTCAAAATATAGCGAATCGAATTATGACCACGGACAAATCCCCTTTGACCAACAAAACAACATATGAAAAATTGAGCTAAAAAAGCTTTCGATGTTCCCAAATGTCATTGAGATTGAATTTCTTGGTTACCGAACGAAGATGAGATGGGTGGAACCTGTTAGTACTATAGATCTATGAGAGAGCCTTGTTTTGATTGGTTATGGTTCTTATAACTAAAAATGGACACAAAGTAATGGTTGGTGGAACAACCCACATCTTTTTGGTGCAACATCGAAGTCTTGAGGTGCAACATCCGTTTGAAAATCCAAGATTGCACTGCATGACTTTTGAAAATTCGTTTATTTGGATGAAATAGAAAATTAACATGGTGCATCATATTTCAAAATATAGTAAATCGTATTATGACCACGGTCAAACCCCCTTTTACCAACGAAATAACATATGAAAAATTGATCTAAAAAAGCTTTCGATGTTCCCAAATGTCATTAAGATTGAATTTCTTGGTTACCGAACTAAGGTGAGATGGGTGGAACTTGTTAGTCCTATAAAACTATGTGAGAGCTTCGTTTTGACAGGTTATGGTTCTTGTAACTAAAAATGGACACAAAGTTTTGGTTGGTGGAACAACCCACGTCTTTGGGGTGCAACATCGAAGTCTTGAGGTGCAACATTCGTTTTAAAATCCAAGATTGCACTGTATGAGTTTTGAAAACTCGTTTATGGGGATGAAATAGAAATATAACATGGTAAATCATATTCCAAAATGTAGTAAATCGATCCGGGGCTAGTCCACAATCCAGGGGGCAAGCCGATCAAAAATGTCACCAATTCCAAAATCCATGTTCTGCGTGCGTTCACGGAAACGGGAGTAACTTTCAATCCGTAAGTCCGTTTTGCCCAAACAAAAGCTCCACCTGAAGCTAAGTCAGTTGGCTATAAGTGTTAGGGAGCATAGCTCCGTAATTGATGCTTTCAGGCCCAAAAGAGGTCATCTAATAGGAGTTTCGGGCATGTTTATGTTGATGTTGCGATGTTGACCAAATCACTCTATGAAGTTCTCAGTACCTGAGCGCGTTGCTTATTTAGATTTTCCGTATGTGATAGCTTTGACCAAAAAGTGTGTCAACAGAGTAGTTATGTTTCTAGTCACTCAAAATAAAAACAAAGTTATGGTTGGCGGAACAACCCATGTCTGTTGGGTGCAACATCGACGTCTTGAGGTGCAACATCAGTTTGAAAATCCAAGATTGCACTGTATGACTTTTGAAAACTCGTTTATGAGGATAAACCAGAAATATAACATGGTGCATCATATTTCAAAATATAGCGAATCGAATTATGACCACGGACAAACCCCCTTTGACCAACAAAACAACATATGAAAAATTGAGCTTAAAAAGCTTTCAATGTTCCCAAATGTCATTGAGATTGAATTTCTTGGTTACCGAACGAAGATGAGATGGGTGGAACCTGTTAGTACTATAGATCTATGAGAGAGCTTCATTTTGACTGGTTATGGTTCTTGTAACTAAAAATGGACACAAAGTTATGGTTGGTGGAACAACCCACATCTTTTAGGTGCAACATCTAAGTCTTGAGGTGAAACATCCATTTGAAAATCCAAGATTGCACTGCAAGACTTTTGAAAACTCGTTTATTGGGATGAAATAGAAATATAACATGGTGCATCATATTTCAAAATATAGTAAATCGTATTATGACCACGGTCAAACCCTCTTTGACCAACAAAATAACATATGAAAAATTGAGCTAAAAAAGCTTTCGATGTTCCCAAATGTCATTAAGATTGAATTTCTTGGTTACCGAACTAAGATGAGATGGTTGGAACCTGTTAGTCCTATAGATCTATTAGAGAGCTTCGTTTTGACTGGTTATTGTTCTTGTAACTAAAAATGGACACAAAGTTATTGTTGGTGGAACAACCCACGTCTTTGGGGTGCAACATCGAAGTCTTGAGGTGCAACATCAGTTTTAAAATCCAAGATTGCACTGTATGAGTTTTGAAAACTCGTTTATGGGGATGAAATAGAAATATAACATGGTAAATCATATTCTAAAATGTAGTAAATCGAGCCGGGGTTAGTCCACGATCCAGGGGGCGAGCCGATCAAAAATGTCACCAATTCCAAAATCCAAGTTCTGCACGCGTTCACGGAAACAGGAGTAACTTCCAATCCGTAAGACCGTTTTGCCCAAATAAAAGCTCCACCTGAAGCTAAGTCAGATGGCTACAAGTGTTACAGAGCATAGCTCTGTAATTGATGCTTTCGGGCCCAAAAGAGGTCATCTAATAGGAGTTTCGGGCATGTTTATGTTGATGTTGCGATTTCGACCAAATCGCTCTATGATGTTCTCTGTACCTGAGCGCGTTGCTTATTTGGATTTTCCATTTGTGATAGCTTAGACCAAAAAGTGTGTCAACAGACTGGTTATGTTTCTAGTCACTCAAAATAAAAAAAAGTTATGGTTGGCGGAACAACCCATGTCTGTTGGGTGCAACATCGATGTCTTGACGTGCAATATCAGTTTGAAAATCCAAGATTGCATTGTATGACTTTTGAAAACTCGTTTATGGGGATGAAATAGAAATATAACATGGTGCATCATATTTCAAAATATAGTAAATCGAATTATGACCACGGCCAAACCCCCTCTGACGAACAAAATAACATATGAAAAATGGAGCTAAAAAAGCCTTCGATGTTCCCAAATGTCATTAAGATTGAATTTCTTGGTTACCGAACTAAGATGAGATGGTTGGAACTTGTTAGTCCTATAGATCTATGAGAGAGCTTCGTTTTGACAGGTTATGGTTCTTGTAACTAAAAATGGACACAAAGTTATGGTTGGTGGAACAACCCACGTCTTTGGGGTGCAACATCGAAGTCTTGAGATGCAACATTCGTTTTAAAATCCAAGATTGCACTGTATGAGTTTTGAAAACTCGTTTATGGGGATGAAATAGAAATATAACATGGTAAATCATATTCCAAAATGTAGTAAATCGATCCGGGGCTAGTCCACAATCCAGGGGGCAAGCCGATCAAAAATGTCACCTATTCCAAAATCCAAGTTCTGCGCGCGTTCACGGAAACGGGAGTAACTTTCAATTCGTAAGACCGTTTTGCCCAAACAAAAGCTCCACCTGAAGCTAAGTCAGATGGCTACAAGTGTTAGGGAGCCTAGATCCGTAATTGATGCTTTCGGGCCCAAAAGAGGTCATCTAATAGGAGTTTCGGGCATGTTTATGTTGATGTTGCGATTTTGACCAACTCACTCTACGATGTTCTCAGTACCTAAGCGCGTTGCTTATTTAGATTTTCCGTATGTGATAGCTTTGACCAAAAAGTGTGTCAACAGACTAGTTATGTTTATAGTCACTCAAAATAAAAACAAAGTTATGGTTGGCGGAACAACCCATGTCTGTTGGGTGTAACATCGACGTCTTGAGGTGCAACATCAGTTTGAAAATCCAAGATTGCACTGTATGACTTTTGAAAACTCGTTTATGGGCATAAACCAGAAATATAACATGGTGCATCATATTTTAAAATATAGCGAATCGAATTATGACCACGGACAAACCCCCTTTGACCAACAAAACAACATATGAAACATTGAGCTAAAAAAGCTCTCAATGTTACCAAATGTCATTGAAATTGAATTTCTTGGTTACCGAACGAAGATGAGATGGGTGGAACCTGTTAGTACTATAGATCTATGAGAGAGCTTCGTTTTGACTGGTTATGGTTCTTGTAACTAAAAATGGACACAAAGTTATGGTTGGTGGAACAACCCACATCTTTTAGGTGCAACATCTAAGTCTTGAGGTGCAACATCCGTTTGAAAATCCAAGTTTGCATTGCACGACTTTTGAAAACTCGTTTATTGGGATGAAATAGAAATATAACATGGTGCATCATATTTCAAAATATAGTAAATCGTATTATGACCACGGTCAATCCCTCTTTGACCAACAAAATAACATATGAAAAATTGAGCTAAAAAAGCTTTCGATGTTCCCAAATGTCATTAAGATTGAATTTCTTGGTTATCAAACTAAATGAGATGGTTGGAACCTGTTAGTCCTATAGATCTATGAGAGAGCTTCGTTTTGACAAGTTATGGTTCTTGTAACTAAAAATGGACACAAAGTCATGGTTGGTGGAACAACCGACGTCTTTGGGGTGCAACATCGAAGTCTTGAGGTGCAACATCAGTTTTAAAATCCAAGATTGCACTGTATGAGTTTTGAAAACTCGTTTACGGGGATGAAATAGAAATATAACATGGTAAATCATATTCTAAAATGTAGTAAATCGAGCCGGGGCTAGTCCACGATCCAGGGGGCGAGCCGATCAAAAATGTCACCAATTCCAAAATCCAAGTTCTGCACGCGTTCACGGAAACGGGAGTAACTTCCAATCCCTAAGACCGTTTTGCCCAAACAAAAGCTCCACCTGAAGCTAAGTCAGATGGCTACAAGTGTTACAGAGCATAGCTCCGTAATTGATGTTTTCGGGCCCAAAAGAGGTCATCTAATAGGAGTTTCAGGCATGTTTATGTTGATGTTGCGATTTCGACCAAATCGCTCTATGATGTTCTCTGTACCTGAGCGCGTTGCTTATTTGGATTTTCCGTATGTGATAGCTTAGACCAAAAAGTGTGTCAACAAACTGGTTATGTTTCTAGTCACTCAAAATAAAAACAAAGCTATGGTTGGCGGAACAACCCATGTCTGTTGGGTGCAACATCGACGTCTTGAGGTGCAACATCAGTTTGAAAATCCAAGATTGCACTGTATGACTTTTGAAAACTCGTTTTTGGGGATAAACCATAAATATAACATGGTGCATCATATTTCAAAATATAGCGAATCGAATTATGACCACGGACAAACCCCCTTTGACCAACAAAACAACATATGAAAAATTGAGCTAAAAAAGCTTTCAATGTTCCCAAATGTCATTAAGATTGAATTTCTTGTTTACCGAATGAAGATGAGATGGGTGGAATGTGATAGTCCTATAGATCTATGAGAGAGCTTCGTTTTGACTGGTTATGGTTCTTGTAACTAAAAATGCACACAAAGTTATGGTTGGTGGAACAACCCATGTATTTTAGGTGCAACATCGAAGTCTTGAGGTGCAAAATCCGTTTGAAAATCCAAGATTGCACTACATGACTTTTGAAAACTCGTTTATGGGGATGAAACAGAAATATAACATGGTTCGTCATATTTCAAAATATAATAAATCGAATTATGACCACGGTAAACCCCCTCTGACCAACAATACAACATATGAAAAATTGAGCTAAAAAAGCTTTCGATGTTCCCAAATGTCATTGAGATTGAATTTCTTGGTTACAGAACGAAGATGAGATGGGTGGAACCTGTTAGTCCTATAGATCTGTGAGAGAGCTTTGTTTTGACAGGTTATGGTTCTTGTAACTAAAAATGGATACAAAGTTATGGTTGGTGGAACAACCCACGTCTTTGTTGTGCAACATCGAAGTCTTGAGGTGCAACATCCGTTTTAAAATCCAAGAT
The DNA here is from genome assembly GCA_030737875.1 of Allium sativum. Classification (NCBI taxonomy): domain Eukaryota; kingdom Viridiplantae; phylum Streptophyta; class Magnoliopsida; order Asparagales; family Amaryllidaceae; genus Allium; species Allium sativum. The sequence goes on along the minus strand of CM060921.1, from coordinate 845,597,394 downwards.
TGCACTGTATGAGTTTTGAAAACTCGTTTATGGGGATGAAATAGAAATATAACATGGTAAATCATATTCCAAAATGTAGTAAATCGAGCTGGGGCTAGTCCACGATCCAGGGGGTGAGCCGATCAAAAATGTCACCAATTCAAAAATCCAAACTCTGCGCGCGTTCACGGAAACGGGAGTAACTTCCAATCCGTAAGACCGTTTTGCCCAAACAAAAGCTCCACCTGAAGCTAAGTCAGATGGCTACAAGTGTTACAGAGCACAGCTCCGTAATTGATGCTTTCGGGCCCAAAAGAGGTCATCTAATATGAGTTTCGGGCATGTTTATGTTGATGTTGCGATTTCGACCAATTCGCTCTATGATGTTCTCAGTACCTGAGCGTGTTGCTTATTTAGATTTTCCGTATATGATAGCTTTGACCAAAAAGTGTGTCAATAGATTGGTTATGTTTCTAGTCACTCAAAATAAAAACAAAGTTATGGTTGGCGGAACAATCCATGTCTGTTGGGTGCAACATCGACGTCTTGAGGTGCAACATCAGTTTGAAAATCCAAGATTGCACTGTATGACTTTTGAAACCTTGTTTATGGGGATGAAATAGAAATATAACATGGTGTATCATATTTCAAAATATAGTAAATCGAATGATGACCACGGTCAAACCCCCTCTGACCAACAAAACAACATATGAAAAATTGAGCTAAAAAAGCTTTTGATGTTCCCAAATGTCATTGAGATGGAATTTTTTGGTTACCGAACGAAGATGGGATGGGTGGAACGTGTTAGTCCTATAGATCTATGAGAGAGCTTCATTTTGACTAGTTACGGTTCTTGTAACTAAAAATGGACACAAAGTTATGGTTGGTGGAACAACCCACGTTTTGGGTGCAACATCGAAGTCTTGAGGTGCAACATCCGTTTGAAATTCCAAGATTGCACTGCATGACTTTTGAAAACTCGTTTATGGGGATGAAACAGAAATATAACATGGTGCGTCATATTTCAAAATATAGTAAATCGAATTATGATCACGGTCAAACCCCCTCTGACCAAAAAAACAACATATGAAAAATTGAGCTAGAAAAGCTTTCGATGTTCCCAAATGTCATTAAGATTGAATTTCTTGGTCACCGAACTAAGATGAGATGGGTGGAAACTGTTAGTCCTATAGATCTATGAGAGAGCTTCGTTTTGACTGGTTATGGTTCATGTAACTAAAAATGGATACAAAGTTATGGTTGGTGGAACAACCCACGTCTTTTGGGTGCAACATCGAAGTCTTGAGGTGCAACATCCGTTTGAAAATCCAAGATTGCACTGCATGACTTTTGAAAACTCGTTTATGGGGATGAAACAGAAATATAACATGGTGCATCATATTTCAAAATATAACGAATCGAATTATGACCACGGACAAACCCCCTTTGACCAACAAAACAACATATGAAAAATTGAGCTAAAAAAGCTTTCGTTGTTCCCAAATGTCATTGAGATTGAATTTGTTGGTTATCGAATGAAGATGAGATGGCTGGAACCTGTCAGTCCTATAGATCTATGAGAGAGCTTCGTTTTGACTGGTTATGGTTCTTGTAACTAAAAATTGACACAAAGTTATGGTTGGTGGAACAACCCACGTCTTTTAGGTGCAACATCGAAGTCTTGAGGTGCAACATCCTTTTGAAAATCCAAGATTGCACTGCATGACTTTTGAAAACTCGTTTATTGGGATGAAATAGAAATATAACACGGTGCATCATATTTCAAAATGTAGTAAATCGAGCCGGGGCTAGTCCACGATCGAGGGGGGCGAGCCGATCAAAAATGTCGCCAATTGCAAAATCCAAGTTCTGCGCGCGTTCACTGAAACGTGCGTAACTTCCAATCTGTAAGACCGTTTTGCCCAAACGAAAGCTCCACCTGAAGCTAAGTCAGATGGCTACAAGTGTTACAGAGCACAGCTCCATAGTTGATGCTTTCGGGCCCAAAAGAGGTCATATAATAGGAGTTTCGGGCATGTTTATGTTGATGTTGCGATTTCGACCAAATTGCTCTATCATGTTCTCAGTACCTGAGCGCGTTGCTTATTTAGATTTTCCGTTTGTGATAGCTTTGACCAAAAAGTGTATCAACAGACTGGTTATGTTTCAAGTCACTCAAAATAAAAACAAAGTTATGGTTGGTGGAACAACCCATGTCTGTTGGGTGCAACATCGACGTCTTGAGGTGCAACATCAGTTTGAAAATCCAAGATTGCACTGTATGACTTTTGAAAACTCGTTTTTGGGGATGAAATAGAAATATAACATGGTGCATCATATTTCAAAATATAGTGATTCGAATTATGACCACGGTCAAACCCCCTTTGACCAACAAAACAACATATGAAAAAATTGAGCTAAAAAAGCTTTCGAAGTTCCCAAATGTCATTAAGATTGAATTTCTTGGTTACCGAACGAAAATGAGATGGGTGGAACCTGTTAGTCCTATAGATCTGTGAGAGAGCTTCGTTTTGACAGGTTATGGTTCTTGTAACTAAAAATGCACACAAAGTTATGGTTGGTCGAACAACCTACGTCTTTTGGATGCAACATCGAAGACTTGAGGTGCAACATCCGTTTGAAAATCCAAGATTGCACTGCATGACTTTTGAAAACTCGTTTATGTGGATGAAACAGAAATATAACATGGTGCGTCATATTTCAAAATTTAGCGAATCGAATTATGACCACGGTCAAACCCCCTTTGACCAACAAAACAACATATGAAAAATTGAGCTAAAAAAGCTTTCGATGTTCCCAAATGTCATTGAGATTGAATTTCTTGGTTACCGAACGAAGATGAGATGGGTGGAACCTATTAGTCCTATAGATCTATGATAGAGCTTCGTTTTGACTGGTTGTGGTTCTTGTAACTAAAAATGGACACAAAGTTATGGTTGGTAGAACAACCCACGTCTTTGGGGTGCAACATCGAAGTCTTGAGGTGCAACATCCGTTTTAAAATCCAAGATTGCACTGTATGAGTTTTGAAAACTCGTTTATGGAGATGAAATAGAAATTTAACACGGTAAATTATATTCCAAAATGTAGTAAATCGAGTCGGGGCTAGTCCACGATCCAGGGGGGCGAGCCGATCAAAAATGTCACCAATTCCAAAATCCAAGTTCTGCGCGCGTACATGGAAACGTGCGTAACATCCAATCTGTAAGACCGTTTTGCCCAAACAAAAGCTCCAACTGAAGCTAAGTCAGATGGATACAAGTGTTACAGAGCACAGCTCCATAATTAATGCTTTCGGGCCTAAAAGTGGTCATCTAATAGGAGTTTCGGGCATGTTTATGTTGATGTTGCGATTTCGACCAAATCGCTCTATGATGTTCTCAGTACCTGAGCGCGTTGCTTCTTTAGATTTTCCGTATGTGAAAGCTTTGACCAAAAAGTGTGTCAACAGACTGGTTATGTTTCGAGTCACTCAAAATAAAAACAAAGTTATGGTTGGCGGAACAACCCATGTATGTTGGGTGCAACATCGACGTCTTGAGGTGCAACATCAATTTGAAAATCCAAGATCGCACTGTATGACTTTTGAAAACTCGTTTATTGGGTTGAAATAGAAATATAACATGGTGCATCATATTTCAAAATATAGTGATTCGAATTATGACCACGGTCAAACCCCCTTTGAACAACAAAACAACATATGAAAAAATTGAGCTAAAAAAGCTTTCGAAGTTCCCAAATGTCATTAAGATTGAATTTCTTGGTTACCGAACGAAAATGAGATGGGTGGAACCTGTTAGTCCTATAGATCTGTGAGAGAGCTTCATTTTGACTGGTTAAGGTTCTTGTAACTAAAAATGCACACAAAATTATGGTTGGTGGAACAACCTACGTCTTTTGGATGCAACATCGAAGTCTTGAGGTGCAACATCCGTTTGAAAATCCAAGATTGCACTGCATGACTTTTGAAAACTCGTTTATGTGGATGAAACAGAAATATAACATGGTGCGTCATATTTCAAAATATAGCGAATCGAATTATGACCACGGTCAAACCCCCTTTAACCAACAAAACAACATATGAAAAATTGAGCTAAAATAGCTTTCTATGTTCCCAAATGTCATTGAGATTGAATTTCTTAGTTACCGAACGAAGATGAGATGGGTGGAACCTATTAGTCCTATAGATCTATGAGAGAGCTTCGTTTTGACTGGTTGTGGTTCTTGTAACTAAAAATGGACACAAAGTTATGGTTGGTGGAACAACCCACGTCTTTTATGGTGCAACAACCCACGTCATAAAGTTACGGTTGGTGGAACAACCCACGTCTTTTCGGTGCAACATCGAAGTCTTGAGGTGCAACATCCGTTTGAAAATCCAATATTGCACTGCATGACTTTTGAAAGCTCGTTTATGGGGATGAAACACAAATATAACATGGTGCATCATATTTCAAAATATAGTAAATCGAATTATGACCACGGTCAAACCCCTTTTGACCAACAAAACAACATACGAAAAATCGAGCTAAAAAAGCTTTCGATGTTCCGAAATGTCATTAAAATTGAATTTCTTGGTTACCGAACTAAGATGAGATGGGTGGAACTTGTTAGTCCTATAGATCTATAAGAGAGCTTCATTTTGACTGGTTATGGTTCTTGTAACTAAAAATGGACACAAAGTTATGGTTGGTTGAACAACCCACGTCTTTTGGGTGCAACATCGATGTCTTGAGGTGCAACATCCGTTTGAAAATCCAAGATTGCACTGCATGACTTTTGAAAACTCGTTTATGGGGATGAAACAGAAATATAACACGGTGCATCATATTTCAAAATATAGCGAATCGAATTATGACCACTAACAAACCCCCTTTGACCAACAAAACAACATATGAAAAATTGAGATAAAACAGCTTTCGATGTTCCCAAATGTCATTGAGATTGAATTTCTTGGTTACCGAACGAAGATGAGATGGGTGGAACCTGTTAGTCCTACAGATCAATGAGAGAGCTTCGTTTTGACTGGTTATGGTTCATGTAACTAAAAATGGACACAAAGTTATGGTTGGTGGAACAACCCACGTCATTTAGGTGCCACATCGAAGTCTTGAGGTGCAACATCCGTTTTAAAATCGAAGCTTGCACTACATGACTTTTGAAAACTCGTTTATTGGGATGAAATAGAAATATAACATGGTGCATCAAATTTAAAAATATAGTAAATCGAATTATGACCGCGGTCAAACCCCCTTTGACCAACAAAACAACATATGAAAATTTGAGCTAAAAAAGCTTTCGACGTTCCCAAATGTCATTAAGATTGAATTTCTTGGTTACCGAACTAAGATGAGATGGGTGGAACCTGTTAGTCCTGTAGATCTATGAGAGAGCTTCGTTTTGATAGGTTATGGTTCTTGTAACTAAAAATGGACACAAAGTTATGGTTGGTAGAACAACCCACGTCTTTGGGGTGCAACATCGAAGTCTTTAGGTGCAACATCCGTTTTAAAATCCAAGATTGCACTGTATGAGTTTTGAAAACTCGTTTATGGGGATGAAATAGAAATTTAACACGGTAAATTATATTCCAAAATGTAGTAAATCAAGTCGGGGCTAGTCCACGATCCAGGGGGGCGAGCCGATCAAAAATGTCACCAATTCCAAAATCCAAGTTCTGCGCGCGTTCACGGAAACGTGCGTAACATCCAATCCGTAAGACCGTTTTGCCCAAACAAAAGCTCCACCTGAAGCTAAGTCAGATGGCTACAAGTGTTACAAAGCACAGCTCCATAATTGATGCTTTCGGGCCTAAAAGAGGTCATCTAATAGGAGTTTCGGGCATGTTTATGTTGATGTTGCGATTTCGACCAAATCGCTCTATGATGTTCTCAGTACCTGAGCGGGTTGCTTCTATAGATTTTCCGTATGTGAAAGCTTTGACCAAAAAGTGTGTCAACAGACTGGTTATGTTTCTAGTCACTCAAAATAAAAACAAAGTTATGGTTGGCGGAACAACCCATGTCTGTTGGGTGCAACATCGACGTCTTGAGGTGCAACATCAGTTTGAAAATCCAAGATCGCACTGTATGACTTTTGAAAACTCGTTTATGGGGATGAAATAGAAATATAACATGGTGCATCATATTTCAAAATATAGTGATTCGAATTATGACCACGGTCAAACCCCCTTCGACCAACAAAACAACATATGAAAAAATTGGGCTAAAAAGCTTTCGAAGTTCCCAAATGTCATTAAGATTTAATTTCTTGGTTACCGAACGAAAATGAGATGGGTGGAACCTGTTAGTCCTATAGATCTATGAGAGAGCTTCGTTTTGACTGGTTATGGTTCTTGTAACTAAAAATGCACACAAAGTTATGGTTGGTGGAACAACCTACGTCTTTTGGATGCAACATCGAAGTCTTGAGGTGCAACATCCGTTTGAAAATCCAAGATTGCACTGCATGACTTTTGAAAACTCGTTTATGTGGATGAAACAGAAATATAACATGGTGCGTCATATTTCAAAATATAGCGAATCGAATTATGACCACGGTCAAACCCCCTTTGACCAACAAAACAACATATGAAAAATTGACCTAAAAAAGCTTTCGATGTTCCCAAATGACATTGAGATTGAATTTCTTGGTTACCGAACGAAGATGAGATGGGTGGAACCTATTAGTCCTATAGATCTATGAGAGAGCTTCGTTTTGACTGGATGTGGTTCTTGTAACTAAAAATGGACACAAAGTTATGGTTGGTGGAACAACCCACGTCTTTTATGGTGGAACAACCCATGTCATAAAGTTACGGTTGGTGGAACAACCCACGTCTTTTCGGTGCAACATCGAAGTCTTGAGGTGCAACATCCGTTTGAAAATCCAAGATTGCACTGCATGACTTTTGAAAGCTCGTTTATGGGGATGAAACACAAATATAACATGGTGCATCATATTTCAAAATATAGTAAATCGAATTATGACCACGGTCAAACCCCTTTTGACCAACAAAACAACATACGAAAAATCGAGCTAAAAAAGATTTCGATGTTCCGAAATGTCATTAAAATTGAATTTCTTGGTTACCGAACTAAGATGAGATGGGTGGAACTTGTTAGTCCTATAAATCTATAAGAGAGCTTCATTTTGACTGGTTATGGTTCTTGTAACCAAAAATGGACACAAAGTTATGGTTGGTGGAACAACCCACGTCTTTTGGGTGCAACATCGAAGTCTTGAGGTGCAACATCCGTTTGAAAATCCAAGATTGCACTGCATGACTTTTGAAAACTCGTTTATGGGGATGAAACAGAAATATAACACGGTGCATCATATTTCAAAATATAACGAATCGAATTATGACCACGGACAAACCCCCTTTGACCAACAAAACATATGAAAAATTGAGATAAAACAGCTTTCGATGTTCCCAAATGTCATTGAGATTGAATTTCTTGGTTACCGAATGAAGATGAGATGGGTGGAACCTGTTAGTCCTACAGATCAATGAGAGAGCTTCGTTTTGACTGGTTATGGTTCATGTAACTAAAAAAGGACACAAAGTTATGGTTGGTGGAACAACCCACGTCATTTAGGTGCAACATCGAAGTCTTGAGGTGCAACATCCGTTTGAAAATCGAAGATTGCACTACATGACTTTTGAAAACTCGTTTATTGGGATGAAATAGAAATATAACATGGTGCATCATATTTAAAAATATAGTAAATCGAATTATGACCGCGGTCAAACCCTCTTTGACCAACAAAACAACATATGAAAATTTGAGCTAAAAAAGCTTTCGATGTTCCCAAATGTCATTAAGATTGAATTTCTTGGTTACCGAACTAAGATGAGATGGGTGGAACCTGTTAGTCCTATAGATCTATGAGAGAGCTTCGTTTTGATAGGTTATGGTTCTTGTAACTAAAAATGGACACAAAGTTATGGTTGGTAGAACAACCCACGTCTTTGGGGTGCAACATCGAAGTCTTTAGGTGCAACATCCGTTTTAAAATCCAAGATTGCACTGTATGAGTTTTGAAAACTCGTTTATGGGGATGAAATAGAAATTTAACACGGTAAATTATATTCCAAAATGTAGTAAATCAAGTCGGGGCTAGTCCACGATCCAGGGGGGCGAGCCGATCAAAAATGTCACCAATTCCAAAATCCAAGTTCTGCGCGCGTTCACGGAAACGTGCGTAACATCCAATCCGTAAGACCGTTTTGCCCAAACAAAAGCTCCACCTGAAGCTAAGTCAGATGGCTACAAGTGTTACAAAGCACAGCTCCATAATTGATGCTTTCGGGCCTAAAAGAGGTCATCTAATAGGAGTTTCGGGCATGTTTATGTTGATGTTGCGATTTCGACCAAATCGCTCTATGATGTTCTCAGTACCTGAGCGGGTTGCTTCTATAGATTTTCCGTATGTGAAAGCTTTGACCAAAAAGTGTGTCAACAGACTGGTTATGTTTCTAGTCACTCAAAATAAAAACAAAGTTATGGTTGGCGGAACAACCCATGTCTGTTGGGTGCAACATCGACGTCTTGAGGTGCAACATCAGTTTGAAAATCCAAGATCGCACTGTATGACTTTTGAAAACTCGTTTATGGGGATGAAATAGAAATATAACATGGTGCATCATATTTCAAAATATAGTGATTCGAATTATGACCACGGTCAAACCCCCTTTGACCAACAAAACAACATATGAAAAAATTGAGCTAAAAAAGCTTTCTAAGTTCCCAAATGTCATTAAGATTGAATTTCTTGGTTACCGAACGAAAATGAGATGGGTGGAAACTGTTAGTCCTATAGATCTGTGAGAAAGATTCGTTTTGACTGGTTATGGTTCTTGTAACTAAAAATGGACACAAAGTTATGGTTGGTGGAACAACCCACGTCTTTTGGGAGCAACATCGAAATCTTGAGGTGCAACATCCGTTTGAAAATCCAAGATTGCACTGCATGACTTTTGAAAACTCGTTTATGAGGATGAAATAGAAATATAACATGGTGCATCATATTTCAAAATATAGTAAATCGATTTATGACCACGGTCAAACCCCCTTTGACCAACAAAACAACATATGAAAAATTTAGCTAAAAAAGCTTTCGATGTTCCCAAATGTCATTAAGATTGAATTTCTTGGTTACCGAACTATGATGAGATGGGTGGAACCTGTTAATCCTATAGATCTATGAGAGAGCTTCGTTTTGACTGGTTATGGTTCTTGTAACTAAAAATGGACACAAAGTTATGGTTGGTGGAACAACCAACATCTTTTGGGTGCAATATCGAAGTCTTGAGCTGCAACATCCATTTGAAAATTCAAGATTTCATTGTATGAGTTTTGAAAACTCGTTTATAGGGATGAAATAGAAATATAACATGGTAAATCATATTCTAGAATGTGGCAAAATGAGCCGGGGCTAGTCCACGATCCAGGGGGCGAGCCGATCAAGAATGTCACCAATTCCAAAATCCAAGTTCTGCGCGCGTTCACGGAAATGGGAGTAATTTCCAATCCGTAAGTCCGTTTTCCACAAAAGAAAGCTCCACCTGAAGCTAAGTCAGTGGGCTACAAGGGTTTCAGAGCACAGCTCGGTTATTGATGCTTTCGGGCCCAAAAGAGGTCGTCTAATGGGAGTTTCGGGCATGTTTATGTTGATGTTGCGATTTCGACCAAATCGCTCTATGATGTTCTCAGTACCTGAGCGCGTTGCTTATTTAGATTTTCCGTATGTGATAGCTTTGACCAAAAAGTGTGTCAACATACTGGTTATGTTTCTAGTCACTCAAAATAAAAACAAAGTTAAGGTTGGCGTAACAACCCATGTCTGTTGGGTGCAACATCGACGTCTTAAGGTGCAACATACGTTTGAAAATCCAAGATTGCACTGTATGACTTTTGAAAACTCGTTTATGGGGATGAAATATAAATATAACATGGTGCATCTTATTTCAAAATATATTGAATCGAACTATGACCACGGTCAAACCCCCTTTGACCAACAAAACAACATATGAAAAATTGAGCTAAAAAAGCTTTCGATGTTCCCAAATGTCATTAAGATTGAATTTCTTGGTTACCGAACGAAGATGAGATGGGTGGAGCCTGTTAGTCCCACAGATCTGTGAGAGAGCTTCGTTTTTACAAGTTATGGTTCTTATAACTAAAAATGGACACAATGTTATGGTTGGTGGAACAACCCACGTCTTTTGGGCGCAACATCGAAGTCTTGAGGTGCAACATCCATTTGAAAATCCAAGATTGAACTGTATGACTTTTAAAAACTAGTTTATGGGGATGAAATAGAAATACAACATGGTGCGTCATATTTCAAAATATAGTAAATCGAATTATGACCATGGTCAAACCCCCTTTAACCAACAAAAAAACATTTGAAAAATTGAGCTAAAAAAGCTTTCGATGTTCCCAATTGTCATTAAGATTGAATTTCTTGGTTACCGAACTACGATGAGATGGGTGGAACATTTTAGTCCTATAGATCTATGAGAGAGCTTCGTTTTGACTGGTTTTGGTTCTTGTAACTAAAAATGGACACAAAGTTATGGTTGGTGGAACAACCCACGTCTTTTGGGTACAACATCGAAGTTTTGAGGTGCAACATCCGTTTGAAAATCCAAGATTGCACTGCATGACTTTTGAAAACTCGTTTATGGGGATGAAATAGAAATATAACATGGTGCATCATATTTCAAAATATAGAAAATCGAATTATGACCACGGTCAAACCCCCTTTGACCGACAAAACAACATATGAAAAATTGAGCTAAAAAAGTTTTCGATGTTCCCAAATGTCATTAAGATTGAATTTCTTGGTTACCGAACTAAGATGAGATGGGTGGAACCTGTTAGTCCTATAGATCTATGAGAGAGCTTCATTTTGACTGGTTATGGTTCTTGTAACTAAAAATGGACACAAAGTTATGGTTGGTGGAACAAACCACGTCTTTTGGGTGCAACATCGAAGTCTTGAGGTGCAACATCCGTTTGAAAATCCAAGATTGCACTGTATGAGTTTTGAAAACTCGTTTATAGGGATGAAATATAAATATAACATGGTAAATCATATTCCAAAATGTAGTAAATCGAGCCGGGGCTAGTCAACGATCCAGGGGGGCCGAGCCGATCAAAAATGTCACCAATTCCAAAATCCAAGTTCTGCGCGCGTTCACGGAAACGGGAGTAACTTCCAATCCGTAAGTCCGTTTTCCCCAAACGAAAGCTCCACCTGAAGCTAAGTCAGAGGGCTACAAGGGTTTCAGAGCATAGCTCCGTAATTGACGCTTTCGGGCCCAAAAGAGGTCGTCTAATAGGAGTTTCGGGAATGTTTATGTTGATATTGCGATTTCGACCAAATCGCTCAATGATGTTCTCAGTACCTGAGCGCGTTGCTTATTTAGATTTTCCGTATGTGATAGCTTTGACCAAATAGTGTGTCAACGGACTGGTTGGCGGAACAACCCATGTCTGTTGGGTGCAACATCCCATGTCTTGAGGTGCAACAACAGTTTGAAAATCCAAGATCGCACTGTATGACTTTTGAAAACTCGTTTATGGGGATGAAATATAAATATAACATGGTGCATCATATTTCAAAATATAGTGAATCGAATTATGACCACGGTCAAACCCCCTTTGACCAACAAAACAACATAAGAAAAATTGAGCTAAAAAAGCTTTCGATGTTCCAAATGTCATTAAGATTGAATTTCATGGTTACCGAACGAAGATGAGATGGGTGGAACCTGTTAGTCCTTGAACTGTGAGAGAGCTTCGTTTTGACTGGTTATGGTTCTTGTAACTAAAAATGGACACAAAGTTATGGTTAGTGGAACAAGCCACGTCTTTTGGGTGTAACATCGAAGTCTTGAGGTGCAACATCCATTTGAAAATCCAAGATTGCACTGTATGACTTTCGAAAACTCGTTTATAGGGATGAAATAGAAATATAACATGGTGCGTCATATTTCCAAATATAGTTAATCGAATTATGACCACGATCAAACCGCCTTTGACCAACAAAACAACATACGAAAAATTAAGCTAAAAAAGCTTTCGATGTTCCCAAATGTCAATAAGATTGAATTTCTTGGTTACCAAACTAAGATGAGATGGATAGAACCTGTTAGTACTATAGATCTATGGGAGAGCTTCATTTTGACTGGTTATGGTTCTTCTAACTAAAAATGGACACAAAGTTATGGTTGGTGGAACAACCCACGTATTTTGGGTGCAACATCGAAGTCTTGAGGTGCAACATCCGTTTGAAAATCCAAGATTGCACTGCATGACTTTTGAAAACTCGTTTATGGGGATGAAATAGAAATATAACATGGTGCATCATATTTCAAAATACAGTAAATCGAATTATGACCACGGTCAAACCCCCTTTGACCAACGAAAACAACATATGAAAAATTGAGCTAAAAAAGCTTTCGATGTTCCCAAATGTCATTAAGATTGAATTTCTTGGTTACCGAACTAAGATGAGATGGGTGGAACCTGTTAGTCCTATAGATATATGAGAGAGCTTCGTTTTGACTTGTTATGGTTCTTGTAACTAAAAATGGACACAAAGTTATGGTTGGTGGAACAACCCACGTCTTTTGGGTGCAACATCGAGGTCTTGAGGTGCAACATCCTTTTGAAAATCCAAGATTGCACTGTATGAGTTTTGAAAACTCGTTTATACAGATGAAATAGAAATATAACATGGTAAATCATATTCCAAAATGTAGTAAATCGAGCCGGGGCAAGTCAATGATCCAGGGGGGCGAGCCGATCAAAAATGTCACCAATTCCAAAATCCAAGTTCTGCGCGCGTTCACGGAAACGTGAGTAACTTCCAATCCGTAAGTCCGTTTTCCCCAAACGAAAGCTCCACCTGAAGCTAAGTCATAGGGCTACACGAGTTACGGAGCATAGCTCCGTAATTGATGCTTTCGGGCCCAAAAGAGGTCGTCTAATAGGAGTTTCGGGCATGTTTATGTTGATGTTGTGATTTCGACCATATCGCTCTATGATGTTCTCAGTACCTGAGCGCGTTGCTTATTTAGATTTTCCATATGTGATAGCTTTGACCAAAAAGTGTGTCAACAGACTGGTTATGTTTCTAGTCACTCAAAATAAAAACAAAGTTATGGTTGGGGGAACAACCCATGTCTGTTGGATGCAACATCGACGTCTTGAGGTGCAACATCAGTTTGAAAATCCAAGATTGCACTGTATGATTTTTTAAAACTCGTTTATGGGGATGAAATATAAATATAACATGGTGCATCATATTTCAAAATATAGTGAATCGAATTATGACCACGGTCAAACCCCCTTTGACCAACAAAACAACATATGAAAAATTAAGCTAAAAAAGCTTTCGATGTTCCCAAATGTCATTAAGATTGAATTTCTTGGTTACCGAACGAAGATGAGATGGGTGGAACCTGTTAGTCCTATAGATCTGTGAGAGAGCTTTGTTTTGACTGGTTATGGATCTTGTAAATAAAAATGGACACAAAGTTATGGTTGGTGGAACAACCCAAGTCTTTTGGGTGCAACATCGAAGTCTTGAGGTGCAACATCCATTTGAAAATCCAAGATTGCACTGTACGACTTTTAAAAACTCGTTTATGGGGAAGAAATAGAAATATAACATGGTGCGTCATATTTCAAAATATAGTAAATCGAATTATGACCACGGTCAAACCCTCTTTAACCAACAAAACAACATATGAAAAATTGAGCTAAAAAAGCTTTCGATGTTCCCAAATGTCATTAAGATTGAATTTCTTGGTTATCGAACTAAGATGAGAAGGGTGGAACTGTTAGTCCTATAGATCTATGAGAGAGCTTCGTTTTGACTGGTTTTAGTTCTTATAACTAAAAATGGACACAAAGTTATTGTTGGTGGAACAACCCACGTCTTTTGGGTACAACATCGAAGTCTTGAGGTGCAACATCCGTTTGAAAATCCAAGATTGCACTGCATGGCTTTTGGACACTCGTTTATGGGGATGAAATAGAAATCTAACATGGTGCATCATATTTCAAAATATAGTAAATCGAATTATGACCACGGTCAAACCCCCTTTGACCAACAAAATAACATATGAAAAATTGATCTAAAAAAGCTTTCGATGTTCCCAAATGTCAATTAGATTGAATTTCTTGGTTACCGAACTAAGATGAGATGGGTGGAACCTGTTAGTCCAATAGATCTATGAGAGAGCTTCGTTTTGACTGGTTATATTTCTCGTAACTAAAAATGGACACAAGGTTATGGTTGGTGGAACAAACCGCGTCTTTTGGGTGCAACATCGAAGTCTTGAGGTGCAACATCCGTTTGAAAATCAAGGATTGCACTGTATGAGTTTTGAATACTCGTTTATAGGGATGAAACTGAAATATAACATGGTAAATCATATTCCAAAATGTAGTAAATCGAGCCGGGGCTAGTCAACGATCCAGGGGGGCGAGCGGATCAAAAATGTCACCAATTCCAAAATCCAAGTTCTGCGCGCGTTCACGGAAACGGGAGTAACTTCCAATCCGTAAGTCTGTTTTCCCCAAACGAAAGCTTCACCTGAAGCTAAGTTAGATGGCTACAAGGGTTTTAGAGCACAGCTCCGTAATTGATGCATTCGGGCCCAAAAAAGGTCGTCTAATAGGAGTTTCTGGCATGTTTATGTTGATATTGCGATTTCGACCAAATCGCTCTATGATGTTCTCAGTTGCTGAGCACGTTGCTTATTTAGATTTTCTGTATGTGATAGCTTTGACCAAAAAGTGTCAACATATTGGTTATGTTTCTAGTCACCCAAAATAAAAACAAAGTTATGGTTGGCGGAACAACCCATGTCTGTTGGGTGCAACATCGATGTCTTAAGGTGCAACATCAGTTTGAAAATCCAAGATCGCACTGTATGACTTTTGAAAACTCGTTTATGGGGATGAAATAGAAATATAACATGGTGCATCATATTTCAAAATATGGTGATTCGAATTATGACTACAGTCAAACCGCCTTTGACCAGCAAAACAACATATGAAAAATTGAGCTAAAAAAGCTTTTGATGTTCCTAAATGTCATTAAGATTGAATTTCTTGGTTACCGAACGAAGATGAGATGGGTGGAACCTGTTAGTCCTATAGATCTGTGAGAGAGCTTTGTTTTTACTGGTTATGGTTCTTGTAACTAAAAATGGACACAATGTTATGGTTGGTGGAACAAGCCACATCTTTTGGGTGCAACATCGAAGTCTTGAGGTGCAACATCCATTTGAAAATCCAAGATTGCACTTTATGACTTTTGAAAACTCGTTTATGGGGATGAAATAGAAATATAACATGGTGCGTCATATTTCAAAATATAGTAAATCGAATTATGACCACGGTCAAACCCCCTTTGACCAACAAAACAACATAAGAAAAATTGAGCGAAAAAAGCTTTCGATGTTCCCAAATGTCATTAAGATTGAATTTCTTGGTTACCGAACTATGATGAGATTGGTGGAACCTGTTAGTCCAATAGATCTATGAGAGAGCTTCGTTTTGACTGGTTATGTTTCTCGTAACTAAAAATGGAAACAAGGTTATGGTTGGTGGAACCAACCACGTCTTTTGGGTGCAACATCGAAGTCTTGAGGTGCAACATCCGTTTGAAAATCCAAGATTGCACTGTATGAGTTTTGAATACTCGTTTATGGGGATGAAATAGAAATATAACATGGTAAATCATATTCTAGAATGTGGTAAATCGAGCCGGGCTAGTCAACGATCCAGGGGGGCGAGCCGATCAAGAATGACACCAATTCCAAAATCCAAGTTCTGCGCGCGTTCACGGAAATGGGAGTAATTTCCAATCCGTAAGTCCGTTTTCCACAAAAGAAAGCTCCACCTGAAGCTAAGTCAGTGGGCTACATGGGTTTCAGAGCATAGCTCCGTAATTGATGCTTTCGGGCCCAAAAGAGGTCGTCTAATGGGAGTTTCGGGCATGTTTATGTTGATGTTGCGATTTCGACCAAATCGCTCTATGATGTTCTCAGTACCTGAGCGCGTTGCTTATTTAGATTTTCCGTATGTGATAGCTTTGACCAAAAAGTGTGTCAACGGACTGGTTATGTTTCTAGTCACTCAAAATAAAAACAAAGTTACGGTTGGCGGAAAAACCCATGTTTGTTGGATGCAACATCGACGTCTTGAGTTGCAACATCAGTTTGAAAATCCAAGATTGCACTGTATGACTTTTGAAAACTCGTTTATGGGGATGAAATATAAATATAACATGGTGCATCATATTTCAAAATATAGTGAATCGAACTATGACCACGGTCAAACCCCCTTTGACCAACAAAACAACATATGAAAAATTGAGCTAAAAAAGTTTTCGATGTTCCCAAATGTCATTAAGATTGAATTTCTTGGTTACCGAACGAAGATGAGATGGGTGGAGCCTGTTAGTCCTATATATCTGTGAGAGAGCTTCGTTTTTACTGGTTATGGTTCTTGTAACTAAAAATGGACACAAAGTTATGGTTCGTGGAACAACCCACGTCTTTTGGGTGCAACATCGAAGTCTTGAGGGGCAACATCCTTTTGAAAATCCAAGATTGCACTGTATGACTTTTAAAAACTCGTTTATGGGGATGAAATAGAAATATAACATGGTGCGTCATATTTCAAAATATAGTAAATCGAATTATGACCACGGTCAAACCCCCTTTAACCAACAAAAAAACATTTGAAAAATTGAGCTAAAAAAGCTTTCGATGTTCCCAATTGTCATTAAGATTGAATTTCTTGGTTACCGAACTACGATGAGATGGGTGGAACATGTTAGTACTATAGATCTATGAGAGAGCTTCGTTTTGACTGGTTTCGGTTCTTGTAACTAAAAATGGACACTAAGTTATGGTTGGTGGAATAACCCACGTCTTTCGGGTACAACATCGAAGTCTTGAGGTGCAACATCCGTTTGAAAATCCAAGATTGCACTGCATGACTTTTGAAAACTCGTTTATGGGGATGAAATAGAAATATAACATGGTTCATCATATTTCAAAATATAGCAAATCGAATTATGGCCACTGTCAAACCCCCTTTGACTAACAAAACAACATATGAAAAATTGAGCTAAAAAAGCTTTCGATGTTCCAAAATGTCATTAAGATTGAATTTATGGGTTATCGAACTAAGATGAGATGGGTGGAACCTGTTAGTCCTATAGATCTATGAGAGAGCTTCGTTTGGACTGGTTATGGTTCTTGTAACTAAAAATGGACACAAAGTTATGGTGGGTGGAACAAACCACATCTTTTGGGTGCAACATCGAAGTCTTGAGGTGCAACATCCGTTTGAAAATACAAGATTGCACCGTATGAGTTTTGAAAACTCGTTTATAGGGATGAAATAGAAATATAACATGGTAAATCATATTCCAAAATGTAGTAAATCGAGCCAGGGCTAGTCAACGATCCAGGGGGGCGAGCCGATCAAAAATGTCACCAATTCCAAAATCCAAGTTCTGCGCGCGTTCACGGAAACGGCAGTAACTTCCAATCCGTAAGTCCGTTTTCCGCAAACGAAAGCTCCACCTGAAGCTAAGTCAGAGGGCTACAAGGGCTTCAGAGCACAACTCCGTAATTGATGCTTTCGGACCCAAAAGAGGTCGTCTAATAGGAGTTTCGGGCATGTTTATGTTGATATTGCGATTTCGACCAAATCGCTCAATGATGTTCTCAGTACCTGAGCGCGTTGCTTATTTAGATTTTCCGTATGTGATAGCTTTGACCAAATAGTGTGTCAACGGACTGGTTGGCGGAACAACCAATGTCTGTTGGGTGCAACATCCCATGTCTTGAGGTGCAACATCAGTTTGAAAATCCAAGATCGCACTGTATGACTTTTGAAAACTCGTTTATGGGGATGAAATATAAATATAACATGGTGCATCATATTTCAAAATATAGTGAATCGAATTATGACCACGGTCAAACACCCTTTGACCAACAAAACAACACAAGAAAAATTGAGCTAAAAAAGCTTTCGATGTTCCCAACTGTCATTAAGATTGAATTTCTTGGTTACCGAACGAAGATGAGAAGGGTGGAACCTGTTAGTCCTTGATCAGTGAGAGAGCTTCGTTTTGACTGGTTATGGTTCGTGTAACTAAAAATGGACACAAAGTTATGGTTGGTGGAAGAAGCCACGTCTTTTGGGTGTAACATCGAAGTCTTGAGGTGCAACATCCATTTGAAAATCCAAGATTGCACTGTATGACTTTTGAAAACTCGTTTATAGGGATGAAATAGAAATATAACATGGTGCGTCATATTTCCAAATATAGTTAATCGAATTAGGACCACGGTCAAACCCACTTTGACCAACAAACAACATACGAAAAATTAAGCTAAAAAAGCTTTCGATGTTCCCAAATGTCATTTAGATTGAATTTCTTGGTTACCAAACTAAGATGAGATGGATAGAACCTGTTAGTCCTATAGATCTATGGGAGATCTTCATTTTGACTGGTTATGGTTCTTGTAACTAAAAATGGACACAAAGTTATGGTTGGTGGAACAACCCACGTCTTTTGGGGGCAACATCGAACTCTTGAGGTGCAACATCCGTTTGAAAATACAAGATTGCACTGCATGACTTTTGAAAACTCGTTTATGGGGATGAAATAGAAATATAACATGGTGCGTCATATTTCAAACTATCGTAAATCGAATTATGACCACGGTCAAACCCCCTTTGACCAACAAAACAACATACGAAAAATTGAGCTAAAAAATGTTTCGAAGTTCCCAAATGTCATTAAGATTGAATTTCTTGGTTACCGAACTAAGATGAGATTGGTGGAACCTGTTAGTCCTATAGATCTATGAGAGAGCTTCGTTTTGACTGGTTATGGTTCTTATAACTAAAAATGGACACAAAGTTATGGTTGGTGGAACAACCCACGTCTTTTGGGTGCAACATCGAAGTCTTGAGGTGCAACATCCGTTTGAAAATCCAAGATTGCACTGTATGAGTTTTGAAAACTCGTTTATACGGATGAAATAGAAATATAACATGGTAAATCATATTCCAAAATGTAGTAAATCGAGCCGGGGCTAGTCAATGATCCAGGGGGGCGAGCCGATCAAAAATGTCACCAATTCCAAAATCCAAGTTCTGCGCGCGTTCACTGAAACGGGAGGAACTTCCAATCCGTAAGTCCGTTTTCCCCAAACGAAAGCTCCACCTGAAGCTAAGTCAGAGGGCTAAAAGAATTACGGAGCACAACTCCGTAATTGATGCTATCGGGCCCAAAAGAGGTCGTCTAATAGGAGTTTCGGGCATGTTTATGTTGATGTTGCGATTTCGACCAAATCGCTCTATGATGTTCTCAGTACCTGAGCGCGTTGCTTATTTAGATTTTCTGTATGTGAAAGCTTTGACCAAAAAGTGTGTCAACAGATTGGTTATGTTTCTAGTCACTCAAAATAAAAACAAAGTTATGGTTGGCGGAACAACCCATGTCTGTTGGGTGCAACATCGATGTCTTGAGGTGCAACATCAGTTTGAAAATCTAAGATCGCACTGTATGACTTTTGAAAACTCGTTTATGGGGATGAAATATAAATATAACATGGTGCATCATATTTCAAAATATAGTGAATCGAATTATGACCACGGTCAAACCCCCTTTGACCAACAAAACAACATATGAAAAAATGAGCTAAAAAAGCTTTCGATGTTCCCAAATGTCATTAAGATTGAATTTCTTGGTTATCCAACGAAGATGAGATGGGTGGAACTTGTTAGTCCTATAAATCTGTGAGAGAGCTTCGTTTTGACTGGTTATGGTTCTTGTAACTAAAAATGGACACAAAGTTATGGTTGGTGGAACAACCCACGTCTTTTGGGTGCAACATCGAAGTCTTGAGGTGCAACATCCATTTGAAAATCCAAGATTGCACTGTACGACTTTTAAAAACTCGTTTATGGGGAAGAAATAGAAATATAACATGGTGCGTCATATTTAAAAATATAGTAAATCGAATTATGACCACGGTCAAACCCTCTTTAACCAACAAAACAACATATGAAAAATTGAGCTAAAAAAGCTTTCGATGTTCCCAAATGTCATTAAGATTGGATTTCTTGGTTACCGAACTAAGATGAGATGGGTGGAACCTGTTAGTCCTATAGATCTATGAGAGAGCTTCGTTTTGACTGGTTTTGGTTCTTGTAACTAAAAATGGACACAAAGTTATGGTTGGTGGAACAACCCACGTCTTTTGGGTACAACATCGAAGTCTTGAGGTGCAACACCCGTTTGAAAATCCAAGATTGCACTGCATGACTTTTGAAAACTCGTTTATGGGGATGAAATAGAAATATAACATGGTGCATCATATTTCAAAATATAGTAAATCGAATTATGACCACGGTCAAACCCCCTTCGACCAACAAAACAACATATGAAAAATTGAGCTAAAAAAGCTTTCGATGTTCCCAAATGTCATTAAGATTGAATTTCTTAGTTACCGAACTAAGATGAGATGGGTGGAACCTGTTAGTCCAATAGATCTATGAGAGAGCTTCGTTTTGACTGGTTATGTTTCTCGTAACTAAAAATGGACACAAGGTTATGGTTGGTGGAACAAACCACGTCTTTTGGGTGCAACATCGAAGTCTTGAGGTGCAACATCCGTTTGAAAATCCAAGATTGCACTGTATGAGTTTTGAATACTCGTTTATAGGGATGAAATTGAAATATAACATGGTAAATCATATTCCAAAATGTAGTAAATCGAGCTGGGGCTAGTCAACGATCCGAGGGGGCGAGCCGATCAAAAATTTCACCAATTCCAAAATCCAAGTTCTGCGCGCGTTCACGGAAACGGGAGTAACTTCCAATCCATAAGTTTGTTTTCCCCAAACGAAAGCTCCACCTGAAGCTAAGTCAGATGGCTACAAGGGTTTTAGAGCACAGCTCCGTAATTGATGCTTTCGGGCCCAAAAGAGGTCGTCTAATAGGAGTTTAGGGCATGTTTATGTTGATATTGGGATTTCGACCAAATCGCTCTATGATGTTCTCAATTGCTGAGCGTGTTGCTTATTTAGATTTTCTATATGTGATAGCTTTGACCAAAAAGTGTGTCAACAGATTGGTTATGTTTCTAGTCACTCAAAATAAAAACAAAGTTATGGTTGGCGGAACAACCCATGTCTGTTGGGTGCAACATCGATGTCTTGAGGTGCAACATCAGTTTGAAAATCCAAGATCGCACTGTATGACTTTTGAAAACTCGTTTATGGGGATGAAATATAAATATAACATGGTGCATCATATTTCAAAATATAGTGAATCGAATTATGACCACGGTCAAACCCCCTTTGACCAACAAAACAACATATGAAAAATTGAGCTAAAAAAGCTTTCGATGTTCCCAAATGTCATTAAGATTGAATTTCTTGGTTACCGAACGAAGATGAGATGGGTGGAACTTGTTAGTCCTATAGATCTGTAAGAGAGCTTCGTTTTGACTGGTTATGGTTCTAGTAACTAAAAATGGACACAAAGTTATGGTTGGTGGAACAACCCACGTCTTTTGGGTGCAACATCGAAGTCTTGAGGTGCAACATCCATTTGAAAATCCAAGATTGCACTGTACGACTTTTAAAAACTCGTTTATGGGGAAGAAATAGAAATATAACATGGTGCGTCATATTTCAAAATATAGTAAATCGAATTATGACCACGGTCAAACCCTCTTTAACCAACAAAACAACATATGAAAAATTGAGCTAAAAAAGCTTTCGATGTTCCCAAATGTCATTAAGATTGGATTTCTTGGTTATCGAACTAAGATGAGATGGGTGGAACCTGTTAGTCCTATAGATCTATGAGAGAGCTTCGTTTTGACTGGTTTTGGTTCTTGTAACTAAAAATGGACACAAAGTTATGGTTGGTGGAACAACCCACGTCTTTTGAGTACAACAACGAAGTCTTGAGGTGCAACATCCGTTTGAAAATCCAAGATTGCACTGCATGACTTTTGAAAACTCGTTTATGGGGATAAAATAGAAATATAACATGGCGCATCATATTTCAAAATATAGTAAATCGAATTATGACCACGGTCAAACCCCCTTTGACCAACAAAACAACATAAGAAAAATCGAGCTAAAAAACCTTTCGATGTTCCCAAATGTCATTGAGATTGAATTTCTTGGTTACCGAACTAAGATGAGATGGGTGGAACCTGTTAGTCCAATAGATCTATGAGAGAGCTTCGTTTTGACTGGTTATGTTTCTCGTAACTAAAAATGGACACAAGGTTATGGTTGGTGGAACAAACCACGTCTTTTGGGTGCAACATCGAAGTCTTGAGGTGCAACATCCGTTTGAAAATCCAAGATTGCACTGTATGAGTTTTGAATACTCGTTTATAGGGATGAAATAGAAATATAACATAGTAAATCATATTTCAAAATGTAGTAAATCGAGCCGGGGCTAGTCAACGATCCAGGGGGGCGAGCCGATCAAAAATGTCACCAATTCCAAAATCCAAGTTCTGCGCGCGTTCACGGAAACGGGAGTAACTTCCAATCCGTAAGTTTGTTTTCCCCAAACGAAAGCTCCACCTGAATTTAAGTCAGATGGCTACAAGGGTTTTAGAGCACCGCTCCGTAATTGATGCTTTCAAGCCCAAAAGAGGTCGTCTAATAGGAGTTTCGGGCATGTTTATGTTGATATTGCGATTTCGACCAAATCGCTCTATGATGTTCTCAGTTGCTGAGCGCGTTGCTTATTTAGACTTTCTGTATGTGATAGCTTTGATCAAAAAGTGTGTCAACAGATTGGTTATGTTTCTAGTCACTCAAAATAAAAACAAAGTTATGGTTGGCGGAACAACCCATGTCTGTTGGGTGCAACATCGATGTCTTGAGGTGCAACATCAGTTTGAAAATCCAAGATCGCACTGTATGACTTTTGAAAACACGTTTATGGGGATGAAATATAATTATAACATGGCGCATCATATATTATAATATAGTGAATCGAATAATGACCACGGTCAAACCCCCTTTGGCCAACAAAACAACGTATGAAAAATTGAGCTAAAAAAGCTTTTCATGTTCCCAAATGTCATTAAGATTGAATTTCTTGGTTACCGAACGAAGATGTGATGGGTGGAACCTGTTAGTCCTATAGATCTGTGAGAGAGCTTCGTTTTGACTGGTTATGGTTCTTGTAACTAAAAATGGACACAAAGTTATGGTTGGTGGAACAAGCCACATCTTTTGGGTGCAACATCGAAGTCTTGAGGTGCAACATCCATTTGAAAATCCAAGATTGCACTGTATGAATTTTGAAAACTCGTTTATGGGGATGAAATAGAAATATAACATGGTGCGTCATATTTCAAAATATAGTAAATCGAATTATGACCACGGTCAAACCCCCTTTGACCAACAAAACAACATACGGAAAATTAAGCTAAAAAAGCTTTCGATGTTCCCAAATGTCATTAAGATTGAATTTCTTGGTTACCGAACTAAGATGAGATGGATAGAACCTGTTAGCCCAATAGATCTATGAGAGAGCTTCATTTTGACTGGTTATGGTTCTTCTAACTCAAAAAGGACACAAAGTTATGGTTGGTGGAACAACCCACGTCTTTTGGGTGCAACATCGAAGTCTTGAGGTGCAACATCCGTTTGAAAATCCAAGATTGCACTGCATGACTTTTGAAAACTCGTTTATGGGGATGAAATAGAAATATAACATGGTGCAGCATATTTCAAAATATAGTAAATCGAATTATGACCACGGTCAAACCCCCTTTGACCAACAAAACAACATATGAAAAATTGAGCGAAAAAAGCTTTCGATGTTCCCAAATGTCATTAAGATTGAATTTCTTGGTTACCGAACTAAGATGAGATTGGTGGAACTTGTTAGTCCTATAGATCTATGAGAGAGCTTCGTTTTGATTGGTTATGGTTCTTGTAACAAAAAATGGACACAAAGTTATGGTTTTTGGAACAACCCACGTCTTTTGGATGCAACATCGAAGTCTTGAGGTGCAACATCCGTTTGAAAATCCAAGATTGCACTGTATGAGTTTTGAAAACTTGTTTATACGGATGCAATGGAAATATAACATGGTAAATCATATTCCAAAATGTAGTAAATCGAGCCGGGGCTAGTCAATGATCCAGGGGGGCGAGCCGATCAAAAATGTCACCAATTCCAAAATCAAAGTTCTGCACGCGTTCACGGAAACGGGAGTAACTTCAAATCCGTAAGTCCGTTTTCCCCAAACGAAAGCTCCACCTGAAGCCAAGTCATAGGGCTACAAGAGTTACGGAGCACTGCTCCATAATTGATGCTTTCGGGCCCAAAAGAGGTCGTTTAATGGGAGTTTCGGGCATGTTTATGTTGATGTTGCGATTTCGACCAAATCACTCTATGATGTTCTCAGTACCTCAGCGCGTTGCTTATTTAGATTTTCCGTATGTGATAGCTTTGACCAAAAAGTGTGTCAACATACTGGTTATGTTTCTAGTCACTCATAATAAAAACAAAGTTATGGTTAGCGGAACAACCCATGTCTGTTGGGTGCAACATCGACGTCTTAAGGTGCAACATACGTTTGAAAATCCAAGATTGCACTGTATGACTTTTGAAAACTCGTTTATGGGGATGAATCAGAAATATAACATGGTGCATCATATTTCAAAATATAATGAATCGAATTATGACCACGGTCAGACCCCCTTTGACCAACAAAACAACATATGAAAAATTGAGCTAAAAAAGCTTTCGATGTTCCCAAATGTCATTAAGATTGAATTTCTCGGTTACCGATCTAAGATGAGATGGGTGGAACCTGTTAGTCCTATAGATCTGTGAGAGAGCTTCATTTTGACTGGTTGTGGTTCTTGTAACTTAAAATGGACACAAAGTTATGGTTGGTGGAACAACCCACATCTTTTGGGTGCAACATCGAAGTCTTGAGCTGCAACAACCGTTTGAAAATCAAAGATTGCATTGTATGTGTTTTGAAAACTCCTTTATAGGGATGAAATAGAAATATAACATGGTAAATCATATTTCAAAATATAGTAAATCGAATTATGACCACGGTCAAACCCCCTTTGACCAACAAAACAACATATGAAAAATTGAGCTAAAAAAGCTTTCGATGTTCCCAAATGTCATTAAGATTGAATTTCTTGGTTACCGAACGAAGATGAGATGGGTGGAACCTATTAGTCCTATAGATCTGTGAGAGAGCTTACTTTTGACTAGTTATGGTTCTTGTAACTAAAAATGGACACAAAGTTATCGTTGGTGGAACAACCCACGTCTTTTGGGTGCACCATCGAAGTCTTGAGGAGCAACATCCGTTTGAAAATCCAAGATTGCACTGTATGACTTTTGAAAACTCGTTTATGGGGATGGAATAGAAATATAACATGGTGCGTCATATTTCAAAATATAGTAAATCGAATTATGACCACGGTCAAACCCCCTTTGACCAACAAAACAACATACGAAAATTAAGCTAAAAAAGCTTTCGATGTTCCCAAATGTCATTAAGATGGAATTTCTTGGTTATCGAACTAAGATGAGATGGGTGGAACCTGTTAGTCCTATAGATCTATGAGAGAGCTTCATTTTGACTGGTTATGGTTCTTGTGACTAAAAATGGACACAAAGTTATGGTTGGTGGAACAACCCACGTCTTTTGGGTGCAACATCGAAGTCTTGAGGTGCAACATCCGTTTGAAAATCCAAGATTGTACTGCATGACTTTTGAAAACTCGTTTATGGGGATGAAATAGAAATATAACATGGTGCGTCATATTTCAAAATATAGTAAATCGAATTATGACCACGGTCAAATCCCCTTTGACCAACAAAACAACATATGAAAAATTGAGATAAAAAAGCTTTCGATGTTCCCAAATGTCACTAAGATTGAATTTATTGGTTACCGAACTAAGATGAGACGGGTGGAAACTGTTAGTCCTATAGATCTATGAGAGAGCTTCGTTTTGACTAGTTATGGTTCTTGTAACTAAAAATGGACACAAAGTTATGGTTGGTGGAACAAACCACGTCTTTTGGGTGCAACATCGAAGTCTTGAGGTGCAACATCCGTTAGAAAATCCAAGATTGCACTGTATGAATTTTGAAAACTCGTTTATAGGGATGAAATAGAAATATAACATGGTAAATCATATTCCAAAATGTAGTAAATTGAGCTGGTGCTAGTCAACGATCCAGGGGGCGAGCCGATCAAAAATGTCACCAATTCCTAAATCCAAGTTCTGCGCGCGTTCACGGAAACAGGAGTAAATTCTAATCCGTAAGTCTGTGTTCCACAAACGAAAGCCCCACTTGAAGATAAGGCAAAAGGCTACGAGGGTTTCAGAGCACAGCTCCGTAATTGATGCTTTCGGGGCCAAAGGAAGTCGTCTAATAGGAGTTTCGGGCATGTTTATGTTGATATTGCTATTTCGACCAAATCGCTCTATGACGTTCTCAGTACCTGAGCACGTTGCTTATTTAGATTTTCCATATGTGATAGCTTTGACCAAAAAGTGTGTCAACAGACTGGTTATGTTTCTAGTAACAACAAATAAAAACAAAGTTATGGTTGGCGGAACATCCCATGTCTGTTGGGTGCAACATCTATGTCTTGAGGTGCAATATCAGTTTGAAAATACAAGTTCGCACTGCATGGCTTTTGAAAACTCGTTTATGGGGATGAAATATAAACATATCATGGTGCATCATATTTCAAAATATAGTGAATTGAATTATGACCATGGTCAAACCCCCTTTGACCAACAAAACAACATATGAAAAATTGAGCTAAAAAAGCTTTCGATGTTCCCAAATGTCATTAAGATTGAATTTCTTGGTTACCAAACGAAGATGAGATGGGTAGAACCTGTTAGTCCTATAGATCTGTGAGAGAGCTTTGTTTTGACTGGTTATGGTTCTTGTAACTAAAAATGGACACAAAGTTATGGTTGGTGGAACAACACACGTCTTTTGGGTACAACATCGAAGTCTTGAGGTGCAACATCCATTTGAAAATCCCAGATTGCACTGTATGACTTTTGAAAACTCGTTTATGGGGATGAAATAGAAATATAACATGGTGCGTCATATTTCAAAATATGGTAAATCGAATTATGACCACGGTCAAACCCCCTTTGACAAACAAAACAACATACGAAAAATTAAGCTAAAAAGCTTTCGATGTTCTCAAATGTCAATAAGATTGAATTTCTCTATTACCGAACTAAGATGAGATGGGTGGAACCTGTTAGTCCTATAGACGTATATGAGAGCTTCATTTTGACTGGTTATGGTTCTTGTAACTAAAAATGGACACAAAGTTATGGTTGGTGGAACAACCCACGTCTTTTGGGTGCAACATCGAAGTCTTGAGGTGCAACAACCATTTGAAAATCCAAGATTGCACTGCATGACTTTTGAAAACTCGTTTATGGGGATGAAATAGAAATATAACATAGTGCATCATATTTCAAAATATAGTAAATCGAATTATGACCACAGTCAAACCCCCTTTGACCAACAAAAAAACATATGAAAAATTGAGCTAAAAAAGCCTTCGATGTTCCCTAATGTCATTAAGATTGAATTTCTTGGTTACCAAACTAAGATGAGATGGGTGAAACCTGTTAGTCCTATAGATCTATGAGAGAGCTTCATTTTGACTAGTTATGGTTCTTGTATATAGAAGTGGACACAAAGTTATGGTTGGTGGAACAACCCACGTCTTTTGGGTGCAACATCGAAGTCTTGAGGTGCAACATCCATTTGAAAATCCAAGATTGCACTGTATGAGTTTTGAAAACTCGTTTATAGGCATGAAATAGAAATATAACATGGTAAATCATATTCCAAAATGTAGTAAATCGAGCCGGGGCTAGTCAACGATCCAGGGGGGAGCCGATCAAAAGTGTCACCAATTCCAAAATCCAAGTTCTGCGCGCGTTCACGGAAACATGAGTAACTTCCAATCCGTAAGCCCGTTTTCCCTAAACGAAAGCTCTACTTGAAGCTAAGTCAGAGGGATATAAGAATTACGGAGGATAGCTCCGTAATTGATGCTTTCGGGCCCAAAAGAGGTCGTCTAATAGGAGTTTCGGGCATGTTTATGTTGATGTTGCGATTTCGGCCAAATCGCTCTATGAAGTTCTCAGTACCTGAGCGCGTTGTTTATTTAGATTTTCCGCATGTGATAGCTTTGACCAAAAAGTGTGTCAACATACTGGTTATGTTTCTAGTCACTCAAAATAAAAACAAAGTTATGGGTGGCGGAACAACCCATGTCTGTTGGGTGCAACATCGACGTCTTGAGGTGCAACATCAGTTTGAAAATCCAAGATTGCACTGTATGACTTTTGAAAACTCGTTTATGGGGATGAAATATAAATATAACATGGTGCATCATATTTCAAAATATAGTGAATCGAATTATGACCACGGTCAAACACCCTTTGACCAACAAAACAACATATGAAAAAATGAGCTAAAAAAGCTTTCGATGTTCCCAAATGTCATTAAGATTGAATTCCTTGGTTACCGAACTATGATTAGATGGGTGGAACGTGTTAGTCCTGTAGATCTATGAGAGAGCTTCGTTTTGACTGGTTATGGTTCTTGTAACTAAAAATGGACACAAAGTTATGGTTGGTGGAACAACCCACGTCTTTTGGGTGCAAGATCGAAGTCTTGAGGTGCAACATCCGTTTGAAAATCCAAGATTGCACTGCATGACTTTTGAAAACTCGTTTATGGGGATGAAATAGAAATATAACATGGTGCGTCATATTTCAAAATATAGTAAATCGAATTATGACCACGGTCAAACCCCCTTTGACCAACAAAACAACATATGAAAAATTGAGCTAAAAAAGCTTTCGATGTTCCCAAATGTCATTAAGATTGAATTTCTTGGTTACCGAACGGAGATGAGATGGGTGGAACCTGTTAGTCCTATAGATCTGTGAGAGAGCTTCGTTTTGACTGGTTATGGTTCTTGTAACTGAAAATGGACACAAAGTTATGGTTGGTGGAACAACCCACGTCTTTTGGGTCCAACATCGAAGTCTTGAGGTGCAACATCCGTTTGGAAATCCAAGATTGCACTATATGACATTTGAAAACTCGTTTATGGGGATGAAATAGAAATATAACATGGTGCGTCATATTTCAAAATATAGTAAATCGAATTATGACCACGGTCTAACCCCTTTGACCAACAAAACAACATATGAAAAATTAAGCTAAAAAAGCTTTCGATGTTCCCAAATGTCGTTAAGATTGAATTCCTTGGTTACCGAACTATGATGAGATGGTTGGAACGTGTTAGTCCTGTAGATCTATGAGAGAGCTTCGTTTTGACTGGTTATGGTTCTTGTAACTAAAAATGGACACAAAGTTATGGTTGGTGGAACAACCCACGTCTTTTGGGTGCACCATCGAAGTCTTGAGGTGCACCATCGAAGTCTTGAGGTGCAACATCAGTTTGAAAATCCAAGATTGCACGACATGACTTTTGAAAACTCGTTTATGGGTATGAAATAGAAATATAACATGGTGCGTCATATTTCAAAATATAGTAAATCGAATTATGACCACGGTCAAACCCCCTCTGACCAACAAAACAACATATGAAAAATTGAGCTAAAAAAGCTTTCGATGTTCCCAAATGTCATTAAGATTGAATTTCTTGGTTACCGAACTAAGATGAGATGGGTGGTACCTGTTAGACCTATAGATCTATGAGAGAGCTTCGTTTTGACTGGTTATGGTTCTTGTAACTAAAAATGGACACAAAGTTATGGTTGGTGGAACAAACCACGTCTTTCGGGTGCAACATCGAAGTCTTGAGGTGCAACATCCGTTTAAAAATCCACGATTGCACTGTATGAGTTTTGAAAACTCGTTTATAGGGATGAAATAGAAATATAACATGGTAAATCATATTCCAAAATGTAGTAAATCGAGCCGGGGTTAGTCAACAATCGAAGGGGAGCGAGCCGATAAAAAATGTCACCAATTCCAAAATCCAAGTTTTGCGCGCGTTCACGGAAACGGGAGTAACTTCCAGTCCGTAAGTCCGTTTTCCCCAAACGAAAGCTCCACCTGAAGATAAGTCAGAGGGCTACAAGTGTTTCAGAGCACAGCTTCGTAATTGATGCTTTCGAGCCCAAAAGAGGTCGTCTAATAGGAGTATCAAGCATGTTTATGTTGATATTGCGATTTCGACCAAATCGCTCTATGATGTTCTCAGTACCTGAGCGCGTTGCTTATTTAGATTTTCGGTATGTGATAGCTTTGACCAAAAAGTGTGTCAACAGACTGGTTATGTTTCTAGTCACTCAAAATAAAAACAAAGTTATGGTTGGTAGAACAACCCATGTCTGTTATGTTTCTAGTCACTCAAAATAAAAACAAAGTTATGGTTGGCAGAACAACCCATGTCTGTTGGGTGTAACATCGTTGTCTTGAGGTGCAACATCAGTTTGAAAATCCAAGATCGCAATGTATGACTTTTGAAAATTCGTTTATGGCGATGAAATATAAATATAACATGGTGCATCATATTTCAAAATATAGTGAATCGAATTATGACCATGGTCAAACCCCCTTTGACCAACAAAACAACATAAGAAAAATTGAGCTAAAAAAGCTTTCGATGTTCCCAAATGTCATTAAGATTGAATTTCTTGGTTACCAAACGAAAATGAGATGGGTGGAACTTGTTAGTCCTATAGATCTGTGAGAGAGCTTCGTTTTGACTGGTTATGGTTCTTGTAACTAAAAATGGACACAAAGTTATGGTTGGTGGAACAACCCACGTCTTTTGGGTGCAACATCGAAGTCTTGAGTTGCAACATCCATTTGAAAATCCAAGATTGCACTGTATGACTTTTGAAAACTCGTTTATGGGGATGAAATAGAAATATAACATGGTGCGTCATATTTCAAAATATAGTAAATCGAATTATGACCACGGTCAAACCCCCTTTGACCAACAAAACAACGTATGAAAAATTAAGCTAAAAAAGCTTTCGATGTTCCCAAATGTCATTAGGATTCAACTTCTTAGTTATCGAACTAGGATGAGATGGGTGGAACCTATTAGTCCTATAGATCTATGAGAGAGCTTCATTTTGACTGGTTATGGTTCTTGTAACTAAAAATGGACACAAAGTTATGGTTGGTGGAACAACCCACGTCTTTTGGGTGCAACAACGAAGTCTTGAGGTGCAACATCCGTTTGAAAATTCAAGGTTGCACTACATGATTTTTGAAAACTCGTTTTTGGGGATGAAATAGAAATATAACATAGTGCATCATATTTCAAAATATAGTAAATCGAATTATGACCACGGTCAAACCCCCTTTGACCAACAAAACAACATATGAAAAATTGAGCTAAAAAAGCTTTCGATGTTCCCAAATGTCATTAAGATTGAATTTCCTTGTTACCGAACTAAGATGACATGGGTGGAACTTGTTAGTCCTATAGATCTATGAGAGAGCTTCGTTTTGACTGGTTATGGTTCTTGTAACTAAAAATGGACACAAAGTTATGGTTGGTGGAACAACCCACGTCCTTTAGGTGCAACATCGAAGTCTTGAGGTGCAACACCCGTTTGAAAATCAAAGATTGGACTGCATGAGTTTTGAAAACTCGCTTGTAGGGATGAAATAGAAATATAACATGGTAAATCATATTCCAAAATGTAGTAAATCGAGCCGGGGC
This sequence comes from Allium sativum, assembly GCA_030737875.1. NCBI lineage: Eukaryota > Viridiplantae > Streptophyta > Magnoliopsida > Asparagales > Amaryllidaceae > Allium > Allium sativum. Next base: position 845,565,533 of record CM060921.1, on the reverse strand, counting down.
TAGTCAACGATCCAGGGGGCGAGCCGATCAAAAATGTCACCAATTCCAAAATCCAAGTTCTGCGCGCGTTCACGGAAACGGGAGTAACTTCAAATCCGTAAGTCCGTTTTCCCCAAACGAAAGCTCCACCTGAAGCTAAGTCAGAGGGCTAAAAGAATTACGGAGCACAACTTCGTAATTGATGCTATCGGGCCCAAAAGAGGTCGTCTAATAGGAGTTTCGGGCATGTTTATGTTGATGTTGCGATTTCGACCAAATCGCTCTATGATGTTCTCAGTACCTGAGCGCGTTGCTTATTTAGATTTTCCGTATGTGATGGTTTTGACCAAAAAGTGTTTCAACATACTGGTTATGTTTCTAGTCACTCAGAATAAAAACAAAGTTATTTTTGGCGGAACAACCCATGTCTGTTGGGTGCAAAATCAACGTCTTGAGGTGCAACATCAGTTTGAAAATCCAAGATTGCACTGTATGACTTTTGAAAACTCGTTTATGGGGATGAAATATAAATATAACATGGTTCATCATATTTCAAAATATAGTGAATCGAATTATGACCACGGTCAAGCCCCCTTTGACCAACAAAACAACATATGAAAAATTGAGCTAAAAAGGCATTCGATGTTCCTAAATGTCATTAAGATTGAATTTCTTGGTTACCGAATGAAGATGAGACGGGTGGAACCTGTTAGTCCTATAGATCTGTGAAAGAACTTCGTTTTGACTGGTTATGGTTCTTGTAACTAAAATTGGACACAAAGTTATAGTTGGTGGAACAACCGACGTCTTTTGGGTGCAACATCGAAGTCTTGAGGTGCAACATCGATTTGAAAATCCAAGATTGCACACTATGACTTTTGAAAACTCGTTTATGGGGATGAAATAGAAATATAACATGGTGCGTCATATTTCAAAATATAGTAAATCGAATTATGACTACGGTCAAACCCCCTTTGACCAACAAAACAACATACGAAAAATTAAGCTAAAAAAGCTTTCGATGTTCCCAAATGTCATTAAGGTTGAATTTCTTGGTTACCGAACAAAGATGAGATGGGTGGAACACGTTAGTCCTATAGATCTATGAGAGAGCTTCGTTTTGACTGGTTATGGTTCTTGTAACTAAATATGAACACGAAGTTATGGTTGGTGGAACAACCCATGTCTTTTGGGTGCAACATCGAAGTCTTGAGCTGCAACATCCATTTGAAAATCCAAGATTGCACTGCATGACTTTTGAAAACTCGTTTTTGGGGATGAAATAGAAATATAACATGGTGCATCATATTTCAAAATATAGTAAATCGAATTATAACCACGGTCAAACCCCCTTTGACCAACAAAACAACATACGAAAAATTGAGCTAAAAAAGCTTTCGATGTTCCCAAATGTCATTAATTGAATTTCTTTGTTACCGAACGAAGATGAGATGGGTGGAACCTGTTAGTACTATAGATCTGTGAGAGAGCTTCGTTTTGGCTGGTTATGGTTCTTGTAACTGAAAATGGACATAATGTTATGGTTTGTGGAACAACCCACGTCTTTTGGGTGCAACATCGAAGTCTTAAGGTACAACATCCGTTTGAAAATCCAAGATTGCGCTGTATGAGTTTTGAAAACTCATTTATAGGGATGAAATAGAAATATAACATGGTAAATCATATTCCAAAATGTAGTAAATCGAGCCGGGGCTAGTCAACGATCCAGGGGGGCGAGCCGATCAAAAATGTCACCAATTCCAAAATCCAAGTTCTGCGCGCGTTCACGGAAATGAGAGTAGCTTCCAATCCGTAAGTCCGTGTTCCCCAAACGAAAGCTCCACCAGAAGCTAAGTCCGAAGGCTACAAGGGTTTAAGAGCACAGCTCCGTAATTGATGCTTTCGGGCCCAAAGGAGGTCGTCTAATAGGAGTTTCAGACATGTTTATGTTGATATTGCGATTTCGACCAAATCGCTTTATGACGTTCTTAGTACCTGTGCGCGTTGCTTATTTAGATTTTCCGTATGTGATAGCTTTGACCAATAAGTGTGTCAACAGACTGGTTATATTTCTAGTCACTCAAAATAAAAATAAAGTTATGGTTGGCGGAACAACCCATGTCTGTTTGGTGCAACATCGATGTCTTGAGGTGCAACTTCAGTTTGAAAATCCAAGATCACACTGTATGACTTTTGAAAACTCGTTTATGGGGATGAAATATAAATATAACATGGTGCACCATATAGTGAATCGAATTATCACCACGGTCAAACCGCCTTTGACCAACAAAACAACATATGAAAAATTGAGCTAAAAAAGCTTTCGATGTTCCCAAATGTCATTAAGATTGAATTTCTTGGTTACCAAACGAAGATGAGATGGGTGGAAACTTTTAGTCCTATAGATCTGTGAGAGAGCTTCGATTTGACTGGTTACCGTTCTTGTAACTAAAAATGGACACAAAGTTATGGTTGGTGGAACAACCCACGTCTTTTGGGTGCAACATCGAAGTCTTGAGGTGCAACATCCATTTGAAAATCCAGGATTGCACTGTATGACTTTTGAAAACTCGTTTATGGGGATGAAATAGAAATATAACATGGCGCTTCATATTTCAAAATATAGTAAATCGAATTATGACCACGGTCAAACCCCCTTTGACTAACAAAACAACATACGAAAAATTAAGCTAAAAAAGCTTTTGATGTTCCCAAATGTCATTAAGATTGAATTTCATGGTTACCGAACTAAGATGAGATGGGTGGAACCTGTTAGTCCTATAGATCTATGAGAGAGCTTCATTTTGACTGGTTATGGTTCTTGTAACTAAAAATGGACACAAAGTTATGGTTGGTGGAACAACTCACGTCTTTTGGGTGCAACATCGAAGTCTTGAGGTGCAACATCCATTTGAAAATCCAAGATTGCACTGCATGACCTTTGAAAACTCGTTTATGGGGATGAAATAGAAATATAACATAGTGCATCATATTTCAAAATAAGGTAAATCGAATTATGACCACAGTCAAACCCCCATTGACCAACAAAACAACATATGAAAAATTGAGCTAAAAAAGCTTTCGATGTTCCCAAATATCATTAAGATTGAATTTCTTGGTTATCGAACTAAGATGAGATGAGTGGAAACTGTTTGTCCTATAGATCTATGAGAGAGCTTCGTTTTGACTGGTTACGGTTCTTGTAACTAGAAATGGACACAAAGTTATGGTTGATGGAACAACCCACGTCTTTTGGGTGCAACATCGAAGTGTTGAGGTGCCACATCCGTTTGAAAATCCAAGATTACACTGTATGAGTTTTGGAAACACGTTTATAGGGATGAAATAGAAATATAACATGGTAAATCATATTCCAAAATGTAGTAAATCAAAAATGTCACCAATTCCAAAATCCAATTTCTGCGCGCGTTCACGGAAACGGGAGTAACTTCCAATCCGTAAGTCCGTTTTCCCCAAACGAAAGCCCCACCTGAAGCTAAGTCATAGGGCTACAAGTGTTACGGAGCACAGCTCCGTAATTGGAGCACAGCTTGCGGGCCCAAAAGAGGTCGTCTAATAGGAGTTTCGGGCATGTTTATGTTGATGTTGCGATTTCGACCAAATCGCTCTATGATGTTCTCAGTACCTGAGCGCATTGCTTATTTACATTTTCCGTATGTGATAGCTTTGACCAAAAAGTGTGTCAACATACTGGTTATGTTTCTAGTCACTTAAAATAAAAACAAAGTTATGGTTGGCGGAACAACCAATGTCTGTTGGGTGCAACATCGACGTCTTGAGGTGCAACATCAGTTTGAAAATCCAATATTGCACTGTATGACTTTTGAAAACTCTCTTATGGGGATGAAATATAAATATAACATGGTGCATCATATTTCAAAATAAAGTGAATCGAATTATGACCACGGTCAAACCCCCTTTGACCAACAAAACAACAAAAGAAAAATTGAGCTAAAAAAGCATTCAATGTTCCTAAATGTCATTAAGATTGAATTTCTTGGTTACCGAACGAAGATGAGATGGGTAGAACCCGTTAGTCGTATAGATCTGTGAGAGAGTTTCATTTTGACTAGTTATGGTTCTTGTAACTAAAAATGGACACAAAGTTATGGTTGGTGGAACAACCCACGTCTTTTGGGTGCAACATCCATTTGAAAATCCAAGATTGCAGTGTATGACTTTTGAAAACTTGTTTATGGGGATGAAATAGAAATATAACATTGTGCGTCATAATTCAAAAAATAGTAAATCGAATTATGACCACGGTCAAACCCCTTTGACCAACAAAACAACATACGAAAAATTAAGCTAAAAAAGCTTTCGATGTTCCCAAATGTCATTAAGATTGAATTTCTTGGTTACCGAACTAAGATGAGATGGGTGGAACCTGTTAGTCCTATAGATCTATGAGAGTGCTTCGTTTTGACTGGTTATGGTTCTTGTAACTAAAAATGGACACAAAGTTATGGTTGGTGGAACAACCCACGTCTTTTGGGTGCAACATCGAAGACTTGAGGTGCTACATCCATTTGAAAAACCAAGATTGCACTGCATGACTTTTGAAAACTCGTTTATGGGGATGAAATAGAAATATAACATGGTGCATTATATTTCAAAATATAGTAAATCGAATTATGACCACGGTCAAACCCCCTTTGACCAACAAAACAACATATGAAAAATTGATCTAAAAAAGCATTCGATGTTCCCAAATGTCATTAAGATTGAATTTCTTGGTTACCGAACGAAGATGAGATTGGTGGAACCTGTTAGTCCTATAGATCTGTGAGAGAGCTTCTTTTTGACTGGTTATGGTTCTTGTAACTAAAAATGGACACAAAGTTAAGGTTGGTGGAACAACCCACGTCTTTTGGATGCAACATCGAAGTCTTTAGGTGCAACATCCGTTTGAAAATCCAAGACTGCACTGTATGACTTTTGAAAACTCATTTATGGGGATGAAATAGAAATATAACATGATGCGTCATATTTCAAAATATAGCAAATCGAATTATGACCACCGTCTAACCCTCTTTGACCAACAAAACAACATATGAAAAATTGAGCTAAAAAAGCTTTCGATGTTCCCAAATGTCATTAAGATTGAATTTCTTGGTTACCAAACTAGGATGAGATGGGTGGAATCTGATAGTCCTATAGATCTACGAGAGAGCTTCGTTTTGACTGGTTATTGTTCTTGTAACTAAAAATGGACATAAAGTTATGGTTATTGGAACAACCCACGTCTTTTGGGTACAACATCGAAGTCTTGAGGTGCAACATCCGTTTGAAAATCAAGATTGCACTGCATGACTTTTGAAAACTCGTTTATGGGGATGAAATAGAAATATAACATGGTGCATCATATTTCAAAATATAGTAAATCGAATTATGACCACGGTCAAACCGCCTTTGACCAATAAAACAACATATGAAAAATTGAGCTAAAAAAGCTTTCGAAGTTCCCAAATGTCATTAAGATTGAATTTCTTGGTTACCGAACTAAGATGAGATGGGTGGAACCTGTTAGTCCTATAGATCTATGAGAGAGCTTCGTTTTGACTAGTTATGGTTGTTGTAACTAAAAATGGACACAAAGTTATGGTCGGTGGAACAAACCACGTCTTTCGGGAGCAACATCGAAGTCTTGAGGTGCAACATCGAAGTCTTGAGGTGCAACATCCATTTAAAAATCCAAGATTGCACTGTTTGAGTTTTGAAAACTCGTTTATAGGGATGAAATAGAAATATAACATGGTAAATCATATTCCAAAATGTAGTAAATCGAGCCAGGGCTAGTCAACGATCCAGGGGGAGCGAGCCGATCAAAAATGTCACCAATTCCAAAATCCAAGTTCTGCGCGCGTTCACGGAAATGGGAGTAACTTCCAATCCGTAAGTCCGTTTTCCCCAAATGAAAGCTCCACCTGAAGCTAAGTCAGAGGGCTATAAGAGTTTCGGAGAACAGCTTCGTAATTGATGCTTTCGGGACCAAAAGACGTCGTCTAATAGGAGTTTCGGGCATGTTTATGTTGATATTGCGATTTCGACCAAATCGCTCTATGATGTTCTCAGTACCTGAGCGCTTTGCTTATTTAGATTTTCCATATGTGATAGCTTTGACCAAAAAGTGTGTCAACATACTGGTTATGTTTCCAGTCACTCAAAATAAGAACAAAGTTATGGTTGGCGGAACAACCCATGTCTGTTGGGTGCAACATCGATGTCTTGAGGTGCAACATCAGTTTGAAAATCCAAGATCGCACTGTATGACTTTTGAAAACTAGTTTATGGGGATGAAATATAAATATAACATGGTGCATCATATTTCAAAATATAGTGAATCGAATTATGACCACGGTCAAACCACCTTTGACCAACAAAACAGCATATGAAAAATTGAGCTAAAAAAGCTTTCGATGTTCCCAATTGTCATTAAGATTGAATTTATTGGTTACCGAACGAAAATGAGATGGTTGGAACCTTCTAGTCCTATAGAACTATGAGAGAGCTTCATTTTGACTGTTTATGGTTCTTGTAACTAAAAATGGACACAAAGTTATGGTTGGTGGAACAACCCACGTCTTTTGGGCACAACATCGAAGTCTTGAGGTGCAGCATCCATTTGAAAATCCCAGATTGCACTGTATGACTTTTGAAAACTCGTTTATGGGGATGAAATAGAAATATAACATGGTGCGTCATATTTCAAAATATAGTAAATCGAATTATGACCACAGTCAAACCCCCTTGGACCAACAAAACAACGTACGAAAAATTAAGCTAAAAAAAGCTTTCGATGTTCCCAAATGTCATTAAGATTGAATTTCTTGGTTACCGAACTAAGGTGAGATGGGTGGAACCTATTAGTCCTACAGATCTATGAGAGAGCTTCATTTTTACTGGTTATGGTTCTTGTAACTAAAAATGGACACAAAGTTATGGTTGGTGGAACAACCCGCGAATTTTGGGTGCAACATCGAAGTCTTGAGGTGCAACATCCGTTTGAAAATCCATGGTTGCACTACATGACTTTTGAAAACTCGTTTCTGGGGATTAAATAGAAATATAACATAGTGCATCATATTTCAAAATATAGAAAATCGAATTTATGACCACGGTCAAACCCCCTTTGACCAACAAAACAACATATGAAAAATTGAGCTAAAAAAGCTTTCGATGTTCCCAAATGTCATTAAGATTGAATTTCATGGTTACCGAACTAAGATTACATGGGTGAAACCTGTTGGTCCTATAGATCTATGAGAGACCTTCGTTTTGACTGGTTATGGTTCTTGTAAATGAAAATGGACACAAAGTTATGGTTGGTGGAACAACCCACCTCTTTTGGGTGGAACATCGAAGTCTTGAGGTGCAACATCCGTTTGAAAATCAAAGATTGTACTGCATGAGTTTTGAGAACTCATTTATAGGGATGTAATAGAAATATAACATGGTAAATCATATTCCAAAATGTAGTAAATTGAGCCGGGGCTAGTCAATGATCCAGGGGGGCAAGCCGATCAAAAATGTCACCAACTCCAAAATCCAAGTTCTGCGCGCGTTCACGGAAACGGGAGTAACTTCCAATCCGTAAGTCTGTTTTGCCCAAACGAAAGCTCCACCTGAAGCTAAGTCAGAAGGCTACAAGAGTTACAGAGCACAACTGTGTAATTGATGTTTTCAGGACCAAAAGAGGTCGTCTAATAGGAGTTTCGGGCATGTTTATGTTGATGTTGCGATTTCGACCAAATCGCTCTATGATGTTCTCAGTACCTGAGCGCGTTGCTTATTTAGATTTTCCATATGTGATAGCTTTGACCAAAAAGTGTGTCAACATACTGGTTATGTTTCTAGTCACTCAAAATAAAAACAAAGTTATGGTTGGCGGAACAACCCATGTCTGTTAGGTGCGACATCGACGTCATGAGGTGCAACATCAGTTTGAAATCCAAGATTGCACTGTATGACTTTTGAAAACTCGTTTATGGGGATGAAATATAAATATAACATGGTGCATCATATTTCAAAATATAGTGAATCGAATTATGACCACAGTCAAACCCCCTTTGACCAACAAAACAACGTATGAAAAATTGAGCTAAAAAAGCTTTCGAAGTTCCCAAATGTCATTAAGATTGAATTTCTTGTTTACCGAACGAAGATGAGATGGGTGGAACCTGTTAATCTTATAGATCTGTGAGAGAGCTTCGTTTTGACTTGTTATGGTTCTTGTAACTAAAAAAGGACACAAAGTTATGCTTGGTGGAACAACCAACGTCTTTTGGGTGCAACATCGAAGTCTTGTGGTGCAACATCGATTTGAAAATCCAAGATTGCACTGTATGACTTTTGAAAACTCGTTTATGGGGATGAAATAGAAATATAACATGGTGCATCATGTTTCAAAATATAGTAAATCGAATTATGACCACGGTCAAACCCCCTTTGACCAACAAAACAACATACGAAAAATTGAGCTAAAAAGCTTTCGATGTTCCCAAATGTCATTAAGATTGAATTTCTTGGTTACCGAACAAAGATGAGATGGGTGGAACCTGTTAGTCCCATAGATATATGAGAGAGCTTCGTTTTGACTGGTTATGGTTCTTATAACTAAAAATGGACACAAAGTTATGGTTGGTGGAACAACCCACGTCTTTTGAGTGCAACATCGAAGTCTGCAGGTGCAACATCCGTTTGAAAATCCAAGATTGAACTGTATGAATTTTGAAAACTCGTTTATATTGATGAAATAGAAATATAACATGGTAAATCATATTCCAAAATGTAGTAAATCGAGCCGAGGCTAGTCAACGATCCAAGGGGGCGAGCCGATCAAAAATGTCACCAATTCCAAAATACGAGTTCTGGGCGCGTTCATGGAAACGGGAGTAACTTCCAATTCGTAAGTTTGTTTTGCCCAAACGAAAGCTCCATCTGAAGCAAAGAGAGGGCTACCAGAGTTACAGAGCACAGCTCCGTAATTGATGCTTTCGGGCCCAAAAGAGGTCGTCTAATAGGAGTTTCGGGCATGTTTATGTTGATGTTGCGATTTCGACCAAATCGCTCTATGATGTTCTCAGTACCTAAGCGCGTTGTTTATTTAGATTTTCCGTATGTGATAGACTTGACCAAAAAGTGTGTCAACATACTGGTTATGTTTCTAGTCACTCAAAATAAAAACAAAGTTATGGTTGGCGGAACAACCCATGTCTGTTGGGTGCGACATCGACGTCTTGAGGTGCAACATTAGTTTGAAAATCCAAGATTGCACTGTATGACTTTTGAAAACTCGTTTATGGGGATGAAATTTAAATATAACATGGTGCATCATATTTCAAAATATAGTGAATCGAATTATGACCACGGTCAAACCCCCTTTGACCAACAAAACAACATATGAAAAATTGAGCTAAAAAAGCTTTTGATGTTCCCAAATGTCATGAAGATTGAATTTCTTGGTTACCGAACGAAGATGAGATGGGTGGAACCTGTTAGTCCTATAGATCTGTGAGAGAGCTTCGTTTTGACTGGTTATGGTTCTTGTAACTAAAAATGGACACAAAGTTATGGTTGGTGGAACAACCCACGTCTTTTTGGTGCAACATCGAAGTCTTGAGGTGCAACATCGATTTGAAAATCCAAGATTGCACTGTATGACTTTTGAAAACTCGTTTATGGGGATGAAATTTAAATATAACATGGTGCATCATATTTCAAAATATAGTAAATCGAATTATGACCACGGTCAAACCCCCTTTGGCCAACAAAACAACATACAAAAAATTAAGCTAAAAAAGCTTTCGATGTTCCCAAATGTCATTAAGATTGAATTTCTTGGTTACCGACCTTAAGATGAGATGGGTGGAACCTGTTAGTCCTATAGATCTATAAGATAGCTTCGTTTTGACTGGTTATGGTTCTTGTAACTAAAAATGGACACAAAGTTATGGTTGGTGGAACAACCCACGTCTTTTGGGTGAAACATCGAAGTCTTGAGGTGCAACATCCGTTTGAAAATCCAAGATTGCACTGCATGACTTTTGAAAACTCATTTCTGGGGATTAAATAGAAATATAACATAGTGCATCATATTTCAAAATATAGTAAATCGAATTATGACCACGGTCAAACCCCCTTTGACCAACAAAACAACATATGAAAAATTGAGCTAAAAAAGCTTTCGATGTTCCCAAATGTCATTAAGATTGAATTTCATGGTTACCGAACTAAGATGACATGGGTGAAACCTGTTAGTCCTATAGATCTATGAGAGACCTTCGTTTTGACTGGTTATGGTTCTTGTAAATGAAAATGGACACAAAGTTATGGTTGGTGGAACAACCCACGTCTTTTGGGTGGAACATCGAAGTCTTGAGGTGCAACATCCGTTTGAAAATCAAAGATTGTACTGCATGAGTTTTGAGAACTCATTTATAGGGATGTAATAGAAATATAACATGGTAAATCATATTCCAAAATGTAGTAAATCGAGCCGGGGCTAGTCAATGATCCAGGGGGGCAAGCCGATCAAAAATGTCACCAATTCCAAAATCCAAGTTCTGCGCGCGTTCACGGAAATGGGAGTAACTTCCAATCCGTAAGTCTGTTTTGCCCAAACGAAAGCTCCACCTGAAGCTAAGTCAGAAGGCTACAAGAGTTACAGAGCACAACTGCGTAATTGATGTTTTCAGGACCAAAAGAGGTCGTCTAATAGGAGTTTCGGGCATGTTTATGTTGATGTTGCGATTTCGACCAAATCGCTCTATGATGTTCTCAGTACCTGAGCGCGTTGCTTATTTAGATTTTCCGTATGTGATAGCTTTGACCAAAAAGTGTGTCAACATACTGGTTATTTTTCTAGTCATTCAAAATAAAAACAAAGTTACGGTTGGCGGAACAACCCATGTCTGTTAGGTGCGACATCGACGTCATGAGGTGCAACATCAGTTTGAAAATCCAAGATTGCACTGTATGACTTTTGAAAACTCGTTTATGGGGATGAAATATAAATATAACATTGTGCATCATATTTCAAAATATAGTGAATCGAACTATGACCACGGTCAAACCCCCTTTGACCAACAAAACAACATATGAAAAATTGAGCTAAAAAAGCTTTCGATGTTCCCAAATGTCATTACGATTGAATTTCTTGGTTACCGAACGAAGATGAGATGGGTGGAACCTGTTAGTCATATAGATCTGTGAGAGAGCTCCGTTTTGACTTGCTATGGTTCTTGTAACTAAAAAAGGACACAAAGTTATGCTTGGTGGAACAACCAACGTCTTTTGGGTGCAACATCGAAGTCTTGTGGTGCAACATCGATTTGAAAATCCAAGATTGCACTGTATGACTTTTGAAAACTCGTTTATGGGGATGAAATAGAAATATAACATGGTGCATCATATTTCAAAATATAGTAAATCGAATTATGACCACGGTCAAATCCCCTTTGACCAACAAAACAATATACGAAAAATTGAGCTAAAAAAGCTTTCGATGTTCCCAAATGTCATTAAGATTGAACTTCTTGGTTACCGAACAAAGATGAGATGGGTGGAACCTGTTAGTCCTATAGATATATGAGAGAGCTTCGTTTTTACTGGTTATGGTTCTTGTAACTAAAAATGGACACAAAGTTATGGTTGGTGGAACAACCCACGTCTTTTGGGTGCAAAATCGAAGTCTTCAGGTGCAACATCCGTTTGAAAATCCAAGATTGCACTGTATGAGTTTTGAAAACTCGTTTATATTGATGAAATAGAAATATAACATGGTAAATCATATTCCAAAATGTAGTAAATCGAGCCGGGGCCAGTCAACGATCCAAGGGGGCGAGCCGATCAAAAATGTCACCAATTCCAAAATCCAAGTTCTGCGCGCGTTCACGGAAACGGGAGTAACTTACAATTCGTAAGTCTGTTTTGCCCAAACGAAAGCTCCACCTGAAGAAAAGAGAGGGCTACCAGAGTTAAAGAGCACAGCTCCGTAATTGATGCTTTCGGGCCCAAAAGAGGTCGTCTAATAGGAGTTCCGGGCATGTTTATGTTGATGTTGCGATTTCGACCAAATCACTCTATGATGTTCTCAGTACTTAAGTGCATTGTTTATTTAGATTTTCCGTATGTGATAGATTTGACCAAAAAGTGTGTTAACATACTGGTTATGTTTCTAGTCACTCAAAATAAAAACAAAGCTATGGTTGGCGGAACCACCCATGTCTGTTGGGTGCAACATCGACGTCTTGAGGTGCAACATTAGTTTGAAAATCCAAGATTGCACTGTATGACTTTTGAAAACTCGTTTATGGGGATGAAATTTAAATATAACATGGTGCATCATATTTCAAAATATAGTGAATCGAATTATGACCACGGTCAAACCCCCTTTGACCAACGAAACAACTTATGAAAAATTGAGCTAAAAAAGCTTTCGATGTTCCCAAATGTCATTAAGATTGAATTTCTTGGTTACCGAACGAAGATGAGATGGGTGGAACTTGTTAGTCCTATAGATCTGTGAGAGAGCTTCGTTTTGACTGGTTATGGTTCTTGTAACTAAAAATGGACACAAAGTTATGGTTGGTGGAACAACCCACGTCTTTTTGGTGCAACATCGATTTGAAAATCCAAGATTGCACTGTATGACTTTTGAAAACTCGTTTATGGGGATGAAATAGAAATATAACATGGTGGGTCATATTTCAAAATATAGTAAATCGAATTATGACCACGGTCAAACCCCCTTTGGCCAAGAAAACAACATACAAAAAATTAAGCTAAAAAAGTTTTCGATGTTCCCAAATGTCATTAAGATTGAATTTCTTGGTTACCGAACTTAAGATGAGATGGGTGGAACCTGTTAGTCCTATAGATCTATGAGAGAGCTTCGTTTTGACTGGTTATGGTTCTTGTAACTAAAAATGAACACAAAGTTGTGGCTGGTGGAACAACCCATGTCTTTTGGGTGCAACATCGAAGTCTTGAGGTGCAACATCCGTTTGAAAATCCAAGATTGCACTGCATGACTTTTGAAAACTCGTTTATGGGGATGAAATAGAAATATAACATGGTGCATCATATTTCAAAATATAGTATATCGAATTATGACCACGGTCAAACCCCCTTTGACCAACAAAACAACATATGAAAAATTGAGCTAAAAAAGCTTTCGATGTTCCAAAATGTCATTAAGATTGAATTTCTTGGTTACCGAACTAAGATGAGATGGGTGGAACCTGTTAGTCCTATAGATCTATGAGAGAGCTTCGTTTTGACTTGTTATGGTTCTTGTAACTAAAAATGGACACAAAGTTATGGTTGGTGGAACAACCCATGTCTTTTGGGTGCAACATCGAAGTCTTAAGGTGCAACATCCGTTTGAAAATCCAAGATTGCACTGTATGAGTTTTGAAAACTCGTTTATAGGGATTAAATAGAAATATAACATGGTAAATCATATTCCAAATTGTAGTAAATCGAGCCGGGGCTAGTCAACGATCCAGGGGGGCGAGCCGATCAAAAATGTCACCAATTCCAAAATCCAAGTTCTGCGCGCATTCACGGAAACGGGAGTAACTTCCGATCCGTAAGTCTGTTTTGCCCAAACGAAAGCTCCACCTGAAGCTAGGTCAGAGGGCTACAAGATTTACAAAGCACAGCTCCGTAATTGATGCTTTCTGGCCCAAAAGAGGTCGTCTAACAGGAGTTTCGGGCATGTTTATGTTGATGTTGCGATTTCGACCAAATCGCTCTATGATGTTCTCAGTACCTAAGCGCGTTGCTTATTTAGATTTTCCGTATGTGATAGATTTTACCAAAAAGTGTGTCAACCTACTGGTTATGTTTCTAGTCACTCAAAATAAAAACAAAGTTATGGTTGGCGGAACAACCCATGTCTGTTCGGTGCAACATCGACGTCTTGATGTGCAACATCAGTTTGAAAATCCAAGATTACACTGTATGACTTTTGAAAACTCGTTTATGGGGATGAAATATAAATATAACATGGTTGATCATATTTCAAAATATAGTGAACCGAATTATGACCATAGTCAAACCCCCTTTGACCAACAAAACAACATATGAAAAATTGAGCTAAAAAAGCTTTCGATGTTCCCAAATGTCATTAAGATTGAATTTCTTGGTTACCGAATGAAGATGAGATGGGTGGAACCTGTTAGTCCTAAAGATCTGTGAGAGGGCTTCGTTTTTACTGGTTATGGTTCTTGTAACTAAAAATGGACACAAAGTTATGGTTGGTGGAACAACCCACGTCTTTTGGGTGCAACATCGAAGTCTTGAGGTGGAACATCCGTTTGAAAATCCAAGATTGCACTGTATGTGTTTTGAAAACTCGTTTATAGGGATGAAATAGAAATATAACATGGTAAATCATATTCCAAAATGTATTAAATCGAGCCGGGGCTAGTCAACGATCCAGGGGGGCGAGCCGATCAAAAATGTCACCAATTCCAAAATCCAAGTTCTGCGCGCGTTTACGGAAACAGGAGTAACTTCCAATCCGTAGTTCCGTTTTGCCCAAACGAAAGCTTGACCTGAAGCTAAGTCACAGGGCTACAAGAGTTACAAAGCACAGCCCCGTAATTGATGCTTTCGGGCCCAAAAGAGGTCGTCTAATAGGAGTTTCGGGCATGTGTATGTTGATGTTTCGATTTCGACCAAATCGCTCTATGATGTTCTCAGTACCTAAGCGCGTTGCTTATTCAGATTTTCCGTATGTGATAGATTTGACCAAAAAGTGTGTCAACATACTGGTTATGTTTCTAGTCACTCAAAATAAAAAAAAGTTATGGTTGGCGGAACAACCCATGTCTATTAGGTGCAACATCGATATCTTGAGGTGCAACATCAGTTTGAAAATCCAAGATCGCACTGTATGACTTTTGAAAACTCGTTTATGGGGATGAAATATAAATATAACATGGTGCATCATATAGTGAATCGAATTATGACCACGGTCAAACCCCCTTTGACCAACAAAACAACATAAGAAAAATTGAACTAAAAAAGCTTTCGATGTTCCCAAATGTCATTAAGATTGAATTTCTTGGTTACCGAACGAAGATGAGATGGGTGGAACCTGTTAGTCCTATAGATCTGTGAGAGAGCTTCGATTTGACTTGTTATGGTTCTTGTAACTAAAAATGGACACAAAGTTATGGTTGGTGGAACAACCCACGTCTTTTGGGTGCAACATCGAAGTCTTGAGGTGCAACATCCATTTGAAAATCCAAGATTGCACTGTATGACTTTTGAAAACTCGTTTATGGGGATGAAATAGAAATATAACATGGTGCGTCATATTTCAAAATATAGTAAATCGAATTATGACGATGGTCAAACCCCCTTTGACTAACAAAACAACATACGAAAAATTAAGCTAAAAAAGCTTCCGATGTTCCCGAATGTCATTAAGATTGAATTTCTTGGTTACCGAACTAAGATGAAATGGGTGGAACCTGTTAGTCCTATAGATCTATGAGAGAGCTTCATTTTGACTGGTTATGGTTCTTGTAACAGAAAATGGACACAAAGTTATGGTTGGTGGAACAACCCACGTCTTTTGGTTGCAACATCGAAGTCTTGAGGTGCAGCATCCGTTTGAAAATCCAAGATTGCACTGCATGACTTTTGAAAACTCGTTTATGGGGATGAAATAGAAATATAACATAGTCAATCATATTTCAAAATATAGTAAATCGAATTATGACCACAGTCAAACCCCCTTTGACCAATAAAACAACATATGAAAAATTGAGCTAAAAAAGCTTTCGATGTTCCCAAATGTCATTAAGATTGAATTTCTTGGTTATCGAACTAAGATGAAATGAGTGGAACCTTTTAGTCCTATAGATCTATGAGAGAGCTTCGTTTTTACTGGTTATGGTTCTTGTAACTAGAAATGGACACAAAGTTATGGTTGATGGAACAACCCACGTCTTTTAGGTGCAACATCGAAGTCTTGAGGTGCCACATCCTTTTGAAAATCCAAGATTACACTGTATGAGTTTTGAAAACTCGTTTATAGGGATGAAATAGAAATATAACATGGTAAATCATATTCCAAAATGTAGTAAATCGAGCCAGGGCTAGTCAACGATCCGGGGGGGGCGAGCCAATCAAAAATGTCACCAATTCCAAAATCCATGTTCTGCGCGCGTTCACGGAAACAGGTGTAACTTCCAATCCGTAAGTCCGTTTTCCCCAAACGAAAGCTCCGCCTGAAGCTAAGTCAGAGGGCTACAAGAGTTATGGAGCACAGCTCTATGATGTTGCGATTTATGACCACAGTCAAACCAAAAATAGGTCGTCTAATAGGAGTTTCGGGCATGTTTATGTTGATGTTGCGATTTCGACCAAATCGCTCTATGATGTCCTCAGTACCTGAGCGCGTTGCTTATTTAGATTTTCCGTATGTGATAGCTTTGACCAAAAAGTGTGTCAACAAACTGGTTATGTTTCTAGTCACTCAAAATAAAAACAAAGTTATGGTTGGCGGAACAACCCATGTCTGTTGGGTGCAACATCGACGTCTTGAGGTGCAACATCAGTTTGAAAATCCAAGATTGCACTGTATGACTTTTGAAAACTCGTTTATGCGGATGTAATATAAATATAACATGGTGCATCATATTTCAAAATATAGTGAATCGAATTATGACCACGGTCAAACCCCCTTTGACCAACAAAACAACATATGAAAATTTGAGCTAAAAAAGCATTCGATGTTCCCAAATGTCATTAAGATTGAATTTCTTGGTTACTGAACGAAGATGAGATGGGTGGAACCTGTTAGTCCTATATATCTGTGAGAGAGTTTCGTTTTGACTGGTTATGGTTCTTGTAACTAAAAATGGACACAAAGTTATGGTTGGTGGAACAACCCACGTCTATTGGGTGCAACATCGAAGTCTTGATGTGCAGCATTCATTTGAAAATCCAAGATTGCAGTGTATTACTTTTAAAATCTCGTTTATGGGGATGAAATAGAAATATAACATGGTGCGTCATAATTCAAAACATAGTAAATCGAATTATGACCACGGTCAAACCCCTTTGACCAACAAAACAACATACGAAAAATTAAGCTAAAAAAGCTTTTGATGTTCCCAAATGTCATTAAGATTGAATTTCTTGGTTACCGAACTAAGATGAGATGGGTGGAACCTGTTAGTCCTATAGATCTATGAGAGAGCTTTGTTTTGACTGGTTATGGTTCTTGTAACTAAAAATGGACACAAAGTTATGGTTGGTGGAACAACCCACGTCTTTTGGGTGCAACATCGAAGACTTGAGGTGCAACATCCGTTTGAAAATCCAAGATTGCACTGCATGACTTTTGAAAACTCGTTTATGGGGATGAAATAGAAATATAACATGGTGCATCATATTTCAAAATATAGTAAATCGAATTATGACCACGGTCAAACCCCTTTGACCAACAAAACAACACATGAAAAATTGATCTAAAAAAGCATTCGATGTTCCCAAATGTCATTAAGATTGAATTTCTTGGTTACCGAACGAAGATGAGATGGGTGGAACCTATTAATCCTATAGATCTGTGAGAGAGCTTCTTTTTGACTGGTTATGGTTCTTGTAACTAAAAATGGACACAAAGTTATGGTTGGTGGAACAATCCACGTCTTTTTGATGCAACATCGAAGTCTTGAGGTGCAACATTCGTTTGAAAATCCAAGACTGCACTGTATGACTTTTGAAAACTCATTTATGGGGATGAAATAGAAATATAACATGGTGCGTCATATTTCAAAATATAGTAAATCGAATTATGACCACGGTCTAACCCTCTTTGACCAACAAAACAACATATGAAAAATTGAGCTAAAAAAGCTTTCGATGTTCCCAAATGTCATTAAGATTGAATTTCTTGGTTACCGAACTAGGATGAGATGGGTGGAACCTGTTAGTCCTATAGATCTATGAGAGAGCTTCGTTTTGACTGGTTATGGTTTTTGTAACTAAAAATGGACCCAAAGTTATGGTTGGTGGAACAACCCACGTCTTTTGGGTACAACATCGAAGTCTTGAGGTGCAACATCCGTTTGAAAATCAAGATTGCACTGCATGACTTTTGAAAACTCATTTATGTGGATGAAATAGAAATATAACATAGTGCATCATATTTCAAAATATAGTAAATCGAATTATGACCACGGTCAAACCCCCTTTGACCAACAAAACAACATATGAAAAATTGAGCTAAAAAAGCTTTCGATGTTCCCAAATGTCATTAAGATTGAATTTCTTGGTTACCGAACTAAGATGAGATGGGTCGAACCTGTTTGTCCTATAGATCTATGAGAGAGCTTCGTTTTGACTGGTTATGGTTCTTGTAACTAAAAATGGACACAAAGTTATGGTTGGTGGGAAAAACCATGTCTTTCGGGAGCAACATCGAAGTCTTGAGGTGCAACATCGAAGTCTTGAGGTGCAACATCCATTTGAAAATCCAAGATAGCACTGTATGAGTTTTGAAAACTCGTTTATAGGGATGAAATAGAAATATAACATGGTAAATCATATTCCAAAATGTAGTAAATCGAGCCGGGGCTAGTCAACGATCCAGGGGGAGCGAGCCGATCAAAAATGTCACCAATTCCAAAATCCAAGTTCTGCGCGCGTTCACGGAAACGGGAGTAACTTCTAATCCGTAAGTCCGTTTTCCTCAAACGAAAGCTCCACCTGAAGCTAAGTCAGAGGGCTATAAGTGTTTCGGAGCACAGCTTCGTAATTGATGCTTCAGGCCCAAAAGACGTCGTCTAATAGGAGTTTCGGGCATGTTTATGTTGATATTGCGATTTCTACCAAATCGCTCTATGATGTTCTCAGTACCTGAGCGCGTTGCTTATTTAGATTTTCCGTATGTGATAGCTTTGACCAAAAAGTGTGTCAACATACTGGTTATGTTTCCAGTCACTCAAAATAAAAACAAAGTTATGGTTGGCGGAACAACCCATGTCTGTTGGGTGCAACATCGATGTATTGAGGTGAAACATCAGTTTGAAAATCCAAGATCGCACTGTATGACTTTTGAAAACTTGTTTATGGGGATGAAATATAAATATAACATGGTGCATCATATTTCAAAATATAGTGAATCGAATTATGACCACGGTCAAACCCTCTTTGACCAACAAAACAGCATAAGAAAAATTGAGCTAAAAAAGCTTTCGATGTTCCCAAATGTCATTAAGATTGAATTTCTTGGTTACCGAACAAAAATGAGATGGGTGGAACCTGTTAGTCCTATAGAACTATGAGAGAGCTTCATTTTGACTTGTTATGGTTCTTGTAACTAAAAATGGACACAAAGTTATGTTTGGTGGAACAACCCACGTCTTTTGGGTACAACATCGAAGTGTTGAGGTGCAACATCCATTTGAAAATCCAAGATTGCACTGTATGAGTTTTGAAAACTCGTTTATGGGGATGAAATAGAAATATAACATGGTAAATCATATTCCAAAATGTAGTAAATCGAGTCGGGGCTAGTCAATGATGCAGGGGGGCGAGCCGATCAATAATGTCACCAATTCCAAAATCCAAGTTCTGCGCGCGTTCATGGAAACGTGAGTAACTTCCAATTCGTAAGTCTGTTTTGCCCAAACGAAAGCTCCGTGATTGATGCTTTCGGGCCCAAAAGAGGTCGTCTAATAGGAGTTTCGGGCATGTTTATGTTGATGTTGCGATTTCGACCAAATCGCTCTATGATGTTCTCAGTACCTAAGCGCGTTGTTTATTTAGATTTTCCGTATGTGATAGATTTGACCAAAAAGTGTGTCAACATACTGGTTATGTTTCTAGTCACTCAAAATAGGATATGGTTTGCGGAACAACCCATGTCTGTTGGGTGCAACATCGACGTCTTGAGGTGCAACATTAGTTTGAAAATCCAAGATTGCACTGTATGACTTTTGAAAACTCGTTTATGGGGATGAAATTTAAATATAACATGGTGCATCATATTTCAAAATATAGTGAATCGAATTATGACCACGGTCAGACCCCCTTTGACCAACAAAACAACATATGAAAAATTGAGCTAAAAAAGCTTTCGATGTTCACAAATGTCATTAAGATTGAATTTCTTGGTTACCGAACGAAGATGAGATGGGTTGTAACAACCCGCTCATTCCTTGATAATGGATTTAAATATTTTATTTAAATCTATCTTCGTATCCGAGGTGTCACTCAAAATGTCGTTTTTCACAAACGATAAAATTATGATTCGGGACCACTTCCATTGTGCCCGGATCATCGTTTACGACCTTTTTGACTATAAGCATCGATACCTTATGAGTTAGTGAAATTTGGTTGGTTCTCATTAGAATGTATGACCAAAATATCAGTTTTCACATACGAATGAATTTGAAGTCGAAACCACTTCCATCGAGTTCAAAACATCGTTTAGGTGTTCGGAAACTATAAGGTTCGATAAGTTCCGAGTTCGGGAAAATTGGCACCTTGGCTAGGGCTTGGTTGAGCTAGCCTAGCTCACTCCATATAACCAAACTAGCTCTCTCCTCTTCATTCATTCATTCCAACACTTAGAAAAATAGTAATGGAGTGTGGGAATGGGAAATAGAAATTCCCAAAGCTAGGGCTTCCAATCTAGAGATCAATTCAAGTGCAAATTCAATTCTAAAACATGGGTAAGCTCTCTACTCTCCCTCTCTACCTGATGCTCCTCTCAATTTTGGATTTTTTAGTGTGCCCTAATCCTCATGAGTCTTCATTTATGTTCATGAGGTGATTTTGGTGGAGTTAATGAAGAAAGAAAGGTTCTTTGCTTGGATTTGTGCTTGTTCTTCCTTGTTGGATCTTGTTCTTACCATTCTTGAGTTAAAGGTGAGTTCTTTGTTGAACTCACATCTATGCCGCAAGTTTATGACTTGCACAAGTGTAATTTAGGACCATATCATGTTGCATTTGCTTGTTGAATTGGTTATGATAATTTACACTTCCCGGTTTATTGGTTTGAATTTCATTTGGGATAGAAATCATGACATATGTTGTTCATACGACCTTATGCATAGGTTTTGAGTTGATTTGGTGATGTTGTGAAGCTCCGTTGTCCCCCGACAAAGTTCTAAGTCTTCACAAGTCGCTTGAATCACTTTCGTATGCTTTGATTTGGAATTTAGTTCACATTTGAATTTACAAGCCGAATCATCGCGAATCTCTTGTATGAATGTTTGTGTATGTGCATTTGGGTGTTATAAGTTGTCTCGGCAAGTCTTTGAAGCCTCATTTGCATGTATATAACACCATTGTGCCATAGTTTGAATGGTATTTGATTTTCTTTGATTAGAGAATTTAGCCGTCTTGGAGATTATAATTGAAATCATAGCAATCTCATGTTCGTATGTGGGTGTGTATGTTTGTTGGTGTTATATGATGTTTCGGTAAGCCTTAGATGCTTCATTTTCACTTAGAAATCATCTTATACCATCACCATTGGTCCGGGTCTCGTCCGAGGCCGATTGCACACTCATTGGCAATTAAATTTCTTAATTGCTTCAGCTCAGACGTCTGACCAAAATGGGTCAGACATCTGTCTCGGCTCTCGAGAAAAATAAAAAAACTGCTTCCTGCAGTGACAGACGTCTGTCACTACAGGGTCAGACGTCTGTCTGCCTGAAACTGCTATTGACCGGTGGGCCACGGTCAATAGTTTGGTATCGTTTGAGCTCATTCCCGGCCAAGTTTCGGCCCATTTCGACGTCGTTTGTGACTTGTCAGTTTCTCTGGTTCGTAGATTTTTGCATCTCGATTCCTCGACTTTGGTCCTTATGTGATTCTTCCAATGATTGATCCTTATTGGCCGATTCACATTTGTTTATGATGTGACTTGAATAAGTGATCATTCTAAAGCCCGTATACTCTTGTTAAGATGATTCACGCCGCTAAAACGTGAATTATCGACTCGATATCCTTCGAGTCTATTCCGATGTAGTTTAAAACCTTCGGGTGCTAGTTTGGGATTTCGATTCGTTCGTTGATCGAAATTACAACCTTTATCCCCTGATTTCATGTATGTTGTTGTGTTGTGAGTTTATGATTTATGATTTGAAATTGTGCCATTGTGACGTGAACATCCTTGATCGATTTGCCTCGGCAATCGTACTATTGTTTATTGCCACTTTGAAGATTATATAAAGAGATTTTATGTTATTAGTGGATATCAAATTCTTGTATTAAAATGGTTTCCAATCTTACTTCATTATACGAAGCTAATTTATGAAATCGTTTTATGAACCTTCTTCAGATCTACTAGTATATATTTTATAAACATTTTTCTCGTTCGTATGAGAAATCTAATTAAACATCTTAATAAAATCAAGGACTATGAACCCTTGCTTTTGCTTCGATGATTAATTCTTAGACTCATCCAATCGAAAACCGTGGCAATGCTCCTTCTATGATTTTCTCTGTTTTGAATAGAAACCAACTACGGGTTCGTAAATATTTGAGAATAGCATGTGGTTATGGGACATGTTGCTGTTTCCTTATATCAACTAGCTCGGAGTAATTTCTATTCATCTGGATCGATGTGTTCCTTTATGACTTGTGTTTTGTGGTCCTCGATCGCCCTAGTGGGATTTACGATTCTTTGATTTCATCTATGAGACTTCGATCCAATTTTATATGATTTTCTATGATTTATGATTTCCTCTCTCCGGGGTCACAACCCGGGCACGGTGGGGAGCTTTGGCAGACCGGCAACGTGGAAAGCTTCGGCTCAAACTTATGGGTTCGCTACCTAGAGATCGTATCTCATCTTGGTGAACAGGCCTGCCTCTTGGTGATGTTTTCTATGATGTCTTGGTGATTTATGATGTCTTGATGATTTATGATTACTTGGTGATTTATGATTACTTGATTATTTATGATTACTTGGTGATTTATGATTTCTTGATGATTTATGATTATTAGAATGTTGCATTCTATATTAGCTATGAGACTATTTAGAGATATTTGTGTACCGACATTCCATTGTCATTTCCTGATTGTGTTGACATGCCATGTTTCATATTTGTTTGATGATTAGAGATTATTAGTAGAATCATGTCATCCTGTGTTACATCTCTTGTTATCTCAGTTTATTTGATAAGTACAGCTAGACTGACTCGTTTATTATTTATTCCTCTAAATAATACTCGGGTCAGACCGAGTCATTTAGGTACTCTTTTGGGACTCCTCGCGAGATTGATCTTCTGCTTCCAACTTGCTACTCAGTCTCCATAGTTTTATGTACTTTTGTACCTATGACATTATCTATCGTAGTGAACATATTCTTTTATTTTGATCTTGGTACATGTAGTAGTGGATCTTTGTTGACCACTAGCTTGTTGTACACATTCTTGGTTTATTCATATCTATTCCGCCTTTGTGATATGATTATTCTGTGTCTGGCTTTGAGATATACCATATTTGTATTATTGTTGTTGTCTATTTTATACTGCTTTCCGGATTGTTTATAGCCGTTGTGTAGTTGCCCTGTGTGCCGAATGGTCATATCGAAATTTTAATCGGTATCAGAATTCGATGTGCATTCCTCACGTGGAGCAATTATACAATCGGTCGCTCTTCACAAACCTCATTCTCCGTTATGGTCTACGACATTTCTCTGAAATGAACTGGATGATAGTGGGTATAGAGGCGGGGCGCCACAGTTGGTTTCAGAGCCAACTTTCCGGAACAGTGTAAGATAGCATGGCGAAGGTATTGTCTTGAGCATCTCTCGGGAATCGTGCTTTAGAGTTTTAGTTAGAGTCTTAAGACCCGTCATAGCTTATCTACCAATACGATTCCATCTTGATTGAATTCGCATCGTTTGAATTCAACTTGAGACTAACTTTGTCTTCCTTCTTTTTTCTTAAAGAAGCGAAATAGTTGGTCGTGGCTGTGCAAGCGCCGGTTCACCCAGTGTACCTCCTATGGGTGGGGTAATTATGTCTCGAGTGTCCTGTTTTTAGTCTTTTATAATAGTTATCGACTCGTTCTCTTTCGGGCTGATTTCTATAGTCCATCTAGGGCCCGTGTGCTCTAGTGGTGCTTCTGTTTTATTCTTTGACTCGAGTTGCTAATCGATGTCTGTTTTTATATGAATTACGTTATTAGAACATAAATTTCAAGTTAACGATCGCTTCGGTGATCGTATTTCGGCATTGTCATGACTACTTCAATTGTACGAGAAATTTAATTAAACGCCTTAGTAAACATGAGGACTATGGACCCTTGTGTTTGCTTTGATGGATAATTACTTGACTTGTGAATTTGAAAACTGTTGTATATCACTCTTAACTTGTTGATCATTTATGATCTTTGTACTTGATCGATCTTTGGATATCTTGCCCATGCGTCGTTACGCATGTGGTAAGCGCCTTTGATCCTGATATTTCTTGATTTCTAGCTGAGATTGTTTCGTACGTCGTTACGTACCTAACATGGTTTATTGATCTCTTGTTGGTCGGTATGGAGATACCGTGTCGTTGTGACTAAATCTACTCCCTTGTTGTCAGCTATGTAGTTTTAGTTCGGTGTGAGATCACCTAGCCTATGGGCTAAAACAACTCATTTGTTACCTCGTTGTGCCGGTGTGAGTCACCAAGCATTTGTGCTAAATAACTCAACATATGCGCAACGATACATTTGTGTTCCCTCGTTGTGTTCCGAACTCAAGATCAAGAATGAGGGAAAACATCCCGCTTCTTGTGATCCCTCTTCTTGAGTCAAGGTACGTGTCATTAATTCCTTAATGTCATTTACTTTGTTCAGAGATTATTTGGTTTATGTTCTTTTGATATACGTCGGCCGTGTTCTTCGTTATCAAAAGATATCATTTGTGTTTTGTTCGTAAGTTGATAAAGGAATTTTATTTCCTTTATGCCATCCCGAACGATTTTTGAATTTATATATTTTCGCGAGATTTGCGTGAACTTTGGAAATTTGGAGGACTTTCTTGTGTTAACTTGTCCGTTGGGTGCGTTAAGGATCTTGAACGAGACGTGGGACGCCACGTTGTAGTTCGGAATTCCTAAACACCATTATGTGACAATCCGACATTTGAAATGATTCCAAAAATTAAATTAACCATTACTAAGTTAATCAAAATTATGATATTTTTGATTTTTGCGATTTGTTGTAATCGTTTTGTTGTTTTTCTAGATAATTTATTTCTAGACTTCCTTGAAGTAATTCCAAGAATTCGTGTGGTTCAAGATTTTTAATTAGAAATTATCTTGAATCCTTTCTTTGAGAAGATCGAATAACTCCAGGAATAACCCATAAAGTTATTTAATTATGTCTCTTGTTTCTGGATTTCAGATCTTTGATTATCGAGAATTCTTAGTGATTGAGAATCTCGCCTAATTCTTAATCCTTGTTTCGATTTGCTGAAGAGAATTTAAAATTCTCGTGATTCCATGTGTCTCCTTGTTTTCTCTGGTGAACGATCACTCGAGAGAATGAGAATCCCGTGGGGGAAGGGAAATTTGAGTTTTGCGATCCGCGGCGAATTCAATAATTCCTTTCTTCGAATCTATGATCTAGTAGATCATCCGGAAGTGCTATAGTCAATTCACTTATTGACTTAGCCTTGCGTTGTTTTTAGAAATGAATATCGAAAGGATGAGCTCTTTTGGTATTCACCCCTCGTTTGTTTGAATCATTTGGATTGACAATTGTCTCCGCACGTTTGTTAACCCTTGTGAATCAAATCTTTGGAGATTATGACCTCTTTGGTTTAATCTTATCCTTTTAGAGGAATTGTCTAGTGCTTCTTTGATTAGTTGTTGATGTTTTTGCGATTTGAGATTTTTGGCGGAAAATTATCTTAAATCATGTTGATCCGAGGTGGTAAGTTGTGCATTACTTATCCACCATCTCCTCGATGTTTCAGATTTTCTAAAATCGATACTCAAGTTTCTGAATGTTGGGAATTTCATATAATTCTTAATGATTCGTCTTTACGGTTACTAAATGAGATTTAGTACCTGGTTAGAAATCTATTCCCCCGAGTAGTTCATTAGTATTTCGTTACCAATATTTGTCATCGGTTTTTAGTTCATTGGTATTCCGTTACCAATATTTGTTATCGATTTCTAGTTCATTGGTATTCCGTTACCAATATTTGTTATCGATTTCTAGTTCATTGGTATTCCGTTAACAATATTTGTTATCGATTTCTAGTTCATTGGTATTCCGTTACCAATATTTGGTTATTGATTTGTAGTTCGTTGGTATTACGTTACCAATATTTGTTTATCAGTTTCTATCTCGTTGGTATTCCGTTACCAACCTTGGATCAATGATATTAAAGTTGATTATTCCTTCGAGAGTTTCTCTCTTTAGCTAACTTCGTTGGAATCTCTGAATTGTTCTTTGGTGGGTGTCAGCTGCCTTGTCGAACGACTAAAGTGCCGAAGTTCGGTGTTCGCCACATCATCGTGATTGAGTTTTGGGAATGGATTAGTCAACCATCGTAATTTCCCATCTCATATCCTAAGAGAGATATCTACTATTGATACCCCACGTCCGTAGGACGCAGTCCCGTTGTTTCTTGAAGTTCTAAATTAGTTTCGCTTGGTTTTTGTGTATTCTATCGATTCTCATTCTCTTGAGAATTATACGAAGAAAGGCGAGTCTATTCGAATTCATAGCACTTATGAATTTTTCTGGAATTATTTTACCTGTTTGGGATGACTACCTTCATGGGTAATGTAGTTCGAGATTGAACTCTAGTTCTTATGATCTCGCGAGACGAAATTGGGATCTCACCTAGCCGTTGGTGTGATCTTTCCATTTCGTATTTGTTCTTGTTGTACCACTTCGTGGTATTATTTTTGGTTGTTACTCATTACTTGAATCTTAAGGAATTACGGGGACGCAATTCTTTTAAGGAGGGAAGTCTGTAACAACCCGCTCATTCCTTGATAATGGATTTAAATATTTTATTTAAATCTATCTTCGTCTCCGAGGTGTCACTCAAAATGTCGTTTTTCACAAACGATAAAATTATGATTCGGAATCACTTCCATTGTGCCCGGATCATCGTTTACGACCTTTTTGACTATAAGCATCGATACCTTATGAGTTAGTGAAATTTGGTCGGTTCTCATTAGAATGTATGACCAAAATATCAGTTTTCACATACGGATGAATTTGAAGTCGAAACCACTTCCATCGAGTTCAAAACGTCGTTTAGGTGTTTGAAAGCTATAAGGTTCGATATGTTCCGAGTTTGGGAAAATTGGCACCTTGGCTAGGGCTTGGTTGAGCTAGCCTAGTTCACTCCATATAACCAAACTAGCTCTCTCCTCTTCATTAATTCATTCCAACACTTAGTAAAATAGAAATGGAGAGTGGGAATGGGAAATAGAAATTCCCAAAGCTAGGGCTTCCAATCTAGAGCTCAATTCAAGTGCAAATTCAATTCTAAAACATGGGTAAGCTCTCTAATCTCCCTATCTACCTTATGCTCCTCTCAATTTCGGATTTTTTACTGTGCCCTAATACTCATGAGTCTTCATTTATGTTCATGAGGTAATTTTGGTGGAGCTAATGAAGAAAGAAATGTTCTTTGCTTGGATTTGTGCTTGTTCTTCCTTGTTGGAGCTTGTTCTTGCCATTCTTGAGTTAAAGGTGAGTTCTTTGTTGAACTCACATCTATGCCGCAAGTTTATGACTTGCACAAGTGTAATTTAGGACCATATCATGTTGCATTTTCTTGTTGAATTGGTTATGATAATTTACACTTCCCGGTTTATTGGTTTGAATTTCATTTGGGATAGAAATCATTACATATGTTGTTCATACGACCTTATGCATAGGTTTTGAGTTGATTTGGTGATGTTGTGAAGCTCCGTTGTCCCCCGACAAAGTTCTAAATCTTCACAAGTCGCTTGAATGACTTTCGTATGCTTTGATTTGAAATTTAGTTCACATTTGAATTTATAAGCCGAATCATCGCGAATCTCTTATATGAATGCTTGTGTGTGTGCATTTGGATGTTATAAGTTGTCTCGGCAAGTCTTTGAAGCCTCATTTGCATGTATATAACACAATTGTGCCATAGTTTGAATGGTATTTGATTTGCTTTGATTAGAGAATTTAGCCGTCTTGGAGATTATAATCGAAATCATAGCAATCTCATGTTCGTATGTGGGTGTGTATTTTTGTTGGTGTTATATGATGTTTCGGTAAGCCTTAGATGCTTCATTTTCACTTAGAAATCATCTTATACCATCACCATTGGTCCGGGTCTCGTCCGAGGCCGATTGCACACTCATTGGCAATTAAATTTCTTAATTGCTTCAGCTCAGACGTCTGACCAAAATTGGTCAGACGTCTGTCCTGGCTCTCGAGAAAAATAAAAAAACTGCTTCCTGCAGTGACAGACGTCTGTCACTACAGGGTCAGACGTATGTCTGCCTGAAACTGCTATTGACCGGTGGACCACGGTCAATAGTTTTTATCGTTTGAGCTCATTCCCGGCCAAGTTTCGGCCCATTTCGACGTCGTTTGTGACTTGTTAGTTTCTCTGGTTCGCAGATTTCTGCATCTCGATACCTCGACTTTGGTCCTCATGTGATTCTTCCAATGATTGATCCTTATTGGCCGATTCACATTTATTTATGATGTGACTTGAATAAGTGATCATTCTGAAGCCTGTATACTCTTGTTTAGATGATTCACGCCGCTAAAACGTGAATTATCGACTCGATATCCTTCGAGTCTATTCCGATATAGATTAAAACCTTCGGGTGCTAGTTTGGGATTTCGATTCGTTCGTTGATCGAAATTACAACCGTTATCACCTGATTTCATGTATGTTGTTGTGTTGTGAGTTTATGATTTATGATTTGAGATCATGTAATTGTGACGTGAACCTCCTTGATCGATTTGCCTCGGCAATCGTACTATTGTTTATTGCCACTTTGAAGATTATATAAAGAGATTTTATGTTATTAGTGGATATCAAATTCTTGTATTAAAATGGTTTCCAATCTTACGTCATTATACGAAGCTAATTTATGAAATCGTTTTATGAACCTTCTTCAGATCTACTAGTATATATTTTATAAACATTTTTCTCGTTCGTATGAGAAATCTAATTAAACATCTTAATAAAATCAAGGACTATGAACCCTTGCTTTTGCTTCGATGATTAATTCTTGGACTCATCCGATCAAAAACCGTGGCAATGCTCCTTCTATGATATTCTCTGTTTTGAATAGAAACCAACTACGGGTTCGTAAATATTCGAGAATAGCATCTGGTTATGGGACATGTTGCTGTTTCCTTATATCAACTAGCTCAGAGTAATTTCTATTCATCCGGATCGATGTGTTCCTTTATGACTTGTGTTTTGTGGTCCTCGATCGCCCGAGTGGGATTTACGATTCTCGGATTTCATCTATGAGACATCGATCCAACTTTATATGATTTTCTATGATTTATGATTTCCTCTCTCCGGGGTCACAACCCGGGCACGGTGGGGAGCTTCGGCAGACCGGCACCGTGGAAAGCTTCGGCTCAAACTTATGGGTTCGCTACCTAGAGATTGTATCTCATTTTGGTGAACAGGCCTGCCTCTTGGTGATGTTTTCTATGATGTCTTGGTGATTTATGATGTCTTGCTGATTTATGATTACTTGGTGATTTATGATTACTTGATGATTTATGATTACTTGGTGATTTATGATTTCTTGATGATTTATGATTATTAGAATGTTGCATTCTATATTAGCTATGAGACTATTTAGAGATATTTGTGTACCGACATTCCATTGTCATTTCCTGATTGTGTCGACATGCCATGTTTCATATTTGTTTAATTATTAGAGATTATTAGTAGAATCATGTCATCCTGTGTTACATCTCTTGTTATCTCAGTTTATTTGATAAGTACAGCTAGACTGACTCGTTTATTATTTATTCCTCTAAATAATACTCGGGTCAGACCGAGTCATTTAGGTACTCTTTTGGGACTCCTTGCGAGATTGATCTTCCGCTTCCAGCTTGCTACTCTATCTCCGTAGTTTTATGTACCTTTGTACCTATGACATTATCTATCTTAGTGAACATATTCTTTTATGTTGATCTTGGTACATGTATTAGTGGATCTTTGTTGACCACTAGCTTGTTGATAACATTCTTGGTTTATTCATATCTATTCCGCCTTTGTGATATGATTATTCTGTGTCTGGCTTTGAGATATACCATATTTATATTGTTGTTGTTGTCTATTTTATACTGCTTTCCGGATTGTTTATAGCCATTGTGTAGTTGCCCTGTGTGCCGAATGGTCATATCGAAATTTTAATCGGTATCAGAATTCGATGTGCATTCCTCACGTGGAGCAATTATACAATCAGTCGCTCTTCACAAACCTCATTCTCCGTTATGGTCTACGACATTTCTCTGAAATGAACTGGACGATAGTGGGTATAGAGGCGGGGCGCCACATGGGTGGAACCTGTTAGTCCTATAGATCTGTGAGAGAGCTTCGTTTTGACTGGTTATGGTTCTTGTAACTAAAAATGGACACAAAGTTATGTTTGGTGGAACAACGCACGTCTTTTGGGTGCAACATCGAAGTCTTGATGTGCAACATCGATTTGAAAATCCAAGATTGAATTTTGAAAACTCGTTTATGGGGATGAAATAGAAATATAACATGGTGGGTCATATTTCAAAATATAGTAAATCGAATTATGACCATGGTCAAACCCCCTTTGGCCAACAAAACAATATACGAAAAATTAAGCTAAAAAAGCTTTCGATGTTCCCAAATGTCATTAAGATTGAATTTCTTGGATACCGAACTAATATGAGATGGGTGGAACCTGTTAGTCCTATAGATCTATGAGAGAGCTTCGTTTTAAATGGTTATGGTTCTTGTAACTAAAAATGAACACAAAGTTATGGTTGGTGGAACAACCCATGTCTTTTGGGTGCAACATCGAAGTCTTGAGGTGCAACATCCGTTTGAAAATCCAAGATTGCACTGTATGATTTGGAAAACTCGTTTATGGGGATGAAATAGAAGTATGACATGGTGCATCATATTTTAAAATATAGTAAATCGAATTATGACCACGGTCAAACCCCCTTTAACCAACAAAACAACATATGAAAAATTGAGCTAAAAAAGTTTTCGATGTTCCCAAATGTCTTTAAGATTTAATTTCTTGGTTACCGAACTAAGATGAGATGGGTGGAACCTGTTAGTCCTATAGATCTATGAGAGAGCTTCGTTTTGACTGGTTATGGTTCTTGTAACTAAAAATGGACACAAAGTTATGGTTGGTGGAACAACCCACGTCTTTTGGGTGCAACATCGAAGTCTTAGGGTGCAACATCCGTTTGAAAATCCAAGATTTCACTGTATGAGTTTTGAAAACTCGTTTATAGGGATGAAATAGAAATATAACATGGTAAATCATATTCCAAAATGTAGTAAATCGAGCCGGGGCTAGTCAACGACCGAGGAGGGCGAGCCGATCAAAAATGTCACCGATTCCAAAATCCAAATTTTGCGCGCGTTCCCGGAAACGGGAGTAAGTTCCAATCTGTAAGTCTGTTTTGCCCAAACGAAAGCTCCACCTGAAGCTAAGTCAGAGGGCTACTAGAGTTACAAAGCACAGCTCCGTAATTGATGATGTCGGGCCCAAAAGAGGTCGTCTAATAGGAGTTTCGGGCTTGTTTATGTTGATGTTGCGATTTCGACCAAATCGCTCTATGATGTTCTCAGTACCTAAGCGCGTTGCTTATTTAGATTTTCCGTATGTGATAGATTTGACCAAAAAGTGTGTCAACATACTGGTTATGTTTCTAGTCACTCAAAATAAAAACAAAGTTATGGTTGGCGGAACAACCCATGTCTGTTGGGTGCAACATCGACGTCTTGAGGTGCAACATCAGTTCGAAAATCCAAGATTGCACTGTATTACTTTTGAAAACTCGTTTATGGGGATGAAATATAAATATAACATGGTGCATCATATTTCAAAATATAGTGAATCGAATTATGACCACAGTCAAACCCCCTTTGACCAGCAAAACAACATATGAAAAATTGGGCTAAAAAAGCTTTCGATGTTCCCAAATGTCATTAAGATTGAATTTCTTGATTACCGAACGAAGATGAGATGGGTGGAACCTGTTAGTCCTAAAGATCTGTGAGAGAGCTTCGTTTTGACTGGTTATGGTTCTTGTAACTAAAAATGGACACAAAGTTATGGTTGGTGGAACAACCCACGTCTTTTGGGTGCAACATCGAAGTCTTCAGGTGCAACATCCATTTGAAAATCCAAGATTGCACTGTATAAGTTTTGAAAACTCGTTTATAGGGATGAAATAGAAATATAACATGGTAAATCATATTCCAAAATGTAGTAAATCGAGCCGGGGCTAGTCAACGATCCAGGGGGGCGAGCCGATCAAAAATGTCACCAATTCCAAAATCCAAGTTCTGCGCGCGTTTACGGAAACGGGAGTAACTTCCAATCCGTAGGTCCGTTTTGCCCAAACGAAAGCTCGACCTGAAGCTAAGTCAGAGGGCTATAAGAGTTACAGAGCATAGCTACATAATTGATGCTTTCGGGCCCAAAAGAGGTCGTCTAATAGGAGTTTCGGGCATGTTTATGTTGATGTTGCGATTTCAACCAAATCGCTCTATGATGTTCTCAGTACCTAAGCGCGTTGCTTATTTAGATTTTCCGTATGTGATAGATTTGACCAAAAAGTGTGTCAACATACTGGTTATGTTTCTAGTCACTCAAAATAAAAACAAAGTTATGGTTGGCGGAACAACCCATGTCTGTTGGATGCAACATCGACGTCTTAGGGTGCAACATCAGTTTGAAAATCCAAGATTGCGCTGTATGACTTTTGAAAACTCGTTTATGGGGATGAAATTTAAATACAACATGGTGCATCATATTTCAAAATATAGTGAATCGAATTATGACCACGGTCAAACCCCCTTTGACTAACAAAACGACATATGAAAAAATTGAGCTAATAAAGCTTTCGATGTTCCCAAATGTCATTAAGATTGAATTTC
Organism: Allium sativum; assembly: GCA_030737875.1. Classification (NCBI taxonomy): domain Eukaryota; kingdom Viridiplantae; phylum Streptophyta; class Magnoliopsida; order Asparagales; family Amaryllidaceae; genus Allium; species Allium sativum. The sequence continues at coordinate 845,532,406 of CM060921.1, read as the reverse complement.
TTGGTTACCGAACGAAGATGAGATGGGTGGAACCTATTAGTCCTATAGAACTGTGAGAGAGCTTCGATTTGACTGGTTATGGTTCTTGTAACTAAAAATGGACACAAAGTTATGGTTGGTGGAACAACCCACGTCTTTTGGGTGCAACATCGAATTCTTGAGGTGCAACATCCGTTGAAAATCCAAGATTGCACTGTATGAGTTTTGAAAACTCGTTTATAGGGATGAAATAGAAATATAACATGGTAAATCATATTCCAAAATGTAGTAAATCGAGCCGGGGCTAGACAACGATCCAGGGGGGCGAGCCGATCAAAAATGTCACCAATTCCAAAATCCAAGTTCTGCGCGCGTTTACGGAAACGGGAGTAACTTCCAATCCGTAGGTCCGTTTTGCCCAACCAAAAGCTCTACCTGAAGCTAAGTCATAGGGCTACAAAAGTTACAAAGCACAGCTCCGTAATTGATGCTTTCGGTCCCTAAAGAGGTCGTCTAAAAGGAGTTTCGGGCATGTTTATGTTGATGTTGCGATTTCGACCAAATCGCTCTATGACGTTCTCAGTACCTAAGGACGTTGCTTATTTAGAATTTCCGTATGTGATAGATTTGACCAAAAAGTGTGTCAACATGCTGGTTATGTTTCTAGTTACTCAAAATAAAAACAAAGTTATTGTTGGCGGAACAACCAATGTCTGTTGGGTGCAACATCGACGTCTTGAGGTGCAACATCAGTTTGAAAATCCATGATTGCACTGTATGACTTTTGAAAACTCGTTTATGGGGATGAAATATAAATACAACATGGTGCATCATATTTCAAAATATAGTGAATTGAATTATGACCACAGTCAAAACCCCTTTGACCAACAAAACAACATATGAAAAATTGAGCTAAAAAAGCTTTCGATGTTCCCAAATGTCATTAAGATTGAATTTCTTGGTTACCGAACGAAGATGAGATGGGTGGAACCTATTAGTCCTATAGATCTGTGAGAGAGCTTCGTTTTGACTGGTTATGCTTCTTGTAACAAAAAATGGACACAAAGTTATGGTTGGTGGAACAACCCACGTCTTTTGGGTGCAACATCGAAGTCTTTAGGTGCAACATCCGTTTGAAAATCCAAGATTGCACTGTATGACTTTTGAAAACTCGTTTATGGGGATGAAATAGAAATATAACATGGTGCGTCATATTTCAAAATATAGTAAATCGAATTATGACCACGGTCAAACCCCCTTTGACCAACAAAACAACATACGAAAACTTAAGCTAAAAAAACTTTCGATGTTCCCAAATGTCATTAAGATTGAATTTCTTCATTACCGAACTAAGATGAGATGGGTGGAACCTGTTAGTCCTATAGATCTATGAGAGAGCTTCGTTTTGATTGGTTATGGTTCTTGTAACTAAAAATGAACACAAAGTTATGGTTGGTGGAACAACCCATGTCTTTTGGGTGCAACATCGAAGTCTTGAGGTGCAACATCCATTTGAAAATCCAAGATTGCACTGCATGACTTTTGAAAACTCGTTTATGAGGATGAAATAGAAATATAACATGGTGCATCATATTTCAAAATATGGTAAATCGAATTATGACCACGGTCAAACCCCCTTTGACCAACAAAACAACATACGAAAAATTGAGCTAAAAAAGCTTTCGATGTTCCCAAATGTCATTAAGATTGAATTTCTTGGTTACCGAACTAAGATGAGATGGGTCGAACCTGTTAGTCCTATAGATCTATGAAAGTGCTTCGTTTTGACTGGTCATGGTTCTTGTAACTAAAAATGGACACAAAGTTATGGTTGGTGGAACAACCCACGTCTTTTGGGTGCAACATCGAAGTCTTAAGGTGCAACATCCATTTGAAAATCCAAGATTGCACTGTATGAGTTTTGAAAACTCGTTTATAGGGATGAAATAGAAATATAACATGGTAAATCATATTCCGAAATGTAGTAAATCGAGCCGGGGCTAGTCAACGATCCAGGGGGGGCGAGCCGATCAAAAATGTCACCAATTCCAAAATCCAAGTTCTGCACACGTTCACGGAAACGGGAGTAACTTCCAATCCGTAAGTCTGTTTTGCCCAAACGAAAGCTCCACCTGAAGCTAAGTCATAGGGATACAAATGTTACAGAGCACAGCTTTGTAATTGATGCTTTCTGGCCCAAAAGAGGTCATCTAATAGGAGTTTCGGGCATGTTTATGTTGATGTTGTGATTTCGACCAAATCACTCTATGATGTTCTCAGTACCTAAGCGCGTTGCTTATTTAGATTTTCCGTATAAGATAGATTTGACCAAAAAGTGTGTCAACATACTGGTTATGTTTCTAGTCACTCAAAATGAACACAAAGTTATGGTTGGTGGAACAACCTATGTCTTTTGGGTGCAACATCGAAGTCTTGAGCCGCAACATCCGTTTGAAAATCCAAGATTGCACTGCATGACTTTTGAAAACTCGTTTATGGGGATGAAATAGAAATATAACATGGTGCATCATATTTCAAAATATAGTAAATCGAATTATGACCACGGTCAAACCCCCTTTGACCAACAAAACAGCATACGAAAACTTGAGCTAAAAAAGCTTTCGATGTTCCCAAATGTCATTAAGATTGAATTTCTTGGTTACCGAACTAAGATGAGATGGGTGGAACCGGTTAGCCCTATAGATCTATGAGAGAGCTTTGTTTTGACTGATTATGGTTCTTGTAACTAAAAATGGACACAAAGTTATGGTTGGTGGAACACCCCATGTCTTCTGGGTGTAACATCGAAGTCTTGAGGTTCAACATCCGTTTTAAAATCCAAGATTGCACTGTATGAGTTTTGAAAAATCGTTTATAGGGATGAAATAGAAATATAACATGGTAAATCATATTCCAAAATGTTGTAAATTGAGCCGGGGCTAGTCAACGATCCAGGGGGGCGAGCCGATCAAAAATGTCACCAATTCCAAAATCCAAGTTCTGCGCGCGTTCACGGAAACGGGAGTAACATCCAATACGTAGGTCCGTTTTGCCCAAACGAAAGCTCAGCCTAAAGCTAAGTCAGAGGGCTACAAGAGTTACGGAGCATAGCTCCGTAATTGATGCCTTCGGGCCCAAAAGAGGTCGTCTAATAGGAGTTTCGGGCATGTTTACGTTGATGTTGCGATTTCGACCAAATCACTCTATGATGTTCTCAGTACCTAAGCGCGTTGCTTATTTAGATTTTCCGTATGTGATAGATTTGACCAAAAAGTGTGTCAACATACTGGTTATGTTTCTAGTCACTCAAAATAAAAACAAAGTTATGGTTGGTGGAACAACCCATGTCTGTTGGGTGCAACATCGATGTCTTGAGGTGCAACATTATTTTGAAAATCCAAGATTGCACTGTATGACTTTTGAAAACTCGTTTATGGGGATGAAATTTAAATATAACATGTTGCATCATATTTCAAAATATAGTGAATCGAATTATGACCACGGTCAAACCCCCTTTGACCAACAAAACAACATATGAAAAATTGAGCTAAAAAAGCTTTCGATGTTCCCAAATGTCATTAAGATTGAATTTCTTGGTTACCGAACGAAGATGAGATGGGTGGAACCTGTTAGTCCTATAGATCTGTGGGAGAGCTTCGTTTTGACTGGTTATGGTTCTTGTAACTAAAAATGGACACAAAGTTAGGGTTGGTGGAACAACCCACGTCTTTTGGGTGCAACATCGAAGTCTTGAGGTGCAACATCCGTTTGAAAATCCAAGATTGCACTGTATGAGTTTTGAAAACTCGTTTATAGGGATGAAATAGAAATATAACATGGTAAATCATATTCCAAAATGTAGTAAATCGAGCCGGGGCTAGTCAACGATCGAGGAGGGTGAGCCGATCAAAAATGTCACCAATACCAAAATCCAAGTTCTGCGCGTGTTTACGGAAACGGGAGTAACTTCCAATCCGTAGGTCCGTTTTGCCCAAACGAAAGCTCGACCTGAAGCTAAGTCAGAGAGCTATAAATGTTACAGAGAATAGCTCCGTAACTGATGCTTTCGGGCCCAAAAGAGGTCATCTAATAGGAGTTTCGGGCATGTTTATGTTGATATTGCGATTTCGACCAAATCGGTCTATGATGTTCTCAGTACCTGAGCGCGTTGCTTATTTAGATTTTCCGTATGTGATAGATTTGACCAAAAAGTGTGTCAACATGCTGGTTATGTTTCTAGTCACTCAAAATAAAAATAAAAACAAAGTTATGGTTGGCGGAATAACCCATGTCTGTTGGGTGCAACATCGACGTCTTGAGGTGCAACATTAGTTTGAAAATCCAAGATTGCACTGTATGACATTTGAAAACTCGTTTATGGGGATGAAATTTAAATATAACATGGTGCATAATATTTCAAAATATAGTGAATCGAATTATGACCACGATCAAACCCCCTTTGACCAACAAAACAACATATGAAAAATTGAGCTAACACAGCTTTCGATGTTCCCAAATGTCATTAAGATTGAATTTCTTGGTTATCGAACGAAGATGAGATGGGTGGAACCTGTTAGTCCTATAGATCTATGAGAGAGCTTCGTTTTGACTGTTTATGGTTCTTGTAACTAAAAATGGACACAAAGTTATGGTTGGTGGAACAACCCACGTCTTTTGGGTGCAACATTGAAGTCTTGAGGTGCAACATCAGTTTGAAAATCCAAGATTGCACTGTATGAGTTTTGAAAACTCTTTTATAGGGATGATATAGAAATATAACATGGTAAATCATGTTCCAAAATGTAGTAAATCGAGCCGGGGCTAGTCAACGATCCAGGGGGGCGAGCCGATCAAAAATGTCACCAATTCCAAAATCCAAGTTCTGCACGCGTTTACGGAAACGGGAGTAACTTCCAATCCGTAGGTCTGTTTTGCCTAAACGAAAGCTCGACCTGAAGCTAAGTTAGAGGGCTACAAGAGTTACAGAGCATATGTGTGTTATTGATGCTTTCGGGCCCAAAAGAGGTCGTCTAATAGGAGTTTTGGGCATGTTTATGTTGATGTTGCGATTTCGACCAAATTGCTCTATGATGTTCTCAGTACCTAAGCGCGTTGCTTATTTAGATTTTCCGTATGTGATAGATTTGACAAAAAAGTGTGTAATCATACTGGTTATGTTTCTAGTCACTCAAAATAAAAACAAAGTTATGGTTGGCGGAACAACCCATGTCTGTTGGGTGCAACATCGACGTCTTGAGGTGCAACATTAGTTTGAAAATCCAAGATTGCACTGTATGACTTTTGAAAACTCGTTTATGGGGATGAAATTTAATTATAACATGGTGCATCATATTTCAAAATATAGTGAATCAAATTATGACCATGGTTAAACCCCCTTTGACCAACAAAACAACATATGAAAAATTGAGCTAAAAAAGCTTTCGATGTTCCCAAATGTCATTAAGATTGAATTTCTTGGGTACCGAACGAAGATGAGATGGGTGGAACCTATTAGTCCTATAGATCTGTGAGAGAGCTTCGTTTTGACTGGTTATGGTTCTTGTAACCAAAAATGGACACAAAGTTATGGTTGGTCGAACAACCCACGTCTTTTGGGTGCAACATCGAAGTCTGGAGGTGCAACATCCGTTTGAAAATCCAAGATTGCAGTGCATGAGTTTTGAAAACTCGTTTATAAGGATGAAATAGAAATATAACATGGTAAATCATATCCCAAAATGTAGTAAATCGAGCCGGGGCTAGTCAACGATCCAGGGGGCGAGCCGATCAAAAATGTCACTAATTCCAAATTCCAAGTTCTGCGCGCGTTTACGGAAACCGGAGTAACTTCCAATCCGTAGGTCCGTTTTGCTCAAACGAAAGCTCGACCTGAAGCTAAGTCAGAGGGCTACAAGAGATACAGAGCATAGCTCCGTAATTGATGCTTTCAGGCCCAAAAGAGGTCGTCTAATAGGAGATTCGGGCATGTTTATGTTGATGTTTCGATTTTGACCAAATCGCTCTATGATGTTCTCAGTACCTGAGCGCGTTTCTTATTTAGATTTTCCGTATGTGATAGATTTGACCAAAAAGTGTGTCAACATACTGGTTATGTTTCTAGTCACTCAAAATAAAAATAAGTTATGGTTGGCGGAACAACCCATGTTTGTTGGGTGCAACATCGACGTCTTGAGGTACAACATCAGTTTGAAAATCCGAGATTACACTATATGGCTTTTGAAAACTCGTTTATGGGGATGAAATATAAATATAACATGGTGCATAATATTTCAAAATATAGTGAATCGAATTATGACCACGGTCAAACCCCCTTTGACCAACAAAACAACATATGAAAAATTGAGCTAAAAAAAGCTTTCGATGTTCCCAAATGTCATTAAGATTGAATTTCTTGGTTACCGAACGAAGATGAGATGGGTGGAACCTGTTAGTCCTATAGATCTGTGATAGAGCTTCGTTTTGACTGGTTAGGGTTCGTGTAACTAAAAATGGACACAAAGTTATGGTGGGTGGAACAACCCACGTCTTTTGGGTGCAACATCGAAGTCTTAAGGTGCAACATCCGTTTGAAAATCCAAGATTGCACTGTATGAATTTTGGAAACTCATTTATGGGGATGAAACAGAAATATAACATGGTGCGTCTTAATTCAAAATATAGTAAATTGAATAATGACAACGGTCAAACCCCCTTTGACCAACAAAACAACATACGAAAAATTAAGCTAAAAAAGCTTACGATGTTCCCAAATGTCATTAAGATTGAATTTCTTGGTTACCGAACTAAGATGAGATGGGTGGAACCTGTTAGTCCTATAGATCTATGAGAAAGCTTCGTTTTGACTGGTTATGGTTCTTGTAACTAAAAATGGACACAAAGTTATGGTTGGTGGAACTACCCACGTCTTTTGGGCGCAACATCGAAGTCTTGAGGTGCAACATCCATTTGAAAATCCAAGATTGCACTGCATGACTTTTGAAAACTCGTTTATGGGGATGAAATAGGCATATAACATGGTGCATCATATTTCAAAATATAGTAAATCGAATTATGACCACGGTCAAACCCACTTTGACCAACTAAACAACATATGAAAAATTGAGCTAAAAAAGTTTTCGATGTTCCCAAATGTCATTAATATTGAATTTCTTGGTTACCGAACGAAGATGAGATGGGTGGAATCTATTAGTCATATAGATCTGTGAGAGAGCTTCGTTTTGACTGGTTATGGTTCTTGTAACTAAAAATGGACACAAAGTTATGGTTGGTGGAACAACCCACGTCTTTTGGGTGCAACAACGAATTCTTGAGGTGCAACATCTGTTTGAAAATCCAAGATTGCACTGTATGACTTTTGAAAACTCATTTATGGGAATGAAATAGAAATATAACATGGTGCGTCATATTTCAAAATATAGTAAATCGGATTATGACCATGGTCTAACCCCCTTTGACCAACAAAACAACATATGAAATATTGAGTTAAAAAAGCTTTCGATGTTCCCAAATGTCATTAAGATTGAATTTTTTGGTTACCGAACGAAGATGAGATGGGTGGAACCTGTTAGTCCTATAGATCTGTGAGAGAGCTTCGTTTTGACTGGTAATGGTTCTTGTAACTAAAAATGGACACAAAGTTATGGTTGGTGGAGAAACCCACGTCTTTTGTGTACAACATCGAAGTCTTGAGGTGCAACATCCGTTTGAAATTCCAAGATTGTACTGCATGACTTTTGAAAACTCGTTTATAGGGGTGAAATAGAAATATAACATGGTGCGTCATATTTCAAAATATAGTAAATCGAATTATGACCACGGTCAAACCCCCTTTGACCAACAAAACAACATATGAAAAATTGAGCTAAAAAAGCTTTCGATGTTCCCAAATGTCACTAAGATTGAATTTCTTGGTTACCGAACGAAGATGAGATGGGTGGAATCTGTTAGTCATATAGATCTGTGAGAGAGCTTCGTTTTGACTGGTTATGGTTCTTGTAACTAAAAATGGACACAAAGTTATGGTTGGTGGAATAAACCACGTCTTTTGGGTGCAACAACGAAGTCTTGAGGTGGAACCTGTTAGTCCGATAGATCTATGAGAGAGCTTTGTTTTAAATGGTTATGGTTCTTGTAACTAAAAATGAACACAAAGTTATGGTTGGTGGAACAACCCATGTCTTTTGGGTGCAACATCGAAGACTTGAGGTGCAACATCCGTTTGAAAATCCAAGATTGCACTGTATGATTTGGAAAACTCGTTTATGGGGATGAAATAGAAGTATGACATGGTGCATCATATTCTAAAATATAGTAAATCAAATTATGACCACGGTCAAACCCCCTTTGACCAACAAAACAACATATGAAAAATTGAGCTAAAAAAGTTTTCGATGTTCCCAAATGTCATTAAAATTGAATTTCTTGGTTACCGAACTAAGATGAGATGGGTGGAACCTGTTAGTCCTATAGATCTATGAGAGAGCTTCGTTTTGACTGGTTATGGTTCTTGAAACTAAAAATGGACACAAAGTTATGGTTGGTGGAACAACCCACGTCTTTTGGGTGCAACATCGAAGTCTTAAGGTGCAACATCCGTTTGAAAATCCAAGATTGCACTGTATGAGTTTTGACAACTCGTTTATAGGGATGAAATAGAAATATATCATGGTAAATCATATTCCAAAATGTAGTAAATCGAGCCGGGGCTAGTCAACGATCGAGGAGGGCGAGCCGATCAAAAATGTCACCGATTCCAAAATCCAAGTTTTGCGCGCGTTCCCGAAAACGGGAGTAACTTCCAATCTGTAAGTCTGTTTTGCCAAAACGAAAGCTCCACCTGAAGCTAAGTCAGAGGGCTACAAGAGTTACAAAGCACAGCTCCGTAATTGATGCTTTCGGGCCCAAAAGAGGTCGTCCAATAGGTGTTTCGGGCATGTTTATGTTGATGTTGCGATTTCGACCAAATCGCTCAATGATGTTCTCAGTACCTAAGCGCGTTGCTTATTTAGATTTTCCGTATGTGATAGATTTGACCAAAAAGTGTGTCAACATACTGGTTATGTTTCTAGTCACTCAAAATAAAAACAAAGTTATGGTTGGCGGAACAACCCATGTCTGTTGGGTGCAACATCGACGTCTTGAGGTGCAACATCAGTTTGAAAATCAAAGATTGCACTGTATGACTTTTGAAAACTCGTTTATGGGGATGAAATATAAATATAACATGGTGCATCATATTTCAAAATATAGTGAATCGAATTATGACCACAGTCAAACCCCCTTTGACCAACAAAACAACATATGAAAAATTGGGCTAAAAAAGCTTTCGATGTTCCCAAATGTCATTAAGATTGAATTTCTTGATTACCGAACGAAGATGAGATGGGTGGAACCTGTTAGTCCCAAAGATCTGTGAGAGAGCTTCGTTTTGACTAGTTTTGGTTCTTGTAACTAAAAATGGACACAAAGTTATGGTTGGTGGAACAACCCACGTCTTTTGGGTGCAACATCGAAGTCTTCAGGTGCAACATCCATTTGAAAATCCAAGATTGCACTGTATGAGTTTTGAAAACTCGCTTATAGGGATGAAATAGAAATATAACATGGTAAATCATATTCCAAAATGTAGTAAATCGAGCCGGTGCTAGTCAACTATCCAGGGGGGCGAGCCGATCAAAAATGTCACCAATTCCAAAATCCAAGTTCTGCGCGCGTTTACGGAAACGGGAGTAACTTCCAATCCGTAGGTCCGTTTTGCCCAAACGAAAGCTCGACCTGAAACTAAGTCAGAGGGCTATAAGAGTTACAGAGCATAGCTACATAATTGATGCTTTTGGGCCCAAAAGAGGTCGTCTAATAGGAGTTTCGGGCATGTTTATGTTGATGTTGCGATTTCAACCAAATCGCTCTATGATGTTCTCAGTACCTAAGCGCGTTGCTTATTTAGATTTCCCGTATGTGATAGATTTGACCAAAAAGTGTGTCAACATACTGGTTATGTTTCTAGTCACTCAAAATAAAAACAAAGTTATGGTTGGCGGAACAACCCATGTCTGTTGGATGCAACATCGACGTCTTAGGGTGCAACATCAGTTTGAAAATCTAAGATTGCGCTGTATGACTTTTGAAAACTCGTTTATGGGGATGAAATTTAAATACAACATGGTGCATCATATTTCAAAATATAGTGAATCGAATTATGACCACGGTCAAACCCCCTTTAACCAACAAAACAACATATGAAAAAATTGAGCTAAAAAAGCTTTCGATGTTCCCAAATGTCATTAAGATTGAATTTCTTGGTTACCGAACGAAGATGAGATGGGTGGAACCTATTAGTCCTATAGATCCGTGAGAGGGCTTCGATTTGACTGGTTATGGTTCTTGTAACTAAAAACGGACACAAAGTTATGGTTGGTGGAACAACCCACGTCTTTTGGGTGCAACATCGAATTCTTGAGGTGCAACATCCGTTGAAAATCCAAGATTGCACTGTATGAGTTTTGAAAACTCGTTTATAGGGATGAAATAGAAATATAACATGGTAAATCATATTCCAAAATGTAGTAAATCGAGCCGGGGCTAGACAACGATCCAGGGGGGCGAGCCGATCAAAAATGTCACCAATTCCAAAATCCAAGTTCTGCGCGCGTTTACGGAAACGGGAGTAACTTCCAATCCGTAGGTCCGTTTTGCCCAAACAAAAGCTCTACCTGAAGCTAAGTCAGAGGGATACAAAAGTTACAAAGCACAGCTCCGTAATTGATGATTTCGGTCCTTGAAGAGGTCGTCTAAAAGGAGTTCCGGGCATGTTTATGTTGATGTTGCGATTTCGACCAAATCGCTCTATGACGTTCTCAGTACCTAAGGACGTTGCTTATTTAGATTTTCTGTATGTGATAGATTTGACCAAAAAGTGTGTCAACATGCTGGTTATGTTTCTAGTCACTCAAAATAAAAACAAAGTTATTGTTGGCGGAACAACCCTTGTCTGTTGGGTGCAACATCGACGTCTTGAGGTGCAACATCAGTTTGAAAATCCATGATTGCACTATATGACTTTTGAAAACTCGTTTATGGGGATGAAATATAAATATAACATGGTGCATCATATTTCAAAATATAGTGAATCGAATTATGATCACAGTCAAACCCCCTTTGACCAACAAAACAACATATGAAAAATTGAGCTAAAAAAGCTTTCGATGTTCCCAAATGTCATTAAGATTGAATTTCTTGGTTACCGAACGAAGATGAGATGGGTGGAACCTATTAGTCCTATAGATCTGTGAGAGAGCTTCGTTTTGACTGGTTATGCTTCTTGTAACAAAAAATGGACACAAAGTTATGGTTGGTGGAACAACCCATGTCTTTTGGGTGCAACATCGAAGTCTTGAGGTGCAACATCCGTTTGAAAATCCAAGATTGCACTGTATGACTTTTGAAAACTCGTTTATGGGGATGAAATAGAAATATAACATGGTGCGTCATATTTCAAAATATAGTAAATCGAATTATGACCACGGTCAAACCCCCTTTGACCAACAAAACAACATACGAAAACATAAGCTAAAAAAACTTTCGATGTTCCCAAATGTCATTAAGATCGAATTTCTTCGTTACCGAACTAAGATGAGATGGGTGGAACCTGTTAGTCCTATAGATCTATGAGAGAGCTTCGTTTTGATTGGTTATGGTTCTTGTAACTAAAAATGAACACAAAGTTATGGTTGGTGGAACAACCCATGTCTTTTGGGTGCAACATCGAAGTCTTGAGGTGCAACATCCATTTGAAAATCCAAGATTGCACTGCATGACTTTTGAAAACTCATTTATGAGGATGAAATAGAAATATAACATGGTGCATCATATTTCAAAATATAGTAAATCGAATTATGACCACGGTCAAACCCCCTTTGACCAACAAAACAACATATGAAAAATTGAGCTAAAAAGGCTTTCGATGTTCCCAAATGTCATTAAGATTGAATTTCTTGGTTACCGAACTAAGATGAGATGGGTGGAACCTGTTAGTCCTATAGATCTGTGAGAAAGCTTCGTTTTGACTGGTTATGGTTCTTGTAACTAAAAATGGACACAAAGTTATGGTTGGTGGAACAACCCACGTCTTTTGGGTGCAACATCGAAGTCTTGAGGTGCAACATCCGTTTGAAAATCCAAGATTGCACTGTATGAGTTTTGAAAACTCGTTTATAGGGATGAAATAGAAATATAACATGGTAAATCATATTCCAAAATGTAGTAAATCGAGCCGGGGCTAGTCAACGATCCAGGGGCGAGCCGATCAAAAATGTCACCAATACCAAAATCCAAGTTCTGCGCGCGTTTACGGAAACGGGAGTAACTTCCAATCCGTAGGTCCGTTTTGCCCAAACGAAAGCTCGACCTGAAGCTAAGTCAGAGGGCTATAAAAGTTACCGAGAATAGCTCCGTAACTGATGCTTTCGGGCCCAAAAGAGGTCGTTTAATTGGAGTTTCGGGCATGTTTATGTTGATGTTGCGATTTCGACCAAATCGGTCTATGATGTTCTCAGTACCTGAGCGCGTTGGTTATTTAGATTTTCCGTATGTGATAGATTTGACCAAAAAGTGTGTCAACATGCTGGTTATGTTTCTAGTCACTCAAAATAAAAATAAAAACAAAGTTATGGTTGGCGGAATAACCCATGTCTGTTGGGTGCAACATCGACGTCTTGAGGTGCAACGTTAGTTTGAAAATCCAAGATTGCACTGTATGACATTTGAAAACTCGTTTATGGGGATGAAATTTAAATATAACATGGTGCATCATATTTCAAAATATAGTGAATCGAATTATGACCACGATCAAACCCCCTTTGACCAACAAAACAACATATGAAAAATTGAGCTAACAAAGCTTTCGATGTTCCCAAATGTCATTAAGATTGAATTTCTTGGTTATCGAACGAAGATGAGATGGGGGGAACAAATTTTTCCTATAGATCTATGAAAGAGCTTCGTTTTGACTGTTTATGGTTCTTGTAACTAAAAATGGACACAAAGTTATGGTTGGTGGAACAACCCACGTCTTTTGGGTGCAACATTGAAGTCTTGAGGTGCAACATCTGTTTGAAAATCCAAGATTGCACTGTATGAGTTTTGAAAACTCGTTTATAGGGATGATATAGAAATATAACGTGGTAAATCATGTTCGAAAATGTAGTAAATCGAGCCGGGGCTAGTCAACGATCCAGGGGGGCGAGCCGATCAAAAATGTCACCAATTCCAAAATCCAAGTTCTGCACGCGTTTACGGAAACGGGAGTAACTTCCAATCCGTAGGTCTGTTTTGCCTAAACGAAAGCTCGACCTGAAGCTAAGTCAGAGGGCTACAAGAGTTAAAGAGCATAGGTCTGTTATTGATGCTTTCGGGCCCAAAGAGTTCGTCTAATAGGAGTTTCGGGCATGTTTATGTTGATGTTGCGATTTCGACCAAATTGCTCTATGATGTTCTCAGTACCTAAGCGCGTTGCTTATTTAGATTTTCCGTATGTGATAGATTTGACCAAAAAGTGTGTAATCATATTGGTTATGTTTCTAGTCACTCAAAATAAAAACAAAGTTATGGTTGGCGGAACAACCCATGTCTGTTGGGTGCAACATCGACGTCTTGAGGTGCAACATTAGTTTGAAAATCCAAGATTGCACTGTATGACTTTTGAAAACTCGTTTATGGGGATGACATTTAAATATAACATGGTGCATCATATTTCAAAATATAGTGAATCAAATTATGACCACGGTCAAACCCCCTTTAACCAACAAAACAACATATGAAAAATTGAGCTAAAAAAGCTTTCGATGTTCCCAAATGTCATTAAGATTGAATTTCTTGGTTACCGAACGAAGATGAGATGGGTGGAACCTATTAGTCCTATAGATCTGTGAGAGAGCTTCGTTTTAACTGGTTATGGTTCTTGTAACCAAAAATGGACACAAAGGTATGGTTGGTCGAACAACCCACATCTTTTGGGTGCAACATCGAAGTCTGGAGGTGCAACATCCGTTTGAAAATCCAAGATTGCACTGCATGAGTTTTGAAAACTCGTTTATAGGGATGAAATAGAAATATAACTTGGCAAATCATATTCCAAAATGTAGTAAATCGAGCCGGGGCTAGTCAACGATCCAGGGGGCGAGCCGATCAAAAATGTCACTAATTCCAAAATCCAAGTTCTGCGCGCGTTTACGGAAACCGGAGTAATTTCCAATCCGTAGGTCCGTTTTGCCCAAACGAAAGCTCGACCTGAAGCTAAGTCAGAGGGCTACAAGAGATACAGAGCACAGCTCCGTAATTGATGCTTTCAGGCCCAAAAGAGGTCGTCTAATAGGAGATTCGGGCATGTTTATGTTGATGTTTCGATTTCGACCAAATCGCTCTATGATGTTCTCAGTACCTGAGCGCGTTTCTTATTTAGATTTTCCGTTTGTGATAGATTTGACAAAAAAGTGTGTCAACACACTGGTTATGTTTCTAGTCACTCAAAATAAAAACAAAGTTATGGTTGGCGGAACAACCCATGTTTGTTGGGTGCAACATCGACGTCTTGAGGTGCAACATCAGTTTGAAAATCCGAGATTACACTATATGGCTTTTGAAAACTCGTTTATGGGGATGAAATATAAATATAACATGGTGCATCATATTTCAAAATATAGTGAATCGAATTATGACCACGGTCAAACCCCATTTGACCAACAAATCAACAAATGAAAAATTGAGCTAAAAAAAGCTTTCGATGTTCCCAAATGTCATTAAGATTGAATTTCTTGGTTACCGAACGAAGATGAGATGGGTGGAACCTGTTAGTCCTATAGATCTGTGATAGAGCTTCGTTTTGACTGGTTATGGTTCTTGTAACTAAAAATGGACACAAAGTTATGGTTGGTGGAGCAACCCATGTCTTTTGGGTGCAACATCAAAGTCTTGAGGTGTAACATCCATTTGAAAATCCAAGATTGCACTGTATGAATTTTGAAAACTCATTTATGGGGACGAAATAGAAATATAACATGGTGCGTCTTAATTCAAAATATAGAAAATTGAATTATGACCACGGTCAAACCCCCTTTGACCAACAAAACAACATACGAAAAATTAAGCTTAAAAAGCTTACGATGTTCCCAAATGTCATTAAGATTGAATTTCTTGGTTACCGAACTAAGATGAGATGGGTGGAACCTGTTAGTCCTATAGATCTATGAGAGAGCTTCGTTTTGACTGGTTATGGTTCTTGTAACTAAAAATGGACACAAAGTTATGGTTGGTGGAACGACCCACGTCTTTTGGGTGCAACATCGAAGTCTTGAGGTGCAACATCCATTTTAAAATCCAAGATTGCACTGCATGACTTTTGAAAACTCGTTTATGGGGATGAAATAGGCATATAACATGGTGCATCATATTTCAAAATATAGCAAATCGAATTATGACCACGGTCAAACCCACTTTGACCAACAAAACAACATATGAAAAATTGAGCTAAAAAAGTTTTCGATGTTCCCAAATGTCATTAATATTGAATTTCTTTGTTACCGAACGAAGATGAGATGGGTGGAATCTGTTAGTCATATAGATCTGTGAGAGAGCTTCGTTTTGACTGGTTATGGTTCTTGTAACTAAAAATGGACACAAAGTTATGGTTGGTGGAACAACCTACGTCTTTTGGGTGCAACAACGAAGTCTTGAGGTGCAACATCCGTTTGAAAATCCAAGATTGCACTGTATGACTTTTGAAAACTCGTTTATGGGAATGAAATAGAAATATAACATGGTGCGTCATATTTCAAAATATAGTAAATCGGATTATGACCACGGTCTAACCCCCTTTGACCAACAAAACAACATATGAAAAATTGAGTTAAAAAAGCTTTCGATGTTCCCAAATGCCATTAAGATTGAATTTCTTGGTTACCGAACTAAGATGCGATGGGTGGAACCTGTTAGTCCTATAGATCTATGAGAGAGCTTCGTTTTGACTGGTTATGGTTCTTGTAACTAAAAATGGACACAAAGTTATGGTTGGTGGAACAACCCACGTCTTTTGTGTACAACATCGAAGTCTTGAGGTGCAACATCCGTTTGAAATTCCAAGATTATACTGCATGACTTTTGAAAACTCGTTTATAGGGGTGAAATAGAAATATAACATGGTGCGCCATATTTCAAAATATAGTAAATCGAATTATGACCACGGTCAAACCCCCTTTGACCAACAAAACAACATATGAAAAATTGAGCTAAAAAAGCTTTCGATGTTCCCAAATGTCATTAAGATTGAATTTCTTGGTTACCGAACGAAGATGAGATGGGTGGAATCTGTTAGTCATATAGATCTGTGAGAGAGCTTCATTTTGACTGGTTATGGTTCTTGTAACTAAAAATGGACACAAAGTTATGGTTGGTGGAACAAACCACGTCTTTTGGGTGCAACAACGAAGTCTTGAGGTGCAATATCCGTTGGAAAATCCAAGATTGCACTGTATGAATTTTGAAAACTCGTTTATAGGGATGAAATAGAAATATAACATGGTAAATCATATTCCAAAATGTAGTAAATCGAGCTGGGGCTAGTCAACGATCCAGGGGGCGAGCCGATCAAAAATGTCACCAATTCCAAAATCCAAGTTCTGTGCGTTCACGGAAACGGGATTAACTTCCAATCCGTAAGTCCGTTTTCCCCAAACGAAAGCTCCACCTGAAGCTAAGTCAGAGGGCTATAGGAGTTTCAGAGCACATCTCCATAATTGATGCTTTCGGGCCCAAAAGAGGTCGTCTAATAGGAGTTTCGGGCATGTTTACGTTGATATTGCGATTTCGACCAAATCGCTCTATGATGTTCTCAGTACCTAAGCGCGTTGCTTGTTTAGATTTTCCGTATGTTATAGATTTGACAAAAAAGTGTGTCAACATACTGGTTATGTTTCTAGTCACTCAAAATAAAAATAAAAACAAAGTTATGGTTGGCGGAATAACCCATGTCTATTGGGTGCAACATCGACGTCTTGAGGTGCAACATTAGTTTGAAAATCCAAGATTGCACTGTATGACTTTTGAAAACTCGTTTATGGGGATGAAATTTAAATATAACATGGTGCATCATATTTCAAAATATAGTAAATCGAATTATGACCACGGTCAAATCCCCTTCGGCCAACAAAACAACATATGAAAAATTGAGCTAAAAAAGCTTTCGATGTTCCCAAATGTCATTAAGATTGAATTTCTTGGTTATCGAACGAAGATGAGATGGAGGGAACCTGTTTTTCCTATAGATCTGTGAGAGAGCTTCGTTTTGACTGGTTATGGGTCTTGTAACTAAAAATGGACACAAAGTTATGGTTGGTGGAACAACCCACGTCTTTGGGGTGCAACATTGAAGTCTTGATGTAACACCCCGAATTTTAGTTAATACTAAAATTCACTAATTACAGGATAAATAATCTCAGATGTGGGAATTGGGGGTAACGGGCTGCGTTATTGCGTTCGTCTCAGAAAAATACGCGAAATAGAGTCCGAGTTTTCGAAAATCGGAGTCCGTATGGCCCGGTTATGGCCCAAGGAAGTTTGCAGAAAAATTAGAGCTAAAAACAGATTTAGGAATTTAAATTTAAATTTAAATTTAGAACAAGCGGGGCCAGGCGGGAAGATTCCCGCCTAAGCATGTCGACAGGGCTGTCGACAGGCCTGTCGACAGGGGTGTCGACATGCCTGTCTACTTGCCTGTCGACATGGCGTGTCGAACCAGGGTGCTTGGGTGCACCAGATCTGGTTTTCTGGCTAGGGCTGGGCTTGGTTCTAGAGGTTTCCTAAATCTAACGGACCTAAATTAATCTAGGGTTAATCTAAGGGCCTAAAACACTCTCTTAATCTATAAATACACCCTAAACCTACCTTAATCCATACTAAAAATAGAAATGAAGGCCTCATGCCGCCAAATTAAATCCTAGAAGGAGTCTCCATTAATCTAAGAAGGAAGTTTCAAGCTAATCCCTCTCAAATCATTCTCTAATCATCATTATTTTCATAGTTAGCAACTAATTCTACTTCATAAGGTTACTAATCTTGAGTTTGGTGAGTTTCTATCACTTTAACATCAATTGTTAAAGTAAGTAGATTAGGTGTAATGAGACTTATGGTCTTAAATGCGGATTAGTGAGTTTGAATCATGTATAATGATATGTTACTCTATGTTGTTCTATGTTTATGCATATTTGATAAGTTGGTTTATGCATGCTTAATAAGTTGATTTATGCATGTTTAACAAGTTGATATATGCATGTTTAACAAGTGGATTTATGCATATTTAATGAGTGGAATTATGCATGTGTAATAAAGTAAGTTATGCAAGATAAGTATATGTTTAAATGCAAGTTGAAAGTGATATGCAAGTTATGCATGCTTATGCAAGTGTATGGATGCTTATGCAAGTCATGTATATGTTTAAATGCAAGATTTATGTGATATGCAAGTTATGCATGCTTATGCGAGTATATGAATGCTTATGCAAGATAAGTATATGCTTAAATGACATGATATGCAAGTTATGCATGTTTATGCAAGTTATGTATGCTTATGCAAGTATATGAATGCTTATGCAAGTATGTGAATGCTTATGCAAGTTATGTGTATGCTTAAATGCATGTTTAACATGTTATGCAAGTTATGAGAATGACTATATGCAAGTTCAACATGTTATGCAAGATATGTGTATGATGATATGCAAGCTCATATGCAACATGTTATGCAAATCATGTGTATGATAATATGCAAGTTTGGGTTATATGTAGTTGGGTTAATATATGCTCATATATGCAAGTTGACATCCTCTTAACCCATGACAAAGTTATATGCTAAACCCATGATATTTGTGATGGATCTTCCCCTTTATTTTGTCACGACATGAGAATGATTTACGTGGGGAACGATGGGGTTGGTAAATATGTTAATAAATGAATGGTTGGGTATGATTAAGCATACCATAAAAATAAATTACCATAAGTGGGAATTTACCTATTGAGTTAGGTCTACCCCATGGGAATTTACCTATTGAGTTAGGTCTACCCATGTTATGGAAAACTTGATATTAATTAGGGATAATTAATATGGGGGTGATTAATTAGGTGTAATTAATCGACTAAGACACGAGGTTGGACTCATTTGTAGTGTAAAACTGCCCGGACCCGACCGGCTTAACCAGTTGCTACAAATGTCAGCCCAATGTGAGAGGTCTTAGCCATAAATTAAATACGTGATTAAGGTAAAGACAAGAGGTTAGACTCTGTTATGACGTAAGACTGCCCGGATTCTACCGGCTTAACCAGGCGGTCATAACAGCCAGTCTAATGTGGGAGGTCTTTATGGGAGATCACGGTCTTAATTAATTAAGAAACACTTAACCATAGTAGCATGTAGTGGGACATGAGGGGTTAAGTGGGTGTCTTGGGTGGCATGAGGAAATTTTGTGGTTGCCTTGGGTGGCATGTGGAATCTAGTGGGTTGCCTTGGGTGGCAATAGAAAATACGATTAGAATACTTAACCAAGTGGAAACATGTAATTAAACATGATTAAAGGGTTAAGTGGGATACACTAGATATTTGACAAGCTTAAGTGGGTAGCTTGTGGGGGCCCATTTCAACCAATATCCCAAACGTATCTTTGTGGGCTCGACCCATGTCGAGTGACGGGACACGCATATTGGGCTTGATTATAAGAGGCCAAAACGGGTTAGCGGTGGCAACGCAAGTCCAACGGGTTTCATATGCGTGTGTGGGCCCGGGCTGGTAGATAAGCCGTTGTTGCATCGTGTAGATATAAAGCCGTGCACCGTTAATATTGGGTAGCCACTTTAGGGGAGTGATACACCCCACTGTGGGACCAGCACGGGTATCTACGGTAGGGAGCCGATCGCTTGGGGAGTAGTGGGTACACCTAATGAAGATAGGGGCAGACGGCACCTATGTAGGGGTACACGAAACTACTGGGTAAGAATTACTGGGTACACCTAGTGGAGATAGGGGCAGACGGCACCTATGTAGTGGGCTAGGGGTACATGAAACTACTGAGGAAATTTTCTAAGTCCTTGGAAGGGATCAACCTTTAAGTAGGAATGACTGGTGTGGTGCAGTTAGTAATTATCCTTGGGTGGGTAGATGCGTCCTGACGGTTATCTTAGTTTATCCTAAGTCTGCCAAGCTGCTTAGTGTAGCCATTCATCCCCAGATATTACCGTAGGTCAAGTTTATGTCTTCTCTGGTTACTTTAATGATTGTATTGTTAAAGTTATAGGACTCACTCAGACTTATGTCTGACCCCGTTGTTTTTATCTTTTTCCCAACCCTCAGGTCCTACGGTGGATCCTAGCGGTAGTAGAGCTTGATCGGTTTGCTGTTCCAGTCTTTAGGAGCTTGGGTAGATGTAAAGCTCCAGTTATCCAGTTATCTTTTCTGTTGTTCTGGCTATTGTATGAGAGAGTGGGATTATGTACTTCTATATTTGGATGGATATTGTACTTGACTTTTACCGTGGTTTTATAATGTAACCAGACATGTTTATTTCCGCTGTTATGAGATGATGTTTTAAAATTTCAAGTACTATTTATATCTGTCTTGTTGTAATTTTTCTGTTCTATATTCACTAAAATACTCCACCGATGCTATGACATTCCCTTTGTGAGTGACCCTAGCGGGCGTGGGGTGTTACACTTGAGGTGCAACATCCGTTTGAAAATCCAAGATTGCACTGTATGAGTTTTGAAAACTCGTTTATAGGGATGATATAGAAATATAACATGGTAAATCATGTTCCAAAATGTAGTAAATCGAGCCGGGGCTAGTCAAAGATCCAGGGGCGCGAGCCGATCAAAAATGTCACCAATTCCAAAATCCAAGTTCTGCGCGCATTTACGGAAACAGGAGTAACTTCCAATCCGTAGGTCCGTTTTGCCTAAACGAAAGCTCGACCTGAAGCTAAGTCAGAGGGCTACAGGAGTTACAGAGCATAGGTCCGTTATTGATGCTTTCTGGCCCAAAAGAGGTCGTCTAATAGGAGTTTCGGGCATGTTGATGTTGCGATTTCGACCAAATTGCTCTATTATGTTCTCAGTACCTAAGCGCGATGCTTATTTAGATTTTCCGTATGTGATAGATTTGACCAAAAAGCGTGTCAACATACTGGTTATGTTTCTAGTCACTCAAAATAAAAACAAAGTTATGGTTGGCGGAACAACCCATGTCCGTTGGGTGCAACATCGACGTCTTGAGATGCAACATTAGTTTGAAAATCCAAGATTGCACTGTATGACTTTTGAAAACTCGTTTATGGGGGTGAAATTTAGATATAACATGGTGCATCATATTTCAAAATATAGTGAATCGAATTATGACCACGGTCAAACCCCCTTTGACCAACAAAACAACATACGAAAAATTGAGCTAAAAAAGCTTTCGATGTTCCCAAATGTCATTAAGATTGAATTTCTTGGTTACCGAACGAAGATGAGATGGGTGGAACCTGTTAGTCCTATAGATCTGTGATAGAGCTTCGTTTTCACTGGTTATGGTTCTTGTAACTAAAAATGGACACAAAGTTATGGTTGGTGGAGCAACCCACGTCTTTTGGGTGCAACATCAAAGTCTTGAGGTGCAACATCCATTTGAAAATCCAAGATTGCACTGTATGAATTTTAAAAACTCGTTTATGGGGATGAAATAGAAATATAACATGGTGCGTCATAATTCAAAATATAGTAAATCGAATTATGACCATGGTCAAACCCACTTGACCAACAAAACAACATACGATAAATTAAGCTAAAAAAGCTTTCGATGTTCCGAAATGTCATTAAGATTGAATTTCTTGGTTACCGAACTAAGATGAGATGGGTGGAACCTGTTAGTCCTATAAATCTATGAGAGAGCTTCGTTTTGACTGGTTATGGTTCTTGTTACTAAAAATGGACACAAAGTTATGGTGGGTGGAACAACCCACGTCTTTTGGGTGCAACATCGAAGTCTTGAGGTGCAACATCCGTTTGAAAATCCAATATTGCACTGCATGACTTTTGAAAACTCGTTTATGGGGATGAAATAGACATATAACATGGTGCATCATATTTCAAAATATAGTAAATCGAATTATGACCACGGTCAAACCCCCTTTGACCAACAAAACAACATATGAAAAATTGAGCTAAAAAAGTTTTCGATGTTCCCAAATGTCATTAAGATTGAATTTCTTGGTTACCGAACGAAGATGAGATGGGTGGAATCTGTTAGTCATATAGATCTGTGAGAGAGCTTCGTTTTCACTGGTTATGATTCTTGTAACTAAATATGGACACAAAGTTATGGTTGGTGGAACAACCCACGTCTTTTGGGTGCAACAACGAAGTCTTGAGGTGCAACATCCGTTCGAAAATCCAAGATTGCACTGTATGACTTTTGAAAACTCGTTTATGGGTATGAAATAGAAATATAACATGGTGCATCATATTTCAAAATATAGTAAATCGAATTATGATCACGGTCTAACCCCCATTGACCAACAAAACAACATATGAAAAATTGTGCTAAAAAAGCTTTCGATGTTCCCAAATGCCATTAAGATTGAATTTCTTGGTTACCGAACTAAGATGAGATGGGTGGAACATGTTAGTCCTATAGATCTATGAGAGAGCTTCGTTTTGACTGGTTATGGTTCTTGTAACTAAAAATGGACACAAAGTTATGGTTGGTGGAACAACCCACGTCTTTTGGGTACAACATCGAAGTCTTGAGGTGCAACATCCATTTGAAAATCCAAGATTGTACTGCATGACTTTTGAAAACTCGTTTATGGGGATGAAATAGAAATATAACATGGTGCGTCATATTTCAAAATATAGTAAATCGAATTATGACCACGGTCAAACCCCCTTTGACCAACAAAACAACATATGAAAAATTGAGCTAAAAAAGCTTTCGATGTTCCCAAATGTCATTAAGATTGAATTTCTTGGTTACCAAACGAAGATGAGATGGGTGGAACCTGTTAGTCCTATAGATCTATGAGAGAGCTTCGTTTTGACTGGTTATGGTTCTTGTAACTAAAAATGGACACAAAGTTATGGTTGGTGGAACAAACCACGTCTTTTGGGCGCAACATCGAAGTCTTGAGGTGCAACATCCGTTTGAAAATCCAAGATTGCACTGTATGAGTTTTGAAAACTCGTTTATAGGGATGAAATAGAAATATAACATGGTAAATCATATTCCAATATGTAGTAAATTGAGCCGGGGCTAGTCAACGATCCGGGGGCGAGCCGATCAAAAATGTCACCAATTCCAAAATCCAAGTTCTGCGCGCGTTCACGGAAACGGGAGTAACTTCCAATCCATAAGTCCATTTCCCCCAAACGAAAGCTCCACCTGAAGCTAAGTCAGAGGGCTATAAGGGTTTCAGAGCATAGCTCTGTAATTGATGCTTTCGGGCCCAGAAGAGGTCGTCTAATAGGAGTTTCGGGCATGTTTATGTTGATATTGCAATTTCGACCAAATCGCTCTATGATGTTCTCAGTACCTGAGCGCGTTGCTTATTTAGATTTTCCGTATGTGATAGGTTTGACGAAAAAGTGTGTCAACAGACTAGTTATGTTTCTAGTCACTCAAAATAAAAACAAAGTTTTGGTTGGCGGAACAACCCATGTCTGTTGCGTGCAACATCGATGTCTTGAGGTGCAACATCAGTTTGAAAATCCAAGATCGCACTGTATGAGTTTTGAAAACTCGTTTATGGGGGTGAAATATAAATATAACATGGTGCATCATATTTCAAAATATAGTGAATCGAATTATGACCACGGTCAAACCCCCTTTGACCAACAAAACAACATATGAAAAATTGAGCTAAAAAAGCTTTCGATGTTCCCAAATGTCATTAAGATTGAATTTCTTGGTTACCAAACGAAGATGAGATGGGTGGAACTTGTTAGTCCTATAGATCTGTGAGAGAGCTTTGTTTTGACTGGTTATGGTTCTTGTAACTAAAAATGGACACAAAGTTATGGTTGGTGGAACAACCCACGTCTTTTGGGTGCAACATCGAAGTCTTGAGTTGAAACATCCATTTGAAAATCCTAGATTGCACTGTATGACTTTTGAAAACTCGTTTATGGGTATGAAATAGAAATATAACATATTGCGTCATATTTCAAAATATAGTAAATCGAATTATGACCACGGTCAAACCCCCTTTGACCAACAAAACAACGTACGAAAAATTAAGCTAAAAAAGCTTTCGATGTTCCCAAATGTCATTAACATAGAATTTCTTGGTTACCGAACTAAGATGAGAAGGGTGGAACCTGTTTGTCCTATAGATCTATGAGAGAGCTTCGTTTTGACTGGTTATGGTTCTTGTAACTAAAAATGGACACAAAGTTATGGTTGGTGGAACAACCCACGTCTTTGGGTGCAACATCGAAATCTTGAGGTGCAGCATCCGTTTGAAAATCCAAGATTGCACTACATGACTTTTGAAAACTCGTTTATGAAGATGAAATAGACATATAACACGGTGCATCATATTTCAAAATATAGTAAATCGAATTATGACCACGGTCAAACCCCCTTTGACCAACAAAACAACATATGAAAAATTGAGCTAAAAAAGCTTTCGATGTCCCCAAATGTCATTAAGATTGAATTTATTGGTTACCAAACTAATATGAGATGGGTGGAACCTATTAGTCCTATAGATCTATGAGAGATCTTCGTTTTGACTGCTTATGGTTCTTGTAACTAAAAATGGACACAAAGTTATGGTTGGTGTAACAACCCATGTCTTTTGGGTGCAACATCGAAGTCTTGAGGTGCAACATCCGTTTGAAAATCCAAGATTGCACTGTATGAGTTTTGAAAACTCGTTTATAGGGATGAAATAGAAATATAACATGGTAAATCATATTCCAAAATGTAGTAAATCGAGGCGGGGCGAGCCGATCAAAAATGTCACCAACTCCAAAATCCAAGTTCTGCGCGCGTTCACGGAAACAGGAGTAACTTCCGATCCGTAAGTCCGTTTTCCCCAAACGAAAGCTCGACCTGAAGCTAAGTCAGAGGGCTACAAGGGTTTCAGAGCACAGCTCCGTAATTGATGCTTTCGGGCCCAAAATATGTCGTCTAATAGGAGTTTCGGGCATGTTTATGTTGATGTTGCGATTTCGACCAAATCGCTCTATGATGTTCTCAGTACCTAAGCGCATTGCTTATTTAGATTTTCCGTATGTGATGGATTTGACCAAAAAGTGTGTCAACATACTGGTTATGTTTCTAGTCACTCAAAATAAAAACAAAGTTATGGTTGGCGGAACAACCCATGTCTAATGGGTGCAACATCGACGTCTTGGGGTGCAACATCAGTTTCAAAATCCAAGACTGCACTGCATGACTTTTGAAAACTCGTTTATGGGGATGAAATTTAAATATAACATGGTGCATCATATTTAAAAATATAGTAAATCGAATTATGACCACGATTAAACCCCCTTTGACCAACAAAACAACATATGAAAAAATTGAGCTAAAAAAGCTTTCGATGTTCCCAAATGTCATTAAGATTGAATTTCTTTGTTACCGAACGAAGATGAGATGGGTGGAACCTGTTAGTCCTATAGGTCTGTGAGAGAGCTTCGTTTTGACTGGTTATGCTTCTTGTAACTAAAAATGGACACAAAGTTATGGTTGGTGGAACAACCCACGTCTTTTGGGTGCAACATCGAAGTCTTGAGGTGCAACATCCGTTTGAAAATCCAAGATTGCACTGTATGACTTTTGAAAACTCGTTTATGGGGATGAAATAGAAATATAACATGGTGCGTCATATTTCAAAATATAGTAAATCGAATTATGACCACGGTCAAACCCCCTTTGACCAATAAAACAACATACGAAAAATTAAGCTAAAAAAGCTTGCGATGTTCCCAAATGTCATTAAGATTGAGTTTCTTCGTTACCGAACTAAGATGAGATGGGTGGAACCTGTTAGTCCTATTGTGACGGCAAGGAATTTTGCTCGGTCCGAACCAGTCGCTAAACCGATTCAGGCCGTTCGAAACGCCCTATCGTTTGAGAACAGGACAAAACAGAACGCATACAGAAGAACATTTCATTGTATATCACAACAATGCATCAGATTACAAGAATATACAGAGTATAAATGAATAAATATTACACAGAAATATCAGAGATTAACAATAAGTTACATAGCAGCGGAAAAATAATACAATACACAACTAGAAGAGATATACGGATACAAAGCTTTCCGGATATCGTTCCAGCTGTAAACCAGGATCCTGTGAATAGAAATCTGCAAAACCAAAACTACTAGCTGCCCGTGTCAAAAATAGGGGCACCCAGAGTTTAGGTTAAAACAATAAACTCCAGGTCAGTCATGTGACTGGTGTGAGAACTAAAACAGTTATTAATCTTTATTTTTAAAGTCAGGTAAATCAAGGGACCACGCCGTATAACACGGAACGGGTTTTCTCCCAAGAATACCAGTGCATAAAACAACAGCGCAATGCTAAATAAAGAACAATGAAGCTATTATAAGACCCAGTTCCCATCACACAATGCAACGCAAGCCGGAGGATAGGGTTTTTACCTTATAATAGCCAAGAATGCTTGATACGTTTAAAAGAAATCATTTAATACTATTATAAGTGCATAGTGTATAAAACACTTCAAATCATAAGTATCAATCATAGGCGGCATGAATGCCCCATACCACTATGTCGCCATATATAGGTTATACAATCAAAATCGCAAAGTCACGTATTTGGAAATTGGGTTTCCATCTATGAACCGAGGCAAAAGATAGTCCTCCACCGATTCGAGACGCTCTAGCCCGCCCCTCAGGACCCAGACTCAGGTGGGCCCTTGGATCGTCAGGGCCGGTCCACCGATGTGGATTAAAATGCCTGAACACTACGTTTCCCCACCCTATGGGGTGTAAGTCTGGTCCGTCAGCCGACCAGAATGCATCGGCCGAAACCGATATAACCGAGGCGCCTCGCAACAGCAACAACCACATAAGTCAAACTCGTCAGGGCGTGTAAAACCACTGACGCCACTTCTAACTAGAAAGAAACGCAAGTCCTCCCTGAGGTCCGTCTCCCGTTTTTGGTTCATACCGGGTGTGAAACACGCGAGGTAAACGTTACACAAAGCTACGCCCCAAAGGCCGTGCTTTGATCATCAACCACAAGACTCTGCTTTTCAACAGAAGCCTTGATCATTTGCATCTTAGCATGCCACACAGGCAAGCCATCCTATGCAACCGATATCAGTCACACAGAATGAAATCCGATGTCAGACACACAGTCCATTTACAAGTCCGTTCTGGGTCTGAACGAAACCGGAGGCACCTAGTACCCTGCATATCCATCGATCTCCAAGCACGTCTGGACGATCACTAACTGTTTCCATCTTCTTGGGTGTACAGCCCAATCAAGATCATCAGTTATCACCCAAACGACGTGAAGACCTCCGGTCTTCGACCATCGTCTTCATCTTCGACTTATCGTCGTATCAGTTATTCAGAATGGGATAAACCCGGTCTTTCCGAATAACTCGCGTATATTTTAAATAAGTGTTACACAAACACAAAATACGCCTCATTCCAATTCATTAGTCACTAACCGTAAATTAATCAAGAGAATAATTCCCCAAATATTAACCCCGAAGGCCGAAACCAACATCAGATCAATATCCAGAAAACCATTCTACTTAGCTAACCGACAGTTAGTTTCTAATTTCACATTCATAGGGAAAGGTTCCCATTAATTTTATCAAAGATAAATTCTTGAATTTATTCTTTAATCAACTTTTGAATATCAATTCAAACTAGTCGGGATTAGCGAACCTTACCGAAGTAATCATTTGTTATAATTTCCCAATCCCAACCTATTCATCCCATGAAGTAAAACTGTGAATACTTCATATCTAACACCACAGTGTTATCGGTAAATTCAATTACCATTTCACGTTCAAATCTAATTAAAGATTTAACTATCGCCTGGAGCAAAACTGGTGATACTCCATTTTCGATCATTTCAATCTAATTAAAGATTCATTAAAACTCCACTTAGTTTTAATCTTTGACTGGGTTAAAGAATCAGTGTTATTTAAAAACACGGTTCACGATAAACCCAAAATCACATTCATTAATCATCGGGTTAAAGAACGAGTGTTATTTAAAACACTGTCCACGATAAACCCAAAAATCAATATCGATTCAATTGCAATTAAATATTATTTAATTGGTACACTTCATTAAATCTAAATAAAAAGATTTAATCTTTTCTCAACTGGGTTCAAGAACAGTGTTAGTGAAGACACCATTCACGACAAACCCAAATCACATTCGATATTCAATACAAGGCTCTGAATAGAAAATATATCGGCTTATATTCAATATCGAATTCTACGACTAACAAATGCCGTATTGGAAATAACGATATAAATATATATCTTTCAAATTTCCATAACAACACCTGTATAATCACGAATTCCAACATCGAAATATTCCGAAGACAATTTCGATTCAAATCCCCTCCAATGCAATCATTGGATCTTCTGGTTATTTTCAAAACCCTTTTTCAAATTCAATTTATTTATTTAAAAGTAAATAGAATTA
This sequence comes from Allium sativum, assembly GCA_030737875.1. NCBI lineage: Eukaryota > Viridiplantae > Streptophyta > Magnoliopsida > Asparagales > Amaryllidaceae > Allium > Allium sativum. The sequence goes on along the minus strand of CM060921.1, from coordinate 845,503,689 downwards.
TAATTCTAGTTCAAAACTAGTTCATTTCGATAAAAATCTATTTTTATCTTTTCAAATATGGGGTTTTTCATCCCAAATCTTCCCAAATCATTTCTTATGATTTTACACAAATTATTACTATTTTTAATAATTTTATCAAGGCCCGTACAGTCGATTTCCATCAATGGCCATCGAACTGCACTTACAGCGACCTTTTTCGAATTTGATTTGGACATAATTCCAAATCCAACCGTTAGATTTCAAATTTCTAATATTCGTTAGAAAGCTCTTTTCGATACGAACCCAACGGTTCCGGTTTTAGGAGAATCCGACGGTCGGATCTCCCGTAATGTCCGTTTGAAATAAATGGTCGAAATTCGCGAACTGCCGCGGCGCGGCGCGTTCTATTCAGGCCATTATATTATATATATAATATATATAATATATATTTCGTCGATTTCTATTTAAAACGAATTATATAAATAGTTTTTAAAATCGTTTCAAAATCTATTTCAACTTCCATCTCAATTCAAAGCAAAATTGAATTCTTCTCTATAAATTCGTTTTAAAGTTCATTTCTATTCAATTCAAATTTCAATTCAATTTGAATTCATTTCAATTTGCTTTTAATTCAATTTGAATTCGCTTTCAATTCAATTCATTTCGAAATCACTTTCAATTAAATTCACTTTGAATTCGTTTTCAATTCAATTCATTTCGAAATCACTTTCAATTCAATTCACTTTGAATTCGTTTTCAATTCAATTCATTTCGAAATCGTTTTCAATTCAATTTGAATTCGTTTTCAATTCAATTCATTTCGAAATCGTTTTCAATTCAATTCATTTCGAAATCGTTTTCAATTCAATTCATTTCGAAATCGTTTTCAATTCAATTCATTTCGAAATCGTTTTCAATTCAATTCATTTCGAAATCGTTTTCAATTCAATTCATTTCGAAATATTTGATTTCAAAATTACTTATCAATATCCATTTCAAAATGAATAAAATCGATAAAAATATCGTTCACGTCAAAATGGCGCATCTAATCAACACGGCTTCATATATTGATATTTTCAAATATTCCATTTCGAATATTTCTATTTCAAATATTTCTTATTATAAAAATATTCTTTATTTTCACGATTGGAATGAGGCCCAATCAATTACCATATAAAGTTAATTATATGGATTTTCATACAACACATGTATATAATAACATTGAAAATAATCAACCATCAACCAAAGTGCACTACACTGTAAAGGCATCAAATATAGATATTCAACGCCTATAACAGCCTGTCAATCAATCGATCGACATATTCAATCAATCAGGATGAGTGAACTTCAAATTTCATCCCAACACCCGTGTGGGGTTTCAAACAATCAAACACAGATTTTATTTGTGCAGTTGGGCGATGTGTGAAATTTATCGACCCAATCAATATCAGTCAAATCAGTGTATATACAAACAAATCGGCCGATTTGTTTATAACTATTCATTTATTCACATTCACGTTAAAATTTATTTTTTTAACGATAAAACATTTTATTTCAACCTATGAATTTCTATTCAATTCATTTACACAATAAAATGATATTTTTATTTTCTAACATATTTTAGAAAATTTCGGCGGCATAACGGCACGATACTAGAAACGGGACAAGGCCTAGCCTTATCCCCGGTCTAGTGAAGGCCCACGCCATTCACACATCAATCAAAATCACCAAACAATTCAATTCAAATCAAATCATCCAACTAATCTACGCAACCAAACAAACAAGTCCATGGTTTGTGGACGATTGTGTCGGGTGCTACTAAGCACCGTCTGCATCCTAGTATATATATAACTAGAAAAATTAAATTGAAAGGTGAGAAATTCTCACTTATAGCTATCCTAGCTCCACGGCTCTTCATTTGCAGAAGTCTTCGTCGTTTCGCCTTTTTGTCACCTTCGTTGCTGCTTTCACTACATACGTAAAAATCACATTTTTACTTTGCTATTCAATATATAAAAATCGAATTTTTACTTCGAAGTTCAATATATAAAAATTCTATTTTTCTATCGAAGTTCAATATATAAAAATTCCATTTTTCTATCGAAGTTCAATATATAAAAATTCTATTTTTCTATCGAAGTTCAATATATAAAAATTCTATTTTTCTATCGAAGTTCAATATATAAAAATTCTATTTTTCTATCGAAGTTCAATATATAAAAATTCTATTTTTCTATCGAAGTTCAATATATAAAAATTCTATTTTTCTATCGAAGTTCAATATATAAAAATTCTATTTTTCTATCGAAGTTCAATATATAAAAATTCTATTTTTCTATCGAAGTTCAATATATAAAAATTCTATTTTTCCATCGAAGTTCAATATATAAAAATTCTATTTTTCCATCGAAGTTCAATATATAAAAATTCTATTTTTCTATCGAAGTTCAATATATAAAAATTCTATTTTTCTATCGAAGTTCAATATATAAAAATCGAATTTTTAGTTCAAAGTTCAATATATAAAAATCGAATTCTTATTTCAAAGTTTCCGCCTTTTCCATTTCAAAGATCTAATCTTTTCTTTTACTTTTTAAAGTTCAAATCCTTTTACCTTTTAAAAATTTAACTCTTTTACCTTTTAAAAATTCAAATCTTTTTTAAACCTTTTAAAAACAAAAATCTTCTTAAACCTTTTAAAAAACAAAAATCTTCTTAAACCTTTTAAAAACAAAAATCTTCTTAAACCCTTTTTTTTTTTTTAATAAAAAGAATCAGTTTTAAATTTCTTTACAATCAGTTTTAATTTCTTTTTTATAAAATCAGTTTTTAACTTTTAAAAACCAAATCAGTTTTTAGCTTTTTTAAAAATTCAGTTTTTAGCTTTTTAAAAATTCAGTTTTTAGCTTTAAAAAAATCCAGTTTTTAGCTTTTTAAAAATTCAGTTTTTAGCTTTTTAAAAATTCAGTTTTTAGCTTTTTAAAAATTCAGTTTTTAGCTTTAAAAAAATCCAGTTTTTAGCTTTTTAAAAATTCAGTTTTTAGCTTTTTAAAAATTCAGTAAAGATAAAATAACAAAACACTTACAGAGGGTTTTCGCAGATCGACTGAGGGTTTCGAGGCGGCGGCTCGATTCGAACGGGGAGGCGCGGTCTTGACTGGAAGTGGCGGCGGCTCGTCGTTCGTTGGCCAGAGCTGCTAGGCGACGCGGGTCTCGCTCAATTCAGGGAACCGAAGAAGTGGGGAGAGAGGAGGTCGGGCGCGAGAGGGAGGGGAAGATCGACGTTGGCTTGGAGGGGCGCAACCGCCTGAGGCGCGACGGGTGGAGGATCGACGTGTTCTTCCCTCTTTTTTTTTTTTTTCTAAACCTAAATTGATTTGAATCGTGAAAAACAGGGGGGGCCAGAGAGAAATAGGGGGAGAGGAGAGAGGATTTGATTTTTTTATTTATAAAAAGTTGACTTTTACATACGACCTCTAAACGAGGTCCACTGCCTGTCGTCCATAGCGTTTCACCCCCATTTCGAACACAATGGGATATGTATCGCAAGCTGATTTGATCGTTACAATCAGTTTTTGTTAAATTTACAATATAAATCTTTATATATTCAGTTTAAACGCACATTTCAATTTACCGGGGTCACATACTAACTCTAAAAATTCCAGAAAAATATTTTCTAGCTTCGTATTGACGATACGGTCCTAATAAAACTAGTTTCGTCGAATTCTGAGACCGTTAGAAAAATGGCCAATTTCCAGTCGATTAAAATCGACTGAAACTGGTCAAACGCGTTTTCCTTTGCCACGCTCACATATTGATTCGAAAAATTATGAAATTTGGAATCTAGCAATAACTTTACATTCCGGACCCAACAAAACTGGTTTCGTCGAAATCCGAGGTCGTTTGCAAAATTGCTATTTTTAAGGGCCTTATATATATAAAAATATATATAAATTCCACAGCGACTATTTCTAATTTTAAACTGGACATATCTTATCATTTCTAAGATGAAATCACAGTTTGTTAACTTCGTTACAAAGATATAGTTATACAGATTCAAATATTTCTTGTTTCGTTCAATTCTGACTTATATTGAATTCTGTATATTCATTTGAAATTAGAAATCGAATTTTCGAACTACCGCGCCATTTTCAATTCCTTTTATAATTATATATAATTATTATATATTCTAACGACGACGTATATAAATATATTCGTTCGAATTCTATTCAAAATAAATTTTTCGACGATATTATTTAAAATAATTCATTTTAAATATTCAAACTACGCTAAAATTGCCGAAACAAAAATTTTAAACTGGCCCAGATTTTCGGGTTATTACAATCTCCCCCACTTAAAACTTTTCGTCCCCGAAAAGGAACAAAGTCGAAAGTGGTTTGATTATTCAGCTCTACGATCGATCTGGCTTCCCTTCTCCAACTCTTTAGTTTATGAGAATTTTCAAAATTTCAAAAATTTGGCTAACACCCTAAATTTTCGAAAAATTTCGCCATAACCTCCCCTGCAATGGGAGCATCGGGGAATTTCAAATAGCTTCCCCGGTCCTTCAGATCTCAAAAAGAAAAAGAAAAAGCCAAGCGGCTAGCCAATAGGCTCACAAAATCATCATCACCCAAACAAAACAGTAAATTATGTAGTAAACATGTACCTATTTGTCGTGCAAACAAATTTTATTCTCTGCTCTAGCCTCCTTGCTATGACCTGTTCAATGATATACATGTATATGCAAGCAGATGCAACCAATTTTCAATACAACTCAATATTCGGTTCAATTAGGCTAAATGGCTAAAAATTAGCAAACAAATAAGCAAACAACACAAACATCAATCAATTAGTGAATTTAACGTTTTCAAATTGATAACTTTGATATATAGTCAAAAATCATGTTTTTGATGCCAGATCACAACAATTAGCCCTATCTAATTTTGGTTCTCACACCAGTCAATAGGAAATATATAGATGCTACACGTTCGTCACTCGAATATAAACTCTGATGATGATATATCAATCATCAGAATCACCCCCGGGCGACTAGAGTGTGATTCTATATCTATCCAGTATATTAAAACTTCGAATAGACGCTAGCTAGGCGCATACGCGAAATCTTTATATATTGGACTGTCCTAATCAATATAAATAAATAATCAAATACGATTAAGTGGTTTAGATTTTCAAAACAAAAATTTGTTTTCATTTTAAAAATATACTCTTCACACTCGTTCTAGGATACTACTGATCCCATCTCTAACGAGTCATTCTCATTGGATATTACTAATCCAATATCTGATGAATTCTTTCGTACGGTTCTAATGTGCCTTGTTCTCTGAGCTTTGTAAACCAAAGCTCTGATACCAAATGTGACGGCAAGGAATTTTGCTCGGTCCGAACCAGTCGCTAAACCGATTCAGGCCGTTCGAAACGCCCTATCGTTTGAGAACAGGACAAAACAGAACGCATACAGAAGAACATTTCATTGTATATCACAACAATGCATCAGATTACAAGAATATACAGAGTATAAATGAATAAATATTACACAGAAATATCAGAGATTAACAATAAGTTACATAGCAGCGGAAAAATAATACAATACACAACTAGAAGAGATATACGGATACAAAGCTTTCCGGATATCGTTCCAGCTGTAAACCAGGATCCTGTGAATAGAAATCTGCAAAACCAAAACTACTAGCTGCCCGTGTCAAAAATAGGGGCACCCAGAGTTTAGGTTAAAACAATAAACTCCAGGTCAGTCATGTGACTGGTGTGAGAACTAAAACAGTTATTAATCTTTATTTTTAAAGTCAGGTAAATCAAGGGACCACGCCGTATAACACGGAACGGGTTTTCTCCCAAGAATACCAGTGCATAAAACAACAGCGCAATGCTAAATAAAGAACAATGAAGCTATTATAAGACCCAGTTCCCATCACACAATGCAACGCAAGCCGGAGGATAGGGTTTTTACCTTATAATAGCCAAGAATGCTTGATACGTTTAAAAGAAATCATTTAATACTATTATAAGTGCATAGTGTATAAAACACTTCAAATCATAAGTATCAATCATAGGCGGCATGAATGCCCCATACCACTATGTCGCCATATATAGGTTATACAATCAAAATCGCAAAGTCACGTATTTGGAAATTGGGTTTCCATCTATGAACCGAGGCAAAAGATAGTCCTCCACCGATTCGAGACGCTCTAGCCCGCCCCTCAGGACCCAGACTCAGGTGGGCCCTTGGATCGTCAGGGCCGGTCCACCGATGTGGATTAAAATGCCTGAACACTACGTTTCCCCACCCTATGGGGTGTAAGTCTGGTCCGTCAACCGACCAGAATGCATCGGCCGAAACCGATATAACCGAGGCGCCTCGCAACAGCAACAACCACATAAGTCAAACTCGTCAGGGCGTGTAAAACCACTAACGCCACTTCTAACTAGAAAGAAACGCAAGTCCTCCCTGAGGTCCGTCTCCCGTTTTTGGTTCATACCGGGTGTGAAACACGCGAGGTAAACGTTACACAAAGCTACGCCCCAAAGGCCGTGCTTTGATCATCAACCACAAGACTCTGCTTTTCAACAGAAGCCTTGATCATTTGCATCTTAGCATGCCACACAGGCAAGCCATCCTATGCAACCGATATCAGTCACACAGAATGAAATCCGATGTCAGACACACAGTCCATTTACAAGTCCGTTCTGGGTCTGAACGAAACCGGAGGCACCTAGTACCCTGCATATCCATCGATCTCCAAGCACGTCTGGACGATCACTAACTGTTTCCATCTTCTTGGGTGTACAGCCCAATCAAGATCATCAGTTATCACCCAAACGACGTGAAGACCTCCGGTCTTCGACCATCGTCTTCATCTTCGACTTATCGTCGTATCAGTTATTCAGAATGGGATAAACCCGGTCTTTCCGAATAACTCGCGTATATTTTAAATAAGTGTTACACAAACACAAAATACGCCTCATTCCAATTCATTAGTCACTAACCGTAAATTAATCAAGAGAATAATTCCCCAAATATTAACCCCGAAGGCCGAAACCAACATCAGATCAATATCCAGAAAACCATTCTACTTAGCTAACCGACAGTTAGTTTCTAATTTCACATTCATAGGGAAAGGTTCCCATTAATTTTATCAAAGATAAATTCTTGAATTTATTCTTTAATCAACTTTTGAATATCAATTCAAACTAGTCGGGATTAGCGAACCTTACCGAAGTAATCATTTGTTATAATTTCCCAATCCCAACCTATTCATCCCAAGAAGTAAAACTGTGAATACTTCATATCTAACACCACAGTGTTATCGGTAAATTCAATTACCATTTCACGTTCAAATCTAATTAAAGATTTAACTATCGCCTGGAGCAAAACTGGTGATACTCCATTTTCGATCATTTCAATCTAATTAAAGATTCATTAAAACTCCACTTAGTTTTAATCTTTGACTGGGTTAAAGAATCAGTGTTATTTAAAAACACGGTTCACGATAAACCCAAAATCACATTCATTAATCATCGGGTTAAAGAACGAGTGTTATTTAAAACACTGTCCACGATAAACCCAAAAATCAATATCGATTCAATTCCAATTAAATATTATTTAATTGGTACACTTCATTAAATCTAAATAAAAAGATTTAATCTTTTCTCAACTGGGTTCAAGAACAGTGTTAGTGAAGACACCATTCACGACAAACCCAAATCACATTCGATATTCAATACAAGGCTCTGAATAGAAAATATATCGGCTTATATTCAATATCGAATTCTACGACTAACAAATGCCGTATTGGAAATAACGATATAAATATATATCTTTCAAATTTCCATAACAACACCTGTATAATCACGAATTCCAACATCGAAATATTCCGAAGACAATTTCGATTCAAATCCCCTCCAATGCAATCATTGGATCTTCTGGTTATTTTCAAAACCCTTTTTCAAATTCAATTTATTTATTTAAAAATAAATAGAATTATAATTCTAGTTCAAAACTAGTTCATTTCGATAAAAATCTATTTTTATCTTTTCAAATATGGGGTTTTTCATCCCAAATCATTTCTTATGATTTTACACAAATTATTACTATTTTTAATAATTTTATCAAGGCCCGTACAGTCGATTTCCATCAATGGCCATCGAACTGCACTTACAGCGACCTTTTTCGAATTTGATTTGGACATAATTCCAAATCCAACCGTTAGATTTCAAATTTCTAATATTCGTTAGAAAGCTCTTTTCGATACGAACCCAACGGTTCCGGTTTTAGGAGAATCCGACGGTCGGATCTCCCGTAATGTCCGTTTGAAATAAATGGTCGAAATTCGCGAACTGCCGCGGCGCGGCGCGTTCTATTCAGGCCATTATATTATATATATAATATATATAATATATATTTCGTCGATTTCTATTTAAAACGAATTATATAAATAGTTTTTAAAATCGTTTCAAAATCTATTTCAACTTCCATCTCAATTCAAAGCAAAATTGAATTCTTCTCTATAAATTCGTTTTAAAGTTCATTTCTATTCAATTCAAATTTCAATTCAATTTGAATTCATTTCAATTTGCTTTTAATTCAATTTGAATTCGCTTTCAATTCAATTCATTTCGAAATCACTTTCAATTCAATTCACTTTGAATTCGTTTTCAATTCAATTCATTTCGAAATCACTTTCAATTCAATTCACTTTGAATTCGTTTTCAATTCAATTCATTTCGAAATCGTTTTCAATTCAATTTGAATTCGTTTTCAATTCAATTCATTTCGAAATCGTTTTCAATTCAATTCATTTCGAAATCGTTTTCAATTCAATTCATTTCGAAATCGTTTTCAATTCAATTCATTTCGAAATCGTTTTCAATTCAATTCATTTCGAAATCGTTTTCAATTCAATTCATTTCGAAATATTTGATTTCAAAATTACTTATCAATATCCATTTCAAAATGAATAAAATCGATAAAAATATCGTTCACGTCAAAATGGCGCATCTAATCAACACGGCTTCATATATTGATATTTTCAAATATTCCATTTCGAATATTTCTATTTCAAATATTTCTTATTATAAAAATATTCTTTATTTTCACGATTGGAATGAGGCCCAATCAATTACCATATAAAGTTAATTATATGGATTTTCATACAACACATGTATATAATAACATTGAAAATAATCATCCATCAACCAAAGTGCACTACACTGTAAAGGCATCAAATATAGATATTCAACGCCTATAACAGCCTGTCAATCAATCGATCGACATATTCAATCAATCAGGATGAGTGAACTTCAAATTTCATCCCAACACCCGTGTGGGGTTTCAAACAATCAAACACAGATTTTATTTGTGCAGTTGGGCGATGTGTGAAATTTATCGACCCAATCAATATCAGTCAAATCAGTGTATATACAAACAAATCGGCCGATTTGTTTATAACTATTCATTTATTCACATTCACGTTAAAATTTATTTTTTTAACGATAAAACATTTTATTTCAACCTATGAATTTCTATTCAATTCATTTACACAATAAAATGATATTTTTATTTTCTAACATATTTTAGAAAATTTCGGCGGCATAACGGCACGATACTAGAAACGGGACAAGGCCTAGCCTTATCCCCGGTCTAGTGAAGGCCCACGCCATTCACACATCAATCAAAATCACCAAACAATTCAATTCAAATCAAATCATCCAACTAATCTACGCAACCAAACAAACAAGTCCATGGTTTGTGGACGATTGTGTCGGGTGCTACTAAGCACCGTCTGCATCCTAGTATATATATAACTAGAAAAATTAAATTGAAAGGTGAGAAATTCTCACTTATAGCTATCCTAGCTCCACGGCTCTTCATTTGCAGAAGTCTTCGTCGTTTCGCCTTTTTGTCACCTTCGTTGCTGCTTTCACTACATACGTAAAAATCACATTTTTACTTTGCTATTCAATATATAAAAATCGAATTTTTACTTCGAAGTTCAATATATAAAAATTCTATTTTTCTATCGAAGTTCAATATATAAAAATTCCATTTTTCTATCGAAGTTCAATATATAAAAATTCTATTTTTCTATCGAAGTTCAATATATAAAAATTCTATTTTTCTATCGAAGTTCAATATATAAAAATTCTATTTTTCTATCGAAGTTCAATATATAAAAATTCTATTTTTCTATCGAAGTTCAATATATAAAAATTCTATTTTTCTATCGAAGTTCAATATATAAAAATTCTATTTTTCTATCGAAGTTCAATATATAAAAATTCTATTTTTCTATCGAAGTTCAATATATAAAAATTCTATTTTTCTATCGAAGTTCAATATATAAAAATTCTATTTTTCCATCGAAGTTCAATATATAAAAATTCTATTTTTCTATCGAAGTTCAATATATAAAAATTCTATTTTTCTATCGAAGTTCAATATATAAAAATTCTATTTTTCTATCGAAGTTCAATATATAAAAATCGAATTTTTAGTTCAAAGTTCAATATATAAAAATCGAATTCTTATTTCAAAGTTTCCGCCTTTTCCATTTCAAAGATCTAATCTTTTCTTTTACTTTTTAAAGTTCAAATCCTTTTACCTTTTAAAAATTTAACTCTTTTACCTTTTAAAAATTCAAATCTTTTTTAAACCTTTTAAAAACAAAAATCTTCTTAAACCTTTTAAAAAACAAAAATCTTCTTAAACCTTTTAAAAACAAAAATCTTCTTAAACCCTTTTTTTTTTTTAATAAAAAGAATCAGTTTTAAATTTCTTTACAATCAGTTTTAATTTCTTTTTTATAAAATCAGTTTTTAACTTTTAAAAACCAAATCAGTTTTTAGCTTTTTTAAAAATTCAGTTTTTAGCTTTTTAAAAATTCAGTTTTTAGCTTTAAAAAAATCCAGTTTTTAGCTTTTTAAAAATTCAGTTTTTAGCTTTTTAAAAATTCAGTTTTTAGCTTTTTAAAAATTCAGTTTTTAGCTTTAAAAAAATCCAGTTTTTAGCTTTTTAAAAATTCAGTTTTTAGCTTTTTAAAAATTCAGTAAAGATAAAATAACAAAACACTTACAGAGGGTTTTCGCAGATCGACTGAGGGTTTCGAGGCGGCGGCTCGATTCGAACGGGGAGGCGCGGTCTTGACTGGAAGTGGCGGCGGCTCGTCGTTCGTTGGCCAGAGCTGCTAGGCGACGCGGGTCTCGCTCAATTCAGGGAACCGAAGAAGTGGGGAGAGAGGAGGTCGGGCGCGAGAGGGAGGGGAAGATCGACGTTGGCTTGGAGGGGCGCAACCGCCTGAGGCGCGACGGGTGGAGGATCGACGTGTTCTTCCCTCTTTCTTTTTTTTTTCTAAACCTAAATTGATTTGAATAGTGAAAAACAGGGGGGGGCCAGAGAGAAATAGGGGGAGAGGAGAGAGGATTTGATTTTTTTATTTATAAAAAGTTGACTTTTACATACGACCTCTAAACGAGGTCCACTGCCTGTCGTCCATAGCGTTTCACCCCCATTCCGAACACAATGGGATATGTATCGCAAGCTGATTTGATCGTTACAATCAGTTTTTGTTAAATTTACAATATAAATCTTTATATATTCAGTTTAAACGCACATTTCAATTTACCGGGGTCACATACTAACTCTAAAAATTCCAGAAAAATATTTTCTAGCTTCGTATTGACGATACGGTCCTAATAAAACTAGTTTCGTCGAATTCTGAGACCGTTAGAAAAATGGCCAATTTCCAGTCGATTAAAATCGACTGAAACTGGTCAAACGCGTTTTCCTTTGCCACGCTCACATATTGATTCGAAAAATTATGAAATTTGGAATCTAGCAATAACTTTACATTCCGGACCCAACAAAACTGGTTTCGTCGAAATCCGAGGTCGTTTGCAAAATTGCTATTTTTAAGGGCCTTATATATATAAAAATATATATAAATTCCACAGCGACTCTTTCTAATTTTAAACTGGACATATCTTATCATTTCTAAGATGAAATCACAGTTTGTTAACTTCGTTACAAAGATATAGTTATACAGATTCAAATATTTCTTGTTTCGTTCAATTCTGACTTATATTGAATTCTGTATATTCATTTGAAATTAGAAATCGAATTTTCGAACTACCGCGCCATTTTCAATTCCTTTTATAATTATATATAATTATTATATATTCTACCGACGACGTATATAAATATATTCGTTCGAATTCTATTCAAAATAAATTTTTCGACGATATTATTTAAAATAATTCATTTTAAATATTCAAACTACGCTAAAATTGCCGAAACAAAAATTTTAAACTGGCCCAGATTTTCGGGTTATTACACCTATAGATCTATGAGAGAGCTTCGTTTTGACTGGTTATGGTTTTTGTAACTAAAAATGAACACAAAGTTATGGTTGGTGGAACAACCCATGTCTTTTGGGTGCAACATCGAAGTCTTGAGGTGCAACATCCGTTTGAAAATCCAAGATTGCACTGCATGACTTTTGAAAACTCGTTTATGGGGATGAAATAGAAATGTAACATGGTGCATCATATTTCAAAATATAGTAAATCGAATTATGACCACTTTCAAACCCCCTTTGACCAACAAAACAACATACGAAAAATTGAGCTAAAAAAGCTTTCGATGTTCCCAAATGTCATTAAGATTGAATTTCTTGGTTACCGAACTAAGATGAGATGGGTGGAACCTGTTAGTCCTATAGATCTATGAGAGAGCTTCGTTTTGACTGGTTATGGTTCTTGTAACTAAAAATGGACACAAAGTTATGGTTGGTAGAACAACCCACGTCTTTTGGGTGCAACATCGAAGTCTTAAGGTGCAACATCCGTTTGAAAATCCAAGATTGCACTGTATGAGTTTTGAAAACTCGTTTATAGGGATGAAATAGAAATATAACATGGTAAATCATATTCCAAAATGTAGTAAATCGAGCCGGGGCTAGTCAACGTTCCAGGGGGGCGAGCCGATCAAAAATGTCACCAATTCCAAAATCCAAGTTCTGCGCGCGTTCACGAAAACGGGAGTAACTTCCAATCCGTAAGTCTGTTTTGCCCAAACGAAAGCTCCACCTGAAGCTAAGTCAGAGGGCTACAAGAGTTACGGAGCACAACTCCGTAATTGATGCTTTCGGGCCCAAAAGAGGTCGTCTAATAGGAGTTTCGGGCATGTTTATGTTGATGTTGCGATTTCGACCAAATCGCTCTATGATGTTCTCAGTACCTAAGCGCGTTGCTTACTTAGATTTTCCGTATATGATAGATTTGACCAAAAAGTGTGTCAACATACTGGTTATGTTTCTAGTCAATCAAAATGAACACAAAGTTATGGTTGGTGGAACAACCCATGTCTTTTGGGTGCAACATCGAAGTCTTGAGGTGCAACATCCGTTTGAAAATCCAAGATTGCACTGCATGACTTTTGAAAACTCGTTTATGGGGATGTAATAGAAATATAACATGGTGCATCATATTTCAAAATATACTAAATCGATTTATGACCACGGTCAAACCACCTTTGGCCAACAAAACAACATACGAAAAATTGAGCTAAAAAAGCTTTCGATGTTCCCAAATGTCATTAAGATTGAATTTCTTGGTTACCGAACTAAGATGAGATGGGTGGAACCTGTTAGTACTATAGATCTATGAGAGAGCTTTTTTTTGACTGGTTATGGTTCTTGTAACTAAAAATGGACACAAAGTTATGGTTGGTGGAACAACCCACGTCTTTTGGGTGTAACATCGAAGTCTTGAGGTGCAACATCCGTTTTAAAATCCAAGATTGCACTGTATGAGTTTTGAAAACTCGTTTATAGGGATGAAATAGAAATATAACATGGTAAATCATATTCCAAAATGTAGTAAATCGAGCCGGGGCTAGTCAACGATCCAGGGGGGCGAGCCGATCAAAAATGTCACCAATTCCGAAATCCAAGTTCTGCGCGCGTTCACGGAAACGGGAGTAACATCCAATCCGTAGGTCCGTTTTGCCCAAACGAAAGCTCGACCTGAAGCAAAGTTAGAGGGCTACAAGAGTTTCGGAGCACAGCTCCGTAATTGATGCTTTCGGGCCCAAAAGAGGTCGTCTAATAGGAGTTTCGGGCATGTTTATGTTGATGTTGCGATTTCGACCAAATCACTCTATGATGTTCTCAGTACCTAAGCGCGTTGCTTATTTAGATTTTCCGTATGTGATAGATTTGACCAAAAATTGTGTCAACATACTGGTTATGTTTCTAGTCACTCAAAATAAATAAAAGTTATGGTTGGCGGAACAACCCATGTCTGTTGGGTGCAACATCGACGTCTTAAGGTGCAACATTATTTTGAAAATCCAAGATTGCACTGTATGACTTTTGAAAACTCGTTTATGGGGATGAAATATAAATATAACATGGTGCATCATATTTCAAAATAAAGTGAATCGAATTATGACCACGGTCAAACCCCCTTTGACCAACAAAACAACATATGAAAAATTGAGCTAAAAAAGCTTTCGATGTTCCCAAATGTCATTAAGATTGAATTTCTTGGTTACCGAACGAAGATGAGATGGGTGGAACCTGTTAGTCCTATAGATCTGTGAGAGAGCTTCGTTTTGACTGGTTATGGTTCTTGTAACTAAAAATGGACACAAAGTTATGGTTGGTGGAACAACCCACGTCTTTTGGGTGCAACATCGAAGTCTTGAGGTGCAACATCCGTTTGAAAATCCAAGATTGCACTGTATGAGTTTTGAAAACTCGTTTATAGGGATGAAATAGAAATATAACATGGTAAATCATATTCCAAAATGTAGTAAATCGAGCCGGGGCTAGTCAACGATCCAGGGGGGCGAGCCGATCAAAAATGTCACCAATTCCAAAATCCAAGTTCCGCGCGTGTTTACGGAAATGGGAGTAACTTCCAATCCGTAGGTCCGTTTTGCCCAAATGAAAGCTCGACCTAAACCTAAGTCAGAGGGCTACAAGAGTTACAGAGCATAGCTCTGTAATTGATGCTTTCGGGCCCAAAAGAGGTCGTCTAATAGGAGTTTCGGGCATGTTTATGTTGATTTTGCGATTTCGACCAAAACGCTCTATGATGTTCTTAGTAACTAAGCGCGTTGCTTATTTAGATTTTCCGTATGTGATAGATTGACCAAAAAGTGTGTCAACATGCTGGTTATGTTTCTAGTCACTCAAAATAAAAATAAAAACAAAGTTATGGTTGGCTGAATAACCCATGTCTGTAGGGTGCAACATCGACGTCTTGAGGTGCAACATTAGTTTGAAAATCCCAGATTGCACTGTATGACTTTTGAAAACTCGTTTATGGGGATGAAATTTAAATATAACATGGTGCATCATATTTCAAAATATAGTGAATTGAATTATGACCACGGTCAAACCCCCTTTGACCAACGAAACAACATATGAAAAATTGAGCTAAAAAAGCTTTCGATGTTCCCAAATGTCATTAAGATTGAATTTCTTGGTTATCGAACGAAGATGAGATGGGGGGAACCTGTTTTTCCTATTGATCTGTGAGAGAGCTTCGTTTTGACTGTTTATGTTTCTAGTAACTAAAAATGGACACAAAGTTATGGTTGGTGGAACAACCCACGCCTTTTGGGTGCAACATTGAAGTCTTGAGGTGCAACATCCGTTTGAAAATCCCAGATTGCACTGTATGAGTTTTGAAAACTCGTTTATAGGGATGATATAGAAATATAACATGGTAAATCATGTTCCAAAATGTAGTAAATCGAGTCGGGGCTAGTCAACGATCCAGGGGGCGAGCTGATCAAAAATGTCACCAATTCCAAAATCCAAGTTCTGCGCGCGTTTACGGAAACGGGAGTAACTTCCAATCCGTAGGTCCGTTTTGCCTAAAAAAAAGCTCGAACTGGAGCTAAGTCAGAGGTCTACAAGAGTTACAAAGCATAGGTCTGTTATTGATGCTTTCGGGCCCAAAAGAGGTCGTCTAATAGGAGTTTCGGGCATGTTTACGTTGATGTTGCGATTTCGACCAAATTGCTCTATGATGTTCTCAGTACCTAAGCGCGTTGCTTATTTAGATTTTCCGTATGTGATAGATTTGACCAAAAAGTGTGTCAACATACTGGTTATGTTTCTAGTCACTCAAGTTAAAAACAAATTTATGGTTGGCGGAACAACCCGTGTCTGTTGGGTGCAACATCGACGTCTTGAGGTGCAACATTAGTTTGAAAGTCCAAGATTGCACTGTATGACTTTGGAAAACTCGTTTATGGGGATGAAATTTAAATATAACATGGTGAATCATATTTCAAAATATAGTGAATCAAATTATGACCAAGGTCAAACCCACTTTGACCAACAAAACAACATATGAAAAATTGAGCTAAAAAAGCTTTCGATGTTCCCAAATGTCATTAAGATTGAATTTCTTGATTACCGAACGAAGATGAGATGGGTGGAACCTATTAGTCCTATAGATCTGTGAGAGAGCTTCGTTTTGACTAGTTATGGTTCTTGTAACCAAAAATGGACACAAAGTTATGGTTGGTCGAACAACCCACATCTTTAGGGTGCAACATCGAAGTCTGGAGGTGCAACATCCGTTTGAAAATCCAAGATTGCACTGCATGAGTTTTGAAAACTCGTTTATAGGGATGAAATATAAATATAACATGGTAAATCATATTCCAAAATTTAGTAAATCGATCCGGGGCTAGTCAACGATCCAGGGGGCGAGCCGATCAAAAATGTCACCAATTCCAAAATCCAAGTACTGCGCGCGTTTATGGAAATGGGAGTAACTTCCAATCCGTAGGTCCGTTTTGCCCAAACGAAAGCTCGACCTGAAGCTAAGTCAGAGGGATACGAGAGTTATAGAGCATAGCTCCATAATTGATGCTTTCGGGCCCAAAAGAGGTCGTCTAATAGGAGCTTCGGGCATGTTTATGTTGATGTTGCGATTTCGACCAAATCGCTCTATGATGTTCTCAGTACCTGAGCGCGTTGCTTATTTATATTTTCCGTATGTGATAGATTTGACCAAAAAGTGTGTCAACATAATGGTTATGTTTCTAGTTACTCAAAATAAAAACAAAGTCATGGTTGGCGGAACAACCCATGTCTGTTGGGTGCAACATCGACGTCTTGAGGTGCAACATCAGTTTGAAAATCCGAGATTACACTATATGACTTTTGAAAACTCGTTTAGGGTGCATCATATTTCAAAATATAGTGAATCGAATTATGACCACGGTCAAACCCCCTTTGCCCAACAAAACAACATATGAAAAGTTGAGCTAAAAAAAGCTTTCGATGTTCCCAAATGTCATTAAGATTGAATTTCTTGGTTACCGAACGAAGATGAGATGGGTGGAACCTGTTAGTCCTATAGATCTGTGATAGAGCTTCGTTTTGACTGGTTATGGTTCTTGTAACTAAAAATGGACACAAAGTTATGGTTGGTGGAGCAGCCCACGTCTTTTGGGTGCAACATCAAAGTCTTGAGGTGCAACATCCATTTGAAAATCCAAGATTGCACTGTATGAATTTTGAAAACTCGTTTATGGGGATGAAATAGAAATATAACATGGTGCGTCTTAATTCAAAATATAGTAAATCAAATTATGACCACGGTCAAACCCCCTTTGACCAACAAAACAACATACGAAAAATTAAGCTAAAAAAGCTTGCTATGTTCCCAAATGTCATTAAGATTGAATTTCTTGGTTACCGAACTAAGATGAGATGGGTGGAACCTGTTAGTCCTATAGATCTATGAGAGAGCTTCGTATTGACTGGTTATGGTTCTTGTAACCAAAAATGGACACAAAGTTATGGTTGGTGGAACAACCCACGTCTTTTGGGTGCAACATCGAAGTCTTTAGGTGCAACATCCGTTTGAAAATCCAAGATAGCGCTGCATGACTTTTGAAAACTCGTTTATAGGGATGAAATAGACATATAACATGGTGCATCATATTTCAAAATATAGTAAATCGAATTATGACCACGGTCAAACCCCCTTTGACCAACAAAACAACATATGAAAAATTGAGCTAAAAAAGTTTTCGATGTTCCCAAATGTCATTAAGATTGAATTTCTTGGTTACCGAACGAAGATGAGATGGGTGGAATCTGTTAGTCATATAGATCTGTGAGAGAGCTTCGTTTTGACTGGTTATGTTTCTTGTAACTAAAATTGGACACAAAGTTATGGTTGGTGGAACAACCCACGTCTTTTGGGTGCAACAACGAAGTCTTGAGGTGCAACATCCGTTTGAAAATCCAAGATTGCACTGTATGACTTTTGAAAACTCGTTTATGGGGATGAAATAGAAATATAACATGGTGCGTCATATTTCAAAATATAGTAAATCGGATTATGACCACGGTCTAACCCCCTTTGACCAACAAAACAACATATGAAAAATTGAGTTAAAAAAGCTTTCGATGTTCCCAAATGCCATTAAGATTGAATTTCTTGGTTACTGAACTAAGATGAGATGGGTGGAACCTGTTAGTCCTATAGATCTATGAGAGAGCTTCGTTTTGACTGGTTATGGTTCTTGTAACTAAAAATGGACACAAAGTTATGGTTGGTGGAACAACCCACGTCTTTTGGGTACAACATCGAAGTATTGAGGTGCAACATCCATTTGAAATTCCAAGATTGTACTGCATGACATTTGAAAACTCGTTTATGGGGGTGAAATAGAAATATAACATGGTGCGTCATATTTCAAAATATAGTAAATCGAATTATGACCACGGTCAATGTAACACCCCACCTCCGCTAGGGTCACTCGCCAAGGAATGCACTAGCTTTAGAGGGGTATTATTGGTAAGCATGTACAGAAATATTACAAGACAGAACATATAAAATAGCGGAAGTAAAATCAAACTTTCATATCATTAATAAATAAGA
This sequence comes from Allium sativum, assembly GCA_030737875.1. Lineage (NCBI taxonomy): Eukaryota > Viridiplantae > Streptophyta > Magnoliopsida > Asparagales > Amaryllidaceae > Allium > Allium sativum. Next base: position 845,484,753 of record CM060921.1, on the reverse strand, counting down.
TCTAAAGCCTTTTACATCAGAGAATTTCTTACATGAAAACCTGTCTTGCAATAGTAAAGAAGCATAAAAACCTTTTTCATAAATTATTCCCCAAGTGAAACAGTAAAGTAGCCATAGCCAAGAAAAGTCCAAGCCATACATGATGACCTTCAAACAGAAGAAGTCCGAACTAACAACAGTATTTCCTCCGTGTAACCTGGGGGGAAACGGAAGACAAGAAGCGAAAGAAAACGGGGTCAGTCATAAAGACTGGTAAGTCCTATCTACTTTCAGCATAAAAACAGGTAAAGGTAACATGACATGCATAAACTGAAAGTAAACATAAGGATGATGTCAAGATAGATAAGCTCAATTAAGATAATAGGAAAAACTACGGTATCAAGGTAAACTAGGGTATCATGATAAACTATGGTATCAAGATAAGTCAAGGTATCACATCGCTAGGTTACTATCAAGTATAACATCCCAAAGTATCTATCATGTATAACATCCAACGGAATCTATCAAGTCTATTTCTCAAGGCTCTAACATGTATATTTGCTCTGCACCTCTCGTACTAGTATGCCAACCCGTGTCATGTGTTAACCATAAAATGTCCCTTGCCCAATGTCATTGTAATGGTCCATGTCAACCTAATACATAGCATATGTAGGTTTTCCCAACTCGTATGTTTCTTTCCAAGTGTATAAGTTTAGTCCCTTGCCGTACCTCGTACGGGCTTTCTCGTGTCGCATTATCCTTGAAGTCGTTTGGACTGTCACCATTGATTTGGCTAGGTTTTCTTATCATGAATTATCGCGTGTTCAACTAGGATCTATGCCACCTAGGACTGCTAGGGATTATGCTACCTAATGAACGTTTCCGTGTCTTGGTTTTGGGTTCAAGCCACCTAGGACCACTAGGGATTACGGTACCCATCAACCAGGCCCTTTTTCCCACGTATGTATCGTGAATCATTTATCCATGTCTAGATGCACATGTTTCTCAATGTGCCATCCGAGTCCCGTGCCAGGGCAAAACAAGAAATACGGAACTCGGTCGGGAGCTTAAGGTTATCTGCCGATGCAGATATTAAGGTCTGTTTTTGTGCCCGTGGCTATGGTCCCACATGACCCCTCCCTCAACTATTGAAAGGCAAAACAAGAAAAGTCATGTATGAGAACTACACTAAGGCCATCGATGCCCACTTTCGGACGGCCAACCGCACCCATACCTAGATAGCAAGTATGGTCTGTTGGGTGTTCTCTGCCCTTTCGTACGTACACGATTGACTAAAGATGGTAGGTGGCCGACGATGTGCTATCTAGGGCTACCGTAAAAAATATCGCCGACCCCACGCTAATCCATCCCAGTCTTTAGGTTGCTCGAACAGCAACCAAGGCATACTCTTGGTTCTTCTACCGCAGACCTTAACCTCTTGTGAGCCCAGGCTGATCATCTGCAGCCTCACAGAGGGATACCAAGAATATCCTCACGTCCCCCGAAGCTACCGCTTCGTCACCCAGTTCGTTGGAGCCTTTATCTAGATCAGATAATGCTCTGCCTCGTGTATTTGTTTAAGCGATGACCTACCGTATCTGGTTACTCATCCGTTCGTGAACTGGTCTAATTCCCTTGACTAAGAATTATTACTTAGTTATCCTAAACTAAGGTTTATCACTTAGTTTCCTTTCCCATTATCCTTGTTAACTATGATTTTCCACCTAGTCCCCTGAGCTACGGTTTTGTCTGATTGGTTAAGTATTATTATTCAAGTCCATGACTCAACTTGCCTACGAATCATGTCAAGATTTGGCTAAGTATTTAAGTTCAATACCTAGCCCTACAAACCCTATGCCAAGTTGTTTAAGTATACCAAGAAGCTCATGAATTAACCCTATTCACTCATCAAGCCAAATTGGTTAAGTATTTATTTCTCTTAACCCTATCAGATTATCGTGTTAGATTGATTAAGCATAGATTATCTTAATCCCATCAGATTATCGAGTCGGATTGGTCAAGTATGGGTTAGCTTAACCCCATCCACTAATCATATTACAATGGTTAAGTATATTTAAACGGTATTGTGACTTAACCCTATCAGATTCTCATATTAGATTGGTTAAGTATAGGTTACTTAACCTTATCGAATCATCAGGTATAATTGGTTAAATATAAGTTACTCAACCCCATTAAATTACCATGTTAAATGGGTTAAGTATTGGTTACTTATCCTTATTGAATTATCATGTTTAGATTGGTTAAGTGTTTAACTTAACCCCATCGAATTACCGTGTTTAGATTAGTTAAGTCTAGGTTAACTTAACCCCATCAAATTACCGGGTTTAGATTAGTTAAGTGTAGGTTACTTAACCCCATCAAATTATCGTGTTTAGATTAGTTAAGTGTAGGTTACTTAACCACATCAAATTATCGAGTTGGATTGGTTAAGTGTAGGTTAACTTAACCCTCATCCACTAGTCGTATAGTAATGGTTAAGTGTCGTTAACCTAATCAAGTTACTTAACCCACCTATCCTTGTCATGTTTGGTTAAGCGTTACTAATCAAATTAACTTAACCTTATCATATGTCATTAATTAAATTTATGCACCTCAACCTCTCACATTAGACTTTGTTGTGGTTACTAGTTAAGCCGGTCGGGTCCGGGTACCTTTACACCACAACCTAGTCTAACCTCGGGTTTTAGGTGCGACATGACCAACTTCTCACATTGAGTCTTATTGTTTGCAACTACTAGTTAGGCCAGTCGGGTCCGAGTAGTTTTACGTTGCAAACTCAACCCAACCTCGAGTTGGTCACTTTCATGTTTAGTCTAGTGTCTTATTACACTTACAACCCACACGTGTCTAGTTCAAGTTCCATGTTTTCCTTCGTGTCATGTTCATATCCAAATTAGCCCAAATCATGGTTTATATCATGTTTATCTTGCATATCATGTTTTCATGTAACTTCAAGCTAAGTTTTCATATCATATTTACGTTTTGCTTAAGGTACCCAAAATCATGTTTACAACACAAGTATAAGTGAGCCAACATAATAGGAATACTATGATACACATTAACCTCAAAGTATGCACGATGTCATAAAGGGTTTGGCCACAAACATGTATAGCATCAAGAAGGGGTTGGCTACAAGTATGCATAACATAAAAAGGTGATTGACCACAAACTTGCATGTTATCATAAGGGGTTTTCGGGTTCATATACTTGCATAAGCCCCAAGTTATGTTTATGTATGTATTTCACAAGTTCAAAGTGGTTCTAAGGTCTCCTGCCCACATTCATAAGTTAAAGATTCGATCTTTCATGATAGATTTGGCTAATCATAACATAAGTGGCATGGTTTAGCCGCTAAAGCATAGTTCAAGTCATATGTTCATGATAAAGGGGCAACTAGATTTCATGTAGGCTAACATACTCATGTCCATCGCATTTTATTCCATGTCACATTAGATCTATCGTTTAGATCTACAAGTAGCTAGAACTTACCTAGCGTGGTCTAGAGAGTGAGCATGAATCGTCTCGACGAAGAAAGGTGGTTCCTTTGTTGAAGAGTCGTCATGGAATTTGCGTAGCAACGTTGATCTCTCTTCGATTTGGTGTAGCAAGCTTGCACCTTTCGATTCGGATCTAGTTTGAATGAATAGACTCTTGGAGTTGGAGATGGAGGCCATGGTCAACAAGCATTTGGGCAGCACTTCGTGGCATGAGAGGGTTGTGAGGGTTTAGGCAAGTCTAAGGGTCTTTTTATAGAGATTAGGTTAGTTTTAGGCCGTTAGACTAACCCTAGGATAGATCCAAGCCTTCCAAAACCGAGCCAAGAAGTCAAAAACACAAGCAGGTGCAGCAGGCCGAACTGGCCGAATAGGGGGGGTCGACCCCTGGGTCGACACATGGGTCGACCCCTTGGGGGGGTCGACACCCCTGTCGACCCTAGTGTCGACCCCTAGGAGGGGGGTCGACACCCTGGGTCCTGGCGGGAATTTTCCCGCCCCTTCTGAAAACCGGGCTGAAACTTTTCTGAAACTTCGCGAGGCCATATCTCGGCCATACAGACTCCGATTTACGAAATTTCGGACTCTATTTCGCGTATTTTTCCGAGACGAACACAATGACGCAACCCGTTTTACTTGATTCAGATTTTATAATTTAATTATGCCTTGATTCTTGTTTTAACACGTTGTAAAAATTCGGGTTGTTACATTCTCCCCACCTTTAAGGATTTCGTCCCCGAAGTATCTAAGTTAGGAAGAACATATCCTACCATCCATCATACATCTAATCAAAACATCATCCACAGGCAATCCATTGTCCTTAGACGACTCCTAATGCTTTATGAACTCATGCAATGAGTGTGTGTATATGTTCCTTAGCTAGTGCTAATGATCAGGTCTGAAAAATCTTTCTAATGCAAAGTATGTTTAGTGCCATGAATCCAACATGTATGCAAATAGTCCTAGTCATATATATACACTATATGCGTGCACAAACATTCATTCATATGCAACATCCGCATGATAACACATTCAATTTCATCCATAAACAAAATACTCGTGCATATGCAATATGAAATGTGACCGAGTCGTTCTAGTATCTAATGTGTATTCGCGCGTCCACGAGCAACCACTTGCAACCATTTGCAACCATATCAATCATAACATGTTTCAAATACATGTTTACATCCATAGGGTTCTACCTAAGGTTCCCAAGATAGGATCGAGAAGATAAGCAAGACAAAACTCCGTATGGGGTTTGTAACAGAAATAGGATTGAAAACATGACCGAGAGGATATCCATAAAGGATAACATACAAGCAAGCTCTACAGGAAAACCAGGGATCAAAGATATACTCTTAAAAAGAGATATAATGCGCGTGTCCAGTCTTCAAACTTCTAAGCCGCATTTCCTTGAGCTTCACTTCATTGTGCTTTGACTGTCTTCATGATTTCGTAGCTCCTTGATTCCTATTTCCAAGGTATGAGTTGGAACTCATTTCACTATCGCCTCTCGTTCCACTTTCACTTATTCTTTCCCTAGTATACTTGGCTCCTGCGTACTCATGCAAGATCTCCAAAATCCACTAGTGAATTCTGGATCTCGTTTACCGATGCCAATCCATGTTGCCAAGTGTACCTACTAGGGTGATTCCTATAACCCATGCTTAAGCGAAATGAACCATCCGTCTTATCGGCGAACACTACTCGAATGGATCACCAACAAATGCATCAAGAGATTCTAGGCAACTAATCATGGTATAACCCAAAAGTTTACATGAGACTTCGAGGGTATTACCAAGGCAAGTTAAGAATCTAACTACCCTCCTTTCAAAACCGGGAATGACATCCCTTACTGGATAACCACTTCATTCCTGGAATCCATCCATAGCTCAACAATGGAAGCACTGCTTTTAATCTCAACACTTGGCATTTACACTCCCAATTCCCAACAAGTCATGAATAAATGGACCGATTTTCCAACTAGATTTTTGGGACCAAAAGTGGGATCCTCCACCATGCTAGTACTAAGGTGCAGAGACTCAACTATTCAGGCAGACATAAATGATGCGAAGATCAAGACAAAGTCTAGACGGTATGATAGAAAAAAAAAGCTAAACTTCTAACAGAAACGGTACCATTCTTCATGGGTATGCTAGGAGTGAGAGCATACAACTTCCCTCTCGCTGATCTTGTCCTTATCTTCCTTTGTGGATCAAACCATACCAACAAGTTTCTTATCCTTGCGCTTGTATCCTTTATCCTCTTTCTTATTATCCTTTCTTGTAATGCGGCAACAGGTCTCTCGAGAACTACCTCGATCGAACGGAAAACACTTACGTAGCTAGACAAGGATTAGTCGCAGTTAAAACAACTGTGATTACAGATGGAGGAAAGAAAGAAAAGGAGATTAAATCAAGGAAACAAAGGATAGTGCTAATGGATTTTGGGGAATAGCCTTTAAAATTAAAACTTTCCTTGAAAATGCTTCTTTGTAAATGGTTTCGAAAATAGTTTCAGAAGGTTTTTAAACTTTTCTTAAAAACTTTTGCCCAGTCTGGTAACCTTCTGCTCTGATACCAAATGTAACACCCCACCTCCGCTAGGGTCACTCACCAAGGAATGCACTAGCTTTAGAGGGGTATTATTGGTAACCATGTACAGAAATATTACAAGACAGAACATATAAAATAGCGGAAGTAAAATCAAACTTTCATATCATTAATAAATAAGGTCTAAAGCCTTTTACATTAGAGAATTACTTACATGAAAACCTGTCTTGCAATAGTAAAGAAGCATAAAAACCTTTTTCATAAATTATTCCCCAAGCAAAATAGTAAAGTAGCCATAGCCAAGAAAAGTCCAAGCCATACATGATGACCTTCAAACAGAAGAAGTCCGAACTAACAACAATATTTCCTCCCTGTAACCTGGGGGGGAAACGGAAGATAAGAAGCGAAAGAAAACGGGGCCAGTCATAAAGACTGGTAAGTCCTATCTACTTCCAGCATAAAAACAGGTAAAGGTAACATGACATGCATAAACTGAAAGTAAACATAAGGATGATGTCAAGATAGATAAGCTCAATTAAGATAATAGGAAAAACTACGGTATCAAGGTAAACTAGGGTATCATGATAAACTATGGTATCAAGATAAGTCAAGGTATCACATCGCTAGGTTAGTATCAAGTATAACATCCCAAAGTATCTATCATGTATAACATCCAACGGAATCTATCAAGTCTATTTCTCAAGGCTCTAACATGTATATTTGCTCTGCACCTCTCGTACTAGTATGCCAACCCGTGTCATGTGTTAACCATAAAATGTCCCTTGCCCAATGTCATTGTAATGGTCCATGTCAACCTAATACATAGCATATGTAGGTTTTCCCAACTCGTATGTTTCTTTCCAAGTGTATAAGTTTAGTCCCTTGCCGTACCTCGTACGGGCTTTCTCGTGTCGCATTATCCTTGAAGTCGTTTGGACTGTCACCATTGATCTGGCTAGGTTTTCTTATCATGAATTATCGCGTGTTCAACTAGGATCTATGCCACCTAGGACCGCTAAGGATTATGCTACCTAATGAACTTTTCCGTGTCTTGGTTTTGGGTTCAAGCCACCTAGGACCACTAGGGATTACGGTACCCATCAACCACGCCCTTTTTCCCATGTATGTATCGTGAATCGTTTACCCATGTCTAGATGCACATGTATCTCAATGTGCCATCCGAGTCCCATGCCAGGGCAAAACAAGAAATACGGAACTCGGTCGGGAGCTTAAGGTTATCTGCCGATGCAGATATTAAGGTCTGTTTTTGTGCCCGTGGCTATGGTCCCACGTGACCCCTCCCTCAACTATTGAAAGGCAAAATAAGAAAAGTCATGTATGAGAACTACACTAAGGCCATCGATGCCCACTTTCGGACGGCCAACCGCACCCATACCTAGATAGCAAGTATGGTCTGTTGGGAGTTCTCTGCCCTTCCGTACGTACACGATTGACTAAAGATGGTAGGTGGCCGACGATGTGCTATCTAGGGCTACCGTAAAAAATATCGCCGACCCCACGCTAATCCACCCCAGTCTTTAGGTTGCTCGAACAGCAACCAAGGCATACTCTTGGTTCTTCTACCGCAGACCTTAACCTCTTGTGAGCCCAGGCGGATCATCTGCAGCCTCACAGAGGGATACCAAGAATATCCTCACGTCCCCCGAAGCTACCGCTTCGTCGCCCAGTTCGTTGGAGCCTTTATCTAGATCAGATAATGCTCCGCCTCGTGTATTTGTTTAAGCGATGACCTACCGTATATGGTTACTCATCCGTTCGTGAACTGGTCTAATTCCATTGACTAAGAATTATTACTTAGTTATCCTAAACTAAGGTTTATCACTTAGTTTCCTTTCCCGTTATCCTTGTTAACTATGATTTTCCACCTAGTCCCCTGAGATAGGGTTTTGTCTAATGGGTTAAGTATTATTATTCAAGTTCATGACTCAACCCGCCTACGAATCATGTCAAGATTTGGATAAGTATTTAAGTTCAAGACCTAGCCCTACAAACCCTATGCCAAGTTGGTTAAGTATACCGAGAAGATCATGACTTAACCCTATTCACTCATCAAGCCAAATTGGTTAAGTATTTATTTATCTTAACCCTATCAGATTATCGTGTTAGATTGATTAAGCATAGATTATCTTAATCCCATCAGATTATCGAGTCGGATTGGTCAAGTATGGGTTAGCTTAACCCCATCCACTAATCGTATTACAATGGATAAGTATATTTAAACGGTCTTGTGACTTAACCCTATCAGATTCTCATATTAGATTGGTTAAGTATAGGTTACTTAACCTTATCAAATCATCAGGTATAATTGGTTAAATATAAGTTACTCAACCCCATTAAATTACCATGTTAAATGGGTTAAGTATTGGTTACTTATCCTTATTGAATTATCATGTTTAGATTGGTTAAGTGTTTAACTTAACCCCATCGAATTACCGTGTTTAGATTAGTTAAGTCTAGGTTAACTTAACCCCATCAAATTACCGGGTTTTGATTAGTTAAGTGTAGGTTACTTAACCCCATCAAATTATCGTGTTTAGATTAGTTAAGTGTAGGTTACTTAACCCCATCAAATTATCGAATTGGATTGGTTAAGTGTAGGTTAACTTAACCCTCATCCACTAGTCGTATAGTAATGGTTAAGTGTCGTTAACCTAATCAAGTTACTTAACCCACCTATCCTTGTCATGTTTGGTTAAGCGTTACTAATCAAATTAACTTAACCTTATCATATGTCATTAATTAAATTAATGCACCTCAACCTCTCACATTAGACTTTGTTGTGGTTACTAGTTAAGCCGGTCGGGTCCGGGTACCTTTACACCACAACCTAGTCTAACCTCGGGTTTTAGGTGCGACATGAGCAACTTCTCACATTGAGTCTTATTGTTTGCAACTACTAGTTAGGCCAGTCGGGTCCGAGTAGTTTTACGTTGCAAACTCAACCCAACCTCGAGTTGGTCACTTTCATGTTTAGTCTAGTGTCTTATTACACTTACAACCCACACGTGTCTAGTTCAAGTTCCATGTTTTCCTACGTGTCATGTTCATATCCAAATTAGCCCAAATCATGGTTTATATCATGTTTATCTTGAATATCATGTTTTCATGTAACTTCAAGCTAAGTTTTCATATCATATTTACGTTTTGCTTAAGGTACCCAAAATCATGTTTACAACACAAGTATAAGTGAGCCAACATAATAGGAATACTATGATACACATTAACCTCAAAGTATGCACGATGTCATAAAGGGTTTGGCCACAAACATGTATAGCATCAAGAAGGGGTTGGCTACAAGTATGCATAACATAAAAAGGTGATTGACCACAAACTTGCATGTTATCATAAGGGGTTTTCGGGTTCATATACTTGCATAAGCCCCAAGTTATGTTTATGTATGTATTTCACAAGTTCAAAGTGGTTCTAAGGTCTCCTGCCCACATTCATAAGTTAAAGATTCGATCTTTCATGATAGATTTGGCTAATCATAACATGAGTGGCATGGTTTAGCCGCTAAAGCATAGTTCAAGTCATATGTTCATGATAAAGGGGCAACTAGATTTCATGTAGGCTAACATACTCATGTCCATCGCATTTTATTCCATGTCACATTAGATCTATCGTTTAGATCTACAAGTAGCTAGAACTTACCTAGCGTGGTCTAGAGAGTGAGCATGAATCGTCTCGACGAAGAAAGGTGGTTCCTTTGTTGAAGAGTCGTCATGGAATTTGCGTAGCAATGTTGATCTCTCTTCGATTTGGTGTAGCAAGCTTGCACCTTTTGATTCGGATCTAGTTTGAATGAATAGACTCTTGGAGTTGGAGATGGAGGCCATGGTCAACAAGCATTTGGGCAGCACTTCGTGGCATGAGAGGGTTGTGAGGGTTTAGGCAAGTCTAAGGGTCTTTTTATAGAGATTAGGTTAGTTTTCTGCCGTTAGACTAACCCTAGGATAGATCCAAGCCTTCCAAAACCGAGCCAAGAAGTCAAAAACACAAGCAGGTGCAGCAGGCCGAACTGGCCGAACAGGGGGGGTCGACCCCTGGGTCGACACATGGGTCGACCCCTTGGGGGGGGTCGACACCCCTGTCGACCCTAGTGTCGACCCCTAGGAGGGGGGTCGACCCCTGGGTCGACACCGTGGGTCCTGGCGGGAATTTTCCCGCCCCTTCTGAAAACCGGGCTGAAACTTCTCTGAAACTTCGCGAGGCCATATCTCGGCCATACGGACTCCGATTTACGAAATTTCGGACTCTATTTCGCGTATTTTTCCGAGACGAACACAATGGCGCAACCTGTTTTACTTGATTCAGATTTTATAATTTAATTCTGCCTTGATTCTTGTTTTAACACGTTGTAAAAATTCGGGTTGTTACAGTCAAACCCCCTTTGACCACCAAAACAACATATGAAAAATTGAGCTAAAAAAGTTTTCGATGTTCCCAAATGTTATTAATATTGAATTTCTTGGTTACCGAACGAAGATGAGATGGGTGGAACCTGTTAGTCCTATAGATCTATGAGAGAGCTTCGTTTTGACTGGTTATGGTTCTTGTAACTAAAAATGGACACAAAGTTATGGTTGGTGGAACAAACCACGTCTTTTGGGTGCAACATCGAAGTCTTGAGGTGCAACATCCGTTTGAAATCCAAGATTGCACTGTATGAGTTTTGAAAACTCGTTTATAGGGATGAAATAGAAATATAACATGGTAAATCATATTCCAAAATGTAGTAAATCGAGCCGGGGATAGTCAACGATCCAGGGGGCGAGCCGATCGAAAATGTCACCAATTCCAAAATCCAAGTTCTGCGCGCGTTCACGGAAACGGGATTAACTTCCAATCCGTAAGTCCATTTTCCCCAAACGAAAGCTCCACCTGAAGCTAAGTAAGAGGGCTATAAGAGTTTCAGAGCACATCTCCATAATTGATGCTTTCGGGCCCAAAAGAGGTCGTCTAATAGGAGTTTCGGGCATGTTTATGTTGATATTGCGATTTCGACCAAATCGCTCTATGATGTTCTCAGTACCTAAGCGCGTTGCTTATTTAGATTTTCCGTATGTGATAGATTTGACCAAAAAGTGCATCAACATACTGGTTATGTTTCTAGTCACTCAAAATAAAAAAAAACAAAGTTACGGTTGGCGGAATAACCCATGTCTGTTGGGTGCAACATCGACGTCTTGAGGTGCAACATTAGTATGAAAATCCAAGATTGCACTGTATGACTTTTGAAAACTCGTTTATGGGGATGAAATTTAAATATAACATGGTGCATCATATTTCAAAATATAGTAAATCGAATTATGACCACGGTCAAACCCCCTTCGACCAACAAAACAACATATGAAAAATTGAGCTAAAAAAGCTTTCGATGTTCCCAAATGTCATTAAGATTGAATTTCTTGGTTATCGAACGAAGATGAGATGGGGGGAACCTGTTTTTCCTATAGATCTATGAGAGTGCTTCGTTTTGACTGGTTATGGTTCTTGTAACTAAAAATGGACACAAAGTTATGGTTGGTGGAACAACCCACGTCTTTTTGGTGCAACATTGAAGTCTTGAGGTGCAACATCCGTTTGAAAATCTAAGATTGCACTGTATGAGCTTTGAAAACTTGTTTATAGGGATGATATAGAAATATAACATGGTAAATCATGTTCCAAAATGTAGTAAATCGAGCCGGGGCTAGATAACGATCCAGGGGGGCGAGCCGATCAAAAATGTCACCAATTCCAAAATCCAAGTTCTGCGCGCGTTTACTTAAACGGGAGTAACTTCCAATCCATAGGTCCGTTTTGCCTAAACGAAAGCTCGACCTGAAGCTAAGTCAGAGGGCTACAAGCGTTACAGAGCATAGGTCCGTTATTGATGCTTTCGGGCCCAAAAGAGGTCGTCTAATAGGAGTTTCGGGCATGTTTATGTTGATGTTGAGATTTCGACCAAATTGCTCTATGATATTCTCAGTACCTAAGCGCGTTGCTTATTTAGATTTTCCGTATGTGATAGATTTGACCAAAAAGTTTGTCAACATACTGGTTATGTTTCTAGTCACTTAAAATAAAAACAAAGTTATGATTGGCGGAACAACCCATGTCTGTAAAGACCCGAAAGTTCCTGCCCTTTGAATCGACCATAAACCACACAAGTCAGACTCAAAGGTTGGAAATCGTCGGTTCTCTAACTCTGGGTATACAACGCATCAGAACGAATAAAAGAAGACTTTTATAAACATCATAATAATGTTACATCAGAGTACAGAAATATCAGAGTATATCGAAAAAAATACAATACAGCGGAAGACTAAGAATGCTCTGGACACAGCTTAAGCTTCGATCCATAAACCTGCTTAAAACATCTGCAAAACAAGCTACTCGACTGCCCGTGTAGAAAGGAGGGCACCCGAGTTTGCAAAGTGAAACAAACATCGAGTTAGTCGTGGGACTGTTATGAGAAATCTACTTAACAGTTTAAACAACAATAATATGGCAAATCATAGGACCACGCCACTTTCGCGGAACGGGTTTACTCCAGTGATTGCCAGTGCATAACATAAAGTAAGTTATTTAAAACAGCGCAATGCTAAATAAAGAACAATGAAGCCGTTATAAGACCCAGGTCCCATCACACAATGCAACACAAGCCAGAGGATAGTGTTTTACCTTATAACAGCCAAATAATGCTTGATACGCGAAATTTTATCTTTTGTTTTTCTAAATCAGACTCCAACAGTAAATTAGTTAGAGAACGATCTCCTAAGTATTAACCCCGAAGGCCGAAACCAACATCAGACCAATACTCAGGAAACCACTCATCTTAGCTCGTTTACAGTTAGTTTCTAATTTTATATACAATCATAAGTATCAATCCTAGACGGCATGGGTACCATTATATCATGTCGCCATACTAGTAATACAATCAAAACCGCACATGTCGTATTGGAAGTTTGGATTTCCGTCATGAACCAAGGCTCGGGGCAAGATCCTTACCGAATTCGAGACTGTCTAGTCTGAGTCTCAGGCAAGCGCGCAGGCAAGCCTTAGATCGTCAGGGCCGGTTCACCGATGTGAATTAGACGAAATCCTGAACAATACGTCTCTCCGCCCTATGGGGCGTAAATGAGCCAAATGACTCCACAACCGAGGCGCCTCGCAACAGCAACAACCACATGAGTCAAACTCGTCAGCCAATTTAAGCACTGACGCCACTCCTAACTAGAAAGAGACGCATGTTCCCACTGAGGTCCATGTCCTGTTTCTGGTTCATACCGGGGTGTGAGGCTCGCGAATCAACGGTCATCAACCACAAGACTCTGCTTTTCAACAAAAGCCTTGATCACTGCATCTTTGCATGTCGCGTCGTCGATACACAACGTCCGACACACATCCATTTACAAGTCCGTTCTGGGTCTGAACGAAACCGGAGGCACCTAGTACCTCGCAATCCGGTCGACTTCAAAGTACGTCGGAACAATCACCACTTATTACCTATATTTGGGATGCCTCCCAATCAAGACATCAGTAATCATCCAAACTACCTGAAGCTCTCCGGTCTTCGACCATCGTCTTCATCTTCGACTTCATATCGTCGATCAGTTATTCAGAATGAGTATAAACCCGGTCTTTCCGAATAACTCGCTTATATAATAACGAGTGTTACTAAAACACTATATACTTATGGAAAGGTTCTCATTAATTTTATCAAAGATAAATTATTTTAAATTTATTCTTTAATCTCTTTTTAAATCACAATTCAAAACATGTACTGGTTCAGTTCATTTATGTATTTCTCGTGTCAAACACATTCAACCATCAGAACATTCCACAAACCAAGTAAATTCGATTTATTTCCATTCCATGTCATTAATAATATTTTATAACGATTTTTCGCTATTTTTATTTATTTAAAAATAGCTCGTTTTAATTAAACGACGCTTCAGGCCATAACGCGGCCATGGCGCTGTTTTTCTCTAAATTTGATTTACACATATCTGAAAATTTAACCGTTGGATCTTTACAAAGTTTATATCATTGGAAAGAAGTTTTCAAGGCGGATCCAACGGTTCCAGTTTCGAGAAAATCCGACGGTCGGATCTCTCGGTATAATCGTTTGAAGTTAAGATTTCAAAACGCGAACTGCAGGGCCTTTATTCGTTTTATTTTAATTTATATTTATATATATATATATATATAAATATAAATATAATTCGTTCGCTAATTTCTAAACCATCTTCTATTAACACAAGTGTTAAAAATAATATTTTTAACCCACTAATGTTTATTTCAACACATGAATATTTTAACACTTCATATATTTGATAAAAATGTGATTTTTATCTCCACTGTCCTTAATTCTATATATGGGTATTACTAGCGACTCATATACATGATAATAATGTGATTTTTATTATCTAAGCAATTTATTTCTATCAGGGATAAATTATCAACACATGAATAAATGGCAACATATGAAAATAATTCAAACACACAAATATTTCAGGAAATTTCGGCAGCATAACGGCAGGGTAAAGAACCCGGCACCACCCTATAGATGACTCCTCGCGCTAACCTAGTACCTGGCGATACTTGACAGTGGAGATCGTGCATTCTAGTTCGCACGCAGGTGGCATGTATATATTTTTCATTTCATTTCGTTACCACAAACTAATCCTATGTGGTTTCAACCAAAGTATTCACTCTCAACCACAAACTAATCCTGTGTGGTATCAACCCAAAATATTCACTCTCAACTCACATGGGTATTTTTCAACCACTGTCGGGTATTTTTCAACCACGATCAATCAATATCAACCAAAAACAACCATTCGTATTTTCAACCATTCGCATTCTCAACCAAATTTCACACAATCACAATCAATAAATATCGCCCATGGTTTGTGGACGAGGGGCGTATTTATATATATATATATATATATATATATATATATATATATATATAGAGTATAATATTTTTATTTCCATTCTATCGCATATATGATTTATACATCACATGTATAATTTATACATCGCTCATACAACTCATACAACACGTGTACTTGAGGTGTACAACGCATATACAACTCATACTTCGCTTATATATTTTATACATCACATGTACAACTCGCTTTTGAATTTAGAGTTCTCACATTGGTTTGTCGCTTCGCTAAAAATCGTAGAAGGCTCAGAAAAATACGCGGTCTTCACTAGAATGTAGAGGGCGTCGCCACGGTCCCGGTGTCTCCTGTTTCATCGAATTTCGTTAACGAACGAAAAAGATATGATTTTTCGAAGTTCGCAACACTTTTGGGTGTTAAAATCACGAAATCAGAACAAAGGCCGCACCTTGCTTTGTACGTTCAAAACTAGGTCTTAGGATTTCGCGAAAACCGGCGATCGTTGGGTCGATCAGGTGGTGTCACGGTGTCGGGGTTGGAGAGGGCTTCAGGCGGAGGGTGGTGTTGGCCAGATCGACGGCCTGTATAGGCGGCAGCGGGGCTCGAAAATCCGGATCTTTGAGGGTACGGTTTGCGAGGTAGGAGCGACGAGGGAGGGTCTGGGTTGTATTGATTTGAAGAGGGGAGTGGGGGCTCTCGATTTTGGGTGGTGGCGGCGGCTAGAGGTGGCTGTAGTGGCGGGGATTTGGCTGGAAAGGGCGGAAAATGATTTCCGTTGAGAGCAGAGGGTTTACGGGTGGATCTGGGAGAGAGATAAAGTGAGGTGAATTCTGATTGGCCGGAGCGTTTATTTAATTATTTAAATTCCAAAAATACCCCCTTCTCCACACGTACACCAATTCCAACCCAACGACTGTCGCCCCTAGCTAATTACCCTCATTCCGGACACAATGGGATATGTTTCGTAAGCCATTTCGACTGTTACAGTCAGTTATTCTTCAATTTAAAATATAAAACATTCAATATTCGATTTGAACGTACATTTTAAATTTGCCGGGGCCACATACCGATACGAAAAATTCCAGAAAAATTATTTCTAGCTTTGTGTCGACGATACGGTCCCAACAAAACTGATTTCGTCGAATTCTAAGACCGTTTGTAAAATGGCCATTTTCTGGTCGATCCAATTCAACTTGAACTGGTCAAACGCGTTTTCCTTTGCCACGCTCACATATTGATTCAGAAAAATCCGAAAAATTAGACTTAGCAATAAATCGACATTCCAGTTCCAACAAAAGTGGTTTCGTCGAAATCCGAGGTCGTTTGCAAAATCACCATTTTCAAGGGCTATATAAATTTCACAACGACCTTTCTGAAAATTGATTTGGCCATAACTTTTGATTTCTGCTATGAAATTTCGAGCTTTCAGATTCGTTGGAAAGATATTCTCAAACAGATTTAAATATTTCTTGTTTCGCTGAAATCCGATTTAATTTGCATCCTGTACATTCAGTCAAAGTTTGAATTCAAATTTTCAAACTGCCGCGCCATTTCAGGCCTTGTTTATATTTCAAAATAAATATATTCGCTATAACTTCGATCAAAACTAATTTTTGGTCGTTATTATTTGAAATAATTTATTTTAAATATTCAAAATTCATTGAAATAGCCAAATTAAAAATTTTAAACTGGTTCAGATTTTCCGGGTTGTTACAATGTCCATTGGGTGCAACATCGACGTCTTGAGGTGCAACATTAGTTTGAAAATCCAAGATTGCACTGTATGACTTTTGAAACTCGTTTAGGGGGATGAAATTTAAATATAACATGGTGCATCATATTTCAAAATATAGTGAATCGAATTATGACCACGGTCAAACCCCCTTTGACCAACAAAACAACATACGAAAAATTGAGCTAAAAAAGCTTTCGATGTTCCCAAATGTCATTAAGATTGAATTTCTTGGTTACCGAACGAAGATGAGATGGGTGGAACCTCTTAGTCCTATAGATCTGTGAGAGAGCTTCGTTTTGACTGGTAATGGTTCTTGTAACTAAAAATGGACACAAAGTTATGGTTGGTGGAGAAACCCACGTCTTTTGGGTGCAACATCAAAGTCTTGAGGTGCAACATCCATTTGAAAATCCAAGATTGCACTGTATGAATTTTGAAAACTCGTTTATGGGGATGAAATAGAAATATAACATGGTGCGTCATAATTCAAAATATAGTAAATTGAATTATGACCACGGTCAAACCCCCTTTGACCAACAAAACAATACGAAAAATTAAGCTAAAAATGCTTTCGATGTTCCCAAATGTCATTAAGATTGAATTTCTTGGTTACCGAACTAAGATGAGATGGGTGGAACCTGTTAGTCCTATAGATCTATGAGAGAGCTTCGTTTTGGCTGGTTATGGTTCTTGTAACTAAAAATGGACACAAAGTTATGGTTGGTGGAACAACCCACGTCTTTTGGGTGCAACATCGATGTCTTGAGGTGCAACATCCGTTTGAAAATCCAAGATTGCACTGTATGAGTTTTGAAAACTCGTTTATATAGATGAAATTGAAATATAACATGGTAAATCATATTCCAAAATGTAGTAAATCGAGTCGGGGCTAGTCAACGATCCAGGGGGGCGAGCCGATCAAAAATGTCACCAATTCCAAAATCCAAGTTCTGCGCGCGTTTACGGAAACGGGAGTAACTTCCAATCCGTAGGTCCGTTTTGCCCAAATGAAAGCTCGACCTAAAGCTAAGTCAGAGGGCTACAAGAGTTACAGAGCAGAACTCCGTAATTGATGCTTTCAGGCCCGAAAGAGGTCGTCTAATAGGAGTTTCGGGCATGTTTATGTTGATGTTGCGATTTCGACCAAATCGCTCAATGATGTTCTCAGTACCTAAGCGCGTTGCTTATTTAGATTTTTCGTATGTGATAGATTTGACCAAAAAGTGTGTCAACATGCAGGTTATGTTTCTATTCACTCAAAATAAAAACAAAAAACAAAGTTATGATTGGCGGAATAACTCATGTCTGTTGGGTGCAACATCGACGTCTTGAGGTGCAACATTAGTTTGAAAATCCAAGATTGCGCTGTATGACTTTTAAAAACTCGTTTATGGGGATGAAATTTAAATATAACATGGTGCATCATATTTCAAAATATAGTGAATCGAATTATGACCTCGGTCAAACCCCCTTTGACCAACAAAACAACATATGAAAAATTGAGCTAAAAAAGCTTTCGATGTTCCCAAATGTCATTAAGATTGAATTTCTTGGTTATCGAACGAACATGAGATGGGGGGAACCTGTTTTTACTATAGATCTGTGAGAGAGCTTCGTTTTGACTGTTAATGGTTCTTGTAACTAAAAATGGACACAAAGTTATGGTTGGTGGAACCACCCACGCCTTTTGGGTGCAACATTGAAGTCTTGAGGTGCAACATCCGTTTGAAAATCCAAGATTGCACTGTATGAGTTTTGAAAACTCGTTTATAGGGATGATATAGAAATATAACATTGTAAATCATGTTCTAAAATGTAGTAAATCGAGCCGGGGCTAGTCAACGATCCAGGGGGGCGAGCCGATCAAAAATGTCACCAATTCCAAAATCCAAGTTCTGCGCGCGTTTACAGAAAGGGGAGTAACTTCCAATCCGTAGGTCCGTTTTGCCTAAACGAAAGCTCGACCTGAAGCTAAGTCAGAGGGCTACAGGAGTAACAGAGCATAGGTCCGTTATTGATGCTTTCGGGCACAAAAGAGGTCGTCTAATAGGAGTTTCGTGCATGTTTACGTTGATGTTGCGATTTCGACCAAACTGGTCTATGATGTTCTCAGTACCTAAGCGCATTGCTTATTTAGATTTTCCGTATGTGATAGATTTGACCAAAAAGTGTGTCAACATACTGGTTATGTTTCTAGTCACTCAAAATAAAAACAAAGTTATGGTTGGCGGAACAACCCATGTCTGTTGGTTGCAACATCGACGTCTTGAGGTGCAACATTAGTTTGAAAATCCAAGATTGCACTGTATGACTTTTGAAAACTCGTTTATGGGGATGAAATTTAAATATAACATGGTGCATCATATTTCAAAATATAGTGAATCGAATTATGACCAAGGTCTAACCCCCTTTGACCAACAAAACAACCTACGAAAAATTGAGCTAAAAAAGCTTTCGATGTTCCCAAATGTCATTAAGATTGAATTTCTTTGTTACCGAACGAAGATGAGATGGGTGGAACCTGTTAGTCCTATAGATCTGTGATAGAGCTTCGTTTTGACTGGTTATGGTCCGTGTAACTAAAAATGGACACAAAGTTATGGTCGGTGGAGCAACCCACGTCTTTTGGGTGCAACATCAAAGTCTTGAGGTGCAACATCCATTTGAAAATCCAAGATTGCACTGTATGAATTTTGAAAACTTGTTTATGGGGATGAAATAGAAATATAACATGGTGCGTCATAATTCAAAATATAGTAAATCGAATTATGACCACGGTCAAACCCCCTTCGACCAACAAATCAACATACGAAAAATTAAGCTAAAAATGCTTTCGATGTTCCCAAATGTCATTAAGATTGAATTTCTTGGTTACCGAACTAAGATGAGATGGGTGGAACTTGTTAGTCCTGTAGATCTATGAGAGAGCTTCGTTTTGACTGGTTATGGTTCTTGTAACTAAAAATGGACACAAAGTTATGGTTGGTGGAACAACCCACGTCTTTTGGGTGCAACATCGAAGTCTTCAGGTGCAACATCCGTTTGAAAATCCAAGATTGCACTGTATGAGTTTTGAAAACTCATTTATAAGGATGAAATAGAAATATAACATGGTAAATCATATTCCAAAATGTAGTAAATCGAGCTGGGGCTAGTCAACGATCCAGGGGGCGAGCCGATCAAAAATGTCACCAATTCCAAAATCCAAGTTCTGCGCGCGTTTACGGACCCGGGAGTAAATTCCAATCCGTAGGTCCGTTTTGCCCAAATGAAAGCTCGACCTAAAGCTAAGTCAGAGGGCTATATTAGTTACGGAGCATAGCTCCGTAATTGATGCTTTCGAGCCCAAAAGAAGTCGTCTAATAGGAGTTTCGGGCATGTTTATGTTGATGTTGCGATTTCGACCAAATCGCTCTATGATGTTCTCAGTGCCTAAGCGCGTTGCTTATTTAGATTTTCCGTATGTGATAGATTTGACCAAAAAGTGTGTCAACATGCTGGTTATGTTTCTAGTCACTCAAAATAAAAATAAAAAACAAAGTTAGGATTGGCGGAATAACCCATGTCTGTTGGGTGCAACATCGACGTCTTGAGGTGCAACATTAGTTTGAAAATCCAAGATTGCACTGTATGACTTTTAAAAACTCGTTTATGGGGATGAAATTTAAATATAACATGGTGCATCATATTTCAAAATATAGTGAATCGAATTATGACCACGGTCAAACCACCTTTGACCAACAAAACAACATATGAAAAATTGAGCTAAAAAAGCTTTCGATGTTCCCAAATGTCATTAAGATTGAATTTCTTGGTTATCGAACGAAGATGAGATGGGGGGAACCTGTTTTTCCTATAGATCTGTGAGAGAGCTTCGTTTTGACTGTTTATGGTTCTTGTAACTAAAAATGTACACAAAGTTATGGTTGGTGGAACAACCCACGCCTTTTGGGTGCAACATTGAAGTCTTGAGGTGCAACATCCGTTTGAAAATCCAAGATTGCACTGCATGAGTTTTGAAAACTCGTTTATAGGGATGATATAGAAATATGAAATGGTAAATCATGTTCCAAAATGTGGTAAATCGAGACGGGGCTAGTCAACGATCCAGGGGGCGAGCCGATCAAAAATGTCACCAATTCCAAAATCCACGTTCTGCGCACGTTTAGGGAAACGGGAGTAACTTCCAATCCGTATGTCCGTTTTGCCTAAACGAAAGCTCGACCTGAAGCTAAGTCATAAGGCTACAAGAGTTACAGAGCATAGGTCTGTTATTGATGCTTTCGGGCCCAAACGAGGTCGTCTAATAGGAGTTTCGGGCATGTTTATGTTGATGTTGCGATTTCGACCAAATTGCTTTATGATGTTCTCAGTACCTAAGCGCGTTGCTTATTTAGATTTTCCGTATGTGATAGATTTGACCAAAAAGTGCGTCAACTTACTGGTTATGTTTCTAGTCACTCAAAATAAAAACAAAGTTATGGTTGGCGGAACAACCCATGTCTGTTGGTTGCAACATCGACGTCTTGAGGTGCAACATTAGTTTGAAAATCCAAGATTGCACTGTATGACTTTTGAAAACTCGTTTATGGGGATGAAATTTAAATATAACATGGTGCATCATATTTCAAAATATAGTGGATCAAATTATGACCACGGTCAAACCCCCTTTGACCAACAAAACAACATATGAAAAATTGAGCTAAAAAAGCTTTCGATGTTCCCAAATGTCATTAAGATTGAATTTCTTGGTTACTGAACGAAGATGAGATGGGTGGAACCAATTAGTCCTATAGATCTGTATGAGAGCTTCGTTTTGACTGGTTATGGTTCTTGTAACTAAAAATGGACACAAAGTTATGGTTGGTCGAACAACCCACGTCTTTTGGGTGCAACATCGAAGTCTGGAGGTGCAACATCCGTTTGAAAATCCAAGATTGCACTTCATGAGTTTTGAAAACTCGTTTATAGGGATGAAATTGAAATATAACATGGTAAATCATATTCCAAAATGTTGTAAATCGAGCCGGGGCTAGTCAACGATCCAGGGGGCGAGCCGATCAAAAATGTCACCAATTCCAAAATCCAAGTTCTGCGCGCGTTTACGGACCCGGGAGTAACTTCCAATCCGTAGGTCCGTTTTGCCCAAATGAAAGCTCGACCTAAAGCTAAGTTAGAGGGCTACAAGAGTTACAGAGCACAGCTCCATAATTGATGCTTTCAGGCCCCAAAGAGGTCGTCTAATAGGAGTTTCGGGCATGTTTATGTTGATGTTGCGATTTCGACCAAATCGCTCTATGATGTTCTCAGTACCTAAGCGCGTTGCTTATTTAGATTTTCCGTATGTGATAGATTTGACCAAAAAGTGTGTCAACATGCTGGTTATGTTTCTAGTCACTCAAAATAAAAACAAAAAACAAAGTTATGATTGGCGGAATAACCCATGTCTGTTGGGTGCAACATCCACGTCTTGAGGTGCAACATTAGTTTGAAAATCCAAGATTGCACTGTATGACTTTTAAAAACTCGTTTATGGGGATGAAATTTAAATATAACATGGTGCATCATATTTCAAAATATAGTGAATCGAATTATGACCACAGTCAAACCCCCTTTGACCAACAAAAC
Source organism: Allium sativum (assembly GCA_030737875.1). Taxonomy (NCBI): domain Eukaryota; kingdom Viridiplantae; phylum Streptophyta; class Magnoliopsida; order Asparagales; family Amaryllidaceae; genus Allium; species Allium sativum. The sequence goes on along the minus strand of CM060921.1, from coordinate 845,462,426 downwards.
AACATATGAAAAATTGAGCTAAAAAAGCTTTCGATGTTCCCAAATGTCATTAAGATTGAATTTCTTGGTTATCGAACGAAGATGAGATGGGGGAACCTGTTTTTACTATAGATCCGTGAGAGAGCTTCGTTTTGACTGTTTATGGTTCTTGTAACTAAAAATGGACACAAAGTTATGGTTGGTGGAACAACCCACGCCTTTTGGGTGCAACATTGAAGTCTTGAGGTGCAACATCCATTTGAAAATCCAAGATTGCACTGTATGAGTTTTGAAAACTCGTTTATAGGGATGATATAGAAATATAACATGGTAAATCATGTTCTAAAATGTAGTAAATCGAGCCGGGGCTAGTCAACGATCCAGGGGGGCGAGCCGATCAAAAATGTCACCAATTCCAAAATCCAAGTTCTGCGCGCGTTTACGGAAACGGGAGTAACTTCCAATCCGTAGGTCCGTTTTGCCTAAACGAAAGCTCGACCTGAAGCTAAGTCAGAGGGCTACAGTAGCTACAGAGCATAGGTCCGTTATTGATGCTTTCGGCACAAAAGAGGTCGTCTAATAGGAGTTTCGTGCATGTTTATGTTGATGTTGCGATTTCGACCAAATTGCTCTATGATGTTCTCAGTACCTAAGCGCGTTGTTTATTTAGATTTTCCGTATGTGATAGATTTGACCAAAAAGTGTGTCAACATACTAGTTATGTTTCTAGTCACTCAAAATAAAAACAAAGTTATGGTTGGCGGAACAACCCATGTCTGTTGGTTGCAACATCGACGTCTTGAGGTGCACCATTAGTTTGAAAATCCAAGATAGCACTGTATGACTTTTGAAAACCCGTTTATGGGGATGAAATTTAAATATAACATGGTGCATCATATTTCAAAATATAGTGAATCGAATTATGACCACAATCTAACCCCCTTTGACCAACAAAACAACATACGAAAAATTGAGCTAAAAAAGCTTTCGATGTTCCCAAATGTCATTAAGATTGAATTTCTTGGTTACCGAACGAAGATGAGATGGGTGGAACCTGTTAGTCCTATATATCTGTGATAGAGCTTCGTTTTGACTAGTTATGGTTCTTGTAACTAAAAATGGACACAAAGTTATGGTCGGTGGAGCAACCCACGTCTTTTGGGTGCAACATCAAAGTCTTGAGGTGCAACATCCATTTGAAAATCCAAGATTGCACTCTATGAATTTTGAAAACTTGTTTATGGGGATGAAATAGAAATATAACATGGTGCGTCATAATTCAAGATATAGTAAATCGAATTATGACCACGGTCAAACCCCCTTCGACCAACAAAACAACATACGGAAAATTAAGCTAAAAATGCTTTCGATGTTCCTAAATGTCATTAAGATTGAATTTCTTTGTTACCGAACTAAGATGAGATGGTTGGAACCTGTTAGTCCTATAGATCTATGAGAGAGCTTCGTTTTGACTGGTTATGGTTCTTGTAACTAAAAATGGACACAAATTTATGGTTGGTGGAACAACCCACGTCTTTTGGGTGCAACATCGAAGTCTTGAGGTGCAACATCCGTTTGAAAATCCAAGATTGCACTGTATGAGTTTTGAAAACTCGTTTATAGGGATGAAATAGAAATATAACATGGTAAATCATATTCCAAAATGTAGTAAATCGAGTCGGGGCTAGTCAACGATCCAGGGGGGCGAGCCGATCAAAAATGTCACCAATTCCAAAATCCAAGTTCTGCGCGCGTTTACTGACCCGGGAGTAACTTCCAATCCGTAGGTCCGTTTTGCCCAAATGAAAGCTCGACCTAAAGCTAAGTCAGAGGGCTACAAGAGTTACAGAGCGCAGCTCTGTAATTGATGCTTTCGGGCCCAAAAGAGGTCGTCTAATAGGAGTTTCGGGCATGTTTATGTTGATGTTGCGATTTCGACCAAATCGCTCTATGATGTTCTCAGTACCTAAGCGCGTTGCTTATTTAGATTTTCCGTATGTGATAGATTTGACCAAAAAGTGTGTCAACATGCTGGTTATGTTTCTAGTCACTCAAAATAAAAACAAAAAACAAAGTTATGATTGGCGGAATAACCCATGTCTGTTGGGTGCAACATCGACGTCTTGAGGTGCAACATTAGTTTGAAAATCCAAGATTGCACTGTATGACTTTTAAAAACTCGTTTATGGGGATGAAATTTAAATATAACATGGTGCATCATATTTCAAAATATAGTGAATCGAATTATGACCACGGTCAAACCACCTTTGACCAACAAAACAACATATGAAAAATTGAGCTAAAAAAGCTTACGATGTTCCCAAATGTCATTAAGATTGAATTTCTTGGTTATCGAACGAAGATGAGATGGGGGGAACCTGTTTTTCCTATAGATCTGTGAGAGAGCTTCGTTTTGACTGTTTACGGTTCTTGTAACTAAAAATGGACACAAAGTTATGGTTGGTGGAACAACCCATGCCTTTTGGGTGCAACATTGAAGTCTTGAGGTGCAACATCCGTTTGAAAATCCAAGATTGCACCGCATGAGTTTTGAAAACTCGTTTATAGGGATGAAATAGAAATATAACATGGTAAATCATGTTCCAAAATGTAGTAAATCGAGCCGGGGCTAGTCAACGATCCAGGGGGGCGAGCCGATCAAAAATGTCACCAATTCCAAAATCCAAGTTCTGCGCGCGTTTACGGAAACGGGAGTAACTTCCAATCCATAGGTCCGTTTTGCCTAAACGAAAGCTCGACCTGAAGGAAAGTCAGAGGGCTACAAGAGTTATAGAGCATAGGTCTGTTATTGATGCTTTCGGGCCCAAAAGAGGTCGTCTAATAGGAGTTTCGGGCATGTTTATGTTGATGTTGCGATTTCGACCAAATTGCTCTATGATGTTCTCAGTACCTAAGCGCGTTGCTTGTAACACCCCGAATTTTCTATTAACACTAAAGTTGCTAAAATATTAATAAGTGTGTAAGAGAGGGGATGTATCTAATATGAATATAAAAATATTAATAAGTGTGTAAGAGAGGGGATGTATCTAATATGAATATAAAAATATTAATAAGTGTGTAAGAGAGGGGATGTATCTAATATGAATATAAAAATATTAATAAGTGTGTAAGAGAGGGGATGTATCTAATATGTATATAAAAACAATAATAAGTAAAGGGGGATGTATCTAATATGTACATTGTAGAAAATATATATATATATATATATATATATTTATGACATGAATAGAAGTTTATTAATATGCTGAGTGTTTGTTGAGTCACTTCTGACTCATTGCTGAGTCAACAAGATAAACCCCATCTTGTCTGAACGGCTGCGGTTATTTCTAGGTTAAATCTAATGGCCTAAATGAATTCTAAAATCTATAAATAAGTGGGTAGACCCTAGACCTAAATCACTTGTAAAATTAGAGAAGCTACCGTCATGCTGCTGCCATGGAGTTCAGCATAGCCGTCACAAACTAAGAAGAGGAAGCCTAATCATCTACAACTAAATCTACACAAATCAAATCAAAAGATCTCTCTTTCTCCAATTCTTTTCTTTTGTTGGTGAGTATGATGATTCTCACAAGACTATTACAAACTAATTTGACTCAGTTATGAATGGATCACAAGAAAGTGATGTGATTTGTAATTGTGAATTCTATATATTGTGGATCTCTTATTATGTTATTATGTTGTCGTATGATGTAAATTATATATGCTATGTCATGCTATGTTGTAAATTCTCTTATGCTATGTCGTGCTAGGTTGAGAATCATGTCAAGCTATGTTATACTATCATACTATGCCATGTTATAAATCATGCTATATTATGTTGAAAAATCATGATGTTGTTGGATCATGCTTAAAGTTATGTTTTTTTTTCTTAATTTAAATGGATCTTGTTTATGGGAATTTGCCTATTAGGTTAGGTGTACCCATAAACTTGAAACTATAATTAAATAAAACTTGATTATGGGAATTTGCCTATTGAGTTAGGTGTACCCATATAAAACCATGTTGTCAAAAAATTAGATGATGTTGATTCACACATGTTCATATGTAAGTTTATGAAAATTGATTGAGATTATATTAGGTGAATTTTGAACAAGTTGACACCTTTAGGTCCATGACATGTATAATCTATTCAAGTTGGACATATGCAAGTTTCACCCCTTATTATGATTCATTTGGTCACATATACATGTTGTTATTATGATAATCTCTTTTATGCTATGAGTTAGGCTATTCGAGTCTAACATATATTTTGCGAATAAACGTTCAAACGTGGGGTAGGGGTAATATTAGGAATTAATAAATTGGGTGCAATTTTGTAAGATTTTGCATACCATGAATGGATGTCCATAATTGAGTCAATTATGGACATTGTTAAAAATTGGAAGTAATTAATAATTCAAGTAGGGAATTATTAAAATTGGGGGAAAGTGGATTATTATTAATAATCAATGCTTAGGACACGAGGTTGGACCCGTTTGTGATGTAAACCTGCCCGGACCCGCCCGGCAAATCCAGTAGTCACAAATGTCGGCCCAATGTGAGAGGTCCTAGGCCCAAACTAAAGCATAACAGTTGTAAAGACACGAGGTTAGACTCTTTTATGGTGTAAGACTGCCCGGACCCGCCCGGCAAATCCAGCTGCCATAAATGCCAGTCTAATGTGAGAGGTCTTTATGAGGTTATGGCCTTAATGAACTAAGAAATACTTAACCAGATAATCATGTAAGGTGGGACATGGGGGTTAAGTAGGTGCCTTGGTTGGCATGAGGAATCTGGTGGTTGCCTTTAGAGGCATTTGAAATACGGTTAGACTTAACCAAACACACATGTAAATGAACATGACTAAGTGGGTTAAGTGGGATGGACTAATGGGGACAAGCTTAGGTGGAATGCTTGTGGTAAATAGTGGGGGACCATTTCAACCAGTATCCCAAAACGTATCTTTGTGGGCTCGACCCAAGTCGAGGACGGGACACGCATACTGGGTTTGACTATAAGAGGCCAAAACAGGGAGCGGTGGCAACGCAAGTCCAACCGGTTTCATATGCGTGTGTGGACCCGGGCTGGTAGGTAAGGCGTTGTTGCATCGTGTAGGTATAAGCCGTGCATGTCCGTTGTATCAGGTTGCCACTTTAGGGGAGTGATACACCCCACTGTGGGGCCAGCACGGGTATCTACGGGTTAGGGAGCCGATCGAATAATGGGAAGTAGGGTACACCTAGTGTAGAGAGGGGCAGGCGGCACCTATGTAGTCAGCTAGGGGTACGTAAAGCCATTGGGAAAGTTTCTAAGTGAAGCTAAGTGGGATGAATCTTTAAGGTGACTGGTGTGGTGCAGTATAGTGTTTATCCTTTAGTATTTAGGAGCGCCTATAACGTTGCCTTTAGCGATTGTCTATGTCCTTAATCTGCTCTTCATAGACATTTTCTTGTTTTCCAGCTTATGCCTTAGTCCAGTTATTTTGGTAATAGTATTGTAGAATTATCATATTCACCAGACTTTATGTCTGACCCCCTCTTTTCCATCCTTTTTCTCCCTTCAGGTCCGCAGGTTGGGGCAAGTTCTAGTGGAGTCTAGTTGGATCGCTTATCTTCTGGAAAGCTTGGACTGCTGAAGTAAAGTCCAGCTTGTTATCTTTCTTTTTAATGGCTATTCATGTAATGGGATTATGTACTTGTTTTATCAAGATAGATATTGTACTTGACATTGAATATGGTGTTATGATGTAATCAAACATGTTTTGACTTCTGCTACAATGAAATAAAGTTTTTGAATTTCCAAGTACTATTTTATATCTGTCTTGTTGTAATTTTACTGTTCTATATTCACTTAAAACCTCCATGGAAGTTAATGCATTCCCTTTGTGAGTGACATTAATGGACGTGGGGTGTTACACGTGGTATCAGAGTATAAGGTTACCAGAACAGATAAAAAAAAATTTAGAAAAATATTTTTTTTTTCTAAAGTATTTTTGGAAGAAGTGCTTTCAAAAAAAAAACATGTTATTTAAAGAGAGTTTTTATGAAAAACATAATCCCAAATAGCCACATCCTTATCTTTATCTTTCGAATTCTCCATTTTGAATCTTTCCTTTTTCGTTTCAGCATGGCTGAAGATCTTAATCTCCCAGAAGGTGTGACGATTCCAGGGTGGTTTAGGAGATACTTGGAGGCTAGGGCCACCACTGCAGGCCCAGCGGATACTCCTCCACCCCTAGTTGCACCCATTCCTCCTCCTCCTCCTCGTATTGACACTTTTGCAAAGACGTGCAAGGAATTCAAGGCTATGGGAGGAAAAACTTTTCAAGGGACTGAGACGTTTGTGGAGGCCAGAGATTGGCTTAAGGAGACTGAGGAATTGTTGGATATCTTTGAAGTGGAAGATGGGAGGAAAGTCCGTTTAGCTGCTTGGTTAATGAAGGGAGAGGCCTCGTTTTGGTGGGAGGTCACTAACGGGGAACGTCCAGTTGATTCATGGGCGGATTTCAGACGAAGGTTTGAGGCAAAGTTTCTTTCAAGGGCAGAGGAGAACTTAAATATGGAAAAATTCCTGGCACTAAAGCAAGGGAGCTCATCAGTAATGGAATATGTCAATAAATTTAATCAGTTAGCAAGGTTTGGCTTGGAGTTGGTGAACACGCCAGAGAAGAAAGCTTTGAGGTTCGTTAGAGGCTTGAATGAACCGTTGCAAGGGTTGGCTATGACCCACATCCCTATGGGAGCCACCTTTGAAAAGCTAGTAGAAATGGCACTTATGCATGAGGATAAGGCAGTTGAAAAGAAAGGGGATCAGAAGAAACCCCAACAGCAAAATAAGAAGGGTGGTAAAAACAATAATGGCAAAGGGAAGAAGAAATGCTTCAATTGTGGGACGCCTGGCCATCTCAGCAAAGATTGTAGAAAGAAAAAGAAGACTGGTTGTTTTCATTGTGGAGATGCGGGACATTTAGTGAAGGACTGTCCAAAGAAGGGGCAGAGGGCAGGGTCTACCTCGGGAGGACAGGTGCAGGCTCTTATGGCACCAGGGCAGGCAAGGGGGCAAGTTCAGGCTATTGCGGCCCCACCGCTGCAAGAAAGAGGTAGAACAATTTCTGTTGAAAGCTTAGTTTTTCTGTTTGATCATCCTGTCCGTACCTTATTCGATTCTGGCGCATCTCATTCGTTTATCTCTGCATCATTAGTTGAATCACTGCACTTGAACACCAGTTCAGTAGAGGATCCCTTGGTCGTTTCAAATCCAATTGGGGGTTCGGCTCATTTGACCATGATATGTTTGGATTTGAAAAACTCTATACTTAGCGTTGAATTTAGATGTGATGCTTATGTATTGGGCTTCACGGGCTATGGGCTAATTTTAGGAATGGATTGGTTGTCTAGAAATAGGGCCATTCTTGATTGTGAAAGGAGAGTAGTTAGGCTTGTGATTCGCCTTGGTAATGCTCTCGACATCTTTTGTAATCCCATAAATTCCGTTATGCTAAGTTATCTTGAATCGCTTGACGCGTCTGTAGAGAACCTGTGATCGGTAGAAGTGGTCCGGGAATATCCGGATGTGTTTGAGGAGGTGAAGGGCTTACCTCCAAAGCGGGAGATAGACTTTCGAATTTATCTTATGGATAATGCTAAACCCGTATCTTTGCCAGTGCGCCACATGGCTCCTCGTGAAAGGAGGGAACTCAATAAGCAAGTAAAGGAGTTGCTTGAGAAGGGGTTCATAAGACGTAGTATATCGGAGTGGGGTGCTCCAGTAGTTTTTTCCACAAAGGCGGATGGGTCTCTTAGACTTTGTATGGACTATAGAGAACTAAACAAGCTTACTAAAAAGAACCGACACCCACTGCCGAGGATTGACGATCTCTTTGATCAGTTAGTTGGCGCCTCAGTGTTTTCGCAGTTGGACTTAGCCACTGGCTTTCATCAACTGAGAGTGGCTGAGGATAGTATAGATAAGACTGCTTTTAGGACTCCTGACGGATTCTATGAATGGCTAGTAATGCCCTTTGGTTTGACAAACGCCCCTGCATATTTTGTTGATTTGATGAGTAGGGTGTTTAGGGAATACCTTAACAAATTCGTGGTAGTCTTTGTGGATGACATCTTAGTCTTTTCTAAGAATAAAGAAGAGCACTCCCTACATCTTAGGGAAGTGTTGGAAACCCTTCGAGCGCATAACCTTAAGGCAAAATTTTCTAAGTGTCACTTCTGGAGGAAGGAAGTACGGTTCTTAGGGCACGTGGTTTCCAAAGAAGGGATAGCAGTGGATCCCGCAAAGGTGGTGGCCATCCAAGATTGGAAGGTCCCTAAAAATGCAACCGAAGTAAGAAGTTTCTTGGGGTTGGCTGGCTATTATAGGAAGTTTATCAAAGACTTCGCAAAAATATCAACTCCATTAACACGGTTAACGAAGAAGAACCTGGTTTTTACGTGGGACAAAGATTACGATGATGCGTTCCAACGTTTAAAGAGAGCCTTAACTTCAGCCCCAGTCTTAGTGCTGTCAGATGGGAATAAACCGTTTACCATCTATACTGATGCTTGTGGGACGGGACTTGGCGCGGTCCTCATGCAAGAGGGAAGAGTAATAGCCTATGGTGGAAGGCAGTTGAGGGTTCATGAAAAGAATTACCCCACACATGACTTAGAGCTAGCCGCAATTGTTTTCGCGCTTAAGTCTTGGCGTCACTATCTTCTTGGTGAGAAATTCGAACTGTTCACTGACCACAAATCATTAAAATACTTATTCTCTCAGAAGGATTTGAATTTAAGGCAGCAACGGTGGATGGAATTCTTAGCCTCCTACGATTTTGAAATAGCATATACCCCGGGCAAGGGTAACGTGGTGGCAGGCGCCTTAAGTAGGAAAAGGTTGTCCTTGAGTCCATTGTTTGTTGAACGACAAAGCTTAGAATTCATCTCTATGTTTTACTTTAGACCCTCCGTTGACTTAGTACCCGGTCTGTTAGCATCCTTGGAGGTTAGACCTACACTTCTAGGACGGGTTGGTGAGGCACAGCGAGCCGACCCACAGTTGGTTGAGATAGTAGAAAAGCTCAAAGGGGGGGAGTCGTCAAGCCATCTTCGTAGGTATACCCTAGACGATAAGGGTTGGTTACGAAGGGATAATAGACTTTGTGTACCACAAGACGAAGACTTAAGGAAGGCCATTCTTGATGATGCTCATCGCTCAAAAATGACCATTCATCCCGGCGGGGATAAGATGTACAAAGATATGAAGCGGGTTTTCTTTTGGGCCGGTATGAAAAAGGATGTGGCCGAGTACGTCGCTAGATGCTTGGTGTGCCAACGAGTTAAAGCAGAACAAAAGAAACCCGGTGGGTTGCTTCACCCATTAGAAGTTACACTATGGAAAAGGGAAAGCATCTCAATGGATTTTGTGGATGGATTACCAAGATCAAGGAAGGGTAACACGGGGATTTGGGTTATAGTAGATAGACTTACTAAAAGCGCCCATTTTATTCCCGTGAAAAGTAAGAGGACTGCTCCGTGGTTGGCTTCTGTATACATTAAGGAGATAGTTCGTTTGCATGGTATTCCTTCTAGTATAGTAAGCGACCGTGACCCCATCTTTACTAGCGAATTTTGGAAGAGTTTACAAGAGGTGGTAGGGACTCAGCTATGTTTGAGCACCGCATATCATCCTCAGACAGACGGCCAGACCGAGAGGGTGAATCGCATTCAAGAGGATCTTTTAAGGCTTTGTATCCTAGACTTTGGGGGTACATGGGAAGAGCACCTTCCGTTAGTAGAATTCGCCTATAATAATAGCTTTCAGTCTAGTATTGGCATGGCACCTTTCGAAGCTCTTTATGGAAGGCCTTGCCGTTCGCCTACATGTTGGTGGGAATCTACCGATAAAATCCTACTTGGGCCCGATATGGTTAGGGAAACCTCGGAGAAGATTGAGTTGATTCGAAGGAGGATGAAAGCAGCACAAGATAGGCAAAAATCGTATGCTGATAAGAGGAGGACAGATCTTGAGTTTGACATTGGGGACATGGTTTTTATCAAAGTATCTCCGTTACAGAATGTTGTTCGCTTTGGGTCCGTGGGGAAATTAGCACCAAGGTTTGTAGGGCCGTTTCCTGTAAAAAACAGGATTGGGAAGATGGCATATAGGGTGGAGTTGCCTGAGAAACTTAGTGGAGTACACGACGTATTCCATGTATCACATTTGAGGAAGTGTTTGCACAAGACCGCGGAGGTGGTAGAGCCGAGCTTGCTTAAAGAGGTGGAAATAGAGCGTGATGCAACAATTAGACGAGCTCCTACATGCATTCTTGGGTCGGAGATCAAAAAGTTGAGGAATCGAGAGGTCAGACTGGTTAAAGTGCAATGGGGAGATGATGAGAGCAACGCAACTTGGGAGACAGAAGAGAAGATGCGTTCGTTGTACCCTTTTCTTTTTGAGGGTATGTCCTTTAATTTCTCCTTTATCGCTTAGCTTATCTTATCTTATCTTTAGTATGTCCTCTCATTAGTATCTTTGACCTTTAGTTAGGATAATCCTATGGTTGAAACATGTGTTTGAGACATGTTATGTATGATGGATGCAAAATGGATGCAAGTGTTTGCTAGTGGTTGCTCGTGGATGCATATATACACGCACTTTAGGCACTAGATCGGCTCAGTCACTTCATATTGCATATTGCATATATATGGATGTATTTAGTATAATGGGTGTAATGTTTGTACCATCATATGGATGCTGCATTCGGTTGAATGGGTGTGCACGCATATAGAAGTAGTATGTAAGCAATTAGGATCTTTTGCATACATAATGGATTCATGACACTTACATAATTTGCATTAAGGAGGTCAACTGAATCAGTAGACCGCCTGATTTCGCATTAGGTAAGGACATGTACACACACTTGCATATGATCATAAAGCATTAGAAGTCTTTTAAGGACAATGGATGCCTGTGTATGATGGATGAGTAGATGGACGTTTGGATGGTAGGATATACATTCTTCCAGACTGGAAGATTTCGGGGACGAAATCCTAAAAGGAGGGGAGAATGTAACACCTCGAATTTTCTATTAACACTAAAGTTGCTAAAATATTAATAAGTGTGTAAGAGAGGGGATGTATCTATTATGAATATAAAAATATTAATAAGTGTGTAAGAGAGGGGATGTATCTAATATGAATATAAAAATATTAATAAGTGTGTAAGAGAGGGGATGTATCTAATATGTATATAAAAACAATAATAAGTAAAGGGGGATGTATCTAATATGTACATTGTAGAAAATATATATATATTTATGACATGAATAGAAGTTTATTAATATGCTGAGTGTTTGCTGAGTCACTTCTGACTCATTGCTGAGTCAACAAGATAAACCCCATCTTATCTGAACGGCTGCGGTTATTTCTAGGTTAAATCTAATGGCCTAAATGAATTCTAAAATCTATAAATAAGTGGGTAGACCCTAGACCTAAATCACTTGTAAAATTAGAGAAGCTACCGTCATGCTGCTGCCATGGAGTTCAGCATAGCCGTCACAAACTAAGAAGAGGAAGCCTAATCATCTACAACTAAATCTACACAAATCAAATCAAAAGATCTCTCTTTCTCCAATTCTTTTCTTTTGTTGGTGAGTATGATGATTCTCACAAGACTATTACAAACTAATTTGACTCAGTTATGAATGGATCACAAGAAAGTGATGTGATTTGTAATTGTAAATTCTATATATTGTGGATCTCTTATTATGTTATTATGTTGTCGTATGATGTAAATTATATATGCTATGTCATGCTATGTTGTAAATTCTCTTATGCTATGTCGTGCTAGGTTGAGAATCATGTCAAGCTATGTTATACTATCATACTATGCCATGTTATAAATCATGCTATATTATGTTGAAAAATCATGATGTTGTTGGATCATGCTTAAAGTTATGTTTTTTTTTTCTTAATTTAAATGGATCTTGTTTATGGGAATTTGCCTATTAGGTTAGGTGTACCCATAAACTTGAAACTGTAATTAAATAAAACTTGATTATGGGAATTTGCCTATTGAGTTAGGTGTACCCATATAAAACCATGTTGTTAAAAAATTAGATGATGTTGATTCACACATGTTCATATGTAAGTTTATGAAAATTGATTGAGATTATATTAGGTGAATTTTGAACAAGTTGACACCTTTAGGTCCATGACATGTATAATCTATGCAATTTGGACATATGCAAGTTTCACCCCTTATTATGATTCATTTGGTCACATATACATGTTGTTATTATGATAATCTCTTTTATGCTATGAGTTAGGCTATTCGAGTCTAACATATATTTTGCGAATAAACGTTCAAACGTGGGGTAGGGGTAATATTAGGAATTAATAAATTGGGTGCAATTTTGTAAGATATTGCATACCATGAATGGATGTCCATAATTGAGTCAATTATGGACATTGTTAAAAATTGGAAGTAATTAATAATTCAAGTAGGGAATTATTAAAATTGGGGGAAAGTGGATTATTATTAATAATCAATGCTTAGGACACGAGGTTGGACCCGTTTGTGATGTAAACCTGCCCGGACCCGCCCGGCAAATCCAGTAGTCACAAATGTCGGCCCAATGTGAGAGGTCCTAGGCCCAAACTAAAGCATAACAGTTGTAAAGACACGAGGTTAGATTCTTTTATGGTGTAAGACTGCCCGGACCCGCCCGGCAAATCCAGCTGCCATAAATGCCAGTCTAATGTGAGAGGTCTTTATGAGGTTATGGCCTTAATGAACTAAGAAATACTTAACCAGATAATCATGTAAGGTGGGACATGGGGGTTAAGTAGGTGCCTTGGGTGGTATGAGGAATCTGGTGGTTGCCTTTAGAGGCATTTGAAATACGATTAGACTTAACCAAACACACATGTAAATGAACATGACTAAGCGGGTTAAGTGGGATGGACTAATGGGGACAAGCTTAGGTGGAATGCTTGTGGTAAATAGTGGGGGCCCATTTCAACCAGTATCCCAAAACGTATCTTTGTGGGCTCGACCCAAGTCGAGGACGGGACACGCATACTGGGTTTGACTATAAGAGGCCAAAACAGGGAGCGGTGGCAACGCAAGTCCAACCGGTTTCATATGCGTGTGTGGACCCGGGCTGGTAGGTAAGACGTTGTTGCATCGTGTAGGTATAAGCCGTGCATGTCCGTTGTATCAGGTTGCCACTTTAGGGGAGTGATACACCCCACTGTGGGGCCAGCACGGGTATCTACGAGTTAGGGAGCCGATCGAATAATGGGAAGTAGGGTACACCTAGTGGAGATAGGGGCAGGCGGCACCTATGTAGTCATCTAGGGGTACGTAAAGCCATTGGGAAAGTTTCTAAGTGAAGCTAAGTGGGATGAATCTTTAGGGTGACTGGTGTGGTGCAGTATAGTGTTTATCCTTTAGTATTTAGGAGCGCCTATAACGTTGCCTTTAGCGATTGTCTATGTCCTTAATCTGCTCTTCATAGACATTTTCTTGTTTTCCAGCTTATGCCTTAGTCCAGTTATTTTGGTAATAGTATTGTAAAATTATCATATTCACCAGACTTTATGTCTGACCCCCTCTTTTCCATCCTTTTTCTCCCTTCAGGTCCGCAGGTTGGGCCAAGTTCTAGTGGAGTCTAGTTGGATCGCTTATCTTCTGGAAAGCTTGGACTGCTGAAGTAAAGTCCAGCTTGTTATCTTTCTTTTTAATGGCTATTCATGTAATGGGATTATGTACTTGTTTTATCAAGATAGATATTGTACTTGACATTGAATATGGTGTTATGATGTAATCAAACATGTTTTGACTTCTGCTACAATGAAATAAAGTTTTTGAATTTCCAAGTACTATTTTATATCTGTCTTGTTGTAATTTTACTGTTCTATATTCACTTAAAACCTCCATGGAAGTTAATGCATTCCCTTTGTGAGTGACATTAATGGACGTGGGGTGTTACATTGCTTATTTAGATTTTCCGTATGTGATAGATTTGACCAAAAAGTGTGTCAACATACTAGTTATGTTTCTAGTCACTCAAAATAAAAACAAAGTTATGGTTGGCGGAACAACCCATGTCTGTTGGTTGCAACATCGACGTCTTGAGGTGCAACATTAGTTTGAAAATCCAAGATTGCACTGTATGACTTTTGAAAACTCGTTTATGGGGATGAAATCTAAATATAACATGGTGCATCATATTTCAAAATATACTGAATCAAATTATGACCACGGTTAAACCCCCTTTGACCAACAAAACAACATATGAAAAATTGAGCTAAAAAAGCTTTCGATGTTCCCAAATGTCATTCAGATTGAATTTCTTGGTTACGGAACGAAGATGAGATCGGTGGAACCAATTAGTCCTATAGATTTGTAAGAGAGCTTCGTTTTGACTGGTTATGGTTCTTGTAACTAAAAATGGACACAAAGTTATGGTTGGTCGAACAACCCACGTCTTTTGGGTGCAACATCAAAGTCTGGAGGTGCAACATCCGTTTGAAAATCCTAGATTGCACTGCATGAGTTTTGAAAACTCATTTATAGGGATGAAATAGAAATGTAACATGGTAAATCATATTCCAAAATGTAGTAAATCGAGCCGGGGCTAGTCAACGATCCAGGGGGCGAGTCGATCAAAAATGTCACCAATTCCAAAATCCAAGTTCTGCGCACGTTTACGGACCCGGGAGTAACTTCTAATCCGTAGGTCCGTTTTGCCCAAATGAAAGCTCGACCTAAAGCTAATTTTGAGGGCTACAAGAGTTACAGAGCACAGCTCCGTAATTGATGCTTTCAGGCCCAAAAGAGGTCGTCTAATAGGAGTTTCGGGCATGTTTATGTTGATGTTGCGATTTCGACTAAATCGCTCTATGATGTTCTCAGTACCTAAGCGCGTTGCTTATTTAGATTTTCCGTATGTGACAGATTTGACCAAAAAGTGTGTCAACATGCTGGTTATGTTTCTAGTCACTCAAAATAAAAACAAAAAACAAAGTTATGATTGGCGGAATAACCCATGTCTGTTGGGTGCAACATCGACGTCTTGAGGTGCAACATTAGTTTGAAAATCCAAGATTGCACTGTATGACTTTTAAAAACTCGTTTATGGGGATGAAATTTAAATATAACATGGTGCATCATATTTCAAAATATAGTGAATCGAATTATGACCACGGTCAAACCCCCTTTGACCAACAAAACAACATATGAAAAATTGAGCTAAAAAAGCTTTCGATGTTCCCAAATGTCATTAAGATTGAATTTCTTGGTTATCGAACGAAGATGAGATGGGGGGAACCTGTTTTTACTATAGATCTGTGAGAGAGCTTCGTTTTGACTGTTTATGGTTCTTGTAACTAAAAATGGACACAAAGTTATGGTTGGTGGAACAACCCACGCCTTTTGGGTGCAACATTGAAGTCTTGAGGTGCAACATCCGTTTGAAAATCCAAGATTGCACTGTATGAGTTTTGAAAACTCGTTTATAGGGATGATATAGAAATATAACATGGTAAATCATGTTCGAAAATGTAGTAAATCGAGCCGGGGCTAGTCAACGATCCAGGGGGGCGAGCTGATCAAAAATGTCACCAATTCCAAAATCCAAGTTCTGCGCGCGTTTACGGAAACGGGAGTAACTTCCAATCCGTAGGTCCGTTTTGCCTAAACGAAAGCTCGACCTAAAGCTAAGTCAGAGGACTACAGGAGTTACAGAGCATAGGTCCGTTATTGATGCTTTCGGGCACAAAAGAGGTCGTCTAATAGGAGTTTCGTGCATGTTTATGTTGATGTTGCGATTTCGACCAAATTGCTCTATGATGTTCTCAATACCTAAGCGCGTTGCTTATTTAGATTTTCCGTATGTGATAGATTTGACCAAAAAGTGTGTCAACATACTGGTTATGTTTCTAGTCACTCAAAATAAAAACAAAGTTATGGTTGGCGGAACAACCCATGTCGGTTGGTTGCAACATCGACGTCTTGAGGTGCAACATTAGTTTAAAAATCCAGGATTGCACTGTATGACTTTTGAAAACTCGTTTATGGGGATGAAATTAAAATATAACATGATGCATCATATTTCAAAATATAGTGAATCGAATTATGACCACGGTCCAACCCCCTTTGACCAACAAAACAACATACGAAAAATTGAGCTAAAAAAGCTTTCGATGTTCCCAAATGTCATTAAGATTGAATTTCTTGGTTACCGAACGTAGATGAGATGGGTGGAACCTGTTAGTCCTATAGATCTGTGGTAGAGCTTCGTTTTGACTGTTATGGTTCTTGTAACTAAAAATGGACACAAAGTTATGGTCGGTGGAGCAACCCACGTCTTTTGGGTGCAACATCGAAGTCTTGAGGTGCAACATCCGTTTGAAAATCCAAGATTGCACTGTATGAGTTTTGAAAATTCGTTTATAGGGATGAAATAGAAATATAACATGGTAAATCATATTCCAAAATGTAGTAAATCGAGCCGGGGCTAGTCAACGATCCAGGGGGGCGAGTCGATCAAAAATGTCACCAATTCCAAAATCCAAGTTCTGCGCGCGTTTACGGACCCGGGAGTAACTTCCAATCTGTAGGTCCGTTTTGCCCAAATGAAAGCTCAACCTAAAGCTAAGTCAGAGGGCTACAAGAGTTACAGAGCACAGCTCCGTAATTGATGCTTTCGGGCCCAAAAGAGGTCATCTAATAGGAGTTTCGGGCATGTTTATGTTGATGTTGCGATTTCGATCAAATCGCTCTATGATGTTCTCAGTACCTAAGCGCGTTGCTTATTTAGATTTTCCGTATGTAATAGATTTGACCAAAAAGTGTATCAACATGCTGGTTAAGTTTCTAGTCACTCAAAATAAAAATAAAAACAAAAAACAAAGTTATGATTGGCGGAATAACCCATGTCTGTTGGGTGCAACATCGACGTCTTGAGGTGCAACATTAGTTTGAAAATCCAAGATTGCACTGTATGACTTTTAAAAACTCACTTATGGGGATGAAATTTAAAGATAACATGGTGCATCATATTTCAAAATATAGTGAATCGAATTATGACCATGGTCAAACCACCTTTGACCAACAAAACAACATATGAAAAATTGAGCTAAAAAAGCTTTCGATGTTCCCAAATGTCATTAAGATTGAATTTCTTGGTTATCGAACGAAGATGAGATGGGGGGAACCTGTTTTTCCTATAGATCTGTGAGAGAGCTTCGTTTTGACTTTTTATGGTTCTTGTAACTAAAAATGGACACAAAGTTATGGTTGGTGGAACAACCCACGCCTTTTGGGTGCGACATTGAAGTCTTGAGGTGCAACATCAGTTTGAAAATCCAAGATTGCACTGCATGAGTTTTGAAAACTCATTTATAGGGATGATATAGAAATATAACATGGTAAATCATGTTCCAAAATGTAGTAAATCGAGCCGGGGCTAGTCAACGATCCCGGGGGGCGAGCCGATCAAAAATGTCACCAATTCCAAAATCCAAGTTCTGCGCGCGTTTACGGAAACGGGAGTAACTTCCAATCCGTAGGTCCGTTTTGCCTAAACGAAAGCTCGACCTAAAGCTAAGTCAGAGAGCTACAAGAGTTACAGAGCATAGGTCTGTTATTGATGCTTTCGGGCCCAAAAGAGGTCGTCTAATAGGAGTTTCGGGCATGTTTATGTTGATGTTGCGATTTCGACGAAATTGCTCTATGATGTTCTCAGTACCTAAGCGCGTTGCTTATTTAGATTTTCCGTATGTGATAGATTTGACCAAAAAGTGTTTCAACATACTGGTTATGTTTCTAGTCACTCAAAATAAAAACAAAGTTATGGTTGGAGGAACAACCCATGTCTGTTGGGTGCAACATCGACGTCTTGAAGTGCAACATTAGTTTGAAAATCCAAGATTGTACTGTATGACTTTTGAAAACTCGTTTATGGGGTTGAAATTTAAATATAACATGGTGCATCATATTTCAAAATATAGTGAATCAAATTATGACCACGGTCAAACCCCCTTTGACCAACAAAACAACATATGAAAAATTGAGCTAAAAAAGCTTTCGATATTCCCAAATGTCATTAAGATTGAATTTCTTGGTTACCGAACGAAGATGATACAAGTGGAACCAATTAGTCCTATAGATCTGTGAGACATCATCGTTTTGACTGGTTATGGTTCTTGTAACTAAAAATGGACACAAAGTTATGGTTGGTCGAACAACCCACGTCTTTTGGGTGCAACACCGAAGTCTGGAGGTGCAATATCCGTTTGAAAATCCAAGATTGCACTGCATGAGTTTTGAAAACTCGTTTATAGGGATGAAATAGAAATATAACATGGTAAATCATATTCCAAAATGTAGTAAATCGAGCAGGGGCTAGTCAACGATTCCGTAGGTCCGTTTTGCCCAAACGAAAGCTCGACCTGAAGCTAAGTCAGAGGGCTACAAGAGTTACAGTGCACAGCTCCGTAATTGATGCTTTCGGGCCCAAAAGAGGTCGTCTAATAGGAGCTTCGGGCATGTTTATGTTGATGTTGCGATTTCGACCCAATCGCTCTATGATGTTCTCAGTACCTGAGCGCGTTGCTTATTTAGATTTTCCGTATGTGATAGATTTGACCAAAAAGTGTGTCAACATACTGGTTATGTTTCTAGTCACTCAAAATAAAAACAAAGTTATGGTTGGCGGAACAACCCATGTTAGTTGGGTGCAACATCGACGTCTTGAGGTGCAACATCAGTTTGAAAATCCGAGCTTACACTATATGACTTTTGAAAACTCGTTAATGGGGATGAAATATAAATATAACATGGTGCATCATATTTCAAAATATAGTGAATCGAATTATGACCACGGTCAAACCGCCTTTGACCAACAAAACAACATATGACAAATTGAGCTAAAAAAAGCTTTCGATGTTCCCAAATGTCATTAAGATTGAATTTCTTGGTTACCGAACGAAGATGAAATGGGTGGAACCTGTTAGTCCTATAGATCTGTGATAGAGCTTCGTTTTGACTGGTTATGGTTCTTTTAACTAAAAATGGACACAAAGTTATGGTTGGTGGAGCAACCCACGTCTTTTGGATGCAACATCAAAGTCTTGAGGTGCAACATCCATTTGAAAATCCAAGAGTGCACTGTATGAATTTTGAAAACTCGTTTATGGGGATGAAATAGAAATATAAGATGGTGCGTCTTAATTCAAAATATAGTAAATCGAATTATGACCACTGTCAAACCCCCTTTGACTAACAAAACAACATACGAAAAATTGAGCTAAAAAAGCTTACGATGTTCCCAAATGTCATTAAGATTGAATTTCTTGGTTACCGAACTACGATGAGATGGTTGGAACCTGTTAGTCCTATAGATCTATGAGAGAGCTTCGTTTTGACTGGTTATGGTTCTTGTAACTAAAAATGGACACAAAGTTATGGTTGGTGGAACAACCCACGTCTTTTGGGTGCAACATCGAAGTCTTGAGGTGCAACATCCGTTTGAAAATCCAAGATTGCACTGCATGACTTTTTAAAACTCTTTTATGGGGATGAAATAGACATGTAACATGGTGCATCATATTTCAAAATATAGTAAATCGAATTATGACCACGGTCAAACCCCGTTTGACCAACAAAACAACATATGAAAAATTGAGCTAAAAAAGTTTTCGATGTTCCCAAATGTCATTAAGATTGAATTCTTGGTTACCGAACGAAGATGAGATGGGTGGAATCTGTTAGTCATATAGATCTGTGAGAGAGCTTCGTTTTGACTGTTTATGGTTCTTGTAACTAAAAATGGACACAAAGTTATGGTTGGTGGAACAACCCACGTCTTTTGGGTGCAACAACGAAGTCTTGAGGTGCAACATCCGTTTGAAAATCCAAGATTGCACTGTATGACTTTTGAAAACTCGTTTATGGGGATGAAATAGAAATATAACATGGTACGTCATATTTCAAAATATAGTAAATCGGATTATGACCACGGTCTAACCCCCTTTGACCAACAAAACAACATATGAAAAATTGAGTTAAAAAAGCTTTCGATGTTCCCAAATAACACTAAGATTGAATTTCTTGGTTACCGAACTAAGATGAGATGGGTGGAACTTGTTAGTCCTATAGATCTATGAGAGAGCTTCGTTTTGACTGGTTATGGTTCTTGTAACTAAAAATGGACTCAAAGTTATGGTTGGTGGAACAACCCACGTCTTTTGGGTACAACATCGAAGTCTTGAGGTGCAACATCCGTTTGAAATTCCAAGATTGTACTGCATGACTTTTGAAAACTCGTTTATGGGGGTGAAATAGAAATATAACATGGTGCGTCATATTTCAAAATATAGTAAATCGAATTATGACCACGGTCAAACCCCCTTTGACCAACAAAACAACATATGAAAAATTGAGCTAAAAAAGCTTTCGATGTTCCCAAATGTTATTAAGATTGAATTTCTTGGTTACCGAACGAAGATGTGATGGGTGGAACCTGTTAGTCCTATAGATCTATGAGAGAGCTTCGTTTCGACTGGTTATGGTTCTTGTAACTAAAAATGGACACAAAGTTATGGTTGGTGGAACAAACCACGTCTTTTGGGTGCAACA
Source organism: Allium sativum (assembly GCA_030737875.1). Classification (NCBI taxonomy): domain Eukaryota; kingdom Viridiplantae; phylum Streptophyta; class Magnoliopsida; order Asparagales; family Amaryllidaceae; genus Allium; species Allium sativum. The sequence goes on along the minus strand of CM060921.1, from coordinate 845,441,807 downwards.
TCGAAGTCTTGAGGTGCAACGTCCGTTTGAAAATCCAAGATTGCACTGTATTAGTTTTGAAAACTCGTTTATAGGGATGAAATAGAAATATAACATGGTAAATCATATTCCAAAATGTAGTAAATCGAGCCGGGGCCAGTCAACGATCCAGGGGGCGAGCCGATCAAAAATGTCACCAATTCCAAAATCTAAGTTCTGCGCGCGTTCACGGAAACGGGATTAGCTTCCAATCCGTAAGTCCGTTTTCCCCAAACGAAAGATCCACCTGAAGCTAAGTCAGAGGGCTATAAGAGTTTCAGATCACATCTCCATAATTGATGCTTTCGGACCCAGAAGAGGTCGTCTAATAGGAGTTTCGGGCATGTTTATGTTGATATTGCGATTTCGACCAGATCGCTCTATGATGTTCTCAGTACCTAAGCGCGTTGCTTATTTAGATTTTCCGTATGTGATAGATTTGACCAAAAAGTGTGTCAACATACTGGTTATGTTTCTAGTCACTCAAAATAAAAAAAGAAACAAAGTTATGGTTGGCGGAATAACCCATGTCTGTTGGGTGCAACATCGACGTCTTGAGGTGCAACATTAGTTTGAAAATCCAAGATTGCACTGTATGACTTTTGAAAACTCGTTTATGGGGATGAAATTTAAATATAACATGGTGCATCATATTTCAAAATATAGCAAATCGAATTATGACCACAGTCAAACCCCCTTCGACCAACAAAACAACATATGAAAAATTGAGCTAAAAAAGCTTTCGATGTTCCCAAATGTCATTAAGATTAAATTTCTGGGTTATCGAACGAAGATGAGATAGGAGGAACCTGTTTTTCCTATAGTTCTGTGAGAGAGCTTCATTTTGACTGGTTATGGTTCTTGTAACTAAAAATGGACACAAAGTTATGGTTGGTGGAACAACCCACGTCTTTTGGGTGCAACATTGAAGTCTTGAGGTGCAACATCCGTTCGAAAATCTAAGATTGCACTGTATGAGTTTTGAAAACTCGTTTATAGGGATGATATAGAAATATAACATGGTAAATCATGTTCCAAAATGTAGTAAATCGAGCCGGAGCTAGTCAACGATCCAGGGGGGCGAGCCAATCAAAAATGTCACCAATTCCAAAATCCAAGTTCTGTGCGCGTTTACGGAAACGGGAGTAACTTCCAATCCATAGGTCCGTTTTGCCTAAACGAAAGCTCGACCTGAAGCTAAGTCAGACGGCTACATGAATTACAGAGCATAGGTCCGTTATTGATGCTTTCGGGCCCAAAAGAGGTCATCTAATAGGAGTTTCGGGCATGTTTATGTTGATGTTGCGATTTCGACCAAATTGCTCTATGATGTTCTCAGTACCTAAGCGCGTTGCTTATTTAGATTTTCCGTATGTGATAGATTTGACCAAAAAGTGTGTCAACATACTGGTTATGTTTCTAGTCACTCAACATAAAAACAAAGTTATGGTTGGCGGAACAACCCATGTCCGTTGGGTACAACATCGACGTCTTGAGGTGCAACATTAGTTTGAAAATCCAAGATTGCACGGTATGACTTTTAAAAACTCGTTTATGGGGATGAAATTTAAATATAACATGGTGCATCATATTTCAAAATATAGTAAATCGAATTATGACCACGGTCAAACCCCCTTCGACCAACAAAACAACATACGAAAAATTGAGCTAAAAAAGCTTTCGATGTTCCCAAATGTCATTAAGATTGAATTTCTTGGTTATCGAACAAAGATGAGATAGGGGGAACCTGTTTTTCCTATAGATCTGTGAGAGAGCTTCGTTTTGACGGGTTATGGTTCTTGTAACTAAAAATGGACACAAAGTTATGGTTGGTGGAACAACCCACGTCTTTTGGGTGCAACATCGAAGTCTTGAGGTGCAACATCCGTTTGAAAATCCAGGATTGCACTGTATGAGTTTTGAAAACTCGTTTATAGGGATGAAATAGAAATATAACATGGTGCGTCATAATTCAAAATATAGTAAATCGAATTATGACCACGGTCAAACCCCCTTTGACCAACAAAACAACATACGAAAAATTAAGCTAAAAAAGCTTTCGATGTTCCCAAATGTCATTAAGATTGAATTTCTTGGTTACCGAACTAAGATGAGATGGGTGGAACCTGTTAGTCCTATAGATCTATGAGAGAGCTTCGTTTTGACTGGTTATGGTTCTTGTAACTAAAAATGGACACAAAGTTATGGTTGGTGGAACAACCCACGTTTTTGGGTGCAACATCGAAGTCTTGAGGTGCAACATCCGTTTGAAAATCCAAGATTGCACTGCATGACTTTTGAAAACTCGTTTATGGGGATGAAATAGACATATAACATGGTGCATCATATTTCAAAATATAGTAAATCGAATTATGACCACGGTCAAACCCCCTTTGACCAACAAAACAACATAAGAAAAATTGAGCTAAAAAAGTTTTCGATGTTCCCCAATTTCATTAAGATTGAATTTCTTGGTTATCGAACGAAGATTAGATGGGTGCAATATGTTAGTCATATAGATCTGTGAGAGAGCTTCGTTTTGACTGGTTATGTTCTTGTAACTAAATATGGACACAAAGTTATGGTTGGTGGAACAACCCACGTCTTTTGGGTGCAACAACGAAGTCTTGAGGTGCAACATCCGTTTGAAAATCCAAGATTGCACTGTATGACTTTTGAAAACTCGTTTATGGGTATGAAACAGAAATATAACATGGTGCGTCATATTTCAGAATATAGTAAATCGAATTATGACCACGGTCCAACCCCCTTTGACCAAAAAAACAACATATGAAAAATTGAGCTAAAAAAGCTTTCGTTGTTCCCAAATGCCATTAAGATTGAATTTCATGTTTACCGAACTAAGATGAGATGGGTGGAACCTGTTAGTCCTATAGATCTATGAGAGAGCTTCGTTTTGACTGGTTATGGTTCTTGTAACTAAAAATGGACACAAAGTTATGGTTGGTGGAACAACCCACGTCTTTTGGGTACAACATCGAAGTCTTGAGGTGCAACATCCGTTTGAAAATCCAAGATTGTACTGCATGACTTTTGAAAACTCGTTTATGGGGATGAAATAGAAATATAACATGGTGCGTAATATTTCAAAATATAGTAAATCGAATTATGACCACGGTCAAACCCCCTTTGATCAACAAAACAACATATGAAAAATTGAGCTAAAAAAGCTTTTGATGTTCCCAAATGTCATTAAGATTGAATTTCTTGGTTACCGAATGAAGATGAGATGGGTGGAACCTGTTAGTCCTATAGATCTATGAGCGAGCTTCGTTTTGACTGGTAATGGTTCTTGTAACTAAAAATGGACACAAAGTTATGGTTGGTGGAACAAACCACGTCTTTTGGGTGCAACATCGAAGTCTTGAGGTGCAACATCCATTTGAAAATCCAAGATTGCACTGTATGAGTTTTGAAAACTCGTTTATAGGGATGAAATAGAAATATAACATGGTAAATCATATTCCAAAATGTAGTAAATCGAGCCGGGGCTAGTCAACGATCCAAGGGGCAAGCCGATCAAAAATGTCACCAATTCCAAAATCCAAGTTCTGCGCTCGTTCACGAAAACGGGAGTAACTTCCAATCCATTAGTCCGTTTTCCACAAACGAAAGCTCCTCCTGAAGCTAAGTCAGAGGGCTATAAGAGTTTCAGAGCACAGCTCCATAATTGATGCTTTCGGGCCCAAAAGAGGTCGTCTAATAGGAGTTTCGGGCATGTTTATGTTGATATTGCAATTTCGAACAAATCGCTCTATGATGTTCTCAGTACCTGAGCGCGTTGCTTATTTAGATTTTCCGTATGTGATAGCTTTGACCAAAAAGTGTGTCAACAGACTGGTTATGTTTCTTGTCACTCAAAATAAAAACAAAGTTATGGTTGGCGGAACAACCCATGTCTATTGGGTGCAACATCGATGTCTTGAGGTGCAACAACAATTTGAAAATCCAAGATCGCACTGTATGACTTTTGAAAACTCGTTTATGGGGATGAAATATAAATATAACATGGTGCATCATATTTCAAAATATTGTGAATCGAATAATGACCACGGTCAAACCCCCTTTGACCAACAAAACAACATATACAAATTGAGCTAAAAAAGCTTTCGATGTTCCCAAATGTCATTAAGATTGAATTTCTTGGTTACCAAACGAAGATGATATGGGTGGAACTTGTTAGTCCTATAGATGTATGAGAGAGCTTTGTTTTGACTGGTTATGGTTCTTGTAACTAAAAATGGACATAAAGTTATGGTTGGTGGAACAACCCACGTCTTTTGGGTGCAACATCGAAGTCTTGAGTTGCAACATCCATTTGAAAATCCAAGATTGCGCTGTATGACTTTTGAAAACTCGTTTATGGGGATGAAATAGAAATATAACATTGTGCGTCATATTTCAAAATATAGTAAATCGAATTATGACCAAGGTCAAACCCCCTTTGACCAACATAACAACATACGAAAAATTAAGCTAAAAAGCTTTCGATGTTCCCAAATGTCATTAACATAGAATTTCTTGGTTACCGAACTAAGATGAGAACGGTGGAACCTGTTTGTCCTATAGATCTATGAGAGAGCTTCGTTTTGACTGGTTATGGTTCTTGCAACTAAAAATGGACACAAAGTTATGGTTGGTCGAACAACCCACGTCTTTTGGGTGCAACATCGAAGTCTTGAGGTGCAACATCCGTTTGAAAATCCAAGATTGCACTGCATGACTTTTGAAAACTCGTTTATGGGGATGAAATAGACATATAACATGGTGCATCATATTTCAAAATATAGTAAATCGAATTATGACCACGGTCAAAGCCCCTTTGACCAACAAAACAACATATGAAAAAATGAGCTAAAAAGCTTTCGATGTCCCCAAATGTCATTAAGATTGAATTTATTGGTTACCAAACTAATATGAGATGGGTAGAACCTGTTAGCCCTATAGATCTATGAGAGATCTTCGTTTTGACTGCTTATGGTTCTTGTAACTAAAAATGGACACAAAGTTATGGTTAGTGTAACAACCCACGTCTTTTGGGTGCAACATCGAAGTCTTGAGGTGCAACATCCATTTGAAAATCCAAGATTGCACTGTATGAGTTTTGAAAACTCGTTTATAGGGATGAAATAGAAATATAACATGGTAAATCATATTTCAAAATGTAGTAAATCGAGGCGGGGCTAGTCAACGATCCAGGGGGCGAGCCGATAAAAAATGTCACAAATTCCAAAATCCAAGTTCTGCGCGCATTCACGAAAACGGGAGTAACTTCCAATCCGTAAGTCTGTTTTCCTCAAACGAAAGCTCCACATGTAGCTAAGTCAGAGGGCTACAAAGGTTTCAGAGCACAACTCCGTAATTGATGCTTTCTGGCCCTAAAGAGGTCGTCTAATAGGAGTTTGGGGCATGTTTATGTTGTTATTGCGATTTCGACCAAATCGCTCTATGATGTTCTCAGTACCTGAGCGCGTTGCTTGTTTAGATTTTCCGTATGTGATAGTTTTGACCAAAAAGTGTGTCAACAGACTGGTTATGTTTCTAGTCAGTCAAAATAAAAACAAAGTTATGGTTGGCGGAACAACCCATGTCTATTTGGTGCAACATCGATGTCTTGAGGTGCATCATCAGTTTGAAAATCCAAGATCGCACTGTATGACTTTTGAAAACTCGTTTATGGGGATGAAATATAAATATAACATGGTGCATCATATTTCAAAATATAGTGAATCGAACTATGACCACGGTCAAACCACCTTTGACCAACAAAACAACATATGAAAAATTGAGCTAAAAAAGCTTTCGATGTTCCCAAATGTCATTAAGATTGAATTTCTTGGTTACCGAACGAAGATGAGATGGGTGGAACTTGTAGTCCTATAGATCTGTGAGAGAGCTTCGTTTTTACTGGTTACGGTTCTTATAAATAAAAATGGACACAAAGTTATGGTTGGTGGAACAACCCACGTCGTCTTTTGGGTGCAACATCGAAGTCTTGAGGTGCAACATCCATTTGAAAATCCAAGATTGCACTGTATGACTTTTGAAAACTCGTTTATGGGGATGAAATAGAAATATAACATGGCGCGTCATAATTCAAAATATAGTAAATCGAATTATGACCACGGTCAAACCCCCTTTGACCAACAAAACAACGTACGAAAAATTAAGCTATAAAAGCTTTCGATGTTCCCAAATGTCATTAAGATTGAATTTCTTGGTTACCGAACTGAGATGAGATGGGTGGAACCTGTTAGTCCTATAGATTTATGAGAGAGCTTCATTTTGACTGGTTATGGTTCTTGTAACTAAAAATGGACACAAAGTTATGGTTGGTGGAACAACCCACGTCTTTTGGGTGCAACATCGATGTCTTGAGGTGCAACATCCGTTTGAAAATCCAAGGTTGCACTGCATGACTTTTGGAAACTCGTTTATGGGGATGAAATAGAAATATAACATAGTGCATCATATTTCAAAGTATAGTAAATCGAATTATGACCAAGGTCAAACCCCCTTTGACCAACAAAACAACATATGAAAACTTGAGCTAAAAAAGCTTTCGATGTCCCCAAATGTCATTAAGATTGAATTTATTGGTTACCAAACTAATATGAGATGGGTGGAACCTGTTAGTCCTATAGATCTATGAGAGATCTTCGTTTTGGCTGGTTATGGTTCTTGTAACTAAAAATGGACACAAAGTTATGGTTGGTGTAACAACCGACGTCTTTTGGGTGCAACATCGAAGTCTTGAGGTGCAACATCCGTTTGAAAATCCAAGATTGCACTGTATGAGTTTTGAAAACTCGTTTATTTGGATGAAATAGAAATATAACTTGGTAAATCATATTCCAAAATGTAGTAAATCGAGTCGGGCTAGTCAACGATCCCGGGGTGGCGAGCCGATCAAAAATGTCACAAATTCCAAAATCCAAGTTCTGCGCGCGTTCACGGAAACGGGAGTAACTTCCAATCCGTACGTCCGTTTTCCCCAAACGAAAGCTCCACCTGAAGCTAAGTCAGAGGGCTACAAGAGCTTCAGAGCACAGCTCTGCAATTGATGCTTTCGGGCCCAAAATAGGTCGTCTAATAGGAGTTTGGGGCATGTTTATGTTGATATTGCGATTTCGACCAAATCGCTCTATGATGTTCTCAGTACCTGAGCGCGTTGCTTATTTAGATTTTCCGTATGTGATAGCTTTGACCAAAAGTGTGTCAACAGACTGATTATGTTTCTAGTTACTCAAAATAAAAAACAAAGTTATGGTTGGCGGAACAACCCATGTCTATTGGGTGCAACATCGATGTCTTGAGGTGCAACATCAGTTTGAAAATGCAAGATCGCACTGTATGACTTTTGAAAACTCATTTATGGGGATGAAATATAAATATAACATGGTGCATCATATTTCAAAATATAGTGAATCGAATTATGACCACGGTCAAACCCCCTTTGACCAACAAAACAGCATATGAAAAATTGAGCTAAAAAAGCTTTCGATGTTCCCAAATGTCATTAAGATTGAATTTCTTGGTTACCGAACAAAGATGAGATGGGTGGAACTTGTTAGTCCTATAGATCTGTGAGAGAGCTTCGTTTTGACTAGTTATGGTTCTTATAACTAAAAATGGACACAAAGTTATGGTTGGTGGAACAACCCACGTCTTTTGGGTGCAACATTGAAGTCTTGAGGTGCAACATCCATTTGAAAATCCAAGATTGCACTGTATGACTTTTGAAAACTCATTTATGGGGATGAAATAGAAATATAACATGGTGCGTCATATTTCAAAATATAGTAAATCGAATTATGACCACGGTCATACCCCCTTTGACCAACAAAACAACGTACGAAAAATTAAGCTAAAAAAGCTTTCGATGTTCCCAAATGTCATTAAGATTGAATTTCTTGGTTACCGAACTAAGATGAGAGGGTGGAACCTGTTAGTCCTATAGATCTATGAGGGAGCTTCATTTTGACTGGTTATGGTTCTTGTAACTAAAAATGGACACAAAGTTATGGTTGGTGGAACAACCCACGTCTTTTGGGTGCAACATCGATGTCTTGAGGTGCAACATCCATTTGAAAATCCAAAGTTGCACTGTATGACTTTGGAAAACTCGTTTATGGGGATGAAATAGAAATATAACATAGTGCATCAAATTTCAAAATATAGTAAATCGAATTATGACCACGGTCAAACCCCCTTTGACCAACAAAACAACATATGAAAAATTGAGCTAAAAAGCTTTCGATGTTCCCAGGTGTCATTAAGATTGAATTTCTTGGTTACCGACTAAGATGAGATGGGCAGAACCTGTTAGTCCTATAGATCTATGAGAGAGCTTCGTTTTGACTGGTTATGGTTCTTGTAACTAAAAATGGACACAAAGTTATGGTTGGTGTAACAACCCACGTCTTTTGGGTGCAACATCGAAGTCTTGAGGTGCAACATCCGTTTAAAAATCCAAGATTGCACTGTATGAGTTCTGAAAAATCGTTTATAGGGATGAAATAGAAATATAACATGGTAAATCATATTCCAAAATGTAGTAAATCGAGCCGGGGCTAGTCAACGATCCAGGGGGGCGAGCCGATCAAAAATGTCACCAATTCCAAAATCCAAGTTCTGCGAGCGTTCACGGAAACGGGAGTAACTTCCAATCCGTAAGTTTGTTTTCTCCAAACGAAAGCTCCACCTGAAGCTAAGTTAGAGGGCTATAAGTGTTTCAGAGCACAGCTCCGTAATTGATGCTTTTGGGCCCAAAAGAGGTCATCTAATAGGAGTTTGGGGCATGTTTATGTTGATATTGCGATTTCGACCAAATCGCTCTATGATGTTCTCAGTACCTGAGCGCGTTGCTTATTTAGATTTTCCGTATGTGATAGCTTTGACCAAAAAGTGTGTCAACAGACTGATTATGTTTCTAGTCACTCAAAATAAAAACAAAGTTATGGTTGGCGGAACAACCCATGCCTATTTGGTGCAACATCGATGTCTTGAGGTGCATCATCAGTTTGAAAATCCAAGATCGCACTGTATGACTTTCGAAAACTCGTTTATGGGGATGAAATATAAATATAACATGGTGCATTATATTTCAAAATATAGTGAATCGAGTTATGACCACGGTCAAACCCCCTTTGACCAACAAGACAACATATGAAAAATTGAGCTAAAAAGGCTTCCGATGTTCCCAAATGTCATTAAGATTGAATTTCTTGGTTACCGAACGAAGATGAGATGGTGGAACTTGTTAGTCCAATAGATCTGTGAGAGAGCTTCGTTTTTACTGGTTATGGTTCTTATAACTAAAAATGGACACAAAGTTATGGTTGGTGGAACAACCCACGTCTTTTGGGTGCAACATCGAAGTCTTGAGGTGCAACATCCTTTTGAAAATCCAAGATTGCACTGCATGACTTTTGAAAACTCGTTTATGGGGATGAAATAGAAATATAACATGGTGTACTATATTTCAAAATATAGTAAATCGAATTATGACCACGGTCAAACCCCCTTTGACCAACAAAACAACATATGAAAAATTGAGATAGAAAAGCTTTCGATGTTCCCAAATGTCTTTAAGATTGAATTTCTTGGTTACCGAACTAAGATGAGATGGTTGGAACCTATTATTCCTATAGATTTATAAGAGAGCTTTGTTTTGACTGGTTACGGTTCTTGTAACTAAAAATGGACACAAAGTAATGGTTGGTGGAACAACCCACGTCTTTTGGATGCAACATCGAAGTCTTGAGGTGCAACATCCGTTTGAAAATACAAGATTGCACCGTATGAGTTTGGAAAACACGTTTATAGGGAAGAAATAGAAATATAACATGGTAAATCATATTCCATAATTAGTAAATCGAGTTGGGGCTAGTCAACGATCCAGGGGGGCGAGCCGATCAAAAATGTCACCAATTCCAAAATCCAAGTTCTGTGCGCGTTCACGGAAACGGGAGTAACTTCCAATCCGTAAGTCTGTTTTCTCCAAACGAAAGCTCCACCTGAAGCTAAGTTAGAGAGCTACAAGAGTTTCAGAGCACAGCTCCGTAATTGATGCTTTCGGGCCCAAAAGGGGTCGTCTAATAGGAGTTTGGGGCATGTTTATGTTGATATTGCGATTTCGACCAAATCGCTCTATGATGTTCTCAGTACCTGAGCGCGTTGCTTATTTAGATTTTCCGTATGTGATAGCTTTGACCAAAAAGTGTGTCAACAGACTAATTATGTTTCTAGTCACTCAAAATAAAAACAAAGTTATGGTTGGCGGAACAACCCATGTCTATTTGGTGCAACATCGATGTCTTGAGGTGCATCATCAGTTTGAAAATCCAAGATCGCACTGTATGACTTTTGAAAACTCGTTTATGGGGATGAAATATAAATATAACATGGTGCATCATATTTCAAAATATAGTGAATCGAACTATGACCACGGTCAAACCACCTTTGACCAACAAAACAACATATGAAAAATTGAGCTAAAAAAGCTTTCGATGTTCCCAAATGTCATTAAGATTGAATTTCTTGGTTACCGAACGAAGATGAGATGGGTGGAACTTGTAGTCCTATAGATCTGTGAGAGAGCTTCGTTTTTACTGGTTATGGTTCTTATAAATAAAAATGGACACAAAGTTATGGTTGGTGGAACAACCCACGTCGTCTTTTGGGTGCAACATCGAAGTCTTGAGGTGCAACATCCATTTGAAAATCCAAGATTGCACTGTATGACTTTTGAAAACTCGTTTATGGGGATGAAATAGAAATATAACATGGCGCGTTATAATTCAAAATATAGTAAATCGAATTATGACCACGGTCAAACCCCCTTTGACCAACAAAACAACGTACGAAAAATTAAGCTATAAAAGCTTTCGATGTTCCCAAATGTCATTAAGATTGAATTTCTTGGTTACCGAACTGAGATGAGATGGGTGGAACCTGTTAGTCCTATAGATTTATGAGAGAGCTTCATTTTGACTGGTTATGGTTCTTGTAACTAAAAATGGACACAAAGTTATGGTTGGTGGAACAACCCACGTCTTTTGGGTGCAACATCGATGTCTTGAGGTGCAACATCCGTTTGAAAATCCAAGGTTGCACTGTATGACTTTTGAAAACTCGTTTATGGGGATGAAATAGAAATATAACATAGTGCATCATATTTCAAAATATAGTAAATCGAATTATGACCACGGTCAAACCCCCTTTGACAAACAAAACAACGTACGAAAAATTAAGCTAAAAAAGCTTTCGATGTTTCCAAATGTCATTAACATAGAATTTCTTGGTTACCGAACTAAGATGAGAAGGGTGGAACCTGTTAGTCCTATAGATCTATGAGATAGCTTCGTTTTGACTGGTTATGGTTCTTGAAACTAAAAATGGACACAAAGTTATGGTTGGTGGAACAACCCACGTCTTTTGGGTGCAACATCGAAGTCTTGAGGTGCAACATCCGTTTGAAAATCCAAGATTGCATTGCATGACTTTTGAAAACTCGTTTATGGGGATGAAATAGACATATAACATGGTGCATCATATTTCAAAATATAGTAAATCGAATTATGACCAAGGTCAAACCCCCTTTGACCAACAAAACAACATATGAAAAATTGAGCAAAAAAAGCTTTCGATGTCCCCAAATGTCATTAAGATTGAATTTATTGGTTACCAAACTATTATGAGATGGGTGGAACATGTTAGTCCTATAGATCTATGAGAAATCTTCGTTTTGACTGCTTATGGTTCTTGTAACTAAAAATGGACACAAAGTTATGGTTGGTGTAACAACCCACGTCTTTTGGGTGCAACATCGAAGTCTTGAGGTGCAACATCCATTTGAAAATCAAATATTTGCACTGTATGAGTTTTGAAAACTCGTTTATAGGGATGAAATAGAAATATAACATGGTAAATCATATTCCAAAATGTAGTAAATCGAGGCGGGGCTAGTCAACGATCCAGGGGGGCGAGCCGATCAAAAATGTCACAAAATCCAAGTTCTGCGCGCGTTCACGGAAACGGGAGTAACTTCCAATCCGTAAGTCCTTTTTCCCCAAACGAAAGCTCCACCTGAAGCTAAGTCAGAGGGCTACAAGGGTTTCAGAGCACAGCTCCGTAGTTGATGCTTTAGGGCCCAAAAGAGGTCGTCTAATAGGAGTTTGGGGCATGTTTATGTTGATATTGCGATTTCGACCAAATCGCTCTATGATTTTCTCAGTACCTGAGCGCTTTGCTTATTTAGATTTTCCGTATGTGATAGCTTTGACCAAAAAGTGTGTCAACAGACTGGTTATGTTTCTAGTCACTCAAAATAAAAACGAAGTTATGGTTGGCGGAACAACCCATGTCTATTGGGTGCAACATCGATGTCTTGAGGTGCAACATCAATTTGAAAATCCAAGATCGCACTGTATGACTTTTGAAAACTCGTTTATGGGGATGAAATATAAATATAACCTAGTGCATCATATTTCGAAATATTTTGAATCGAATTATGACCACGGTCGAACCCCTTTTGACCAACAAAACAACCTATGAAAAATTGAGCAAAAAAAGCTTTCGATGTTCCCAAATGCCATTAAGATTGAATTTCTTAGTTACCGAACGAAGATGAGATGGGTGGAACTTGTTAGTCCTATTGATCTATGAGAGTGCTTCGTTTTTACTGGTTATGGTTCTTGTAACTAAAAATGGACACAAAGTTATGGTTGGTGGAACAGCCCACGTCTTTTGGGAGCAACATCGAAGTCTTGAGGTGCAACATCCATTTGAAAATCCAAGATTGCACTGTATGACTTTTGAAAACTCGTTTATGGGGATGAAATAGAAATATAACATGGTGCGTCATATTTCAAAATATAGTAAATCGAAATATGACCACGGAAAAACACCCTTTGACCAACAAAACAACGTACGAAAAATTAAGCTAGAAAAGCTTTCGTTGTTCCCAAATGTCATTAAGATTGAATTTTTTGGTTACCGAACTAAGATGAGTTGGGTGGAACCTGTTAGTCCTATAGATCTATGAGAGAGCTTCATTTTGACTGGTTATGGTTCTTGTAACTAAAAATGGACACAAAGTTATGGTTGGTGGAACAACCCACGTCTTTTGGGTGCAACATCGATGTCTTGAGGTGCAACATCCGTTTGAAAATCCAAGGTTGCACTGTATGACTTTTGAAAACTCGTTTATGCGGATGAAATAGAAATATAACATAGTGCATCATATTTCAAAATATAGTAAATCGAATTATGACCACGGTCAAACCCCCTTTGACCAACAAAACAACATATGAAAAATTGAGCTAAAAAAGCTTTCGATGTCCCCAAATGTCATTAAGATTGAATTTATTGGTTACCAAACTAATATGAGATGGGTGGAACCTGTTAGTCCTATAGATCTATGAGAGATCTTCGTTTTGACTGGTTATGGTTCTTGTAACTAAAAATGGACACAAAGTTATGGTTGGTGGAACAACCTACGTCTTTTGGGTGCAACATCAAAGTCTTGAGGTGCAACATCCGTTTGAAAATCCAAGATTGCACTGTATGAGTTTTGAAAAATTGTTTATAGGGATGAAAGAGAAATATAACATGGTAAATCATATTCCAAAATGTAGTAAATCGAGCCGGGGCTAGTCAACGATCCAGGGGGGCGAGCTGATCAAAAATGTCCCCAATTCCAAAATCCAAGTTCTGCGCGCGTTCACGGAAACGGGAGTAACTTCCAATCCGTAAGTCCGTTTTCCCCAAACGAAAGCTCCAAGTGAAGCTAAGTCAAAGGGCTACTCGAGTTACTGAGCACAGCTCCGTAATTGATGCTTTCAGGCCCAAAAGAGGTCGTCTAATAGGAGTTTGGGGCATGTTTATGTTGATTTTGCGATTTCGACCAAATCGCTCTATGATGTTCTCAGTAAGTGAGCGCGTTGCTTATTTATATTTTCCGTATGTGATAGCTTTGACCAAAAAGTGTGTCAACAGACTGATTATGTTTCTAGTCACTCAAAATAAAAACAAAGTTATGGTTGGCGGAACAACCCATGTCTATTGGGTGCAACATCGATGTCTTGAGGTGCAACATCAGTTTGGAAATCCAAGATCGCACTGTTTGACTTTTGAAAACTCGTTTATGGGGATGAAATATAAATATAACATGGTGAATCATATTTCAAAATATAGTGAATCGAATTATGACCTCGATCAAACCCCCTTTGACCAACAAAACAACATATGAAAAATTGAGCTAAAAAAGCTTTCGATGTTCCCAAATGTCATTAAAATTGAATTTCTTGGTTACCGAACGAAGATGAGATGGGTGGAACTTGTTAGTCCTATAGATCTGTGAGATAGCTTCGTTTTTATTGGTTATGGTTCTTATAACTAAAAATGGACACAAAGTTATGGTTGGTGGAACAACCCACGTCTTTTGGGTGCAACATCGAAGTCTTGAGGTGCAACATCCATTTGAAAATCCAAGATTGCACTGTATGACTTTTTAAAACTCGTTTATGGGGATGAAATAGAAATATAACATGGTGCGTCATATTTCAAAATATAGTAAATCGAATTATGACCACGGTCAAACACCCTTTGACCAACAAAACAACGTACGAAAAATTAAGCTAAAAAAGCTTTCGATGTTCCCAAATGTCATTAAGATTGAATTTCTTGGTTACCGAACTAAGATGAGTTAGGTGGAACCTGTTAGTCCTATAGATCTATGAGAGAGCTTCATTTTTACTGGTTATGGTTCTTGTAACTAAAAATGGACACAAAGTTATAGTTGGTGGAATAACCCACGTCTTTTGGGTGCAACATCGATGTCTTGAGGTGCAACATCCGTTTGAAAATCCAAGGTTGCACTGTATGACTTTTGAAAACTCGTTTATGGGGATGAAATAGAAATATAACATAGTGCATCATATTTCAAAATATAGTAAATCGAATTATGACCACGGTCAAACCCCCTTTGACCAGCAAAACAACATATGAAAAATTGAGCTAAAAAAGCTTTCGATGTTCCCAAGTGTCATTAAGATTGAATTTCTTGGTTACCGAACTAAGATGAGATGGGTGGAACCTGTTAGTCCCATCGATCTATGAGAGAGCTTCGTTTTGACTGGTTATGGTTCTTGTAACTAAAAATGGACACAAAGTTATGGTTGGTGGAACAACCTACGTCTTTTGGGTGCCACATCAAAGTCTTGAGGTGCAACATCCGTTTGAAAATCCAAGATTTCACTGTATGAGTTTTGAAAAATTGTTTATAGGGATGAAATAGAAATATAACATGGTAAATCATATTCCAAAATGTAGTGAATCGAGCCGGGGCTAGTCAACGATCCAGGGGGGCGAGCCGATCAAAAATGTCCCCAATTCCAAAATCCAAGTTCTGCGCGCGTTCACGGAAACGGGAGTAACTTCCAATCCGTAAGTCCGTTTTCCCCAAACGAAAGCTCCAAGTGAAGCTAAGTCAAAGGGCTACGAGAGTTACCGAGCACAGCTCCGTAATTGATGCTTTCGGGCCCAAAAGAAGTCGTCTAATAGGGGTTTCGGGCATGTTTATGTTGATATTGCTATTTCGACCAAATCGCTCTATGATGTTCTCAGTACCTGTTTGCTTCAAAAATGGCACAAACACCAAGTGCTCTCAAGGTACTTCTCAAAACTCAGAAATAAGGAAATGTGGAACCCATTATCTAAACAAAGCAAATAAAAGACACAATACTTTTATAGTGGTTCGATTCATGGTGAATCTACATCCACTTTGAATACTATTCTCATTACTACGCTTGGAATTACAAGATATACTCATCCTCTCATTACACCTATTCCCACAATCATATTGAACTCAATCAAAGAGGAAAGTAATTGATCTTCTTTGAATGCGGTTGGAAATGGATCGGATGGAGCTTTCTATATGAGCCTTGGTGAGATCTGAGCTTGATCTTTGCTCTTAGATGATGGAGGATGGAGAAAACTCTAAGTAATGGAGTTGAATTAAGTTTGGCAGCCCTTCGGGGTACTCTCGAATCCGTCCCCCATTAGAGTGGAGGTAGCTCTCTATTTATAGATGTGGAAGAATGAGGAAGAGTCATCTTCAGGCCTATCGGCCGGTCTGTTGATATTTACGAAAATGCCACTGGCCAGCCTGGCGACAGTTGCTTGGTTTCCAACCTGTGAACAGCTGTCAGTTAGACTGACCGGTCCGAATGGAGCTTAGCTGATCGGTCCGCTTCCTTTCTGCTTTGCGGGGTGCTTCCATCAAAGGCTTCGCGATATGGTCGGCCGGTTGTTTGCAGCTTAGACCGGTCGACATTGCGCAATCTGGACGAAGCATGCCGCCTCAGGAGGATCAGCCAATATATGTGTATCTTTAGCTGACCGGTGTCTCACATTCTGACCGACCGGCGATTATCTATAAGATTAAGTCACGTTGCGCCTTTCTGGTGAGATCACTGACTTCTGACCGGCGTTCGCCCTTAACATCCGACCGGCTGGTCCTTTATACTTCATCACCTGGCCTCCTATGACAGTCTAACTAATCACCTTTTACAGATGATTTTTGGTGGATAACATTTGCCCCTCGGGGTCTATAATGTCTTTTATAAGGGATTGTAGACGCCGAAATAAATAAATGAAAATCATCCGGACAGGTGGAGCTGGTTGGTTTTTCTGGGAAGTATGCAAAGCTGGATGGCCATAGCGATTTGAGCTTGCTGGTGGTATTGGACTGGGTAGATCAGCCTCTAATGAATTAGGTTGCCCGGTCCATGAGCAATTATCTTGATACAGGAATCGTTATTGCGGAACGGTATAACCCGATCGGTGTGAACATTGGCCAATTGGATAACCGGCCGGTCAGCGTATGTCTCTTGGAATTCGCATATTTGACTTAGGATTTGACCAGTACGTCCCATCGTCCTCTTTGGCTATTGGGCTTCCCAGTAATTTCCTATTAATACCCCCCTTAACCAGTCATTTCCGACTATTTCACTTCCTTCCCTCTGGAGAAAATTAATGGCGGAAATATTTTGACTGAAACCAAAAGTGGAATTCTCCGTGTCGCTTAGGCTTTCCGCTAATCCTTCTCCCTTCTTAGAGCTTCAAGTTGGTTTCTTCGCTGCCATGTTCTCTTCTAATTTGGTTTTCATTCTTTTTTTATTTATTCATCGCTTGTACTTTCACCTGCAATCTTTGCAATTTGGTATGAGTTAATTTAACAGGAGCGATACCTTGATGAGTTTACATTTTTTATATGGCTGTTGTGGTGACAAAATGCTTTGGAAGTATAACTGGGTATAACCATTTCAACACTATGAACGTAGGTAGCATATTTATGTTAGCATGCATACTGTTCGATGATTTGCGTGTCTTGAAAATCTCCCTCACTTTATAATTTTTAATGGTACCAACGGATTTTTCCTTTCATAAATGGGTATGTGTAATTCGTTCATGCTTTTCACTGGCATCTACATTTTCCTTTGTATTTCCATTTTGCCACTCCATATAGTTGAGGCTGCAAGAACTGGGCCATAAGTGCGAAACCCGAAAATTATTTTCGTGCTAGTCAGTTGTGATGCCGTTCGGTTCGTACGTGTCTTTTCAGAGGATGAGGCGGCTGGTCGACCCATATTGGATACTGGCCAGTTGATTTCATCTTTTCGAAGGGTTGGCGGTACCGACCGGTCCAACACAGACGCCGACCAGCTTCATGATCCTGTTAAAGTGTGATTGACTCCAACCGTCCAGTTGTTCTGGATACTTATCTTTCTGTTTGCTTGTTTTAACAAATGGAGAGGTGTTTGAATTCTTTCTTGTTCTCTTGTGTAGGATGGATCCAACTTCTAATGAATATAGGGTGAAAACATTTTTTGATCTGGACGAGGATTTGGGTGGTCAGCCTTCAGTGAACTCAACAAAACCTATCGGCCCTACTTACCCAGAAATCCAATCAATAGTAAACAGACCACGTTACAACCCCGGGACTTGTAATACCAAGCTGTCCAGGCGCCTTCCTGGTTGGGATTTGAGGGGAGTTTCCTCCAACTTAAACGTGTCTAACTCTGATCGGCAAATAACCTCCAGCGATATGATTGTTGCTAAATCGAAACTACTCAGTCGCATGGAAGATACTTTGCAACAGTTTGGGAAGCATATGGACTTGTTGAAGGACCAGACCGCACAAAAGCTTCAAGACTGGCATATGTTGGCCGGGGATCTGGAGAGACTTCACCGGGCAAGCCTTGATCGTATTGCGGTCTTAGAAGCTGACAAAGTGAAGTTGATCCAAGCTTTGAGGGATCGAGATGCTCTCGTTGTTGCTTTTCCTAAAGGGGATATTGAGCTGGCGGGCCCGTCCAGCAAAAGACTTGCTACTGATGCTTCTACATCGGGATCTGCCCCAGCAAAGAAGAAGGTTGGTCGTCCCAGGAAGTATCCAAATGCGTGACTTTTCCTCCCTGATGCCTGGTAACTTTTGATTTAGTTACTTTTATTTTGTGACTGGGTGTATTAAGAGAGATCCAGTCGTCGCCTTTAAATACTTATGTTGTTCCTTTGACTGCTGTGACTGTGTTCGCTGTTTTTCTGGTGGTGGTGGCGGAAGAATATTGGTTGCGGTAGTTGGTTCATAACAAACTATGTCGCATATCTCGTAACTTCCTTCTTGCTTTACTATGGTTTGCATTGACTGTGACTGATTCTGGATGGTTTTTTTATTTTATTTGTACGGCCGGTTGATGGCTGGATAATTGATAGAAGGCTTGGCCGATCGGTTGCTTTTTGAATGTAGTCGAACAGTTTCATGATTTGAGTGACACTTTGGTCCTGTTTTTTTTATGGTGACCTCCGGGTTATGGAAGTCAGGTTGGGTCACTAGAGATCTTGCAACGTTGCCTAATTGCTTCTCCTTTTGTCTTAGACCGTCATTTCTTGGCTGACAACAATCAAAGCACCGCTTTAACTCTAGGCTAGTTATCTTGACATCGATTGCCTATGTTGATAGCAGACCGACTGCCTAAATATGATGAGTTTTAAACATGGGTCAGTGTTTTTTTTTTTGCAAGCTTGTTTTATTCGATAGTCTTTGAACTTATCGAATTTTGTTTGCTACAACACATCATCCTAATTTAAAACTGCATCAATACTTCGACAAGTAAACGGTTTATATACTCCGACATGTTCAAATGTCATACACTACCCCGCGTTTACAAAACATGAGTTTGCGATTTGCTTTTGATTGTT
This sequence comes from Allium sativum, assembly GCA_030737875.1. NCBI lineage: Eukaryota > Viridiplantae > Streptophyta > Magnoliopsida > Asparagales > Amaryllidaceae > Allium > Allium sativum. Next base: position 845,422,502 of record CM060921.1, on the reverse strand, counting down.
CCCATGTTGATGGGCTTCTTTTAGTACGCCTTTATCCAAAAGGCAACACTTGGGTGTCTCTGGAGAAAGGAAGTCTTCAAGTCCGTCACTAACCAGGTTTGGAAGACTTGGCATGCGATCGGACACCTCTCGAAGAGGTTTTTTTAACAAACCCAACATTTGTATCGCTTTCCCACCATGTATCAATGGTATTGGCGAGTTGCTGGGTCCCCCCCCCCCCCGGGGAGGTATTTGGTTCATTAACCCGGTATTGTATCGCTTTCCAGCCATGTATCAATGGCATCGTCGAGTAACCGAGTACCCCCTGGGGAGGTTATTGGCTTATAAATTTTCAAGGACTATCACTAGCCCATTCTTTGGCTTACATCCGCCATTCATTGAAGCTAGGGTCCTTTAGGACTATCACTAGCCCATTTTCTGGCTTTTGGTTGCCGTTCATTGGAGCTAGGGTCCGGAGCTATTTGATTGATCCACTTTCGATGTCATGCGATTGAGACCAAATTTTAGTACAAAGTTTATAAGTATATGACTTGTGCAAATAATATGACTTCTTTCATTCATATTTACAAAACTTGCAATGATATGGCATGGTATTTACAACATATTTTTTACAAGTAATCATAAAAGAGAATTAAAAGAAGTAACGGTGGAGATGGATGGCATTCCATGCTCTTGGGAGTAAATTGCCATCAATTGTTTTCAACCCAAATGTACCATCAGAGAACTTTTGGTTTACTACGTATGGCCCTTCCCAGTTGGGTCCTAAAACTCCGGTCCCTGTCATGATTTTCTTGAGGACAAGATCCCCAACTTGGAAGGTCCTTCGTCTAACTTGAGCATTAAAACGACGAGCTACTCTTCTCTGATGCGTTATAGCTCTTAGTTCTGATTCCCTCCTTCTTTCTTCGAGTAGGTCAAGCGCTTCAAGCTGAAGTTTTTCATTTTCTGTTTGGTCGAAGTAGATCCTCCTGTGAGTCGGGACCTCTAATTCAACATGGATCATTGCTTCCGATCCAAATGCTAATGAAAACGGAGTATGTCCAGTTGTCGTCTTATGGGTGCACTACTACAAAACAGGTTATTTGCGACGGTTTTTTTCCCCCTTTTGCGACGGTTTAACAACCGTAGCAAATGCAGACGTCGCAAATAGAGAAAATCAGTTGCGACGGTTAAAAAGCCATCGCAAATAGGTATTTTTTGCGACTGTTATTAAAAAAACCATCGCAAATAGAAATCTTTTGCCACTGTTTTTTAAAACCCGTCGCTGTAGACTTGTAAGCGGTTTTAAATGTTTTCCTTCTTGCTACGGCGTTTAATATTAACCGTCGCAAATAACAAGTTTTTTAGAGCCCACCACCATTCACTTTCGCATGACCCTGGATTTCATAGCAACATAAAACTACTGATATTACCAGATTAATAGGCATATAGATTTAAGCAATAACCCTCATAACTCTGGAAAGGCTATATAAATGAATGGACACCAAACATACTTTCAATAATTAACATTTAACATAAATCAAAATAATATCAATGTTCACATTTACCATAATTAACACAAATTCATATGTTATATAATTTACCATTAACTTCATAATACTAAGATAGCATTATCAAACTTTTACACAACACTTGTCCGCGTATTCATAGTAATCTCTTTAGAAGCCGATGAAATAGCCACTTGCCTTTAGGATATCCAATCCAACCAATGAAATAGCCAGATCCAAATCTGCTAATAAAATCACTAGTTCAGAACCTGACATCACTTAGAACACAAAGAACTAATTATACACACACACACACACACACCCCACGTGTTTATGTGCGCACGCGTGAATAAATCATAATGGAAACCTGCATAAACGGTGTAAACAAAAAAATATGTTGATAGCCATCCTTCTTAGAATATGTAGTTAATCTATTTTATATAGTTGCATATGTAACACACAAGAGTTATGTTACTATGAAAAAATCCTATACCGTGGCGAAATAATAAACGAATGGATATGAAAAAAATGCTTGGGATTCGAAGTAAATCCATTTCCCTGCATATATATAAGGCAAAATTCAAATGGTGAGTAGAGCATGAATGGCACATATCAAGACTTAAAAAGCACACAAGGCATTTGACTGTCTTAACTTTACCTGTTGCTGATATAAATCTTCCTCCCTTAAACTTTTAACTAGTGAGTGGCCAATGCTACGCACACGGGCAATGTGTAGTCAGAAGCAAGGCTGTCTCTGAAAATTGTAACATAGAAATTTGATTGATAGAAATACTTATGTACTATCTCCTAAACATATATAAAAGCTTGAAAAATAGTGTGCGTAAATGATTAGATTAGTGCAAATATTCATAAGACAACAATAACAAACATATTTTCTGCAATCTATTATAAACGTTCACTGTGAGCATTGTTATTTTGTACCTCAGCAATATTAACATCTAGTATTTCTATATCAGGTTTTTAGTGCATTTGTAAAGACTAAAAATGATGATGTTTCGAAAATGCATATTAAAACAAATTCAACATTGAATACAAAAACTTCAGAACTCAATTATGATGTATTGAACAATTTTCCAAGTTGGTATAATGTTACATAAGCTAAAAGACCAAACCATAAGATAATCAGACCTAGTTAAGTTCAGATAATGCATATTTGCATCGATAATTGCACCATACCAAACTATATAAAGCTACATGAATTATGATGCAAGTTGTAGTCTCAACTAATGCAACAAATCAAAAAAAGGGATATATAACTTTATGAACCAACAAAGAAATGAATCAAAAGCAGATATATAAACTTTGTGAAACAAAGACAAACAATCCTTATCCCAAAAGATAAAAACACCACACACAAAAAAAAGAAAGAAAAAAAAAGGTTTCTGAAAGCACAATAAAACAAGCCAACACTCATCAACTGTACCCCACATGTTCATTTTGCATCACACAAGCCACCAAACTCAAACACAATTATTGAACAAAAACAACAGAAATAGATCATATTTCATATCCTACTCCAATTATTACAACCCCACATCCCACATTCAAATGACCCCATTTCAAATTCAATGACAACTAAAAATTCAATAAAACCGAAGTAATTAATTAACACAGTAAGGCAATGCACCTGGTTGGTGGTCAGAGGCAGCGGCCCAGACGATGTCCTTCAGTGCCGGTCTCAGTTCATCTCTGCAAAAGCATTTGAACTCAAACGTATCCCCCTTCTCCTTCCTAACCTCCACAACTGAAACAGAAGGTGCAACAGAGAATATATCTGCAGCTACAGAGAGCCTCCCTTTTCTTCTTCGAGATTCTTTTCCCTGTGTATGTTTAGCGGTACGCAGGAATGTCAAAACAAAACAGCCACACTATGCAATGACTAAGAATTATATTTTTGAATCTTGATATTCCTTGATACTCGTTGAAAACACAAAACTCGAAATATAAAATGAAACCAAACTGTTCTTTAGATATTCGTTGTTTTGTGTTTGTGCATGAGTTATCAAATACAACCTTAAGTCAGTGACAATCCTAATTATGTGCACAAATTGGCATTCCAGTGTACCTAAGTGGACCTGAATGCACTCGTGAAAGGTGGGCTAAGGAAAAATGCTTGCATGCTTTCAATCAAAAAGTACAGCAAAGAAATTCAATGTTGAGACTGTAAGTTCCTACTATGTCTTCTCTTTTTGTCTATATACATTTGTGTGTACTTACTTTGTGTGATCATATGCATGCATACACACACAATATATATTTCATTAATTAGTTAAACATCTAGGTACAATGCTATAATCACATTGAGAGAACACCATTCTCAAGTAAAAGTTTTTTGATTCAGGAGTTCATATTTGTCATTATTATTTTTATTTTCCTTTAGAGCCCATGGTTTAAGGGGTTATTTTAAAGAATTACCATTTACATGTTAGATGTGAGGTGGCTAAACTTTTGACACTCTGAAAGAAGTAGCTATAGTAACAAAGGCTTGACCTCTTTATATTAGTTCAACGCTATTAAATTATTTTATACACTTAAAATCCGAGAATTTTTGGTACGTAGTTCAATTCCATCCATACAACTAACCTTCATTCCTCTTATCGAACTCCTCCCTCCACGGCAAAAACGGAACACCCATTCTCTTCACCCTCCCACTGCCATAAAACTATCCCTTCCAACCATCAACAACAACAAACAATCACCGTAACCTCTCCGCAGACCGGAACAACCTCACCAAACCATCAGACCAATCCCACCACCTCACACACATCAAAAGCCACTGCTCCATACACCTATACATACCACTTTTTCCAACTAGCTTTGCAAAATTCACTCTACTTCACAACAAAAAAACCGCACATAGCAACAACTCCTTACCCATTTACACAACCTCCCTCATCAGCTAGCACTCAACTTTCATCATATTGTCAAAACCGATCCTCCTAGATCACGCAACAACACTTCTCACAGACCACCAACCTCCGAATAGAAACAACCGCACTTCCCAAACTGCCTACAATTCACCACCATTAGCAGCTGCTTCTCAAGATTTTTATCCTCATTTTGAATTGGATTTCCTGCTGAATGAATCATATACAACCAGTCATTTACATCACTGCAAACCAAATAATCCCTGTTTAAGCACAAACATATCCATTACCAATAACTTTATATAAACCATAAACAACAATAAAGAAAATATCGCGCGGACAAAGTATACTTACAGTAGTAATGAACAGAGCAAATCATTAGGCTGCATAACAATATAACATCAAATGAGATTAGGTGCAAGTAGAATGACTATATACAGAATTCCCTTATATCCGATGTTGTATAACAGAGTGAATAATTCAACAAATCCTTAAGCTAAAGCAAACAGTTTACATATGTGACAGCATGAATTATGACACAGATAGAACTAAACATGAAAAAAAGGGCAAGACATGAGCGAATAGAATCACCTAATTTGAATTCTTGGTAAAATGAAGAATTCTGATACCTCATTCAAAACACAGTAGAGTAGGTAGGAAGATGGTACCAAATTTCAAACAATTTCTCTATCACTATGCAAACAGTTTTACACATTTTCAATTTTTATCATCTCATGTGAACTAACTGTCCATAGTCATGATATTCTGCAGAGATGAGATGACATATTTTTAAATGCAGAGATGACTTATCAATAAATGTGTATTTTATAATGAAACAGCTGAATTCACCTGTCTTTAGGGCTGTCAATAAATGTTGAAACTTTTAGTTAATGTTGACACTCTTTAGAAAGTCATGCTGACACTCTTTAGTTAATGTTTAATCCCTACTATTTTTACATTTTTTAGCTTATGAACTTGAGTATAGAAGACTTTAGAAATTTATGTACATGGATTATCATGGAAATTTGTGAGCTTGAGTATGCTGACACTCTTTAAAAGATTATCATGGAAATTTTTGAGCACGGAAACTTATTTGCTATGCCTAGGCACAACAAACTTAGTTGCTGTGCCTATGAGCACAGCAAACTTAGTTGTTGTGCCGAGGCACAGCAAACTAGTTGCTGTGCCTGGGAGCACAGCAAACTTAGTTGTTGTGCCTATGAGCACAGCAAACTTAGTTGCTGTGCCGAGACACAGCAAACTAGTTGTTGCGCTTGGGAGCACAGCAAATTTAGTTGCTGTGCCTATGAGCACAACAAACTTAGTTGCTGTGCCTGGGAGCACAACAACTTAGTTGATGTGCCGAGGCACAGCAAACTTAGTTGCTGTGCTGAGGCACAGCAAATTGCAGGATCATTTTTTGTTTATTCTTCTGTTTATACTTGCACGATTGGTCATTTTAGTTTATACGTTATATGATTGAATTTGTGCCTCCTTCGCAGGATCACTTTTTGGAAGCTTCAACCGGTTCATGAAGAATGCAGTGCTTTAATTTATAGATGTGCTATTAAGATGAATTATGGTATTTGCTTTAATTTGTTTGTGTGTTTTAATCAGCTTATGGACTATAGGGTAATGTTCTTATATGCATTTGCTTTAATTTGTATGTGTGTTTGAATCAACGTATGGATTATATGATGAAATATTATTGTATGGATTTTTTGTGATTGAATTAGCTACTGTATATTACACTTTTTTCAGCTGTTGTTCAAAGCCAAATGAAATTTGCATGATTGCATTATATTAAGTTCTGGATGTATTTTTAAGTTCGGATGCGGATATTTTCGGATATCCGAAAGTATCCGTATTCGCTAAGCCGTATACGGATATTTTCGGATATCCGAAAATATCCGCGGATACGGATACGGATATTAATTTATAAATATTCGCGGATACGGATACGAATTCAGATACGGATTTTTATTTTTGGATACGGATACAGATACAGCACTATCCGCATCCGTTTGCATCCGTTTACAGGCCTACCTGTCTTCTTCTATAAATTTAGACTGTCACTAAAAGTTATCATATTGTGAAAAAATGAAATCATTCATCCTTTTCTGAAACAGCTGAATTCACCATTCTTTTTTGATAAGATAAATTATTGGTAAAATATTTAAGTGCACCTAGATTTTTTTTTTTTTTGTCAGGTATGATTAGTCTATATTTAGGAAGTCATCTTATTCTTAGTTAGATTACACATATATTAGTTGCAAAGATGAAAGAGTTAGACATATAAAGTTATGGCCATATCATGCTACGTTATTGAGTTAGATATTCAGAGCGATAAATAATATTAGAAGTGTCAACGAACCGTATAAAAATCTGACCTTGATCATGCATGTGCAGCTTACAAAAAGCCTTTAAGTGCAGCAATTTTTATCAACTGTCTCCCTCACTTGGATCTCCTAAGCCATGTCTAACTCAGCCCTGATCTTTTGCTTCATCCATGTCTTTCGGTCCGGCTCAAGCTCGCATTACCCGATGCGACAGAACCGATAAAATCAGCCTCTTAAAATTCAAAAACAGCTTCAAGAACCCATCAACACTCTCATCTTGGAACCGTTCCACGGACTGCTATACTTGGGAAGGCATCCTCTGTGAATCATACTCCGGCCAACTCGTGGGCCTCACCATTTCCAAATCCAACTTAACCGGCCAAATCCCGACCATCATCGGATATTTCCCACTTCTTTCCCACATCAACCTTGAGCAACTTCCCTATCTTAACGGTTCAATACTTGAATCCATTGCCAACCTTACATGAAAGTGAAGATACTGTAAATGAGGGGGGAAAGGAATAACTTTACGCTCAGATAGAGTAACTGTCGATGAACTGAAACAAATGAGATAATCATAACAACACAAAGACAGTTTCCTTCTTATTGCCATACATGCTAAATAGAGAATTTGTCTAACAGCTTACCGAGTGCGCTTTCAAATCATAAGCAGACCTATCGGCTATCCCAACACACTCAATCCAACCATATGAGCATTCAATTTCAGCATCCCAGCAATCAGCAGTATAGTGAGCCATCTCATTTGGTAAGTGCTGTCTGAAGCGAAGTTTTTCTTTCTTGATGCCAAGGTTCGTAAGGAAAAGGTAAACTCTGCCAATGAAGTAACCAAGTGTCTCATTGTTGACAGTACCCTGCATTATAAAATACGATCAATGACATGACCATGAACTTTTAACGTTGATGCTAAATAACTGACTAGGCACGAAACAAATTTCAAGAAAGAGGTAAAACCTATAAGTAGACACTAAATGGTACATGCGTACACATGCACGTGCGAACTCACGCATATACATCTTAAACGGCACAATAACATGTCTATAAATTTTGGTTTAATTTTGAATTGTAGAACTCATTAATAAAATAAGCAAAATTCTAATATGATCATATTGTTTTTCTATAAATTATATACTTACATTGGTAAACCTCTACATCACTTAACAAAAATTGATGGCCAATTACAGGCTTAGAGTTCTTCAAATGAACACAAGCACTATGCAACACGCCATATTCTATATTTATTCATTTCACCCAAAATAACATTACAGAAAAGGTAATTAATAGTAGCCGGTATTATATTAGAGCACCAAGTTGGCAGAAGTTGATCGCTATTTAACCCGTAAATACTCCTTATGGAGTTTATAATTTGACTTTAAGGTATGAATGGAATACTAAGGTCAAGACCACTTATTCGGCGCAAAATTCTAAACAAGCAGCCACCTCTGTTTATTTGTATCGTTACTCTCTAATGAATTTACTGGTTAATCTTTCAGTTGTGAATGGAATCTTAAGATCTAAATCATATGTTCTGAGAAGAAGTTGAAAATCCATTGCCAACCTTTCATGTCTTGAGCAACTTCCCTATCTTACCGGTTCAATACCTGAATCCATTGCCAATCTTACCGGTTCTATCCAGTAAAGTTGTCAGTTAAAGTTGCATAACGTACTTAGTTTGTATAGTTAGATCTCATCAAACAAATATATGTAGAATATGAATGGAAATATGCAAAGTTCAAAATAATGGGAAAGAAACATAAAAATATACAGTAAGAAAGCGCATATGCCAAGTCATGAATAATATTTAAACAATGCTGATCGGATTACCTATATTGAACGAAATTTGTTGTTATTTGAGTCAAAATTGGTAATTTCAGCAACCAAGTATTAAAGTATAAGTAATAATGAACTCGTGGACTACGATACTACAACATTGAATTTGATTTAAGGTCAACGAAAGAAGTAAATTTAAGTGAAGCCTGCCTATAAAACACAAAAGATACAATAATTCATGAACTATAAAACACAAACGGATTATTAAAAACCGACAATGTTACAATACATTATACTTATAGCATTTGATTTATGTTTAATAACAAAAAAAAAAGTTAAGTCAAATACTAATGATGTGCAATTTTGTATCACTTCCATTTTTGCAAACAATTGTTAGATATGTTAGCTTTACACTACAGTCTACAATATTTCATATTAATTTTGAAGTCTTTTCCCAAATATTGTATAAAAACCAAACGAGTTAGTACAGAAATATGTAATCAGTTTGATAACTATCAGAAGTTCAATTTACAACATGACTTATTGCAACAAAGTGAAGAAGCTTATAGCATGATAGACAAGGCTACAACATCATTAGCTGCTTCACATCAATGTAAATAGTTTGATCAAAATAAATAGCAGCCAACTATGAGAGTGAAAAAAAAGTCTAACCAGGAGTGATCCTCAAACATAACATTTCAAACAACGTTATTATAGGAAAAGATGAACTTGGAACCAAAATAAACAACTGGTAATTTAGAAAATATAAGCACGAAAAATCTTTAAGGTGCACAGAGTCAACAACAATTGCAACTTGTTTCCTTTCTACTCTCTGAAACGCCAAAAAAAAAATTTGAATAACCTCGGCGAAACTAAACAGTAAACACAAAACAAAGAAATAACTTAGACAACCTTGAATTATACCCAATCCAACTTCAAAATGATAATTCATGTAAGTACCTCAGTTTCCTGTGGTAGGAAACTCGCCTACTAACTCAGCAACGATTAGGCGTAGGAGGTGGTTCGATCTGACGATTGCGGTGGCTTCAAGATGCTGGAGCTTCGATTTGTGGCTGTTGAGACGTTCTGGCCTGAATTCGATTTGACAGATGGAGGCGGCTTCGAGCACGAGATGGACTGGAGGTGAGGCGCGCCTCGATTAGAAGCGATGGAGGAACGGTGGAGATTTCGATAGGGTGGTCGGATTTGAAGGGGAAGTGGATGTCGATTCAATTTTCTTCCATTATCAATTAAGAAGGAGGAGGAGATACGAAATTTTTTGGGGAGAGCGAAATTGGATATATTTTTTTAAGGGAAAGGTTATCAGAGGGGACGAAATTGGTATAATCGACTACGGTTGTTAACGAGAACGTCGCAATATTAAAATATATGCTATGGTTTTTATAAAAGACGGTCGCAAATTTGTCTACTAGTGTTTCCCCCTATACAACGTGCTATGGTTTTCCTGAAATCCGTCGCACAAAATCATATTTGCTGCTGATTTTTTATAAACCGACGCAAATAAGGCGACGCAAATGAACAGTTTTGTACTAGTGGTGGTACGGTATGCCCACAATGCAAATGGAAGCTCGTCGACCCATCCACCTTTGGCTTGGTCGAGTCGTTTTTTGATAGTTGGTTTCAAAATCTTGTTGATTGCTTCGACTTGTCCATTGGCTTGCGAATGGGCAACGGCCGAAAAGCTTTTCTTGATTTTGAATCTGGCACAAAAGTCGAAGAACTCGTTGCTTTCGAATTGAGTCCCGTTGTCGGTAATTATTTTTTGTGGTATACCGAATCTGCAGATTATGTTTTTTAAGACAAAATTGATTACTTTCTTCGACGTAATAGTGGCGAGCGGCTCCGCCTCTGCCCACTTTGTAAAGTAATCGACTGCCACTATCGCGTACTTCATGCTCGATTTCGCAGTAGGCAATGCCCCAATCAAGTCAATGCCCCATACAGCGAACGAACATGGACTAACCATCTGTGTCAATTCAGTTGGGGGGGTGCTATGGGAATTTTTGCAAACCTCTGACATTTGTCGCACTTCTTGGCATAATTCATTGCGTCCAGGTTCACGTCAGGCCAAAAGGAACCGTATCGTAGAACTTTTTTAGCCAGTGTTTGGCCGCCAACGTGACCTCCACAATCCCCTTCGTGCAGTTCTGGCTGGTTATGGTTCTTGTAACTAAAAATGGACACAAAGTTACGGTTGGTGGAACAACCCACGTCTTTTGGGTGCAACATCGAAGTCTTGAGGTGCAACACCCATTTGAAAATCCAAGATTGCACTGTATGACTTTTGAAAACTCGTTTGTGGGGATGAAATAGAAATATTACATGGTGCGTCATATTTCAAAATAAAGTAAATCGAATTATGACCACGGTCAAACCCCCTTTGACTAAAAAAACAACATACGAAAAATTGAGCTAAAAAAGCTTTCGATGTTCCCAAATGTCATTAAGACTGAATTTCTTGGTTACCGAACAAAGATGAGATGGGTGGAATCTGTTAGTCCTGTAGATCTGTGAGAGAGCTTCGTTTTGACTGGTTATGGTTCCTGTAACTAAAAATGAACACAAAGTTACGGTTGGTGGAACAACCCACGTCTTTTGGGTGCAACGTCGAAGTTTTGAGGTGCAACATCCATTTGAAAATCCAAGATTGCACTGTATGACTTTTGAAAACTCGTTTATGGGGATGAAATAGAAATATAACATGGTGCGTCATATTTCAAAATATAGTAAATCGAATTATGACCACGGTCAAACCCCCTTTGACCAACAAAACAACATACGAAAAATTGAGCTAAAAAAGCTTGCGATGTTCCCAAATGTCATTAATATTGAATTTATTGGTTACCGAACTAAGATGAGATGGGTGGAATCTGTTAGTCCAATAGATCTGTGAGAGAGCTTTGTTTTGACTGGTAATGGTTCTTGTAACTAAAAATGGACACAAAGTTATGGTTGGTGGAACAACCCACTTCTTTTGGGTGCAACATTGAAGTCTTGAGGTGCAACATCCGTTTGAAAATCCAAGATTGCACTGTATGAGTTTTGAAAACTCGTTTATAGGGATGAAATAAAAATATAACATGGTAAATCATATTCCAAAATGTAGTAAATCGAGCCGGGGATAGTCAACGATCCAGGGGGGCGAGCCGATCAAAAATGTCACCAATTCCAAAATTCAAGTTCTGCGCGCATTCACGAAAACGGGAGTAACTTCCAATTCGTAAGTCCGTTTTGCCCAAACGAAAGCTCGACCTGAAGCTAAGTCAGAGGGCTACAAGTGTTTCAGAGCACAGCTCCGTAATTGATGATTTCGGGCCCAAAAGAGGTCGTCTAATAGGAGTTTCGGGCATGTTTATGTTGATGTTGCGATTGGGACCAAATCGCTCTATGATGTTCTCAGTACCTGAGCGCGTTGCTTATTAGATTTTCCGTATGATATAGATTTGACTAAAAAGTGTGTCAACATACTGGTTATGTTTCTAGCCACTCAAAATAAAAACAAAGTTATGGTTGGCGGAACAACCCATGTCTGTTCGGTGCAACATCGACGTCTTGAGGTGCAACATCAATTTGAAAATCCAAGATTGCACCGTATGACTTTTGAAAACTCGTTTATGGGGATGAAATTTAAATATAACATGGTGCATCATATTTCAAAATATAGTGAATCGAATTATGACCACGGTCAAACCCCCTTTGACCAACAAAACAACATACGAAAAATTGAGCTAAAAAAGCTTTCGATGTTCCCAAATGTCATTAAGACTGAATTTCTTGGTTACCGAACAAAGATGAGATGGGTGGAACCTGTTAGCCCTATAGATCTGTGAGAGAGCTTCGTTTTGACTGGTTATGGTTCCTGTAACTAAAAATGGACACAAAGTTACGGTTGGTGGAACAACCCACGTCTTTTGGGTGCAACATCGAAGTCTTGAGGTGCAACATCCATTTGAAAATCCAAGATTGCACTGTATGACTTTTGAAAACTCGTTTATGGGGATGAAATAGAAATATAACAGGGTGTGTCATATTTCAAAATATAGTAAATCGAATTATGACCACAGTCAAACCCCCTTTGACCAACAAAACAACATACGAAAAATTGAGCTAAAAAAGCTTTCGACGTTCCCAAATGTCATTAAGATTGAATTACTTGGATACCGAACTAAGATGAGATGGGTGGAACATGTTAGTCCTATAGATCTATGAGAGAGCTTCGTTTTGACTGGTTATGGTTCTTGTAACTAAAAATGGACACAAAGTTACGGTTAGTGGAACAACCCACGTCTTTTGGGTGCAACATCGAAGTCTTGAGGTGCAACACCCATTTGAAAATCCAAGATTGCACTGTATGACTTTTGAAAACTCGTTATGGGGATGAAATAGAACTATAACATGGTGCGTCATATTTCAAAATATAGTAAATCGAATTATGACCACGGTCAAACCCCCTTTGACTAACAAAACAACATACGAAAAATTGAGCTAAAAAAGCTTTCGATGTTCCCAAATGTCATTAAGATTGAATTTCTTGGTTACCGAACTAAGATGAGATGGGTGGAACCTGTTAGTCCTATAGATCTGTGAGAGAGCTTCGTTTTGACTGGTTATGGTTCCTGTAACTAAAAATGGACACAAAGTTACGGTTGGTGGAACAACCCACGTCTTTTGGGTGCAACATCGAAGTTTTGAGGTGCAACATCCATTTGAAAATCCAAGATTGCACTGTATGACTTTTGAAAACTCTTTTATGGGGATGAAATAGAAATATAACATGGTGCGTCATATTTCAAAATATAGTAGATCGAATTATGACCACAGTCAAACCCCCTTTGACCAACAAAACAACATACGAAAAATTGAGCTAAAAAAGCATGCGATGTTCCCAAATGTCATTAAGATTGAATTTCTTGGTTACCGAACTAAGATGAGATGGGTGGAATTTGTTAGTCCTATGGATCTGTGAGAGAGCTTTGTTTTGACTGGTTATGGTTCTTGTAACTAAAAATGGACACAAAGTTATGGTTGGTGGAACAACCCACGTCTTTTGGGTGCAACAATGAAGTCTTGAGGTGCAACACTCATTTGAAAATCCAAGATTGCACTGTATGAGTTTTAAAAACTCGTTGATAGGGATGAAATAGAAATATAACATGGTAAATCATATTCCAAAATGTAGTATATCGAGCCGGGGATAGTCAACGATCCAGGGGGGCGAGCCGATCAAAAATGTCACCAATTCCAAAATTCAAGTTCTGCGCGCGTTCATGATAACGGCAGTAAATTCCAATTCCTAAGTCCGTTTTGCCCAAACGAAAGCTCGACCTGAAGCTAAGTCAGAGGGCTACAAGTGTTTCAGAGCACAACTCCGTAATTGATGATTTCGGGCCCAAAAGAGGTCGTCTAATAGGAGTTTCGGGAATGTTTATGTTGATGTTGCGATTGGGACCAAATTGCTCTATGATGTTCTCAGTACCTGAGCACGTTGCTTATTAGATTTTTCGTATGTGATAGATTTGACCAAAAAGTGTGTCAACATACTGGTTATGTTTCTAGTCACTCAAAATAAAAACAAAGTTATGGTTGGCGGAACAACCCATGTCTGTTCGGTGCAACATCGACGTCTTGAGGTGCAACATCAATTTGAAAATCCAAGATTGCACTGTATGACTTTTGAAAACTCGTTTATGGGGATGAAATTTAAATATAACATGGTGCATCATATTTCAAAATATAGTGAATCGAATTGTGAACACGTTCAAACCCCCTTTGACCAACAAAACAACATACGAAAAATTGAGCTAAAAAAGCTTTCGATGTTCCCAAATGTCATTAAGACTGAATTTCTTGGTTACCGAACAAAGATGAGATGGGTGGAACCTGTTAGTCCTATTGATCTGTGAGAGAGCTTCGTTTTGACTGGTTATGGTTCATGTAACTAAAAATGGACACAAAGTTATGGTTAGTGGAACAACCCACGTCTTTTGGGTGCAACATCGAAGTCTTGAGGTGCAACATCCATTTGAAAATCAAAGATTGCACTGTATGACTTTTGAAAACTCGTTTCTGGGGATGAAATAGAAATATAACAGGGTGCGTCATATTTCAAAATATAGTAAATCGAATTATGACCACGGTCAAACCCCCTTTGACCAACAAAACAACATACGAAAAATTGAGCTAAAAAAGCTTTCGATGTTCCCAAATGTCATTAAGACTGAATTTCTTGGTTACCGAACAAAGATGAGATGGGTGGAACCTGTTAGTCCTATTGATCTGTGAGAGAGCTTCGTTTTGACTGGTTATGGTTCCTGTAACTAAAAATGGACACAAAGTTATGGTTAGTGGAACAACCCACGTCTTTTGGGTGCAACATCGAAGTCTTGACGTGCAACATCCATTTTAAAATCAAAGATTGCACTGTATGACTTTTGAAAACTCGTTTTTGGGGATGAAATAGAAATATAACAGGGTGCGTCATATTTCAAAATATAGTAAATCGAATAATGACCACGGTCAAACCCATTTGACCAACAAAACAACATACGAAAAATTGAGCAAAAAAACTTTCGATGTTCCCAAATGTCATTAAGATTAAATTTCTTGGTTATCGAACGAAGATGAGATGGGAGGAACCTATTTTTCCTATAGATCTATGAGAGAGCTTCGTTTTGACTGGTTATGGTTCTTGTAACTAAAAATGGACGCAAAGTTACGGTTGGTGGAACAACCCACGTCTTTTGGGTGCAACATCGAAGTCTTGGGGTACAACACCCATTTGAAAATCCAAGATTGCACTGTATGACTTTTGAAAACTCGTTTATGGGGATGAAATAGAAATATAACATGGTGCGTCATATTTCAAAATATAGTAAATCGAATTATGACCACGGTCAAACCCCTTTTGACTAACAAAACAACATACGAAAAATTGAGCTCAAAAAGCTTTCGATGTTCCCAAATGTCATTAAGATTGAATCTCTTGGTTACCGAACTAAGATGAGATAGGTGGAACCTGTTAGTCTTATAGATCTGTGAGAGAGCTTCGTTTTGACTGGTTATGGTTCCTGTAACTAAAAATGGACACAAAGTTACGTTTGGTGGAACAACCCACGTCTTTTGGGTGCAACATCGAAGTTTTGAGGTGCAACATCCGTTTGAAAATCCAAGATTGCACTGCATGACTTTTGAAAACTCGTTTATGGGGATGAAATAGAAATATAACATGGTGCATCATATTTCAAAATATAGTAAATCGAATTATGACCACGGTCAAACCCCCTTTGACCAACAAAACAACATATGAAAAATTGAGCTAAAAAAGCTTTCGATGTCCCCAAATGTCATTAAGATTGAATTTCTTGGTTACCGAACGAAGATGATACGGGTGGAACCTGTTAGTCCTCTAGGTCTATGAGAGAGAGCTTCATTTTGATTGGTTATGGTTCTTGTAACTAAAAATGGACACAAAGTTATGGTTGGTGGAACAACCCACGTCTTTTGGGTGCAACATTGAAGTCTTGAGGTGCAACATCCGTTTGAAAATCCAAGATTGCACTGTATGAGTTCTGAAAACTCGTTTATAGGGATGAAATAGAAATATAACATGGTAAATCATATTCCAAAATGTAGTAAATCGAGTCGGGGATAGTCAACGATCCAGAGGGGCGAGCCGATCAAAAATGTCACCAATTCCAAAATTCAAGTTCTGCGTGCGTTCACGAAAACGGGAGTAACTTCCAATTCGTAAGTCCGTTTTGCCCAAACGAAAGCTCGACCTGAAGCTAAGTCAGAGGGCTACAAGTGTTTCAGAGCACAACTCCGTAATTGATGATTTCGGGCCCAAAGAGGTCGTCTAATAGGAGTTTCGGACATGTTTATGTTGATGTTGCGATTGGGACCAAATCGCTCTATGATGTTCTCAGTATCTGAGCGCGTTGCTTATTAGATTTTCCGTATGTGATAGATTTGACCAAAAAGTGTGTCAACATACTGGTTATGTTTCTAGTCACTCAAAATAAAAAACAAAGTTACAGTTGGCAGAACAACCCATGTCTGTTCGGTGCAACATCGACGTCTTGAGGTGCAATATCAATTTGAAAATCCAAGATTGCACTGTATGACTTTTGAAAACTCATTTATGGGGATGAAATTTAAATATAACATGGTGCAACATATTTCAAAATATAGTGAATCGAATTATGACCACGGTCAAACCCCCTTTGACAAACAAAACAACATACGAAAAATTGAGCTAAAAAAGCTTTCGATGTTCCCAAATGTCATTAAGACTGAATTTCTTGGTTACCGAACAAAGATGAGATGGGTGGAACCTGTTAGTCATATAGATCTCTGAGAGAGCTTCGTTTTGACTGGTTATGGTTCCTGTAACTAAAAATGGACACATAGTTACGGTTGGTGGAACAACCCACGTCTTTTGGGTGCAACATCGAAGTCTTGAGTTGCAACATCCATTTGAAAATCCAAGATTGCACTGTATAACTTTTGAAAACTCGTTTATGGGGATGAAATAGAAATATAACAGGGTGCGTCATATTTCAAAATATAGTAAATCGAATTATGACCACGGTTAAACCCCCTTTGACCAACAAAACAACATATGAAAAATTGAGCTAAAAAAGCTTTCGATGTTCCCAAATGTCGTTAAGATTGAATTACTTGGTTACCGAACTAAGATGAGATGGGTGGAACATGTTAGTCCTATAGATCTATGAGAGAGCTTCGTTTTGACTGGTTATGGTTCTTGTAACTAAAAATGGACACAAAGTTACGGTTGGTGGAACAACCCACGTCTTTTGGGTGCAACATCGAAGTCTTGAGGTGCAACACCCATTTAAAAATCCAAGATTGCACTGTATGACTTTTGAAAACTCGTTTATGGGGATGAAATAGAAATATAACATGGTGCGTCATATTTCAAAATATAGTAAATCGAATTATGACCACGGTCAAACCCCCTTTGACTAACAAAACAACATACGAAAAATTGAGCTAAAAAAGCTTTCGATGTTCCCAAATGTCATTAAGATTGAATTTCTTGGTTACCGAACTAAGATGAGATGGGTGGAACCTGTTAGTCCTATAGATCTGTGAGAGAGCTTCGTTTTGACTGGTTATGGTTCCTGTAACTAAAAAGTGACACAAAGTTACGGTTGGTCGAACAACCCACGTCTTTTGGGTGCAACATCGAAGTTTTGAGGTGCAACATCCATTTGAAAATCCAAGATTGCACTGTATGACTTTTGAAAACTCGTTTATGGGGATGAAATAGAAATATAACATGGTGCATCATATTTCAAAATATAGTAAATCGAATTATGACCACGGTCAAATCCCCTTTGACCAACAAAACAACATACGAAAAATTGAGCTAAAAAAGCTTGCGATGTTCCCAAATGTCATTAAGATTGAATTTCTTGGTTACCGAACTAAGATGAGATGGGTGGAATCTGTTAGGCCTATAGATCTGTGAGAGAGCTTTGTTTTGACTGGTTATGGTTCTTATAACTAAAAATGGACACAAAGTTACGGTTGGTGGAACAACCCACGTCTTTTGGGTGCAACATCGAAGTCTTGAGGTGCAAAATCCATTTGAAAATCCAAGATTGCACTGTATGACTTTTGAAAACTCGTTTATGGGGATGAAATAGAAATATAACATGGTGCGTCATATTTCGAAATATAGTAAATCGAATTATGACCACGGTCAAACCCCCTTTGACCAATAAAACAACATACGAAAAATTGAGCTAAAAAACCTTTCGACGTTCCCAAATGTCATTAAGATTGAATTTCTTGGTTACCGAACTAAGATGAGATGGGTGGAACCTGTTAGTCCTATAGATCTATGAGAGAGCTTTGTTATGACTAGTTATGGTTCTTGTAACTAAAAATGGACACAAAGTTATGGTTGGTGGAACAACCCACGTCTTTTGGGTGCAACATCGAAGTCTTGAGGTGCAACATCCGTTTGAAAATCCAAGATTGCACTACATGACTTTTGAAAACTCGTTTATGGGGATGAAATAGAAATATAACATGGTGCATCATATTTCAAAATATAGTAAATCGAATTATAACCAAGGTCAAACCCCCTTTGACCAATAAAACAACATATGAAAAATTGAGCAAAAAAACCTTTCGATGTTCCCAAATGTCATTAAGATTGAATTTCTTGGTTACCGAACGAAGATGAGATGGGTGGAACCTGTTAGTCCTATAGATCTATGAGAGAGCTTCGTTTTGACTGGTTATGCTTCTTGTAACTAAAAATGAACACAAAGTTATGGTTGGTGGAACAACCCACGTTTTTTTGGTGCAACATCGAAGTCTTGAGGTGCAACATACGTTTGAAAATCCAAGATTGCACTGTACGAGTTTTGAAAACTCGTTTATAGGGATGAAATAGAAATATAACATGGTAAATCATATTCCAAAATGTAGTAAATCGAGCCGGGGCTAGACAACGATCCAGGGGGCGAGCCGATCAAAAATGTCACCAATTCCAAAATCCAAATTCTGCGCGCGTTCACGAAAACGGTAGTTACTTCCAATCCGTAAGTCCATTTTGCCCAAACGAAAGCTCGACCTGAAGCTAAGTCAGTGGTCCACAAGTATTTCATAGCACAGCTCCGTAATTGATGCTTTCGGGCCCAAAAGAGCTCGTCTAATAGGAGTTCAGGGCATGTTTATGTTGATGTTGCGATTTGGACCAAATCGCTCTATGATGTTCTCAGTACCTGAGCGCGTTGCTTATTTAGATTTTCCGTATGAGATAGATTTGACCAAAAAGTGTGTCACCATACTAGTTATGTTTCTAGTCACTCAAAATAAAAACAAAGTTATGGCTGGCGGAACAACCCATGTCTGTTGGGTGTAACATCGACGTCTTGAGGTGCAGCATCAGTTTGAAAATTCCAGATTGCACTGTATGACTTTTGAAAACTCAATTATGGTGATGAAATTTAAATATAACATGGTGCATCATATTTCAAAATATAGTGAATCGAATTATGACCACGTTCAAACCCCCTTTGACCAACAGACCAACATATGAAAAATTGAGCTAAAAAAGTTTTCAATGTTCAGAAATGTCATTAAGACTGAATTTCTTGGTTACCGAACGAAGATGAGATGGGTGTAACCTGTTAGTCCTATAGATCTATGAGAGAGCTTCGTTTTGACTGGTTATGGTTCCTGTAACTAAAAATGGACACAAAGTTACGGTTGGTGGAACAACCCACGTCTTTTGGGTGCAACATCGAAGTCTTGAGGTGCAACATCCATTTGAAAATCCAAGAATGCACTACATGACTTTTGAAAATTCGTTTATGGGGATGAAATAGAAATATGACATGGTGCGTCATATTTCAAAATATAGTAAATCGAATTATGACCACGGTCAAACCCCCTTTGACCAACAAAACAACATACGAAAAATTGAGCTAAAAAAGCTTTCGATGTTCCCAAATGTCATTAAGATTGAATTTCTTGGTTACCGAACTAAGATGAGATGGGTGGAACATGTTAGTCCTATAGATCTATGAGAGAGCTTCATTTTGATTGGTTATGGTTCTTGTAACTAAAAATGGACACAAAGTTATGGTTGGTGGAACAACCCACGTCTTTTAGGTGCAACATCGAAGTCTTGAGGTGCAACATCCGTTTGAAAATCCAAGATTGCACAGCATGACTTGTGAAAACTCGTTCATGGGGATGAAATCGAAATATAACATGGTGCATCATATTTCAAAATATAGTAAATCGAATTATGACCACGGTCAAACCCCCTTTGACCAACAAAACAACATACGAAAAATTGAGCTAAAAAAGCTTTCGATGTTCCCAAATGTCATTAAGATTGAATTTCTTGGTTACCGAACTAAGATGAGATGGGTGGAAACTGTTAGTCCTATAGATCTATGAGAGAGCTTCGTTTTGACTGGTTATGGTTCTTGTAACTAAAAATGGACAAAAAGTTATGGTTGGTGGAACAACCCACATCTTTTGGGTGCAACATCGAAGTCTTGAGGTGCAACATCCATTTGAAAATCCAAGATTGCACTGCGTGACTTTTGAAAACTCGTTTATGAGGATGAAATAGAAATATAACATGGTGCATCATATTTCAAAATATAGTAAATCGAATTATGACCACAGTCAAACCCCCTTTGACCAACAAAAAAACATATGAAAAATTGAGCTAAAAAAGCTTTCGATGTTCCCAAATGTCATTAAGATTGAATTTCTTGGTTACCGAACTAAGATGAGATGGGCGGAACCTGTTAGTCCTAAAAATCTATGAGAGAGCTTCGTTTTGACTGGTTATGGTTCTTGTAACTAAAAATGGACACAAAATTATGGTTGGTGGAACAACCCACGTCTTTTGGGTGCAACATCGAAGTCTTGAGGTGCAACATCCGTTTGAAAATCCAAGATTGCACTGTATGAGTTTTGAAAACTCGTTTATAGGGATGAAATAGAAATATAACATGGTAAATCATATTCCAAAATGTAGTAAATCGAGCCGGGGCTAGTCAACGATCCAGGGGGCGAGCCGATCAAAAATATCACCAATTCCAAAATG
Source organism: Allium sativum (assembly GCA_030737875.1). NCBI lineage: Eukaryota > Viridiplantae > Streptophyta > Magnoliopsida > Asparagales > Amaryllidaceae > Allium > Allium sativum. The sequence continues at coordinate 845,401,372 of CM060921.1, read as the reverse complement.
CAAGTTCTGTGCGCATTCACGGAAACGGGAGTAACTTCAAATCCGTAAGTCCGTTTTGCCCAAACGAAAGCTCCACCTGAAGCTAAGTCAGAGGGCTACATGAGTTACTGAGCATAGCTCCGTAATTGATGCTTTCGGGCCCAAAAGAGGTCGTCTAATAAGAGATTCGGGCATGTCTATGTTGATGTTGCGATTTCGACCAAATCGCTCTATGATGTTCTCAATACCTGAGCGCGTTGCTTATTTAGATTTTCCGTATGTGATAGATTTGACCAAAAAGTGTGTCAACATACTGGTCATGTTTCTACTCACTCAAAATAAAAAAAGTTATGGTTGGCGGAACAACCCATGTATGTTGGGTGCAACATCGACGTCTTGAGGTGCAACATCAGTTTGAAAATCCAAGATTGCACTGTATGACTTTTGAAAACTCGTTTATGGGGATGAAATTTAAATATAACATGGTGCATCATATTTCAAAATATAGTTAATCGAATTATGACCACGGTCAAACCCCCTTTGACCAACAAAACAACATATGAAAAATTGAGCTAAAAAAGCTTTCGATGTTCCCAAATGTCATTAAGACTGAATTTCTTGGTTACCGAACGAAGATGAGATGGGTGGAACCTGTTAGTCCTATAGATCTATGAGAGGGCTTCGTTTTGACTGGTTATGGTTCTTGTAACTAAAAATGGACAAAAAGTTATGGTTGGTGGAACAACCCACATCTTTTGGGTGCAACATCGAAGTCTTGAGGTGCAACATCCATTTGAAAATCCAAGATTGCACTGCGTGACTTTTGAAAACTCGTTTATGAGGATGAAATAGAAATATAACATGGTGCATCATATTTCAAAATATAGTAAATCGAATTATGACCACAGTCAAACCCCCTTTGACCAACAAAAAAACATATGAAAAATTGAGCTAAAAAAGCTTTCGATGTTCCCAAATGTCATTAAGATTGAATTTCTTGGTTACCGAACTAAGATGAGATGGGCGGAACCTGTTAGTCCTAAAAATCTATGAGAGAGCTTCGTTTTGACTGGTTATGGTTCTTGTAACTAAAAATGGACACAAAATTATGGTTGGTGGAACAACCCACGTCTTTTGGGTGCAACATCGAAGTCTTGAGGTGCAACATCCGTTTGAAAATCCAAGATTGCACTGTATGAGTTTTGAAAACTCGTTTATAGGGATGAAATAGAAATATAACATGGTAAATCATATTCCAAAATGTAGTAAATCGAGCCGGGGCTAGTCAACGATCCAGGGGGCGAGCCGATCAAAAATATCACCAATTCCAAAATGCAAGTTCTGTGCGCATTCACGGAAACGGGAGTAACTTCAAATCCGTAAGTCCGTTTTGCCCAAACGAAAGCTCCACCTGAAGCTAAGTCAGAGGGCTACATGAGTTACTGAGCATAGCTCCGTAATTGATGCTTTCGGGCCCAAAAGAGGTCGTCTAATAAGAGATTCGGGCATGTCTATGTTGATGTTGCGATTTCGACCAAATCGCTCTATGATGTTCTCAATACCTGAGCGCGTTGCTTATTTAGATTTTCCGTATGTGATAGATTTGACCAAAAAGTGTGTCAACATACTGGTCATGTTTCTACTCACTCAAAATAAAAAAAGTTATGGTTGGCGGAACAACCCATGTATGTTGGGTGCAACATCGACGTCTTGAGGTGCAACATCAGTTTGAAAATCCAAGATTGCACTGTATGACTTTTGAAAACTCGTTTATGGGGATGAAATTTAAATATAACATGGTGCATCATATTTCAAAATATAGTTAATCGAATTATGACCACGGTCAAACCCCCTTTGACCAACAAAACAACATATGAAAAATTGAGCTAAAAAAGCTTTCGATGTTCCCAAATGTCATTAAGACTGAATTTCTTGGTTACCGAACGAAGATGAGATGGGTGGAACCTGTTAGTCCTATAGATCTAAGAGAGAGCTTCGTTTTGACTGGTTATGGTTTCTGTAACTAAAAATGGACACAAAGTTACGGTTGCTGGAACAACCCACATCTTTTGGGTGCAACATCGAAGTCTTGAGGTGCAACATCCATTTGAAAATCCAAGATTGCACTGTATTACTTTTGAAAACTCGTTTATGGGGATGGAATAGAAATATAACATGGTGCGTCATATTTCAAAATATAGTAAATCGAATTATGACCACGGTCAAACCCCCTTTGACCAACAAAACAACATACGAAAAATTGAGCTAAAAAAGCTTTCGATGTTCCCAAATGTCATTAAGATTGAATTTCTTGGTTATAGAACAAAGATGAGATGGGTGGAACCTGTTAGTCCTATAGATCTATGAGAGAGCTTCATTTTGACTGGTTATGGTTCTTATAACTAAAAATGGACACAAAGTTATGGTTGGTGGAACAACCAACGTCTTTTGGGTGCAACATCGAAGTCTTGAGGTGCAACATTCGTTTGAAAATCCAAGATTGCACTGCATGACTTTTGAAAACTCGTTTATGGGGATGAAATAGAAATATAACATGGTGCATCATATTCCAAAATATAGTAAATCGAATTATGACCACGGTCAAACCCCCTTTGACCAACAAAACAACATACGAAAATTTGAGCTAAAAAAGCTTTCTATGTTCCCAAATGTCATTAAGATTGAATTTCTTGGTTACCGAACTAAGATGAGATGGGTGGAACCTGTTAGTCCTATAGATCTATGAGAGAGATTCGTTTTGACTAGTTATGGTTCTTGTAACTAAAAATGGACACAATGTTATGTTTGGTGGAACAACCCACGTCTTTTGGGTGCAACATCGAAGTCTTGAGGTGCAACATCCATTTGAAAATCCAAGATTGCACTGCATGACTTTTGAAAACTCGTTTATGGGGATGAAATAGAAATATAACATGGTGCAGCATATTCCAAAATATAGTGAATCGAATTATGACCACGGTAATACCCCATTTGACTAACAAAACAGCAAATGAAAAATTGAGCTAAAAAAGCTTTCGATGTTCCCAAATGTCATTAAGATTGAATTTCGTGGTTACCGAACTAAGATGAGATGGGTGGAACCTGTTGGTCCCATAGATCTATGAGAGAGCTTCGTTTTGACTGGTTATGGTTCTTGTAAATAAAAATGGACACAAAGTTATGGTTGGTGGAACAACCCACGTCTTTTGGTTGCAACGTCGAAGTCTTGAGGTGCAACATCCATTTGAAAATCCAAGATTGCACTTTATGAGTTTTCAAAACTCATTTATAGGGATGAAATAGAAATATAACATGCAAAATTTAGTAAATCGAGCCGGGGCTAGTCAACGATCCAGGGGGGCGAGCCGATAAAAAATGTCACCAATTCCAAAACCCAAGTTCTGCGCGCGTTCACGGAAACGTGAGTAACTTCAAACCAGTAAGTCTGTTTTGCCCAAACGAAAGCTCCACCTGAAGCTAAGTTAGCGGGCTACAAGAGTTACCGAGCATAGCTTCGTAATTGATGCTTTCGGGCCCAAAAGAGGTCGTCTAATAGGAGTTTCAGGCATGTTTATGTTGATGTTGCGATTTCGACCAAATCGCTCTATGATGTTCTCAGTACCTGAGCGCGTTGCTTATTTAGATTTTCCGTATGTGATAGATTTGACCAAAAAGTGTGTCAACATACTGGTTATGTTTCTAGTCACTAAAAATAAAAACAAAGTTATGGTTGGCGGAACAACCCATGTCTGTTGGGTGCAACATCGACGTCTTGAGGTGCAACGTCAGTTTGAAAATTCCCGATTGCACTGTATGACTTTTGAAAACTCGTTTATGGGGATGATATTTAAATATAACATGGTGCATCATATTTCAAAATATAGTGAATCGAATTATGACCACGGTCAAACCCCCTTTGACCAACAAAACAACATACGAAAAATTGAGCTAAAAAAGCTTTCGATGTTCCCGAATGTCATTATGACTGAATTTCCTGGTTACCGAACAAAGATGAGATCTGTGGAACCTGTTAGTCCTGTAGATTTGTGAGAGAGCTTCGTTTTGACTGGTTATGGTTCCTGTAACTAAAAATGGTCACAAATTTACGGTTGGTGGAACAACCCACGTCTTTTGGGTGCAACATCGAAGTCTTGAGGTGCAACATCCATTTGAAAATCTAAGATTGCACTGTATGACTTTTGAAAACTCGTTTATGGGGATGAAATAGAAATATAACAGGGTGCGTCATATTTCAAAATATAGTAAATCGAATTATGATCACGGTCAAACCCCCTTTGACCAACAAAACAACATACGAAAAATTAAGCTAAAAAAGCTTTCGACGTTCCCAAATGTCATTAAGATTGAATTTCTTGGTTACCGAACTAAGATGAGATGGGTGGGACCTGTTAGTCCTATAGATCTATGAGAGAGCTTCGTTATGACAGGTTATGGTTCTTGTAACTAAAAATGGACACAAAGTAATGGTTGGTGGAACAACCCACGTCTGTTGGGGGCAACATCGAAGTCTTGAGGTGCAACATCCGTTTGAAAATCCAAGATTGCACTGTATGACTTTTGAAAACTCGTTCATGGGGATGAAATAGAAATATAACATGGTGCATCATATTTCAAAATATAGTAAATCGAATTATGACCACGGTCAAACCCCCTTTGACCAACAAAACAACATATGAAAAATTGAGCTAAAAAAGCTTTCGATGTTCCCAAATGTCATTAAGAGTGAATTTCTTGGTTACCGAACGAAGATGAGATGGGTGGAACCTGTTAGTCCTATAGATCTGTGAGAGAGCTTCGTTTTGACTCATTATGGTTCTTGTAACCAAAAATGGACACAAAGTCACGGTTGGTGGAACAACCCACGTCATTTGGGTGCAACATCGAAATCTTGAGGTGCAACATCCGTTTGAAAATCCAAGATTGCACTGCATGACTTTTGAAAACTCGTTTATGGGGATGAAATAGAAATATAACATGGTGCATCATATTTCAAAATATAGTAAATCGAATTATGACCACGGTCAAACCCCCTTTGACCAACAAAACAACATATGATGAACACAGCTCCGTAATTGATGATCTCAGGCCCAAAAGAGGTCGTCTAATAGGAGTTTCGGGCATGTTTATGTTGATGTTGCGATTGGGACCAAATCGCTCTATGATGTTCTCAGTACCCGAGCGCGTTGCTTATTAGATTTTCCATATGTGATAGATTTGACCAAAAAGTGTGTCAACATACTGGTTATGTTTCTAGTCACTCAAAATAAAAACAAAGTTATGGTTGGTGGAACAACCCATGTCTGTTCGGTGCAACATCGACGTCTTGAGGTGCAACATCAATTTGAAAATCCAAGATTGCACTGTATGACTTTTGAAAACTCGTTTATGGGGTTGAAATTTAAATATAACATGGTGCATCATATTTCAAAATATAGTGAATCGAATTATGACCACGGTCAAACCCCCTTTGACCAACAAAACAACATACGAAAAATTAAGCTAAAAAAGCTTTCAATGTTCCCAAATGTCATTAAGACCGAATTTCTTGGTTACCGAACAAAGATGAGATGGGTGGAACCTGTTAGTCCTATAGATCTGTGAGAGAGCTTAGTTTTGACTAGTTATGGTTCCTGTAACTGAAAATGGACACAAAGTTACGGTTGGTGGAACAACCCACGTCTTTTGGGTGCAACATCGAAGTCTTGAGGTGCAACATCTATTTGAAAATCCAAGATTGCACTGTATGACTTTTGAAAACTCGTTTATGGGAATGAAATAGAAATATAACAGGGTGCGTCATATATCAAAATATTGTAAATCGAATTATGACCACGGTCAAACCCCCTTTGACCAACAAAACAACATACGAAAAATTGAGCTAAAAAAGCTTTCGATATTCCCAAATGTCATTAAGATTGAATTACTTGGTTACCGAACTAAGATGAGATGGGTGGAACCTGTTAGTACTATAAATCTATGAGAGAGCTTCGTTTTGACTGGTTATGGTTCTTGTAACTAAAAATGGAAACAAAGTTATGGTTGGTGGAACAACCCACGTCTTTTGGGTGCAACATCGAAGTCTTGAGGTGCAACATCCGTTTGAAAATCCAAGATTGCACTGCATGACTTTTGAAAACTCGTTTATGGGGATGAAATAGAAATATAACATGGTGCGTTATATTTCAAAATATAGTAAATCGAATTATGACCACGGTCAAACCCCCTTTGACTAACAAAACAACATACGAAAAATTGAACTAAAAAAGCTTTCGATGTTCCCAAATGTCATTAAGATTGATTTCTTGGTTACCGAACTAAGATGAGATGGGTGGAACCTGTTAGTCCTATAGATCTGTGAGAGAGCTTCGTTTTGACTGATTATGGTTCTTGTAACTAAAAATGGACACAAAGTTACGGTTGGTGGAACAACCCACGTCTTTTGGGTGCAACATCGAAGTCTTGAGGTGCAACACCCATTTGAAAATCCAAGATTTCACTGTATGACTTTTGAAAACTCGTTTATGGGGATGAAATAGAAATATAACATGGTGCGTCATATTTCAAAATATAGTAAATCGAATTATGACCACGGTCAAACCCCCTTTGACTAACAAAACAACATACGAAAAATTGAACTAAAAAAGCTTTCGATGTTCCCAAATGTCATTAAGATTGATTTCTTGGTTACCGAACTAAGATGAGATGGGTGGAACCTGTTAGTCCTATAGATCTGTGAGATAGCTTCGTTTTGACTGGTTATGGTTCCTGTAACTAAAAATGGACACAAAGTTACAGTTGGTGGAACAACCCACGTCTTTTGGGTGCAACATCGAAGTTTTAAGGTGCAACATCCATTTGAAAATCCAAGATTGCACTATATGTCTTTTGAAAACTCGTTTATGGGGATGAAATAGAAATATAACATGGTGCGTCATATTTCAAAATATAGTAAATCGAATTATGACCACGGTCAAACCCCCTTTGACCAACAAAACAACATACGAAAAATTGAGCTAAAAAAGCTTGCGATGTTCCCAAATGTCATTAAGATTGAATTTCTTGGTTACCGAACTAAGATGAGATGGGTGGAATCTGTTAGTCCAACAGATCTGTGAGAGAGCTTTGTTTTGACCGGTTATGGTTCTTGTAACTAAAAATGGACACAAAGTTACGGTTGGTGGAACAACCCACGTCTTTTGGGTGCAACATCGAAGTCTTGAGGTGCAAAATCCATTTGAAAATCCAAGATTGCACTGTATGACTTTTGAAAACTCGTTTATGGGGATGAAATAGAAATATAACATGGTGCGTCATATTTCAAAATATAGTAAATTGAATTATGACCACGGTCAAACCCCCTTTGACCAACAAAACGACATACGAAAAATTGAGCTAAAAAAGCTTTCGACGTTCCCAAATGTCATTAAGATTGAATTTCTTGGTTACCGAACTAAGATGAGATGGGTGGAACCTGTTAGTCCTATAGATCTATGAGAGAGCTTCGTTATGACTAGTTATGGTTCTTGTAACTAAAAATGGACACAAAGTTATGGTTGGTGGAACAACCCACGTCTTTTGGGTGCAACATCGAAGTCTTGAGGTGGAACATCCGTTTGAAAATCCAAGATTGCACTGTACGAGTTTTGAAAACTCATTTATAGGGATGAAATAGAAATATAACATGGTAAATCATATTCCAAAATGTAGTAAATCGAGCCGGGGCTAGTCAACGATCCAGGGGGGCGAGCCGATCAAAAATGCCACCAATTCCAAAATCCATGTTCTGCGCGCGTTCACGAAAACAGGAGTAACTTCCAATCAGTAAGTCCGTTTTTCCCAAACGAAAGATCGACCTGAAGCTAAGCCAGAGGGCCACAAGTGTTTCATAGCACAGCTCTGTATTCGGCCCCAAAAGAGCTCGTCTAATAGGAGTTCCGGGCATGTTTATGTTGATGCTGCGATTTGGACATAATCGCTCTATGATGTTCTCAGTACCTGAGCGCGTTGCTTATTTAGATTTTCCGTATGTGATAGATTTGACCAAAAAGTGTGTCAACATACTGGTTATGTTTCTAGTCACTCAAAATAAAAACAAAGTTATGGTTGGCGGAACAACCCATGTCTGTTCGGTGCAACATCGACGTCTTGAGGTGCAACATCAATTTGAAAATCCAAGATTGCACTGTATGACTTTTGAAAACTCGTTTATGGGGTTGAAATTTAAATATAACATGGTGCATCATATTTCAAAATATAGTGAATCAAATTATGACCACGGTCAAACCCCCTTTGACCAACAAAACAACATACGAAAAATTGAGCAAAAAAAGCTTTCAATGTTCCCAAATATCATTAAGATTTCTTGGTTACCAAACAAAGATAAGATGGGTGGAACCTTTTAGTCCTATAGATCTGTGAGAGAGCTTAGTTTTGACTGGTTATGGTTCCTGTAACTAAAAATGGACACAAAGTTACGGTTGGTGGAACAACCCACGTCTTTTGGGTGCAACATCGAAGTCTTGAGGTGAACATCTATTTGAAAATCCAAGATTGCACTGTATGACTTTTGAAAACTCGTTTATGGGGATGAAATAGAAATATAACAGGGTGCGTCATATTTCAAAATATTGTAAATCGAATTATGACCACGGTCAAACCCCCTTTGACCAACAAAACAACATACGAAAAATTGAGCTAAAAAAGCTTTCGATATTCCCAAATGTCATTAAGATTGAATTACTTGGTTACCGAACTAAGATGAGATGGGTGGAATATGTTAGTCCTATAGATCTATGAGAGAGCTTCGTTTTGACTGGTTATGGTTCTTATAACTAAAAATGGACACAAAGTTACGGTTGGTGGAACAACCCACGTCTTTTGGGTGCAACATCGAAGTCTTGAGGTGCAACACCCATTTGAAAATCCAAGATTGCACTGTATGACTTTTGAAAACTCGTTTATGGGGATGAAATAGAAATATAACATGGTGCGTCATATTTCAAAATATAGTAAATCGAATTATGACCACGGTCAAACCCCCTTTGACTAACAAAACAACATACGAAAAATTGAGCTAAAAAAGCTTTCGATGTTCCCAAATGTCATTAAGATTGATTTCTTGGTTATCGAACTAAGATGAGATGGGTGGAACCTGTTAGTCCTATAGATCTGTGAGAGAGCTTCGTTTTGACTAATTATGGTTCCTGTAACTAAAAATGGACACAAAGTTACGGTTGGTGGAACAACCCACGTCTTTTGGGTGCAACATCGATGTTTTGAGGTGCAACATCCATTTGAAAATCCAAGATTGCACTGTATGACTTTTGAAAACTCGTTTATGGGGATGAAATAGAAATATAACATGGTGCATCATATTTCAAAATATAGTAAATCGAATTATGACCACGGTCAAACCCCCTTTGACCAACAAAACAACATACGAAAAATTGAGCTAAAAAAGCTTGCGATGTTCCCAAATGTCATTAAGATTGAATTTCTTGGTTACCGAACTAAGATGAGATGGGTGGAATCTGTTAGTCCAACAGATCTGTGAGAGAGCTTTGTTTTGACTGGTTATGGTTCTTGTAACTAAAAATGGACACAAAGTTACGGTTGGTGGAACAACCCACGTCTTTTGGGTGCAACATCGAAGTCTTGAGGTGCAAAATCCATTTGAAAATCCAAGATTGCACTGTATGACTTTTGAAAACTCGTTTATGAGGATGAAATAGAAATATAACATGGTGCGTCATATTTCAAAATATAGTAAATCGAATTATGACCACGGTCAAACCCCCTTTGACCAACAAAACGACATACGAAAAATTGAGCTAAAAAAGCTTTCGACGTTCCCAAATGTCATTAAGATTGAATTTCTTGGTTACCGAACTAAGATGAGATGGGTGGAACCTGTTTGTCCTATAGATCTATGAGAGAGCGTCGTTATGACTAGTTATGGTTCTTGTAACTAAAAATGGACACAAAGTTATGGTTGGTGGAACAACCCACGTCTTTTGGGTGCAACATCGAAGTCTTGAGGTGGAACATCCGTTTGAAAATCCAAGATTGCACTGTACGAGTTTTGAAAACTCATTTATAGGGATGAAATAGAAATATAACATGGTAAATCATATTCCAAAATGTAGTAAATCGAGCCGGGGCTAGTCAACGATCCAGGGGGGCGAGCCGATCAAAAATGCCACCAATTCCAAAATCCATGTTCTGCGCGCGTTCACGAAAACATGAGTAACTTCCAATCAGTAAGTCCATTTTTTCCAAACGAAAGCTCGACCTGAAGCTAAGTCAGAGGGCCACAAGTGTTTCATAGCACAACTCCGTAATTGATGCTTTCGGGCCCAAAAGAGCTCGTCTAATAGGAGTTCCGGGCATGTTTATGTTGATGTTGCGATTTGGACCAAATCGCTCTATGATGTTCTCAGTACCTGAGCGCGTTGCTTATTTAGATTTTCCGTATGTGATAGATTTGACCAAAATGTGTGTCAATATACTAGTTATGTTTATAGTCGCTCAAAATAAAAACAAAGTTATGGTTGGCGGAACAACCCATGTCTGTTGGGTGCAACATCGACGTCTTGAGGTGCAACATCAGTTTGAAAATTCAAGATTGCACTGTATGACTTTTGAAAACTCAATTATGGGGATGAAATTTAAATATAACATGGTGCATCATATTTCAAAATATAGTGAATCGAATTATGACCAAGTTAAGACTGAATTTTGACTGGTTAAGACTGAATTTCTTGGTTACCGAACGAAGATGAGATGGGTGGAACCTAAAAGTCCTATAGATCTGTGAGAGAGCTTCGTTTTGACTGGTTATGGTTCCTGTAACTAAAAATGGACACAAAGTTACGGTTGGTGGAACAACCCACGTCTTTTGGGTGCAACATCGAAGTCTTGAGGTGCATCATCCATTTGAAAATCCAAGATTGCACTATATGACTTTTGAAAATTCGTTTATGGGGATGAAATAGAAATATAACATGGTCCGTCATATTTCAAAATATAGTAAATCGAATTATGACCACGGTCAAACCCCCTTTGACCAACAAAACAACATACGAAAAATTGAGCTAAAAAAGCTTTCGATGTTCCCAAATGTCATTAAGATTGAATTTCTTGGTTACCGAACTAAGATGAGATGGGTGGAACATGTAAGCCCTATAGATCTATGAGAGAGCTTCATTTTGACTGGTTATGGTTCTTATAACTAAAAATGGACACAAAGTTATGGTTGGTGGAACAACCCACGTCTTTTGGGTGCAACATCGAAGTCTTGAGGTGCAACATCCGTTTGAAAATCCAAGATTGCACTGCATGACTTTTGAAAACTCGTTTATGGGGACGAAATAGAAATATAACATGGTGCATCATATTTCAAAATATAGTAAATCGAATTATGACCATGGTCAAACCCCCTTTGACCAACAAAACAACATACGAAAAATTGAGCTAAAAAAGCTTTCGATGTTCCCAAATGTCATTAAGATTGAATTTCTTGGTTACCGAACTAAGATGAGATGGGTGGAACCTGTTAGTCCTATAGATCTATGAGAGAGCTTCGTTTTGACTGGTTATGGTTCTTGTAACTAAAAATGGACACAAAAATATGGTTGGTGGAACAACCCACGTCTTTTGGGTGCAACATCGAAGTCTTGAGGTGCAACATCCATTTGAAAATCCAAGATTGCACTGCGTGACTTTTGAAAACTCGTTTATGGGGATGAAATAGAAATATAACATGGTGCATCATATTTCAAAATATAGTGAATCGAATTATGACCACGGTCAAACCCCCTTTGACCAACAAAACAACATATGAAAAATTGAGCTAAAAAAGCTTTCGATGTTCCCAAATGTCATTAAGATTGAATTTCTTGGTTACCGAACTAAGATGAGATGGGCGGAACCTGTTAGTCCTAAAGATCTATGAGAGAGCTTCGTTTTGACTAGTTATGGTTCTTGTAACTAAAAATGGACACAAAATTATGGTTGTTGGAACAACCCACGTCTTATGGGTGCAACATCGAAGTCTTGAGGTGCAACATCCGTTTGAAAATCCAAGATTGCACTGTATGAGTTTTGAAAACTCGTTTATAGGGATGAAATAGAAATATAACATGGTAAATCATATTCTAAAATGTAGTAAATCGAGCCGGGGCTTGTCAACGATCCAGGGGGCGAGCCGATCAAAAATATCACCAATTCCAAAATCCAAGTTCTGTGCGCACTCACGGAAACGGGAGTAACTTCCAATCCGTAAGTCCGTTTTGCCCAAACGGAAGATCCACCTGAAGCTAAGTCAGAGGGCTACATGATTTACTGAGCAAAGCTCCGTAATTGATGCTTTCGGGCCCAAAAGAGGTCGTCTAATTGGAGTTTCGGGCATGTCTATGTTGATGTTCCGATTTCGACCAAATCGCTCTATGATGTTCTCAGTACCTGAGCGCGTTGCTTATTTAGATTTTCCGTATGTGATAGATTTGACCAAAAAGTGTGTCAACATACTGGTTATGTTTCTAGTCACTCAAAATAAAAAAAAAATTACGGTTGGCGGAACAACCCATGTCTGTTGGGTGCAACATCGACGTCTTGAGGTGCAACATCAGTTTGAAAATCCAAGATTGCACTGTATGACTTTTGAAAACTCGTTTTTGGGGATGAAATTTAAATATAACATGGTGCATCATATTTCAAAATATAGTGAATCGAATTATGACCACAGTCAAACCTCCTTTGACCAACAAAACAACATATGAAAAATTGAGCTAAAAAAGCTTTCGATGTTCCCAAATGTCATTAAGACTGAATTTCTTGGTTACCGAACGAAGATGAGATGGGTGGAACCTGTTAGTCCTATAGATCTAAGAGAGAGCTTCGTTTTGACTGGTTATAGTTTCTGTAACTAAAAATGGACACAAAGTTACGGTTGGTGGAACAACCCACATCTTTTGGGTGCAACATCGAAGTCTTGAGGTGCAACATCCATTTGAAAATCCAAGATTGCACTGTATGACTTTTGAAAACTCGTTTATGGGGATGAAATAGAAATATAACATGGTGCGTCATATTTCAAAACATAGTAAATCGAATTATGACCACGGTCAAACCCCCTTTGACCAACAAAACAACATACGAAAAATTGAGCTAAAAAAGCTTTCGATGTTCCCAAATGTCATTAAGATTGAATTTCTTGGTTACATAACAAAGATGAGATGGGTGGAACCTGTTAGTCCTATAGATCTATGAGAGAGCTTCGTTTTGACTGGTTATGGTTCTTATAACTAAAAATGGACACAAAGTTATGGTTGGTGGAACAACCAACGTCTTTTGGGTGCAACATCGAAGTCTTGAGGTGCAACATCCGTTTGAAAATCCAAGATTGCACTGCATGACTTTTGAAAACTCGTTTATGGGGATGAAATAGAAATATAATTTGGTGCATCATATTCCAAAATATAGTAAATCGAATTATGACCACAGTCAAACCCCCTTTGACCAATAAAACAACATACGAAAAATTGAGCTAAAAAAGCTTTCGATGTTCCCAAATGTCATTAAGATTGAATTTCTTGGTTACCAAACTAAGATGAGATGGGTGGAACCTGTTAGTCCTATAGATCTATGAGAGAGATTCGTTTTGACTGGTTATGGTTCTTGTAACTAAAAATGGACACAAAGTTATGTTTGGTGGAACAACCCACGTCTTTTGGGTGCAACATCGAAGTCTTGAGGTGCAACATCCATTTGAAAATCCAAGATTGCACTGCATGACTTTTGAAAACTCGTTTATGGGGATGAAATAGAAATATAACATGGTGCATCATATTTCAAAATATAGTAAATCGAATTATGACCACGGTAATACCCCCTTTGACCGACAAAACAACATATGAAAAATTGAGCTAAAAAAGCTTTCGATGTTCCCAAATGTCATTAAGATGGAATTTCTTGGTTACCGAACTAAGATGAGATGGGTGGAACCTGTTAGTCCCATAGATCTATGGGAGAGCTTCGTTTTGACTGGTTATGGTTCTTGTAACTAAAAATGGACACAAAGTTATGGTTGATAGAACAACCCACGTCTTTTGGGTGCAACATCGAAGTCTTGAGGTGCAACATCCATTTGAAAATCCAAGATTGCACTTTATGAGTTTTGAAAACTCGTTTATAGGGATGAAATAGAAATATAACATGCAAAATTTAGTAAATCGAGCCGGGGCTAGTCAACGTTCCAGGGGGGCGAGCCGATAAAAAATGTCATCAATTCCAAAATCCAAGTTCTGCGCGCGTTCACGGAAACGGGAGTAACTTCAAACAAGTAAGTCTGTTTTGCCCAAACGAAAGCTCCACCTGAAGCTAAGTCCGAGGGCTACAAGTGTTACCGAGCATAGCTCCGTAATTGATGCTTTAGGGCCCAAAAGAGGTCGTCTAATAGGAGTTTCGGGCATGTTTATGTTGATGCTGCGATTTCGACCAAATCGCTCTATGATGTTCTCAGTACCTGAGCGCGTTGCTTGTTTAGATTTTCCGTATGTGATAGATTTGACCAAAAAGTGTGTCAACATACTGGTTATGTTTCTAGTCACTAAAAATAAAAACAAAGTTATGGTTGGCGGAACAACCCATGTCTGTTGGGTGCAACATCGACGTCTTGAGGAGCAACGTCTGTTTGAAAATTCCCGATTGCACTGTATGACTTTTGAAAACTCGTTTATGGGGATGAAATTTAAATATAACATGGTGCATCATATTTCAAAATATAGTGAATCGAATTATGACCACGGTCAAACCCCATTTGACCAACAAAACAACATATGAAAAATTGAGCTAAAAAAAATTTCGATGTTCCCAAATGTCATTAAGACTGAATTTCTTGGTTGCCGAATGAAGATGAGATGGGTAGACCCTATTAGTCCTGTAGATCCAAGAGAGAGCTTCTTTTGTATGGTTATGGTTCCTGTAACTAAAAATGGACACAATGTTACGGTTGGTGGAACAACCCACGTCTTTTGGGTGCAACCTCGAAGTCATGAGGTGCAACATCCATTTGAAAATCCGAGATTGCACTGTATGACTTTTGAAAACTCGTTTATGGGGATGAAATAGAAATATAACATGGTGCATCATATTTTCAAATATAGTAAATCGAATTATGACCACGGTCAAACCCCCTTTGACCAACAAAACAACATACGAAAAATTGAGCTAAAAAAACTTTCGATGTTCCCAAATGTCATTAAGATTGAATTTCTTGGTTACCGAACAAAGATGAGATGGGTGGAACCTGTTAGTCCTATAGATCTATGAGAGAGCTTCGTTTTGACTGGTTAGGGTTCTTGTAACTAAAAATGGACACAAAGTTATGGTCGGTGGAACAACCCACGTCTTTTGGGTGCAACATCGAAGTTTTGAGGTGCAACATCCGTTTAAAAATCCAAGATTGCACTGCATGACTTTTGAAAACTCGTTTATGGGGATGAAATAGAAATATAACATGGTGCATCATATTTCAAAATATAGTAAATCGAATTATGACCACGGTCAAACCCCCTTTGACTAACAAAACAACATACGAAAAATTGAGCTAAAAAAGCTTTCGATGTTCCCAAATGTCATTAAGATTGAATTTCTTGGTTATCGTACTAGGGTGGAACCTGTTAGTCCTATAGATCTATGAGAGAGCTTCGTTTTGACTGGTTATTGTAACAACCCGAATTTTAATAACGTGTTATAACCATAAATCAAGAAAGAATTAAATTTTAAAATAAGAATCAAGGGAAATGGGTGGCGCCATTGCGTTCGTCTCGAAATTCTTCATGAAATCAAGTCTGAGTTTTCGAAAATCGAAGTCCGTATGACCAAGTTATGACCCTCCGAAGTTTCAAGAATTTTCAGAATAAAAAACAGCTCGAAATTCGAATTCGAATTTCGAATTCAAACCCAGAAGCGGGCTGGGCGGGAAATTTCCCACCCTGGCCCTAGGTCGTCTAGGTGGTCGACTAGGTAGTCGACCTACCCCTGACCAGGTCGACTGGGTAGTCGACCATAGTGTCGACCCTATAATCGACCTGGGGGTCGACCTCCCTGGTCGGCCTGGGTGCGACTGCATGGCTCTGTGTGTCTGTTTGAGGGCCTGTGACGATTGTTAGCGGTTAAGATCAGTTCTAGGGTTAATCCTAAAGCCTAAACTAGTACCTACTCCTATATAAACACCCTAAGACCTAACCTAATCCACCACAAATCATTCTAACACCGTTATGCTGCTGAGTCTCCTCTTGAACCATGGCCGCCGCCTCCAACTAAAAGCTTAAGCATTCAAACTAGATCTGAATCAAAGAGCAACGATTCTACAACAATTCAAGAGAATAGATCTACAACGATTCCGCGACAATTTCTGCTCTTAATTCTTAAACCACGAAATGCAAGTGTAGTTATTTTCCGATATAAACGTTAATTATGATTGTGACATGAATTGTAATTCTGAATCTGAGGTTATGTCTGTTCTGTTCTGTTTTGATCTATCTTATTCTGTATCCCTTTCTTCTTTCTGTTCTATAGCCAGGCTACCACGAGCCTGTGCCCAATCTCATAAGAGATTAACGCACAAACGATAAACCTTGGGACAAATAATGAATGGTGGCATAATTGGACATGACTAATCTGTGACTGGTTTACGTAAAAAGGGACATAGGTTGTAAACTAGATTTAGATCTATGCATATTCTGTGATTTGGAAGAAAAGGGACCATTGTATGTTAACATATGACTTGAGACTTTGGACATAGGGTGTATCTTGAATTAAGATCTGATTTTGAGATGTTATAGTTTAAAGATCTGGATGTTTGGGCATATTTTTATGTATATTGATTCATGACTTGAAAATGGGATATTTGACTTAGGCGTAAAGACCTATATTAAAATAGGATAACTATTAATATACGCATAAATATGGAATTATGGATATTTAGCAACAAAAGCTATAATTTGGTATAATTCATATTTTATAACATGATTTTAGGCTTTTTCTGTGCTGTGCAAAGTTTAACTAAAATATGGGACATATGTTGTACTATGAATTATGACCATGATATGGGGCATGTAAGTTTAGGCTTAATTTATAATTAGGAAAGATTTGTCAATGAAACCTTAAGGAGTGTTTTAGATCTGCTAAATCCGTTTAATTATTGAATTGCCAAATCTGCTAAATCTGTTATCTGTCTAATCTGTTGAATTGCATAAATTGCTAAATATGTTGAAATGCCAAATCTGCTAATTATGTTAAACTGCCTAATCTGCTAAACCTGTTGTGTCGCCTAATCTGTTAAATGGACATAAGTAGCCTGATATCTGTATAATTTGTAATTGAATAAGTTGGCTATAATAAGAATGCTGAGACATGAGGTTAGACTCATGTTTGTGGTAGATGCCTGCCCGGACCCAACCGGCCTAACCAGCAACCACAAACTGTCAGTCTAATGTGAGAGGTCGTTGGCGTAACTAGAATATGCTTAGACACGAGGTTAGGTCCGGCTTGTGACATAAGTCTGCCCGGAACTGCCCGGCACATCCAGCGGGCACAGGCTAGCGACCTAATGTGAGAGGTCTGTGCATTAATAATTAATTAATGCAAATCTGAGATAAACATGTTGTCTAAAACGTGTTGGGTGGATAGGGTTAAACCACTTGGACTGATGAATTTAATAAACCCATTTCATGAATCTGTAGGCCCAATATAAAGCTAGACAATCTGTAAGTCTGTTAAAACTGTACATCTGACCCGTTAGTCTGAAAACTTGTTAACTTGATTGTCTGATCTGTGAATTAGTTAATCTGAACTCTGTATGTCTGAAATTTGTAAGCAAGTTAATTTGAAATCTGTTAGCCTGGGGACACAAGGTTAGGAGGGAAAATACTTGTGTCATCTGTTGTTTGGGACCCATATTAGTCAATAACCCTTTCTGGTATAACTATGACCCAACAGTAGGTGGGGTCCGGGCGCGCTTACTGAACTAATTATAAGCGGTTCATTATGATATTGGCGAGGGGTGTTGATGGTGCGTTCCAATCGGGTCATGTGCGTGCATGGATCCCGGTCTGCCTCTAAGGATGTAAGACGCCGTGACATCTGTAAATAGGTCTGTGTCATTCAAAGGTTGCCACTTTAGGGAATGATACACCCTTCAGTGGGGCTGGCACAGGGTATTTATGTATTAGGGAGCCGATCGCTCGTGATGGGTTTTGGGGTACACTTAACTTAGTCTGTTTTCTGTTGGTACCGTCTGTTTCTGTTGGGTGGTAACACCTGTCTGTTTCTGCATGGTACCGTTCTGTTGGGGTGATAAAGGCCCATTTCTAGTGTACACCTAATTATAACATTCTATTTCTGTACTATCTGTCTGTTAGGGTGGTAAAGGCCCATTATTAGTATTTTTCTTCTGTACCTTTTATCTGTTGGGGTGGTAAAAGCCGATTTCTAGTATTCTATCTCTGTATGGATTGTTCTACTCCGTTCTGTTTCCGTTTAGACATTAGGGTAACACCTAATCCTTTTATATTAGTGGCAGTAGAGAGGTAAGATGCAAGTAAGGAACATAACTTGGTTTACATCATTCTGTTTCTCCAGTTAACTTAAAGTATATATGTTACTCCGGTTGATGTAATACCGCATCCAGTTTTATTTTCATGTCATGTTATTATTATCTGTTCATAACTGAAAATCACTGGACTTGCCAGACTTTTTGTCTGACCCTTGTTGTTTCGCCTCTTTTTCTTCCGTTCCCCCCCCCCTCAGGTTTTCGAGGAGGGAATCTAGCAACCCTGAAGTTTGGGGCCAATTTAAAATTTATTTTAAGTAATTTTAGTGGGTTTTGATATTTAGAATAATTTATTTTAAATATATAGCACCTTAAAAATAGCCATTTTGCAAACGACCTCGGTTTTCGACGAAACCACTTTTGTTGGAACTAGAATGTTAAAATATGGTTAAGTTCAATTTTTCATAATTTTCGGATTTAATTTGTGACCGTGGCAAAAAGATTTCAGTTTTGTAAATTTCAGTAAATTTTAATCAACTTGAAAAAGGTCAATTTTCATATGGGCTCAGAATTGAATGAAATTAATTTTCCTAGATCCGCAGCATCAAAACATAGCTAAATATATTTTTCGGGAATTTTTGAAGTTAATTTGTGGCCCCGGTAAATTTATTTGTACGGTTGAATTAAAAATAAAAGACTTAAATTTTAAATTAAAGAAAACTGGGTCAAGACATTCATTTGGGCCTGTGGGACATAGCCAGATGAGTCCGGAACGGGGGTTAATGGGTAGGAACGACAGTCGTTAGGCTGAAATAGGAGAAAGCTGCAAAACGGGCCTTTTAGTGAATATTTTATTATAAAAAATACACGCTTCTCGAGACAAACATCGTATCCTTCTTCCTAAATTTCTCACGCACGCTGAAACCCGTGAAACCCATCAGCTGCACCTTCTCCCTCCCCTTCTCTCTTCTTTTTCTCTTAATCTAGGAAGAATTAGACAAGGCCATAGTTAAACTTTTTAAAGATCTTCCCATTCTCTTCGATTCTAGACAAGTTTCACATCAAATCGTGCACTGTAGCTCCCGAATCACCTATCCAAAATCGCTGCCTTTGAACCTCCGCCCCGCCTCGATTGCTGCGCCGCACTCCACCCCCTTCCAGGCATGTATGCGCCTCCCCTAGAGCTTCAACCTCCAACAAACGGCACCCAAAACCGTTGATCCAATCTCAAGTTATCGCGATTCAAAGATTTGAACAAAATCTGAGGTTATATAAAAATTAATTTTATTTGTTTACAACGCTTGATTTCATTGCTAATTTTAAATTTTAATTATTAAAAACATGTTTTTGGTTCAATCTGATTCAGAACTCGACAACTTTTGTGGTATGGGGACAACGACGCGCGACACAACATTCTAGGTCTGTTGTGCACAATTCCTGACCTTCTTTTGGTTTAGATCTGAACTGGTTTGTTATCCAAGGTGAGAATTTATTTTTAATTAAATTTAATTAAATTTACTTAATTTAATTATTATTCTTGCGTTATGTGAAGTTTGAATGGCAAATATCATGCTTACGATACAGATCTATTTTGTTTTGTCATAATTGATGATGGTTGGTATGTGTTTGTGATGGATAGTTTAGATCCGTATTATTATCACCTTTTATGTAATCACTTTTGTTGATTTGGATTGTTCTAATTTATCAATTCAAAATAATAGAAATATGATTGTCACATTCTTATGTTATCGCTTTTGTATGATTTGAATTAATCAAATTTATTAATTCATAATAAAAGAGACATGGTTTGCCATTGTTATGTTAGTGCTTTTGTTTTACTTGAATTGATCTAGATTATCAATTCAACATAGTAAATAAAGTTTACATTTTTCTTTTATATGAATATAAAAAGTAGGATTTGGCGATGTAATAAAATTGACATTTTTATATGAATATAAAAAGTAGGATTTGGCGATGTAATAAAATTGACATTTTTATATGAATATAAAAAGTAGGAATTTACGACGTAATAAAATTACATTTTCCATATGTATTAATGTAAAGAGTTTGCATGTAAATTTAAATTACATCTTTATAATGTAAAAATAAAGGCATGTAAAATAAAATTATATCTTTATAATGTCAATAAGAATGAGAATTTGCATGTAGACTAAAATTACATTTTTCATATGTATTAAGGTTAAGATTTTGACATGAGTTAAAATTTACATTTTTATATGTAAATAACAAGTAAGATTTTGACATGAATTAAAATTACATTTCTTTTATAATGTAATGTAAAGTAGGATTGACATGAAATTAAAAATTACATTTTTTTTATAATGTAATAAAAAGAGAATTGACATAAAATTAAAAATTACATTTTTTATAATGTAATATAAAGTAAAATTGACATGAAATTAAAAATTACATTTTTTTCTAATGTAATAAAAAGAGAATTGACATAAAATTAAAAATTACATTTTTATATGTAATTAGAAAAGTGGATTTACATTGTAAAATAAAGAGTACATTTTATATGTAGTTTGAAGTGACAATTTACACCGTATGAGAATTATTTTTAATGGGATTAAAGTAGGAATTTACGCTGTAAGTTAGAATTACATTTTATTATGTAATTAAAAGATGATTTACATTGTAGAATAAAAATTACATTTTTTATCTAATTGGAATTGTTAATTTACGTTGAAAAATTAAAATTACATTTTTATGTAATTAACAAACATGACATTAGATTAAATTTACATTTTTACATGTAAATAAAAAGTAGAGGAAATTTACATTTTTATTAATGTAAATATAATAGGAATTTTCACCGTAGGGAAATTTACATTTTTATTAATGTAAATATAATAGGAATTTTCACCATAGAAAAATTTACATATTTATTAATGTAAATACAATAGGAATTCTCACCGTAGGAAAATTTACATTTTTATTAATGTAAATATAATAGGAACTTTCACCGAAGGAAAATTTACATTTTATTAATGTAAATATAGTAGGAATTTACGCCGTATGAGAATTACATATTATTATGTAATTAAAAGTTGATTTACATCGTAGAATAAAAATTACATTTTTTTTATGTAATTAAAATTGTTAATTTACATTGTAAAGATAAAATTACATTTTTATGTAATTAGAAAAGATGATTTACATAATAGAATAAAAGTTATACTTTTATGTGTAATTAAGATGAGAATTTTCATCGAACGAAAGTAATTACATTTTACTATGTAATTAAAAGATGGAATTCACATTGTAAGTTAAAATTACATTTTACTATGTAATTAAAAGATGGAATTCACATTGTAAGTTAAAATTACATTTTACTATGTAATTAAAAGATGGAATTCACATTGTAAGTTAAAATTACATTTTACTATGTAATTAAAAGATAGAATTTACGTTGTAAGTTAAAATTACATTTTACTATGTAATTAAAAGATGGAATTCACGTTGTAAGTTAAAATTACATTTTACTATGTAATTAAAAGATAGAATTTACGTTGTAAGTTAAAATCACATTTTATTATGTAATTAAAAGATAGAATTTACATTGTAAGTTAAATTTACATTTTATTATGTAATTAAAGGATAGAATTTACCTTGTAAGTTAAGAGTATATTTTATTATGCAATTTAAAAATAGAATGTACATGGTAAATTAGAAAGGACATTTTTAGATGCAATTAAAGATTTTGCATTGAAAATAAAAGAACATTTTTTATATGTAAATAAAGATGAGAATTTGCATTGAAAATTAAAAAGACAGAAAATTTAACATAGAATATTAATTACATTTTTAATGTAATTAAAAGAGGGATTCACATTGGAAATTAAAAAGGTAGAAACTTAACATAGGATTTTAATTGCATTTTCAATGTAGTTAAAAGATGAAATAAAAAGATGATTTTACATTTGTAAATTAAAGGATAGAAAATTCTACGTAGAATGTTAATTACATTTTTATTATGTAATTAAAAGAGGATTTTGTAAATATAAGAATATAAAAGTATGAATTGGACGTTGAGATAAAATTTACATCTTTATGTAAATGCAAGAATTAAAAGAATGAATTGGACGATGAATTATAATTTAAATTTGATGTAAATTAAAGAAACAAAAGAAATAAAAAAATGAATTGGTCAATGAATTATAATTTACATTTTTCATGTAAATAAAAGGATGAAAGGATAAAAGAATGAGAATGTACATAAGAATAAGGAGCTAAACGATTTATATTTACATATTTATATATAAATATAATTAAAATTAAACGAATCGAGCGCGGTAGTTTGTGTTTTGAAATCGTACTTTTAAACGACTATACCGGAAGATCCGACCGTCGGATTTTCCCAAAACTGAAACCGTTAGGACCGCTTTGGAAAAATATTTCCAACGATATGAACCACGTTAAAATCCAACAGTTAGATTTTGAGATATGTGTAAACTAAAATTGGATGAAAACAGCGCCAGGGTCGTCCTCTGACCCAAAGCGTCGTTAAGTCAAAGATTTAATTATTTTAAATAATTAAAGGTAAGAACTTATCGTTATAAAACAATATAACGATATAAATGGTTTTCCTCAAAATTATGTACGCGAGAATTATTTGGGAAGTCCGAGTTACTCTCATCCCAAATAATCAAACGATGTTAAGAATCGAAGTATGGAGACGGCGTATGAAGACCGTAAATCTTCCCTCGAATGGACAGCGATCAAGATCCTGAATTGACTTGCTCCCAATTCAAGGGTCGAGGTAATTGCCTAAACGTACGTGTCGATTTCACGGATTTGGTTTTCGCTCAGACCCAGAGCATAAGCTTATAAATGGAATGTATGTCCGACATTGGACTCCTTTATATTGCATTTATTAATTTTCTGCCGAGTGTATGAATGTTTGGTGGTAGAGAATTTATTCTCTACTTAACACCCTTTTGTATATTTTGGAGGAGAACCGATAGTGTGATATGGAGTGTCTGTGTGGCATACTAAGATGCAATGATCAAGGTTTCTTGTTGAAAAGCAGAACCTTGTGGTGACGATCAAAGCATGGCATGTTTAGGCGTAGCTTTGTGTAACGTGACTTCGCGAGCCTCACCCACCGGTTGAGTCTAAAACGGGAGAAGGGAACGCAGGGAGAGCAACATGTTTCTTTCTAGCTAGAAGTAGTGTCAGTGCTTAAAACTGGCTGATATTTTACTTATGTGGATGATGGAATGAGGCGCCTCGGATATTAGGTCCTATAGGATCGGGAAACATGTGTTCAGGAATAACTAATCCACAAAGTTGTATGTGTGGACTGACCCTGTAGGATCCAAGGGTTAACTGCGGGTAATCCTGAGACATTAGCTAGAGTGTCTCGAATCGGTAAGGAGCTCCTCCTAGCCTTGACTCATTATGGAAACCCAAACTTCCAATACAAACCCACAGATTTGATTGTATTACTAGTATGGAAGCATAGTATTATGGTATCTATGTGTCCTAGGGTTGATACATTTATTTGGAATGTTTTAAAATATATTATACACAAGCAATAATACGAAATTTGTACGTATCAAGCATGTTTAATCATCATAAGGTAAAACCCTATCCTCTGGTTTGTGTTTGCAATGTGTGATGGGACCTGGGTCTTATGGTGATTCCATTTTTCCAAAAACATTATGTTATTTCACGATTTATTTTTCTGTCGTTCAGTCACTTAAGTTATGCACGGCAATCCATTGGAATAAAACCCGTTCCGCATTAGCGGCGTGGTCTTTGGATTTGCCTTATTTCTTTTGGTTAAAATAGTTAAGAATTCTCACACCAGTCCCACGACTGACCCGTTGTTTGTTTCCGCCTTTGAAAACTCGGGTGATCGCTTTTCTACACGGGCAGTCGAGTAGTTTATCTACAGGTTTTCATTTCAAGCAGGATCCTGGATTGAAGCTTAAAGCTGTGTCCAGAGCTTAGATATCTTCCGCTGCATAGTATTAAATTTTATGTAAAATTTACCTTCAGCTGTATTTTTATTTCGATGTACTCTGATATTATGTACAATGATGTAACACTATATGATGTAATAAAAGTCTGCTGTTGTTGTTCTTATGAGTTGTATGCCCAAAGTAAGTGTATCCGGCGATTTCCCGCAAGGGCGATTTTCGGGTCGTTTCATTTGGTATCATAGCTCTGGTTAGCTCAAATCTTTGGGGTACAACTCGTTAGAACTAAACAAAAGACTCATCAGAGATTGGATTAGTAATGTCCAATAAGAATACTCATTAGAGATAGGATCAGTAGTATCCTAGAATGAGAACTCATTAGAGATGGGGCTAGTAATGCCCTAGAATGGGTTGAGAGTGAAAAGTATATAATTAACGTATTTTGATTTTATATATAATCTATTTTAGAAAATATGATTTTTGAATATATAAAAGTTATATTTTTGAAAAGTTGATCAACTACTAAAATTATTGAAATAAATTAAAGAATGAAAATTTAGTTAGTTAATTTAACAACTTTTTAGCTTCGTTCCTTTTCGAGGACGAAAAGTTTTAAAGTGGGGGAGACTGTAACAAACCTGAATTTTGGGGCCAATTTAAAATTTATTTTAAGTAATTTTAGTGGGTTTTGATATTTAAAATAAAATATTTTAAATATATAGCGCCTTAAAAATAGCCATTTTGCAAACGACCTCGGTTTTCGACGAAACCACTTTTGTTGGAACTAGAATGTCAAAATATGGTTAAATTTAATTTTTCATAATTTTTGGATTTAATTTGTGACCGTGGCAAAAAGATTTCAATTTTGTAAATTTCAGTAAATTTTAATCAACTTGAAAAAGGTCAAATTTCATATAGGCTCAGAATTGAACGAAATTAATTTTCCTAGATCCGCAGCGTCAAAACATAGCTAAATATATTTTTCGGGAATTTTTGAAGTTAATTTGTGGCCCCGGTAAATTTATTTGTACGGTTGAATTAAAAATAAAAGACTTAAATTTTAAATTAAAGAAAACTAGGTCAAGACATTCGTTTGGGCATGTGGGACATAGCCAGATGAGTCCGGAATGGGGGTTAATGGGTAGGAATGACAATCGTTGGGCTGAAATAGGAGAAAGTTGCAAAACGGGCCTTTTAGTGAATATTTTATTATAAAAAGTACACGCTTCTCGAGACAAACATCGTATCCTTCTTCCTAAATTTCTCAAGCACGCTGAAACCCGTGAAACTCATTAGCCCGCACCTTCTCCCTCCCCTTCTCTCTTCTTTTTCTCTTAATCTAGGAAGAATTAGACAAGGCCATAGTTAAACTTTTTAAAGATCTTCCCATTCTCTTCGATTCTAGACAAGTTTCACATCAAATCGTGCACTGTAGCTCCCGAATCACCTAACCAAAATCGCTGCCTTTGAACCTCCGCCCTGCCTCGATTGCTGCGCCGCACTCCACCCCCTTCCAGGCATGTATGCGCCTCCCCTAGAGCTCCAACCTCCAACAAACGACACCCAAAACCGTTGATCCAATCTCAAGTTATCGCGATTCAAAGATTTGAACAAAATCTGAGGTTATATAAAAATTAATTTTATTTGTTTACAACGCTTGATTTCATTGCAAATTTTAAATTTTAATTATTAAAAACATGTTTTTGGTTCAATCCGATTCAGAACTCGACAACTTTTGTGGTATGGGGACAACGACTCGCAACACAACATTCTAGGTCTGTTGTGCACAATTCCTGACCTTCTTTTGGTTTAGATCTGAACTGGTTTGTTATCCAAGGTGAGAATTTATTTTTAATTAAATTTAACTAAATTTAATTAATTTAATTATTATTCTTGCGTTATGTGAAGTTTGAATGGCAAATATCATGCTTACGATACAGATCTATTTTGTTTTGTCCTAATTGATGATGGTTGGTATGTGTTTGTGATGGATAGTTTAGATCCGTATGATTATCACCTCTTATGTAATCACTTGTGTTGATTTGGATTGTTCTAATTTATCAATTCAAAATAATAGAAATATGATTGTCACATTCTTATGTTATCGCTTTTGTATGATTTGAATTAATCAAATTTATTAATTCATAATAAAAGAGACATGGTTTGCCATTGTTATGTTAGTGCTTTTGTTTTACTTGAATTGATCTAGATTATCAATTCAACATAGTAAATAAAGTTTACATTTTTCTTTTATATGAATATAAAAAGTAGGATTTGGCGATGTAATAAAATTGACATTTTTATATGAATATAAAAAGTAGGATTTGGCGATGTAATAAAATTGACATTTTTATATGAATATAAAAAGTAGGAATTTACGACGTAATAAAATTACATTTTCCATATGTATTAAAGTCAAGAGTTTGCATGTAAATTTAAATTACATCTTTATAATGTAAAAATAAAGGCATGTAAAATAAAATTATATCTTTATAATGTCGATAAGAATGAGAATTTGCATGTAGACTAAAATTACATTTTTCATATGTATTAAGGTTAAGATTTTGACATGAGTTAAAATTTACATTTTTATATGTAAATAACAAGTAAGATTTTGACATGAATTAAAATTACATTTCTGTTATAATGTAATGTAAAGTAGGATTGACATGAAATTAAAAATTACATTTTTTTTTATAATGTAATGAAAAGAGAATTGACATAAAATTAAAAATTACATTTTTTTATAATGTAATATAAAGTAGGATTGACATGAAATTAAAAATTACATTTTTTATAATGTAATAAAAAGAGAATTGACATAAAATTAAAAATTACATTTTTATATGTAATTAGAAAAGTGGATTTACATTGTAAAATAAAGAGTACATTTTATATGTAGTTTGAAGTGACAATTTACACCGTATGAGAATTATTTTTAATGGGATTAAAGTAGGAATTTACACCGTAAGTTAGAATTACATTTTATTATGTAATTAAAAGATGATTTACATTATAGAATAAAAATTAAATTTTTTATGTAATTGGAATTGTTAATTTACGTTAAAAAATTAAAATTACATTTTTATGTAATTAGCAAACATGACATTAGATTAAATTTACATTTTTACATGTAAATAAAAAGTAGAGGAAATTTACATTTTTATTAATGTAAATATAATAGAAATTTTCACCGTAGGGAAATTTATATTTTTATTAATGTAAATACAATAAGAATTTTCAGCGTAGGGAAATTTACATTTTTATTAATGTAAATATAATAGGAATTCTCACCGTAGAAAAATTTACATTTTTATTAATGTAAATATAATAGGAATTTTCACCGTAGAAAAATTTACATTTTTATTAATGTAAATACAATAGGAATTTTCACCGTAGGAAAATTTACATTTTTATTAATGTAAATATAATAGGAACTTTCACCGTAGGAAAATTTACATTTTTATTAATGTAAATATAGTAGGAATTTACGCCGTATGAGAATTACATATTATTATGTAATTAAAAGTTGATTTACATCGTAAAATAAAATTTACATTTTTTTATGTAATTAAAATTGTTAATTTACATCGTAAAGATAAAACTACATTTTTATGTAATTAGAAAAGATGATTTACATAATAAAATAAAAGTTATACTTTTATACGTAATTGAGATGAGAATTTACATCGAACAAAAGTAATTACATTTTACTATGTAATTAAAAGATGGAATTCACATTGTAAGTTAAAATTACATTTTACTATGTAATTAAAAGATGGAATTCACATTGTAAGTTAAAATTACATTTTACTATGTAATTAAAAGATAGAATTTACGTTGTAAGTTAAAATTACATTATACTATGTAATTAAAAGATGGAATTCACATTGTAAGTTAAAATTACATTTTACTATGTAATTAAAAGATAGAATTTACGTTGTAAGTTAAAATTACATTTTATTATGTAATTAAAAGATGGAATTTACATTGGAAGTTAAAATTACATTTTACTATGTAATTAAAAGATATAATTTACTTTGTAAGTTAAAATTACATTTTATTATGTAATTAAAAGATGGAATTCGCATTGTAAGTTAAAATTACATTTTATTATGTAATTAAAAGATGGAATTTACATTGGAAGTTAAAATTACATTTTACTATGTAATTAAAAGATAGAATTTATGTTGTAAGTTAAAATCACATTTTATTATGTAATTAAAAGATAGAATTTACATTGTAAGTTAAAATTACATTTTATTATGTAATTAAAGGATAGAATTTTCCTTGTAAGTTAATAGTACATTTTATTATGTAACTTAAAAATAGAATTTACATGGTAAATTAGAAAGGACATTTTTAGATGCAATTAAAGATTTTGCATTGAAAATAAAAGAACATTTTTTATATGTAAATAAAGATGAGAATTTGCTTTGAAAATTAAAAAGACAGAAAATTTAATATAGAATAGTAATTACATTTTTAATGTAATTAAAAAAGGGATTTGCATTGTAAATTAAAAAGGTAGAAACTTAACATAGGATTTTAATTGCATTTTTAATGTAGTTAAAAGATGAAATAAAAAGAGGATTTTACATTTGTAAATTAAAGGATAGAAAATTCAACGTAGAATGTTAATTACATTTTTATTATGTAATTAAAAGAGGATTTTGTGAATATAAGAATATAAAAGTATGAATTGGACATTGAGATAAAATTTACATCTTTATGTAAATGCAAGAATTAAAAGAATGAATTAGACGATGAATTATAATTTACATTTGATGTAAATTAAAGAAACAAAAGAAATAAAAAGAATGAATTGGTCGATGAATTACAATTTACATTTTTCATGTAAATAAAAGGATGAAAGGATAAAAGAATGAGAATGTACATAAGAATAAGGAGCTAAACGATTTATATTTACATATTTATATATAAATATAATTGAAATTAAACGAATCGAGCGCGGTAGTTCGCGTTTTGAAATCGTACTTTTAAATGACTATACCGGAAGATCCGACCGTCGGATTTTTCCAAAACTGAAACAGTTAGGACCGCTTTGGAAAAATCTTTCCAACGATATGAACCACGTTAAAATCCAACGGTTATATTTTGAGATATGCGTAAACTAAAATTGGATGAAAACAGCGCCAGGGTCGTCCTCTGACCCAATGCGTCGTTAAGTCAAAGATTTAATTATTTTAAATAATTAAAGGTAAGAACTTATCGTTATAAAACAATATAACGATATAAAATGGTTTTCCTCAAAATTATGTACGTGAGAATTATTTGGGAAGTCCGAGTTACTCTCATCCCAAACAATCAAATGACGTTAAGAATCGAAGTATGGAGACGACGTATGAAGATCGTAAATCTTCCATCGAATGGACAGCGATCAAGATCCTGAATTGACTTGCTCCCAATTCAAGGGTCGAGGTAATTGCCCAAACGTACGTGTTGATTTCACGGATTTGGTTTTCGCTCAGACCCAGAGCATAAGCTTATAAATGGAATGTATGTCCGGCATTGGACTCCTTTATATTGCATTTATTAATTTTCTGCCGAGTGTATGATAGTTTGGTGGTAGAGAATTTATTCTCTACTTAACACCCTTTTGTATATTTTGGCGGAGAATCGATAGTGTGATATGGAGTGTCAGTGTGGCATACTAAGATGCAATGATCAAGGTTTCTTGTTGAAAAGAAGAACCTTGTGGTGACGATCAAAGCATGGCCTGTTTAGGCGTAGCTTTGTGTAACGTGACTTCGCGAGCCTCACTCACCGGTTCAGTCTAAAATGGGAGAAGGGAACGCAGGTAGAGCAGCATGTTTCTTTCTAGCTAGAAGTAGTGTCGGTGCTTAAATGTAACGACCCAGATTTTGAGAGACTTTGGTTATCGACATAAACACGATGTCGATAACCAAAACATCGAAAAATCCCGGTTGTTAGTGAAAGAAATTAGAGGGTGAGGATAGATAAGATAGAAACTTAGAATAGAAGAAGAAAAGAAGAACTTGCATCATCAGAGTAACACGAATCTCACAGCGGAACGAAAAAAAATATAACATATAACATAACTTTGAAATATAACAATTATGTATACAATAGCACTTATCAGAGTACAGCACTTACAACACAGCGGAAATAACTATAGCTATATGATCTTGAAGCCTCCTGCTCCAAGCTCTCCAAGTGTATCTGTAAATCCCGACTACTTGACTAGCCGTACAAATTTAGGCACCCAAGAGTTTAGGGAAAACAAAACAAAGTAAACTCCGGGTCAGTCATGGACTGGTATGAGTAAAACAGTTTAAATAGTTATATGATATCTCAAAAGACCACGCCGTGAATACGGAACAGGTTTTTCCCTTATGAGAATTCAACATCTTTGACAAAGCAATATCGTTCTGATATTATAATAATGTATAAGTACAAATAGATATCAATCTAGCAGAAACGCTTTCATCTCACGTTCTACATTAGTAGAATACAATCAAAATCGCAAGCACGTATTGGATAATGGATTTCCAACTATGACAAGGTATGGAACCACCTTCTGCTAGTGTACCTCTAGAGAGGAATACATTGGGTTCAACAAGAACATCTTGCAACTCGGCCACACATGACCGACCACTCATTTCGCTGAGTGTATCGAATGTATATACCAACGGTTGGGATCAGCAACCGTTTCCCGAATGGGATAGCATCAACAATAGATTTTAGAAATAAATGAAACACTAGATCAGGTGATTATACACCCTAATAGGTGCGACCTACATAGCCGTGCTACCTGCCCGATTTCTGTCATTTACCGGTTGATGAGGCTAGAAGCTACGCTTTATCATCACATCAGATTCACTTCGAATGCCACATTGTCAGGTCCATCGAAATCACTAATTTGACGTCTACAACCATACATTATGTGTCAGCTAAAAGAAGTTTCCTTCTCCGGTTCCACTCTTGGTACGGTTGAAGAAATCAATGTACGTGACCTTTCTGGAAATACTCTGTCAGACATTCATCCATACACTTAGAATATCACATCGTCATACCCGCCAAATCACAAATTGACTTATCCAAAAATAACACGGGTATACAGCTAAGAGAAACGAATTCCTCCGCCACCAAACATGTATACGTTTGAACAGATCAACTTACGCGATCCATTGGTTATACTCTGTCAGACCATCTTCCATATACGTTGTCCTGGGACTGGACAAACCGAAGGCACTATTCAGTATATCCATCTTAGTCACTGTTATCTAAGACTTATACAACAACCCTTGCACTCTACTCCGTCTTCACTTATCTTTGGCATAAATGATTCGCAACGCTTATGCCAATACAGAGTGATTCTTTGGATAATAATCCAACCGGTCTCTCCATATTAACAATGTTAAAATGGTCAAAACTTCGATAGTTTGTGAGTTAACTATCAAAGAAAAACAAGTGTGCAAACAACAATATTATTTCCAGATGGAAATTATATCGAACAAACATCATTTAACATTAATCTCTTTGGTTCATTTTACATCTCCTGTTTCCCTATATTCAACATTTGCTATTTTCTAGATTTAGAAAATATAGGTTATTACCACTGGAAAACATTTCCATTTCTTGGTTTCTATATAAGAAAAACATTCGTGGTTCTTGTTTGGAAAACATTTCCAAAACTCCTTTATTTTGGTTAAACAGATGTTTAGATAAAACATCGCTATGCCAACTCAAACCATTTCCTTTAATTACTAAATTCACTTTACCATCTTTTACTGCCGAACCATACCCATTTCTTAGTTAAAAACGAAGCCAATCAAGTTGGGGTAGAACTTCCTCTCAGACCTTAACTGAACAACATTTCTAACCTTGACATAGGCAAAGTTCACTTTAATTTGCTTTAACTAACTTCCTTACTTAACCTTCCTTTCGAATAACTATATTCGATTAACTCCTTTCAATTTACTCTATTGGACTGACCCTATTGGATTAACTCTATTTGATTTAGCTCAAATCGATTTATTCTATTCACTTAACTCCTGTCGAATAAACTATATTCGATAACTCCTATAACTCTATTCGAATAAACTATATTCGATTAACTCCTTTACTCTATTCGAATAAACTATATTCGATTTATTCTTTTTCACTTAACTCCTGTCGAATAAACTATATTCGATAACTCCTTTAACTCTATTCGAATAAACTATATTCGATAACTCCTTTAACTCTATTCGAATAAACTATATTCGATTAACTCCTTTACTATATTCGAATAAACTATATTCGATTAACTCATTTGGATTAACTCGTTTTTGATTTACTCATATTGACTAATTCAACTTGGTTAACTCCTTTTGATTTACTTGGTTCGACCAACCCGACTCAATTAACTAGGCTCGACTAACTCGAGTTACTTAGTTTGACTGACCATATTCGATTAACTCGACTAACTTGGTTCGACTGACCATATTTGATTAACTCGACTAACCTGGTTCGACTGACCATATTCGATTAACTCGACTAACTTGGTTCGACTGAACATATTCGATTTAACTCGACTAACTTGGTTCGACTCGACTAACCATTCTCGACTAACTTGGTCCGATTAACTCGATTTGACTAACTATATTCGATTAACTTCTTTCGATTAACTTTAATCGACTAACTCCTTTTGAATAACTAATATCTAATAACTCCTTCGAATATAAACTATATTCGATTAACTACTTCGAATATAAACTATATTCGATTAACTACTTCGAATATAAACTATATTCGATTAACTCCTCCTTTGATTTACTTTAATCGAATGACTTTATTTGATTAACTCTTTTGCTTAACTCTATTTGTTTCCTAGATAAATACTCCTTTATAATCCTATTTATTTTTCTAAATAAATATCCCTTGTAATCTTATTTATTTTTCTAAATAAATAAATCCCTTATACTTTTATTTATTTCCTAAATAAATAAATAAATAATCCCATTAAATCTATTTGTGAATGTTCTACAAATATTCTCTTTGGATCTCTATTCTATTTGTAAATGGTTTACAAATATTTCTCTTTCTATTTGTTTGACAAATAATTTCCTTTATATTTGTTTTACAAATATTTTCCTTTATTTTTGTTTTACAAATATTTTCCTTTATATTTGATTTACAAATAAAATTCCCTTATATTTGATTTACAAATAAAATCCTTTGTATTTGATTATCAAATAAAATCCTTTATATTTGATTTGCAAATATAATCCTTTATATTTGATTTACAAATATAATCCTTTATATTTGATTTGCAAATGTAATCCTTTATATAAAATCCCTTTTTCTTTTATAATATAAAATCCATTGAGTTTATGTAAACAAATTATTTTCAAAATATACTTTGAAAATCCCTTCTCCACACTCTGGTATTACTTATGGTATTTAACACACCATATAACAACGATAAATATCGTCCCACCACGCAAAATCAACGTCAGATTATATATCACATTATATACCACAATATATAAATCATAGTAAAATAAATGTTGAGGAATCCAGTTGGATTCCTCCGACCTGTTTTCCTGCATCACAGATGTTAGACAATATAATTAACATCGATTTCACTTCACTGTGAAATATTCTGATAACAGAATCACATATAAATATTTAGCGATTTATATATATATATATATATATATAATTTCTACTAACTGACTAGCAGTTCAATCAAACAGTCAACACACAGTCAAGTAGACAATATTTAACAGTTCTAAGAATACGTTGTAAAAATAGAACTGTTCAAAGTTGGTGAGTTTTACTCACATTGGACGATCATCGTCAATGACGATAACCATCGCTTGATTCAAACAATTTATTTTGCTATAAATTGTAACGGCCTCCAATGGACTTCCAATCAGTTCCAACGCGCAGTGTCCGTCCATACGATCCCAACGGATCTTGTTTTGCTGAATTTTGATATAGTATGGTCCAGTTATAACATTTACAAGTTTTGTGTATAAATTATTTAATTTAAATAAGCAAAAACATTTTATTGGGCTTCACTTACCCCATCGGCCCATTACCAAACCAACCCACTCCACTGTATCCTCCTTCTTTCAGTACTTCGTTCTCCCATCTGAATTAACGTTGCTTCTTGCCAAACATATTGCTAACCATCTTAAAAACACGGCGGGCTTAAACCCCCAAAAGAAGACGTTCACCCTTTGTTATTTTATTTTTTAGTTTCCAATTTTCTTTTGGGCTTTATCATAAAGTTAAGCCCACTTCTCACGCACGTTTAAACCACCCTGTAGCTTCTTCGTCCTATAACTCCATCCTTCTAATACAGAAAACGAAAAACTCCTGGTTGCCATTTCCCAACGTCTCGTGAAAGAACGTGCTCCCTTTTATATCCTCTTCTTCTTTTTTTTTCTTTTGTAATTAATGTCCGGCCCAAAACTCACTGTAAATAACCCACCTACCTAACCATGTTCTTCTCCTCAACATCTCCTATAACTCACGCAGAAACCAAGTTTCCCAGTATTCTCACACCACAAAAATAATGGCCATCAGTATTTCCATCAACACAAACAACTTCCCGAAGACACCACGCCTCCCCCTTGAATCCAATTTAAAACTCCTGTGCATCTCCTATAACTCACCATCTCAAAGGACCCGAGCTCATCCCCTTGTTAACGGCAGCAAGGCCTCGCGTTCCAGAGGAGAACTGAGAGCGACGAGATGGTTTGAGGGAGTAGACGAGCTTGCTTTCATTCACTTGGATTTCGATTTTTGAGAAACTCGTGATTTTCTCGTTTTGGAATTAAGAGATGGTGGCGGCTCGTTTCTTATTTGCTGAAGAGAAAAAGATGAAGACATCACTCATGTATTTATTACTTGAGGAAACTTAACCTTTAAGCTTAGTACAGTATAAACATGTGGTTGGTTTTAGAGTAGGTTCTGTTGTGTGATGGGGACAATACAGGGTATGAAAGGGACGGCACGAGAAGGTCTTAGCTGAGAAGTAAACTTAGCACTGAAGTAAATGGTTATATTATATAATATTTGTTGTGTGCTTGTACCCGATGTGTGCTCGTAACTAAATATTTTACACTTAGATTTCTACATGCTGAGGTTTTGTAAAACCGACAAGTCAGTTACTATTGAAAAATATGGGGTACTAACCCTGCATAACATAAGCTGGCAGTATGCGCCACTCCATGTAGATGTACAAAATGTCACGGTGACTGAGAACACTTTAGACCATTGGAGCAAGCTACTATGCTCCTATATGATATATATATATATATATATATAACATGCACCATCACCTAAATTAGTTTGTGTTTTGTGGACATACAAGTACCCATCACACAAAACTTCGTTCACTTATGAACTGCTACAGACAAGGATAAAAATACAGACATGTCGAGCAATGTGCCGCGATCCCGAAAATATAATAATACTGGTAGATTGACTCATATTGTGAAACCCCGAAATGTCGATACAGGGTGCCAAATACTCCAAATAAAAAGTCGCATATTTAATTTATTAAAAATTACAGTAAAATTCTAAAAATTTAATTATCGTTATGTCTATAAAGAACCTTGTCTAAATTCAAACCCGATCTCTAATTATATCAAATAAACCGTTATGGTCGATAAACGATTCTATAACGACTATTTTAAAATTTGATTTGGACATATCTCAAAATCTACACGACGAAATCCTGATTTTTCTCTTCCACTAGAAAGATATACTCCACCAGCTCCACACGTTTCTTGTTTCATAGAAATCCGATTTAAAACGAACCCTGTACACTCAATTGAAGTTCAAATCGCCAAATTACGAACTGCAGCGCCATTTCGAGCTCTATTTTAATTATATTATAACTCTACGTTCAAATTGTCGTTTATATAATATATTCGTTATTCAAATTAAATTCCAAGCTGAATTAAATATCACAGATGATCCAGTTCACACCATATCGCCATTTCAGCCAATTCTGATTATTTAGAATTAAATATATTATTTTAATTATTTATTTTAATTAAATATTCACCATTATTTAATTCCACGACCATTAAATCCTGTAATTCACTATTTAAATAATTAAATAAATTAATTATTATACCGCTGAAAATGCGGGTCATTACATTCTTCCCTACTTAAAATAATTTCGTCCTCGAAATTGCTAAGGTAGAAAACAACTCTATTAACTGGTTACAACTTATTTGTTCACTTCTTAACTTCAGTTTCCAACTGGACCAATTTAATTTCAATTTAATATTAATTAATCCTTATCAACGAAAATTTTCAGAATCCTGAAAATTTTCTAACGCCTTAACTTTTCGAAAAAAATTCGCCAACACCTCCTTTGTACTGGTCAATAGACCAAACTCTAACTCGCCTCTCTGGGCCATCTCCAACCCAAAAGAAAATCAAACAGCCAAGCGGTTTGTCAATTCGGCTCATAAATCTTATATCCAATAGAAATATAAACTTGTACCTTTTGTCGGCATATCATTATATCCTTTCCACCTGTTATCAATTCAGCGGATACAAGGGTCATCCCAATCAAATTTCTGAAATCACTTTTGTCTCCAGCACAATCATTCGCTTATATCCGAGCCAAATATCATTTCAACTTGAGTTTCTTCTCGATTCCTAACTCTTAACTTGATTATCCCATTACACTTCAAGTTTGAATCTCACAATCCAATTTGTCTTGATATCATTCTAATTCAATCTCAGTTACCACTTTACTGGCTTTACTTTAATTCAATTTTACTTTCACAAATTTCTGTTAAATTTGTTTTTAATTCAAACAGTCTTTCCCTGAGAGTTTTTAAACAGTTTACTATTTTCAAAAATCAAATTTTCCTTTTTGAAATTCAGCACAACTTGTCTTTCCCAAAGCAAATTTAAAACAGTGTCTCTGGTAGTAATTTGTCACTTACAACTCGAAAATGAATACTGATGATACAACTGTCATCATCTGAATCTATTTTCTAGCGATCGAAGTGAGTTCAATACTATAAGACCATTTCTAAACATTTCCACCTTGAAATTCATTTCAAAATATAATTCACACTGCTTGTAAAACAATTTAAAATCTCCTTGGATCTTAAATTTTCCTTAGTTTTAATCCAAATCCATTTACAAAAACTTATTCAAATTTCCAGAGTTTTAATTAAATTTCTGGTTTAAATTCCAGATTTACTCATCGGATTTCACGTATTTTACTTATATGAATTCTGATTGGTTATATATAACCATTTAATTTAAAATCTTACTCGATTATAATAACAATCAATATATCAATATATTATAATTTTGATATATATATATCTCTCCTTATATCAAGATATACTTGGGGTAAACTTATTTTAATTTACCCTCTTTTCAAAACATATCGCGTCGACCCATCGTATTCAAGTGTTTATAAACTCCTACCGGCACAGTGGATCAAACTGATCGTCCAGAACCCATAAACAACTCAACCAATGAATCCCCACAATATAAAATCAATTTTGTATCAAATACAAATAAGCACTCGTATATATACACTCAAACTCAATCTAGGGTATTACTAACCCTATCTCTACCGAGTCACACCACAGAGCCAACGTAATTCTTAACTTAAGCTCTGATACCAATTGTAACGACCCGGATATTGAGAGACTTTGGTTATCGACATAAACACGATGTCGATAACCAAAACATTGAAAAATCCCGGTTGTTAGTGAAAGAAATTAGAGGGTCAGGATAGATAAGATAGAAACTTAGAATAGAAGAAGAAAAGAAGAACTTGCATCATCAGAGTAACACGAATCTCACAGCAGAACGAAAAAAATATAACATATGACATAACTTTGAAATATAACAGTTATGTATACAATAGCACTTATCAGAGTACAACACTTACAACACAGCGGAAATAAATATAGCTATATGATCTTGAAGCCTCCTGCTCCAAGCTCTCCAACTGTATCTGTAAATCCCGACTACTTGATTGCCCGTACAAATTTAGGCACCCAAGAGTTTAGGGAAAACAAAACAAAGTAAACTCCGGGTCAGTCATGGACTGGTATGAGTAAAACAGTTTAAATAGTTATATGATATCTCATAAGACCACGCCGTGAATACGGAACGGGTTTTTCCCTTATGAGAATTCAACATCTTTGACAAAGCAATATCGTTCTGATATTATAATAATGTCTAAGTACAAATAGATATCAATCTAGCATAAACGCTTTCATCTCACGTTCTACATAAATAGAATATAATCAAAATTGCAAGCACGTATTAGATAATGGATTTCCAACTATGACAAGGTATGGAACCACCTTCTGCTAGTGTACCTCTAGAGAGGAATACACTGGGTTCAACAAGAACATCTTGCAACCCGACCACACATGATCGACCACTCATTTCGCTGAGTGTATCGAATGTATATCACCAACGGTTGGGATCAGCAACCGTTTCCCGAATGGGACAGCATCAACAGTAGATTTTAGAAATAAATGAAACTCTAGATCAGTTGATTATACACCCTAATAGGTGCGACCTACATAGCCATGCTACCTGCCCGATTTCTGTCATTTACCGGTTGATGAGGCTAGAAGCTACACTTTATCATCACATCAGATTCACTTCGAATGCCACATTGTCAGATCCATCGAAATCACTAATTTGACGTCTACAACCATACATTATGTGTCAGCTAAAAAAAGTTTCCTTCTCCGCTTCCACTCTTGGTACGGTTGAAGAAATCAATGTACATGACCTTTCTGGAAATACTCTGTCAGACATTCATCCATACACTTAGAATATCACATCGTCATACCCGCCAAATCACAAATTGACTTATCCAAAAATAACACGGGCATACAGCTAAGAGAAACGAATTCCTCCACCGCCAAACATGAATACGTTTGAATAGATCAACTTACGCGATCCATTGGTTATACTCTGTTAGACCTTCTTCCATATACATTGTCCTGGGACTGGAGAAACCGAAGGCACTATTCAGTATATCCATCTTATTCACTGTTATCTAAGACATACATAACAGCCCTTGCACTCTACTCCGTCTTCACTTATCTTTGGCATAAATGATTCGCAACGCTTATGCCAATATAGAGTGGTTCTTTGGATAATAATCCAGCCGGTCTCTCCATATTAACAACGTTAAAATGGTCAAAACTTCGACAGTCTATGAGTTAACTATCAAAGAAAAACAAGTGTGCAAACAACGATATTATTTCCAGATGGAAATTATATCGAACAAACATCATTTAACATTAATCTCTTTGGTTCATTTTACATCTCCTGTTTCCCTATATTCAACATTTGCTATTTTCTAGATTTAGAAAATATAGGTTATTACCACTGGAAAACATTTCCATTTCTTGGTTTCTATATAAGAAAAACATTCCTGGTTCTTGTTTGGAAAACATTTCCAAAACTCCTTTATTTGGGTTAAACAGATGTTTAGATAAAACATCGCTATGCCAACTCAAACCATTTCCTTTAATTACTAAATTCACTTTACCATCCTTTACTGCCGAACCATACCAATTTCTAAGTTAAAAACGAAGCCAATCAAGTTGGGTTAGAACTACCTCTCAGACCTTAACTGAACAACATTTCTAACCTTGAAATAGGCAAAGTTCACTTTAATTTGCTTTAACTAACTTCCTTACTTAACCTTCCTTTCAAATAACTATATTCGATTAACTCCTTTCAATTTACTCTATTGGACTGACCCTATTAGATTAACTCTATTTGATTTAGCTCAAATCGATTTATTCTATTCACTTAACTCCTGTCAAATAAACTATATTCGATAACTCTTCTAACTCTATTCGAATAAACTATATTCGATTAACTCCTTTACTATATTCGAATAAACTATATCCGATTTATTCTTTTTCACTTAACTCCTATCGAATAAATTATATTCGATAACTCCTTTAACTCTATTCGAATAAACTATATTCGATAACTCCTTTAACTCTATTCGAATAAACTATATTCGATCCACTCCTTTACTATATTCGTATAAACTATATTCGATTAACTCATTTGGATTAACTCGTTTTTGATTAACTCATGTTGACTAATTCAACTTGGTTAACTCCTTCTGATTTACTTGGTT
This sequence comes from Allium sativum, assembly GCA_030737875.1. Classification (NCBI taxonomy): domain Eukaryota; kingdom Viridiplantae; phylum Streptophyta; class Magnoliopsida; order Asparagales; family Amaryllidaceae; genus Allium; species Allium sativum. The sequence goes on along the minus strand of CM060921.1, from coordinate 845,360,715 downwards.
CGACCAACCCGACTCAATTAACTAGGCTCGACTAATTCGACTTACTTAGTTTGACTGACCATATTCGATTAACTCGACTAACTTGGTTCGACTGACCATATTCGATTAACTCGACTAACTTGGTTCGACTGACCATATTCGATTAACTCGACTAACTTGGTTCGACTGACCATATTCGATTTAACTCGACTAACTTGGTTCGATTGGTTCGACTCGACTAACTTGGTTTGGCTAACCATTCTCGACTAACTTGGTCCGATTAACTCGATTTGACTAACTATATTTGATTAACTTCTTTCGATTAACTTTAATCGACTAACTCCTTTTGAATAACTAATATCGATTATCTCCTTCGAATATAAACTATATTCGATTAACTACTTCGAATATAAACTATATTCGATTAACTTCTTCGAATATAAACTATATTCGATTAACTCCTCCTTTGATTTACTTTAATCGAATGACATTATTTGATTAACTCCTTTGCTTAACTCTATTTGTTTCCTAGATAAATACTCCTTTATAATCCTATTTGTTTTTCTAAATAAATATCCCTTGTAATCTTATTTATTTTTCTAAATAAATAAATCCCTTATACTTTTATTTATTTCCTAAATAATTAAATAATCCCATTAAATCTATTTGTGAATGTTCTACAAATATTCTCTTTGGATCTCTATTCTATTTGTAAATGGTTTACAAATATTTCTCTTTCTATTTGTTTGACAAATAATTTCCTTTATATTTGTTTTACAAATATTTTCCTTTATATTTGTTTTACAAATATTTTCCTTTATATTTGATTTACAAATAAAATTCCCTTATATTTGATTTACAAATAAAATCCTTTGTATTTGATTATCAAATAAAATCCTTTATATTTGATTTGCAAATATAATCCTTTATATTTGATTTACAAATATAATCCTTTATATTTGATTTGCAAATATAATCCTTTATATAAAATCCCTTTTTCTTTTATAATATAAAATACATTGATTTTATATAAATAAATTATTTTCAAAATATACTTTGAAAATCACTTCTCCACACTCTGGTATTACTTATGGTATTTAACACACCATATAGCAACGATAAATGTCGTCCCACCACACAAAATCAATGTCAGATTATATATCACATTATATACCATAATATATAAATCACGGTAAAATAAATGTTGACGAATCCAGTTGGATTCCTCCGACCTGTTTCCCTGCATCACATATGTTAGACAATATAATTAACATCGATTTCACTTTACTGTGAAATATTCTGATAACAGAATCACATATAAATATTTAGCGATATATATATATAATTTCTACTAACTGACTAGCAGTTCAATCAAACAGTCAACACACAGTCAAACAGACAATATTTGACAGTTCTAAGAATACGTTGTAAAAATAGAACTGTTCAGAGTTGGTGAGTTTTACTCACATTGGACGATCATCGTCAATGACGATAACCATCGCTTGATTCAGACAATTTATTTTGCTATAAATTGTAACGTCCTCCAATGGACTTCCAGTCAGTTCCAACGCGCAGTGTCCGTCCATACGATCCCAACGGATCTTGTTTTGCTGAATTTCGATATAGTATGGTCCAGTTATAACATTTACAAGTTTTGTGTATAAATTATTTAATTTAAATAAGCAAAAACATTTTATTGGGCTTCACTTACCCCATCGGCCCATTACCAAACCAACCCACTCCACTGTATCCTCCTTCTTTCAGTACTTCGTTCTCCCATCTGAATTAACGTTGCTTCTTGCCAACATATTGCTAACCATCTTAAAAACACAGCGGGCTTAAACCCCCAAAAGAAGACGTTCACCCTTTGTTATTTTATTTTTTAGTTTCCAATTTTCTTTTGGGCTTTATCATAAAGTTAGGCCCACTTCTCACGCACGTTTAAACCACCCTGTAGCTTCTTCGTCCTATAACTTCATCCTCCCAATACAGAAAACGAAAAACTCCTGGTTGCCATTTCTCAACGTCTCCTGAAAGAACGTGCTCCCTTTTATATCCTATTCTTCTTTTTTTTCTTTTGTAATTAATGTCCGGCCCAAACCTCACTGTAAATAACCCACCTACCTAACCATGTTCTTCTCCTCAACATCTCCTATAACTCACGCAGAAACCAAGTCTCCCATTATTCTCACGCCACAAAAATAATGGCCATCAGTATTTCCATCAACACAAACAACTCCCCGAAGACACCACGCCTCCCCCTTGAATCCAATTTAAAACTCCTGTACATCTCCTATAACTCACCATCTCAAAGGACCCGAGCTCATCCCCTTGTTAAACGGCAGCAAGGCCTCACGTTCCAGAGGAGAACCGAGAGCGACGAGATGGTTTGAGGGAGTAGACGAGCTTGCTTTCATTCACTTGGATTTCGATTTTTGAGAAGCTCGTGATTTTCTCGTTTTGGAATTAAGAGATGGTGGCGGCTCGTTTCTTATTTGCTGAAGAGAAAAAGATGAAGACAGCACTCGTGTATTTATTACTTGAGGAAACTTAACCTTTAAGCTTAGTACAGTATAAACATGTGGTTGGTTTTAGAGTAGGTTCTGTTGTGTGATGGGGACAATACAGGGTATGAAAGTGACGGCACGAGAAGGTCTTAGCTGATAAGTAAACTTAGCACTGAAGTAAATGGTTATATTATATAATATTTGTTGTGTGCTTGTACCTGATGTGTGCTCGTAACTAAATATTTTACACTTAGATTTCTACATGCTGAGGTTTTGTAAAGCCGATAGGTCAGTAACTATTGAAAAATATGGGGTACTAACCATGCATAACATAAGCTAGCAGTATGCGCCACTCCATGTAGATGTACAAAATGTCACGGTGACTGAGAACACTTTAGACCATTGGAGCAAGCTACTATGCTCCTATATGATATATATATATATATATATATATATATATATATATATATATATATATATATAACGTGCACCATCACCTAAATTAGTTTGTGTTTTGTGGACATACAAGTACCCATCACACAAAACTTCGTTCACTTATGAACTGCTACAGACAAGGATAAAAATACAGACGTGTCGAGCAATGTTCGCGATCCCGAAAATATAATAATACTGGTAGATTGACTCATATTTTGAAACCCCGAAATGTCGATACAGGGTGCCAAATATCCAAATAAAAATTCGCATATTTAATTAATTAAAAATTACAGTAAAATTCTAAAAATTTAATTATCGTTATGTCTCTAAAGAACCTTGTCTAAATTCAAACCCGATCTCTAATTATATCGAATAAACCGTTACGGTCGATAAACGATTCTATAGCGACTATTTTAAAATTTGATTTGGACATATCTCAAAATCTACCTGACGAAATTCTGATTTTTCTCTTCCACTAGAAAGATATACTCCACCAGCTCCACACGTTTCTTGTTTCATAGAAATCCGATTTAAAACGGACCCTGTACACTCAATTGAAGTTCAAATCGCCAAATTACGAACTACAGCGCCATTTCGAGCTCGATTTTAATTATATTATAACTCTACGTTCAAATTGTCGTTTATATAATATATTCGTTATTCAAATTAAATTCCAAGCTGAATTAAATATCACAGATGATCCAGTTCACACCATATCGCCATTTCAGCCAATTCTGATTATTTCAGAATTAAATATATTATTTAAATTATTTATTCATCATTATTTAATTCCACGACCATTAAATCCTGTAATTCACTATTTAAATAATTAAATGAATTAATTATTATACCGCTGAAAATGCGGGTCATTACATTAAAACTGGCTAATATTTTATCTGGATGATGGAATGAGGCTCCTCGGATATTAGGTCCTATAGGACCGGGAAACATGTGTTCAGGAATAACTAATCCACAAAGCTGTATGTGTGGACCAGCCCAGCAAGATCCAAGGGTTAACTGCGGGTAATCCTGAGACATTAGCTAGAGTGTCTCGAATCGGTAAGGAGCTCCTCCCTAGCCTTGACTCATGATGGAAACTCAAACTTCCAATACGAACCCACGGATTTGATTGTATTACTAGTATGGAAGCATAGTATTATGGTATCTATGTGTCCTAGGATTGATGCATTTATTTCGAATGTTTTAAAATATATTATACACTAGCAATAATACGAAATTTGTACGTATCAAGCATGTTTAATCATCATAAGGTAAAAACCTGTCCTCTTGTTTGTGTTTTCATTGTGTGATGGGTCCTGGGTCTTATGGTGATTTCATTTTTCCAAAAACATTGTGTTATTTCACGATTTATTTATCTGTTGTTCAGTCACTTAAGTTATGCACGACAATCCATTGGAATAAAACCCGTTCCGCATTAGCGGCATGGTCTTTGGATTTGCCTTATTTCTTTTGGTTAAAATAGTTAAGAATTCTCACACCAGTCCCACGACTGACCTGTTGTTTGTTTCCGCCTTTGCAAACTCGGGTGCCCTCTTTTCTACAAGGGCAGTCGAGTAGTTTATCTACAGGGTTTCATTTCAAGCAGGATCCTGGATTGAAGCTTAAAGCTGTGTCCAGATATTAGATATCTTCCGCTGCATTGTATTAAATTTTATGTAAAATGTACCATCCGCTGTATTTTTATTTGTGAAAATTAGTGTCACATCCCGATTAAGTTTCAAAATTAGGCTCACATCCGGTCATAAACTTATTATAAATTTAGTCCCTATTTTCATTTTTACGTGTTATTCATAATATTTGCATACATGTATGCAAATATTCTGAATGAATATTTGCATACATGTATGAAAATATTTTGAATTTTTGCATACATGTATGCAACTATTCTGATGAATAGTTGCATACATGTATGCAAATATTCTGAATGAATAGCTGCATACATGTATGCAAATATTCAAAATAGTTGCATACATGTATGCAACTATTCTGAACGAATATTTGCATACATGTACGAAAATATTCAAAAATTTTGCATACATGTATGCAACTATTCTGAACGAATATTTGCATACATGTATGCAAATATTTTGAATTTTTGCATACATGTATGCAACTATTCTGATGAATATTTGCACACATGTATGCAAATATTCTGAACGAATATTTGCATACATGTATGCAAATATTCTAAATTTTTGCATACATGTATGCAACTATTCTGAATGAATATTTGCATACATGTTTGCAAATATTCGTTCAGAATAGTTGCACACATGTATGCAACTATTCAAAATATTTGCATACATGTATGCAATTATTCTGAACGAATATTTGCATACATGTATGCAAATATTCTGAATTTTTGCATACATGTATGCAAATATTCTGAATTGTTGCATACATGTATGCAAATAAAGTTGAACTAACGTTGATGAATTATTGCATAAATGTATGTAATTTTTCTAAATAGAAAAATAGGGACCTAATTTACAATAAGTTAATGACCGGACCTGAGCCTAATTTTGAAACTTAATAGGAACCTGTGCCAAACGGACCCTTTTTATTTCGATGTACTATGATATTCTGTACTCTAATGTAACACTATATGATGTAATAAAAGTCTGCTATTGTTGTTCTTATGAGTTGTATGCCCAAAGTAAGCGTATCCGGCGTTTTCCCGCAAGGGCGATTTTTGGGTCGTTTCAGGGAATACTCTAGCTTGATCCAGATTTCTTCCGCTTAAAGTGCTTAAAGTATGGCTTATACTCTTCTGTGGGGATTATGATTTTAAAGTTTTCCACTCTGATGGTTTTTGAACAAGGCCGATATATATGTACTTGAGCTTTTTGTATTGTTTATTTAGAAAGTTGTAATCAAACTTGTTTCTGCTTTTGTAATGTAATAAAGTTATAAATTTTCAAGTACTACTATTTGTCTTGTAATATTCTGTTCTGTGTACTCATAATGCTCCACCAAAGTTAAGGCACTCCCTTGTGAGTGACCTTAACGGAGGTGGGGTGTTACACTTGGTATCAGAGCTGAAGGTTACCAGATTAGGTAAAAGTTTTTGAAAACTATTTTCAAAAAGATTTTAAAAGGAAGTATTTTCAAAAAGAAAGTTTATTTTGAAAAACATAATCCTCAAGAGCCGTATATCTTTCTTCCGATTCTCCATTTTGAAACCCTTTCTTTTTCCATTTTGAATCTCTTCCTCCGCGTTTAGATGCTTTTCCTAAGATATGTAAGGACTTCCGTGCGATGGGTGGAAAACCGCTTCATGGGACTGAGACGTTTGTCAAGGCTAGAAATTGGCTGGAGAAAGTGGAGGACTTGTTTGAATCTTTAGGATAGAGATAGGAAAATTTCCGTAGAAGTTTTAATTTCCTTATTTGATCTTTGAGTAGAACTCTTTCTGACTTTGACATTTTGATTCTGTAATTGAGTCTCTGCACTTTAATACTAGTCATGTTTATGATCTGGTTATAGTCTCAAACCCCATAGGGGTTATGACTCATCTGTTTGTGATAAATTGGGGTTTCAGGGTATCTGTGTTGGGCGTTAGGTTGGCTATGACACATACATTCTGGGTCTTTATCATGCTTAGTTTCCTAAGAATCAGTTGGGAACCTGATCTGTACTAGTTGTCTGTAAGTATCTGAATATTTCTGATAAGGTTAAGAATTCCTGTTTAGACATTGTCTAAAGAGGATAATCCTCTGGGTGTCAATCTGATGTTGATTTCAGTCTTCGGAGTTGATACTTAGGGGAATCATTCCCTCCACCAATGTCTAATGGGAACCAAGTTTTTGTTTTATCTGTACTCGCTTCCATCACTCGACTGTATCCTATCGATCGAGTCTTCGACCTATAGACAGGAATTCTATGGATGTAAACATGTGTTTGAGACATGTTATGTTTGATGGTTGCAAGTGAATGCAAGTGGTTGCTAGTGGTTTCTCATGGATGCATATACACACACTAGGCACTAGATCGGCTCAAGAACACTCTCATACTGCATATGGATGTGTGAGCATTTTAAATTTCTGTGGATGCAAAATGGTTGACTCATCACATGGATGTTGCATATGAATGAATGGTTGTCACTCATATAGAAATAATATGTGTCAGTAAGGTTCTATTTCATACATGTTGGACTCATGGCACTGACATATTTCGCATTAAGGAGGTCAACTGAATCAGTAGACCGCCTAATCTTTGCATTAGATAAGGAACATATACACACACTTTTGCATATGTTCATACAACATTAGAAATATCTTAAGGACAATGGATGCCTGTGATAGATGATTGAGTAGATGGATGATTGGATGGTAGGACACATTCTTCTTAACTTGAAGATTTCGGGGACGAAATCCTTTAAGGAGGGGAGAATGTAACAACCCGAATTTTAATAACGTGTTATAACCATAAATCAAGGCAGAATTAAATTTAAAATAAGAATGAAGGGAAACGGGTGGCGCCATTGCTTTAGTCTCGAAATTCTGCATGAAATCAAGTCTGAGTTTTCATAAATCGGAGTCCGTATAACCAAGTTATGACCCTTCGAAGTTTCAAGAATTTTCAGAATAAAAAACAGCTCGAAATTCGAATTCGAATTCAAACCCAGAAACGAGCTGGGCGGGAAATTTCCCGCCCAGGCCCCAGGTCGACTGGGTGGTCGACCTACCCCTGACCAGGTCGACTGGGTAGTCGACCATAGTGTCGACCCTATGGTCGACCTTGGGGTCGACCTCCCTGGTCGGCCTGGGTGTGAATGCATGGCTCTATGGGTCTTTTTGAGGGCTTGTGACGATTTTTAGCGGTTCAGATCAGTTCTAGGGTTAATCCTAAGGCCTAAACTAGTTCCTACTCCTATATAAACACCCTAAGACCTAACCTAATCCACCACAAATCATTCTAACACCGTTATGTTGCTGAGTCTCCTCTTGAACCATGGTCGCCGCCTCCAACTAAAAGCTTAAGCATTCAAACAAGATCCAAATCAAAGAGCAACGATTCTACAACAATTCAAGGGAATAGATCTACAACGATTCCACGACAATTTCTGCTCTTAATTCTTAAACCACGAAAGGCAAGTGTAGTTATTTTCCGATATAAACGTTAATTATGATTGTGACATGAATTGTAATTCTGAATCTGAGGTTATGTCTGTTCTGTTCTGTTTTGATCTATCTTATTCTGTATCTTTTCTTCTTTCTGTTCTATAGCCAGGATACCACGAGCCTGTGCCTAATCTCATAAGAGATTAACGCACAAACGATAAACCTTGGGACAAATAATGAATGGTGGCATAATTGGACATGACTAATCTGTGACTGGTTTATGTAAAAAGGGACATAGGTTGTAAACTAGATTTAGATCTATGCATATTCTGTGATTTGGAAGAAAAGGGACCATTGTATGTTAACATATGACTTGAGACTTTGGACATAGGGCATATCTTGAATTAAGATCTGATTTTGAGATGTTATAGTTTAAAGATCTGGATGTTTGGGCATATTTTTATGTATATTGATTCATGACTTGAAAAGGGGATATTTGACTTAGGCGCAAAGACCTATATTAAAATAGGATAACTATTAATATACGCATAAATATGGAATTATGGATATTTAGCAACAAAAGCTATAATTTGGTATAATTCATTTTTTATAACATGATTTTAGGCTTTTTCTGTAATGTGCAAAGTTTAACTAAAATATGGGACATATGTTGTACTATGAATTATGACCATGATTTGGGGAATGTAAGTTTAGGCTTAATTCATAATTAGGCAAGATTTGTCAATGAAACCTTAAGGAGTGTTTTAGATATGCTAAATACGTTTAATTATTGAATTGTCAAATCTGCTAAATCTGTTATCTGTCTAATCTGTTGAATTGCATAAATTGCTAACTATGTTGAAACGCCAAATCTGCTAATTATGTTAAACTGCCTAATCTGCTAAACCTGTTGTGTCGCCTAATCTGTTAAATGGACGTAAGTAGCCTGATATCTGTATAATTTGTAATTGAATAAGTTGGCTATAATAAGAATGCTGAGACACGAGGTTAGACTCATGTTTGCGGTAGAAGCCTGCCTGGACCCAACCGGCCTAACCAGCAACCACAAACTGTCAGTCTAATGTGAGAGGTCGTTGGCGTAACTAGAATATGCTTAGACACGAGGTTAGGTCCGGCTTGTGACAGAAGTCTGCCCGGAACCGCCCGGCACATCCAGCGGCCACAAGCTAGCGACCTAATGTAAGAGGTCTGTGCATTAATAATTAATTAATGCAAATATGAGATAAATATGTTGTCTAAAACATGTTGGGTGGATAGGGTTAAACCACTTGGACTGATGAATTTAATAAACCCGTTTCATGAATCTGTAGGCCCAATACAAAGCTAGACAATCTGTAAGTCTGTTAAAACTGTACATCTGACCCGTTAGTCTGAAAACTTGTTAACATGATTGTCTGATCTGTGAATTAGTTAATCTGAACTCTGTATGTCTGAAATTTGTAAGCAAGTTAATCTGAAATCTATTAGTCTGGGAACAAAAGGTTAGGAGGGAAAATACTTGTGTCATCTGTTGTTTGGGACCCATATTAGTCAGTAACCCTTTCTGGTATCAAAACTATGACCCAACAGTAGGTGGGGTCCGGGCACGCTTACTGAACTAATTATAAGCGGTTCATTCTGATATTGGCGAGGGGTGTTGATGGTGCGTTCCAACCGGGTCATGTGCGTGCATGGATCCCGGTCTGCCTCTGAGGATGTAAGACGCCGTGACATCTGTAAATAGGTCTGTGTCATTCAAAGGTTGCCACTTTAGGGAATGATACACCCTTTGGTAGGGCTGGCACAGGGTATTTATGTATTAGGGAGCCGATCGCTTGGGATGGGTTTTGGGGTACACTTAACTCAGTCTGTTTTCTTTTGGTACCGTTTATTTCTGTTGGGTGGTAACACCTGTCTGTTTCTGCGTGGTACCGTTCTGTTGGGGTGGTAAAGGCCCATTTCTAGTGTACACCTAATTATAACGTTCTGTTTCTGTACTATCTGTCTGTTAGGGTGGTAAAGGCCCATTATTAGTATTCTGCTTCTGTACCTTTTATCTGTTGGGGTGGTAAAAGCCCATTTCTAGTATTCTATCTCTGTATGGATTGTTCTGCTCTGTTCTGTTTCCGTTTAGACATTAGGGTAACACCTAATCCTATTATATTAGTGGTAGTAGAGAGGTAAGATGCAAGTAAGGAACATAACTTGGTTTACATCATTTTGTTTCTCTAGTTAACTTAAAGTATATTTGTTACTCCGGTTGATGTAATACCTCATCTAGCTTTATTTTCATGTCATGTTATTATTATCTGTTCATAATTGAAAATCACTGGACTTGCCAGACTTTTTGTCTGACCCTTGTTGTTTCGCCTCTTTTTCTTCCGTTTCCCCCAGGTTTTCGAGGAGGGAATACTCTAGCTTGATCCAGGTTTCTTCCGCTTAAAGTGCTTAAAGTATGGCTTATATTCTTCTGTGGGGATTATGATTTTAATGTTTTGCACTCTGATGGTTTTTGAACAAGGCTGATATATATGCACTTGAGCTTTTTTTATTGTTGATTTAGAAAGTTGTAATCAAACTTGTTTCTGCTTTTATAATGTAATAAAGTTATAAATTTTCAAGTACAACTATCTGTCTTGTAATATTCTGTTCTGTGTACTCATAATGCTCCGCCAAAGTTAAGGCACTCCCTTGTGAGTGACCTTAACGGAGGTGGGGTGTTACAGTTATGGTTCTTGTAACTAAAAATGGACACAAAGTTATGGTTGGTGGAACAACCCACGTCTTTTGGGTGCAACATCGAAGTCTTGAGGTGCAACATCCGTTTGAAAATCCAAGATTGCACTGCATGACTTTTGAAAACTCGTTTATGGGGTTGAAATAGAAATATAACATGGTGCATCATATTTCAAAATATAGTAAATCGAATAATGACCACGATCAAACCCCCTATGACCAACAAAACAACATACGAAAAATTGAGCTAAAAAAGCTTTCGATGTTCCCAAATGTCATTAAGATTGAATTTCTTGGTTACCGAACTAAGATGAGATGGGTGGAACCTGTTAGTCCTATAGATCTACGAGAGAGCTTCGTTTTGACTAGTTGTGGTTGTTGTAACTAAAAATGGACACAAAGTTATGGTTGGTGGAACAACCCACGTCTTTTGGGTGCAACATCGAAGTTTTGAGGTGCAACATCCATTTGAAAATCCAAGATTGCACTGCATGACCATCGAAAACTCATTTATGGGGATGAAATAGAAATATAACATGGTGCATCATATTTCAAAATATAGTAAATCGAATTATGACCACGGTCAAACCCCATTTGACCAACAAAACAACATATGAAAAATTGAGCTAAAAAAGCTTTCGATGTTCCCAAATGTCATTAAGATTGAATTTCTTGGTTACCGAACTAAGATGAGATGGGTGGAACCTGTTAGTCCTATAGATCTATGAGAGAGCATCATTTTGACTGGTTATGGTTCTTGTAGCTAAAAATGGACACAAAGTTTTGGTTGGTGGAACAACCCACGTCTTTTGGGTGCAACATCGAAGTCTTGAGGTGCAACATCCGTTTGAAAATCCAAGATTGCACTGTATGAGTTTTGAAAACACGTTTATAGGGATGAAATAGAAATATAACATGGTAAATCATACTCTAAAACGTAGTAAATCGAGCCGGGGCTAGTCAAAGATCCAGGGGGGCGCGCCGATAAAAAATGTCACCAATTCCAAAATCCAAGTTCCGCGCGCGTTCACGGAAACGGGAGTAACTTCCAATCCACAAGTTTGTTTTACCCAAACGAAAGCTCCACCTGAAGCTAAGTCAGGGGGCTACAAGAGTTACCGGGGAATAGCTCCGTAATTGATGCTTTCGGGCCCAAAAGAGGTCGTCTAATAGGAGTTTCGGGCATGTTTATGTTGATTTTGCGATTTCGACCAAATCGCTCTCTGATATTCTCAGTACCTGAGCGTGTTGCTTATTTGGATTTTCCGTATGTGATAGATTTGACCAAAAAGTGTGTCAACATACTGGTTATGTTTCTAGTCACTCAAAATAAAAACAAAGTTATGGTTGGCAGGACAACCCATGTCTGTTGGGTGCAACATCGACGTCTTGAGGTGTAACATCAGTTTGAAAATCCAAGATTGCACTGTATGACTTTTGAAAACTCGTTTATGGTGATGAAATTTAAATATAACATGGTGCATCATATTTCAAAATATAGTGAATCGAATTATGACCACGGTCAAACCCCCTTTGACCAACAAAACAACATATGAAAAATTAAGCTAAAAAAGCTTTCGATGTTCCCAAATGTCATTAAGACTGAATTTCTTGGTTACCGAACGAATATGAGATGGGTGAAACCTGTTAGTCCTATAGATCTAAGAGAGAGCTTCGTTTTGACTGGTTATGGTTCGTATAAGTAAAAATGGACACAAAGTTACGGTTGGTGGAACAACCCACGTCTTTTGGGTACAACATCGAAGTCTTGAGGTGCAACATCCATTTGAAAATCCAAGATTGCACTGTATGACTTTTGAAAACTCGTTTATGGGGATGAAATAGAAATATAACATGGTGCGTCATATTTCAAAATATAGTAAATCGAATTATGACCACGGTCAAACCCCCTTTGACCGACAAAACAACATACGAAAAATTGAGCTAAAAAAGCTTTCGATGTTCCCAAATGTCATTAAGATTGAATTTCTTAGTTACCGAACTAAGATGAGATGGGTGAAACCTGTTAGTCCTATAGATCTATGAGAGAGCTTCGTTTTGACTGGTTATGGTTCTTGTAACTAAAAATGGACACAAAGTTATGGTTGGTGGAACAACACACGTCTTTTGGGTGCAACATCGAAGTCTTGAGGTGCAACATCCGTTTGAAAATCCAAGATTGCACTGCATGACTTTTGAAAACTCGTTTATGGGGATGAAATAGAAATATAACATGGTGCATCATATTTCAAAATATTGTAAATCGAATTATGACCATGGTCAAACCCCACCACGGTCAAACCCCCTTTGACCAACAAAACAACATACGAAAAATTGAGCTAAAAAAGCTTTCGATATTCCCAAATGTCATTAAGATTGAATTTCTTGGTTACCGAACTAAGATGAGATGGGTGGAACCTGTTAGTCCTATAGATCTATGAGAGAGCTTCGTTTTGACTGGTTATGGTTCTTGTAACTAAAAATGGACACAAAGTTATGGTTGGTGGAACAACCCACGTCTTTTGGGTGCAACATCGAAGTCTTGTGGTGCAACATCCGTTTGAAAATCCAAGATTGCACTGCATGACTTTTGAAAACTCGTTTATGGGGATGAAATAGAAATATAACATTGTGCATCATATTTCAAAATATAGTAAATCGAATTTTGACCACGGTCAAACCCCCTTTGAGCGACAAAACAACATATGAAAAATTGAGCTAAAAAAGCTTTCGATGTTCCCAAATGTCATTAAGATTGAATTTCTTGGTTACCGAACTAAGATGAGATGGGTGGAACCAGTTACTCCTATAGATCCATGAGAGAGCGTCATTTTGAATGGTTATGGTTCTTGTAACTAAAAATGGACACAAAGTTATGGTTGGTGGAACAACCTACGTCTGTTGGGGGCAACATTGAAGTCTTAAGGTGCAACATCCGTCTGAAAATCCAAGATTGCACTGTATGACTTTTGAAAACTCCTTTATGGGGATGAAATAGAAATATAACATGGTAAATCATATTCCAAAATGTAGTAAATCCAGCCGGGGCTAGTCAACGATCCAAGGGGGCGAGCCAATCAAAAATGTCACCAATTCCAAAATCCAAGTTCTGCGCGTGTTCACGGAAACAGGAGTAACTTCCAATCCGTAAGATTGTTTTGCCCAAACGAAAGCTCCACCTGAAACTAAGTTAGAGGACTACAAGAGTTACAGAGCATAGCTACGTAATTGTTGCCTTCGGCCCCAAAAGAGGTCGTCTAATAAAAGTTTCGGGCATGTTTATGTTGATGTTGCGATTTCGACCAAATCGCTCTATGATGTTCTCAGTACCTGAGCGCGTTGCTTATTTAGATTTTCCGTATGTGATAGATTTGACCAAAAAGTGTGTCAACATACTGGTTATGTTTCTAGTCACTCAAAATAAAAACAAAGTTATGCTTGGCGGAACAACCCATGTCTGTTAGGTGCAACATCGACGTCTTGAGGTGCAACATCAGTTTGAGAATCCAAGATTGCACTGTATGACTTTTGATAACTCGTTAATGGGGATGAAATTTAAATATTACATGGTGCATCATATTTCAAAATATAGTGAATCGAATTATGACCACGGTCAAACCCCCTTTGACCAACAAAACAACATTTGAAAAATTGAGCTAAAAAAGCTTTCGATGTTCCCAAATGTCATTAAGATTGAATTTCTTGGTTACCGAATGAAGATGAGATGGGTGGAACCTGTTAGTCATATAGATCTGTGAGAGGGCATTGTTTTGACTGGTTATGGTTCTTGTAACTAAAAATGGACACAAAGTAACGGTTGGTGGAACAACCCACGTCTTTTGGGTGCAACATCGAAGTCTTGAGGTGCAACATCCATTTGAAAATCCAAGATTGCACTGTATGAATTTTGAAAACTCGTTTGCGGGGATGAAATAGAAATATAACAAAGTGCGTCATATTTCAAAATATAGTAAATCGAATTATAAGCACGGTAAAACCCCCTTTGACCAACAAAACAACATACGAAAAATTGGGCTAAAAAAGCTTTCGATGTTCCTAAATGTCATTAAGATTGAATTTCTTGGTTACCTAACTAAGACGAGATGGGTGGAACCTGTTAGTCCTATAGATCTATGAGAGAGCTTTGTTTTGACTGGTTATGGTTCTTGTAACTAAAAATGGACACAAAGTTATGGTTGGTGGAACAACCCACGTCTTTTGGGTGCAACATCGAAGTCTTGAGGTGCAATATCTGTTTGAAAATCCAAGATTGCACTGCATGACTTTTGAAAACTCGTTTTTGGGGATGAAATAGAAATATAACATGGTGCATCATATTTCAAAATATAGTAAATCGAATTATGACCACGGTCAAACCCCCTTTGACCAACAAGACAACAATGAAAAATTGAGCTAAAAAAGCTTTCGATGTTCCCAAATGTCATTAAGATTGAATTTCTTGTTTACCAATCTAAGATGAGATGGGTGCAACCTGTTGGTCCTATAGATCTATGAGAGAGCTTCGTTTTGACTGGTTATGGTTCTTCTAACTAAAAATGGACACAAATTTATGGTTGGTGGAACAACCCACGTCTTTTGGGTGCAACGTTGAAGTCTTGAGGTGCAACATCCATTTGAAAATCAAAGATTGCACTTTATGACTTTTGAAAACTCATTTTTAGGGATGAAATAGAAATATAACATGGTAAATCATATTCCAAAATGTAGTAAATCGAGCCGAGGCTAGTCCACGATCCAGGGGGGCGAGCCGATCAAAAATGTCACCAATTCCAAAATCCAAGTTCTGCGCACGTTAACGGAAACGGGAGTAACTTCCAATCCGTAAGTCTGTTTTGCCCAAACGAAAGCTCCACCTGAAACTAAGTCAGAGGACTACAAGAGTTACAGAGCATAGCTCCGTAATTGTTGCTTTCGGGCCCAAAAGAGGTCATCTAATAGGAGTTTCAGGCATGTTTATGTTGATGTTGCGATTTCGACCAAATCGCTCTATGATGTTCTCAGTACCTGAGCGCGTTGCTTATTTAGATTTTCTGTATGTGATAGATTTGTCCAAAAAGTGTGTCAACATACTGGTTATGTTTCTAGTCACTCAAAATAAAAACAAAGTTATGGTTGGCGGAACAACCCATGTCTGTTGGGTGCAACATCGACGTCTTGAGGTGCAACATCAGTTTGAAAATCCAAGATTGCACTGTATGACTTTTGAAAACTCGTTTATGGGGATGAAATTTAAATATAACATGGTGCATCATATTTCAAAATATAGTGAATCGAATTATGACCACGGTCAAACCCCCTTTGACCAACAAAACAACATACGAAAAATTGAGCTAAAAAAGCTTTCGATTTTCCCAAATGTCATTAAGATTGAATTTCTTGGTTACCCAACTAAGATGAGATGGGTGGAACCTGTTAGTCCTATAGATCTATGAGAGAGCTTCGTTTTGACTGGTTATGGTTCTTGTAACTAAAAATGGACACAAAGTTATGGTTGGTGGAACAACTCACGTCTTTTGGGTGCAACATCGAAGTCTTGAGGTGCAACATCCGTTTGAAAATCCAAGATTGCACTGCATGACTTTGGAAAACTCGTTTATGGGGATGAAATAGAAATATAACATGGTGCATCATATTTCAAAATATAGTAAATCGAATTATGACCACTGTCAAACCCCCTTTGACCAACAAAACAACATACGAAAAATTGAGCTAAAAAAGCTTTCGATGTTCCCAAATGTCATTAAGATTGAATTTCTTTGTTACCGAACTAAGATGAGATGGGTGGAACCTGTTAGTCTTATAGATCTATGAGGGAGCTTCGTTTTGACTGGTGATGGTTCTTGTAACTAAAAATGGACACAAAGTTATGGCTGGTGGAACAACCCACGTCTTTTGGGTGCAACATCGAAGTCTTGAGGTGCAACATCCGCTTGAAAATCCAAGATTGCACTGCATGACTTTTGAAAACTCGTTATGGGGATGAGATAGAAATATAACATGGTGCATCATATTTCAAAATATTGTAAATCGAATTATGACCACGGTCAAACCCCCTTTGACCAACAAAACAACATACGAAAAATTGAGCTAAAAAAGATTTCGATGTTCCCAAATGTCATTAAGATTGAATTTGTTGGTTACCGAACTAAGATGAGATGGGTGGAACCTGTTAGTCCTATAGATCTATGATAGAGCTTCGTTTTGACCAGTTATGGTTCTTGTAACTAAAAATGGACACAAAGTTATGGTTGGTGGAACAACCCACCTCTTTTGGGTGCAACATCGAAGTCTTGAGGTGCAACATTCGTTTGAAAATCCAAGATTGCACTGCATGACTTTTGAAAACTCGTTTATGGGGATGAAATAGAAATATAACATGGTGCATCATATTTCAAAATATAGTAAATCGAATTATGACCATGGTCAAACCCGCTTTGACCAACAAAACAACATATGAAAAATTAAGCTAAAAAAGCTTTTGATGTTCCCAAATGTCATTAAGATTGAATTTCTTGGTTACCGAACTAAGATGAGATGGGTGGAACCTGTTAGTCCTATAGATCTATGAGAGAGCTTCGTTTTGACTGGTTATAGTTCTTGTAACTAAAAATGGACACAAAGTTATGGTTGGTGGAACAACCCACGTCTTTTGGGTGCAACATCGAAGCCTTGAGGTGCAACATCCGTTTGAAAATCCAAGATTGCACTGTATGAGTTTTGAAAACTCGTTTATAGGGATGAAATAGAAATATAACATGGTAAATCATATTCCAAAATGTAGTAAATCGAGCCGGGGCTAGTCAACAATCTAGGGGGCGAGCCGATCAAAAATGTCACCAATTCCCAAATCCAAGTTCTGCGCGCGTTCACGGAAACGGGAGTGACTTCCAATCCGTAGGTCTGTTTTTCCCAAATGAAAGCTCCACCTGAAGCTAAGTCAGAGGGCTACAAGAGTTACATAGCATAGCTCCGTAATTGATGCTTCCGGGCCCAAAAGAGGTCGTCTAATAGGAGTTTCGGGCATGTTTATGTTGATGTTGCGATTTCGACCAAATCGCTCTATGATGTTCTCAGTACCTGAGAGCGTTGCTTATTTAGATTTTCCGTATGTGATAGATTTGATCAAAAAGTGTGTCAACATATTGGTTATGTTTCTAGTCACTCAAAATAAAAACAAAGTTATGGTTGGTGGAACATCCCATGTCTGTTGGGGGCAACATCGACGTCTTGAGGTGCAACATCAGTTTAAAAATCCAAGATTGCACTGTATGACTGTTGAAAACTCTATTATGGGGATGAAATTCAAATATAACATGGTGCATCATATTTCAAAATATAGTGAATCGAATTATGACCACGGTCAAACCCCCTTTGACCAACAAAACAACATACGAAAAATTGAGCTAAAAAAGCTTTCGATGTTCCCAAATGTCATTAAGATTGAATTTCTTGGTTACCGAACTAAGATGAGATGGGTGGAACCTGTTAGTCCTATAGATATATGAGAGAGCTTCGTTTTGACTGGCTATGGTTCTTGTAACTAAAAATGGACACAAATTTATGGTTGGTGGAACAACCCACAACTTTTGGGTGCAACATCGAAGTCTTGAGGTGCAACATCCATTTAAAAATCCTAGATTGCACTGCATGACTTTTGAAAACTCGTTTATGGGGATGAAATTGAAAAATAACATGGTGCATCATATTTCAAAATATAGTAAATCAAATTATGACCACGGTCAAACCCCCTTTGACCAAAAAAACAACATATGAAAAATTAAGCTAAAAAAGCTTTCGATGTTCCCAAATGTCATTAGGATTGAATTTCTTGGTTACCGAACTAAGATGAGATGGGTGGAACCTGTTACTCCTATAGATCTATGAGAGGGCTTCGTTTTGACTGGTTATGGTTCTTGTAACTAAAAATGGACACAAAGTTATGGTTGGTGGAACAACCCACGTCTTTTGGGTGCAACATCGAAGTCTTGAGGTGCAACATCCATTTGAAAATCCAAGATTTCACAGCATGACTTTGGAAAACTCGTTTATGGGGATGAAATAGAAATATAACATGGTGCATCATATTTCAAAATAGAGTAAATCGAATTATGACCGCGGTCAAACCCCCTTTGACCAACAAAACAACATACGAAAAATTGAGCTAAAAAAGCTTTCAATGTTCCCAAATGTCATTAAGATTGAATTTCTTGGTTACCGAACTAAGATGAGATGGGTGGAACCTGTTATTCCTATAGATCTATGAGAGAGCTTCGTTTTGACTGGTTATGGTTCTTGTAACTAAAAATGGACACAAAGTTACGGCAGGTGGAACAACCCACGTCTTTTGGGTGCAACATCGAAGTCTTGAGGTGCAACATCCGCTTGAAAATCCAAGATTGCACTGCATGACTTTTAAAAACTCGTTATGGGGATGAGATAGAAATATAACATGGTTCATCATATTTCAAAATATTGTAAATCGAATTATAACCACGGTCAAACCCCACCACGGTCAAACCCCACCAAAGTCAAACCCCCTTTGACCAACAAAACAACATACGAAAAATTGAGCTAAAAAAGCATTCGATGTTCCCAAATATCATTAAGATTGAATTTCTTGGTTACCGAACTAAGATGAGATGGGTGGAACTTGTTAGTCCTATAGATCTATGAGAGAGCTTCGTTTTGACTGGTTATGGTTCTTGTAACTAAAAATGGACACAAAGTTATGGTTGGTGGAACAACCCACGTCTTTTGGGTGCAACATCGAAGTCTTGAGGTGCAACATCTGTTTGAAAATCCAAGATTGCACTGCATGACTTTTGAAAACTCGTTTATGGGGATGAAATAGAAATATAACATGGTGCATCATATTTCAAAATATAGTAAATCGAATTATGACCACGGTCAAACCCCCTTTGACCAACAAAACAACATATGAAAAATTGAGCTAAAAAGCTTTCGATGTTCCCAAATGTCATTAGGATTGAATTTCTTGGTTACCGAACTAAGATGAGATGGGTGGAACCTGTTACTTCTATAGATCTAAGAGAGGGCTTCGTTTTGACTGGTTATGGTTCTTGTAACTAAAAATGGACACAGAGTTATGGTTGGTGGAACAACCCACGTCTTTTGGGTGCAACATCGAAGTCTTGAGGTGCAACATCCGTTTGAAAATCCAAGATTGCACTGCATGACTTTGGAAAACTCGTTTATGGGATGAAATAGAAATATAACATGGTGCATCATATTTCAAAATAGAGTAAATCGAATTATGACCGCGGTCAAACCCCCTTTGACCAACAAAACAACATACGAAAAATTGAGCTAAAAAAGCTATCGATGTTCTAAAATGTCATTAGGATTGAATTTCTTGGTTACCGAACTAAGATGAGATGGGTGGAACCTGTTAGTCCTATAGATCTATGAGAGAGCTTCGTTTTGACTGGTTATGGTTCTTGTAACTAAAAATGGACACAAAGTTATGGTTGGTGGAACAACCCACGTCTTTTGGGTGCAACATCGAAGTCTTGAGGTGCAACATCCATTTGAAAATCCCAGATTTCACTACATCACTTTGGAAAACTCGTTTATGGGGATAAAATAGAAATATAACATGGTGCATCATATTTCAAAATAGAGTAAATCGAATTATTACCGCGGTCAAACCCCCTTTGACCAACAAAACAACATACGAAAAATTGAGCTAAAAAAGCTTTCGATGTTCCCAAATGTCATTAAGATTGAATTTCTTGGTTACCGAACTAAGATGAGATGGGTGGAACCTGTTAGTCCTATAGATCTATGAGAGAGCTTCGTTTTGACTGGTTATGGTTCTTGTAACTAAAAATGGACACAAAGTTATGGCTGGTGGAACAACCCACATCTTTTGGGTGCAACATCGCAGTCTTGAGGTGCAACATCCGGTTGAAATCCAAGATTGCACTGCATGACTTTTGAAAACTCGTTTATGGGGATGAAATAGAAATATAACATGGTGCATCATATTTCAAAATATAGTAAATCGAATTATGACCACGGTCAAACCCCCTTTGACCAACAAAACAACATATGAAAAATTGAGCTAAAAAGCTTTCGATGTTCCCAAATGTCATTAGGATTGAATTTTTTGGTTACCGAACTAAGATGAGATGGGTGGAACCTGTTACTCCTATAGATCTATGAGAGGGCTTCGTTTTGACTGGTTATGGTTTTTGTAACTAAAAACGGACACAAAGTTATGGTTGGTGGAACAACCCACGTCTTTTGGGTGCAACATCGAAGTCTTGAGGTGCAACATCCGTTTGAAAATCCAAGATTGCACTGCATGACTTTGGAAAACTCGTTTATGGGGATGAAATAGAAATATAACATGGTGCATCATATTTCAAAATATAGTAAATCGAATTATGACCACGGTCAAACCCCCTTTGACCAACAAATCAACATACAAAAAATTGAGCTAAAAAAGCTTTCGATGTTCCCAAATGTCATTAGGATTGAATTTCTTGTTACCGAACTAAGATGAGATGGGTGGAACCTGTTAGTCCTATAGATCTATGAGAGAGCTTCGTTTTGACTGGTTATGGTTCTTGTAACTAAAAATGGACACAAAGTTATGGCTGGTGGAACAACCCACATCTTTTGGGTGCAACATCGAAGTCTTGAGGTGCAACATCCGCTTGAATATCCAAGATTGAGCTGAGTGACTTTTGAAAACTCGTTATGGGGATGAGATAGAAATATAACATGGTGCATCATATTTCAAAAAATTGTAAATCGAATTATGACCACGGTCAAACCCCACCACGGTTAAACCCCCTTTGACCAACAAAACAACATACGAAAAATTGAGTTAAAAAAGCTTTCGATGTTCCCAAATGTCATTAAGATTGAATTTCTTGGTTACCGAACTAAGATGAGATGGGTGGAACCTGTTAGTCCTATAGACCTATGAGAGAGCTTCGTTTTGACTGGTTATGGTTCTTGTAACTAAAAATGGACACAAAGTTATGGTTGGTGGAACAACCCACGTTTTTGGGTGCAACATCGAAGTCTTGAGGTGCAACATCCGTTTGAAAATCCAAGACTGCACTGCATGACTTTTGAAAACTCGTTTATGGGGATGAAATAGAAATATTACTTGGTGCATCATATTTCAAAATATAGTAAATCGAATTATGACCATGGTCAAACCCCCTTTGACCAACAAAACAACATATGAAAAATTGAGCTAAAAAAGCTTTCGATGTTCCCAAATTTCATTAAGATTGAATTTCTTGGTTACCGAACTAAGATGAGATGGGTGGAACATGTTAGTCCTATAGATCTATGAGAGGGCTTCGTTTTGACTGGTTATGGTTCTTGTAACTAAAAATGGACACAAAGTTATGGTTGGTGGAACAACCCACGTCTTTTGGGTGCAACATCGAAGTCTTGAGGTGCAACATCCATTTGAAAATCCAAGATTGCACTGCATGACTTTGGAAAACTCGTTTATGGGGATGAAATAGAAATATAACATGGTGCATCATATTTCAGAATATAGTAAATCGAGCCGGGGCTAGTCAACAATCCAGGGGGCAAGCCGATCAAAAATGTCACCAATTCCAAAATCCAAGTACTGCGCACGTTCACGGAAATGGGAGTAACTTCCAATCTGTAAGTCTGTTTTGCCCAAACGAAAGCTCCACCTGAAGCTAAGTCAGAGGGCTACAAGAGTTACGGAGCATAGCTCCGTAATTGATGCTTCCGGGCCCAAAAGAGGCCGTCTAATAGGAGTTTCGGGCATGTTTATTTTGATGTTGCGATTTTGACCAAATCGCTCTAGGATGTTCTCAGTACCTGAGAGCGTTGCTTATTTAGATTTTCCGTATGTGATAGATTTGACCAAAAAGTGTGTCAACATACTAGTTATGTTTCTAGTCACTCAAAATAAAAACAAAGTTATGGTTGGCGGAAAAACCCATGTCTATTGGGTGCAACATCGACGTCTTGAGGTGCAACATCAGTTTAAAAATCCAAGATTGCACTGTATGACTGTTGAAAACTCGTTTATGGGGATGAAATTTAAATATAACATGGTGCATCATATTTCAAAATATAGTGAATCGAATTATGACCACGGTCAAACCCCCTTTGACCAAAAAAACAACATACGAAAAATTGAGCTAAAAAAGCTTTCGATGTTCCCAAATGTCATTAAGATTGAATTTCTTGGTTACCGAACTAAGATGAGATGGGTGGAACCTGTTAGTCCTATAGATATATGAGAGAGCTTCGTTTTGACTGGTTATGGTTCTTGTAACTAAAAATGGACACAAAGTTATGGTTGGTGGAACAACCCACGTCTTTTGGGTGCAACATCGAAGTCTTGAGGTGCAACATCCGTTTGAAAATCCTAGATTGCACTGCATGACTTTTGAAAACTCGTTTATGGGGATGAAATAGAAATATAACATGGTGCATCATATTTCAAAATATAGTAAATGGAATTATGACCACGGTCAAACCCTCTTTGACCAACAAAACAACATATGAAAAATTGAGCTAAAAAAGCTTTCGATGTTCCCAAATGTCATTAGGATTGAATTTCTTGGTTACCGAACTAAGATGAGATGGGTGGAACCTGTTACTCCTATAGATCTATGAGAGGGCTTCGTTTTGACTGGTTATGGTTCTTGTAACTAAAAATGGATACAAAGTTATGGTTGGTGGAACAACCCACGTCTTTTGGGTGCAACATCGAAGTCTTGAGGTGCAACATCCATTTGAAAATCCAAGATTGCACTGTATGACTTTGGAAAATTCGCTTATGGGGATGAAATAGAAATATAACATGGTGCATCATATTTCAGAATATAGTAAATCGAGCCGGGGCTAGTCAACGATCTAGGGGGCAAGCCGATCAAAAATGTCACCAATTCCAAAATCCAAGTTCTACGCGCGTTCACGGAAACGGGAGTAACTTCCAAGCCGTAAGTCTGTATTTCCCAAATGAAAGCTCCACCTGAAGCTAAGTCAGAGGGCTACAAGAGTTACGGAGCATAGCCCCGTAATTGATGCTTCCGGGCCCAAAAGAGGTCGTCTAATAGGAGTTTCGGGCATGTTTATGTTGATGTTGCGATTTCGACCAAATCGCTCTATGATGTTCTCAGTACCTGAGAGCGTTGCTTATTTAGATTTTCCGTATGTGATAGATTTGACCAAAAAGTGTGTCAACATACTGGTTATGTTTCTAGTCACTCAAAATAAAAACAAAGTTATGGTTGGTGGAACAACCCATGATTGTTGGATGCAACATCGACGTCTTGAGGTGCACCATCAGTTTAAAAATCCAAGATCGCAATGTATGACTGTTGAAAACTCGTTTATGGGTATGAAATTTAAATATAACATGGTGCATCATATTTCAAAATATAGCGAATCGAATTATGACCACGGTCAAACCCCCTTTGACCAACAAAACAACGTACGAAAAATTGAGCTAAAAAAGCTTTCGATGTTCCCAAATGTCATTAAGATTGAATTTCTTGGTTACCGAACTAAGATGAGATGGGTGGAACCTGTTACTCCTATAGATCTATGAGAGGGCTTCGTTTTGACTGGTTATGGTTCTTGTAACTAAAAATGGACACAAAGTTATGGTTGGTGGAACAACCCACGTCTTTTGGGTGCAACATCGAAGTCTTGAGGTGCAACATCCATTTGAAAATCCAAGATTTCACAGCATGACTTTGGAAAACTCGTTTATGGGGATGAAATAGAAATATAACATGGTGCATCATATTTCAAAATAGAGTAAATCGAATTATGACCGCGGTCAAACCCCCTTTGACCAACAAAACAACATACGAAAAATTGAGCTAAAAAAGCTTTCAATGTTCCCAAATGTCATTAAGATTGAATTTCTTGGTTACCGAACTAAGATGAGATGGGTGGAACCTGTTAGTCCTATAGATCTATGAGAGAGCTTCGTTTTGACCGGTTATGGTTCTTGTAACTAAAAATGGACACAAAGTTACGGCTGGTGGAACAACCCACGTCTTTTGGGTGCAACATCGAAGTCTTGAGGTGCAACATCCGCTTGAAAATCCAAGATTGCACTGCATGACTTTTAAAAACTCGTTATGGGGATGAGATAGAAATATAACATGGTGCATCATATTTCAAAATATTGTAAATCGAATTATAACAACGGTCAAACCCCACCACGGTCAAACCCCACCAAACTCAAACCCCCTTTGACCAACAAAACAACATACGAAAAATTGAGCTAAAAAAGCATTCGATGTTCCCAAATGTCATTAAGATTGAATTTCTTGGTTACCGAACTAAGATGAGATGGGTGGAACCTGTTAGTCCTATAGATCTATGAGAGAGCTTCGTTTTGACTGGTTATGGTTCTTGTAACTAAAAATGGACACAAAGTTATGGTTGGTGGAACAACCCACGTCTTTTGGGTGCAACATCGAAGTCTTGAGGTGCAACATCCATTTGAAAATCCAAGATTGCACTGCATGACTTTTGAAAACTCGTTTATGGGGATGAAATAGAAATATAACATGGTGCATCACATTTCAAAATATAGTAAATCGAATTATGACCACGGTCAAACCCCCTTTGACCAACAAAACAACATATGGAAAATTGAGCCAAAAAGCTTTCGATGTTCCCAAATGTCATTAGGATTGAATTTCTTGGTTACCGAACTAAGATGAGATGGGTGGAACATGTTACTTCTATAGATCTATGAGAGGGCTTCGTTTTGACTGGTTATGGTTCTTGTAACAAAAAATGGACACAGAGTTATGGTTGGTGGAACAACCCACGTCTTTTGGGTGCAACATCGAAGTCTTGAGGTGCAACATCCGTTTGAAAATCCAAGATTGCACTGCATGACTTTGGAAAACTCGTTTATGGGGATGAAATAGAAATATAACATGGTGCATCATATTTCAAAATAGAGTAAATCGAATTATGACCGCGGTCAAACCCCCTTTGACCAACAAAACAACATACGAAAAATTGAGCTAAAAAAGCTATCGATGTTCTAAAATGTCATTAGGATTGAATTTCTTGGTTACCGAACTAAGATGAGATGGGTGGAACCTGTTAGCCCTATAGATCTATGAGAGAGCTTCATTTTGACTGGTTATGGTTCTTGTAACTAAAAATGGACACAAAGTTATGGTTGGTGGAACAACCCACGTCTTTTGGGTGCAACATCGAAGTCTTGAGGTGCAACATCGATTTGAAAATCCCAGATTTCACTGCATGACTTTGGAAAACTCGTTTATGGGGATGAAATAGAAATATAACATGGTGCATCATATTTCAAAATAGAGTAAATCGAATTATTACCGCGGTCAAACCCCCTTTGACCAACAAAACAACATACGAAAAATTGAGCTAAAAAAGCTTTCGATGTTCCCAAATGTCATTAAGATTGAATTTCTTGGTTACCGAACTAAGATGAGATGGGTGGAACCTGTTAGTCCTATAGATCTATGAGAGAGCTTCGTTTTGACTGATTATGGTTCTTGTAACTAAAAATGGACACAAAGTTATGGCTGGTGGAACAACCCACATCTTTTGGGAGCAACATCGCAGTCTTGAGGTGCAACATCCGGTTGAAATCCAAGATTGCACTGCATGACTTTTGAAAACTCGTTTATGGCGATGAAATAGAAATATAACATGGTGCATCATATTTCAAAATATAGTAAATCGAATTATGACCACGGTCAAACCCCTTTGACCAACAAAACAACATATGAAAAATTGAGCTAAAAAGCTTTCGATGTTCCCAAATGTCATTAGGATTGAATTTCTTGGTTACCGAACTAAGATGAGATGGGTGGAACCTGTTACTCCTATAGATCTATGAGAGGGCTTCGTTTTGACTGGTTATGGTTCTTGTAACTAAAAACGGACACAAAGTTATGGTTGGTGGAACAACCCACGTCTTTTGGGTGCAACATCGAAGTCTTGAGGTGCAACATCCGTTTGAAAATCCAAGATTGCACTGCATGACTTTGGAAAACTCGTTTATGGGGATGAAATAGAAATATAACATGGTGCATCATATTTCAAAATATAGTAAATCGAATTATGACCACGGTCAAACCCCCTTTGACCAACAAAACAACATACGAAAAATTGAGCTAAAAAAGTTTTCGATGTTCCCAAATGTC
Organism: Allium sativum; assembly: GCA_030737875.1. Taxonomy (NCBI): domain Eukaryota; kingdom Viridiplantae; phylum Streptophyta; class Magnoliopsida; order Asparagales; family Amaryllidaceae; genus Allium; species Allium sativum. Next base: position 845,333,757 of record CM060921.1, on the reverse strand, counting down.
ATTAAGATTGAATTTCTTAGTTACCGAACTAAGATGAGATGGGTGGAACCTATTAGTCCTATAGATCTATGAGAGAGCTTCGTTTTGACTGGTTATGGTTCTTGTAACTAAAAATGGACACAAAGTTATGGCTGGTGGAACAACCCACATCTTTTGGGTGCAACATCGAAGTCTTGAGGTGCAACATCCGCTTGAATATCCAAGATTGAACTGAGTGACTTTTGAAAACTCGTTATGGGGATGAGATAGAAATATAACATGGTGCATCATATTTCAAAAAATTGTAAATCGAATTATGACCACGGTCAAACCCCACCACGGTCAAACCCCCTTTGACCAACAAAACAACATACGAAAAATTGAGCTAAAAAAGCTTTCGATGTTCCCAAATGTCATTAAGATTGAATTTCTTGGTTACCGAACTAAGATGAGATGGGTGGAACCTGTTAGTCCTATAGACCTATGAGAGAGCTTCGTTTTGACTGGTTATGGTTCTTGTAACTAAAAATGGACACAAAGTTATGGTTGGTGGAACAACCCACGTTTTTGGGTGCAACATCGAAGTCTTGAGGTGCAACATCCGTTTGAAAATCCAAGACTGCACTGCATGACTTTTGAAAACTCGTTTATGGGGATGAAATAGAAATATTACTTGGTGCATCATATTTCAAAATATAGTAAATCGAATTATGACCACGATCAAACCCCCTTTGACCAACAAAACAACATATGAAAAATTGAGCTAAAAAAGATTTCGATGTTCCCAAATTTCATTAAGATTGAATTTCTTGGTTACCGAACTAAGATGAGATGGGTGGAACATGTTAGTCCTATAGATCTATGAGAGGGCTTCGTTTTGACGGGTTATGGTTCTTGTAACTAAAAATGGACACAAAGTTATGGTTGGTGGAACAACCCACGTCTTTTGGGTGCAACATCGAAGTCTTGAGGTGGAACATCCATTTGAAAATCCAAGATTGCACTGCATGACTTTGGAAAACTCGTTTATGGGGATGAAATAGAAATATAACATGGTGCATCATATTTCAGAATATAGTAAATCGAGCCGGGGCTAGTCAACAATCCAGGGGGCAAGCCGATCAAAAATGTCACCAATTCCAAAATCCAAGTTCTGCGCACGTTCACGGAAACGGGAGTAACTTCCAATCTGTAAGTCTGTTTTGCCCAAACGAAAGCTCCACCTGAAGCTAAGTCAGAGGGCTACAAGAGTTACGGAGCGTAGCTCCGTAATTGATGCTTCCAGGCCCAAAAGAGGCCGTCTAATAGGAGTTTCGGGCATGTTTATTTTGATGTTGCGATTTTGACCAAATCGCTCTAGGATGTTCTCAGTACCTGAGAGCGTTGCTTATTTAGATTTTCCGTATGTGATAGATTTGACCAAAAAGTGTGTCAACATACTGGTTATGTTTCTAGTCACTCAAAATAAAAACAAAGTTATGGTTGGCGGAAAAAACCCATGTCTATTGGGTGCAACATCGACGTCTTGAGGTGCAACATCAGTTTAAAAATCCAAGATTGCACTGTATGACTGTTGAAAACTCGTTTATGGGGATGAAATTTAAATATAACATGGTGCATCATATTTCAAAATATAGTGAATCGAATTATGACCACGGTCAAACCCCCTTTGATCAAAAAAACAACATACGAAAAATTGAGCTAAAAAAGCTTTCGATGTTCCCAAATGTCATTAAGATTGAATTTCTTGGTTACCGAACTAAGATGAGATGGGTGGAACCTGTTAGTCCTATAGATATATGAGAGAGCTTCGTTTTGACTGGTTATGGTTCTTGTAACTAAAAATGGACACAAAGTTATGGTTGGTGGAACAACCCACGTCTTTTGGGTGCAACATCGAAGTCTTGAGGTGCAACATCCGTTTGAAAATCCTAGATTGCACTGCATGACTTTTGAAAACTCGTTTATGGGGATGAAATAGAAATATAACATGGTGCATCATAGTTCAAAATATACTAAATGGAATTATGACCACGGTCAAACCCTCTTTGACCAACAAAACAACATATGAAAAATTGAGCTAAAAAAGCTTTCGATGTTCCCAAATGTCATTAGGATTGAATTTCTTGGTTACCGAACTAAGATGAGATGGGTGGAACCTGTTACTCCTATAGATCTATGAGAGGGCTTCGTTTTGACTGGTTATGGTTCTTGTAACTAAAAATGGATACAAAGTTATGGTCGGTGGAACAACACACGTCATTTGGGTGCAATATCGAAGTCTTGAGGTGCAACATCCATTTGAAAATCCAAGATTGCACTGCATGACCTTGGAAAATTCGCTTATGGGGATGAAATAGAAATATAACATGGTGCATCATATTTCAGAATATAGTAAATCGAGCCGGGGCTAGTCAACGATCTAGGGGGCAAGCCGATCAAAAATGTCACCAATTCCAATATCCAAGTTCTACGCGCGTTCACGGAAACGGGAGTAACTTCCAACCCGTAAGTCTGTATTTCCCAAACGAAAGCTCCACCTGAAGCTAAGTCAGAGGGCTACAAGAGTTACGGAGCATTGCCCCATAATTGATGCTTCCGGGCCCAAAAGAGGTCGTCTAATAGGAGTTTCGGGCATGTTTATGTTGATGTTGCGATTTCGACCAAACCGCTCTATGATGTTCTCAGTACCTGAAAGCGTTGCTTATTTAGATTTTCTGTATGTGATTGATTTGACCAAAAAGTGTGTCAACATACTTGTTATGTTTCTAGTCACTCAAAATAAAAAAAAAGTTATGGTTGGTGGAACAACCCATGATTGTTGGGTGCAACATCGACGTCTTGAGGTGCACCATCAGTTTAAAAATCCAAGATCGCAATGTATGACTGTTGAAAACTCGTTTATGGGTATGAAATTTTAATATAACATGGTGCATCATATTTCAAAATATAGTGAATCGAATTATGACCACGGTCAAACCCCCTTTGACCAACAAAACAACGTACGAAAAATTGAGCTAAAAAAGCTTTCGATGTTCCCAAATGTCATTAAGATTGAATTTCTTGGTTACCGAACTAAGATGAGATGGGTGGAACCTATTAGTGTTATAGATCTATGAGAGAGATTCGTTTTGATTGGTTATGGTTCTTGTAACTAAAAATGGACACAAAGTTATGGTTGGTGGAACAACCCACGTCTTTTGGGTGCAACATCGAAGTCTTGAGGTGCAACATTCATTTCAAAATCAAAGATTGCACTGCATGACTTTTGAATACTCGTTTATGGGGATGAAATAGAAATATAACATGGTGCATCATATTTCAAAATATAGTAAATCGAATTATGACCACGGTCAAACACCCTTTGACCAACAAAACAACATATGAAAAATTGAGCTAAAAAAGCTTTCGATGTTCCCAAATGTCATTAAGATTGAATTTCTTGGTTACCGAACTAAGATGAGATGGGTGGAACCTGTTAGTCCTATAGATCTATGAGAGAGCTTCGTTTTGACTGGTTACGGTTCTTTTTACTAAAAATTGACACAAAGTTATGGTTGGTGGAACAACCCATGTCTTTTGGGTGCAACATCGTAGTCTTGAGGTGCAACATCCGTTTGAAAATCCAAGATTGTACTGTATGAGTCTTGAAAACTCGTTTATAGGGATGAAATAGAAATATAACATGGTAAATCATATTCCAAAATGTAGTAAATCGAGCCGGGGCTAGTCAACGATCCAGGGGGGCGAGCCGATCAAAAATGTCACCAATTCCAAAATCCAAGTTCTGCGCGCGTTCACGGAAACGGGAGTAACTTCCAATTCGTAAGTCTGTTTTGCCCAAACGGAAGCTCCACCTGAAGCTAAGTCAGAGGGCTACAAGAGTTACGGAGCACTGCTCCGTAATTGATGCTTCCGGGCCCAAAAGAGGTCGTCTAATAAGAGTTTCGGGCATGTTTATGTTGATGTTGCGATTTCGACCAAATCGCTCTATGATTTTCTCAGTATCTGAGCGCGTTGCTTATTTAGATTTTCCGTATGTGATAGATTTGACCAAAAAGTGTGTCAACAAACTAGTTATGTTTCTAGTCACTCAAAATAAAAACAAAGTTATGGTTGGCGGAACAACCCATGTCTGTTCGTTGCAACATCGACGTCTTGAGGTGCAACAACAGTTTAAAAATCCAAGATTCCACTGTATGACTTTTGAAAACTCGTTTATGGGGATGAAATTTAAATATAACATGGCGCATCATATTTCAAAATATAGTGAATCGAATTATGACCACGGTCAAACCCCCTTTGACCAACAAAACAACATTTGAAAATTTAAGTTAAAAAAGCTTTCGATGTTCCCAAATGTCATTAAGATTGAATTTCTTGGTTACCGAATGAAGATGAGATGGGTGGAACCTGTTAGTCCTATAGATCTGAGAGAGGGCATTGTTTTGACTGGTTATGGTTCTTTAACTAAAAATGGACACAAAGTAACGGTTGGTGGATCAACCCACGTCTTTTGGGTGCAACATCGAAGTCTTGAGGTGCAACATCCATTTGAAAATCCAAGATTGCACGGTATGACTTTTGAAAACTCGTTTATGGGGATGAAATAGAAATATAACATGGTGCGTCATATTTCAAAATATAGTAAATCGAATTATGACCACGGTCAAACCCCCTTTGACCAACAAAACAACATACGAAAAATTGAGTTAAAAAAGCTTTCGATGTTCCCAAATGTCATTAAGACTGAATTTCTTGGTTACCGAACGAAGATGAGATGGGTGAAACCTGTTAGTCCTATAGATCTAAGAGAGAGCTTCATTTTGACTGGTTATGGTTCCTGTAACTAAAAATGGACACAAGGTTACGGTTGGTGGAACAACCCACGTCTTTTGGGTGCAACATTGAAGTCTTGAGGTGCAACATCCGTTTGAAAATCCAAGATTGCACTGTATGACTTTTGAAAACTCGTTTATGGGGATGAAATAGAAATATAACTTGGTGCATCATATTTAAAAATATAGTAAATCGAATTATGACCACGGTCAAACCCCCTTTGACCAACAAAACAACATACGAAAAATTGAGCTAAAAAAGCTTTCGATGTTCCCAAATGTCATTAAGATTAAATTTCTTGGTTACCCAACTAAGATGAGATGGGTGGAACCTGTTAGTCCTATGGATCTATGAGAGAGCTTCGTTTTGACTGGTTATGGTTCTTGAAACTAAAAATGGACACAAAGTTATGGTTGGTGCAACAACCCACGTCTTTTGGGTGCAACATCGAAGCCTTGAGGTGCAACATTCGTTTGAAAATCCAAGATTGCATTGCATGACTTTGGAAAACTCGTTTATGGGGATGAAATAGAAATATAACATGGTGCATCATATTTCAAAATATAGTAAATCGAATTATGACCACGGTCAAACCCCCTTTGACCAACAAAACAACATACGAAAAATTGAGCTAAAAAAGCTTTCGATGTTCCCAAATGTCATTAAGATTGAATTTCTTTGTTACCGAACTAAGATGAGATGGGTGGAACCTGTTAGTCCTATAGATCTATGAGAGAGCTTCGTTTTGATTGGTTATGGTTCTTGTAACTAAAAATGGACACAAAGTTACGGCTGGTGGAACAACCCACGTCTTTTGGGTGCAACATCGAAGTCTTGAGGTGCAACATCCGCTTGAAAATCCAAGATTGCACTGCATGACTTTTGAAAACTCGTTATGGGGAAGAGATAGAAATATAACATGGTGCATCATATTTCAAAATATTGTAAATCAAATTATGACCACGGTCAAACCCCACCACGGTCAAAACCCCCTTTGACAAACAAAACAACATACGAAAAATTGAGCTAAAAAATCTTTCGATGTTCCCAAATGTCATTAAGATTGAATTTCTTGGGTACCGAACTAAGATGAGATGGGTGGAATCTGTTAGTCCTATAGATCTATGATAGAGCTTCGTTTTGACTGGTTATGGTTCTTGTAACTAAAAATGGACACAAAGTTATGGTTGGTGGAACAACCCACCTCTTTTGGGTGCAACATCGAAGTCTTGAGGTGCAACATTCGTTCGAAAATCCAAGATTGCACTGCATGACTTTTGAAAACTCGTTTATGGGGATGAAATAGAAATATAACATGGTGCATCATATTTCAAAATATAGTAAATCGAATTATGACCACGGTCAAACCCCCTTTGACCAACAAAACAACATATGAAAAATTAAGCTAAAAAAGCTTTTGATGTTCCCAAATGTCATTAAGATTGAATTTCTTGGTTACCGAACTAAGATGAGATGGGTGGAACCTGTTAGTCCTATAGATCTATGAGAGAGCTTCGTTTTGACTGGTTATGGTTCTTGTAACTAAAAATGGACACAAAGTTATGGTTGGTGGAACAACCCACGTCTTTTGGGTGCATCATCGAAGTCTTGAGGTGCAACATCCGTTTGAAAATCCAAGAATGCACTGTATGAGTTTTGAAAACTCGTTTATAGGGATGAAATAGAAATATAACATGGTAAATCATATTCCAAAATGTAGTAAATCGAGCCGGGGCTAGTCAACGATCCAGGGGGCGAGCCGATCAAAAATGTCACCAATTCCAAAATCCAAGTGCTGCACGCGTTCACGTAAACGGGAGTGACTTCCAATCCGTAACTCTGTTTTTCCCAAATGAAAGCACCACCTGAAGCTAAGTCAGAGGGCTACAAGAGTTACAGAGCATAGCTCCATAATTGATGCTTCCAGGCCCAAAAGAGGTCGTCTAATAGGAGTTTCGGGCATGTTTATGTTGATGTTGCGATTTCGACCAAATCGCTCTATGATGTTCTCAGAACCTGAGAGCGTTGCTTATTTAGATTTTCCGTATGTGATAGATTTGATCAAAAAGTGTGTCAACATACTGGTTATGTTTCTAGTCACTCAAAATAAAAACAAAGTTATGGTTGGCGGAACAACCCATGTCTGTTGGGTGCAACATCGACGTCTTGAGGTGCAACATCAGTTTAAAAATCCAAGATTGCATTGTATGACTGTTGAAAACTCGTTTATGGGGATGAAATTCAAATATAACATAGTGCATCATATTTCAAAATATAGTTAATCAAATTATGACCACGGTCAAACCCCCTTTGACCAACAAAACAACATATGAAAAATTGAGCTAAAAAAGCATTTGATTTTCCCAAATGTCATTAAAATTGAATTTCTTGGTTATCGAACTAAGATGAGATGGGTGGAACCTGTTAGTCCTATAGATATATGAGAGAGCTTCGTTTTGACTGTTTATGGTTCTTGTAAATAAAAACGGACACAAAGTTATGGTTCGTGGAACAACCCACAACTTTTGGGTGCAACATCGAAGTCTTGAGGTGCAACATCCATTTGAAAATCATAGATTGCACTGCATGACTTTTGAAAACTCGTTTATAGGGATGAAATAGAAATATAATATGGTGCATCATATTTATAATATAGTAAATCGAATTATGACCACGGTCAAACCCCCTTTGACCAAAAAAACAACATATGAGAAATTGAGCTAAAAAGCTTTCGATGTTCCCAAATGTCATTAGGGTTGAATTTCTTGGTTACCGAACTAAGATGAGATGGGTGGAACCTGTTACTCCTATAGATCTATGAGAGGGCTTCGTTTTGACTGGTTATGGTTCTTGTAACTAAAAGTGGACACAAAGTTATGGTTGGTGGAACAACCGTCTTTTGGGTGCAACATCGAAGTCTTGAGGTGCGACATCCATTTGAAAATCCAAGATTTCACTACATGACTTTGGAAAACTCGTTTATGGGGATGAAATAGAAATATAACATGGTGCATCATATTTCAAAATATAGTAAATCGAATTATGACCGCGGTCAAACCCCCTTTGACCAACAAAACAACATACGAAAAATTGAGCTAAAAAAGCTTTCGATGTTCCCAAATGTCATTAAGATTGAACTTCTTAATTACCAAACTAAGATGAGACGGTGGAACCTGTTAGTCCTATAGATCTATGAGAGAGCTTCGTTTTGACTGGTTATGGTTCTTGTAACTAAAAATGGACACAAAGTTACGGCTGGTGGAACAACCCACGTCTTTTGGGTGCAACATCGAAGTCTTGAGGTGCAATATCCGCTTGAAAATCCTAGATTGCACTACATGACTTTTGAAAACTCGTTATGGGGATGAGATAGAAATATAACATGGTGCATCATATTTCAAAATATTGTAAATCGAATTATGACCACGGTCAAACGCCACCACAGTCAAACCCCCTTTGACCAACAAAACAACATACGAAAAATTGAGCTAAAAAAGCTTTTGATGTTCCCAAATGTCATTAAGATTGAATTTCTTGGTTACCGAACTAAGATGAGATGGGTGGAACCTGTTAGTCCTATAGATCTATGAGAGAGCTTCGTTTTGACTGGTTATGGTTCTTGTAACTAAAAATGGACACAAAGTTATGGTTGGTGGAACAACCCATGTCTTTTGGGTGCAACATCGAAGTCTTGAGGTGCAACATCCGTTTGAAAATCCAAGATTGCACTGCATGACTTTTGAAAACTCGTTTACGGGGATGAAATAGAAATATAACATGGTGCATCATATTTCAAAATATAGTAAATCGAATTATGACCACGGTCAAACCCCCTTTGACCAACAAAACAACATATGAAAAATTGAGATAAAAAGCTTTCGATGTTCCCAAATGTCATTAGGATTGAATTTCTTGGTTACCGAACTAAGATGAGATGGGTGGAACCTGTTACTCCTATAGATCTATGAGAGGGCTTCGTTTTGACTGGTTATGGTTCTTGTAACTAAAAATGGACACAAAGTTATGGTTGGTGGAACAACCCACGTCTTTTGGGTGCAACATCGAAGTCTTGAGGTGCAACATCCGTTTGAAAATCCAAGATTGCACTGCATGACTTTGGAAAACTCGTTTATGGGGATGAAATAGAAATATAACATGGTGCATCATATTTCAAAATATAGTAAATCGAATTATGACCACGGCCAAACCCCCTTTGACCAACAAAACAACATACGAAAAATTGAGCTAAAAAAGCTTTTGATGTTCCCAAATGCCATTAAGATTGAATTTCTTGGTTACCGAACTAAGATGAGATGGGTGGAACCTGTTAGTCCTATAGATCTATGAGAGAGCTTCGTTTTGACTGGTTATGGTTCTTGTAACTAAAAATGGACACAAAGTTATGGCTGGTGGAACAACCCACATCTTTTGGGTGCAACATCGAAGTCTTGAGGTGCAACATCCGCTTGAAAATCCAAGATTGCACTGAATGACTTTTGAAAACTCGTTATGGGGATGAGATAGAAATATAACATGCTGCATCATATTTCAAAATATTGTAAATCGATTTATGACCTCGGTCAAACCCCACCACGGTCAAACCCCCTTTGACCAACAAAACAACATACGAAAAATTGAGCTAAAAAAGCTTTCGATGTTCCCAAATGTCATTAAGATTGAATTTCTTGGTTACGGAACTAAGATGAGATGGGTGGAACCTGTTAGTCCTATAGATCTATGAGAGAGCTTCGTATTGACTGGTTATGGTTCTTGTAACTAAAAATGGACACAAAGTTATGGTTGGTGGAACAACCCACGTCTTTTGGGTGCAACATCGAAGTCTTGAGGTGCGACATCCGTTTGAAAATCCAAGATTACACTGCATGACTTTTGAAAACTCGTTTATGTGGATGAAATAGAAATATAACATGGTGCATCATATTTCAAAATATAGTAAATCGAATTATGACCATGGTCAAACCCCCTTTGACCAACAAAACAACATATGAAAAATTGAGCTAAAAAAGCTTTCGACGTTCCCAAATGTCATTAAGATTGAGTTTCTTGGTTACCGAACTAAGATGAGATGGGTGGAACCTGTTAGTCCTATAGATCTATGAGAGATCTTCGTTTTGACTGGTTATGGTTCTTGTAAATAAAAATGGACACAAAGTTATGGTTGGTGGAACAACCCACGTCTTTTGGGTGCAACATCGAAGTCTTGAGGTGCAACATCCGTTTGAAAATCCAAGATTGCACTGTATGAGTTTTGAAAACTCATTTATAGGGATGAAATAGAAATATAACATGGTAAATCATATTCCGAAATGTAGTAAATCGAGCCGGGGCTAGTCAACGATCCAAGGGGCGAGCCGATCAAAAATGTCACCAATTCCAAAATCCAAGTTCTGCGCGCGTTCACGGAAACGGGAGTGACTTCCAATCCGTAAGTCTGTTTTGCCCAAACCAAAGCTGCACCTGAAGCTAAGTCAGAGGGCTACAAGATTTACAGAGCATAGCTCCGTAATTGATGCTTCTGGGTCCAAAAGAGGCCGTCTAATAGGAGTTTCGGGCATGTTGATGTTGTTGATGCGATTTCGACCAAATCGCTCTAGGATTTTCTCAGTACCTGAGAGCGTTGCTTATTTAGATTTTCCGTATGTGATAGATTTGACCAAAAAGTGTGTCAACATACTGGTTATGTTTCTAGTCACTCAAAATAAAAACAAAGTTATGGTTGGCGGAACAACCCATGTCTGTTGGGTGCAACATCGACGTCTTGAGGTGCAACATCAGTTTAAAAATCCAAGATTGCACTGTATGACTGTTGAAAACTCGTTTATGGGAATGAAATTTAAATATAACATGGTGCATCATATTTCAAAATATAGTGAATCGAATTATGACCACGGTCAAACCCCCTTTGACCAAAAAAACAACATACAAAAAATTGAGCTAAAAAGGCTTTTGATGTTCCCAAATGTCATTAAGATTGAATTTCTTGGTTACCGAACTAAGATGAGATGGGTGGAACCTGTTAGTCCTATAGATATATGAGAGAGCTTCGTTTTGGCTAGTTATGGTTGTTGTAACTAAAAATGGACACAAAGTTATGGTTGGTGGAACAACCCACGTCTTTTGGGTGCAACATCGAAGTCTTGAGGTGCAACATCCGTTTGAAAATCCTAGATTGCACTGCATGACTTTTGAAAACTCGTTTATGGGGATGAAATAGAAATATAACATGGTGCATCATATTTCAAAATATAGTAAATCGAATTATGACCACGGTCAAACCTCCTTTGACCAACAAAACAACATATGACAAATTGAGCTAAAAAAGCTTTCGATGTTACCAAATGTCATTAGGATTGAATTTCTTGGTTACCGAACTATGATGAGATGGGTGGAACCTGTTACTCCTATAGATCTATGAGAGGGCTTCGTTTTGACTGGTTATGGTTCTTGTAACTAAAAATGGACACAAAGTTATGGTTGGTGGAACAACCCACGTCTTTTGGGTGCAACATCGAAGTCTTGAGGTGCAACATCCATTTGAAAATCCAAGATTGCACTGCATGACTTTGGAAAACTCGTTTATGGGGATGAAATAGAAATATAACATGGTGCGTCATATTTCAGAATATAGTAAATCGAGCCGGGGCTAGTCAACAATCCAGGGGGCAAGCCGATCAAAAATGTCACCAATTCCAAAATCCAAGTTCTGCGCGTGTTCACGGAAACGGGAGTAACTTCCAATCCGTAAGTCTGTTTTGCCCAAACGAAAGCTCCACCTGAAGCTAAGTCAGAGGGCTACAAGAGTTACGGAGCACAGCTCCATAATTGATGCTTCCGGGCCCAAAAGAGGTCGTCTAATAAGAGTCTCGGGCATGTTTATGTTGATGTTGCGATTTCGACCAAATCGCTCTATGATGTTCTCAGTATCTGAGCGCGTTGCTTATTTAGATTTTCCGTATGTGATAGATTTGACCAAAAAGTGTGTCAACATACTGGTTATGTTTCTAGTCACTCAAAATAAAAACAAAGTTATGATTGGCGAAACAACCCATGTCTATTGGGTGCAACATCGACGTCTTGAGGTGCAACATCAGTTTAAAAATCCAAGATTCCACTGTATGACTTTTGAAAACTCGTTTATGGGGATGAAATTTAAATATAACATGGTGCATCATATTTCAAAATATAGTGAATCGAATTATGACCACGATCAAACCCCCTTTGACCAACAAAACAACATTTGAAAAATTGAGCTAAAAAAGCTTTCGATGTTCCCAATTGTCATTAAGATTGAATTTCTTGGTTACCGAATGAAGATGAGATGGGTGGAACCTGTTAGTCCTATAGGTCTGTGAGAGGGCATTGTTTTGACTGGTTATGGTTCTTGTAACTAAAAATGGACACAAAGTAACGGTTGGTGGATCAACCCACGTCTTTTGGGTGCAACGTCGAAGTCTTGAGGTGCAACATCCATTTGAAAATCCAAGATTGCACTGTATGACTTTTGAAAACTCGTTTATGGGGACGAAATAGAAATATAACATGGTGCGTCATATTTCAAAATATAGTAAATCGAATTATGACCACGGTCAAACCCCCTTTGACCAACAAAACAACATACGAAAAATTGAGCTAAAAAAGCTTTCGATGTTCCTAAATGTCATTAAGATTGAATTTCTTTGTTACTGAACTAAGATGAGATGGGTGGAACCTATTAGTCCTATAGATCTATGAGAGAGATTCGTTTTGACTGGTTATGGTTCTTGTAACTAAAAATGGACACAAAATTATGGTTGGTGGAACAACCCACGTCTTTTGGGTGCAACATCGAAGTCTTGAGGTGCAACATCCGTTTGAAAATCCAAGATTGCACTGCATGACTTTTGAAAACTCTTTTATGGGGATGAAATAGAAATATAACATGGTGCATCATATTTCAAAATATAGTAAATCGAATTATGACCATGGTCAAACACCTTTTGACCAACAAAACAACATATGAAAAATTGAGCTAAAAAAGTTTCGATGTTCCCAAATGTCATTAAGATTTAATTTGTTGGTTACCGATCTAAGATGAGATGGGTGGAACCTGTTGGTCCTACAGATCTATGAGAGAGCTTCGTTTTGACTGGTTATGGTTCTTGTAACTAAAAATGGACACAAATTTATGGTTGGTGGAACAACCCACGTCTTTTGGGTGCAACATTGAAGTCTAGAGGTGCAACATCCATTTGAAAATCCAAGATTGCACTTTATGACTTTTGAAAACTCTTTTATAGGTATGAAATAGAAATATAACATGGTAAATCATATTCCAAAATGTAGTAAATCGAGCCGGGGCTAGTCCACGATCCAGGGGGGCGAGCCGATCAAAAATGTCACCAATTCCAAAATCCAAGTTCTGCGCGCGTTCACGGAAACGGGGGTAACTTCCAATCCATAAGTCCGTTTTCCCCAAACGAACGCTCCACCTAAAGCTAAGTCAGAGGGCTACAAGAGCTACAGAGCATAGCTCCGTAATTGATGCTTTCGGGCCCAAAAGAGGTCGTCTAATAGGAGCTTCGGGCATGTTTATGTTGATGTTGCGATTTCGACTAAATCGCTCTATGATGTTCTCAGTACCTGAGCGCGTTTCTTATTTAGATTTTCCGTATGTGATAGATTTGACCAAAAAGTGTGTTAACATACTGGTTATGTTTCTAGTCACTCAAAATAAAAACAAACTTATGGTTGGCGGAACAACCCATGTCTGTTGGGTGCAACATCGACGTCTTGAGGTGCAACATCAGTTTAAAAATCCAAGATTGCACTGTATGACTTTTGAAAACTCGTTTATGGGGATGAAATTTAAATGTAACATGGTGCATCATATTTCAAAATATAGTGAATCGAATTATGACCACGGTCAAACCCCCTTTGACCAACAAAACAACATTTGAAAAATTGAGCTAAAAAAGCTTTCGATGTTCCCAAATGTCATTAAGATTGAATTTCTTGGTTACCGAATGAAGATGAGATGGGTGGAACCTGTTAGTCCAATAGATCTGTGAGAGGGCATTGTTTTGACTGGTTATGGTTCTTGTAACTAAAAATGGACACAAAGTAACGGTTGGTGGATCAACCCACGTCTTTTGGGTGCAACATCGAAGTCTTGAGGTGCAACATCCATTTGAAAATCCAAGATTGCACTGTATGACTTTTGAAAACTCGTTTATGGGGATGAAATAGAAATATAACATGGTGCGTAATATTTCAAAGTATAGTAAATCGAATTATGACCAAGGTCAAACCCCCTTTGACCAACAAAACAACAAACGAAAAATAGAGCTAAAAAAGCTTTCGATGCTCCGAAATGTCATTAAGATTAAATTTCTTGGTTACCGAACTAAGATGAGATGGGTGGAACCTGTTAGTCCTATATGTCTATGAGCGAGCTTCGTTTTGACTGGTTATGGTACTTGTAACTAAAAATGGACACAAAGTTATGGTTGGTGTAACAACCCACGTCTTTTGGGTGCAACATCGAAGTCTTGAGGTGCAACATCCATTTGAAAATCCAAGATTGAACTGCATGACTTTTGAAAACTCGTTTATGGGGATGAAATAGAAATATAACATGGTGCATCATATTTCAAAATATAGTAAATCGAGTTATGACCACGGTCAAACCCCCTTTGACCAACAAAACAACATATGAAAAATTGAGCTAAAAAAGTTTTCGATGTTCCCAAATGTCATTAAGATTGAATTTCTTGGTTACCGATCTAAGATGAGATGGGTGGAACCTGTTGGTCCTACAGATCTATGAGAGAGATTCGTTTTGACTGGTTATGGTTCTTGTAACTAAAAATGGACACAAATTTATGGTTGGTGGAACTACCCACGTCTTTTGGGTGCAATAGAAATATAACATGGTGCATCATATTCCAAAATGTAGTAACTCGAGCCGGGGCTAGTCCACGATCCAGGGGGAGAGCCGATCAAAAATGTCACCAATTCCAAAATCCAAGTTCTGCGCGCATTCCCGGAAATGGGAGTAACTTCCAATCCATAAGTCCGTTTTCCCCAAACGAAAGCTCCACCTAAAGCTAAGTCAGAGGGCTACAAGAGCTACAGAGCATAGCTCCGTAATTGATGCTTTCGGGCTCAAAAGAGGTCGTCTAATAGGAGCTTCGGGCATGTATATGTTGATGTTGCGATTTCGACTAAAGCGCTCTATGATGTTCTCAGTACCTGAGCGCGTTTCTTATTTAGATTTTCCGTATGTGATAGATTTGACCAAAAAGTGTGTCAACATACTGGTTATGTTTCTAGTCACTCAAAATAAAAACAAAGTTATGGTTGGCGGAACAACCCATGTCTGTTGGGTGCAACATCGACGTCTTGAGGTGCAACATCAGTTTAAAAATCCAAGATTGCACTGTATGACTTTTGAAAACTCGTTTATGGGGATGAAATTTAAATGTAACATGGTGCATCATATTTCAAAATATAGTGAATCGAATTATGACCACGGTCAAACCCCCTTTGACCAACAAAACAACATTTGAAAAATTGAGCTAAAAAAGCTTTCGATGTTCCCAAATGTCATTAAGATTGAATTTCTTGGTTACCGAATGAAGATGAGATGGGTGGAACCTGTTAGTCCAATAGATCTGTGAGAGGGCATTGTTTTGACTGGTTATGGTTCTTGTAACTAAAAATGGACACAAAGTAACGGTTGGTGGATCAACCCACGTCTTTTGGGTGCAACATCGAAGTCTTGAGGTGCAACATCCATTTGAAAATCCAAGATTGCGCTGTATGACTTTTGAAAACTCGTTTATGGGGATGAAATAGAAATATAACATGGTGCGTAATATTTCAAAGTATAGTAAATCGAATTATGACCAAGGTCAAACCCCCTTTGACCAACAAAACAACAAACGAAAAATAGAGCTAAAAAAGCTTTCGATGCTCCGAAATGTCATTAAGATTAAATTTCTTGGTTACCGAACTAAGATGAGATGGGTGGAACCTGTTATTCCTATATGTCTATGAGAGAGCTTCGTTTTGACTGGTTATGGTACTTGTAACTAAAAATGGACACAAAGTTATGGTTGGTGTAACAACCCACGTCTTTTGGGTGCAACATCGAAGTCTTGAGGTGCAACATCCATTTGAAAATCCAAGATTGAACTGCATGACTTTTGAAAACTCGTTTATGGGGATGAAATAGAAATATAACATGGTGCATCATATTTCAAAATATAGTAAATCGAGTTATGACCACGGTCAAACCCCCTTTGACCAACAAAACAACATATGAAAAATTGAGCTAAAAAAGTTTTCGATGTTCCCAAATGTCATTAAGATTGAATTTCTTGGTTACCGATCTAAGATGAGATGGGTGGAACCTGTTGGTCCTACAGATCTATGAGAGAGATTCGTTTTGACTGGTTATGGTTCTTGTAACTAAAAATGGACACAAATTTATGGTTGGTGGAACTACCCACGTCTTTTGGGTGCAATAGAAATATAACATGGTGCATAATATTCCAAAATGTAGTAACTCGAGCCGGGGCTAGTCCACGATCCAGGGGGAGAGCCGATCAAAAATGTCACCAATTCCAAAATCCAAGTTCTGCGCGCATTCCCGGAAATGGGAGTAACTTCCAATCCATAAGTCCGTTTTCCCCAAACGAAAGCTCCACCTAAAGCTAAGTCAGAGGGCTACAAGAGCTACAGAGCATAGCTCCGTAATTGATGCTTTCGGGCTCAAAAGAGGTCGTCTAATAGGAGCTTCGGGCATGTATATGTTGATGTTGCGATTTCGACTAAAGCGCTCTATGATGTTCTCAGTACCTGAGCGCGTTTCTTATTTAGATTTTCCGTATGTGATAGATTTGACCAAAAAGTGTGTCAACATACTGGTTATGTTTCTAGTCACTCAAAATAAAAACAAAGTTATGGTTGGCGGAACAACCCATGTCTGTTGGGTGCAACATCGACGTCTTGAGGTGCAACATCAGTTTAAAAATCCAAGATTGCACTGTATGACTTTTGAAAACTCGTTTATGGGGATGAAATTCAAATATAACATGGTGCATCATATTTCAAAATATAGTGAATCGAATTATGACCACGGTCAAACCCCCTTTGACCAACAAAACAACGTTTGAAAAATTGAGCTAAAAAAGCTTTCGATGTTCCCAAATGTCATTAAGATTGAATTTCTTGGTTACCAAATGAAGATGAGATGGGTGGAACCTGTTAGTCCTATAGATCTGTGAGAGGGCATTGTTTTGACTGGTTATGGTTCTTGTAACTAAAAATGGACACAAAGTAACGGTTGGTGGATCAACCCACGTCTTTTGGGTGCAACATCGAAGTCTTGAGCTGCAACATCCATTTGAAAATCCAAGATTGCACTGTATGACTTTTGAAAACTCGTTTATGGGGATGAAATAGAAATATAACATGGTGCGTAATATTTCAAAGTATAGTAAATCGAATTATGACCAAGGTCAAACCCCCTTTGACCAACAAAACAACAAACGAAAAATAGAGCTAAAAAAGCTTTCGATGCTCCGAAATGTCATTAAGATTAAATTTCTTGGTTACCGAACTAAGATGAGATGGGTGGAACCTGTTAGTCCTATATGTCTATGAGAGAGCTTCGTTTTGACTGGTTATGGTACTTGTAACTAAAAATGGACACAAAGTTATGGTTGGTGTAACAACCCACGTCTTTTGGGTGCAACATCGAAGTCTTGAGGTGCAACATCCATTTGAAAATCCAAGATTGAACTGCATGACTTTTGAAAACTCGTTTATGGGGATGAAATAGAAATATAACATGGTGCATCATATTTCAAAATATAGTAAATCGAGTTATGACCACGGTCAAACCCCCTTTGACCAACAAAACAACATATGAAAAATTGAGCTAAAAAAGTTTTCGATGTTCCCAAATGTCATTAAGATTGAATTTCTTGGTTACCGATCTAAGATGAGATGGGTGGAACCTGTTGGTCCTACAGATCTATGAGAGAGATTCGTTTTGACTGGTTATGGTTCTTGTAACTAAAAATGGACACAAATTTATGGTTGGTGGAACTACCCACGTCTTTTGGGTGCAATAGAAATATAACATGGTGCATAATATTCCAAAATGTAGTAACTCGAGCCGGGGCTAGTCCACGATCCAGGGGGAGAGCCGATCAAAAATGTCACCAATTCCAAAATCCAAGTTCTGCGCGCATTCCCGGAAATGGGAGTAACTTCCAATCCATAAGTCCGTTTTCCCCAAACGAAAGCTCCACCTAAAGCTAAGTCAGAGGGCTACAAGAGCTACAGAGCATAGCTCCGTAATTGATGCTTTCGGGCTGAAAAGAGGTCGTCTAATAGGAGCTTCGGGCATGTATATGTTGATGTTGCGATTTCGACTAAAGCGCTCTATGATGTTCTCAGTACCTGAGCGCGTTTCTTATTTAGATTTTCCGTATGTGATAGATTTGACCAAAAAGTGTGTCAACATACTGGTTATGTTTCTAGTCACTCAAAATAAAAACAAAGTTATGGTGGGCGGAACAACCCATGTCTGTTGGGTGCAACATCGACGTCTTGAGGTGCAACATCAGTTTAAAAATCCAAGATTGCACTGTATGACTTTTGAAAACTCGTTTATGGGGATGAAATTCAAATGTAACATGGTGCATCATATTTCAAAATATAGTGAATCGAATTATGACCACGGTCAAACCCCCTTTGACCAACAAAACAACATTTGAAAAATTGAGCTAAAAAAGCTTTCGATGTTCCCAAATGTCATTAAGATTGAATTTCTTGGTTACCCAATGAAGATGAGATGGGTGGAACCTGTTAGTCCTATAGATCTGTGAGAGGGCATTGTTTTGACTGGTTATGGTTCTTGTAACTAAAAATGGACACAAAGTAACGGTTGGTGGATCAACCCACGTCTTTTGGGTGCAACATCGAAGTCTTGAGCTGCAACATCCATTTGAAAATCCAAGATTGCACTGTATGACTTTTGAAAACTCGTTTATGGGGATGAAATAGAAATATAACATGGTGCGTAATATTTCAAAGTATAGTAAATCGAATTATGACCAAGGTCAAACCCCCTTTGACCAACAAAACAACAAACGAAAAATAGAGCTAAAAAAGCTTTCGATGCTCCGAAATGTCATTAAGATTAAATTTCTTGGTTACCGAACTAAGATGAGATGGGTGGAACCTGTTAGTCCTATATGTCTATGAGAGAGCTTCGTTTTGACTGGTTATGGTACTTGTAACTAAAAATGGACACAAAGTTATGGTTGGTGTAACAACCCACGTCTTTTGGGTGCAACATCGAAGTCTTGAGGTGCAACATCCATTTGAAAATCCAAGATTGAACTGCATGACTTTTGAAAACTCGTTTATGGGGATGAAATAGAAATATAACATGGTGCATCATATTTCAAAATATAGTAAATCGAGTTATGACCACGGTCAAACCCCCTTTGACCAACAAAACAACATATGAAAAATTGAGCTAAAAAAGTTTTCGATGTTCCCAAATGTCATTAAGATTGAATTTCTTGGTTACCGATCTAAGATGAGATGGGTGGAACCTGTTGGTCCTACAGATCTATGAGAGAGATTCGTTTTGACTGGTTATGGTTCTTGTAACTAAAAATGGACACAAATTTATGGTTGGTGGAACTACCCACGTCTTTTGGGTGCAATAGAAATATAACATGGTGCATCATATTCCAAAATGTAGTAACTCGAGCCGGGGCTAGTCCACGATCCAGGGGGAGAGCCGATCAAAAATGTCACCAATTCCAAAATCCAAGTTCTGCGCGCATTCCCAGAAATGGGAGTAACTTCCAATCCATAAGTCCGTTTTCCCCAAACGAAAGCTCCACCTAAAGCTAAGTCAGAGGGCTACAAGAGCTACAGAGCATAGCTCCGTAATTGATGCTTTCGGGCTCAAAAGAGGTCGTCTAATAGTAGCTTCGGGCATGTATATGTTAATGTTGCGATTTCGACTAAAGCGTTCTATGATGTTCTCAGTACCTGAGCGCGTTTCTTATTTAGATTTTCCGTATGTGATAGATTTGACCAAAAAGTGTGTCAACATACTGGTTATGTTTCTAGTCACTCAAAATAAAAACAAAGTTATGGTTGGCGGAACAACCCATGTCTGTTGGGTGCAACATCGACGTCTTGAGGTGCAACATCAGTTTAAAAATCCAAGATTGCACTGTATGACTTTTGAAAACTCGTTTATGGGGATGAAATTTAAATGTAACATGGTGCATCATATTTCAAAATATAGTGAATCGAATTATGACCATGGTCAAACCCCCTTTGACCAACAAAACAACATTTGAAAAATTGAGCTAAAAAAGCTTTCGATGTTCCCAAATGTCATTAAGATTGAATTTCTTGGTTACCGAATGAAGATGAGATGGGTGGAACCTGTTAGTCCAATAGATCTGTGAGAGGGCATTGTTTTGACTGGTTATGGTTCTTGTAACTAAAAATGGACACAAAGTAACGGTTGGTGGATCAACCCACGTCTTTTGGGTGCAACATCGAAGTCTTGAGGTGCAACATCCATTTGAAAATCCAAGATTGCGCTGTATGACTTTTGAAAACTCGTTTATGGGGATGAAATAGAAATATAACATGGTGCGTAATATTTCAAAGTATAGTAAATCGAATTATGACCAAGGTCAAACCCCCTTTGACCAACAAAACAACAAACGAAAAATAGAGCTAAAAAAGCTTTCGATGCTCCGAAATGTCATTAAGATTAAATTTCTTGGTTACCGAACTAAGATGAGATCGGTGGAACCTGTTATTCCTATATGTCTATGAGAGAGCTTCGTTTTGACTGGTTATGGTACTTGTAACTAAAAATGGACACAAAGTTATGGTTGGTGGAACAACCCACGTCTTTTGGGTGCAACATCGAAGTCTTGAGGTGCAACATCCATTTGAAAATCCAAGATTGAACTGCATGACTTTTGAAAACTCGTTTATGGGGATGAAATAGAAATATAACATGGTGCATCATATTTCAAAATATAGTAAATCGAGTTATGACCACGGTCAAACCCCCTTTGACCAACAAAACAACATATGAAAAATTGAGCTAAAAAAGTTTTCGATGTTCCCAAATGTCATTAAGATTGAATTTCTTGGTTACCGATCTAAGATGAGATGGGTGGAACCTGTTGGTCCTACAGATCTATGAGAGAGATTCGTTTTGACTGGTTATGGTTCTTGTAACTAAAAATGGACACAAATTTATGGTTGGTGGAACTACCCACGTCTTTTGGGTGCAATAGAAATATAACATGGTGCATAATATTCCAAAATGTAGTAACTCGAGCCGGGGCTAGTCCACGATCCAGGGGGAGAGCCGATCAAAAATGTCACCAATTCCAAAATCCAAGTTCTGCGCGCATTCCCGGAAATGGGAGTAACTTCCAATCCATAAGTCCGTTTTCCCCAAACGAAAGCTCCACCTAAAGCTAAGTCAGAGGGCTACAAGAGCTACAGAGCATAGCTCCGTAATTGATGCTTTCGGGCTCAAAAGAGGTCGTCTAATAGGAGCTTCGGGCATGTATATGTTGATGTTGCGATTTCGACTAAAGCGCTCTATGATGTTCTCAGTACCTGAGCGCGTTTCTTATTTAGATTTTCCGTATGTGATAGATTTGACCAAAAAGTGTGTCAACATACTGGTTATGTTTCTAGTCACTCAAAATAAAAACAAAGTTATGGTTGGCGGAACAACCCATGTCTGTTGGGTGCAACATCGACGTCTTGAGGTGCAACATCAGTTTAAAAATCCAAGATTGCACTGTATGACTTTTGAAAACTCGTTTATGGGGATGAAATTCAAATATAACATGGTGCATCATATTTCAAAATATAGTGAATCGAATTATGACCACGGTCAAACCCCCTTTGACCAACAAAACAACGTTTGAAAAATTGAGCTAAAAAAGCTTTCGATGTTCCCAAATGTCATTAAGATTGAATTTCTTGGTTACCGAATGAAGATGAGATGGGTGGAACCTGTTAGTCCTATATATCTGTGAGAGGGCATTGTTTTGACTGGTTATGGTTCTTGTAACTAAAAATGGACACAAAGTAACGGTTGGTGGATCAACCCACGTCTTTTGGGTGCAACATCGAAGTCTTGAGGTGCAACATCCATTTGAAAATCCAAGATTGTACTGTATGACTTTTGAAAACTCGTTTATGGGGATGAAATAGAAATATAACATGGTGCGTAATATTTCAAAATATAGTGAATCGAATTATGATCACGGTCAAACCCCCTTTGACCAACAAAACAACATACGAAAAATTGAGCTAAAAAAGCTTTCGATGCTCCGAAATGTCATTAAGATTAAATTTCTTGGTTACTGAACTAAGATGAGATGGGTGGAACCTGTTAGTCCTATATGTCTATGAGAGAGCTTCGTTTTGACTGGTTATGGTACTTGTAACTAAAAATGGACACAAAGTTATGGTTGGTGGAACAACCCACGTCTTTTGGGTGCAACATCGAAGTCTTGAGGTGCAACATCCGTTTGAAAATCCAAGATTGAACTGCTTGACTTTTGAAAACTCGTTTATGGGGATGAAATAGAAATATAACATGGTGCATCATATTTCAAAATATAGTAAATCGAGTTATGACCACGGTCAAACCCCCTTTGACCAACAAAACAACATATGAAAAATTGAGCTAAAAAAGTTTTCGATGTTCCCAAAATGTCATTAAGATTGAATTTCTTGGTTACCAATCTAAGATGAGATGGGTGGAACCTGTTGGTCCTACAGATCTATGAGAGAGATTCGTTTTGACTGGTTATGGTTCTTGTAACTAAAAATGGAAACAAATTTATGGTTGGTGGAACTATCCACGTCTTTTGGGAGCAATAGAAATATAACATGGTGCATCATATTCCAAAATGTAGTAACTCGAGCCGGGGCTAGTCCACGATCCAGGGGGCGAGCCGATCAAAAATGTCACCAATTCCAAAATCCATGTTCTGCGCGCATTCACGGAAACGGGAGTAACTTCCAATCCATAAGTCCGTTTTCCCCAAACGAAAGATCTACCTAAAGCTAAGTCAGAGGGCTACAAGAGCTATGGAGCATAGCTCCGTAATTGATGCTTTCGGGCCTAAAAGAGGTTGTCTAATAGGAGTTTTGGGCATGTTTATATTGATGTTGCGATTTCGACCAAATCGCTCTATGATGTTCTTAGTACCTAAGCGCGTTGCTTATTTAGATTTTCCGTATGTGATAGATTTGACCAAAAAGTGTGTCAACATACTGGTTATGTTTCTAATCACTCAAAATAAAAACAAAGATATGGTTGGCAGAACAACCCATGTCTGTTGGGTGCAACATCGACGTCTTGAGGTGCAACCTCAGTTTGAAAATCCAGGATTGCACTATATGACTTTTGAAAACTCGTTTATGGGATGAAATTTAACTATAACATGGTGCATCATATTTCAAAATATAGTGAATCGAATTATGACCACGGTCAAACCCCCTTTGACCAACAAAACAACATATGAAAAATTGAGCTAAAAAAGTTTTCGATGTTCCCAAATGTCATTAAGATTGAATTTCTTGGTTACCGATCTAAGATGAGATGCGTGGAACCTGTTGGTCCTACAGATCTATGAGAGAGATTCGTTTTGACTAGTTATGGTTCTTGTAACTAAAAATGGACACAAATTTATGGTTGGTGGAACTACCCACGTCTTTTGGGTGCAATAGAAATATAACATGGTGCATCATATTCCAAAATGTAGTAACTCGAGCCGGGGCTAGTCCACGATCCAGGGGGCGAGCCGATCAAAAATTCCACCAATTCCAAAATCCAAGTTCTGCGCGCATTCACGGAAACGGGAGTAACTTCGAATCCATAAGTCCGTTTTCCCCAAACGAAAGCTCCACCTAAAGCTAAGTCAGAGGGCTACAAGACCTACAGAACATAGCTCCGTAATTGATGCTTTCGGGCCCAAAAGAGGTCGTCTAATAGGAGCTTCGGGCATGTTTATGTTGATGTTGCGATTTCGACTAAATCGCTCCATGATGTTCTCAGTACCTGAGCGCGTTTCTTATTTAGATTTTCCGTATGTGATAGATTTGACCAAAAAGTGTGTCAACATACTGGTTATGTTTCTAGTCACTCAAAATAAAAACAAAGTTATGGTTGGCGGAACAACCCATGTCTGTTGGGTGCAACATCGACGTCTTGAGGTGCAACATCAGTTTAAAAATCCAAGATTGCACTGTATGACTTTTGAAAACTCGTTTATGGGGATGAAATTTAAATATAACATGGTGCATCATATTTCAAAATATAGTGAATCGAATTATGACCACGGTCAAACCCCCTTTGACCAACAAAACAACATTTGAAAAATTGAGCTAAAAAAGCTTTCGATGTTCCCAAATGTCATTAAGATTGAATTTCTTGGTTACCGAATGAAGATGAGATGGGTGGAACCTGTTAGTCCTATAGATCTGTGAGAGGGCATTGTTTTGACTGGTTATGGTTCTTGTAACTAAAAATGGACACAAAGTAACGGTTGGTGGATCAACCCACGTCTTTTGGGTGCAACATCGAAGTCTTGAGGTGCAACATCCATTTGAAAATCCAAGATTGCACTGTATGACTTTTGAAAACTCGTTTATGGGGATGAAATAGAAATATAACATGGTGCGTAATATTTCAAAATATAGTAAATCGAATTATGACCACGGTCAAACCCCCTTTGACCAACAAAACAACATACGAAAAATTGAGCTAAAAAAGCTTTCGATGCTCCGAAATGTCATTAAAATTAAATTTCTTGGTAACCAAACTAAGATGAGATCGATGGAACCTGTTAGTCCTATATGTCTATGAGAGAGCTTCGTTTTGACTGGTTATGGTACTTGTAACTAAAAATGGACACAAAGTTATGGTTGGTGTAACAACCCACGTCTTTTGGGTGCAACATCGAAGTCTTGAGGTGCAACATCCGTTTGAAAATCCAAGATTGAACTGCATGACTTTTGAAAACTCGTTTATGGGGATGAAATAGAAATATAACATGGTGCATCATATTTCAAAATATAGTAAATCGAGTTATGACCACGGTCAAACCCCCTTTGACCAACAAAACAACATATGAAAAATTGAGCTAAAAAAGTTTTCGATGTTCCCAAATGTCATTAAGATTGAATTTCTTGGTTACCGATCTAAGATGATTTGGGTGGAACCTGTTGGTCCTACAGATCTATGAGAGAGATTCGTTTTTACTGGTTATGGTTCTTGTAACAAAAAATGGACACAAATTTATTGTTGGTGGAACCACCCACGTCTTTTGGGTGCAATAGAAATATAACATGGTGCATCATATTCCAAAATGTAGTAACTCGAGCCGGGGCTAGTCCACGATCCAGGGGGCGAGCCGATCAAAAATGTCACCAATTCCAAAATCCAAGTTCTGCGCGCATTCACGGAAATGGGAGTAACTTCCTATCCATAAGTCCGTTTTCCCCAAACGAAAGCTCCACCTAAAGCTAAGTCAGAGGGCTACAAGAGCTACAGAGCATAGCTCCGTAATTGATGCTTTCGGGCCCAAAAGAGGTCATCTAATAGGAGCTTCGGGCATGTTTATGTTGATGTTGCGATTTCGACTAAATCGATCTATGATGTTCTCAGTACCTGAGCGCGTTTCTTATTTAGATTTTCCATATGTGATAGATTTGACCAAAAAGTGTGTCAACATACTGGTTATGTTTCAAGTCACTCAAAATAAAAACAAAGTTATGGTTGGCGGAACAACCCATGTCTGTTGGGTGCAACATCGACGTCTTGAGGTGCAACATCAGTTTAAAAATCCAAGATTGCACTGTATGACTTTTGAAAACTCGTTTATGGGGATGAAATTCAAATATAACATGGTGCATCATATTTCAAAATATAATGAATCGAATAATGACCACGGTCAAACCCCCTTTGACCAACAAAACAACATTTGAAAAATTGAGCTAAAAAAGCTTTCGATGTTCCCAAATGTCATTAAGATTGAATTTCTTGGTTACCGAATGAAGATGAGATGGGTGGAACCTGTTAGTCCTATAGATCTGTGAGAGGGAATTGTTTTGACTGGTTATGGTTCTTGTAACTAAAAATGGACACAAAGTAACGGTTGGTGGATCAACCCACGTCTTTTGGGTGCAACATCGAAGTCTTGAGGTGCAACATCCATTTGAAAAGCCAAGATTGCACTGTATGACTTTTGAAAACTCGTTTATGGGGATGAAATAGAAATATAACATGGTGCGTAATATTTCAAAATATAGTAAATTGAATTATGACCACGGTCAAACCCCCTTTGACCAACAAAACAACATACGAAAAATTGAGCTAAAAAAGCTTTCGATGCTCCGAAATGTCATTAAGATTAAATTTCTTGGTTACCGAACTAAGATGAGATAGGTGGAACCTGTTAGTCCTATATGTCTATGAGAGAGCTTCGTTTTGACTGGTTATGGTATTTGTAACTAAAAATGGACACAAAGTTATGGTTGGTGGAACAACCCACGTCTTTTGGGTGCAACATCGAAGTCTTGAGGTGCAACATCCGTTAGAAAATCCAAGATTGAACTGCATGACTTTTGAAAACTCGTTTATGGGGATGAAATAGAAATATAACATGGTGCATCATATTTCAAAATATAGTAAATCGAGTTATGACCACGGTCAAACCTCCTTTGACCAACAAAACAACATATGAAAAATTGAGCTAAAAAAGTTTTCGATGTTCCCAAATGTCATTAAGATTGAATTTCTTGGTTACCGATCTAAGATGAGATGGGTGGAACCTGTTGGTCCTACAGATCTATGAGAGAGATTCGTTTTGACTGGTTATGGTTCTTGTAACTAAAAATGGACACAAATTTATGGTTGGTGGAACTACCCACGTCTTTTGGGTGCAATAGAAATATAACATGGGGCATCATATTCCAAAATGTAGTAACTCGAGCCGGGGCTAGTCCACGATCCAGGGGGCGAGCCGATCAAAAATGTCACCAATTCCAAAATCCAAGTTCTGCGCGCATTCACGGAAACGGGAGTAACTTCCAATCCATAAGTCCGTTTTCCCCAAACGAAAGATCCACCTAAAGCTAAGTCAGAGGGCTACAAGAGCTAGGGAGCATAGCTCCGTAATTGATGCTTTCGGGCCTAAAAGAGGTCGTCTAATTGGAGTTTTGGGCATGTTTATGTTGATGTTGCGATTTCGACCAAATCGCTCTATGATGTTCTTAGTACCTGAGCGCGTTGCTTATTTAGATTTTCCGTATGTGATAGATTTGACCAAAAAGTGTGTCAACATACTGGTTATGTTTCTAGTCACTCAAAATAAAAACAAAGATATGGTTGGCAGAACAACCCATGTCTGTTGGGTGCAACATCGACGTCTTGAGGTGCAACCTCAGTTTGAAAATCCAAGATTGCACTGTATGACTTTTGAAAACTCGTTTATGGGGATGAAATTTAACTATAACATGGTGCATCATATTTCAAAATATAGTGAATCGAATTATGACCACGGTCAAACCCCCTTTGACCAACAAAACAACATATGAAAAATTGAGCTAAAAAAGTTTTCGATGTTCCCAAATGTCATTAAGATTGAATTTCTTGGTTACCGATCTAAGATGGGATGGGTGGAACCTGTTGGTCCTACAGATCTATGAGAGAGATTCGTTTTGACTGGTTATGGTTCTTGTAACTAAAAATGGACACAAATTTATGGATGGTGGAACTACCCACGTCTTTTGGGTGCAATAGAAATATAACATGGTGCATCATATTCCAAAATGTAGTAACTCGAGCCGGGGCTAGTCCACGATCCAGGGGGCGTGCCGATCAATAATTCCACCAATTCCAAAATCCAAGTTCTGCGCGCATTCACGGAAACGGGAGTAACTTCCAATCCATAAGTCTGTTTTCCCCAAACGAAAGCTCCGCCTAAAGCTAAGTCAGAGGGCTACAAGAGCTACAGAACATAGCTCCGTAATTGATGCTTTCGGGCCCAAAAGAGATCGTCTAATAGGAGCTTCGGGCATGTTTATGTTGATGTTGCGATTTCGACTAAATCGCTCTATGATGTTCTCAGTACCTGAACGCGTTTCTTATTTAGATTTTCCGTATGTGATAGATTTGACCAAAAAGTGTGTCAACATACTGGTTATGTTTCTAGTCACTCAAAATAAAAACAAAGTTATGGTTGGCGGAACAACCCATGTCTGTTGGGTGCAACATCGACGTCTTGAGGTGCAACATCAGTTTAAAAATCCAAGATTGCACTGTATGACTTTTGAAAACTCGTTTATGGGGATGAAATTTAAATATAACATGGTGCATCATATTTCAAAATATAGTGAATCGAATTATGACCATGGTCAAACCCCCTTTGACCAACAAAACAACATTTGAAAAATTGAGCTAAAAAAGCTTTCGATGTTCCCAAATGTCATTAAGATTGAATTTCTTGGTTACCGAATAAAGATGAGATGGGTGGAACCTGTTAGTCCTATAGATCTGTGAGAGGGCATTGTTTTGACTGGTTATGGTTCTTGTAACTAAAAATGGACACAAAGTAACGGTTGGTGGAACAACCCACGTCTTTTGAGTGCAACATTGAAGTCTTGAGGTGCAACATCCATTTGAAAATCCAAGATTGCACTGTATGACTTTTGAAAACTCTTTTATGGGGATGAAATAGAAATATAACATGGTGCGTAATATTTCAAAATATAGTAAATCGAATTATGACCACGGTCAAACCCCCTTTGACCAACAAAACAACATACGAAAAATTGAGCTAAAAAAACTTTCAATGCTCCGAAATGTCATTAAGATTAAATCTCTTGGTTACCGAACTAAGATGAGATGGGTGGAACCTGTTAGTCCTATATGTCTATGAGAGAGCTTCGTTTTGACTGGTTATGGTACTTCTAACTAAAAACGGACACAAAGTTATGGTTGGTGGAACAACCCACGTCTTTTGGGTGCAACATCGAAGTCTTGAGGTGCAACATCCGTTTGAAAATCCAAGATTGAACTGCATGACTTTTGAAAACTCGTTTATGGGGATGAAATAGAAATATAACATGGTGCATCATATTTCAAAATATAGTAAATCGAGTTATGACCACGGTCAAACCCCCTTTGACCAACAAAACAACATATGAAAAATTGAGCTAAAAAAGTTTTCGATGTTCCCAAATGTCATTAAGATTGAATTTCTTGGTTACCGATCTAAGATGAAATGGGTGGAACCTGTTGGTCCTACAGATCTATGAGAGAGATTCGTTTTGACTGGTTATGGTTCTTGTAACTAAAAAGGGACACAAATTTATGGTTGGTGGAACTACCCACGTCTTTTGGGTGCAATAGAAATATAACATGGTGCATCATATTCCAAGATGTAGTAACTCGAGCAGGTGCTAGTCCACGATCCAGGGGGCGAGCCGATAAAAAATGTCACCAATTCCAAAATCCAAGTTCTGCGCGCATTCACGGAAACGGGAGTAACTTCCAATCCATAAGTCCGTTTTCCCCAAACGAAAGCTCCACCTAAAGCTAAGTCAGAGGGCTACAAGAGCTACAGAGCATAGCTCCGTAATTGATGCTTTCGGGCCCAAAAGCGGTTGTCTAATAGGAGCTTCGGGCATGTTTATGTTGATGTTGCGATTTTGACTAAATCGCTCTATGATGTTCTCAGTACCTGAGCGCGTTTCTTATTTAGATTTTCCGTATGTGATAGATTTGACCAAAAAGTGTGTCAACATACTCGTTATGTTTCTAGTTACTCAAAATAAAAACAAAGTTATGGTTGGCGGAACAACCCATGTCTGTTGGGTGCAACATCGACGTTTTGAGGTGCAACATCAGTTTAAAAATCCAAGATTGCACTGTATGACTTTTGAAAACTCGTTTATGGGGATGAAATTTAAATATAACATGGTGCATCATATTTCAAAATATAGTGAATCGAATTATGACCACGGTCAAACCCCCTTTGAATAACAAAACAACATTTGAAAAATTGAGCTAAAAAAGCTTTCGATGTTCCCAAATTTCATTAAGATTGAATGTCTTGGTTACCGAATGAAGATGAGATGGGTGGAACCTGTTAGTCCTATAGATCTGTGAGAGGGCATTGTTTTGACTGGTTATGGTTCTTGTAACTAAAAATGGACACAAAGTAACGGTTGGTGGATCAACCCACGTCTTTTGGGTGCAACATCGAAGTCTTGAGGTGCAACATCCATTTGAAAATCCAAGATTGCACTGTATGACTTTTGAAAACTCGTTTTTGGGGATGAAATAGAAATATAACATGGTGCGTAATATTTCAAAATATAGTAAATCGAATTATGACCACGGTCAAACCCCCTTTGACCAACAAAACAACATACGAAAAATTGAGCTCAAAAAGCTTTCGATGCTCCGAAATGTGATTAAGATTAAATTTCTTGGTTACCGAACTAAGATGAGATGGGTGGAACCTGTTAGTCCTATATGTCTATGAGAGAGCTTCGTTTTGACTGGTTATGGTACTTCTAACTAAAAATGGACACAAAGTTATGGTTGGTGGAACAACCCACGTCTTTTGGGTGCAACATCGAAGTCTTGAGGTGCAACATCCGTTTGAAAATTCAAGATTGAACTGTATGACTTTTGAAAACTCGTTTATGGGGATGAAATAGAAATATAACATGGTGCATCATATTTCAAAATATAGTAAATCGAGTTATGACCACGGTCAAACCCCCTTTGACCAACAAAACAACATATGAAAAATTGAGCTAAAAAAGTTTTCGATGTTCCCAAATGTCATTAAGATTGAATTTCTTGGTTACCGATCTAAGATGAGATGGGTGGAACCTGTTGGTCCTACAGATCTATGAGAGAGATTCGTTTTGACTGGTTATGGTTCTTGTAACTAAAAATGGACACAAATTTATGGTTGGTGGAACTACCCACGTCTTTTGGGTGCAATAGAAATATAACATGGTGCATCATATTCCAAAATGTAGTAACTCGAGCCGGGGCTAGTCCACGATCTAGGGGGCGAGCCGATCAAAAATGTCACCAATTCCAAAATTCATGTTCTGCGCGCATTCACGGAAACGGGAGTAACTTCCAATCCATAAGTCTGTTTTCCCCAAACGAAAGCTCCACCTAAAGCTAAGTCAGAGGGCTACAAGAGCTACAGAGCATAGCTTCGTAATTGATGCTTTCGGGCCCAAAAGAGGTCGTCTAATAGGAGCTTCGGGCATGTTTATGTCATGTTGCGATTTCGACTAAATCGCTCTATGATGTTCTCAGTACCTGAGCGCGTTTCTTATTTAGATTTTCCGTATGTGATAGATTTGACCAAAAAGTGTGTCAACATACTGGTTATGTTTCTAGTCACTCAAAATAAAAACAAAGTTATGGTTGGCGGAACAACCCATGTCTGTTGGGTGCAACATCGACGTCTTGAGGTGCAACATCAGTTTAAAAATCCAAGATTGCACTGTATGACTTTTGAAAACTCGTTTATGGGGATGAAATTTAAATATAACATGGTGCATCATATTTCAAAATATAGTGAATCGAATTATGACCACGGTCAAACCCCCTTTGACCAACAAAACAACATTTGAAAAATTGAGCTAGAAAAGCTTTCGATGTTCCCAAATTTCATTAAGATTGAATTTCTTGGTTACCGAATGAAGATGATATGGGTGGAACCTGTTAGTCCTATAGATCTGTGAGAGGGCATTGTTTTGACTGGTTATGGTTCTTGTAACTAAAAATGGACACAAAGTAACGGTTGGTGGATCAACCCACGTCTTTTGGGTGCAACATCGAAGTCTTGAGGTGCAACATCCATTTGAAAATCCGAGATTGCACTGTATGACTTTTGAAAACTCGATTATGGGGATGAAATAGAAATATAACATGGTGCGTAGTATTTCAAAATATAGTAAATCGAATTATGACCACGGTCAAACCCGCTTTGACCAACAAAACAACATACGAAAAATTGAGCTAAAAAAGCTTTCGATGCTCCAAAATGTCATTAAGATTAAATTTCTTGGTTACCGAACTAAGATGAGATGGGTGGAACCTGTTAGTCCTATATGTCTATGAGAGAGCTTCGTTTTGACTGGTTATGGTACTTGTAACTAAAAATGGACACAAAGTTATGGTTAGTGGAACAACCCACGTCTTTTGGGTGCAACATCGAAGTCTTGAGGTGCAACATCCGTTTGAAAATCCATGATTGAACTGCATGACTTTTGAAAACTCGTTTATGGGGATGAAATAGAAATATAACATGGTGCATCATATTTCAAAATATAGTAAATCGAGTTATGACCACGGTCAAACCCCCTTTGACCAACAAAACAACATATGAAAAATTGAGCTAAAAAAGTTTTCGATGTTCCCAAATGTCATTAAGATTGAATTTCTTGGTTACCGATCTAAGATGAGATGGGTGGAACCTGTTGGTCCTACAGATCTATGAGAGAGATTCGTTTTGACTGGTTATGGTTCTTGTAACTAAAAATGGACACAAATTTATGGTTGGTGGAACTACCCACGTCTTTTGGGTGCAATAGAAATATAACATGGTGCATCATATTCCAAAATGTAGTTACTCGAGCCGGGGCTAGTCCACGATCCAGGGGGCGAGCCGATCAAAAATGTCACCAATTACAAAATCCAAGCTCTGCGTGCATTCACGGAAACGGGAGTAACTTCCAATCCATAAGTCCGTTTTGCCCAAACGAAAGCTCCACCTAAAGCTAAGTCAGAGGGCTACAAGAGCTATAGAGCATAGCTCCGTAATTGATGCTTTCGGGCCCAAAAGAGGTCGTCTAATAGGAGCTTCGGGCATGTTTATGTTGATGTTGCGATTTCGACAAAATCGCTCTATGATGTTCTCAGTACCTGAGCGTGTTTCTTACTTAGATTTTCCGTATGTGATAGTTTTGACCACAAAGTGTGTCAACATACTGGTTATGCTTCTAGTCACTCAAAATAAAAACAAAGTTATGGTTGGCGGAACAACCCATGTCTGCTGGGTGCAACATCGACGTCTTGAGGTGCAACATCAGTTTAAAAATCCAAAATTGCACTGTATGACTTTTGAAAACTCGTTTATGGGGATGAAATTTAAATATAACATGGTGCATCATATTTCAAAATATAGTGAATCGAATTATGACCACGGTCAAACCCCCTTTGACCAACAAAACAACATTTGAAAAATTGAGCTAAAAAAGCTTTCGATGTTCCCAAATGTCATTAAGATTGAATTTCTTGGTTACCGAATGAAGATGAGATGGGTGGAACCTGTTAGTCCTATAGATCTGTGAGAGGGCATTGTTTTGACTGGTTATGGTTCTTGTAACTAAAAATGGACACAAAGTAATGGTTGGTGGATCAACCCACGTCTTTTGGGTGCAACTTCGAAGTCTTGAGGTGCAACATCCATTTGAAAAGCCAAGATTGCACTGTATGACTTTTGAAAACTCGTTTATGGGGATGAAATAGAAATATAACATGGTGTGTAATATTTCAAAATATAGTAAATCGAATTATGACCACGGTCAAACACCCTTTGACCAACAAAACAACATACGAAATATTGAGCTGAAAAAGCTTTCGATGCTCCGAAATTTCATTAAGATTAAATTTCTTGGTTACCGAACTAAGATGAGATGGGTGGAACCTGTTAGTCCTTTATGTCTATGAGAGAGCTTCGTTTTGACTGGTTATGGTACTTGTAACTAAAAATGGACACAAAGTTATGGTTGGTGGAACAACCCACGTCTTTTGGGTGCAACATCGAAGTCTTGAGGTGCAACATCCGTTTGAAAATCCAAGATTGAACTGCATGAATTTTGAAAACTCGTTTATGGGGATGAAATAGAAATATAACATGGTGCATCATATTTCAAAATATAGTAAATCGAGTTATTACCACGGTCAAACCCCCTTTGACCAACATAACAACATATGAAAAATTGAGCTAAAAAAGTTTTCGATGTTCCCAAATGTCATTAAGATTGAATTTCTTGGTTACCGATCTAAGATGAGATGGGTGGAACCTGTTGGTCCTACAGATCTATGAGAGAGATTCGTTTTGACTGGTTATGGTTCTTGTAACTAAAAATGGACACAAATTTATGGTTGGTGGAACTACCCACGTCTTTTGGGTGCAATAGAAATATAACATGGTGCATCATATTCCAAAATGTAGTAACTCGAGCCGGGGCTAGTCCACGATCCAGAGGCGAGCCGATCAAAAATGTCACCAATTCCAAAATCCAAGTTCTGCGCGCATTCACGGAAACGGGAGTAACTTCCAATCCATAAGTCCGTTTTCCCCAAACGAAAGATCCACCTAAAGCTAATTCAGAGGGCTACAAGAGCTACGGAGCATAGCTCCGTAATTGATGCTTTCGGGCCTAAAAGAGGTCGTCTAATAGGAGTTTTGGGCATGTTTATGTTGATGTTGCGATTTCGACCAAATCGCTCTTTGATGTTCTTAGTACCTGAGCGCGTTGCTTATTTAGATTTTCCGTATGTGATAGATTTGACCAAAAAGTGTGTCAACATACTGGTTATGTTTCTAGTCACTCAAAATAAAAACAAAGATATGGTTGCCTGAACAACCCATGTCTGTTGGGTGCAACATCGACGTCTTGAGGTGCAACCTCAGTTTGAAAATCCAAGATTGCACTGTATGACTTTTGAAAACTCGTTTATGGGGATGAAATTTAACTATAACATGGTGCATCATATTTAAAAATATAGTGAATCGAATTATGACCACGGTCAAACCCACTTTGACCAACAAAACAAGATATGAAAAATTGAGCAAAAAAAAGCTTTCGATGTTCCCAAATGTCATTAATATTGAACTTCTTGGTTACCGAACTAAGATGAGATGGGTGGAACCTGTTAGTCCTATAGATCTAAGAGAGAGATTCGTTTTGACTGGTTATGGTTCCTGTAACTAAAAATGGACACAAAGTTACGGTTGGTGGAACAACCACGTCTTTTGGGTGCAACATCGAAGTCTTGAGGTGCAACATCCATTTGAAAATGCAAGATTGCACTGTATGACTTTTGAAAACTCGTTTACGGGGATGAAATAGAAATATAACATGGTGCGTCATATTTCAAAATATAGTAAATCGAATTATGACCACGATCAAACCCCCTTTGACCAACAAAACAACATACGAAAAATTGAGCTAAAAAAGCTTTCGATGTTCCTAAATGTCATTAAGACTGAATTTCTTGGTTACCGAACGAAGATGAGATCGGTGGTACCTATTAGTCCAATAGATCTGTGAGAGAGCTTCGTTTTTACTGGTTATGGTTCTTGTAACTAAAAATGGACACAAAGTTACGGTTGGTGGAACAACCCACGTGTTTTGGGTGCAACATCGAAGTCTTGAGGTGCAACATCCGTTTGAAAATCCAAGATTGCACTGCATGAATTTTGAAAACTCGTTTATGGGGATGAAATAGAAATATAACATGGTGCATCATATTTCAAAATATAGTAAATCGAATTATGACCACGGTCAAACCCCCTTTTACCAACAAAACAACATATGAAAAATTAAGCTAAAAAGCTTTCGATGTTCCCAAATGTCATTAAGATTGAATTTCTTAGTTACCGAACTAAGATGAGATGGGTGGAACTTGTTAGTCCTATAGATCTATGAGTGAGATGCGTTTTGACTGGTTATGGTTATTGTAACTAAAAATGGACACAAAGTTACGGTTGGTGGAACAACCCACGTCTTTTGGGTGCAACATCGAAGTCTTGAGGTGCAACATCCATTTGAAAATCCAAGATTGCACTGTATGACTTTTGAAAACTCGTTTACGGGGATGAAATAGAAATATAACATGGTGCGTCATATTTCAAAATATAGTAAATCGAATTATGACCACGATCAAACCCCCTTTAACCAACAAAACAACATACGAAAAATTGAGCTAAAAAAGCTTTCGATGTTCCTAAATGTCATTAAGACTGAATTTCTTGGTTACCGAACGAAGATGAGATCGGTGGTACCTTTTAGTCCAATAGATCTGTGAGAGAGCTTCGTTTTGACTGGTTATGGTTCTTGTAACTAAAAATGGACACAAAGTTACGGTTGGTGGAACAACCCACGTGTTTTGGGTGCAACATCGAAGTCTTGAGGTGCAACATCCGTTTGAAAATCCAAGATTAGACTGCATGAATTTTGAAAACTCGTTTATGGGGATGAAATAGAAATATAACATGGTGCATCATATTTCAAAATATAGTAAATCGAATTATGACCACGGTCAAACCCCCTTTTACCAACAAAACAACATATGAAAAATTAAGCTAAAAAGCCTTTGATGTTCCCAAATGTCATTAAGATTGAATTTCTTAGTTACCGAACTAAGATGAGATGGGTGGAACTTGTTAGTCCTATAGATCTATGAGAGAGATGCGTTTTGACTGGTTATGGTTATTGTAACTAAAAATGGACACAAAGTTACGGTTGGTGGAACAACCCACGTCTTTTGGGTGCAACATCGAAGTCTTGAGGTGCAACATCCATTTGAAAATCCAAGATTGCACTGTATGACTTTTGAAAACTCGTTTATGGGGATGAAATAGAAATATAGCATGGTGCGTCATATTTCAAAATATAGTAAATCGAATTATGACCACGCTCAAACCCCCTTTGACCAACAAAACAACATACGAAAAATTGAGCTAAAAAAGCTTTCGATGTTCCCAAATGTCATTAAGATTGAACTTCTTGGTTACCGAACTATGATGAGATGGGTGGAACCTGTTAGTCCTATAGATCTATGAGAGAGCTTCGTTTTGACTGGTTATGGTTCTTATAACTAAAAATGGACACAAAGTTATGGTTGGTGGAACAACCCACGTCTTTCGGGTGCAACATCGAAGTCTTTAGGTGCAACATCCGTTTGAAAATCCAAGATTGCACTGCATGACTTTTGAAAACTCGTTTATGGGGATGAAATAGAAATATAACATGGTGCATCATATTTCAAAATATAGTAAATCGAATTATGACCACGATCAAACCCCCTTTGACCAACAAAACAACATACGAAAAATTGAGCTAAAAAAGCTTTCGATGTTCCTAAATGTCACTAAGACTGGATTTCTTGGTTACCGAACGAAGATGAGATCGGTGGTACCTGTTAGTCCTGTAGATCTGTGAGAGAGCTTCGTTTTGACTGGTTATGGTTCTTGTAACTAAAAATGGACACAAAGTTACGGTTGGTGGAACAACCCACGTGTTTTGGGTGCAACATCGAAGTCTTGAGGTGCAACATCCATTTGAAAATCCAAGATTGCACTGTATGACTTTTGAAAACTCGTTTATGGGGATTAAATAGAAATATAACATAGTGCGTCATATTTCAAAATATAGTAAATCGAATTATGACCACGGTCAAACCCCTTTTACCAACAAAACAACATATGAAAAATTGAGCTAGAAAAGCTTTCAATGTTCCCAAATGTCATTAAGATTGAATTTCTTGGTTACCGAACTAAGATGAGATGGGTGGAACTTGTTAGTCCTATAGATCTATGAGAGAGCTTCGTTTTGACTGGTTATGGTTCTTGTAACTAAAAATGGACACAAAGTTACGGTTGGTGGAACAACCCACGTCTTTTGGGTGCAACATCGAAGTCTTGAGGTGCAACATCCATTTGAAAAACCAAGATTGCACTGTATGACTTTTGAAAACTCGTTTATGGGGATGAAATAGAAATATAACATGGTGCGTCATATTTCAAAATATAGTAAATCGAATTATGACCACGCTCAA
Source organism: Allium sativum (assembly GCA_030737875.1). Lineage (NCBI taxonomy): Eukaryota > Viridiplantae > Streptophyta > Magnoliopsida > Asparagales > Amaryllidaceae > Allium > Allium sativum. The sequence continues at coordinate 845,295,947 of CM060921.1, read as the reverse complement.
ACCCCCTTTGACCAACAAAACAACATACGAAAAATTGAGCTAAAAAAGCTTTCGATGTTCCCGAATGTCATTAAGATTGAACTTCTTGGTTACCGAACTAAGATGAGATGGGTGGAACCTGTTAGTCCTATAGATCTATGAGAGAGCTTCGTTTTGACTGGTTATGGTTCTTATAACTAAAAATGGACACAAAGTTATGGTTGGTGGAACAACCCACGTCTTTTGGGTGCAACATCGAAGTCTTTAGGTGCAACATCCGTTTGAAAATCCAAGATTGCACTGCATGACTTTTGAAAACTCGTTTATGGGCATGAAATAGAAATATAACATGGTGCATCATATTTCAAAATATAGTAAATCGAATTATGACCACGATCAAACCCCCTTTGACCAACAAAACAACATACGAAAAATTGAGCTAAAAAAGCTTTCGATGTTCCTAAATGTCATTAAGACTGAATTTCTTGGTTACCGAACGAAGATGAGATCGGTGGTACCTGTTAGTCCTATAGATCTGTGAGAGAGCTTCGTTTTGACTGGTTATGGTTCTTGTAACTAAAAATGGACACAAAGTTATGGTTGGTGGAACAACCCACGTGTTTTGGGTGCAACATCGAAGTCTTGAGGTGCAACATCCATTTGAAAATCCAAGATTGCACTGTATGACTTTTGAAAACTCATTTATGGGGATGAAATAGAAATATGACATAGTGCGTCATATTTCAAAATATAGTAAATCGAATTATGAACACGGTCAAACCCCTTTTACCAACAAAACAACATATGAAAAATTGAGCTAGAAAAGCTTCCAATGTTCCCAAATGTCATTAAGATTGAATTTCTTGGTTACCGAACTAAGATGAGATGGGTGGAACTTGTTAGTCCTATAGATCTATGAGAGAGCTTCGTTTTGACTGGTTATGGTTATTATAACTAAAAATGGACACAAAGTTATGGTTGGTGGAACAACCCACGTCTTTTGGGTGCAACATCGAAGTCTGGAGGTGCAACATCCGTTTGAAAATCCAAGATTGCACTACATGAATTTTGAAATCTCGTTTATGGGGATGAAATAGAAATATAATGTAACAACCCGTAATTTAAATAACCTGTTATAACAAAAATCGAGGCAGAATTTAATTCTAAAATCAGAATCAAGGGAAACGGGCTGTGCCATTGCGTTCGTCTCGGAAAAATACGCGAAATAGAGTCCGAAATTTTGTAAATCGGAGTCCGTATGACCCAATTAAGGCCCAATGAAGTTTTCAAGAAAATTCCAAAGTGAAAACAGATTCAAATTTCGAATTCAGATTTTCAAAATTGGGGCAGTTGGGGCAGGCGGGAAAATTCCCGCCAGAGCACCCCAAGTCGACAGCCCTGTCGACTTGGGAGTCAACTTGGGTACCCCCAAGTCGACAGCCCTGTCGACTTGGCTGTCGACAGGGGGTGACCAGGTCATTCCGGACAGAATGGCCTGGTGCACCATTTTGGGACTTGGGCTGGGTTTTGGGGCTAATCTCTAGAAGGTTCCGGGATCTAAGGGCCCTAATCTAACCTAGTGTTGATCTAAAGGCCTAAAAACACCCTAATCTTCTATAAATAAGACCCTAACCCTACACTAAATCATCATTATTCATTCTAGCAACCAAACTATGGCAAAATCCACCCTCTCATGGCCTCCACTTTCACTCAAAAATCTCTAAATAATTTCTATGAAGAATTTTCCATGCATACAAGTATTTTTGAGTTGTATGAGTGATCATTAGCTTGCGTTAATCATCAAGTTGCAAGCTTTATTTTCAAAGTTGGAGTTTTGGTGATTTTTGGCAAGGGTTTTCTTAGTAGAGCATTCAATTGGGTTTTATTAGCTTGCATTTTGGGCTTTCTCAATCTTTTGGTCACTTGTGTCTTCTTTTGGATTTGTAAGCCTCTTACCATCTTTATAAACTCTAAAGATAAAAGTATGATGCAAGTTTGAGTTGCCATGATATGTATGCAAGTATGTAATAATATGTTATGCAAGTTTATGATGCTATTGTATGCAAGTATGTCATAAAATATTATATGCAAGTTTATGAGGCTATTATATGCAAGTTTATGATGCTATTATATGCAAGTTTATGAGGCTATGACATGCAAGTTTATGATACTATAATATGTATGCAAGTATGCCATAATGTGTTATGCAAGTATGACATGATATGTATGCAAGTATGCCAAGTTAAGTATGCAAATTTGGGTTGAACACCTTCATGTCATGATTATGCCAATTTCACTCTTTCTATCCTATATGCGCTTTTGGCGATTATGTAAGCGATGGGATTGCGTGGGGTTGGGTAAAAACTTAAAACACATGAAATAATAAGATTGGGAATTTACCTATTAAGTTAGGTCTACCCCTTGGGAATTTACCTATTAAGTTAGGTCTACCCAAGTACTAAATAACTTGTAATTATGTTTTGGAAACATAATGGACATGACTCTAGATAATATGAAATGGCCAACTCGAGGTTAGACCAGTTGTGGTGTAAATCTTCCTAGGTAACCACAACGGGTGTCTAATGTGGGTAGTTGGTCATGTTGCACTTTCAAACCCGAGGTTAGACCTAATTGTGGTGTAAATCTTCCCAGGTAACCACAACGAAAGTCTAATGTGAGAGGTTGGGTGCGTTAATGAATTAATCAATGCCTCATGATTAGGGTTAAGTCATGGTCCACTTAATACTTAACCAATTTGGGCTTGGTGATTAATCAGTGTTAAGTCGTGAACTCATCGTTACACTTAACCAAGTTAATCCATGATTAGCAAAGGGGGTTAAACCACACTTAACCCACTAGAAAATCCTAGCAACGGGGGTCCGTTCCAGTAGTAATCCCAAGTTAGTATCATCATGACCCTAGGGACTAGGCTAGGGTGGGGGCACGATTACTGGGTGTGATGTAAGGGGCCAAAAAGACGACGGCAGTGTGGTACGCCGATGTAGTTCCGGACGGACTAGGGCCGTGCACGTAGTCCGTTAGCGGAGAAATCAAGCATGGGTACCAGTAGGCTGAGACTGTGTACTCATGTTTATGGTGTCCAGGGGTTGACACCCTAAGGCTTGATACACCCGATGGGTGGACCCTGCACAGTCTGACTACAACTATGTTTTAGCCGTATTGACACCAACACGTGACGAGTTAGGCTTAGAGAGCCGATCGATTAGACCGTGTTATTCGGGTCACCTCATGTTATTGGGCCAAAGCTTGGGCCAAGGGATCAATACTTGTTTATTCAAGTCATGTTAGTTTGCTAGTACACCTGTGGTGCAAGACTTAATCCTGATTATGCGATGACACCTTTATCCTGTTAGTTAATCATCATGTCAGTATGTTGTTATCTTCATGTTCATCTCAGTTTACATCATGCCAGTTAACTTTATAGTTTATGGACTGATGGTAGTCGAGCTTACTCAGTCTTTTTGACTGACCTGTTTTCTTTCGCTTCTTTTCTTCCGTTTCCCCCCCCCCCCAGGTTCTCAGGGTGGGAACAGTGCAGCTTAGCTTGGACATCTGATCGATCGTTGCTTGTGGGAGTTTTTGGCTCATGTACGGTTCCTACATGAAGCTGGCTATGGTTTATCATTGTATTTTGGGGATAGCGTTTATGTATTTCAGTTTTCATGTTTATGATGTTTTTATCTAGACACTTTTATTTGGAAAGCACGTTGTGACTGACTGGTTTTGAAGTAGTTATGAAAATTCTTCCGTTGTTTTACTTATCTTGTTTACTCTATTTACATATATATTTATGTTCTTGTTCTGCCTTGATATATCATTATGCATGTTTACCCAGTTCAAACGCCCCTCCGAAGTCAGAGTGCTTGCAAGAGCCACCCTGGCGGAGGCGGGGTGTTACATATAACATGGTGCATCATATTTCAAAATATAGTAAATCGAATTATGACCACGGTCAAACCCCCTTTGACCAACAAAACAACATACGAAAAATTGAGCTAAAAAAGCTTTCGATGTTCCAAAAAGTCCTTAAGATTGAATTTCTTGGTTACCGAACTAAGATGAGATGGGTATAACCTGTTAGTCCTATAGATCTACGAGAGAGCTTCGTTTTGACTTGTTATGGTTCTTGTAACTTAAAATGGACACAAAGTTATGGTTGGTGGAACAACCCACGTCTTTTGGGTGCAACATCGAAGTCTTGAGGTGCAACATCCATTTGAAAATCCAAGATTGCACTGCATGACTTTTGAAAACTCATTTATGGGGATGAAATAGAAATATAACTTTGTGCATCATATTTCAAAATATAGTAAATCGAATTATGACCACGGTCAAACCCCCTTTGACCAACAAATCAACATATAAAAATTGAGCCAAAAAAGCTTTCGATGTTCCCAAATGTCATTAAGATGGAATTTCTTGGTCACCGAACTAAGATGAGATGGGTGGAACCTGTTAGTCCTATAGATCTATGAGAGAGCTTCGTTTTGACTGGTTATGGTTCTTGTAACTAAAAATGGACACAATGTTATGGTTGGTGGAACAACACACGTCTTTTGGGTGCAACATCGAAGTCTTGAGGTGCAACATCAGTTTGAAAATCCAAGATTGCACTGTATGAGTTTTGAAAACTCGTTTATGGGGATGAAATAGAAATATAACATCGTAAATCATATTCCAAAATGTAGTAAATCGAGCCGGGGCTAGTCAACGATCTAGGGGGGCGAGCCGATCAAAAATGTCACCAATTCCAAATAGCAAGTTCTGCGCGCGTTCACGGAAACGAGGGTAACTTCCAATCCGTAAGTCTGTTTTGCCCAAACGAAAGCTCCACCTGAATCTAAGTCAGAGGGCAACAAGAGTTACGGAGCATAGGTCCGTAATTGATGCTTTCGGGCCCAAAAGAGGTCGTCTAATAGGAGTTTCGGGCATGTTTATGTTGCGATTTCGACCAAATTGCTCTATGATGTTCTCAGTACCTGAGCGCGTTGCTTATTTAGATTTTCCGTATGTGATAGATTTGACCAAAAAGTGTGTCAACATACTGCTTATGTTTCTATTCACTCAAAATAAAAACAAAGTTATGGTTGGCGGAACAACCCATGTCTGTTGGGTGCAACATCGACGTCTTGAGGTGCAACATCAGTTTGAAAATCCAAGATTGCACTGTATGACTTTTGAAAACTCGTTTATGGGGATGAAATTTAAATATAACATGGTGCATCATATTTCAAAATATAGTGAATCGAATTATGACAACGGTCAAACCCCCTTTGACCAACAAAACAACATATGAAAAATTGAGCTAAAAAAGCTTTCGATGTTCCCAAATGTCATTAAGACTGAATTTCTAGGTTACCGAACGAAGATGAGATGGGTGAAACCTGTTAGTCCTATAGATCTAAGAGGGAGCTTCGTTTTGACTGGGGGTGGTTCCTGTAACTAAAAATGGACACAAAGTTACGGTTGGTGGAACAATCCACGTCTTTTGGGTGCAGCATCGAAGTCTTGAGGTGCAACATCCATTTGAAAATCCAAGATTGCACTGTATTACTTTTGAAAACTCGTTTATGGGGATGAAATATAAATATAACATGGTGCGTCATATTTCAAAATATAGTAAATCGAATTATGACCACGGTCAAACCCCCTTTGACCAACAAAACAACATACGAAAAATTGAGCTAAAAAAGCTTTCGATGTTCCCAAATGTCATTAAGATTGAACTTCTTGGTTACCGAACTAAGATGAGATGGGTGGAACCTGTTAGTCCTATAGATCTATGAGAGAGCTTCGTTTTGAATGGTTATGGTTCTTTTAACTAAAAATGGACACAAAGTTATGGTTGGTGGAACAACCCACGTCTTTTGGGTGCAACATCGAAGTCTTGAGGTGCAACATCCATTTGAAAATCCAAGATTGCACTGCATGACTTTTAAAAACTCGTTTATGGGGATGAAATAGAAATATAACGTGGTGCATTATATTTCAAAATATAGTAAATCGAATTATGACCACGCTCAAACCTCCTTTGACCAACAAAACAACATACGAAAAATTGAGCTAAAAAAGCTTTCGATGTTCCCAAATGTCATTAAGATTGAACTTCTTGGTTACCGAACTAAGATGAGATGGGTGGAACCTGTTAGTCCTATAGATCCATGAGAGAGCTTCGTTTTGACTGGTTATGGTTCTTATATCTAAAAATGGACACAAAATTATGGTTGGTGGAACAACCCACGTCTTTTGGCTGCAACATCGAAGTCTTTAGGTGCAACATCCGTTTGAAAATCCAAGATTGCACTGCATGACTTTTGAAAACTCGTTTATGGGGATGAAATAGAAATATAACATGGTGCATCATATTTCAAAATATAGTAAATCGAATTATGACCACGATCAAACCCCCTTTGACCAACAAAACAACATACGAAAAATTGAGCTAAAAAAGCTTTCGATGTTCCTAAATGTCATTAAGACTGAATTTCTTGGTTCCCGAACGAAGATGAGATCGGTGGTACCTGTTAGTCCTATAAATCTATGAGAGAGCTTCGTTTTGACTGGTTATGGTTCTTGTAACTAAAAATGGACACAAAGTTACGGTTGGTGGAACAACCCACGTGTTTTGGGTGCAACATCGAAGTCTTGAGGTGCAACATCCATTTGAAAATCCAAGATTGCACTGTATGACTTTTTAAAACCCATTTATGGGGATGAAATAGAAATATAACATAGTGCGTCATATTTCAAAATATAGTAAATCGAATTATGACCACGGTCAAACCTCTTTTACCAACAAAACGACATATGAAAAATTGAGCTAGAAAAGCTTTCAATGTTCCCAAATGTCATTAAGATTGAATTTCTTGGTTACCGAACTAAGATGAGATGGGTGGAACTTGTTAGTCCTATAGATCTATGAGAGAGCTTCGTTTTGACTGGTTATGGTTATTGTAACTAAAATTGGACACAAAGTTATGGTTGGTGGAACAACCCACGTCTTTTGGGTGCAACATCGAAGTCTTGAGGTTAACATCCGTTTGAAAATCCAAGATTGCACTGCATGAATTTTGAAATCTCGTTTATGGGGATGAAATAGAAATATAACATGGTGCATCATATTTCAAAATATAGTAAATCGAATTATGACCACGGTCAAACCCCCTTTGACCAACAAAACAACATACGAAAAATTGAGCTAAAAAAGCTTTCGATATTCCAAAATGTCCTTAAGATTGAATTTCTTGGTTACCGAACTAAGATGAGATGGGTATAACCTGTTAGTCCTATAGATCTATGAGAGAGCTTCGTTTTGACTGGTTATGGTTCTTGTAACTTAAAATGGACACAAAGTTATGGTTGGTGGAACAACCTACGTCTTTTGGGTGCAACATCGAAGTCTTGAGGTGCAACATCCATTTGAAAATCCAAGATTGCACTACATGACTTTTGAAAACTCATTTATGGGGATGAAATAGAAATATAACATGGTGCATCATATTTCAAAATATAGTAAATCGAATTATGACCACGGTCAAACCCCCTTTGGCCAACAAATCAACATATAAAAATTGAGCTAAACAAGCTTTCGATGTTCCCAAATGTGATTAAGATGGAATTTCTTGGTCACCGAACTAAGATGAGATGGGTGGAACCTGTTAGTCCTATAGATCTATGAGAGAGCTTCGTTTTGACTGGTTATGGTTCTTATAACTAAAAATGGACACAATGTTATGGTTGGTGGAATAACCCACGTCTTTAGGGTGCAACATCGAAGTCTTGAGGTGCAACATCCGTTTGAAAATCCAAGATTGCACTATATGAGTTTTGAAAACTCGTTTATAGGGATGAAATAGAAATATAACATGGTAAATCATATTCCAAAATGTAGTAAATCGAGCCGGGGCTAGTCAACGATCTAGGGGGGCGAGCCGATCAAAAATGTCACCAATTCCAAATAGCAAGTTCTGCGCGCGTTCATGGAAACGAGAGTAACTTCCAATCCGTAAGTCTGTTTTACCCAAACGAAAGCTCCACCTGAAGCTAAGTCAGAGGGCAACAAGAGTTACGGAGCATAGCTCCGTAATTGATGCTTTCGGGCCCAAAAGAGGTTGTTGTCTAATAGGAGTTTCGGGCATGTTTATGTTGCGATTTCGACCAAATTGCTCTATGATGTTCTCAGTACCTGAGCGCGTTGCTTATTTAGATTTTCCATATGTGATAGATTTGACCAAAAAGTGTGTCAACATACTGGTTATGTTTCTATTCACTCAAAATAAAAACAAAGTCATGGTTGGCGGAACAACCCATGTCTGTTGGGTGCAACATCGACGTCTTGAGGTGCAACATCAGTTTGAAAATCCAAGATTGCACTTTATGACTTTTGAAAACTCGTTTATGGGGATGAAATTTAAATATAACATGGTGCATCATATTTCAAAATATAGTGAATCGAATTATGACAACGGTCAAACCCCCTTTGACCAACAAAACAACATATGAAAAATTGAGCTAAAAAAGCTTTCGATATTCCCAAATGTCATTAAGAATGAATTTCTAGGTTACCGAACGAAGATGATATAGGTGAAACCTGTTAGTCCTATAGATCTAAGAGGGAGCTTCGTTTTGACTGGTTGTGGTTCCTGTAACTAAAAATGGACACAAAGTTACGGTTGGTGGAACAATCCACGTCTTTTGGGTGCAACATCGAAGTCTTGAGGTGCAACATCCGTTTGAAAATCAAAGATTGCACTGCATGACTTTTGAAAACTCGTTTATGGGGATGAAATATACATATAACATGGTGCGTCATATTTCAAAATATAGTAAATCGAATTATGACCACGGTCAAACCCCCTTTGACCAACAAAACAACATGCGAAAAATTGAGCTAAAAAAGCTTTCGATGTTCCCAAATGTCATTAAGATTGAACTTCTTGGTTACCGAACTAAGATGAGATAGGTGGAACCTGTTAGTCCTATAGATCTATGAGAGAGCTTCGTTTTGAATGGTTATGGTTCTTGTAACTAAAAATGGACACAAAGTTATGGTTGGTGGAACAACCCACGTCTTTTGGGTGCAACATCGAAGTCTTGAGGTGCAACATCCATTTGAAAATCCAAGATTGCACTGCATGACTTTTGAAAACTCGTTTATGGGGATGAAATAGAAATATGACGTGGTGCATTATATTTCAAAATATAGTAAATCGAATTATGACCACGGTCAAACCCCCTTTGACCAACAAAACATCATACGAAAAATTGAGCTAAAAAAGCTTTCGATGTTCCTAAATGTCATTAAGATTGAATTTCTTGGTTACCGAACTAAGATGAGATGGGTGGAACCTGTTAGTCCTATAGATCTATGAGAGAGCTTCGTTTTGACTGGTTATGGTTCTTGTAACTAAAAATGGACACAAAGTTATGGTTGGTGGAACAACCTACGTCTATTGGGTGCAACATCGAAGTCTTGAGGTGCAACATCCGTTTGAAAATCAAAGATTGCACTTCATGACTTTTGAAAACTCGTTTATGGGGATGAAATAGAAATATAACATGGTGCGTCATATTTCAAAATATAGTAAATCGAATTATGACCACGGTCAAACCCCTTTGACCAACAAAACAGCATACCAAAAATTGAGCTAAAAAAGCTTTCGATGTTCCCAAATGTCATTAAGATTGAATTTCTTGGTTACCAAACTAAGATGAGATGGGTAGAACCTGTTAGTCCTATAGATCTATGAGAGAGCTTCGTTTTGACTGGTTATGGTTCTTGTAACTAAAAATGGACACAAAGTTATGGTTGGTGGAACAACCCACGTCTTTTGGGTGCAACATCGAAGTCTTGAGGTGCAACATCCGTCTGAAAATCCAAGATTGCACTGCCTGACTTTGGAAAACTCGATTATGGGTATGAAATAGAAATATAACATGGTGCATCGTACTTCAAAATATAGTAAATCGAATTATGACCACGGTCAAACCCCCTTTGACCAACAAAAACACATACGAAAAATTGAGTTAAAAAAGCTTTCGATGTTCCCAAATGTCATTAAGATTGAATTTCTGGCTTACCGAACAAAGATGAAATGGGTGGAACCTGTTAGTCCTATAGATCTGTGAGAGAGCATCGTTTTGACTGGTTAAGATTCTTGTAACTAAAAATGGACACAAAGTTACGGTTGGTGGAACAACCCACATCTTTTGGGTGCAACATCGAAGTCTTGAGGTGCAACATCCATTTGAAAATCCAAAATTGCACTGTATGACTTTTGAAAACTCGTTTATGGGGATGAAATAGAAATATAACATGGTGCGTCATATTTCAAAATATAGTAAATCGAATTATGACCACGCTCAAACCCCCTTTGACCAACAAAACAACATACGTAAAATTGAGCTAAAAAAGCTTTCGATGTTCCCAAATGTCATTAAGATTGAACTTCTTGGTTACCGAACTAAGATGAGATGGGTGGAACCTGTTAGTCCTGTAGATCTATGGGAGAGCTTCGTTTTGACTGGTTATGGTTCTTATAACTAAAAATGGACACAAAGTTATGGTTGGTGGAACAACCCACGTCTTTTGGGTGCAACATCGAAGTCTTTAGGTGCAACATCCGTTTGAAAATCCAAGATTGCACTGCATGACTTTTGAAAACTCGTTTATGGGGATGAAATAGAAATATAACATGGTGCATCATATTTCAAAATAGAGTAAATCGAATTCTGACCATGATCAAACCTCCTTTGACCAACAAAACAACATATGAAAAATTGAGCTAAAAAAGCTTTCGATGTTCCTAAATGTAATTAAGATTGAATTTCTTGGTTACTGAACTAAGATGAGATGGGTGGAACCTGTTAGTCCTATAGACCTATGAGAGAGCTTCGTTTTGACTGGTTATGGTTCTTGTAACTAAAAATGGACACAAAGTTATGGTTGGTGGAACAACCCACGTCTTTTGGGTGCAACATCGAAGTCTTGAGGTGCAACATCCATTTGAAAATCCAAGGTTGCACTGCATGACTTTTGAAAACTAGTTATGGGTATGAAATAGAAATATAACATGGTGCATCATATTTCAAAATATAGTAAATCGAATTATGACCACGGTCAAACCCCCTTTGACCAACAAAACAACATATGAAAAATTGAGCTAAAAAAGCTTTCGATGTTCCTAAATGTCATTAAGATTGAATGTCTTGGTTACCGAACTAAGATGAGATGGGTGGAACCTGTTAGTCCTATAGATCTATGAGAGAACTTCGTTTTGACTGGTTATGGTTCTTGTAACTAAAAATGGACACAAAGTTATGGTTGGTGGAACAACCCACGTCTTTTAGGTGCAACATCGAAGTCTTGAGGTGCAACATCCGTTTGAAAATGCAAGATTGCACTGTATGATTTTTGAAAACTCGTTTATAGGGATGAAATAGAAATATAACATGGTAAATTATATTCCAAAATGTAGTAAATCGAGCCGGGGCTAGTCAACGATCAAGGGGGGCGAGCCGATCAAAAATGTCACCAATTCCAAAATCCAAGTTCTGCGCGTGTTCACGGAAACGGGAGTAACTTCCAATCCATAAGTCTGTTTTGCCCAAACGAAAGCTTCACCTGAAGCTAAGTCAGAGGGCTACAAGTGTTGCAGAGCATAGCTCCGTAAATGATGCTTTCGGGGCCAAAAGAGGTCGTCTAATAGGATGTTGTAGAGCATAGCTCCGTAATTGATGTTGCGAATTCGACCAAATCGCTCTATGATGTTCTCAGTACCTAAGCGCGTTGCTTATTTAGATTTTCCGTATGTGATAGATTTGACCAAAAAGTGTGTCAACATACTGGTTATGTTTCTAGTCACTCAAAATAAAAACAAAGTTACGGTTGGTGGAACAACCCACGTCTTTTGGGTGCAACATCGAAGTCTTGAGGTGTAACATCCATTTGAAAATCCAAGATTGCACTGTATGACTTTTGAAAACTCGTTTATGGGGATGAAATAGAAATATAACATGGTGCGTCATATTTCCAAATATAGTAAATCGAATTATGACCACGGTCAAACCCCCTTTGACCAACAAAACAATATACGAAAAATTGAGCTAAAAAAGCTTTCGATGTTGCCAAATGTCATTAAGATTGAATTTCTTGGTTACCGAACTAAAATGAGATGGGTGGAACCTGTTAGTCCTATTGATCTATGAGAGAGCTTCGTTTTGACTGGTTATGGTTCTTGTAACTAAAAATGGACACAAAGTTATGGTTGGTGGAACAACCCACATCTTTTGGGTGCAACATCGAAGTCTTGAGGTGCAACATCCGTTTGAAAATCCAAGATTGCACTGCATGACATTTGAAAACTCGTTTATGGGGATGAAATAGAAATATAACATGGTGCGTCATATTTCAAAATATAGTAAATCGAATTATGACCACGGTCAAACCCCCTTTGACCAACAAAACAGCATACGAAAAATTGAGCTAAAAAAGCTTTCGATGTTCCCAAATGTCATTAAGATTGAATTTCTTGGTTACCGAACTAAGATGAGATGGGTAGAACCTGTTAGTCCTATAGATCTATGAGAGAGCTTCGTTTTGACTGGTTATGGTTCTTGTAACTAAAAATGGACAAAAAGTTATGTTTGGTGGAACAACCCACGTCTTTTGGGTGCAACATCGAAGTCTTGAGGTGCAACATCCGTTTGAAAATCCAAGATTGCAATGCCTGACTTTTGAAAACTCGTTTATGGGGATGAAATAGAAATATAACATGGTGCATCATATTTCAAAATATAGTAAATCGAATTATGACCACGGTCTAACCCCCTTTGACCAACAAAACAACATACGCAAAATTGAGCTAAAAAAGCTTTCGATGTTCCCAAATGTCATTAAGATTGAATTTCTTGCTTACCGAACAAAGATGAAATGGGTGGAACCTGTTAGTCCTATAGATCTGTGAGACAGCTTCGTTTTGACTGGTTATGGTTCTTGTAACTAAAAATGGACACAAAGTTACGGTTGGTGGAACAACCCAGGTCTTTTGGGTGCAACATCGAAGTCTTGAGGTGCAACATCCATTTGAAAATCCAAGATTGCAATGTATGACTTTTGAAAACTCGTTTATGGGGATGAAATAGAAATATAACATGGTGCGTCATATTTCAAAATATAGTAAATCGAATTATGACCACGGTCAAACCCCTTTGACCAACAAAACAACATACGAAAAATTGAGCTAAAAAACCTTTCGATGTTCCCAAATGTCATTAAGATTGAATTTCTTGGTTACCGAACTAAGATGAGATGGGTGGAACCTGTTAGTCCTATAGATCTATGAGAGAGCTTCGTTTTGACTGGTTATGGTTCTTGTAACTAAAAATGGACACAAAGTTATGGTTGGTGGAACAACCCACGTCTTTTGGGTGCAACATCAAAGTCTTGAGGTGCAACATCCGTTTGAAAATCCAAGGTTGCACTGCATGACTTTTGAAAACTCTTTTATGGGGATGAAATATAAATATAACATGGTGCATCATATTTCAAAGTATAGTAAATCGAATTATGGCCACGGTCAAACCCCCTTTGATCAACAAAACAACATATGAAAAATTGAGCTAAAAAAGTTTTCGATGTTACAAAATGTCATTAAAATTGAATTTCTTGGTTACCGATCTAAGATGAGATGGGTGGAACGTGTTGGTCCTACAGATCTATGAGACAACATCGTTTTGACTAGTTATGGTTCTTTTGACTAAAAATGGACACAAATTTATGGTTGGTGGAACAACCCACGTCTTTTGGGTGCAACATTGAAGTCTAGAGGTGCAACATCCATTTGAAAATCCAAGATTACACATTATGACTTTTGAAAACTCATTTATAGGGATGAAATAGAAATATAACATGGTAAATCATATTCCAAAATGTAGTAAATCGAGCCGGGGCTAGTCCACGATCCAGGGGGGCGAGCCGATCAAAAATGTCACCAATTCCAAAATCCAAGTTCTGCGCACGTTCACGGAAACGGGAGTAACTTCCAATCCATAAGTCCGTTTTCCCGAAACGAAAGCTCCACCTAAAGCTAAGTCAGAGGGCTACAAGAGCTACAGAGCATAGCTCCGTAATTGATGCTTTCGGGCCCAAAAGAGGTCATCTAATAGGAGTTTCGGGCATGTTTATGTTGATGTTGCGATTTCAACCAAATCGCTCTATGATGTTCTCAGTACCTGAGCGCATTGCTTATTTAGATTTTCCATATGTGATAGATTTGACCAAAAAGTGTGTCAACATACTGGTTATGTTTCTAGTCACTCGAAATAAAAAAAAAAGTTATGGTTGGCAGAACAACGCATATCTGTTGGGTGCAACATCGACGTCTTGAGGTGCAACCTCAGTTTGAAAATCCAAGATTGCACTGTATGACTTTTGAAAACTCGTTTATGGGGATGAAATTTAAATATAACATGGTGCATCATATTTCAAAATATAGTGAATCGAATTACGACCACGGTCAAACCCTCTTTGACCAACAAAACAACATATGAAAAATTGAGCTAAAAAAGCTTTCGATGTTCCCAAATGTCATTAAGACTGAATTTCTTGGTTACCGAACGAAGATGAGATCGGTTGTACCTGTTAGTCCTATAGATCTGTGAGAGAGCTTCGTTTTGACTGGTTATGGTTCTTGTAACTAAAAATGGACACAAAGTTACGGTTGGTGGAACAACCCACGTGTTTTGGGTGCAACATCGAAGTCTTGAGGTGCAACATCCATTTGAAAATCCAAGATTGCACTGTATGACTTTTGAAAACTCGTTTATGGGGATGAAATAGAAATATAACATGGTGCGTCATATTTCAAAATATAGTAAATCGAATTATGACCATGGTCAAACCCCTTTTACCAACAAAACAACATATGAAAAATTGAGCTAGAAAAGCTTTCAATGTTCCCAAATGTCATTAAGATTGAATTTCTTGGTTACCGAACTAAGATGAGATGGGTGGAACCTGTTAGTCCTATAGATCTTTGAGAGAGCTTTGTTTTGACTGGTTATGGTTATTGTAACTAAAAATGGACACAAAGTTATGGTTGGTGGAACAACCCACGTCTTTTGGGTGCAACATCGAAGTCTTGAGGTGCAACATCCGTTTGAAAATCCAAGATTGCACTGCATGAATTTTGAAAACTCATTTATGGGGATGAAATGGAAATATAACATGGTGCATCATATTTCAAAATATAGTAAATCGAATTATGACCACGGTCAAACCCCCTTTGACCAACAAAACAACATACGAAAAATTGAGCTAAAAAAGCTTTCGATGTTCCAAAATGTCCTTAAGATTGAATTTCTTGGTTACCGAACTAAGATGAGATGGGTATAACCTGTTAGTCATATAGATCTATGAGAGAGCTTCGTTTTGACTGGTTATGGTTCTTGTAACTAAAAATGGACACAAAGTTATGATTGGTGGAACAACCCACGTCTTTTGGGTGCAACATCGAAGTCTTGAGGTGCAACATCCATTTGAAAATCCACGATTGCACTGCATGACTTTTGAAAACTCATTTATAGGGATGAAATAGAAATATAACATGGTGCATCATATTTCAAAATATAGTAAATCGAATTATGACCACGGTCAAACCCCCTTTGACCAACAAATCTACATATAAAAATTGAGCTAAAAAAGCTTTCGATGTTCCCAAATGTCATTATGATGGAATTTCTTGGTCACCGAACTAAGATGAGATGGGTGGAACCTGTTAGTCCTATAGATCTATGAGAGAGCTTCATTTTGACTGGTTATGGTTCTTGTAACTAAAAATGGACACAAAGTTATGGTTGGTGGAACAACCCACGTCTTTTGGGTGCAACATCAAAGTCTTGAGGTGCAACATCCGTTTGAAAATCCATGATTGCACTGTACGAGTTTTGAAAACTCGTTTATAGGGATGAAATAGAAATATAACATGGTAAATCATATTCCAAAATGTAGTAAACCGAGCCGGGGCTAGTCAACGATCTAGGGGGGCGAGCCGATCAAAAATGTTACCAATTCCAAAATGCAAGTTCTGCGCGCGTTCACGGAAACGGGAGTAACTTCCAATCCGTAAGTCTGTTTTGCCCAAACGAAATCTCCACCTGAAGCTAAGTCAGAGGGCAACAAGAGTTACGGAGCATAGCTCCGTAATTGATGCTTTCGGGCCCAAAAGAGGTCGTCTAATAGGAGTCTCGGGCATGTTTATGTTGCAATTTCGACCAAATTGCTCTATGATGTTCTCAGTACCTGAGCACGTTGCTTATTTAGATTTTCCGTATGTGATAGATTTGACCAAAAAGTGTGTCAACATACTGGTTATGTTTATATTCACTCAAAATAAAAACAAAGTTATGGTTGGCGGAACAACCCATGTCTGTTGGGTGCAACATCAACGTCTTGAGGTGCAACATCAGTTTGAAAATCCAAGATTGCACTGTATGACTTTTGAAAACTCATTTATGGGGATGAAATTTAAATATAACATGGTGCATCATATTTCAAAATATAGTGAATCGAATTATGACAACGGTCAAACCCCCTTTGACCAACAAAACAACATATGAAAAATTGAGCTAAAAAAGCTTTCGATGTTCCCAAATGTTATAAAGACTGAATTTCTAGGTTACCGAACGAAGATGAGATGGGTGAAACCTGTTAGTCCTATAGATCTAAGAGGGAGCTTTGTTTTGACTGGTTGTGGTTCCGGTAACTAAAAATGGACACAAAGTTACGGTTGGTGGAACAACCCACGTCTTTTGGGTGCAACATCGAAGTCTTGAGGTGCAACATCCATTTGAAAATCCAAGATTGCACTGTATCACTTTTGAAAACTCGTTTATGGGGATGAAATATAAATATAACATGGTGCGTCATATTTCAAAATATAGTAAATCGAATTATGACCACGGTCAAACCGCCTTTGACCAACAAAACAACATACGAAAAATTGAGCTAAAAAAGCTTTCGATTTTCCCAAATGTCATTAAGATTGAACTTCTTGGTTACCGAACTAAGATGAGATGGGTGGAACATGTTAGTCCTATAGATCTATGAGAGAGCTTCGTTTTGAATGGTTATGGTTCTTGTAACTAAAAATGGACACAAAGTTATGGTTGGTGGAACAAACCACGTCTTTTGGGTGCAACATCGAAGTCTTGAGGTGCAACATCCATTTGAAAATCCAAGATTGCACTGCATGACTTTTGAAAACACGTTTATGGGGATGAAATAGAAATATAACGTGGTGCATTATATTCCAAAATATAGTAAATCGAATTATGACCACGGTCAAACCCCCTTCGACCAAGAAAACAATATATGAAAAATTGAGCTAAAAAAGCTTTCGATGTTCCTAAATGTCATTAAGATTGAATTTCTTGGTTACCGAACTAAGATGAGATGGGTGGAACCTGTTAGTCCTATAGATCTATGAGAGAGCTTCGTTTTGACTGGTTATGGTTCTTGTAACTAAAAATGGACACAAAGTTACGGTTGGTGGAACAACCCACGTTTTTTGGGTGCAACATCGAAGTCTTGAGGTCCAACATCCGTTTGAAAATCCAAGATTGCACTGCATGACTTTTGAAAACTCGTTATGGGTATGAAATAGAAATATAACATGGTGCATCATAATTCAAAATATAGTAAATCAAATTATGACTACGGTCAAACCCCCTTTGACCAACAAAACAATATACGAAAAATTGAGCTAAAAAAACTTTCGATGTTCCCAAATGTCATTAAGATTGAATTTCTTGGTTACCGAACTAAAATGAGATGGGTGGAACCTGTTAGTCCTATAGATCTATGAGAGAGCTTCGTTTTGACTAGTTATGGTTGTTGTAACTAAAAATGGACACAAAGTTATGGTTGGTGGAACAACCCACGTCCTTTGGGTGCAACATCGAAGTCCTGAGGTGCAAAATCCATTTGAAAATCCAAGATTGCACTGCATGACTTTTGAAAACTCGTTTATGGGGATGAAATAGAAATATAATATGGTGCGTCATATTTCAAAATATAGTAAATCGAATTATGACCACAGTCAAACCCCCCTTTGACCAACAAAACAGCATACGAAAAATTGAGCTAAAAAAGCTTTCGATGTTCCCAAATGTCATTAAGATTTAATTTCTTGGTTACCGAACTAAGATTAGATGGGTAGAACCTGTTAGTCCTATAGATCTATGAGAGAGCTTCGTTTTGACTGATTATGGTTCTTGTAACTAAAAATTGACACAAAGTTATGGTTGGTGGAACAACCCACGTCTTTTGGGTGCAACATCGAAGTCTTGAGGTGCAACATCCGTTTGAAAATCCAAGATTGCACTGCCTGACTTTTGAAAACTCGTTTATGGGGATGAAATAGAAATATAACATGGTGCATCATATTTCAAAATATAGTAAATTGAATTATGACCACGGTCAAACCGCCTTTGACCAACAAAACAACATACGAAAAATTGAGCTAAAAAAGCTTTCGATGTTCCCAAATGTCATTAAGATTGAATTTCTTGCTTACCGAACAAAGATGAAATGGGTGGAACCTGTTAGTCCTATAGATATGTGAGAGGGCTTCGTTTTGACTGGTTATGGTTCTTGTAACTAAAAATGAACACAAAGTTACGGTTGGTGGAACAACCCACGTCTTTTGGGTGCAACATCGAAGTCTTGAGGTGCAACATCCATTTGAAAATCCAAGATTGCACTGTATGACTTTTGAAAATTCGTTTATGGGGATGAAATAGAAATATAACATGGTGCGTCATATTTCAAAATATAGTAAATCGAATTATTACCACGCTCAAACCCCCTTTGACTAACAAAACAACATACAAAAAATTGAGCTAAAAAAGCTTTCGATGTTCCCAAATGTCATTAAGATTGCACTTCTTGGTTACCGAACTAAGATGAGATGGGTGGAACCTGTTAGTCCTATAGATCTATGAGAGAGCTTCGTTTTGACTCGTTATGGTTCTTGTAACTAAAAATGGACACAAAGTTATGGTTGGTGGAACAACCCACGTCTTTTGGGTGCAACATCAAAGTCTTGAGGTGCAACATCCGTTTGAAAATCTAAGATTGCACTGCATGACTTTTGAAAACTTGTTTATGCGGATGAAATAGAAATATAACATGGTGCATCATATTTCAAAATATAGTAAATCAAATTATGACCACGGTCAAACCCCCTTTGACCAACAAAACAACATACGAAAAATTGAGCTAAAAAAGCTTTCGATGTTTCTAAATGTCATTAAGATTCAATTTCTTAGTTACCGAACTAAGATGAGATGGGTGGAACCTGTTAGTCCTATAGATCTATGAGAGAGCTTCGTTTTGACTGGTTATGGTTCTTGTAACTAATAATGGACACAAAGTTATGGTTGGTGGAACAACCCACGTCTTTTGGGTGCAACATCGAAGTCTTGAGGTGCAACATCCGTTTGAAAATCCAAGATGGCACTGCATGACTTTTGAAAACTCGTTATGGGTATGAAATAGAAATATAACATGGTGCATCATATTTCAAAATATAGTAAATAGAATTATGACCACGGTCAAACCCGCTTTGACCAACAAAACAACATATGAAAAATTGAGCTAAAAAAGCTTTCGATGTTCCCAAATGTCATTAAGATTGAATTTCTTGGTTACCGAACTAAGATGAGATGGGTGGAACCTGTTAGTCCTATAGATCTATGAGAGAGCTTCGTTTTGACTGGTTATGGTTCTTGTAACTAAAAATGGACACAAAGTTACGGTTGGTGGAACAACCCACGTTTTTTGGGTGCAACATCGAAGTCTTGAGGTCCAACATCCGTTTGAAAATCCAAGATTGCACTGCATGACTTTTGAAAACTCGTTATGGGTATGAAATAGAAATATAACATGGTGCATCATAATTCAAAATATAGTAAATCAAATTATGACTACGGTCAAACCCCCTTTGACCAACAAAACAATATACGAAAAATTAAGCTAAAAAAACTTTCGATGTTCCCAAATGTCATTAAGATTGAATTTCTTGGTTACCGAACTAAAATGAGATGGGTGGAACCTGTTAGTCCTATAGATCTATGAGAGAGCTTCGTTTTGACTAGTTATGGTTGTTGTAACTAAAAATGGACACAAAGTTATGGTTGGTGGAACAACCCACGTCCTTTGGGTGCAACATCGAAGTCCTGAGGTGCAACATCCATTTGAAAATCCAAGATTGCACTGCATGACTTTTGAAAACTCGTTTATGGGGATGAAATAGAAATATAATATGGTGCGTCATATTTCAAAATATAGTAAATCGAATTATGACCACAGTCAAACCCCCCTTTGACCAACAAAACAGCATACGAAAAATTGAGCTAAAAAAGCTTTCGATGTTCCCAAATGTCATTAAGATTTAATTTCTTGGTTACCGAACTAAGATTAGATGGGTAGAACCTGTTAGTCCTATAGATCTATGAGAGAGCTTCGTTTTGACTGATTATGGTTCTTGTAACTAAAAATTGACACAAAGTTATGGTTGGTGGAACAACCCACGTCTTTTGGGTGCAACATCGAAGTCTTGAGGTGCAACATCCGTTTGAAAATCCAAGATTGCTCTGCCTGACTTTTGAAAACTCGTTTATGGGGATGAAATAGAAATATAACATGGTGCATCATATTTCAAAATATAGTAAATCGAATTATGACCACGGTCAAACCGCCTTTGACCAACAAAACAACATACGAAAAATTGAGCTAAAAAAGCTTTCGATGTTCCCAAATGTCATTAAGATTGAATTTCTTGCTTACCGAACAAAGATGAAATGGGTGGAACCTGTTAGTCCTATAGATATGTGAGAGGGCTTCGTTTTGACTGGTTATGGTTCTTGTAACTAAAAATGAACACAAAGTTACGGTTGGTGGAACAACCCACGTCTTTTGGGTGCAACATCGAAGTCTTGAGGTGCAACATCCATTTGAAAATCCAAGATTGCACTGTATGACTTTTGAAAATTCGTTTATGGGGATGAAATAGAAATATAACATGGTGCGTCATATTTCAAAATATAGTAAATCGAATTATTACCACGCTCAAACCCCCTTTGACTAACAAAACAACATACAAAAAATTGAGCTAAAAAAGCTTTCGATGTTCCCAAATGTCATTAAGATTGCACTTCTTGGTTACCGAACTAAGATGAGATGGGTGGAACCTGTTAGTCCTATAGATCTATGAGAGAGCTTCGTTTTGACTCGTTATGGTTCTTGTAACTAAAAATGGACACAAAGTTATGGTTGGTGGAACAACCCACGTCTTTTGGGTGCAACATCAAAGTCTTGAGGTGCAACATCCTTTTGAAAATCTAAGATTGCACTGCATGACTTTTGAAAACTTATTTATGCGGATGAAATAGAAATATAACATGGTGCATCATATTTCAAAATATAGTAAATCAAATTATGACCACGGTCAAACCCCCTTTGACCAACAAAACAACATACGAAAAATTGAGCTAAAAAAGCTTTCGATGTTTCTAAATGTCATTAAGATTCAATTTCTTAGTTACCGAACTAAGATGAGATGGGTGGAACCTGTTAGTCCTATAGATCTATGAGAGAGCTTCGTTTTGACCGGTTATGGTTCTTGTAACTAATAATGGACACAAAGTTATGGTTGGTGGAACAACCCACGTCTTTTGGGTGCAACATCGAAGTCTTGAGGTGCAACATCCGTTTGAAAATCCAAGATGGCACTGCATGACTTTTGAAAACTCGTTATGGGTATGAAATAGAAATATAACATGGTGCATCATATTTCAAAATATAGTAAATAGAATTATGACCACGGTCAAACCCGCTTTGACCAACAAAACAACATATGAAAAATTGAGCTAAAAAAGCTTTCGATGTTCCCAAATGTCATTAAGATTGAATTTCTTGGTTACCGAACTAAGATGAGATGGGTGGAACCTGTTAGTCCTATAGATCTATGAGAGAGCTTCGTTTTGACTGGTTATGGTTCTTGTAACTAAAAACGGACACAAAGTTATGGTTGGTGGAACAACCCACGTCTTTTAGGTGCAACATCAAAGTCTTGAGGTGCAACATCTGTTTGAAAATCCAAGATTGCACTGTATGAGTTTTGAAAACTCGTTTATAGGGATGAAATAGAAATATAGCATGGTAAATCATATTCCAAAATGTAGTAAATCGAGCCGGGGCTAGTCAACGATCCAGGGAGGCGAGCCGATCAAAAATGTCACCAATTCCAAAATCCAAGTTCTGCGCGCATTCACGGAAACAAAAGCTCCACCTGAAGCTAAGTCAGAGGGCTACAAGTGTTGCAGAGCATAGCTCCGTAATTGATGCTTTCGGGGCCAAAAGAGGTCGTCTAATAGGAGTTTCAGGCATGTTTATGTTGATGTTGCGAATTCGACCAAACCGCTCTATGATGTTCTCAGTACCTAAGCGCGTTGCTTATTTAGATTTTCCGTATGTGATAGATTTGACCAAAAAGTGTGTCAACATACTGGTTATGTTTCTAGTCACTCAAAATAAAAACAAAGTTACAGTTGGTGGAACAACCCACGTCTTTTGGGTGCAACATCGAAGTCTTGAGGTGCAACATCCATTTGAAAATCCAAGATTGCACTGTATGACTTTTGAAAACTCGTTTATGGGGATTAAAAAGAAATATAACATGGTGCGTCATATTTCAAAATATAGTAAATCGAATTAAGACCACGGTCAAACCCCCTTTGACCAACAAAACAATATTCGAAAAATTGAGCTAAAAAAGCTTTCGATGTTCCCAAATGTCATTAAGATTGAATTTCTTGGTTACCGAACTAAAATGAGATGGGTGGAACCTGTTAGTCCTATAGATCTATGAGAGAGCTTCGTTTTGACTAGTTATGGTTCTTGTAACTAAAAATGGACACAAAGTTATGGTTGGTGGAACAACCCACGTCTTTTGGGTGCAACATCGAAGTCTTGAGGTGCAACATTCGTTTGAAAATCCAAGATTGCACTGCATGACATTTGAAAACTCGTTTATGGGGATGAAATAGAAATATAATGTGGTGCGTCATATTTCAAAATATAGTAAATCGAATTATGACCACGGTCAAACCCCCTTTGACCAAAAAAACAGCATACGAAAAATTGAGCTAAAAAATCTTTCGATGTTCCCAAATGTCATTAAGATTGAATTTCTTGGTTACCGAACTAAGATGAGATGGGTAGAACCTGTGAGTCCTATAGATCTATGAGAGAGCTTCGTTTTGACTGGTTATGGTTCTTGTAACTAACAATGGACACAAAGTTATGGTTGGTGGAACAACCCACGTCTTTTGGGTGCAACATCGAAGTCTTGAGGTGCAACATCCGTTTGAAAATCCAAGATTGCAATGCCTGACTTTTGAAAACTCGTTTATGGGGATGAAATAGAAATATAACATGGTGCATCATATTTCAAAATATAGTAAATCGAATTATGACGACGGTCAAACCCTCTTTGACCAACAAAACAACATACGAAAAATTGAGCTAAAAAAGCTTTCGATGTTCCCAAATGTCATTAAGATTGAATTTCTAGCTTACCGAACAAAGATGAAATGGGTGGAACCTGTTAGTCCTATGGATCTGTGCGAGAGCTTCTTTTTGACTGGTTATGGTTCTTGTAACTAAAAATGGACACAAAGTTACGGTTGGTGGAACAACCCACGTTTCTTGGGTGCAAAATCGAAGTCTTGAGGTGCAACATCCATTTGAAAATCCAAGATTGCACTGTATGACTTTTGAAAACTCGTTTATGGAGATGAAATAGAAATATAACATGGTGCGTCATATTTCAAAATATAGTAAATCGAATTATGACCACGCTCAAACCCCCTTTGACCAACAAAACAACATACGAAAAATTGAGCTAAAAAAGCTTTCGATGTTCCAAAATGTCATTAAGATTGAATTTCTTGGTTACCGAACTAAGATGAGATGGGATGAATCTGTTAGTCCTATAGATCTATGACAGAGCTTCGTTTTGACTGGTTATGGTTCTTGTAACTAAAAATGGACACAAAGTTATGGTTGGTGGAACAACCCATGTCTTTTGGGTGCAACATCGAAGTCTTGAGGTGCAACATCCTTTTGAAAATCCAAGATTGCACTGCATGACTTTTGAAAACTCATTTATGGGGATTAAATAGAAATATATACTGGTGCATCATATTTCAAAAAATAGTAAATCGAATTATGACCACAGTCAAACCCCCTTTGACCAACAAAACAACATACGAAAAATTGAGCTAAAAAAGCTTTCCACGTTCCCAAATGTCATTAAGATTGAATTTCTTGGTTACCAAACAAAGATGAGATGGGTGGAACCTGTTAGTCCTATAGATCTATGAGAGAGCTTATTTGACTGTATATGGTTCTTGTAACTAAAAATGGACACAAAGTTATGGTTGGTGGAACAACCCACGTCTTTTGGGTGCAACATCGAAGTCTTGAGGTGCAACATCCGTTTGAAAATCCAAGATTGCAATGCCTGACTTTTGAAAACTCGTTTCTGGGGATGAAATATAACATGGTACATTATATTTCAAAATATAGTAAATCGAATTATGACCACGGTCAAACCCCCTTTGACCAACAAAACAACATATGAAAAATTGAGCTAAAAAAGCTTTCGATGTTCCCAAATGTCATTAAGATTGAATTTCTTGCTTACCGAGCAAAGATGAAATGGGTGGAACCTGTTAGTCCTATAGATCTGTGAGAGAGCTTCGTTTTGACTGGTTATGGTTCTTGTAACTAAAAATGGACACAAAGTTACGGTTGGTGGAACAACCCGCATCTTTTGGGTGCAACATCGAAGTCTTGAGGTGTAACATCCATTTGAAAATCCAAGATTGCACTGTATGACTTTTGAAAACTCGTTTATGGGGATGAAATAGAAATATAACATGGTGCGTCATATTTCAAAGTATAGTAAATCGAATTATGACCACGCTCAAACCCCCTTTGACCAACAAAACAACATACGAAAAATTGAGCTAAAAAAGCTTTCGATGTTCCAAAATGTCATTAAGATTGAATTTCTTGGTTACCGAACTAAGATGAGATAGGATGAACCTGTTAGTCCTATAGATCTATGAGAGAGCTTCGTTTTGACTGGTTATGGTTCTTGTAACTAAAAATGGACACAAAGTTATGGTTGGTGGAACAACCCATGTCTTTTGGGTGCAACATCGAAGTCTTGAGGTGCAACATCCGTTTGAAAATCCAAGATTGCACTGCATGACTTTTGAAAACTCGTTTATGGGGATGAAATAGAAATATATACTGGTGCATCATATTTCAAAATATAGTAAATTGAATTATGACCACGGTCAAACCCCCTTTGTCCAAGAAAACAACATACGAAAAATTGAGCTAAAAAAGCTTTCGACGTTCCCAAATGTCAATAAGATTGAATTTCTTGGTTACCAAACAAAGATGAGATGGGTGGAACGTGTTAGTCCTATAGATCTATGAGAGAGCTTCATTTTGACTGTATATGGTTGTTGTAACTAAAAATGGACACAAAGTTATGGTTGGTGGAACAACCCAAGTCTTTTGGGTGCAACATCGAAGTCTTGAGGTGCAACATCCGTTTGAAAATCCAAGATTGCACTCTATGAGTTTTGAAAACTCGTTTATAGGGATGAATTAGAAATATAGCATGATATATCATATTCAAAAATGTAGTAAAGCGAGCCGGGGCTAGTCAACGATCCGGGGGGCGAGCCGATCAAAAATGTCACCAATTCCAAAATCCAAGTTCTGCGCGATTTCACGGAAACGGGAGTAACTTCCAATCTGTAAGTCTGTTTTTCCCAAACGAAAGCTCGACCTGAAGCTAAGTCAGAGGGCTACAAGAGTTACGGAGCTTGGCTCCGTAATTGACGCTTTCGGGCCCAAAAGAGGTCGTCTAATAGGAGTTTCGGGCATGATTATGTTGATGTTGCGATTTCGACCAAATCGCTCTATGATGTTCTCAATACCTGAGCGCGTTGCTTATTTAGATTTTCCGTATGTGATATATTTGACCAAAAAGTGTGTCAACATACTGGTTATGTTTCTAGTCACTCAAAATAAAAACAAAGTTATGGTTGGCGGAACAACCCATGTCTGTTGGGTGCAACATCGACGTCTTGAGGTGCAACATCAGTTTGAAAATCCCAGATTGTACTGTATGACTTTTGAAAACTCGTTTATGGGGATGAAATTTAAATATAACATGGTGCACCATATTTCAAAATATAACATCGAAGTCATGAACCAAGGCAAGGGATCGTCCTTACCAAATTCGAGACACTCTAGCCCATGCCTTAGGACTCAGACTCAGGTGATCCCTTGGATCTTCAGGGCCGATACACACTTACGTTAGTGGATTGGTAGTTCTTGAGCAATACGTTTCCCCGTCCTATGGGGCGTGGGCGTATGTCTGGTCAGTATGTCGAGGATATCCATCCATCGGCCTCGTAGTGACTGATATATCCGAGGTTTTTGAAAACTCGTTTATGGGGATGAAATAGAAATATAACATGGTGCGTCATATTTCAAAATATAGTAAATCAAATTATGACCACGGTCAAACCCCCTTTGACCAACAAAACAACATACGGAAAATTGAGCTAAAAAAGCTTTCGATGTTCCCAAATATCATTAAGATTGAATTTCTAGGTTACCGAACTAAGATGAGATGAGTGGAACCTGTTAGTCCTATAGATCTATGAGAGAGCTTCGTTTTGATTGATTATGGTTCTTGTAACTAAAAATGGACACAAAGTTATGGTTGGTGGAACAACCAACGTCTTTTGGGTGCAACATCGAAGTCTTGAGGTGCAACATCCGTTTGAAAATCCAAGATTGCACTGCATGACTTTTGAAAACTCGTTTATGAGGATGAAATAGAAATATAACATGGTGCATCATTTTTCAAAATATTGTAAATCGAATTATGACCACTGTCAAACCCCCTTTGACCAACAAAACAACATACAAAAAATTTATCTAAAAAAGCTTTCGATGTTCCCAAATGTCATTAAGATTGAATTTCTTGGTTACCGAACTAAGATGAGATGGGTGGAACCTGTTAGTCCTTTAGATCTATGAGAGAGCTTCATTTTGACTCGTTATGGTTCTTGTAACTAAAAATGGAAACAAAGTTATGGTTGGTGGAACAACCCACGTCTTTTGGGTGCAACATCGAAGTCTTGAGGTGCAACATCCATTTGAAAATACAAGATTGCACTGCATGACTTTTGAAAACTCGTTTATGGGGATGAAATAGAAATATAACATGATGCATCATATTTCAAAATATAGTAAATCGAATTATGACCACGGTCTAACCCCCTTTGACCAACAAAACAACATACGATAAATTGAGCTAAAAAAGCTTTCGATGTTCCCAAATGTCATTAAGATTGAATTTCTTGGTTACCGAACTAAGATGAGATGGGTGGAACCTATTAGTCCTATAGATCTATGAGAGAGCTTCGTTTTGACTGGTTATGGTTCTTGTAACTAAAAATGGACACAAAGTCACGGTTGGTGGAACAACCCACGTCTTTTGGGTGCAACATCGAAGACTTGAGGTGCAACATCCATTTGAAAATCCAAGATTGCACTGTATGACTTTTGAAAACTCGTTTATGGGGATGAAATAGAAATATAACATGGTGCATCATATTTCAAAATATAATATATCGAATTATACCACGGTCAAACCCCCTTTGACCAACAGAACAACATACGGAAAATTGAGCTAAAAAAGCTTTCGACGTTCCCAAATGTCAATAAGATTGAACTTCTTGGTTACCGAACTAAGATGAGATGGGTGAAACGTGTTAGTCCTATGGATCTATGAGAGAGCTTCGTTTTGATTGTATATGGTTCTTGTAACTAAAAATGGACACAAAGTTATGGTCGGTAGAACAACCCACGTCTTTTGGGTGCAACATCGAAGTCTTGAGGTGCAACGATCGTTTGAAAATCCAAGATTGCACTGTATGAGTTTTGAAAACTCGTTTATAGGGATGAAATAGAAATAACATGGTAAATCATATTCCAAAATGTAGTAAATCGAGCCGGGGCTAGTCAACGATCCAGGGGGGCGAGCCGATCAAAAATGTCACCAATTCCAAAATCCAAGTTCTGCGCACGTTCACGGAAACGGGAGTAACTTCCAATCTGTAAGTCTGTTTTGCCCAAATGAAAGCTCGACCTGAAGCTAAGTCAGAGGGCTACAAGAGCTACAGTGCATAGCTCCGTAATTGATGCTTTCGGGGCCAAAAGAGGTCGTCTAATAGGAGTTTCAGGCATGTTTATGTTGATGTTGCGATTTCGACCAAATCGCTCTGTGATGTTCTTAGTTTCTGAGCGTGTTGCTTATTTAGATTTTCCGTATGTGATAGATTTGACCAAAAAGTGTTCAACATACAGGTTATGTTTCTAGTCACTCAAAATAAAAACAAAGTTATGGTTGGCATAACAACCCATGTCTAGTGGGTGCAGCATCGACGTCTTGAGGTGCATCATCAGTTTAAAAATCCAATATTGCACTGTACGACTTTTGAAAACTCGTTTATGGGGATGAAATTTAAATATAACATGGTGCATCATATTTCAAAATATAGTAAATCGAATTATGACCACGGTCAAACCCCCTTTGACCAATAAAACAACATACAAAAAATTGAGCTAAAAAAGCTTTCGACGTTCCCAAATGTCATTAAGATTGAATTTCTTGGTTACCGAACAAAGATGAGATGGGTGGAACGTGTTAGTCATATAGATCTATGAGAGAGCTTCGTTTTGACTGTATATGGTTCTTGTAACTAAAAATGGACACAAAATTATGGTTGGTGGAACAACCCAAGTCTTTTGGGTGCAACATCGAAGTCTTGAGGTGCAACATCCGTTTGAAAATCCAAGATTGCACTGTATGAGTTTTGAAAACTCGTTTATAGGGGAGAATTAGAAATATAACATGATAAATCATATTCCAAAATGTAGTAAATCGAGTCGGGGCTAGTCAATGATCCGGGGGGCTAGCCGATCGAAAATGTCGCCAATTCCAAAATCCAAGTTCTGCGCGCGTTCACGGAAACGGGAGTAACTTCCAATCTGTAAGTCTGTTTTTCCCAAACGAAAGCTCGACCTGAAGCTAAGTCAGAGGGCTACAAGAGTTATAGAGCATAGCTCCGTAATTGACGCTTTCGGGCCCAAAAGAGGTCGTCTGATAGGAGTTTCGGGCATGTTTATGTTGATGTTGCGATTCGACCAAATTGCTCTACGATGTTCTCAGTACCTGAGCGCGTTACTTATTTAGATTTTCCATATGTGATAGATTTGACCAAAAAGTGTGTAACACCCCACGTCCGTTAGTGTCACTCACAAAGGGAATGCACTAAGTTCTGTGGAGCATTTTGGGTAAAAGATGCAGATAAATTACAAGACAGACAAATTATTAAACAGTGGAAAATAGAACTTTGCTTTATTGATAATTTAGTCTGTACAAGATTCTTTTACAATATCAGAGTATCATCAGTCTTTATAAAATAAAGAAGCATGAAAATACATTTATATATATTCCCCAATGTTGCAAGAGCCAGCCATAGCATCTGGAAGAGAATCCAAAGACAACTTCGTCAAATCTTCAAGCTGGGAAAGAGCAACGGTCCAGTCTAATCCTGAGTTATACTATTCCCTCCTCAACTACCTGGGGGGGGGAGAGGAAGAAAAGAAGACGAAAGAAAAACAGAGTCAGACATAAAGCCTGAGTAAGTTCAGTAACTTCTAGTATGTGAACATGGAAAAACAAAACGACATGAATTAACTGAATACAAGATTACACCATGACGATAAGGTCAACAAGATTAGACAAGGTAGTCACAAGATATGCTAAGATGACTGGATACGCTCTAATACTTTCGCAGCTTCGCTATTTCCTTGTTATACTGGTTTCTATATCTCTGCACCACCTAACTAGTGTCCAACTAGTAACGATAACGTGATCCCAACCCCTGTAGTTTCCATTGTATTCAGGCATACATTTATTATTTATTACCTAGATCTAATCTAGGGTTTTCTATCAAGTGCTTCTTAGATTTAACTATAGTTTTATGCTATCTGCTGAACGCTTTTCGAGTTCAGGGTTTATGCCACCTAGTCCAACTAGGGATTACGCTACCTGTCGAACAATGCCCCCAAGTCTAGGACACACTACCTAGAGTGGTATATGCTCCTAGGCTTCCCCACGCATGTATCGCGAATCGTTATCGCTTGTCTAGATGCACATGTCCTGTAATGTGCGATCCGAGTCCTGTGACAGGGCAAATCAAGGAATACAGAACTCGGTCGGGAGCTTTCGGATATCTGCCGATGCAGATGCTAAGGTCTGTTTTTATTCCAGTGGCTATGGTCCCACTTGACCCCTCCCTCAACTAATGAAAGGCACACCTTGTAAAATGAGAACTATACGCCGGCCCCCGGTGCCCCACTATCCTATGGCCATCCGCAACCATAACTAAATAGCAAGTATATGGTCTTTTGGAGTTCTCCGCCTTTCCGCTTCACGTATCTCGATTG
This sequence comes from Allium sativum, assembly GCA_030737875.1. NCBI lineage: Eukaryota > Viridiplantae > Streptophyta > Magnoliopsida > Asparagales > Amaryllidaceae > Allium > Allium sativum. The sequence goes on along the minus strand of CM060921.1, from coordinate 845,265,268 downwards.
ACTCAAGATGGATGGTAGACGACGAGTTGCTATCACAGGGCTACCGTCTTCTCGCCGAATCACGCTGGTCCATCCTAGTCTTTAGGTTGCCACATATATATTGCAACCAAGGCATACCCTCGGTTCTTCTAACGCAGACCTTAACCTCTGTGAGCCCAGGATGATCATCTGCAGCCTCACAGAGGGATACCAAGAGTACCCTCACGTCCCCTCGAAGCCTCGGGCTTCGTAACCCAATTCGTTGGACCCTTCTTAAAACCAGATGGATGTCTGCACCTTCGTGTTATACTAAGAATTACTACTTAGTTCTACTAACTAAGGTTTACCACTTAGTTTCCAAATTCCTTGTTTTCTTACCTAAGTTTTACTACTTAGTCCCTTTTTCAACTGAGGTCTACTACTTAGTTTTCTTTCTCGCCAGGTTGGGTTGGTTAAGTGTCTTTAGTCGATTCAAGCTATCTTAACCCTCTTCCCTTATCCTATTACACTGGTTAAGTGTTATCCCTTCATGCTTTTTACTTAACCCTATTCATTTATCATATTCTGATGGTTAAGCGTTCAAGTTTACTTAACCCTATGGTCTAGTCCAGTTAACATATTAATTTGGCTAAGTGTATTACTTAACCCCAACCTCTAGTCTAATTAACATGTTAAATTGGCTAAGTGTATTAACTTTACTTAACCCCACCTTCTAGTCTAGTCAACATGTTAATTTGGCTAAGTATTCCCGTGGACTTAACCCCCCCATTCTAGCTTTAACTGTGCTAAGTTGGTTAAGTGTTCCTTAACCTTCCCATTCTAGCTTAACCGTGTTAGGTTGGTTAAGTGTTCCTATGGACTTAACTCTCCCATTCTTGTTCTAACTTTAATTAATAAATTAAAGCTGCAACCTCTCACATTAGACAGATATTGCTGCGGTTACTGGATGTGCCGGTCGGTTCCGGGCAGGTTTACACCGCAACTCAGTCTAACCTCGGGTTAGGCATATTCATGTTTTCTAAGTTCAAAGGGTTTTTGATTAATTTCCAAATCTGGTTTTGAAAACAACCATCCCGTCCTTCGGATCAGTTAGGGATAGCCAGGGAGGGCAGGAAACTTGTATTTTCCAAACCCAAGCCTAGACACTATCCTCTCTGTCACCCTAGAACCTTCTGGTCTATGTGTTATAAAAAGGGATGTTATCAAAATACTTTTCTTTTGTTTATAAATTGTTAACAATTTATTTCAAAAGCCCATTTCCCCTTTTTAGACAAATTTGGCCTATATTCATTTGTCAATCCTACTAGTATACTTATATTCTAAGCCCAAGTCCTAACCCAACATGCAGTTTAGGCCATTTCCTATTTCATTGCCGAAACTAGATTAAATATCCTAGTTTATAATTTATGGCCAAAACTTAACCAAGTTACATATTTTGTGGTAAATGAACAATTTAACATTTATGACGAATTCTATAAGTAAATTACTCCTAATTTACTTATTTCATTACTACTCTTTTAATGTACATTGTCACATTTATTATTGTGGCCCATTCTCTCTTATTTATCATATTTATACTTTTTGGTATGTAAATTATACCAAATTTAGTGTCGCTAACCATAATTTATTCTAAACATGACAATTGCTCACAATTATGAATAAATTCAAAATTGTGCTAATATACTTATTCCAAATCAACCTTAATTAACCCAATCTTGGTTTAACATCCTAATTCACAATTTATGGCAAAACTAGAATTATTTTTCTAGTTTACATTTTTTGCCTAAAATTTAGCTTACTTACTAACGCTAAATTTAATATGTCAAAATCACATATTCCCTAATCCATGTCAAATTTCCCCGTTTTCATTTTAATATGCATGTCATAATACATATTCCAAATTAGGCCAATTTCCAAGTTTACAATTACGTTCATATTCATTTCCATGTTTTTCCCCAAATCGCATTCCCACCGTTCGAATAATCGTGATTCAACCTAGATTATAAATAAATCTAGATTCGTAGATAAAAAAAAAAGAATGAATCAAAATGACAAGAAGGAATAATTGGCATAAAAAAGTTTGGATAACAATGTAGGTTCAAGAATATGCGTAGACCTAACTAAATAGGTAAATTCCCACTGTCTTAAAACCAAAGAATGGGCAAACTAGGTTCAAGAACGTGGGTAGACCTAACTTAATAGGTAAATTCCCACTGTCTTAAAACCAAAGAAAAAACCAAGGAACAGGTAGAATAAATAATTGGGTTTAGACCCAATTTCACAATCACCAAACTAAAGCAATATTTTCCTAATCATGAATCATGGGTGTCAAAATCAAAATTGTCCTCATTATGTCATAAGCAATAGTTTATGTCCAATTCAAAGGCTTATGTTCTTAGTCATAAGTAATGTCCATGGTCATAGGCAATATAGGCGATGTTCATAGTCCAAAAGGGAAAATAATTCCCATAGTCCTAAGTCATTGTCATAGGCAATGTTTTTATGTCCCAAAATCAAAGGCTTATGTCATAGTCCAAAGGCATATGCTTTCAAAGACCACAGTTCTATAGTCATAGTCACGGTTACAGTCTTATTTGTTCTCGAATCATAACAGTTCTTAATTCAGTCCAAGAGTATAAACACAGATTCGAAGAGAGAGAGAGAGATTTGGCATATTCCTTTATTCCTTTAATTTCATGTCACAAATAAAACAAAATATTCAGATCTAGAAATAACCAACTTACAGAAAATAGATCTAGAAAAGAAGGAAAGCATGGCTATGATTCGTGCGTCGTTGCTTGAAACTTGTTTGAGCTAGCCTTTGAATTCTTCACTTGAAACTTTGATTTGAATCCCTCCTTAAAAGTCTTTTAGCAGCATCTCCTCGTCTTGAATCATATTTTATTTTATTTATTTAAGAAAATTTAGAGGAGGGGAAGAAGCCATGAATCTTAGCAGCATAAGGATAGAAGAGAATTGGTGCAAAGAGAATGAAGACTAGGGCTGTTTATATAGCTGCTCAAGACCTTATCGTACACGCAGCGCTGAGTCAGCATTGAACCTAGTTAAGAAAATAGTCCAGGTACGTAGATGAATCTAGCCAAACCTTATCATACACGCAGTGCTGAGTCAGCATTGGGTCCCACAAGCTATTTTGGTGTAAAAGTTTGATTTTTAAACTTTTTAATTTCTGAAATTTATTTAACTGTTTTATTCACATGAAATATTCTTATATGTATACAATTCCTCTAACGACCATTTTACGCGTATATATATACGCACAACTTTCATTTTATTTTCAAAATTCAAATGATGTTGCCATATTTCATTGACTGTAGCCTTATCTTGAATTTTATCTTTCGTATACATATATTTTTGTGTATATATATATATTTATATTTCTCATATGTATATATATATATATATTTTCTTTATTTCCTTATATGTACGTTCTTATCCTTTCAAATTTTGAATTTGTATACGTACATATATTTGCAATGTTCAGTTGGCCCTCTCTAAAACAAAGTTAAAAAAATTATGCCGCCGCCGGGGTTCGAACCCCCGACCTCCATGCTACAAATCCAATGCCTTAACCAACTGAGCTACAGAGGCTTTTGTTAATAAGTCTTAGAACAATAATAATTATTGTTCTCTCCTTACTTCTCTTTTTCATGTTAGTTACAATACTTAAATTAAACAACTGCATGGATCTTTTTCTTTTAATTTTTCTTTTAAAAATTAATTATACTTTAATTTGAGAATCTTAATGTCGCAGAATTACGGGGTGTTACATTCTCCCCCACTTAAAAGGATTTCGTCCCCGAAATCTTCAAGTTAGGAAGAATGTGTCCTACCATCCAATCACCCATCTACTCAACCATTCAATCACAGGCATTCATTGTCCTTAAAAGTTTTCTAATGCTTTCATGTTCATATGCATAGTGTGTGTATATGTCTCTATCTAATGCAAAATCAGGCGGTCTACTGATTCAGTTGACCTTCTTAATGCAAATCATGTTAGTGCCATGCGTCCAATCATGCATGCAAACATCCCTAGTCATGTAAATACTACATGCGTGCACAGCCATTCATCCATATGCAACGTCCATATGATATCATATCAAGTTCAACTTATAAACAAATGCATATATGTAAATGCAATATGAGAGCGTTCGAACTTGATCTAGTGCCTAATACGTATGCATATGCATCCACGAGCAACCATTTGCAACCACTTGCAACCATTCAACCATAACATGTTTCAAATACATGTTTACATCCATTGGCTTCTACCTAAGGATCGCAGATTCGATCTAGAGGATATACTTTGGAAAGAGAGAAACAGCTATGCGTAAAGCTCCTAAACAGAGAAATCAAGAATGCACCCTTAAGGAAAAACGGCATGTTGCTAGTATCTAGCCTTCTTGAGCTTTACTCCACTGTATCTTAACCAATTTAACTTCACGATTGTGAAGTTTCCGACCTCCAATTCCAAAATAAACAGATGTCAATCACGGTACCAAGTATACGTACTAAGATGATTAGAGGTTTCCCTCTTATCCGTCATGCCATAACTATAAGAGTCGAAAGGTCACTACATGCTCTTTGGGGTGCCTACCACAACTATTAATCTCTCCCGCAAACCATCCAAACCAAACTCGACATTCCTCAAGTACAAGCCCCAAAGGCCTAAACCAATATCAGACAAGCACCCAAGGAATATCTCCCCGAATTTAGACGATCTACGTGAGATGATATAAGAAAACTCGATAGCTATTCTCAAATCCCTACTAAAAAAATAAACTGGTCGGACCACCAATTGGATTTGAGACTCTAGTGGGATCTTTCTACTATACAAGTACTATGGTGCGGAGACCCAACTATGGAAGTGGATATGAACAAATGAGAAACGCTAGAACCTAAGGAAATAGCACGAACAGAAAACTAGACTCTTCCAACCGAACTACCTTTCTCCTAGGTGTGCTTCGTGGCGAAAGCATGTACTTGTCGTTCTGAAAATCTCGTCCTCGTTCTTGCCCTTGTCCTTAAGTATATGTCCTATCATACCATAGTAAAGATACTTGCTCTTGTCTTAGGTTTTATAATCCCTTCCTCCTTCGTGAGCCAAGTCTACATCCATAATTTCCTCATCCTTGGGTCGTGCTCCTTTGCTAAACTTCCGCGTGTAACCATGTTGGCAAATCTCTCGAAAGTTGCCTCTATCGCACGGAAAAACCCTATAAACTTGAAAGAAGACTGGCCGTAAGTGAAACAACTACGGCTATAGATGGAAGTCAGGCACTACTTTGCCCTTCGATGAGGTTACCTCCCAGAAAGCCAGGAACCCCAGAGACTCAAGAAAGAAGGAGACAAGAATTTAAACAGAGGAAGAGGAGACAATGCGTATGGCTTTGGGGAATATGCCTTTAAAACAAATCCTTTCTTTTAAAAATGCTACTTTAAAAACCTTTTGAAAATAATTTTTCAAATCTTTTATCTGATCCGGTAACCTTCAGCTCTGATACCACGTGTAACACCCCACGTCCGTTAGTGTCACTCACAAAGGGAATGCACTAAGTTCTGTGGAGCATTTTGGGTAAAAGATGCAGATAAATTACAAGACAGACAAATTATTAAACAGTGGAAAATAGAACTTTGCTTTATTGATAATTTAGTCTGTACAAGATTCTTTTACAATATCAGAGTATCATCAGTCTTTATAAAATAAAGAAGCATGAAAATACATTTATATATATTCCCCAATGTTGCAAGAGCCAGCCATAGCATCTGGAAGAGAATCCAAAGACAACTTCGTCAAATCTTCAAGCTGGGAAAGAGCAACGGTCCAGTCTAATCCTGAGTTATACTATTCCCTCCTCAACTACCTGGGGGGGGGGGAGCGGAAGAAAAGAAGACGAAAGAAAAACAGAGTCAGACATAAAGCCTGAGTAAGTTCAGTAACTTCTAGTATGTGAACATGGAAAAACAAAACGACATGAATTAACTGAATACAAGATTACACCATGACGATAAGGTCAACAAGATTAGACAAGGTAGTCACAAGATATGCTAAGATGACTGGATACGCTCTAATACTTTCGCAGCTTCGCTATTTCCTTGTTATACTGGTTTTATATCTCTGCACCACCTAACTAGTGTCCAACTAGTAACGATAACGTGATCCCAACCCCTGTAGTTTCCATTGTATTCAGGCATACATTTATTATTTATTACCTAGATCTAATCTAGGGTTTTCTATCAAGTGCTTCTTAGATTTAACTATAGTTTTATGCTATCTGCTGAACGCTTTTCGAGTTCAGGGTTTATGCCACCTAGTCCAACTAGGGATTACGCTACCTGTCGAACAATGCCCCCAAGTCTAGGACACACTACCTAGAGTGGTATATGCTCCTAGGCTTCCCCACGCATGTATCGCGAATCGTTATCGCTTGTCTAGATGCACATGTCCTGTAATGTGCGATCCGAGTCCTGTGACAGGGCAAATCAAGGAATACAGAACTCGGTCGGGAGCTTTCGGATATCTGCCGATGCAGATGCTAAGGTCTGTTTTTATTCCAGTGGCTATGGTCCCACTTGACCCCTCCCTCAACTAATGAAAGGCACACCTTGTAAAATGAGAACTATACGCCGGCCCCCGGTGCCCCACTATCCTATGGCCATCCGCAACCATAACTAAATAGCAAGTATATGGTCTTTTGGAGTTCTCCGCCTTTCCGCTTCACGTATCTCGATTGACTCAAGATGGATGGTAGACGACGAGTTGCTATCACAGGGCTACCGTCTTCTCGCCGAATCACGCTGGTCCATCCTAGTCTTTAGGTTGCCACATATATATTGCAACCAAGGCATACCCTCGGTTCTTCTAACGCAGACCTTAACCTCTGTGAGCCCAGGATGATCATCTGCAGCCTCACAGAGGGATACCAAGAGTACCCTCACGTCCCCTCGAAGCCTCGGGCTTCGTAACCCAATTCGTTGGAGCCTTCTTAAAACCAGATGGATGTCTGCTCCTTCGTGTTATACTAAGAATTACTACTTAATTCTACTAACTAAGGTTTACCACTTAGTTTCCAAATTCCTTGTTTTCTTACCTAAGTTTTACTACTTAGTCCCTTTTTCAACTGAGGTCTACTACTTAGTTTTCTTTCTCGCCAGGTTGGGTTGGTTAAGTGTCTTTAGTCGATTCAAGCTATCTTAACCCTCTTCCCTTATCCTATTACACTGGTTAAGTGTTATCCCTTCATGCTTTTTACTTAACCCTATTCATTTATCATATTCTGATGGTTAAGCGTTCAAGTTTACTTAACCCTATGGTCTAGTCCAGTTAACATATTAATTTGGCTAAGTGTATTACTTAACCCCAACCTCTAGTCTAATTAACATGTTAAATTGGCTAAGTGTATTAACTTTACTTAACCCCACCTTCTAGTCTAGTCAACATGTTAATTTGGCTAAGTATTCCCATGGACTTAACCCCCCCATTCTAGCTTTAACTGTGCTAAGTTGGTTAAGTGTTCCTTAACCTTCCCATTCTAGCTTAACCGTGTTAGGTTGGTTAAGTGTTCCTATGGACTTAACTCTCCCATTCTTGTTCTAACTTTAATTAATAAATTAAAGCCGCAACCTCTCACATTAGACAGATATTGCTGCGGTTACTGGATGTGCCGGTCGGTTCCGGGCAGGTTTACACCGCAACTCAGTCTAACCTCGGGTTAGGCATATTCATGTTTTCTAAGTTCAAAGGGTTTTTGATTAATTTCCAAATCTGGTTTTGAAAACAACCATCCCGTCCTTCGGATCAGTTAGGGATAGCCAGGGAGGGCAGGAAACTTGTATTTTCCAAACCCAAGCCTAGACACTATCCTCTTTGTCACCCTAGAACCTTCTGGTCTATGTGTTATGAAAAGGGATGTTATCAAAATACTTTTCTTTTGTTTATAAATTGTTAACAATTTATTTCAAAAGCCCATTTCCCCTTTTTAGACAAATTTGGCCTATATTCATTTGTCAATCCTACTAGTATACTTATATTCTAAGCCCAAGTCCTAACCCAACATGCAGTTTAGGCCATTTCCTATTTCATTGCCGAAACTAGATTAAATATCCTAGTTTATAATTTATGGCCAAAACTTAACCAAGTTACATATTTTGTGGTAAATGAACAATTTAACATTTATGACGAATTCTATAAGTAAATTACTCCTAATTTACTTATTTCATTACTACTCTTTTAATGTACATTGTCACATTTATTATTGTGGCCCATTCTCTCTTATTTATCATATTTATACTTTTTGGTATGTAAATTATACCAAATTTAGTGTCGCTAACCATAATTTATTCTAAACATGACAATTGCTCACAATTATGAATAAATTCAAAATTGTGCTAATATACTTATTCCAAATCAACCTTAATTAACCCAATCTTGGTTTAACATCCTAATTCACAATTTGTGGCAAAACTAGAATTATTTTTCTAGTTTACATTTTTTGCCTAAAATTTAGCTTACTTACTAACGCTAAATTTAATATGTCAAAATCACATATTCCCTAATCCATGTCAAATTTCCCCGTTTTCATTTTAATATGCATGTCATAATACATATTCCAAATTAGGCCAATTTCCAAGTTTACAATTACGTTCATATTCATTTCCATGTTTTTCCCCAAATCGCATTCCCACCGTTCGAATAATCGTGATTCAACCTAGATTATAAATAAATCTAGATTCGTAGATAAAAAAAAAGAATGAATCAAAATGACAAGAAGGAATAATTGGCATAAAAAAGTTTGGATAACAATGTAGGTTCAAGAATATGCGTAGACCTAACTAAATAGGTAAATTCCCACTGTCTTAAAACCAAAGAATGGGCAAAATAGGTTCAAGAACGTGGGTAGACCTAACTTAATAGGTAAATTCCCACTGTCTTAAAACCAAAGAAAAAACCAAGGAACAGGTAGAATAAATAATTGGGTTTAGACCCAATTTCACAATCACCAAACTAAAGCAATATTTTCCTAATCATGAATCATGGGTGTCAAAATCACAATTGTCCTCATTATGTCATAAGCAATAGTTTATGTCCAATTCAAAGGCTTATGTTCTTAGTCATAAGTAATGTCCATGGTCATAGGCAATATAGGCGATGTTCATAGTCCAAAAGGGAAAATAATTCCCATAGTCCTAAGTCATTGTCATAGGCAATGTTTTTATGTCCCAAAATCAAAGGCTTATGTCATAGTCCAAAGGCATATGCTTTCAAAGGCCACAGTTCTATAGTCATAGTCACGGTTACAGTCTTATTTGTTCTCGAATCATAACAGTTCTTAATTCAGTCCAAGAGTATAAACACAGATTCGAAGAGAGAGAGAGAGAGAGAGATTTGGCATATTCCTTTATTCCTTTAATTTCATGTCACAAATAAAACAAAATATTCAGATCTAGAAATAACCAACTTACAGAAAATAGATCTAGAAAAGAAGGAAAGCATGGCTATGATTCATGCGTCGTTGCTTGAAACTTGTTTGAGCTAGCCTTTGAATTCTTCACTTGAAACTTTGATTTGAATCCCTCCTTAAAAGTCTTTTAGCAGCATCTCCTCGTCTTGAATCATATTTTATTTTATTTATTTAAGAAAATTTAGAGGAGGGGAAGAAGCCATGAATCTTAGCAGCATAAGGATAGAAGAGAATTGGTGCAAAGAGAATGAAGACTAGGGCTGTTTATATAGCTGCTCAAGACCTTATCGTACACGCAGCGCTGAGTCAGCATTGAACCTAGTTAAGAAAATAGTCCAGATACGTAGATGAATCTAGCCAAACCTTATCATACACGCAGTGCTGAGTCAGCATTGGGTCCCACAAGCTATTTTGGCATAAAAGTTTGATTTTCAAACTTTTGAATTTCTGGAATTTATTTAACTGTTTTATTCACATGAAATATTCTTATATGTATACAATTCCTCTAACGACCATTTTACGCGTATATATATACGCACAACTTTCATTTTATTTTCAAAATTCAAATGATGTTGCCATATTTCATTGACTGTAGCCTTATCTTGAATTTTATCTTCCGTATACATATATTTTTGTGTATATATATATATTTATATTTCTCATATGTATATATATATATATATATATATATGTTCTTTATTTCCTTATATGTACGTTCTTATCCTTTCAAATTTTGAATTTGTATACGTACATATATTTGCATGTTCAGTTGGCCCTCTCAAAAACAAAGATAAAAAAATTATGCCACCGCCGGGGTTCGAACCCCCGACCTCCATGCTACAAATCCAATGCCTTAACCAACTGAGCTACAAAGGCTTTTGTTAATAAGTCTTAGAACAATAATAATTATTGTTCTCTCCGTACTTCTCTTTTTCATGTTAGTTACAATACTTAAATTAAACAACTGCATGGATCTTTTTCTTTTAATTTTTCTTTTAAAAATTAATTATACTTTAATTTGAGAATCTTAATGTCGCAGAATTACGGGGTGTTATAAAGTGTGTCAACATACTGGTTATGTTTCTAGTCACTCAAAATAAAAACAAAGTTATGGTTGGCGGAACAACCCATGTCTGTTGGGTGCAACATCGACGTCTTGAGGTGCAACATCAGTTTGAAAATCCCAGATTGCACTGTATGACTTTTGAAAACTCGTTTATGGGGATGAAATTTAAATATAACATGGTGCACCATATTTTAAAATATAGTGAATCGAATTATGACCACGGTCAAACCTCCTTTGACCAACAAAACAACATCTTAAAAATTGAGCTAAAAAAGCTTTAGATGTTCCCAAATGTCATTAAGACTGAATTTCTTGGTTACCGAACGAAGATGAGATGGGTAAAAACAGTTAGTCCTATAGATCTAAGAGAGAGCTTCATTTTGACTGGTTATGGTTCCTATAACTAAAAATGGACACAAAGTTGCGGTTGGTGGAACAACCCACGTCTTTTGGGTGCAACATCGAAGTCTTGATGTGCAACATCCATTTGAAAATCCAAGATTGCACTGTATGAATTTTGAAAACTCGTTTATGGGGATGAAATAGAAATATAACATGGTGCGTCATATTTCAAAATATAGTAAATCGAATTAACCCCCTTTGACCAACAAAACAACATACGAAAAATTGAGCTAAAAAAGCTTTCGATGTTCCCAAATATCATTAAGATTGAATTTCTTGGTTACCGAACTAAGATGAGATGGGTGGAACCTGTTAGTCCTATAGATCTATGAGAGAGCTTCGTTTTGACTGATTATGGTTCTTGTAACTAAAAATGGACACAAAGTTAAGGTTGGTGGAACAACCAACATCTTTTGGGTGCAACATCGAAGTCTTGAGGTGCAACATCCGTTTGAAAATCCAAGATTGCACTGCATGACTTTTGAAAACTCTTTTATGGGGATGAAATAGAAATATAACATGGTGCATCATATTTCAAAATATAGTAAATAGAATTATGACCACGGTCAAACCCCCTTTGACCAACAAAACAACATACGAAAAATTGAGCTAAAAAAGCTTACGATGTTCCCAAATGTCATTAAGATTGAATTTCTAGGTTACCGAACTAAGATGAGATTGGTGGAACCTGTTAGTCCTGTAGATCTATGAGAGAGCTTCATTTTGATTGGTTATGTTTCTAGTCACTCAAAATAAAAACAAAGTTATGGTTGGTGGAACAACCCACGTCTTTTGGGTGCAACATCGAAGTATTGAGGTGCAACATCCGTTTGAAAATCCAAGATTGCACTACATGACTTTTGAAAACTCGTTTATGGGGATGAAATAGAAATATAACATGGTGCATCATATTTCAAAATATAGTAAATCGAATTATGACCACGGTCAAACCCCCTTTGACCAACAAAACAACATACGAAAAATTGAGATAAAAAAGCTTTCGATGTTCCCAAATGTCATTAAGATTGAATTTCTTAGTTATCGAACTAAGAAGAGATGGGTGGAACCTGTTAGTCCTATAGAACTATGAGAGAGCTTCGTTTTGACTGGTTGTGGTTCTTGTAACTAAAAATGGACACAAAGTTACGGTTGGTGGAACAACCCATGTCTTTTGGGTGCAACATCGAAGTCTTGAGGTGCAACATCCATTTGAAAATCCAAGGTTGCACTGTATGACTTTCGAAAACTCGTTTATGGGGATGAAATAGAAATATAACATGGTGCATCATATTTCAAAATATAAAAAATCGAATTATGACCACGGTCAAACCCCCTTTGACCAAGAAAACAACATACGAAAAATTGAGCTAAAAAAGCTTTCGATGTTCCAAAATGTCATTAAGATTGAATTTCTTGGTTACCGAACTAAGATGAGATGGGTGGAACATGTTAGTGCTATAGATCTATGAGAGAGCTTCGTTTTTACTGGTTATGGTTCTTGAAACTAAAAATGGACACAAATTTACGGTTGGTGGAACAACCCATGTCTTTTGGGTGCAACATCGAAGTCTTGAGGTGCAACATCCGTTTGAAAATCCAAGATTAAACTGCATGACTTTTGAAAACTCGATTATGGGGATGAAATAGAAATATAACATGGTGAATCATGTTTCAAAATATAGTAAATCGAATTATGACCACGGTCAAACCCCCTTTGACCAAGAAAACAACATACGAAAAATTGAGCTAAAAAAGCTCTCGATGTTCCCAAATGTCATTAAGATTGAATTTCTTGGTTACCGAACTAAGATGAGATAGGTGGAATCTGTTAGTCCTATAGATCTATGAGAGAGCTTCGTTTGGACTGGTTATGGTTCTTGTAACTAAAAATGGACACAAAGTTACGGTTGGTGGAACAACCCACGTCTTTTGGGTGCAACATCGAAGTCTTAAGGTGCAACATCCATTTGAAAATCCAAGGTTGCACTGTATGACTTTCGAAAACTCGTTTATGGGGATGAAATAGAAATATAACATGGTGCATCAAATTTCAAAATATAGCAAATCGAATTATGACCACGGTCGAAACCCTTTTGACCAACAAAACAACATACGAAAAATTGAGCTAAAAAAGCTTTTGATGCTCCCAAATGTTATTAAGATTGAATTTCTTGGTTACCGAACTAAGATGAGATGGGTGGAGCCTGTTAGTCCTACAGATCTATGAGAGAGCTTCGTTTTGACTGGTTATGGTTCTTGTAACTAAAAATGGACACAAAGTTATGGTTAGTGGAACAACCCACGTCTTTTGGGTGCAACGTCGAAGTCTTGAGGTGCAACATCCGTTTGAAAATCCAATATTGCACTGCATGACTTTTGAAAACTCGTTTATGGGGATGAAATAGAAATATAACATGGTGCATCATATTTCAAAATATAGTAAATCGAATTATGACCACGGCCAAACCCCCTTTGACCAACAAAACAACATACGAAAAATTGAGCTAAAAAAGCTTTCGATGTTCCCAAATGTCATTAAGATTGTATTTCTTGGTTATCGAACTAAGATGAGATGGGTGGAACCTGTTAGTCCTATAGATCTATGAGAGAGCTTCGTTTTGACTGGTTATGGTTCTCGTAACTAAAAATGGACACAAAGTTATGGTTGGTGGAACAACCCACGTCTTTTGGGTGCAACATCGAAGTCTTGTCGTGCAACATCCGTTTGAAAATCCAAGACTGCACTGCATGACTTTTGAAAACTCATTTATGGCGATGAAATAGAAATATAACATGGTGCATCATATTTCAAAATATAGAAAATCGAATTATGATCACGGTCAAACCCCCTTTGACCAATAAAACAACATACGAAAAATTGAGCTAAAAAAGCTTTCGATGTTCCCAAATGTCATTAAGATTGAATTTCTTGGTTACCGAACAAAGATGAGATGGGTGGAATCTGTTAGTCCTATAGATCTATGAGAGATCTTCGTTTTGACTGGTTATGGTTCTTGTAACTAAAAATGGACACAAAGTTATGGTTGGTGGAACAACCCACGTCTTTTGGGTGCAACATCGAAGTCTTGAGGTGCAACATCCGTTTGAAAATCCAAGATTGCACTGCATTACTTTTGAAAACTCGTTTATGGGGATGAAATAGAAATATAACATGGTGCATCATATTTCAAAATATAGTAAATCGAATTATGACCACGGTCAAACCCCCTTTGACCCACAAAACAACATACGAAAAATTGAGATAAAAAAGCTTTCGATGTTCCCAAATGTCATTAAGATTGAATTTCTTGGTTACCAAACTAAGATGAGTTGGTTGGAACCTATTGTTCCTATAGATCTATAAGAGAGCTTCGTTTTGACTGGTTACGGTTCTTGTAACTAAAAATGGACACAAAGTAATGGTTGGTGCAACAACTCACGTCTTTTGGATGCAACATCGAAGTCTTGAGGTGCAACATCCATTTGAAAATACAAGATTGCACCGTATGAGTTTGGAAAACGCGTTTATAGGGATGAAATAGAAATATAACATGGTAAATCATATTCCATAATGCAGTAAATTGAGTCGGGGCTAGTCAACGATCTAGGGGGGCGAGCCGATCAAAAATGTCACCAATTCCAAAATCCAAGTTCTGCGCGCGTTCACGGAAACGGGAGAAACTTCCAATCCATAAATCTGTTTTCCCCAAACGAAAGCTCGACCTGAAGCTAAGTCAGAGAGCTACTAGAGTTACAGAGCACAACTCTGTAATTGATTCTTTCGGGCCCAATATAGGTCGTCTAATAGGAGTTTCGGGCATGTTTATGTTGATGTTGCGATTTCGACCAAATCGCTCTATGATGTTCTCAGTACCTGAGCGCGTTGCTTATTTAGATTTTCTATATGTGATGGATTTGACCAAAAAGTGTGTCAACATACTGGTTATGTTTCTAGTCACTCAAAACAAAAACAAAGTTATGGTTGGCGGATCAACCCATGTCTGTTGGGTGCAACATCGACGTGTTGAGTTGCAACATCAGTTTGAAAATCCAAGATTGCACCGTATGACTTTTGAAAACTCGTTTATGGGGATGAAATTTAAATATAACAAGGTGCATCATATTTCAAAATATAGTGAATCGAATTATGACTACGGTCAAACCCCCTTTGACCAACAAAACAACATATGAAAAATTGAGCTAAAAAAGCTTTCGATGTTCCAAAATGTCGTTATGATTGAATTTCTTGGTTACCGAACGAAGGTGAGATGGGCAGAACCTGTTAGTCCTATAGATCTGTGAGAGAGCTTCGTTTTGACAGGTTATGGTACTTGTAACTAAAATGGACACAAAGTCACGGTTGGTGGAACAACCCACGTCTTTTGGACGCAACATCGAAGTCTTGAGGTGCAACATCCATTTGAAAATCCAAGATTGCACTGTATGACTTTTGAAAACTCGTTTATGGTGATGAAATAGAAATATAACATGGTGCGTCATATTTCAAAATATAGTAAATCGAATTATGACCGTGGTCAAACCCCCTTTGACCAAAAAAACAACATACGAAAAATTGAGCTGAAAAAGCTTTCGATGTTCCCAAATGTTATTAAGATTGAATTTCTTGGTAACCGAACTAAGATGAGATGGGTGGAACCTGTTAGTCCTATAGATCTATGAGAGAGCTTCGTTTTGACTGGTTATGGTTCTTTTAAGTAAAAATGGACACAAAGTTATGGTTGGTGGAACAACCCACGTCTTTTGGGTGCAACATCGAAGTCTTGAGGTGCAACATCCATTTAAAAATCCAAGATTGCACTGCATGACTTTTGAAAATTCGTTTATGGGGATGAAATAGAAATATAACATGGTGCATCATATTTCAAAATATAGTAAATCGAAGTATGACCACGGTCAAACACCCTTTGACCAACAAAACAACATACGAAAAATTGAGCTAAAAAAGCTTTTGATGTTCCCAAATGTCATTAAGATTGAATTTCTTGGTTACCGAACTAAGATGACATGGGTGGAACATGTTAGTCCTATAGATCTATTATAGATCTTTGTTTTGACTGGTTATGGTTCTCGTAACTAAAAATGGACACAAAGTTATGGTTGGTGGAACAACCCACGTCTTTTGGGTGCAACATCGAAGTCTTGAGGTGCAACATCCGTTTGAAAATCCAAGATTGCACTGCATGACTTTTGAAAACTCGTTTATGGGGATGAAATAGAAATATAACATGGTGCATCATATTTCAAAATATAGTAAATCGAATTATGACCACGGTCAAACCCCTTTTGACCAAGAAAACAACATATGAAAATTTGAGCTAAAAAAGCTTTCGATGTTCCCAAATGTCATTAATATTGGATTTCTTCGTTACCGAACTAAGATGAGATGGGTGGAATCTGTTAGTCCTATAGATCTATGAGAGAGCTTCGTTTTGACTGGTTATGGTTCTTTTAACTAAAAATGGAAACAAAGTGACGGTTGATGGAACAACCCACGTCTTTTGGGTGCAACATCGAAGTCTTGAGGTGCAACATCCGTTTGAAAATCCAAGATTGCACAGCATGACTTTTGAAAACTCGTTTATGGGGATGAAATAGAAATATAACATGGTGCGTCATATTTCAAAATATAGTAAATCGAATTATGACCATGGTCAAACCCCTTTGACCAACAAAAAAACATACGAAAAATTGAGCTAAAAAAGCTTTCGATGTTCCCAAATGTCATTAAGATTGAATTTCTTGGTTACCGAACTAAGATGAGATGGATGGAACCTGTTAGTCCTATAGATCTATGAGAGAGCTTCGTTTTGACTGGTTATGGCTCTTGTAACTAAAAATGGATAAAAACTTATGGTTGGTGGAACCACCCACGTCTTTTGGGTGCAACATCGAAGTCTTGAGGTGCAACATCCGATTGAAAATCCAAGATTACACTGTATGAGTTTTAAAAACTCGTTTATAGGGATGAAATAGAAATATAACATGGTAAATCATATTCCAAAATGTAGTAAATCGAGCCGGTGCTAGTCAACGATCCAGGGGGGCGAGCCGATCAAAAATGTCACCAATTCCAAAATCCAAGTTCTGCGCACGTTCGCGGAAACGGGAGTAACTTCCAAACCGTAAGTCCGTTTTCCCGAAACGAAATCTCGACCTGAAGCTAAGTCAGAGGGCTACTAAAGTTATAGAGCATAGCTCCGTAATTGATGCTTTCGGGCCCAAAAGAGGTCGTCTAATAGGAGTTTCGGGCATGTTTATGTTGATGTTGCGATTTCGACCAAATCGCTCTATGATGTTCTCAGTACCTAAGCGCGTTGCTTATTTAGATTTTCCGTATGTGATAGATTTGACCAAAAAGTGTGTCAACATGCTGGTTATGTTTCTAGTCACTCAAAATAAAAACAAAAAACAAAGTTATGATTGGCGGAATAACCCATGTCTGTTTGGTGCAACATCGACGTCTTGAGGTGCAACATTAGTTTGAAAATCCAAGATTGCACTGTATGACTTTTAAAAACTCATTTATGGGGATGAAATTTAAATATAACATGGTGCATCATATTTCAAAATATAGTGAATCGAATTATGACCACGGTCAAGCCACCTTTGACCAACAGAACAACATATGAAAAATTGAGCTAAAAAAGCTTTCGATGTTCCCAAATGTCATTAAGATTGAATTTCTTGGTTATCGAACGAAGATGAGATGGGGGGAACCTGTTTTTCCTATAGATCTGTGAGAGAGCTTCGTTTTGACTGTTTATGGTTCTTGTAACTAAAAATGTACACAAAGTTATGGTTGGTGGAACAACCCACGTCTTTTGGGTGCAACGTCGAAGTCTTGAGGTGCAACATCCGTTTGAAAATCCAATATTGCACTGCATGACTTTTGAAAACTCGTTTATGGGGATGAAATAGAAATATAACATGGTGCGTCATATTTAAAAATATAGTAAATCGAATTATGACCACGGTCAAACCCCCTTTGACCAACAAAACAACATACGAAAAATTGAGCTAAAAAAGCTTTCGATGTTCCCAAATGTCATTAAGATTGAATTTCTTGGTTACCGAACTAAGATGAGATGGGTAGAACCTGTTAGTCCTATAGATCTATGAGAGAGCTTCGTTTTGAATGGTTATGGTTCTCGTAACTAAAAATGGACACAAAGTTATGGTTGGTGGAACAACCCACGTCTTTTGGGTGCAACATCGAAGTCTTGAGGTGCAACATCCGTTTGAAAATCCAAGATTGCACTGCATGACTTTTGAAAACTCGTTTATGGGGATGAAATAGAAATATAACAAGGTGCATCATATTTCAAAATATAGTAAATCGAATTATGACCACGGTCAAACCCCCTTTGACCAAGAAAACAACATACGAAAAATTGAGCTAAAAAAGCTTTCGATGTTCCCAAATGTCATTAAGATTGGATTTCTTCGTTACCGAACTAAGATGAGATGGGTGGAATCTGTTAGTCCTATAAATCTATGAGAGAGCTTCGTTTTGACTGGTTATGGTTCTTTTAACTAAAAAAAGACACAAAGTGACGGTTGATGGAACAACCCACGTCTTTTTGGTGCAACATCGAAGACTTGAGGTGCAACATCCATTTGAAAATCCAAGATGGCACTGTATGACTTTTGAAAACTCATTTATGGGGATGAAATATAAATATAACATGGTGCGTCATATTTCAAAATATAGTAAATCGAATTATGACCACGGTCAAACCCCCTTTGATCAACAAAAAACATAGGAAAAATTGAGCTAAAAAAGCTATCGATGTTCCAAAATGTCATTAAGATTGAATTTCTTGGTTACCGAACTAAGATGAGATGGATGGAACCTGTTAGTCCTATAGATCTATGAGAGAGCTTCGTTTTGACTGGTTATGGTTTTTGTAACTAAAAATGGACACAAAGTTATGGTTGGTGGAACAACCCACGTCTTTTGGGTGCAACATCGAAGTCTTTAGGTCCAACATCCGTTTGAAAATCCAAGATTGCACTGCCTGACTTTTGAAAACTCGTTTATGGGGATGAAATAAAAATATAACATGGTGCATCATATTTCAAAATATAGTAAATCGAATTATGACCACAGTCTAACACCCTTTGAACAACAAAACAACATACGAAAAATTGAGCTAAAAAATCTTTCGATGTTCCCAAATGTCATTAAGATTGAATTTCTTGGTTATCGAACCAAGATGAGATGGGTGGAATCTGTTAATCCTATAGATCTATGAGAGATCTTCGTTTTGACTGGTTATGGTTCTTGTAACTAAAAATGAACACAAAGTTATGGTTGGTGGAACAACCCACGTCTTTTGGATGCAACATCGAAGTCTTGAGGTGCAACATCCGTTTGAAAATCCAAGATTGCACTGCATGACTTTTGAAAACTCGTTTGTTGGGATGAAAAAGAAATATAACATGGTGCATCATATTTCAAAATATAGTAAATCGAATTATGACCACGGTCAAACCCCCTTTGACCAACAAAACAACATATGAAAAATTGAGATAAAAAAGCTTTCGTTGTTCCCAAATGTCATTAAGATTGAATTTCTTGGTTACCTAACTAAGATGAGACGGTTGGAACCTGTTATTCCTATAGATCTATAAGAGAGCTTCGTTTTGACTGGTTACGGTTCTTGTAACTAAAAATGGACACAAAGTAATGGATGGTGGAACAACCCACGTCTTTTGGATGCAACATCGAAGTCTTGAGGTGCAACATCCATTTGAAAATACAAGATTGCACTGCATAAGTTTGGAAAACACGTTTATAGGGATGAAATAGAAATATAACATGGTAAATCATATTCCATAATGCAGTAAATCGAGTCGGGGCTAGTCAACGATCTAGGGGGGCGAGCCGATCAAAAATGTCACCAATTCCAAAATCTAAGTTCTGCGCGCGTTCACGGAAAAGGGAGAAACTTCCAATCCGTAAATCTATTTTCCCCAAACGAAAGCTCGTCCTGAAGATAAGTCAGAGAGCTACTAGAGTTACAGAGCACAACTCTGTAATTGATTCTTTCGGGCCCAATATAGGTCGTCTAATAGGAGTTTCGGGCATGTTTATGTTGATGTTGCGATTTCGACCAATTCGCTCTATGATGTTCTCAGTATCTGAGCGCGTTGCTTATTTAGATTTTCTGTATGTGATTGATTTGACCAAAAAGTTTGTCAACATACTGGTTATGTTTCTAGTCACTCAAAACAAAAACAAAGTTATGGTTGGCGGATCAACCCATGTCTGTTGGGTGCAACATCGACGTGTTGAGGTGCAACATCAGTTTGAAAATCCAAGATTGCACTGTATGACTTTTGAAAACTCGTTTATGGGGATGAAATTTAAATATAACATGGTGCATCATATTTCAAAATATAGTGAATCGAATTATGACCACGGTCAAACCCCCTTTGACCAACAAAACAACATACGAAAAATTGAGCTAAAAAAGCTTTCGATGTTCCAAAATGTCATTATGATTGAATTTCTTGTTTACCGAACGAAGGTGAGATGGGTGGAACCTGTTAGTCCTACAGATCTGTGAGAGAGCTTCGTTTTGACTGGTTACGGTACTTGTAACTAAAAATGGACACAAAGTCACGGTTGGCGGAACAACCCACGTCTTTTGGGTGCAACATCGAAGTCTTGAGGTGCAACATCCATTTGAAAATCCAAGATTGCACTGTGTGACTTTTGAAAACTCGTTTATGGTGATGAAATAGAAATATAACATGGTGCGTCATATTTCAAAATATAGTAAATCGAATTATGACCGTGGTCAAACCCCCTTTGACCAACAAAACAACATACGAAAAATTGAGCTAAAAAAGCTTTCGATGTTCCCAAATGTTATTAAGATTGAATTTCTTGGTAACCGAACAAAGATGAGATGGGTGGAACCTGTTAGTCCTATAGATCTATGAGAGAGCTTCATTTTGACTGGTTATGGTTCTTGTAAGTAAAAATGGACACAAAGTTATGGTTGGTGGAACAACCCACGTCTTTTGGGTGCAACATCGAAGTCTTGAGGTGCAACATCCGTTTGAAAATCCAAGATTGCACTGCATGACTTTTGAAAATTCGTTTATGGGGATGAAATAGAAATTGACATGGTGCATCATATTTCAAAATATAGTAAATCGAAGTATGACCACGGTCAAACCCCCTTTGACCAACAAAACAACATACGAAAAATTCAGCTAAAAAAGCTTTTGATGTTCCCAAATGTCATTAAGATTGAATTTCTTGGTTACCGAACTAAGAAGACATGGGTGGAACATGTTAGTCCTATAGATCTATTATAGATCTTCGTTTTGACTGGTTATGGTTCTCGTAACTAAAAATGGACACAAAGTTATGGTTGGTGGAACAACCCACGTCTTTTGGGTGCAACATCGAAGTCTTGAGGTGCAACATCCGTTTGAAAATCCAAGATTGCACTGCATGACTTTTGAAAACTCGTTTATGGGGATGAAATAGAAATATAACATGGTGCATCATATTTCAAAATATAGTAAATCGAATTATGACCACGGTCAAACCCCCTTTGACCAAGAAAACAACACACGAAAAATTGAGCTAAAAAAGCTTTCGATGTTCCCAAATGCCATTAAGATTGGATTTCTTCGTTACCGAACTAAGAT
The DNA here is from genome assembly GCA_030737875.1 of Allium sativum. Taxonomy (NCBI): domain Eukaryota; kingdom Viridiplantae; phylum Streptophyta; class Magnoliopsida; order Asparagales; family Amaryllidaceae; genus Allium; species Allium sativum. Next base: position 845,243,647 of record CM060921.1, on the reverse strand, counting down.
GAGATGGGTGGATCTGTTAGTCCTATAGATCTATGAGAGAGCTTCGTTTTGACTGGTTATGGTTCTTTTAACTAAAAATGGAAACAAAGTGACGGTTGATGGAACAACCCACGTCTTTTCGGTGCAACATCGAAGTCTTGAGGTGCAACATCCATTTGAAAATCCAAGATTGCACAGCATGACTTTTGAAAACTCGTTTATGGGGATGAAATAGAAATATAACATGGTGCGTCATATTTCAAAATATAGTAAATCGAATTAAGACCATGGTCAAACCCCCTTTGACCAACAAAACAACATACGAAAAATTGAGCTAAAAAAGCTTTCGATGTTCCCAAATGTCACTAAGATTGAATTTCTTGGTTACCGAACTAAGATGAGACGGGTGGAACTTGTTAGTCCTATAGATCTATGAGAGAGCTTCGTTTTGACTGGTTATGGCTCTTGTAACTAAAAATGGATAAAAACTTATGGTTGGTGGAACAACCCACGTCTTTTGGGTGCAACATCGAAGTCTTGAGGTGCAACATCCGTTTGAAAATCCAAGATTACACTGTATGAGTTTTAAAAACTCGTATATAGGGATGAAATAGAAATATAACATGGTAAATCATATTCCAAAATGTAGTAAATCGAGCGGGGCTAGTCAACGATCCAGGGGGGCGAGCCGATCAAAAATGTCACCAATTCCAAAATCCAAGTTCTGCGCACGTTCGCGGAAACGGGAGTAACTTCCAAACCGTAAGTCCGTTTTCCCGAAACGAAACCTCGACCTGAAGCTAAGTCAGAGGGCTACTAAAGTTATAGAGCACAGCTCCGTAATTGATGCTTTCGGGCCCAAAAGTGGCCGTCTAATAGGAGTTTCGGGCATGTTTATGTTGATGTTGCGATTTCGACCAAATCGCTCTTTGATGTTCTTAGTACCTGAGCGCGCTGCTTATATAGATTTTCCGTATGTGATAAATTTGACCAAAAAGTATGTCAACATACTGGTTATGTTTCTAGTCACTCAAAAAAAAAACAAAGTTATGGTTGGTGGAACAACCCACGTCTTTTGGGTGCAACATCGAAGTCTTGAGGTGCAACATCCATTTGAAAATCCTAGGTTGCACTGTATGACTTTCGAAAACTCGTTTATGGGGATGAAATAGAATTATAACATGGTGCGTCAAATTTCAAAATATAGTAAATCGAATTATGACCACGGTCAAATCCCTTTTGACCAACAAAACAACATACGAAAAATTGAGCTAAAAAAGCTTTTGATGTTCCCAAATGTTATTAAGATTGAATTTCTTGGTTACCGAACTAAGATGAGATGGGTGGAACCTGTTAGTCCTACAGATCTATGAGAGAGCTTCGTTTTGACTGGTTATGGTTCTTGTAACTAAAAATGGACACAAAGTTATGGTTGGTGGAACAACCCACGTCTTTTGGGTGCAACGTCGAAGTCTTGAGGTGCAACATCCGTTTGAAAATCCAATATTGCACTGCATGACTTCTGAAAACTTGTTTATGGGGATGAAATAGAAATATAACATGGTGCGTCATATTTCAAAATATAGTAAATCGAATTATGACCACGGTCAAACCCCCTTTAACCAAGAAAACAACATACGAAAAATTGAGCTAAAAAAGCTTTCGATGTTCCCAAATGTCATTAAGATTGAATTTCTTGGTTACCGAACTAAGATGAGATGGGTAGAACCTATTAGTCCTATAGATCTATGAGAGAGCTTCGTTTTGAATGGTTATGGTTCTCGTAACTAAAAATGGACACAAAGTTATGGTTGGTGGAACAACCCACGTCTTTTGGGTGCAACATCGAAGTCTTGAGGTGCAACATCCATTTGAAAATCCAAGATTGCACTGCATGACTTTTGAAAACTCGTTTATGGGGATGAAATAGAAATATAACATGGTGCATCATATTTCAAAATATAGTAAATCGAATTATGACCACGGTCAAACCCCCTTTGTCCAAGAAAACAACATACGAAAAATTGATCTAAAAAAGCTTTCGATGTTCCCAAATGTCATTAAGATTGGATTTCTTCTTTACCGAACTAAGATGAGATCGGTGGAATCTGTTAGTCCTATAGATCTATGAGAGAGCTTCGTTTTGACTGGTTATGGTTCTTTTAACTAAAAATGGACACAAAGTGACGGTTGATGGAACAACCCACGTCTTTTTGGTGCAACATCGAAGACTTGAAGTGCAACATCCATTTGAAAAACCAAGATTGCACTGTATGACTTTTGAAAACTCGTTTATGGGGATGAAATATAAATATAACATGGTGCGTCCTATTTCAAAATATAGTAAATCTAATTATGACCACGGTCAAACCCCCTTTGATCAACAAAACAACATAGGAAAAATTGAGCTAAAAAAGCTATCGATGTTCCAAAATGTCATTAAGATTGAATTTCTTGGTTACCGAACTAAGATGAGATGGATGGAACCTGTTAGTCCTATAGATCTATGAGAGAGCTTCGTTTTGACTGGTTATGGTTTTTGTAACTAAAAATGGACACAAAGTTATGGTTGGTGGAACAACCCACATCTTTTGGGTGCAACATCGAAGTCTTGAGGTGCAACATCCGTTTGAAAATCCAAGATTGCACTGCATGACTTTTGAAAACTCGTTTATGGGGATGAAATTTAAATATAACACGGTGCATCATTTTTCAAAATATAGTAAATCGAATTATGACCACGGTCAAACCCCCTTTGACCAACAAAACAACATATGAAAAATTGAGCTAAAAAAGCTTTTGATGTTCCCAAATGTCATTAAGATTGAATTTCTTGGTTATCGAACAAAGATGAGATGGGTGGAACCTGTCCTATAGATCTGTGAGAGAGCTTCGTTTTGACTGGTTATGGTTCTTGTAACTAAAAATGGACACGAAGTCACGGTTGGTGGAACAACCCACGTCTTTTGGGTAACATCGAAGTCTTGAGGTGCAACATCCGTTTGAAAATCAAAGATTGCACTGTATGACTTTTGAAAACTCGTTTATGGTGATGAAATAGAAATATAACATGGTGCATCATATTTCAAAATATAGTAAATCGAATTATGACCACAGTCTAACACCCTTTGACCAACAAAACAACATACGAAAAATTGAGCTAAAAAAGCTTTTGATGTTCCTAAATGTCATTAAGATTGAATTTCTTGGTTACCGAACTAAGATGCGATGGGTAGAACTTGTTAGTCCTATAGATCTATAAGAGAGCTTCGTTTTGAATGGTTACGGTTCTTGTAACTAAAAATGGACACAAAGTTATGGTTGGTGGAACAACCCACATCTTTTGGGTGCAACATCGAAGTCTTGAGGTGCAACATCCGTTTGAAAATCCAAGATTGCACTGCATGACTTTTGAAAACTCGTTTATGGGGATGAAATAGAAATATAACATGGTGCATCATATTTCAAAATATAGTAAATCGAATTATGACCACGGTCAAACCCCCTTTGACCAACAAAACAACATACGAAAAATTGAGCTAAAAAAGCTTTCGATGTTCCCAAATGTCATTAAGATTGAATTTCTTGGTTACCGAACTAAGATGAGATGGGTGGAACCTGTTAGTCCTACAGATCTATGAGAGAGCTTCGTTTTTACTGGTTATGATTCTTGTAACTAAAAATGGACACAAAGTTATGGTTGGTGGAACAACCCACGTCTTTTGGGTGCAACATCGAAGTCTTGAGGTGCAACATCCATTTGAAAATCCAAGATTGAATTGCATGACTTTTGAAAACTCGTTTATGGGGATGAAATAGAAATATAACATGGTGCATCATATTTCAAAATATAGTAAATCGAATTATGACCACGGTCAAACCCCCTTTGACCAACAAAACAACATACGAAAAATTGAGCTAAAAAAGCATTCGATATTCCCAAATGTCATTAAGATTGAATTTCTTGGTTACCGAACTAAAATGAGATGGGTGGAATCTGTTAGTCCTATAGATCTATGAGGGAGCTTCGTTTGGACTGGTTATGTTTCTTGTAACTAAAAATGGACACAAAGTTACGGTTGGTGGACCAACCCACGTCTTTTGGGTGCAACATCGAAGTCTTGAGGTGCAACATCCATTTGAAAATCCAAGGTTGCACTGTATGACTTTCAAAAACTCATTTATGGGGATGAAATAGAAATATAACATGGTGCATCAAATTTCAAAATATAGTAAATCGAATTATGATCACGGTCAAACAACCTTTGACCAACAAAACAACATACGAAAAATTGAGCAAAAAAAGCTTTTGATGTTCCCAAATGTTATTAAGATTGAATTTCTTGGTTACCGAACTAAGATGAGATGGGTGGAACCTGTTAGTCCTATAGATCTATGAGAGAGCTTCGTTTTGACTGGTTATGGTTCGTGTAACTAAAAATGGACACAAAGTTATGGTTGGTGGAACAACCCACGTCTTTTGGGTGCAACGTCGAAGTCTTGAGGTGCAACATCCATTTGAAAATCCAATATTGCACTGCATAACTTTTGAAAACTCGTTTATGGGGATGAAATAGAAATATAACATGGTGCATCATATTTCAAAATATAGTAAATCGAATTATGACCATGGCCAAACCCCCTTTGACCAACAAAACAACATACGAAAAATTGAGCTAAAAAAGCTCTCGATGTTCCCAAATGTCATTAAGATTGAATTTCTTGGTTATCGAACTAAGATGAGATGGGTGGAACCTGTTAGTCCTATAGATCTACGAGAGAGCTTCGTTTTGACTGGTTATGGTTCTGGTAACTAAAAATGGACACAAAGTTATGGTTGGTGGAACAACCCACGTCTTTTGGGTGCAACATCGAATTCTTGAGGTGCAACATCCGTTTGAAAATCCAAGACTGCACTGCATGACTTTTGAAAACTCGTTTATGGCGATGAAATAGAAATATAACATGGTGCATCATATTTCAAAATATAGTAAATCGAATTATGGCCACGGTCAAACCCCCTTTGACCAAGAAAACAACATACGAAAAATTGAGCTAAAAAAGCTTTCGATGTTCCCAAATGTCATTAAGATTGAATTTCTTGGTTACCGAACTAAGATGAGATGGGTGGAATCTGTTAGTCCTATAGATCTATGAGAGAGCTTCGTTTTGACTGGTTATGGTTCTTGTAACTAAAAATGGACACAAAGTTACGGTTGGTGGAACAACCCACGTCTTTTGGGGGCAACATCGAAGTCTTGAGGTGCAACATCCATTTGAAAATCCAAGATTGCACTGTATGACTTTTGAAAACTCGTTTATGGGGAAGAAATAGAAACATAACATGGTGCGTCATATTTCAAAATATAGTGAATCGAATTATGACCACGGTCAAACCACTTTGACCAACAAAACAACATAGGAAAAATTGAGCTAAAAAGGCTATCGATGTTCCAAAAATGTCATTAAGATTGAATTTCTTGGTTACCGAACTAAGATGAGACGGGTGGAATCTGGTAGTCCTATAGATCTATGAGAGAGATTCGTTTGGACTGGTTATGGTTCTTGTGTAACAACCCACCTCCGCCAGGGTCACTCGCAAAGGAATGCACTAGCTTTGGAGGGGTATTATTGGTAGACATGCAAAATGATATAGCAAGGCAGGACATGACATATATATATGTAAATAACAGAGTAAGTAAATAAAACAGCGGAAGATTTATAAACCATTTCTAAAACACAAGTCTGCTACATCACAATGTCAATTTGCCAAGTAAACAAGTCCAGTACATAAAATAACATCATCTGACACTAAAAAGAAAACATAAAAGTAGCTATCCCCAAAGTGGAAGAAACCATAGCGAGCCCAAATCCAAAGCATACATGAGCTATCCAAGAAAGCAGCAAGATCCAAGCTAGGCTCCTGTATTCCCTCCCTGAGAACCTGGGGGGGAAACGGAAGAAAAGAGGCGAAACAAAACGGGTCAGTCAAAAAGACTGAGTAAGCCCTGCTACGATCAGTCTATAAACTAGTAAAGTTAACATCATGATGGAAACTGAGATGATCATAGGTAACAACATACTGGCATAGTAACTTAACTACAAGGTAGATAGAGGTGTCATCGCATGAGACAAGGTTAAGTTTTTGCACCACGGTGTACTAGCAAACCAACATAACAGGTATTGATCCCTTAACCCAAACTTTGGCCCAATAACATGAGGTGACCTTAATACAAGGTCCAGCCCAATGGTCTAGTCGATCGGCTCCCTATAAACCTAACACGTCAAGTGTTGGTGTCCATATGGCCCACGTATGGTTGTAGTTAGGCTGTGCTGGGTCCCCCTTTGGGTGTATCAAGCCCTCGGGTGTTAACCCCAGACACTTAAGCAATAATGCACAGCCCTATCCTACAGGTACCCGTGCCTCGAGTTTGTCCAACATCGGACTACGTGCACGTCCGTAGCCCGCCGGACCCGCACCGCTGTACCACTCGGCCATCGCCCTTTGGTCGTTTACATCCGTCCAGTAATCGTGCCCCGCCCTAGCCTAGCCTCTAGGGTTGTGAATGATACCAAACTGGGATTACTGCTAGAACAGACCACGCTGCTAGGGTTTCTAAGAGTGTTAAGTGTGATTTAACCCTTCACTAATCATGGATTAAATTAGTTAAGTGTAATCAACGGTTCACCACTTAACCCCATCCAATCCCTTGTATTCCCAAATTGATTAAATTGGTTAAGTGTAACTTAACCCCATTTTCATCCCTTGAATTCCCAAATTGGTTAAGTATTAGTGGACCCTGACTTAACCCTAATCATGAGGCATTAATTAATTTAATGCACCTCAACCTCTCACATTAGACCTTGTTGTGGTTACTAGTTAGGCCGGGCGGGTCCGGGTAGCTTTACACCACAACTTGGTCTAACCTCGGGTCTTGGCACCCCATGACCAACTTCTCACATTGGGTCCTATTGTTTGTAGCCACTAGTTAAGCCGGTCGGTTCCGGGTAGAATTACGCTACAAACTCAACCCAACCTCGAGTTGGCCATACTTATGTTTTCTAAGTGTCATGTCCACTTTATTTCAAAACATAATTACAAGTCAACAATTACTTGGGTAGACCTAACTTAATAGGTAAATTCCCAAGGGGTAGACCTAACTTAATAGGTAAATTCCCAATCTTATATTTTCGTGTATTTTAAGTTTACCCCAAAACCCCCAACGTCATTCTATCGCTTACATATTCGTAGTAACGCATAAAGGATAGGAAGAGGGAACTTGGCACAACATACATGATAAACTTGCACAATAATCATGCACAACATGTTAGACTTGCACAACTTAGCATAGTGATCTTGCATATTACCATAAAACGTGCACAACTTGTCAAAACATGCACAACTTGTCATCTTAACTTGCATAAGTATGCATAACTTGTCAAACTTGCACAACTTGTCAAAACATGCACAACTTGTCATTTTAAACTTGCATAAGTATGCATAACTTGTCAAACATGCACAACTTGCCAAAACATGCACAACTTGTCATTTTAAACTTGCATAAGTATGCATAACTTGTCAAACTTGCACAACTTGTCAAAACATGCACAACTTGTCATTTTAAACTTGCATAAGTATGCATAACTTGTCAAACATGCACAACTTGCCAAAACATGCATAACTTGTCATTTTAAACTTGCATAAGTATGCATAACTTGTCAAACATGCACAACTTGCCAAAACATGCACAACTTGTCAAAACATGCACAACTTGTCATTTAAATCTTGCATAAGTATGCATAACTCAATAAACATACAAATCATGGCTTAGCAAACTTGCATAAACATGCATAACTTAATGAACGTACAAATCATGGCTTAGTATACATGCATAACTTAATAGATTTGCAAATCATGGCTTAGTACCCTTGCATAACATGCACAACTCAATAAACATACATAAACCCCAACTCTCATCACACATTAACCTTATAGTTTCTAAAATGAGGGTAAGAGGGCTTACAATGCTTATGCGGTCTCAAATGAGTACAACAAATGCAAGAAACCCCTTATGCAACTAATTAAAGCCCCCAAATGCAAGCAAACTTGATCAAGACTCCTCCTTTGTGATGCCAATTGAAAAACAAGCCTTTAATGCAAGCTAAGGAGGATCATACAAGCCTAAATATGCTTGTATGCATGGAAAATCACCTAGGAATTAAATTAGGAATTGTATGAAGAGGGTGGAGGCCATGAGAGTTTGGATTTTGGCATAGTTTAGTTACTAGGATGAATAATGAATGATTTAGGGTAGGTTAGGGTCTTATTTATAGATTAGTTTAGTGATTTGAACCATAGGATTAACCCTAGATTCAATTAGGTCCATCAGATCCCGGAACTCTCTAGAACCAAGCCCTCCTATCAAGCCCAAATCAGAAATGGTGCACCAGGCCAAGTAGCCCGGCCACCCCCTGTCGACAGGGCTGTCGACAGGGCAGTCGACTCCCTGGGGACCCTGTCGACAGGCCTGTCGACATGGGGCCCCTGGCGGGAATTTTCCCGCCTTGGCCCAGCTGGCCCAATTCTTCAAATTTGAATCTGATTTTAAAACTTGAATTTTCTGAAAACTTCGACGGGCCATACCTGGGTCATACGGACTCCGATTTTCGAAAACTCAGACTCTATTTCGCGTATTTTTCCGAGACGAACGCAATGGCATAGCCCGTTTCCCTTGTTTCAGATTTTATAATTAAATTCTGCCTCAATTTATGTTATAACAGATTATTGAAAATACGGGTTGTTACATTCTCCCCTCCTTAAAGGATTTCGTCCCCGAAATCTTCAAGTTAGGAAGAACGTGTCCTACCATCCAATCATCCATTTACTCAAAGCATCATCCACGAGCAATCATTGTCCTTAAAAGATTCTAAATGTGGTATGAACATATGCAAAAGTGTGTGTATATGTACTTATCTAATGCAAAGATCAGGCGGTTACTGATACAGTAAACCTCCTTAATGCATATGTATGTCAGTGAAAATCAGGCGGTTACTGATACAGTAAACCTCCTTAATGCATATGTATGTCAGTGAAATGAATCCATATGTATGCAAATTCCTAAATTCATAGTATCTATATGAGTGCACATAACATTCACCCATATGCAACATCCATGTGATAACACAACAAGTTTCAACCATGAATAAGTGTAAGCACTCATGCATATGCAACATGAAGAGTGTGCGAGCCGATCTAGTGCCTAATGGGTATAATGCATCCACGAGCAACCACTTGCAAACTGTAACAACCCGAATTTTTAGCAACGTGTTAAGACAAGAATCAAGGCAGAATTAAATTATAAGATCTGAATCAGGATAAACGGGTTGCGCCATTGCGTTCGTCTCGGAAAAATACGCGAAATAGAGTCCGAAATTTCGTAAATCGGAGTCCGTATGAAGAAGATATGGACGAACGAAGTTAGGCAGAAAACCGAAAACAAGCCAGAATGCACTGGTGCACTTCTGAAGTACGCCAACACAAAAATACACTGGCGCACTTGGGAAGTGCGCCCGTGTCGAGCCAGAAACCTGCACAGCCTTCTGGCTTGACCCTGGCTGGCCTGGTGCACCTGTTTTGGCCCTTGGTCTTGTTTTGGAGGCTTGTGACGATTTTTGAGGGCTTGGATCTATCCTAGGGTTAATCTAAGGGTCCTAACTAGTCCTAATCTCTATAAAAAGACCCTAAACCTACCCCTAAACCCTCATTATTCACTCATGTAACTAAACTATGGCCAAATTTCTACTCTCATGGCCTCCATCTCAAATCCCTAGAGCCTATGCATTCAAATCGGGTTCAAATCAAAAGGTGCAAGCTTGCTACACCAAATAGATGCCAAATCAACGTTGTTATGCGAGTTTCATGATGGTTCTTCATCAAAGGAGGCACCTTTCTTAGCCAAGATGATTCATGCTTCTTTCCCTAGGCCTAACTATGTAAGTTCTAGCTACTTTTAGATGGAAACGGTAGTTTTGATAATGACATGGGATAAAATGAGGCTAAACATGATTATGCGAACCTATATGAACCTTACCTTGCCTCTTATGTTCATGTTTATGATTTTAGGCCATGTGAGTGACTTAATCATGCCTCTCATGCTATGCATAACCTAGTTTAACTTGCAAGTTTGGGTCTTTATGCATGAAATGCTAGCATGAACCTTTAGGAACCACTTTACTTGTGAAACATTGGTTAAGACAAGATTTTTCCTTGTGTTGCCTTTCACTAGTTGAGGGAGGGGTCTCGTGGGACCATAGCCACGTGTAGAAAAGCAGACCTTAGTATCTGCATCGGCAGATAAATCTAAAGCTCCCGACCGAGCCCTGTATTTCTTGTTTTGCCCTGTGACAGGACTCGGATGGCACGATGTGATACATGTGCATACAGTTATAGAAAAACGATTCACGATGAATGCGTGGGAAAAAGGGCGCGGTTGAGGGTTAGCGTAATCCCTAGTGGCCTAGGTGGTTTAACCCAAACCGAAATACGAAAGCGTGCAATAGGTAAGCGTAATCCCTAGTGGTACTAGGTGGCGTAAGTCCTAGTAGTTCAAACGATGATTCATATGGAAGAGCCTAGCTAGAACAAGGGTGACAGTCCAAACGATTTCAAGGATAATACGACATGAGGAAGCCCGTACGAGGTACGGCAAAGGACTGAACTTATATACATGGAAAGAAACATATGATTTGAGTAACCTATACATGCGATATATTAGGTTGACATGGACCATTACATGACATTGGGCAAGGGACATTCATGGTTAATACATGACGCGGATTGGAATACTAGTACGAGGGGTGCAGAGCAAATATACATGTTAGAACCAGGAAAAAAATATACATAGTGGATACCGTGGGATGTTAGACAGGGTAGATAACCTTGGATAGTATACTTGATAGAAACCTGACGATGTGATACCTTGACTTATCATGACACCGTACTTTATCATGATACCTTAGTTTACCTTGCCACAGTAGTTCAACCGGCTACCCTGGTTTATTTATCTTGTAGTTATCCTTATGTTTACTTTCAGTTTATGCATGTCATGTTACCTTTACCTGTTTTTATACTGGAAGTAGATAGGACTTACTCAGTCTTTTTGACTGACCCGTTTTGTTTCGCCTCTTTTCTTTCGTTTCCCCCCAGGTTTCAGGGAGGAAACAATGCTGTTTAGTTCGGACTTCTTCTGCTTGAAGGTCATCATGGATGGCTTGGACTTCTCTTGGCTATGGCTACTTTACTATTTTACTTGGGGAATAATTTATTAAAAAGTCTTTATGCTTCTTTACTATTGCAAGACAGGTTTTGATGTACTCTGATGTAAAAGGCTTTAGACCTTAATTATTGAATTTATGAAAGTTCGATTTTACTTCCGCTATTTTATATGTTCTGTCTTGTGATATTTCTGTGCATGTTTACCAATAATGCCCCTCTAAAGCTAGTGCATTCCTTTGCGAGTGACCCTAGCGGAGGCGGGGTGTTACATTTGGTATCAGAGCAGAAGGTTACCAGACTAGGCAAAAGTTTTTAAAGACCTTCTGAAAACTATTTGAAAATCGTTCATAAAGAAGCATTTTTCAAGAAAAGTTTTCTTTTAAAAAGAAAAGGCTATTCCCCAAAGGTCATTAGCATTATCCTTGTTTCCTTGATTGAATCTCTTTTCCCTTCTTTCCTCCATCTGTAGTCACAGTGGTTTTAACTGCGACTAGTCTTTTCTATCTACGAAGGTGCTTTCCATGCGATGGAGGTGGTTCTCGAGAGATCAGTGGCCGCGTTATAAGGAAGGATAGTGAGAAAGAGGATAAAGGATACGAGCTTAAGGATGAGCAACTTGTTGGTATGGCTTAGTCCTCAAAGGAGGGAGAAAGATGAACAATGAAACCCATGACGAGAGAGTACCTTTGGCATGGTGAAACGGGACGGATAGTTAAGTATCATGGAACAGGGACAAGATCATTCGGAGGGCAATAGTATGCTCTCATTTCTAGGGTAACGATCTTGTTAAAGGTTTAGCTTTTCTTCTCTATCATCCTGTCGGGACTTTGTTTTGATCACCGCACCTTTTAAGTCCGCTTCGATAGTTGAGTCTCTGCACCTTAGTACTAGCATAGAAGAGGATTCTATTTTGTCCCAAAACTTGTTGGAGGATCGGTCCATTTATTCATGACCTGTTTGGATTTGAGAGTGCCCATGTTTTTGGAACTATGGATGGATTCTGGGGGTAAAGTGGTTATCCAGTAAGGGTTGCCATTCTCGGTTTTGGAAAGAGGGTAGTTAGACTCTCGACTCATCTTGGTGATACCCTCGAAGTCCCGTGTAACCTTTTTGGGTTCTGTCATGGTTAGTTACCTAGAATCCCGGGATGCAGTTATTGGTAATCCGTTCGAATAGAATTCGCCGCTAAGGCGGATGGTTCGTTTCGATTATGCATGTGTTATGGAAATCACCCTAGTAAGTGCACTTGATAACCCGGTTGGCATCTGTTTACTTTCAAGAGAAAGTTCTTCTACATGGAATACCTTGTGGTACGAGGTCCGAGATTCACTAGTGAATTTTGGAAAGCTTGCATGAGATCATGAGTACGCAGTCATGTTTGCGCCAAGTGTGCAAGTGGAACGAGAGGCGACGAAGAAATGAGTTCCATCTCATGTTATGGAAACAGGAAATAAGAAGCTACGAAATCGCGAAGTTAAAAGACGGTCAAGGCACAATGGAATTAAGCTCAAGGAAATACGACTTTGATGGTCAAAGACTAGATGCGCGCATGATATCTCTTTTTGGGAGTATATCCTTGATCCCTGTTTCTGTGGAGCTTACTTGTAGGCTATCTTTTGTGGACATCCTCTCGGTCCTATTTTCTGTTACAAACCCCATAAGGAGTTTGTCTTGTTTATCTTCTCGACCCTGTTTCAGGGAATCCTAGGTAGAACCCTATGGATGTAAACATGTATTTGAAACATGTTATGATTGATATGATTGCAAGTGGTTGCAAGTGGTTGCTCGTGGATGCGCGAATACACATTAGATACTAGCTCGACTCGGTCACATTTCATATTGCATATGCACGAGTATTTATACTTGTTTATGGATGAAATCGAATGTGTTATCATGCGGTTGTTGCATATGAATGAATGATTGTGCACGCATATAGTATCTATATGACTAGGACTATTTGCATACATGTTGGATTCATGGCACTGTACATATTTTTGCATTAGAAAGATTATTCAGGCCTGATCATTAGCATTAGCTAAGGAACATGTACACACACGTTTTGCATATACTCATACAGCATTAGAAATCATCTAAGGACAATGGTTGCTTGTGGATGATGTTTTGAGTAGATGGATGACGGATGGTAGGATACGTTCTTCCTAACTTGGAGATTTCGGGGACGAAATCCTTTAAGTTGGGGAGGATGTAACAACCCGAATTTTTAGCAACGTGTTAAGACAAGAATCAAGGCAGAATTAAATTATAAGATCTGAATCAGGATAAACGGGTTGCGCCATTGCGTTCGTCTCGGAAAAATACGCGAAATAGAGTCCGAAATTTCGTAAATCGGAGTCCGTATGAAGAAGATATGGACGAACGAAGTTAGGCAGAAAACCGAAAACAAGCCAGAATGCACTGGCGCACTTCTGAAGTGCGCCAACACAAAAATACACTGGCGCACTTGGGAAGTGCGCCCGTGTCGAGCCAGAAACCTGCACAGCCTTCTGGCTTGACCCTGGCTGGCCTGGTGCACCTGTTTTGGCCCTTGGTCTTGTTTTGGAGGCTTGTGACGATTTTTGAGGGCTTGGATCTATCCTAGGGTTAATCTAAGGGTCCTAACTAGTCCTAATCTCTATAAAAAGACCCTAAACCTACCCCTAAACCCTCATTATTCACTCATGTAACTAAACTATGGCCAAATTTCTACTCTCATGGCCTCCATCTCAAATCCCTAGAGCCTATGCATTCAAATCGGGTTCAAATCAAAAGGTGCAAGCTTGCTACACCAAATAGATGCCAAATCAACGTTGTTATGCGAGTTTCATGATGGTTCTTCATCAAAGGAGGCACCTTTCTTAGCCAAGATGATTCATGCTTCTTTCCCTAGGCCTAACTATGTAAGTTCTAGCTACTTTTAGATGGAAACGGTAGTTTTGATAATGACATGGGATAAAATGAGGCTAAACATGATTATGCGAACCTATATGAACCTTACCTTGCCTCTTATGTTCATGTTTATGATTTTAGGCCATGTGAGTGACTTAATCATGCCTCTCATGCTATGCATAACCTAGTTTAACTTGCAAGTTTGGGTCTTTATGCATGAAATGCTAGCATGAACCTTTAGGAACCACTTTACTTGTGAAACATTGGTTAAGACAAGATTTTTCCTTGTGTTGCCTTTCACTAGTTGAGGGAGGGGTCTCGTGGGACCATAGCCACGTGTAGAAAAGCAGACCTTAGTATCTGCATCGACAGATAAATCTAAAGCTCCCGACCGAGCCCTGTATTTCTTGTTTTGCCCTGTGACAGGACTCGGATGGCACGATGTGATACATGTGCATACAGTTATAGAAAAACGATTCACGATGAATGCGTGGGAAAAAGGGCGCGGTTGAGGGTTAGCGTAATCCCTAGTGGCCTAGGTGGTTTAACCCAAACCGAAATACGAAAGCGTGCAATAGGTAAGCGTAATCCCTAGTGGTACTAGGTGGCGTAAGTCCTAGTAGTTCAAACGATGATTCATATGGAAGAGCCTAGCTAGAACAAGGGTGACAGTCCAAACGATTTCAAGGATAATACGACATGAGGAAGCCCGTACGAGGTACGGCAAAGGACTGAACTTATATACATGGAAAGAAACATATGATTTGAGTAACCTATACATGCGATATATTAGGTTGACATGGACCATTACATGACATTGGGCAAGGGACATTCATGGTTAATACATGACGCGGATTGGAATACTAGTACGAGGGGTGCAGAGCAAATATACATGTTAGAACCAGGAAAAAAATATACATAGTGGATACCGTGGGATGTTAGACAGGGTAGATAACCTTGGATAGTATACTTGATAGAAACCTGACGATGTGATACCTTGACTTATCATGACACCGTACTTTATCATGATACCTTAGTTTACCTTGCCACAGTAGTTCAACCGGCTACCCTGGTTTATTTATCTTGTAGTTATCCTTATGTTTACTTTCAGTTTATGCATGTCATGTTACCTTTACCTGTTTTTATACTGGAAGTAGATAGGACTTACTCAGTCTTTTTGACTGACCCGTTTTGTTTCGCCTCTTTTCTTTCATTTCCCCCCAGGTTTCAGGGAGGAAACAATGCTGTTTAGTTCGGACTTCTTCTGCTTGAAGGTCATCATGGATGGCTTGGACTTCTCTTGGCTATGGCTACTTTACTGTTTTACTTGGGGAATAATTTATTAAAAAGTCTTTATGCTTCTTTACTATTGCAAGACAGGTTTTGATGTACTCTGATGTAAAAGGCTTTAGACCTTAATTATTGAATTTATGAAAGTTCGATTTTACTTCCGCTATTTTATATGTTCTGTCTTGTGATATTTCTGTGCATGTTTACCAATAATGCCCCTCTAAAGCTAGTGCATTCCTTTGCGAGTGACCCTAGCGGAGGCGGGGTGTTACACAAACACTTGCAGCCACTTGCAACCATCAAGCATAACATGTTTCAAATACATGTTTCATCCAAAGGGTTTCTACCTAAGGTTCTCATGACAAGATAGACACGATGAACTAGATAAACTAGATAAACTAGACAACTCCTTTTTGGATTACAAGAAATCCATTCAAACTTTGACATATAGTACTAACCGATGAGTCTTAACCCCCTTATGGAGTTCACAACAGAAATAAGATCGAGAATGGGACCGAGAGGATATATACAAAAGATAACTTGCAAGCAGGCTCCACAGAAAAACAAGGATCAAGGATGCACTCTTAAAAAGAGATATGATGCGCGTATCTAGTCTTCACTCTTCTTAGTCACGTTTCCTTGAGCTTAACTCCACTGTGCTTTGACTATCTTTCACTTCATGATTCCTTGGCTTCCTAACTCCTATTTCCCAAGTTCGAGCTGGAACTTATTTCATTATCGCCTCTCGTCTTTCTCTTTCACTTATTCTTCCTTCTGTATACTTGGCCTAACCATACTATAACCTTGTGATTTTATGCAAGCTCTCCAAAATTCACTAGTGAATCCTGGATCTCGTCCACCTACTAGAAAGTATTCCACGCAGCAGAACTTTTGTTGCCAATTGCCCTTATAGACGTGATTTTCTATAACTCATGCTTAATCGAAATGAACCATCCGCCTATGAGTGATAGGTCATACCTAGATTCAGTTGCCTACCCATGGCTTCCTGTAGGCTCCTTCAAAACTGGCCAACTTCTTGAGGGTAAACCGTTGCTAACCATGATGCAGTCCTCTCGCTCTTCACCGGACTGAAATGAGCACTCTTCGTGAGTCTACCTATTATGACCCACATACCTGCATTCCCTTTCTTTGATCTAGGCAATTTATCCACCTTATCTATCGAGATGTTTTCACACTTCCCTTGCGAAACCTCCGATGGAGATAATGGCCCACTGGGCTTCTATGACTTGGCCTTGACCTGGTGGCTCAACAGGCATCCTGAAACCAACTCGGCCACCTCCTCGAGTGATGCGCATCTTCAAGAACCTTCTTTACCAAGTCTTCCACTCGAGGAACACCTAATCTCTCATCGCGCCTTAGTCATCCCTTAACATCTCGCCTCGAATCAACTGGTCCATGTTCTTGACTAACTGCGGGTCTTCTCCCTGTGGAACCCCCTTCTTGATCTAGAAGAGTAAGTCTAAGCCCCCAGGAATGCCAACTAACTAGCCAAACGGAGGAAGCTTCTTACTTCAATTGCCCTTCTCAGAGCTTTTCGGTCTTAACTCGCAATTACTCTAACGGGATCCCCCGCTAAGCCTTCTTAGGCACTATGTGCCCAAGAAATCCAATTTCTTTCCTCCAAAGTGACATTTGGAGAACTTGACCTTCCACTGGTGGCTCTAAGCGTATCCATCTCCTCCTTGAGATGTATAGCATGTTCTTCCGCGTTCTTTTGAGGAGATCAAAATATCGTCTATGACGACCACGACAAACTTGTTCAAGGACTCCCTAAACACCCTACCTATCAAGTTTACGTAATATGTGGGTGCGTTAGTCAAGCCAAATAGCATGACTAGCCATCCTAAAAGATCCATCTAGAGTCCTAAACGCAGTCTTGTCAATTCCATCCTCAGCCATCCTAAGCTGATGGAATCTAGTAGCTAGATCAAAAGAAAACAGATGCTCCTACAAGCTGATCAGACAAATCATTGATCCTTGGTAATGGTTATCTATTCCTCTCACGATAATCAACACATAAGCAAAACAAACTGTCCACATCAGTAACGAATACTTCTGGAGCACCCTACTCGAAAATGCCTCGTCTCAGGAAGTTCTTCTCAAGCAACTCCTTGACATGCTTTCTTAACTCTCACCTCGTGAGGTCATGTGCCTAACCGGCCACGAAACTGGCTTGGTATTACCAACCAGATAATGCGGAAATCTATCCCACGTCCAGGGGTAACCCCTTCACTCCACCCAAGATATCAGGATATTCTCGGACCTCCCTCACCGATTGCAAACTATCGATAGACGAATTGAGGGATTCAAGATAACATAGCATGACGGGACCCATAGGGTTGCTAGAAATTTCTAGGGTATTACCGAGGCGAGTCATGAGCCTCATACCCCTATATACAAAAACCCAGAATGGCTCCAAAATCGGACAACCATTCCATGCCCAAAACCAACCCATATCCCCTGAAACTTGAGAATAAAACATCCCACGAGAATTCTATACTAAAAATAGAAATTTTCAAATCCACTCAGACCACAGACAAACGGGCAGAACCCCCAATTGGATTTGAAACACATATGGGATCATCAACTACACTAGTACTTAGGTGCAAAACTTTCAACTGGATCAGATGAAATAAAACTATGCGATGTGCCAGGATCAAACAAAGTTCGAACAGGGAAAATCAGAAAATGTAAACAAGATTTCCACAGAAACGCTACCTCTATCATAAGCTGGTGCTGAGGGGATGAACTCGCCCTCCAGATAGTCCGGCACACTGAGTCTGGCCTCGCCCTTGTTTCCTCGGGCAATCCTTGCTGAAATGTCCAAACTCTCCACAAATGAAGCATTCGCCCCGCTTTCTTTTTTCCTTCTTCCTACATTCCCTGGCTATATGTCCAATTTTACCACAGAAGTTGCATTTCATATTCCCTCTTGGCTTGTTCATGCGGTTGTGGTTATTCTTGCCCCGTTTCCCGGAATTTACTCTCTTGTCTTGAGACTCATTCGACTTGACCTCTTTCTTGTCATTGTTATCTTCTTCTTGAAGTAGGGCCAAATTCACCAAACTCTCGAAAGTCGCCCCCAAGGGTATATGAGACATGGCCAAACCATGTAATGGCTCGTTTAATCCTAGAGCAAAGTGTAGGGCCTTCTTCTGAGCTGTATTAACCAAGTCTAAATCGACACGAGCCAATTGATTAAACTTATCTATGTATTCCCTAATCGTCATGTCCCCTTGCTTCAGTGATAAGAATCTCAGTCCAAACCTTCCTCTAAAATCATCCCAAGTCTCAATTGGCCTGGTCGCGGTGGTGACTACCCACCAACGTGCAGCTTCTTCCTTTAGCAACCATACTGCCAATAAAACCTTCCTGCGGTTACCTATATCATAGGTGGCTAAAAGATCTTCGGTCTCTTTCAACCAATTCCTTGTCTCTACAAAAGTCTCGGTTCCAAAGAAATTCTTGCAACCCATCGCCTTAAAATCTCGGCAAATCTCGGCGAAGTCAATTTGAGGATGCTGAGGGGAAGGAGGAAGAGGAACATCAACTACGAGAGGAGGAGGAACGGCGGCCTCGACTGGGGAGACAACATTAGAGACACCCGGGACCGGTGCCGTGACTTCCAAGTACCGACGAAACCAATCGGGTATCGTTACTCCTTCAGGCAAGATGAGATTATCAGACATGCTGGAAACGAAAAGAAAAGAGTTCAAACGAGGAGTCAAAGGATAGTGCTAATGGCTTTTGGGGAATAGCCTTTAAAAACAACTAGACTTTTCTTTGGAAAATACTTTATACTTGGTTTTGAAAAGAGTTTTTCAAAAGTTTTAAAAAACCTTTTTATCCTTTCTCGCAAACCATGTGCTCTGATACCAAATGTAACACCCCACCTCCGCCAGGGTCACTCGCAAAGGAATGCACTAGCTTTGGAGGGGTATTATTGGTAGACATGCAAAATGATATAGCAAGGCAGGACATGACATATATATATGTAAATAACAGAGTAAGTAAATAAAACAGCGGAAGATTTATAAACCATTTCTAAAACACAAGTCTGCTACATCACAATGTCAATTTGCTAAGTAAATAAGTCCAGTACATAAAATAACATCATCTGACACTAAAAAGAAAACATAAAAGTAGCTATCCCCAAAGTGGAAGAAACCATAGCGAGCCCAAATCCAAAGCATACATGAGCTATCCAAGAAAGCAGCAAGATCCAAGCTAGGCTCCTGTATTCCCTCCCTGAGAACCTGGGGGGGGGGGGGAAACGGAAGATAAGAGGCGAAACAAAACGGGTCAGTCAAAAAGACTGAGTAAGCCCTGCTACGATCAGTCTATAAACTAGTAAAGTTAACATCATGATGGAAACTGAGATGATCATAGGTAACAACATACTGGCATAGTAACTTAACTACAAGGTAGATAGAGGTGTCATCGCATGAGACAAGGTTAAGTTTTTGCACCACGGTGTACTAGCAAACCAACATAACAGGTATTGATCCCTTAACCCAAACTTTGGCCCAATAACATGAGGTGACCTTAATACAAGGTCCAGCCCAACGGTCTAGTCGATCGGCTCCCTATAAACCTAACACGTCAAGTGTTGGTGTCCATATGGCCCACGTATGGTTGTAGTTAGGCTGTGCTGGGTCCTCCTTTGGGTGTATCAAGCCCTCGGGTGTTAACCCCAGACACTTAAGCAATAATGCACAGCCCTATCCTACTGGTACCCGTGCCTCGAGTTTGTCCAACATCGGACTACGTGCACGTCCGTAGCCCGCCGGACCCGCACCGCTGTACCACTCGGCCATCGCCCTTTGGTCGTTTACATCCGTCCAGTAATCGTGCCCCGCCCTAGCCTAGCCTCTAGGGTTGTGAATGATACCAAACTGGGATTACTGCTGGAACAGACCACGCTGCTAGGGTTTCTAAGAGGGTTAAGTGTGATTTAACCCTTCACTAATCATGGATTAAATTAGTTAAGTGTAATCAACGGTTCACCACTTAACCCCATCCAATCCCTTGTATTCCCAAATTGATTAAATTGGTTAAGTGTAACTTAACCCCATTTTCATCCCTTGAATTCCCAAATTGGTTAAGTATTAGTGGACCCTGACTTAACCCTAATCATGAGGCATTAATTAATTTAATGCACCTCAACCTCTCACATTAGACCTTGTTGTGGTTACTAGTTAGGCCGGGCGGGTCCGGGTAGCTTTACACCACAACTTGGTCTAACCTCGGGTCTTGGCACCCCATGACCAACTTCTCACATTGGGTCCTATTGTTTGTAGCCACTAGTTAAGCCGGTCGGTTCCGGGTAGAATTACGCTACAAACTCAACCCAACCTCGAGTTGGCCATACTTATGTTTTCTAAGTGTCATGTCCACTTTATTTCAAAACATAATTACAAGTCAACAATTACTTGGGTAGACCTAACTTAATAGGTAAATTCCCAAGGGGTAGACCTAACTTAATAGGTAAATTCCCAATCTTATATTTTCGTGTATTTTAAGTTTACCCCAAAACCCCCAACGTCATTCTATCGCTTACATATTCGTAGTAACGCATAAAGGATAGGAAGAGGGAACTTGGCACAACATACATGATAAACTTGCACAACAATCATGCACAACATGTTAGACTTGCACAACTTAGCATAGTGATCTTGCATATTACCATAAAACGTGCACAACTTGTCAAAACATGCACAACTTGTCATCTTAACTTGCATAAGTATGCATAACTTGTCAAACTTGCACAACTTGTCAAAACATGCACAACTTGTCATTTTAAACTTGCATAAGTATGCATAACTTGTCAAACATGCACAACTTGCCAAAACATGCACAACTTGTCATTTTAAACTTGCATAAGTATGCATAACTTCTCAAACTTGCACAACTTGTCAAAACATGCACAACTTGTCATTTTAAACTTGCATAAGTATGCATAACTTGTCAAACATGCACAACTTGCCAAAACATGCATAACTTGTCATTTTAAACTTGCATAAGTATGCATAACTTGTCAAACATGCACAACTTGCCAAAACATGCACAACTTGTCAAAACATGCACAACTTGTCATTTAAATCTTGCATAAGTATGCATAACTCAATAAACATACAAATCATGGCTTAGCAAACTTGCATAAACATGCATAACTTAATGAACATACAAATCATGGCTTAGTATACATGCATAACTTAATAGATTTGCAAATCATGGCTTAGTACCCTTGCATAACATGCACAACTCAATAAACATACATAAACCCCAACTTTCATCACACATTAACCTTATAGTTTCTAAAATGAGGGTAAGAGGGCTTACAATGCTTATGCGGACTCAAATGAGTACAACAAATGCAAGAAACCCCTTATGCAACTAATTAAAGCCCCCAAATGCAAGCAAACTTGATCAAGACTCCTCCTTTGTGATGCCAATTGAAAAACAAGCCTTTAATGCAAGCTAAGGAGGATCATACAAGCCTAAATATGCTTGTATGCATGGAAAATCACCTAGGAATTAAATTAGGAATTGTATGAAGAGGGTGGAGGCCATGAGAGTTTGGATTTTGGCATAGTTTAGTTACTAGGATGAATAATGAATGATTTAGGGTAGGTTAGGGTCTTATTTATAGATTAGGTTAGTGATTTGAACCATAGGATTAACCCTAGATTCAATTAGGTCCATCAGATCCCGGAACTCTCTAGAACCAAGCCCTCCTATCAAGCCCAAATCAGAAATGGTGCACCAGGCCAAGTAGCCCGGCCACCCCCTGTCGACAGGGCTGTCGACAGGGCAGTCGACTCCCTGGGGACCCTGTCGACAGGCCTGTCGACATGGGGCCCCTGGCGGGAATTTTCCCGCCTTGGCCCAGCTGGCCCAATTCTTCAAATTTGAATCTGATTTTAAAACTTGAATTTTCTGAAAACTTCGACGGGCCATACCTGGGTCATACGGACTCCGATTTTCGAAAACTCGGACTTTATTTCACGTATTTTTCCGAGACGAACGCAATGGCATAGCCCGTTTCCCTTGATTCAGATTTTATAATTAAATTCTGCCTCAATTTATGTTATAACAGATTATTGAAAATACGGGTTGTTACATCTTGTAACTAAAAATGGACACAAAGTTACGGTTGGTGGAACAACCCACGTCTTTTGGGTGCAACATCGAAGTCTTGAGGTGCAACATCCATTTGAAAATCCAAGGTTGCACTGTATGACGTTCGAAAACTCGTTTATGGGGATGAAATAGAAATATAACATGGTGCGTCAAATTTCAAAATATAGTAAATCGAATTATGACCACGGTCAAACCCCACTTGACCAACAAAACAACATACGAAAAATTGAGCTAAAAAAGCTTTTGATGTTCCCATATGTTATTATGATTGAATTTCTTGGTTACCGAACTAAGATGAGATGGGTGGAACCTGTTAGTCCTATAGATCTATGAGAGAGCTTCGTTTTGACTGGTTATGGTTCTTGTAACTAAAAATGGACACAAAGTTATGGTTGGTGGAACAACCGACGTCTTTTGGGTGCAACGTCGAAGTCTTGAGGTGCAACATCCATTTGAAAATCCAAGATTGCACTGTATGACTTTTGAAAACTCGTTTGTGGGGATGAAATAGAAATATAACATGGTGCATCGTATTTCAAAATATAGTAAATCGAATTATGACCACGGCCAAACCCCCTTTGACCAACAAAACAACGTACGAAAAATTGAGCTAAAAAAGCTTTCGATGTTCCCAAATGTCATTAAGATTGAATTTCTTGGTTATCGAACTAAGATGAGATGGGTGGAACCTATTAGTCCTATAGATCTATGAGAGAGCTTCGTTTTGACTGGTTATGGTTCTGTAACTAAAAACGGACACGAAGTTATGGTTGGTGGAACAACCCACGACTTTTGGGTGCAACATCGAAGTCTTGAGGTGCAACATCCGTTTGAAAATCCAAGACTGCACTGCATAACTTTTGAAAACTCGTTTATGGCGATGAAATAGAAATATAACATGGTGCATCATATTTCATAATATAGTAAATCGAATTACGACCATGGTCAAACCCCCTTTGACCAAGAAAACAACATACTAAAAATTTAGCTAAAAAAGCTTTTGATATTCGCCAATGTCATTAAGATTAAATTTCTTGGTTACCGAACTAAGATGAGATGGGTGGAATCTGTAACAACCCGTATTTCTAATAACCTGTTATAACATAAATTGAGGTAGGATTTAATTCTAAAATCTGAATCAAGTTAAACAGGCTATGCCATTGCGTTCGTCTCGGAAAAATACGCGAAATAGAGTCCGAAATTTTGTAAATCGGAGTTCGTATGACCAGATTAAGGCCCAATGAAGTTTTCAAAAAATTTCCATGTTAAAAACAGATTTGAAATTCAAGTTTGAATTTCGAAATTGGGCCCAGAAAGGGGAGGCGGAAAAATTCCCGCCAGGACCCATGTCGACAGCCCTGTCGACTGGGCAGTCGACATGGCTAGGACCAAGTCGACAGCCCTGTCGACTTGGGTGTCGACATGGACAGCACGGGCAGTTTTGCCTGGTGCACCATTTTGGGGTTTGAGCTGTGTTTTGGGCTGGTTTCTGGAAGCTTCCGAAATCTAATGGTCCTAACCTAATCTTGGGTTAATCTAATGGCCTAAAACACTCTAATCTTCTATAAATAAGACCCTAACCTATCCCTAAATCATCATTAATCAACCCAACAACTAAACTATGGCAAAATCATTCCTCTCATGGCCTCCACTCTCATTCAAAAATTTCTAAGTAAATTTCTATGAGAGATTTGAGTTCATTCAAGTGTTTTCAAGCTTGAATGAGTGTCATTAGCTTGCATTCAAGTCAAGTTGCAACATTTATTTCATAAAGCAAGGATTTTGATTCATTTGGAGCTTTCATATTGGGTTTATTTGATTGCATAAGGGCTTGTCTCAGTCTATTAATATATTTGTGTCTTCATAAGAATTTGTAAGCCCTTTTACCTTCTTTTTAAACTCTAAAGTTAATGAATGATGCAAGTTGTGTTTGATCATTATGATATGCAAGTTTGCCATGTTATGTTATGCAAGTTTGCCATGTTATGTTATGCAAGTTTGCCATGTTATGTTATGCAAGTATGCCATGTTATGATATGCAAGTATGCTATGTTATGTTATGCAAGTTTGGGTTGAACATTTACACATGTTATCATGTTATGCGAACTTACCATGAGTTTATGAACCTAAAGCTTCAAGCTTTATCCTAAAAGTTGCATTTTTGGCAACATAGAAGTTATCATACACATATGATAACTTGTATGTGAGGCCAAATGCGAACTTATGGCAACTTCTACATGCCATTTATCACCAAGTATCACTTATATGCTAAGTTTGGTTTTATGCATACTCTTGAGGCCTAATGATGCAATATGCGAGTATATGAACATATGTACATTTCATATGCCACCATGTTAAACTTGTGGCTTCAACACCTTTTGTCATCTTTATGCCAAGTTCCCTATTTCTATCCTTTATGCGCTATTGCGATTATGAAAGTGATGGTATTGCGTTAGGGGTTGGGTAAACTTAAAAGACATGAAAACATAAGATTGGGAATTTACCTATTAATTTAGGTCTACCCATTGGGAATTTACCTATTGAGTTAGGTCTACCCAAATACTTGTTAACTTGAAATTATGTTTTTGGAAACATAATGGACATGACACTTAGATAATATAAGTGTGGCCAACTCGAGGTTGGGTTGAGTTTGTAGCGGAAATCTACCCGGAACCTACCGGCTTAACTAGTTGCTACAAACAATAGGACCCAATGTGAGAAGTTGGTCATGTTGTACCTTGAACCCGAGGTTAGACCAAGTTGTGGTGGAAAACTACCCGGAACCTACCGGCTTAACTAGTAACCGCAACAAAGTCTAATGTGAGAGGTTAAGGCACATTAAGTTAATTAATGCCTCATGATTATGGTTAAGTCATGGTCCACTTAATACTTAATCAATTTGGGCTAGGTGGATTAATCGGGGTTAAGTCGTGAACCTATCGTTACACTTAACCAAGTTAATCCATGATTAGTAGAAGGGTTAAACCGTACTTAACCCTACTAGAAAATCCTAGCAACGGGGGTCCATTCCAGCAGTAATCCCATGTTTGTATCATCAAGACCCTAGGGACCAGGCTAGGGAGGGGCACGATTACTGGACTGATATAAGCGACCAAAACGACGACCGAGTGGTACGCCGGTGTTGTTCCGGACGGACTATGGTCGTGCACGTAGTCCGTAGCCGGAGAAATCAAGCATGTGTACCAGTAGATGGAGACTGTGCACTCATGTTTATGGTGTCCGGGGTTGACACCCTAGGGCTTGATACACCCAAAGGTGGACCCAGCACAGTCTGACTACAATCATGTTTGGGCCGTATTGACACCAACACTTGACGAGTTAGGCTTAGGGAGCCGATCGTTTAGACCGTTTGGTTGGACCTCGTATTAGGGTCACTTCATGTTATTGGGCCAAAGCTTGGGCCAAGGGATCAATATTTGTTTATTCAAGTCATGTTAGTTTGCTAGTACACCTGTGGTGCAAAACCTTAACCCTGATTATGCGATGAAACCTTTATCTATCCAGTTAGTTAATCACCATGCCAGTATGTTGTTATCCTAATGTTCATCTCAATTTTCATCATGCCAGTTAACTTTATTAGTTTATAGACTGATGGTAGTAGGGCTTACTCAGTCTTTTTGACTGACCTGTTTTCTTTTGCTTCTTTTCTTCCGTTCCCCCCCCCCCCCCCAGGTTCTCAGGGTGGGAACGTTGGAGCTTAGCTTGGACTTCTAATCGCTTGCTGTGGGATTTTAGCTCATGTACGGTTTTGACATGAAGCTAGCTATGGTTATCACTTATTTTGGGGATAGTACTTATGTATTTCAGTTTTTCAGTTGATGTTGTTTTTATCTAGACTTGTTTATTTGGAAAGCTGACACTATGTTGTACCAGACTTGTTTTGAAATGGTTTGAAATCTTCCACTGTTTTACTTATCTTATTTACTCTGTTTACATATATACATATGTTCTTGTTCTGCCTTGATATATCACTATGCATGTTTACCCGGTTCAAACACCCCTCCAAAGTCAGAGTGCTTGCAAGAGCCACCCTGGAGGAGGTGGGGTGTTACATTTGGTATCAGAGCATATGGTTTACGAGAAGGAACAAAAGGTTTTTAAAACTTTTGAAAAACTATTTTCAAATCAAGTATAAAGTATTTTCCAAAGAAAAGTCTAGTTTATTTTAAAAGGCTATTCCCCAAAAAGCCATTAGCAAACATTCCTTCGTTTTTCTCCATTCTGAATCCATCTTTTTTCTTCGTTTTCAGTATGGCCGATAACTTTTCTATTCCGGAGGGAGTACAAGTACCTGGTTGGTATAGGAGACTTATGGAGGCTAGGGCGACCGAAGCCGGCCCCGCAAATGTTACTCCTCCTCTGGTGGTTAATGTTCCTCCTCCTCCTGTCGCTGAGGTTCCTCCTCCTCCTCCCCCTCAGCATCCTCAACCTGACTTCACGAAGACTTGCAAAGATTTCAAAGCAATGGGTGGCAAGAACTTTCAGGGCACCGAGACTTTTGTAGAGACCAGGAATTGGTTGAAAGAGACCGAGGATTTATTTGCTATCTTTGGGTTAGACGATCAGAGGAAGATCTTGTTGGCGGTTTGGCTTATGAAGGATGAAGCCGCTCATTGGTGGGAAGTCACCAATGGTACTAGGCCTGTTGAGACTTGGGCCGATTTCAGGACAAGATTTGTGCTTAAGTTTCTATCTTCTGCTGAAGAGAATCTGCAAATGGAGAGGTTTATAGCTTTGAAACAAGGAGATATGTCTGTCAAAGAATATGTGAACAAGTTCAACCAGTTAGCTCGTTTTGGCTTGGATATGGTGAGTACTCCTGAGAAGAAGGCTCTTCGTTTTGCTAGAGGATTGAATGAGCCGTTGCAGGCATTGGCTATGTCACATGTCCCCCATGGGGCCACGTTTGAGAGCTTGGTTAATATGGCGTTGCTTCAGGGAGATGGCAAGAAAGAGATCAAGTTGAATGATACTCAAGCCAAGAAGACTGATTCCCAGTGGAAAGGAAATCAGGGAAATTCAAGTGGTCAAAGCAGTCAAGGCAATCAGAACAAGAACAAGAACAAGAGTCAAGGCAACAAGGGGAACAACAACAAGGGGAAGTGCCATTATTGCGGTTCAGTTGGGCATCTTATTAAGGATTGTAAGAAGAGGAAAAGGAAGAATGGTGAATGCTTTTTCTGCGGTGAGACTGGACATTTCAGCAAAGATTGTCCGAAGAAGCTAGGGCAAGGCCAGGGTCAGACTCAGCGTGCTGGACCATCGGGAGGGCAAGTTCATGCTCTCAATGTTGCTCCAGTTCCCGATCGATGTAGTATTTCTGTTGAAAGCCTTGTATATATTTCTGATTTTCCAGTTCGTACCTTGTTTGAATCTGGTGCATCGCATAGCTTTATCTCATCTGATCTTGTTGATAGTTTGCACCTTAGTACTAGCTTGGTAGATGATCTCGTCTGTGTCTCAAATCCTATTGGGGGTTCCGCCCATCTGTCTATGAAATGTGGGGATTTGAGGATCTCTATACTGAGTGTAGAGTTCTTGTGTAGTGCTTATGTTCTTGGTTTCAGGGGATATGGATTGATACTGGGCATGGACTGGTTGTCCAGATATGGAGCCATCCTTGATTGTGAGCATAGGGTTGTGAGGCTCGTGACTCGCCTCAGAAACACCCTAGAAATTTCTTGTAATCCGAGAGGTCCCGTCATGTTGTGCTATCTTGAATCACTCGACTCGTCAATGGAAACTCTTCAGTCTGTGAGAGTGGTTCGAGAGTATCCGGATGTTTTCGATGAAGTTAGGGGGTTGCCCCCTAAGCGAGAGATTGATTTCCGCATTTATCTGGTAGATAATGCAAAGTCGGTTTCTTTGCCCGTTCGACACATGGCTACGCGTGAAAGACGGGAGCTAAGTAAGCAAGTGAAGGAGTTGCTTGAGAAGAACTTCATTAGACGAAGTATATCTGAATGGGGAGCGCCTGTGGTATTTGCTACCAAGGCAGATGGTTCTCTCCGATTTTGTGTTGACTATCGAGAGTTGAATAAGCTGACTAAGAAGAACAGACACCCGTTACCGAGGATTGATGATCTCTTTGACCAGCTTGTCGGTGCTTCTGTTTTCTCTCAGCTTGATCTTGCTACTGGATTCCATCAGCTCAGAGTAGCTGAAGATAGTATAGACAAGACCGCGTTCAGAACTCCAGATGGATTCTTCGAATGGCTTGTCATGCCGTTCGGCTTGACTAATGCACCCGCATATTTCGTGGACCTAATGAGTAGGGTGTTCAGGGAGTTCTTGAACAAGTTTGTCGTGGTCTTCGTAGATGATATTCTGATCTTCTCTAAGGATGAGGAAGAGCACGCAAGGCATCTCGTGGAGGTGATGGATACGCTTAGAGTGCATCAGTTGAAGGCCAAGTTCTCCAAGTGTCACTTTTGGGGAAGGGAAGTTAGATTCCTTGGGCATATAGTATCTAAGTAAGGCTTAGCGGTGGATCCCGCTAAGGTAGTTGCAGTTCAGGATTGGAAGACTCCGAGGAATGCAACCGAAGTGAGAAGTTTTCTAGGTCTTGCAGGCTTTTACCGAAAGTTCATTGAGAACTTCGCGAAGATATCCGCTCCTCTCACTAAGTTGACGAAAAAGAACTTAATTTTTGCTTGGGACTTGGAGTGCGAGCTTGCTTTCCAGAGACTCAAGAGAGCTCTCACATCAGCACCTGTTCTAGCTTTGCCCGATGGAGGGAAGTTGTTTACA
Organism: Allium sativum; assembly: GCA_030737875.1. Classification (NCBI taxonomy): domain Eukaryota; kingdom Viridiplantae; phylum Streptophyta; class Magnoliopsida; order Asparagales; family Amaryllidaceae; genus Allium; species Allium sativum. Next base: position 845,214,282 of record CM060921.1, on the reverse strand, counting down.
GTATATACCGATGCATGTGGCACGGGGTTAGGAGCTGTTATGATGCAAGAAGGAAGAGTGATATGCTTTGGCAGTAGACAACTCAAGGTACATGAGAAGAAGAATTATCCCACTCATGACTTAGAGTTGGCGGCAATTGTATATGCACTCAAGGCTTGGCGCCATTATCTTTTGGGAGAAAGATTTGAGCTACATACAGATCATAAGTCTTTGAAGTACCTCTTTTCACAGAAGGATCTGAACCTGAGGCAACAAAGATGGATGGAATTCTTGGTGTCCTACGATTTTGAGATAGCTTATACCCCTGACAAGGGGAATGTTGTAGCGGATGCGTTGAGTAGAAAAAGGTTGACACTGATTCCTCTTTTTGTTGAGATGAAGAAATTGGAGTACGTGGCAACCTTTGATTTCTCTTTGGCGGTTGAGTCGATGACTGGTTCTTTAGCATCTCTGGAACTCAGACCTACCCTTCTTGATCAAGTTGGGGCTTCGCAGAGAGAAGACCCTCAGATAGTTGAGATTATGTATAAGCTGATTCGAGGAGAGGCGTCGAGTCATCTCGCTTGATATTCTATTGATGACAAGGGTTGGCTGAGGAGAGACGGAAGACTTTGTGTTCCAATGGTGGAAGATTTAGTGAGCAAAGTTCTTGAGGAAGCGCATCGCTCTAAGTTGACTATACATCCGGGCGGAGATAAGATGTATAAAGATATGAAGCGCATTTTCTTTTGGCCTGGGATGAAGAAGGATGTGGCGGAGTTTGTCTCTAGATGTATCATTTGCCTGTAAGTTAAAGCCGAATCGAAGAAGCCCGGTGGGCTATTGCATCCTCTAGACGTTCCACTACGGAAGTAGGAGAGTATTTCCATGGATTTTATCGATGGATTACCAAGGTCAAGGAAAGGGAATACGAGCATTCGGGTCATCGTGGATAGACTTACGAAGAGTGCTCATTTCATTCCGGTGAAGAGCAGGAGGACCGCATCTTGGCTAGCGTCTGTATATCTTTGTGAGATTGTGAGACTACATGGAGTCCCTTCTAGTATAGTCAGTGACCGTGACCCAATATTTACAAGTCAGTTCTGGAATAGCTTGCAAGAAGCTATAGGGACGAGGTTGAATCTAAGTACGGCTTATCACCCACAGACGGACGGTCAAACCGAAAGGGTGAATAGAGTTCTCGAGGATCTGTTGAGGCTTTGTATTCTGGATTTTGGTGGTACTTGGGAAGACCATCTTCCTCTCGTTGAGTTTGCATATAATAACAGTTATCAGGCAAGCATAGGGATGGCACCATTTGAAGCTTTATATGGGAGGCCGTGCAAGTCACCAACTTGTTGGTGGGAAACGACAGATGAGCTTATACTTGGGCCTGATATGATCAGAGATACATCCGAGAAGGTCGAGTTGATTCGGAGACGGATGAAAGCGGCCCAAGACCGACAGAAATCCTATGCTGATAAGCGAAGGACTGATTTGGAGTTTGATGTTGGGGATATGGTTTTCATGAAGGTTTCTCCTTTGCGGAATGTGGTCCGATTTGGAGTCGTTGGGAAGTTAGCATCGAGGTTTGTTGGACCATTCCCTATTATAGAGAGGATCGGGCATATGGCTTATAGAGTGGAGTTGCCCGAGAAGCTGGCCGGAGTACACGATGTTTTTCATGTCTCGCATCTCCGGAAGTGTTTACATGAATCAGCAGAGGTGGTTGAGCCAAGTGTTCTGAAAGATGTGGAAGTGGAGAAAGAGGCTACCTTGAGGAGAGCTCCGATTCGTATCTTGGGGACGGAGACCAAGAAGCTAAGGAATCGAGAGGTCAAGTTGGTGAAGGTTCAATGGGGTGAAGCCGAGGAAGACGCAACTTGGGAAACCGAGGAGAAGATGCGTGGGCTTTATCCATTCCTTTTTGAGGGTACACTCTCAATCTCTTTTCTTTGTTAGCATATCTTCCTTTTGCTATCCATGTTTATCTAGTTTGTCGTGTTTATCTTGTCATGAGAACCTTAGGTAGAAACCCTTTGGATTAAACATGTGTTTGAAACATGTTATGCTTGATGTTTGCAAGTGGTTGCAAGTGTTTGCAAGTGGTTACTCGTGGATGCATTATACACATTAGGCACTAGATCGGCTCACACACTCTTCATATTGCATATGCATGAGTGTTTATGCTTATTCATGGATGAATTGTTATGCTATCACATGGATTTTGCATATGGATGTATGTTATGTGCACACATGTAGATCTTATACATTATGTTAGGGATTTGCATACAAATGGATACATTTCACTAGCATACTTTGCATTGATCTTTGCATTAGATAAGTACATATACAACACCTTTGCATATGTTCATACAACATTCAGAATCTTGTAAGGACAATGATTGCTCGTGGATGACATTTTGAGTAGATGGATGTTGGATGGTAGGATACGTTCTTCTTAACTTGAAGATTTCGGGGACGAAATCCTTTAAGGAAGGGAGAATGTAACAACCCGTATTTCTAATAACCTGTTATAACATAAATCGAGGCAGAATTTAATACTAAAATCTGAATCAAGGGAAACGGGCTGTGCCATTGCATTCGTCTCGGAAAAATACGCGAAATAGAGTCCGAAATTTTGTAAATCGGAGTTCGTATGACCCGATTAAGGCCCAATGAAGTTTTCAGAAAATTTCCATGTTAAAAACAGATTTGAAATTCATGTTTGAATTTCGAAATTGGGCCCAGAAAGGGGAGGCGTGAAAATTCCCGCCAGGACCCATGTCGACAGCCCTGTCGACTGGGCAGTCGACATGGCTAGGACCAAGTCGACAGCCCCGTCGACTTGGGTGTCGACATGGACAGCACGGGCAGTTTTGCCTGGTGCACCATTTTGGGGTTTGGGCTGTGTTTTGGGGCTGGTTTCTGGAAGCTTCCGAAATCTAATGGTCCTAACCTAATCTAGGGTTAATCTAATGGCCTAAAACACTCTAATCTTCTATAAATAAGACTCTAACCTATCCCTAAATCATCATTAATCAACCCTACAACTAAACTATGGCAAAATCATTCCTCTCGTGGCCTCCACTCTCATTCAAAAATCTCTAAGTAAATTTCTATGAGAGATTTGAGTTCATTCAAGTGTTTTCAAGCTTGAATGAGTGTCATTAGCTTGCATTCAAGTCAAGTTGCAACATTTATTTCATAAAGCAAGGATTTTGATTCATTTGGAGCTTTCATATTCGGTTTATTTGATTGCATAAGGGCTTGTCTCAATCTATTAATATATTTGTGTCTTCATAAGAATTTGTAAGCCCTTTTACCTTCTTTTTAAACTCTAAAGTTAATGAATGATGCAAATTGTGTTTGATCATTATGATATGCAAGTTTGCCATGTTATGTTATGCAAGTTTGCCATGTTATGTTATGCAGGTTTGCCATGTTATGTTATGCAAGTATGCCATGTTATGATATGCAAGTATGCTATGTTATGTTATGCAAGTTTGGGTTGAACATTTACACATGTTATCATGTTATGCGAACTTACCATGAGTTTATGAACCTAAAGCTTCAATCTTTATCCTAAAAGTTGCATTTTTGGCAACATAGAAGTTATCATACACATATGATAACTTGTATGTGAGGCCAAATGCGAACTTATGGCAACTTCTACATGCCATTTATCACCATGTATCATTTATATGCTAAGTTTGGTTTTATGCATACTCTTGAGGCCTAATGATGCAATATGCGAGTATATGAACATATGTACATTTCATATGCCACCATGTTAAACTTGTGGCTTCAACACCTTTTGTCAACTTTATGCCAAGTTCCCTCTTTCTATCCTTTATGCGCTATTGCGATTATGAAAGCGATGGGATTGCGTTAGGGGTTGGGTAAACTTAAAAGACATGAAAACATAAGATTGGGAATTTACCTATTAAGTTAGGTCTACCCATTGGGAATTTACCTATTGAGTTAGGTCTACCCAAATACTTGTTAACTTGTAATTATGTTTTTGGAAACATAATGGACATGACACTTAGATAATATAAGTGTGGCCAACTCGAGGTTGGGTTGAGTTTGTAGCGGAAATCTACCTGGAACCAACCGGCTTAACTAGTTGCTACAAACAATAGGACCCAATATGAGAAGTTGGTCATGTTGTACCTTGAACCCGAGGTTAGACCAAGTTGTGGTGGAAATCTACCCGGAACCTACCGGCTTAACTAGTAACCGCAACAAAGTCTAATGTGAGAGGTTAAGGCACATTAAGTTAATTAATGCCTCATGATTAGGGTTAAGTCATGGTCCACTTAATACTTAATCAATTTGGGCTAGGTGGATTAATCAGGGTTAAGTCGTGAACCTATCGTTACACTTAACCAAGTTAATCCATGATTAGTTGAAGGGTTAAACCGTACTTAAACCTACTAGAAAATCCTAGCAACGGGGGTCCGTTCCAGCAGTAATCCCATGTTTGTATCATCAAGACCCTAGGGACTAGGCTAGGGAGGGGCACGATTACTGGACTGATATAAGCGACCAAAACGACGACCGAGTGGTACGCCGGTGTAGTTCCGGACGGACTATGGTCGTGCACGTAGTCCGTAGCCGGAGAAATCAAGCACGGGTACCAGTAGATCGAGACTATGCACTCATGTTTATGGTGTCCGGGGTTGACACCCTAGGGCTTGATACACCCGAAAGTGGACCCAGCATAGTCTGACTACAATCATGTTTGGGCCGTATTGACACCAACACTTGACGAGTTAGGCTTAGGGAGCCGATCGATTAGACCGTTTGGTTGGACCTCGTATTAGGGTCACTTCATGTTATTGGGCCAAAGCTTGGGCCAAGGGATCAATATTTGTTTATTCAAGTCATGTTAGTTTGCTAGTACACCTGTGGTGCAAAACCTTAACCCTGTTTATGCGATGACACCTTTATCTATCCAGTTAGTTAATCACCATGCCAGTATGTTGTTATCCTAATGTTCATCTCAGTTTTCATCATGCCAGTTAACTTTATTAGTTTATAGACTGATGGTACTAGGGCTTACTCAGTCTTTTTGACTGACCTGTTTTCTTTCGCTTCTTTTCTTCCGTTCCCCCCCCCCCCCATGTTCTCAGGGTGGGAACGTTGGAGCTTAGCTTGGACTTCTGATCGCTTGCTGTGGGATTTTAGCTCATGTACGGTTTTGACATGAAGCTAGCTATGGTTATCACTTATTTTGGGGATAATACTTATGTATTTCAGTTTTTCAATTGATGTTGTTTTTATCTAGACTTGTTTATTTGGAAAGTTGACACTATTTTGTACCAGACTTGTTTTGAAATGGTTTGAAATCTTCCGCTGTTTTACTTATCTTATTTACTCTGTTTACATATATAAATATGTTCTTGTTCTGCCTTGATATATCACTATGCATGTTTACCCGGTTCAAACGCCCCTCCAAAGTCAGAGTGCTTGCAAGAGCCACCCTGGCGGAGGTAGGGTGTTATAGAATCTGTTAGTCCTATATATCTATGAGAGAGATTCGTTTTGATTGGTTATGGTTCTTGTAACTAAAAATGGACACAAAGTTACGGTTGGTGGAACAACCCACGTCTTTTGGCTGCAACATCGAAGTCTTGAGGTGCGACATCCATTAGAAAATCCAAGATTGCACTGTATGACTTTTGAAAACTCGTTTATGGGGATGAAATAGAAACATAACATGGTGCGTCATATTTCAAATTATAGTGAATCGAATTATGACCACGGTCAAACCCCCTTTGACCAACAAAACAACATACGAAAAATTGAGCTAAAAAAGCTATCGATGTTCCAAAATGTCATTAAGATTGAATTTCTTGGTTACCGAACTAAGATGAGATGGGTGGAACCTGTTAGTCCAATAGATCTATGAGAGAGCTTCGTTTTGACTGGTTATTATTCTTGTAACTAAAAATGGACACAAAGTTATGGTTGGTGGAACAACCCACGTCTTTTGGGTGCAACATCGAAGTTTTGAGGTGCAACATCCGTTTGAAAATCCAAGATTGCACTGCATGACTTTTGAAAACTCGTTTATGGGGATGAAATAGAAATATAACATGGTGCATCATATTTCAAAATATAGTAAACCGAATTATGATCACGGTTAAACCCCCTTTTACCAACAAAACAACATACGAAAAATTGAGCTAAAAAAGCTTTCGATGTTCCCAAATGTCATTAAGATTGAATTTCTTGGTTACCGAACTAAGACGAGATGGGTGGAACCTGTTAGTCCTATAGATCTATTAGAGAGCTTCGTTTTGACTGGTTATGGCTCTTGTAACTAAAAATGGATAAAAAGTTATGGTTGGTGGAACAACCCACGTCTTTTGGGTGGAACATCGAAGTCTTGAGGTGCACCATCCATTTGAAAATCCAAGATTACACTGTATGAGTTTTAAAAACTCGTTTATAGGGATGAAATAGAAATATAACATGGTAAATCATATTCCAAAATGTAGTAAATCGAGTCGGGGCTAGTCAACGATCCAGGGGGCGAGCCGATCAAAAATGTCACCAATTCCAAAATCCAAGTTCTGCGCACGTTCACGGAAACGGGAGTAACTTCTAATCCGTAATCCGTTTTCCAGAAATGAAACCTCGACCTGAAGCTAAGTCAGAGGGCTACTAGAGTTATAGAGCACAGCCCCGTAATTGATGCTTTCAGGCCCAAAAGTGGTCGTCTAATACGAGTTTCGGGCATGTTTATGTTGATGTTGCGATTTCGACCAAATCGCTCTATGATGTTCTTAGTATCTGAGCGCGTTGCTTATTTAGATTTTCCGTATGTGATAGATTTGAACAAAAAGTGTGTCAGCATACTGGTTATGTTTCTAGTCACTCAAAATAAAAACAGAGTTATGGTTGGCGGAACAACCCATGTCTGTTGGGTGCAACATCGACGTCTTGAGGTGCAACATCAGATTGAAAATCCAAGATTGCACTGTATGACTTTTGAAAACTCGTTTATGGGGATGAAATTTAAATATAACATGGTGCATCATATTTCAAAATATAGTAAATCGAATTATGACCACGATCAAACCCCCTTTGACCAACAAAACAACATATGAAAAATTAAGCTAAAAAAGCTTTTGATGTTCCCAAATGTCATTAAGATTAAATTTCTTGGTTGTCGAACGAAGATGAGACGGGTGGAACCAGTTAGTCCTATATATCTGTGAGAGAGCTTCGTTTTTACTGGTTATGATTCTTGTAACTAAAAATGGACACAAAGTTATGGTTGATGGAACAACCCACGTCTTTTGGGTGCAACGTCGAAGTCTTGAGGTGCAACATCCGTTTGAAAATCCAATATTGCATTGCATGACTTTTGAAAACTCGTTTATGTGGATGAAATAGAAATATAACATGGTGCATCATATTTCAAAATATAGTAAATCGAATTATGACCACGGCCAAACCCCCTTTGACCAAAAAAACAACATACGAAAAATTGAGCTACAAAATCTTTCGATGTTCCCAAATGTCATTAAGATTGAATTTCTTAGTTATCGAACTAAGATGGGATGGGTGGAACCTGTTAGTCCTATATATTAATGAGAGAGCTTCGTTTTGACTGGTTATGGTTCTCGTAACTAAAAATGGACACAAAGTTATGCTTGGTAGAACAACCCACGTCTTTTGGGTGCAACATCGAAGTCTTGAGGTGCAACATCCGTTTGAAAATCCAAGACTACACTGCATGACTTTTGAAAACTCGTTTATGGCGATGAAATAGAAATATAACATGGTGCGTCATATTTTAAAATATAGTAAATCGAATTATGACCACGGTCAAACCCCCTTTGACCAAGAAAACAACATACGAAAAATTGAGCTAAAAAAGCTTTCGATGTTCCCAAATGTCATTAAGATTGAATTTCTTGGTTACCGAACTAAGATGAGATGGGTGGAATCTGTTAGTCCTATAGATCTATGAGAGAGCTTCGTTTTGACTGGTTATGGTTCTTGTAACTAAAAATGGACACAAAGTTATGGTTGGTGGAACAACCCACGTCTTTTGGGTGCAACATCGAAGTATTGAGGTGCAACATCCATTTGAAAATCCAGGATTACACTGTATGACTTTTGAAAACTCGTTTATGGGGATGAAATAGAAACATAACATGGTGCGTCATATTTCAAAATATAGTAATCGAATTATGACCACGGTCAAACCCACTTTGACCAACAAAACAACATACGAAAAATTGAGCTAAAAAAGCTATCGATGTTCCAAAATGTCATTAAAACTGAATTTCTTGGTTACCGAACTAAGATGAGATAGGTGGAACCTGTTAGTCCAATAGATCTATGAGAGAGTTTCGTTTTGACTGGTTATTGGTCTTGTAACTAAAAATGGACACAAAGTTATGGTTGGTGGAACAACCCACGTCTTTTGGGTGCAACACCGAAGTTTTGAGGTGCAACATCCGTTTGAAAATCCAAGATTGCACTGCATGACTTTTGAAAACTCGTTTATGGGGATGAAATAAAAATATTACATGGTGCATCTTATTTCAAAATATAGTAAATCGAATTATGACCACGGTCAAACCCCCTTTTACCAACAAAACAACATACGAAAAATTGAGCTAAAAAAGCTTTCGATGTTCCCAAATGTCATTAAGATTGAATTTCTTGGTTACCGAACTAAGATGAGACGGGTGGATCCTGTTAGTCCTATAGATCTATGAGAGAGCTTCGTTTTGACTGGTTATGGTTCTTGTAATAAAAATGGACACAAAGTTATGGTTGGTCGAACAACCCACGTCTTTTGGGTGCAACATCGAAGTCTTGAGGTGCAACATCCGTTTGAAAATCCAAGATTGCACCGCATGACTTTTGAAAACTCGTTTATGGGGATGAAATAGAAATATAACACGGTGCATCATATTTGAAAATATAGTAAATCGAATTATGACCACGGTCAAACCCCCTTTGACCAACAAAACAACATATGAAAAATTGAGCTAAAAAAGCTTTCGATGTTCCCAAATGTCATTAAAATTGAATTTCTTGGTTACCGAACTAATATGAGATGGGTGGGACCTGTTAGTCCGATAGATCTATGAGAGATCTTCATTTTGACTGGTTATGGTTCTTGTAACTAAAAATGGACACAAAGTTATGGTTGGTGGAACAACCCACGTCTTTTGGGTGCAACATCGAAGTCTTGAGGTGCAACATCCATTTGAAAATCTAAGATTGCACTGTCTGAGTTTTAAAAACTTGTTTACAGGGATGAAATAGAAATATAACATGGTAAATCATATTCCAAATTGTAGTAAATCGAGCCGGGGCTAGTCAACGATCTAGGGGGGCAAGCCGATCAAAAATGTCAACAATTCCAAAATCCAAGTTCTGCGCGCGTTCACGGAAATGGGAGTAACTTCCAATCCGTAAGTCCATTTTCCCCAAACGAAACCTCTACCTGAAGATAAGTCAGAGAGCTACTAGAGTTACAGAGCCCAGCTCCGTAATTGATGCTTTCGGGCCCAAAAGTACTCGTCTAATAGGAGTTTCGGGCATGTATATGTTGATGTTGCGATTTCGACCAAATCGCTCTATGATGTTCTCAGTACCTGAGCGCGTTGCTTATTTAGATTTTCCGTATGTGATAGATTTTCCCAAAAAGTGTGTCAACATACTGGTTATGTTTCTAGTCACTCAAAATAAAAACAAAGTTATGGTTGGCGGAACAACCCATGTCTGTTGGGTGCAACATCAACGTGTTGAGGTGCAACATCAGTTTGAAAATCCAAGATTGCACTGTATGACTTTTGAAAACTCGTTTATGGAGATGAAATTTAAATATAACATGGTGCATCATATTTCAAAATATAGTAAATTGAATTATGACCACGGTCAAACCCCCTTTGACCAACAAAACAACATATGAAAAATTGAGCTAAAAAAGCTTTTGATGTTCCCAAATGTCATTAAGATTGAATTTCTCGGTTACCGAACGAAGATGAGATGGGTGGAACCTGTTAGTCCTATAGATCTGTGAGAGAGCTTCGTTTTGACTGGTTATGGTTCTTCTAACTAAAAATGGACACAAAGTCACGGTTGGTGGAACAACCCACGTCTTTTGGGTAACATCGAAGTCTTGAGGTGCAACATCCATTTGAAAATCCAAGATTGCACTGTATGACTTTTGAAAACTCGTTTATGGTGATGAAATAGAAATATAACATGGTGCGTCATATTTCAAAATATAGTAAATCGAATTATGACCACGGTCAAACCCCTTTGACCAACAAAACAACATACGAAAAATTGAGCTAAAAAAGCTTTCGATGTTCCCAAATGTCATTAAGATTGAATTTCTTAATTACCGAACTAAGATGAGATGGGTGGAAACTGTTAGTCCTATAGATCTATGAGAGAGCTTCGTTTTGACTGGTTATGGTTCTTGTAACTAAAAATGGACACAAATTATGGTTGGTGGAACAACCCACGTCTTTTGGGTGCAACATCGAAGTCTTGAGGTGCAACATCTGTTTGAAAATCCAAGATTTCACTGCATGACTTTTGAAAACTCGTTTATGGGGATGAAATAGAAATATAACATGGTGCATCATATTTCAAAATATAGTAAATCGAATTATGACCACGGCCAAACACCCTTTGACCAACAAAACCACACACGAAAAATCGAGCTAAAAAAGCTTTCGATGTTCCCAAATGTCATTAAGATAGAATTTCTTGGTTACCGAACTAAGATGAGATGGGTGCAACCTGTTAGTCCTATAGATCTATGAGAGAGCTTCGTTTTGACTGGTTATGGTTCTTGTAACTAAAAATGGACACAAAGTTACGGTTTGTGGAACAACCCACGTCTTTTGGGTGCAACATTGAAGTCTTGAAGGGCAACATCCATTTGAAAATCCAAGATTGAAATGTATGACTTTTGAAAACTCGTTTATGGAGATGAAATAGAAATATAACATGGTGCGTCATATTTCAAAATACAGTAAATCGAATTATGACCACGGTCAAACCCCTTTGACCAACAAAACAACATACGAAAAATTGAGCTAAAAAAGCATTCGATGTTCCAAAATGTCATTAAGATTGAATTTCTTGGTTACCGAACTAAGATGAGATGGGTGGAACTTGTTAGTCCTATAGATCTATGAGAGAGCTTCGTTTTGACTGGTTATGGTTCTTGTAACTAAAAATGGACACAAAGTTATGGTTGGTGGAACAACCCACGTCTTTTGGGTGCAACATCGAAGTCTTGAGGTGCAACATCCGTTTGAATATCCAAGATTGCACTACATGACTTTTGAAACTCGTTTATGGGTATGAAATAGAAATATAACATTGTTCATCATATTTCAAAATATAGTAAATCGAATTATGACCACGGTCAAACCCCCTTTGACCAAGAAAACAACATACGAAAAATTGAGCTAAAAAAGATTTCGATGTTCCCAAATGTCATTAAGATTGAATTTCTTGGTTACAAAATTTAGATGAGATGGGTGGAATCTATTAGTCATATAGATCTATGAGAGTGCTTCGTTTTGACTGGTTATGGTTCTTGTAACTAAAAATGGACACAAAGTTACGGTTGGTGGAACAACCCACGTCTTTTGGGTGCAACATCGAAGTCTTGAGGTGCAACATCCATTTGAAAATCCAAGATTGCACTATATGACTTTTGAAAACTTGTTTATGGGGATGAAATAGAAATATAACATGGTGCGTCATGTTTCAAAATATAGTAAATCGAATTATGACCACGGTCAAACCCCCTTTGACCAACAAAACAACATACGAAAAATTGAGCTAAAAAAGCTATCGATGTTCCAAAATGTCATTAGGATTGAATTTCTTGGTTACCGAACTAAGATGAGATGGGTGGAACCTGTTAGTCCTATAGATCTATGAGAGAGCTTCGTTTTGACTGGTTATGGTTCTTGTAACTAAAACTGGACACAAAGTTATGGTTGGTGGAACAACCCACGTCTTTTGGGTACAACATCGAAGTCTTGAGGTGCAACATACGTTTGAAAATCCAAGATTGCACGGCATGACTTTTGAAAACTCGTTTATGGGGATGAAATAGAAATATAACACGGTGCATCATATTTCAAAATATAGTAAATCGAATTATGACCACGGTCGAACCCCCTTTGACCATCAAAACAACATACGAAAAGTTGAGCTAAAAAAGCTTTCGATGTTCCCAAATGTCATTAAGATTGAATTTCTTGGTTACAGAACTAAGATGAGATGGGTGGAACCTGTTAGTCCTATAGATCCATGAGAGAGCTTCGTTTTGACTGGTTATTGTTCTTGTAACTAAAAATGGACACAAAGTTATGGTTGGTGGAACAACCCACGTCTTTTCGAAGCAACATCGAAGTCTTGAGGTGCAACATTCGTTTGAAAATCCAAGATTGCACTGCATGACTTTTGAAAACTCGTTTGTGGGGATGAAATAGAAATATAACATGGTGCATCATATTTCAAAATATAGTAAATCGAATTACGACCACGGTCAAACCCCCTTTGACCAACAAAATAACATATGAAAAGTTGAGCTAAAAAAGCATTCGATGTTCCCAAATGTCATTAAGATTGAATTTCTTGGTTACCGAACTAAGATGAGATGGGTGGAACCTGTTAGTCCTATAGATCTATTAGAGAGCTTAGTTTTGACTGGTTATGGTTCTTGTAACTAAAAGTGGACACAAAGTTATGGTTGGTGGAACAACCCACGTCTTTTGGGTGCAACATTGAAGTCTTGAGGTGCAACATCCGTTTGAAAATTCAAGATTGCACTGTACGAGTTTTAAAAACTCATTTATAGGGATGAAATAGAAATATAACATGGTAAATCATATTCCAAAATGTAGTAAATTTAGTCGGGGCTAGTCAACGATCCAGGGAGGCGATCCGATCAAAAATGTCTCCAATTACAAAATCCAAGTTCTGTGCGCATTCACGGAAACGGGAGTAACTTCCAATCCGTAAGTCCGTTTTCCCCAAAGGAAACCTCGACCTGAAGATAAGTCAGAGGGCTACTGGAGTTACACAGCATAGCTCCGTAATTGATGCTTTCGGGCCTAAAAGTGGTCGTCTAATAGGAGTTTCGGGCATGTTTATGTTGATGTTGCGATTTCGACCAAATCGCTCTATGATGTTCTCAGTACCTGGGCGCGTTGCTTATTTAGATTTTCCGTATGTGATAGATTTGACCAAAAAGTGTGTCAACATACTGGTTATGTTTCTAGTCACTCAAAATAAAAACAAAGTTATGGTTGGCGGAACAACCAATGTCTGTTGGGTGCAACATCGACGTCTTGAGGTGCAACATCAGTTTGAAAATCTTGCACTGTATGACTTTTGAAAACTTGTTTATGGGAATGAAATTTAAATATAACATGGTGCATCATATTTCAAAATATAGTAAATCGAATTATGACCACGGTCAAACCACCTTTGACCAAAAAAACAACATATGAAAAATTGAGCTAAAAAAGCTTTCGATGTTCCCAAATGTCATTAAGATTGAATTTCTTGGTTACCAAACGAAGATGAGACGGGTGGAACATGTTAGTCCTACAGATCTGTGAGAGAGCTTCGTTTTGACTAGTTATGGTTCTTGTAACTAAAAATGGACACAAAGTCACGGTTGGTGCAACAACCCACGTCTTTTGGGTAACATCGAAGTCTTGAGGTGCAACATCCATTTGAAAATCCAAGATTGCACAGTATGACTTTTGAAAACTCGTTTATGGTGATGAAATAGAAATATAACATGGTGCGTCATATTTCAAAATATAGTAAATCGAATTATGACCACGGTCAAACCCCCTTTTACCAACAAAACAACATACGAAAAATTGAGCTAAAAAAGCTTTCGATGTTCCCAAATGTCATTAAGATTGAATTTCTTGGTTACCGAACTAAGATGAGATGGGTGGAACCTGTTAGTCCTATAGATCTATGAGAGAGCTTCGTTTTGATTGGTTATGGTTCTTGTAACTAAAAATGGACACAAAGTTATGGTTGGTGGAACAACCCACGTCTTTTGGGTGCAACATGGAAGTCTTGAGGTGCAACATCCGTTTGAAAATCCAAGATTGCACTGCATGACTTTTGAAAACTCGTTTATGGGGATGAAATAGAAGTATAACATGGTGCATCATATTTCAAAATATAGTAAATCGAATTATGACTACGGTCAAACCCCCTTTGACCAACAAAACAACATACGAAAAATTGAGCTAAAAAAGCTTTTGATGTTCCCAAAAGTCATTAAGATTGAATTTCTCGGTTACCGAACTAAAATGAGATGGGTGGAACCTGTTAGTCCTATAGATCTATGAGAGAGCTTCGTTTTGACTGGTTATGGCTCTTGTAACTAAAAATGGATAAAAAGTTATGGTTGGTGGAACAACCCACGTCTTTTGGGTGCAACATCGAAGTATTGAGGTGCAACATCCATTTGAAAATCCAGGATTACACTGTATGACTTTTGAAAACTCATTTATGGGGATGAAATAGAAACATAACATGGTGCGTCATATTTCAAAATATAGTAAATCGAATTATGACCACGGTCAAACCCCCTTTGACCAACAAAACAACATACGAAAAATTGAGCTAAAAAAGCTTTCGATGTTCCCAAAAGTCATTAAGATTGAATTTCTCGGTTACCGAACTAAGATGAGATGGGTGGAACCTGTTAGTCCTATAGATCTATGAGAGAGCTTCGTTTTGACTGGTTATGGCTCTTGTAACTGAAAATGGATAAAAAGTTATGGTTGGTGGAACAACCCACGTCTTTTGGGTGCAACATCGAAGTCTTGAGGTGCAACATCCGTTTGAAAATCCAAGATTACACTGTATGAGTTTTAAAAACTCGTTTATAGGGATGAAATAGAAATATAACATGGTAAATCATATTCAAAAATGTTGTAAATCGAGCCGGGGCTAGTCAACGATCCAGGGGGCGAGCCGATCAAAAATATCACCAATTCCAAAATTCAAGTTCTGCGCACGTTCACGGAAACGGGAGTAACTTCCAATCCGTAATCCGTTTTTTCGAAATGAAACCTCAACCTGAAGCTAAGTCAGAGGGCTACTAGAGTTATAGAGCACAGCTCCGTAATTGATGCTTTCAGGCCCAAAAGTGGTCGTCTAATACGAGTTTCGGGCATGTTTATGTTGATGTTGCGATTTCACCCAAATCGCTCTATGATGTTCTTAGCACCTGAGCGCGTTGCTTATTTAGATTTTCCGTATGTGATAGATTTGACCAAAAAGCGTGTCAACATACTGGTTATGTTTCTAGTCACTCAAAATAAAAACAAAGTTATGGTTGGCGGAACAACCCATGTCTGTTGGGTGCAACATCGACGTCTTGAGGTGCAACATCAGTTTGAAAATCCAAGATTGCACTGTATGACTTTTGAAAACTCGTTTATGGGGATGAAATTTAAATATAACATGGTGCATCATATTTCAAAATAAAGTAAATCGAATTATGACCACGGTCAAACCCCCTTTGACCAACAAAACAACATATGAAAAATTAAGCTAAAAAAGCTTTCGATGTTCCCAAATGTCATTAAGATTGAATTTCTTGGTTGTCGAACGAAGATGAGATGGGTGGAACCTGTTAGTCCTATATATCTGTCAGAGAGCTTCGTTTTGACTGGTTATGGTTCTTGTAACTAAAAATGGACACAAAGTCACGGTTGGTGGAACAACCCACGTCTTTTGGGTAACATCGAAGTCTTGAGGTGCAACATCCATTTGAAAATCCAAGATTGCACTGTATGACTTTTGAAAACTCGTTTATGGTGATGAAATAGAAATATAACATGGTGCGTCATATTTCAAAATATAGTAAATCGAATTATGACCACGGTCAAACCCCCTTTGACCAACAAAACAACATACGAAAAATTGAGCTAAAAAAGCTTTCGATGTTCCCAAATGTCATTAAGATTGAACTTCTTGGTTACCGAACTAAGATGAGATGGGTGGAACCTGTTAGTCCTATAGATCTATGAGAGAGCTTCGTCTTGACTGGTTATGGTTCTTGTAACTAAAAATGGACACAAAGTTATGGTTGGTGGAACAACCCACGTCTCTTGGGTGCAACATCGAAGTCTTGAGGTGCAACATCCGTTTGAAAATCCAAGATTGCACTGCATGACTTTTGAAAACTCGTTTATGGGGATGAAATAGAAATATAACATGGTGCATCATATTTCAAAATATAGTAAATCGAATTATTACCATGGTCAATCCCTCTTTGACCAACAAAACAACATACGAAAGATTGAGCTAAAGAAGCTTTCGATGTTCCCAAATGTCATTAAGATTGAATTTCTTGGTTACCGAACTAAGATGAGATGGGTGGAACCTGTTAGTCCTATAGATCTATGAGAGAGCTTCGTTTTTACTGGTTATGGTTCTTGTAACTAAAAATGGACACAAAGTTATGGTTGGTGGAACAACCCACGTCTTTTGGGTGCAACATCGAAGTCTTGAGGTGCAACATCCATTTGAAAATCCAAGATTGCATTTCATTACTTTTGAAAACTCGTTTATGGAGATGAAATAGAAATATAACATGGTGCATCATATTTCAAAATATAGTAAATCGAATTATGACCACGGTCAAACCCCCTTTGACCAAGAAAACAACATACAATAAATTGAACAAAAAAAGCTTTCGAGGTTCCCAAATGTAATTAAGATTGAATTTCATGGTTTCTGAACTAAGATGAGATGGGTGGAATCTGTTAGTCCTATAGATCTATGAGAGAGCTTCGTTTTGACTGGTTATGGTTCTTGTAACTAAAAATGGACACAAAGTTACGGTTGGTGGAACAACCCACGTCTTTTGGGTGCAACATTGAAGTCTTGAGGTGCAACATCCATTGAAAATTCAAGGTTGCAATGTATGACTTTCGAAAACTCGTTTATGGGGATGAAATAGAAATATAACATGGTGCGTCAAATTTCAAAATATAGTAAATCGAATTATGACCACGGTCAAACCCCCTTTGACCAACAAAACAACATACGAAAAATTGAGCTAAAAAAGCTTTTGATGTTCCCAAATGTTATTAAGATTGAATTTCTTGGTTACCGAACTAAGATGAGATGGGTGGAACCTGTTAGTCCTATAGATCTATGAGAGATCTTTGTTTTGACTGGTTATGGTTCTTGTAACTAAAAATGGACACAAAGTTATGGTTGGTGGAACAACCCACGTCTTTTGGGTGCAACGTCGAAGTCTTGAGGTGCAACATCCGTTTGAAAATCCAATATTGCACTGCATGACTTTTGAAAACTCGTTTATGGGGATGAAATAGAAATATAACATGGTGCATCATATTTCAAAATATAGTAAATCGAATTATGACCACGGCCAAACCCCCTTTGACCAACAAAACAACATACGAAAAATTGAGCTAAAAAAGCTTTCGATGTTCCCAAATGTCAGTAAGATTGAATTTCTTGGTTATCGAACTAAGATGGGTGGAACCTGTTAGTCCTATATATCAATGAGAGAGCTTTGTTTTGACTGGTTATGGTTCTCGTAACTAAAAATGGACACAAAGTTATGCTTGGTGGAACAACCCACGTCTTTTGGGTGCAACATCGAAGTCTTGAGGTGCAACATCCGTTTGAAAATCCAAGACTGCACTGCATGACTTTTGAAAACTCGTTTATGGCGATGAAATAGAAATATAACATGGTGCATCATATTTCAAAATATAGTAAATTGAATTATGACCACGGTCAAACCCCCTTTGACCAAGAAAACAACATACGAAAAATTGAGCTAAAAAAGCTTTCGATGTTCCCAAATGTCATTAAGATTGAATTTCTTGGTTACCGAACTAAGATGAGATGGGTGGAATCTGTTAGTCCTATAAATCTATGAGAGAGCTTCGTTTTGACTGCTTATGGTTCTTGTAACTAAAAATGGACACAAAGTTATGGTTGGTGGAACAACCCACGTCTTTTGGGTGCAACATCGAAGTATTGAGGTGCAACATCCATTTGAAAATCCAGGATTACACTGTATGACTTTCGAAAACTCGTTTATGGGGATGAAATAGAAACATAACATGGTGCGTCATATTTCAAAATATAGTAAATCGAATTATGACCACGGTCAAACCCCCTTTGACCAACAAAACAACATACGAAAAATTGAGCTAAAAAAGCTATCGATGTTCCAAAATGTCATTAAAACTGAATTTCTTGGTTACCGAACTAAGATGAGATGGGTGGAACCTGTTAGTCCAATAGACCTATGAGAGAGCTTCGTTTTGACTGGTTATTGTTCTTATAACTAAAAATGGACACAAAGTTATGGTTGGTGGAACAACCCACGTCTTTTGGGTGCAACATCGAAGTTTTGAGGTGCAACATCCGTTTGAAAATCCAAGATTGCACTGCATGACTTTTGAAAACTCGTTTATGGGGATGAAATAAAAATATTACATGGTGCATCATATTTCAAAATATAGTAAATCGAATTATGACCACGGTCAAACCCCCTTTTACCAACAAAACAACATACGAAAAACTGAGCTAAAAAAGCTTTCGATGTTCCCAAATGTCATTAAGATTGAATTTCTTGGTTACCGAACTAAGATGAGATGGGTGGATCCTGTTAGTCCTATAGATCTATGAGAGAGCTTCGTTTTGACTGCTTATGGTTCTTGTAACTAAAAATGGACACAAAGTTATGGTTGGTGGAACAACCCACGTCTTTTGGGTGCAACATCGAAGTATTGAGGTGCAACATCCATTTGAAAATCCAGGATTACACTGTATGACTTTTGAAAACTCGTTTATGGGGATGAAATAGAAACATAACATGGTGCATCATATTTCAAAATATAGTAAATCGAATTATGACCACGGTCAAACCCCCTTTGACCAACAAAACAACATACGAAAAATTGAGCTAAAAAAGCTATCGATGTTCCAAAATGTCATTAAAACTAAATTTCTTGGTTACCGAACTAAGATGAGATGGGTGGAACCTGTTAGTCCAATAGACCTATGAGAGAGCTTCGTTTTGACTGGTTATGGTTCTTGTAACTATAAATGGACACAAAGTTATGTTTGGTGGAACAACCCACGTCTTTTGGGTGCAACATCGAAGTCTTGAGGTGCAACATCCGTTTGAAAATCCAAGATTGCACTGCATGACTTTTGAAAACTCGTTTATGGGGATGAAATAGAAATAAAACACGGTGCATCATATTTCAAAATATAGTAAATCGAATTATGACCACGGTCAAACCCCCTTTGACCAACAAAATAACATATGAAAAATTGAGCTAAAAAAGCTTTCGATGTTCCCAAATGTCATTAAAATTGAATTTCTTGGTTACCGAACTAATATGAGATGGGTGGAACCTGTTAGTCCGATAGATCTATGAGAGAGCTTCATTTTGACTGGTTATGGTTCTTGTAACTAAAAATGGACACAAAGTTATGGTTGGTGGAACAACCCACGTCTTTTGGGTGCAACATCGAAGTCTTGAGGTGCAACATCCATTTGAAAATCCAAGATTGCACTGTATGAGTTTTAAAAACTCGTTTACAGGGATGAAATAGAAATATAACATGGTAAATCATATTCCAAAATGTAGTAAATCGAGCCGGGGCTAGTCAACGATCCAGGGGGGCAAGCCGATCAAAAATGTCAACAATTCCAAAATCCAAGTTCTGCGCGCGTTCACGGAAACGGGAGTAACTTCCAATCCGTAAGTCCATTTTCCCCAAACGAAACCTCTACCTGAAGATAAGTCAGAGGGCTACTAGAGTTACAGAGCACAGCTCCGTAATTGATGCTTTCGAGCCCAAAAGTAGTCGTCTAATAGGAGTTTCGGGCATGTTTATGTTGATGTTGCGATTTCGACCAAATCGCTCTATGATGTTCTCAGTACCTGAGCGCGTTGCTTATTTAGATTTTCCGTATGTGATAGATTTGCCCAAAAAGTGTGTCAACATACTGGTTATGTTTCTAGTCACTCAAAATAAAAACAAAGTTATGGTTGGCGGAACAACCCATGTCAGTTGGGTGCAACATCGACGTGTTGAGGTGCAACATCAGTTTGAAAATCCAAGATTGCACTGTATGACTTTTGAAAACTCGTTTATGGGGATGAAATTTAAATATAACATGGTGCATCATATTTCAAAATATAGTAAATCGAATTATGACCACGGTCAAACCCCCTTTGACCAACAAAACAACATATGAAAAATTGAGCTAAAAAAGCTTTTGATGTTCCCAAATGTCATTAAGATTGAATTTTTCGGTTACCGAACGAAGATGAGATGGGTGGAACCTGTTAGTCCTATAGATCTGTGAGAGAGCTTCGTTTTGACTGGTTATGGTTCTTCTAACTAAAAATGGACACAAAGTCACGGTTGGTGGAACAACCCACGTCTTTTGGGTAACATCGAAGTCTTGAGGTGCAACATCCATTTGAAAATCCAAGATTGCACTGTATGACTTTTGAAAACTCGTTTATGGTGATGAAATAGAAATATAACATGGTGCGTCATATTTCAAAATATAGTAAATCGAATTATGACCACGGTCAAACCCCCTTTGACCAACAAAACAACATACGAAAAATTGAGCCAAAAAAGCTTTCGATGTTCCCAAATGTCATTAAAATTGAATTTCTTGGTTACCTAACTAAGATGAGATGGGTGGAACCTGTTAGTCCTATAGATCTATGAGAGAGCTTCGTTTTGACTGGTTATGGTTCTTGTAACTAAAAATGGACACAAAGTTATGGTTGGTGGAACAACCCACGTCTTTTGGGTGCAACATCGAAGTCTTGAGGTGCAACATCCGTTTGAAAATCCAAGATTTCACTGCATGACTTTTGAAAACTCGTTTATGGGGATGAAACAGAAATATAACATGGTGCATCATATTTCAAAATATAGTGAATCGAATTATGACCACGGCCAAACCCCCTTTGACCAACAAAACCACATACGAAAAATTGAGCTAAAAAAGCTTTCGATGTTCCCAAATGTCATTAAGATAGAATTTCTTGGTTACCGAACTAAGATGAGATGGGTGGAACCTGTTAGTCCTATAGATCTATGAGAGAGCTTCGTTTTGACTGGTTATGGTTCTTGTAACTAAAAATGGACACAAAGTTACGGTTTGTGGAACAACCCACGTTTTTTGGGTGCAACATTGAAGTCTTGAAGGGCAACATCCATTTGAAAATCCAAGATTGCACTGTATGACTTTTGAAAACTCGTTTATGGAGATGAAATAGAAATATAACATGGTGCGTCATATTTCAAAATATAGTAAATCGAATTATGACCACGGTCAAACCTCTTTGACCAACAAAACAACATACGAAAAATTGAGATAAAAAAGCTTTGATGTTCCAAAATGTCATTAAGATTGAATTTCTTGGTTACTGAACTAAGATGAGATGGGTGGAACTTGTTAGTCCTATAGATCTATGAGAGAGCTTCGTTTTGACTGGTTATGGTTCTTGTAACTAAAAATGGACACAAAGTTATGGTTGGTGGAACAACCCACGTCTTTTCGAAGCAACATCTAAGTCTTGAGGTGCAACATCCGTTTGAAAATCCAAGATTGCACTGCATGAATTTTGAAAACTCGTTTATGGGGATGAAATAGAAATATAACATGGTGCATCATATTTCAAAATATAGTAAATCGAATTACGACCACGGTCAAACCCCCTTTGACCAACAAAATAAAATGTGAAAAGTTGAGCTAAAAAAGCATTCGATGTTCCCAAATGTCATTAAGATTGAATTTCTTGGTTCCCGAACTAAGATGAGATGGGTGGAACCTGTTAGTCCTATAGATCTATGAGAGAGCTTCGTTTTGACTGGTTATGGTTCTTGTAACTAAAAATGGACACAAAGTTATGGTTGGTGGAACAACCCACGTCTTTTAGGTGCAACATTGAAGTCTTGAGGTGCAACATCCGTTTGAAAATCAAAGATTGCACTGTACGAGTTTTAAAAACTCGTTTATAGGGATGAAATAGAAATATAACATGGTAAATCATATTCCAAAATGTAGTAAATTGAGTCGGGGCAAGTCAACGATCCAGGGAGGCGAGCCGATCAAAAATGTCACCAATTCCAAAATCCAAGTTCTGTGCGCGTTCACGGAAACGGGAGTAACTTCCAATCCGTAAGTCCGTTTTCCCCAAACGAAACCTCGACCTGAAGCTAAGTCAGAGGGCTACTGGAGTTACACAGCACAGCTCAGTAATTGATGCTTTAGGGCCTAAAAGTGGTTGTCTAATAGGAGTTTTGGGCATGTTTATGTTGATGTTGCGATTTCGACCAAATCGCTCTATGATGTTCTCAGTACCTGGGCGCGTTGCTTATTTAGATTTTCCGTATGTGATAGATTTGACCAAAAAGTGTGTCAACATACTGGTTATGTTTCTAGTCACTCAAAATAAAAACAAAGTTATGGTTGGCGGAAAAACCAATGTCTGTTGGGTGCAACATTGATGTCTTGAGGTGCAACATCAGTTTGAAAATCTTGCACTGTATGACTTTTGAAAACTTGTTTATGGGGATGAAATTTAAATATAACATGGTGCATCATATTTCAAAATATAGTAAATCGAATTATGACCACGGTCAAACCCCCTTTGACCAAAAAAACAACATATGAAAAATTGAGCTAAAAAAGCTTTCGATGTTCCCAAATGTCATTATGATTGAATTTCTTGGTTACCAAACGAAGATGAGACGGGTGGAACCTGTTAGTCCTACAGATCTGTGAGAGAGCTTCGTTTTGACTAGTTATGGTTCTTGTAACTAAAATGGACACAAAGTCGCGGTTGGTGGAAAAACCCACGTCTTTTGGGTAACATCGAAGTCTTGAGGTGCAACATCCATTTGAAAATCCAAGATTGCACAGTATGACTTTTGAAAACTCGTTTATGGCGATGAAATAGAAATATAACATGGTGCGTCATATTTGAAAATATAGTAAATCGAATTATTACCACGGTCAAACCCCCTTTTACCAACAAAACAACATACGAAAAATTGAGCTAAAAAAGCTTTCGATGTTCCCAAATGTCATTAAGATTGAATTTCTTGGTTACCGAACTAAGATGAGATGGGTGGAACCTGTTAGTCCTATAGATCTATGAGAGAGCTTCGTTTTGACTAGTTATGGTTCTTGTAACTAAAAATGGACACAAAGTTATGGTTGGTGGAACAACCCACGTCTTTTGGGTGCAACATGGAAGTCTTGAGGTGCAACATCGGTTTGAAAATCCAAGATTGCACTGCATGACTTTTGAAAACTCGTTTATGGGGATGAAATAGAAATATAACAGGGTGCATCATATTTCAAAATATAGTAAATCGAATTATGACCACGGTAAAACCCCCTTTGACCAACAAAACAACATACGAAAAATTGAGCTAAAAAAGCTTTCGATGTTCCCAAAAGTCATTAAGATTGAATTTCTCGGTTACCGAACTAAGATGAGATGGGTGGAACCTGTTAGTCCAATAGGTCTATGAGAGAGGTTCGTTTTGACTGGTTATGGTTCTTGTAACTAAAAATGGACACAAAGTTATGGTTGGTGGAACAACCCACGTCTTTTGGGTGCAACATCGAAGTCTTGAGGTGCAACATCCGTTTGAAAATCCAAGATTGCATTGCATAACTTTTGAAAACTCATTTATGGGGATGAAATAGAAATATAACTTGGTGCATCATATTTAAAAATATGGTAAATCGAATTATGACCATGGTCAAACCCGCTTTGACCAAGAAAACAACATACGAAAAATTGAGCTAAAAAAGCTTTCGATGTTCCCAAATGTCATTAAGATTGAATTTCTTGGTTACCGAACTAAGATGAGATGGGTGGAATCTGTTAGTCCTGTAGATCTATGAGAGAGCTACATTTTGACTGGTTATGGTTCTTGTAACTAAAAATGGACACAATGTTACGGTTGGTGGAACAACCCACGTCTTTTGGGTTCCACATCGAAGTCTTGAGGTGCAACATCCATTTGAAAATCCAAGATTGCACTGTATGACTTTTGAAAACTCGTTTATGGGGATGAAATAGAAATATAACACGGTGCGTCATATTTCAAAATATAATAAATCGAATTATGACCACGGTCAAACCCCCATTGACCAACAAAACAACATACGAAAAATTGAGCTAAAAAAGCTTTCGATGTTCCAAAATGTCATTAAGATTGAATTTCTTGGTATCCGAACTAAGATGAGAAGGGTGGATCTTGTTAGTCCTATAGATCTATGAGAGAGCTTCGTTTTGACTGGTTATGGTTCTTGTAACTTAAAATGGACACAAAGTTATGGTTGGTGGAACAACCCACGTATTTTGGGTGCAACATCGAAGTCTTGAGGTGCAACATCCTTTTGAAAATCCAAGATTGCACTTCATGACTTTTGAAAACTCGTTTATAGGGATGAAATAGAAATATAACATGGTGCATCATATTTCAAAATATAGTAAATTGAATTATGACCACGGTCAAACCCCCTTTGACCAAGAAAACAAAATACGAAAAATTGAGCTAAAAAATCTTTCGATGTTCCCAAATGCCATTAAGATTGAATTTCTTGCTTACCGAACTAAGACGAGATGGGTGGAATCTGTTAGTCCTATAGATCTATGAGAGAGCTTCGTTTTGACTGGTTATGGTTCTTGTAACTAAAAATGGACACAAAGTTAAGGTTGGTGGAACAACCCACGTCTTTTGGGTGCAACATCGAAGACTTGAGGTGCAACATCCATTTGAAAATCCAAGATTGCACTGTATGGCTTTTGAAAACTCATTTATGGGGATGAAATAGAAATATAACATAGTGCGTCATATTTCAAAATATAGTAAATCGAATTATGACCATGGTCAAACCCCCTTTGACCAACAAAACAACATACGAAAATTGAGCTAAAAAAGCTTTCGGTGTTCCAAAATTCCATTAAGATTGAATTTCTTGGTTACCGAACTAAGATGAGATGGATGGAACCTGTAAGTCCTATAGATCTTTGAGAGAGCTTCGTTTTGATTGGTTATGGTTCTTGTAACTAAAAATGGACACAAAGTTATGGTTGGTGGAACAACCCACGTCTTTTGGGTGCAACATCGAAGTCTTGAGGTGCAACATCCGTTTGAAAATACAAGATTGCACTATACGAGTTTTAAAAACTCGTTTATAGGGATGAAATAGAAATATAACATGGTAAATCATATTCCAAAATGTAGTAAATCGAGCCGGGGCTAGTCAACGATCCAAGGAGGCTAGCCGATCAAAAATGTCACCAATTCCAAAATCCAAGTTCTGCACGCGTTAACGGAAAAAGGAGTAACTTACAATCCGTAAGCACGTTTCCCCCAAAGAAACCTCGACCTGAAGCTAAGTCAGAGGGCTACTGGAGTTACAGAGCACAGCTCCGTAATTGATGCTTTCGGGCCCAAAAGTGGTCGTCTAATAGGAGTTTCGGGCATGTTTATGTTGATGTTGCGATTTCGACCAAATCGCTCTATGATGTTCTCAGTACCTGAGCGCGTTGCTTATTTAGATTTTCTGTATGTGATAGATTTGACCAAAAAGTGTGTCCACATACTGGTTATGTTTCTAGTCACTCAAAATAAAAACAAAGTTATGGTTGGCGGAACAACCCATGTCTGTTGGTGCAACATCGACGTCTTGAGGTGCAACATCAATTTGAAAATCCAAGATTGCACTATATGACTTTTGAAACTCGTTTATGGGGATGAAATTTAAATATAACATGGTGCAACATATTTAAAAATATAGTAAATCGAATTATGACCACGGTCAAACCCCCTTTAACCAACAAAACAACATATGAAAAATTGAGCTATAAAGCTTTCGATGTTCCCAAATGTCATTAAGATTGAATTTCTTGGTTACCGAACGAAGTGAGATGGGTGGAACCTATTAGTCCTATAGATCTGTGAGAGAGCTTCGTTTTGACTGGTTATGGTTCTTGTAACTAAAAATGGACACAAAGTCACGGTTGGTGGAACAACCCACATCTTTTGGGTGCAACATCGAAGTCTTGAGGTGCAACATCCATTTGAAAATCCAAGATTGCACTTTATGACTTTTGAAAACTCATTTATGGGGATGAAATAGAAATATAACATGGTGCGTCATATTTCAAAATATAGTAAATCGAATTATTACCACGGTCAAATCCCCTTTGACCAACAAAACAACATACGAAAAATTGAGCTAAAAAAGCTTTCGATGTTCCCAAATGTCATTGAGATTGAATTTCTTGGTTATCGAACTAAGATGAGATGGGTGGAAACAGTTAGTCCTATAGATCTATGAGAGAGCTTCTTTTTGACTGGTTATGGTTCTTGTAACTAAAAATGGACACAAAGTTATGGTTGGTGCAACAACCCACGTCTTTTGGTCGCAACATCGAAGTCTTGAGGTGCAACATCCGTTTGAAAATCCAAGTTTGCACTACATGACTTTTGAAAACTCGTTTATGGGGATGAAATAGAAATATAAGGTGGTGCATCATATTTCAAAATATAGTAAATCAAATTATGACCACGGTCAAACCCATTTGACCAAGAAAACAAAATACGAAAAATTGAGCTAAAAAAGCTTTCGATGTTCCCAAATGTCATTAAGATTGAATTTCTTGCTTACCGAACAAAGATGAGATGGGTGGAATCTGTTAGTCCTATAGATCTATGAGAGAGCTTCGTTTTGACTGGTTATGGTTCTTGTAACTAAAAATGGACACAAAGTTACGGTTGGTGGAACAACCCACGTCTTTTGGGTGCAACATCAAAGTCTTGAGGTGCAACATCCATTTGAAAATCCAAGATTGCACTGTATGACTTTTGAAAACTCGTTTATGGGGATGAAATATAAATATAACTTGGTGCATCATATTTCAAAATATAGTAAATCGAATTATGACCACGGTCAAACCCCATTTGACCAACAAAACAGCATACGAAAAATTGAGCTAAAAAAGCTTTCGATGTTCCCAAATGTCATTAAGACTGAATTTCTTGGTTATCGAATTAAGATGAGATGGGTGGAAACTGTTAGTCCTACAGATCTATGAGAGAGCTTCGTTTTGACTGGTTATGGTTCTTGTAACTAAAAACGGACACAAAGTTATGGTTGGTGGAACAACCCACGTCTTTTGGGTGCAACATCGAAGTCTTGAGGTGCAACATCCGTTTGAAAATCCAAGATTGCACTACATGACTTTTGAAAACTCGTTTATAGGGGTGAAATAGAAATATAACATGGTGCACCATATTTCAAAATATAGTAAATCGAATTATGACCACGGCCAAAGCCCCTTTGACCAACAAAACAACATACGAAAAATTGAGCTAAAAAAGCTTTCGATGTTCCCAAATGTCATTAAGATTGAATTTCTTGGTTACCGAACTAAGATGAGATGGGTGGAACTTGTTAGTCCTATAGACCTACGAGAGAGCTTCGTTTTGACTGGTTATGGTTCTCTTAACTAAAAATGGACACAAAGTTATGGTTGGTGGAACAACCCACGTCTTTTGGGTGCAACATCGAAGTCTTGAGGTGCAACATCCATTTGAAAATCCAAGACTGCACTGCATGACTTTTGAAAACTCGTTTATGGCGATGAAATATAAATATAACATGGTGCATCATATTTCAAAATATAGTAAATCGAATTATGACCACGGTCAAACCCCCTTTGACCAAGAAAACCACATATGAAAAATTGAGCTTAAAAAGCTTTCGATGTTCCCAAATGTCATTAAGATTGAATTTCTTGGTTACCGAACTAAGATGAGATGGGTGGAATCTGTTAGTCCTATAGATCTATGAGAGAGCTTCGTTTTGACTGGTTATGGTTCTTGTAACTAAAAATGGACACAAAGTTACGGTTGGTGGAACAACCCACGTCTTTTGGGTGCAACATCGAAGTCTTGAGGTGCAGCATCCATTTGAAAATCCAAGATTGCACTGTATGACTTTTGAAAACTCGTTTATGGGGAAGAAATAGAAACATAACATGGTGCGTCATATTTCAAAATATAGTGAATCGAATTATGAACACAGTCAAACCCCCTTTGACCAACAAAACAACATACGAAAAATTGAGCTAAAAAAGCTATCGATGTTCCAAAATGTCATTAAGATTGAATTTCTTGGGTACCGAACTAAGATGTGATGGGTGGAACCTGTTAGTCCAATAGATCTATGAGAGAGCTTCGTTTTGACTGGTTATTGTTCTTGTAACTAAAAATGGACACAAAGTTATGGTTGGTGGAACAACCCACGTCTTTTGGGTGCAACATCGAAGTTTTGAGGTGCAACATCCGTTTGAAAATCCAAGATTGCACTGCATGACTTTTGAAAACTCGTTTATGGGGATGAAATAGAAATATAACATGGTGCATCATATTTCAAAATATAGTAAACCGAATTATGACCACGGTCAAACCCCCTTTGACCATGAAAACAACATACGAAAAATTGAGCTAAAAGAGCTTTCGATGTTCCCAAATGTCATTAAGATTGAATTTCTTGGTTACCGAACTAGATGAGATGGGTGGAATCTATTAGTCCTATAGATCTATGAGAGAGCTTCGTTTGGACTGGTTATGGTTCTTGTAACTAAAAATGGACACAAAGTTACAGTTGGTGGAACAACCCACGTCTTTTGGGTGCAACATCGAAGTCTTGAGGTGCAACATCCATTTGAAAATCCAAGGTTGCACTGTATGACTTTCGAAAACTCGTTTATGGGGATGAAATAGAAATATAACATGGTGCGTCAAATTTCAAAATATAGTAAATCGAATTATGACCACGGTCAAACCCCATTTGACCAACAAAACAACATACGAAAAATTGAGCTAAAAAAGCTTTTGATGTTCCCATATGTTATTAAGATTGAATTTCTTGGTTACCGAACTAAGATGAGATGGGTGGAACCTGTTAGTCATATAGATCTATGAGAGAGCTTCGTTTTGATTGGTTATGGTTCTTGTAATTAAAAATGGACACAAAGTTATGGTTGGTGGAACAACCGACGTCTTTTGGGTGCAACGTCGAAGTCTTGAGGTGCAACATCCGTTTGAAAATCCAATATTGCGCTACATGACTTTTGAAAACTCGTTTGTGCGGATGAAATAGAAATATAACATGGTGCAACATATTTCAAAATATAGTAAATCGAATTATGACCACGGCCAAACCCCCTTTGACCAACAAAACAACATACGAAAAATTGAGCTAAAAAAGCTTTCGATGTTCCCAAATGTCATTAAGATTGAATCTCTTGGTTATCGAACTAAGATGAGATGGGTGGAACCTATTAGTCCTATAGATCTATGAGAGAGCTTCGTTTTGACCGGTTATGGTTCTCGTAACTAAAAATGGACACAAAGTTATGGTTGGTGGAACAACCCACGTCTTTTGGGTGCAACATCAAAGTCTTGAGGTGCAACATCCGTTTGAAAATCCAAGACTGAACTGCATAACTTTTGAAAACTCGTTTATGGCGATGAAATAGAAATATAACATGGTGCATAATATTTCAAAATATAGTAAATCGAATTATGATCACGGTCAAACCCCCTTTGACCAAGAAAACAACATACTAAAAATTGAGCTAAAAAAGCTTTCGATGTTCCCAAATGTCATTAAGATTGAATTTCTTGGTTACCGAACTAAAATGAGATGGGTGGAAGCTGTTAGTCCTGTAGATCTATGAGAGAGATTCATTTTGACTAGTTATGGTTCTTGTAACTAAAAATGGACACAAAGTTACGGTTGGTGGAACAACCCACGTCTTTTGGCTGCAACATCGAAGTCTTGAGGGGCAACATCCATTAGAAAATCCAAGATTGCACTGTATGACTTTTGAAAACTCGTTTATGGGGATGAAATAGAAACATAACATGGTGCGTCATATTTCAAAATATAGTGAACCGAATTATGACCACGGTCAAACCCCCATTGACCAACAAAACAACATACGAAAAATTGAGCTAAAAAAGCTATCGATGTTCCAAAATGTCATTAAGATTGAATTTCTTGGTTACCGAACTAAGATGAGATGGGTGGAACCTGTTAGTCCAATAGATCTATTAGAGAGCTTCGTTTTGACTGGTTATTGTCCTTGTAACTAAAAATGGACACAAAGTTATGGTTGGTGGAACAACCCACGTCTTTTGGGTGCATGTAACAACCCGGAAAATCTGAGCCAGTTTAAAAATTTTAAATTGGCTATTTTAGTGAATTTGAGATATTTAAAATAAATTATTTTAAATAATAACGATTAAAAAGTTGTTTGAATCGAAGTTAGAATATAAATATATATTTTGAAATATAAACAAGGCCTGAAATGCCATGGCAGTTTGAAAATTTGAATTCCAACTTTGACTGAATGTACAGGATGCAGAATAAGTCGGATTTTAGCTAAACAAGAAATATTTAAATCTGTTTGAGAATATCTTTCCAACGAATCTGAAAGCTCGAAATTTCATAGCAGAAATCAAAAGTTATGGCCAAATCAATTTTCAGAAAGGTCGCTGTGAAATTAATATAGCCCTTGAAAATAGCGATTTTGCAAACGACCTTGGATTTCGATGAAACCACTTTTGTTGGAACCGGAATGTCGATTTATTGCAAAGTCTAATTTTTCGTAATTTTTCGAATCAATATGTGAGCGTGGCAAAGGAAAACGCGTTTGACCAGTTTCAGTTAAATTGGATCGACCAGAAAATGGCCATTTTACAAACGGTCTCAGAATTCGATGAAATTTGTTTTGTTAGGACCGTATCGTCAATACGAAGCTAGAAAATATTTTCGGGAATTTTTAGAGTCAGTATGTGGCCCCGGTAAATTGAAATGTACGTTTAAAATTCAATATAAGGATTTAAATGTTAATTTAAATGAAAGCTGATCGTAACAGCCGAAATGGCTTACGAAACATATCCCATTGTGTTCGGAATGGGGTTAATTAGCTAGGGGCGACAGTCGCTGAGTTCGTTTTGGGGCTCGTAACGATAAACAAGGAAGATTGGAAATTAAATAATATAAATTAATAAAATATTTTCTATAAATACACTAGAGTATGAAACCCTAGCCCCATTTGGGTCAGCCGCCGCTCACCACTAATAACGCCCAAATCTGATCGCCACAGGCGACGCCTGGCCAGGGAGTCAGAAGGTCGGAGTTCGGGCTTGGCAAGATGCGTCAATTGGGTGGGGTGCGCGACTGTAAGGATGACCGGAGGCGTAGAATTTTCCGGCGAAGCGGAAAGGGGGCAAACCGCGATTTCTGATAGGCGGCGGCAAGAGAGGCGGCGCCACTTCAGGCGTTGACGCATGGTGGAAGGGGCTTGTCGGCGGTGGGGCTGGTCGGACCTCCGGCGGCCTGTAGAAGCGGCAACGGGCAAGGGCAAAAGTTGAACGACTGTTTCAGGCAGAAATGCTTATACAGTGAGTTCTTTTTTTGTTTAATTACTTTAATTTATAACATGCATTGTTTAAATTCAGTTTTAATTCATATAAATACACTGTTTTGAGAAAAATAAAATTTGAAATAGTTTGTAAAAATAAAATCTGAAATGTTTTATATAAATTAAAATAGAAAAATAAATACATTGTTTTTAGAAAAATATATCACTGTTTTAGTTGTAAAAGTTAGCATTTTTAGTTATCAAAGTTGCCAGTTTATATTTAGTTATATAAAAAAAAAGAAATCATTTTTAGTTAAATAAAAATATCATTTTAAGTTAGAAGAAAAGAAAGACGATATTTTTATATTATAGAGATTATAAAAATATGATTTTTATATTATAGCGATAATAAAAATATGATTTTTATATAGTAGAGATTATAAAAATATAATTTTTATAAGGTAGAGAATATAAAAATACGATTTTTATATATATTGTAGCGAAATAAAAATCTGATTTTTATTATATGTATAACGATATAAAAATACGATTTTTATATAACGAAGTGGCGATGTAAAGATATCATTTGTATAAGTAAAACTGAATAATAAAAATGTGATTGTTATTATGAACGGCGTGAAGAAGGTAGAGTTGGAAATAACAGGCGAATTCAAACGGTTCAGAAATGAAATGGTGGAGTGGATCCCTCGGTGAGAACTTCTAACTTTAACTCTTCTTTTCTAGTTATAAATATATACTAGGATGCAGACGGTGTTTAGTAGCACCCGACACCCGTCGTCCACAAACCATGGATGGCTTGTTTGAGTTGTGATGTGAAATTTGGTTGATAATCACGAATGGTTGAATATAAATAATTCGAATGGTTGAATATAAATAATTCGAATGGTTGAATATAAATAATTCGAATGGTTGAAAATGAATAAATTGGATGTTGGTGATTGATTTATTCGTTTGGTTGAATTGGAAATTGATTGAAATTGATATGTGAATGGCGTGGGCCATTATTAGACCGGGGATAAGGCTAGGCCTAGTCCCGTTTCTAGTATAGTGCCGTTATGCCGCCGAAATTTTCTAAAACATATTAGTAAAATAAAATATCATTTATATAGTGTAAATGAACCGAATGAATATCCGTGTGTTGAATATATATTTTGAACGATAAAAATACCGTTTTTATCACATGAATGACTCGCTAAAAATACACAAGTGTTGAAATAAATATTTGTTTGCTGTGAACATTATTTTTAACATGTATATGAACTAAATAAAGTAGTCATGCGTTAAAATATATTTTTGTTCGCCAAAAATATTATTTTTATACGAAGTGTGAAGTGTTAAAAATAACTGTATGTTGAAATAAATATTTATGTGCTAGGAATATTATTTTTAGCCTAGTTGTGCATATATATGAATATACTGAACAGAAGATTGGATTAGCTATGAGTAAAGATTTATTTGCGTGCCTGACAAATAGGTAAACCTTAATGAGTTGGATGCGCAATTTTATTATTATATCAACTCCTGTGAATGACATTGGATGCGGAGTGCTGGTTGTACTGTGTGTAATTATAAAACGTCGCCATAGGATAGTAACAATTAATTTTGAACTACATTTACATGGCATACTTCTTGAAGGTAGCATACTTCATCATATACCACATAAACACTTGGAGTTTATGTGACAAGGTTGAAGATTTACCATACAAGTAAGAGACTTGTATGGCGATGACTACATTTTAGGTTGAACCGAAGACTGAAAACCCCACACGGGTCTAGAGATGACAATGAGCACGTCTCTTTAGCTGGTAAAGCACAAAACAAAAATCTCTTTGGAGGGCGACGAGAATTTATTCTCTTGAGCTTTTAATACACGCTCCCCCTTTGACACTAGGATACACCACGATAAGTATGGACTGTATAAATTATAAAGGTAAATTTGTCAGATTAATAAAACCCCACACGGGTCTGGAGTGGACAATAAACACGTCGCTCTAGTTGTTAAGGCATAAAACCTCTTTGTAGGGTGACGAGAATTTATTCTCGGGAGTTTTAATACACACTCACCCTATGAACACTAGAATATATGTCACTATAAATATGTGTATGCATTTTAGGATTTATTGGGTACCTAATACGGCCCAATAAACTTCCAAACGCCCATCCGTACAAGAGAAACTATGGCGAAATTTTCCAAAATATTAAGGCGTTAGTGAAATTTTTGAAGTATAAACGAGGTAGAAATCGTCGAATGAATTATATTTATATATATATAAATATAAATTAATATAAAACGAATTAAGGCCCTGCAGTTCGCGTTTTGAAATCTTAACTTCAAACGATTATACCGAGAGATCCGACCGTCGGATTTTCTCGAAACTGGAACCGTTGGATCCGCCTTGAAAAATTCTTCCCAACGATATAAACTTTGTAAAGATCCAACGGTTAAATTTTCAGATATGTGTAAATCAAATTTAGAGAAAAACAGCGCCTTGGCCGCGTTATGGCCTGAACCGTCGTTTAATTAAAACGAGCTATTTTTAAATAAAATAAAATAGCGAAAAATCGTTATAAAATATTATTAACGACGTGGAATGTAAATAAATCAAATTTACTTGGTTTGATTGAATGTTCTGATGGTTGAATGTGTTTGACACGAGAAATACATTAATGAACTGAACCAGTACATGTTTTGAATTGTGATTCAAAAAGAGATTAAAGAATAAATTTAAAATAATTTATCTTTGATAAAATTAATGAGAACCTTTCCCTAAGTATATTGTGTATTTATAATACTCGTTATTATATAAGCGAGTTATTCGGAAAGACCGGGTTTATACTCATTCTGAATAACTGATCGACGATATGAAGTCGAAGATGAAGACGATGGTCGAAGACCGGAGAGCTTCAGGTAGTTTGGATGATTACTGATGTCTTGATTGGGAGGCATCCCAAAATATAGATAATAAGTGGTGATTGTTCCGACGTACTTTGAAGTCGACCGGATTGCGAGGTACTAGGTGCCTCCGGTTTCGTTCAGACCCAGAACGGACTTGTAAATGGATGCGTGTCGGACGTTGTGTATCGACGACGCGACATGCAAAGATGCAGTGATCAAGGCTTTTGTTGCAAAGCAGAGTCTTGTGGTTGATGATCAAAGTTTAGCTTTCGTAGCTAGCTTTGTGTATAGCGTAAATTCACGAGCCTCACACCCCGGTATGAACCAGAAACGGGAGATGGACCTCGGGGGGAATATGCGTCTCTTTCTAGTTAGGAGTGGCGTCAGTGCTTAAAACTGGCTGACGAGTTTGACTCATGTGGTTGTTGTTGTTGCGAGGGGCCTCGGTTGTGGAGTCATTTGGCTCATTTACGCCCCATAGGGCGGGGAGACGTATTGTTCAGGATTTCGTCTAATTCACATCGGTGGACCGGCCCTGACGATCCAAGGCTTGCCTGCGCGCTTGCCTGCGGCTTGGGCTAGAGAGTCTCGAATTCGGTTAAGGATCTTGCCCCTAGCCTTGGTTCATGACGGAAACCCAAACTTCCAATACGACATGTGCGGTTTTGATTGTATTACTAGTATTGCGACATGATATAATGGTACCCATGCCGTCTAGGATTGATACTTATGATTGTATATAAAATTAGAAACTAACTGTAAACGAGCTAAGATGAGTGGTTTCCTGAGTATTGGTCTGATGTTGGTTTCGGCCTTCGGGGTTAATACTTAGGAGATCGTTCTCTGGTTAATTTACACTTGGAGTCTGATTTAGGAAAACAAAAGAGTAAATTTCACGTATCAAGCATTCTTTGGCTGTTATAAGGTAAAACCCTATCCTCCGGCTTGTGTTGCATTGTGTGATGGGACCTGGGTCTTATAACAGCTTCATTGTTCTTTATTTTAGCATTGCGCTGTTTTAAATAACTCACTTTATGTTATGCACTGGGAATCACTGGAGTAAACCCGTTCCGCGAAAGTGGCGTGGTCCTATGATTTGCCATATTATTGTTGTTTAACCTGTTAAGTAGATTTCTCATACCAGTCCCATGACTGACTCGATGTTTGTTTCACTTTGCAAACTCGGGTGCCCTCCTTTCTACACGGGCAGTCGAGTAGCTTGTTTTGCAGATATTTTAAGCAGGTTTCTGGATCGAAGCTTAAGCGGTGTCCAGAGCATTTTTCGTCTTCCGCTGTGTTAGTTTATATTTACGCTGTGCATTGTATTACATTTATTGTAAAATTATCTTTCGGTGTATTGTATTTATTCGATATACTCTGATATTTCTGTACTCTGATGTAACATTATTATGATGTTTATAAAAGTCTTCTGTTATCTGTTCTGATGCATTGTATTCCCAGA
Source organism: Allium sativum (assembly GCA_030737875.1). Taxonomy (NCBI): domain Eukaryota; kingdom Viridiplantae; phylum Streptophyta; class Magnoliopsida; order Asparagales; family Amaryllidaceae; genus Allium; species Allium sativum. The sequence continues at coordinate 845,178,362 of CM060921.1, read as the reverse complement.
GTTAGTGAACCGACGATTTCCGACTTTTGGATCTGACTTGTGTGGTTTATGGTCGATTCAAAGGGCGGGAACTTTCGGGTCACTACATATGGTATCAGAGCTTTGGTTAAGCTCAAATTTCTGGGTTACAACTCGTTAGAACTGAACGAAAGACTCATCAGAGGTTGGATTAGTAATATCCAATAAGAATACTCATTAGAGATAGGATCAGCAGTATCCTAGAATGAGAAACTCGTTAGAGATGGGGTTAGTAATGCCCTAGAACGAGTTGAGAGTGCCAAGGCCATAATTAATGTATTTGTGATTATATATATAATCTGGTTTTAAAAATATGATTTTTAGATATATATATAGAAAAGTTATAAATATATATACATTTGAAAAGCTAATCAACAAATTGATTGATGATTGTGTTGTGTGATTATTAGTTCAACTAATAAAATAATTGAAACTAATGAATGAAATGAAATTTGAGTTGGTTAATTAAACAACTATTAGCTTCGTTCCTTTTCGGGGACGAAAAGTGTTAAGTGGGGGAGAATGTAACAACCCGGAAAATCTGAGCCAGTTTAAAATTTTTAAATTGGCTATTTTAGTGAATTTGAGATATTTAAAATAAATTATTTTAAATAATAACGATTAAAAAGTTGTTTGAATCGAAGTTAGAATATAAATATATATTTTGAAATATAAACAAGGCCTGAAATGGCATGGCAGTTTGAAAATTTGAATTCCAACTTTGACTGAATGTACAGGATGCAAAATAAGTCGGATTTCAGTGAAACAAAAAATATTTAAATCTGTTTGAGAATATCTTTCCAACGAATCAGAAAGCTCGAAATTTCATAGCAGAAATCAAAAGTTATGGCCAAATCAATTTTCAGAAAGGTCGTTGTGAAATTAATATAGCCCTTGAAAATAGCGATTTTGCAAACGACCTCGGATTTCGGCGAAACCACTTTTGTTGGAACCGGAATGTCGATTTATCGCTAAGTCTAATTTTTCGTAATTTTTCGAATCAATATGTGAGCGTGGCAAAGGAAAACGCGTTTGAACAGTTTCAGTTAAATTGGATCGACCAGAAAATGGCCATTTTACAAACGGTCTCAGAATTCGATGAAATTAGTTTTGTTAGGACCATATCATCAATACGAAGCTAGAAAATATTTTCGGGAATTTTTAGAGTCAGTATGTGGCCCCTGTAAATTGAAATGTACGTTTAAAATTCAATATAAGGATTTAAATGTTAATTTAAATGAAAGCTGATCGTAACAGCCGAAATGGCTTACGAAACATATCCCATTGTGTTCGGAATGGGGGTAGTTAGCTAGGGGTGACAGTCGCTGAGTTTGTTTTGGGGCTCGTAACGATAAACAAGGAAGATTTAAAATTAAATAATATAAATTAATAAAATATTTTCTATAAATACACTAGAGTATGAAACCCTAGCCCCATTTAGGTCAGCCGCCGCTCACAATAATAACGCCCAAATCTGATCGCCACAGGCGACGCCTGGCCAGGGAGTCAGAAGGTCGGAGTTCGGGCTTGGCAAGATGCGTCAATTGGGTGGGGTGCGCGACTGTAAAGATGACCGGAGGCGTAGAATTTTCCGGCGAAGCGGAAAGGGGGCAAACCGCCATTTATGATAGGCGGCGGCAAGAGAGGCGGCGCCACTTCAGGCGTTGACGCATGGTGGAAGGGGCTTGTCGGCGGTGGGGTTGGTCGGACCTCCGGCGGCCTGTAGAAGCGGCAACGGGCAACGGCAAAAGTTGAACGACTGTTTCAGGCAGAAATGCTTATACAGTGAGGTTTTTTTTGTTTAATTACTTTAATTTATAACATGCATTGTTTAAATTCAGTCTTAATTCATATAAATACATTGTTTTGAGAAAAATAAAATCTGAGATAGTTTGTAAAAATAAAATCTGAAATGTTTTATATAAATTAAAATAGAAAAATAAATACATTGTTTTTAGAAAAATATATCACTGTTTTAGTCGTAAAAGTTAGCATTTTTTGTTATCAAAGTTGCCAGTTTATATTTAGTTATAAAAAAAAAGAAATCATTTTTAGTTAAATAAAAATATCATTTTAAGTTAGAAGAAAAGAAAGACGAGATTTTTATATTATAGAGATTATAAAAATATGATTTTTATATTATAGCGATAATAAAAATATGATTTTTATATAGTAGAGATTATAAAAATATAATTTTTATAAGGTAGAGAATATAAAAATACGATTTTTATATATATTGTAGCGAAATAAAAATCTGATTTTTATTATATGTATAACGATATAAAAATACGATTTTTATATAACGAAGTGGCGATGTAAAGATATCATTTTTATAAGTAAAACTGAATAATAAAAATGTGATTGTTATTATGAACAGCGTGAAGAAGGTAGAGTTGGAAATAACAGGCGAATTCAAACGGTTCAGAAATGAAATGGTGGAGTGGATCCCTCGGTGAGAACTTCTCACTTTAACTCTTCTTTTCTAGTTATAAATATATACTAGGATGCAGACGGTGTTTAGTAGCACCCGACACCCGTCGTCCACAAACCATGGATGGCTTGTTTGAGTTGTGATGTGAAATTTGGTTGATAATCACGAATGGTTGAATATAAATAATTCGAATGGTTGAATATAAATAATTCGAATGGTTGAATATAAATAATTCGAATGGTTGAATATAAATAATTCGAATGGTTGAAAATGAATAAATTGGATGTTGGTGATTGATCTATTCGTTTGGTTGAATTGGAAATTGATTGAAATTGATATGTGAATGGCGTGGGCCATTATTAGACAGGGGATAAGGCTAGGCCTAGTCCCGTTTCTAGTATAGTGTCGTTATGCCGCCGAAATTTTCTAAAAACATATTAGTAAAATAAAATATCATTTATATAGTGTAAATGAACCGAATGAATATCCGTGTGTTGAATATATATTTTGAACGATAAAAATACCGTTTTTATCACATGAATGACTCGCTAAAAATACACAAGTGTTGAAATAAATATTTGTTTGCTGTGAACATTATTTTTAACATGTATATGAACTAAATAAAGTAGTCATGCGTTAAAATATATTTTTGTTCGCAAAAATATTATTTTTATACGAAGTGTGAAGTGTTAAAAATAACCGTGTGTTGAAATAAATATTTATGTGCTAGAAATATTATTTTTAGCCTAGTTGTGCATATATATGAATATACTGAACAGGAGATTGGATTAGCTGTGAGTAATGATTTATTTGCGTGCCCGACAAATAGGTAAACCTCAATGAGTTGGATGCACAATTTTATTATTATATCAACTCCTGTGAATGACATTGGATGCGGAGTGCTGGTTGTACTGTGTGTAATTATAAAACGTCGCCATAGGATAGTAACAATTAATTTTGAACTACATTTACATGGCATACTTCTTGAAGGTAGCATACTTCATCATATACCACATAAACACTTGGAGTTTATGTGACGAGGTTGAAGATTTACCATACAAGTAAGAGACTTGTATGGAGATGACTACATTTTAGGTTGAACCGAAGACTGAAAACCCCACACGGGTCTAGAGATGACAATGAGCACGTCTCTTTAGCTGGTAAAGCACAAAACAAAAATCTCTTTGGAGGGCGACAAGAATTTATTCTCTTGAGCTTTTAATACACGCTCCCCCTTTGACACTAGGATACACCACGATAAGTATGGACTGTATAAATTATAAAGGTAAATTTGTCAGATTAATAAAAACCCCACACGGGTCTGGAGTGGACAATAAACACGTCGCTCTAGTTGTTAAGGCACAAAACCTCTTTGTAGGGTGACGAGAATTTATTCTCGGGAGTTTTAATACACACTCACCCTATGAACACTAGAATATATGTCACTATAAATATGTGTATGCATTTTAGGATTTATTGGGTACCTAATACGGCCCAATAAACTTCCAAACGCCCATCCGTACAAGAGAAACTATGGAGAAATTTTCCAAAATATTAAGGCGCTAGTGAAATTTTTGAAGTATAAACGAGTTATAAATCGTCGAATGAATTATATTTATATATAAATATAAATATAAATATAAATTAATATAAAACGAATTAAGGCCCTGCAGTTCGCGTTTTGAAATCTTAACTTCAAACGATTATACCGAGAGATCCGACCGTCGGATTTTCTCGAAACTGGAACCGTTGGATCCGCCTTGAAAAATTCTTCCCAACGATATAAACTTTGTAAAGATCCAACGGTTAAATTTTCAGATATGTGTAAATCAAATTTAGAGAAAAACAGCGCCATGGCCGCGTTATGGCCTGAAGCGTCGTTTAATTAAAACGAGCTATTTTTAAATAAATAAAAATAGCGAAAAATCGTTACAAAATATTATTAACGACATGGAATGGAAATAAATCAAATTTACTTGGTTTGATTGAATGTTCTGATGGTTGAATGTGTTTGACACGAGAAATACATTAATGAACTGAACCAGTACATGTTTTGAATTGTGATTCGAAAAGAGATTAAAGAATAAATTTAAAATAATTTATCTTTGATAAAATTAATGAGAACCTTTCCCTAAGTATATTGTGTATGTATAATACTCGTTATTATATAAGCGAGTTATTCGGAAAGACCGGGTTTATACTCATTCTGAATAACTGATCGACGATATGAAGTCGAAGATGAAGACGATGGTCGAAGACCGGAGAGCTTCAGGTAGTTTGGATGATTACTGATGTCTTGATTGGGAGGCATCCCAAAATATAGATAATAAGTGGTGATTGTTCCGACGTACTTTGAAGTCGACCGGATTGCGAGGTACTAGGTGCCTCCGGTTTCGTTCAGACCCAGAACGGACTTGTAAATGGATGCGTGTCGGACGTTGTGTATCGACGACACGACATGCAAAGATGCAGTGATCAAGGCTTTTGTTTCAAAGCAGAGTCTTGTGGTTGATGATCAAAGTTTAGCTTTCGTAGCTAGCTTTGTGTATTGCGTGAATTCACGAGCCTCACACCCCGTTATGAACCAGAAACGGGAGATGGACCTCAGGGGGAACATGCGTCTCTTTCTAGTTAGGAGTGGCATCAGTGCTTAAAACCGGCTAACGAGTTTGACTCATGTGGTTGTTGCTGTTGCGAGGCGCCTCGGTTGTGGAGTCATTTGGCTCATTTACGCCCCATAGGGCGGGGAGACGTATTGTTCAGGATTTCGTCTAATTCACATCGGTGGACCGGCCCTGACGATCCAAGGCTTGCCTGCGCGCTTGCCTGCGGCTTGGGCTAGAGAGTCTCGAATTCGGTTAAGGATCTTGCCCCTAGCCTTGGTTCATGACGGAAACCCAAACTTCCAATACGACATGTGCGGTTTTGATTGTATTACTAGTATGGCGACATGATATAATGGTACCCATGCCGTCTAGGATTGATACTTATGATTGTATATAAAATTAGAAACTAACTGTAAACGAGCTAAGATGAGTGGTTTCCTGAGAATTGGTCTGATGTTGGTTTCGGCCTTCGGGGTTAATACTTAGGAGATCGTTCTCTGGTTAATTTACAGTTGGAGTCTGATTTACGAAAACAAAAGACTAAATTTCACGTATCAAGCATTCTTTGGCTGTTATAAGGTAAAACCCTATCCTCCGGCTTGTGTTGCATTGTGTGATGGGACCTGGGTCTTATAACAGCTTCATTGTTCTTTATTTTAGCATTGCGCTGTTTTAAATAACTCACTTTATGTTATGCACTGGCAATCACTGGAGTAAACCCGTTCCGCGAAAGTGGCGTGGTCCTATGATTTGCCATATTATTTTTGTTTAACCTGTTAAGTAGATTTCTCATCCCAGTCCCATGACTGACTCGATGTTTGTTTCACTTTGCAAACTCGGGTGCCCTCCTTTCTACACGGGCAGTCGAGTAGCTTGTTTTGCAGATATTTTAAGCAGGTTTCTGGATCGAAGCTTAAGCGGTGTCCAGAGCATTTTTCGTCTTCCGCTGTGTTAGTTTATATTTCCGCTGTGCATTGTATTACATTTATTGTAAAATTATCTTCAGCTGTATTGTATTTATTCGATATACTCTGATATTTCTGTACTCTGATGTAACATTATTATGATGTTTATAAAAGTCTTCTGTTATATGTTCTGATGCGTTGTATTCCCAGAGTTAGTGAACCGACGATTTCCGACTTTTGGATCTGACTTGTGTGGTTTATGGTCGATTCAAAGGGCTAGAACTTTCGGGTCATTACAGTGCAAAATTGAAGTTTTGAGGTGCAACATCCGTTTGAAAATCCAAGATTGCACTGCATGACTTTTGAATACTCATTTATGGGGATGAAATAGAAATATAACATGGTGCATCATATTTCAAAATATAGTAAATCGAATTATGACCACGGTCAAACCCCCTTTTACCAACCCTTTTACCAACAAAATAACATACGAAAAATTGAGCAAAAAAAGCTTTCGATGTTCCCAAATGTCATTAAGATTGAATTTCTTGGTTACCGAACTAAGACGAGATGGGTGGAACCTGTTAGTCCTATAGATCTATGAGAGAGCTTCGTTTTGACTGGTTATGTTTCTTGTAACTAAAAATGGACACAAAGTTATGGTTGGTGGAACAACCCACGTCTTTTGGGTGCAACATGGAAGTCTTGAGGTGCAACATCCGTTTGAAAATCCAAGATTGCACTGTATGAGTTTTGAAAACTCGTTTATAGGGATGAAATAGAAATATAACATGGTAAATCATATTCCAAAATGTAGTAAATCGAGCCGGGGCTAGTCAACGATCCAGGGGGCGAGCCGATTAAAAATGTCACCAATTCCAAAATCCAAGTTCTGCGCACGTTCAAGGAAACGGGAGTAACTTCCAATCCGTAATCCGTTTTCCCGAAATGAAACCTCGACCTGAAGCTAAGTCAGAGGGCTACTAGAGTTATAGAGCACAACTCCGTAATTGATGCTTTCAGGCCCAAAAGTGGTCGTCTAATACGAGTTTCGAGCATGTTTATGTTGATGTTGCGATTTCGACCAAATCGCTCTATGATGTTCTTAGTACCTGATCACGTTGCTTATTTAGATTTTCCGTATGTGATAGATTTGACCAAAAAGTGTGTCAACATACTAGTTATGTTTCTAGTCACTCAAAATAAAAACAAAGTTATGGTTGGCGGAACAACCCATGTCTGTTGGGTGCAACATCGACGTCTTGAGGTGCAACATCAGTTTGAAAATCCAAGATTGCACTGTATGACTTTTGAAAACTCGTTTATGGGGATGAAATTTAAATATAACATGGTGCATCATATTTCAAAATATAGTAAATCGAATTATGACCACGGTCAAACCCCCTTTGACCATCAAAACAACATATGAAAAATTAAGCTAAAAAAGCTTTCGATGTTCCCAAATGTCATTAAGATTGAATTTCTTGGTTATCGAACGAAGATGAGATGGGTGGAACCTGCTAGTCCTATATATCTATGAGAGAGCTTCGTTTTGACTGGTTATGGTTCTTGTAACTAAAAATGGACACAAAGTCACGGTTGGTGGAACAACCCACGTCTTTTGGGTAACATCGAAGTCTTGAGGTGCAATATCCCTTTGAAAATCCAAGATTGCACTGTATGACTTTTGAAAACTCGTTTATGGTGATGAAATAGAAATATAACATGGTGTGTCATATTTCAAAATATAGTAAATCGAATTATGACCAAGGTCAAACCCCCTTTGACCAACAAAACAACATACGAAAAATACAGCTAAAAAAGCTTTCGATGTTCCCAAATGTCATTAAGATTGAATTTCTTGGTTACCGAACTAAGATGAGATGGGTGGAACCTGTTAGTCCTATAGATCTATGAGAAAGCTTCGTTTTGACTGGTTATGGTTCTTGTAACTAAAAATGGACACAAAGTTATGGTTGGTGGAACAACCCACGTCATTTGGGTGCAACATCGAAGTCTTGAGGTGCAACATCCGTTTGAAAATCCAAGATTGCACTGTATGACTTTTGAAAACTCGTTTATGGGGATGAAATAGAAATATAACATGATGCATCATATTTCAAAATATAGTAAATCGAATTATGACCACGGTCAAACCCCCTTTGACCAACAAAACAGCATACGAAAAATTGAGCTAAAAAAGCTTTCGATGTTCCCAAATGTCATTAAGATTGCATTTCTTGGTTACCGAACTAAGATGAGATGGGTGGAACCTGTTAGTCCTATAGATCTATGAGAGAGCTTCGTCTTTACTGGTCATGGTTCTTGTAACTAAAAATGGACACAAAGTTATGGTTGGTGGAACAACCCACGTCTTTTGGGTGCAACATCGAAGTCTTGAGGTGCAACATCCGTTTGAAAATCCAAGATTGCATTTCATGACTTTTGAAAACTCGTTTATGGGGATGAAATAGAAATATAACATGGTGCATCATATTTCAAAACATAGTAAATCGAATTATGACCACGGTCAAACCCCCTTTGACCAAGAAAACAACATACGAAAAATTGAGCTATAAAAGCTTTCGATGTTCCCAAATGTCATTAAGATTGAATTTCTTGGTTACCAAACTAACATGAGATGGGTGGAATCTGTTAGTCCTATAGATCTATGAGAGAGCTTCGTTTTGACTGGTTATGGTTCTTGTAACTAAAAATGGACACAAAGTTACGGTTGGTGGAACAACCCTCGTCTTTTGGGTGCAACATTGAAGTCTTGAGGTGCAACATCCATTTGAAAATCCAAAGTTGCAATGTATGACTTTCGAAAACTCGTTTATGGGGATGAAATAGAAATATAACATGGTGCGTCAAATTTCAAAATATGGTAAATCGAATTATGACCACGGTCAAACCCCCTTTGACCAACAAAACAACATACGAAAAATTGAGCTAGAAAAGCTTTTGATGTTCCCAAATGTTATTAAGATTGGATTTCTTGGTTACCGAACTAAGATGAGATGGGTGGAACCTGTTAGTCCTATAGATCTATGAGAGATCTTTGTTTTGACTGGTTATGGTTCTTGTAACTAAAAATGGACACAAAATTATGGTTGGTGGAACAACCCACGTCTTTTGGGTGCAACGTCGAAGTCTTGAGGTGCAACATCCGTTTGAAAATCCAATATTGCACTGCATGATGTTTGAAAACTCGTTTATGGGGATGAAATAGAAATATAACATGGTGCATCATATTTCAAAATATAGTAAATCGAATTATGACCACGGCCAAACCCCCTTTGACCAACAAAACAACATACGAAAAATTGAGCTAAAAAAGCTTTCAATGTTCCCAAATGACATTAAGATTGAATTTCTTGGTTATCGAACTAAGATGAGATGGGTGGAACCTGTTAGTCCTATATATCAATGAGAGAGCTTCGTTTTGACTGGTTATGGTTCTCGTAACTAAAAATGGACATAAAGTTATGCTTGGTGGAACAACCCACGTCTTTTGGGTGCAACATCGAAATCTTGAGGTGCAACATCCGTTTGAAAATCCAAGACTGCACTGCATGACTTTTGAAAACTCGTTTATGGCGATGAATTAGAAATATAACATGGTGCATCATATTTCAAAATATAGTTAATCGAATTATGACCACGGTCAAACCCCCTTTGACCAAGAAAACAACATACGAAAAATTGAGCTAAAAAAGCTTTCGATGTTCCCAAATGTCATTAAGATTGAATTTCTTGGTTACCGAACTAAGATGAGATGGGTGGAATCTGTTAGTCCTATAGATCTATGAGAGAGCTTCGTTTTGACTGGTTATGGTTCTTGTAACTAAAAATGGACACAAAGTTATGGTTGGTGGAACAACCCACGTCTTTTGGGTGCAACATCGAATTATTGAGGTGCAACATCCATTTGAAAATCCACGATTACACTGTATGAATTTTGAAAACTCGTTTATGGGGATGAAATAGAAACATAACATGGTGCGTCATATTTCAAAATATAGTAAATCGAATTATGACCACGGTCAAACCCCCTTTGACCAACAAAACAACATACGAAAAATTGAGCTAAAAAAGCTATCGATGTTCCAAAATGTCATTAAAACTGAATTTCTTGGTTACCGAACTAAGATGAGATGGGTTGAACCTGTTAGTCCAATATATCTATGAGAGAGCTTCGTTTTGACTGGTTATTGTTCTTGTAACTAAAAATGGACACAAAGTTATGGTTGGTGGAACAACCCACGTCTTTTGGGTGCAACATCGAAGTTTTGAGGTGCAACATCCGTTTGAAAATCCAAGATTGCACTGCATGACTTTTGAAAACTCGTTTATGGGGATGAAATAAAAATATTACATGGTGCATCATATTTCAAAATATAGTAAATCGAATTATGACCACGGTCAAACCCCCTTTTACCAGCAAAACAACATACGAAAAATTGAGCTAAAAAAGCTTTCGATGTTCCCAAATGTCATTTAGATTGAATTTCTTGGTTACCGAACTAAGATGAGATGGGTGGATCCTGTTAGTCCTATAGATCTATGAGAGATCTTCGTTTTGACTAGTTATGGTTCTTGTAACTAAAAATGGACACAAAGTTATGGTTGGTGGAACAACCCACGTCTTTTGGGTGCAACATCGAAGTCTTGAGGTGCAACATCCATTTGAAAATCCAAGATTGCACTGCATGACTTTTGAAAACTCATTTATGGGGATGAAATAGAAATATAACACGGTGCATCATATTTCAAAATATAGTAAATCGAATTATGACCACGGTCAAACCCCCTTTGACCAACAAAATAACATATGAAAAATTGAGCTAAAAAAGCTTTCGATGTTCCCAAATGTCATTAAGATTGAATTTCTTGGTTACCGAACTAATATGAGATGGGTGGAACCTATTAGTCCGATAGATCTATGAGAGAGCTTAATTTTGACTGTCTATGGTTCTTGTAACTAAAAATGGACACAAAGTTATAGTTGGTGGAACAACCCACGTCTTTTGGGTGCAACATCGAAGTCTTGAGGTGCAACATCCATTTGAAAATCCAAGATTGCACTGTATGAGTTTTAAAAACTCGTTTATAGGGATGAAATAGAAATATAACATGGTAAATCATATTCCAAAATGTATTAAATCGAGCCGAGGCTAGTCAACGATCCAGGGGGGCAAGCCGATCAAAAATGTCAACAATTCCAAAATCCAAGTTCTGCGCGCGTTCACGGAAACGGGAGTAACTTCCAATCCGTAAGTCCATTTTCCCCAAACAAAACCTCTACCTGAAGATAATTCAGAGGGCTACTAGAGTTACAGAGCACAGCTTCGTAATTGATGCTTTCGGGCCCAAAAGTAGTCGTCTAATAGGAGTTTCGGGCATGTTTATGTTCATGTTGCGATTTCGACCAAATTGCTCTATGATGTTCTCAGTACCTGAGCGCGTTGCTTATTTAGATTTTCCGTATGTGATAGATTTGACCAAAAAGTGTGTCAACATACTGGTTATGTTTCTAGTCACTCAAAATAAAAACAAAGTTATGGTTGGTGGAACAACCCATGTCTGTTGGGTGCAACATCGACGTGTTGAGGTGCAACATCAGTTTGAAAATCCAAGATTGCACTGTATGACTTTTGAAAACTCGTTTATGGGGATGAAATTTAAATATAACATGGTGCATCATATTTCAAAATATAGCAAATCGAATTATGACCACGGTCAAACCCCCTTTGACCAACAAAACAACATATGAAAAATTGAGCTAAAAAAGCTTTTGATGTTCCCAAATGTCATTAAGATTGAATTTCTCGGTTACCGAACGAAGATGAGATGGGTGGAACCTGTTAGTCCTATAGATCTGTGAGAGAGCTTCATTTTGACTGGTTATGGTTCTTCTAACTAAAAATGGACACAAAGTCACGGTTGGTGGAACAACCGACGTCTTTTGGGTAACATCGAAGTCTTGAGGTGCAACATCCATTTGAAAATCCAAGATTGCACTGTATGACTTTTGAAAACTCGTTTACGGTGATTAAATAGAAATATAACATGGTGCGTCATATTTCAAAATATAGTAAATCGAATTATGACCACGGTCAAACCCCCTTTGACCAACAAAACAACATACGAAAAATTGAGCTAAAAAAGCTTTCGATGTTCCCAAATGTCATTAAGATTGAATTTCTTGGTTACCAAATTAAGATGAGATGGGTGGAACCTGTTAGTCCTATAGATCTATGGGAGAGCTTCGTTTTGACTGGTTATGGTTCTTGTAACTAAAAATGGACACAAAGTTATGGTTGGTGGAACAACCCACGTCTTTTGGGTGCAACATCGAAGTCTTGAGGTGCAACATCCGTTTGAAAATCCAAGATTTCACTGCATGACTTTTGAAAACTCGTTTATGGGGATGAAATAGAAATATAACATGGTGCATCATATTTCAAAATATAGTAAATCGAATTATGACCACGGCCAAACCCCCTTTGACCAACAGAACCACATATGTAACACCCCGTAATTCTGTGGCATTTAGATTCTCAAAATTAAAGTATAATTAATTATTAAAAGAAAAATTAAAAGAAAAAGATCCATGCAGTTGTTTAATTTAAGTATGGTAATAAACATGAAAAAGAGAAGTAAGGAGAGAACAATAATTATTATTGTTCTAAGACTTATTAACAAAAGCCTCTGTAGCTCAGTTGGTTAAGATGTTGGATTTGTAGCATGGAGGTCAGGGGTTCGAACCCCAGCAGCGACATAATTTTTATCTCTGTTTTAGAGAGGGCCAACTGAGCATGCAAATACATGTACGTATACAAATTCAAAATTTGAAAGGATAAGAACGAACAAATAAGGAAATAAAGAAAATATATGTATATATATATGAGAATATATATATATATATATATATATATATATGCAGAAATATATGTATACGAAAAATAAAATTTCAAAATAAGGCTACAGTCAATGAAATATGGAAAGAATCCAATAACGATGCAACATCATTTGAATTTTGAAAATGAAACGAAAGTTGTGCGTATATATATACGCGTAAAATGGTCGTTAGAGGAATTGTATACATATAAGGATATTTCATGTGAATAAAACAGTTAAATAAATTCCAGAAATTCAAAAGTTCGAAAATCAAACTTCTACGCCAAAACAATCCATTTGAAATTCAAATTTCTACGCCAAAATAGCTTGTGGGACCCAATGCTGACTCAGCACTGCGTGTACGATAAGGTCTTGAGCAGCTATATAAACAGCCCTAGTCTTCATTCTCTTTGCTCCAATTCTCTTCTATCCTTATGCTGCTAAGATTCATGGCTTCTTTCCCTCCTCTAAATTTTCTTAAATAATTAAAATAAAATATAAATTCAAGACATGGAGATGCTGCTCAAATGTATTCAAGTGAAGATTCAAATTAAAGTGAAGAATTCAAAGGCTAAATCAACAGACCTCGAGCAACGACATACGAATCTTAGCATCGCCGTTCTTCTAGTCTAGATCAAATTTCTGTAAGTTGGTTATTTCTAGATCTGAATACTTTGTTTTTATTTGTGACATGAAATTAAAAGAATAAAAGGATATGCCAAATCTATTTCTCTCTCTCTTCGAATCTGTGTTTATACTCTTGGACTGAATCAAGAATCGTTATGATTCAAGGACAAATGACTATAGAATTGTGGACCTTAAAACATATGCCTTTGGACTATGAACATGAACCTTAAAGCATATGCCTTTGGACTATGAATATAAGCCTTTGAATTGGACATTTCCTATGACTGTGACTATGACTACAAGGATTATTTCCTTGACTAAGCCCGTGCCTTTGATCTGGACATAAACTGTTGCCTATTGACACAATATCTTTGATTCATAACTAGGAAAATTATTGCTTAAGTTTTGTGGCTATGAAATTGGGTCTAAACCCAATTTTATAATATGTTCTTAGTTTTCTTTGGTTTTAAGACAGTGGGAATTTACCTATTAAGTTAGGTCTACCCATATTCTTGAACCTATTCTGTCTGTTCTTGGTTTTAAGACAGTGGGAATTTACCTATTAAGTTAGGTCTACCCATATTCTTGAACCTTCATCGTTATCCAATCCTTTTTATGCCAGTTGTCATGTCTATTCTTACTTGACATTTTGGTCTATTCCCTTTTTGTCTACAAATCTAGATTTATTTATAATCTAGGTTGAATTACGATTACACGAACGGTGGGAATGCGATTTGGGGAAAAACATGAAAATGAATGTGAACATAGCTGTAAAACTTGGAATTGGCTTAGTTTGGAGAACGAACATGGTTTTGATAACTTAGAACATGTGTTAAACATGTGAATTGGGTAATTTTGACAAGAATTATGGGTAATGAAATTTAGATCTAGAAATGGGCTTGAAACTGAAAATTAGAATAATAAGATCTAGTTTGTATACAGACTGTAAACTAGAAAATAAAGATCTAGTTTGTATATAGATTGTAAACTAGAATAATAAATCTAGTTTTGGGCTTAAACGGTGAACTAGAATAGTAAATCTAGTTTGGCATGAATTATAAACTAGAATATAAAATCTAGTTTTAGCATAAACTATAAATAAAGATGGTAGATCTAAATTGCTATGAATTGTAGGTTAGGCAAATCAAGATATGGGCCTAGAATATAAGTCTGTTAGTGACAAATGAATTTAGGCCAAATTGGTTTAAAAAGGGGAAATGGGCTTTTGAAATAAATTGTTAACAATTTATAAACAAAAGAAAAGTATTTTGATAACATCCCTTTTTATAACACATAGACCAGAAGGTTCTAGGGTGACAGAGAGGATAGTGTCTAGGCTTGGGTTTGGAAAATACAAGTTTCCTGCCCTCCCTGGCTATCCCTAACTGATCCGAAGACGGGATGGTTGTTTTCAAAACCAGATTTGGAAATTAATCAGAAAACCCTTTGAACTTAGAAAACATGAATATGCCTAACCCGAGGTCAGACTGAGTTGCGGTGTAAACCTGCCCGGAACCGACCGGCACATCCAGTAACCGCAGCAATATCTGTCTAATGTGAGAGGTTGCGGCTTTAATTTATTAAAGCTAGAACAAGAATGGGAGGGTTAAGTCAATAGGAACACTTAACCAACTTAACACAGTTAAGCCAGAATGGGAGGGTTAAGTCAATAGGAACACTTAACCAACTTAACACAGTTAAAGCTAGAATGGGAAGGCTTAGTCCACGGGAACACTTAGCCAAATTAACATGTTGAATAGGCTAGAAGGTGAGGTTAAGTAAAGTTAATACACTTAGCCAAATATAACATGTTAATAAGACTAGAGGTTGGGGTTAAGAAATACACTTAGCGAATTTAATATGTTAGTCGGACTAGACCGTAGGGTTAAGTAAACTTGAACACTTAACCACCAAAATGTGACAAATGGATAGGGTTAAGTAAACTTGAACACTTAACCATCAGAATATGATAAATGAATAGGGTTAAGTTAAAGTATAACACTTAACAAATAGTGACAGGATTTGGTTAAGTTAAAAAGGAACACTTAACCAATATAGGGTGAGATGGTAGGGTTAAGTAATAAGAAATACTTAACCAATATAACTAGGGTTGGGATGGGGTTAAGTCAACATGGATTACTGATAACACTTAACCAGTTTAACAGGATAAGGGAAGAGGGTTAAGTTAGCTTGAATCAACTAAAGACACTTAACCAATCCAACTTGATGAGAAAGAAAACTAAGTGGGACTAAGTAATAAAACTTAGTTAAGGATTCAAGAAACTAAGTGCTAAATCTTAGTTAACAAAACTAAGTAGTAATTCTTAGTATAACACGAGAAGGAGCGAACGTCCATCTGATTTTAAAAAGAAAGCTCCAACGAATTGGGTTACGAAGCCCGAGGCTTCGAGGGGACGTGAGGGTACTCTTGGTATCCCTCTGTGAGGCTGCAGATGATCCTCCTGGGCTCACAGAGGTTAAGGTCGGCGTTAGAAGAACCAAGGGTATGCCTTGGTTGCAATATATATATGGCAACCTAAAGACTAGGATGGACCAGCGTGATTCGGCGAGAAAACGAAAGCCCTGTGATAGCAGCTCGTCGACTACCATCCATCTTCAGTCAAGCGAGACACGTGAAGCGGGAAGGCGGAGAACAAATACGGACCACATACTTGCTATCTAGTTGTGGTTGCGGGGTGTTATTGGCCATAGGTTAATGGGGCATATAGGGGCCTTCGTACAGTTCTCATTTTTCATGGATGGCCTTCCATTAGTTGAGGGAGGGGTCGAGTGGGACCATAGCCACTGGAAAAAAACAGACCTTAGCATCTGCATCAGCAGATATTGAAAGCTCCCGACTGAGTTCCGTATTTCTAGAGTAGCCCTGACACGGAACTCGGGTAGCACATTACAGGACATGTGCATCTAGACAAGCGATAACGATTTGCGATACATGCGTGGGAAAAGTATAGGAACATATACCACTCTAGGTAGTGTGTCCTAGACTAAAGGACATCGTTCGACAGGTAGCATAATTCCTAGTTAGACCTAGGTGGCATAAAACCTGAATTCGAGAAGCATTCAGCAGATAGCGTAAACTCTAGTGGAAATATAGAAAGCACTTGATAGAAAAACCTAGATTAAATCTAGGTAATAGCTAATAAATGTATGCCTGAAGGCGATGGAAAATACAGGGATTGGGATCACGTTAACATTACTAGTTAGG
The DNA here is from genome assembly GCA_030737875.1 of Allium sativum. Classification (NCBI taxonomy): domain Eukaryota; kingdom Viridiplantae; phylum Streptophyta; class Magnoliopsida; order Asparagales; family Amaryllidaceae; genus Allium; species Allium sativum. Next base: position 845,161,646 of record CM060921.1, on the reverse strand, counting down.
ACACTAGTTAGGCGGTGCAGAGATATAGAAACCAGAATAATAAGGAAATAGCGAAGCGGCGAAAGTATTAGAGCATATCCAGTTTATCTTGTCCTAGCATATCTTGTGTAAATCTTATCTTGTTAGCATGGTATTATCTTGTATTCAGTTAATTCATGTCGTTCTGTTTTCCCTGTTCATATGCTAGAAGTAACTGAACTTACCAGACTTTATGTCTGACCCAGTTTCCTTTCGTCTTCTTTTCTTCCGTTCCCCCCCCCCCAAGGTTGTTAAGGAAGGAATAATATAGCTCAGAATAGATTTGGAAGGTCGCTCTTACCCAGCTTGAAGATTTGATAAAGTTTTGCTTGGATTCTCTTTCAGATGCTATGGCGGGCTCTTGCTACATTGGGGAATACAAATGTTATTTTATGCTTCTTTATTTTGTAAAGACAGATGATATTCTGATATTGTAAAGAAATCTTGTACAAACTATTTTATCAATAAAGCAAAGTTTTATTTTCCGCTGTTTAATGTTTGTCTGTCTTGTAATTTATCTGCATCTTTTACCCATAATGCTCCACAAAACTTAGTGCATTCCCTTTTTGAGTGACACTAATGGACGTGGGGTGTTACACGTGGTATCAGAGCTGAAGGTTACCGGATCAGATAAAAGATTTGGAAAAAAAAAATTATTTTTTTCAAAACGATTTTTAAAGAAGCATTTTCAAAAGAAAGTTTGTTTTTAAGGCGTATTCCCCAAAGCCATACGCATTGTCTTCTCTTCCTCTATTTGAATTCCTGTCTCCTTCTTTCTTGAGTCTCTGGGGCTCTTGGCTTTCTGGGAGGTAACCTCATCGAAGGGCAAAGTAGGGCCCGACTTCCATCTATAGCCATAGTTGTTTCACTTACGGCCAGTCTTCTTTCAAGCTTATAGGGTTTTCCGTATGATGGAAGCAGCTTTTAAGAGATTTGCCAACATAGTTACACACATGGAAGGGGATGAGGAGTTTGGCAAAGGGACACAACCCAAGGATGAGGAATTCATGGGCGTAGGTTTAGCTCACGAAGGAGGATGGAACTATAAAACCTAAGGCCAGAGGAAGTATCTTTACTAGGGTATGATAGGGCATATAATTAAGGACAAGGGCAAGAACGAGGGACAAGATTTTTAGAAGGGCAAGTACATGCTAAGCATACCTAGGAGATAGGTGGTAAAAGTTTCTGTTGGAAAGAATCTAGTTTTGCTGTTCGTACTCTTTCCTTCGGTTTTAGCGCTTCGCATTTGTTCATATTTGCTTCCCTAGTTGAGTCTCTGCACCTTAGTACTTGTATAGTAAGAAGATCCCAATCAGTCTCAAACTCAGTGGGTGGTTTGACCCGATTATTTCTGGTTAGTAGGGGTTTGAGAGTAGCTATCAAGTTTGTTTATATCATATCACATAGATCGTCTAAATTCGGAGGAGATTTTCCTTGGGTGCTTGTCTGATATTGGTTTAGGCCTTTGGGGCTTGTACTTGAGGAATGTCGAGTTCGACTAGGATGGTTTGCGTGAGAGATGGATAGTTGAGGCAGGCACTCTAAAAAGCGCGTAGTGACCTTTTGACCCTTATAATTATGGCATGATGGATAAGATAGGAGGAGAGACCTCTGATCATCCTAGTACATACACTTGGTACCGTGATTGACATCTGTTTATTCTGGAAATGGAGGTTAGGAACTTCACAACTGCGAAGTTAAATTGGTTAAGATAAAGTGGAGTAAAGCTCAAGAAGGCTAGATACTAGCAACACACCCTTTTTCTTAAGGATGCATCCTTGATTTCTTTGTTTAGGGGCTTTACGCATAGTTGTTTCTCTCTTTCCAAAGTATATCCTCTAGGTCGCATCTGCGATCTTTAGGTAGAAGCCAATGGATGTAAACATGTATTTGAAACATGTTATGGTTGAATGGTTGCAAGTGGTTACAAATGGTCGCTCGTGGATGCATATGCGTACGTATTAGACACTAGATCAAGTTCAAACGCTTTCATATAGCATTTACATATATGCATTTGTTTGTAAGTTGAACTTGATATGATATCATATGGACGTTGCATATGGATGAATGGCTGTGCACGCATGTAGTATTTACATGACTAGGGATGTTTGCATACATGATTGGACGCATGGCACAGACATGATTTTCATTAAGGAGGTCAACTGAATCAGTAGACCGCCTGATTTTGCATTAGATAGAGACATATACACACACTATGCATATGAACATGAAAGCATTAGAAATCTTTTAAGGACAATGAATGCCTGTGATTGAATGGTTGAGTAGATGGGTGATTGGATGGTAGGACACATTCTTCCTAACTTGAAGATTTCGGGGACGAAATCCTTTTAAGTGGGGGAGAATGTAACACCCCGTAATTCTGTGGCATTTAGATTCTCAAAATTAAAGTATAATTAATTATTAAAAGAAAAATTAAAAGAAAAAGATCCATGCAGTTGTTTAATTTAAGTATTGTAATTAACATGAAAAAGAGAAGTAAGGAGAGAACAATAATTATTATTGTTCTAAGACTTATTAACAAAAGCCTCTGTAGCTCAGTTGGTTAAGATGTTGGATTTGTAGCATGGAGGTCAGGGGTTCGAACCCCAGCAGCGACATAATTTTTATCTCTGTTTTAGAGAGGGCCAACTGAGCATGCAAATACATGTACGTATACAAATTCAAAATTTGAAAGGATAAGAACGAACATATAAGGAAATAAAGAAAATATATGTATATATATATGAGAATATATATATATATATATATATATATGCAGAAATATATGTATACGAAAAATAAAATTTCAAAATAAGGCTACAGTCAATGAAATATGGAAAGAATCAAATAACGATGCAACATCATTTGAATTTTGAAAATGAAACGAAAGTTGTGCGTATATATATACGCGTAAAATGGTCGTTAGAGGAATTGTATACATATAAGGATATTTCATGTGAATAAAACAGTTAAATAAATTCCAGAAATTCAAAAGTTCGAAAATCAAACTTCTACGCCAAAACAATCCATTTGAAATTCAAATTTCTACGCCAAAATAGCTTGTGGGACCCAATGCTGACTCAGCACTGCGTGTACGATAAGGTCTTGAGCAGCTATATAAACAGCCCTAGTCTTCATTCTCTTTGCTCCAATTCTCTTCTATCCTTATGCTGCTAAGATTCATGGCTTCTTTCCCTCCTCTAAATTTTCTTAAATAATTAAAATAAAATATAAATTCAAGACATGGAGATGCTGCTCAAATGTATTCAAGAGAAGATTCAAATTAAAGTGAAGAATTCAAAGGCTAAATCAACAGACCTCGAGCAACGACATACGAATCTTAGCATCGCCGTTCTTCTATTCTAGATCTAATTTCTGTAAGTTGGTTATTTCTAGATCTGAATACTTTGTTTTTATTTGTGACATGAAATTAAAAGAATAAAAGGATATGCCAAATCTATTTCTCTCTCTCTTCGAATCTGTGTTTATACTCTTGGACTGAATCAAGAATCGTTACGATTCAAGGACAAATGACTATAGAATTGTGGACCTTAAAACATATGCCTTTGGACTATGAACATGAACCTTAAAGCATATGCCTTTGGACTATGAACATAAGCCTTTGAATTGGACATTTCCTATGACTGTGACTATGACTACAAGGATTATTTCCTTGACTAAGCCCGTGCCTTTGATCTGGACATAAACAGTTGCCTATTGACACAATATCTTTGATTCATAACTAGGAAAATTATTGCTTAAGTTTTGTGGCTATGAAATTGGGTCTAAACCAAATTTTATAATATGTTCTTAGTTTTCTTTGGTTTTAAGACAGTGGGAATTTACCTATTAAGTTAGGTCTACCCATATTCTTGAACCTATTCTGTCTGTTCTTGGTTTTAAGACAGTGGGAATTTACCTATTAAGTTAGGTCTACCCATATTCTTGAACCTTCATCGTTATCCAATCCTTTTTATGCCAGTTGTCATGTCTATTCTTACTTGACATTTTGGTCTATTCCCTTTTTGTCTACAAATCTAGATTTATTTATAATCTAGGTTGAATTACGATTACATGAACGGTGGGAATGCGATTTGGGGAAAAACATGAAAATGAATGTGAACATAGCTGTAAAACTTGGAATTGGCATAGTTTGGAGAACGAACATGGTTTTGATAACTTAGAACATGTGTTAAACATGTGAATTGGGTAATTTTGACAAGAATTATGGGTAATGAAATTTAGATCTAGAAATGGGCTTGAAACTGAAAACTAGAATAATAAGATCTAGTTTGTATACAGACTGTAAACTAGAAAAATAAAGATCTAGTTTGTATATAGATTGTAAACTAGAATAATAAATCTAGTTTTGGGCTTAAACGGTGAACTAGAATAGTAAATCTAGTTTGGCATGAATTATAAACTAGAATATAAAATCTAGTTTTAGCATAAACTATAAATAAAGATGGTAGATCTAAATTGCTATGAACTGTAGGTTAGGCAAATCAAGATTTGGGCCTAGAATATAAGTCTGTTAGTGACAAATGAATTTAGGCCAAATTGGTTTAAAAAGGGGAAATGGGCTTTTGAAATAAATTGTTAACAATTTATAAACAAAAGAAAAGTATTTTGATAACATCCCTTTTTGTAACACATAGACCAGAAGGTTCTAGGGTGACAGAGAGGATAGTGTCTAGGCTTGGGTTTGGAAAATACAAGTTTCCTGCCCTCCCTGGCTATCCCTAACTGATCCAAAGGACGGGATGGTTGTTTTCAAAACCAGATTTGGAAATTAATCAGAAAACCCTTTGAACTTAGAAAACATGAATATGCCTAACCCGAGGTTAGACTGAGTTGCGGTGTAAACCTGCCCGGAGCCGACCGGCAGATCCAGTAACCGCAGCAATATCTGTCTAATGTGAGAGGTTGCGGCTTTAATTTATTAAAGCTAGAACAAGAATGGGAGGGTTAAGTCAATAGGAACACTTAACCAACTTAACACAGTTAAGCCAGAATGGGAGGGTTAAGTCAATAGGAACACTTAACCAACTTAACACAGTTAAAGCTAGAATGGGATGGCTTAGTCCATGGGAACACTTAGCCAAATTAACATGTTGAATAGGCTAGAAGGTGAGGTTAAGTAAAGTTAATACACTTAGCCAAATATAACATGTTAATAAGACTAGAGGTTGGGGTTAAGAAATACACTTAGCCAATTTAATATGTTAGTCGGACTAGACCGTAGGGTTAAGTAAACTTGAACACTTAACAACCAAAATGTGACAAATGGATAGGGTTAAGTAAACTTGAACACTTAACCATCAGAATATGATAAATGAGTAGGGTTAAGTTAAAGTATAACACTTAACAAATAGTGACAGGATTTGGTTAAGTTAAAAAGGAACACTTAACCAATACAGGGTGAGATGGTAGGGTTAAGTAATAAGAAATACTTAACCAATATAACTAGGGTTGGGATGGGGTTAAGTCAACATGGATTACTGATAACACTTAACCAGTTTAACAGGATAAGGGAAGTGGGTTAAGTTAGCTTGAATCAACTAAAGACACTTAACCAATCCAACTTGATGAGAAAGAAAACTAAGTGGGACTAAGTAATAAAACTTAGTTAAGGATTCTGGAAACTAAGTGGTAAATCTTAGTTAACAAAACTAAGTAGTAATTCTTAGTATAACACGAGAAGGAGCGAACGTCCATCTGATTTTAAAAAGAAAGCTCCAACGAATTGGGTTACGAAGCCCGAGGCTTCGAGGGGACGTGATGGTACTCTTGGTATCCCTCTGTGAGGCTGCAGATGATCCTCCTGGGCTCACAGAGGTTAAGGTCTGCGTTAGAAGAACCAAGGGTATGCCTTGGTTGCAATATATATATGGCAACCTAAAGACTAGGATGGACCAGCGTGATTCGGCGAGAAAACGGAAGCCCTGTGATAGCAGCTCGTCGACTACCATCCATCTTCAGTCAAGTGAGACACGTGAAGCGGGAAGGCGGAGAACTCATACGGACCACATACTTGCTATCTAGTTGTGGTTGCGGGGTGTTATTGGCCATAGGTTAATAGGGCATATAGGGGCCTTCGTACAGTTCTCATTTTTCATGGATGGCCTTCCATTAGTTGAGGGAGGGGTCGAGTGGGACCATAGCCATTGGAAAAAAACAGACCTTAGCATCTGCATCGGCAGATATTGAAAGCTCCCGACTGAGTTCCGTATTTCTAGAGTAGCCCTGACACGGAACTCGGGTAGCACATTACAGGACATGTGCATCTAGACAAGCGATAACGATTTGCGATACATGCGTGGGAAAAGTATAGGAACATATACCACTCTAGGTAGTGTGTCCTAGACTAAAGGACATCGTTCGATAGGTTGCATAATTCCTAGTTAGACCTAGGTGGCATAAAACCTGAATTCGAGAAGCATTCAGCAGATAGCGTAAACTCTAGTGGAAATCTAGAAAGCACTTGATAGAAAAACCTAGATTAAATCTAGGTAATAGCTAATAAATGTATGCCTGAAGGCGATGGAAAATACAGGGATTGGGATCACGTTAACATTACTAGTTAGGACACTAGTTAGGCGGTGCAGAGATATAGAAACCAGAATAATAAGGAAATAGCGAAGCGGCGAAAGTATTAGAGCATATCCAGTTTATCTTGTCCTAGCATATCTTGTGTAAATCTTATCTTGTTAGCATGGTATTATCTTGTATTCAGTTAATTTATGTCGTTCTGTTTTCCCTGTTCATATGCTAGAAGTAACTGAACTTACCAGACTTTATGTCTGACCCAGTTTCCTTCCGTCTTCTTTTCTTCCGTTTCCCTCCCCCCCCCCCCAGGTTGTTAAGGAAGGAATAATATTGCTCAGAATAGATTTGGAAGGTCGCTCTTCCCCAGCTTGAAGATTTGATAAAGTTTTGCTTGGATTCTCTTTCAGATGCTATGGCGGGCTCTTGCTACATTGGGGAATACAAATGTTATTTTATGCTTCTTTATTTTGTAAAGACAGATGATATTCTGATATTGTAAAGAAATCTTGTACAAACTATTTTATCAATAAAGCAAAGTTTTATTTTCCGCTGTTTAATGTTTGTCTATCTTGTAATTTATCTGCATCTTTTACCTATAATGCTCCACAGAACTTAGTGCATTCCCTTTTTGAGTGACACTAATGGACGTGGGGTGTTACAACGTACGAAAAATTGAGCTAAAAAAGCTTTCGATGTTCCCAAATTTCATTAATATAGAATTTCTTGGTTACCGAACTAAGATGAGACGGGTGGAACCTGTTAGTCCTATAGATCTATGAGAGAGCTTCGTTTTGACAGGTTATGGTTCTTGTAACTAAAAATGGACACAAAGTTACGTTTGGTGGAACAACCCACGTCTTTTGGGTACAACATCGAAGTCTTGAAGGGCAACATCCATTTGAAAATCCAAGATTGCACTGTATGACTTTTGAAAACTCGTTTATGGAGATGAAATAGAAATATAACATGGTGGCCATATTTCAAAATATAGTAAATCGAATTATGACCACGGTCAAACCCCTTTGACCAACAAAACAACATACAAAAAGTTGAGCTAAAAAAGCTTTCGATGTTCCCAAATGTCATTAAGATTGAATTTCTTGGTTACCGAACTAAGATGAGATGGGTGGAACTTGTTAGTCCTATAGATCTATGAGCGAGCTTCGTTTTGACTGGTTATGGTTCTTGTAACTAAAAACGGACATTAAGTTATGGTTGGTGGAACAACCCACGTCTTTTGGATGCAACATCGAAGTCTTGAGGTGCAACATCCGTTTGAAAATCCAAGATTGCACTACATGACTTTTGAAAACTCGTTTACAGGGATGAAATAGAAATATAACATGGTGCATCATATTTCAAAATATAGTAAATCGAATTATGACCACGGCCAAACCCCATTTGACCAACAAAACAACATACGAAAAATTGAGCTAAAAAAGCTTTCGATGTTCCCAAATGTCATTAAGATTGAATTTCTTGGTTATCGAACTAAGATGAGATGGGTGGAACTTGTTAGTCCTATAGATCTACGAGAGAGCTTCGTTTTGACTAGTTATGGTTCTCGTAACTAAAAATGGACACAAAGTTATGGTTGGTGGAACAACCCACGTCTTTTGGGTGCAACATCGAAGTCTTGAGGTGCAACATCCGTTTGAAAATCCAAGACTGCACTGCATGACTTTTGAAAACTCGTTTATGGCGATGAAATAGAAATATAACATGGTGCATCATATTTCAAAATATAGTAAATCGAATTATGACCACGGTCAAACCCCCATTGACCAAGAAAACAACATACGAAAAATTAAGCTAAAAAAGCTTTCGATGTTCCCAAATGTCATTAAGATTGAATTTCTTGGTTACCGAACTAAGATGAGATGGGTGGAATCTGTTAGTCCTATAGATCTATGAGAGAGCTTCGTTTTGACTGGTTATGGTTCTTGTAACTAAAAATGGACACAAAGTTACGGTTGGTGGAACAATCCACGTCTTTTGGGTGCAACATCGAAGTCTTAAGGTGCAACATCCATTTGAAAATCCAAGATTGCACTGTATGACTTTTAAAAACTCGTTTATGGGGAAGAAATAGAAACATAACATGGTGCGTCATATTTCAAAATATAGTGAATCGAATTATGACCACGGTCAAACCCCCTTTGACCAATAAAACAACATACGAAAAAATGAGCTAAAAAAGCTATCGATGTTCCAAAATGTCATTAAGATTGAATTTCCTGGTTACCGAACTAAGATGAGATGGGTGGAACCTGTTAGTCCAATAGATGTATGAGAGAGCTTCGTTTTGACTGGTTATTGTTCTTGTAACTAAAAATGGACACAAAGTTATGGTAGGTGGAACAACCCACGTCTTTTGGGTGCAACATCGAAGTTTTGAGGTGCAACATCCGTTTGAAAATCCAAGATTGCACTGCATGACTTTTGAAAACTCGTTTATGGGGATGAAATAGAAATATAACATGGTGCATCATATTTCAAAATATAGTAAATCGAATTATGACCACGGTCAAATCCCCTTTGACCAAGAAAACAACATACGAAAAATTGAGCTAAAAAAGCTTTCGATGTTCCCAAATGTCATTAAGATTGAATTTCTTGGTCACCGAACTAAGATGAGATGGGTGGAATCTGTTAGTCCTATAGATCTATGAGAGAGCTTCGTTTGGACTGGTTATGGTTCTTGTAACTAAAAATGGACACAAAGTTGCGGTTGGTGGAACAACCACGTCTTTTGGGTGCAACATCGAAGTCTTGAGGTGCAACATCCATTTGAAAATCAAAGGTTGCACTGTATGACTTTCGAAAACTCGTTTATGGGGATGAAATAGAAATATAACATGGTGCGTCAAATTTCAAAATATAGTAAATCGAATTATGACCACGGTCAAACCCCATTTGACCAACAAAACAACATACGAAAAATTGAGCTAAAAAAGCTTTTGATGTTCCCATATGTTATTAAGATTGAATTTCTTGGTTACCGAACTAAGATGAGATGGGTGGAACCTGTTAGTCCTATAGATCTATGAGAGAGCTTCGTTTTGACTGGTTATGGTTCTTGTAACTAAAAATGGACACAAAGTTATGGTTGGTGGAACAACCGACGTCTTTTGGGTGCAACGTCGAAGTCTTGAGGTGCAACATCCGTTTGAAAATCCAATATTGCACTGCATGACTTTTGAAAACTCGTTTGTGGGGATGAAATAGAAATATAACATGGTGCATCATATTTCAAAATATAGTAAATCGAATTATGACCACGGCCAAACCCCCTTTGACCAACAAAACAACATACGAAAAATTGAGCTAAAAAAGCTTTCGATGTTCCCAAATGTCATTAAGATTGAACTTCTTGGTTATCGAACTAAGATGAGATGGGTGGAACCTATTAGTCCTATAGATCTATGAGAGAGCTTCGTTTTGACTGGTTATGGTTCTCGTAACTAAAAATGGACACAAAGTTATGGTTGGTGGAACAACCCACGTCTTTTGGGTGCAACATCGAAGTCTTGAGGTGCAACATCCGTTTGAAAATCCAAGACTGCACTGCATAACTTTTGAAAACTCGTTTATGGCGATGAAATAGAAATATAACATGGTACATCATATTTCAAAATATAGTAAACCGAATTATGACCACGGTCAAACCCCCTTTGACCAAGAAAACAACATACTAAAAATTGAGCTAAAAAAGCTTTCGATATTCCCAAATGTCATTAAGATTGAATTTCTTGGTTACCGAACTAAGATGAGATGGGTGGAATCTGTTAGTCCTATAGATCTATGAGGGAGATTCGTTTTGACTGGTTATGGTTCTTGTAACTAAAAATGGACACAAAGTTACGGTTGGTGGAACAACCCACGTCTTTTGGCTGCAACATCGAAGTCTTGAGGTGCAACATACATTTGAAAATCCAAGATTGCACTATATGACTTTTGAAAACTTGTTTATGGGGATGAAATAGAAATATAACATGGTGCGTCATATTTCAAAATATAGTAAATCGAATTATGACCACGGTCAAACCCCCTTTGACCAACAAAACAACATACGAAAAATTGAGCTAAAAAAGCTATCGATGTTCCAAAATGTCATTAGGATTGAATTTCTTGGTTACCGAACTAAGATGAGATGGGTGGAACCTGTTAGTCCTATAGATCTATGAGAGAGCTTCGTTTTGACTGGTTATGGTTCTTGTAACTAAAAATGGACACAAAGTTATGGTTGGTGGAACAACCCACGTCTTTTGGGTACAACATCGAAGTCTTGAGGTGCAACATCCGTTTGAAAATCCAAGATTGCACGGCAAGACTTTTGAAAACTCGTTTATGGGGATGAAATAGAAATATAACATGGTGCATCATATTTCAAAATATAGTAAATCGAATTATGACCACGGTCGAACCCCCTTTGACCAACAAAACAACATACGAAAAGTTGAGCAAAAAAAGCTTTCGATGTTCCTAAATGTCATTAAAATTGAATTTCTTGGTTACCGAACTAAGATGAGATGGGTGGAACCTGTTAGTCCTATAGATCCATGAGAGAGCTTCGTTTTGACTGGTTATTGTTCTTGTAACTAAAAAAGGACACAAAGTTATGGTTGGCGGAACAACCCACGTCTTTTGGAAGCAACATCGAAGTCTTGAGGTACAACATCCATTTGAAAATCCAAGATTGCACTGCATGACTTTTGATAACTCGTTTATGGGGATGAAATAGAAATATAACATGGTGCATCATATTTCAAAATGTAGTAAATCGAATTATGACCACGGTCAAACCCCCTTTGACCAACAAAATAACATATGAAAAGTTGAGCTAATAAAGCATTCGATGTTCCCAAATGTCATTAAGATTGAATTTCTTGGTTACCGAACTAAGATGAGATGGGTGGAACCTGTTAGTCCTATAGATCTATGAGAGAGCTTCGTTTTGACTGGTTATGGTTCTTGTAACTAAAAATGGACACAAAGTTATGGTTGGTGGAACAACCCACGTCTTTTGGGTGCAACATTGAAGTCTTGAGGTGCAACATTCGTTTGAAAATCCAAGATTGCACTGTACGAGTTTTAAAAACTCGTTTATAGGGATGAAATAGAAATATAACATGGTAAATCATATTCCAAAATGTAGTAAATCGAGTCGGGGCTAGTCAACGATCCAGGCAGGCGAGCCGATCAAAAATGTCACCAATTCCAAAATCCAAGTTCTGTGCGCGTTCACGGAAACGGGAGTAACTTCCAATCCGTAAGTCCGTTTTCCCCAAACGAAACCTCGACCTGAAGCTAAGTCAGAGGGCTACTGGAGTTACACAGCACAACTCCGTAATTGATGCTTTCGGGCCTAAAAGTGGTCGTCTAATGGAGTTTCGGGCATGTTTATGTTGATGTTGCGATTTCGACCAAATCGCTCTATGATGTTCTCAGTACCTGGGCGCGTTGCTTATTTAGATTTTCTGTATGTGATAAATTTGACCAAAAAGTGTGTCAACATACTGGTTATGTTTCTAGTCACTCAAAATATAAACAAAGTTATGGTTGGCGGAACAACCAATGTCTGTTGGGTGCAACATCGACGTCTTGAGGTGCAACATCAGTTTGAAAATCTTGCACTGTATGAATTTTGAAAACTTGTTTATGGGGATGTAATTTAAATATAACATGGTGCATCATATTTCAAAATATAGTAAATCGAATTATGACCACGGTCAAACCCCCTTTGACCAAAAAAACAACATATGAAAAATTGAGCTAAAAAAGCTTTCGATGTTCCCAAATGTCATTAAGACTGAATTTCTTGGTTACCAAACGAAGATGAGACAGGTGGAACCTGTTAGTCCTACAGATCTGTGAGAGAGCTTCGTTTTGACTAGTTATGGTTCTTGTAACTAAAAATGGACACAAAGTCACGGTTGGTGGAACAACCCACGTCTTTTGGGTAACATCGAAGTCTTGAGGTGCAACATCCATTTGAAAATCCAAGATTGCACAGTATGACTTTTGAAAACTCGTTTATGGTGATGAAATAGAAATATAACATGGTGCGTCATATTTCAAAATATAGTAAATCGAATTATGACCAAGGTCAAACCCCCTTTTACCAACAAAACAACATACGAAAAATTGAGCTAAAAAAGCTTTCGATGTTCCCAAATGTCATTAAGATTGAATTTCTTGGTTACCGAACTAAGATGAGATGGGTGGAACCTGTTAGTCCTATAGATCTATGAGAGAGCTTCGTTTTGACTGGTTATGGTTCTTGTAACTAAAAATGGACACAAAGTTATGATTGGTGGAACAACCCACGTCTTTTGGGTGCAACATGGAAGTCTTGAGGTGCAACATCCGTTTGAAAATCCAAGATTGCACTGCATGACTTTTGAAAACTCGTTTATGGGGATGAAATAGAAATATAACATGGTGCATCATATTTCAAAATTTAGTAAATCGAATTATGACCACTGTCAAACCCCCTTTGACCAACAAAACAACATACGAAAAATTGAGCTAAAAAAGCTTTTGATGTTCCCAAAAGTCATTAAGATTGAATTTCTCAGTTACCGAACTAAGATGAGATGGGTGGAACCTGTTAGTCCAATAGGTCTATGAGAGAGGTTCGTTTTGACTGGTTATGGTTCTTGTAACTAAAAATGGACACAAAGTTATGGTTGGTGGAACAACCCACGTCTTTTGGGTGCAACATCAAAGTCTTGAGGTGCAACATCCGTTTGAAAATCCAAGATTGCATTGCATGACTTTTGAAAACTCGTTTATGGGGATGAAATAGAAATATAACATGGTGCATCATATTTCAAAATATAGTAAATCAAATTATGACCACGGTCAAACCCCCTTTGACCAAGAAAACAACATACGAAAAATTGGGCTAAAAAGCTTTCGATTTCCCAAATGTCATTAAGATTGAATTTCTTGGTTACCGAACTAAGATGAGATGGGTGGAATCTGTTAGTCCTATAGATCTATGAGAGAGCTTCATTTTGACTGGTTATGGTTCTTGTAACTAAAAATGGACACAAAGTTACGGTTGGTGGAACAACCCACGTCTTTTGGGTGCCACATCGAAGTCCTGAGGTGCAACATCCATTTGAAAATCCAAGATTGCACTGTATGACTTTTGAAAACTCATTTATGGGGATGAAATAGAAATATAACACGGTGCGTCATATTTCAAAATATAGTAAATCGAATTATGACCACGGTCAAACCCCCTTTGACCAACAAAACAACATACGAAAAATTGAGCTAAAAAAGCTTTCGATGTTCCAAAATGTCGTTAAGATTGAATTTCTTGGTATCCGAGCTAAGATGAGATGGGTGGAACTTGTTAGTCCAATAGATCTATGAGAGAGCTTCGTTTTGACTGGTTATGGTTCTTGTAACTAAAAATGGACACAAAGTTATGGTTGGTGGAACAACCCACGTCTTTTGGGTGCAACATCGAAGTCTTGAGGTGCAACATCCGTTTGAAAATCCAAGATTGCACTTCATGACTTTTGAAAACTCGTTTATAGGGATGAAATAGAAATATAACATGGTGCATCATATTTCAAAATATAGTAAATCGAATTATGACCACGGTCAAACCCCCTTTGACCAAGAAAACAAAATACGAAAAATTGAGCTAAAAAATCTTTCGATGTTCCCAAATGCCATTAATATTGAATTTCTTGCTTACCAAACTAAGACGAGATGGGTGGAATCTGTTAGTCCTATAGATATATGAGAGAGCTTCGTTTTGACTGGTTATGGTTCTTGTAACTAAAAATGGACACAAAGTTATGGTTGGTGGAACAACCCACGTCTTTTGGGTGCAACATCGAAGACTAGAGGTGCAACATCCATTTGAAAATCCAAGATTGCACTGTATGACTTTTGAAAACTCGTTTATGGGGATGAAATAGAAATATAACATAGTGCTTCATATTTCAAAATATAGTAAATTGAATTATGACCATGGTCAAACCCCCTTTGACCAACAAAACAACATACGAAAATTGAGCTAAAAAAGCTTTCGATGTTCCAAAATGTCATTAAGATTGAATTTCTTGGTTACCGAACTAAGATGAGATGGATGGAACCTATAAGTCCTATTGATCTTTATCTTTGAGAGAGCTTCGTTTTGACTGGTTATGGTTCTTGTAACTAAAAATGGACACAAAGTTATGGTTGGTGGAACAACCCACGTCTTTTGGGTGCAACATCGAAGTCTTGAGGTGCAACATCCGTTTGAAAATCCAAGATTGCACTGTACGAGTTTTAAAAACTCGTTTATAGGGAAGAAATAGAAATATAACATGGTAAATCATATTCCAAAATGTAGTAAATCGAGCTGGGGCTAGTCAACGATCCAGGGAGGCGAGCCGATCAAAAATGTCACCAATTCCAAAATCCAAGTTCTGCGCGCGTTCACGGAAACAGGAGTAACTTACAATCCGTAAGCACGTTTCCCCCAATGAAACCTCGACCTGAAGCTAAGTCAGAGGGCTACTAGAGTTACAGAGCACAGCTCTGTAATTGATGCTTTCGGGCCCAAAAGTGGTCGTCTAATAGGAGTTTCGGGCATGTTTATGTTGATGTTGCGATTTCGACCAAATCGCTCTATGATGTTCTCAGTACCTGAGCGCGTTACTTATTTTGATTTTCCGTATGTGATAGATCGGACCAAAAAGTGTGTCAACATACTGGTTATGTTTCTAGTCACTCAAAATAAAAACAAAGTTATGGTTAGCGGAACAACCCATGTCTGTTGGGTGCAACATCGACGTTTTGAGGTGCAACATCAATTTGAAAATCCAAGATTGCACTGTATGACTTTTGAAAACTCATTTATGGGGATGAAATTTAAATATAACATGGTGCAACATATTTAAAAATATAGTAAATGGAATTAAGACCACGGTCAAACCCCCTTTAACCAACAAAACAACATATGAAAAATTGATCTATAAAGCTTTCGATGTTCCCAAATGTCATTCAGATTGAATTTCTTCATTACCGAACGAAGTGAGATGGGTGGAACCTATTAGTCCTATAGATCTGTGAGAGAGCTTCGTTTTGACTGGTTATGGTTCTTGTTACTAAAAATGGACACAAAGTCACGGTTGGTGGAACAACCCACGTCTTTTGGGTGCAACATCGAAGTCTTGAGGTGCAACATCCATTTGAAAATCCAAGATTGCACTTTATGACTTTTGAAAACTCATTTATGGGGATGAAATAGAAATATAACATGGTGCGTCATATTTCAAAATATAGTAAATCGAATTATTACCACGGTCAAACCACCTTTGACCAACAAAACAACATACGAAAAATTGAGCTAAAAAAGCTTTCAATGTTCCCAAATGTCATTGAGATTGAATTTCTTGGTTATCGAACTAAGATGAGATGGGTGGAAACTGTTAGTCCTATAGATCTATGAGAGAGCTTCGTTTTGACTGGTTATGGTTCTTGTAACTAAAAATGGACACAAAGTTATGGTTGGTGCAACAACCCACGTCTTTTGGTTGCAACATCGAAGTCTTGAGGTGCAACATCCGTTTGAAAATCCAAGATTGCACTGGATGACTTTTGAAAACTCGTTTATGGGGATGAAATAGAAATATAACATGGTGCATCATATTTCAAAATATAGTAAATCGAATTATGACCACGGTCAAACCCCATTTGACCAACAAAACAGCATACGAAAAATTGAGCCAAAAAAGCTTTCGATGTTCCCAAATGTCATTAAGATTGAATTTCTTGGTTACCGAATTAAGATGAGATGGGTGGAAACTGTTAGTCCAATAGATCTATGAGAGAGCTTCGTTTTGACTGGTTATGGTTCTTGTAACTAAAAATGGACACAAAGTTATGGTTGGTGGAACAACCCACGTCTTTTGGGTGCAACATCGAAGTCTTGAGGTGCAACATCCGTTTGAAAATCCAAGATTGCACTATATGACTTTTGAAAACTCGTTTATAGGGATGAAATAGAAATATAACATGGTGCATCATATTTCAAAATATAGTAAATCGAATTATGACCACAGTCAAACCCATTTGACCAAGAAAACAAAATACGAAAAATTGAGCTAAAAAAGCTTTCGATGTTCCCAAATGTCATTAAGATTGAATTTCTTTCTTACCGAACTAAGATGAGATGGGTGGAATCTGTTAGTCCTATAGATCTATGAGAGAGCTTCGTTTTGACTGGTTATGGTTCTTGTAACGAAAAATAGACACAAAGTTACGGTTGGTGGAACAACCCATGTCTTTTGGGTGCAACATCAAAGTCTTGAGGTGCAACATCCATTTGAAAATCCAAGATTGCACTTTATGACTTTTGAAAACTCGTTTATGGGGATGAAATAGAAATATAACATGGTGCATCATATTTCAAAATATAGTAAATCGAATTATGACCACGGTCAAACCCCCTTTGACCAAAAAAAACAACATATGAAAAATTGAGCTAAAAAAGCTTTCGATGTTCCCAAATGTCATTAAGATTGAATTTCTTGGTTACCAAACGAAGATGAGACGGGTGGAACCTGTTAGTCCTACAGATCTGTGAGAGAGCTTCGTTTTGACTAGTTATGGTTCTTGTAACTAAAAATGGACACAAAGTCATGGTTGGTGGAACAATCCACGTCTTTTGGGTAACATCGAAGTCTTGAGGTGCAACATCCATTTGAACATCCAAGATTGCACAGTTTGACTTTTGAAAACTCGTTTATGGTGATGAAACAGAAATATAACATGGTGCGTAATATTTCAAAATATAGTAAATCGAATTATGACCACGGTCAAACCCCCTTTTACCAACAAAACAACATACGAAAAATTGAGCTAAAAAAGCTTTCGATGTTCCCAAATGTCATTAAGATTGAATTTCTTGGTTACCGAACTAAGATGAGATGGGCGGAACCTGTTAGTCCTATAGATCTATGAGAGAGCTTCTTTTTGACTGGTTATGGTTCTTGTAACTAAAAATGGACACAAAGTTACGGTTGGTGGAACAACCCACGTCTTTTGGGTGCCACATCGAAGTCTTGAGGTGCAACATCCATTTGAAAATCCAAGATTGCACTGTATGACTTTTGAAAACTCGTTTATGGGGATGAAATAGAAATATAACACGGTGCGTCATATTTCAAAATATAGTAAATCGAATTATGACCACGGTCAAACCCCCTTTGACCCACAAAACAACATACAAAAAATTGAGCTAAAAAAGCTTTCGATGTTCCAAAATGTCATTAAGATTGAATTTCTTGGTATCCGAACTAAGATGAGATGGGTGGAACTTGTTAGTCCTATAGATCTATGAGAGAGCTTCGTTTTGACTGGTTATGGTTCTTGTAACTAAAAATGGACACAAAGTTATGGTAGGTGGAACAACCCACGTCTTTTGGGTGCAACATCGAAGTCTTGAGGTGCAACATCCGTTTGAAAATCCAAGATTGCACTTCATGACTTTTGAAAACTCGTTTATAGGGATGAAATAGAAATATAACATGGTGCATCATATTTCAAAATATAGTAAATTGAATTATGACCACGGTCAAACCCCCTTTGACCAAGAAAACAAAATACGAAAAATTGAGCTAAAAAAGCATTCGATGTTCCCAAATGCCATTAAGATTGAATTTCTTGCTTACCGAACTAAGACGAGATGGGTGGAATCTGTTAGTCCTACAGATCTATGATAGAGCTTCGTTTTGACTGGTTATTGTTCTTGTAACTAAAAATGGACACAAAGTTACGGTTGGTGGAACAACCCACGTCTTTTGGGTGCAACATCGAAGACTTGAGGTGCAACATCCATTTGAAAATCCAAGATTGCACTGTATGACTTTTGAAAACTCGTTTATGGGGATGAAATAGAAATATAACATAGTGCGTCATATTTCAAAATATAGTAAATTGAATTATGACCATGGTCAAACCCCCTTTGACCCACAAAACAACATACGAAAATTGAGCTAAAAAAGCTTTCGGTGTTCCAAAATGTCATTAAGATTGAATTTCTTGGTTACCGAACTAAGATGAGATGGGTGGAACCTGTAAGTCCTATAGATCTTTGAGAGAGCTTCGTTTTGACTGGTTATGGTTCTTGTAACTAAAAATGGACACAAAGTTATGGTTGGTGGAACAACCCACGTCCTTTGGGTGCAACATCGAAGTCTTGAGGTGCAACATCCGTTTGAAAATCCAAGATTGCACTGTACGAGTTTTAAAAACTCGTTTATAGGGATGAAATAGAAATATAACATGGTAAATCATATTCCAAAATGTAGTAAATCGAGCCGGGGCTAGTCAACGATCCAAGGAGGCTAGCCGATCAAAAATGTCACCAATTCCAAAATCCAAGTTCTGCGCGCGTTCACGGAAACAGGAGTAACTTACAATCCGTAAGCACGTTTCCCCCAACGAAACCTCGACCTGAAGCTAAGTCAAAGGTCTACTGGAGTTACAGAGCACAGCTCCGTAATTGATGCTTTCGGGCCTAAAAGTGGTCGTCTAATAGGAGTTTCGGGCATGTTTATGTTGATGTTGCGATTTCGACCAAAACGCTCTATAATGTCCTCAGTACCTGAGCGCGTTGCTTATTTAGATTTTCCGTATGTGATAGATTTGACCAAAAAGTGTGTCAACATACTGGTTATGTCTCTAGTCACTCAAAATAAAAACAAAGTTATGGTTGGCGGAACAACCCATGTCTGTTGGGTGCAACATCGACGTCTTGAGGTGCAACATCAATTTGAAAATCCAAGATTGCACTGTATGACTTTTGAAAACTCGTTTATGGGGATGAAATTTAAATATAACATGGTGCAACATATTTAAAAATATAGTAAATCGAATTATGACCACGGTCAAATCCCCTTTAACCAACAAAACAACATATGAAAAATTGAGCTAAAAAGCTTTCGATGTTCCCAAATGTCATTAAGATTGAATTTCTTGGTTATCGAACGAAGTGAGATGGGTGGAACCTATTAGTCCTATAGATCTGTGAGAGAGCTTCGTTTTGACTGGTTATGGTTCTTGTAACTAAAAATGGACACAAAGTCACGGTTGGGGGAACAACCCACGTCTTTTGGGTGCAACATCGAAGTCTTGAGGTGCAACATCCATTTGAAAATCCAAGATTGCACTTTATGACTTTTGAAAACTCATTTATGGGGATGAAATAGAAATATAACATGGTGCGTCATATTTCAAAATATAGCAAATCGAATTATTACCACGGTCAAACCCCCTTTGACCAACAAAACAACATACGAAAAATTGAGCTAAAAAAGCTTTCGATGTTCCCAAATGTCATTGAGATTGAATTTCTTGGTTATCGAACTAAGATGAGATGGGTGGAAACTGTTAGTCTTATAGATCTATGAGAGAGCTTCGTTTTGACTGGTTATGGTTCTTGTAACTAAAAATGGACACAAAGGTATGGTTGGTGCAACAACCCACGTCTTTTGGTTGCAACATCGAAGTCTTGAGGTGCAACATCCGTTTGAAAATACAAGATTGCACTGCATGACTTTTGAAAGCTCGTTTATGGGGATGAAATAGAAATATAACATGGTGCATCATATTTCAAAATATAGTAAATCGAATTATGACCACGGTCAAACCCCCTTTGACCAAGAAAACAAAATACGAAAAATTGAGCTAAAAAAGCTTTCGATGTTCCCAAATGCCATTAAGATTGAATTTCTTGCTTACCGAACTAAGATGAGATGGGTGGAATCTGTTAGTCCTATAGATCTATGAGAGAGCTTCGTTTTGACTGGTTATGGTTCTTGTAACTAAAAATGGACACAAAGTTACAGTTGGTGGAACAACCCACGTCTTTTGGGTGCAACATCGAAGACTTGAGGTGCAACATCCATTTGAAAATCCAAGATTGCACTGTATGACTTTTGAAAACTCGTTTATGGGGATGAAATAGAAATATAACACAGTGCGTATTATTTCAAAATATAGTAAATTGAATTATGACAATGGTTAAACCCCCTTTAACCAACAAAACAACATAAGAAAATTGAGCTAAAAAAGCTTTCGGTGTTCCAAAATGTCATTAAGATTGAATTTCTTGGTTACCGAACTAGGATGAGATGGGTGGAACCTGTAAGTCCTATAGATCTTTGAGAGAGCTTCGTTTTGACTGGTTATGGTTCTTGTAACTAAAAATGGACACAAAGTTATGGTTGGTGGAACAACCCACGTCTTTTGGGTGCAACATCGAAGTCTTGAGGTGCAACATCCGTTTGAAAATCCAAGATTGCACTGTACGAGTTTTAAAAACTCGTTTATAGGGATGAAATTGAAATATAACATGGTAAATCATATTCCAAAATGTAGTAAATCGAGCTGGGGCTAGTCAACGATCCAGGGAGGCGAGCCGATCAAAAATGTCACCAATTCCAAAATCCAAGTTCTGCGCGCGTTCACAGAAACAGGAGTAACTTACAATCCGTAAGCACGTTTCCCCCAACGAAACCTCGACCTGAAACTAAGTCAGAGGGCTACTGGAGTTACAGAGCACAGCTCCGTAATTGATGCTTTCGGGCCCAAAAGTGGTCGTCTAATAGGAGTTTCGGGCATGTTTATGTTGTTGTTGCGATTTCGACCAAATCGCTCTATGATGTTCTCAGTACCTGAGCGCGTTGCTTATTTAGATTTTCCGTATGTGATAGATTTGACCAAAAAGTGTGTCAACATACTGGTTATGTCTCTAGTCACTCAAAATAAAAACAAAGTTATGGTTGGCGGAACAACCCATGCCTGTTGGGTGCAACATCGACGTCTTGAGGTGCAACATCAGTTTGAAAATCCAAGATTGCACTGTATGACTTTTGAAAACTCGTTTATGGGGATGAAATTTAAATATAACATGGTGCAACATATTTAAAAATATAGTAAATCGAATTATGACCACGGTCAAACCCCCTTTAACCAACAAAACAACATATGAAAAATTGAGCTAAAAAGCTTTCGATGTTCCCAAATGTCATTAAGATTGAATTTCTTGGTTACCGAACGAAGTGAGATGGGTGGAACCTATTAGTCCTATAGATCTGTGAGAGAGCTTCGTTTTGACTGGTTATGGTTCTTGTAACTAAAAATGGACACAAAGTCACGGTTGGTGGAACAACCCACGTCTTTTGGGTGCAACATCGAAGTCTTGAGGTGCAACATCCATTTGAAAATCCAAGATTGCAATTTATGACTTTTGAAAACTCATTTATGGGGAGTAAATGGAAATATAACATGGTGCGTCATATTTCAAAATATAGTAAATCGAATTATTACCACGGTCAAACCCCCTTTGACCAACAAAACAACATACGAAAAATTGAGCTAAAAAAGCTTTCGATGTTCCCAAATGTCATTGAGATTGAATTTCTTGGTTATCGAACTAAGATGAGATGGGCGGAAACTGCTAGTCCTATAGATCTATGAGAGAGCTTCGTTTTGACTGGTTATGGTTCTTGTAACTAAAAATGGACACAAAGTTATGGTTGGTGCAACAACCCACGTCTTTTGGTTGCAACATCGAAGTCTTGAGGTGCAACATCCGTTTGAAAATCCAAGATTGCATTGCATGACTTTTGAAAACTCGTTTATGGGGATGAAATAGAAATATAACATGGTGCATCATATTTCAAAATATAGTAAATCGAATTATGACCACGGTCAAACCCCATTTGACCAACAAAACAACATACGAAAAATTGAGCTAAAAAAGCTTTCGATGTTCCCAAATGTCATTAAGATTGAATTTCTTGGTTACCGAATTAAGATGAGATGGGTGGAAACTGTTAGTCCTATAGATCTATGAGAGAGCTTCGTTTTGACTGGTTATGGTTCTTGTATCTAAAAATGGACACAAAGTTATGGTTGGTGGAACAACCCACGTCTTTTGGGTGCAACATTGAAGTCTTGAGGTGCAACATCCGTTTGAAAATCCAAGATTGCACTACATGACTTTTGAAAACTCGTTTATAGGGATGAAATAGAAATATAACATGGTGCATCATATTTCAAAATATAGTAAATCGAATTATGACCACAGTCAAACTCATTTGACCAAGAAAACAAAATACGTAAAATTGAGCAAAAAAAGCTTTCGATGTTCCCAAGTGTCATTAAGATTGAATTTCTTGCTTACCGAACTAAGATGAGATGGGTGGAATCTGTTAGTCCTATAGATCTATGAGAGAGCTTCGTTTTGACTGGTTATGGTTCTTGTAACTAAAAATGGACACAAAGTTAAGGTTGGTGGAACAACCCATGTCTTTTGGGTGCAACATCAAAGTCTTGAGGTGCAACATCCATTTGAAAATCCAAGATTGCACTGTATGACTTTTGAAAACTCGTTTATTGGGATGAAATAGAAATATAACATGGTGCATCATATTTCAAAATATAGTAAATCGAATTTTGACCACGGTCAAACCCCATTTGACCAACAAAACAGCATACGAAAAATTGAGCTAAAAAAGCTTTCGATGTTCCCAAATGTCATTAAGATTGAATTTCTTGGTTACGGAATTAAGATGAGATGGGTGGAAACTGTTAGTCCTATAGATCTATGAGAGAGCTTCGTTTTTACTGGTTATGGTTCTTGTAACTAAAAACGGACACAAAGTTATGGTTGGTGGAACAACCCACGTCTTTTGGGTGCAACATCGAAGTCTTGAGGTGCAACATCCGTTTGAAAATCCATGATTGCACTACATGACTTTTGAAAACTCGTTTATAGGGATGAAATAGAAATATAACATGGTGCATCATATTTCAAAATATAGTAAATCGAATTATGACCACGGCCAAACCCCCTTTGACCAACAAAACAACATACGAAAAATTGAGCTAAAAAAGCTTTCGATGTTCCCAAATGTCATTAAGATTGAATTTCTTGGTTATCGAACTAAGATGAGATGGGTGGAACCCGTTAGTCCTATAGATCTACGAGAGAGCTTCGTTTTGACTGGTTATGGTTCTCGTAACTAAAAATGGACACAAAGTTATGGTTGTTGGAACAACCCACGTCTTTTGGGTGCAACATCGAAGTCTTTAGGTGCAACATCCGTTTGAAAATCCAAGACTGCATTGCATGACTTTTGAAAACTCGTTTATGGCGATGAAATAGAAATATAACATGGTGCATCATATTTCAAAATATAGTAAATCGAATTATGACCACGGTCAAACCCCCTTTGACCAAGAAAACAACATACGAAAAATTGAGCTAAAAAAGCTTTCGATGTTCCCAAATGTCATTAAGATTGAATTTCTTGGTTACCGAACTAAGATGAGATGGGTGGAATCTATTAGTCCTATAGATCTATGAGAGAGCTTCGTTTTGACTGGTTATGGTTCTTGTAACTAAAAATGGACACAAAGTTACGGTTGGTGGAACAACCCACGTCTTTTGGGTGCAACATCGAAGTCTTGAGGTGCAACATCCATTTGAAAATCCAAGATTGCACTGTATGACTTTTGAAAACTCGTTTATGGGGCAAAAATAGAAACATAACATGGTGCGTCATATTTCAAAATATAGTGAATCGAATTATGA
Organism: Allium sativum; assembly: GCA_030737875.1. Classification (NCBI taxonomy): domain Eukaryota; kingdom Viridiplantae; phylum Streptophyta; class Magnoliopsida; order Asparagales; family Amaryllidaceae; genus Allium; species Allium sativum. The sequence goes on along the minus strand of CM060921.1, from coordinate 845,137,456 downwards.
CCACGGTCAAACCCCCTTTGACCAACAAAACAACGTACGAAAAATTGAGCTAAAAAAGCTATCGATGTTCCAAAATGTCATTAAGATTGAATTTCTTGGTTCCCGAACTAAGTTGAGATGGGTGGAACCTGTTAGTCCAATAGATCTATGAGAGAGCTTCGTTTTGACTGGTTATTGTTCTTGTAACTAAAAATGGACACAAAGTTATGGTTGGTGGAACAACCCACGTCTTTTGGGTGCAACATCGAAGTTTTGAGGTGCAACATCCGTTTGAAAATCCAATATTGCACCGCATGACTTTTGAAAACTCGTTTATGGGGATGAAATAGAAATATAACATGGTGCATCATATTTCAAAATATAGTAAATCGAATTATGACCACGGTCAAACCCCCTTTGACCAAGAAAACAACATACGAAAAATTGAGCTAAAAAAGCTTTCGATGTTCCCAAATGTCATTAAGATTGAATTTCTTGGTTACCGAACTAAGATGAGATGGGTGGAATCTGTTAGTCCTATAGATCTATGAGAGAGCTTCATTTGGACTGGTTATGGTTCTTATAACTAAAAATGGACACAAAGTTACGGTTGGTGGAACAACCCACGTCTTTTGGGTGCAACATCGAAGTCTTGAGGTGCAACATCCATTTGAAAATCCAAGGTTGCACTGTATGACTTTCGAAAATTCGTTTATGCAGATGAAATAGAAATATAACATGGTGCGTCAAATTTCAAAATATAGTAAATTGAATTATGACCACGGTCAAACCCCATTTGACCAACAAACCAACATACGAAAAATTGAGCTAAAAAAGCTTTTGATGTTCCCATATGTTATTAAGATTGAATTTCTTGGTTACCGAACTTGGATGAGATGGGTGGAACCTGTTAGTCCTATAGAACTATGAGAGAGCTTCGTTTTGACTGGTTATGGTTCTTGTAACTAAAAATGGACACAAAGTTATGGTTGGTGGAACAACCCACGTCTTTTGGGTGCAACGTCGAAGTCTTGAGGTGCAACATCCGTTTGAAAATCCAAGATTGCACTACATGACTTTTGAAAACTCGTTTATAGGGATGAAATAGAAATATAACATGGTGCATCATATTTCAAAATATAGTAAATCGAATTATGACCACAGTCAAACTCATTTGACCAAGAAAACAAAATACGAAAAATTGAGCAAAAAAAGCTTTCGATGTTCCCAAGTGTCATTAAGATTGAATTTCTTGCTTACCGAACTAAGATGAGATGGGTGGAATCTGTTAGTCCTATAGATCTATGAGATAGCTTCGTTTTGACTGGTTATGGTTCTTGTAACTAAAAATGGACACAAAGTTAAGGTTGGTGGAACAACCCATGTCTTTTGGGTGCAACATCAAAGTCTTGAGGTGCAACATCCATTTGAAAATCCAAGATTGCACTGTATGACTTTTGAAAACTCGTTTATGGGGATGAAATAGAAATATAACATGGTGCATCATATTTCAAAATATAGTAAATCGAATTTTGACCACGGTCAAACCCCATTTGACCAACAAAACAGCATACGAAAAATTGAGCTAAAAAAGCTTTCGATGTTCCCAAATGTCATTAAGATTGAATTTCTTGGTTACGGAATTAAGATGAGATGGGTGGAAACTGTTAGTCCTATAGATCTATGAGAGAGCTTCGTTTTTACTGGTTATGGTTCTTGTAACTAAAAACGGACACAAAGTTATGGTTGGTGGAACAACCCACGTCTTTTGGGTGCAACATCGAAGTCTTGAGGTGCAACATCCGTTTGAAAATCCATGATTGCACTACATGACTTTTGAAAACTCGTTTATAGGGATGAAATAGAAATATAACATGGTGCATCATATTTCAAAATATAGTAAATCGAATTATGACCACGGCCAAACCCCCTTTGACCAACAAAACAACATACGAAAAATTGAGCTAAAAAAGCTTTCGATGTTCCCAAATGTCATTAAGATTGAATTTCTTGGTTATCGAACTAAGATGAGATGGGTGGAACCCGTTAGTCCTATAGATCTACGAGAGAGCTTCGTTTTGACTGGTTATGGTTCTCGTAACTAAAAATGGACACAAAGTTATGGTTGTTGGAACAACCCACGTCTTTTGGGTGCAACATCGAAGTCTTTAGGTGCAACATCCGTTTGAAAATCCAAGACTGCATTGCATGACTTTTGAAAACTCGTTTATGGCGATGAAATAGAAATATAACATGGTGCATCATATTTCAAAATATAGTAAATCGAATTATGACCACGGTCAAACCCCCTTTGACCAAGAAAACAACATACGAAAAATTGAGCTAAAAAAGCTTTCGATGTTCCCAAATGTCATTAAGATTGAATTTCTTGGTTACCGAACTAAGATGAGATGGGTGGAATCTGTTAGTCCTATAGATCTATAAGAGAGCTTCGTTTTGACTGGTTATGGTTCTTGTAACTAAAAATGGACACAAAGTTACGGTTGGTGGAACAACCCACGTCTTTTGGGTGCAACATCGAAGTCTTGAGGTGCAACATCCATTTGAAAATCCAAGATTGCACTGTATGACTTTTGAAAACTCGTTTATGGGGCAAAAATAGAAACATAACATGGTGCGTCATATTTCAAAATATAGTGAATCGAATTATGACCACGGTCAAACCCCCTTTGACCAACAAAACAACGTACGAAAAATTGAGCTAAAAAAGCTATCGATGTTCCAAAATGTCATTAAGATTGAATTTCTTGGTTCCCGAACTAAGTTGAGATGGGTGGAACCTGTTAGTCCAATAGATCTATTAGAGAGCTTCGTTTTGACTGGTTATTGTTCTTGTAACTAAAAATGGACACAAAGTTATGGTTGGTGGAACAACCCACGTCTTTTGGGTGCAACATCGAAGTTTTGAGGTGCAACATCCGTTTGAAAATCCAATATTGCACCGCATGACTTTTGAAAACTCGTTTATGGGGATGAAATAGAAATATAACATGGTGCATCATATTTCAAAATATAGTAAATCGAATTATGACCACGGTCAAACCCCCTTTGACCAAGAAAACAACATACGAAAAATTGAGCTAAAAAAGCTTTCGATGTTCCCAAATGTCATTAAGATTGAATTTCTTGGTTACCGAACTAAGATGAGATGGGTGGAATCTGTTAGTCCTATAGATCTATGAGAGAGCTTCGTTTGGACTGGTTATGGTTCTTATAACTAAAAATGGACACAAAGTTACGGTTGGTGGAACAACCCACGTCTTTTGGGTGCAACATCGAAGTCTTGAGGTGCAACATCCATTTGAAAATCCAAGGTTGCACTGTATGACTTTCGAAAATTCGTTTATGCAGATGAAATAGAAATATAACATGGTGCGTCAAATTTCAAAATATAGTAAATCGAATTATGACCACGGTCAAACCCCATTTGACCAACAAACCAACATACGAAAAATTGAGCTAAAAAAGCTTTTGATGTTCCCATATGTTATTAAGATTGAATTTCTTGGTTACCGAACTAGGATGAGATGGGTGGAACCTGTTAGTCCTATAGAACTATGAGAGAGCTTCGTTTTGACTGGTTATGGTTCTTGTAACTAAAAATGGACACAAAGTTATGGTTGGTGGAACAACCCACGTCTTTTGGGTGCAACGTCGAAGTCTTGAGGTGCAACATCCGTTTGAAAATCCAATATTGCACTGCATGACTTTTGAAAACTCGTTTGTGGGGATGAAATAGAAATATAACATGGTGCATCATATTTCAAAATATAGTAAATCGAATTATGACCACGGCCAAACCCCCTTTGACCAACAAAACAACATACGAAAAATTGACCTAAAAAAGCTTTCGATGTTCCCAAATGTCATTAAGATTGAATTTCTTGGTTATCGAACTAAGATGAGATGGGTGGAACCTATTAGTCCTATAGATCTTTGAGAGAGCTTCGTTTTGAATGGTTATGGTTCTCGTAACTAAAAATGGACACAAAGTTATGGTTGGTGGAACAACCCACGTCTTTTGGGTGCAACATCGAAGTCTTGAGGTGCAACATCCGTTTGAAAATCCAAGACTGCACTGCATAACTTTTGAACACTCGTTTATGGCGATGAAATAGAAATATAACATGGTGCATCATATTTCAAAATATAGTAAATCGAATTATGACCACGGTCAAACCCCCTTTGACCAAGAAAATAACATACTAAAAATTGAGCTAAAAAAGCTTTCGATATTCCCAAATGTCATTAAGATTGAATTTCTTGGTTACCGAACTAAGTTGAGATGGGTGGAATCTGTTAGTCCTATAGATCTATGAGGGATATTCGTTTTGACTGGTTATGGTTCTTGTAACTAAAAATGGACACAAAGTTATGGTTGGTGGAACAATCCACGTCTTTTGGGTGCAACATGGAAGTCTTGAGGTGCAACATCCATTTGAAAATCCAAGATTGCACTGCATGACTTTTGAAAACTCGTTTATGGGGATGAAATAGAAACATAACATGGTGCGTCATATTTCAAAATATAGTGAATCGAATTATGACCACGGTCAAACCCCCTTTGACCAACAAAACAACGTACGAAAAATTGAGCTAAAAAAGCTATCGATGTTCCAAAATGTCATTAAGATTGAATTTCTTGGTTACCGAACTAAGTTGAGATGGGTGGAACCTGTTAGTCCAATAGATCTATGAGAGAGCTTCGTTTTGACTGGTTATTGTTCTTGTAACTAAAAATGGACACAAAGTTATGGTTGGTGGAACAACCCACGTCTTTTGGGTGCAACATCGAAGTTTTGAGGTGCAACATCCGTTTGAAAATCCAATATTGCGCCGCATGACTTTTGAAAACTCGTTTATGGGGATGAAATAGAAATATAACATGGTGCATCATATTTCAAAATATAGTAAATCGAATTATGACCACGGTCAAACCCCCTTTGACCAAGAAAACAACATACGAAAAATTGAGCTAAAAAAGCTTTCGATGTTCCCAAATGTCATTAAGATTGAATTTCTTGGTTACCGAACTAAGATGAGATGGGTGGAATCTGTTAGTCCTATAGATCTATGGGAGAGCTTCGTTTGGACTGGTTATGGTTCTTATAACTAAAAATGGACACAAAGTTACGGTTGGTGGAACAACCCACGTCTTTTGGGTGCAACATCGAAGTCTTGAGGTGCAACATCCATTTGAAAATCCAAGGTTGCACTGTATGTCTTTCGAAAATTCGTTTATGCAGATGAAATAGAAATATAACATGGTGCGTCAAATTTCAAAATATAGTAAATCGAATTATGACCACGGTCAAACCCCATTTGACCAACAAACCAACATACGAAAAATTGAGCTAAAAAAGCTTTTGATGTTCCCATATGTTATTAAGATTGAATTTCTTGGTTACCGAACTAGGATGAGATGGGTGGAACCTGTTAGTCCTATAGAACTATGAGAGAGCTTCGTTTTGACTGGTTATGGTTCTTGTAACTAAAAATGGACACAAAGTTATGGTTGGTGGAACAACCCACGTCTTTTGGGTGCAACGTCGAAGTCTTGAGGTGCAACATCCGTTTGAAAATCCAATATTGCACTGCATGACTTTTGAAAACTCGTTTGTGGGGATGAAGTAGAAATATAACATGGTGCATCATATTTCAAAATATAGTAAATCGAATTATGACCACGGCCAAACCCCCTTTGACCAACAAAACAACATACGAAAAATTGACCTAAAAAAGCTTTCGATGTTCCCAAATGTCATTAAGATTGAATTTCTTGGTTATCGAACTAAGATGAGATGGGTGGAACCTATTAGTCCTATAGATCTTTGAGAGAGCTTCGTTTTGAATGGTTATGGTTCTCGTAACTAAAAATGGACACAAAGTTATGGTTGGTGGAACAACCCACGTCTTTTGGGTGCAACATCGAAGTCTTGAGGTGCAACATCCGTTTGAAAATCCAAGACTGCACTGCATAACTTTTGAACACTCGTTTATGGCGATGAAATAGAAATATAACATGGTGCATCATATTTCAAAATATAGTAAATCGAATTATGACCACGGTCAAACCCCCTTTGACCAAGAAAACAACATACTAAAAATTGAGCTAAAAAAGCTTTCGATATTCCCAAATGTCATTAAGATTGAATTTCTTGGTTACCGAACTAAGTTGAGATGGGTGGAATCTGTTAGTCCTATAGATCTATGAGGGATATTCGTTTTGACTGGTTATGGTTCTTGTAACTAAAAATGGACACAAAGTTATGGTTGGTGGAACAATCCACGTCTTTTGGGTGCAACATGGAAGTCTTGAGGTGCAACATCCATTTGAAAATCCAAGATTGCACTGCATGACTTTTGAAAACTCGTTTATGGGGATGAAATAGAAACATAACATGGTGCGTCATATTTCAAAATATAGTGAATCGAATTATGACCACGGTCAAACCCCCTTTGACCAACAAAACAACGTACGAAAAATTGAGCTAAAAAAGCTATCGATGTTCCAAAATGTCATTAAGATTGAATTTCTTGGTTACCGAACTAAGTTGAGATGGGTGGAACCTGTTAGTCCAATATATCTATGAGAGAGCTTCGTTTTGACTGGTTATTGTTCTTGTAACTAAAAATGGACACAAAGTTATGGTTGGTGGAACAACCCACGTCTTTTGGGTGCAACATCGAAGTTTTGAGGTGCAACATCCGTTTGAAAATCCAATATTGCACCGCATGACTTTTGAAAACTCGTTTATGGGGATGAAATAGAAATATAACATGGTGCATCATATTTCAAAATATAGTAAATCGAATTATGACCACGGTCAAACCCCCTTTGACCAAGAAAACAACATACGAAAAATTGAGCTAAAAAAGCTTTCGATGTTCCCAAATGTCATTAAGATTGAATTTCTTGGTTACCGAACTAAGATGAGATGGGTGGAATCTGTTAGTCCTATAGATCTATGAGAGAGCTTCGTTTGGACTGGTTATGGTTCTTATAACTAAAAATGGACACAAAGTTACGGTTGGTGGAACAACCCACGTCTTTTGGGTAACATCGAAGTCTTGAGGTGCAACATCCATTTGAAAATTCAATATTGCGCAGTATGACTTTTGAAAACTCGTTTATGGTGATGAAATTGAAATATAACATAGTGCGTCATATTTCAAAATATAGTAAATCGAATTATGACCACGGTCAAACCCCCTTTTACCAACAAAATAGCATACGAAAAATTGAGCTAAAAAAGCTTTCGATGTTCCCAAATGTCATTAAGATTGAATTTCTTGGTTACCGAACTAAGACGAGATGGGTGGAACCTGTTAGTCCTATAGATCTATGAGAGAGCTTCGTTTTGACTGGTTATGGTTCTTGTAACTAAAAATGGACACAAAGTTATGGTTGGTGGAACAATCCACGTCTTTTGGGTGCAACATGGAAGTCTTGAGGTGCAACATCCATTTGAAAATCCAAGATTGCACTGCATGACTTTTGAAAACTCGTTTATGGGGATGAAATAGAAACATAACATGGTGCGTCATATTTCAAAATATAGTGAATCGAATTATGACCACGGTCAAACCCCCTTTGACCAACAAAACAACGTACGAAAAATTGAGCTAAAAAAGCTATTGATGTTCCAAAATGTCATTAAGATTGAATTTCTTGGTTACCGAACTAAGTTGAGATGGGTGGAACTTGTTAGTCCAATAGATCTATGAGAGAGCTTCGTTTTGACTGGTTATTGTTCTTGTAACTAAAAATGGACACAAAGTTATGGTTGGTGGAACAACCCACGTCTTTTGGGTGCAACATCGAAGTCTTGAGGTGCAACATCCGTTTGAAAATCCAAGATTGCACTGCATGACTTTTGAAAACTCGTTTATGGGGATGAAATAGAAATATAACATGGTGCATCATATTTCAAAATATAGTAAATCGAATTATGACCACGGTCAAACCCCCTTTGACCAACAAAACAACATACGAAAAATTGAGCTAAAAAAGCTTTCGATGTTCCCAAATGTCATTAAGATAGAATTTCTTGGTTACCGAACTAAGATGAGATGGGTTGAACCTGTTAGTCCTATATATCTATGAGAGAGCTTCGTTTTTACTGGTTATGGTTCTTGTAACTAAAAATGGACACAAAGTTATGGTTGGTGGAACAACCCACGTCTTTTGGGTACAACATCGAAGTCTTGAGGTGCAACATCCGTTTGAAAATCCAAGATTGCATTTCATGACTTTTGAAAACTCGTTTATGGGGATGAAATAGAAATATAACATGGTGCATCATATTTCAAAATATAGTAAATCGAATTATGACCACGGTCAAACCCCCTTTGACCAAGAAAACAACATACGAAATGGACACAAAGTTATGGTTGGCGGAACAACCAATGTCTGTTGGGTGCAACATCGACGTCTTGAGGTGCAACATCAGTTTGAAAATCTTGCACTGTATGACTTTTGAAAACTTGTTTATGGGGATGAAATTTATACATAACATGGTGCATCATATTTCAAAATATAGTAAATCGAATTATGACCACGGTCAAACCCCCTTTGACCAAAAAAACAACATATGAAAAATTGAGCTAAAAAAGCTTTCGATGTTCCCAAATGTCATTAAGATTGAATTTCTTGGTTACCAAACGAAGATGAGACGGGTGGAACCTGTTAGTCCTGCAGATCTGTAAGAGAGCTTCGTTTTGACTAGTTATGGTTCTTGTAACTAAAAATGGACACAAAGTCACGGTTGGTGGAACAACCCACGTCTTTTGGGTAACATCGAAGTCTTGAGGTGCAACATCCATTTGAAAATTCAATATTGCGCAGTATGACTTTTGAAAACTCGTTTATGGTGATGAAATAGAAATATAACATAGTGCGTCATATTTCAAAATATAGTAAATCGAATTATGACCACGGTCAAACCCCCTTTTACCAACAAAATAGCATACGAAAAATTGAGCTAAAAAAGCTTTCGATGTTCCCAAATGTCATTAAGATTGAATTTCTTGGTTACCGAACTAAGACGAGATGGGTGGAACCTGTTAGTCCTATAGATCTATGAGAGAGCTTCGTTTTGACTGGTTATGGTTCTTGTAACTAAAAATGGACACAAAGTTATGGTTGGTGGAACAATCCACGTCTTTTGGGTGCAACATGGAAGTCTTGAGGTGCAACATCCATTTGAAAATCCAAGATTGCACTGCATGACTTTTGAAAACTCGTTTATGGGGATGAAATAGAAACATAACATGGTGCGTCATATTTCAAAATATAGTGAATCGAATTATGACCACGGTCAAACCCCCTTTGACCAACAAAACAACGTACGAAAAATTGAGCTAAAAAAGCTATCGATGTTCCAAAATGTCATTAAGATTGAATTTCTTGGTTACCGAACTAAGTTGAGATGGGTGGAACCTGTTAGTCCAATAGATCTATGAGAGAGCTTCGTTTTGACTGGTTATTGTTCTTGTAACTAAAAATGGACACAAAGTTATGGTTGGTGGAACAACCCACATCTTTTGGGTGCAACATCGAAGTCTTGAAGTGCAACATCCGTTTGAAAATCCAAGATTGCACTGCATGACTTTTGAAAACTCGTTTATGGGGATGAAATAGAAATATAACATGGTGCATCATATTTCAAAATATAGTAAATCGAATTATGACCACGGTCAAACCCCCTTTGACCAACAAAACAACATACGAAAAATTGAGCTAAAAAAGCTTTCGATGTTCCCAAATGTCATTAAGATAGAATTTCTTGGTTACCGAACTAAGATGAGATGGGTTGAACCTGTTAGTCCTATAGATCTATGAGAGAGCTTCGTTTTTACTGGTTATGGTTCTTGTAACTAAAAATGGACACAAAGTTATGGTTGGTGGAACAACCCACGTCTTTTGGGTGCAACATCGAAGTCTTGAGGTGCAACATCCGTTTGAAAATCCAAGATTGCATTTCATGACTTTTGAAAACTCGTTTATGGGGATGAAATAGAAATATAACATGGTGCATCATATTTCAAAATATAGTAAATCGAATTATGACCACGGTCAAACCCCCTTTGACCAAGAAAACAACATACGAAAAATTGAGCTAAAAAAGCTTTCGAGGTTCCCAAATGTCATTAAGATTGAATTTCTTGGTTACCGAACTATGATGATATGGGTGGAATCTGTTAGTCCTATAGATCTATAAGAGAGCTTCGTTTTGACTGGTTATGGTTCTTATAACAAAAAATGGACACAAAGTTACGGTTGGTGGAACAACCCACGTCTTTTGGGTGCAACATTGAAGTCTTGAGGTGCAACATCCATTTTAAAATCCAAGGTTGCAATGTATGACTTTCGAAAACTCGTTTATGGGGATGAAATAGAAATATAACATGGTGCGTCAAATTTCAAAATATAGTAAATCGAATTATGACCACAGTCAAACCCCCTTTGACCAACAAAACAACATACGAAAAATTGAGCTAAAAAAGCTTTTGATGTTCCCAAATGTTATTAAGATTGAATTTCCTGGTTACCGAACTAAGATGAGATGGGTGGAACCTGTTAGTCCTATAGATCTATGAGAGATCTTTGTTTTGACTGGTTATGGTTCTTGTAACTAAAAATGGACACAAAGTTATGGTTGGTGGAACAACCCACGTCTTTTGGGTGAAACGTCGAAGTCTTGAGGTGCAACATCCGTTTGAAAATCCAATATTGCACTGCATGACTTTTCAAAACTCGTTTATGGGGATGAAATAGAAATATAAAATGGTGCATCATATTTCAAAATATAGTAAATCGAATTATGACCACGGCCAAACCCCCTTTGACCAACAAAACAACATACGAAAAATTGAGCTAAAAAAGCTTTCGATGTTCCCAAATGTCATTAAAACTGAATTTCTTGGTTACCGAACTAAGATGAGATGGGTGGAACCTGTTAGTCCAATAGATCTATGAGAGAGCTTCGTTTTGACAGGTTATTGTTCTTGTAATAAAAATGGACCCAAAATTATGGTTGGTGGAACAACCCACGTCTTTTGGGTGCAACATCGAAGTTTTGAGGCGCAACATCCGTTTGAAAATCTAAGATTGCACTGCATGACTTTTGAAAACTCATTTATGGGGATGAAATAAAAATATTACATGGTGCATCATATTTCAAGATATAGTAAATCGAATTATGACCACGGTCAAACCCCCTTTTACCAACAAAACAACATACGAAAAATTGAGCTAAAAAAGATTTCGATGTTCCCAAAGGTCATTAAGATTGAATTTCTTGGTTACCGATCTAAGATGAGATGGGTGGATCCTATTAGTCCTATAGATCTATGAGAGAGCTTCGTTTTGACTGGTTATGGTTCTTGCAACTAAAAATGGACACAAAGTTATGGTTGGTGGAACAACCCACGTCTTTTGGGTGCAACATCGAAGTCTTGAGGTGCAACATCCGTTTGAAAATCCAAGATTGCACTGCATGACTTTTGAAAACTCGTTTATGGGGATGAAATAGAAATATAACACGGTGCATCATATTTCAAAATATAGTAAATCGAATTATGACCACAGTCAAACCCCCTTTGACCAACAAAATAACATATGAAAAATTGAGCTAAAAAAGCTTTCGATGTTCCCAAATGTCATTAAGATTGTATTTCTTGGTTACCGAACTAATATGAGATGGGTGGAACCTGTAAGTCCGATAGATCTATGAGAGAGCTTCATTTTGACTGGTTATGGTTCTTGTAACTAAAAATGGACACAAAGTTATGGTTGGTGGAACAACCCACGTCTTTTGGGTGCAACATCGAAGTCTTGAGGTGCAACATCCATTTGAAAATCCAAGATTGCACTGTATGAGTTTTAAAAACTCGTTTACAGGGATGAAATAGAAATATAACATAGTAAATCATATTCCAAAATGTAGTAAATCGAGCCGGGGCTAGTCAACGATCCAGGGGGGGCAAGCCGATCAAAAATGTCAACAATTCCAAAATCCAAGTTCTGCGCGCGTTCACGGAAACGGGAGTAACTTCCAATCCGTAAGTCCATTTTCCCCAAACGAAACCTCTACCTGAAGATAAGTCAGAGGGCTACTGGAGTTACATAGCACATCTTCGTAATTGATGCTTTCGGGCCCAAAAGTAGTCGTCTAATAAGAGTTTCGGGCATGTTTATGTTGATGTTGCGATTTCGACCAAATCGCTCTATGATGTTCTCAGTACCTGAGCGTGTTGCTTATTTAGATTTTCCGTATGTGATAGATTTGACCAAAAAGTGTGTCAACATACTGGTTATGTTTCTAGTCACTCAAAATAAAAACAAAGTTATGGTTGGCGGAACAACCCATGTCTGTTGGGTGCAACATCGACGTGTTGAGGTGCAACATCAGTTTGAAAATCCAAGATTGCACTGTATGACTTTTGAAAACTCGTTTATGGGGATGAAATTTAAATATAACATGGTGCATCATATTTCAAAATATAGTAAATCGAATTATGACCACGGTCAAACCCCCTTTGACCAACAAAACAACATATGAAAAATTGAGCTAAAAAAGCTTTTGATGTTCCCAAATGTCATTAAGATTGAATTTCTCGGTTACCGAACGAAGATGAGATGGGTGGAACCTGTTAGTCCTATAGATCTGTGAAAGAGCTTCGTTTTGACTGGTTATGGTTCTTCTAACTAAAAATGGACACAAAGTCACGGTCGGTGGAACAACCCACGTCTTTTGGGTAACATCGAAGTCTTGAGGTGCAACATCCATTTGAAAATCCAAGATTGCACTGTATGACTTTTGAAAACTCGTTTATGGTGATGAAATAGAAATATAACATGGTGCGTCATATTTCAAAATATAGTAAATCGAATTATGACCACGGTCAAACCCACTTTGACCAACAAAACAACATACGAAAAATTGAGCTAAAAAAGCTTTCGATGTTCCCAAATGTCATTAAGATTGAATTTCTTGGTTACCGAACTAAGATGAGATGGGTGGAACCTGTTAGTCCGATAGATCGATGAGAGAGCTTCGTTTTGACGGGTTATGGTTCTTGTAACTAAAAATGGACACAAAGTTATGGTTGGTGGAACAACCCACGTCTTTTGGGTGCAACATCGAAGTCTTGAGGTTCAACATCCATTTGAAAATCCAAGATTTCACTGCATGACTTTTGAAAACTCGTTTATGGGGATGAAATAGAAATATAACATGGCGCGTCATATTTCAAAATATAGTAAATCGAATTATGACCACGGCCAAACCCCCTTTGACCAACAAAACCACATACGAAAAATTGAGCTAAAAAAGCTTTTGATGTTCCCAAATGTCATTAAGATAGAATTTCTTGGTTACCGAACTAAGATGAGATGGGTGGAACATGTTAGTCTTATAGATCTATGAGAGAGCTTCGTTTTGACTGGTTATGGTTCTTGTAACTAAAAATGGACACAAAGTTACGGTTTGTGGAACAACCCACGTCTTTTGGGTGCAACATTGAAGTCTTGAAGGGCAACATCCATTTGAAAATCCAAGATTGCACTGTATGACTTTTGAAAACTCATGGAGATGAAATAGAAATATAACATGGTGCGTCATATTTCAAAATATAGTAAATCGAATTATGACCACGGTCAAACCCCTTTGACCAACAAAACAACATACGAAAAATTGAGCTAAAAAAGCTTTTGATGTTCCAAAATGTCATTAAGATTGAATTTCTTGGTTACCGAACTAAGATGAGATGGGTGGAACTTGTTAGTCCTATAGATCTATGAGATAGCTTCGTTTTGACTGGTTATGGTTCTTGTAACTAAAAATGGACACAAAGTTATGGTTGGTGGAACAACCCACGTCTTTTGGGTGCAACATCGAAGTCTTGAGGTGCAACATCCGTTTGAATATCCAAGATTGCACTGCATGACTTTTGAAAACTCGTTTATGGGGATGAAATAGAAATATAACATGGTTCATCATATTTCAAAATATAGTAAATCGAATTATGACCACGGCCAAACCCCCTTTGACCAAGAAAACAACATACGAAAAATTGAGCTAAAAAAACTTTCGATGTTCCCAAATGTCATTAAGATTGAATTTCTTGGTTACCAAACTAAGATGAGATGGGTGGAATCTGTTAGTCGTATAGATCTATGAGAGTGCTTCGTTTTGACTGGTTATGGTTCTTGTAAATAAAAATGGACACAAAGTTACGGTTGGTGGAATAACCCACGTCTTTTGGGTGCAACATCGAAGTCTTGAGGTGCAACATCCATTTGAAAATCCATGATTGCACTATATTACTTTTGAAAACTTGTTTATGGGGATGAAATAGAAATATAACATGGTGCGTCATATTTCAAAATATAGTAAATCGAATTATGACCACGGTCAAACCCCCTTTGACCAACAAAACAACATACGAAAAATTGAGCTAAAAAAGCTATCGATGTTCCAAAATGTCATTAGGATTGAATTTCTTGGTTACCGAATTAAGATGAGATGGGTGGAACCTATTAGTCCTATAGATCTATGAGAGAGCTTCGTTTTGACTGGTTATGGTTCTTGTAACTAAAAATGGACACAAAGTTATGGTTGGTGGAACAACCCACGTCTTTTGGGTACAACATCGAAGTCTTGAGGTGCAACATCCGTTTGAAAATCCAAGATTACACGGCATGACTTTTGAAAACTCTTTTATGGGGAAGAAATAGAAATATAACATGGTGCATCATATTTCAAAATATAGTAAATCGAATTATGACCACGGTCGAACCCCCTTTGACTAACAAAACAACATACGAAAAATTGAGCTAAAAAAGCTTTCGATGTTCCCAAATGTCATTAATTTTGAATTTCTTGGTTACCGAACTAAGATGAGATGGGTGGAACCTGTTAGTCCTATAGATCCATGAGAGAGCTTCGTTTTGACTGGTTATGGTTCTTGTAACTAAAAATGGACACAAAGTTATGCTTGGTGGAACAACCCACGTCTTTTGGAAGCAACATCGAAGTCTTGAGGTGCAACATCTGTTTGAAAATCCAAGATTGCACTGCATGACTTTTGAAAACTCGTTTATGGGGATGAAATAGAAATATAACATGGTGCATCATATTTCAAAATATAGTAAATCGAATTATGACCACGGTCAGACCCCCTTTGACAAACAAAATAACATATGAAAAGTTGAGCTAAAATAACATTCGATGTTCCCAAATGTCATTAAGATTGAATTTCTTGGTTACCGAACTAAGATGAGATGGGTGGAACCTATTAGTCCTATAGATCTGTGAGAGAGCTTCGTTTTGACTGGTTATTGTTCTTGTAACTAAAAATGGACACAAAGTTATGGTTGGTGGAACAACCCACGTCTTTTGGGTGCAACATTTAAGTCTTGAGGTGCAACATCCGTTTGAAAATCCAAGATTGCACTGTACGAGTTTTAAAAACTCGTTTATAGGGATGAAATAGAAATATAACATTGTAAATCATATTCCAAAACGTAGTAAATCGAGTCGGGGCTAGTCAACGATCCAGGGAGGCGAGCCGATCAAAAATGTCACCAATTCCAAAATCCAAGTTCTGTGCGCGTTCACGGAAACGGGAGTAACTTCCAATCCGTAAGTCCGTTTTCCCCAAACGAAACCTTGACCTGAAGCTAAGTCAGAGGCCTACTGGAGTTACACAGCACAGCTCCGTAATTGATGCTTTCGGGCCTAAAAGTTGTCGTCTAATAGGAGTTTCGGGCATGTTTATGTTGATGTTGCGATTTCGACCAAATCGCTCTATGATGTTCTCAGTACCTGGGCGCGTTCCTTATTTAGATTTTCTGTATGTGATAGATTTGACCAAAAAGTGTTTCAACATACTGGTTATGTTTCTAGTCACTCAAAATAAAAACAAAGTTATGGTTGGCGGAACAACCAATGTCTGTTGGATGCAACATCGACGTCTTGAGGTGCAACATCAGTTTGAAAATCTTGCACTGCATGACTTTTGAAAACTTGTTTATGGGGATGAAATTTATATATAACATGGTGCATCATATTTCAAAATATAGTAAATCGAATTATGACCACGGTCAAACCCCCTTTGACCAAAAAAACAACATATGAAAAATTGAGCTAAAAAAGCTTTCGATGTTCCCAAATGTCATTAAGATTGAATTTCTTGGTTACCAAACGAAGATGAGACGGGTGGAACCTGTTAGTCCTGCAGATCTGTAAGAGAGCTTCGTTTTGACTAGTTATGGTTCTTGTAACTAAAAATGGACACAAAGTCACGGTTGGTGGAACAACCCACGTCTTTTGGGTAACATCGAAGTCTTGAGGTGCAACATCCATTTGAAAATTCAATATTGCGCAGTATGACTTTTGAAAACTCGTTTATGGTGATGAAATAGAAATATAACATAGTGCGTCATATTTCAAAATATAGTAAATCGAATTATGACCACGGTCAAACCCCCTTTTACCAACAAAATAGCATACGAAAAATTGAGCTAAAAAAGCTTTCGATGTTCCCAAATGTCATTAAGATTGAATTTCTTGGTTACCGAACTAAGACGAGATGGGTGGAACCTGTTAGTCCTATAGATCTATGAGAGAGCTTCGTTTTGACTGGTTATGGTTCTTGTAACTAAAAATGGACACAAAGTTATGGTTGGTGGAACAATCCACGTCTTTTGGGTGCAACATGGAAGTCTTGAGGTGCAACATCCATTTGAAAATCCAAGATTGCACTGCATGACTTTTGAAAACTCGTTTATGGGGATGAAATAGAAACATAACATGGTGCGTCATATTTCAAAATATAGTAAATCAAATTATGACCACGGTCAAACCCCCTTTGACCAACAAAACAACATACGAAAAATTGAGCTAAAAAAGCTTTCGATGTTCCCAAAAGTCATTAAGATTGAATTTCTCGGTTACCGAACTAAGATGAGATGGGTGGAACCTGTTAGTCCAATAGGTCTATGAGAGAGGTTCGTTTTGACTGGTTATGGTTCTTGTAACTAAAAATGGACACAAAGTTATGGTTGGTGGAACAACCCACGTCTTTTGGGTGCAACATCGAAGTCTTGAGGTGCAACATCCGTTTGAAAATCCAAGATTGCATTGCATGACTTTTGAAAACTCGTTTATGGGGATGAAATAGAAATATAACTTGGTGCATCATATTTCAAAATATAGTAAATCGAATTATGACCACGGTCAAACCCCCTTTGACCAAGAAAACGACATTCGAAAAATTGAGCTAAAAAAGCTTTCGACGTTCCCAAATGTCATTAAGATTGAATTTCTTGGTTACTGAACTAAGATGAGCTGGGTGGAATCTGTTAGTCCAATAGATCTATGAGAGAGCTTTATTTTGACTGGTTATGGTTCTTGTAACTAAAAATGGACACAAAGTTACGGTTGGTGGAACAACCCACGTCTTTTGGGTGCCACATCGAAGTCTTGAGGTGCAACATCCATTTGAAAATCCAAGATTGCACTGTATGACTTTTGAAAACTCGTTTATGGGGATGAAATAGAAATATAACACGGTGCGTCATATTTCAAAATATAGTAAATCGAATTATGACCACGGTCAAACCCCCTTTGACCAACAAAACAACATACGAAAAATTGAGCTAAAAAAGCTTTCGATGTTCCAAAATGTCATTAAGATTGAATTTCTTGGTATCCGAACTAAGATGAGATGGGTGGAACTTGTTAGTCCTATGGATCTATGAGAGAGCTTCGTTTTGACTGGTTATGGTTTTTGTAACTAAAAATGGACACAAAGTTATGGTTGGTGGAACAACCCACGTATTTCGGGTGCAACGTCGAAGTCTTGAGGTGCAACATCCGTTTGAAAATCCAAGATTGCACTTCATGACTTTTGAAATCTCGTTTATAGGGATGAAATAGAAATATAACATGGTGCGTCATATTTCAAAATATAGTAAATCGAATTATGACCACGGTCAAACCCCCGTTGACCAAGAAAACAAAATACGAAAAATTGAGCTAAAAAAGCTTTCGATGTTCCCAAATGCCATTAAGATTGAATTTTTTGCTTACCGAACTAAGACGAGATGGGTGGAATCTGTTAGTCCTATAGATCTATGAGAGAGCTTCGTTTTGACTGGTTATGGTTCTTGTAACTAAAAATGGACACAAAGTTACGGTTGGTGGAACAACCCACGTCTTTTGGGTGCAACATCGAAGACTTGAGGTGCAACATCCATTTGAAAATCCAAGATTGCACTGTTTGACTTTTGAAAACTCGTTTATGGGGATGAAATAGAAATATAACATAGTGCGTCATATTTCAAAATATAGTAAATCGAATTATAACCATGGTTAAACCCCCTTTGACCAACAAAACAACATACGAAAATTGAGCTAAAAAAGCTTTCGGTGTTCCAAAATGTCATTAAGATTGAATTTCTTGGTTACCGAACTAAGATGAGATGGGTGGAACCTGTAAGTCCTATAGATCTTTGAGAGAGCTTCGTTTTGACTGGTTATGGTTCTTGTAACTAAAAATGGACACAAAGTTATGGTTGGTGGAACAACCCACGTCTTTTGGGTGTAACATCGAAGTCTTGAGGTGCAACATCCGTTTGAAAATCCAAGATTGCACGGTACGAGTTTTAACAACTCGTTTATAGGGATGAAATAGAAATATAACATGGTAAATCATATTCCAAAATGTAGTAAATCGAGCCGGGGCAAGTCAACGATCCAGGGAGGCGAGCCGATCAAAAATGTCACCAATTCCAAAATCCAAGTTTTGCGCGCGTTCACGGAAACAGAAGTAACTTACAATCCGTAAGCACGTTTCCCCCAACGAAACCTCGACCTGAAGCTAAGTCAGAGGGCTACTGGAGTTACAGAGCACAGCTCCTTAGTTGATGCTTTCGGGCCCAAAAGTGGTCGTCTAATAGGAGTTTCAGGCATGTTTATATTGATGTTGCGATTTTGACCAAATCGCTCTATGATGTTCTCAGTACCTGAGCGCGTTGCTTATTTAGATTTTCCGTATGTGATAGATTTGACCAAAAAGTGTGTCAACATACTGGTTATGTTTCTAGTCACTCAAAATAAAAACAAAGTTATGGTTGGCGGAACAACCCATGTCTGTTGGGTGCAACATCGACGTCTTGAGGTGCAAAATCAATTTGAAAATCCAAGATTGCACTGTATGACTTTTGAAAACTCGTTTATGGGGATGAAATTTAAATATAACATGGTGCAACATATTTAAAAATATAGTAAATCGAATTATGACCACAGTCAAACCCCCTTTAACCAACAAAACAATATATGAAAAATTGAGCTAAAATGCTTTCGATGTTCCCAAATGTCATTAAGATTAAGTTTCTTGGTTACCGAACGAAGTGAGATGGGTGGAACCTATTAGTCCTATAGATCTGTGAGAGAGCTTCGTTTTGACTGGTTATGGTTCTTGTAACTAAAAATGGACACAAAGTCACGGTTGGTGGAACAACCCACGTCTTTTGGGTGCAACATCCATTTGAAAATCCAAGATTGCACTTTATGACTTTTGAAAACTCATTTATGGGGATGAAATAGAAATATAACATGGTGCGTCATATTTCAAAATATAGTAAATCGAATTATTACCACGGTCAAACCCCCTTTCACCAACAAAACAACATACGAAAAATTGAGCTAAAAAACTTTCGATGTTCCCAAATGTCATTGAGATTGAATTTCTTGGTTACCGAACTAAGATGAGATGGGTGGAAACTGTTAGTCCTATAGATCCATGAGAGAGCTTCGTTTTGACTGGTTATGGTTCTTGTAACTAAAAATGGACACAAAGTTATGGTTGGTGAAACAAACCACGTCTTTTGGGTGCAACATCGAAGTCTTGAGGTGCAACATCCGTTTGAAAATCCAAGATTGCACTGCATGACTTTTGAAAACTCGTTTATGGGGATGAAATAGAAATATAACTTGGTGCATCATATTTCAAAATATAGTAAATCGAATAATGACCACGGTCAAACCCCATTGGACCAACAAAACAGCATACGAAAAATTGAGCTAAAAAAGCGTTCGATGTTCCCAAATGTCATTAAGATTGAATTTCTTGGTTACCGAATTAAGATGAGATGGGTGGAAACTGTTAGTCCTATAGATCTATGAGAGAGCTTCGTTTTGACTGGTTATGGTTCTTGTAACTAAAAATGGACACAAAGTTATGGTTGGTGGAACAACCCACGTCTTTTGGGTGCAACATCGAAGTCTTGAGGTGCAACATCCGTTTGAAAATCCAAGATTGTACTACATGACTTTTGAAAACTCGTTTATAGGGATGAAATAGAAATATAACATGGTGCATCATATTTCAAAATATAGTAAATCGAATTATGACCATGGTCAAACCCATTTGACCAAGAAAACAAAATACGAAAAATTGAGCTAAAAAAGCTTTCGTTGTTCCCAAATGTCATTAAGATTGAATTTCTTGCTTACCGAACTAAGATGAGATGGGTGGAATCTGTTAGTCCTATAGATCTATGAGAGAGCTTCGTTTTGACTGGTTATGGTTCTTGTAACTAAAAATGGACAAAAAGTTACGGTTGGTGGAACAACCCACGTCTTTTGGGTGCAACATCAAAGTCTTGAGGTGCAACATCCATTTGAAAATCCAAGATTGCACTGTATGACTTTTGAAAACTCGTTTATGGGGATGAAATAGAAATATAAAATGGTGCGTCCTATTTCAAAATATAGTAAATCGAATTATGACCACTGTAACACCCCACTCTCGATATTGACACTCTCTAGGGGAATGCCATAGCATCGGTGGAGTATTTTAGTGAATATAGAACAGAAAAATTACAACAAGACAGATATAAATAGTACTTGAAATTTAAAACATCATCTCATAACAGCGGAAGTAAACATGTCTGGTTACATCATAAAACCAAAGTAAAAGTCAAGTACAATATCCATTAAAATAAAGAAGTACATAATCCCACTCTCTCATACAATAGCCAGGACAAAAGAAAAGATAACTGGATAACTGGAGCTTTACATCTATCCAAGCTTCTAAAGACTGGAACAGCAATCCGATCAAGCTCCACTACTGCTAGGATCCACCGTAGGACCTGAGGGTTGGAAAAAAAAAAGATAAAAACAACGGGGTCAGACATAAGTCTGAGCGAGTCCTATAACTTTAACAATACAATGATTAAAGTAACCAGAGAAGACATAAACTTGACCTACGGTAATGTCTGGGGATGAATGGCTACACTAAGCAACTTGATAGACTTAGGATAAACTAAGATAACTGTAAAGACGCATCTACCCACCCAAGGATAATTACTAACTGCACCACACCAGTCATTCCTACTCAAAGATTGATCCCACCCACAGACTTAAAAGAAAGATATAACCAGTAGTTTCATGTACCCCTAGCTGACCACATAGGTGCCGTCTGCCCCTATCTCCACTAGGTGTACCCCACTACTCCCCAATGATCGGCTCCCTACCGTAGATACCCGTGCTGGTCCCACAGTGGGGTGTATCAATCCCCTAAAGTGGCAACCCAATACTATCAACGGTGCACGGCTTATACCTACACGATGCAACAACGGCTTATCTACCAGCCCGGGCCCACACACGCATATGAAACCCATTGGACTTGCGTTGCCACCGCTAACCCGTTTTGGCCTCTTATAATCAAGCCCAATATGCGTGTCCCGTCACTCGACTAGAGTCGAGCCCACAAAGATACGTTTGGGATATTGTTTGAAATGGGCCCCCACAAGCTACCCACCTAAGCTTGTCCCTTTATCTAGTGCATCCCACTTAACCCTTTAATCATGTTTAATTACATGTTTCCACTTGGTTAAGTATTCTAATCGTATTTTCTATTGCCACCCAAGGCAACCCACTAGATTTCCACATGCCACCCAAGGCACCCACTTAACCCCTCATGTCCCTCTACATGCTAATATGGTTAAGTGTTTCTTAATTAATTAATTAAGATCATGACCTCATAAAGACCTCCCACATTAGACCGTCTTTTATGACTGCTGGATATGCCGGTTGGTTCCGGGCAGACTTCTGTCATCAAAAGGGTCTAACCTCGTGTCTTTACTTTAATCACGTATTTAATTTATGACTAAGACCTCTCACATTGGGCCAATCATTTGTAGCCGCTGGATGGCCGGTCGGTTCCGGGCAGACTTCCGCTACAAAAGGGTCCAACCTCGTGTCTTAGTTGATTAATTACACCTAATTAATCACCCCCACAATTAATTATCCCTAATTACACATTTTTCATAACATGGGTAGACCTAACTCAATAGGTAAATTCCCATGGGGTAGACCTAACTCAATAGGTAAATTCCCACTTATGTTAATTTATTTTTATGGTATGCTTAATCATACCCAATCATTAACATATTTATTAACCCCATCGTTCCCCACGTAAATCATTCTCATTTCATGACATAATAAAGGGAAGATCCATCACAAGTATCATGGGTTTAACCACATCTTAGCATATAACTTTATCATGGGTTAAGAGGATGTCAACTTGCATATATGAGCATATATTAACCCAACTACATTTAACCCAAACTTGCATATTATCATACACATATCTTGCATAACATGTTGAACTTGCATATAAGCATTCTCATAACTTGCATAACATGCATTTAAGCATACACGTAACTTGCATAAGTATTCACATACTTGCATAAACATCCACATACTTGCATAAGCATGCATAACTTGCATATCATGTTAAACTTGCATTTAAGCATACATAACTTGCATAAGCATTCACATACTTGCATAAGCATGCATAACTTGCATATCACATTAAACTTGCATTTAAGCATATACATAACTTGCATAAGCATTCATATGCTTGCATAAGCATGCATAACTTGCATATCACATTAAACTTGCATTTAAGCATATACATAACTTGCATAAGCATTCATATGCTTGCATAAACATGCATAACTTGCATATCACATTAAACTTGCATTTAAGCATATACATAACTTGCATAAGCATTCATATGCTTGCATAAACATGCATAAACCCACTTATTAAATATGCATAAACCCACTTATTAAACATGCATAAACCAACTTATTAAACATGCATATCATTACAAATGATTCAAACTCACTAATCCGCATTTAAGACCATAAGTCTCATTACACCCAATCTACTTACTTTAGCAATTGATGTTAAAGTGATAGAAACTCACCAAACCCAAGATTAGCAAACTTATGAAGTGGAATTAGTTGCTAAATATGAAGATGGTGATGATTAGAGATTGATTAGCTTGCAACTTCCTTCATAAACTAGTGGAGGCTCCTTCTAGGATTTAATTTGGCGGCATGAGGCCATCATTTCTATTTTTAGTATGGATTAGGGTAGGTTTAGGGTGTATTTATAGATTAGGTGAGTGTTTTAGGCCCTTAGATTAACCCTAGATTAGATTAGGTCCGTTAGATTTAGGAAATCTCTAGAACCCAGCCCTCCAAGCCAGCCTAAACCCAACCTGGTGCACCCAGGTTCTCTGGACGCCGCGCCCATGTCGACAGGCAAGTCGACCCCCCTGTCGACAGGCCTGTCGACAGCCCTGTCGACATGGTTAGGCGGGAATTTTCCCGCCTGGCCCCGCTGGTTCTATTCCAAAGTCTGAATTCGAATTTTTAAACTTGTTTTTAGCTTAAATTTTCCTGCAAACTTCTTTGCGCCATAACCGGGCCATACGGACTCCGATTCTCGAAAACTCGGACTCTATTTCGCGTATTTTTCCGAGACGAACGCAATGACGCAGCCCGTTACCCCCAATTCCCACATCTAAGATTATTTATCCTGTAATTAGTGAATTTTAGTATTAACTAAAATTCGGGGTGTTACATTCTCCCCTCCTTAAAGGATTTCGTCCCCGAAATCTATGAGCCAAGGAGAATGCTTATCCTACCATCCAATCAACCATCTACTCAAATCATCAACCACGGGCATCCATTGTCCTTAAATAGTTTCTAATGATGTATGAGCATATGCAAAAAGTGTGTGTATATGTTCCCTATCTAATGTATGAACATATGCAAACCATGATAGTGCCATGCATCCATTATGTATGCGAGAGAACCCTATCGACACATACAATATCTACATGAGTGCACAATCATTCACCAAAATGCATCATCCATATAATAACACAATCATTATATATCCACAAATATAGCTTCCTACACACAATTTTTATGCAATATGCAATATGAAGTGACTGAGCCGATCTAGTGCCTAGAGTGTGTGTATATGCATCCACGAGCAACCACTAGCAAACACTTGCATCCACTTGCATCCATCAACCATAACATGTCTCAAACACATGTTTCAACCATAGGTTTACCCTATCTAAAGGTCAAACAGTACTAACGAGAGGACATACTAAAGATAAGATAAGTACTAGACAAGCGATAAAGGAGAAGTTAAAGACATACCCTCAAAAAGAAATGGGTACAATGAACGCATCTTCGCTTCCGTCTCCCAAGTTGCGTTGCTCTCATCTTCTCCCCATTGCACTTTGACTAGTTGAACCTCTCGATTCCTCAATTTCCTAGTCTCTGACCCAAGGATGCGAGTAGGAGCTCGTCGAATAGTCGCATCACGCTCTACTTCCACTTCTTTAAGCAAGCTCGGCTCTACCACCTCTGCGGTCTCATGTAAGCACTTCCTCAAATGGGACACATGGAATACATCATGTACACCACTAAGTCTGTCGGGCAACTCCACTCTATATGCCATCCGTCCAATCCTTTCCTTGATAGGAAACGGCCCTACGAACCTTGGTGCTAACTTCCCAATAGATCCAAAGTGAACCACATTTCGTAACGGAGACACTTTGACAAAGACCATGTCCCCAACTTCAAACTCAAGATCCGTCCTCCTCTTGTCCGCATAAGATTTTTGCCTATCCTGCGCTGCTTTCATCCTTCTTCGAATCAAGTCAATCTTCTCGGAAGTCTCCCTAATCATATCAGGCCCAAGCAAAATCTTATCCGTAGATTCCCACCAACATGTAGGTGACCGACAAGGCCTTCCATAGAGAGCTTCGAAAGGAGCCATACCAATACTGGGCTGAAAGCCGTTATTATATGCGAACTCCACCAATGGAAGATGCTCTTCCCATGTACCTCCAAAATCTAAGATACAAAGCCTCAAAAGGTCTTCTAGAACACGATTCACCCTCTCAGTCTGGCCGTCCGTCTGAGGATGATATGCGGTGCTCTGACACAATTGAGTCCCCACTGCTTCTTGCAAACTTCTCCAGAACTCGGTAGTGAAGATAGGATCTCGATCACTCACTATGCTAGAGGGTACCCCATGCAATCGAACTATCTCTCGAAGATATACTGAAGCTAGCCATGGAGCGGTCCTCTTGCTCTTCACAGGTATGAAATGGGCGCTCTTAGTAAGTCTGTCTACCACCACCCAAATTCCCGTATTACCCTTTCTTGATCTAGGTAACCCGTCAATAAAATCCATCGAGACGCTATCCCACTTCCATTGCGGAACTTCCATTGGGTGAAGCAACCCACCTGGTTTCTTTTGCTCCGCCTTCACTTGTTGGCACACCAAGCATCGAGCGACATACTCGGCCACATCTTTCTTTATACCGGCCCAGAAGAAAACCCTCTTCATGTCTTGGTACATCTTGTCTCCACCGGGATGAATAGTCATCCTAGAACGGTGTGCATCATCAAGAATAACCTTCCTCAAACCCTTGTCTTGCGGTACACAAAGTCTACCGTCTCTACGCAAGCACCCCTTATCGTCTAGGATGTACCTACTCAAATGGCTGGGCGACTCCCACCTTATGAGCTTCTCCACCAACTCAACCAACTGTGGGTCGTCCCTCTGTGCTTCTCCAATCCGCCCCAAAAGAGTAGGTCTAACTTCCAAGGAAGCTAGCAAACCGGGTATATAGTCAATGGATGGTCTGAAATCAAACATCGAGATAAATTCCAAGCTTCGTCGTTCCACGAACAACGGACTCAAGGACAACCTTTTTCTGCTCAAGGCGTCCGCCACCACGTTACCCTTGCCAGGGGTATACGCTATCTCGAAATCATAGGATGCTAAGAACTCCATCCACCTTTGCTGTCTCAAATTCAAATCCTTTTGAGAAAACAAGTACTTCAATGATTTGTGGTCAGTGAACAATTCGAATCTCTCACCAAGAAGATAATGGCGCCAAATCTTAAGCGCAAAAACAATAGCGGCCAACTCTAAATCATGGGTAGGGTAATTTTTCTCATGCGCCCTCAACTGCCTTCCACCATAGGCTATCACCCTTCCCTCTTGCATTAAGACTGCGCCTAGTCCTGTCCCACAAGCATCGGTATAGACAACAAATGGCTTGCTCCCATCTGGCAATACTAAAACTGGAGCAGTGGTTAAAGCTCTCTTTAACCATCGGAACGCATCATCACAATCTATGTCCCATGTGAAAACAAGATTCTTCTTCGTTAAGCGGGTTAATGGGGCTGATATCTTCGCGAAGTCTTTAATAAACTTCCTATAATAACCCGCCAACCCCAAGAAGCTTCTTACTTCGGTAGCATTCTTTGGAACCTTCCAAACCTGAATTGATACTACCTTCGCGGGATCCACAGCTATCCCTTCCTTGGAGACCACGTGCCCCAAGAACCGCACTTCCTTCCTCCAGAAGTGACATTTAGAGAATTTAGCCTTAAGGCTATGTGCTCGAAGAGTCTTCAATACCTCCCCAAGATGTAGGGCATGCTCTTCTTCACTCTTAGAAAATACCAAGATATCATCCACAAAGACCACCACGAATTTATTAAGGAACTCCCTGAACACCCTACTCATCAAATCAACAAAGTATGCAGGGGCGTTCGTCAACCCAAATGGCATCACCAGCCACTCATAAAAACCATCCGGAGTTCTAAAGGCAGTCTTGTCTATGCTATCGTCAGCCACCCTCAACTGATGAAACCCTGTGGCTAAGTCCAATTGAGAAAATACTGAAGCGCCAACCAACTGATCGGAAAGATCATCAATCCTCGGCAATGGGTGTCTATTCTTCTTTGTGAGCTTGTTGAGTTCTCTATAGTCTACACAAAGTCTGAGGGACCCATCCGCCTTTGTAGCAAATACTACTGGAGCACCCCACTCCGATATACTTCGTCTTATGAACCCCTTCTCAAGCAACTCCCCTACTTGCTTATGGAGTTCCCTCCTCTCACGAGGAGCCATGCGGCGCACTGGTAAAGATACAGGTTTAGCATTATCCACCAGATATATTCGGAAGTCAATTTCCCGCTTCGGAGGTAAGCCCTTCACCTCCTCAAACACATCCGGATATTCCCGGACCACTTTAACAGATTGCAAACTCTCGACCGAAGCGTCAAGCGATTCAAGATAACTTAGCATAACAGAGTCCATGGGATTACAAGAAATCTCGAGAGTGTTACCCAAGCGGGTTATAAGCCTAACAACTCTCCTTTCGCAATCAAGAATGGCACCATTACTGGATAACCAGTCCATGCCCAAAATCAACCCATAGCCCGTGAAGCCCAACACAAAAGCATCACATCTAAACTCAATGCTAAGTATAGAAATCTTCAAACCCAAACATATCATGGACAAATAAGTGGAGCCCCCAATTGGGTTTGAAACAACCAAGGGATCATCTACCAGACTGGTGTCTAAGTGCAGTGACTCAACTAATGATGATGAGATAAACGAATGCGATGCGCCTGAATCAAACAATGTACGGACAGGATGATCAAATAGAAAAACCAGACTTTCAACGGAAATAGTTCTACCTCTCTCCTGAATCGGTGGGACCACGAGAGCCTGTACTTGCCCCCTAGCCTGACCTGGTGCCATAAGAGCTTGCACCTGTCCTCCAGAGGTAGACCCCGTCTTTTGCCCCTTCTTAGGGCAATCCTTCACTAAATGCCCTGCTTCGCCACAGTGGAAGCAGCCAGTCTTCTTCTTCTTGCGACAATCCTTGCTTAGGTGGCCAGGTGTCCCACAATTGAAACACTTCTTCTTCTTGCCTTTGCCACCGTTGCCTTTCCCACCTTTATTTTGCTGTTGTTGCTGAGGTCTCTTTTGATCTCCCTTCTTCTCGGGTGCCTTATTAGCATTGGGACCCTTCTCTTCTTCATGCATGAGTGCCATGTCAACTAGCTTCTCAAAGGTGGCCCCCATAGGGATATGAGTCATAGCCAACCCATGCATTGGTTCATTCAAGCCTTTCACGAACCTCAAAGCCTTCTTCTCCGGTGTATTCACCATATCTAGGCCAAACCTTGCCAATTGATTAAACTTGTTGACATATTCCTTCACTGAGAGATTTCCTTGCTTTAGAGTCAAGAATCTTTCCATATACAAGTTTTCCTCCGCCCTTGAGAGAAACTTTGCCACAAATCTTTGTCTAAAATCCGCCCAAGAGTCAACGGGGCGTTCTCCATTAGTGACCTCCCACCAGAATGAGGCCTCTCCTTTCATTAACCAAGCAGCTAACTTGACCTTCTTTCCTTCTTCCATCTGAAAGATATCTATCAACTCTTCTACCTCCTTAAGCCAATCTCTAGCCTCCACAAAAGTTTCAGATCCTTGAAAAGGTTTCCCTCCCATAGCTTTAAATTCCTTGCAAGTCTTAGCAAAAGTATCCGTGCGAGGAGGAGGGGGAGGAAGATCGGGTGCTACGGTTGGTGGAGGAACATTTGCTGGACCCGCAGTGGTGGCCCTAGCCTCCATCAATCTCCTATACCATACTGGTACCGTCACACCCTCCGGAAAGTTAAGATCCTCAGCCATGCTGAAACGAAAAAGGAAAGATTCAAAACGGAGAATTCGAAGGATATAGATACGGCTATTGGGGACTATGCTTTTCTTTCAAAAACTTTTCTCTTTAAAGACATGTTTTTGAAAATATCTCTTCCAAAAATGTTTTTAGAAAAATAGTTTTCTAAAAAAAAAAATTATCTGTTCCGGTAACCTTTGCTCTGATACCACGTGTAACACCCCACTCCCGCTATGGACACTCTCTAAGGGAATGCCATAGCATCGGTGGAGTATTTTAGTGAATATAGAACAGAAAAATTACAACAAGACAGATATAAATAGTACTTGAAATTTAAAACATCATCTCATAACAGCGGAAGTAAACATGTCTGGTTACATCATAAAACCAAAGTAAAAGTCAAGTACAATATCCATCAAAATAAAGAAGTACATAATCCCACTCTCTCATACAATAGCCAGGACAAAAGAAAAGATAACTGGATAACTGGAGCTTTACATCTATCCAAGCTCCTAAAGACTGGAACAGCAATCCGATCAAGCTCCACTACTGCTAGGATCCACCGTAGGACCTGAGGGTTGGGAAAAAAAAAGATAAAAACAACGGGGTCAGACATAAGTCTGAGCGAGTCCTATAACTTTAACAATACAATCATTAAAGTAACCAGAGAAGACATAAACTTGACCTACGGTAATGTCTGGGGATGAATGGCTACACTAAGCAACTTGATAGACTTAGGATAAACTAAGATAACTGTAAAGACGCATCTACCCACCCAAGGATAATTACTAACTGCACCACACCAGTCATTCCTACTCAAAGATTGATCCCACCCACGGACTTAAAAGAAAGATATAACCAGTAGTTTCACGTACCCCTAGCTGACCACATAGGTGCCGTCTGCCCCTATCTCCACTAGGTGTACCCCACTACTCCCCAATGATCGGCTCCCTACCGTAGATACCCGTGCTGGTCCCACAGTGGGGTGTATCACTCCCCTAAAGTGGCAACCCAATACTATCAACGGTGCACGGCTTATACCTACACGATGCAACAACGGCTTATCTACCAGCCCGGGCCCACACACGCATATGAAACCCGTTGGACTTGCGTTGCCACCGCTAACCCGTTTTGGCCTCTTATAATCAAGCCCAATATGCGTGTCCCGTCACTCGACTAGAGTCGAGCCCACAAAGATACGTTTGGGACATTGGTTGAAATGGGCCCCCACAAGCTACCCACCTAAGCTTGTCCCTTTATCTAGTGCATCCCACTTAACCCTTTAATCATGTTTAATTACATGTTTCCACTTGGTTAAGTATTCTAATCGTATTTTCTATTGCCACCCAAGGCAACCCACTAGATTTCCACATGCCACCCAAGGCACCCACTTAACCCCTCATGTCCCTCTACATGCTAATATGGTTAAGTGTTTCTTAATTAATTAATTAAGATCATGACCTCATAAAGACCTCCCACATTAGACCGTCTTTTATGACTGCTGGATATGCCGGTTGGTTCCGGGCAGACTTCTGTCATCAAAAGGGTCTAACCTCGTGTCTTTACTTTAATCACGTATTTAATTTATGACTAAGACCTCTCACATTGGGCCAATCATTTGTAGCCGCTGGATGGCCGGTCGGTTCCGGGCAGACTTCCGCTACAAAAGGGTCCAACCTCGTGTCTTAGTTGATTAATTACACCTAATTAATCACCCCCACAATTAATTATCCCTAATTACACATTTTTCATAACATGGGTAGACCTAACTCAATAGGTAAATTCCCATGGGGTAGACCTAACTCAATAGGTAAATTCCCACTTATGTTAATTTATTTTTATGGTATGCTTAATCATACCCAATCATTAACATATTTATTAACCCCATCGTTCCCCACGTAAATCGTTCTCATTTCATGACATAATAAAGGGAAGATCCATCACAAGTATCATGGGTTTAACCACATCTTAGCATATAACTTTATCATGGGTTAAGAGGATGTCAACTTGCATATATGAGCATATATTAACCCAACTACATTTAACCCAAACTTGCATATTATCATACACATATCTTGCATAACATGTTGAACTTGCATATAAGCATTCTCATAACTTGCATAACATGCATTTAAGCATACACGTAACTTGCATAAGTATTCACATACTTGCATAAACATCCACATACTTGCATAAGCATGCATAACTTGCATATCATGTTAAACTTGCATTTAAGCATACACATAACTTGCATAAGCATTCACATACTTGCATAAGCATGCATAACTTGCATATCACATTAAACTTGCATTTAAGCATATACATAACTTGCATAAGCATTCATATGCTTGCATAAGCATGCATAACTTGCATATCACATTAAACTTGCATTTAAGCATATACATAACTTGCATAAGCATTCATATGCTTGCATAAACATGCATAACTTGCATATCACATTAAACTTGCATTTAAGCATATACATAACTTGCATAAGCATTCATATGCTTGCATAAACATGCATAAACCCACTTATTAAATATGCATAAACCCACTTATTAAACATGCATAAACCAACTTATTAAACATGCATATCATTACAAATGATTCAAACTCACTAATCCGCATTTAAGACCATAAGTCTCATTACACCCAATCTACTTACTTTAGCAATTGATGTTAAAGTGATAGAAACTCACCAAACCCAAGATTAGCAAACTTATGAAGTGGAATTAGTTGCTAAATATGAAGATGGTGATGATTAGAGATTGATTAGCTTGCAACTTCCTTCATAAACTAGTGGAGGCTCCTTCTAGGATTTAATTTGGCGGCATGAGGCCATCATTTCTATTTTTAGTATGGATTAGGGTAGGTTTAGGGTGTATTTATAGATTAGGTGAGTGTTTTAGGCCCTTAGATTAACCCTAGATTAGATTAGGTCCGTTAGATTTAGGAAATCTCTAGAACCCAGCCCTCCAAGCCAGCCTAAACCCAACCTGGTGCACCCAGGTTCTCTGGACGCCGCGCCCATGTCGACAGGCAAGTCGACCCCCCTGTCGACAGGCCTGTCGACAGCCCTGTCGACATGGTTAGGCGGGAATTTTCCCGCCTGGCCCCGCTGGTTCTATTCCAAAGTCTGAATTCGAATTTTTAAACTTGTTTTTAGCTTAAATTTTCCTGCAAACTTCTTTGGACCATAACCGGGCCATACGGACTCCGATTCTCGAAAACTCGGACTCTATTTCGCGTATTTTTCTGAGACGAACGCAATGACGCAGCCCGTTACCCCCAATTCCCACATCTAAGATTATTTATCCTGTAATTAGTGAATTTTAGTATTAACTAAAATTCGGGGTGTTACAACCACGGTCAGACCCCCTTTGACCAACAAAACAACATATGAAAAATAGAGCTAAAAAAGCTTTCGGTGTTCAAAAATGTCATTAAGATTGAATTTCTTGATTACCGAACTAAGATGAGATGGGTGGAACCTGTTAGTCCTATAGATCCTTGAGAGAGCTTCGTTTTGACTGGTTATGGTTCTTATAACTAAAAATGGACACAAAGTTATGGTTGGTGGAGCAATCCACGTCTTTTGGGTGCAACATCGAAGTCTTGAGGTGCAACATCCGTTTGAAAATCGAAGATTGCACTACATGACTTTTGAAAACTCGTTTTTGCGGATGAAATAGAAATATTACATGGTGCATCATATTTCAAAATATAGTAAATCGAATTATGACCACGGTCAAACCCCCTTTGACCAACAAAACAACATATGAAAAATTGAGCTAAAAAAGTTTTCGATGTTCCCAAATGTCATTACGATTGAATTTCTTGGTTACCGAACTAAGATGAGATGGGTGGAACCTGTTAGTCCTATAGATCTATGAGAGAGCTTCGTTTGGACTGGTTATGGTTCTTGTAACTAAAAATGGACACAAAGTTATGGTTGGTGGAACAACCCACGTCTTCTGGGTGCAACATCGAAGTCTTGAGGTGCAACATCCGTTTGAAATTCCAAGATTGCACTACATGACTCATGAAAACTCGTTTATAGGGATAAAATAGAAATATAACATGGTGGAGCATATTTCAAAATATAGTAAATCGAATTATGACCACGGTCAAACCCCCTTTGACCAACAAAATAACATATGAAAAATTGAGCTAAAAAAGCTTTCGATGTCCCCAAATGTCATTAAGATTGAATTTCTTGGTTACCGAACGAAGATGAGATGGGTGGAACCTGTTAGTCCTATAGATCTGTGAGAGAGCTTCGTTTTGACTGGTTATGTTTCTTGTTACTAAAAATGGACACAAAGTCACGGTTGGTGGAACAGCCCACGTCTTTTGGGTGCAACATCGAAGTCTTAAGGTGCGACATCCATTTGAAAATCCAAGATTGCACTGTATGACTTTTGAAAACACATTTATGGGGACGAAATAGAAATATAACATGGTGCGTCATATTTCAAAATATAGTAAATCGAATTATGACCACGGTCGAACCCCCTTTGACAAACAAAACAACATACGAAAAATTGAGCTAAAAAAGCTTTCGATGTTCCCAAATGTCATTAAGATTGAATTTCTTGGATACCGAACTAAGATGAGATGGGTGAAACCTGTTAGTCCTATAGATCTATGAGAGAGCTTCGTTTTGACTGGTTATGGTTCTTGTAACTAAAAATGGACACAAAGTTATGGTTGGTGGAACAACCCACGTCTTTTGGGTGCAACATCGAACTCTTGAGGTGCAACATCCGTTTTAAAATCCAAGATTGCACTGCATGACTTTTGAAAACTCGTTTATGGGGATGAAGTAGAAATATAACATGGTGCATCATATTTCAAAATATAGTAAATCGAATTATGACCACGGTCAAACCCCTTTGACCAAGAAAACAACATACGAAAAATTGAGCTAAAAAAGCTTTCGACGTTCCCAAATGTGATTAAGATAGAATTTCTTGGTCACCGAACTAAGATGAGATGGGTGGAATCTATTAGTCCTATAGATATGTGAGAAAGCTTCGTTTTGAATGGTTATGGTTCTTGTAACTAAAAATGGACACAAAGTTACGGTTGGTGAAACAACCCACGTCTTTTGGGTGCAACATCGAAGTCTTGAGGTGCAACATCCATTTGAAAATCCAAGATTACACTGTATGACTTTCGAAAACTCGTTTATGGGGATGAAATAGAAATATAACATGGTGCGTCGTATTTCAAAATATAGTAAATCGAATTATGACCACGGTCAAACCCCCTTTGACCAACAAAACAACATACGAAAAATTGAGCTAAAAAAGCTTTCGATGTTCCAAAATGTCATTAAGATTAAATTTCTTGGTTACCGAACTAAGATGAGATGGGTGGAACCTGTTAGTACTATAAATCTATGAGAGAGCTTCGTTTTGACTGGTTATGGTTCTTGTAACTAAAAAAGGACACAAAGTTATGGTTTGCGGAACAACCCACTTCTTTTGGAAGCAACATCGAAGTCTTGATGTGCAACATCCGTTTGAAAATCCAAGATTGCACTGCATGACTTTTGAAAACTCGTTTATGGGGATGAAATAGAAGTATAACATGGTGCATCATATTTCAAAATATAGTAAATCGAATTATGACCACGATCAAACCCCCTTTGACCAACAAAACAACATACGAAAAATTGAGCTAAAAAGCTTTCGATGTTCCCAAATGTCATTAAGATTGAATTTCTTGGTTACCGAACTAAGATGAGATTGGTGGAACCTGTTAGTCCTATAGATCTGTGAGAGGGCTTCGTTTTGACTAGTTATGGTTCTTGTAACTAAAAATGGACACAAAGTTATGGTTGGTGGAACAACCCACGTCTTTTGGGTGCAACATCGAAGTCTTGAGGTGCAACATCCGTTTGAAAATCCAAGATTGCACTGCATGACTTTTGAAAACTCGTTTATGGGGATGAAATAGAAATATAACATGGTGCGTCATATTTCAAAATATAGTAAATCGAATTATGACCACGGTCAAACCCCCTTTGACCAACAAAACAACATACGAAAAATTGAGCAAAAAAAGCTTTCGATGTTCCAAAATGTCATTAAGATTGAATTTCTTGGTTACCGAACTAAGATGATATAGGTGGAAATTGTTAGTCCTATGGATCTATGAGAGAGCTTCGTTTTGACTGGTTATGGTTCTTGTAATTAAAAATGGACACAAAGTTATGTTTGGTGCAACAACCCACGTATTTTGGGTGCAACATCGAAGTCTTCAGGTGCAACATCCGTTTGAAAATCCAAGATTGCGCTGCATGATTTTGAAAACTCGATTATGGGGATGAAATAGAAATATAACATGGTGCATCATATTTCAAAATATAGTAAATAGAATTATGACTATGGTCAAACCCCCTTTGACCAACAAAACAACATACGAAAAATTGAGCTAAAAAAGCTTTCGATGTTCCCAAATGTCATTAAGTTTGAATTTCTTGGTTACCGAACTAAGATGAGATGGGTAGAACTTGTTAGTCCTATAGATCTATGAGAGTGCTACGTTTTTACTAGTTATGGTTCTTGTAACTAAAAATGGACACAAAGTTATGGTTGGTAGAACAACCCACGTCTTTTAGGTGCAACATCGAAGTCTTGAGGTGCAACATCCGTTTGAAAATCCAAGATTGCACTTCATGACTTTTGAAAACTTGTTTATGGGGGTGAAATAGAAATATAACATGGTGCGTCATATTTCAAAATATAGTAAATCGAATTATGACCACAGTCAAACCCCCTTTGACCAACAAAACAACATACGAAAAATTGAGCTAAAAAAGCTTTCGATGTTCCAAAATGTCATTAAGATTGAATTTCTTGGTTACCGAACTAAGATGATATGGGTGGAACTTGTTAGTCCTATAGATCTATGAGAGAGCTTCGTTTTGACTGGTTATGGTTCTTGTAATTAAAAATGGACATGAAGTTATGGTTGGTGCAACAACCCACGTATTTTGGGTGCAACATCGAAGTCTTCAGGTGCAACATCCGTTTGAAAATCCAAGATTGCGCTGCATGACTTTTGAAAACTCGATTATGGGGATGAAATAGAAATATAACATGGTGCATCATATTTCAAAATATAGTAAATAGAATTATGACTATGGTCAAACCCCTTTTGACCAACAAAACAACATACGAAAAATTGAGCTAAAAAAGCCTTCGATGTTCCCAAATGTCATTAAGTTTGAATTTCTTGGTTACCGAACTAAGATGAGATGGGTGGAACCTGTTAGTCCTATAGATCTATGAGAGAGCTTCGTTTTGACTGGTTATGGTTCTTGTAACTAAAAATGGACACAAAGTTATGGTTGGTGGAACAACCCACGTCTTCTGGGTGCAACATCGAAGTCTTGAGGTGCAACATCTGTTTGAAATACCAAGATTGCACTGCATGACTTATGAAAACTCGTTTATGGGGATAAAATAGAAATATAACATGGTGCATCATATTTCAAAATATAGTAAATCGAATTATGACCACGGTCAAACCCCCTTTGACCAACAAAATAACATATGAAAAATTAGGCTAAAAAAGCTTTCGATGTCCCCAAATGTCATTAAGATTGAATTTCTTGGTTACTGAACGAAGATGAGATGGGTGGAACCTGTTAGTCCTATAGATCTGTGAGAGAGCTTCGTTTTGACTGGTTATGGTTCTTGTTACTAAAAATGGACACAAAGTCACGGTTGGTGGAACAACCTACGTCTTTTGGGTTCAACATCGAAGTCTTGAGGTGCAACATCCATTTGAACATCCAAGATTGCACTGTATGACTTTTGAAAACTCGTTTATGGGGATGAAATAGAAATATAACATGGTGCGTCATATTTCACAATATAGTAAATTGAATTATGACCACGGTCAAACCCCCTTTGACCAACAAAACAACATACAAAAAATTGAGCTAAAAAAGCTTTTGATGTTCCAAAATGTCATTAAGATTAAATTTCTTGGTTACCGAACTAAGATGAGATGGGTGGAACTTGTTAGTCCTATAAATATATGAGAGAGCTTCGTTTTGATTGGTTATGGCTCTTGTAACTAAAAATGGACACAAAGTTATGGTTGGTGGAACAACCCACGTCTTCTGGGTGCAACATCGAAGTCTTGAGGTGCAACATCTGTTTGAAATACCAAGATTGCACTGCATGACTTATGAAAACTCGTTTATGGGGATAAAATAGAAATATAACATGGTGCATCATATTTCAAAATATAGTAAATCGAATTATGACCACGGCCAAACCCCCTTTGACCAACAAAATAACATATGAAAAATTGAGCTAAAAAAGCTTTCGATGTCCCCAAATGTCATTAAGATTGAATTTCTTGGTTACCGAACGAAGATGAGATAGGTGGAACCTGTTAGTCCTATAGATCTGTGAGAGAGCTTCGTTTTGACTGGTTATGGTTCTTGTTACTAAAAATGGACACAAAGTCACGGTTGGTGGAACAACCTACGTCTTTTGGGTGCAACATCGAAGTCTTGAGGTGCAACATCCATTTGAAAATCCAAGATTGCACTGTATGACTTTTGAAAACTCGTTTATGGGGATGAAATAGAAATATAACATGGTGCGTCATATTTCAAAATATAGTAAATTGAATTATGACCACGGTCAAACCCCCTTTGACCAACAAAACAACATACAAAAAATTGAGCTAAAAAAGCTTTTGATGTTCCAAAATGTCATTAAGATTAAATTTCTTGGTTACCGAACTAAGATGAGATGGGTGGAACTTGTTAGTCCTATAAATCTATGAGAGAGCTTCGTTTTGATTGGTTATGGCTCTTATAACTAAAAATGGACACAAAGTTATGGTTGGTGGAACCACCCACGTCTTCTGGGTGCAACATCGAAGTCTTGAGGTGCAACATCTGTTTGAAATACCAAGATTGCACTGCATGACTTATGAAAACTCGTTTATGGGTATAAAATAGAAATATAACATGGTGCATCATATTTCAAAATATAGTAAATCGAATTATGACCACGGTCAAACCCCCTTTGACCAACAAAATAACATATGAAAAATTGAGCTAAAAAAGCTTTCGATGTCCCCAAATGTCATTAAGATTGAATTTCTTGGTTACCGAACGAAGATGAGATGGGTGGAACCTATTAGTCCTATAGATCTGTGAGAGAGCTTCGTTTTGACTGGTTATGGTTCTTGTTACTAAAAATGGACACAAAGTCACGGTTGGTGGAACAACCTACGTCTTTTGGGTGCAACATCGAAGTCTTGAGGTGCAACATGCATTTGAAAATCCAAGATTGCACTGTATGACTTTTGAAAACTCGTTTATAGGGATGAAATAGAAATATAACATGGTGCGTCATATTTCAAAATATAGTAAATCGAATTATTACCACGGTCAAACCCCCTTTGACCAACAAAACAACATACGAAAAATTGAGCTAAAAAAGCTTTCAATGTTCCAAAATGTCATTAAGATTGAATTCCTTGGTTACCGAACTAAGATGATATGGGTGGAACTTGTTAGTCCTATAGATCTATGAGAGAGCTTCGTTTTGACTGGTTATGGTTCTTGTAATTAAAAATGGACACAAAGTTATGGTTGGTGCAACAACCCACGTCTTTTGGTTGCAACATCGAAGTTTTGAGGTGCAACATCCGTTTGAAAATCCAAGATTGCACTGCATGACTTTTGAAAACTCGTTTATGGGGATGAAATAGAAATATAACATAGTGCATCATATTTCAAAATATAGTAAATCGAATTATGACCACGGTCAAACCCCATTTGACCAACAAAACAGCATACGAAAAATTGAGCTAAAAAAGCTTTCGATGTTCCCAAATGTCATTAAGATTGAATTTCTTGGTTACTGAATTAAGATGAGATGGGTGGAAACTGTTAGTCCTATAGATCTATGAAAGAGCTTCGTTTTAACTGGTTATGGTTCTTATAACTAAAAATGGACACAAAGTTATGGTTGGTGGAACAACCCACGTCTTTTGGGTGCAACATCGAAGTCTTGAGGTGCAACATCCGTTTGAAAATCCAAGATTGCACTACATGACTTTTGAAAACTCGTTTATAGGGATGAAATAGAAATATAACATGGTGCATCATATTTCAAAATATAGTAAATCGAATTATGACCATGGTCAAACCCATTTGACCAAGAAAACAAAATACGAAAAATTGAGCTAAAAAAGCTTTCGTTGTTCCCAAATGTCATTAAGATTGAATTTCTTGCTTACCGAACTAAGATGAGATGGGTGGAATCTGTTAGTCCTATAGATCTATGAGAGAGCTTCGTTTTGACTGGTTATGGTTCTTGTAACTAAAAATGGACAAAAAGTTACGGTTGGTGGAACAACCCACGTCTTTTGGGTGCAACATCAAAGTCTTGAGGTGCAACATCCATTTGAAAATCCAAGATTGCACTGTATGACTTTTGAAAACTCGTTGATGGGGATGAAATAGAAATATAACATGGTGCGTAATATTTCAAAATATAGTAAATCGAATTATGACCACGGTCAAACCCCCTTTGACCAACAAAACAACATATGAAAAATAGAGCTAAAAAAGCTTTCGGTGTTCAAAAATGTCATTAAGATTGAATTTCTTGATTACCGAACTAAGATGAGATGGGTGGAACCTGTTAGTCCTATAGATCTTTGAGAGAGCTTCGTTTTGACTGGTTATGGTTCTTGTAACTAAAAATGGACACAAAGTTATGGTTGGTGGAGCAATCCACGTCTTTTGGGTGCAACATCGAAGTCTTGAGGTGCAACATCCATTTGAAAATCGAAGATTGCACTGCATGACTTTTGAAAACTCGTTTTTGCGGATGAAATAGAAATATTACATGGTGCATCATATTTCAAAATACAGTAAATCGAATTATGACCACGGTCAAACCCCCTTTGACCAACAAAACAAAATACGAAAAATTGAGCTAAAAAAGCTTTCGATGCTCCCAAATGTCATTACGATTGAATTTCTTGGTTACCGAACTAAGATGAGATGGGTGGAACCTGTTAGTCCTATAGATCTATGAGAGAGCTTCGTTTGGACTGGTTATGGTTCTTGTAACTAAAAATGGACACAAAGTTATGGTTGGTGGAACAACCCACGTCTTCTGGGTGCAACATCGAAGTCTTGAGGTGCAACATCCGTTTGAAATTCCAAGATTGCACTGCATGACTCATGAAAACTCGTTTATGGGGATAAAATAGAAATATAACATGGTGCTGCATATTTCAAAATATAGTAAATCGAATTATGACCACGGTCAAAGCCCTTTGACCAACAAAATAACATTTGAAAAATTGAGCTTAAAAAGCTTTCGATGTCCCCAAATGTCATTAAGATTGAATTTCTTGGTTACCGAACGAAGATGAGATGGGTGGAACCTGTTAGTCCTATAGATCTGTGAGAGAGCTTCGTTTTGACTGGTTATGTTTCTTGTTACTAAAAATGGACACAAAGTCACGGTTGGTGGAACAACCCACGTCTTTTGGGTGCAACATCGAAGTCTTGAGGTGCAACATCCATTTGAAAATCCAAGATTGCACTGTATGACTTTTGAAAACTCATTTATGGGGACGAAATAGAAATATAACATGGTGCGTCATATTTCAAAATATAGTAAATCGAATTATGACCACGGTCGAACCCCCTTTGACAAACAAAACAACATACGAAAAATTGAGCTAAAAAAGCTTTCGATGTTCCCAAATGTCATTAAGATTGAGTTTCTTGGATACCGAACTAAGATGAGATGGGTGGAACCTGTTAGTCCTATAGATCTATGAGAGAGCTTCGTTTTGACTGGTTATGGTTCTTGTAACTAAAAATGGACACAAAGTTATGGTTGGTGGAACAACCCACGTCATTTTTGTGCAACATAGAAGTCTTGAGGTGCAACTCCCGTTTGAAAATCCAAGATTGCACTGCATGACTTTTGAAAACTCATTTATGGGGATGAAATAGAAATATAACATGGTGCATCATATTTCAAAATATAGCAAATCGAATTATGACCACGGTCAAACCCCCTTTGACCAACAAAACAGCATACGAAAAATTGAGCTAAAAAAGCTTTCGATGTTCCCAAAGGTCATTAAGATTGAATTTCTTGGTTACAGAACTAAGATGAGATGGG
Organism: Allium sativum; assembly: GCA_030737875.1. Taxonomy (NCBI): domain Eukaryota; kingdom Viridiplantae; phylum Streptophyta; class Magnoliopsida; order Asparagales; family Amaryllidaceae; genus Allium; species Allium sativum. The sequence continues at coordinate 845,096,375 of CM060921.1, read as the reverse complement.
TGGAACCTGTTAGTCCGATAGATCGATGAGAGAGCTTCGTTTTGACTGGTTATGGTTCTTGTAACTAAAAATGGACACAAAGTTATGGTTGGTGGAACAACCCACGTCTTTTGGGTGCAACATCGAACTCTTGAGGTGCAACATCCATTTTAAAATCCAAGATTGCACTGCATGACTTTTGAAAACTCGTTTATGGGGATGAAGTAGAAATATAACATGGTGCATCATATTTCAAAATATAGTAAATCGAATTATGACCACGGTCAAACCCCTTTGACCATGAAAACAGAATACGAAAAATTGAGCTAAAAAAGCTTTCGACGTTCCCAAATGTGATTAAGATAGAATTTCTTGGTTACCGAACTAAGATGAGATGGGTGGAATCTATTAGTCCTATAGATATGTGAGAAAGCTTCGTTTTGAATGGTTATGGTTCTTGTAACTAAAAATGGACACAAAGTTACGGTTTGTGGAACAACCCACGTCTTTTGGGTGCAACATTGAAGTCTTGAGGTGCAACATCCATTTGAAAATCCAAGATTGCACTGTATGACTTTTGAAAACTCATGGAGATGAAATAGAAATATAACATGGTGCGTCATATTTCAAAATATAGTAAATCGAATTATGACCACGGTCAAACCCCTTTGACCAACAAAACAACATACGAAAAATTGAGCTAAAAAAGCTTTCGATGTTCCAAAATGTCATTAAGATTAAATTTCTTGGTTACCGAACTAAGATGAGATGGGTGGAACCTGTTAGTACTATAAATCTATGAGATAGCTTCGTTTTGACTGGTTATGGTTCTTGTAACTAAAAATGGACACAAAGTTATGGTTGGTGGAACAACCCACGTCTTTTGGGTGCAACATCGAAGTCTTGAGGTGCAACATCCGTTTGAATATCCAAGATTGCACTGCATGACTTTTGAAAACTCGTTTATGGGGATGAAATAGAAATATAACATGGTTCATCATATTTCAAAATATAGTAAATCGAATTATGACCACGGCCAAACCCCCTTTGACCAAGAAAACAACATACGAAAAATTGAGCTAAAAAAACTTTCGATGTTCCCAAATGTCATTAAGATTGAATTTCTTGGTTACCAAACTAAGATGAGATGGGTGGAATCTGTTAGTCGTATAGATCTATGAGAGTGCTTCGTTTTGACTGGTTATGGTTCTTGTAATTAAAAATGGACACAAAGTTACGGTTGGTGGAATAACCCACGTCTTTTGGGTGCAACATCGAAGTCTTCAGGTGCAACATCCGTTTGAAAATCCAAGATTGCGCTGCATGACTTTTGAAAACTCGATTATGGGGATGAAATAGAAATATAACATGGTGCATCATATTTCAAAATATAGTAAATAGAATTATGACTATGGTCAAACCCCCTTTGACCAACAAAACAACATACGAAAAATTGAGCTAAAAAGCTTTCGATGTTCCCAAATGTCATAAAATTGAATTTCTTGGTTACCGTACTAAGATGAGATTGGTGGAACCTGTTAGTCCTATAGATCTATGAGAGGGCTTCGTTTTGACTAGTTATGGTTCTTGTAACTAAAAATGGACACAAAGTTATGGTTGGTGGAACAACCCACGTCTTATGGGTGCAACATCGAAGTCTTGAGGTGCAACATCCGTTTGAAAATCCAAGATTGCACTGCATGACTTTTGAAAACTCGTTTATGGGGATGAAATAGAAATATAACATGGTGCGTTATATTTCAAAATATAGTAAATCGAATTATGACCACGGTCAAACCCCCTTTGACCAACAAAACAACATACGAAAAATTGAGCTAAAAAAGCTTTCAATGTTCCAAAATGTCATTAAGATTGAATTCCTTGGTTACCGAACTAAGATGATATGGGTGGAACTTGTTAGTCCTATAGATCTATGAGAGAGCTTCGTTTTGACTAGTTATGGTTCTTGTAATTAAAAATGGACACAAAGTTATGGTTGGTGCAACAACCCACGTATTTTGGGTGCAACATCGAAGTCTTCAGGTGCAACATCCGTTTGAAAATCCAAGATTGCGCAGCATGACTTTTGAAAACTCGATTATGGGGATGAAATAGAAATATAACATGGTGCATCATATTTCAAAATATAGTAAATAGAATTATGACTATGGTCAAACCCCTTTGACCAACAAAACAACATACGAAAAATTGAGCAAAAAAAGCTTTCGATGTTCCCAAATGTCATTAAGTTTGAATTTCTTGGTTACCGAACTAAGATGAGATGGGTGGAACCTATTAGTCCTATAGATCTATGAGAGTGCTTCGTTTTTACTGGTTATGGTTCTTGTAACTAAAAATGGACACAAAGTTATAGTTGGTGGAACAACCCACCTCTTTTAGGTGCAACATCGAAGTCTTGAGGTGCAACATCCGTTTGAAAATCCAAGATTGCACTGCATGACTTTTGAAAACTTGTTTATGGGGGTGAAATAGAAATATAACATGGTGCGTCATATTTCAAAATATAGTAAATCGAATTATGACCACGGTCAAACCCCCTTTGACCAACAAAACAACATACGAAAAATTGAGCTAAAAAAGCTTTCGATGTTCCAAAATGTCATTAAGATTGAATTTCTTGGTTACCGAACTAAGATGATAAGGGTGGAACTTGTTAGTCCTATAGATCTATGAGAGAGCTTCGTTTTGACTGGTTATGGTTCTTGTAATTAAAAATGGACACAAAGTTGTGGTTGGTGCAACAACCCACGTATTTTGGGTGCAACATCGAAGTCTTCAGGTGCAACATCCGTTTGAAAATCCAAGATTGCGCTGCATGACTTTTGAAAACTCGATTATGGGGATGAAATAGAAATATAACATGGTGCATCATATTTCAAAATATAGTAAATAGAATTATGACTATGGTCAAACCCCTTTTGACCAACAAAACAACATACGAAAAATTGAGCTAAAAAAGCCTTCGATGTTCCCAAATGTCATTAAGTTTGAATTTCTTGGTTACCGAACTAAGATGAGATGGGTGGAACCTGTTAGTCCTATAGATCTATGAGAGAGCTTCGTTTTGACTGGTTATGGTTCTTGTAACTAAAAATGGACACAAAGTTATGGTTGGTGGAACAACCCACGTCTTCTGGGTGCAACATCGAAGTCTTGAGGTGCAACATCTGTTTGAAATACCAAGATTGCACTGCATGACTTATGAAAACTCGTTTATGGGGATAAAATAGAAATATAACATGGTGCATCATATTTCAAAATATAGTAAATCGAATTATGACCACGGTCAAACCCCCTTTGACCAACAAAATAACATATGAAAAATTAGGCTAAAAAAGCTTTCGATGTCCCCAAATGTCATTAAGATTGAATTTCTTGGTTACTGAACGATGATGAGATGGGTGGAACCTGTTAGTCCTATAGATCTGTGAGAGAGCTTCGTTTTGACTGGTTATGGTTCTTGTTACTAAAAATGGACACAAAGTCACGGTTGGTGGAACAACCTACGTCTTTTGGGTTCAACATCGAAGTCTTGAGGTGCAACATCCATTTGAAAATCCAAGATTGCACTGTATGACTTTTGAAAACTCGTTTATGGGGATGAAATAGAAATATAACATGGTGCGTCATATTTCAAAATATAGTAAATTGAATTATGACCACGGTCAAACCCCCTTTGACCAACAAAACAACATACAAAAAATTGAGCTAAAAAAGCTTTTGATGTTCCAAAATGTCATTAAGATTAAATTTCTTGGTTACCGAACTAAGATGAGATGGGTGGAACTTGTTAGTCCTATAAATATATGAGAGAGCTTCGTTTTGATTGGTTATGGCTCTTGTAACTAAAAATGGACACAAAGTTATGGTTGGTGGAACAACCCACGTCTTCTGGGTGCAACATCGAAGTCTTGAGGTGCAACATCTGTTTGAAATACCAAGATTGCACTGCATGACTTATGAAAACTCGTTTATGGGGATAAAATAGAAATATAACATGGTGCATCATATTTCAAAATATAGTAAATCGAATTATGACCACGGTCAAACCCCCTTTGACCAACAAAATAACATATGAAAAATTGAGCTAAAAAAGCTTTCGATGTCCCCAAATGTCATTAAGATTGAATTTCTTGGTTACCGAACGAAGATGAGATAGGTGGAACCTGTTAGTCCTATAGATCTGTGAGAGAGCTTCGTTTTGACTGGTTATGGTTCTTGTTACTAAAAATGGACACAAAGTCACGGTTGGTGGAACAACCTACGTCTTTTGGGTGCAACATCGAAGTCTTGAGGTGCAACATCCATTTGAAAATCCAAGATTGCACTGTATGACTTTTGAAAACTCGTTTATGGGGATGAAATAGAAATATAACATGGTGCGTCATATTTCAAAATATAGTAAATTGAATTATGACCACGGTCAAACCCCCTTTGACCAACAAAACAACATACAAAAAATTGAGCTAAAAAAGCTTTTGATGTTCCAAAATGTCATTAAGATTAAATTTCTTGGTTACCGAACTAAGATGAGATGGGTGGAACTTGTTAGTCCTATAAATCTATGAGAGAGCTTCGTTTTGATTGGTTATGGCTCTTATAACTAAAAATGGACACAAAGTTATGGTTGGTGGAACCACCCACGTCTTCTGGGTGCAACATCGAAGTCTTGAGGTGCAACATCTGTTTGAAATACCAAGATTGCACTGCATGACTTATGAAAACTCGTTTATGGGTATAAAATAGAAATATAACATGGTGCATCATATTTCAAAATATAGTAAATCGAATTATGACCACGGTCAAACCCCCTTTGACCAACAAAATAACATATGAAAAATTGAGCTAAAAAACCTTTCGATGTCCCCAAATGTCATTAAGATTGAATTTCTTGGTTACCGAACGAAGATGAGATGGGTGGAACCTATTAGTCCTATAGATCTGTGAGAGAGCTTCGTTTTGACTGGTTATGGTTCTTGTTACTAAAAATGGACACAAAGTCACGGTGGGTGGAACAACCTACGTCTTTTGGGTGCAACATCGAAGTCTTGAGGTGCAACATGCATTTGAAAATCCAAGATTGCACTGTATGACTTTTGAAAACTCGTTTATAGGGATGAAATAGAAATATAACATGGTGCGTCATATTTCAAAATATAGTAAATCGAATTATTACCACGGTCAAACCCCCTTTGACCAACAAAACAACATACGAAAAATTGAGTTAAAAAAGCTTTCAATGTTCCAAAATGTCATTAAGATTGAATTCCTTGGTTACCGAACTAAGATGATATGGGTGGAACTTGTTAGTCCTATAGATCTATGAGAGAGCTTCGTTTTGACTGGTTATGGTTCTTGTAATTAAAAATGGACACAAAGTTATGGTTGGTGCAACAACCCACGTCTTTTGGTTGCAACATCGAAGTCTTGAGGTGCAACATCCGTTTGAAAATCCAAGATTGCACTGCATGACTTTTGAAAACTCGTTTATGGGGATGAAATAGAAATATAACATAGTGCATCATATTTCAAAATATAGTAAATCGAATTATGACCACGGTCAAACCCCATTTGACCAACAAAACAGCATACGAAAAATTGAGCTAAAAAAGCTTTCGATGTTCCCAAATGTCATTAAGAATGAATTTCTTGGTTACCGAATTAAGATGAGATGGGTGGAAACTGTTAGTCCTATAGATCTATGAAAGAGCTTCGTTTTAACTGGTTATGGTTCTTATAACTAAAAATGGACACAAAGTTATGGTTGGTGGAACAACCCACATCTTTTGGGTGCAACATCGAAGTCTTGAGGTGCAACATCCGTTTGAAAATCCAAGATTGCACTACATGACTTTTGAAAACTCGTTTATAGGGATGAAATAGAAATATAACATGGTGCATCATATTTCAAAATATAGTAAATCGAATTATGACCATGGTCAAACCCATTTGACCAAGAAAACAAAATACGAAAAATTGAGCTAAAAAAGCTTTCGTTGTTCCCAAATGTCATTAAGATTGAATTTCTTGCTTACCGAACTAAGATGAGATGGGTGGAATCTGTTAGTCCTATAGATCTATGAGAGAGCTTCGTTTTGACTGGTTATGGTTCTTGTAACTAAAAATGGACAAAAAGTTACGGTTGGTGGAACAACCCACGTCTTTTGGGTGCAACATCAAAGTCTTGAGGTGCAACATCCATTTGAAAATCCAAGATTGCACTGTATGACTTTTGAAAACTCGTTGATGGGGATGAAATAGAAATATAACATGGTGCGTAATATTTCAAAATATAGTAAATCGAATTATGACCACGGTCAAACCCCCTTTGACCAACAAAACAACATATGAAAAATAGAGCTAAAAAAGCTTTCGGTGTTCAAAAATGTCATTAAGATTGAATTTCTTGATTACCGAACTAAGATGAGATGGGTGGAACCTGTTAGTCCTATAGATCTTTGAGAGAGCTTCGTTTTGACTGGTTATGGTTCTTGTAACTAAAAATGGACACAAAGTTATGGTTGGTGGAGCAATCCACGTCTTTTGGGTGCAACATCGAAGTCTTGAGGTGCAACATCCGTTTGAAAATCGAAGATTGCACTGCATGACTTTTGAAAACTCGTTTTTGCGGATGAAATAGAAATATTACATGGTGCATCATATTTCAAAATACAGTAAATCGAATTATGACCACGGTCAAACCCCCTTTGACCAACAAAACAAAATACGAAAAATTGAGCTAAAAAAGCTTTCGATGCTCCCAAATGTCATTACGATTGAATTTCTTGGTTACCGAACTAAGATGAGATGGGTGGAACCTGTTAGTCCTATAGATCTATGAGAGAGCTTCGTTTGGACTGGTTATGGTTCTTGTAACTAAAAATGGACACAAAGTTATGGTTGGTGGAACAACCCACGTCTTCTGGGTGCAACATCGAAGTCTTGAGGTGCAACATCCGTTTGAAATTCCAAGATTGCACTGCATGACTCATGAAAACTCGTTTATGGGGATAAAATAGAAATATAACATGGTGCTGCATATTTCAAAATATAGTAAATCGAATTATGACCACGGTCAAAGCCCTTTGACCAACAAAATAACATTTGAAAAATTGAGCTTAAAAAGCTTTCGATGTCCCCAAATGTCATTAAGATTGAATTTCTTGGTTACCGAACGAAGATGAGATGGGTGGAACCTGTTAGTCCTATAGATCTGTGAGAGAGCTTCGTTTTGACTGGTTATGTTTCTTGTTACTAAAAATGGACACAAAGTCACGGTTGGTGGAACAACCCACGTCTTTTGGGTGCAACATCGAAGTTTTGAGGTGCAACATCCATTTGAAAATCCAAGATTGCACTGTATGACTTTTGAAAACTCATTTATGGGGACGAAATAGAAATATAACATGGTGCGTCATATTTCAAAATATAGTAAATCGAATTATGACCACGGTCGAACCCCCTTTGACAAACAAAACAACATACGAAAAATTGAGCTAAAAAAGCTTTCGATGTTCCCAAATGTCATTAAGATTGAGTTTCTTGGATACCGAACTAAGATGAGATGGGTGGAACCTGTTAGTCCTATAGATCTATGAGAGAGCTTCGTTTTGACTGGTTATGGTTCTTGTAACTAAAAATGGACACAAAGTTATGGTTGGTGGAACAACCCACGTCATTTTTGTGCAACATAGAAGTCTTGAGGTGCAACTCCCGTTTGAAAATCCAAGATTGCACTGCATGACTTTTGAAAACTCATTTATGGGGATGAAATAGAAATATAACATGGTGCATCATATTTCAAAATATAGCAAATCGAATTATGACCACGGTCAAACCCCCTTTGACCAACAAAACAGCATACGAAAAATTGAGCTAAAAAAGCTTTCGATGTTCCCAAAGGTCATTAAGATTGAATTTCTTGGTTACAGAACTAAGATGAGATGGGCGGAACCTGTTAGTCCTATAGATCTATGAGAGAGCTTCGTTTTGACTGGTTATGGTTCTTGTAACTAAAAATGGACACAAAGTTATGGTTGGTGGAACAACCCACGTCTTTTGGGTGCAACATCGAACTCTTGAGGTGCAACATCCATTTTAAAATCCAGGATTGCACTGCATGACTTTTGAAAACTCGTTTATGGGGATGAAGTAGAAATATAACATGGTGCATCATATTTCAAAATATAGTAAATCGAATTATGACCATGGTCAAACCCCTTTGACCATGAAAACAGAATACGAAAAATTGAGCTAAAAAAGCTTTCGACGTTCCCAAATGTGATTAAGATAGAATTTCTTGGTTACCGAACTAAGATGAGATGGGTGGAATCTATTAGTCCTATAGATATGTGAGAAAGCTTCGTTTTGAATGGTTATGGTTCTTGTAACTAAAAATGGACACAAAGTTACGGTTGGTGGAACAACCCACGTCTTTTGGGTGCAACATCGAAGTCTTGAGGTGCAACATCCATTTGAAAATCCAAGATTGCACTGTATGACTTTCGAAAACTCGTTTATGGGGATGAAATAGAAATATAACATGGTGCGTCGTATTTCAAAATATAGTAAATCGAATTATGACCACGGTCAAACCCCCTTTGACCAACAAAACAACATACGAAAAATTGAGCTAAAAAAGCTTTCGATGTTCCAAAATGTCATTAAGATTAAATTTCTTGGTTATCGAACTAAGATGAGATGGGTGGAACCTGTTAGTACTATAAATCTATGAGAGAGCTTCGTTTTGACTGGTTATGGTTCTTGTAACTAAAAATGGAAACAAAGTTATGGTTGGTGGAACAACCCACGTCTTTTGGGTGCAACATCGAAGTCTTGAGGTGCAACATCCGTTTGAAAATCGAAGATTGCATTGCATGACTTTTGAAAACTCGTTTATGGGGATGAAATAGAAATATAACATGATGCGTTATATTTCAAAATATAGTAAATTGAATTATGACCACGGTCAAACCCCCTTTGACCAACAAAACAACATACGAAAAATTGGGCTAAAAAAGCTTTCAATGTTCCAAAATGTCATTAAGATTGAATTCCTTGGTTACCGAACTAAGATGATATGGGTGGAACTTGTTAGTCCTATAGATCTATGAGAGAGCTTCGTTTTGACTGGTTATGGTTCTTGTAATTAAAAATGGACACAAAGTTATGGTTGGTGCAACAACCCACGTATTTTGGGTGCAACATCGAAGTCTTCAGGTGCAACATCCGTTTGAAAATCCAAGATTGCGCTGCATGACTTTTGAAAACTCGATTATGGGGATGAAATAGAATTATAACATGGTGCATCATATTTCAAAATATAGTAAATAGAATTATGACTATGGTCAAACCCCCTTTGACCAACAAAACAACATACGAAAAATTGAGCTAAAAAGCTTTCGATGTTCCCAAATGTCATAAAATTGAATTTCTTGGTTACCGAACTAAGATGAGATTGGTGGAACCTGTTAGTCCTATAGATCTATGAGAGGGCTTCGTTTTGACTAGTTATGGTTCTTGTAACTAAAAATGGACACAAAGTTATGGTTGGTGGAACAACCCACGTCTTTTGGGTGCAACATCGAAGTCTTGAGGTGCAACATCCGTTTGAAAATCCAAGATTGCACTGCATGACTTTTGAAAACTCGTTTATGGGGATGAAATAGAAATATAACATGGTGCGTTATATTTCAAAATATAGTAAATCGAATTATGACCACGGTCAAACCCCCTTTGACCAACAAAACAACATACGAAAAATTGAGCTAAAAAAGCTTTCAATGTTCCAAAATGTCATTAAGATTGAATTCCTTGGTTAAGGAACTAAGATGATATGGGTGGAACTTGTTAGTCCTATAGATCTATGAGAGAGCTTCGTTTTGACTGGTTATGGTTCTTGTAATTAAAAATGGACACAAAGTTATGGTTGGTGCAACAACCCACGTATTTTGGGTGCAACATCGAAGTCTTCAGGTGCAACATCCGTTTAAAAATCCAAGATTGCGCTGCATGACTATTGAAAACTCGATTATGGGGATGAAATAGAAATATAACATGGTGCATCATATTTCAAAATATAGTAAATAGAATTATGACTATGGTCAAACCCCCTTTGACCAACAAAACAACATACGAAAAATTGAGCTAAAAAAGCTTTCGATGTTCCCAAATGTCATTAAGTTTGAATTTCTTGGATACCGAACTAAGATGAGATGGGTGGAACATGTTAGTCCTATAGATCTATGAGAGTGCTTCGTTTTTACTGGTTATGGTTCTTGTAACTAAAAATGGACACAAAGTTATAGTTGGTGGAACAACCCACGTCTTTTAGGTGCAACATCGAAGTCTTGAGGTGCAACATCCGTTTGAAAATCCAAGATTGCACTGCATGACTTTTGAAAACTTGTTTATGGGGGTGAAATAGAAATATAACATGGTGCGTCATATTTCAAAATATAGTAAATCGAATTATGACCACGGTCAAACCCCCTTTGACCAACAAAACAACATACGAAAAATTGAGCTAAAAAAGCTTTCGATGTTCCAAAATGTCATTAAGATTGAATTTCTTGGTTACTGAACTAAGATGATAAGGGTGGAACTTGTTAGTCCTATAGATCTATGAGAGAGCTTCGTTTTGACTGGTTATGGTTCTTGTAATTAAAAATGGACACAAAGTTATGGTTGGTGCTACAACCCACGTATTTTGGGTGCAACATCGAAGTCTTCAGGTGCAACATCCGTTTGAAAATCCAAGATTGCGCTGCATGACTTTTGAAAACTCGATTATGGGGATGAAATAGAAATATAACATGGTGCATCATATTTCAAAATATAGTAAATAGAATTATGACTATGGTCAAACCCCTTTTGACCAACAAAACAACATATGAAAAATTGAGCTAAAAAAGCCTTCGATGTTCCCAAATGTCATTAAGTTTGAAATTCTTGGTTACCGAACTAAGATGAGATGGGTGGAACCTGTTAGTCCTATAGATCTATGAGAGAGCTTCGTTTTGACTGGTTATGGTTCTTGTAACTAAAAATGGACACAAAGTTATGGTTGGTGGAACAACCCACGTCTTCTGGGTGCAACATCGAAGTCTTGAGGTGCAACATCTGTTTGAAATACCAAGATTGCACTGCATGACTTATGAAAACTCGTTTATGGGGATAAAATAGAAATATAACATGGTGCATCATATTTCAAAATATAGTAAATCGAATTATGACCACGGTCAAACCCCCTTTGACCAACAAAATAACATATGAAAAATTGAGCTAAAAAAGCTTTCGATGTCCCCAAATGTCATTAAGATTGAATTTCTTGGTTACCGAACGAAGATGAGATGGGTGGAACCTGTTAGTCCTATAGATCTGTGAGAGAGCTTCGTTTTGACTGGTTATGGTTCTTGTTACTAAAAATGGACACAAAGTCACGGTTGGTGGAACAACCTACGTCTTTTGGGTGCAACATCGAAGTCTTGAGGTGCAACATCCATTTGAAAATCCAAGATTGCACTGTATGACTTTTGAAAACTCGTTTATGGGGATGAAATAGAAATATAACATGGTGCGTCATATTTCAAAATATAGTAAATTGAATTATGACCACGGTCAAACCCCCTTTGACCAACAAAACAACATACAAAAAATTGAGCTAAAAAAGCTTTTAATGTTCCAAAATGTCATTAAGATTAAATTTCTTGGTTACCGAACTAAGATGAGATGGGTGGAACTTGTTAGTCCTATAAATCTATGAGAGAGCTTCGTTTTGATTGGTTATGGCTCTTGTAACTAAAAATGGACACAAAGTTATGGTCGGTGGAACAACCCACGTATTTTGGATGCAACATCGATGTCTTGAGGTGCAACATCCGTTTGAAGATCTAAGATTGCACTGCATGACTTTTGAAAACTCTTTTATGGGGATGAAATAGAAGTATAACATGGTGCATCATATTTCAAAATATAGTAAATCGAATTATGACCACGGTCAAACCCCCTTTGACCAACAAAACAACATACAAAAAATTAAGCTAAAAAAGCTTTCGATGTTCCCAAATGTCATTAAGATTGAATTTCTTGGTTACCGAACTAAGATGAGTTGGGTGGAACCAGTCAGTCCTATAGATCTATGAGAGAGCTTCGTTTTGACTGGTTATGGTTCTTGTAACTAAAAATGGACACAAAGTTATGGTTGGTGGAACACCCACGTCTTTTGGGTGCAACATCGATGTCTTGATGTGCAACATCCGTTTGAAAATCCAAGATTGCACTGCATGACTTTTGGATACTCGTTTATGGGGATGAAATAGAAATATAACATGGTGCATCATATTTCAAAATATAGTAAATCGAATTACAACCACGGTCAAACCCCCTTTGACCAACAAAATAACATATGAAAATTTGAGATGAAAAAGCTGTCGATGTTCCCAAATGTCATTAAGATTGAATTTCTTGGTTACCGAACTAAGATGAGATGGGTGGAACCTGTTAGTCCTATAGATCTATGAGAGTGCTTCCTTTTTACTGGTTATGGTTCTTGTAACTAAAAATGGACACAAAGTTATGGTTGATGGAACAACCCACGTCTTTTGGGTGCAACATCGAAGTCTTGAGGTGCAACATCCGTTTGAAAATCCACGATTGCACTGTATGAGTTTTGAAAACTCGTTTGTACGGATGAAATAGAAATATAACATGGTAAATCATATTCCACAATGTAGTAAATCGAGCCGGGGATAGTCAACGATCCAGGGGGTGAGCCGATCAAAAATGTCACCAATTCCAAAATCCAAGTTCTGCGCGCGTTCACGGAAACGGGAGTAACTTCCAATCCGTAAGTCCGTTTTCCCCAAACGAAACCTTGACCTGAAGCTAAGGCAGAGGGCTATTAGAGTTACAGAGCATAGCTTCGTAATTGATGCTTTCGGGCCCAAAAGTGGTCGTCTAATAGGAGTTTCGGGCATGTTTATGTTGATGTTGCGATTTCGACCAAATCGCTTTATGATGTTCTCAGTACCTGAGCGCGTTGCTTATTTAGATTTTCCGTATGTGATAGATTTGACAAAAAAGTGTGTCAACATACTAGTTATGTTTCTAGTCACTCAAAATAAAAACAAACTTATGGTTGGTGGAACAACCCATGTCTGTTGGGTGCAACATCGACGTCTTGAGGTGCAACATCAGTTTGAAAATCCAAGATTGCACTGTATGACTTTTGAAAACTCGTTTATGGGGTTGAAATTTAAATATAACATGGTGCAACATATTTAAAAATATAGTAAATCGAATTATGACCACGGTCCAACACCCTTTGACCAACAAAACAACATATGAAAAATTGAGCTAAAAAGCTTTCGATGTTCCCAAATGTCATTAAGATTGAATTTCTTGGTTACCGAACAAAGTGAGATGGGCCGAACCTGTTAGTCCTATAGATCTGTGAGAGAGCTTCGTTTTGACTGGTTATGGTTCTTGTAACTATAAATGGACACAAAGTCACGGTTGGTTGAACAACCCACGTCTTTTGGGTGCAACATCGAAGTCTTGAGGTGCAACATCCATTTGAAAATCCAAGATTGCACTTTATGACTTTTGAAAACTCGTTTATGGGGATGAAATAGAAATATAACATGGTGCGTCATATTTCAAAATATAGAAAATCGAATTATGACCACGGTCAAACCCCCTTTGACCAACAAAACAACATACGAAAAATTGAGCTAAAAAAGCTTTCGATGTTCCCAAATGTCATTGAGATTGAATTTCTTGCTTATCGAACTAAGACGAGATGGGTGGAAACTGTTAGTCCTATAGATCTATGAGAGAGCTTCGTTTTGACTAGTTATGGTTCTTGTAACCAAAAATGGACACAAAGTTATGGTTGGTGCAACAACCCATGTCTTTTGGTTGCAACATCGAAGTCTTGAGGTGCAACATCCATTTGAAAATCCAAGATTGCACTGCATGGCTTTTGAAAACTCATTTATGGGGATGAAATATAAATATAACATGGTGCATCATATTTAAAAATATAGTAAATCGAATTATGACCACGGTCAAACCCCATTTGACCAACAAAACAGCATACGAAAAATTGAGCTAAAAAAGCTTTCGATGTTCCCAAATGTCATTAAGATTAAATTTCTTGGTTACCGAACTAAGACGAGATGGGTGAAACCTGTTAGTCCTATAGATCTATGAGAGAGCTTCGTTTTGACTGGTTATGGTTCTTGTAACTAAAAGTGGACACAAAGTTATGGTTGGTGGAACAACCCACGTCTTTTGGGTGCAACATCTAAGTCTTGCGGTGCAACATCCGTTTGAAAATCCAAGATTGCACTACATGACTTTTGAAAACTCGTTTATAGGGATGAAATAGAAATATAACATGGTGCATCATATTTTAAAATATAGTAAATCGAATTATGACCACGGTCAAACCCCATTTGACCAACAAAACAACATACGAAAAATTGAGCTAAAAAAGCTTTCGATGTTCCCAAATGTCATTAAGATTGGATTTCTTGGTTACCGAACTAAGATGAGATGGGTGGAACCTGTTAGTCCTATAGATCTATGAGAGAGCTTCGTTTTGACTGGTTATGGTTCTTGTAACTAAAAATGGAAACAAAGTTATGGTTGGTGGAATAACCCACGTCTTTTGGGTGCAACATCGAAGTCTTGAGGTGCAACATCTGTTTGAAAATCCAAGATTGCACTGCATGACTTTTGAAAACTCGTTTATGGGGATGAAATAGAAATATAACATGGTGCATCTTATTTCAAAAATATAGTAAATCGAATTATGACCACGGTCAAACCCCCTTTGACCAATAAAACAACATACGAAAAATTGAGCTAAAATAGTTTTCGATGTTCCCAAATGTGATTAAGAATGAATTTCTTGGTTACCGAACTAAGATGAGATGGGTGGAATCTATTAGTCCTATATATCTGTGAGAGAGCTTCGTTTTGACTGGTTATGATTCTTGTAACTAAAAATGGACACAAAGTTACGGTTGGTGGAACAACCCACGTCTTTTAGGTGCAACATCGAAGTCTTGAGGTGCAACATCCATTTGAAAATCCAAGATTGCACTGTATGACTTTCGAAAACTCGTTTATGGGGATGAAATAGAAATATAACATGGTGCGTCATATTTCAAAATATAGTAAATCGAATTATGACCACGGTCAAACCCCCATTGACCAACAAAACAACATACGAAAAATTGAGCTAAAAAAGCTTTCGATGTTCCAAAATGTCATTAAGATTGAATTTCTTAGTTACCGAACTAAGATGAGATGAGTGGAACCTATTAGTCCTATAGATCTATGAGAGAGCTTCGTTTTAACTGGTTATGGTTCTTGTAACTAAAAATGGACACAAAGTTACGGTTGGTGGAACAACCCACGTATTTTGGGTGCAACATCGAAGTCTTGAGGTGCAACATCCGTTTGAAAATCCAAGATTGCACTGCATGACTTTTGAAAACTCGTTTATGGGGATAAAATAGAAATATAACATGGTGCATCATATTTCAAAATATAGTAAATCGAATTAAGACCACGGTCAAACCCCCTTTGACCAACAAAACAACATACGAAAAATTGAGCTAAAAAAGCTTTCGATGTTCCTGTAACACCCCACATCCGTTAAGGTCACTCACAAAGGGAATGCCTTAACTTCAATGGAGCATTATGGGTACTGGAACAGAAATATTACAAGACAGACATATATAAAACAGCGGAAAGTAAAGTGGAAGTACATCAAATCATTTGTTAAATATAAATGTTTACAAGAAAAGCCCATCAACTTTAAATACCCAATTACATAGTTAAAATATCTGTCTTGCTCAAAAACAAAGAAGCATAAAAACGAACTGTAGTATTCCCCAATAAAGCAAAGCAAGCCATAGCCAAGAGAAATCCAAGCCATACATGAAAGAGCCTTGGAGCTTGGTAAGATCCAAACTAAGATGTATTCCCACCTTGTGAACCTGGGGGGGGGGGAACGGAAGAAAAAGAGGCGAAACAAAACGAGTCAGTCATAAAGACTGAGTAAGTCCTAGTGACTTCCAACATAAAAACAGGTAAAGATAGTATGGCATGAGTAAACTGAAAGTAAACATAAGCATGATGACAAGATAAGCAACAGGCAGGATAACTAAGGATAACATGATGTGATTTTTGTCAAGTAATATCGCAAGGTTCCCATTCAAGATAAACTAAGTATAACTTCGTAAGATTCCTATCAAGCATAGCAAGATTCCACTGCTTCGCCATTAAATTATTTCTATGAGATCTATTTGCTCTGCACCACCTAACTAGTATCCTTACAAGTGTCTTGCAAGGAATGATCCGTATTCTTACTAATACTCCAACTAGTGTCCTCTGTAACAAGGATCCTTACCCCCTACTAGTGTCCCAACTAGTAGCCCGTGTTATATAATAAGGTTATCCCACCCACTACTTAGAAATCGTAATACTAGTCTTATGTACCCCTAGCTGACTACATAGGTGCCGCCTGCCCCTATCTCCACTAGGTGTACCCGCCAACCCCCATGCGATCGGCTCCCTAACTCGTAGATACCCATGCTGGCCCCATAGTGGGGTGTATCATTTCCCAAAGTGGCAACCCGATACAACGGAGATGCACGGCTTATACCTACACGATGCAACAACGTCTTACCTACCAGCCCGGGCCCACGCACGCACATGACCCCGTTGGACTTGCATTGCCACCGCTTAACCCGTTTTGACCTCTTACAATCAAACCCAGTATGCGTGTCCCGTCCTCGACATGGGTCGAGCTCGCAAAGATACGTAATGGGCTACTGGTCCGAAAAGAGTCCCCTTTCCTCGACACAAGCTT
The DNA here is from genome assembly GCA_030737875.1 of Allium sativum. Taxonomy (NCBI): domain Eukaryota; kingdom Viridiplantae; phylum Streptophyta; class Magnoliopsida; order Asparagales; family Amaryllidaceae; genus Allium; species Allium sativum. Next base: position 845,079,487 of record CM060921.1, on the reverse strand, counting down.
CCCACCTATGCTTGGTCCCCTCTAGTAATTCTTACTTAACCCCTTCTTGTTCATGTCCACTTACATGCTTAAATTTTGGTTAAGTATACATTAGTTATGTCCTACATGTTACCCATGTCCTCCACTTAACCCCTACATCATCCCCATGTCTTAATACATGCTTTATCTTCGTTAAGTGCTTATAGGTTATATTTTTTCATGTCATTCATATTACCCCCAACGTCTGGGTTTAACCAAGCGCCTTCGCTTTACCCGCCATTAGACCCTATGTCTATCCCTTAACTATGCGCTTGTGCTACCTCATCAGTCTTATCATTTAACTTGGTTATTTCCATTTATACCAACCTTCAACTTGCTTATTAATTCAATTCTTAACTTGAACTATATTAAGTCCATTTATAAGCCCACAACATGTTATTCATATGATTCATACATTAACCCCTGTTATGGTACAATAACATGTTCTTATTCAATCTTTACAACAAAGTACCCCTTAACTTACAAACACACCGGAGAGAGAGAATAATTCCCTAAATACCAACCCCGAAGACCGGAATCAACATCAGATTGGTACTCAGAGGATTATCCAACCAAACCAATGTTTTGTTCCTTTTTGTAATATAACTTATGTCGCCTTCAATTGTAAATTCATTCTTGTCTTTACATATTGCTTAATCTACAATGAACCACATCTTTCCCTATTACATAAGTTATCTTATCTTATCTATTGTTCCGCCTAACTTACTTTATTCCATAAGTTATCATTCCCACCTAGGCATTAATTAAGATTTACTTAACTTAACCATTCATGTCATAACAGTTAAGTGTCATAAGCCTGGTCGTATTACTTAACCCACCCATTCATACTATATTGGTTACGTATCATTAGCCTAATCATATTGCTTAACCCACCCATTCATACTATATTGGTTAAGTGTCATTAGCCTAACCAGATTACTTAACCCGCCCACTCATACCATATTGGTTAAGTATTACTAATCGTATTTCAAAAGCCACTAAAGGCACTCACTAGATTCCCCATTCCACCCAAGGCACGCTACTTAACCCCCATGTCCTACCTCACATGTTTATCTGGTTAAGTATTCCTTAATTCATTAAGGCCATAACCTCATAAAGACCTCTCACATTAGACTGGCATTTATGGTAGCTGGATTCGCCGGGCGGGTCCGGGCAGTCTTATACCATAAAAGAGTCTAACCTCGTGTCTTTACAACCGTTATGCTTTAGTTTGGGCCTAGGACCTCTCACATTGGGCCGACATTTGTGACTACTGGATTCGCCGGGCGGGTTCGGGCGGGTTTATGTCACAAACGGGTCCAACCTCGGGTCCTAAGCATTGATTAATCTTTTACCCCAGTTTTAATAATTTCCCTATTCAAATTATTAATTAATTCCTAATTTAGCGATGTCCATAATTGACTCAATTATGTTCATCAATTAATGGTATGCAAAATCATACCAATCTTACCACAATTTATCTTATGCCATTAAAGGCAACTTATCTCAATTTATATTTATCTCTCCTTTAAGGCTATTACATGCCAACTACCCAAAACCCACTTAGGCGTGTTCATATTAGCCCTTTTTCAGGACATAAATTATCATATGTGTTTCAACTACAAACCTCACATAATTAACCTATGCCCAAGTTCTAAATTACATGTCAGTTTTACGTATGCCCAATTCATACCTATTTACATGTATGTCAAGTTTATGCCAATTTACCCATATCAAGTTCTAGCCACAATTTCATGTACCATGCCCAAATAAACCCAAATCATGACTCATGATGTAGTTGTCCCAAACTATAATCTTTTTATTTAATTTACATAAACCCAAACTCTCTATTTAATTCACATGCCAATTCATGTATGCCCAAACTTGCAATTTCAATTATATTGCCAATACCCAAATTTCCAATTTCATGTTATGCCATCAATTCCACCAATCACATATATCAAATAAGTAATATTCCCATACTTTTCCCCGCATTCAATCTTTCGCAAAATCGTGGTTTAGGCCTAGATCCGAAATTGATCTAGGTTCATCAAAAGAAAATAAATAGGGGAAGATAGAATTTTGCATAAAAATAAGATCAGGGAGAAAAACATCATCACAGGCATGAAGATTACAACTTGATAATAATATTAACATGAATCAAGAAAGCTGATTTACAACAGGCTGAATAGATTATGAACTTGCCATGAGAATAAAGATAGACAAGTCTCAAAAACTCAAGATTCAAGAAACAACAGAAATAGATCTGAATCGATAAACATACTTAGATCCAATTTCACTTTAATTCATGGCCATATTACAATTAAATATTTAAATCGGAAAGTAAGTAGAATTTACATAGCACGACTAATGAATTAAGAATTGGATTTGTTGTAGAAACGTTGCGGCGTCACTGATTCATCTTCTTGAATTGTTGTAGAAGCGTTGATCTTTGATTTGATTTGAGTTTGAATGCTTAAGCTTTAATTTGGAGACGGCGGCCATGGATCAAGAGGGATTTCAGCATCATAACGGTGAAAGAATAATTTGTGTGAGTTAGGCTAGGTCTTAGGTTGTTTTTATAGGTGTAGCAGGTCATTTCAGCCATCGGATTAACCCTAAAACTGATCTGGACCATCAAAACTCGTCCCGGGCCTCAAAAACGCGTTCTGGGCCACACCAGGCTGACTAGGTCGACCTGTACAGGGGGGAAGTCGACACTACAATCGACCTTGGGGGGGCGGGGGGACAGGTCGACTACCCAGTCGACTCCCCGGTCGACCTGGGTCTGTCTGCCTGAAAGTCTGCTGAAACTTGTTTTGGCCATATCTTGGTCAAACGGACTCCGATTTTCGAAAACTTGGACTCTATTTCATGTAAAATTTCGAGAGGAACGCAATGGTGATGTCCATTTTACCTAATTCCTGATTCTTAAATTAATTATCCTTATTTTACTATATTTTCCGTTACACACACCGTTACCGAACTAATTTTTCTTCTCTTCCATGTATTAATTAATTCTTCTTATGCATCACCATTATTTACCTATCCAAACATATTTTCATATATTTTATTTCATTTTTATTTATACCTTGATTTCTTGTTTTCACATGTTGTTAAAATTCGGGTTGTTACATTCTCCCCTCCTTAAAGGATTTCGTCCCCGAAATCTTCAAGTTAAGAAGAATGTGTCCTACCATCCAATCACCCATCTACTGAATCATCAATCACATGCATTCATTGTCCTTTAGAGATTTCTAATGTTGTATGAACATATGCAAGAAGTGTGTGTATATGTTCCTTGTCTAATGCAAATGATCAGGCCTGATTGATCTTCTAGATGCAAAATATGTTTAGTGTCATGCGTCCAACATGTATGCAAATAGTCCTAGTCACATAAACACTATATGTGTGCACAAACATTCATCCATATGCAACATTCACATGATAACACATTCAATTTCATCAATAAATAAGTATAAACACTCATGCAAATGCAATCATGAGATGTGACTGAGCCGGTCTAGTGCCTAATGTGTGTTCATGCATCCACGGGCAACCACTAGCAACCACTTGCATCCACTTGCAACCATCAACCATAACATGTCTCAAACACATGTTTACACCCAATTGTTCCTATCTAAGGATATAGTCGAATGATAGAAGCAAGTAAAAACTTTGTGCCCATTAGGCAATGTCAAAACTGGAAATCTATGCCACATACATATTGATTAGGAAAAGAACTCTCTAAGCATCAGCCCCGAAGACCGAAATCAACATCAGACTGACACCTAAAGAATTACTCAACCCAACCAATATATATGATTCTAGGAAACTAAGCCTAACGGACTCCCTTTAGGTCACAAGGAAATCCCTTCCTAAGACCAACCCGTATCCTATAAAACCCAAAAAGTTTAGTCAACCCAACGAACACCCTCAAGCCCCAACACGTATTACTAACATATGAGTCATACTCCCTATGAGGTTTGCAACAGAAATTGGATTGAGGATAGGACCGAGAGGATATACACAAAAGATAGCATGCAAGTAAGCTCTACAGGAAAAAGGATCAAGAATATACTCTTAAAAAGAGATATGATGCACGAGTCTAGTCTTCAATCTCTAAGTCGCATTTCCTTGAGCTTAACTCCATTGTGCTTTGACCGTCTTTAACTCCACAATTTCGTAGCTTCTTTATTCCTATTTCCAAAATATGAGTTGGAACCCATTTCACTGTTGCCTCTCGTTCCACTTTCACTTATTCTCCTTCTAGTATACTCGGCTCAAACATAACTGCGTACTCATGGTTTCATGCAAGCTCTCCAAAATTCACTAGTGAATCTTGGATCTCGTTCACTTACTAAGGTGATTCTCTACAACTCATGCATAAGCGAAATGACCCATCCGCCTTAGTGGCGAACACTACTCGAGCGGATTAAAATTACCAATAAATGTGTCAAGAGATTCTAGGTAACAAATCATGATAGAACCCTAAAGGTTACATGCGACTTCGAGGGAATTACCGAGGCAAGTCAAGAGTCTAACTACCCTCTTTTCAAAACCGAGGATGTCACCCTTACTGGATAACCACTCCATCGCTAGCATCAAACCATAGCCCAAAACATAAACATTACTTCTAGACTCAACACTTAGCATAGACATTCTCAAATTGAAACAAGTCAAGAATAAATGAGATGATTTCCCCAACAGGATTTGAGACAAAAATGGGATCCTCTACTACGCTAGTACTAAGGTGCAAAGACTCAACTACCGAAGCAGAATTAAAAGGATGCGATGTACAAAAACAAAGTTCTAGTGGGATGATAGGAAAGAAAGCTAAACTTTTAACAGAAACGTTACCGCCTCTCTTAGGTATACAATTGCCCTCTCGACGATCTTGCCTTTTTCCCTTGTCCTTGTCCTATACTTAAATACATGTCCCTTTTTACCATACTAAAGATAGTCTCTCTTGTCATGGGTTCTACTATTCTTTCACTTTGGCCTCTTTCCTTTCACCTTTTTCCTCCTTCGTGGAATAAGCTATAACAACTAGTTTCTTGTTCTTACTATCCTTGTATAGTTTGTTGGCAAGTCTCTCGAAGCTACCTCCAACGCACGGCAACTCTACACAGCTTGAAATAAGATTAGACGCAGATGGAACTTCTGCGGCTACAGATGGAGGTTGGGCACTCCTTTGCCCTCCGACATATGTTGATGCCTACGAAACTATGGTGAAAAGAGAGAGAAGAGGTTTCAAGAGAGAATCAAAAGATAGTGCATATGGCTTTGGGGAATATGCCTTTTAATTAAAACAATATTTCTTGAAAATTTGCTTCTTTGTAAATGTTTTGAAAATAATTTCAGAAGGTTTTTAAAAGCTTTTGCCCAGTCTGGTAACCTTCTGCTCTGATACCAAATGTAACACCCCACATCCGTTAAGGTCACTCACAAAGGGAATTCCTTAACTTCAATGGAGCATTATGGGTACTGGAACAGAAATATTACAAGATAGACATATATAAAACAGCAGAAAGCAAAGTGGAAGTACTTCAAATCATTTATTAAATATAAATGTTTACAAGAAAAGCCCATCAACTTCCAATACCCAATTACATAGTTAAAATGTCTGTCTAGCTCAAAAACAAAGAAGCATAAAAACAAACTGTAGTATTCCCCAATAAAGCAAAGCGAGCCATAGCCAAGAGAAATCCAAGCCATACATGAAAGAGCCTTGGAGCTTGGTAAGATCCGAACTAAGCTGTATTCCCACCCTGTGAACCTGGGGGGGTGGGGGGGGGGGGGGAACGGAAGAAAAAGAGGCGAAACAAAACGGGTCAGTCATAAAGACTGAGAAAGTCCTAGTGACTTCCAGCATAAAAACAGGTAAAGATAATATGGCATGAGTAAACTGAAAGTAAACATAAGCATGATGACAAGATAAGCAACATGCAGGATAACTAAGGATAACATGATATGATTTTTGTCAAGTAACATCGCAAGGTTCCCATTCAAGATAAACTAAGTATAACTTCGTAAGATTCCGTTACCGAACTAATTTTCCTTCTCTTCCATGTATTAATTAATTCTTCTTATGCATCACCATTATTTACCTATCTAAACATATTTTCATATATTTTATTTCATTTTTAATTATACCTTGATTTTTTTTTTGAATAAAAGGGTACTTATATTACAAAGATAGAGTTACAAAAGCAGGGGAGAGCTGGTACAAAATAAACACACACAAGAAAAACGAAAAACTGTACAAAACAAAAACAAACCAGCTCAAACCCATAGACCCTAATACAAACACAATTACCCAACAAACACTTTGAAAAAACCCACATACAAAACACATAAATAAGACCACAAACTGACAAGCCCAACAGCATAGTCAGATCCACTCAGTGAAACACATTGAAGCCATCAATAACAAGCAACCCAGAAGAGAAAGCCCAAAAATACAAATAAGGCCCGCTAGCAAATAGGACTGAGATAATAAGTCCACGCAGCAACTCCAAATCAGCTAGAATCATAAATCTAGAGAGACTAAAACACAGAACACTCATGACAACCAAACAACAAAAAGAACCTCAAAGAACCAAGCTGCAATAACAATCAAAGCTTCCAAAAGGCAGCAGCAAGACACGTCATACAAAACAAGAGCACCAACTCAAAATAACAGCTAAAACAAGATACAACCGAAACACTTCAAAGTCCTTCTAACATCTCCAAAATAAATGAGACTACACCAAAAGAAACTGGAACTCCAGCTACCAAAGAAAATCCATGCAACTAAGATTTTTTCTTTGATATTCCCCCATTAATAACTTTTCCCAAATTTCCACTCTCATCCTTATTCTTCTTATTTCTTGATCTTGTATTATATTTAGGTACAACATAACTGTGTCTTTTCCTCTTATAGCTACTAGAGGAGCAGTCAGAATCATCCATTTTACTATCATGAAGATAATTGAAATCAGAAAAGTAATGCTCATTATTAGTAAGTTCTACCTGGGAGTCCATTGATTTCTGAGATAATAATTCTTCTCTGCCATTTTCCTCTTCCCTTGCCTTTATAATCTCTTCATCAATCATGTCTGTCTTATTGTCACTATTAATCAGAGACTCTACTTTCCTTTCTTCACCGGATACTTTATGCATTTCTTCATCATCAGTAGAAGCAGATAATCCAGTATTTTCAGCACACACATAATCATCTACTGCCTCTTTCTGTTCAATGTTCTTCATGGATGTGGAGAAACTATCCAAATTAAGATTTATATCCTTACTCATTGATTTAGACATATTCAGATTATCAACTGCAGCATCAACATCCATCGTATTCTCAACATTTGAAATCGATTTTTGATACCAAACTTTAACAGAATTACAAACAGTTTTTGAATGTCCAAAAGATTTACAAATGGAGCACACCTGAGGAACCCATTCATACGCAACTTTATGCCATATTACCTCTCCATTGAAACATTGAATAGGAATAAACTCAGGAAACTGAAAATCAGAATTCACTTCAACTAACACCCTTGCATATCCTATTCGAACTACATTTTCTGTAGAATTATCCAATTTTAGAGGACGGCCCAGTAAGGAAGCAATCCTACTAATACCTTCAACCGACCAAAAATCTAGGTCTAAATTAGGTAAACGCAGCCAAATAGGTAAGGAATGTAAGAAATCCCGATTTAGCTTCAGTCCAGGTTCCCACTTTTTCATAATTATTAACTTTTTATTGTAGTAATATGGCCCTTCATTTAAAATCCTATCACAAACATCTCCATTCTCACATTTAAGTATGTAGAAACCATTCTCTCTGGAAAATAATTGGAATTTTCCATTCAAATTCCAAGTTCGATCTATGTATTCTTTAAGAAAGAAGTAATACGGTTTGTGCCCAGATACATAAAAAACTATTTAATTGACCCACTTCTCTCTCGTTTTCTTAGTCAATTCCTCGTTAATTATGGCTACTTTAAGATTACCTAAGCATGCAGGTTCGAAAAACTTAAGCTGAATCGAGGATTGATGATACTTATTTTCGGTGACTACGTCAATCCATGCCTTCGACTGTTTAAGTATACCCGAATTTGCAACATTTAAATCGCTGGAAACCAGATCCGGAAAATCCCTTTTAGAATTAAGATCAGGAGAGGAATTTATACCTTGAAATTGATATCTCCTATGCTCTGCATGTTTCTCTGGTGAACAGAAATCGGGAGGAACATTCGATCGTTGATCAGAATCCAAGTTATAAACAGTTTTTGTTTTCTGGTTTGGGATTTTTGATGAACTAGAAGTCACCATTTTTAAGTTTTTTCGAGAAAGGCTTTAACTATACCTTGATTTCTTGTTTTCACATGTTGTTAAAATTCGGGTTGTTACATTCTCCCCTCCTTAAAGGATTTCGTCCCCGAAATCTTCAAGTTAAGAAGAATGTGTCCTACCATCCAATCACCCATCTACTCAATCATCAATCACAGGCATTCATTGTCCTTAAGTGATTTCTAATGCTGTATGAACATATGCAAGAAGTGTGTGTATATGTTCCTTGTCTAATGCAAATGATCAGGCCTGATTGATCTTCTAGATGCAAAATATGTTTAGTGCCATGAGTCCAACATGTATGCAAATAGTCCTAGTCACATAAACACTATATGTGCACAAACATTCATCCATATGCAACATTCACAAGATAACACATTCAATTTCATCCATAAATAAGTATAAACACTCATGCAAATGCAATCATGAGATGTGACTGAGCCGATCTAGTGCCTAATGTGTGTTCATGCATCCACGAGCAACCACTAATAACCACTTGCAACCACTTGCAACCATCAACCATAACATGTCTCAAACACATGTTTACACCCAATTGTTCCTATCTAAAGATATAGTCGAATGATAGAAGCAAGTAAAAACTTTGTGCCCATTAGGCAATGTCAAAACTGGAAATCTATGCCACATATATATTGATTAGGAAAAGAACTCTCTAAGCATCAGGAATTAGGTAAAATGGACATCACCATTTCTTTCCACATCACAATTGCGTTCCTCTCGAAATTTTACATGAAATAGAGTCCAAGTTTTCGAAAATCGGAGTCCGTATGACCAAGATATGGCCAAAACAAGTTTCAGCAGACTTTCAGGCAGACAGACCCAGGTCGACTGGGTAGTCGACCTCCCCCCCCCCCCCCAGGTCGACTGTAGTGTCGATCTCCCCCCTGTACAGGTCGACCTGGTCGGCCTGGTGTGGCCCAGAACGCCTTTTTGAGGCCCGGGACGAGTTTTGATGGTCCGGATCAGTTTTAGGGTTAATCCGATGGCTGAAATGAGCTGCTACACCTATAAAAACAACCTAAGACCTAGCCTAACTCACACAAATCATTCTTACACCGTTATGCTGCTGAAATCCCTCTTGATCCATGGCCACCGTCTCCAAATTAAAGCTTAAGCGTTCAAACTCAAATCAATTCAAAGATCAACGCTTCTACAACAATTCAAGAAGATGAATCAGTGACGCCGCAACGTTTCTACAACAAGTCCAATTCTTAATTCATTAGCCGTGCTATGTAAGTTCTAGTTACTTTTCGATTTAAATATTTAATTGTAATATTTTTGTTCCACTACTTATAATGCTCCATTGAAGTTAAGGCATTCCCTTTGTGAGTGACCTTAACGGATGTGGGGTGTTAGATTTGGTATTAGAGCATTTATATTAATGGTAAATTATTCCCAAACATCCAATTTTTATATTATGCCTTCGATTTCACCCAATACATATATCCAAATAAAATAATATCCCAGTATTTCCCCGTATTCAATCGCACGCAAATCGCGGTTTAGGCCTAGGTCCAAAATTGACCAAGGTTCATCAAAAGAAAATAAATAGGGGAAGATAGAATTTTGCATAAAAATAAGATCAGGGAGAAAAACATCATCACAGGCATGAAGATTACAACTTGATAATAATATTAACATGAATCAAGAAAGCTGATTTACAAAAGGCTGAATAGATTATGAACTTGCCAAGAGAATAAAGATAGACAAGTCTCAAAAACTCAAGATTCAAGAAACAACAGAAATAGATCTGAATCGATAAACATACTTATATCCAATTTCACTTTAATTCATGGCCATATTACAATTAAATATTTAAATCGGAAAGTAACTAGAACTTACATAGCACGGCTAATGGATTAAGAAGCGAATTTGGGTCTATGTAAATTAAATAAAGAGATTATAATTTGGGACAACTACATCATGGGACATGATTTGGGTTTATTTGGGCATGATACATGAAATTGTGGCTATAACTTGATATGGGTAAAATGACATAAACTTGACATACATGTAAATAGGTATGAATTGGGCATATGTAAAACTGGCATGTAATTTAGAACTTGGGCATATGTTAATTATGTGAGGGTTGTTGTTGAAACACATATCACGCAAACTCGGACTCTATTTCGACCAGATTTCCGAGACGAATCCAATGGCGCAACCCGTTTCTGTAACACCCCACGTCCATTAATGTCACTCACAAAGGGAATGCATTAACTTCCATGGAGGTTTTAGGTGAATATAGAACAGAAAAATTACAACAAGACAGATATAAAATAATACTTGGAAATTAAAACTTCATTTTAATTGCAGCGGAAATTAACATGTCTGTTACATCACAAAACCATAGATCATAACCAAGTACAATATCCATCTTTATAAAACCAAAGTACATAATCCCATTACAACTAAAATAGCCATTAAAAAGAAAGATAACAAGATGGACTTTACTTCAGCAGTCCAAGCTTCCCAAGAGATAAGCGGTCCAACTAGACTCCACTAGAACTTGGCCCAACCTGAGGACCTGAAGGGAAAAAGAATGGAAAAGAGGGGGGTCAGACATAAAGTCTGGCGAGTATGACAATTCCAACAATACTATTATCAAAATAACTGGACCAAGACATAAGCTGGAAAACAAGGAAATGTCTATGAAGGAACAGATGAAGAACATAGACAATCGCTAAAGGCAACGTTATAGGCGATCCTAATTACTAAAGGATAAACACTTTACTGCACTGCACCAGTCACCCTAAAGGTTGATCCCACTTAGCTTCACTTAGAAACTTCTTAATGGCTTTACGTACTCCTAGCTGACTACATAGGTGTCGCCTGCCCCTATCTCCACTAGGTGTACCCCACTTCCCATTTATTCGATCGGCTCCCTACTCGTAGATACCCGTGCTGGCCCCACAGTGGGGTGTATCACTCCCCTAAAGTGGCAGCCCGATACAACGGAGATGCACGGCTTATACCTACACAATGCAACAACGTCTTACTTACCAGCCCGGGCCCACACACGCACATGACCCCGTTGGACTTGCGTTGCCACCGCTACCCCGTTTTGACCTCTAACAATCAGACCCAGTATGCGTGTCCCGTCCTCGACTTGGGTCGAGCTCCCAAAGATACTTAATGGGCTACTGGACTGAAAAGGTCCCCCACCAAGCTTCCCACCTAGGCTTGGTCCCCTCTAATACATCCCACTTAACCCCATGTCCACTTACATGTATAAATTTGGTTAAGTGTTTTCTAATATAACCTAGTCTCACCCTTTGGTTTAATTAACGGGTTGCATTGGTTAAGTCTGTGGGCCTATATACACAAATATTACCCGCCTATCCAAGATTTACTTAACCCTCTCACTGGTTCAGATATATTTAATTTACGGTTAAGTTTGTGGGCCTATATATACTAATATTACCCACCTACCCAAGATTTACTTAACCCACTCATTCCATATAACCCAGTTTACTTAACCCCCAACTTAAACTTAAGTTCATACAATCCTTAAGGATCAGATTTGGTTAAGTAATCCATTTCGTTTACCATGCCCATTTTAATTAATTAATCAATTAATTAAAACCTTTCCCTTTATAGGTGTCAATACCTATTTTATCCAATAATTTGAATTACATGTCATAATTGTTTATATTCAAATTACTCCATTTTCTAATCGTATTTCAAATGCCACTAAAGGCACCCACTAGATTCCTCATGCCACCCAAGGCACCCACTAGATTCCCATGTCCCACCACATGTTTTTCTTCCTAAATACAAGACCATCCCGTTCACTGGGTCAGTTAGGGATAGCCAGGGAGGGCAGGAAACTGGTTTTCCAAACCCAAGCCTAGACACTATCCTCTCTGTCACCCTAGAACCTTCTAGTATAGGTAAATAGAAAGAGTGTTAATTATCTTAAGTGATTAATTGTAATTAATTAATCCCTCCTAAATTTGAATTAACTTCCCTATTCAAATTTATAATTTATTCATAAATTTAATGATGTCCATAATTGACTCAATTATGGGCATCCATTCATGGTATGCAAAATTATACAAAATTGCACCCAATTTATTAATTCCTAATATTTCCCCTACCCCACGTTTGAACGTTTATTCGCAAAATATATGTTAGACTATAACATAAAAGGAATTATCATCACAACAACATGTATATGTGACTAAATAAATTATAGTAGGGGTGTAACTTGCATATGTACCACTTTCATGGATCTAACGACTTCACATAATATGGTTTCAATCAAATTTCATAAACTTTCATATGAACATGTGTGAATCAACATCGTCTAATTTAACAACATGGTTTTTATATGGGTACACTTAACTCAATAGGCAAATTCCCATAATCAAGTTTTATTTAATGATAGATCCATGTTTCAATAAAAACGTAGATTCATGTTTATGGGTACACCTAACCTAATAGGCAAATTCCCATAAACAAGATCCATTTAATTTTAAAAAAAACATAAACTTCGACATGATCCAATTTGCATAAATAACCACTTTATGAGTTTACAACTTATATGATTCAACCCAAACTAACATGATAACATATGGATTCCAACATGTATAATAATATGAGATCTACAACATATATAAAATATACAACATATCATAGCATGGTTTATAACATAGCATAGTGTGATAGCATAACATAGCATGACATGGCATATATAATTTACATCATATGACGACATAAAATCATAACAAGAGATTCACAATACATAGAATTTATAATTACAATCATATCACTTTCTTGTGATCCGTTTACAACTTAATCAAATTATTTTAGAAATAATCTTGTGAGAATTATCATACTCACCAACAAAAGAAGAGAATTAGAGAGAGAGTTCTTTGGTTTGATTTGTTTTGTCGAGTAGAATTTAGTTGTAGTAGATTAGGCTTCCTCTTCTTTGTTTGTGACGGCTATGCTGAACTCCATGGCAACAGCATGACGGTAGCTCTTCTAATTTTACAAGTGATTTAGGTTTAGGGTCTACCCACTTATTTATAGATTTTAGAATGCATTTAGGCCATTAGATTTAACCTAGAAATAACCGCAACCGTTCAGACAAGATGGGGTTTATCTTGTTGACTCAGCAATGTGTCAGAAGTGACTCAGCAAACAATCAGCAAATTAATAAACTTCTATTCATGTTTGCATTAACTGCCCATATATATATATATATATATATATATATATATATATATATATATATATATATTCTACAATGTACACATTATATACATCCCCCTTTACTTATTATTGTTTTTATATACATATTAAATACATCCCCTTTCTTACATACTTATTAATATTTTTATATTCATATTAGATACATCCCCTCTCTTACACACTTATTAATATTTTTATATTCATAATAGATACATCCCCTCTCTTACATACTTATTAATATTTTTATATTCATATTAGATACATCCCCTCTCTTACATACTTATTAATATTTTTATATTCATATTAGATACATCCCCTCTCTTACACACTTATTATTATTTTAGCAACTTTAGTGTTAATAGAAAATTTGGGGTGTTACATTCTCCCCTCCTTTTAGGATTTCGTCCCCGAAATCTTCAAGTCTGGAAGAATGTATATCCTACCATCCAAACGTCCATCTACCCATCCATCATACACAGGCGTCCATTGTCCTTAAAAGACTTCTAATGCTTTATGATCATATGCAAAGTGTGTGTACATGTCCTTACCTAATGCGAAATCAGGCGGTCTACTGATTCAGTTGACCTCCTTAATGCAAATTATGTAAGTTTCATGAATCCATTATGTATGCAAAAGATCCTAGTTGCTTACATACTACTTCTATATGCGTGCACACCCATTCAACCGAATGCAGCATCCATATGATGGTACAACCATTATACATCCATTATACTAAATACATTCACTTATGCAATATGCAATATGTAGTGACTGAGCCGATCTAGTGCCTAAAGTGTGTGTATATATGCATCCACGAGCAACCACTAGCAAACACTTGCATCCATTTTGCACCCATCATACATAACATGTCTCAAACACATGTTTACACTCAATTGTTTCTACCTAAAGATATAGTCGAATGATAGAAGCAAGTAAAAACTTTGTGCCCATCAGGCAATATCCGAACTGGAAATCTACGTCACATATATACTGATTTGGAGAAGAACCCCCTAGGCACCAGCCCCGAAGACCGAAATCAACATCAGACTGACACCCAAAGAAATTCTTAATCCAACCAATATATGTGTGATTCTAAGAAACTAAACATGATGGACTTCTAAAACCAACCCATATCTTAACAAACCTAAAGGTTTTAGTCAACCCAACGGACACCCTCAAGCCCCAACATGTACTACTAGCAGATGAGTCATACTACCTATGGGGTTTGCAACAGAAATAGGATTGAGAATAGGACTGAGAGGATATACTTAAAAGATAGCATGCAAGTAGGCTCTACAGGAAAGAGGAATCAAGGATATACTCTTAAAAAGAGATTTGATGCGCGTATCTAGTCCTCAATCTTCTGAGTCGCATTTCCTCGAGCTAACTCCATTGTGTTTTGTCCGTCTTTAACTTCACAATTTCTTAGCTTCTTGATTCTTATTTCCAAAATATGAGTTGGAGCTCATTTCACTGTTGCCCCTCGCTCCACTTTCACTTATTCTCTTTCTAGCATACTTAGCTTAAACATAACTGCGTACTCATGGGTTCATGCAAGCTCCCCAAATTTCATTTGTGAGAATGGAATCTCGATCGAACATGTTCTACCCGATTTAAAATTAGGCACATCTTAACTCACATAAATATCGGTTAAGAGAGTAACTCCCTAAGCATCAACCCTGTAGACCGAAATCAACATCAGATTGACACTCGGAGAATTACTCAACCCAACCAATCCTATGTTAGATCATCCTAGAATGATGTGCTTCTTCAAGGTTCGCCTTCCCTAAGACCTCGCAAAGTCTCCCATTCCCAAAAAGTTAAGTTTTTACTTCGTCAACCGTGAAGGTAATATCTTTACACAGTTCTTTATGGACTTCTCCCAAAATGGTATCAACATAGGGTCCTAAATAATCCATTACTTGACCTTTTTCTCGATTCCCTCTCGATTCACCTCATAACTCTATCGAGTCTACCTCGGGGCAGTCCCCTTACTCTTTACGGGAATGAAATGGGCGCTCTTAGTAAGTTTGTCTACCCCAACCCAAACCCCGTATTACCCTTTCTCGATCTTGGCAACCACCAACAAAACCTATCGAGATACTATCCATGTAAACTCATCACAACTATCCATCTCCCACGCAAACCATCCTAGTCGATCTCGATATCCCCCAAGCACAAGCCCCAAAGGCCTAAACCAATATCAGACAAGCACCCAAGGGATACCTCCTCCGATTTCAGACAGTTTACGTGGGATGATACTAGCAAAACAAATAATTGGGCACTTAACCGACTTTGGCTATCTTCGCCAATCTTGCCCCACGACTATCGTTAGTTGCATAACTAGCTTTGCATCATCTACTAAGTATGTACGGAGGTCTATTCTTGCGCCTCGGAGTAAACCCCGAACTTTTTCAAAAACGTCATCCTACTAATGGGCCACTCAAACAGATTCCAAATTATTATCGGATGCATCAAAAGATTCTAGGCGGCTAAGCCTCACTGAACCTTTAAGGTCGCGAGAAATATCAAGGGTCTTTCCCCCCAACAAGTCAATGGTCTATCTACCCTTCTCTCATAGTCTAGGATGACACCAAGTCTGACTAGCCAATCCAAACCTAGAATCAGATTATAGCCCCCTAAACCAAAAATAAAGGTGTTGCATTCAAACCCAACGCTCAAGCTAGACACTCTCAAATCCCAACAAACCATAGATAAGTGAGCCGAACCACCCATGGGATTTGAGACTAGGATGGGATCCTTAACTAGACTAGTATTTAGGTGCAGTATTTCAACTAACTAAGTAGATACTAACGAGTATGAAGCGCCAGAATCAAACAAAGTTCGAACAGGATGATAGAGAAATCCAAATTTCAACCTAGACGGTCCTACCACCCATCAGGTATACCGGTCGTGAGTACATACAACTACCCTCCGGAAGATCCTGTACTTTGCCCTTGCCTTTTTGGAAAATCCTAATAAGGTGTCCTATTTCTCTAAAACAACTAGCCTTCTTCTTCACATTCTCCATTCGTGACCTCCCACCAAGATGAGGTTTCGTCCTTTGTTAACCTAAGAGCTATTTGAACCTTCCTCCCATCGTCCATCTTAAAGATACCAACAAGCCCTCCACCTCCTTGGACTAACCTCTAGCCCGCCAAACATCTAAGTCCCCTGAAGTGGTTCTTCCGTCCTTCGTACGGAAGTCCTTATTTATCTTAGAAAAAGCATCTATACGCGGAGGGGAAATTCAAAAAGAGAAAGAGGAAAAGATTCAAAACGGAGAATCGAAGGATAAGGATATGGCTATTTGGGGATTATGCTTTTCATAAAACTTTCCTCTTAAAATTATTCATTAAGACATGTTTTTGAAAACACTTCTTTCAAAAAAATACTTTAGAAAAATAATTTTTCTAAAAAATTTATCTGTTCTGGTAACCTTAAGCTCTGATACCACGTGTAACACCCCACGTCCATTAATGTCACTCACAAAGGGAATGCATTAACTTCCATGGAGGTTTTAGGTGAATATAGAACAGAAAAATTACAACAAGACAGATATAAAATAATACTTGGAAATTAAAACTTCATTTTAATTGCAGCGGAAATTAACATGTCTGTTACATCACAAAACCATAGATCAAAACCAAGTACAATATCCATCTTTATAAAACCAAAGTACATAATCCCATTACAATTAAAATAGCCATTAAAAAGAAAGATAACAAGATGGACTTTACTTCAGCAGTCCAAGCTTCCCATGAGATAAGCGGTCCAACTAGACTCCACTAGAACTTGGCCCAACCTGAGGACCTGAAGGGAAAAAGAATGGAAAAGAGGGGGGTCAGACATAAAGTCTGGCGAGTATGACAATTCCAACAATACTATTATCAAAATAACTGGACTAAGACATAAGCTGGAAAACAAGGAAATGTCTATGAAGGAACAGATGAAGAACATAGACAATCGCTAAAGGCAACGTTATAGGCGCTCCTAATTACTAAAGGATAAACACTTTACTGCACTACACCAGTCACCCTAAAGGTTGATCCCACTTAGCTTCACTTAGAAACTTCTTAATGGCTTTACGTACTCCTAGCTGACTACATAGGTGCCGCCTGCCCCTATCTCCACTAGGTGTACCCCACTTCCCATTTATTCGATCGGCTCCCTACTCGTAGATACCCGTGCTGGCCCCACAGTGGGGTGTATCACTCCCCTAAAGTGGCAGCCCGATACAACGGAGATGCACGGCTTATACCTACACGATGCAATAACGTCTTACTTACCAGCCCGGGCCCACGCACGCACATGACCCCGTTGACTTGCGTTGCCACCGCTACCCCGTTTCGACCTCTAACAATCAGACCCAGTATGCGTGTCCCGTCCTCGACTTGGGTCGAGCTCCCAAAGATACTTAATGGGCTACTGGACTGAAAAGGGCCCCCACCAAGCTTCCCACCTAGGCTTGGTCCCCTCTAATACATCCCACTTAACCCCATGTCCACTTACATGTATAAATTTGGTTAAGTGTTTTCTAATATAACCTAGTCTCACCCTTTGGTTTAATTAACAGGTTGCATTGGTTAAGTCTGTGGGCCTATATACACAAATATTACCCACCTATCCAAGCTTTACTTAACCCTCTCACTGGTTCAGATATATTTAATTTACGGTAAATTTTGTGGGCCTATATATACTAATATTACCCACCTACCCAAGATTTACTTAACCCACTCATTCCATATAACCCAGTTTACTTAACCCCCAACTTAAACTTAAGTTCATACAATCCTTAATGATCAGATTTGGTTAAGTAGTCCATTTCGTTTACCATGCCCATTTTAATTAATTAATCAATTAATTAAAACCTTTCCCTTTATAGGTGTCAATACCTATTTTATCCAATAATTTGAATTACATGTCATAATTGTTTATATTCAAATTACTCCATTTTCTAATCGTATTTCAAATGCCACTAAAGGCACCCACTAGATTCCTCATGCCACCCAAGGCACCCACTAGATTCCCATGTCCCACCACATGTTTTTCTTTCTAAATACAAGACCATCCCATTCATTGGGTCAGTTAGGGATAGCCAGGGAGGGCAGGAAACTGGTTTTCCAAACCCAAGCCTAGACACTATCCTCTCTGTCACCCTAGAACCTTCTGGTATATGTAAATAGAAAGAGTGTTAATTATCTTAAGTGATTAATTGTAATTAATTAATCCCTCCTAAATTTGAATTAACTTCCCTATTCAAATTTATAATTTATTCATAAATTTAATGATGTCCATAATTGACTCAATTATGGGCATCCATTCATGGTATGCAAAATTATACAAAATTGCACCCAATTTATTAATTCCTAATATTTCCCCTACCCCACGTTTGAACGTTTATTCGCAAAATATATGTTAGACTATAACATAAAAGGAATTATCATCACAACAACATGTATATGTGACTAAATAAATTATAGTAGGGGTGTAACTTGCATATGTACCACTTTCATGGATCTAACGGTGTCACATAATATGGTTTCAATCAAATTTCATAAACTTTCATATGAACATGTGTGAATCAACATCGTCTAATTTAACAACATGGTTTTTATATGGGTACACCTAACTCAATAGGCAAATTCCCATAATCAAGTTTTATTTAATGATAGATCCATGTTTCTATAAAAACGTAGATTCATGTTTATGGGTACACCTAGCCTAATAGGCAAATTCCCATAAACAAGATCCATTTAATTTTAAAAAAAAAACATAAACTTCGACATGATCCAATTTGCATAAATAACCACTTTATGAGTTTACAACTTATATGATTCAACCCAAACTAACATGATAACATATGGATTCCAACATGTATAACAATATGAGATCTACAACATATATAAAATTTACAACATATCATAGCATGGTTTATAACATAGCATAGTGTGATAGCATAACATAGCATGACATGGCATATATTATTTACATCATATGACGACATAAAATCATAACAAGAGATTCACAATACATAGAATTTATAATTACAATCATATCACTTTCTTGTGATCCGTTTACAACTTAATCAAATTATTTTAGAAATAATCTTGTGAGAATTATCATACTCACCAACAAAAGAAGAGAATTAGAGAGAGTTCTTTGGTTTGATTTGTTTTGTTGAGTAGAATTTAGTTGTAGTAGATTAGGTTTCCTCTTCTTTGTTTGTGACGGCTATGCTGAACTCCATGGCAGCAGCATGACGGTAGCTCTTCTAATTTTACAAGTGATTTAGGTTTAGGGTCTACCCACTTATTTATAGATTTTAGAATGCATTTAGGCCATTAGATTTAACCTAGAAATAACCGCAGCCGTTCAGACAAGATGGGGTTTATCTTGTTGACTCAGCAATGAGTCAGAAGTGACTCAGCAAACACTCAGCAAATTAATAAACTTCTATTCATGTTTGCATTAACTGCCCATATATATATATTCTACAATGTACACATTATATACATCCCCCTTTACTTATTATTGTTTTTATATACATATTAGATACATCCCCTCTCTTACATACTTATTAATATTTTTATATTCATATTAGATACATCCCCTCTCTTACACACTTATTAATATTTTTATATTCATAATACATACATCCCCTCTCTTACATACTTATTAATATATTTATATTCATATTAGATACATCCCCTCTCTTACATACTTATTAATATTTTTATATTCATATTAGATACATCCCCTCTCTTACACACTTATTATTATTATAGCAACTTTAGTGTTAATAGAAAATTCGGGGTGTTACATTTTCCCTAAATTTTCACATCTGATATTAATTATTATTTAATTTGTGAACATTAATATTAACTGAAATACGGGGTGTTACATTCTTCCCTTCTTAAAGGATTTCGACCCCGAAATCTCCAAGTTAAGGAGAATGAAAATTCTAACATCCAAACAATCATATACTCAATCATCAAACACAGGCATCCACTGTCCTTATAGACTTCTAATGCTTTCATGTTTAAATGCACAGTGTGTGTCTATGTCCATATCTAATGCAAAATCAGGCGGTCAACTGATTCAGTTGACCTCCTTAGTGCAAACTATGAAAGTGTCATGCGTCCATTATGCATGCAAAAGATTCTTAATGCTACATATTACTTCTACATGCGTGCACAACCATCATCTGAATGTAGCATCCATATGATAATACAATAATCATACACTCATATACTAATTACATCCACTTATGCAATATGCAGTATGAAGTGACTGAGCCGATCTAGTGCCTAAAAGTGTGTGTTTATGCGTCCACGAGCATTCACTAGCAAACACTTGCATCCATTATGCATCCAACATACATAACATGTATCAAACACATGTTTCAACCATAGGGCTATCCTAACTAATGGTCAAAGATACTAGCGAGAGGACATACTAAAGATAAGATAAGAACAAGTTAAGCGATAAAGGAGAAATTTAAAAGACATACCCTCAAAAAGAAAAGGGTACCACAACCGCATCTTCTCTTCTGTATCCTAAGTAGCGTTGCTCTCATCATCTCCCCACTGTACTTTAACAAGTCTGACCTCTCGATTCCTCAGCTTCTTGATCTCTGATCCAAGAATGCGCGTAGGAGCTCGTCGGATCGTCGCATCACGCTCAATCTCCACCTCTCTAAGCAAGCTCGGATCTACCACCTCCGCGGTCTCGTGCAAGCACTTCCTCAAATGTGATACATGGAATACGTCGTGTACACCACTAAGTCTCTCTGGAAGTTCCACTCTGTATGCCATATGTCCAATCTTCTCCTTTATAGGAAACGACCCTACGAATCTTGGTGCTAACTTCCTAACGGACCCAAAGCGAACAACGTTCCGTAATGGAGACACTTTTACAAAGACCATGTCCCCAACATCAAACTCAAGATCCGTCCTCCTCTTGTCCGCATAAGATTTCTGCCTATCTTGCGCCGTCTTCATCCTCCTTCGAATCAAATCGATCTTTTCCGAGGTCTCTCTAATCATATCAGGTCCTAGTAAGATCTTATCTGTTGACTCCCACCAACATGTAGGTGAACGACAAGGTCGTCCATAAAGAGCTTCGAAAGGTGCCATGCCAATACTAGACTGGAAGCTGTTATTATATGCGAACTCTACCAACGGAAGATGCTCTTCCCATATACCCCCAAAATCTAGGATACATAGCCTCAAAAGGTCCTCTAGAATGCGATTCACCCTCTCGGTCTGGCCATCCGTCTGAGGATGATATGCGGTGCTCAAACATAACTGAGTCCCTACCGCCTCTTGCAAACTCTTCCAAAATTCGCTTGTGAAGATAGGATCACGGTCGCTTACTACACTAGAAAGAACACCATGCAAACGAACTATCTCTCGAACGTATACAGAAGCTAACCATGGAGCAGTCCTCTTATTCTTCACGGGAATGAAATGGGCGCTCTTAGTAAGTCATTCTACTACAACCCAAATCCCCGTATTACCCTTCCTTGATCTTGGTAATCCATCCACAAAGTCCATCGAGATACTTTCCCACTTCCATTGTGGAACCTCCAATGGGTGAAGCAACCCACCGGGCTTCTTTTGCTCCGCTTTTACTTGTTGGCACACCAAGCATCTAGCGACATACTCAGACACTTCTCTCTTCATACCGGCCCAAAAGAAAACTCGCTTCATGTCTTTGTACATCTTGTCCCCGCCGGGATGAATGGTCATCTCCGAACGATGTGCATCATCAAGAATAGCCTTCCACAAGTCTTCGTCTTTTGGTACACAAAGTCTATTATCCCAATGTAACCAACCCTTATCATCTAGGGTATAACTACTGAGATGGCTAGACGACTCCCCTCCTTTGAGCTTTTCTACTAACTCAATCAATTGTGGGTCGTCTCGCTGCGCCTCACCAATCCGACCCAAAAGCATAGGTCTGACCTCCAAGGATTCTAGCAGACCGGGTACAAAGTCGACAGAAGGTCTAAAGTCAAACATAGAGATGAATTCTAAGTTTCGCCGCTCAACAAACAAAAGACTCAAGGAAAGCCTTTTCCTACTTAAGGCGTCTGCCACCACGTTACCCTTGCCAGGGGTATATGTTATATCGAAATCGTAGGACGCTAAGAATTCCATCCACCTTTGCTACCTTAAGTTCAAGTCCTTCTGAGAGAATAAGTATTTCAAAGATTTGTGGTCAGTGAATAATTCGAATTTATCGCCAAAAAGATAATGGTGCCAAGACTTAAGCGCGAAAACAATTGCGGCCAACTCTAGGTCATGTGTAGGGTAATTTCTCTCATGCACTCTCAACTGCCTTCCACCATAGGCTATTACCCTCCCTTATTACATTAAGACTGCGCCTAGTCCTGTCCCACAAGCATCGGTGTAAACAGTAAATGAATTGCTCCCGTCTGGCAACACTAAAACTGGTGCTGAGGTCAAAGCTCTCTTTAAGCGTTGGAACGCATCATCACAATCTACGTCCCACGTGAAAACTAGGTTCTTCTTCGTCAAGCATGTTAATGGAGCTGATATCTTTGCGAAGTTCTTAATAAATTTCCTATAGTAGCCAGCCAACCCCAAGAAACTTCTCACTTCGGTAGCATTTTTAGGGACCTTCCAATCTTGAATGGATACTACCTTCGCGGGATCCACAGCTATCCCTTCTTTGGAAACCACGTGCCCTAAGAATCGTACTTCCTCCCTCCAGAAGTGACACTTAGAAAATTTAGCCTTAAGATTATGTGCTCGAAGGGTCTCCATCACTTCCCTAAGATGTAGGGCATGCTCTTCTTCGTTCTTAGAAAAGATCAAGATGTCATCCACAAAGACAACCACGAATTTATTAAGGTACTCCCTAAAAACCCTACTCATCAAATCAACAAAGTATGCGGGGGCGTTTGTTAAACTGAAAGGCATCACTAGCCATTCATAGAAACCATCTGGAGCCCTAAAGGCAGTCTTTTCTATGCTATCCTCAGCCACTCTCAACTGATGGAAACCAGTGGCTAAGTCCAACTGAGAAAACACTGAGGCGCCAACTAACTGATCGAAGAGATCGTCAATCCTCGGTAGTGGGTGTATGTTCTTCTTAGTAAGCTTATTAAGTTCTCTATAGTCCACACAAAGTCTAAGGGACCCATCAGCCTTTCTGGCAAACACTACTGGAGCACCCCACTCCGATATACTGCGTCTTATGAACCCCTTCTCAAGCAACTCCTTCACTTGCTTATTGAGTTCCCTCCTTTCACGAGGAGCCATGTGGCGCACTGGTAAAGATACTGGTTTTGCATTATCCACAAGATATATTCGAAAATCTATCTCAATCTTCGGTGGTAAGCCCTTCACCTCCTCAAACACATCCGAGTATTCTCGGACCACTCTAACAGATCGTAGATTCTCAACAGACGCGTCAAGCGACTCTAGATAACTTAGCATAACGGAATTTATGGGATTACAAAAGATTTCAAGAGCGTTCCCTAGGCGAGTCATGAGCCTAACTACTCTCCTTTCACAATCAAGAACGGCCCCATTTCTGGATAACCAATCCATCCCTAAAATTAGCCCATAGCCCGTGAAGCCCAACACATAAGCATCACATCTAAATTCAACGCCAAGTATACAAATTTTCAAATCCAAACACATCATGGAAAAATATGCTGAGCCCCCAATTGGATTCGAAACAACTAAGGGATCATCTACCAAACTGGTGTTCAAGTGCAGTGATTCAACTAATGATGTAGAGATAAACGAATGCGATGCGCCCGAATCGAATAAAGTACGGACAGGATGATCAAATAGAAAAACTAAGCTTTCAACGGAAATTGTTCTACCTCGTTCTTGCAGCGGTGGGACCACGAGAACCTGAACTTGTCCCCTTGCCTGCGGTGGTGCCATAAGAGTCTGCATCTGTCCTCCTGAGGTAGACCCTGTCCTCTGCCCTCTCTTTGGGCAGTCCTTCACCATATGTCCCGCTTCGCCACAGTGGAAGCAGCCAGTCTTCTTTTTCTTTCTGCAATCTTTGCTGAGATGTCCTGGTGTCCCACAGTTAAAGCATCTCTTCTTTCCGTTGCCATTATTATCTTTACCACCCTTCTTGTTTTGCTGTGGTGGCCCCTTCTGATCTCCCTTCTTCTCGGGTGCTTTATCAGCTTTAGTGCCCTTCTCTTCCTCATGCATGAACATAAATCCTAATCACAAAGGGAATGCCTTAATTTCAATGGCTTAATTTCAATGGAGCATTATGGGTACTGGAACAAAAATATTACAATACAGACATATATAAAACAGCGGAAAGTAAAGTGGAAGTACTTCAAATTATTTATTAAATATCAAGGTTTACAAGAAAAGCCCATCAACTTCCAATACCCAATTACATAGTTAAAATATCTGTCTTACTCAAAAACAAAGAAGCATAAACTACTGTAGTATTCCCTAATAAAGCAAAGCAAGCCATAGCCAAGAGAAATCCAAGTCATCCATGAAAGAGCCTTGGAGCCTGGTAAGATCTGAACTAAGCTATATTCCCACCCTGTGAACCTGGGGGGGGGGGGGGGGGGACGGAAGAAAAAGAGGCAAAACAAAACGGGTCAGTCATAAAGACTGAGTAAGTCCTAGTGACTTCCAGCATAAAAACAGGTAAAGATAATATGGCATGAGTAAACTGAAAGTACACATAAGTATGATGACAAGATAAGCCATAGGCAAGGTAACTAAGGATAACATGATATGATTCTTGTCAAGTAACATCGCAACGTTCCCATTCGAGATAAACTAAGTATAACTTCGCAAGATTCCTATAAAGCATAGCAAGATTCCTCTGCTTTGTCATTAAATTATTTCTATGAGATATATTTGCTCTGCACCATCTAACTAGCATCCTCACAAGTGTCTTGCAAGGAATGATCCGTATTCTTACTAATACTCCAACTAGTGTCCTCTGTATCAAGCATCCTTACCCCCTACTAGTGTCCCAACTAGTAGCCCGTGTTATATAATAAGGTGATCCCAACTAGTAGCCCGTGTTATATAATAAGGTGATCCCACCCACTACTTAGAAATCATAATATTAGTCTTATGTACCCCTAGCTGACTACATAGGTGTCGCCTGCCCCTATCTCCACTAGGTGTACCCACCAATTCCCATGCGATCGGCTCCCTAACTCGTAGATACCCGTGCTAGCCCCACATTGGGGTGTATCACTCCCCTGAAGTGGAAACCCGATACAACGGAGATGCACGGCTTATACCTACTCGATGCAACAACGTCTTACCTACCAGCCCAGGCCCACACACGCACATGACCCCGTTGGACTTGCGTTGCCACCGCTTAACCCGTTTTGACCTCTTACAATCAAACCCAGTATGTGTGTCCCGTCCTCGACATGGGTCGAGCTCACAAAGATACGTAATGGGCTACTGGTCGGAAAAGGGTCCCCTTTCCTTGACACAAGCTTCCCACTTATGCTTGGTCACCTCTAGTAATTCTTACTTAACCCTTTCTTATTCATGTCCACTTACATGCTTAAATTTTCGGTTAAGTATACACCAATTATGTTTTACATGTTACCCATGTCCTCCACTTAACCCCTACATCATCCCCGTGTCTTAATACATGCTTTATCTTGGTTAAGTGCTTATAAGTTATATTTTACATGTCATTCATATTATCCCAACGTCTGGGTTTAACCAAGCACCTTGGCTTTATCTGCCATTAGACCCTATGTCTATTCATTAACTATGCGCTTGTGCTACCTCATCAGTCTTATCATTTAACTTGGTTATTTCTATTCATACCAACCTTCAACTTTGCTTATTAATTCAATTGTTAACTTGAACTATATTAAGCCCATTAATAAGCCCACAACATGTTATTATTCAATCTTTACAACCAAGTATCCCTTAACTTACAAACACACTGGAGAGAGAGAATAATTCCCTAAATACCAACCCCGAAGACCGGAATCAACATCAGACTGGTACTCAAAGGATTATCCTACCTAACCAATGTTTTGTTCCTTTTTATAATATAACTTATGTCGCCTTCAATTGTAAATTCATTCTTGTCTTTACATATTTCTTAATCTACAATGAAGCACATCTTTCCTTATTACATAAGTTATCTTATCTTATCTATTGTTCCGCCTAACTTACTTTATTCCATAAGTTATCATTCCCACCTAGGCATTAATTAAGATTTACTTAACTCAACCATTCATGTCATAACAGTTAAGTGTCATTAGCCTGGTCGTATTACTTAACCCACCCCTTTCATACTATATTGGTTAAGTGTCATTAGTCTAGTCATATTACTTAACCCACCCATTCATACTATATTGGTTAAGTGTCATTAGCCTAATCATTTTACTTAACTCACCCATTCATACTATATTGGTTAAGTATTACTAATCGTATTTCAAATGCCACTAAAGTCACCCACTAGATTCCTCATGCCACCCAAGGCACCTTACTTAACCCCCATGTCCCACCTCACATGTTTATCTGGTTAAGTATTTCTTAATTCATTAAGGCCATAACCTTATAAAGACCTCTCACATTAGACTGGCATTTATGGCAGCTGGATTCGCCGGGCGGGTCCGGGCAGCCTTACACCATAAAAGAGTCTAACCTCGTGTCTTTACAACTGTTATGCTTTAGTTTGGACCTAGGACCTCTCACATTGGGCCAACATTTGCGACTACTGTATTCGTCGGGCGGGTTCGGCCAGGTTTATGTCACAAATGGGTCCAACCTCGTGTGCTAAGCATTGATTAATCTTTTATCCCAGTTTTAATAATTCCCTATTCAAATTGTTAATTAATTCCTAAATTAACGATGGCCATAATTGACTCAATTATGTCCATCAATTAATGGTATGCAAAATCATACCAATTTTACCATAATTTATCTTATGCCATTAAAGGCAACTTATCTCAATTTATATTTATCCCTCTTCTAAGGCTATTACATGCCAACTACCCAAAACCCACTTAGGCGTGTTCATATTAGCCCTTTTTCAGGACATAAATTGTTATATGTGTTTCAACTACAACCCTCACATAATTAACATATGCCCAAGTTCTAAATTACATGCCAATTCTACATATGCCCAATTCATACCTATTTACATGTATGTCAAGTTTATGCCATTTTACCCATATCAAGTTATAGCCACGATTTCATGTATCATGCCCAAATAAACCCAAATCATGTCTCATGATGTTGTTGTCCCAAATTATAATCCCTTTATTTAATTTACATAGACCCAAATTCGCTTCTTAATCCATTAGCCGTGCTATGTAAGTTCTAGTTAATTTCCGATTTAAATATTTAATTGTAATATGGCCATGAATTAAAGTGAAATTGGATCTAAGTATGTTTATCGATTCAGATCTATTTCTGTTGTTTCTTGAATCTTGAGTTTTTGAGACTTGTCTATCTTTATTCTCATGGCAAGTTCATAATCTATTCAGCCTGTTGTAAATCAGCTTTCTTGATTCATGTTAATATTATTATCAAGTTGTAATCTTCATGCCTGTGATGATGTTTTTCTCCCTGATCTTATTTTTATGCAAAATTCTATCTTCCCCTATTTATTTTCTTTTGATGAACCTTGGTCAATTTCGGACCTAGGCCTAAACCGCGATTTGCGTGCGATTAAATACGGGGAAATACTGGGATATTATTTATTTGGATATATGTATTGGGTGAAATCGAAGGCATAATATAAAAATTGGATGTTTGGGAATAATTTACCATTAACATGAAAATGCTCTGATACCAAATGTAACACCCCACATCCGTTAAGGTCACTCACCAAGGGA
Organism: Allium sativum; assembly: GCA_030737875.1. Classification (NCBI taxonomy): domain Eukaryota; kingdom Viridiplantae; phylum Streptophyta; class Magnoliopsida; order Asparagales; family Amaryllidaceae; genus Allium; species Allium sativum. Next base: position 845,051,055 of record CM060921.1, on the reverse strand, counting down.
ATGCCTTAACTTCAATGGAGCATTAAGGGTACTGGAACAGAAATATTACAATTAAATATTTAAATCGGAAAGTAACTAGAACTTACATAGCACGGCTAATGAATTAAGAATTGGATTTGTTGTAGAAACGTTGCGGCGTCACTGATTCATCTTCTTGAATTGTTGTAGAAGCGTTGATCTTTGAATTGATTTGAGTTTGAATGCTTAAGCTTTAATTTGGAGATGGCGGCCATGGATCAAGAGGGATTTCAGTAGCATAATGGTGTAAGAATGATTTGTGTGAGTTAGGCTAGGTCTTAGGTTGTTTTTATAGGTGTAGCAGCTCATTTCAGCCATCGGATTAACCCTAAAACTGATCCGGACCATCAAAACTCGTCCCGGGCCTCAAAAACGCGTTCTGGGCCACACCAGGCCGACCAGGTCGACTTGTACAGGGGCAGGTCGACACTACAGTCGACCTGGGGGGGGGGAGGTCGATTACCCAGTCGACCTGGGGGGGGGGGGGGAGGTCGACTACCCAGTCGACTCCCCAGTCGACCTGGGTCTGTCTGCCTGAAAGTCTGCTGAAACTTGTTTTGGCCATATCTTGGTCATACGGACTCCGATTTTCGAAAAATGGGACTCTATTTCATGTAAAATTTTGAGAGGAACGCAATGGTGATGTCCATTTTACCTAATTCTTGATTCTTAAATTAATTATCCTTATTTTACTATCTTTTCCGTTACACACACCGTTACCGAACTAATTTTCCTTCTCTTCCATGTATTAATTAATTCTTCTTATGCATCACCATTATTTACCTATCTAAACATTTTTTCATATATTTTATTTCAGTTTTAATTATACCTTGATTTCTTGTTTTCACATGTTGTTAAAATTCGGGCTTTTAGCACAGTGGTTAGTGCATGGTGTTGCTTTTCGGGAGGTCGGGGGTTCGAATCCGGGTTGTTACACGTGGTATCAGAGCTTAAGGTTACCAGAACAGATAAGATATTTTGAAAAACTATTTTTCAAAAGCATTTTTATAAAGAATACTTTCAAAAATATGTTTGTAGAAGAGTATTTTTGAAAGAAAGGTTTATTTTAAGAACATAATCCCCAAGAGCCATATATCCTTCCTTCGATTCTCCGTTTTGAATCTCTTCCTCTTTCTCTTTTTAAATTTCCCCTCCGCGTATAGATGCTTTTTCTAAATAAGGACTTCCGTACGAAGGACGGAAGAACCACTTCAAGGGACTTAGACGTTTGGCGGGCTAGAAGTTAGTCCAAGGAGGTGGAGGGCTTGTGGGTATCTTTAAGATGGACGATGGGAGGAAGATTCAAATAGCTGTTAGGTTAACAAAGGACGAAACCTCATCTTGGTGGGAGGTCACGAAAGGAGAATGTGAAGAAGAAGGCTAGTTGTTTTGGAGAAATAGGACACGTTATTAGGATTGTCCAAAGAGGCAAGGACAAAGTACATGATCTTCTGGAGGGTAGTTGTATTCCCTCACAGCTGGTATACCTGATTGGGGTAGGACCGTCTAGGTTGAAATTCGGTTTCCTTTATCATTCTGTTTGAACTTTGTTTGATTCTGGCGCTTCATACTCGTTAGTATCTGCTTCGTTAGTTGAAACACTGCACCTAAATACTAGTCTAGTTAAGGATCCCATCCTAGTCTCAAATCATGTTGGTGGTTCGGTTCATCCTTCAATGGTTTGTCGGGATTTGAGAGTGTCTACCTTGGGCGTTGGGTTTGAATGCAGCGCCTTCATCCTTGGTATTATAGGAGCTTGATTTGGATCTCTTTTGGGAGCACTTGGATTTGGACTGCTGAAGTAAAGTTCAGCCTATCATTTTTCTTTGTGGCTATTGGTAGTAGTGGGATTATGTCTTTACTTTATGTACTCTGATTTTATCAAGATGGATATTAAGTACTTGACTCCAATTATGGTTTTGATGATGTACTCAAACGTATTTACCTTCCGTTGCAATAAATGAAGTTTTTAATTTTCAAGTACTGCTTTATATCTGTCTTGTTGTGATTTTCTGTTCTATATTCACTTAAAATACTCCATGGAAGTTAATGCATTCCCTTTGTGAGTGACATTAATGGAAGTGGGGTGTTACACGTGGTATCAGAGCATGAGGTTACCAGAACAGATAAAATTTTTAGAAAAAATATTTTCTAAAGTATTTTTGGAAGAAATGTTTTCAAAAACATGTCTTAATAAGTAATTTTAAGAGGAAAGTTTTTATGGAAAACATAATCCCCAATAGCCATATCCTTATCTTTCGAATTCTCCTTTTTGAATCTTTCCTTTTTCGTTTCAGCATGGCTGAAGAACTTAATCTTAATCTTCCGAAGGGTGTGACGATACCAGGATGGTTTAGGAGATACTTGGAGTTTAGGGCCACCATCCCAGGCCCAGAAAATGTTCCTCCACCCCCAGTTGCACCCGTTCCTCCTCCTCCTCCTCGTCCTCCCCCACCTCGTGTTGATACTTTTGCAAAGATGTGCAAGGAGTTTAAAGCTATGGGCGGAAAGACTTTTCAAGGCTCAGAAACATTTGTGGAAGCCAGAGACTAGCTTAAGGAGACAGAGGAATTGCTTGGGATCTTTGAAGTGGAAGACGAAAGGAAAGTCCGTTTAGCAGCTTGGTTGATGAAGGGAGAGGCCTCATTTTGGTGGGAGGTCACTAATGGAGAGCGTGCAGTTGACTTGGGCGGATTTCAGACGTAGGTTTGAAGCAAAGTTTCTCTCACGGATAGAGGAAAATCTATATATGGAAAGGTTCTTTACATTAAAGTAAGGAAGCTCATCAGTGAAAGAATATGTTAACAAATTTAATCAGTTAGCAAGGTTTGGCATGGTCTTAGTGAACACACCGGAGAAGAAGGCTTTGAGGTTCGTTAAAGGCTTGAATGAGCCGTTGCAAGGGCTGGCTATGACCCACATCCCTATGGGGGCCACCTTTGAGAAGCTAATAGAAATGGCGTTCATGCATGAGGAAGAGAAGGGCACTAAAGCTGATAAAGCGCCCGAGAAGAAGGGGGATCAGAAGAGGCCACCACAGCAAAACAAGAAGGGTGGTAAAGACAATAATGGCAAGAGAAAGAAGAGATGCTTTAACTGTGGGACACCAGGACATCTCGGCGAAGATTGCAGAAAGAAAAAGAAGACTGGCTGCTTCCACTGTGGCAAAGCGGGACACATGGTGAAGGACTGCCCAAAGAGAGGGCAGAGGACAGGGTCTACCTCAGGAGGATAGGTGCAGGCTCTTATGGCACCACCGCAGGCAAGGGGACAAGTTCAGGCTCTCGTGGTCCTACCGCTGCAAGAACGAGGTAGAACAATTTCCGTTGAAAGCTTAGTTTTTCTATTTGATCATCATGTCCGTACTTTATTCGATTCGGGCGCATCGCATTTGTTTATCTCTACATCATTAGTTGAATCACTGCACTTGAACACCAGTTTGGTAGATGATCCCTTAGTTGTTTCGAATCCAATTGGGGGCTCAGCATATTTGTCCATGATGTGTTTGGATTTGAAAATTTGTATACTTAGCGTTGAATTTAGATGTGATGCTTATGTGTTGGGCTTCCCGGGCTATGGGCTAATTTTAGAGATGGATTGGTTATCCAGAAATGGGGCCGTTCTTGATTGTGAAAGGAGAGTAGTTAGGCTCATGACTCGCCTAGGGAACGCTCTTGAAATCTTTTGTAATCCCATAAATTCCGTTATGCTAAGTTATCTAGAGTCGCTTGACGCGTCTGTTGAGAATCTACGATCTGTTAGAGTGGTCCGAGAATACTCGGATGTGTTTGAGGAGGTGAAGGGCTTACCTCCGAAGAGGGAGGTAGATTTTCGAATATATCTTGTGGATAATGCAAAACCAGTATCTTTACCAGTGCGCCACATGGCTCCTCGTGAAAGGAGGGAACTCAATAAGCAAGTGAAGGAGTTGCTTGAGAAGGGGTTCATAAGACGCAGTATATCGGAGTGGGGTGCTCCAGTAGTGTTTGCCAGAAAGGCTGATGGGTCCCTTAGACTTTGTGTGGACTATAGAGAACTTAATAAGCTTACTAAGAAGAACAGACACCCACTGCCGAGGATTGACGATCTCTTCGATCAGTTAGTTGTCGCCTCAGTGTTTTCTCAGTTGGACTTAGCCACTGGTTTCCATCAGTTGAGAGTGGCTGAGGATAGCATAGATAAGACTGCCTTTAGGGCTCCAGACGGTTTCTATGAATGGCTAGTAATGCCTTTCGGTTTAACAAACGCCCCCGCATACTTTGTTGATTTGATGAGTAGGGTGTTTAGGGAGTACCTTAATAAATTCGTGGTTGTCTTTATGGATGACATCTTGATCTTTTCTAAGAACGAAGAAGAGCATGCCCTACATCTTAGGGAAGTGATGGAGACCCTTCGATCACATAATCTTAAGGCTAAATTTTCTAAGTGTCACTTCTGGAGGGAGGAAGTACGATTCTTAGGGCACGTGGTTTCCAAAGAAGGGATAGCTGTGGATCCCGCGAAGGTAGTATCCATTCAAGATTGGAAGGTCCCTAAAAATTCTACCGAAGTGAGAAGTTTCTTGGGGTTGGCTGGCTACTATAGGAAGTTTATTAAGAACTTCGCAAAGATATCAGCTCCATTAACATGCTTGACGAAGAAGAACCTAGTTTTCACGTGGGACGTAGATTGTGATGATGCGTTCCAACGCTTAAAGAGAGCTTTGACCTAAGCACCAGTCTTAGTGTTGCCAGACGGAGCAAGCCGTTTACTGTTTACACCGATGCTTTTGGGACAGGACTAGGCGCAGTCTTAATGCAAGAAGGGAGGGTAATAGCCTATAGTGGAAGGCAGTTGAGAGTGCATGAGAGAAATTACCCTACATATGACCTAGAGTTGGCCGCAATTGTTTTCGCGCTTAAGTCTTGGCGCCTTTATCTTTTTGGCGATAAATTCGAATTGATCACTGACAACAAATCTTTGAAATACTTATTCTCTCAGAAGGACTTGAACTTAAGGCAAATAAGGTGGATGGAATTCTTAGCGTCCTACGATTTCGATATAACATATACCCCTGGCAAGGGTAACGTGGTGGCAGATGCCTTAAGTAGGAAAAGGTTGTCTTTGAGACTTTTGTTTGTTGAGCGGCAAAACTTTGAATTCATCTCTATGTTTGACTTTAGACCTTCCGTTGACTTTGTACCCAGTCTGCTATCATCCTTGGAGGTCAGACCTACGCTTTTCGGTCGGATTGGTGAGGCACAGCGAGACGACCCACAATTGATTGAGTTAGTAGAAAAGCTCAAAGGAGGGGAGTCGTCTAGCCATCTCAGCAGGTATACCCTAGATGATAAGGGTTGGTTACGTAGGGATAATAGACTTTGTGTACCAAAAAACGAAGACTTGAGGAAGGCTATTCTTGATGATGCGCATCGTTTGAAGATGACCATTGTAGTGGGGTAGTGGGGTACACCTAGTGGAGATAGGGGCAGGCGGCACCTATGTAGTCAGCTAGGGTACACAAAGCTATTTGTATAATTTCTAAGTGAAGTAAGTGGGATCAAACCTTTAGGGTGACTGGTGTGGTGCAGTGTAGTAATTATTCGTTAGTAATTAGGTGTGCCTTTAAAGTTATCTTTATCTTCTCTTTCATACCCAATAGTTCATAGGAATTTCCTTGTTTTCCAGCTTATGTCTTAGTCTAGTTATTTTGATAATAGTATTGTTAGAATTGTCATACTCGCCAGACTTAATGTCTGACCCCCTCTTTTTCTATCTTTTTCCCCCTCCAGGTCCTCAGGTGGGACCCAATTCTAGTGGAGCTTGATTGGATTACTTCATCTCTTTTGGAAAGCTTGGACCGTAGATGTAAAGTCCAGCTCGTTATCTTTTTAATGGCTATTGTTGTAATGGGATTATGTATTTTGTTTTATTTTAGATGGATATTGTACTTGACTCTGATTTATGTTTTTGTGATGTAAGAAACATGTTTAATTTCCGCTGCAATGAAATAATGTTTTAAATTTCCAAGTACTACTTATTATCTGTCTTGTTGTAATTTTACTGTTCTATATTCACTTAAAACCTCCATGGAAGTTAATGCATTCCCCTTGTGAGTGACATTAATGGACGTGGGGTGTTACACGTGGCAGTAGATCGGCTCAGTCACTTCATACTGCATATTGCGTAAGTGGATGTAATTAGTATATGAGTGTATGATGATTATATTATCATATGGATGCTGCATTCAGATGATGGTTGTGCACGCATGTAGAAATAATATGTAGCATTAAGAATCTTTTGCATGCATAATGGACGCATGACACTTTCATAGTTTGCAATAAGGAGGTGAACTGAATCAGTGGACCGCCTGATTTTTGCATTAGATATGGACATAGACACACACTGTGCATTTAAACATGAATGCATTAGAAGTCTATAAGGACAGTGGATGCCTGTGTTTGATGATTGAGTAGATGATTGTTTGGATGTTAGAATTTGCATTCTCCTTAACTTGGAGATTTCGGGGTCGAAATCCTTTAAGAAGGGAAGAATGTAACACCCCGTATTTCAGTTAATATTAATGTTCACAAATTAAATAATAATTAATATCAGATGTGAAAATTTAGGGAAACGGGTTGTGCTATTGGATTCGCCTCGGAATTCTGGTTGAAATAGAGTCCGAGTTTGCGTGACTTGGACTTCGTATGAAGGAGATATGGCCATAGGAAGTTTCAGAAAATTCAAAACAGATTTCATAAATTTAAAATTCAAAATTCAGAGCGAAACGGGCTCAGGCGGGAAAATTCCCGCCCAGGCCAAGTCGACACTAGGGTCGACTGGGGTGTCGACTCCCCCCCCCCCCCCAGGTCGACTATAGTGTCGACTGGGGTGTCGACTTGGGCACTTCGGCCAGTTTTGGGCTGAGCCCAATTCTGAGCTGCTGATGTGTCTTTAGGGTTTAGTTTGCTGATCTGATGGTTCAGGTTGGATCTGAGTTGATTTGGACGGTCTAAATAAATCCTAAAACCTATATATACATACCTAGTCTCTCACTCTAAATCACATGAAAAATAGAGAAGCCGCCGTCATGCCGTCGCCATGGAACTCAGCATAGCCGCCGCAAACTAAAAAGGAAGAAAAGCTAATCTAATTCATTCCTAATCAATTCTACTCAACACTAAAGCTAATCTAGACGCTCTTTCTTCTCTAATTGTGAGTATGATGATCTTAACAAGATTATTATTAAACTAATTAGAATGAGTTATGACATGGATTATAAGTAAATGATGTGTAATATTGTTTATATGTTGTAAATCTTATGTTATCATAATGTGTAGATCTTATGCCATGTTATCACATATGTTGTAAATATCATGTTATGTGATGATGATGTTATACATGTATAGTTCTCTATGCTAAGTTGTGATGAATCATACATGTTGCAAGTTCATGATGTTATTACCTATGCTAATTAGATCATGTTTAATTAAATCATAAAGTTGATATTATTTAAGTAGATTATATGTTATTTGGGTTATATGGATCATAATTATATATGCAAGTTCAGGCATTGATTAAAAAGAATTGTGTAGATCTCATGACACTTATTTTAGATCTAAAATTAGATCCATGACATGTGTGAGTTCTATGCGTTAGATGCTAGTTCACACCGTCATTATGTTACAAGTTCATACACGAAATTGGGTTATGATTGTGACATTTAACCAAACAAGTTGACACCTTTAGATCCATAACATGTTGTAGTTTATGCAAGTTTAGGCGTAGATTATTAATCACATAGGCAAGTTACACCCCTTTTTATGATTAGATCCGTTTTAGTCATATATATATATATATATATATATGTTGTTGTTGTGATAATTTCTCTTATGCTATGAGTTAGACTATTCGAGTCTAACGTATAATTTACGTTTAACGAATGAACAGATAACGTGGGGTAGGGGTAATATTAAGGAGTTAATATTAAATAATTGGGGTGCAATTGATATGATTTTGCATACCATAAGTGGATGGACATAATTGAGTCAATTATGGCCATCATTAAAATTGGAAATTAAATAATGATTGAATAGGGAAATATTTAAAATTGGGGTAAATGATTATAAATGATTAATCAATGCTTAGGACACGAGGTTGGACCCGTTTGTGACATAAACCTGCCCGGACCCGCCCGGCGAATCCAGTAGTCACAAATGTCGGCCCAATGTGAGTGGTCCTAGGCCCAAACTAAAGCATAACAGTTGTAAAGACACGAGGTTAGACTCTTTTATGGTGTAAAACTGCCCGGACCCGCCCGGCGAATCCAGTTGCCATAAATGCTTGTCTAATGTGAGGGGTCTTTATAAGGTTATGGCCTGAATAAATTAAGAAATACTTAACGAGATAAACATGTAAGGTGGGACATGGGGGTTAAGTAGGTGCCTTGGGTGGCATGAGGAATCTAGTGGTTGCCCTTAGTGGCATTTGAAATACGATTAGTGAAGACTTGACCAAACACACATGAACATAAAGAGGGTTAAGTGGGATGAACTAGAAAAGGTGACAAGCTTAGGTGGACAGCTTGTGGTAAGTAACGGGGGGCCCATTTCAACCAGTAGCCCAAACGTATCTTAGTGGGCTCGACCCAAGTCGAGTACGGGACACGCATACTGGGCTTGACTATAAGAGGCCAAACGGGTTAACGGTGACGACGCAAGTCCAACGGGTTTCATATGTGTGTGTGGACCCGGGCTGGTAAGTAAGACGTTGTTGCATCGTGTAGGTATAAGCCGTGCATCCTTTAGTTGTATCGGGTTGCCACTTTAGGGGAATGATACACCCCACTGTGGGACCAGCACGGATATCTACGAGTAGGGAACCGATCGCAAGTGGGTAGTGGGGTACACCTAGTGGAGATAGGAGCAGGCGGCACCTATGTAGTCAGCTAGGGTACACAAAGCTATTTGTATAATTTCTAAGTGAAGTAAGTGGGATCAAACCTTTAGGGTGACTGGTGTGGTGCAGTGTAGTAATTATTCGTTAGTAATTAGGTGTGCCTTTAAAGTTATCTTTATCTTCTCTTTCATACCCAATAGTTCATAGGAATTTCCTTGTTTTCCAGCTTATGTCTTAGTCTAGTTATTTTGATAATAGTATTGTTAGAATTGTCATACACGCCAGACTTAATGTCTGACCCCCTCTTTTACTATCTTTTTCCCCCTCCAGGTCCTCAGGTGGGACCCAATTCTAGTGGAGCTTGATTGGATTACTTCATCTCTTTTGGAAAGCTTGGACCGTAGATGTAAAGTCCAGCTCGTTATCTTTTTAATGGTTATTGTTGTAATGGGATTATGTATTTTGTTTTATTTGAGATGGATATTGTACTTGACTCTGATTTATGTTTTTGTGATGTAAGAAACATGTTTAATTTCCGCTGTAATGAAATAATGTTTTAAATTTCCAAGTACTACTTATTATCTGTCTTGTTGTAATTTTACTGTTCTATATTCACTTAAAACCTCCATGGAAGTTAATGCATTCCCCTTGTGAGTGACATTAATGGACGTGGGGTGTTACACGTGGTATGCCAGCACGGGTATCTACGAGTTAGGGAGCCGATCGCATGGGGGTTGGTGGGTACACCTAGTGGAGATAGGGGCAGGCGGCACCAATGTAGTCAGCTAGGGGTACATAAGACTAGTATTACGATTTCTAAGTAGTGGGTGGGATCACCTTATTATATAACACGGGCTACTAGTTGGGACACTAGTAGGGGGTAAGGATCCTTGTTACAGAGGACACTAGTTGGGGTATTAGTAAGAATACAGATCATTCCTTGCAAGACACTTGTAAGAATGCTAGTTAGGTGGTGCAGAGCAAATAGATGTCATAGAAATAATTTAATGGCGAAGCAGAGGAATCTTGCTATGCTTGATAGGAATCTTACGAAGTTATACTTAGTTTATCTTGAATGGGAACCTTGCGATGTTACTTGACAAAAATCACATCATGTTATCCTTAGTTATCCTGCCTGTTGCTTATCTTGTCATCATGCTTATGTTTACTTTCAGTTTACTCATGCCATATTATCTTTACCTGTTTTTATGCTGGAAGTCACTAGGACTTACTCAGTCTTTATGACTGACCCGTTTTGTTTCACCTCTTTTTCTTCCGTTCACCCCCACCCCCCCAGGTTCACAGGGTGGGAATACAGCTTCATTCGGATCTTACCAAGCTCCAAGGCTCTTTCATGTATGGCTTGGATTTCTCTTGGCTATGGCTTGCTTTGCTATATTGGGGAATACTACAGTTTGTTTTTATGCTTCTTTGTTTTTGAGCAAGATAGATATTTTAACTATGTAATTGGGATTGGAAGTTGATGGGCTTTTCTTGTAAACATTTATATTTAATAAATGATTTGAAGTACTTCCACTTTACTTTCCGCTGTTTTATATATGTCTGTCTTGTAATATTTCTGTTCCAGTACCCATAATGCTCCATTGAAGTTAAGGCATTCCCTTTGTGAGTGACCTTAACGGATGTGGGGTGTATCATTCCCCAAAGTGGCAACCCGATACAACGGAGATGCACGGCTTATACCTAGACGATGCAACAACGTCTTACCTACCAGCCCGGGCCCACGCACGCACATGACCCCGTTGGACTTACGTTGCCACCGCTTAACCCGTTTTGACCTCTTACAATCAAACCCAGTATGCGTGTCCCGTCCTCGACATGGGTCGAGCTCACAAAGATACGTAATGGGCTACTGGTCCGAAAAGGGTCCCCTTTCCTCGAAACAAGCTTCCCACCTATGCTTGGTCCCCTCTAGTAATTCTTACTTAACCCCTTCTTGTTCATGTCCACTTACATGCTTAAATTTTGGTTAAGTATACATCAGTTATGTCTTACATGTTACCCATGTCCTCCACTTAACCCGTACATCATCCCCATGTCTTAATACATGCTTTATCTTCGTTAAGTGCTTATAGGTTATATTTTTTCATGTCATTCATATTACCCCCAACGTCTGGGTTTAACCAAGCGCCTTGGCTTTACCCGCCATTAGACCCTATGTCTATCCCTTAACTATGCGCTTGTGCTACCTCATCAGTCTTATCATTTAACTTGGTTATTTCCATTTATACCAACCTTCAACTTGCTTATTAATTCAATTCTTAACTTGAACTATATTAAGTCCATTTATAAGCCCACAACATGTTATTCATATGATTCATACATTAACCCCTGTTATGGTACAATAACATGTTCTTATTCAATCTTTACAACCAAGTACCCCTTAACTTACAAACACACCGGAGAGAGAGAATAATTCCCTAAATACCAACCCCGAAGACCGGAATCAACATCAAATTGGTACTTAGAGGATTATCCAACCTAACCAATGTTTTGTTCCTTTTTATAATATAACTTATGTCACCTTCAATTGTAAATTCATTCTTGTCTTTACATATTGCTTAATCTACATTGAAGCGCATCTTTCCCTATTACATAAGTTATCTTATCTTATCTATTGTTCCGCCTAACTTACTTTATTCCATAAGTTATCATTCCCACCTAGGCATTAATTAAGATTTACTTAACTCAACCACTCATGTCATAACAGTTAAGTGTCATTAGCCTGGTCGTATTACTTAACCCACCCATTCATACTATATTGGTTAAGTATCATTAGCCTAATCATATTGCTTAACCCACCCATTCATATTATATTGGTTAAGTGTCATTAGCCTAACCAGATTACTTAACCCGTCCACTCATACCATATTGGTGAAGTATTACTAATCGTATTTCAAATGCCACTAAAGGCACCCAGTAGATTCCTCATGCCACCCAAGGCTCCCTACTTAACCCCCATGTCCCACCTCACATGTTTATCTGGTTAAGTATTCCTTAATTCATTAAGGCCATAACCTTATAAAGACCTCTCACATTAGACTGGCATTTATGACAGCTGGATTCGCCTGGCGGGTCCTAGCAGTCTTATACCATAAAAGAGTCTAACCTCGTGTCTTTACAACCGTTATGCTTTAGTTTGGGCCTAGGACCTCTCACATTGGGCCCACATTTGTGACTACTGGATTCGCCGGGCTGGTCCGGGCAGGTTTATGTCACAAACGGGTCCAACCTCGGGTCCTAAGCATTGATTAATCTTTTACCCCAGTTTTAATAATTTCCCTATTCAAATTATTAATTAATTCCTAATTTACCGATGTCCATAATTGACTCAATTATGTTCATCAATTAATGGTATGCAAAATCATACCAATCTTACCACAATTTATCTTATGCCATTAAAGGCAATTTATCTCAATTTATATTTATCTCTCCTTTAAGGCTATTACATGCCAACTACCCAAAACCCACTTAGGCGTATTCATATTAGCCCTTTTTCAGGACATAAATTATCATATGTGTTTCAACTACAAACCTCACATAATTAACCTATGCCCAAGTTCTAAATTACATGTCAGTTTTACATATGCCCAATTCATACCTATTTACATGTATGTCAAGTTTATGCCATTTTACCCATATCAAGTTCTAGCCACAATTTCACGTACCATGCCCAATTAAAACCAAATCATGACTCATGATGTAGTTGTCCCAAACTATAATCTTTTTATTTAATTTACATAAACCCAAACTCGCTATTTAATTCACATGCCAATTCATGTATGCCCAAACTTGCAATTTCAATTATATTGCCAATACCCAAATTTCCAATTTCATGTTATGCCATCAATTCCACCAATCACATATATCAAATAAATAATATTCCCATACTTTTCCCCGTGTTCAATCGTACGCAAAATCGTGGTTTAGGCCTACATCCGAAATTGATCTAGGTTCATCAAAAGAAAATAAATAGGGGAAGATAGAATTTTGCATAAAAATAAGATCAGGGAGAAAAACATCATCACAGGCATGAAGATTACAACTTGATAATAATATTAACATGAATCAAGAAAGCTGATTTACAACAGGCTGAATAGATTATGAACTTGCCATGAGAATAAAGATAGACAAGTCTCAAAAACTCAAGATTCAAGAAACAACAGAAATAGATCTGAATCGATAAACATACTTAGATCCAATTTCACTTTAATTCATGGCCGTATTACAATTAAATATTTAAATCAGAAAGTAACTAGAACTTACATAGCACGGCTAATGAATTAAGAATTGGATTTGTTGTAGAAACGTTGCAGCGTCACTGATTCATCTTCTTGAATTGTTGTAGAAGCGTTGATCTTTGAATTGATTTGAGTTTGAATGCTTAAGCTTTAATTTGGAGATGGCGGCCATGGATCAAGAGGGATTTCAGCAGCATAACGGTGTAAGAATGATTTGTGTGAGTTAGGCTAGGTCTTAGGTTGTTTTTACAGGTGTAGCAGGTCATTTCAGCCATCGGATTAACCCTAAAACTGATCCGGACCATCAAAACTCGTCCTGGGCCTCAAAAACGCGTTCTGGGCCACACCAGGCCGACCAGGTCGACCTGTACAAGGGGGAGGTTGACACTACAATCGACCTGGGGGGGGGGAGGTTGACTACCCAGTCGACTCCCCAGTCGACCTGGGTCTGTCTGCCTGAAAGTCTGCTGAAACTTGTTTTGGCCATATCTTGGTCATACGAACTCCGATTTTCGAAAAATTGGACTCTATTTCATGTAAAATTTCGAGAGGAACGCAATGGTGATGTCCATTTTACCTAATTCCTGATTCTTAAATTAATTATCCTTATTTTACTATCTTTTCCGTTACACACACCGTTACCGAACTAATTTTCCTTCTCTTCCATGTATTAATTAATTCTTCTTATGCATCACCATTATTTACCTATCTAAACATATTTTCATATATTTTATTTCATTTTTAATTATACCTTGATTTCTTGTTTTCACATGTTGTTAAAATTCGGGTTGTTACAGTTCCCAAGTGTCATTAAGATTGAATTTCTTGGTTACCGAACTAAGATGAGATGGGTGGAACCTGTTAGTCCTATAGATCTATGAGAGGGCTTCGTTTTGACTGGTTATGGTTCTTGTAACTAAAAATGGACACAAAGTTATGGTTGGTGGAACAACCCACGTCTTTTGGGTGCAACATCGAAGTCTTGAGGTGCAACATCCGTTTGAAAATCCAAGATTCCACTTTATGAGTTTTGAAAACTCGTTTATAGGGATGAAATAGAAATATAACATGGTAAATCATATTCCAAAATGTAGTAAATCGAGCCGGGGCTAGTCAACGATCCAGGAGGGCGAGCCGATCAAAAATGTCACCAATTCCAAAAAATCCAAGTTCTGCGCGTTCACGGAAACGGGAGTAACTTCCAATCCGTAAGTCTGTTTTCCCCAATCGAAAGCTCGACCTGAAGCTAAGTCAGAGGGCTACTAGAGTTATAGAGGATAGCTCCGTAATTGATGCTTTCGGGCCAAATAGAGGTCGTCTAATAGGAGTTTCGGGCATGTTTATGTTGATGTTGCAATTTCGACCAAATCGCTCTATGATATTCTCAGTACTTGAGCGCATTGCTTATATATATTTTCCGTATGTGATAAATTTGAACAAAAAGTGTGTCAACATACTTGTTATATTTCTAGTCACTCAAAATAAAAACAAAGCTAGAGTTGGCCGAACATCAGTTTGAAAATCCAAGATTGCACTGTATGACTTTTGAAAACTCGTTTATGGGGATGAAATAGAAATATAACATGGTGCGTCATATTTCAAAATATAGTAAATCGAATTATGACCACGGTCAAAACCCCTTTGACCAACAAAACTACATACGAAAAATTGAGCTAAAAAAGCTTTCGATGTTCCCAAATGTGATAAAGATTGAATTTCTTGATTACCGAACTAAGATGAGATGGGTAGAACCTGTTAGTCCTATAGATCTATTAGAGAGCTTCGTTTTGACTATTTATGGTTCTTGTAACTAAAAATGGACACAAAGTTATGGTTGGTGGAACAACCCACGTCTTTTGGGTGCAACATCGAAGTCTTGAGGTGCAACATCCGTTTGAAAATCCAAGATTGCACTGCATGACTTTTGAAAACTCGTTTATGGGGATGAAATAGAAATATAACATGGTGCATCATATTTCAAATTATAGTAAATCGAATTACGACCACGGTCAAACCCTCTTTGACCAACAAAACAACATACGAAAAATTGAGGTAAAAAGCTTTCGATGTTCCCAAATGTCCTTAAGATTGAATTTCATGGTTACCGAACTAAGACGAGATGGGTGGAACCTGTTAGTCCTATAGATCTGCGAGAGAGCTTCGTTTTGACTGGTTGTGGTTACTGTAACTAAAAATGGACAAAATGTTACGGTTGGTGGTACAACCCACATCTTTTGGGTGCAACATCGAAGTCTTGAGTTGCAACATCCATTAGAAAATCCAAGATTGCACTGTATGACTTTTGAAAACTCGTTTATGGGGATGAAATAGAAATATAACATGGTGCATCATAATTCAAAATATAGTTAATCGAATTATGACCACGGTCAAACCCATTTCGACCAAGAAAACAACATACGAAAAATTGAGCTAAAAAAGCTTTCGATGTTCCCAAATGTCATTAAGATTGAATTTCTTGGTTACCGAACTAAGATGAGATGGGTGGAACCTATTAGTCCTATAGATCTATGAGAGAACTTCGTTTTGACTGGTTATGGTTCTTGTAACTAAAAATGGACACAAAGTTATGGTTGGTGGAACAACCCACGTCTTTTTGGTGCAACATCGAAGTCTTGAGGTGCAACATCCGTTTGAAAATCCAAGATTGCACTGCATGACTTTTGAAAACTCGTTTATTGGACGAAATAGAAATATAACATGGTGCATCATATTTCAAAATATAATAAATCGAATTATGACCACGGTCAAACCCTCTTTGACCAAGAATACAACATACGAAAAATTGAGCTGAAAAGGCTTTCGATGTTCTCAAATGTCATTAAGATTGAATTTCTAGGTTACCAAACTAAGATGAGATGGGTGGAACCTGTTAGTCCTATAGATCTGCGAGAGAGCTTCGTTTTGACTGGTTGTGGTTCTTGTAAATAAAAATGGACACAAAGTTACGGTTGGTGGTGCAACCTACGTCTTTTGGGTGCAAGATCGAAGTCTTGAGGAGCAACATCCATTTGAAAATCCAAGATTGCACTGTATGACTATTGAAAACTCGTTTATGGGGATGAAATAGAAATATAACATGGTGCATCATATTTCAAAATATAGTTAATCGAATTATGACCACGGTCAAACCCCCTTTGACCAACAAAACAATATACGAAAAATTGAGCTAAAAAAGCTTTCGATGTTCCAAAATGTCATTAAGATTGAATTTCTTGGTTACCGAACTAAGATGAGATGGGTGGAACCTGTTAGTCCTATAGATCTATGAGAGAGCTTCGTTTTGACTGGTTATGGTTCTTGTAACTAAAAATGGACATAAAGTTATGGTTGGTGGAACAACCCACATCTTTTGGGTGCAACATCGAAGTCTTGAGGTGCAACATCCGTTTGAAAATCCAAGATAGCACTGCATGACTTTTGAAAACTCGTTTATGGGGATGAAATAGAAATATAACATGGTGCATCATATTTTGAAATATAGTAAATCGAATTATGACCACGGTCAAACCCCCTTTGACCAACAAAACAACATACGAAAAATTGAGCTAAAAAAGCTTTCGATGTTCCCAAATGTCATTAAGATTGAATTTCTTGGTTACCAAACTAAGATGAGATGGGTGGAACCTTTTAGTCCTATAGATCTATGAGAGAGCTTCGTTTTGACTAGTTATGGTTCTTGTAACTAAAAATGGACACAAAGTTATGGTTGGTGGAACAACCCACGTCCTTTGGGTGCAACATCGAAGTCTTGAGGTGCAACATCCGTTTGAAAATCCAAGATTGCACTGCATGACTTTTGAAAACTCGTTTATGGGGATGAAATAGAAATATAACATGGTGCATCATATTTCAAAATATAGTAAAGAGAATTATGACCACGGTCGAACCCCCTTTTACCAACAAAATAACATATGAAAATTTGAGCTAAAAAAGCTTTCGATGTTCCCAAATGTCATTAAGATTGAATTTCTTGGTTACCGAACTAAGATGAGATGGGTGGAACATGTTAGTCCTATAGATCTATGAGAGTGCTTCCTTTTGACTGGTTATGGTTCTTGTAACTAAAATGGACACAAAGTTATGGTTGGTGGAACAACCCACGTCTTTTGGGTGCAACATCGAAGTCTTGAGGTGCAACATCCGTTTGAAAATCCAAGATTGCACTTTATGTGTTTTGAAAACTCGTTTATAGGGATGAAATAGAAATATAACATGGTAAATCATATTCCAAAATGTAGTAAATCGTGCCGGGGTTAGACAACGATCCAGGGGGGCGAGCCGATCAAAAATGTCAATTCCAAAATCCAAGTTCTGCGCGCGTTCACGGAAACGGGAGTAACTTCCAATCCGTAAGTCCGTTTTCCCCAAACGAAACCTCGACCTGAAGCTAAGTCAGAGGGCTACTAGAGTTACACAGCATAGCTCCGTAATTGATGCTTTCGGGCCCAAATGTGGTCGTCTAATAGGAGTTTTGGGCATGTTTATGTTGATGTTGCGATTTCGACCAAATCGATCTATGATGTTCTCAGTACCTGAGTGCGTTGCTTATTTAGATTTTCCGTATGTGATAGATTTGACCAAAAAGTTTGTCAACATACTGGTTATGTTTCTAGTCACTAAAAATAAAAACAAAGTTATGGTTGGCGGAACAACCCATGTCTGTTGGGTGCAACATCGACGTCTTGAGGTGCAACATCAGTTTGAAAATCCAAGATTGCACTGTATGACTTTTGAAAATTCGTTTACGGGGATGAAATTTAAATATAACATGGTGCATCATATTTCAAAATATAGTAAATCGAATTATGACCACGGTCAAACCCCCTTTGACCAACAAAACAACATATGAAAAATTGAGCTAAAAACGCTTTCGATGTTCCCAAATGTCATTAAGATTGAATTTCTTGGTTATCGAACGAAGATGAGATGGGTGGAACCTGTTAGTCCTATAGATCTATGAGAGAACTTCATTTTGAATGGTTATGGTTCTTGTAACTAAAAATGGACACAAAGTCACGGTTGGTGGAATAACCCACGTCTTTTGGGTGCAACATCGAATTCTTGAGGTGCAACATCCATTTAAAAATCCACGATTGCACTGTATGACTTTTGAAAACTCGTTTATGGGGATGATATAGAAATATAACATGGTGCGTCATATTTCAAAATATAGTAAATCGAATTATGACCACGGTCAAACCCCCTTTGACCAACAAAACAACATACGAAAAATTGAGCTAAAAAGCTTTCGATGTTTCCAAATGTCATTAAGATTGAATTTCTTGGTTACCGAACTAAGATGAGACGGGTGGAACATGTTAGTCCTATAGATCTATGAGAGAGCTCCGTTTTGACTATTTATGGTTCTTGTAACTAAAAATGGACACAAAGTTATGGTTGGTGGAATAACCCACGTCTTTTGGGTGCAACATCGAAGTCTTAAGGTGCAACATCCGTTTGAAAATCCAAGATTGCACTGCATGACTTTTGAAAACTCGTTTATGGGGATGAAATAGAAATATAACATGGTGCATCATATTTCAAAATATAGTAAATCGAATTATGACCACGGTCAAACCCCCTTTGACTGACAAAACAACATATGAAAAATTGAGCTAAAAACGTTTTCGATGTTCCCAAATGTCATTAAGATTGAATTTCTTGGTTACCGAACGAAGATGAGATGGGTGGAACCTGTTAGTCCTATAGATCTGTGAGAGAGCTTCATTTTGATTGGTTATGGTTCTTGTAACTAAAAATGGACACAAAGTCACGGTTGGTGGAACAACCCACGTCTTTAGGGTGCAACATCGAAGTCTTGAGGTGCGACATCCATTTGAAAATCCACGATTGCACTGTATGACTTTTGAAAACTCGTTTATGGGGATGAAATAGAAATATAACATGGTGCGTCATATTTCAAAATATAGTAAATCGAATTATGACCACGGTCAAACCCCCTTTGACCTACAAAACAACATACGAAAAATTGAGCTAAAAATCTTTCGATGTTCCCAAATGTCATTAAGATTGAATTTCTTGGTTACCGAACTAAGATGAGATGGGTGGAACTTGTTAGTCCTATAGATCTATGAGAGAGCTTCATTTTGACTGGTTATGTTTCTTGTAACTAAAAATGGACACAAAGTTATGGTTGGTGGAACAACCCACGTCTTTTGGGTGCAACATCGAAGTCTTGAGGTGCAACATCCGTTTGAAAATCCAAGATTGCACTGCATGACTTCTGAAAACTCGTTTATGGGGATGAAATAGAAATATAACATGGTGCATCATATTTCAAAATATAGTAAATCGAATTATGACCACGGTCAAACCCCCTTTACCAACAAAACAGCATACGAAAAATTGAGCTAAAATGCTTTCGATGTTCCCAAATGTCATTAAGATTGAATTTCTTGGTTACCGAACTAAGATGAGATGGGTGGAACCTGTTAGTCCTATTGATCTATGAGAGAGCTTCGTTTTGACTGGTTATGGTTCTTGTAACTAAAAATGGACACAAAGTTATGGTTGGTGGAACAACCCACGTCTTTTAGGTGCAACATAGAAGTCTTGAGGTGCAACATCCGTTTGAAAATCCAAGATTGCACTGCATGACTTTGGAAAACGCGTTTATGGGGATGAAATAGAAATATAACATGGTGCATCATATTTCAAAATATAGTAAATCGAATTATGACCACGGTTAAACCCCCTTTGACCAAGAAAACAACATACGAAAAATTGAGCTAAAAAAGCTTTCGATGTTCCCAAATGTGATTAAGATTGAATTTCTTGGTTACCGAACAAAGTTGAGATGGGTGGAATCTGTTAGTCCTATAGATCTGTGAGAGAGCTTCGTTTTGACTGGTTATGGTTCTTGTAACTAAAAATGGACACAAAGTTACGGTTGGTGGAACAACCCACGTCTTTTGGGTGCAACATCGAAGTCTTGAGGTGCAACATGCATTTGAAAATCCAAGATTGCGCTGTATGACTTTCGAAAACTCGTTTATGGGGATGAAATAGAAATATAACATGGTGCGTCATATTTCAAAATATAGTAAATCGAATTATGACCACGGTCAAACCCCCTTTGACCAACAAGACAACATACGAAAAATTGAGCTAAAAAAGCTTTCGATGTTCCAAAATGTCATTAAGATTGAATTTCTTGGTTACCGAACTAAGATGAGATGGGTGGAACCTATTAGTCCTATAGATCTATGAGAGAGCTTCGTTTTGACTGGTTCTGGTTCTTGTAACTAAAAATGGACACAAAGTTATGGTTGGTGGAACAACCCACGTCTTTTGGGTGCAACATCGAAGTCTTGAGGCGCAACATCCGTTTGAAAGTCCAAGATTGCACTGCATGACTTTTGAAAACTCATTTATGGTGATGAAATAGAAATATAACATGGTGCATCATATTTCAAAATATACTAAATCGAATTAAAACCACGGTCAAACCCCCTTTGACCAACAAAACAACATACAAAAAATTGAGCTAAAAAAGCTTTCGATGTTCCCAAATGTCATTAAGATTGAATTTCTTGGTTACCGAACTAAGATGAGATGGGTGGAACCTGTTATTTCTATAAATCTATGAGAGAGCTTCGTTTTGACTGGTTACGGTTCTTGTAACTAAAAATGGACACAAAGTCATGGTTGGTGGAACAACCCACGTCCTTTGGGTGCAACATCGAAGTCTTGAGGTGCAACATCCGTTTGAAAATCCAAGATTGCACTGCATGACTTTTGAAAACTCGTTTATGGGGATAAAATAGAAATATAACATGGTGCATCATATTTCAAAATATAGTAAATCGAATTATGACCACGGTCGAACCCCCTTTTACCAACAAAATAACATATGAAAATTTGAGCTAAAAAAGCTTTCGATGTACCCAAATGTCATTAAGATTGAATTTCCTGGTTACCGAACTAAGATGAGATGGGTGGAACATGTTAGTCCTATAGATCTATGAGAGTGCTTCGTTTTGACTGGTTATGGTTCTTGTAACTAAAAATGGACACAAAGTTATGGTTGGTGGAACAACCCACGTATTTTGGGTGCAACATCGAAGTCTTGAGGTGCAACATCCGTTTGAAAATCCAAAATTGCACTTTATGAGTTTTGAAAACTCGTTTATAGGGATGAAATAGAAATATAACATGGTAAATCATATTCCAAAATGTAGTAAATCGAGCCGGGGCTAGTCAACGATCCGGGAGGGCGAGCCGATTAAAAATTTCACCAATTCCAAAATCCAAGTTCTGCGCGCGTTCACGGAAACGGGAGTAACTTCCAATCCGTAAGTCCGTTTTCCCCAAACAAAACCTCGACCTGAAGCAAAGTCAGAGGGCTACTAGAGTTACAGAGCATAGCTCCGTAATTGATGCTTTCGGGCCCAAAAGTGGTCGTCTAATAGGAGTTTTGGGCATGTTTATGTTGATGTTGCGATTTCGACCAAATCGCTCTATGATGTTCTCAGTACCTGAGCGCGTTGCTTATTTAGATTTTCCGTATGTGATAGATTTGACCAAACAGTGTGTCAACATACTGGTTATGTTTCTAGTCACTCAAAATAAAAACAAAGTTATGGTTGGCGGAACAACCCATGTCTGTTGGGTGCAACATCGACGTCTTGAGGTGCAACATCAGTTTGAAAATCCAAGATTGCACTGTATGACTTTTGAAAATTCGTTTATGAGGATGAAATTTAAATATAACATGGTGCATCATATTTCAAAATATAGTAAATCGAATTATGACCACGGTCAAACCCCCTTTGACCAACAAAACAACATATGAAAAATTGAGCTAAAAACGCTTTCGATGTTCCCAAATGTCATTAAGATTGAATTTCTTGGTTATCGAACGAAGATGAGATGGGTGGAACCTGTTAGTCCTATAGATCTGTGAGAGAGCTTCATTTTGATTGGTTATGGTTCTTGCAACTAAAAATGGACACAAAGTCACGGAACAGCCCACGTCTTTTGGGTGCAACATCGAATTCTTGAGGTGCAACATCCATTTGAAAATCCACGATTGCACTGTATGACTTTTGAAAACTCGTTTATGGGGATGATATAGAAATATAAAATGGTGCGTCATATTTCAAAATATAGTAAATCGAATTATTACCACGGTCAAACCCCCTTTGACCAACAAAACAGCATACGAAAAATTGAGCTAAAATGCTTTCGATGTTCCCAAATGTCATTAAGATTGTATTTCTTGGTTACCGAACTAAGATGAGATGGGTGGAACCTGTTACTCCTATAGATCTATGAGAGAGCTTCATTTTGGCTGGTTATTTTTCTTGTAACTAAAAATGGACACAAAGTTATGGTTGGTGGAACAACCCACGTCTTTTGGGTGCAACATCGAAGTCTTGATGTGCAACATCCGTTTGAAAATCCAAGATTGCACTGCATGACTTTTGAAAACTCGTTTATGGGGATGAAATGGAAATATAACATGGTGCATCATATTTCAAAATATAGTAAATCGAATTATGACCACGGTCAAACCCCCTTTGACCAACAAAACAGCATACGAAAAATTGAGCTAAAAAAGCTTTCGATGTTCCCAAATGTCATTAAGATTGAATTTCTTGGTTACCGAACTAAGATGAGATGGGTGGAACCTGTTAGTCCTATAGATCTATGAGAGAGCTCCGTTTTGACTGGTTATGGTTCTTGTAACTAAAAATGGACACAAAGTTATGGTTGGTGGAACAACCCACGTATTTTGGGTGCAACATCGAAGTCTTGAGGTGCAACATCCGTTTGAAAATCCACGATTGCACTGTATGACTTTTGAAAACTTGTTTATGGGGATGAAATAGAAATATAACATGGTGCGTCATATTTCAAAATATAGTAAATCGAATTATGACCACGGTCAAACCCCCTTTGACCAACAAAACAACATACGAAAAATTGAGCTAAAAAGCATTCGATGTTCCCAAATGTCATTAAGATTTAATTTCTTGGTTACCGAACGAAGATGAGATGGGTGGAACCTGTTATTCCTATAGATCTATGAGAGAGCTTCGTTTTGAGTGGTTATGTTTCTTGTAACTAAAAATGGGCACAAAGTTATGGTTGGTGGAACAACCCACGTCTTTTGGGTGCAACATCGAAGTCTTGAGGTGGAACATCCGTTTGAAAATCCAAGATTGCACAGCATGACTTCTGAAAACTCGTTTATGGGGATGAAATAGAAATATAATATGGTGCATCATATTACAAAATATAATAAATCGAATTATGACCACGGTCAAACCCCCTTTGACCAACAAAACAGCATACGAAAAATTGAGCTAAAAAAGCTTTCGATGTTCCAAAATGTCATTAAGATTGAATTTCTTGGTTACCGAACTAAGATGAGATATGTGGAACCAGTTAGTCCTATTGATCTATGAGAGAGCTTCGTTTTGACTGGTTATGGTTCTTGTAACTAAAAATGGACACAAAGTTATGGTTGGTGGAACAACCCACGTCTTTTAGGTGCAACATAGAAGTCTTGAGGTGCAACATCCGTTTGAAAATCCAAGATTGCACTGCATGACTTTTGAAAACTCTTTTATGGGGATGAAATAGAAATATATCATGGTGCATCGTATTTCAAAATATAGTAAATCGAATTATGACCACGGTTAAACCCCCTTTGACAAAGAAAACAACATACGAAAAATTGAGCTAAAAAAGCTTTCGATGTTCCCAAATGTGATTAAGATTGAATTTCTTGGTTACCGAACTAAGTTGAGATGGGTGGAATCTGTTAGTCCTATAGATCTGTGAGAGAGCTTCGTTTTGACTGGTTATGGTTCTTGTAACTAAAAATGGACACAAAGTTACGGTTGGTGGAACAACCCACGTCTTTTGGGTGCAACATCGAAGTCTTGAGGTGCAACATGCATTTGAAAATCCAAGATTGCACTGTATGACTTTCGAAAACTCGTTTATGGGGATGAAATAGAAATATAACATGGTGCGTCATATTTCAAAATATAGTAAATCGAATTATGACCACGGTCAAACCCCCTTTGACCAACAAAACAACATACGAAAAATTGAGCTAAAAAGCTTTCGATGTTCCAAAATGTCATTAAGATTGAATTTCTTGGTTACCGAACTAAGATGAGATGGGTGGAACCTATTAGTCCTATAGATCTATGAGAGAGGTTCGTTTTGACTGGTTCTTGTAACTAAAAATGGACACAAAGATATGGTTGGTGGAACAACCCACGTCTTTTTGGTGCAACATCCGTTTGAAAATCCAAGATTGCACTGCATGACTTTTGAAAACTCGTTTATGGTGATGAAATAGAAATATAACAAGGTGCATCATATTTTAAAATATAGTAAATCGAATTAAGACCACGGTCAAACCCCCTTTGACCAACAAAACAACATACGAAAAATTGAGCTAAAAAAGCTTTCGATGTTCCCAAATGTCATTAAGATTGAATTTCTTGGTTACCGAACTAAGATGAGATGGGTGGAACCTGTTATTTCTATAAATCAATGAGAGAGCTTCGTTTTGACTAATTATGGTTCTTGTAACTAAAAATGGACACAAAGTTATAGTTGGTGGAACAACCCACATCTTTTGGGTGCAACATCGAAGTCTTGAGTTGCAACATCCGTTTGAAAATCCAAGATTGCACTGCATGACTTTTGAAAACTCGTTTATGGGGATGAAATAGAAATATAACGTGGTGCATCATATTTCAAAATATAGTAAATCGAATTATGACCACGGTCAAACCCCCTTTGACCAACAAAATAACATATGAAAAATTGAGCTAAAAAAGCTTTCGATGTTCCCAAATGTCATTAAGATTGAATTTCTTGGTTACCGAACTAAGATGAGATGGGTGGAACCTGTTAGTCCTATAGATCTATGAGAGAGCTTCGTTTTGACTGGTTATGGTTCTTGTAACTAAAAATGGACACAAAGTCATGGTTGGTGGAACAACCCACGTCATTTGGGTGCAACATCGAAGTCTTGAGGTGCGACATCCGTTTGTAAATCCAAGATTGCACTGTATGAGTTTTGAAAACTCGTTTATAGGGATGAAATAGAAATATAACATGGTAAATTATATTCCAAAATGTAGTAAATCGAGCCGGGGCTAGTCAACGATCTAGGAGGGCGAGCCGATCAAAAATGTCACCAATTCCAAAATCCAAGTTCTGCGCGTTCACGGAAACGGGAGTAACTTCCAATCCGTAAGTCCGTTTTCCCCAAACGAAAGCTCGACCTGAACCTAAGTCAGAGGGCTACTAGGGTTACAGAGCATAGCCCCGTAATTGATGCTTTCGGGCCCAAAAGAGGTCGTCTAATAGGAGTTTCGGGTATGTTTATGTTGATGTTGCGATTTTGACCAAATCGCTCTATGATGTTCTCAGTACCTGAGCGCATTGCTTATTTAGATTTTCCGTATGTGATAGATTTGACCAAAAAGTGTGTCAACATACTTGTTATGTTTCTAGTCACTCAAAATAAAAACAAAGTTATGGTTGGCGGAACAACCCACGTCTTTTGGGTGCAACATCGACGTCTTGAGGTGCAACATCAGTTTGAAAATCCAAGATTGCACTGTATAACTTTTGAAAACTCGTTTATGGGGATGAAATTGAAATATAACATGGTGCGTCATATTTCAAAATATAGTTAATCGAATTATGACCACGATCAAACCCCCTCTGACCAACAAAACAACATACGAAAAATTGAGCTAAAAAAGCTTTCGATTTTCCAAAATGTCATTAAGATTGAATTTCTTGGTTACCGAACTAAGATGAGATGGGTGGAACCTGTTAGTCCTATAGATCTATGAGAGAGCTTCGTTTTGACTGGTTATGGTTCTTGTAACTAAAAATGGACACAAAGTCACGGTTGGTGGAACAACCCACGTCTTTTGGGTGCAACATCGAAGTCTTGAAGTTCAACATCCATTTGAAAATCCAAGATTGCACTGTATGACTTTTAAAAACTTGTTTATGGGGATGAAATAGAAATATAACAAGGTGCGTCATATTTTGAAATATAGTAAATCGAATTATGACCACGGTCAAACCCCCTTTGACCAACAAAACTACTACATAAGAAAAATTAAGCTAAAAAAGCTTTTGATGTTCCCAAACGTCATTAAGATTGAATTTCTTGGTTACCGAACTAAGATGAGATGGGTGGAACCTGGTAGTCCTATAGATCTATGAGAGAGCTTCGTTTTGACTATTTATGGTTCTTGTAACTAAAAACGGACATAAAGTTATGGTTGGTGGAACAACCCACGTCTTTTGGGTTCAACATCTAAGTCTTGAGGTGCAACATCCGTTTGAAAATCCAAGATTGCACTGCATGACTTTTGAAAACTCGTTTATGGGGATGAAATAGAAATATAACACGGTGCATCATATTTCAAATTATAGTAAATCGAATTATGACCACGGTCAAACCCCCTTTGACCAACAAAACAACATACGAAAAATTGAACTTAAAAAGCTTTCGATCTTCCCAAATGTCATTAAGATTGAATTTCTTGATTACCGAACCAAGATGAGATGGGTGGCAACTGCTAGTCCTATAGATCTATGATAGAGCTTCGTTTTGACTGGTTATGGTTCTTGTTACTAAAAGTGGACACAAAGTTATGGTTGGTGGAACAACCCACGTCTTTTGGGTGCAACATCGAAGTCTTGAGGTGCAACATCCGTTTGAAAATCAAAGATTGCAATGCATGACTTTTGAAAACTCGTTTATGGGGATGAAATAGAAATATAACATGGTGCATCATATTTCAAAATATAGTAAATCGAATTATGACCACGGTCAAACCCCCTTTGACCAAGAAAACAACATGCGAAAAATTGAGCTAAAAAAGCTTTCTATGTTCCTAAATGTCATTAAGATTGAATTTCTTGGTTACCGAACTAAGATGAGATGGGTGGAACCTGTTAGTCCTATAGATCTGCGAGAGAGCTTCGTTTTGACTGGTTATGGTTCTTGTAACTAAAAATGGACACAAAGTTACAGTTGGTGGAACAACCCACGTCTTTTGGGTGAAACATCGAAGTCTTGTGGTGCAACATCCATTTGAAAATCCAAGATTGCACTGTATGACTTTTGAAAACTCGTTTATGGGGATGAAATAGAAATATAACATGGTGCATCATATTTCAAATTATAGTAAATCGAATTATGACCACGGTCAAACCCCCTTTGACCAACAAAACAACATATGAAAAATTGAGCTAAAAAAGCTTTCGATGTTCCCAAATGTCATTAACATTGAATTTCTTGGTTACCGAACTAAGATGAGATGGGTGGAACCTGTTAGTCCTATAGATCTATGAGAGAGCTTCTTTTTGACTATTTATGGTTCCTGTAACTAAAAACGGACATAAAGTTATGGTTGGTGGAACAACCCACGTCTTTTGGGTGCAACATCCATTTGAAAATCCAAGATTGCACTGCATGACTTTTGAAAACTCGTTTATGGGGATGAAATAGAAATATAACATGGTGCATCATATTTCAAATTATAGTAAATCGAATTATGACCACGGTCAAATCCCCTTTGACCAACAAAACAACATACGAAAAATTGAGCTAAAAAAGCTTTCGATGTTCCCAAATGTCATTAAGATTGAATTTCTTGGTTACCGAACTAAGATGAGATGGGTAGAACCTGCTAGTCCTATAGATCTATGAGAGAGCTTCGTTTTGACTGGTTATAATTCTTGTAACTAAAAATGGAGACAAAGTTATGGTTGGTGGAACAACCCACGTCTTTTGGGTGCAACATCGAAGTCTTGAGGTGCAACATCCGTTTGAAAATCCAAAATTGCACTGCATGACTTTTGAAAACTCATTTATGGGGATGAAATAGAAATATAACATGGTGCATCGTATTTCGAAATACAGTAAATCGAATTATGACCACAGTCAAACCCCACTTGACCAACAAAACGACATATGAAAAATTGAGCTAAAAAGGCTTTCGATGTTCCCAAATGTCATTAAGATTGAATTTCTTGGTTACCTATCTAAGATGAGATGGGTGGAACCTGTTAGTCCTATAGATCTATGAGAGAGCTTCGTTTTGACTGGTTATGGTTCTTGTAACTAAAAATGGACACAAAGTTACGGTTGGTGGAACAACCCACGTCTTTTGGGTGCAACATCGAAGTCTTGAGGTGCAACATCTATTTGAAAATCCAAAATTGCACTGCATGACTTTTGAAAACTCATTTATGGGGATGAAATTGAAATATAACATGGTGCATCATATTTCAAATACAGTAAATCGAATTATGACCACAGTCAAACCCCCCTTGACCAACAAAACGACATATGAAAAATTGAGCTAAAAAAGCTTTCGATGTTCCCAAATGTCATTAAGATTGAATTTCTTGGTTACCTATCTAAGATGAGATGGGTGGAACCTGTTAGTCCTATAGATCTATGAGAGAGCTTTGTTTTGACTGGTTATGGTTCTTGTAACTAAAAATGGACACAAAGTTATGGTTGGTGGAACAACCCACGTCTTTTGGGTGCAACATCGAAGTCTTGAGGTGCAACATCCGTTTGAAAATCCAAAATTGCACTGCATGACTTTTGAAAACTCATTTATGGGGATGAAATAGAAATATAACATGGTGCATCATATTTCAAAATACAGTAAATCGAATTATGACCACAGTCAAACCCCCCTTGACCAACAAAATGACATATGAAAAATTGAGCTAAAAAAGCTTTCGATGTTCCCAAATGTCATTAAGATTGAATTTCTTGGTTACCGAACTAAGATGAGATGGGTGGAACCTTTTAGTCCTATAGATCTATGAGAGAGCTTCGTTTTGACTATTTATGGTTCCTGTAACAAAAAACGGAAATAAAGTTATGGTTGGTGGAACAACCCACGTCTTTTGGGTGCAACATCCGTTTGAAAATCCAAGATTGCACTCCATGACTTTTGAAAACTCGTTTATGGGGATGAAATAGAAATATAACATGGTGCATCATATTTCAAATTATTGTAAATCGAATTATGACCACGGTCAAACCCCCTTTGACCAACAAAACAACATATGAAAAATTGAGCTAAAAAAGCTTTCGATGTTCCCAAATGTCATTAAGATTGAATTTCTTGGTTACCGAACTAAGATGAGATGGGTGGAACCTGTTAGTCCTATAGATCTATGAGAGAGCTTCATTTTGACTATTTATGGTTCTTGTAACTAAAAACGGACATAAAGTTATGGTTGGTGGAATAACCCACGTCTTTTGGGTGAAACATCCGTTTGAAAATCCAAGATTGCACTGCATGACTTTTGAAAACTCGTTTATGGGGATGAAATTGAAATATTACATGGTGCATCATATTTCAAATTATAGTAAATCGAATTATGACCACGGTCAAACCCCCTTTGACCAACAAAACAACAAACGAAAAATTGAGCTAAAAAAGCTTTCGAAAAAAAGCTCTTGATGTTCCCAAATGTCATTAAGATTGAATTTCTTGGTTACCGAACTAAGATGAGATGGGTGGAACCTGCTAGTCCTATAGATCTATGAGAGAGCTTCATTTTGACTGGTTATGGTGCTTGTATCTAAAAATGGACACAAATTTATGGTTGGTGGAACAACCCACGTCTTTTGGGTGCAACATCGAAGTCTTGAGGTGCAACATCCGTTTGAAAATCCAAAATTGCACTGCATGACTTTTGAAAACTCATTTATGGGGATGAAATAGAAATGTAACGTGGTGCATCATATTTCAAAATACAGTAAATCGAATTATGACCACAGTCAAACCCCCCTTGACCAACAAAACGACATATGAAAAATTGAGCTAAAAAGGCTTTCGATGTTCCCAAATGTCATTACGATTGAATTTATTGGTTACCTATCTAAGATGAGATGGGTGGAACCTGTTAGTCCTATAGATCTATGAGAGAGCTTCGTTTTGACTGGTTATGGTTCTTGTAACTAAAAATGGACACAAAGTTATGGTTGGTGGAACAACCCACGTCTTTTGGGTGCAACTTCGAAGTCTTGAGGTGCAACATCTGTTTGAAAATCAAAAATTGCACTGCATGACTTTTGAAAACTCATTTATGGGGATGAAATAGAAATATAATATGGTGCATCATATTTCAAAATACAGTAAATCGAATTATGACCACAGTCAAACCCCCCTTGACCAACAAAACGACATATGAAAAATTGAGCTAAAAAGGCTTTCGATGTTCCCAAATGTCATTAAGATTGAATTTCTTGGTTACCTATCTAAGATGAGATGGGTGGAACCTGTTAGTCCTATAGATCCATGAGAGAGCTTCGTTTTGACTGGTTATGGTTCTTGTAACTAAAAATGGACACAAAGTTATGATTGGTGGAACAACCCACGTCTTTTGGGTGCAACATCGAAGTCTTGAGGTGCAACATCCGTTTGAAAATCCAAAATTGCACTGCATGACTTTTGAAAACTCATTTATGGGGATGAAATAGAAATATAACATGGTGCATCATATTTCAAAATACAGTAAATCGAATTATGACCACAGTCAAACCCCCCTTGACCAACAAAACGACATATGAAAAATTGAGCTAAAAAAGCTTTCGATGTTCCCAAATGTCATTAAGATTGAATTTCTTGGTTACCGAACTAAGATGAGATGGGTGGAACCTTTTAGTCCTATTGATCAATGAGAGAGCTTCGTTTTGACTAGTTATGGTTCTTGTAACTAAAAATAGACACAATGTTTTGGTTGGTGGAACGACCCACGTATTTTGGGTGCAACATCGAAGTCTTGAGGTGCAACATCCATTTGAAAATCCAAGATTGCAGTGTATGAGTTTTGAAAACTCGTTTATAGGTATGAAATAGAAATATGACATGGTAAATCATATTCCAAAATGTAGTAAATCGAGCCGGGGCTAGTCAACGATCAGGGGGCGAGCCGATCAAAAATGTCACCAATTCCAAAATCCAAGTTCTGCGCGCGTTCACGGAATCGGGAGTAACTTCCAATCCGTAAGTCCGTTTTCCCCAAACGAAAGCTCCACCTGAAGCTAAGTCAGAGGGCTACAAGAGTTACAGGGCATAGCTCTGTAATTGATGCTTTCAGACCTAAAAGAGGTCGTCTAATAGGAGTTTTGGGCAGGTTTTCGTTGATGTTACGATTTCGACCAAATCGCTCTATGATGTTCTCAGTACCTGAGCGCGTCGCATATTTAGATTTTTCGTATGTGATAGATTTGACCAAAAAGTGTGTCAACATACTGGTTATGTTTCTAGTAACTCAAAATAAAAAAAATTAAGGTTGGCGGAACAACCCATGTCTGTTGGGTGCAACATCGACGTTTTGAGGTGCAACATCAGTTTGAAAATCCAAGATTGCACTGTATGACTTTTGAAAACTCGTTTATGGGGTTGAAATAGAAATATAACATGGTGCGTCATATTTCAAAATATAGTTAATCGAATTATGACCACGATCAAACCCCCTTTGACCAACAAAACAACATACGAAAAATTGAGCTAAAAAAGCTTTCGATGTTCCAAAATGTCATTAAGATTGAATTTCTTGGTTACCGAACTAAGATGAGATGGGTGGAACCTGTTAGTCCTATTTATCTATGAGAGAGCTTCGTTTTGACTGGTTATGGTTCTTGTAACTAAAAATGGACACAAAGTCACGGTTGGTGGAATAACCCACGTCTTTTGGGTGCAACATCGAAGTCTTGAGGTGCAACATCCATTTGAAAATCCAAGATTGCACTTTATGACTTTTGAAAACTTGTTTATGGGGATGAAATAGAAATATAACATGGTGTGTCATATTTTAAAATATAGTAAATCGAATTATGACCACGGTCAAACCGCCTTTGACCAACAAAACTACTACATACGAAAAATTGAGCTAAAAAAGCTTTCGATGTTCCCAAATGTCATTAAGATTGAATTTCTTGGTTACCGAACTAAGATGAGATGGGTGGAACCTGTTAGTCCTATAGATCTATGAGAGAGCTTCGTTTTGACTATTTATGGTTCTTGCAACTAAAAACGGACATAAAGTTATGGTTGGTGAAACAACCCACGTCTTTTGGGTGCAACATCCGTTTGAAAATCCAAGATTGCACTGCATGACTTTTGAAAACTCGTTTATGGGGATGAAATAGAAATATAACATGGTGCATCATATTTCAAATTATTGTAAATCGAATTATGACCACGGTCAAACCCCCTTTGACCAACAAAACAACATATGAAAAATTGAGCTAAAAAAGCTTTCGATGTTCCCAAATGTCATTAAGATTGAATTTCTTGGTTACCGAACTAAGATGAGATGGGTGGAACCTGTTAGTCCTATAGATCTATGAGAGAGCTTCATTTTGACTACTTGTGGTTCCTGTAACTAAAAACGGACATAAAGTTATGGTTGGTGGAACAACCCACGTCTTTTGGGTGAAACATCCGTTTGAAAATCCAAGATTGCACTGCATGACTTTTGAAAACTCGTTTATGGGGATGAAATAGAAATATTACATGGTGCATCATATTTCAAATTATAGTAAATCGAATTATGACCACGGTCAAACCCCCTTTGACCAACAAAACAACATACGAAAAATTGAGCTAAAAAAGCTTTCGAAAAAAAGCTTTTGATGTTCCCAAATGTCATTAAGATTGAATTTCTTGGTTACCGAACTAAGATGAGATGGGTGGAACCTGCTAGTCCTATAGATCTATGAGAGAGCTTCGTTTTGACTGGTTATGGTGCTTGTATCTAAAAATGGACACAAAGTTATGGTTGGTGGAACAACCCACGTCTTTTGGGTGCAACATCGAAGTCTTGAGGTGCAACATCCGTTTGAAAATCCAAAATTGCACTGCATGACTTTTGAAAACTCATTTATGGGGATGAAATAGAAATGTAACGTGGTGCATCATATTTCAAAATACAGTAAATCGAATTATGACCACAGTCAAACCCCCCTTGACCAACAAAACGACATATGAAAAATTGAGCTAAAAAGGCTTTCGATGTTCCCAAATGTCATTACGATTGAATTTATTGGTTACCTATCTAAGATGAGATGGGTGGAACCTGTTAGTCCTATAGATCAATGAGAGAGCTTCGTTTTGACTGGTTATGGTTCTTGTAACTAAAAATGGACACAAAGTTGTGGTTGGTGGAACAACCCACGTCTTTTGGGTGCAACTTCGAAGTCTTGAGGTGCAACATCTGTTTGAAAATCAAAAATTGCACTGCATGACTTTTGAAAACTCATTTATGGGGATGAAATAGAAATATAATATGGTGCATCATATTTCAAAATACAGTAAATCGAATTATGACCACAGTCAAACCCCCCTTGACCAACAAAACGACATATGAAAAATTGAGCTAAAAAGGCTTTCGATGTTCCCAAATGTCATTAAGATTGAATTTCTTGGTTACCTATCTAAGATGAGATGGGTGGAACCTGTTAGTCCTATAGATCCATGAGAGAGCTTCGTTTTGACTGGTTATGGTTCTTGTAACTAAAAATGGACACAAAGTTATGATTGGTGGAACAACCCACGTCTTTTGGGTGCAGCATCGAAGTCTTGAGGTGCAACATCCGTTTGAAAATCCAAAATTGCACTGCATGACTTTTGAAAATTCATTTATGGGGATGAAATAGAAATATAACATGGTGCATCATATTTCAAAATACAGTAAATCGAATTATGACCACAGTCAAACCCCCCTTGACCAACAAAACAACATATGAAAAATTGAGCTAAAAAAGCTTTCGATGTTCCCAAATGTCATTAAGATTGAATTTCTTGGTTACCGAACTAAGATGAGATGGGTGGAACCTTTTAGTCCTATTGATCAATGAGAGAGCTTCGTTTTGACTAGTTATGGTTCTTGTAACTAAAAATAGACACAATGTTTTGGTTGGTGGAACGACCCACGTATTTTGGGTGCAACATCGAAGTCTTGAGGTGCAACATCCATTTGAAAATCCAAGATTGCAGTGTATGAGTTTTGAAAACTCGTTTATAGGTATGAAATAGAAATATGACATGGTAAATCATATTCCAAAATGTAGTAAATCGAGCCGGGGCTAGTCAACGATCAGGGGGCGAGCCGATCAAAAATGTCACCAATTCCAAAATCCAAGTTCTGCGCGCGTTCACGGAATCGGGAGTAACTTCCAATCCGTAAGTCCGTTTTCCCCAAACGAAAGCTCCACCTGAAGCTAAGTCAGAGGGCTACAAGAGTTATAGAGCATTGCTCTGTAATTGATGCTTTCAGGCCTAAAAGAGGTCGTCTAATAGGAGTTTTGGGCAGGTTTTCGTTGATGTTACGATTTCGACCAAATCGCTCTATGATGTTCTCAGTACCTGAGCGCGTCGCATATTTAGATTTTTCGTATGTGATAGATTTGACCAAAAAGTGTGTCAACATACTGGTTATGTTTCTAGTAACTCAAAATAAAAAAAATTATGGTTGGCGGAACAACCCATGTCTGTTGGGTGCAACATCGACGTTTTGAGGTGCAACATCAGTTTGAAAATCCAAGATTGCACTGTATTACTTTTGAAAACTCGTTTATGGGGTTGAAATAGAAATATAACATGGTGCGTCATATTTCAAAATATAGTTAATCGAATTATGACCACGATCAAACCCCCTTTGACCAACAAAACAACATACGAAAAATTGAGCTAAAAAAGCTTTCGATGTTCCAAAATGTCATTAAGATTGAATTTCTTGGTTACCGAACTAAGATGAGATGGGTGGAACCTGTTAGTCCTATTTATCTATGAGAGAGCTTCGTTTTGACTGGGTATGGTTCTTGTAACTAAAAATGGACACAAAGTCACGGTTGGTGGAATAACCCACGTCTTTTGGGTGCAACATCGAAGTCTTGAGGTGCAACATCCATTTGAAAATCCAAGATTGCACTTTATGACTTTTGAAAACTTGTTTATGGGGATGAAATAGAAATATAACATGGTGTTTCATATTTTAAAATATAGTAAATCGAATTATGACCACGGTCAAACCGCCTTTGACCAACAAAACTACTACATACGAAAAATTGAGCTAAAAAAGCTTTCGATGTTCCCAAATGTCATTAAGATTGAATTTCTTGGTTACCGAACTAAGATGAGATGGGTGGAACCTGTTAGTCCTATAGATCTATGAGAGAGCTTCGTTTTGACTATTTATGGTTCCTGTAACTAAAAACGGACATAAAGTTATGGTTGGTGAAACAACCCACGTCTTTTGGGTGCAACATCCGTTTGAAAATCCAAGATTGCACTGCATGACTTTTTAAAACTCGTTTATGGGGATGAAATAGGAATATAACATGGTGCATCATATTTCAAATTATGGTAAATCGAATTATGACCACGGTCAAACCCCCTTTGACCAACAAAACAACATATGAAAAATTGAGCTAAAAAAGCTTTCGATGTTCCCAAATGTCATTAAGATTGAATTTCTTGGTTACCGAACTAAGATGAGATGGGTGGAACCTGTTAGTCCTATAGATCTATGAGAGAGCTTCGTTTTGACTATTTATGGTTCCTGTAACTAAAAACGGACATAAAGTTATGGTTGGTGGAACAACCCACGTCTTTTGGGTGCAACATCCGTTTGAAAATCCAAGATTGCACTGCATGACTTTTGAAAACTCGTTTATGGGGATGAAATAGAAATATAACATGGTGCATCAAATTTCAAATTATAGTAAATCGAATTATGACCACGGTCAAACCCCCTTTGACCAACAAAACAACATACGAAAAATTGAGCTAAAAAAGCTTTCGATGTTCCCAAATGTCATTAAGATTGAATTTCTTGGTTACCGAACTAAGATGAGATGGGTGGAACCTGCTAGTCCTATAGATCTATGAGAGAGCTTCGTTTTGACTGGTTATGGTTCTTGTAACTAAAAATGCACACAAAGTTATGGTTGGTGGAACAACCCACGTCTTTTGGGTGCAACATCGAAGTCTTGAGGTGCAACATCCATTTGAAAATCCAAAATTGCACTGCATGACTTTTGAAAACTCATTTATGGGGATGAAATAGAAATATAACATGGTGCATCATATTTCAAAATACAGTAAATCGAATTATGACCACAGTCAAACCCCCCTTGACCAACAAAACGACATATGAAAAATTAAGCTAAAAAGGCTTTCGATGTTCCCAAATGTCATTAAGATTGAATTTCTTGGTTACCTATTTAAGATGAGATGGGTGGAACCTGTTAGTCTTATAGATCTATGAGAGAGCTTTGTTTTGACTGGTTATGTTTCTTGTAACTAAAAATGGACACAAAGTTATGGTTGGTGGAACAACCCACGTCTTTTGGGTGCAACATCGAAGTCTTGAGGTGCAACATCCATTTGAAAATCCAAGATTGCACTGCATGACTTTTGAAAACTCGTTTATGGGGATGAAATAGAAATAAATATGGTGCGTCATATTTCAAAATATAGTAAATCGAATTATGACCACGGCCAAACCGCCTTTGACCAACCAAACTACTACATACGAAAAATTGAGCTAAAAAAGCTTTCGATG
Organism: Allium sativum; assembly: GCA_030737875.1. Lineage (NCBI taxonomy): Eukaryota > Viridiplantae > Streptophyta > Magnoliopsida > Asparagales > Amaryllidaceae > Allium > Allium sativum. The sequence goes on along the minus strand of CM060921.1, from coordinate 845,014,249 downwards.
TTCCCAAATGTCATTAAGATTGAATTTCTTGGTTACCGGACTAAGATGACATGGGTGGAACCTGTTAGTCCTATAGATCTATGAGAGAGCTTCGTTTTGACTATTTATCGTTCCTGTAACTAAAAACGGACATAAAATTATGGTTGGTGGAACAACCCACGTCTTTTGGGTGCAACATCCGTTTGAAAATCCAAGATTGCACTGCATGACTTTTGAAAACTCGTTTATGGGGATGAAATAGTAATATAACATGGTGCATCATATTTCAAATTATAGTAAATCGAATTATGACCACGGTCAAAACCCCTTTGACCAACAAAACAACATATGAAAAATTGAGCTAAAAAAGCTTTCGATGTTCCCAAATGTCATTAAGATTGAATTTCTTGGTTACCGAACTTAGATGAGATGGTTGAAACCTGTTAGTCCTATAGATCTATGAGAGAGCTTCGTTTTGACTATTTATGGTTCCTGTAACTAAAAACGGACATAAAGTTATGGTTGGTGGAACAACCCACGTCTTTTGGGTGCAACATCCGTTTGAATATCCAAGATTGCACTGCGTGACTTTTGAAAACTCGTTTATGGGGATGAAATAGAAATATAACATGGTGCATCATATTTCAAATTATCGTAAATCGAATTATGACCGCGGTCAAACCCCCTTTGACCAACAAAACAACATACGAAAAATTGAGCTAAAAAAGCTTTCGATATTCCCAAATGTCATTAAGATTGAATTTCTTGGTTACCGAACTAAGATGAGATGGGTGGAACCTGCTAGTCCTATAGATCTATGAGAGAGCTTCGTTTTGACTGGTTATGGTTCTTGTAACTAAAAATGGACACAAAGTTATGGTTGGTGGAACAACCCACGTCTTTTGGGTGCAACATCGAAGTCTTGAGGTGCAACATCCGTTTGAAAATCCAAAATTGCACTGCATGACTTTTGAAAAATCATTTATGGGGATGAAATAGAAATATAACATGGTGCATCATATTTCAAAATACAGTAAATCGAATTTTGACCACAGTCAAACCCCCCTTGACCAACAAAACGATATATGAAAAATTGAGCTAAAAAGGCTTTCGATGTTCCCAAATGTCATTAAGATTGAATTTCTTGGTTACCTATCTAAGATGAGATGGGTGGAACCTGTTAGTCCTATAGATCTATGAGAGAGCTTCGTTTTGACTGGTTATGGTTCTTGTAACTAAAAATGGTCACAAAGTTATGGTTGGTGGAACAACCCACGTCTTTTGGGTGCAACATCGAAGTCTTGAGGTGCAACATCCATTTGAAAATCCAAAATTGCATGCATGACTTTTGAAAACTCATTTATGGGATGAAATTGAAATATAACATGGTGCATCATATTTCAAAATACAGTAAATCGAATTATGACCACAGTCAAACCCCCTTTGACCAACAAAACGACATATGAAAAATTGAGCTAAAAAAGCTTTCGATGTTCCCAAGTGTCATTAAGATTGAATTTCTTGGTTACCTATCTAAGATGAGATGGGTGGAACCTGTTAGTCCTATAGATCTATGAGAGAGCTTCGTTTTGACTGGTTATGGTTCTTGTAACTAAAAATGGACACAAAGTTATGGTTGGTGGAACAACCCACGTCTTTTGGGTGCAACATCGAAGTCTTGAGGTGCAACATCCGTTTGAAAATTCAAAATTGCACTGCATGACTTTTGAAAACTCATTTATGGGGATGAAATAGAAATATAACATGGTGCATCATATTTCAAAATACAGTAAATCGAATTATGACCACAGTCAAACCCCACTTGACCAACAAAACGACATATGAAAAATTAAGCTAAAAAAGCTTTCGATGTTCCCAAATGTCGTTAAGATTGAATTTCTTGGTTACCGAACTAAGATGAGATGGGTGGAACCTTTTAGTCCTATAGATCTATGAGAGAGCTTCGTTTTGACTATTTATGGTTCCTGTAACTAAAAACGGACATAAAGTTATGGTTGGTGGAACAACCCACGTCTTTTGGGTGCAACATCCGTTTGAAAATCCAAGATTGCACTACATGACTTTTGAAAACTCGTTTATGGGGATGAAATATAAATATAACATGGTGCATCATATTTCAAATTATAGTAAATCGAATTATGACCACGGTCAAACCCCCTTTGACCAACAAAACAACATATGAAAAATTGAGCTAAAAAAGCTTTCGATGTTCCCAAATGTCATTAAGATTGAATTTCTTAGTTACCGAACTAAGATGAGATGGGTGGAACCTGTTAGTCCTATAGATCTATGAGAGAGCTTCGTTTTGACTATTTATGGTTCCTGTAACTAAAAACGGACATAAAGTTATGGTTGGTGGAACAACCCACGTCTTTTGGGTGCAACATCCGTTTGAAAATCCAAGATTGCACTGCATGACTTTTGAAAACTCGTTTATGGGGATGAAATAGAAATATTACATGGTGCATCATATTTCAAATTATAGTAAATCGAATTATGACCACGGTCAAACCCCCTTTGACCAACAAAACAACATACGAAAAATTGAGCTAAAAAAGCTTTCGATGTTCCCAAATGTCATTAAGATTGAATTTCTTGGTTACCGAACTAAGATGAGATGGGTGGAACCTGCTAGTCCTATAGATCTATGAGAGAGCTTCGTTTTGACTGGTTATGGTTCTTGTAACTAAAAATGGACACAAAGTTATGGTTGGTGGAACAACCCACGTCTTTTGGGTGCAACATCGAAGTCTTGAGGTGCAACATCCATTTGAAAATTCAAAATTGCACTGCATGACTTTTGAAAACTCATTTATGGGGATGAAATAGAAATATAACATGGTGCATCATATTTCAAAATACAGTAAATCGAATTATGACCACAGTCAAACCCCCCTTGACCAACAAAACCACATATGAAAAATTAAGCTAAATAGGCTTTCGATGTTCCCAAATGTCATTAAGATTGAATTTCTTGGTTACCTATCTAAGATGAGATGGGTGGAACCTGTTAGTCCTATAGATCTATGAGAGAGCTTCGTTTTGACTGGTTATGGTTCTTGTAACTAAAAATGGACACAAAGTTATGGTTGGTGGAACAACCCACGTCTTTTGGGTGCAACATCGAAGTCTTGAGGTGCAACATCCATTTGAAAATCAAAGATTGCACTGTATGACTTTTGAAAACTTGTTTATTGGGATGAAATAGAAATAAACATGGTGCGTCATATTTCAAAATATAGTAAATCGAATTATGACCACGATCAAACCGCCTTTGACCAACAAAACTACTACATACGAAAAATTGAGCTAAAAAAGCTTTCGATGTTCCCAAATGTCATTAAGATTGAATTTCTTGGTTACCGGACTAAGATGAGATGGGTGGAACCTGTTAGTCCTATAGATCTACGAGAGAGCTTCGTTTTGACTATTTATGGTTCCTGTAACTAAAAACGGACGTAAAGTTATGGTTGGTGGAACAACCCACGTCTTTTGGGTGCAACATCCGTTTGAAAATCCAAGATTGCACTGCATGACTTTTGAAAACTCGTTTATGGGGATGAAATAGAAATATAACATGGTGCATCATATTTCAAATTATAGTAAATCGAATTATGACCACGGTCAAAACCCCTTTGACCAACAAAACAACATATGAAAAATTGAGCTAAAAAAGCTTTCGATGTTCCCAAATGTCATTAAGATTGAATTTCTTGGTTACCGAACTTAGATGAGATGGGTGAAACCTTTTAGTCCTATAGATCTATGAGAGAGCTTCGTTTTGACTATTTATGGTTCCTGTAACTAAAAACGGACATAAAGTTATGGTTGGTGGAACAACCCACGTCTTTGGGATGCAACATCCGTTTGAAAATCCAAGATTGCACTGTGTGACTTTTGAAAACTCGTTTATGGGGATGAAATAGAAATATAACACGGTGCATCATATTTCAAATTATAGTAAATCGAATTATGACCGCGGTCAAACCCCCTTTGACCAACAAAACAACATACGAAAAATTGAGCTAAAAAAGCTTTCGATGTTCCCAAATGTCATTAAGATTGAATTTCTTGGTTACCGAACTAAGATGAGATGGGTGGAACCAGCTAGTCCTATAGATCTATGAGAGAGCTTCGTTTTGACTGGTTATGGTTCTTGTAACTAAAAATGGACACAAAGTTATGGTTGGTGGAACAACCCACGTCTTTTGGGTGCAACATCGAAGTCTTGAGGTGCAACATCCGTTTGAAAATCCAAAATTTCACTGCATGACTTTTGAAAACTCATTTATGGGGATGAAATAGAAATATAACATGGTGCATCATATTTCAAAATACAGTAAATCGAATTTTGACCACAGTCAAACCCCCCTTGACCAACAAAACGACATATGAAAAATTGAGCTAAAAAGGCTTTCGATGTTCCCAAATGTCATTAAGATTGAATTTCTTGGTTACCTATCTAAGATGAGATGGGTGGAACCTGTTAGTCCTATAGATCTATGAGAGAGCTTCGTTTTGACTGGTTATGGTTCTTGTAACTGAAAATGGACACAAAGTTATGGTTGGTGGAACTACTCACGTCTTTTGGGTGCAACATCGAAGTCTTGAGGTGCAACATCCGTTTGAAAATCCAAAATTGCACTGCATGACTTTTGAAAACTCATTTATGGGGATGAAATAGAAATATAACATGGTGCATCATATTTCAAAATACAGTAAATCGAATTATGACCACAGTCAAACCCCACTTGACCAACAAAACGACATATGAAAAATTGAGCTAAAAAAGCTTTCGATGTTCCCAAATGTCATTAAGATTGAATTTCTTGGTTACCGAACTAAGATGAGATGGGTGGAACCTGCTGGTCCTATAGATCTATGAGAGAGCTTCATTTTGACTATTTATGGTTCCTGTAACTAAAAACAGACATAAAGTTATGGTTGGTGGAACAACCCACGTCTTTTGGGTGCAACATCCGTTTGAAAATCCAAGATTGCACTGCATGACTTTTGAAAACTCGTTTATGGGGATGAAATAGAAATATTACATGGTGCATCATATTTCAAATTATAGTAAATCGAATTATGACCACGGTCAAACCCCCTTTGACCAACAAAACAACATATGAAAAATTGAGCTAAAAAAGCTTTCGATGTTCCCAAATGTCATTAAGATTGAATTTCTTAGTTACCGAACTAAGATGAGATGGGTGGAACCTGTTAGTCCTATAGATCTATGAGAGAGCTTCGTTTTGACTATTTATGGTTCCTGTAACTAAAAACGGACATAAAGTTATGGTTGGTGGAACAACCCACGTCTTTTGGGTGCAACATCCGTTTGAAAATCCAAGATTGCACTGCATGACTTTTGAAAACTCGTTTATGGTGATGAAATAGAAATATTACATGGTGCATCATATTTCAAATTATAGTAAATTGAATTATGACCACGGTCAAACCCCCTTTGACCAACAAAACAACATACGAAAAATTGAGCTAAAAAAGCTTTCGATGTTCCCAAATGTCATTAAGATTGAATTTCTTGGTTACCGAACTAAGATGAGATGGGTGGAACCTGCTAGTCCTATAGATCTATGAGAGAGCTTCGTTTTGACTGGTTATGGTTCTTGTAACTAAAAATGGACACAAAGTTATGGTTGGTGGAACAACCCACGTCTTTTGGGTGCAACATCGAAGTCTTGAGGTGCAACATCCGTTTGAAAATCCAAAATTGCACTGCATGACTTTTGAAAACTCATTTATAGGGATGAAATAGAAATATAACATGGTGCATCATATTTCAAAATACAGTAAATCGAATTATGACCACAGTCAAACCCCCCTTGACCAACAAAACGACATATGAAAAATTGAGCTAAAAAGGCTTTCGATGTTCCCAAATGTCATTAAGATTGAATTTCTGTGTTACCTATCTAAGATGAGATGGGTGGAACCTGTTAGTCCTATAGATCTATGAGAGAGCTTCGTTTTGACTGGCTATGGTTCTTGTAACTAAAAATGGACACAAAGTTATGGTTGGTGGAACAACCCACGTCTTTTGGGTGCAACATCAAAGTCTTGAGGTGCAACATCCGTTTGAAAATCCAAAATTGCACTGCATGACTTTTGAAAACTCATTTATGGGGATGAAATAGAAATATAACATGGTGCATTATATTTCAAAATACAGTAAATCGAATTATGACCACAGTCAAACCCCCCTTGACCAACAAAACGACGTATGAAAAATTGAGCTAAAAAAGCTTTCGATGTTCCCAAATGTCATTAAGATTGAATTTCTTGGTTACCGAACTAAGATGAGATGGGTGGAACCTTTTAGTCCTATTGATCAATGAGATAGCTTCGTTTTGACTAGTTATGGTTCTTGTAACTAAAAATAGACACAATGTTTTGGTTGGTGGAACGACCCACGTCTTTTGGGTGCAACATCGAAGTCTTGAGGTGCAACATCCGTTTGAAAATCCAAGATTGCAGTGTATGAGTTTTGAAAACTCGTTTATAGGTATGAAATAGAAATATAACATGGTAAATCATATTCCAAAATGTAGTAAATTGAGCCGGGGCTAGTCAACGATCCAGGGGGCGAGCCGATCAAAAATGTCACCAATTCCAAAATCCAAGTTCTGCGCGTTCACGGAATCGGGAGTAACTTCCAATCCGTAAGTCCGTTTTCCCCAAACGAAAGCTCCACCTGAAGCTAAGTCAGAGGGCTACAAGAGTTACAGAGCACAACTCCGTAATTGATGCTTTCAGGCCTAAAAGAGGTCGTCTAATAGGAGTTTTGGGCAGGTTTTTGTTGATGTTACGATTTCGACCAAATCGCTCTATGATGTTCTCAGTACCTGAGCGCGTTGCATATTTAGATTTTTCGTATGTGATAGATTTGACCAAAAAGTGTGTCAACATACTGGTTATGTTTCTAGTAACTCAAAATAAAAAAAATTATGGTTGGCGGAACAACCCATGTCTGTTGGGTGCAACATCAACGTTTTGAGGTGCAACATCAGTTTGAAAATCCAAGATTGCACTGTATGACTTTTGAAAACTCGTTTATTGGGTTGAAATAGAAATATAACATGGTGCGTCATATTTCAAAATATAGTTAATCGAATTATGACCACGATCAAACCCCCTTTGACCAACAAAACAACATACGAAAAATTGAGCTAAAAAACCTTTTGATGTTCCAAAATGTCATTAAGATTGAATTTCTTGGTTACCGAACTAAGAAGAGATGGGTGGAACCTGTTAGTCCTATTTATCTATGAGAGGGCTTCGTTTTGACTGGTTATGGTTCTTGTAACTAAAAATGGACACAAAGTCACGGTTGGTGGAACAACTTACGTCTTTTGGGTGCAACATCGAAGTCTTGAGGTGCAACATCCATTTGAAAATCCAAGATTGCACTGTATGACTTTTGAAAACTTGTTTATGGGGATGAAATAGAAATATAACATGGTGTGTCATATTTCAAAATATAGTAAATCGAATTATGACCACGGTCAAACCGCCTTTGACCAACAAAACTACTACATACAAAAATTGAGCTAAAAAAGCTTTCGATGTTCCCAAATGTCATTAAGATTGAATTTCTTGGTTACCGAACTAAGATGAGATGGGTGGAACCTGCTGGTCCTATAGATCTATGAGAGAGCTTCATTTTGACTATTTATGGTTCCTATAACTAAAAACAGACATAAAGTTATGGTTGGTGGAACAACCCACGTCTTTTGGGTGCAACATCCGTTTGAAAATCCAAGATTGCACTGCATGACTTTTGAAAACTCGTTTATGGGGATGAAATAGAAATATAACATGGTGCATCATATTTCAAATTATAGTAAATCGAATTATGACCACGGTCAAACCCCCTTTGACCAACAAAACAACATATGAAAAATTGAGCTAAAAAAGCTTTCGATGTTCCCAAATGTCATTAAGATTGAATTTCTTGGTTACCGAACTAAGATGAGATGGGTGGAACCTGTTAGTCCTATAGATCTATGAGAGAGCTTCGTTTTGACTATTTATGGTTCCTGTAACTAAAAACGGACATAAAGTTATGGTTGGTGGAACAACCCACGTCTTTTGGGTGCAACATCCGTTTGAAAATCCAAGATTGCACTGCATGACTTTTGAAAACTCGTTTATGGGGATGAAATAGAAATATAACATGGTGCATCATATTTCAAATTATAGTAAATCGAATTATGACCACGGTCAAACCCCCTTTGACCAACAAAACAACATACGAAAAATTGAGCTAAAAAAGCTTTCGATGTTCCCAAATGTCATTAAGATTGAATTTCTTGGTTATCGAACTAAGATGAGATGGGTGGAACCTGCTAGTCCTATAGATCTATGAGAGAGCTTCGTTTTGACTGGTTATGGTTCTTGTAACTAAAAATGGACACAAAGTTATGGTTGGTGGAAAAACCCACGTCTTTTGGGTGCAACTTCGAAGTCTTGAGATGCAACATCCGTTTGAAAATCCAAAATTGCACTGCATGAGTTTTGAAAACTCATTTATGGGGATGAAATAGAAATATAACATGGTGCATCATATTTCAAAATACAGTAAATCGAATTATGACCACAGTCAAACCCCCCTTGACCAACAAAACCAGATATGAAAAATTAAGCTAAAAAGGCTTTCGATGTTCCCAAATGTCATTAAGATTTAATTTCTTGGTTACCTATCTAAGATGAGATGGGTGGAACCTGTTAGTCCTATAGATCTATGAGAGAGCTTCGTTTTGACTGGTTATGGTTCTTGTAACTAAAAATGGACACAAAGTTATGGTTGGTGGAACAACCCACGTCTTTTGGGTGCAACATCGAAGTCTTGAGGTGCAACATCCATTTGAAAATCAAAGATTGCACTGTATGACTTTTGAAAACTTGTTTATTGGGATGAAATAGAAATAAACATGGTGCGTCATATTTCAAAATATAGTAAATCGAATTAAGACCACGATCAAACCGCCTTTGACCAACAAAACTACTACATACGAAAAATTGAGCTAAAAAAGCTTTCGATGTTCCCAAATGTCATTAAGATTGAATTTCTTGGTTACCGGACTAAGATGAGATGGGTGGAACCTGTTAGTCCTATAGATCTATGAGAGAGCTTCGTTTTGACTATTTATGGTTCCTGTAACTAAAAACGGACATAAAGTTATGGTTGGTGGAACAACCCACGTCTTTTGGGTGCAACATCCGTTTGAAAATCCAAGATTGCACTGCATGACTTTTGAAAACTCGTTTATGGGGATGAAATAGAAATATAACATGGTGCATCATATTTCAAATTATAGTAAATCGAATTATGACCACGGTCAAAACCCCTTTGACCAACAAAACAACATATGAAAAATTGAGCTAAAAAAGCTTTCGATGTTCCCAAATGTCATTAAGATTGAATTTCTTGGTTACCGAACTTAGATGAGATGGGTGAAACCTTTTAGTCCTATAGATCTATGAGAGAGCTTCGTTTTGACTATTTATGGTTTCTGTAACTAAAAACGGACATAAAGTTATGGTTGGTGGAACAACCCACGTCTTTGGGATGCAACATCCGTTTGAAAATCCAAGATTGCACTGCGTGACTTTTGAAAACACGTTTATGGGGATGAAATAGAAATATAACACGGTGCATCATATTTCAAATTATAGTAAATCGAATTATGACCGCGGTCAAACCCCCTTTGACCAACAAAACAACATACGAAAAATTGAGCTAAAAAAGCTTTTGATGTTCCCAAATGTCATTAAGATTGAATTTCTTGGTTACCGAACTAAGATGAGATGGGTGGAACCAGCTAGTCCTATAGATCTATGAGAGAGCTTCGTTTTGCCTGGTTATGGTTCTTGTAACTAAAAATGGACACAAAGTTATGGTTGGTGGAACAACCCACGTCTTTTGGGTGCAACATCGAAGTCTTGAGGTGCAACATCCGTTTGAAAATCCAAAATTTCACTGCATGACTTTTGAAAACTCATTTATGGGGATGAAATAGAAATATAACATGGTGCATCATATTTCAAAATACAGTAAATCGAATTTTGACCACAGTCAAACCCCCCTTGACCAACAAAACGACATATGAAAAATTGAGCTAAAAAGGCTTTCGATGTTCCCAAATGTCATTAAGATTGAATTTCTTGGTTACCTATCTAAGATGAGATGGGTGGAACCTGTTAGTCCTATAGATCTATGAGAGAGCTTCGTTTTGACTGGTTATGGTTCTTGTAACTAAAAATGGACACAAAGTTATGGTTGGTGGAACAACCCACGTCTTTTGGGTGCAACATCGAAGTCTTGAGGTGCAACATCCATTTGAAAATCCAAAATTGCACTGCATGACTTTTGAAAACTCATTTATGGGATGAAATTGAAATATAACATGGTGCATCATATTTCAAAATACAGTAAATCGAATTATGACCACAGTCAAACCCACCTTGACCAACAAAACGGCATATGAAAAATTGAGCTAAAAAAGCTTTCGATGTTCCCAAATGTCATTAAGATTGAATTTCTTGGTTACCTATCTAAGATGAGATGGGTGGAACCTGTTAGTCCTATAGATCTATGAGAGAGCTTCGTTTTGACTGGTTATGGTTCTTGTAACTAAAAATGGACACAAAGTTATGGTTGGTGGAACAACTCACGTCTTTTGGGTGCAACATCGAAGTCTTGAGGTGCAACATCCGTTTGAAAATCCAAAATTGCACTGCATGACTTTTGAAAACTCATTTATGGGGATGAAATAGAAATATAACATGGTGCATCATGTTTCAAAACACAGTAAATCGAATTATGACCACAGTCAAACCCCACTTGACCAACAAAACGACATATGAAAAATTGAGCTAAAAAAGCTTTCGATGTTCCCAAATGTCATTAAGATTGAATTTCTTGGTTACCGAACTAAGATGAGATGGGTGGAACCTGCTGGTCCTATAGATCTATGAGAGAGCTTCATTTTGACTATTTATGGTTCCTGTAACTAAAAACAGACATAAAGTTATGGTTGGTGGAACAACCCACGTCTTTTGGGTGCAACATCCGTTTGAAAATCCAAGATTGCACTGCATGACTTTTGAAAACTCGTTTATGGGGATGAAATAGAAATATTACATGGTGCATCATATTTCAAATTATAGTAAATCGAATTATGACCACGGTCAAACCCCCTTTGACCAACAAAACAACATATGAAAAATTGAGCTAAAAAAGCTTTCGATGTTCCCAAATGTCATTAAGATTGAATTTCTTGGTTACCGAACTAAGATGAGATGGGTGGAACCTGTTAGTCCTATAGATCTATGAGAGAGCTTCGTTTTGACTATTTATATTTCCTGTAACTAAAAACGGACATAAAGTTATGGTTGGTGGAACAACCCACGTCTTTTGGGTGCAACATCCGTTTGAAAATCCAAGATTGCACTGCATGACTTTTGAAAACTCGCTTATGGGGATGAAATAGAAATATTACATGGTGCATCATATTTCAAATTATAGTAAATTGAATTATGACCACGGTCAAACCCCCTTTGACCAACAAAACAACATACGAAAAATTGAGCTAAAAAAGCTTTCGATGTTCCCAAATGTCATTAAGATTGAATTTCTTGGTTACCGAACTAAGATGAGATGGGTGGAACCTGCTAGTCCTATAGATCTATGAGAGAGCTTCGTTTTGACTGGTTATGGTTCTTGTAACTAAAAATGGACACAAAGTTATGGTTGGTGGAACAACCCACGTCTTTTGGGTGCAACATCGAAGTCTTGAGGTGCAACATCCGTTTGAAAATCCAAAATTGCACTGCATGACTTTTGAAAACTCATTTATAGGGATGAAATAGAAATATAACATGGTGCATCATATTTCAAAATAAAGTAAATCGAATTATGACCACAGTCAAACCCCCCTTGACCAACAAAACGACATATGAAAAATTGAGCTAAAAAGGCTTTCGATGTTCCCAAATGTCATTAAGATTGAATTTCTGTGTTACCTATCTAAGATGAGATGGGTGGAACCTGTTAGTCCTATAGATCTATGAGAGAGCTTCGTTTTGACTGGTTATGGTTCTTGTAACTAAAAATGGACACAAAGTTATGGTTGGTGGAACAACCCACGTCTTTTGGGTGCAACATCAAAGTCTTGAGGTGCAACATCCGTTTGAAAATCCAAAATTGCACTGCATGACTTTTGAAAACTCATTTATGGGGATGAAATAGAAATATAACATGGTGCATTATATTTCAAAATACAGTAAATCGAATTATGACCACAGTCAAACCCCCCTTGACCAACAAAACGACATATGAAAAATTGAGCTAAAAAAGCTTTCGATGTTCCCAAATGTCATTAAGATTGAATTTCTTGGTTACCGAACTAAGATGAGATGGGTGGAACCTTTTAGTCCTATTGATCAATGAGATAGCTTCGTTTTGACTAGTTATGGTTCTTGTAACTAAAAATAGACACAATGTTTTGGTTGGTGGAACGACCCACGTCTTTTGGGTGCAACATCGAAGTCTTGAGGTGCAACATCCGTTTGAAAATCCAAGATTGCAGTGTATGAGTTTTGAAAACTCGTTTATAGGTATGAAATAGAAATATAACATGGTAAATCATATTCCAAAATGTAGTAAATTGAGCCGGGGCTAGTCAACGATCCAGGGGGCGAGCCGATCAAAAATGTCACCAATTCCAAAATCCAAGTTCTGCGCGTTCACGGAATCGGGAGTAACTTCCAATCCGTAAGTCCGTTTTCCCCAAACGAAAGCTCCACCTGAAGCTAAGTCAGAGGGCTACAAGAGTTACAGAGCACAGCTCCGTAATTGATGCTTTCAGGCCTAAAAGAGGTCGTCTAATAGGAGTTTTGGGCAGGTTTTTGTTGATTTACGATTTCGACCAAATCGCTCTATGATGTTCTCAGTACCCGAGCGCGTTGCATATTTAGATTTTTCATATGTGATAGATTTGACCAAAAAGTGTGTCAACATACTGGTTATGTTTCTAGTAACTCAAAATAAAAAAAATTATGGTTGGCGGAACAACCCATGTCTGTTGGGTGCAACATCGACGTTTTGAGGTGCAACATCAGTTTGAAAATCCAAGATTGCACTGTATGACTTTTGAAAACTCGTTTATTGGGTTGAAATAGAAATATAACATGGTGCGTCATATTTCAAAATATAGTTAATCGAATTATGACCACGATCAAACCCCCTTTGACCAACAAAACAACATACGAAAAATTGAGCTAAAAAACCTTTTGATGTTCCAAAATGACATTAAGATTGAATTTCTTGGTTACCGAACTAAGATGAGATGGGTGGAACCTGTTAGTCCTATTTATCTATGAGAGGGCTTCGTTTTGACTGGTTATGGTTCTTGTAACTAAAAATGGACACAAAGTCACGGTTGGTGGAACAACTTACGTCTTTTGGGTGCAACATCGAAGTCTTGAGGTGCAACATCCATTTGAAAATCCAAGATTGCACTGTATGACTTTTGAAAACTTGTTTATGGGGATGAAATAGAAATATAACATGGTGTGTCATATTTCAAAATATAGTAAATCGAATTATGACCACGGTCAAACCGCCTTTGACCAACAAAACTACTACATACAAAAATTGAGCTAAAAAAGCTTTCGATGTTCCCAAATGTCATTAAGATTGAATTTCTTGGTTACCGAACTAAGATGAGATGGGTGGAACCTGCTGGTCCTATAGATCTATGAGAGAGCTTCATTTTGACTATTTATGGTTCCTGTAACTAAAAACAGACATAAAGTTATGGTTGGTGGAACAACCCACGTCTTTTGGGTGCAACATCCGTTTGAAAATCCAAGATTGCACTGCATGACTTTTGAAAACTCGTTTATGGGGATGAAATAGAAATATAACATGGTGCATCATATTTCAAATTATAGTAAATCGAATTATGACCACGGTCAAACCCCCTTTGACCAACAAAACAACATATGAAAAATTGAGCTAAAAAAGCTTTCGATGTTCCCAAATGTCATTAAGATTGAATTTCTTGGTTACCGAACTAAGATGAGATGGGTGGAACCTGTTAGTCCTACAGATCTATGAGAGAGCTTCGTTTTGACTATTTATGGTTCCTGTAACTAAAAACGGACATAAAGTTATGGTTGGTGGAACAACCCACGTCTTTTGGGTGCAACATCCGTTTGAAAATCCAAGATTGCACTGCATGACTTTTGAAAACTCGTTTATGGGGGTGAAATAGAAATATAACATGGTGCATCATATTTCAAATTATAGTAAATCGAATTATGACCACGGTCAAACCCCCTTTGACCAACAAAACAACATACGAAAAATTGAGCTAAAAAAGCTTTCGATGTTCCCAAATGTCATTAAGATTGAATTTCTTGGTTATCGAACTAAGATGAGATGGGTGGAACCTGCTATTCCTATAGATCTATGAAAGAGCTTCGTTTTGACTGGTTATGGTTCTTGTAACTAAAAATGGACACAAAGTTATGGTTGGTGGAACAACCCACGTCTTTTGGGTGCAACTTCGAAGTCTTGAGATGCAACATCCGTTTGAAAATCCAAAATTACACTGCATGACTTTTGAAAACTCATTTATGGGGATGAAATAGAAATATAACATGGTGCATCATATTTCAAAATACAGTAAATCGAATTATGACCACAGTCAAACCCCCCTTGACCAACAAAACGACATATGAAAAATTAAGCTAAAAAGGCTTTCGATGTTCCCAAATGTCATTAAGATTGAATTTCTTGGTTACCTATCTAAGATGAGATGGGTGGAACCTGTTAGTCCTATAGATCTATGAGAGAGCTTCGTTTTGACTGGTTATGGTTTTTGTAACTAAAAATGGACACAAAGTTATGGTTGGTGGAACAACCCACGTCTTTTCGGTGCAACATCGAAGTCTTGAGGTGCAACATCCATTTGAAAATCCAAGATTGCACTGTATGACTTTTGAAAACTTGTTTATGGGGATGAAATAGAAATAAACATGGTGCGTCATATTTCAAAATATAGTAAATCGAATTATGACCACGGTCAAACCGCCTTTGACCAACAAAACTACTACATACGAAAAATTGAGCTAAAAAAGCTTTCGATGTTCCCAAATGTCATTAAGATTGAATTTCTTGGTTACCGAACTAAGATGAGATGGGTGGAACCTGTTAGTCCTATAGATCTATGAGAGAGCTTCGTTTTGACTATTTATGGTTCCTGTAACTAAAAACGGACATAAAGTTATGGTTGGTGGAACAACCCACGTCTTTTGGGTGCAACATCCGTTTGAAAATCCAAGATTGCACTGCATGACTTTTGAAAACTCGTTTATGGGGATGAAATAGAAATATAACATGGTGCATCATATTTCAAATTATAGTAAATCGAATTATGACCACGGTGAAAACCCCTTTGACCAACAAAACAACATATGAAAAATTGAGCTAAAAAAGCTTTCGATGTTCCCAAATGTCATTAAGATTGAATTTCTTGGTTTCCGAACAAAGATGAGATGGGTGAAACCTGTTAGTCCTATAGATCTATGAGAGAGCTTCGTTTTGACTATTTATGGTTCCTGTAACTAAAAACGGACATAAAGTTATGGTTGGTGGAACAACCCACGTCTTTTGGGTGCAACATCCGTTTGAAAATCCAAGATTGCACTGCATGACTTCTGAAAACTCGTTTATGGGGATGAAATAGAAATATAACATGGTGCATCATATTTCAAATTATAGTAAATCGAATTATGACCGCGGTCAAACCCCCTTTGACCAACAAAACAACATATGAAAAATTGAGCTAAAAAAGCTTTCGATGTTCCCAAATGTCATTAAGATTGAATTTCTTGGTTACCGAACTAAGATGAGATGGGTGGAACCTGTTAGTCCTATAGATCTATGAGAGAGCTTCGTTTTGACTATTTATGGTTCCTGTAACTAAAAACGGACATAAAGTTATGGTTGGTGGAACAACCCACGTCTTTTGGGTGCAACATCCGTTTGAAAATCCAAGATTGCACTGCATGACTTTTGAAAACTCGTTTATGGGGATGAAATAGAAATATAACATGGTGTGTCATATTTCAAAATATAGTTAATCGAATTATGACCACGATCAAACCCCCTTTGACCAACAAAACAACATACGAAAAATTGAGCTAAAAAAGCTTTCGATGTTCCAAAATGTCATTAAGATTGAATTTCTTGGTTACCGAACTAAGATGAGATGGGTGGAACCTGTTAGTCCTATTTATCTATGAGAGAGCTTCGTTTTGACTGGTTATGGTTCTTGTAACTAAAAATGGACACAAAGTCACGGTTGGTGGAACAACCCACGTCTTTTGGGTGCAACATCGAAGTCTTGAGGTGCAACATCCGTTTGAAAATCCAAAATTGCACTGCATGACTTTTGAAAACTCATTTATGGGGATGAAATAGAAATGTAACATGGTGCATCATATTTCAAAATACAGTAAATCGAATTATGACCACAGTCAAACCCCCCTTGACCAACAAAACGACATATGAAAAATTAAGCTAAAAAGGCTTTCGATGTTCCCAAATGTCATTAAGATTGAATTTCTTGGTTACCTATCTAAGATGAGATGGGAGGAACCTGTTAGTCCTATAGATCTATGAGAGAGCTTCGTTTTGACTGGTTATGGTTCTTGTAACTAAAAATGGACACAAAGTTATGGTTGGTGGAACAACCCACGTCTTTTGGGTGCAACATCGAAGTCTTGAGGTGCAACATCCATTTGAAAATCCAAGATTGCACTGTATGACTTTTGAAAACTTGTTTATGGGGATGAAATAGAAATAAACATGGTGCGTCATATTTCAAAATATAGTAAATCGAATTATGACCACGGTCAAACCGCCTTTGACCAAAAAAAACTACTACATACGAAAAATTGAGCTAAAAAAGCTTTCGATGTTCCCAAATGTCATTAAGATTGAATTTCTTGGTTACCGAACTAAGATGAGATGGGTGGAACCTGTTAGTCCTGCAGATCTATGAGAGAGCTTCGTTTTGACTATTTATGGTTCCTGTAACTAAAAACGGACATAAAGTTATGGTTGGTGGAACAACCCACGTCTTTTGGGTGCAACATCCGTTTGAAAATCCAAGATTGCACTGCATGACTTTTGAAAACTCGTTTATGGGGATGAAATAGAAATATAACATGGTGCATCATATTTCAAATTATAGTAAATCGAATTATGACCACGGTCAAACCCCCTTTGACCAACAAAACAACATACGAAAAATTGAGCTAAAAAAGCTTTCGATGTTCCCAAATGTCATTAAGATTGAATTTCTTGGTTACCGAACTAAGATGAGATGGGTGGAACCTGCTAGTCCTATAGATCTATGAGAGAGCTTCGTTTTGACTGGTTATGGTTCTTGTAACTAAAAATGGACACAAAGTTATGGTTGGTGGAACAACCCACGTCTTTTGGGTGCAACTTCGAAGTCTTGAGGTGCAACATCCGTTTGAAAATCCAAAATTGCACTGCATGACTTTTGAAAACTCATTTATGGGGATGAAATAGAAATATAACATGGTGCATCATATTTCAAAATACAGTAAATCGAATTATGACCACAGTCAAACCCCCCTTGACCAACAAAACGACATATGAAAAATTAAGCTAAAAAGGCCTTCGATGTTCCCAAATGTCATTAAGATTGAATTTCTTGGTTACCTATCTAAGATGAGATGGGTGGAACCTATTAGTCCTATAGATCTATGAGAGAGCTTCGTTTTGACTGGTTATGGTTCTTGTAACTAAAAATGGACACAAAGTTATGGTTGGTGGAACAACCCACGTCTTTTGGGTGCAACATCGAAGTCTTGAGGTGCAACATCCATTTGAAAATCCAAGATTGCACTGTATGACTTTTGAAAACTTGTTTATGGGGATGAAATAGAAATAAACATGGTGCGTCATATTTCAAAATATAGTAAATCGAATTATGACCACGGTCAAACCGCCTTTGACCAACAAAACTACTACATACGAAAAATTGAGCTAAAAAAGCTTTCGATGTTCCCAAATGTCATTAAGATTGAATTTCTTGGTTACCGAACTAAGATGAGATGGGTGGAACCTGTTAGTCCTATAGATCTATGAGAGAGCTTTGTTTTGACTATTTATGGTTCCTGTAACTAAAAACGGACATAAAGTTATGGTTGGTGGAACAACCCACGTCTTTTGGGTGCAACATCCGTTTGAAAATCCAAGATTGCACTGCATGACTTTTGAAAACTCGTTTATGGGGATGAAATAGAAATATAACATGGTGCATCATATTTCAAATTATAGTAAATCGAATTATGACCACGGTCAAAACCCCTTTGACCAACAAAACAACATATGAAAAATTGAGCTAAAAAGCTTTCGATGTTCCCAAATGTCATTAAGATTGAATTTCTTGGTTACCGAACTAAGATGAGATGGGTGAAACCTGTTAGTCCTATAGATCTATGAGAGAGCTTCGTTTTGACTATTTATGGTTCCTGTAACTAAAAACGGACATAAAGTTATGGTTGGTGGAACAACCCACGTCTTTTGGGTGCAACATCCGTTTGAAAATCCAAGATTGCACTGCATGACTTTTGAAAACTCGTTTATGGGGATGAAATAGAAATATAACATGGTGCATCATATTTCAAATTATAGTAAATCGAATTATGACCGCGGTCAAACCCCATTTGACCAACAAAACAACATATGAAAAATTGAGCTAAAAAAGCTTTCGATGTTCCCAAATGTCATTAAGATTGAATTTCTTGGTTACCGAACTAAGATGAGATGGGTGGAACCTGTTAGTCCTATAGATCTATGAGAGAGCTTCGTTTTGACTATTTATGGTTCCTGTAACTAAAAACGGACATAAAGTTATGGTTGGTGGAACAACCCACGTCTTTTGGGTTCAACATCCGTTTGAAAATCCAAGATTGCACTGCATGACTTTTGAAAACTCGTTTATTTGGATGAAATAGAAATATAACATGGTGTGTCATATTTCAAAATATAGTTAAACGAATTATGACCACGATCAAACCCCCTTTGACCAATAAAACAACATACGAAAAATTGAGCTAAAAAAGCTTTCGATGTTCCAAAATGTCATTAAGATTGAATTTCTTGGTTACCGAACTAAGATGAGATGGGTGGAACCTGTTAGTCCTATTTATCTATGAGAGAGCTTCGTTTTGATTGGTTATGGTTCTTGTAACTAAAAATGGACACAAAGTCACGGTTGGTGGAACAACCCACGTCTTTTGGGTGCAACATCAAAGTCTTGAGGTGCAACATCCGTTTGAAAATCCAAAATTGCACTGCATGACTTTTGAAAACTCATTTATGGGGATGAAATAGAAATATAACATGGTGCATCATATTTCAAAATACAGTAAATCGAATTATGACCACAGTCAAACCCCCCTTGACCGACAAAACGACATATGAAAAATTAAGCTAAAAAGGCTTTCGATGTTCCCAAATGTCATTAAGATTGAATTTCTTGGTTACCGAACTAAGATGAGATGGGTGAAACCCGTTAGTCCTATAGATCTATGAGAGAGCTTCGTTTTGACTATTTATGGTTCCTGTAACTAAAAACGGACATAAAGTTATGGTTGGTGGAACAACCCACGTCTTTTGGGTGCAACATCCGTTTGAAAATCCAAGATTGCACTGCATGACTTTTGAAAACTCGTTTATGGGGATGAAATAGAAATATAACATGGTGCATCATATTTCAAATTATAGTAAATCGAATTATGACCGCGGTCAAACCCCCTTTGACCAACAAAACAACATATGAAAAATTGAGCTAAAAAAGCTTTCGATGTTCCCAAATGTCATTAAGATTGAATTTCTTGGTTACCGAACTAAGATGAGATAGGTGGAACCTGTTAGTCCTATAGATCTATGAGAGAGATTCGTTTTGACTATTTATGGTTCCTGTAACTACAAACGGACATAAAGTTATGGTTGGTGGAACAACCCACATCTTTTGGGTGCAACATCCGTTTGAAAATCCAAGATTGCACTGCATGACTTTTGAAAACTCGTTTATGGGGATGAAACAGAAATATAACATGGTGTGTCATATTTCAAAATATAGTTAATCGAATTATGACCACGATCAAACCCCCTTTGACCAACAAAACAACATACGAAAAATTGAGCTAAAAAAGCTTTCGATGTTCCAAAATGTCATTAAGATTGAATTTCTTGGTTACCGAACTAAGATGAGATGGGTGGAACCTGTTAGTCCTATTTATCTATGAGAGAGCTTCGTTTTGACTGGTTATGGTTCTTGTAACTAAAAATGGACACAAAGTCACGGTTGGTGGAACAACCCACGTCTTTTGGGTGCAACATCGAAGTCTTGAGGTGCAACATCCGTTTGAAAATCCAAAATTGCACTGCATGACTTTTGAAAACTCATTTATGGGGATGAAATAGAAATATAACATGGTGCATCATATTTCAAAATACAGTAAATCGAATTATGACCACAGTCAAATCCCCCTTGACCAACAAAACGACATATGAAAAATTAAGCTAAAAAGACTTTCGATGTTCCCAAATGTCATTAAGATTGAATTTCATGGTTACCTATCTAAGATGAGATGGGCGGAACCTGTTAGTCCTATAGATCTATGAGAGAGCTTCGTTTTGACTGGTTATGGTTCTTGTAACTAAAAATGGACACAAAGTTATGGTTGGTGGAACAACCCATGTCTTTTGGGTGCAACATCGAAGTCTTGAGGTGCAACATCCATTTGAAAATCCAAGATTGCACTGTATGACTTTTGAAAACTTGTTTATGGGGATGAAATAGAAATAAACATGGTGCGTCATATTTCAAAATATAGTAAATCGAATTATGACCACGGTCAAACCGCCTTTGACCAAAAAAAACTACTACATACGAAAAATTGACCTAAAAAAGCTTTCGATGTTCCCAAATGGCATTAAGATTGAATTTCTTGGTTACCGAACTAAGATGAGATGGGTGGAACCTGTTAGTCCTGCAGATCTATGAGAGAGCTTCGTTTTGACTATTTATGGTTCCTGTAACTAAAAACGGACATAAAGTTATGGTTGGTGGAACAACCCACGTCTTTTGGTTGCAACATCCGTTTGAAAATCCAAGATTGCACTGCATGACTTTTGAAAACTCGTTTATGGGGATGAAATAGAAATATAACATGGTGCATCATATTTCAAATTATAGTAAATCGAATTATGACCACGGTCAAACCCCCTTTGACCAACAAAACAACATACGAAAAATTGAGCTAAAAAAGCTTTCGATGTTCCCAAATGTCATTAAGATTGAATTTCTTGGTTACCGAACTAAGATGAGATGGGTGGAACCTGCTAGTCCTATAGATCTATGAGAGAGCTTCGTTTTGACTGGTTATGGTTCTTGTAACTAAAAATGGACACAAAGTTATGGTTGGTGGAACAACCCACGTCTTTTGGGTGCAACTTCGAAGTCTTGAGGTGCAACATCCGTTTGAAAATCCAAAATTGCACTGCATGACTTTTGAAAACTAATTTATGGGGATGAAATAGAAATATAACATGGTGCATCATATTTCAAAATACAGTAAATCGAATTATGACCACAGTCAAACCCCCCTTGACCAACAAAACGACATATGAAAAATTAAGCTAAAAAGGCTTTCGATGTTCCCAAATGTCATTAAGATTGAATTTCTTGGTTACCTATCTAAGATGAGATGGGTGGAACCTATTAGTCCTATAGATCTATGAGAGAGCTTCGTTTTGACTGGTTATGGTTCTTGTAACTAAAAATGGACACAAAGTTATGGTTGGTGGAACAACCCACGTCTTTTGGGTGCAACATCGAATTCTTGAGGTGCAACATCCATTTGAAAATCCAAGATTGCACTGTATGACTTTTGAAAACTTGTTTATGGGGATGAAATAGAAATAAACATGGTGCGTCATATTTCAAAATATAGTAAATCGAATTATGATCACGGTCAAACCGCCTTTGACCAACAAAACTACTACATACGAAACATTGAGCTAAAAAAGCTTTCGATGTTCCCAAATGTCATTAAGATTGAATTTCTTGGTTACCGAACTAAGATGAGATGGGTGGAACCTGTTAGTCCTATAGATCTATGAGAGAGCTTCGTTTTGACTATTTATGGTTCCTGTAACTAAAAACGGACATAAAGTTATGGTTGGTGGAACAACCCACGTCTTTTGGGTGCAACATCCGTTTGAAAATCCAAGATTGCACTGCATGACTTTTGAAAACTCGTTTATGGGGATGAAATAGAAATATAACATGGTGCATCATATTTCAAATTATAGTAAATCGAATTATGACCACGGTGAAAACCCCTTTGACCAACAAAACAACATATGAAAAATTGAGCTAAAAAAGCTTTCGATGTTCCCAAATGTCATTAAGATTGAATTTCTTGGTTTCCGAACAAAGATGAGATGGGTGAAACCTGTTAGTCCTATAGATCTATGAGAGAGCTTCGTTTTGACTATTTATGGTTCCTGTAACTAAAAACGGACATAAAGTTATGGTTGGTGGAACAACCCACGTCTTTTGGGTGCAACATCCGTTTGAAAATCCAAGATTGCACTGCATGACTTCTGAAAACTCGTTTATGGGGATGAAATAGAAATATAACATGGTGCATCATATTTCAAATTATAGTAAATCGAATTATGACCGCGGTCAAACCCCCTTTGACCAACAAAACAACATATGAAAAATTGAGCTAAAAAAGCTTTCGATGTTCCCAAATGTCATTAAGATTGAATTTCTTGGTTACCGAACTAAGATGAGATGGGTGGAACCTGTTAGTCCTATAGATCTATGAGAGAGCTTCGTTTTGACTATTTATGGTTCCTGTAACTAAAAACGGACATAAAGTTATGGTTGGTGGAACAACCCACGTCTTTTGGGTGCAACATCCGTTTGAAAATCCAAGATTGCACTGCATGACTTTTGAAAACTCGTTTATGGGGATGAAATAGAAATATAACATGGTGTGTCATATTTCAAAATATAGTTAATCGAATTATGACCACGATCAAACCCCCTTTGACCAACAAAACAACATACGAAAAATTGAGCTAAAAAAGCTTTCGATGTTCCAAAATGTCATTAAGATTGAATTTCTTGGTTACCGAACTAAGATGAGATGGGTGGAACCTGTTAGTCCTATTTATCTATGAGAGAGCTTCGTTTTGACTGGTTATGGTTCTTGTAACTAAAAATGGACACAAAGTCACGGTTGGTGGAACAACCCACGTCTTTTGGGTGCAACATCGAAGTCTTGAGGTGCAACATCCGTTTGAAAATCCAAAATTGCACTGCATGACTTTTGAAAACTCATTTATGGGGATGAAATAGAAATGTAACATGGTGCATCATATTTCAAAATACAGTAAATCGAATTATGACCACAGTCAAACCCCCCTTGACCAACAAAACGACATATGAAAAATTAAGCTAAAAAGGCTTTCGATGTTCCCAAATGTCATTAAGATTGAATTTCTTGGTTACCTATCTAAGATGAGATGGGTGGAACCTGTTAGTCCTATAGATCTATGAGAGAGCTTCGTTTTGACTGGTTATGGTTCTTGTAACTAAAAATGGACACAAAGTTATGGTTGGTGGAACAACCCACGTCTTTTGGGTGCAACATCGAAGTCTTGAGGTGCAACATCCATTTGAAAATCCAAGATTGCACTGTATGACTTTTGAAAACTTGTTTATGGGGATGAAATAGAAATAAACATGGTGCGTCATATTTCAAAATATAGTAAATCGAATTATGACCACGGTCAAACCGCCTTTGACCAAAAAAAACTACTACATACGAAAAATTGACCTAAAAAAGCTTTCGATGTTCCCAAATGGCATTAAGATTGAATTTCTTGGTTACCGAACTAAGATGAGATGGGTGGAACCTGTTAGTCCTGCAGATCTATGAGAGAGCTTCGTTTTGACTATTTATGGTTCCTGTAACTAAAAACGGACATAAAGTTATGGTTGGTGGAACAACCCACGTCTTTTGGTTGCAACATCCGTTTGAAAATCCAAGATTGCACTGCATGACTTTTGAAAACTCGTTTATGGGGATGAAATAGAAATATAACATGGTGCATCATATTTCAAATTATAGTAAATCGAATTATGACCACGGTCAAACCCCCTTTGACCAACAAAACAACATACGAAAAATTGAGCTAAAAAAGCTTTCGATGTTCCCAAATGTCATTAAGATTGAATTTCTTGGTTACCGAACTAAGATGAGATGGGTGGAACCTGCTAGTCCTATAGATCTATGAGAGAGCTTCGTTTTGACTGGTTATGGTTCTTGTAACTAAAAATGGACACAAAGTTATGGTTGGTGGAACAACCCACGTCTTTTGGGTGCAACTTCGAAGTCTTGAGGTGCAACATCCGTTTGAAAATCCAAAATTGCACTGCATGACTTTTGAAAACTAATTTATGGGGATGAAATAGAAATATAACATGGTGCATCATATTTCAAAATACAGTAAATCGAATTATGACCACAGTCAAACCCCCCTTGACCAACAAAACGACATATGAAAAATTAAGCTAAAAAGGCTTTCGATGTTCCCAAATGTCATTAAGATTGAATTTCTTGGTTACCTATCTAAGATGAGATGGGTGGAACCTATTAGTCCTATAGATCTATGAGAGAGCTTCGTTTTGACTGGTTATGGTTCTTGTAACTAAAAATGGACACAAAGTTATGGTTGGTGGAACAACCCACGTCTTTTGGGTGCAACATCGAATTCTTGAGGTGCAACATCCATTTGAAAATCCAAGATTGCACTGTATGACTTTTGAAAACTTGTTTATGGGGATGAAATAGAAATAAACATGGTGCGTCATATTTCAAAATATAGTAAATCGAATTATGATCACGGTCAAACCGCCTTTGACCAACAAAACTACTACATACGAAACATTGAGCTAAAAAAGCTTTCGATGTTCCCAAATGTCATTAAGATTGAATTTCTTGGTTACCGAACTAAGATGAGATGGGTGGAACCTGTTAGTCCTATAGATCTATGAGAGAGCTTCGTTTTGACTATTTATGGTTCCTGTAACTAAAAACGGACATAAAGTTATGGTTGGTGGAACAACCCACGTCTTTTGGGTGCAACATCCGTTTGAAAATCCAAGATTGCACTGCATGACTTTTGAAAACTCGTTTATGGGGATGAAATAGAAATATAACATGGTGCATCATATTTCAAATTATAGTAAATCGAATTATGACCACGGTGAAAACCCCTTTGACCAACAAAACAACATATGAAAAATTGAGCTAAAAAAGCTTTCGATGTTCCCAAATGTCATTAAGATTGAATTTCTTGGTTTCCGAACAAAGATGAGATGGGTGAAACCTGTTAGTCCTATAGATCTATGAGAGAGCTTCGTTTTGACTATTTATGGTTCCTGTAACTAAAAACGGACATAAAGTTATGGTTGGTGGAACAACCCACGTCTTTTGGGTGCAACATCCGTTTGAAAATCCAAGATTGCACTGCATGACTTCTGAAAACTCGTTTATGGGGATGAAATAGAAATATAACATGGTGCATCATATTTCAAATTATAGTAAATCGAATTATGACCGCGGTCAAACCCCCTTTGACCAACAAAACAACATATGAAAAATTGAGCTAAAAAAGCTTTCGATGTTCCCAAATGTCATTAAGATTGAATTTCTTGGTTACCGAACTAAGATGAGATGGGTGGAACCTGTTAGTCCTATAGATCTATGAGAGAGCTTCGTTTTGACTATTTATGGTTCCTGTAACTAAAAACGGACATAAAGTTATGGTTGGTGGAACAACCCACGTCTTTTGGGTGCAACATCCGTTTGAAAATCCAAGATTGCACTGCATGACTTTTGAAAACTCGTTTATGGGGATGAAATAGAAATATAACATGGTGTGTCATATTTCAAAATATAGTTAATCGAATTATGACCACGATCAAACCCCCTTTGACCAACAAAACAACATACGAAAAATTGAGCTAAAAAAGCTTTCGATGTTCCAAAATGTCATTAAGATTGAATTTCTTGGTTACCGAACTAAGATGAGATGGGTGGAACCTGTTAGTCCTATTTATCTATGAGAGAGCTTCGTTTTGACTGGTTATGGTTCTTGTAACTAAAAATGGACACAAAGTCACGGTTGGTGGAACAACCCACGTCTTTTGGGTGCAACATCGAAGTCTTGAGGTGCAACATCCGTTTGAAAATCCAAAATTGCACTGCATGACTTTTGAAAACTCATTTATGGGGATGAAATAGAAATGTAACATGGTGCATCATATTTCAAAATACAGTAAATCGAATTATGACCACAGTCAAACCCCCCTTGACCAACAAAACGACATATGAAAAATTAAGCTAAAAAGGCTTTCGATGTTCCCAAATGTCATTAAGATTGAATTTCTTGGTTACCTATCTAAGATGAGATGGGTGGAACCTGTTAGTCCTATAGATCTATGAGAGAGCTTCGTTTTGACTGGTTATGGTTCTTGTAACTAAAAATGGACACAAAGTTATGGTTGGTGGAACAACCCACGTCTTTTGGGTGCAACATCGAAGTCTTGAGGTGCAACATCCATTTGAAAATCCAAGATTGCACTGTATGACTTTTGAAAACTTGTTTATGGGGATGAAATAGAAATAAACATGGTGCGTCATATTTCAAAATATAGTAAATCGAATTATGACCACGGTCAAACCGCCTTTGACCAAAAAAAACTACTACATACGAAAAATTGAGCTAAAAAAGCTTTCGATGTTCCCAAATGTCATTAAGATTGAATTTCTTGGTTACCGAACTAAGATGAGATGGGTGGAACCTGTTAGTCCTGCAGATCTATGAGAGAGCTTCGTTTTGACTATTTATGGTTCCTGTAACTAAAAACGGACATAAAGTTATGGTTGGTGGAACAACCCACGTCTTTTGGGTGCAACATCCGTTTGAAAATCCAAGATTGCACTGCATGACTTTTGAAAACTCGTTTATGGGGATGAAATAGAAATATAACATGGTGCATCATATTTCAAATTATAGTAAATCGAATTATGACCACGGTCAAACCCCCTTTGACCAACAAAACAACATACGAAAAATTGAGCTAAAAAAGCTTTCGATGTTCCCAAATGTCATTAAGATTGAATTTCTTGGTTACCGAACTAAGATGAGATGGGTGGAACCTGCTAGTCCTATAGATCTATGAGAGAGCTTCGTTTTGACTGGTTATGGTTCTTGTAACTAAAAATGGACACAAAGTTATGGTTGGTGGAACAACCCACGTCTTTTGGGTGCAACTTCGAAGTCTTGAGGTGCAACATCCGTTTGAAAATCCAAAATTGCACTGCATGACTTTTGAAAACTCATTTATGGGGATGAAATAGAAATATAACATGGTGCATCATATTTCAAAATACAGTAAATCGAATTATGACCACAGTCAAACCCCCCTTGACCAACAAAACGACATATGAAAAATTAAGCTAAAAAGGCCTTCGATGTTCCCAAATGTCATTAAGATTGAATTTCTTGGTTACCTATCTAAGATGAGATGGGTGGAACCTATTAGTCCTATAGATCTATGAGAGAGCTTCGTTTTGACTGGTTATGGTTCTTGTAACTAAAAATGGACACAAAGTTATGGTTGGTGGAACAACCCACGTCTTTTGGGTGCAACATCGAAGTCTTGAGGTGCAACATCCATTTGAAAATCCAAGATTGCACTGTATGACTTTTGAAAACTTGTTTATGGGGATGAAATAGAAATAAACATGGTGCGTCATATTTCAAAATATAGTAAATCGAATTATGACCACGGTCAAACCGCCTTTGACCAACAAAACTACTACATACGAAAAATTGAGCTAAAAAAGCTTTCGATGTTCCCAAATGTCATTAAGATTGAATTTCTTGGTTACCGAACTAAGATGAGATGGGTGGAACCTGTTAGTCCTATAGATCTATGAGAGAGCTTTGTTTTGACTATTTATGGTTCCTGTAACTAAAAACGGACATAAAGTTATGGTTGGTGGAACAACCCACGTCTTTTGGGTGCAACATCCGTTTGAAAATCCAAGATTGCACTGCATGACTTTTGAAAACTCGTTTATGGGGATGAAATAGAAATATAACATGGTGCATCATATTTCAAATTATAGTAAATCGAATTATGACCACGGTCAAAACCCCTTTGACCAACAAAACAACATATGAAAAATTGAGCTAAAAAGCTTTCGATGTTCCCAAATGTCATTAAGATTGAGTTTCTTGGTTACCGAACTAAGATGAGATGGGTGAAACCTGTTAGTCCTATAGATCTATGAGAGAGCTTCGTTTTGACTATTTATGGTTCCTGTAACTAAAAACGGACATAAAGTTATGGTTGGTGGAACAACCCACGTCTTTTGGGTGCAACATCCGTTTGAAAATCCAAGATTGCACTGCATGACTTTTGAAAACTCGTTTATGGGGATGAAATAGAAATATAACATGGTGCATCATATTTCAAATTATAGTAAATCGAATTATGACCGCGGTCAAACCCCATTTGACCAACAAAACAACATATGAAAAATTGAGCTAAAAAAGCTTTCGATGTTCCCAAATGTCATTAAGATTGAATTTCTTGGTTACCGAACTAAGATGAGATGGGTGGAACCTGTTAGTCCTATAGATCTATGAGAGAGCTTCGTTTTGACTATTTATGGTTCCTGTAACTAAAAACGGACATAAAGTTATGGTTGGTGGAACAACCCACGTCTTTTGGGTTCAACATCCGTTTGAAAATCCAAGATTGCACTGCATGACTTTTGAAAACTCGTTTATGGGGATGAAATAGAAATATAACATGGTGTGTCATATTTCAAAATATAGTTAAACGAATTATGACCACGATCAAACCCCCTTTGACCAATAAAACAACATACGAAAAATTGAGCTAAAAAAGCTTTCGATGTTCCAAAATGTCATTAAGATTGAATTTCTTGGTTACCGAACTAAGATGAGATGGGTGGAACCTGTTAGTCCTATTTATCTATGAGAGAGCTTCGTTTTGATTGGTTATGGTTCTTGTAACTAAAAATGGACACAAAGTCACGGTTGGTGGAACAACCCACGTCTTTTGGGTGCAACATCGAAGTCTTGAGGTGCAACATCCGTTTGAAAATCCAAAATTGCACTGCATGACTTTTGAAAACTCATTTATGGGGATGAAATAGAAATATAACATGGTGCATCATATTTCAAAATACAGTAAATCGAATTATGACCACAGTCAAACCCCCCTTGACCGACAAAACGACATATGAAAAATTAAGCTAAAAAGGCTTTCGATGTTCCCAAATGTCATTAAGATTGAATTTCTTGGTTACCGAACTAAGATGAGATGGGTGAAACCCGTTAGTCCTATAGATCTATGAGAGAGCTTCGTTTTGACTATTTATGGTTCCTGTAACTAAAAACGGACATAAAGTTATGGTTGGTGGAACAACCCACGTCTTTTGGGTGCAACATCCGTTTGAAAATCCAAGATTGCACTGCATGACTTTTGAAAACTCGTTTATGGGGATGAAATAGAAATATAACATGGTGCATCATATTTCAAATTATAGTAAATCGAATTATGACCGCGGTCAAACCCCCTTTGACCAACAAAACAACATATGAAAAATTGAGCTAAAAAAGCTTTCGATGTTCCCAAATGTCATTAAGATTGAATTTCTTGGTTACCGAACTAAGATGAGATGGGTGGAACCTGTTAGTCCTATAGATCTATGAGAGAGATTCGTTTTGACTATTTATGGTTCCTGTAACTAAAAACGGACATAAAGTTATGGTTGGTGGAACAACCCACATCTTTTGGGTGCAACATCCGTTTGAAAATCCAAGATTGCACTGCATGACTTTTGAAAACTCGTTTATGGGGATGAAACAGAAATATAACATGGTGTGTCATATTTCAAAATATAGTTAATCGAATTATGACCACGATCAAACCCCCTTTGACCAACAAAACAACATACGAAAAATTGAGCTAAAAAAGCTTTCGATATTCCAAAATGTCATTAAGATTGAATTTCTTGGTTACCGAACTAAGATGAGATGGGTGGAACCTGTTAGTCCTATTTATCTATGAGAGAGCTTCGTTTTGACTGGTTATGGTTCTTGTAACTAAAAATGGACACAAAGTCACGGTTGGTGGAACAACCCACGTCTTTTGGGTGCAACATCGAAGTCTTGAGGTGCAACATCCGTTTGAAAATCCAAAATTGCACTGCATGACTTTTGAAAACTCATTTATGGGGATGAAATAGAAATATAACATGGTGCATCATATTTCAAAATACAGTAAATCGAATTATGACCACAGTCAAATCCCCCTTGACCAACAAAACGACATATGAAAAATTAAGCTAAAAAGGCTTTCGATGTTCCCAAATGTCATTAAGATTGAATTTCATGGTTACCTATCTAAGATGAGATGGGTGGAACCTGTTAGTCCTATAGATCTATGAGAGAGCTTCGTTTTGACTGGTTATGGTTCTTGTAACTAAAAATGGACACAAAGTTATGGTTGGTGGAACAACCCATGTCTTTTGGGTGCAACATCGAAGTCTTGAGGTGCAACATCCATTTGAAAATCCAAGATTGCACTGTATGACTTTTGAAAACTTGTTTATGGGGATGAAATAGAAATAAACATGGTGCGTCATATTTCAAAATATAGTAAATCGAATTATGACCACGGTCAAACCGCCTTTGACCAAAAAAAACTACTACATACGAAAAATTGACCTAAAAAAGCTTTCGATGTTCCCAAATGGCATTAAGATTGAATTTCTTGGTTACCGAACTAAGATGAGATGGGTGGAACCTGTTAGTCCTGCAGATCTATGAGAGAGCTTCGTTTTGACTATTTATGGTTCCTGTAACTAAAAACGGACATAAAGTTATGGTTGGTGGAACAACCCACGTCTTTTGGTTGCAACATCTGTTTGAAAATCCAAGATTGCACTGCATGACTTTTGAAAACTCGTTTATGGGGATGAAATAGAAATATAACATGGTGCATCATATTTCAAATTATAGTAAATCGAATTATGACCACGGTCAAACCCCCTTTGACCAACAAAACAACATACGAAAAATTGAGCTAAAAAAGCTTTCGATGTTCCCAAATGTCATTAAGATTGAATTTCTTGGTTACCGAACTAAGATGAGATGGGTGGAACCTGCTAGTCCTATAGATCTATGAGAGAGCTTCGTTTTGACTGGTTATGTTTCTTGTAACTAAAAATGGACACAAAGTTATGGTTGGTGGAACAACCCACGTCTTTTGGGTGCAACTTCGAAGTCTTGAGGTGCAACATCCGTTTGAAAATCCAAAACTGCACTGCATGACTTTTGAAAACTAATTTATGGGGATGAAATAGAAATATAACATGGTGCATTATATTTCAAAATACAGTAAATCGAATTATGACCACAGTCAAACCCCCCTTGACCAACAAAACGACATATGAAAAATTAAGCTAAAAAGGCTTTCGATGTTCCCAAATGTCATTAAGATTGAATTTCTTGGTTACCTATCTAAGATGAGATGGGTGGAACCTATTAGTCCTATAGATCTATGAGAGAGCTTCGTTTTGACTGGTTATGGTTCTTGTAACTAAAAATGGACACAAAGTTATGGTTGGTGGAACAACCCACGTCTTTTGGGTGCAACATCGAATTCTTGAGGTGCAACATCCATTTGAAAATCCAAGATTGCACTGTATGACTTTTGAAAACTTGTTTATGGGGATGAAATAGAAATAAACATGGTGCGTCATATTTCAAAATATAGTAAATCGAATTATGATCACGGTCAAACCGCCTTTGACCAACAAAACTACTACATACGAAACATTGAGCTAAAAAAGCTTTCGATGTTCCCAAATGTCATTAAGATTGAATTTCTTGGTTACCGAACTAAGATGAGATGGGTGGAACCTGTTAGTCCTATAGATCTATGAGAGAGCTTCGTTTTGACTATTTATGGTTCCTGTAACTAAAAACGGACATAAAGTTATGGTTGGTGGAACAACCCACGTCTTTTGGGTGCAACATCCGTTTGAAAATCCAAGATTGCACAGCATGACTTTTGAAAACTCGTTTATGGGGATGAAATAGAAATATAACATGGTGCATCATATTTCAAATTATAGTAAATCGAATTATGACCACGGTCAAAACCCCTTTGACCAACAAAACAACATATGAAAAATTGAGCTAAAAAAGCTTTCGATGTTCCCAAATGTCATTAAGATTGAATTTCTTGGTTACCGAACTAAGATGAGATGGGTGAAACCTGTTAGTCCTATAGATCTATGAGAGAGCTTCGTTTTGACTATTTATGGTTCCTGTAACTAAAAACGGACATAAAGTTATGGTTGGTGGAACAACCCACGTCTTTTGGGTGCAACATCCGTTTGAAAATCCAAGATTGCACTGCATGACTTTTGAAAACTCATTTATGGGGATGAAATAGAAATATAACATGGTGCATCATATTTCAAATTATAGTAAATAGAATTATGACCGCGGTCAAACCACATTTGACCAACAAAACAACATATGAAAAATTGAGCTAAAAAAGCTTTCGATGTTCCCAAATGTCATTAAGATTGAATTTCTTGGTTACCGAACTAAGATGAGATGGGTGGAACCTGTTAGTCCTATATATCTATGAGAGAGCTTCGTTTTGACTATTTATGGTTCCTGTAACTAAAAACGGACATAAAGTTTTTGTTGGTGGAACAACCCACGTCTTTTGGGTGCAACATCCGTTTGAAAATCCAAGATTGCACTGCATGACTTTTGAAAACTCGTTTATGGGGATGAAATAGAAATATAACATGGTGTGTCATATTTCAAAATATAGTTAATCGAATTATGACCACGATCAAACCCCCTTTGACCAATAAAACAATATACGAAAAATTGAGCTAAAAAAGCTTTCGATGTTCCAAAATGTCATTAAGATTGAATTTCTTGGTTACCGAACTAAGATGAGATGGGTGGAACCTGTTAGTCCTATTTATCTATGAGAGAGCTTCGTTTTGATTGGTTATGGTTCTTGTAACTAAAAATGGACACAAAGTCACGGTTGGTGGAACAACCCACGTCTTTTGGGTGCAACATCGAAGTCTTGAGGTGCAACATCCGTTTGAAAATCCAAAATTGCACTGCATGACTTTTGAAAACTCATTTATGGGGATGAAATAGAAATATAACATGGTGCATCATATTTCAAAATACAGTAAATCGAATTATGACCACAGTCAAACCCCCCTTGACCAACAAAACGACATATGAAAAATTAAGCTAAAAAGGCTTTCGATGTTCCCAAATGTCATTAAGATTGAATTTCTTGGTTACCGAACTAAGATGAGATGGGTGAAACCCGTTAGTCCTATAGATCTGTGAGAGAGCTTCGTTTTGACTATTTATGGTTCCTGTAACTAAAAACGGACATAAAGTTATGGTTGGTGGAACAACCCACGTCTTTTGGGTGCAACATCCGTTTGAAAATCCAAGATTGCACTGCATGACTTTTGAAAACTCGTTTATGGGGATGAAATAGAAATATAACATGGTGCATCATATTTCAAATTATAGTAAATCGAATTATGACCGCGGTCAAACCCCCTTTGACCAACAAAACAACATATGAAAAATTGAGCTAAAAAAGCTTTCGATGTTCCCAAATGTCATTAAGATTGAATTTCTTGGTTACCGAACTAAGATGAGATGGGTGGAACCTGTTAGTCCTATAGATCTATGAGAGAGCTTCGTTTTGACTATTTATGGTTCCTGTAACTAAAAACGGACATAAAGTTATGGTTGGTGGAACAACCCACATCTTTTGGGTGCAACATCCGTTTGAAAATCCAAGATTGCACTGCATGACTTTTGAAAACTCGTTTATGGGGATGAAATAGAAATATAACATGGTGTGTCATATTTCAAAATATAGTTAATCGAATTATGACCACGATCAAACCCCCTTTGACCAACAAAACCACATACGAAAAATTGAGCTAAAAAAGCTTTCGATGTTCCAAAATGTCATTAAGATTGAATTTCTTGGTTACCGAACTAAGATGAGATGGGTGGAACCTGTTAGTCCTATTTATCTATGAGAGAGCTTCGTTTTGACTGGTTATGGTTCTTGTAACTAAAAATGGACACAAAGTCACGGTTGGTGGAACAACCCACGTCTTTTGGGTGCAACATCGAAGTCTTGAGGTGCAACATCCGTTTGAAAATCCAAAATTGCACTGCATGACTTTTGAAAACTCATTTATGGGGATGAAATAGAAATATAACATGGTGCATCATATTTCAAAATACAGTAAATCGAATTATGACCACAGTCAAACCCCCCTTGACCAACAAAACGACATATGAAAAATTAAGCTAAAAACGCTTTCGATGTTCCCAATTGTCATTAAGATTGAATTTCTTGGTTACCGAACTAAGATGAGATGGGTGGACCCTGTTAGTCCTATAGATCTATGAGAGAGCTTCGTTTTGACTATTTATGGTTCCTGTAACTAAAAACGGACATAAAGTTATGGTTGGTGGAACAACCCACGTCTTTTGGGTTCAACATCCGCTTGAAAATCCAAGATTGCACTGCATGACTTTTGAAAACTCGTTTATGGGGATGAAATAGAAATATAACATGGTGCATCATATTTCAAATTATAGTAAATCGAATTATGACCACGGTCAAAACCCCTTTGACCAACAAAACAACATATGAAAAATTGAGCTAAAAAAGCTTTCGATGTTCCCAAATGTCATTAAGATTGAATTTCTTGGTTACCGAACTAAGATGAGATAGGTGAAACCTGTTAGTCCTATAGATCTATGAGAGAGCTTCGTTTTGACTATTTATGGTTCCTGTAACTAAAAACGGACATAAAGTTATGGTTGGTGGAACAACCCACGTCTTTTGGGTGCAACATCCGTTTGAAAATCCAAGATTGCACTACATGACTTTTGAAAACTCGTTTATGGGGATGAAATAGAAATATAACATGGTGCATCATATTTCAAATTATAGTAAATCGAATTATGACCGCGGTCAAACCCCCTTTGACCAACAAAACAACATATGAAAAATTGAGCTAAAAAAGCTTTCGATGTTCCCAAATGTCATTAAGATTGAATTTCTTGGTTACCGAACTAAGATGAGATGGGTGGAACCTGTTAGTCCTATAGATCTATGAGAGAGCTTCGTTTTGACTATTTATGGTTCCTGTAACTGAAAACGGACATAAAGTTATGGTTGGTGGAACAACCCACGTCTTTTGGGTGCAACATCCGTTTGAAAATCCAAGATTGCACTGCATGACTTTTGATAACTCGTTTATGGGGATGAAATAGAAATATAACATGGTGTGTAATATTTCAAAATATAGTTAATCGAATTATGACCACGATCAAACCCCCTTTGACCAACAAAACAACATACGAAAAGTTGAGCTAAAAAAGCTTTCGATGTTCCAAAATGTCATTAAGATTGAATTTCTTGGTTACCGAACTAAGATGAGATGGGTGGAACCTGTTAGTCCTATTTATCTATGAGAGAGCTTCGTTTTGACTGGTTATGGTTCTTGTAACTAAAAATGGACACAAAGTCACGGTTGGTGGAACAACCCACGTCTTTTGGGTGCAACATCGATGTCTTGAGGTGCAACATCCGTTTGAAAATCCAAAATTGCACTGCATGACTTTTGAAAACTCATTTATGGGGATGAAATAGAAATATAACATGGTGCATCATATTTCAAAATACAGTAAATCGAATTATGACCACAGTCAAACCCCCCTTGACCAACAAAACGACATATGAAAAATTAAGCTAAAAAGGCTTTTGATGTTCCCAAATGTCATTAAGATTGAATTTCTTGGTTGCCTATCTAAGATGAGATGGGTGGAACCTGTTAGTCCTATAGATCTATGAGAGAGCTTCGTTTTGACTGGTTATGGTTCTTGTAACTAAAAATGGACAAAAAGTTATGGTTGGTGGAACAACCCACATCTTTTGGGTGCAACATCGAAGTCTTGAGGTGCAACATCCATTTGAAAATCCAAGATTGCACTGTATGACTTTTGAAAACTTGTTTATGGGGATGAAATAGAAATAAACATGGTGCGTCATATTTCAAAATATAGTAAATCGAATTATGAACACGGTCAAACCGCCTTTGACCAACAAAACTACTACATACGAAAAATTGAGCTAAAAAAGCGTTCGATGTTCCCAAATGTCATTAAGATTGAATTTCTTGGTTACCGAACTAAGATGAGATGGGTGGAACCTGTTAGTCCTACAGATCTATGAGAGAGCTTCGTTTTGACTATTTATGGTTCCTGTAACTAAAAACGGACATAAAGTTATGGTTGGTGGAACAACCCACGTCTTTTGGGTGCAACATCCGTTTGAAAATCCAAGATTGCACCGTATGACTTTTGAAAACTCGTTTATGGGGATGAAATAGAAATATAACATGGTGCATCATATTTCAAAATATAGTGAATCGAATTATGACCACGGTCAAACCCACTTTGACCAACAAAATAACATATGAAAAATTGAGCTAAAAAGCTTTCGATGTTCCCAAATGTCATTAAGATTGGATTTCTTGGTTAGCGAACTAAGATGAGATGGGTGGAACCTGTTAGTCCTATAGATCTGTGAGAGAGCTTCGTTTTGACTGGTTATGGTTCTTGTAACTAAAAATGGACACAAAGTTATGGTTGGTGGAACAACCTACGTCTTTTCGGTGCAACATCGAAGTCTTGAGGTGCAACATCCGTTTGAAAATCCAAGATTGCACTGCATGACTTTTGAAAACTCGTTTATGGGGATGAAATAGAAATATAACATGGTGCATCATATTTCAAAATATAGTAAATCGAATTATGACCACGGTTAAACCCCCTTTGACCAAGAAAACAACATACGAAAAATTGAGCTAAATAAGCTTTCGATGTTCCCAAATGTGATTAAGATTGAATTTCTTGGTTACCGAACTAAGATGAGATGGGTGGAATCTGTTAGTCCTATAGATCTGTGAGAGAGCTTCGTTTTGACTGGTTATGGTTCTTGTAACTAAAAATGGACACAAAGTTACGGTTGGTGGAACAACCCACGCCTTTTGGGTGCAACATCGAAGTCTTGAGGTGCAACATCCATTTGAAAATCCAAGATTGCACTGTATGACTTTCGAAAACTCGTTTATGGGGATGAAATAGAAATATAACATGGTGCGTCATATTTCAAAATATAGTAAATCGAATTATGACCACGGTCAAACCCCCTTTGACCAACAAAACAACATACGAAAAATTGAGCTAAAAAAGCTTTCGATGTTCCAAAATGTCATTAAGATAGAATTTCTTGGTTACCGAACTAAGATGAGATGGGTGGAACCTATTAGTCCTATAGATCTATGAGAGAGCTTCGGTTTGACTAGTTATGGTCCTTATAACTAAAAATGGACACAAAATTATGGTTGGCGGAACAACCCACGTCTTTTGGGTGCAACATCGAAGTCTTGAGGAGCAACATCCGTTTGAAAATCCTAGATTGCACTGCATGACTTTTGAAAACTCGTTTCTGGGGATGAAATAGAAATATAACATAGTGCATCATATTTCAAAATATAGTAAATCGAATTATGACCACGGTCAAACCCACTTTGACTAACAAAATAACATATGAAAAATTGAGCTAAAAAGCTTTCGATGTTCCCAAATGTCATTAAGATTGGATTTCTTGGTTACCGAACTAAGATGAGATGGGTGGAACCTGTTTGTTCTATAGATCTATGAGAGAGCTTCGTTTTGACAGGTTATGGTTCTTGTAACTAAAAATGGACACAAAGTTATGGTTGGTGGAACAACCCAACCCACGTCTTTTCGGTGCAACATCGAAGTCTTGAGGTGCAACATCCGTTTGAAAATCCAAGATTGCACTGCATGACTTTTGAAAACTCGTTTATGGGGATGAAATAGAAATATAACATGGTGCATCATATTTCAAAATATAGTAAATCGATATATGACCACGGTTAAACCCCCTTTGACCAAGAAAACAACATACGAAAAATTGAGCTAAATAAGCTTTCGATGTTCCCAAATGTGATTAAGATTGAATTTCTTGGTTACCGAACTAAGATGAGATGGGTGGAATCTGTTAGTCCTATAGATCTGTGAGAGAGCTTCGTTTTGACTGGTTATGGCTCTTGTAACTAAAAATGGACACGAAGTTACGGTTGGTGGAACAACCCACGCCTTTTGGGTGCAACATCGAAGTCTTGAGGTGCAACATCCATTTGAAAATCCAAGATTGCACTGTATGACTTTCGAAAACTCATTTATGGGGATGAAATAGAAATATAACATGGTGCGTCTTATTTCAAAATATAGTAAATCGAATTGTGACCACGGTCAAACCCCCTTTAACCAACAAAACAACGTACGAAAAATTGAGCTAAAAAAGCTTTCGATGTTCCAAAATGTCATTAAGATTGAATTTCTTGGTTACCGAACTAAGATGAGATGGGTGGAACCTATTAGTCCTATAGATCTACGAGAGAGCTCCGGTTTGACTGGTTATGGTTCTTATAACTAAAAATGGACACAAAACTATGGTTGGCGGAACAACCCACGTCTTTTGAGTGCAACATCGAAGTCTTGAGGTGCAACATTCGTTTGAAAATCCAAGATTGCACTGCATGACTTTTGAAAACTCGTTTATGGGGATGAAATAGAAATATAACATGGTGCATCATATTTCAAATTATAGTAAATCGAATTAAGACCACGGTCAAACCCCCTTTTACCAACAAAACAACATACGAAAAATTGAGCTAAAAAAGCTTTCGATGTTCCCAAATGTCATTAAGATTGAATTTCTTGGTTACCGAACTAAGATGAGATGGGTGGAACTTGTTATTTCTATAAATCTATGAGAGAGCTTCGTTTTGACTGGTTATGGATCATGTAACTAAATATGGACACAAAGTTATGGTTGGTGGAACAACCCACTTCTTTTGGGTGCAACATCGAAGTCTTGAGGTGCAACATTCGTTTGAAAATCCAAGATTGCACTGCATGACTTTTGAAAACTCATTTATGGGGATGAAATAGAAATATAACATGGTGCATCATATTTCAAAATATAGTAAATCGAATTATGACCACGGTCAAACCCCCTTTGACCAACAAAATAACATATGAAAAATTGAGCTAAAAAAGCTTTCGATGTTCCCAAATGTCATTAAGATTGAATTTCTTGGTTACCGAACTAAGATGAGATGGGTGGAACGTGTTAGTCCTATAGATCTATGAGAGAGCTTCGTTTTGACTGGTTATGGTTCTTGTAACTAAAAATGGACACAAAATTATGGTTGGTGGAACAATCCACGTTTTTGGGTGCAACATCGAAGTCTTGAGGTGCAACATCCGTTTGTAAATCCAAGATTGCA
This sequence comes from Allium sativum, assembly GCA_030737875.1. Lineage (NCBI taxonomy): Eukaryota > Viridiplantae > Streptophyta > Magnoliopsida > Asparagales > Amaryllidaceae > Allium > Allium sativum. The sequence continues at coordinate 844,974,499 of CM060921.1, read as the reverse complement.
CTGTATGAGTTTTGAAAACTCTTTTTTAGGGATGAAATAGAAATATATCATGGTAAATCATATTCCAAAATGTAGTAAATCGAGCCGGGGCTAGTCAACAATCCAGGAGGGCGAGCCGATCAAAAATGTCATCAATTCCAAAATCCGAGTTCTGCGCGCGTTCACGGAAACGGGAGTAACTTCCAATCCATAAGTCCGTTTTCCCCAAACGTAAGCTCGACCTGAACCTAAGTCATAGGGCTACTAGATTTACAGAGTATAGCTCTGTAATTGATGCTTTCGGGCCCAAAAGAGGTCGTCTAATAGGAGTTTCGGGCATGTTTATGTAGATGTTGGAATTTCGACCATATCGCTCTATGTTGTTCTCTGTAACTGAGCGCATTGCTTATTTAGATTTTCCGTATGTGATAGATTTGACCAAAAAGTGTGTCAACATACTGGTTATGTTTCTAGTCACTCAAAATAAAAACAAAGTTATGGTTGGTGGAACAACCCACGTCTTTTGGGTGCAACATCGACGTCTTGAGGTGCAACATCAGTTTGAAAATCCAAGATTGCACTGTATGACTTTTGAAAACTCGTTTATGGGGATGAAATAGAAATATAACATGGTGCGTCATATTTCAAAATATAGTTAATCGAATTATGACCACGATCAAACCCCCTTTGATCAACAAAACAACGTACGAAAAATTGAGCTAAAAAAGCTTTCGATCTTCCAAAATGTCATGAAGATTGAATTTCTTGGTTACCGAACTAAGATGAGATGGGTGGAACTTGTTAGTCCTATAGATCTATGAGAGAGCTTCGTTTTGACTGGTTGTGGTTCTTGTAACTAAAAATGGACACAAAGTCACGGTTGGTGGAACAACCAACGTCTTTTGGGTGCAACATCGAAGTCTAGAGGTGCAACATCCATTTGAAAATCCAAGATTGCACTGTATGACTTTTGAAAACTTGTTTATGGGGATGAAATAGAAATATAACATGGTGCATCATATTTCAAAATATAGTAAATCGAATTATGACCACGGTCAAACCCCCTTTGAACAACAAAATAACATTTGAAAAATTGAGCTAAAAAAGCTTTCAATGTTCCTAAATGTCATTAAGATTGAATTTCTTGGTTACCGAACTAAGATGAGATGGGTGGAACCTGTTAGTCCTATAGATCTATGAGAGAGCTTCGTTTTGACTGGTTATGGTTCTTGTAACAAAAAATGGACACAAAGTTATGGTTGGTGGAACAACCCACGTCTTTTGGGTGCAACATCGAAATCTTGAGGTGCAACATCCATTTGAAAATCCTGGATTGCACTGCATGACTTTTGAAAACTCGTTTATGGGGATGAAATAGAAATATAACATGGTGCATCATATTTCAAAATATAGTAAATCGATATATGACCACGGTTAAACCCCCTTTGACCAAGAAAACAACATACGAAAAATTGAGCTAAATAAGCTTTCGATGTTCCCAAATGTGATTAAGATTGAATTTCTTGGTTACCGAACTAAGATGAGATGGGTGGAATCTGTTAGTCCTATAGATCTGTGAGAGAGCTTCGTTTTGACTGGTTATGGTTCTTGTAACTAAAAATGGACACAAAGTTACGGTTGGTGGAACAACCCACGCCTTTTGGGTGCAACATCGAAGTCTTGAGTTGCAACATCCATTTGAAAATCCAAGATTGCACTGTATGACTTTCGAAAACTCGTTTATGGGGATGAAATAGAAATATAACATGGTGCGTCATATTTCAAAATATAGTAAATCGAATTATGACCACGGTCAAACCCGCTTTGACCAACAAAACAACATACGAAAAATTGAGCTAAAAAAGCTTTCGATGTTCCAAAATGTCATTAAGATTGAATTTCTTGGTTACCGAACTAAGATGAGATGGGTGGAACCTGTTAGTCCTATAGATCTATGAGAGAGTTTCGTTTTGACTGGTTATGGTTCTTGTAACTAAAAATGGACACAAAATTATGGTTGGTGGAACAATCCACGTTTTTTGGGTGCAACATCGAAGTCTTGAGGTGCAACATCCGTTTGTAAATCCAAGATTGCACTGTATGAGTTTTGAAAACTCTTTTTTAGGGATGAAATAGAAATATAACATGGTGCATCATATTTCAAATTATAGTAAATCGAATTAAGACCACGGTCAAACCCCCTTTTACCAACAAAACAACATACGAAAAATTGAGCTAAAAAAGCTTTCGATGTTCCCAAATGTCATTAAGATTGAATTTCTTTGTTACCGAACTAAGATGAGATGGGTGGAACTTGTTATTTCTATAAATCTATGAGAGAGCTTCGTTTTGACTGGTTATGGATCATGTAACTAAATATGGACACAAAGTTATGGTTGGTGGAACAACCCACTTCTTTTGGGTGCAACATCGAAGTCTTGAGGTGCAACATTCGTTTGAAAATCCAAGATTGCACTGCATGACTTTTGAAAACTCATTTATGGGGATGAAATAGAAATATAACATGGTGCATCATATTTCAAAATATAGTAAATCGAATTATGACCATGGTCAAACCCCCTTTGACCAACAAAATAACATATGAAAAATTGAGCTAAAAAAGCTTTCGATGTTCCCAAATGTCATTAAGATTGAATTTCTTGGTTACCGAACTAAGATGAGATGGGTGGAACCTGTTAGTCCTATAGATCTATGAGAGAGCTTCGTTTTGACTGGTTATGGTTCTTGTAACTAAAAATGGACACAAAATTATGGTTGGTGGAACAATCCACGTTTTTTGGGTGCAACATCGAAGTCTTGAGGAGCAACATCCGTTTGTAAATCCAAGATTGCACTGTATGAGTTTTGAAAACTCTTTTTTAGGGATGAAATAGAAATATATCATGGTAAATCATATTCCAAAATGTAGTAAATCGAGCCGGGGCTAGTCAACAATCCAGGAGGGCGAGCCGATCAAAAATGTCACCAATTCCAAAATCCAAGTTCTGCGCGCGTTCACGGAAACGGGAGTAACTTCCAATCCGTAAGTCCGTTTTCCCCAAACGAAAGCTCGACCTGAACCTAAGTCATAAGTCTACTAGATTTACAGAGCATAGCTCTGTAATTGATGCTTTCGGGCCCAAAAGAGGTCGTCTAATAGGAGTTTCGGGCATGTTTATGTTGATGTTGGAATTTCGACCAAATCGCTCTATGTTGTTCTCAGTACCTGAGCGCATTGCTTATTTAGATTTTCCGTATGTGATAGATTTGACCAAAAAGTGTGTCAACATACTGGTTATGTTTCTAGTCACTCAAAATAAAAACAAAGTTATGGTTGGTGGAACAACCCACGTGTTTTGGGTGCAACATCGACGTCTTGAGGTGCAACATCAGTTTGAAAATCCAAGATTGCACTGTATGACTTTTGAAAACTCGTTTATGGGGATGAAATAGAAATATAACATGGTGCGTCATATTTCAAAATATAGTTAATCGAATTATGACCACGATCAAACCCCCTTTGATCAACAAAACAACGTACGAAAAATTGAGCTAAAAAAGCTTTCGATCTTCCAAAATGTCATGAAGATTGAATTTCTTGGTTACCGAACTAAGATGGGATGGGTGGAACCTGTTAGTCCTATAGATCTATGAGAGAGCTTTGTTTTGACTGGTTATGGTTCTTGTAACTAAAAATGGACACAAAGTCACGGTTGGTGGAACAACCAACGTCTTTTGGGTGCAACATCGAAGTCTAGAGGTGCAACATCCATTTGAAAATCCAAGATTGCACTGTATGACTTTTGAAAACTTGTTTATGGGGATGAAATAGAAATATAACATGGTGCATCATATTTCAAAATATAGTAAATCGAATTATGACCACGGTCAAACCCCCTTTGACCAACAAAATAACATTTGAAAAATTGAGCTAAAAAAGCTTTCAATGTTCCTAAATGTCATTAAGATTGAATTTCTTGGTTACCGAACTAAGATGAGATGGGTGGAACCTGTTAGTCCTATAGATCTATGAGAGAGTTTCGTTTTGACTGGTTATGGTTCTTGTAACAAAAAATGGACACAAAGTTATGGTTGGTGGAACAACCCACGTCTTTTGGGTGCAACATCGAAATCTTGAGGTGCAACATCCATTTGAAAATCCAGGATTGCACTGCATGACTTTTGAAAACTCGTTTATGGGGATGAAATAGAAATATAACATGGTGCATCATATTTCAAAATATAGTAAATCGAATTATGACCACGGTTAAACCCCCTTTGACCAAGAAAACAACATACGAAAAATTGAGCTAAAAATGCTTTCGATGTTCCCAAATGTGATTAAGATTGAATTTCTTGGTTACCGAACTAAGATGAGATGGGTGGAATCTGTTAGTCCTATAGATCTGTGAGAGAGCTTCGTTTTGACTGGTTATGGTTCTTGTAACTAAAAATGGACACAAAGTTACGGTTGGTGGAACAACCCACGTCTTTTGGGTGCAACATCGAAGTATTGATGAGATGGGTGTAACCTATTAGTCCTATAGATCTATGAGAGAGCTTCGTTTTTACTGGTTATGGTTCTTATAACTAAATATGGACACAAAGTTATGGTTGGCGGAACAACCCACGTCTTTTGGGTGCCACATCGAAGTCTTGAGGTGCAACATCCGTTTGAAAATCCAAGATTGCACTGCATGACTTTTGAAAACTCGTTTATGGGGATGAAATAGAAATATAACATGGTGCATCATATTTCAAAATATAGTAAATCGAATTAAGACCACGGTCAAACCCCCTTTGACCAAGAAAACAACATACGAAAAATTGAGCTAAAAAAGCTTTCGATGCTCCCAAATGTCATTAAGATTGAATTTCTTGGTTACCGAACTAAGATGAGATGGGTGGAACCTGTTATTTCTATAAATATATGAGAGAGCTTCGTTTTGACTGGTTATGGATCTTGTAACTAAATATGGACACAAAGTTATGGTTGGTGGAACAACCCACGTCTTTTGGGTGCAACATCGAAGTCTTGAGGTGCAACATCCGTTTGAAAATCCAAGATTGCACTGCATGACTTTTGAAAACTCGTTTATGGGGATGAAATAAAAATATAACATGGTGCATCATATTTCAAAATATAGTAAATCGAATTATGACCACGGTTAAACCCCCTTTGACCAAGAAAACAACATATGAAAAATTGAGCTAAAAAAGCTTTCGATGTTCCCAAATGTGATTAAGATTGAATTTCTTGGTTACCCAACTAAGATGAGATGGGTGGAACTTGTTATTTCTATAAATCTATGAGAGAGCTTCGTTTTGACTGGTTATGGATCTTGTAACTAAATATGGACACAAAGTTATGGTTGGTGGAACAACCCACGTCTTTTGGGTGCAACATCAAAGTCTTGAGGTGCAACATCCGTTTGAAATTCCAAGATTGCAATGCATGACTTTTGAAAACTCGTTTATGGGGATGAAATAGAAATATAACATGGCGCATCATATTTCTAAATATTGTAAATCGAATTATGACCACGGTCAAACCCTCTTTGACCAACAAAATAACATATGAAAAATTGAGCCAAAAAAGCTTTCGATGTTCCCAAATGTCATTAAGATTGAATTTCTTGGTTACCGAACTAAGATGAGATGGGTGGAACCTGTTAGTCCTATAGATCTATGAGAGAGCTTCGTTTTGACTGGTTATGGTTCTTGTAACTAAAAATGGACACAAAGTTATGGTTGGTGGAACAACCCGCGTCTTTTGGGTGCAACATCGAAGTCTTGAGGTGCAACATCCGTTTGAAAATCCAAGATTGCACTGCATGACTTTTGAAAACTCGTTTATGGGGATGAAATAGAAATATAACATGGTGCATCATATTTTAAAATATAATAAATCGAATTATGACCACGGTTAAACCCCCTTTGACCAAGAAAACAATATACGAAAAATTGAGCTAAAAAAGCTTTCGACATTCCCAAATGTGATTAAGATTGAATATCTTGGTTACCGAACTAAGATGAGATGGGTGGAATCTGTTAGTCTTATAGATCTATGAGAGAGCTTCGTTTTGACTGGTTATGGTTATTGTAACTAAAAATGGACACAAAGTTACGGTTGGTGGAACAACCCACGTCTTTTGGGTGCAACTTCGAAGTCTTGAGGTGCAACATCCATTTGAAAATCCAAGATTGCACTGTATGACTTTCGAAAACTCGTTTATGGGGATGAAATAGAAATATAACATGGTGCGTCATATTTCAAAATATAGTAAATCGAATTATGACCACGGTCAAACCCCCTTTGACCAACAAAACAACATACGAAAAATTGAGCTAAAAAAGCTTTCGAAGTTCCAAAATGTCATTAAGATTGAATTTCTTGGTTACCGAACTAAGATGAGATGGGTGGAACCTATTAGTCCTATAGATCTATGAGAGAGCTTCGTTTTGACTAGTTATGGTTCTTATAACTAAAAATGGACACAAAGTTATGGTTGGCGGAACAAGCCACGTCTTTTGAGTGCAACATCGAAGTCTTGAGCTGCAACATCTGTTTGAAAATCCAAGATTGTAGTGCATGACTTTTGAAAACTCATTTATGGGGATGAAATAGAAATATAACACAGTGCATCATATTTCAAAATATAGTAAATCGAATTAAGACCACGGTCAAACCCCCTTTGACCAACAAAACAACATACGAAAAATTGAGCTAAAAAAGCTTTCGATGTTCCAAAATGTCATTAAGATTGAATTTCTTGGTTACCGAACTAAGATGAGATGGGTGGAACCTATTAGTCCTATAGATCTATGAGAGAGCTTCGTTTTGACTGGTTATGGTTCTTATAACTAAAAATGGACACAAAGTTATGGTTGGCGGAACAACCCACGTCTTTTAGGTGCAACATCGAAGTCTTGAGGTGCAACATCCGTTTGAAAATCCAAGATTGCACTGCATGACTTTTGAAAACTCGTTTATGGGGATGAAATAGAAACATAACATGGTGCATCATATTTCAAAATATAGTAAATCAAATTAAGACCACGGTCAAACCCCCTTTGACCAGCAAAACAACATACGAAAAATTGAGCTAAAAAAGCTTTCGATGTTCCCAAATGTCATTAAGATTGAATTTCTTGGTTACCGAACTAAGATGAGATGGGTGGAACTTGTTATTTCTATAAATCTATGAGAGAGCTTCGTTTTGAATGGTTATGGATCTTGTAACTAAATATGGACACAAAGTTATGGTTGGTGGAACAATCCACGTCTTTTGGGTGCAACATCGAAGTCTTGAGGTGCAACATCCGTTTGAAAATCCAAGATTGCACTGCATGACTTTTGACAACTCGTTTATGGGGATGAAATAGAAATATAACATGGTGCATCATATTTCAAAATATAGTAAATCGAATTATGACCACGGTCAAACCCCCTTTGACCGACAAAATAACATATGAAAATTTGAGCTAAAAAAGCTTTCGATGTTCTCAAATGTCATTAAGATTGAATTTCTTGGTTACCGAACTAAGATGAGATGGGTGGAACCTGTTATTCCTATAGATCTATGAGAGTGCTTCTTTTTGATTGGTTATGGTTCTTATAACTAAAAATGGACACAAAGTTATGGTTGGTGGAACAACCCACGTCTTTTGGGTGCAACATCGAAGTCTTGAGGTGCAACATCCGTTTGTAAATCCAAGATTGCACTGTATGAGTTTTGAAAACTCTTTTATAGGGATGAAATAGAAATATAACATGGTAAATCATATTCCAAAATGTAGTAAATCGAGCCGGGGCTAGTCAACAATCCAGGAGGGCGAGCCGATCAAAAATGTCACCAATTCCAAAATCCAAGTTCTGCGCGTGTTCACGGAAACGGGAGCAACTTCCAATCCGTAAATTTGTTTTCCCCAAACGAAAGCTCGACCTGAACCTAAGTCATAGGGCTACTAGATTTACAGAGCACAGCTCCGTAATTGATGCTTTCGGGCCCAAAAGAGGACGTCTAATAGGAGTTTCGGGCATGTTTATGTTGACGTTGCGATTTCGACCAAATCGCTCTATGATGTTCTCAGTACCTGAGCGCATTGCTTATTTAGATTTTCCGTATGTGATAGATTCGACCAAAAAGTGTGTCAACATACTGGTTATGTTTCTAGTCACTCAAAATAAAAACAAAGTTATGGTTGGTGGAACAACCCACGTCTTTTAGGTGCAACATCGACGTCTTGAGGTGCAACATCAGTTTGAAAATCCAAGATTGCACTGTATGACTTTTGAAAACTCGTTTATGGGGATGAAATAGAAATATAACATGGTGCATCATATTTCAAAATATAGTTAATCGAATTATGACCACAATCAAACCCCCTTTGACCAACAAAACAACGTACGAAAAATTGAGCTAAAAAAGCTTTCGATGTTCCAAAATGTCATTAAGATTGAATTTCTTGGTTACCGAACTAAGATGAGATGGGTGGAACCTGTTAGTCCTATAGATCTATGAGAGAGCTTCGTTTTGACTAGTTATGGTTCTTGTAACTAAAAATGGACACAAAGTCACGGTTGGTGGAACAACCCACGTCTTTTGGGTGCAACATCGAAGTCTAGAGGTGCAACATCCATTTGAAAATCCAAGATTGCACTGTATGACTTTTGAAAACTTGTTTATGGGGATGAAATAGAAATATAACATGGTGCGTCATATTTCAAAATATAGTAAATCGAATTATGACCACGGTCAAACCCCCTTTGACCAACAAAACTACTAAATACGAAAAATTGAGCTAAAAAAGCTTTCGATGTTCCCAAATGTCATTAAGATTGAATTTCTTGGTTACAGAACTAAGATGAGATGGGTGGAACCTAATAGTCCTATAGATCTATGAGAGAGCTTTGTTTTGACTATTTATGGTTCTTGTAACTAAAAATGGACACAAAGTTATGGTTGGTGGAACAACCCACGTCTTTTGGGTGCAACATCGATGTCTTGAGGTGCAACATCCGTTTGAAAATCCAAGATTGCACTGCGTGACTTTTGAAAACTCGTTTATGGGGATGAAATAGAAATATAACATGGTGCATCATATTTCAAATTATAGTAAATCGAATTATGACCGCGGTCAAACCCCCTTTGACCAACAAAACAGCATACGAAAAATTGAGCTAAAATAGCTTTCGATGTTCCCAAATGTCATTAAGATTGAATTTCTTGGTTACCGAACTAAGATGAGATGGGTGGAACCTGCTTGTCCTATAGATCTATGAGAGAGCTTCGTTTTGACTAGTTATGGTTCTTGAAACTAAAAATGGACACAAAGTTATGGTTGGTGGAACAACCCACGTCTTTTGGGTGCAACATCGAAGTCTTGAGGTGCAACATCCGTTTGAAAATCCAAGATTGCACTGCATGACTTTTGAAAACTCGTTTATGGGGATGAAATAGAAATAAAACATGGTGCATCATATTTCAAAATATAGTAAATCGATTTATGACCACGGTCAAACCCCCTTTGACCAAGAAAACAACATAAGAAAAATTGAGCTAAAAAAGCTTTCTATGTTCCCAAATGTCATTAAGATTGAATTTCTTGGTTACCAAACTAAGATGAGATGGGTGGAACCTGTTAGTCCTATAGATCTGCGAGAGAGCTTCGTTTTGACTGGTTATGGTTCTTGTAACTAAAAATGGACACAAAGTTACAGTTGGTGGAACAACCCACGTCTTTTGGGTGCAACATCGAAGTCTTGAGGTGCAACATCCATTTGAAAATCCAAGATTGCACTTCATGACTTTTGAAAACTCGTTTATGGGGATGAAATAGAAATATAAAATGGTGCAGCATATTTCAAAATATAGTTAATCGAATTATGACCACGGTCAAACCCCCTTTGACCAACAAAACAACATACGAAAAATTAAGCTAAAAAAGTTTTCGATGTTCCAAAATGTCATTAAGATTGAATTTCTTGGTTACCAAACTAAGATGAGATGGGTGGAACCTGTTAGTCCTATAGATCTATGAGAGAGATTCGTTTTGACTGGTTATGGTTCATGTGACTAAAAATGGACACAAAATTATGGTTGGTGGAACAACCCACGTCTTTTGGGTGCAACATCGAAGTCTTGAGGTGCAACATCCGTTTGAAAATCCAAGATTGCACTTCATGACTTTTGAAAACTTGTTTATGGGGATGAAATAGAAATATAACATGGTGCATCATATTTCAAAATATAGTAAATCGAATTATGACCACGGTCAAACCCCCTTTGACCAACAAAACAACATACGAAAAATTGAGCTAAAAAGGCTTTCGATGTTCCCAAATGTCATTAAGATTGAATTTCTTGGTTACCAAACTAAGATGAGATGGGTGGAACTTGTTAGTCCAATATATCTATGAGAGAGTTTCGTTTTGACTGGTTATGGTTCTTGTAACTAAAAATGGACACAAAGTTATGGTTGGTGTAACAACCCACGTCTTTTGGGTGCAACATCGAAGTCTTGAGGTGCAACATCCGTTTGAAAATCCAAGATTGCACTGCATGACTTTTGAAAACTCATTTATGGGGATGAAATAGAAATATAACATGGTGCATCATATTTCAAAATATAATAAATCGAATTATGACCACGGTCAAACCCCTCTTGACCAACAAAACAACATAAGAAAAATTGAGCTTAAAAAGCTTTCGATGTTCCCAAATGTGATTAAGATTGAATTTTTTGGTTACCGAACTAAGATGAGATGGGTGGAAACTGTTAGTCCTATAGATCAGTGAGAGAGCTTCGTTTTGACTGGTTATTGTTCTTGTAACTAAAAATGGACACAAAGTTATGGTTGGTGGAACAACCCACGTCTTCTGGATGCAACATCGAAGTCTTGAAGTGCAACATCCGTTTGAAAATCCAAGGTTGCACTGTATGAGTTTTGAACACTCGTTTAGAGGTATGAAATAGAAATATAACATGGTAAATCATATTCCAAAATGTAGTAAATCGAGCCGGGGCTAGTCAACGATCCAGGGGGCGAGCCGACCAAAAATGTCACCAATTCCAAAATCCAAGTTCTGCGCACGTTCACGGAATCGGGAGTAACTTCCAATCCATAAGTCCGTTTTCCCCAAGCGAAAACTCCACCTGAAGCTAAGTCAGAGGGCTACAGGAATTACAGAGCACAGCTCCGAAATTGATGCTTTCAGGCCCAAAAGAGGTCGTCTAATAGGAGTTTCGGGCAGGTTTTTGTTGATGTTGCGATTTCGACCAAATCGCTCTGTGATGTTCTCAGTACCTGAGCGCTTTGCTTATTTAGATTTTCTGTATGTGATAGATTTGACCAAAAAGTGTGTCAACATACTGGTAATGTTTCTAGTCACTCAAAATAAAAACAAAGTTATGGTTGGCGGAACAACCCATGTATGTTGGGTGCAACATCGACGTCTTGAGGTGCAACATCAGTTTGAAAATCCAAGATTGCACTGTATGACTTTTGAAAACTCGTTTATGGGGATGAAATAGAAATATAACATGGTGCATCATATTTCAAAATATAGTTAATCGAATTATGACCACGATCAAACCCCCTTTGACCAACAAAACAACATACGAAAAATTGAGCTAAAAAAGCTTTCGATGTTCTCAAATGTCATTAAGATTGAATTTCTTGGTTACCGAACTAAGATGAGATGGGTGGAACCTGCTAGTCCTATAGATCTATGAGAGAGCTTCGTTTTGACTGGTTATGGTTCTTGTAACTAAAAATGGACACAAAGTTATGGTTGGTGGAACAACCCACGTCTTTTGGGTGCAACATCGAAGTCTTGAGGTGCAACATCCGTTTGAAAATCCAAGATTGCACTGCATGACTTTTGAAAACTCGTTTATGGGGATGAAATAGAAATAAAACATGGTGCATCATATTTCAAAATATAGTAAATCGAATTATGACCACGGTCAAACCCCCTTTGACCAACAAAACAACATACGAAAAATTAAGCTAAAAAAGTTTTCGATGTTCCAAAATGTCATTAAGATTGAATTTCTTGGTTACCAAACTAAGATGAGATGGGTGGAACATGTTAGTCCTATAGATCTATGAGAGAGCTTCGTTTTGACTGGTTATGGTTCTTGTAACTAAAAATGGACACAAAATTATGGTTGGTGGAACAACCCACGTCTTTTGGGTGCAACGTCGAAGTCTTGAGGTGCAACATCCGTTTGAAAATCCAAGATTGCACTTCATGACTTTTGAAAACTTGTTTATGGGGATGAAATAGAAATATAACATGGTGCATCATATTTCAAAATATAGTAAATCGAATTATGACCACGGTCAAACCCCCTTTGACCAACAAAACAACATACGAAAAATTGAGCTAAAAAGGCTTTCGATGTTCCCAAATGTCATTAAGATTGAATTTCTTGGTTACCAAACTAAGATGAGATGGGTGGAACTTGTTAGTCCAATAGATCTATGAGAGAGTTTCGTTTTGACTGGTTATGGTTCTTGTAACTAAAAATGGACACAAAGTTATGGTTGGTGTAACCACCCACGTCTTTTGGGTGCAACATCGAAGTCTTGAGGTGCAACATCCGTTTGAAAATCCAAGATTGCACTGCATGACTTTTGAAAACTCATTTATGGGGATGAAATAGAAATATAACATGGTGCATCATATTTCAAAATATAATAAATTGAATTATGACCACAGTTAAACCCCTCTTGACCAACAAAACAACATATGAAAAATTGAGCTTAAAAAGCTTTCGATGTTCCCAAATGTGATTAAGATTGAATTTCTTGGTTACCGAACTAAGATGAGATGGGTGAAACTGTTAGTCCTATAGATCAGTGAGAGAGCTTCGTTTTGACTGGTTATGGTTCTTGTAACTAAAAATGGACACAAAGTTATGGTTGGTGGAACAACCCACGTCTTCTGGATGCAACATCGAAGTCTTGAGGTGCAACATCCGTTTGAAAATCCAAAATTGCACTGTATGAGTTTTGAATACTCATTTAGAGGTATGAAATAGAAATATAACATGGTAAATCATATTCCAAAATGTAGTAAATCGAGCCGGGGCTAGTCAACGATCCAGGGGGCGAGCCGATCAAAAATGTCACCAATTCCAAAATCCAAGTTCTGCGCGCGTTCACGGAATCGGGAGTAACTTCCAATCCATAAGTCCGTTTTCCCCAAACGAATACTCCACCTGAAGCTAAGTCAGTGGGCTACAGGAGTTACAGAGCACAGCTCCGTAATTGATGCTTTCAGGCCCAAAAGAGGTCGTCTAATAGGAGTTTCGGGCAGGTTTTTGTTGATGTTGCGATTTCGACCAAATCGCTCTATGATGTTCTCAGTACCTGAGCGCTTTGCTTATTTAGATTTTCCGTATGTGATAGATTTTACCAAAAAGTGTGTCAACATACTGGTAATGTTTCTAGTCACTCAAAATAAAAACAAAGTTATGGTTGGCGGAACAACCCATGTATGTTGGGTGCAACATCGACGTCTTGAGGTGCAACATCAGTTTGAAAATCCAAGATTGCACTGTATGACTTTTGAAAACTTGTTTATGGGGATGAAATAGAAATATAACACGGTGCATCATATTTCAAAATATAGTTAATCGAATTATGACCACGATCAAACCCCCTTTGTGACAACTAGGAATTTCGCCCGATCCGAATCGATCGCTAAACCAACCAAGACCGTTCGAAACCCCTGATTGTTTGAGAACAGGACACATCGGAACGCAAACAGAAGAACATTTCATTGTTATTACAACAATTCCATCAGAATACAAGAATATACAGAGTATGAATTAATATTACATAGTTGATAATTATCGGAGATTTAAATACATTACTGCAGCGGAAAAGTAATACAAAACATAACTGAAAGGAATACGCGGATACAAAGCTTTCCGAATATCAATTCTGCTATAAACCAGGATCCTGTGAATATAAATCTGCAAAACCAAAACTACTAGCTGCCCGTGCGGAAAATGAGGGCACCCAGAGTTTAGGTTAAAACAATAAACTCCAGGTCAGTCATGTGACTGGTGTGAGAACTAAAACAGTTATTTAAAACTTTATTTTTAAAATTAAGGTAAATCAAGGGACCACGCCGTATAACACGGAACGGGTTTCCTCCCAAGAATACCATTGCACGAGATAAACAGCGCAATGCTAAATAAAGTACAATGAAGCTATTATAAGACCCAGGTCCCATCACACAATGCAACACAAGCCGGAGGATAGGGTTTTCCCTTATAATAGCCAAAGAATGCTTGATACGTATAAAACGAAATCATTTTTGATTTTCTAAATCAGACTCCAACCGTAAATTAGTTAGAGAATGATTCCCTAAGTATTAACCCCGAAGGCCGAAACCAACATCAGACCAATACCCAGGAAACCACTCATCTTGGCTCGTTTACAGTTAGTTCCTGATTTTATATACAATCATAAATATCAATCATGGACGGCATGGGTACCATTATATCATGTCGCCAAATATAGGTTTACAATCAAAACCGCACAAGGTCGTATTGGAAGTTGGGTTATCATTTATGGTATGAACCGAGGCTAGGGGCAAGATCCTCACCGTTCGAGACTGTCTAGTCCGAGTCTCAGGAAACAGCCGCAACTGCCCCTTGTATCATCAGGGCCGGTCCGCACGAAGTGGATTATTATGCCTGAACAATACGTTTCCCCGCCCTATGGGGCGTAAATGAGCCAACGAATGGCTCCATCGGTTCGAGAACGACCGATAAATACGAGGCGCCTCGCTTTTCAGCAAGTAATAATAAGCAACATCCACATGAGTCAAACTCGTCAGCCAGTTTACGCACTGACGCCACTCCTAACTAGAAAGAAACGCATGCCCTCCCTAAGTCCGTCTCCCGTTTTTGATTCATACCGGGTGTGAAACTCGCGAAGTAACGTTACCACAAGACTCTGCTTTTCAACAAAAGCCTTGATCATTTGCATCTTAGCATGCGACACAGGCAAACCACTCCATGCAACCGATATGCATCAATCACACAAAATGATATCCAATGTCAGACACACAGTCCATTTACAAGTTCGTTCTGGGTCTGAACGAAACCGGAGGCACCTGGTACCTCGCATATCCATCGATCTCCAAGTACGTCTAGACGACCACCACTTTTTCCATCGTCTTGGGTGTAAAGCCCAATCAGGACGGTAGAAATCATCCAAACGACGTGAAGACCTCCGGTCTTCAACCATCATCTTCATCTTCGACATATCGTCATATCAGTTACTAAGAATGGGATAAACCCGGTCTTTCCGAATAACTCGCGTATATAATAAACAAGTGTTACACAAACACAACGTACGCCTCATTCCAATTCATCAGTCACTAACCGTAAATTAGCAAGAGAACAATTCCCCAAGTATTAACCCCGAAGGTCGAAACCAACATCAGACCAATACCAAGGAAACCATTCTTCTTAGCCAACCTACAGTTAGTTTCTTAACTTTACATTCTTATGGAAAGGTTCCCATTAATTTTATCAAAAATAAATTCTTTAAATTTATTCTTTAATCTTCATATCAAATTGTTAATCGGGTTAAAGAACGAATGTCGTTTAAAACACAGTTCACGATAAACCCAAAAATCACATTCCATTGTTAATGGAATCTTCACGGAAAACAGATCAATATATAATCGATATCAATTTCCTTATCCAACCAATAATATAAATGGAATAACGGCTATGCCTTTCAAATTCCATATATAGTATCGGTCTTCCTCCACAGAAGCTCACTTCGATTATTACCAAATCGAATTCCATTCCATTCCAATTTGTATATATTGGAAAACTATACTTTGGAAAATTTCCATTAAATCTAAATAAAAAGATTTATAAATTCCAAATCACATTTCACTGTTAATCGGGTTAAAGAACGAATGTCGTTTAAAACACAGTTCACGATAAACCCAATTCACATTCCATTCTATCAGTCCCTAACCGTAAATTAGTAAGAGAACAGTTCCCTAAATATTAACCCCGAAGGCCGAAACCAACATCAGATCAATATCCAAGAAACCATTCAACTTAACTGATCCCCAGTTAGTTCCTAATTTTCTTAACTCCATTTGGGTTTAAGAACAATATTATTAAAGATACCGTTCACGACAAACCAAAATCCCATTTGATATTAAATACAGGGCTCTGAATAGAAAATATATCGGCTTATATTCAATATCAAATTCTGCAACCAACAAATATCATATTGGAAATAACGACATAAATATATCTTTCAAATTTCCATAACAATATCTGTATAATCACGAAATCCAACATCGAACTATTCTGAGGATGATTTCGATTCGAATCCATTCCAGTTCATATATTGGAAATTTCTGGTTATTTTAAAACCATTTCAAATCTAGTTCAAAACTAGTTCATTTCGATAAAAATATATTTTTATCTTTTCAAATAGGGAATTTTTCATCCCAGTTCTTTCTGAATCATTTATTATGATTTTACACAAATTATTAATATTTTTAATAATTTTATCAGGGCCTGTACAGTCGATTTCCATAAACGGTCGTCGAACTGCACTTACAGCGACCTTTTCTAAATTTGATTTGGACATAATTCCAAATCCAACCGTTAGATTTCAAATTTCTAATATTCATTGGAAAGCTCTTTTCGATACGAACCCAACTGTTCCAGTTTCAGGAGAATCCGACGGTCAGATCTCCAGTAACGTCAATTCGAAGTCAATGGTCGAAATTCGCGGACTGCCGCCGCGCGGCGCGTTCTATTCAGGCCATTGAATATATATAATATATATATTATATATATTTCGTCGATTTCCTTTCAAAACGTATTTTATAAATCGTTTTAAATTCGTTTTCAAAACGGTTTCAACTTCATATTCAATTTCAAATCAAAAATGAATATTCCATATCATTAACATATAAATGATAATATTTTCAAAACATTATATCTTGAAATCACTTCTTTTTAGATATTCGAATAAAATCGATATAAAATACCGTTAGCGTCAAAATGGCGCAACTCTAATCAACACGGCTTTACATACATATATATATTTAAAATTTCGTTATTCTATTTAACAAATGAATATTTTCAACACATGAATAATCTCAACGAATGAGTACCTTCACACATGAATATTTTATTTATTCAACACATGAATTTATTCTATAATATTCTTTATTTTTCAAATTGGAATGAGGCCCAATCAATTACCATATAAAGTTAATTATATGGATTCCACAAAATACATGTATATATTAGCCACGATAAATCATCAACCATCATCCAAAGTGCACAACACAACTGTCTGTCAACCTATCGATCGACAAACAATTATACAATTGGGACTAGTGTATGTTAAATATCATCCCAATACCCGTGTGGGGTTTCAACCAACAAATACTGAATATTATTTGTGCAGTTGGGCGATGTGTAAAATTTATCGTCCCAATCCATATCAGTCAAATGGGTGTACATCAACAAATCGTTTTGATTTGTGAATGAATATTTCATTTTTATTCGTCTCTAATAAAAATGATATTTTTATTTTTCTAACTTATTTTAGAAAATTTCGGCGGTATAACGGCGCAATACTAGAAACGGGACTAGGCCTAGCCTTATCCCCGGTCTAATAATGGCCCACGCCATTCACAAATCAAATTCTAATCAATTCAAGTTCACCAAACAACCAAATTTGAATCAAATAATCTAACCAACTATACAACCAAACAAACAAGTCCATGGTCTGTGGACGGGTGTCGGGTGCTACTAAACACCATCTGCATCCTAGTATATATTTAACTAGAAATAAATTTGAGTGAGAAGTTCTCACCGAGGGATCCACTCCTCCCGTTTTATCTCTGAATTTCTGAACATCTGAATTTGCACGTACATCCATCATATTCTTTGTCACGCTGTTCACATTAAAAATCATATTTTTAATATGATGTTCATTTTTAAAAATCCCATTTTTATATCACTATACGTATAATAAAAATCAGATTTTTATTTCGTTATATATATAAAAATCGTATTTTTATATGCTCTACTTTATAAAAACTATATCTTTATTTTTCACTACTATATAAAAATCATATTTTTATTCTCCTTATTATAAAAAGATTTCGCCTTTTCAAATATAAAGATTTCGCCTTTTCTAAAATAAAGATTGAATTTTTATCTTACTACACATATAAAAATCGAATTTTTATATACTCTAGCTTATAAAAATTATATTTTTATAATTCCTATGATATAAAAACCACATTTTTCTTTGCTACATGGATAAATAAAAATCACTACTTTTTCTTTTATAAAAAAATCCTGCTTTGAATAAAATAAAAATCCAATTTTTCATATGCCCCTTATATAAAAATCGTGTCTTTACCAAATTAAAAATCAAAACTTTCTACGATTAAAAATCCAAACTTCTACGTTAAACAAAATCAGATTTTTTTTATATACATTAACATCATATCCTTAATGTTTAAACCAACGAAAATAAAAATAAAAGACTTACAAAGGGGATTAGAGGTGGGGGAGCTCGCTGCTGAAGGAGGAGGGTGAGTCGAGAGGAGGGAGGTGTTGGCGTCCGATTTGGAGAAGGAGGAAGAGGAGGATTGCGATGAACAGAGGGGGGTGCGCTTCACTGTCGCGCTGAGCAGAGGGGGGGGGGAAGCGGGAAGGAGAAGAGGAGGTCAAGGAGGGGGTGAAGATGGTCGGTGGGCGCCAGAGCGACAGAGGCGGCGGCGTCGTTCTTCGGGAGGGCTGGCCGGAGCGGAGGATTTGGGCTTAGGGTTTCTAATCGGAGGAGGAACTCGGTAGAAGGTGGCGTTGGCTAGGGGGGAAATCGATAGAGGCGGCGGCGGTGGGCCAGTGGCGGCTGCGGTGCCTCCTCCGTCGTTGTTTTTTTATCTCTTTAAACCCGATCGTGGAAAAAGGGCAGTGAGGAAGAGAGAGAACATAAGGGGGGAGGGGCCAAAGTTTATATTTAAATATTTTATTATTTTTAAATCACAAAAAGGTAACTTTTTAACATGAACTCGAAATCAAGCCCACCGACTGTCGTCCCCAGCGTATTACCCCCGTTCCGAACACAATGGGATATGTATCGCAGGCCAATTCGACTGTTTGAATCAGTTTCCGTTAAAATTAAAATATAAATCAGTGTACATTCAATTTGAACGTACATTTTAACTTACCGGGGCCACATACAGTCTCTAAAAATTCCCGAAAAATATTTTCTAGCTTCGTATTGACGATACGGTCCTAACAAAACTAATTTCGTCGAATTCTGAGACCGTTTGTAAAATGACCATTTTCCAGTCGATTAAATTCAACTGAAACTGGTCAAACGCGTTTAAGTGTGCCATGCTCACATACTGATTCAAAAAATTACGAATTTTGAAACCTAGCAATAATTTGACATTCCGGTTCCAACAAAAGTGGTTTCGTCGAAAACCGAGGTCGTTTGCAAAATTGCTATTTTTAAGGCCTTTATATATATTAAAATATATATAAATCCTACACCGACTTTTCTGAATTTTAAACTGGACATATCTTTCAACTTCTAAAGTGAAATCTCTGTTTCTTAACTTCGTTTGAAAGATATGATTAAACAGATTCAAATATTTCTTGTTTCGTTCAATTCCGACTTATATTGAATTCTGTATTTTCATTTGAAATTCGAAATCGAATTTTCAAACTGCAGGGCCATTTCAGGCTCGTTATATATTTAAAATAAAATTCTTTGTTTTAACTTCATCAAAAATAAATTTCCCGTCGTTATTATTTAAAATAATTCATTTTAAATATTCAAAATCGGTTAAATTAGCCAAAATAAAAATTTTAAATTGGCTCAGATTTTCCGGGTTGTTACACCCTTTGACCAACAAAACAACATACGAAAAATTGAGCTAAAAAAGCTTTCGATGTTCTCAAATGTCATTAAGATTGAATTTCTTGGTTACCGAACTAAGATGAGATGGGTGGAACCTGCTAGTCCTATAGATCTATGAGAGAGCTTCGTTTTGACTGGTTATGGTTCTTGTAACTAAAAATGGACACAAAGTTATGGTTGGTGGAACAACCCACGTCTTTTGGGTGCAACATCGAAGTCTTGAGGTGCAACATCCGTTTGAAAATCCAAGATTGCACTGCATGACTTTTGAAAACTCGTTTATGGGGATGAAATAGAAATAAAACATGGTGCATCATATTTCAAAATATAGTAAATCGAATTATGACCACGGTCAAACCCCCTTTGACCAAGAAAACAACATACGAAAAATTGAGCTGAAAAATCTTTCTATGTTCCCAAATGTCATTAAGATTGAATTTCCTTGTTACCAAACTAAGATGAGATAGGTGGTACCTGTTAGTCCTATAGATCTGCGAGAGAACTTCGTTTTGACTGGTTATGGTTCTTGTAACTAAAAATGGACACAAAGTTATAGTTGGTGGAACAACCCACGTCTTTTGGGTGCAACATCGAAGTCATGAGGTGCAACATCCATTTGAAAATCCAAGATTGCACTGTATGACTTTTGTTTATGGGGATGAAATAGAAATATAACATGGTGCATCATATTTCAAAATATAGTTAATCGAATTATGACCACGGTCAAACCCCCTTTGACCAACAAAACAACATATGAAAAATTGAGCCAAAAAAGTTTTCGATGTTCCAAAATGTCATTAAGATTGAATTTCTTGGTTATCGAACTAAGATGAGATGGGTGGAACCTGTTAGTCCTATAGATCAATGAGAGAGCTTCATTTTGACTGGTTATGGTTCTTGTAACTAAAAATGGACACAAAGTTATGGTTGGTGGAACAACCCACGTCTTTTGGGTGCAACATCGAAGTCTTGAGGTGCAACATCCGTTTGAAAATCCAAGACTGCACTGCATGACTTTTGAAAACTCGTTTATGGGGATGAAATAGAAATAAAACATGGTGCATCATATTTCAAAATATAGTGAATCAAATTATGAACACGGTCAAACCCCATTTGACCAAGAAAACAACATACGAAAAATTGAGCTAAAAAAGGTTTATATGTTCCCAAATGTCATTAAGATTGAATTTCTTGGTTACCAAACTAAGATGAGATGGGTGGAACCTGTTAGTCCTATAGATCTGCGAGAAAGCTTCGTTTTGACTGGTTATGGTTCTTGTAACTAAAAATGGACACAAAGTTACATTTGGTGGAACAACCCACGTCTTTTGGGTGCAACATCGAAGTCTTGAGGTGCAACATCCATTTGAAAATCCAAGATTGCACTTCATGACTTTCGAAAACTCGTTTATGGGGATGAAATAGAAATATAACATGGTGCATCATATTTCAAAATATAGTTAAACGAATTATGACCACGGTCAAACCCCCTTTGACCAACAAAACAACATACGAAAAATTGAGCTAAAAAAGCTTTCTATGTTCACAAATGTCATTAAGATTGAATTTCTTGGTTACCAAACTAAGATGAGATGGGTGGAACCCGTAAGTCCTATAGATCTGCGAGAGAGCTCCGTTTTGACTGGTTATGGTTCTTGTAACTAAAAATGGACACAAAGTTACGGTTGGTGGAACAACCCACGTCGAAGACTTGAGGTGCAACATCCATTTGAAAATCCAAGATTGCACTGTATGACTTTTAAAAACTCGTTTATGGGTATGAAATAGAAATATAACATGGTGCATCATATTTCAAAATATAGTTAATCGAATTATGACCACGATCAAACCACCTTTGACCAACAAAACAACATACTAAAAATTGAGCTAAAAAAGCTTTCAATGTTCTCAAATGTCATTAAGATTGAATTTCTTGGTTACCGAACTAAGATGAGATGGGTGGAACCTGCTAGTCCTATAGATCTATGAGAGAGCTTCGTTTTGACTGGTTATGGTTCTTGTAACTAAAAATGGACACAAAGTTATGGTTGGTGGAACAACCCACGTCTTTTGGGTGCAACATCGAAGTCTTGAGGTGCAACATCCGTTTGAAAATCCAAGATTGCACTGCATGACTTTTGAAAACTCGTTTATGGGGATGAAATAGAAATAAAACATGGTGCATCATATTTCAAAATATAGTAAATCGAATTATGACCACGGTCAAACCCCCTTTGACCAAGAAAACAACATACGAAAAATTGAGCTAAAAAATCTTTCAATGTTCCCAAATGTCATTAAGATTGAATTTCTTGGTTACCAAACTAAGATGAGATGGGTGGAACCTGTTAGTCCTATAGATCTGCGAGAGAGCTTCGTTTTTACTGGTTATGGTTCTTGTAACTAAAAATGGACACAAAGTTACAGTTGGTGGAACAACCCACGTCTTTTGGGTGCAACATCGAAGTCTTGAGGTGCAACATCCATTTGAAAATCCAAGATTGCACTGTATGACTTTTGACAACTCGTTTATGAGGATGAAATAGAAATATAACATGGTGCATCATATTTCAAAATATAGTTAATCGAATTATGACCACGGTCAAACCCCCTTTGACCAACAAAACATCATACGAAAAATTGAGCCAACAAAGTTTTCGATGTTCCAAAATGTCATTAAGATTGAATTTCTTGGTTATCGAACTAAGATGAGATGGGTGGAACCTGTTAGTCCTATAGATCTATGAGAGAGCTTCATTTTGACTGGTTATGGTTCTTGTAACTAAAAATGGACAAAAAGTTATGGTTGGTGGAACAACCCACGTCTTTTGGGTGCAACATCGAAGTCTTGAGGTGCAACATCCGTTTGAAAATCCAAGATTGCACTGCATAACTTTTGAAAACTCGTTTATGGGGATGAAATAGAAATAAAACATGGTGCATCATATTTCAAAATATAGTAAATCAAGTTATGACCACGGTCAAATCCCCTTTGACCAAGAAAACGACATACGAAAAATTGAGCTAAAAAAGCTTTCTATGTTCCCAAATGTCATTAATATTGAATTTCTTGGTTACCAAACTAAGATGAGATGGGTGGAACCTGTTAGTTCTATAGATCTGTGAGAGAGCTTCGTTTTGACTGGTTATGGTTCTTGTAACTAAAAATGGACACAAAGTTACAGTTGGTGGAACAACCCACGTCTTTTGGGTGCAACATCGAAGTCTTGAGGTGCAACATCCATTTGAAAATCCAAGATTGCACTTCATGACTTTTGAAAACTCGTTTATGGAGATGAAATAGAAATATAACATGGTGCATTATATTTCAAAATATAGTTAAACGAATTATGACCACGGTCAAACCCCCTTTGTCCAACAAAACAACATACGAAAAATTGAGCTAAAAAAGCTTTCTATGTTCCCAAATATCATTAAGATCGAATTTCTTGGTTACCAAACTAAGATGAGATGGGTGGAACCCGTTAGTCCTATAGATCTGCGAGAGAGCTCCGTTTTGACTGGTTATGGTTCTTGTAACTAAAAATGGACACAAAGTTACTGTTGGTGGAACAACCCACGTCGAAGACTTGAGGTGCAACATCCATTTGAAAATCCAAGATTGCACTGTATGACTTTTGAAAACTTGTTTATGGGGATGAAATAGAAATATAACATGGTGCATCATATTTCAAAATATAGTTAATCGAATTATGACCACGATCAAACCCCCTTTGACCAACAAAACAACATACGGAAAATTGAGCTAAAAAAGCTTTCGATGTTCTCAAATGTCATTAAGATTGAATTTCTTGGTTACCGAACTAAGATGAGATGGGTGGAACCTGCTAGTCCTATAGATCTATGAGAGAGCTTCGTTTTGACTGGTTATGGTTCTTTTAACTAAAAATGGACACAAAATTATGGTTGGTGGAACAACCCACGTCTTTTGGGTGCAACATCGAAGTCTTGAGGTGCAACATCCGTTTGAAAATCCAAGATTGCCCTGCATGACTTTTGAAAACTCGTTTATGGGGATGAAATAGAAATAAAACATGGTGCATCATATTTCAAAATATAGTAAATCGAATTATGACCACGGTCAAACCCCTTTTGACCAAGAAAACAACATACGAAAAATTGAGCTAAAAAATCTTTCTATGTTCCCAAATGTCATTAAGATTGAATTTCTTGGTTATCAAACTAAGATGAGGTGGGTGGAACCTGTTAGTCCTATAGATCTGCGAGAGAGCTTCGTTTTGACTGGTTATGGTTCTTGTAACTAAAAATGGACACAAAGTTACAGTTGGTGGAACAACCCACGTCTTTTGGGTGCAACATCGAAGTCTTGAGGTGCAACATCCATTTGAAAACCCAAGATTGCACTGTATGACTTTTGAAAATTCGTTTATGGGGATGAAATAGAAATATAACATGGTGCATCATACTTCAAAATATAGTTAATCGAATTATGACCACGGTCAAACCCCCTTTGACCAACAAAACAACATACGAAAAATAGAGCCAAAAAAGTTTTCGATGTTCCAAAATGTCATTAAGATTGAATTTCTTGGTTACCGAACTAAGATGAGATGGGTGGAACCTGTTAGTCCTATAGATCTATGAGAGAGCTTCATTTTGACTGGTTATGGTTCTTGTAACTAAAAATGGACACAAAGTTATGGTTGGTGGAACAACCCACGTCTTTTGGGTGCAACATCGAAGTCTTGAGATGCAACATCCGTTTGAAAATCCAAGATTGCACTGCATGACTTTTGAAAACTCGTTTATGGGGATGAAATAGAAATAAAACACGGTGCATCATATTTCAAAATATAGTAAATCAAATTATGACAACGGTCAAACCCCCTTTGACCAAGAAAACAACATACGAAAAATTGAGCTAAAAAAGCTTTCTATGTTCCCAAATGTCATTAAGATTGAATTTCTTGGTTACCAAACTAAGAAGAGATGGGTGGAACCTGTCAGTCCTATAGATCTGCGAGAGAGCTTCGTTTTGACTGGTTATGGTTCTTGTAACTAAAAATGGACACAAAGTTACAGTTGGTGGAACAACCCACGTCTTTTGGGTGCAACATCGAAGTCTTGAGGTGCAACATCCATTTGAAAATCCAAGATTGCACTTCATGACTTTTGAAAACTCGTTTATGGGGATGAAATAGAAATATAACATGGTGCATCATATTTCAAAATATAGTTAAACGAATTATGACCACGGTCAAACTCCCTTTGACCAACAAAACAACATACGAAAAATTGAGCTAAAAAAGCTTTCTATGTTCCCAAATGTCATTAAGATTGAATTTCTTGGTTACCAAACTAAGATGAGATGGGTGGAACCCGTTAGTCCTATAGATCTGCGAGAGAGCTCCGTTTTGACTGGTTATGGTTCTTGTAACTAAAAATGGACACAAAGTTACGGTTGGTGGAACAACCCACGTCGAAGACTTGAGGTGCAACATCCATTTGAAAATCCAGGATTGCACTGTATGACTTTTGAAAACTCGTTTATGGGGATGAAATAGAAATATAACATGGTGCATCATATTTCAAAATATAGTTAATCGAATTATGACCACGGTCAAACCCCCTTTGACCAACAAAACAACATACGAAAAATTGAGCTAAAAAGCTTTCGATGTTCCAAAATGTCATTAAGATTGAATTTCTTGGTTACCGAACTAAGATGAGATGGGTGGAACCTGTTAGTCCTATAAATCTATGAGAGAGCTTCGTTTTGACTGGTTATGGTTCTTGTAACTAAAAATGGACACAAAATTATGGTTAGTGGAACAACCCACGTCTTTTGGGTGCAACATCGAAGTCTTGAGGTGCAACATCCGTTTGAAAATCCAAGATTGCACTGCATGACTTTTGAAAACTCTTTTATGGGGATGAAATAGAAATATAACATGGTGCATCATATTTCAAAATATAGTAAATCGAATTATGACTACGGTTAAACCCCCCTTGACCAACAAAACAACATATGAAAAATTGAGCTAAAAAAGCTTTCGATGTTCCAAAATGTCATTAAGATTGAATTTCTTGGTTACCGAACTAAGATGAGATGGGTGGAACCTGTTAATCCTATAGATCAATGAGAGAGCTTCGTTTTGACTGGTTATGGTTCTTGTAACTAAAAATGGACACAAAGTTATGGTTGGTGGAACAACCCACGCCTTTTGGGTGCAACATCGAAGTCTTGAGGTGCAACATCCGTTTGAAAATCCAAGATTGCACTGTATGAGTTTTGAAAACTCGTTTATATGTATGAAATAGAAATATAACATGGTAAATCATATTCCAAAATGTAGTAAATCGAGCCGGGGCTAGTCAACGATCTAGGGGGCGAGCCGATCAAAAATGTCACCAATTCCAAAATCCAAGTTCTGCGCGCGTTCACGGAATCGGGAGTAACTTCCAATCCGCCAGTCCGTTTTCCTCAAACGAAAGCTCCACCTGAAGAAAAGTCAGAGGGCTACAAGAGTTACAGAGCATAGGTCCGTAATTGATGCTTTCAGGCCCAAAAGTGGTCGTCTAATAGGAGTTTCGGGCAGGTTTTTGTTGATGTTGCGATTTCGACCAAATCGCTCTATGATGTTCTCAGTACCTGAGCGCTTTGCTTATTTAGATTTTCCGTACGTGATAGATTTGAACAAAAAGTGTGTCAACGTACTGGTTATGTTTCTAGTCACTCAAAATAAAAACAAAGTTATGGTTGGCGGAACAACCCATGTATGTTCGGTGTAACATCGACGTCTTGAGGTGCAACATCAGTTTGAAAATCCAAGATTGCACTGTATGACTTTTGAAAACTCGTTTATGGGGATGAAATAGAAATATAACATGGTGCATCATATTTCAAAATATAGTTAATCGAATTATGACCACGATCAAACCCCCTTTGACCAACAAACCAACATACGAAAAATTGAGCTACAAAAGCTTTCGATGTTCTCAAATGTCATTAAGATTGAATTTCTTGGTTACCGAACTAAGATGAGATGGGTGGAACCTGCTAGTCCTATAGATCTATGAGAGAGCTTGTTTTGACTGGTTATGGTTCTTGTAACTAAAAATGGACACAAAGTTATGGTTGGTGGAACAACCCACGTCTTTTGGGTGCAACATCGAAGTCTTGAGGTGCAACATCCGTTTGAAAACCCAAGATTGCACTGCATGACTTTTGAAAACTCGTTTATGGGGATGAAATAGAAATAAAACATGGTGCATCATATTTCAAAATATAGTAAATCGAATTATGACCACGGTCAAACCCCCTTTGACCAAGAAAACAACATACGAAAAATTGAGCTAAAAAATCTTTCTATGTTCCCAAATGTCATTAAGATTGAATTTCTTGGTTACCAAACTAAGATGAGATGGGTGGAACCTGTTAGTCCTATAGATCTGCGAGATAGCTTCGTTTTGACTGGTTATGGTTCTTGTAACTAAAAATGGACACTAAGTTACAGTTGGTGGAACAACCCACGTCTTTTGGGTGCAACATCGAAGTCTTGAGGTGCAACATCCATTTGAAAATCCAAGATTGCACTGTATGACTTTTGTTTATGGGGATGAAATAGAAATATAACATGGTGCATCATATTTCAAAATATAGTTAATCGAATTATGACCACGGTCAAACCCCCTTTGACCAACAAAACAACATACGAAAAATTGAGCCAAAAAAGTTTTCGATGTTCCAAAATGTCATTAAGATTGAATTTCTTGGTTACCGAACTAAGATGAGATGAGTAGAACCTGTTAGTCCTATAGATCTATGAGAGAGCTTCATTTTGACTGGTTATGGTTCTTGTAACTAAAAATGGACACAATGTTATGGTTGGTGGAACAACCCACGTCTTCTGGGTGCAACATCGAAGTCTTGAGGCGCAACATCCGTTTGAAAATCCAAGATTGCACTGCATGACTTTTGAAAACTCGTTTATAGGGATGAAATAGAAATAAAACATGGTGCATCATGTTTCAAAATATAGTAAATCAAATTATGACCACGGTCGAACCCCCTTTGACCAAGAAAACAACATACGAAAAATTGAGCTAAAAAACTTTCTATGTTCCCAAATGTCATTAAGATTGAATTTCTTGGTTACCAAACTAAGATGAGATGGGTGGAACCTGTTAGTCCTATAGATCTGCGAGAGAGCTTCGTTTTGACTGGTTATGGTTCTTGTAACTAAAAATGGACAAAAAGTTACAGTTGGTGGAACAACCCACGTCTTTTGGGTGCAACATCGAAGTCTTGAGGTGCAACATCCATTTGAAAATCCAAGATTTCACTTCATGACTTTTGAAAACTCGTTTATGGGGATGAAATAGAAATATAACATGGTGCATCATATTTCAAAATATAGTTAAACGAATTATGAACACGGTCAAACCCCCTTTGACCAACAAAACAACATACGAAAAATTGAGCTAAAAAAGCTTTCTATGTTCCCAAATGTCATTAAGATTGAATTTCTTGGTTACCAAACTAAGATGAGATGGGTGGAACCCGTTAGTCCTATAGATCTGCGAGAGAGCTCCGTTGTGACAGGTTATGGTTCTAGTAACTAAAAATGGACACAAAGTTACGGTTGGTGGAACAACCCACGTCGAAGACTTGAGGTGCAACATCCATTTGAAAATCCAAGATTGCACTGTATGACTTTTGAAAACTCGTTTGTGGGGATGAAATAGAAATATAACATGGTGCATCATATTTCAAAATATAGTTAATCGAATTATGACCACGATCAAACCCCCTTTGACCAGCAAAACAGCATACGAAAAATTGAGCTAAAAAAGCTTTCGATGTTCTCAAATGTCATTAAGATTGAATTTCTTGGTTACCGAACTAAGACGAGATGGGTGGAACCTGCTAGTCCTATAGATCTATGAGAGAGCTTCGTTTTGACTGGTTATGGTTCTTGTAACTAAAAATGGACACAAAGTTATGGTTGGTGGAACAACCCACGTCTTTTGGGTGCAACATCGAAGTCTTGAGGTGCATCATCCGTTTGAAAATCCAAGATTGCACTGCATGACTTTTGAAAACTCATTTATGGGGATGAAATAGAAATAAAACATGGTGCATCATATTTCAATATATAGTAAATCGAATTATGACCACGGTCAAACCCCCTTTGACCTAGAAAACAACATACGAAAAATTGAGCTAAAAAATCTTTCTATGTTCCCAAATGTCATTAAGATTGAATTTCTTGGTTACCAAACTAAGATGAGATGGGTGGAACCTGTTAGTCCTATAGATCTGTGAGAGAGCTTCGTTTTGGCTGGTTATGGTTCTTATAACTAAAAATGGACACAAAGTTACAGTTGGTGGAACAACCCACGTCTTTTGGGTGCAACATCGAAGTCTTGAGGTGCAACATCCATTTGAAAATCCAAGATTGCACTGTATGACTTTTGAAAACTCGTTTATGGGGATGAAATAGAAATATAACATGGTGCATCATATTTCAAAATATAGTTAATCGAATTATGACCACGGTCAAACCCCTTTTGACCAACAAAACAACATACGAAAAATTGAGCCAAAAAAGTTTTCGATGTTCCAAAATGTCATTAAGATTGAATTTCTTGGTTACCAAACTAAGATAAGATGGGTGGAACCTGTTAGTCCTATAGATCTATGAGAGAGCTTCATTTTGACTGGTTATGGTTCTTGTAACTAAAAATGGACACAAAGTTATGGTTGGTGGAACAACCCACGTCTTTTGGGTGCAACATCGAAGTCTTGAGGTGCAACATCCGTTTGAAAATCCAAGATTGCACTGCATGACTTTTGAAAACTCGTTTATGTGACGAAATAGAAATAAAACATGGTGCATCATATTTCAAAATATGGTAAATCAAATTATGACCACGGTCAAACCCCTTTGACCAAGAAAACAACATACGAAAAATTGAGCTAAAATAGCTTTCTATGTTCCCAAATGTCATTAAGATTGAATTTCTTGGTTACCAAACTAAGATGAGATGGGTGGAACCTGTTAGTCCTATAGATCTGCGAGAGAGCTTCGTTTTGACTAGTTATGGTTCTTGTAACTAAAAATGGACACAAAGTTACAGTTGGTGGAACAACCCACGTCTTTTGTGTGCAACATCGAAGTCTTGAGGTGCAACATCCATTTGAAAATCCAAGATTGCACTTCATGACTTTTGAAAACTCGTTTATGGGGATGAAATAGAAATATAACATGGTGCATCATATTTCAAAATATAGTTAAACGAATTATGACCACGGTCAAACCCCCTTTGACCAACAAAACAACATACGAAAAATTGAGCTGAAAAAGCTTTCTATGTTCCCAAATGTCATTAAGACTGAATTTCTTGGTTACCAAACTAAGATGAGATGGGTGGAACCCGTTAGTCCTACAGATCTGCGAGAGAGCTCCGTTTTGACTGGTTATGGTTCTTGTAACTAAAAATGGACACAAAGTTACGGTTGGTGGAACAACCCACGTCGAAGACTTGAGGTGCAACATCCATTTGAAAATCCAAGATTGCACTGTATGACTTTTGAAAACTCGTTTATGGGGATGAAATAGAAATATAACATGGTGCATCATATTTCAAAAAATAGTTAATCGAATAATGACCACGGTCAAACCCCCTTTGACCAACAAAACAGCATACGAAAAATTGAGCTAAAAAGCTTTCGATGTTCCAAAATGTCATTAAGATTGAATTTCTTGGTTACCGAACTAAGATGAGATGGGTGGAACATGTTAGTCCTATAAATCTATGAGAGAGCTTCGTTTTGACTGGTTATTGTTCTTGTAACTAAAAATGGACACAAAATTATGGTTAGTGGAACAACCCACGTCTTTTGGGTGCAACATCGAAGTCTTGAGGTGCAACATCCGTTTGAAAATCCAAGATTGCACTGCATGACTTTTGAAAACTCGTTTATGGGGATGATATAGAATTATAACATGGTGCATCATATTTCAAAATATAGTAAATCGAATTATGACTACGGTCAAACACCCCTTGACCAACAAAATAACATATGAAAAATTGAGCTAAAAAAGCTTTCGATGTTCCAAAATGTCATTAAGATTGAATTTCTTGGTTACCGAACTAAGATGAGATGGGTGGAACCTGTTAATCCTATAGATCAATGAGAGAGCTTCGTTTTGACTGGTTATAGTTCTTGTAACTAAAAATGGACACAAAGTTATGGTTGGTGGAACAACCCACGCCTTTTGGGTGCAACATCGAAGTCTTGAGGTGCAACATCCGTTTGAAAATCCAAGATTGCACTGTATGAGTTTTGAAAACTTGTTTATATGTATGAAAAAGAAATATAACATGGTAAATCATATTCCAAAATGTAGTAAATCGAGTCGGGGCTAGTCAACGATCCAGGGGGCGAGCCGATCAAAAATGTCACCAATTCCAAAATCCAAGTTCTGCGCGCGTTCACGGAATCGGCAGTAACTTCCAATCCGTAAGTCCGTTTTCCTCAAACGAAAGCTCCACCTGAAGATAAGTCAGAGGGCTACAAGAGTTACAGAGCATAGCTCCGTAATTGATGCTTTCAGGCCCAAAAGAGGTCGTCTAATAAGAGTTTCGGGCATGTTTTTGTTGATGTTGCGATTTCGACCAAATCGCTCTATGATGTTCTCAGTACCTGAGCGTGTTGCTTATTTAGATTTTACGTATGTGATAGATTTGACCAAAAAGTGTGTCAACATACTGGTTATGTTTCTAGTCACTCAAAATAAAAACAAAGCTATGGTTGGCGGAACAACCCATGTCTGTTGGGTGCAACATCGACGTCTTGAGGTGCAACATCAGTTTGGAAATCCAAGATTGCACTGTATGACTTTTGAAAACTCGTTTATGGGGATGAAATTTAAATATAACATGGTGCATCATATTTCAAAATATAGTGAATCGAATTATGACCACGGTCAAACCCCCTTTGACCAACAAAACAACATATGAAAACTGTAACAACCCGTATTTTTACACCATGTTATAACATAAATCAAGGCAGAAATAAATTATAAATCAGAATCAAGGGAAACGGGCTGTGCCTTTACGTTCGTCTCGGAAAAATACGTGAAATAGAGTCCGAAATTTTGTAAATCGGAGTCCGTATGACCAAGAAAAAGCCCGACGAAGATTTCAGAAAAGTTCAGCCCGAAAAGCAGAAGAGGCGGGAAAATTCCCGCCAGACCCTAGGGGTCGACCAGGGTCGACATGGGTGTCGACCCCCCCTCAAGGGGTCGACCTAGGTGTCGACCCAGGGGTCGAACCCCCCCCCCCCCAGTCGAGCCAAAAGTGGCCTGGTGCACCTGGGTGTGTTTCAGGTCCGGTTCTGGAAGTTTCT
This sequence comes from Allium sativum, assembly GCA_030737875.1. Classification (NCBI taxonomy): domain Eukaryota; kingdom Viridiplantae; phylum Streptophyta; class Magnoliopsida; order Asparagales; family Amaryllidaceae; genus Allium; species Allium sativum. The sequence continues at coordinate 844,942,157 of CM060921.1, read as the reverse complement.
GACCGATTTTGATGGTTTGGATCTGATTTGTAGCTAATCCTAAGGCCTAAACTACTTCTAATCTTCTATATAAGGACCCCTAGACCTAGCCTAATCATTCATAAACCAAACCTATAACTAAACTATGTCGAAATATCTCCTCGCCATGGCCTCCACTCTCTTGATATTAACTCCTTCATTCATATGAGAATTTAAGTATTCAAATCAAGTATAAGAGCCTCTTTCTTCGTTCAAGTATTCATAGTAAATCAAAGGAGCATTTTATTCTCTCAAGCTTGGATTTGGATCTTATTTATTTGCGGATTCGCTAGTGGCTTCGTCTCAATCTTTATATATAATTAATCTAGTCTTCATAGCATTGTAAGCCCTTTTCTACTTTCTTTTCAAACTATGAAGTTAAAGTATAACATATTGAAAGTGTAGCATGATTTGTGGTTTGAAACTATTATGTTATGATTAGATTTGGTTTATGCATGTTTGGAGAACTATCATCTTGTTTTGTGGATTAAAAAGCCATGAGCTTTGTATTGAAATGTTGCATTATGCAACCTAGAACCCTTATGAATCATTATGTTAACTTGCAAGTTATGTCATATGCGAATTACTAGTCATCATTCTATGTCATACATGACCATGTATTGTCTATTTGCCAAGTTTGAATATTATGCATGTTTTGAGGCCTATAATCCCTTATGCAAGTTTAGTGAATATATTTATGCCACCATGATCAACTTGTGGCCAATATTATCACTTTATGCCTCATATGCCACCATGATTAACTTGTGGCCAATATTATCACTTTATGCCCCTTTTGCCATGTTTATGCCAAGTTCCCTCTTTTTAATCTTTTATGCGTTGTTGCGAATATATAAACGGTGGGAATACGTTGGGTAGTTAATAAACATTAATGACATGAAAACATGATTTTTGAAATATGACATATGTTTATAAAACATAATGATGGACATGACATGAGAATATAATTTTAAAACATGATATTTTTCTCCTAATAACCCATACACCAGAAATGTCTTAGGGTGACAGAGAGGATAGTGTCTAGGCTTGGGTTTGGAAAATCAAGTTTCCTGCCCTCCCTTGCTATCCCTAACTGATCCAACGGACATGATGGGTATGAGTTTAGGATAAACTTGACCGATTTGACAAGATAATTTGATAGGGTTAAGTCATGAATCACTTGAATAAACTTAACCAACTTGATACATGGTTTAGATTGGGTTAACCACCCTTAACCTACTAGAAACCCTAGTTACGTGGTCCTTTTCACCAGTAACCCTCTTGACTGTATCAATGATACCCTAGGGACTAGGCTAGGGTGGGGCACGATTACTGGGTTGACATGTAAGCGACCAACACGACGGATGAGTTGGTGTACCAGTTTAAATCGGACCATGACCGTGCACATGAGTCCCGAGTTGACGCGTGGACACCCGTAGGTTTAGACTGTGCGTGCTTGATTTGTGTCCGTGGTTGACACCCTAGGGCCTGATACACCCTAGGGTGGACCTAGTACAGTCAACTACATTTCGAGTTTGGGCCGTATGACACCGACACATGACGAGTTAGGCTTTTAGGGAGCCGATCGACTAGACCGAGTAGTTTGGGCCTTGATTTGGGCCATCTCATGATTTGGGCCTTCTGGGCCAAGGGATCAATTCTTGATATTACTTGACATGTTAGAATACTAGTACTATGTTGGTGCAACACTTAATCTTGAATATGCGATGCCAGGATCTACCTTGTCACCTACTTATCATGCCAGTTTTATCCTTATGTTCATCTCAGTTTCTCATGTTTTAAGTTAACTTTATTAGTTTATGGACTGATAGTAGGTAGGGCTTACCTGTCTTTTTGACTGACCCGTTTTCCTTTCGCCTCTTTTCTTTCGTCCCCCCCCCCCAAGTTCTCAGGGTGGGAACACAAGCACTTAGCTGGATCTTTGGATTGCTTATCTGGATAGCTCATGTATGTCTTCAGACTTGAGCACACTATGGCTTACCACGACTCTTTGGGGATAGTCACTTATGTTATTTTTTTCAGTTTTTCAGTTTATGTACTAGACTTGTTTTGTTTTATGTTGAAAAAATGATTAAGTACTTTTGATGTAATCTGGATTATGTTTTGAAATGATAATCTTATCCGCTGTTTTTATTTACTCTGTTTCATATATATATATATGTTCTGTCTTGTGTTATTTTCATGCATGTTTACCTAGTTCCAACGCTCCCCCAAAGCTAAGTGCTATCACTCAGTGAGTGTGGCCCTTGGCGGAGGTGGGGTGTTACATTTGGTATCAGAGCATGAGGTTTTACGAGACCGGGTAAAAAGGTTTTTAAAACTCTTTTTGAAAAACTATTTTCGAAACCAATTTTTAAGAAGTATTTTTCCAAGAAAAAGTCTAGTTTATTTTTAAGACTATTCCCCAAAAGCCATTAGCAATATCCTTCGTTTCTTTGTTCTGAATCTATCTTTTTCCTTCGTTTCAGTATGGCCTTTAATTTCACTATGCCGGAAGGCGCACAAGTACCTGCTTGGTTTAGGAGGTTCGTGGAAGAAAGAGCGAATGAAGCCGGCCCCGCTAATATTCCTCCTCCAGTAGCTGAGGTTCCTCCTCCTCCTCCTCCTCCTCAGCACCCTCGAGTAGACCCTTTCGCTAAGACTTGCAAGGACTTCAAGGCGATGGGTGGCAAAGACTTTCTAGGGACGGAGACCTTTGTCCAAGCAAGAGATTGGCTAAAAGAGACTGAAGACCTCTTTGCTATTTTTGATGTAGAAGACCGTAGGAAGGTCCAATTGGCGGTATGGCTGATGAAAGGAGAAGCTTCATATTGGTGGGAAGTCACCAACGCCACTAGGCCAGTTGAGACATGGGCCGATTTCAGGGAAAGATTTGAGCTTAAGTTTCTTTCACCGGCGGAAGAAAGCCTTCAGATGGAGAGGTTCTTAGTGCTTAAGCAAGGAGATATGACTGTACGGGAATACATGAACAAATTTAATGAGCTTGCTAGATTCGGAGTAGACTTGGTGAACACAGCTCGAAAGAAGGCTCTACGTTTTGTTCGGGGATTAAATGAGCCATTGCGTGGGTTGATCATGACTCATATTCCTACGGGAGCTACTTTTGAGAGCTTGGCGGAAATGGCTCTTCTTCATGAAGAAGACAAGGATGAGAAGAAGGAAGTCAAGAAGGAGAATCCTAAGTGGGGAGGCAATCAAAGTAGTCAGAACAGTCAGGGCAGCAAGAACAACAACAACAACAAGAAGGGCAACAAAGGCAACAACAATAAGGCTAAGGACACCTGGAAGTGCAATTATTGTGGGATCACTGGACATATTGCCAAAGATTGCAGGAAGAAGAAACGGAAGTTTGGTGAGTGTTTTCTTTGTGGAGAATCTGGACATTTTAGCAAGGATTGCCCTAAGAAGCAAGGGCAGGTGCAGGCGCAGTCTCAGAGGGCAGGACTGTCAGGAGGGCAAGTGCATGCTCTCAACACCGCTCCAGTGGTTGATCGAGGTAGTGTTTCTGTAGAAAGCTATGTTTATATTTCTGGTTATCCCGTTCGCACCTTATTTGATTCTGGCGCATCGCATAGTTTTGTTTCTTCTGATCTTGTTGAAAGTTTACACCTTAGTACTAGTCTCGTAGAGGATCCCGTCTGTGTTTCAAATCCAATTGGGGGTTCCGCCCATCTGTCTATGATTTGTAGGGATTTGAAAATTTCTATCTTTAGCGTAGAATTCGCATGTGATGCTTATATTCTTGGGTTCATGGGATAAGGGTTGATTTTGGGCATGGATTGGTTGTCCAGTTATGGAGCCATTCTTGACTGTGAGCGTAAGTTGGTGAGGCTTATGACTCGTCTTAGAAATACCTTAGAGATTTCTTGTGATCCTAAGGGTCCCGTCATGTTATCTTATCTTGAATCCCTCGACTCGTCTCTTGATGATCTTCAATCTGTAAGGGTAGTCCAAGAATATCCCGATGTTTTTGATGAGGTGAAGCGGTTACCCCCTAAACGCGAGATAGACTTCCGCATTTATCTTATCGACAATGCCAAGCCAGTTTCTTTGCCAGTTAGGCACATGGCCCCGCGTGAGAGAAGGGAGCTCAGTAAGCAAGTCAAGGAGTTGCTTGAAAAGAATTTCATTAGGCGAAGCATTTCTGAATGGGGTGCTCCGGTGGTATTCACTACTAAGGCAGATGGTTCGCTTCGTCTATGTGTGGATTATCGTGAGTTGAACAAGCTGACAAAGAAGAATAGGCACCCGTTACCAAGGATCGATGATCTTTTTGATCAGCTTGTAGGTGCTTCTGTTTTCTCTCAGCTTGATCTAGCCACCGGATTTCATCAGCTTAGAGTGGCTGAAGACAGCATAGACAAGACTGCGTTTAGGACTCCAGACGGATTCTTTGAATGGCTAGTCATGCCATTCGGTTTGACTAATGCACCCGCATATTTCGTTAATTTGATGAGTCGGGTATTTAGGTAGTTCTTGAACAAGTTCGTGGTTATTTTCGTGGATGATATTTTGATCTTCTCCAAGGAAGAGGAAGAACATGCTAGACATCTCAAGGAGGTGATGGATACGCTTAGAGCACATCAGTTGAAGGCCAAGTTCTCCAAATGCCATTTTTGGAGAAAGGAAGTCCGATTTCTTGGGCATATAGTCTCTAAGCAAGGCATAGCTGTGGATCCCGCTAAGGTAGTGGCGGTGCAAGATTGGAAAGTGCCGAAGAATGCGACCGAAGTGAGAAGCTTTCTCGGTCTGGCAGGCTTTTATAGGAAGTTCATTAAGGACTTCGCTAAGATTTCAGCTCCTCTCACTAAGTTGACAAAGAAGAACTTAGTTTTTGCATGGGATTAGGAGTGTGAGCTTGCTTTTCAAAGGCTCAAGAGAGCCCTTACCACAGCTCCGGTGTTGGCATTACCCGATGGAGGGAAGTTGTTTACCGTGTACACTGATGCATGTGGCATGGGTTTGGGCGCGGTACTGATGCAAGAAGGGAGAGTGATATGCTACGGGGGTAGGCAACTGAAAGTTCATGAGAAGGACTACCCCGTACATGATTTGGAGTTGGCGGCGATTGTCTTTGCGCTTCAGGCGTGGCGCCATTATCTTCTAGGCGAGAGGTTCGAGTTATATACTGATCACAAGTCTCTGAAGTATCTCTTCTCGCAAAAAGATTTGAATCTCAGGCAACAAAGGTGGATGGAGTTCTTAGCATACTACGACTTCGAGATAGCTTATACCCCTGGCAAGGGGAATGTTGTGGCTGATGCGCTAAGTAGAAAATGATTGACTTCGAGTCCTTTGTTTTTGGAGATGAAGGGCCTTGAGTTCTTGGCTACCTTTGATTTCTCACCTGCCATTGAGACGTTGACCGGTTCTTTAGCATCCCTCGAGCTCAGACCTATACTTATGGATCAAGTAGGGACTTCGCAGAAGGAAGACCCACAGATAGTCGAGATCATGGACAAGCTGATTCATGAAGAGACGTCCAGTCATCTCGCTAGATATGCTATTGATGACAAGGGATGTCTAAGACGTGATGGGAGATTATTTGTCCCACAAGTGGGAGACTTGGTGAGTAAAGTTCTCGAAGAAGCGCATCACTCAAAGATGACTATACATCCCGGAGGAGACAAGATGTACCGGGACATGAAGCGCATTTTCTTTTGGCCCGGAATGAAGAAGGACGTTGCTAAGTTTGTTTCTAGATGCATGGTTTGCCAACAAGTTAAGGCCGAGTCAAAGAAGCCCGGTGGGCTACTTCATCCATTGGAGGTCCCGCAATGGAAGTGGGAGAGTATCTCTATGGATTTCGTGGATGGATTGCCGAGGTCAAGGAAAGGAAATACTGGCATTTGGGTCATCGTGGATAGACTCACAAAGAGTGCTCACTTCATTCCAGTAAAGAGCAAGAGGACGGCATCATGGATGGCATCTGTTTATATTCGAGAGATTGTACGGTTGCACGGGGTTCCTTCAAGTATTGTTAGCGACCGTGACCCGATTTTTACTAACCAGTTTTTGAGTAGTCTGCAAGAAGCTATGGGGACGCATCTGAGTTTAAGTACGGCCTATCACCCACAGACGGATGGCCAGACCGAAAGGGTGAATAGGGTACTAGAAGATCTCTTGAGGCTATGCATTCTTGATTTTGGTGGTACTTGGGAAGACCATCTTCCTCTCGTAGAGTTCGCTTATAATAACAGCTACCAGGCGAGCATAGGAATGGTACCATTTGAAGCTTTGTATGGTAGGCCGTGCAAGTCACCAACTTGTTGGTGGGAGAAGACGGATGAGCTTATACTTGGGCCCGACATGATAAGGGACACATCCGAGAGAGTTGAGTTGATTCGAAAGCGGATGAAGGCGGCCCAAGACAGACAGAAATCCTATGCAGACAAGCGAAGGACAGATTTGGAATTTGAAGTTGGAGACATAGTTTTCGTGAAGGTTTCCCCATTAAGGAATGTGGTTCGTTTTGGAGCAGTTGGGAAGCTAGCGCCTAGATTTGTTGGACCATTCCCTATCATTGAGAGGATCGGGCATATGGTATAGAGTGGAATTGCCCGAGAAGCTGGCCGGAGTACACAATGTTTTTCATGTCTCGCATCTCCGAAAGTGCCTACATGAATCAGCGGAAATAGTAGAGCCAAGCATCTTGGGAGACGTGGAGGTAGAAAAAGAAGCAACCGTGAGGAAAGCTCCAATTCGTATCATAGAAGCAGCAACCAAGAAGCTAAGGAGTAAAGAAGTCAAGTTGGTCAAAGTTCAGTGGAGTGAGGCCGAAGAAGACGCAACTTGGGAGACCGAGACGAAGATGCGTGGGCTTTACCCATTTCTTTTTTAGGGTACATTCTCGATCTTTTTAGCATATCTTTTGCTATCCATGTTTATCTTGTTTATCTAGTTATCTCGTAAATCGAGTCATGAGAACCTTAGGGTAGAAACCCTTTGGATGAAACATGTATTTGAAACATGTTATGCTTGATATTTTCTAGTGGTTGCAAATGGTTGCAAGTGGATACTCGTGGATGCATGATACACATTAGGCACTAAGATCGGCTCACACACTTTCATGTTGCATATGCATGAGTATTTATACTTATTCATGGATGAAACTTGTATGCTATCATATGGACGTTGCATATGAATGAATGTTATGTGCCCTCTTGTAGATATTTCAAGTTATGTTCGGAATTTGCATACATATGGACTCATTTCACTAACATACTTTGCATTAAGGAGGATTACTGAATCAGTAACCGCCTAATTTTCGCATTTGATAAGTACATACACACACACCTTTTGCATATGTTCATACAGCATTTAGAATCTTTTAAGGACAATGATTGCTCGTGAATGATGTTTTGAGTAGATGTATGTTGGTTGGTAGGATACGTTCTTTCTAACTTGAAGATTTCGGGGACGAAATCCTTTAAGGAGGGGAGAATGTAACAACCCGTATTTTTACACCATGTTATAACATAAATCAAGGCAGAAAAAAATTATAAATCAGAATCAGGGGAAATGGGCTGTGCCATTACGTTCGTCTCGGAAAAATACGCGAAATAGAGTCCGAAATTTTGTAAATCGGAGTCCGTATGACCAAGAAAAAGCCCGACGAAGATTTCAGAAAAGTTCAGCCCGAAAAGTAGAAGAGGCGGGAAAATTCCCGCCAGACCCTATGGGTCGACATGGGTGTCGACCCCCCCTCAAGGGGTCGACCCTGGTGTCGACCCAGGGGTCGACCCCCCCCCCCCCCCCCCGTCGAGCCAAAAGTGGCCTGGTGCACCTGGGTGTGTTTCAGGTCCGGTTCTGGAAGTTTCTGACCGATTTTGATGGTTTGGATCTGATTTGTAGCTAATCCTAAGGCCTAAACTACTTCTAATCTTCTATATAAGGACCCCTAGACCTAGCCTAATCATTCATAAACCAATCCTATAACTAAACTATGTCGAAATATCTCCTCGCCATGGCCTCCACTCTCTTGATATAAACTCCTTCATTCATATGAGAATTTAAGTATTCAAATCAAGTATAAGAGCCTCTTTCTTCGTTCAAGTATTCATAGTAAATCAAAGGAGCATTTTATTCTCTCAAGCTTGGATTTCGATCTTATTTTTTGCGGATTCGCTAGTGGCTTCGTCTCAATCTTTATATATAATTAATCTAGTCTTCATAGCATTGTAAGCCCTTTTCTACTTTCTTTTTAAACTATGAAGTTAAAGTATAACATGTTGAAAGTGTAGTATGATTTGGGGCTTGAAACTATTATGTTATGATTAGATTTGGTTTATGCATGTTTGGAGAACTATCATCTTGTTTTGTGGATTAAAAAGCCATGAGCTTTGTATTGAAATGTTGCATTATGCAACCTAGAACCCTTATGAATCATTATGTTAACTTGCAAGTTATGTCATATGCGAATTACTAGTCATCATTTTATGTCATACATGACCATGTATTGTCTATTTGCCAAGTTTGAATATTATGCATGTTTTGAGGCCTATAATCCCTTATGCAAGTTTAGTGAATATATTTATGCCACCATGATCAACTTGTGGCCAATATTATCACTTTATGCCTCATATGCCACCATGATTAACTTGTGGCCAATATTATCACTTTATGCCCCTTTTGCCATGTTTATGCCAAGTTCCCTCTTTTTAATCTTTTATGCGTTGTTGCGAATATATAAACGGTGGGAATACGTTGGGTAGTTAATAAACATTAATGACATGAAAACATGGTTTTTGAAATATGACATATGTTTATAAAACATAATGATGGACATGACATGAGAATATAATTTTAAAACATGATATTTTTCTCCTAATAACCCATACACCAGAAATGTCTTAGGGTGACAGAGAGGATAGTGTCTAGGCTTGGGTTTGGAAAATCAAGTTTCCTGCCCTCCCTGGCTATCCCTAACTGATCCAACGGAAATGATGGGTATGAGTTTAGGATAAACTTGACCGATTTGACAAGATAATTTGATAGGGTTAAGTCATGAATCACTTGAATAAACTTAACCAACTTGATACATGGTTTAGATTGGGTTAACCACACTTAACCCACTAGAAACCCTAGCACGTGGTCCTTTTCACCAGTAACCCTCTTGACTGTATCAATGATACCCTAGGGACTAGGCTAGGGTGGGGCACGATTACTGGGTTGACATGTAAGCGACCAACACGACGGCTGAGTTGGTGTAACAGTTTAAATCGGACCATGACCGTGCACATGAGTCCCGAGTTGACGCGTGGACACCCGTAGGTTTAGACTGTGCGTGCTTGATTTGTGTCCGTGGTTGACACCCTAGGGCCTGATACACCCTAGGGTGGACCTAGCACAGTCAACTACATTTCGAGTTTGGGCCGTATGACAACGACACATGACGAGTTAGGCTTTTAGGGAGCCGATCGACTAGACCGAGTAGTTTGGGCCTTGATTTGGGCCATCTCATGATTTGGGCCTTCTGGGCCAATGGAACAATTCTTGATATTACTTGACATGTTAGAATACTAGTACTATGTTGGTGCAACACTTAATCTTGAATATGCGATGCCAGGATCTACCTTGTCACCTACTTATCATGCCAGTGTTATCCTTATGTTCATCTCAGTTTCTCATGTTTTAAGTTAACTTTATTAGTTTATGGACTGATAGTAGGCAGGGCTTACCAGTCTTTTTGACTGACCCGTTTTCCTTTCGCCTCTTTTCTTTCGTTCCCCCCCCCCCCCAGGTTCTCAGGGTGGGAACACAAGCACTTAGCTGGATCTTTGGATTGCTTATCTGGATAGCTCATGTATGTCTTCAGACTTAAGCACGCTATGGCTTACCACGACTCTTTGGGGATACTCACTTATGTTATTTTTTTCAGTTTTTCAGTTTATGTACTAGACTTGTTTTGTTTTATGTTCGAAAAATGATTAAGTACTTTTGATGTAATCTGGATTATGGTTTTGAAATGATAATCTTATCCGCTGTTTTTATTTACTCTGTTTCATATATATATGTTCTATCTTGTGTTATTTTCATGCATGTTTACCTAATTCCAATGCTCCCCCAAAGCTAAGTGCTATCACTCAGTGAGTGTGGCCCTTGGCGGAGGTGGGGTGTTACAAAAAATTGAGCTAAAAAAGCTTTCGATGTTCCTAAACGTCATTAAGATTGAATTTCTTGGTCACCGAATGAAGATGAGATGGGTGGAACCTGTTAGTCCTATAGATCTGTGAGAGAGCTTCGTTTTGACTAGTTATGGTTCTTGTACTAAAAGTGGACACGAAGTCACGGTTGGTGGAACAACCCACGTCTTTTGGGTGCAACATCGAAGTCTTGAGGTGCAACATCCATTTGAAAATCCAAGATTGCACTGTATGACTTTTGAAAACTCGTTTATAGGGATGAAATAGAAATATAACATGGTGCGTCATATTTCAAAATATAGTAAATCGAATTATGACCACGGCCAAACCCCTTTTGACCAACAAAACAACATACGAAAAATTGAGCTAAAAAAGCTTTTGATGTTCCCAAATGTCATTAAGATTGAATTTCTTGGTTACCGAACTAAGATGAGATAGGTGGAACCTGTTAGTCCTATAGATATATGAGAGAGCTTCATTTTGACTGGTTATGGTTCTTGTAACTAAAAATGGACACAAAGTTTGTATTGGGGGAACAACCCACGTCTTTTGGGTGCAACATCGTAGTCTTGAGATGCGACATCCGTTTGAAAATCCATGATTGCACTGCATGACTTTTGAAAACTCGTTTATGGGGATGAAATAGAAATAAAACATGGTGCATCATATTTCAAAATATAGTAAATCGAATTATGACCACAGTCAAACCCCCTTTGACCAACAAAACAACATACGAAAAATTGAGCTAAAAAAGCTTTCGATGTTCCCAAATGTCATTAAGATTGAATTTCTTGGTTACCGAACTAAGAGGAGATGGGTGAAAACTGTTAGTCCTATAGATCAATGAGATAGCTTCGTTTTGACTGGTTATGGTTCTTGTAACTAAAAATGGACACAAAGTTATGGTTAGTGGAACAACCCACGTCTTTTGGCTGCAACATCAAAGTCTTGAGGTGCAACATCCGTTTGAAAATCCAAGATTGCACTGCATGACTTTTGAAAACTCGTTTATGGGGATGAAATAGAAATATATCATGGTGCATCATATTTCAAAATATAGTAAATCGAATTATGACCACTGTCAAACGCCCCTTGACCAACAAAACAAAATATGAAAAATTGAGCTAAAAAAGCTTTCGATGTTCCCAAATGTCATTAAGATTGAATTTTTTGGTTACCGAACTAAGATGAGATGGGTGGAACCTGTTAGTCCTATAGATCAATGAGAGAGCTTCGTTTTGACTGTTTAACTGTTCTTGTAACTAAAAATGGACACAAAGTTATGGTTGTTGGAACAATCCATGTCTTTTGGGTGCAACATCGAAGTCTTGAGGTGCAACATCCATTTGAAAATCCATGATTGCACTGCATGACTTTTGAAAAATCGTTTATGGGGATTAAATAGAAATATAACATGGTGCGTCATATTTCAAAATATAGTAAATCGAATTATGACCACGGTCAAACCCCCTTTGACCAACAAAACAGCATACGAAAAATTTAGTTAAAAAAGCTTTCGATGTTCCCAAATGTCATTAAGATTGAATTTCTTGGTTACCGAACTAAGAGGAGATGGGTGAAACCTGTTTGTCCTATAGGTCAATGAGAGAGCTTCGTTTTGACTGGTTATGGTTCTTGTAACTAAAAATGGACACAAAGTTATGGTTAGTGGAACAACCCACGTCTTTTGGCTGCAACATCGAAGTCTTGAGGTGCAACATCCGTTTGAAAATACAAGATTGCACTGCATGACTTTTGAAAACTCGTTTATGGGGATGAAATAGAAATATAACATGGTGCATCATATTTCAAAATATAGTAAATCGAATTATGACCACTGTCAAACGCCCCTTGACCAACAAAACAACATATGAAAAATTGAGCTAAAAAAGCTTTCGATGTTCCCAAATGTCATTAAGATTGAATTTTTTGGTTACCGAACTAAGATGAAATGGGTGGAACCTGTTAGTCCTATAGATCAATGAGAGAGCTTCGTTTTGACTGTTTAACTGTTCTTGTAACTAAAAATGGACACAAAGTTATGGTTGTTGGAACAACCCATGTCTTTTGGGTGCAACATCGAAGTCTTGAGGTGCAACATCCGTTTGAAAATCCATGATTGCACTGCATGACTTTTGAAAAATCGTTTATTGGGATTAAATAGAAATATAACATGGTGCATCATATTTCAAAATATAGTAAATCGAATTATGACCACGGTCAAACCCCCATTGACCAACAAAACAACATATGAAAAATTGAGCTAAAAAAGCTTTCGATGTTCCCAAATGTCATTAAGATTGAATTTCTTGGTTTCGAACTAAGATGAGATGGGTGGAACCTGTTAGTCCTATAGATCTATGAGAGAGCTTCGTTTTGACTGGTTATGGTTCTTGTAACTAAAAATGGACACAAAGTTATGGTTGGTGGAACAACCCACGTCTTTTGGGTGCAACATCGAAGTCTTGAGGTGCAACATCCATTTGAAAATCCAAGATTGCACTGTATGACTTTTGAAAACTCGTTTATGGGGATGAAATAGAAATATAATATGGTGCGTCATATTTCAAAATATAGTAAATCGAATTATGACCACGGTCAAACCCCCTTTGACCAACAAAACAACATAGGAAAAATTGAGCTAAAAAAGCTTTCGATGTTCCCAAATGTCATTAAGATTGAATTTCTTGGTTACCGAACTAAGATGAGATGGGTGGAACCTATTAGTCCTATAGATCAATGAGAGAGCTTCGTTTTGACTGTTTTACTGTACTTGTACCTAAAAATGGACACAAAGTTATGGTTGTTGGAGCCCATGTCTTTTGGGTGCAACATCGAAGTCTTGAGGTGCAACATCCGTTTGAAAATTCATGATTGCACTGTATCACTTTTGAAAAATCGTTTATGGGGATGAAATAGAAATATAACATGGTGCATCATATTTCAAAATATAGTAAATCGAATTATGACCACGGTCAAACCCCCCTTGACCAACAAAACAACATATGAAAAATTGAGCTAAAAATGCTTTCGATGTTCCCAAATGTCATTAAGATTGAATTTCTTGGTTACCGAACTAAGAGGAGATGGGTGAAACCTGTTAGTCCTATAGGTCAATGAGAGAGCTTCGTTTTGACTGGTTATGGTTCTTGTAACTAAAAATGGACACAAAGTTATGGTTAGTGGAACAACCCACGTCTTTTGGCTGCAACATCGAAGTCTTGAGGTGCAACATCCGTTTGAAAATCCAAGATTGCACTGCATGACTTTTGAAAACTCGTTTATGGGGATGAAATAGAAATATAACATGGTGCATCATATTTCAAAATATAGTAAATCGAATTATGACCACTGTCAAACGCCCCTTGACCAACAAAACAACATATGAAAAATTGAGCTAAAAAAGCTTTCGATGTTCCCAAATGTCATTAAGATTAAATTTTTTGGTTATCGAACTAAGATGAAATGGGTGGAACCTGTTAGTCCTATAGATCAATGAGAGAGCTTCGTTTTGACTGTTTAACTGTTCTTGTAACTAAAAATGGACACAAAGTTATGGTTGTTGGAACAACCCATGTCTTTTGGGTGCAACATCGAAGTCTTGAGGTGCAACATCCGTTTGAAAATCCATGATTGCACTGCATGACTTTTGAAAAATAGTTTATTGGGATTAAATAGAAATATAACATGGTGCGTCATATTTCAAAATATAGTAAATCGAATTATGACCACGGTCAAACCCCCATTGACCAACAAAACAACATATGAAAAATTGAGCTAAAAAAGCTTTCGATGTTCCCAAATGTCATTAAGATTGAATTTCTTGGTTACGAACTAAGATGAGATGGGTGGAACCTGTTAGTCCTATAGATCTATGAGAGAGCTTCGTTTTGACTGGTTATGGTTCTTGTAACTAAAAATGGACACAAAGTTATGGTTGGTGGAACAACCCACGTCTTTTGGGTGCAACATCGAAGTCTTGAGGTGCAACATCCATTTGAAAATCCAAGATTGCACTGTATGACTTTTGAAAACTCGTTTATGGGGATGAAATAGAAATATAACATGGTGCGTCATATTTCAAAATATAGTAAATCGAATTATGACCACGGTCAAACCCCCCTTGACCAACAAAACAACATAGGAAAAATTGAGCTAAAAAAGCTTTCGATGTTCCCAAATGTCATTAAGATTGAATTTCTTGGTTACCGAACTAAGATGAGATGGGTGGAACCTGTTAGTCCTATAGATAAATGAGAGAGCTTCGTTTTGACTGTTTTACTGTACTTGTACCTAAAAATGGACACAAAGTTATGGTTGTTGGAACCCATGTCTTTTGGGTGCAACATCGAAGTCTTGAGGTGCAACATCCGTTTGAAAATTCATGATTGCACTGTATGACTTTTGAAAAATTGTTTATGGGGATGAAATAGAAATATAACATGGTGCATCATATTTCAAAATATAGTAAATCGAATTATGACCACGGTCAAACCCCCCCTTGACCAACAAAACAACATATGAAAAATTGAGCTAAAAAAACTTTCCATGTTCCCAAATGTCATTAAGATTGAATTTCTTGGTTACCGAACTAAGATGAGATGGGTGGAACCTGTTAGTCCTATAGATCAATGAGAGAGCTTCGTTTTGACTGTTTTAGTGTTCTTGTAACTAAAAATGGACACAAATTTATGGTTGTTGGAACAACCCATGCCTTTTGGGTGCAACATCGAAGTCTTGCGGTGCAACATCCGTTTGAAAATCCATGATTGCACTGCATGACTTTTGAAAAATCGTTTATGGGGATGAAATAGAAATATAACATGGTGCATCATATTTCAAAATATAGTAAATCGAATTTTGACCACGGTCAAACCCCCCTTGACCAACAAAACAACATATGAAAAATTCAGCTAAAAAAGCTTTCGATATTCCCAGATGTCATTAAGATTGAATTTCTTGGTTACCGAACTAAGATGAGATGGGTGGAACCTGTTAGTCCTATAGATCAATGAGAGAGCTTCTTTTGACTGTTTTACTGTTCTAGTAACTAAAAATGGACACAAAGTTATGGTTGTTGGAACAACCCATGTCTTTTGGGTGCAACATCGAAGTCTTGAGGTGCAACATCCGTTTGAAAATCCATGATTGCACTGCATGACTTTTGAAAAATCGTTTATGGAGATGAAATGGAAATATAACTTGGTGCATCATATTTCAAAATATAGTAAATCGAATTATGACCACGGTCAAACCCCCTTTGACCAACAAAACAACATATGAAAAATTGAGCTAAAAAAGCTTTCGATGTTCCCAAATGTCATTAGGATTGAATTTCTTGGTTACCGAACTAAGATGAGATGGGTGGAACCTGTTAGTCCTATAGATCTATGAGAGAGCTTCGTTTTGACTGGTTATGGTTCTTGTAACTAAAAACGGACACAAAGTTATGGTTGGTGGAACAACCCACGTCTTTTGGGTGCAACATCGAAGTCTTGAGGTGCAACATCCGTTTGAAAATCCAAGATTGCACTGTTTGAGTTTTGAAAACTCGTTTATAGGGATGAAATAGAAATATAACATGGTAAATCATATTCCAAAATGTAGTAAATCGAGCCGGGGCTAGTCAACGATCAAGGGGACGAGCCGATAAAAAATGTCACCAATTCCAAAATCCAAGTTCTGCGCGCGTTCACGAAAACGGGAGTAACTTCCAATCCGTAAGTCCGTTTTGCCCAAACGAAAGCTCAAACTGAAGCTAAGCTAGAGGGCTACAAAATTTACAGAGCATAGCTCCGTAATTGATGCTTTCGGGCCCAAAAGAGGTCGTCTAATAGGAGTTTCGTGCATGTTTATGTTGATGTTGCGATTACGACCAAATCGCTCTATGATGTTCTCATTACCTGAGCGCGTTGCTTATTTAGATTTTCCGTATGTGATAGATTTGACCAAAAAGTGTGTCAACATACTGGTTATGTTCCTAGTCATTGAAAATAAAAACAAAGTTATGGTTGGCGGAACAACCCATGTCTGTTGGGTGCAACATCGACGTCTTAAGGTGCAACATCAGCTTGAAAATCCAAGATTGCACTGTATGACTTTTGAAAACTCGTTTATGGGGATGAAATCTAAATATAACATGGTGCATCATATTTCAAAATATAGTGAACCGAATTATGACCACGGTCAAACCCCCTTTGACCAACAAAACAACATATGAAAACTTGAGCTAAAAAAGATTTCGATGTTCCCAAATGTCATTAAGATTGAATTTCTTGGTTACCGAACGAAGATGAGATGGGTGGAACCTGTTAGTCCTATAGATCTGTGAGAGAGCTTCGTTTTGACTGGTTATGGTTCTTGTAACTAAAAGTGGACACAAAGTCACGGTTGGTGGAACAACCCACGTCTTTTGGGTGCAACATCGAAGTCTTGAGGTGCAACATCCATTTGAAAATCCAAGATTGCACTGTATGACTTTTGAAAACTCGTTTATGGGGATTAAATAGAAATATAACATGGTGCGTCATATTTCAAAATATAGTAAATCGAATTATGACCACGGTCAAACAACTTTTGACCAACAAAACAACATTTACGAAAAATTGAGCTAAAAAAGCTTTCGATGTTCCCAAATGTCATTAAGATTGAATTTCTTGGTTACCGAACTAAGATGAGATGGGTGGAAACTGTTAGTCCTATAGATCTATGAGAGAGCTTCATTTTGACTTGTTATGGTTCTTGTAACTAAAAATGGACACAAAGTTATGGTTGGTGGAACAACCCACGTCTTTTGGCTGCAACATCGAAGTCTTGAGGTGCAACATCCGTTTGAAAATCCAAGATTACACTGCATGACTTTTGAAAACTCGTTTATGGGGATGAAATAGAAATATAACATGGTGCATCATATTTCAAAATATAGTAAATCGAATTATGACAACAGTCAAACCCCCTTTGACCAACAAACAACATACGAAAAATTGAGCTAAAAAAGCTTTCGATGTTCCCAAATGCCATTAAGATTGAATTTCTTGGTTACCGAATGAAGATGAGATGGGTGGAACCTGTTAGTCCTAGAGATCAGTGAGAGAGCTTCATTTTGACTGGTTATGGTTCTTGTAACTAAAAATGGACACAAAGTTATGGTTGGTGGAACAACCCACGTCTTTTGGCTGCAACATCGAAGTCTTGAGGTGCAACATCCGTTTGAAAATCCAAGATTGCACCGCATGACTTTTGAAAACTCGTTTATGGGGATGAAATAGAAATATAACATGGTGCATCATATTTCAAAATATAGTAAATCGAATTATGACCACAGTCAAACCCCCTTTGACCAACAAAACAACATACGAAAAATTGAGCTAAAAAAGCTTTCGATGTTCCCAAATGCCATTAAGATTGAATTTCTTGGTTACCGAACGAAGATGAGATGGGTGGAACCTGTTAGTCCTATAGATCAATGAGAGAGCTTCGTTTTGACTGGTTATGGTTCTTGTAACTAAAAATGGACAAAAAGTTATGGTTGGTGGAACAACCCACGTCTTTTGGCTGCAACATCGAAGTCTTGAGGTGCAACATCCGTTTTAAAATCCAAGATTGCACTGCATGAATTTTGAAAACTCGTTTATGGGGATGAAATAGAAATATAACATGGTGCATCATATTTCAAAATATAGTAAATCGAATTATGACCACGGTCAAACCCCCCTTGACCAACAAAACAACATATGAAAAATTGAGCTAAAAAAGCTTTCGATGTTCCCAAATGTCATTAAGATTGAATTTCTTGGTTACCGAACTAAGATGAGATGGGTGGAACCTGTTAGTCCTATAGATCAATGAGAGAGCTTCGTTTTGACTGTTTTACTGTTCTTGTAACTAAAAATAGACACAAAGTTATGGTTGTTGGAACAACCCACGTCTTTTGGGTGCAACATCGAAGTCTTGAGGTGCAACATCCGTTTGAAAATCCATGATTGCACTGCATGACTTTTGAAAAATCGTTTATGGGGATGAAATAGAAATATAACTTGGTGCATCATATTTCAAAATATAGTAAATCGAATTATGACCACGGTCAAACCCCCTTTGACCAACAAAACAACATATGAAAAATTGAGCTAAAAAAGCTTTCGATGTTCCCAAATGTCATTAAGATTGAATTTCTTGGTTACCGAACTAAGATGAGATGGGTGGAACCTGTTAGTCCTATAGATCTATGAGAGAGCTTCGTTTTGACTGGTTATGGTTCTTCTAACTAAAAATGGACATAAAGTTATGGTTGGTGGAACAACCCACGTCTTTTGGGTGCATCATCGACGTCTTGAGGTGCAACATCCGTTTGAAAATCCAAGATTGCACTGTATGAGTTTTGAAAACTCGTTTATAGGGATGAAATAGAAATATAACATGGTAAATCATATTCCAAAATGTAGTAAATCGAGCCGGGGCTAGTCAACGATCCAGGGGCGAGCCGATCAAAAATGTCACCGATTCCAAAATCCAAGTTCTGCGCGCGTTCACGAAAACGGGAGTAACTTCCAATCCTTAAGTCCGTTTTGCCCAAATGAAAGCTCGACCTGAAGCTAAGTTAGAGGGCTACAAAATTTACAGAGCATAGCTCCGTAATTGATGCTTTCGAGCCCAAAAGAGGTCGTCTAAAAGGAGTTTCGGGCAGGTTTATGTTGATGTTGCGATTTCGACCAAATCGCTCTATGATGTTCTCAGTACCTGAGCGCGTTGCTTATTTAGATTTTCCGTATGTGATAGATTTGACCAAAAAGTGTGTCAACATACTGGTTATGTTTCTAGTCACTCAAAATAAAAACAAAGTTATGGTTGGCGGAACAACACATGTCTGTTGGGTGCAACATCCACGTCTTAAGGTGCACCATCAGCTTGAAAATCCAAGATTGCACTGTATGACTTTTGAAAACTCGTTTATAGGGATGAAATTTAAATATAACATGGTGCATCATATTTCAAAATATAGTGAACCGAATTATGACCACGGTCAAACCCCCTTTGACCAACAAAACAACATATGAAAAATTGAGCTAAAAAAAGCTTTTGATGTTCCCAAATGTCACTAAGATTGAATTTCTTGGTTACCGAACGAAGATGAGATGGTTGGAACTTGTTAGTCCTATAGATCTGTGTGAGAGCTTCGTTTTGACTGGTTATGTTTCTTGTAACTAAAAATGGACACAAAGTTATGGTTGGTGGAACAACCCACGTCTTTTGGGTGCAACATTGAAGTCTTGAGGTGCAACATCCATTTGAAAATCCAAGATTACACTGTATGACTTTTGAAAACTCGTTTATGGGGATGAAATAGAAATATAACATGGTGCGTAATATTTTAAAATATAGTAAATTGAATTATGACCACGGTCAAACCCCCTTTGACTAACAAAACAACATACGAAAAATTGAGCTAAAAAAGCTTTCGATGTTCCCAAATGTCATTAAGATTGAATTTCTTGGTTACCGAACTAAGATGAGATGGGTGGAACCTGTTAGTCCTATATATCTATGAGAGAACTTCGTTTTGACTGGTTATGGTTCTTTTAACTAAAAATGGACACAAAGTTATGGTTGTTGGAACAACCCACGTCTTTTGGGTGCAACATCGAAGTCTTGAGGTGCAACATCCGTTTGAAAATCCAAGATGGCACTGCATGACTTTTGAAAACTCGTTTATGGGGATGAGATAGAAATATAACATGGTGCATCATATTTCAAAATATAGTAAATCGAATTATGACCACGTTCAAACCCTCTTTGACCAACAAAACAACATATGAAAAATTGAGCTAAAAAAGCTTTCGATGTTCGCAAATGTCATTAAGATTGAATTTCTTGGTTACCGATCTAAGATGAGATGGGTGGAACCTGTTAGTCCTATAGATCTATGAGAGATCTTCGTTTTGACTGGTTATAGTTCTTGTAACTAAAAATGGACACAAAGTTATGGTTGGTGGAACAACCCACGTCTTTTGGGTGCAACATCGAAGTCTTGAGGTGTAACATCCGTTTGAAAATCCAAGATTGCACTGTATGAGTTTTGAAAACTCGTTTATAGGGATGAAATAGAAATATAACATGGTAAATCATATTCCAAAATGTAGTAAATGGAGCCAGGACTAGTCAACGATCCAGGGTGGCGAGCCGATCAAAAATGTCACCAATTCCAAAATCCAAGTTCTGCGCGTGTTCACGGAAACGGGAGTAACTTCCAATCCGTAAGTCCGTTTTGCCCAAACGAAAGGTCGACCTGAAGCTAAGTCAGAGGGCTACAAGAGTTTCAGAGCCCAAACGAAAGGCCGTCTAATAGAAGTTTCGGGCATGTTTATGTTGATGTTGCGATTTCGACCAAATCACTCTATGATGTTCTCAGTACCTGAGCGCGTTGCTTATTTAGATTTTCCGTATGTGAAAGAATTGACCAAAAAGTGTGTCAACATACTAGTTATGCTTCCAGTCACTCAAAATAAAAACAAAGTTATGGTTGGCGGAACAACCCATGTCTGTTGGGTGCAACATCGACGTCTTGAGGTGCAACATCAGTTTGAAAATCCAAGATTGCACTGTATGACTTTTGAAAACGCGTTTATGGGGATGAAATTTAAATATAACATTGTGCATCATAGTGCAAAATATAGTGAATCGAATTATGACCACAGTCAAACCCCCTTTGACCAACAAAACAACATATGAAAAATTGAGCTAAAAAAGCTTTCGATGTTCCCAAATGTCATTAAGATTGAATTTCTTGGTTATCGAACGAAGATGAGATGGGTGGAACCTGTTAGTCCAATAGATCTGTGAGAGAGCTTCGTTTTGACTGGTTATGGTTCTTGTAACTAAAAATGGACACAAAGTTACGGTTGGTGGAACAACCCACGTCTTTTGGGTGCAACATCAAAGTCTTGAGGTGCAACATCCATTTGAAAATCCAAGATTGCACTGTGTGAATTTTAAAAACTCGTTTATGGGGATGAAATAGAAATATAACATGGTGCGTCATATTTCAAAATATAGTAAATCGAATTATGACCACGATCAAACCCCCTTTGACCAACAAAAAACATACGAAAAATTGAGCTAAAAAAGCTTTCGATGTTCCCAAATGTCATTAAGATTGAATTTCTTGGTTACCGAACTAAGATGAGATGGGTGGAACCTGTTAGTCCTATAGATCTATGAGAGAGTTTCGTTTTGACTGGTTATGGTTCTTGTAACTAAAAATGGACACAAAGTTTGTGTTGGTGGAATAACCCACATCTTTTGGGTGCAACATTGAAGTCTTGAGGTGCAACATCCATTTGAAAATCCATGATTGCACTGCATGACTTTTGAAAACTCGTTTATGGTGATGAAATAGAAATATAACATGGTGCATCATATTTCAAAATATAGTAAATCGAATTATGACCACAGTCAAACCCCCTTTGACCAACAAAACAACATACGAAAAATTGAGCTAAAAAAGCTTTCGATGTTCCCAAATGTCATTAAGATTGAATTTCTTGGTTACCGAACGAAGATGAGATGGGTGGAACCTGTTAGTCCTATAGATCTGTGAGAGGGCTTCGTTTTGACTGGTTATGGTTCTTGTAACTAAAAATGGACACAAAGTCACGGTTGGTGGAACAACCCACGTCTTTTGGGTGCAACATCGAAGTCTTAAGGTGCAACATCCGTTTGAAAATCCAAGATTGCACTGTATGACTTTTGAAAACTCGTTTATGGGGATGAAATAGAAATATAACATGGTGCGTCATATTTCAAAATATAGTAAATCGAATTATGACCACGGTCAAACCCCCTTTGACCAACAAAACAACATACGAAAAATTGAGCTAAAAAAGCTTTCGATGTTCCCAAATGTCATTAAGATTGAATTTCTTGGTTACCGAACTAAGATGAGATGGGTGGAACCTGTTAGTCCTATAAATCTATGAGAGGGCTTCGTTTTGACTAGTTATGTTTCTTGTAACTAAAAATGGACACAAAGTTTGTGTTGGTGGAACAACCCACGTCTTTTGGGTGCAACATCAAAGTCTTGAGGTGCAACATCCGTTTGAAAATCCATGATTGCACTGCATGAGTTTTGAAAACTCGTTTATGGGGATGAAATAGAAATATAACATGGTGCATCATATTTCAAAATATAGTAAAACGAATTGTGACCACAGTCAAATCCCCTTTGACCAACAAAACAACATACGAAAAATTGAGCTAAAAAAGCGTTCGAAGTTCCCAAATGTCATTAAGATTGAATTTCTTGGTTATCGAACTAAGATGAGATGGGTGGAACCTGTTAGTCCTATAGATCTATGAGAGAGCTTCGTTTTGACTGGTTATGGTTCTTGTAACTAAAAATGGACGCAAAGTTATGGTTGGTGGAACAACCCATGTCTTTTGGGTGCAACATCGAAGTCTTGAGGTGCAACATCCGTTTGAAAATCCAAGATTGCACTACATGACTTTTGAAAACTCGTTTATTGGGATGAAATAGAAATATAACATGGTGCATCATATTTCAAAATATAGTAAATCGAATTATGGCCACGGTCAAACCCCCTTTGACCAACAAAGCAACGTATGAAAAATTGAGCTAAAAATCTTTCGATGTTCCCAAATGTCATTAAGATTGAATTGCTTGGTTACCGAACTAAGATGAGATGGGTGGAACCTGTTAGTCCTATAGATCTGTGAAAGAGCTTCGTTTTGACTGGTTATGGATCTTGTAACTAAAAATGGACACAAAGTTATGGTTGGTGGAACAACCCACGTCTTTTGGGTGCAACATCGAAGTCTTGAGGTGCAACATCCATTTGTAAATCCAAGATTGCACTGCATGACTTTTGAAAACTCGTTTATGGGGGTGAAATATAAATATAACATGGTGCATCATATTTCAAAATATAGTAAATCGAATTATGACCACGGTCAAACCCCCTTTGACCAACAAAATAACATATGAAAAATTGAGCAAAAAAAGCTTTCGATGTTCCGAAATGTCATTAAGGTTGAATTTTTTGGTTACCGAACTAAGATGAGATGGGTGGAACCTATTAGTCCTATAGATCTATGAGAGAGCTTCGTTTTGACTCGTTATGATTCTTGTAACTAAAAATGGACACAAAGTTATGGTTGGTGGAACAACCCGTCTTTTCGGTGCAACATCGAAGTCTTGAGGTGTAACATCCGTTTGAAAATCCAAGATTGCACTGTACGAGTTTTGAAAACTCTTTTATAGGGATGAAGTAGAAATATAACATGGTAAATCATATTCCAAAATGTAGTAAATCGAGCCGGGGCTAGTCAACGATCCAGGGGGGTGAGCCGATCAAAAATGTCACCAATTCCAAAATCCATGTTCTCCGCGTGTTCATGGAAACGGGAGTAACGTCCAATCCGTAAGACCGTTTTGCCCAAACGAAAGCTCGACCTGAAGCTAAGTTAGAGGGCTACAAGTGTTAAAGAGCATAGCTCCGTAATTAATGCTTTCGGGCCCAAAAGAGGTCGTATAATAGGAGTTTAGGGCATGTTTATGTTGATGTTGCGATTTCGACCAAATCGCTCTATGATGTTCTCTGTACCTGAGCGCGTTGCTTATTTAGATTTTCCATATGTGAAAGCTTTGACCAAAAAGTGTGTCAACATACTGGTTATGTTTCTAGTCACTCGAAATAAAAACAAAGTTATGGTTGGCGGAACAACCCACGTCTGTTGGGTGCAACATCGACGTCTTGAGGTGCAACATCAGTTTGAAAATCCAAGATTGCACTGTATGACTTTTGAAAACTCGTTTATGGGGATGAAATTTAAATATAACATGGTGCATCATATTTCAAAATATAGTGAATCGAATTATGACCATGGTCAAACCCCCTTTGACCAACAAAACAACATATGAAAAATTGAGCTAAAAAAGCTTTCGATGTTTCCAAATGTCATTAAAATTGAATTTTTTGGTTACCGAACGAAAATGAGATGGGTGGAACCTGTTAGTCCTATAGATCTGTGAGAGAGCTTCATTTTGACTGGTTATGGTTCTTGTAACTAAAAATGGACACAAAATTATGGTTGGCAGAACAACCCATGTCTGTTGGGTGCAACATCTACGTCTTGAGGTGCAACATCAGTTTGGAAATCCAAGATTGCACTGTATGGCTTTTGAAAACTCGTTTATGGGGATGAAATTTAAATATAACATGTTACATCATATTTCAAAATATAGTGAATCGAATTATGACCATGGTCAAACCCCCTTTGACCAACAAAACAACATACGAAAAATTGAGCTAAAAATGCTTTCGATGTTCCCAAATGTCATTAAGATTGAATTTCTTGGTTACAGAACTAAGATGAGATGGGTGGAACCCGTTAGTCCTATAGATCTATGAGAGAGCTTCGTTTTGACTGGATATGGTTCTTGTAATTAAAAATGGACACAAAGTTATGGTTGGTGGAACAACCCACGTCTTTTGGGTGCAACATCGAAGTCTTGAGGAGCAACATCCGTTTGAAAATCCAAGATTGCACTGTATGAGTTTTGGAAACTCGTTTATAGGGATGAAATAGAAATATAACATGGTAAATCATATTCCAAAATGTTGTAAATTGAGCCGGGGCTAGTCAACGATCCAGGGGGGCGAGCCAATAAAAAATGTCACCAATTCCAAAATCCAAGTTCTGCGCTCGTTCACGGAAACGGGACTAACTTCCAATCCGTAAGTCCGTTTTGCCCAAACGAAAGCTCGACCTGAAGATAAGTTAGAGGGCTACAAGGGTTACAGAGCGTAGCTCTATAATTGATGATTTCAGGCCCAAAAGAGGTCGTCTAATAGGAGTTTCGGGCATGTTTATGTTGATGTTGCGATTTCGACCAAATCGCTCTATAATGTTCTCAGTACCTGAGCGCGTTGCTTATTTAGATTTTCCGTATGTGATAGATTTGGCTAAAAAGTGTGTCAACATACTGGTTATATTTCTAGTCACTCAAAATAAAAACAAAGTTATGGTTGGCGGAACAACCCATGTCTGTTGGGTGCAACATCGACGTCTGGAGGTGCAACATCAGTTTGAAAATCCAAGATTGCACTGTATGACTTTTGAAAACTCGTTTATGGGGATGAAATTTAAATATAACATGGTGCATCATATTTCAAAATATAGTGAATCGAATTATGACCACGGTCAAACCCCCTTTGACCAACAAAACAACATATGAAAAATTGAGCTAAAAAAGCTTTTGATGTTCCAAAATGTCATTAAGATTGAATTTCTTGGTTAACGAACTAAGATAAGATGGGGGGAACCTGTTAGTCCTATAGATCTATGAGAGAGCTTCGTTTTGACTGCTTATGGTTCTTGTAACTAAAAATGGACGCAAAGTTATGGTTGGTGGAACAACCCATGTCTTTTGGGTGCAACATCGAAGTCTTGAGGTGCAACATCCATTTGAAAATCCAAGATTGCACTGCGTGACTTTTGAAAGCTCGTTTGTGGGGATGAAATAGAAATATAACATGGTGCATCATATTTCAAAATATAGTAAATCGAATTATGACCATGGTCAAACCCCCTTTGACCAACAAAACAACATATGAAAAATTGAGCTAAAAAAGCTTTCGATGTTCCCAAATTTCTTTAAGATTGAATTTCTTGGTTACCGAACTAGGATGAGATGGGTGGAACCTGTTAGTCCTATAAATCCATGAGAGAGCTTCGTTTCGACTGGTTATGGTTCTTGTAACTAAAAATGGACACAAAGTTATGGTTGGTGGAACAACCCACGTCTTTTGGGTGCAACATCGAAGTCTTGAGGTGCAACATCCGTTTGAAAATCCAAGATTTCACGGCATGACTTTTGAAAACTCGTTTATGGGGATGAAAAAGAAATATAACATGGTGCATCATATTTCAAAATATAGTAAATCGAATTATAACAACGGTCAAACCCCCTTTGACCAACAAAACAACATACGAAAAATTGAGCTAAAAAAGCTTTCGATGTTCCCAAATGTAATTAAGATTGAATTTCTTGGTTACCGAACTAAGATGAGATGGGTGGAACCTGTTAGTCCTATAGATCTATGAGAGAGCTTCGTTTTGATTGGTTATGGTTCTTGTAACTTAAAATGGACACAAAGTTATGGTTGGTGGAACAACCCACGTCTTTTGGGTGCAACATCGAAGTCTTGAGGTGCAACATCCGCTTGAAAATCCAAGATTGCACTGCATGACTTTTGAAAACTCGTTTATGGGGATGAAATATAAATATAACATGTTGCATCATATTTCAAAATATAGTAAATCGAATTATGACCACGGTCAAACCCCCTTTGACCAAGAAAACAACATACGAAAAAATGAGCAAAAAAAGCTTTCGATGTTCCAAATGTCATTAATATTGAATTTCTTGGTTACCGAACTAAGATGAGATGGGTGGAACCTGTTAGTCCTATAGATTTATGGGAGAGCTTCGTTTTGACGGGTTATGGTTCTTGTAACTAAAAATGGACAAAAAGTTATGGTTGTTGGAACAACCCACGTCTTTTGGGTGCAACATCGTAGTCTTGAGGTGCAACATCCGTTTGAAACTCCAAGATTGCACTGTATGAGTTTTGAAAACTCGTTTATAAGGATGAAATAGAAATATAACATGGTAAATCATATTCCAAAATGTAGTAAATCGAGCCGGGGCTAGTCTACGATCCAAGAGGGCGAGCCGATCAAAAATGTCACCAATTCCAAAATCCAAGTTCTGCGCGCGTTCACGGAAATGGGAGTAACGTCCAATCCATAAGTCTGTTTTACCCAAACGAAAGCTCGTCTAATAGGAGTTTCGGGCATGTTTATGTTGATGTTGCGATTTCGACCAAATCGCTCCATGATTTTCTCAGTACCTGAGCGCGTTGCTTATTTAGATTTTCCGTATGTGATAGATTTTACCGAAAAGTGTGTCAACATACTGTTTATGTTTCTAGTCACTCAAAATAAAAACAAAGTTATGGTTGGCGGAACAGCCCATGTCTGTTGGGTGCAACATCGACGTCTTGAGGTGCAACATCAGTTTGAAAATCCAAGATTGCACTGTATGACTTTTGAAAACTCGTTTATGGGGATAAAATTTAAATATAACATGGTGCATCATATTTCAAAATATAGTGAATCGAATTATGACCACGGTCAAACCCCCTTTGTCCAACAAAACAACATATGAAAAATTGAGCTAAAAAACCTTTCGATGTTCCCAAATGTCATTAAGATTGAATTTCTTAGTTACCGGGCGAAGATGAGATGGGTGGAACCTGTTTGTCCTATAGATCTGTGAGAGAGCTTCGTTTTGACTGGTTATGGTTCTTTTAACTAAAAATGGACACAAAGTCACGGTTGGTGGAACAACCCACGTCTTTTGGGTGCAACATCGAAGTCTTGAAGTGCAACATCCATTTGAAAATCCAAGATTGCACTGTATGAATTTTGAAAACTCGTTTATGGGGATGAAATAGAAATATAACATGGTGCGTCATATTTCAAAATATAGTAAAGAGAATTATGACCACGGTCAAACCCCCTTTGACCAACAAAACAACATACGAAAAATTAAGCTAAAAAAGCGTTCGATGTTCCCAAATGTCATTAAGACTGAATTTCTTGGTTACCGAACTAAGATGAGATGGGTGGAACCTGTTAGTCCTATAGATCTATGAGAGAGCTTCGTTTCGACTGGTTATGGTTCTTGTAACTAAAAATGGACACAAAGTAATGGTTGGTGGAACAACCCACGTCTTTTGGGTGCAACATCGAAGTCTTGAGGTGTAACATCCGTTTGAAAATCCAAGATTGCACTGCGTGACTTTTGAAAACTCGTTTATGGGGATGAAATATAAATATAACATGGTGCATCATATTTCAAAATATAGTAAATCAAATTATGACCACGGTCAAACCCCCTTTGACCAATAAAACAACATATGGAAAATTGAGCTAAAAAAGCTTTCGATGTTCCAAAATGTCATTATGATTGAATTTTCTGGTTACCGAACTAAGATAAGATGGGTGGAACCTGTTAGTCCTATAGATCTATGAGAGAGCTTCATTTTGACTGCTTATGGTTCTTGTAACTAAAAATGGACCCAAAGTTATGGTTGGTGGAACAACCCATGTCATTTGGGTGCAACATCGAAGTCTTGAGGTGCAACATCCGTTTGAAAATCCAAGATTGCACTGCATGACTTTTGAAAACTCGTTTATGGGGATGAAATAGAAATATAACATGGTGCATCATATTTCAAAATATAGTAAATCGAATTATGACCACGGTCAAACCCCCTTTGACCAACAAAACAACATATGAAAAATTGAGCTAAAAAAGCTTTTGAAGTTCCAAAATGTCATTAAGATTGAATATCTTGGTTAACGAACTAAGATAAGACGGGTGGAACCTGTTAGTCCTATAGATCTATGAGAGAGCTTCGTTTTGACTGCTTTTGGTTCTTGTAACTAAAATGGACGCAAAGTTATGGTTGGTGGAACAACCCATGTCTTTTGGGTGCAACATCGAAGTCTTGAGGTGCAACATCCATTTGAAAATCCAAGATTGCACTGCATGACTTTTGAAAACTCGTTTGTGGGGATGAAATAGAAATATAACATGGTGCATCATATTTCAAAATATAGTAAATCGAATTATGGCCATGGTCAAACCCCCTTTGACCAACAAAACAACATATGAAAAATTGAGCTGAAAAAGCTTTCGATGTTCCCAAATGTCTTTAAGATTGAATTTCTTGGTTACCAAACTAAGATGAGATGGGTGGAACCTGTTAGTCCTATAGATCCATGAGAGAGCTTCGTTTCGACTGGTTATGGTTCTTGTAACTAAAAATGGACACAAAGTTATGGTTGGTGGAACAACCCACGTCTTTTGGGTGCAACATCGAAGTCTTGAGGTGCAACATCCGTTTGAAAATCCAAGATTTCACTGCATGACTTTTGAAAACTCGTTTATGGGGATGAAATAGAAATATAACATGGTGCATCATATTTCAAAATATAGTAAATCGAATTATAACCACGGCCAAACCCCCTTTGACCAACAAAACAACATACAAAAAATTGAGATAAAAAAGCTTTCGATGTTCCCAAATGTAGTTAAGATTGAATTTCTTGGTTACCGAACTAAGATGAGATGGGTGGAACCTGTTAGTCCTATAGATCTATGAGAGAGCTTCGTTTTGATTCGTTATGATTCTTGTAACTAAAAATGGACACAAAGTTATGGTTGGTGGAACAACCCACTTCTTTTGGGTGCAACATCGAAGTCTTGAGGTGCAACATCCGCTTGAAAATCCAAGATTGCACTGCATGACTTTTGAAAACTCGTTTATGGGGATGAAATATAAATATAACATGGTGCATCATATTTCAAAATATAGTAAATCGAATTATGACCACGGTCAAACCCCCTTTGACCACGAAAACAACATACGAAAAATTGAGCTGAAAAAGCTTTCGTTGTTCCAGATGTCATTAATATTGAATTTCTTGGTTACCGAACTAAGATGAGATGGGTGGAACCTGTTAGTCCTATAGATTTATGGGAGAGCTTCGTTTTGACGGGTTATGGTTCTTGTAACTAAAAATGAACAAAAAGTTATGGTTGTTGGAACAACCCACGTCTTTTGGGTGCAACATCGAAGTCTTGAGATGCAACATCCGTTTGAAAATCCAAGATTGCACTGCATGACTTTTGAAAACTCGTTTATGGGGATGAAATAGAAATATAACATGGTGCGTCATATTTCAAAATATAGTAAATCGAATTATGACCACGGTCAAACCCCCTTTGACCAACAAAACAACATATGAAAAATTGAGCTAAAAAAGCTTTCGATGTTCCCAAATGTCATTAAGATTGAATTTCTTGGTTATCGAACTAAGATGAGATGGGTGGAACCTGTTAGTCATATAGATCTATGAGAGAGCTTCGTTTTGACTGGTTATGGTTCTTGTAACTAAAAATGGACACAAAGTTATGGTTGGTGGAACAACCCACGTCTTTTGGGTGCAACATCGAAGTCTTGAGGTGCAACATCCATTTGAAACTCCAAGATTGCACTGTATGAGTTTTGAAAACTCGTTTATAAGGACGAAATAGAAATATAACATGGTAAATCATATTCCAAAATGTAGTAAATCGAGCCGGGGCTAGTCTACGATCCAAGAGGGCGAGCCGATCAAAAATGTCACCAATTCCAAAATCCAAGTTCTGCGCGCGTTCACGGAAACGGGAGTAACGTCCAATCCATAAGTCTGTTTTACCCAAACGAAAGCTCATCTAATAGGAGTTTTGGGCATGTTTATGTTGATGTTGCGATTTCGACCAAATCGCTCTATGATTTTCTCAGTACCTGAGCGTGTTGCTTATTTAGATTTTCCGTATGTGATAGATTTTACCGAAAAGTGTGTCAACATACTGGTTATGTTTCTAGTCACTCAAAATAAAAACAAAGTTATGGTTGGCGGAACAGCCCATGTCTGTTGGGTGCAACATCGACGTCTTGAGGTGCAACATCAGTTTGAAAATCCAAGATTGCACTGTATGACTTTTGAAAACTCGTTTATGGGGATAAAATTTAAATATAACATGGTGCATCATATTTCAAAATATAGTGAATCGAATTATGACCACGGTCAAACCCCCTTTGTCCAACATAACAACATATGAAAAATTGAGCTAAAAAACCTTTCGATGTTCCCAAATGTCATTAGGATTGAATTTCTTAGTTACCGGACGAAGATGAGATGGGTGGAACCTGTTAGTCCTGTAGATCTGTGAGAGAGATTCGTTTTGACTGGTTATGGTTCTTGTAACTAAAAATGGACACAAAGTCACGGTTGGTGGAACAACCCACGTCTTTTGGGTGCAACATCGAAGTCTTGAGGTGCAACATCCATTTGAAAATCCAAGATTGCACTGTATGAATTTTGAAAACTCGTTTATGGAGATGAAATAGAAATATAACATGGTGCGTCATACTTCAAAATATAGTAAAGCGAATTATGACCACGGTCAAACCCCCTTTGACCAACAAAACAACATACGAAAAATTAAGCTAAAAAAGCTTTCGATGTTCCCAAATGTCATTAAGACTGAATTTCTTGGTTAACGAACTAAGATGAGATGGGTGGAACCTGTTAGTCCTATAGATCTATGAGAGAGCTTCGTTTCGACTGGTTATGGTTCTTGTAACTAAAAATGGACACAAAGTTATGGTTGGTGGAACAACCCACGTCTTTTGGGTGCAACATCGAAGTCTTGAGGTGGAACATCCGTTTGAAAATCCAAGATTGCACTGCATGACTTTTGAAAACTCGTTTATGGGGATGAAATATAAATATAACATGGTGCATCATATTTCAAAATATAGTAAATCGAATTATGACCACGGTCAAACGCCCTTTGACCAACAAAACAACATACGAAAAATTGAGCTAAAAAAGCTTTAGATGTTCCCAAATGCCATTAAGATTGAATTTCTTGGTTACCGAACTAAGATGAGATGGGTGGAACCTGTTAGTCCTATAGATCCATGAGAGAGCTTCGTTTTGACTGGTTACGGTTCTTGTAACTAAAAATGGACACAAAGTTATGGTTGGTGGAACAACCCACGTCTTTTGGGTGCAACATCGAATTCTTGAGGTGCAACATCCTTTTGAAAATCCAAGATTGCACTGCATGACTTTTGAAAACTCGTTTATGGGGATGAAATATAAATATAACATGGTGCATCATATTTCAAAATATAGTAAATCGAATTATGACCACGGTCAAACCCCCTTTGACCAACAAAACAACATATGAAAAATTGAGCTAAAAAAGCTTTCAATGTTCCCAAATGTCATTAAGATTGAATTTCTTGGTTACCGTACTAAGATGAGACGGGTGGAACCTGTTAGTCCTATAGATCTATGCGAGAGCTTCGTTTTGACTGGTTATGGTTTTTGTAACTAAAAATGGACGCAAAGTTATGGTTGGTGGAACAACCCACGTCTTTTGGGTGCAACATCGAAGTCTTGAGGTGCAACATCCGTTTGAAAATCCAAGATTGCACTGTATGAGTTTTGAAAACTCGTTTATAGGAATGAAATAGAAATATAACATGGTAAATCATATTCCAAAATGTAGTAAATCGAGTCGGGGCTAGTCAACGATCCAGGGGGGCGAGCCGATCAAAAATGTCACCAATTCCAAAATCCAAGTTCTGCGCGCGTTCACGGAAACGGGCGTAACTTCAAATCCGTAAGTCCGTTTTGCCCAAACAAAAGCTCGACCTGAAGATAAGTCAGAGGGCTACAAGTGTTACAGAGCACAACTCCGTAACTGATGCTTTCGGGCCCGTAAGAGGTCGTCCAATAGGAGTTTCGGGCATGTTTATGTTGATGTTGCGATTTCGACCAAATCGCTCTATGATGTTCTCAGTACCTGAGCGCGTTGCTTATTTAGATTTTCCGTATGTGATATATTTGACCAAAAAGTGTGTCAATATACTGGTTATGTTCCTAGTCACTCAAAATAAACACAAAGTTATGGTTGGCGGAACAACCCATGTCTGTTGGGTGCAACATCGACGTCTTGAGGTGCAACATCAGTTTGAAAATCCAAGATTGCACTGTATGACTTTTGAAAACTCGTTTATGGGGATGAAATTTAAATATAACATGGTGCATCATATTTCAAAATATGGTGAGTCGAATTATGACCGCGGTCAAACCTCCTTTGACCAACAAAACAACATATGAAAAATTGAGCAAAAAAGCTTTCGATGTTCCCAAATGTCATTAAGATTGAATTTCTTGGTTACCGAACGAAGATGAGATGGGTGGAACCTGTTAGTCCTATAGATCTGTGAGAGAGCTTCATTTTGACTGGTTATGGTTCTTGTAACTAAAAATGGACACAAAGTCACGGTTGGTGGAACAACCCACGTCTTTTGGGTGCAACATCGAAGTCTTGAGGTGCAACATCCATTTGAAAATCCAAGATTGCACTGTATGAATTTTGAAAACTTGTTTATGGGGATGAAATAGAAATATAACATGGTGCGTCATATTTCAAAATATAGTAAAGCGAATTATGACCACAGTCAAACCCCCTTTGACCAACAAAACAACATATGAAAAATTGAGCTAAAAAAGCTTTCGATGTTCCTAAATGTCATTAAGACTGAATTTCTTGGTTACCGAACTAAGATGAGATGGGTGGAACCTATTAGTCCTATAGATCTATGAGAGAGCTTCATTTCGACTGGTTATGGTTCTTGTAACTGAAAATGGACACAAAGTTATGGTTGGTGGAACAACCCACGTCTTTTGGGTGCAACATCGAAGACTTGAGGTGCAACATCCGTTTGAAAATCCAAGATTTCACTGCATGACTTTTGAAAACTCGTTTATGGGGATGAAATATAAATATAACATGGTGCATCATATTTCAAAATATAGTAAATCGAATTATAACCACGGTCAAACCCCCTTTGGCCAACAAAACAACATACGAAAAATTAAGCTAAAAAAGCTTTCGATGTTCCCAAATGTCATTAAGATTGAATTTCTTGGTTACCGAACTAAGATGAGATGGGTGGAACCAGTTAGTCCTATAGATCTATGAGAGAGCTTTGTTTTGACTGGATATGTTTCTTGTAACTAAAAATGGACACAAAGTTATGGTTGGTGGAACAACCCACGTCTTTTGGGTGCAACATCGAAGTCTTGAGGTGCAACATCCGTTTGAAAATCCAAGATTGCACTGCATGACTTTTGAAAACTCGTTTATGGGGATGAAATATAAATATAACATGGTGCATCATATTTCAAAATATAGTAAATCGAATTATGACCATGGTCAAACCCCCTTTGACCAAGAAAACAACATACGAAAAATTGAGCTAAAGAAGCTTTGATATTCCAAATGTCATTAATATTGAATTTCTTGGTTACCGAACTAAGATGAGATGGGTGGAACCTGTTAGTCCTATAGATTTATGAGAGAGCTTCGTTTTGACTGGTTATGGTTCTTGTAACTAAAAATGGACAAAAAGTTATGGTTGTTGGAACAACCCACGTCTTTTGGGTGCAACATCGAAGTCTTGAGGTGCAACATCCGTTTGAAAATCCAGGATTGCACTGCATGACTTTTGAAAACTCGTTTATGGGGATGAAATAGAAATATAACATGGTGCGTCATATTTCAAAATATAGTAAATCGAATTATGACCACGGTCAAACCCCCTTTGACCAACAAAACAACATATGAAAAATTGAGCTAAAAAAGCTTTCGATGTTCCCAAATGTCATTAAGATTGAATTTCTTGGTTACCGAACTAAGATGAGATGGGAGGAACCTGTAAGTCCTATAGATCTATGAGAGAGCTTGGTTTTGACTGGTTATGGTTCTTGTAACTAAAAATGGACACAAAGTTATGGTTGGTGGAAAAACCCACGTCTTTTGAGTGCAACATCGAAGTCTTGAGGTGCTACATCCGTTTGAAAATCCAAGATTGCACTGTATGAGTTTTTAAAACTCGTTTATAGGGATGAAATAGAAATATAACATGGTAAATCATATTCCAAAATGTAGTAAATCGATCCGGGGCTAGTCAACGATACAGGGGGCGAGCCGATCAAAAATGTCACCAATTCCAAAATCCAAGTTCTGCGTGCGTTCACGGAAATGGGAGTAACTTCCAATCCGTAAGTCCGTTTTGCCCAAATGAAAGCCCGACCTGAAGCTAAGTCAGAGGGCTACAAGAGTAACAGAGCACAACTACGTAATTGATGCTTTCCGGCCCAAAAGAGGTCGTCCAATAGGAGTTTCGGGCATGTTTATGTTGATGTTGCGATTTCGACCAAATCGCTCTGTGATGTTCTCAGTACCGGAGATCGTTGCTTATTTAGATTTTCCGTATTTGATTGATTTGACCAAAAAGTGTGTCAACATACTGGTTAAGTTTCTAGTCACTCAAAATAAAAACAAAGTTATGGTTGGTGGAACAACCCATGTCTGTTGGGTGCAACATCGACGTCTTGAGGTGCAACATCAGTTTGAAAATCCAAGGTTGCACTGTATGACTTTTGAAAACTCGTTTATGGGGATGAAATTTAAATATAACATGGTGCATCATATTTCAAAATATAGTGAATCGAATTATGACCACGGTCAAACCCCCTTTGACCAACAAAACAACATACGAAAAATTGAGCTAAAAAAGCTTTCGATGTTCCGAAATGTCATTAAGATTGAATTTCTTGGTTACCGAACGAAGATGAGATGAGTGGAACCTGTTAGTCCTATAGATCTGTGAGAGAGCTTCGTTTTTACTGGTTATGGTTCTTGTAACTAAAAATGGACATAAAGTCACTGTTGGTGGAACAACCCACGTCTTTTGGGTGTAACATCGAAGTCTTGAGGTGCAACATCCATTTGAAAATCCAAGATTGCACTGTATGACTTTTGAAAACTCGTTTATGGGGATGAAATAGAAATATAACATGGTGCGTCATATTTCAAAATATAGTAAATCGAATTATGACCACGGTCAAACCACCTTTGACCAACAAAACAACATACGAAAAATTGAGCTAAAAAAGCTTTCGATGTTCCCAAATGTCATTAAGATTGAATTTCTTGGTTACCGAACTAAGATGAGATGGGTGGAACCTGTTAGTCCTATAGATCTATAAGAGAGCTTCGTTTTGACTGGTTATGCTTCTTGTAACTAAAAATGGACACAAAGTTATGGTTGGTGGAACAACCCACGTCCTTTGGGTTCAACATCGAAGTCTTGAGGTGCAACATCCGTTTGAAAATCCAAGATTGCACTGCATGACTTTTGAAAACTCGTTTATGGGGATGAAATAGAAATATAACATGGTGCATCACATTTCAAAATATAGTAAATCGAATTATGACCACGATCAAACCCCCTTTGACCAACAAAACAACATACGAAAAATTGAGCTAAAAAAGCTTTCGATGTTCCCAAATGTCATTAAGATTGAATTTCTTGGTTACCGAACTAAGATGAGATGGATGGAACCAGTTAGTCCTATAGATCTATGAGAGAGCTTCGTTTTGACTGGTTATGGTTCTTGTAACTAAAATGGACACAAAGTTATGGTTGGTGGAATAACCCACGTCTTTTGGGGGCAATATCGAAGTCTTGAGGTGCAACATCCGTTTGAAAATCCAAGATTGCACTGCATGACTTTTGAAAACTCGTTTATGGGGATGAAATATAAATATAACATGGTGCATCATATTTCAAAATATAGTAAATCGAATTATGACCACGGTCAAACCCCCTTTGACCAATAAAACAAGATATGAAAAATTGAGCTAAAAAAGCTTTCGATGTTCCAAAATGTCATCAAGATTGAATTTCCTGGTTACCGAACTAAGATAAGATGGGTGGAACCTGTTAGTCCTATAGATCTATGAGAGAGCTTCGTTTTGACTGCTTATGGTTCTTGTAACTAAAAATGGACGCAAAGTTATGGTTGGTGGAACAACCCATGTCTTTTGGGTGCAACATCGAAGTCTTGAGGTGCAACATCCGTTTGAAAATCAAAGATTGCACTACATGACTTTTGAAAACTCGTTTATGGGGATGAAATAGAAATATAACATGGTGCATCATATTTCAAAATATGGTAAATCGAATTATGACCACGGTCAAACCCCCTTTGACCAACAAAACAACATATGAAAAATTGAGCTAAAAAAGCTTTAGATGTTCCCAAATGCCATTAAGATTGAATTTCTTGGTTACCGAACTAAGATGAGATGGGTGGAACCTGTTAGTCCTATAGATCCATGAGAGAGCTTCGTTTTGACTGGTTACGGTTCTTGTAACTAAAAATGGACACAAAGTTATGGTTGGTGAAACAACCCACGTCTTTTGGGTGCAACATCGAAGTCTTGAGGTGCAACATCTGTTTGAAAATCCAAGATTGCACTGCATGACTTTTGAAAACTCGTTTATGGGGATGAAATATAAATATAACATGGTGCATCATATTTCAAAATATAGTAAATCGAATTATGACCACGGTCAAACCCCCTTTGACCAACAAAACAACATATGAAAAATTGAGCTAAAAAAGCTTTCGATGTTCCCAAATGTCATTAAGATTGAATTTCTTGGTTACCGTACTAAGATGAGATGGGTGGAACCTATTAGTCCTATAGATTTATGCGAGAGCTTCGTTTTGACTAGTTATGGTTTTTGTAACTAAAAATGGACGCAAAGTTATGGTTAGTGGAACAGCCCACGTCTTTTGGGTGCAACATCGAAGTCTTGAGGTGCAACATCCGTTTGAAAATCCAAGATTGCACTGTATGAGTTTTGAAAACTCGTTTATAGGAATGAAATAGAAATATAACACGGTAAATCATATTCCAAAATGTAGTAAATCGAGCCGGGGCTAGTCAACGATCCAGGGGGGCGAGCCGATCAAAAATGTCACCAATTCCAAAATCCAAGTTCTGCGCGCGTTCACGGAAACGGGTGTAACTTCCAATCCGTAAGTCCGTTTTGCCCAAACAAAAGCTCGACCTGAAGATAAGTCAGAGGGCTACAAGTGTTACAGAGCACAACTCCGTAATTGATGCTTTCGGGCCCGTAAAAGGTCGTCCAATAGGAGTTTCGGGCATGTTTATGTTGATGTTGCGATTTCGACCAAATCGCTCTATGATGTTCTCAGTACCTGAGCGCGTTGCTTTTTTAGATTTTCCGTATGTGATATATTTGACCAAAAAGTGTGTCAATATACTGGTTATGTTCCTAGTCATCAAAATAAAAACAAAGTTATGGTTGGCGGAACAACCCATGTCTGTTGGGTGCAACAACAACGTCTTGAGGTGCAACATCAGTTTGAAAATCCAAGATTGCACTGTATGACTTTTGAAAACTCGTTTATGGGGATGAAATTTAAATATAACATGGTGCATCATATTTCAAAATATGGTGAGTCGAATTATGATCGCGGTCAAACCCCCTTTGACCAACAAAACAACATAAGAAAAATTGAGCTAAAAAAGCTTTCGATGTTCCCAAATGTCATTAAGATTGAATTTCTTGGTTACCGAACGAAGATGAGATGGGTGGAACCTGTTAGTCCTATAGATCTGTGAGAGAGCTTCGTTTTGACTGGTTATGGTTCTTGTAACTAAAAATGGACACAAAGTCACGGTTGGTGGAACAACCCACGTCTTTTGGGTGCAACATCGAAGTCTTGAGGTGCAACATCCATTTGAAAATCCAAGATTGCACTGTATGAATTTTGAAAACTCGTTTATGGGGATGAAATAGAAATATAACATGGTGCGTCATATTTCAAAATATAGTAAAGCGAATTATGACCACGGTCAAACCCCCTTTGACCAACAAAACAACATATGAAAAATTGAGCTAAAAAAGCCTTCGATGTTTCTAAATGTCATTAAGACTGAATTTCTTGGTTACCGAACTAAGATGAGATGGGTGGAACCTGTTAGTCCTATAGATCTAAGAGAGAGCTTCATTTCGACTGGTTATGGTTCTTGTAACTGAAAATGGACACAAAGTTATGGTTGGTGGAACAACCCACGTCTTTTGGGTGCAACATCGAAGTCTTGAGGTGCAACATCCGTTTGAAAATCCAAGATTTCACTGCATGACTTTTGAAAACTCGTTTATGGGGATTAAATAGAAATATAACATGGTGCATCATATTTCAAAATATAGTAAATCGAATTATAACCACGGTCAAACCCCCTTTGACCAATAAAACAACATACGAAAAATTGAGCTAAAAAAGCTTTCGATGTTCCCAAATGTCACTAAGATTGAATTTCTTGGTTACCGAACTAAAATGAGATTGGTGGAACCTGTTAGTCCTATAGGTCTATGAGAGAGCTTTGTTTTGACTAGATATGGTTCTTGTAACTAAAAATGGACACAAAGTTATGGTTGGTGGAACAACCCACGTCTTTTGGGTGCAACATCGAAGTCTTGAGGTGCAACATCCGTTTGAAAATCCAAGATTGCACTGCGTGACTTTTGAAAACTCGTTTATGGGGATGAAATATAAATATAACATGGTGCATTATATTTCAAAATATAGTAAATCGAATTATGACCATGGTCAAACCCCCTTTGACCAAGAAAACAACATACGAAAAATTGAGCTAAAGAAGCTTTGATATTCCAAATGTCATTAATATTGAATTTCTTGGTTACCGAACTAAGATGAGATGGGTGGAACCTGTTAGTCCTATAGATTTATGAGAGAGCTTCGTTTTGACTGGTTATGGTTCTTGTAACTAAAAATGGACAAAAAGTTATGGTTGTTGGAACAACCCACGTCTTTTGGGTGCAACATCGAAGTCTTGAGGTGCAACATCCGTTTGAAAATCCAGGATTGCACTGCATGACTTTTGAAAACTCGTTTATGTGGATGAAATAGAAATATAACATGGTGCGTCATATTTCAAAATATAGTAAATTGAATTATGACCACGGTCAAACCCCCTTTGACCAACAAAACAACATATGAAAAATTGAGCCAAAAAAGCTTTCGATGTTCCCAAATGTCATTAAGATTGAATTTCTTGGTTACCGAACTAAGATGAGATGGGAGGAACCTGTAAGTCCTATAGATCTATGAGAGAGCTTGGTTTTGACTGGTTATGGTTCTTGTAACTAAAAATGGACACAAAGTTATGGTTGGTGGAAAAACCCACGTCTTTTGGGTGCAACATCGAAGTCTTACGGTGCTACATCCGTTTGAAAATCCAAGATTGCACTGTATGAGTTTTTAAAACTCGTTTATTGGGATGAAATAGAAATATAACATGGTAAATCATATTCCAAAATGTAGTAAATCGATCCGGGGCTAGTCAACGATACAGGGGGCGAGCCGATCAAAAATGTCACCAATTCCAAAATCCAAGTTCTGCGCGCGTTCACGGAAATGGGAGTAACTTCCAATCCGTAAGTCCGTTTTGCCCAAACGAAAGCCCGACCTGAAGCTAAGTCAGAGGGCTACAAGAGTAACATAGCACAACTCCGTAATTGATGCTTTCGGGCCCAAAAGAGGTCGTCCAATAGGAGTTTCGGGCATGTTTATGTTGATGTTGCGATTTCGACCAAATCGCTCTGTGATGTTCTCAGTACCGGAGATCGTTGCTTATTTAGATTTTCCGTATGTGATTGATTTGACCAAAAAGTGTGTCAACATACTGGTTATGTTTCTAGTCACTCAAAATAAAAACAAAGTTATGGTTGGTGGAACAACCCATGTCTGTTGGGTGCAACATCGACGTCTTGTGGTGCAACATCAGTTTTAAAATCCAAGATTGCATTGTATGACTTTTGAAAACTCATTTATGGGGATGAAATTTAAATATAACATGGTGCATCATATTTCAAAATATAGTGAATCGAATTATGACCACGGTCAAACCCCCTCTGACCAACAAAACAACATATTAAAAATTGAGCTAAAAAAGCTTTTGATGTTCCCAAATGTCATTAAGATTGAATTTCTTGGTTACCGAACAAAGATGAGATGGGTGGAACCTGTTAGTCCTATAGATCTGTGAGAGAGCTTTGTTTTGACTGGTTATGGTTCTTGTAACTAAAAATGGACACAAAGTCACTGTTGGTGGAACAACCCACGTCTTTTGGGTGTAACATCGAAGTCTTGAGGCGCAACATCCATTTGAAAATCCAAGATTGCACTGTATGACTTTTGAAAACTCGTTTATGGGGATGAAATAGAAATATAACATGGTGCGTCGTATTTCAAAATATAGTAAATCGAATTATGACCACGGTCAAACCACCTTTGACCAACAAAACAACATACGAAAAATTGAGCTAAAAAAGCTTTCGATGTTCCCAAATGTCATTAAGATTGAATTTCTTGGTTACCGAACTAAGATGAGATGGGTGGAACCTGTTAGTCCTATAGATCTATAAGAGAGCTTCGTTTTGACTGGTTATGCTTCTTGTAACTAAAAATGGACCCAAAGTTATGGTTGGTGGAACAACCCACATCTTTTGGGTTCAACATCGAAGTCTTGAGGTGCAACATCCGTTTGAAAATCCAAGATTGCACTGCATGACTTTTGAAAACTCGTTTATGGGGATGAAATAGAAATATAACATGGTGCATCATATTTCAAAATATAGTAAATCGAATTATGACCACGATCAAACCCACATTGACCAACAAAACAACATACGATAAATTAAGCTAAAAAAGCTTTCGATGTTCCCAAATGTCATTAAGATTGAATTTCTTGGTTACCGAACTAAGATGAGATGGATGGAACCAGTTAGTCCTATAGATCTATGAGAGAGCTTCGCTTTGACTGGTTATGGTTCTTGTAACTAAAAATGGACACAAAGTTATGGTTGGTGGAACAACCCACGTCTTTTGGGTGCAATATCGAAGTCTTGAGGTGCAACATCCGTTTGAAAATCCAAGATTGCACTGCATGACTTTTGAAAACTCGTTTATTGGGATGAAATATAAATATAACATGGTGCATCATATTTCAAAATATAGTAAATCGAATTGTGACCACGGTCAAACCCCCTTTGACCAAGAAAACAACATACGAAAAATTGAGCTAAAAAAGCTTTCGATG
Source organism: Allium sativum (assembly GCA_030737875.1). Lineage (NCBI taxonomy): Eukaryota > Viridiplantae > Streptophyta > Magnoliopsida > Asparagales > Amaryllidaceae > Allium > Allium sativum. The sequence goes on along the minus strand of CM060921.1, from coordinate 844,900,250 downwards.
TTCCCAAATGTCATTAAGATTGAATTTCTTGGTTACTGAACAAAGATGAGATGGGTGGAACCTATTAGTCCTATAGATCTATGAGAGAGCTTTGTTTTGACTGGTTATGGTTCTTGTAACTAAAAATGGACACAAAGTTATGGTTGTTGGAACAACCCATGTCTTTTGGGTGCAACATCGAAGTTTTGAGGTGCAACATCCATTTGAAAATCCAAGATTGCACTGCATGATTTTTGAAAACTCGTTTATGGGGATGAAATAAAAATGTAACATGGTGCGTCATATTTCAAAATATAGTAAATCGAATTATGACCACGGTCAAACCCCCTTTGACCAACAAAACAACATATGAAAAATTGAGCTTAAAAAGCTTTCGATGTTCCCAAATGTCATTAAGATTGAATTTCTTGGTTACCGAACTAAGATGAGATGGGTGGATCCTATTAGTCATATAGATCTATGATAGAGCTTCGTTTTGACTGGTTATGGTTCTTGTAACTAGAAATGGACACAAAGTTATGGTTGGTGTAACAACCCACGTCTTTTGGGTGCAACATCGAAGTCTTGAGGTGCAACATCCGTTTGAAAATCCAAGATTGCACTGTAATAGTTTTGAAAACTCGTTTATAAGGATGAAATAGAAATATAACATGGTAAATCATATTCCAAAATGTAGTAAATCGAGCCGGGGCTAGTCAACGATCCAGGGGGGGCGAGCCGATCAAAAATGTCACCAATTCCAAAATCCAAGTTCTGCGCGCGTTCACGGAAACGGGAGTAACTTCCAATCCGTAAGTCAGATTTGCCCAAATGAAAGCTCGAGCTCAAGATAAGTCAAAGGGCTACAAGAGTTGTAGAGCACAACTCCGTAAATGATGCTTTCGGGCCCAAAAGAGGTCGTCTAATAGGCGTTTCGGGCATGTTTATGTTGATGTTGCGATTTCGACCAAATCGCTCTATGATGTTCTCAGTACCTGAGCGCGTTGCTTATTTAGATTCTCCGTATGTGATAGATTAGACCAAAAAGTGTGTCAATATACTAGTTATGTTTCTAGTCACTCAAAATAAAAACAAAGTTATGCTTGGCGGAACAACCCATGTCTGTTCGGTGCAACATGGACGTCTTGAGGTGCAACATCAGTTTGAAAATCCAAGATTGCACTGTATGACTTTTGAAAACTCGTTTATGGGGATGAAATTTAAATATAACATGGTGCATCATATTTCAAATTATAGTGAATCGAATTATGACCACGGTCAAACCCCCTTTGACCAACAAAACAACATACGAAAAATTGAGCTAAAAAAGCTTTCGATGTTCCCAAATGTCATTAAGATTGAATTTCTTGGTAACCGAACGAAGATTAGATGGGTGGAACTTGTTCATATAGATCTGTGAGAGAGCTTCGTTTTGACCGGTTACGGTTCTTGTAACTAAAAATGGACACAAAGTCACGGTTGGTGGAACAACCCACGTCTTTTGGGTGCAACATCGAAGTCTTGGGGTGCAACAGCCATTTGAAAATCCAAGATTGCACTGTATGACTTTTGAAAACTCGTTTACGGGGATGAAATAGAAATATAACATGGTGCGTCATATTTCAAAATATAGTAAATCGAATTATGACCACGGTCAAACCCCATTTAACCAACAAAACAACATACGAAAAATTGAGCTAAAAAAGCTTTCGATGTTCCCAAATGTCATTAAGATTGAATTTCTTGGTTACCGAACTAAGATGAGATGGGTGGAACCTGTTAGTCCTATAGATCTATGAGAGAGCTTCGTTTTTACTGGTTATGCTTCTTGTAACTAAAAAAGGACACAAAGTTATGGTTGGTGGAACAACCCACGTCTTTTGGGTGCAACATCGAAGTCTTGAGGTGCAACATCCGTTTGAAAATCCAAGATTGCACTGCATGACTTTTGAAAACTCGTTTATGGGGATGAAATAGAAATATAACATGGTGCATCATATTTAAAAATATAGTAAATCGAATTATGACCACGGTCAAACCCCCTTTGACCAACAAAACAACATACGAAAAATTGAGCTAAAAAATCTTTCGATGTTCCCAAATGTCATTATGATTGAATTTCTTGGTTACCGAACTAAGATGAGATGGGTGGAACCTGTTAGTCCTATAGATCTATGAGAGAGCTTCGTTTTGACTCTTTATGGTTCTTGTAACTAAAAATGGACACATAGTTATGGTTGCTGGAACAACCCACGTCTTTTTGGTGCAACATCGAAGTCTTGAGGTGCAACATCCGTTTGAAAATCCAAGGTTGCACTGCATGACTTTTGAAAACTCATTTATGGGGATGAAATAGAAATATAACATGGTGCGTCGTATTTTAAAATATAGTAAATCGAATTATGACCACGGTCAAACCCCCTTTGACCAACAAAACAACATATGAAAAATTAAGCTAAAAAAGCTTTCGATGTTCCCAAATGTCATTAAGATTGAATTTCTTAGTTACCGAACTAAGATGAGGTGGGTGAACCTGTTAGTCCTATAGATCTATGAGAGAGCTTCGTTTTGATTGGTTATGGTTCTTGTAACTAAAAATGGACACAAAGTTATGGTTAGTGGAACAACCCACGTCTTTTGAGTGCAACATCGAAGTCTTGAAGTGCAACATCCGTTTGAAAATCCAAGATTTCACTGTATGAGTTTTGAAAACTCGTTTATAGGGATGAAATAGAACTATAACATGGTAAATCATATTCCAAAATGTAGTAAATCGAGCCGGGGCTGGTCAACGATCCGAGGGGGGGGGGGCAAGCCGATCAAAAATGTCACCAATTCCAAAATCCAAGTTCTGCGCGCGTTCACGAAAACGGGAGTACCTTCCAATCCGTAAGTCCGTTTTACCCAAACGAAAGCTCGACCTGAAGATAAGTCAGAGGGCTACAGGAGTTACAGAGCACAACTTAGTAAATGATGCTTTCGGGCCCAAAAGAGGTCGTCTAATAGGAGTTTCGGGCATGTTTATGTTGATGTTGCGATTTCGACCAAATCGCTCAATGATGTTCTCAGTACCTGAGCGCGTTGCTTATTTAGATTTTCCATACGTGATAGATTTGACCAAAAAGTGTGTCAACATACTAGTTATGTTTCTAGTCACTCAAAATAAAAACAAAGTTATGGTTGGAGGAACAACCCATGTCTTTTGGGTGCAACATCGACGTCTTGAGGTGCAACATCAGTTTGAAAATCCAAGATTGCACTGTATGACTTTTGAAAACTCGTTTATGGGGATGAAATTTAAATATAACATGGTGTATCATATTTCAAAATATAGTGAATCGAATTATGACCGCGGTCAAACCCCCTTTGACCAACAAAACAACATATGAAAAATTGAGCTAAAAAACCTTTCGATGTTCCCAAATGTCATTAAGATTGAATTTCTTAGTTACCGAACGAAGATGAGATGGGTGGAACCTGTTAGTCCTATAGATCTGTGAGAGTGCTTCGTTTTGACTGGTTATGGTTCTTGTAACTAAAAATGGACACAAAGTCACGGTTGGTGGAACAGCCCACGTCTTTTGGGTGCAACATCGAAGTCTTGAGTTGCAACATCCATTTGAAAATCCAAGATTGCACTGTATGAATTTTGAAAGCACGTTTATGGGGATGAAATAGAAATATAACATGGTGCGTCATATTTCAAAATATAGTAAATCGAATTATGACCACGGTCAAACCCCCTTTGACCAAAAAAACAACTTACGAAAAATTGAGCTAAAAAAGCTTTCGATGTTCCCAAATGTCATTAAGATTGAATTTCTTGGTTACCGAACTAAGATGAGATGGGTGGAACCTGTTAGTCCTATAGATCTATGAGAGAGCTTCGTTTTGACTGGTTATGCTTCTTGTAACTAAAAATGGACACAAAGTTATGGTTGGTGGAACAACCCACGTCTTTTGGGTGCAACATCAAAGTCTTGAGGTGCAACATCCGTTTGAAAATCCAAGATTGCACTGCATGACTTTTGAAAACTCGTTTATGGGGATGAAATAGAAATATAACATGGTGCATCATATTTCAAAATATAGTAAATCGAATTATGTCCACGGTCAAACCCCCTTTGACCAAGAAAACAACATACGAAAAATTAGCTAAAAAAGCTTTCGATGTTCCCAAATGTCATTAAGATTGAATTTCTTGGTTATCGAACTTAGATGAGATGGGTGGAACCTGTTAGTCCTATAGATCTATGAGAGAGCTTCATTTTGACTGGTTATGGTTCTTGTAACTAAAAATGGACACAAAGTTATGGTTGTTGGAACAACCCACGTCTTTTGGGTGCAACATCGAAGTCTTGAGGTGCAACATCCGTTTGAAAATCCAAGATTGCACTGCCTGACTTTTGAAAACACGTTTATGGGGATGAAATAGAAATATAACATGGTGCGTCATATTTCAAAATATAGTAAATCAAATTATGACCACGGTCAAACCCCCTTTGACCAACAAAACAACATATGAAAAATTAAGCTAAAAAAGCTTTCGATGTTCCCAAATGTCATTAAGATTGAATTTCTTGGTTACCGAACTAAGATGAGATGGGTGGAACCTGTTAGTCCTATAGATCTATGAGAGAGCTTCGTTTTGACTGGTTATGGTTCTTGTAACTCAAAATGGATACAAAGTTATGGTTAGTGGAACAACCCATGTCTTTTGGGTGCAACATCGAAGTCTTGAAGTGCAACATCCGTTTGAAAATCAAAGATTTCACTGTATGAGTTTTGAAAACTCATTTATAGGGATGAAATAGAAATATAACATGGTAAATCATATTCCAAAATGTAGTAAATCGAGCCGGGGCTAGTCAACGATCCAGGGGGGGCGAGCCGATCAAAAATGTCACCAATTCCAAAATCCAAGTTCTGCTCGCATTCATGAGAACGGGAGTAACTTCTAATCCGTAAGTCCGTTTTGCCCAAACGAAACCTCGACCTGAAGCTAAGTCAGAGGGCTACAAGAGTTATAGAGCAAAGCTCCGTAATTGATGCTTTCGTGTCCAAAAGATGTCGTCTAATAGGAGTTTCGGGCATGTTTATGTTGATGTTGCGATTTCGACCAAATCGCTCTAAGATGTTCTCAGTACCTGAGCGTGTTTCCTATATGGATTTTCCGTATGTGATAGATTTGACCAAAAAGTGTGTCAACATACTGGTTATGTTTCTAGTCACTCAAAATAAAAACAAAGTTATGGTTGGCGGAACAACCCATGTCTGTTGGGTGCAACATCGACGTCTTAAGGTGCAATATCAGTTTGAAAATCCAAGATTGCACTTTAAGACTTTTTAAAACTCGTTTATAGGGATGAAATTTAAATATAACATGGTGCATCATATTTCAAAATATAGTGAACCGAATTATGACCACGGTCAAAACCCCTTTGACAAACAAAACAACAAATGAAAAATTGAGCTAAAAAAGCTTTCGATGTTCCCAAATGTCATTAAGATTGAATTTCTTGGTTACCGAACGAAGATGAGACGGGTTGAACTAGTTAGTCCTATAGTTCTTTGAAAGAGATTCGTTTTGACTGGTTATGGTTCTTGTAACTAAAAATGGACACAAAGTTATGGTTGTTGGAACAACCCACGTCTTTTGGGTGCAACATCGAAGTCTTGAGGTGCAACATCCGTTTGAAAATCCAAGATTGCACTACATGACTTTTGAAAACTCGCTTATGGGGATGAAATAGAAATATAACATGGTGCATCATATTTCAAAACATAATAAATCGAATTATGACCACGGTCAAACCCCCTTTTACCAACAAAACGACATACGAAAAATTGAGCTTAAAAAGCTTTCGATGTTCCCAAATGTCATTAAGATTGAATTTCTTGGTTACCGAACTAAGATGAGATGGGTGGAACCTGTTAGTCCTATAGATCTATGAGAGAGCTTCGTTTTGACTCGTTATGGTTCTTGTAACTAAAAATGGACACATAGTTATGGTTGTTGGAACAACCCACGTCTTTTTGGTGCAACATCGAAGTCTTGAGGTGCAACTTCCGTTTGAAAATCCAAGGTTGCACTGCATGACTTTTGAAAACTCATTTATGGGGATGAAATAGAAATATAACATGGTGCGTCGTATTTTAAAATATAGTAAATCGAATTATGACCACGGTCAAACCCCCTTTGACCAACAAAACAACATATGAAAAATTAAGCTAAAAAAGCTTTCGATGTTCCCAAATGTCATTAAGATTGAATTTCTTATTTACCGAACTAAGATGAGATGGGTGAACCTGTTAGTCCTATAGATCTATGAGAGAGCTTCGTTTTGATTGGTTATGGTTCTTGTAACTAAAAATGGACACAAAGTTATGGTTAGTGGAACAACCCACGTCTTTTGAGTGCAACATCGAAGTCTTGAAGTGCAACATCCATATGAAAATCCAAGATTTCACTGTATGAGTTTTGAAAACTCGTTTATAGGGATGAAATAGAACTATAACATGGTAAATCATATTCCAAAATGTAGTAAATCGAGCCGGGGCTAGTCAACGATCCGGGGGGGGGGGGGGGGGGAGCCGATCAAAAATGTCACCAATTCCAAAATCCAAGTTCTGCGCGCGTTCACGAAAACAGGAGTAACTTCCAATCCGTAAGTCCGTTTTACCCAAACGAAAGCTCGACCTGAAGATAAGTCAGAGGGCTACAGGAGTTACAGAGATCAACTTAGTAAATGATGCTTTCGGGCCCAAAAGAGGTCGTCTAATAGGAGTTTCGGGCATGTTTATGTTGATGTTGCGATTTCGACCAAATCGCTCAATGATGTTCTCAATACCTGAGCGCGTTGCTTATTTAGACTTTCCATACGTGATAGATTTGACCAAAAAGTGTGTCAACATACTAGTTATGTTTCTAGTCACTCAAAATAAAAACAAAGTTATGGTTGGAGGAACAACCCATGTCTGTTGGGTGCAACATCGACGTCTTGAGGTGCAACATCAGTTTGGAAATCCAAGATTGCACTCTATGACTTTTGAAAACTCGTTTATGGGGATGAAATTTAAATATAACATGGTGTATCATATTTCAAAATATAGTGAATCGAATTATGACCACGGTCAAACCCCCTTTGACCAACAAAACAACATATGAAAAATTGAGCTAAAAAACCTTTCGATGTTCCCAAATGTCATTAAGATTGAATTTCTTAGTTACCGAACGAAGATGAGATGGGTGGAACCTGTTAGTCCTATAGATCTGTGAGAGTGCTTCGTTTTGACTGGTTATGGTTCTTGTAACTAAAAATGGACACAAAGTCACGGTTGGTGGAACAGCCCACGTCTTTTGGGTGCAACATCGAAGTCTTGAGTTGCAACATCCATTTAAAATCCAAGATTGCACTGTATGAATTTTGAAAGCACGTTTATGGGGATGAAATAGAAGTATAACATGGTGCGTCATATTTCAAAATATAGTAAATCGAATTATGACCACGGTCAAACCCCCTTTGACCAAAAAAACAACATAGGAAAAATTGAGCTAAAAAAGCTTTCGATGTTCCCAAATGTCATTAAGATTGAATTCCTTGGTTACCGAACTAAGATGAGATGGGTGGAACCTATTAGTCCTATAGATCTATGAGAGAGCTTCGTTTTGACTGGTTATGTTTCTTGTAACTAAAAATGGACACAAAGTTATGGTTGGTGGAACAACCCACGTCTTTTGGGTGCAACATCAAAGTCTTGAGGTGCAACATCCGTTTGAAAATCCAAGATTGCACTGCATGACTTTTGAAAACTCGTTTATGGGGATGAAATAGAAATATAACATGGTGCATCATATTTCAAAATATAGTAAATCGAATTATGACCACTGTCAAACCCCCTTTGACCAAGAAAACAACATACGAAAAATTGGCTAAAAAAGCTTTCGATGTTCCCAAATGTCATTAAGATTGAATTTCTTGGTTACCGAACTTAGATGAGATGGGTGGAACCTGTTAGTCCTATAGATCTATGAGAGAGCTTCGTTTTGACTGGTTATGGTTCTTGTAACTAAAAATGGACACAATGTTATGGTTGTTGGAACAACCCACGTCTTTTGGGTGCAACATCGAAGTCTTGAGGTGCAACATCCGTTTGAAAATCCAAGATTGCACTGCCTGACTTTTGAAAACTCGTTTATGGGGATGAAATAGAAATATAACATGGTGCGTCATATTTCAAAATATAGTAAATCGAATTATGACCACGGTCAAACCCCCTTTGACCAACAAAACAACATATGAAAAATTAAGCTAAAAAAGCTTTCGATGTTCCCAAATGTCATTAAGATTGAATTTCTTGGTTACCGAACTAAGATGAGATGGGTGGAACCTGTTAGTCCTATAGATCTATGAGAGAGCTTCGTTTTGACTGGTTATGGTTCTTGTAACTAAAAATGGACACAAAGTTATGGTTAGTGGAACAACCCACGTCTTTTGGGTGCAACATCGAAGTCTTGAAGTGCAACATCCGTTTGAAAATCAAAGATTTCACTGTATGAGTTTTGAAAACTCATTTATAGGGATGAAATAGAAATATAACATGGTAAATCATATTCCAAAATGTAGTAAATCGAGCCGGGGCTAGTCAACGATCCAGGGGGGGCGAGCCGATCAAAAATGTCACCAATTCCAAAATCCAAGTTCTGTTCGCATTCATGAGAACGGGAGTAACTTCTAATCCGTAAGTCTGTCATCCCCAAACGAAAGCTCGACCTGAAGCTAAGTCAAAGGTCTACAATTGTTACAGAGCACAGCTCCGTAATTAATGCTTTCGGGCCCAAAAGAGGTCGTCTAATAGGAGTTTCGGGCATGTTTATGTTGATGTTACGATTTCGACCAAATCACTCTATGATGTTCTCAGTACCTAAGCGCGTTGCTTATTTCGATTTTCCGTATGTGATAGATTTGACCAAAAAGTGTGTCAACATACTGGTTGTGTTTCTAGTCACTCAAAATAAAAACAAAGTTATGGTTGGCGGAACAACCCATGTCTGTTGGGTGCAACATCGACGTCTTGAGGTGCAACATCAGTTTGAAAATCCAAGATTGCACTGTATGACTTTTGAAAACTCGTTTATGGGGATGAAATTTAAATATAACATGGTGCATCATATTTCAAAATATAGTGAATCGAATTATGACCATGGTCAAAGCCCCTTTGACCAACAAAACAACATATGAAAATTGAGCTAAAAAAGCTTTCGATGTTCCCAAATGTCATTAAGATTGAATTTCTTGGTTTACGAACGAAGATGAGATGGGTGGAACCTATTTGTCCTATAGATCTGTGAGAGAGCTTCGTTTTGACTAGTTATGGTTCTTGTAACTAAAAATAAACACAAAGTTATGGTTGGTGGAACAACCCACGTCTTTTTGGTTCAACATCGAAGTCTTGAGGTGCAACATCCATTTGAAAATCCAAGATTGCACTGTATGACTTTTGAAAACTCGTTTATGGGGATGAAATAGAAATATAACATAGTGCGTCATATTTCAAAATATAGTAAAACGAATTATGACCACGGTCAAACCCCCTTTGACCAACAAAACAACATACGAAAAATTGAGCTAAAAAAGCTTTCGATGTTCCCAAATGTCATTAAGATTGAATTTCTTGGTTACCGAACTAAGATGAGATGGATGGAACCTGTTAGTCCTATAGACCTATGAGAGAGCTTCGTTTTGACTGGTTATGATTCTTGTAACTAAAAATGGACACAAAGTTATGGTTGGTGGAACAACCCACGTCTTTTGGGTGCAACATCGAAGTCTTGAGGTGCAACATCCGTTTGAAAATCCAAGATTGCACTTTTTGAGTTTTGAAAACTCGTTTATAGGGATGAAATAGAAATATAACATGTTAAATCATATTCCAAAATGTAGTAAATTGAGCCGGGGCTGGTCAACGATCCAGGGGGGCGAGCCAATCAAAAATGTCACCAGTTCTAAAATCCTAGTTCTGCGCGCGTTCACGGAAACAGGAGTAACTTCCAATCTGTAAGTCCGTTTTCCACAAACGAAAGCTCGACCTGAAGCTAAGTCAGAGGGCTACTTGAGTTACAAAGCACAGCTCCGTAATTGATGCTTTCGGGCCCAAAAGAGGCCGTCTAATAGGAGTTTCGGGCATGTTTATGTTTTTTTTGAAGCAAAAAGGTAGTGAATCATGTTGATTCACGCCTTGATAATATTAACACATACGTACTAGGCATCGTGGCATCATACATAGTTCTTACAAGTACATAGCAGCAAATATTTACATCAACAAACAACGCAGGCATTAAATAAGTACAATAGCCCGCCAAAATGTAAGCATAACTACTACTACATAAATATATACATTAACCAACACTGCCTTGTCATAAGCTTCAGCTCCTCCTTATGCAGTTGGAGCGTTGCGTCCACGTGCCCTGTCATGCCGGGCATGTTTATGTTGATTTTGCGATTTCGACCTAATCGCTCTATGATGTTCTCAGTACATGAGCTCGTTGCTTATTTAGATTTTCCGTATGTGATAGATTTGACCAAAAAGTGTGTCAACATACTGGTTATGTTTCTAGTCACTCAAAATAAAAACAAAGTTAAGGTTGGCGGAACAACCCGTGTCTGTTGTGTGCAACATCGACGTCTTGAGGTGCAACATCAGTTTGAAAATCCAAGAATGCACTGTATTACTTTTGAAAACTCGTTTATGGGAATGAAATTTAAATATAACATGGTCCATCATATTTCAAAATATAGTGAATCGAATTATGACCACGGTCAAACCCCTTTTGACCAACAAAACAACATATGAAAAATTGAGCTAAAAAAGATTTCGATGTTTCCAAATGTCATTAAGATTGAATTTCTTGGTTACCGAACTAAGATAAGAAGGGTGGTATCTGTTAGTCCTATAGATCTATGAGAGAGCTTCGTTTTGACTGCTTATGGTTCTTGTAACTAAAAATGGACGAAAAGTTATGGTTGGCAGAACAACCCATGTCTTTTGTGTGCAACATCGAAGTCTTGAGGTGCAACATCCGTTTGAAAATCCAAGATTTCACTGCATAACTTCTGAAAACTCGTTTATGGGGATGAAATAGAAATATAACATGGTGTATCATATTTCAAAATATAGTAAATCGAATTATGACCACGGTCAAACCCCCTTAGACCAACAAAACAACATACAAAAAATTGAGCTAAAAAAGCTTTCGATGTTCCCAAATGTCATTAAGATTGAATTTCTTGGTTACCGAACTAGATGAGATGGGTTTCGTTTTGACTGGTTATGGTTCTTATAACTAAAAATGGACACAAAGTTATGGTTGGTGGAACAACCCACGTCTCTTGGGTGTAACATCGAAGTCTTGAGGTGCAACAGCCGTTTGAAAATCCAAGATTGCACTTCATGACTTTTGAAAACTCGTTTATGGGGATGAAATATAAATATAACATGGTGCATCATATTTCAAAATATAGTAAACCGAATTATGACCACGGTCAAACCCGCTTTGACCAACAAAACAACATATGAAAAATTGAGCTAAAAAAGCTTTCGATGTTCCCAAATGTCATTAAGATTGAATTTCTTGGTTACCGAACTAAGATGAGATGGGTGGAACCTGTTAGCCCTATAGATCTATGATAGAGCTTCGTTTTGGCTGGTTATGGTTCTTGTAACTAAAAATGGACACAAAGTTATGGTTAGTGGAATAACCCACGACTTTTGGGTGCAACATCGAAGTCTTGAGGTGTAACATCCGTTTGAAAATCCAAGATTGCACTACATGAGTTTTGAAAACTCGTTTATGGGGATGAAATAGAAATATAACATGGTGCATCATATTTCAAAATGTAGTAAATCGAGCCGGGGCTAGTCAACGATCCAGGGGGGAGAGCCGATCAAAAATGTCACCAATTCCGAAATCCAAGTTCTACGCGCGAAACGGGAGTAACTTCAAATCCGTACTCCGTTTTACCCAACCGAAAGCTCCACCTGAAGCTAAGTCAGAGGGATACAAGAGTTACGGAGCATAGCTCCGTAATTGATGCTTTCGCGCCCAAAAGAGGTCGTCTAATAGGAGTTTCGGGCATGTTTATGTTGATGTTGCGATTTCTACCAAATCGCTCTATGATGTTCTCAGTACCTGAGCACGCTGCTTATTTAGATTTTCCGTATGTGATAGATTTGACCAAAAAGTGTGTCAACATACCAGTTATGTTTCTAGTCACTCAAAATAAAAACAAATTATGGTTGGCGGAACAACCCATGTCTGTTGGGTGCAACATTGACGTCTTGAGGTGCAACATCAGTTTGAAAATCCAAGATTGCACTGTATGACTATTGAAAACTCGTTTATGGGGATGCAATTTAAATATAACATGGTGCATCATGTTTCAAAATATAGTGAATCGAATTATGACCACGGTCAAACCCCCTTTGACAAACAAAACAACATATGAAAAATTGAGCTAAAAAAGCTTTCGATGTTCCCAAATGTCATTAAGATTGAATTTCTTGGTTACCGAACGAAGATGAGATGGGTGGAACCTATTAGTCCTATAGATCTGTGAGAGAGCTTCGTTTTGACTGGTTATGGTTCTTGTAACTAAAAATGGACACAAAGTTATGGTTGGTGGAACAACCCACGTCTTTTGGGTGCAACATCGAAGTCTTGAGGTGCATCATCCATATGAAAATCCAAGATTGCATTGTATGACTTTTGAAAACTCGTTTATGGGGATGAAATAGAAATATAACATGGTGCGTCATATTTCAAAATATAGCAAATCGAATTATGACAACGGTCAAACCCCATTTGACCAACAAAACAACATAAGAAAAATTGAGCTAAAAAAGCTTTCGATGTTCCCAAATGTCATTAAGATTGAATTTCTTGGTTACTGAAATAAGATGAGATGGGTGGAACCTGTTAGTCCTATAGATCTATGATAGAGCTTTGTTTTGACTGGTTATTGTTCTTGTAACTAGAAATGGACACAAAGTTATGGTTGGTGGAACAACCCACGTCTTTTGGGTGCAACATCGAATTCTTGAGGTGCAACATCCGTTTGAAAATCCAAGATTGCACTGCATGAGTTTTGAAAACTCATTTATGGGGATGAAATAGAAATATAACATGGTGCATCATATTTCAAAATGTAGTATATCGAGCCGGAGCTAGTCAACGATCCAGGGGGCGAGCCGATCAAAAATGTCACCAATTCCAAAATCCAAGTTCGGCGCGCGTTCACGGAAATGGGAGTAACTTCCAATCCGTAAGTCCGTTTTTCCCAAATGAAAGCTCGGCCTGAAGATAAGTCAGAGCGCTACAAGAATTACAGAGCACAACTCCGTAATTGATGCTTTCGGGCCCAAAAGAGGTCGTCTAATAGTAGTTTTGGGCATGTTTATGTTGATGTTGTGATTTCAACCAAATCGCTCTATGATGTTCTCAGTACCTGAGCGCATTGCTTATTTAGATTTTCCATATGTGATAGATTTGACCAAAAAGTGTGTCAACATACTGGTTATGTTTCTAGTCACTCAGAATAAAAACAAAGTTATGGTTGGCGGAACAACCCATGTCTGTTGGGTGCAACATCGACGTCTTGAGGTGCAACATCAGTTTGAAAATCCAAGATTCCACTGTATGACTTTTGAAAACTCATTTATGGGGATGAAATTTAAATATAACATGGTGCATCATATTTCAAAATATAGTGAATTGAATTATGACAACGGTCAAACCCCCTTTGACCAACAAAACAACATATGAAAAATAGAGGTAAAAAAGCTTTCGATGTTCCCAAATGTCATTAAGATTGAATTTCTTGGTTACCGAACGAAGATGAGATGGGTGGAACCTATTAGTCCAATAGATCTGTGAGAGAGCTTCGTTTTGACTGGTTATGGTTTTGTAACTAAAAACGGACACAAAGTTACGGTTGGTGGAACAACCCACGTCTTTTGGGTGCAACATCGAAGTCTTGAGGTGCAACATCCATTTGAAAATCCAAGATTGCACTGTATGACTTTTGAAAACTCGTTTATGGGGATGAAATAGAAATATAACATGGTGCGTCATATTTCAAAATATAGTAAATCGAATTATGACCATGGCCAAACCCCCTTTGACCAACAGAACAACATAAGAAAAATTGAGCTAAAAAAGCTTTTGATGTTCCCAAATGTCATTAAGATTGAATTTCTTGGTTACCGAACTATGATGAGATGGGTGGTACCTGTTAGTCCTATAGATCTATGATAGAGCTTCGTTTTGACTGGTTATGGTTCTTGTAACTAAAAATGGACACAAAGTTATGGTTGGTGGAACAACCCACGACTTTTGGATGCAACATCGAAGTCTTGAGGTGTAACATCCGTTTGAAAATCCAAGATTGCACTACATGAGTTTTGAAAACTCGTTTATGGGGATGAAATAGAAATATAACATGGTGCATCATATTTCAAAATGTAGTAAATCGAGCCGGGGCTAGTCAACGATCCAGGGGGGAGAGCCGATCAAAAATGTTACCAATTCCAAAATCCAAGTTCTACGCGCGTTCACGGAAACGGGAGTAACTTCCAATCCGTACTCCGTTTTACCCAACCGAAAGCTCCACCTGAAGCTAAGTCAGAGGGATACAAGAGTTACGGAGCACAGCTCCGTAATTGATGCTTTCGGGCCCAAAAGAGGTCGTCTAATAGGAGTTTCGGGCATGTTTATGTTGATGTTGCGATTTCGACCAAATCGCTCTATGAAGTTCTCAGTATCTGAGCGCGTTGCTTATTTAGATTTTCCGTATGTGATAGATTTGACCAAAATGTGTGTCAACATACTGGTAATGTTTCTAGTCACTCAAAATAAAAACAAAGTTATGGTTGGCGGAACAACCCATGTCTGTCGGGTGCAACATCGACGTCTTGAGGTGCAACATCAGTTTGAAAATCCAAGATTGCACTATATGACTTTTGAAAGCTCGTTTATGGGGATGAAATAGAAATATAACATGGTGCGTCATATTTCAAAATATAGTAAATCGAATTATGACCATGGCCAAACCCCCTTTGACCAACAAAACAACATAAGAAAAATTGAGCTAAAAAAGCTATTGATGTTCCCAAATGTCATTAAGATTGAATTTCTTGGTTACCGAACTAAGATGAGATGGGTGGTACCTGTTAGTCCTATAGATCTATGATAGAGCTTCGTTCTGACTGGTTATGGTTCTTGTAACTAAAAATGGACACAAAGTTATGGTTGGTGGAACAACCCACGACTTTTGGATGCAACATCGAAGTCTTGAGGTGTAACATCCGTTTGAAAATCCAAGATTGCACTACATGAGTTTTGAAAACTCGTTTATGGGGATGAAATAGAATTATAACATGGTGCATCATATTTCAAAATGTAGTAAATCGAGCCGGGGCTAGTCAACGATCCAGGGGGGAGAGCCGATCAAAAATGTCACCAATTCCAAAATCCAAGTTCTACGCGCATTCACGGAAACGGGAGTAACTTCCAATCCGTACTCCGTTTTTCCCAACCGAAAGCTCCACCTGAAGCTAAGTTGGAGGGATACAAGAGTTACGGAGCATAGCTCCGTAATTGATGCTTTCAGGCCCAAAAGAGGTCGTCTAATAGGAGTTTCGGGCATGTTTATGTTGATGTTGCGATTTCGACCAAATCGCTCTATGAAGTTCTCAGTATCTGAGCGCGTTGCTTATTTAGATTTTCCGTATGTGATAGATTTGACCAAAATGTGTGTCAACATACTGGTTATATTTCTAGTCACTCAAAATAAAAACAAAGTTATGGTTGGCGGAACAACCCATGTCTGTCGGGTGCAACATCGACGTCTTGAGGTGCAACATCAGTTTGAAAATCCAAGATTGCACTGTATGGCTTTTGAAAACTCATTAATGGGGATGAAATTTAAATATAACATGGTGCATCATATTTCAAAATATAGTGAATCGAATTATGACCACGGGCAAACCCCCTTTGACCAACAAAACAACATATGAAAAATTGAGCTAAAAAAGCTTTCGATGTTCCCAAATGTCATTAAGATTGAATTTCTTGGTTATCGAACGAAGATGAGATGGGTGGAACCTGTTAGTCCAATAGATCTGTGAGAGAGCTTCATTTTGACAGGTTATGGTTCCTGTAACCTAAAATGGACACAAAGTTACGGTTGGTGGAACAATGCACGTTTTTTGGGTGCAACATCGAAGTCTTGAGGTGCTACATCCATTTGAAAATCCAAGATTGCACTGCATGACTTTTGAAAACTCGTTTATGGGGATGAAATAGAAATATAATATGGTGCGTCATATTTCAAAATATAGTAAATCGAATTATTACAAAGGTCAAACCCCCTTTGACCAATAAAACAACATAAGAAAAATTGAGCTAAAGAAGCTTTTGATGTTCCCAAATGTCATTAAGATTGAATTTCTTGGTTACCGAACTAAGATGAGATGGGTGGAACCTGCTAGTCCTATAGATCTATGAGAGAGCTTCGTTTTGACTGGTTATGGTTCTTGTAACTAAAAATGGACACAAAGTTATGGTTGTTGGAACAACCCACGTCTTTTGGGTGCAACATCGAAGTCTTGAGGTGCAACATCCGCTTGAAAATCCAAGATTGCACTGTATGAGTTTTGAAAACTCGTTTATAGGGATGAAATAGAAATATAACATGGTAAATCATATGTAACACCCCATGTCCATTAATGTCACTCACAAGGGGAATGCATTAACTTCCATGGAGGTTTTAAGTGAATATAGAACTGTAAAATTACAACAAGACAGATAATAAATAGTACTTGGAAAATTTAAAACATTATTTCATTGCAGCGGAAGTCAAAACATGTTTGTTACGTCATAAAATCATAAATCAGAGTCAAGTACAATATCCATCTTGATTAATAAAATACATAATCCCATTACATAAATAGCCATTAAAACAAAGATAACAAGCTGGACTTTACTTCCACGGTCCAAGCTTCCCAAAAGAGAGATGAAGCAGTCAAATCAAGCTCCACTAGAGCTGGGCCCAACCTGAGGACCTGGAGGGGAAAAAGATAGAAAATGGAGGGGTCAGACATAAAGTCTGGCGAGTATGATAATTCTAACAATACTATTATCAAAATAACTAGACTAAGGCATAAGCTGGAAAACAAGGAAATGTCTATGAACTATTGGGTATAGATAAAGAGAACGATAAAGGCACACCTAAATTACTAACGGATAATTACTACACTGCACCACCAGTCACCCTTAAAGGTTGATCCCACTTGCTTCACTTAGAAACATATAAATAACTTCACGTACCCCTAGCTGATTACATAGGTGCCGCCTGCCCCTATCTCCGCTAGGTGTACCCCACTACCTACTTTCAATCGGCTCCCTACTCGTAGATACCCGTGATGGTCCCACAGTGGGGTGTATCACTCCCCTAAAGTGGCAACCCGATACAGCTAAAGAATGCACGGCTTATACCTACACGATGCAACAACGTCTTACCTACCAGCCCGGGGTCCACACACGCATATGAAACCCGTTGGACTTGCGTTGCCACCGCTAACCCGCTTGGCCTCGTATAGTCAAACCCAGTAAGCGTGTCCCGTCCTCGACTTGGGTCGAGCCCACAAAGATACGTTTGGGATTACTGGTAGAGATGGGCCCCCACTACTTACCCACAAGCATTCCACCTAAGCTTGTCCCCATTGGTATACCCCACTTAACCCTTTAGTCATGTTCATTTACATGTATGTTTGGTTAAGTCTAATCGTATTTCAAATGCCTCTAAAGGCAACCACTAGATTCCTCATGCCACCCAAGGCACCTACTTAACCCCCATGTCCCACTTTACATGTTTATCTGGTTAAGTATTTCTTAATTTATTCAGGCCATAACCTCATAAAGACCTCTCACATTAGACTGACATTTATGGCAGCTGGATTCGCCGGGCGGGTCCGGGCAGTCTTACACCATAAAAGAGTCTAACCTCGTGTCTTTATAACTGTTATGCTTTAATTTTGGCCTAGGACCTCTCACATTGGGCCGACAATTGTGACTACTGGATTCGCCGGGCGGGTCCGGGCAGGTTTATGTCACAAACGGATCCAACCTCGTGTCCTAAGCATTGATTATTATTAATAATCATTTACCCCAGTTTTAATAATTCCCTATTTGAATTATTAATTATTTCCAATTTTAATGATGTCCATAATTGACTCAATTATGGCCATCCACTTATGGTATGCAAAATCATATCAATTGCACCCAAATTTCTTAATATTAAACCTTAATATCACCCCTACCCCACGTTGTTCGTTCACACGTTAAACGTAAAACATACGTTAGAATAGAATAGTCTAACTTATAGCATAAAAGGGAATTATCACAACAACAACATATATATGTGACTAAAATAGATCTAGTCATAAAGAGGGTGAAACTTGCATGTGTGATATTTGTACAACACCTAAACTTGCATATATGTCATGGACCTGATAGTGTCAACTTGTTTGGTTAAATGTCACAACTACATAATATAACCCAAATCCATGTATAAACTTGCAACATAGTGATGGTGTGAACTAGAATTTACACATAGAACTTTCACATGTCATAGCATAATTCTAGATCTAGATAAGTGTCATAATTCTAGATCTAAACAGATGTCACAATTCTAGATCTAAACATAATAATCAATCTAGACTTGCATATGTGAATCATCATAGACCAAACATATATAGATAATCAACATAGGTAATAACATCATGATTATGTAGCATATGTGATATCATTCCAACTTAGCATATAAGATTTACAACATATATATATATATATATATATATATATATATATATATATATATATATATAGAGAACAACATAGCATGATTTACAACATATATATAACAACATAGCATGATTTACAACATATAAGATATCGCATCACAGAACATAAGATTTAGAACATTCATGATAGCATAAGAAGATAATTCACGTCACTTTCTTATGATCCATTCACATCTTAATCTAATTAATTTAATAATAATCTTGTGAGAATCATCATACTCACTGTTACAAAAGAAAGAAGATCTAGATTTGCTTTAGCGTTGAGTAGAATTTGTTTGTTGATTAGCTTTTCTCCTTCTTTAGTTTGCGGCGGCTACACTGAATTCTAGGGTGACAGCATGACGGCGGCTTCTCTATTTTTAATGAGTTTTAGGGTAGGATTAGGATGTATTTATAGATGTAGTTAGTTGTTTTAGGCTGTTAGATAATCCCTAGGATAGATTAGACCCATCAGATTTCGTCACAGGCCACCAAAACACAGCCCAAAACCCAAATCAGTGCACCCAGGCCAACCTGGCCGAACCAGGGAGGTCGACCCCTAGGTCGACCCCCTGGTCGACCTGGCTGGGTCCCAGGTCGACCCCCAGGTGAACCTGGTCCTGGGCCTGGTCTTGGCGGGAAAATTCCCGCCTAGCCCGTATGGCTTGATTTTGAATTCTGAATTCTGAATTCTGAATCTGTTTTGAAAAATTCTGAAAACTTCGTCGGGCCTTTTCTTGGTCATACGGACTCCGATTTAAAAAATTTCAGACTCTATTTCGCGTATTTTTCCGAGACGAACACAATGGCGCAACCCGTTTCCCAAAATTCTCACGCCTGAGATTAGTTATTCTTTAATTTGTGAATATTAGTATTAAATGAATTTCGGGGTGTTACATCATATTCCAAAATGTAGTAAATCGAGCCGGGGCTAGTCAACGATCCAGGGGGGCGAGCTGATCAAAAATGTCACCAATTCCAAAATCCAAGTTCTGCGCGTTCACGGAAACGGGAGTAACTTCCAATCCGTAAGTCCGTTTTCCACAAACGAAAGCTCGACCTGAAGCTAAGTCAGAGTGCTACTTGAGTTACAAAGCACAGCTCCGTAATTGATGCTTTTGGGCCCAAAAGAGGCCATCTAATAGGAGTTTCGGGCATGTTTATGTTGATTTGGCGATTTCGCCCAAATCACTCTATGATGTTCTCAGTACATGAGCGCGTTGCTTATTTTGATTTTCCGTATGTGATAGATTTGACCAAAAAGTGTGTCAACATATTGGTTATGTTTCTAGTCACTCAAAATAAAAACAAAGTTATGGTTGGTGGAACAACCCATGTCTGTTGGGTGCAACATCGACGTCTTGAGGTGCAACATCAGTTTGAAAATCCAAGATTGCACTGTATGACTTTTGAAAACTCGTTTATGGGGATGAAATTTAAATACAACATGGTGCATCATATTTCAAAATATAGTGAATAGAATTATGGCCACGGTCAAACCCCCTTTGACCAACAAAACAACATATGAAAAATTGAGCTAAAAAAGCTTTCGATGTTCCCAAATGTCAATAAGATTGAATTTCTTGGTTACCGAACGAAGATGATATGGGTGGAACCTGTTCATCATATAGATCTGTGAGAGAGCTTCGTTTTGACTGATTATGGTTTTGTAACTAAAAATGGACACAAAGTTACGGTTGGTGGAACAACCCACGTCTTTTGGGTGCAACACCGAAGTCTTGAGGTGCAGCATCCATTTGAAAATCCAAGATTGCAATGTATGACTTTTGAAAACTCGTTTATGGGGATGAAATAGAAATATAACATGGTGCGTCATATTTCAAAATATAGTAAATCGAATTATGAACACGGTCAAACCCCCTTTGACCAACAAAACAACATAAGAAAAATTGAGCTAAAAAAGCTTTTGATGTTCCCAAATGTCATTAAGATCGAATTTCTTGTTTACCGAACTAAGATGAGATGGGTGGAACCTGTTTGTCCTATAGATCTATGATAGAGCTTCGTATTGACTGGTTAGGATTCTTGTAACTAAAAATGGACACAAAGTTATGGTTGGTGGAACAACCCACGTCTTTTGGGTGCAACATCGAAGTCTTGAGGTGTAACATCCGTTTGAAAATCCAAGATTGCACTGCATGAGTTTTGACAACTCGTTTATGGGGATGAAATAGAAATATAACATGGTGCATCATATTTCAATATGTAGTAAATCGAGCCGGGGCTAGTCAACGATCCAGGGGGAGAGCCGATCAAAAATGACACCAATTCCAAAATCCAAGTTCTACGCGCGTTCACGGAAACGGGAGTAACTTCCAATCCGTACTCCGTTTTACCCAACCGAAAGCTCCACCTGAAGCTAAGTCAGAGGGCTACAAAGGAAACAGAGCATAGCTCCGTAATTGATGCTTTCGGGCCCAAAAGAGGTCGTCTAATAG
Organism: Allium sativum; assembly: GCA_030737875.1. Taxonomy (NCBI): domain Eukaryota; kingdom Viridiplantae; phylum Streptophyta; class Magnoliopsida; order Asparagales; family Amaryllidaceae; genus Allium; species Allium sativum. The sequence continues at coordinate 844,878,912 of CM060921.1, read as the reverse complement.
GAGTTTCGGGCATGTTTACGTTGATGTTTCGATTTTGACCAAATCGCTCTATGAAGTTCTCAGTATCTGATCACGTTGCTTATTTAGATTTTCCGTATGTGATAGATTTGACCAAAATGTGAGTCAACATACTGGTTATGTTTCTAGTCACTCAAAATAAAAACAAAGTTATGGTTGGCGGAACAACCCATGTCTGTCGGGTGCAACATCGAATTCTTGAGGTGCAACTTCAGTTTGAAAATCCAAGATTGAATAGTATGACTTTTGAAAACTCTTTTATGGGGATGAAATTTAAATATAACATGGTGCATCATATTTCAAAATATAGTGAATCAAATTATGACCACGGGCAAACCCCCTTTGACCAACAAAACAACATATGAAAAATTGAGCTAAAAGTGCTTTCGATGTTCCCAAATGTCATTAAGATTGAATTTCTTGGTTACCGAACGAAGATGAGACGGGTGGAACCTGTTAGTCCTATAGATCTGTGAGAGAGCTTCATTTTGACAGGTTATGGTTCTTGTAACTAAAAATGGACACAAAGTTACGGTTGGTGGAACAATGCACGTCTTTTGGTTGCACCATCGAAATCTTGAGGTGCTACATCCATTTGAAAATCCAAGATTGCACTACATGACTTTTGAAAACTCGTTTATGGGGATGAAATAGAAATAAAATATGGTGCGTCATATTTCAAAATATAGTAAATCGAATTATGACAAAGGTCAAACCCCCTTTGACAAACAAAACAACATACGAAAAATTGAGCTAAAGAAGCTTTTGATGTTCCCAAATGTCATTAAGATTGAATTTCTTGGTTACCGAACTAAGATGAGATGGATGGAACCTGTTAGTTCTATAGATCTATGAGAGAGCTTCGTTTTGACTGGTTATGGTTCTTGTAACTAAAAATGGACACAAAGTTATGGTTGGTGGAACAACCCACGTCTTTTGGGTGTAACATCGAAGTCTTGAGGTGCAACATCCGTTTGAAAATCCAAGATTGCACTGTATCAGTTTTGAAAACTCGTTTATAGGGATGAAATAGAAATATAACATGGTAAATCATATTCCAAAATGTAGTAAATCGAGCCGGGGCTAGTCAACGATCCAGGGGGGCGAGCCGATCAAAAATGTCACCAATTCCAAAATCCAAGTTCTGCGCGCGTTCACGGAAACGGGAGTAACTTCCAATCCGTATGTCTGTTTTCCACAAACGAAAGCTCGACCTGAAGCTAAGTCAGAGGGCTACTTGAGTTACAAAGCACAGCTCCGTAATTGATGCTTTCGGGCCCAAAAGAGGCCATCTAATAGGAGTTTCGGGCATGTTTATGTTGATTTTGCGATTTCGCCCAAATCCCTCTATGATGTTCTTGGTATATGAGCGCGTTGCTTATTTTGATTTTCCGTATGTGATAGATTTGACCAAAAAGTGTGTCAACATACTGCTTATGTTTCTAGTCACTCAAAATAAAAACAAAGTTATGGTTGGTGGAACAACCCATGTCTGTTGGGTGCAACATCGACGTCTTAAGGTGCAACATCAGTTTGAAAATCCAAGATTGCACTGTATGAATTTTGAAAACTCGTTTATGGGGATGAAATTTAAATATAACATGGTGCATCATATTTCAAAATATAGTGAACGCAATTATGACCACGGTCAAACCCCCTTTGACCAACAAAACAACATATGAAAAATTGAGCTAAAAAAGCTTTCGATGTTCCCAAATGTCATTAAGATTGAATTTCTTGGTTACCGAACGAAGATGAGATGGGTGGAACCTGTTGGTCCTATAGATCTTTGAGAGAGCTTCGTTTTGACTGGTTATGGTTCTTGTAACTAAAAATGGACACAAAGCTATGGTTACCGGAACAACCCATGTCTGTTGGGTGCAACATCGACGTCTTGAGGTGCAACATCAGTTTGAAAATCCAAGATTGCACTGTATGAATTTTGTAAACTCGTTTATGGGGATGAAATTTAAATATAACATGGTGCATCATATTTCAAAATATAGTGAATCGAATTATGACCAAGGTCAAACCCCCTTTGACCAACAAAACAACATACAAAAAATTGAGCTAAAAAAGCTTTCGATGTTCCCAAATGTCAATAAGATTGAATTTCTTAGTTACATAACATATATGAGATGGGTGGAACCTGTTAGTCCTATAGATTTGTGAGAGAGCTTCGTTTTCACAGGTTATGGTTCTTGTAAATAAAATGGACACAAAGTTACGGTTGGTGGAACAACCCACGTCTTTTGGGTGCAACATCGAAGTCTTGAGGTGCAACATCCATTTGAAAATCCAAGATTGCACTGCATGACTTTTGAAAACTCGTTTATGGGGATGAAATAGAAATATAACGTGGTGCGTCATATTTCAAAATATAGTAAATCGAATTATGACCACGGTCAAACCCCCTTTGACCAACAAAACAACACAATAAAAATTGAGCTAAAAAAGCTTTCGATGTTCCCAAATGTCATTAAGATTGAATTTCTTGGTTACCGAACGAAGTTGAGATGGGTGGAACCTATTAGTCCTATAGATCTGTGAGAGAGCTTCGTTTTGACAGGTTATGGTTCTTGTAACTAAAAATGGACACAAAGTTATGGTTAGCGGAACAACCAATGTCTGTTGGGTGCAACATCGAAGTCTTGAGGTGCAACATCAGTTTGAAAATCCAAGATTGCACTGTATGACTTTTGAAAACTCGTTTATGGGGAAGAAATTTAAATATAACATGGTGCATCATATTTCAAAATATAGTGAATCGAATTATGACCACGGTCAAACCCCCTTTGACCAACAAAATAACATATGAAAAATTGAGCTAAAAAAGCTTTCGACGTTCCCAAATGTCATTAAGATTGAATTTCTTGGTTACCGAACGAAGATGAGATGGGTGGAACCTGTCAGTCCTATAGATCAGTGAGAGATCTTCGTTTTGACTGGTTATGGTTCTTGTAATTTAAAATGGACACAAAGTTACGGTTGGTGGAATAACCCACGTCTTTTGGGTGCAACATCGAAGTCTTGAGGGGCAACATCCTTTTGAAAATCCATGATTGCACTGTATGACTTTTGAAAACTCGTTTTTGGGGATGAAATAGAAATATAACATGGTGCGTCATATTTCAAAATATAGTAAATCGAATTATGACCACGGTCAAACCCCCTTTGACCAACAAAACAACATAAGAAAAATTGAGCTAAAAAAGCTTTCGATGTTCCCAAATGTCATTAAGATTGAATTTCTTGGTTACCGAAATAAGATGAGATGGGTGGAACCTGTTAGTCCTATAGATCTATGATAGAGCTTCGTTTTGACTGGTTATGGTTCTTATAACTAAAAATGGACACAAAGATATGGTTGGTGGAACAACCCACGTCTTTTGGGTGCAACATCGAAGTCTTGAGGTGCAACATCCGTTTGAAAATCCAAGATTGCACTACATGAGTTTTGAAAACTTGTTTATGGGGATGAAATAGAAATATAACATGTTGCATCATATTTCAAAATGTAGTAAATCGAGCCGGGGCTAGTAAACGATCCAGGGGGGCGAGCCGATCAAAAATGTCACCAATTCCAAAATCCAAGTTCTGCGCGCGTTCACGGAAACCGGAGTAACTTCAATTCCGTAAGTCCTTTTTTCCCAAACGAAAGCTCGACCTAAAGATAAGTCAGAGGGCTACAAGAATTACAGAGCATAACTCTGTAATTGATGCTTTCGGGCCCAAAAGAGGTCGTCTAATAGGATTTTCGGGCATGTTTATGTTGATGTTGCGATTTCGACCAAATCGCTCTATGATATTCTCAGTACCTGAGCGCGTTGCTTATTTAGATTTTTCGTATGTGATAGATTTAACCAAAAAGTGTGTCAACATACTGGTTATGTTTCTAGTCACTCAGAAGAAAAACCAAGTTATGGTTGGCGGAACAACCCATGTCTGTTGGGTGCAACATCGACGTCTTGAGGTGCAACATCGGTTTGAAAATCCAAGATTACACTGTATAACTTTTGAAAACTCGTTTATGGGGAAGAAATTTATATATAACATGGTGCATCATATTTCAAAATATAGTGAATCGAATTATGACCACGGTCAAACCCCCTTTGACCAACAAAACAACATATGAAAAATTGAGCTAAAAAAGCTTTCGACGTTCCCAAATGTCATTAAGATTGAATTTCTTGGTTACCGAACGAAGATGAGATGGTTGGAACCTGTTAGTCCTATAGATCTGTGAGAGAGCTTCGTTTTGACTGGTTATGGTTCTTGTGACTAAAAATGGACACAAGGTTACGGTTGGTGGAATAACCCACGTCTTTTGGGTGCAACATCTAAGTATTGAGGTGCAACATCCATTTGAAAATCCAAGATTGCACTGTATGACTTTTGAAAACTCGTTTTTGGGGATGAAATAGTAATATAACATGGTGCGTCATATTTCAAAATATAGTAAATCGAATTATGACCACGGTCAAACCCCCTTTGACCAACAAAACAACATAAGAAAAATTGAGCTAAAAAAGCTTTCGATATTCCCAAATGTCATGAAGATTGAATTTCTTGGTTACCGAACAAAGATGAGATGGGTGGAACCTGTTAGTCCTATAGATCTGTGAGAGAGCTTCGTTTTGACTGGTTATGGTTCTTGTAACTAAAAATGGACACAAAGTTACGGTTGGTGGAATAACCCACGTCTTTTGGGTGCAACATCGAAGTCTTGAGGTGCAACATCCGTTTAAAAATCCAAGATTGCACTGCATGAGTTTTGAAAACTCGTTTATGGGGATGAAATAGAAATATAACATGGTGCATCATATTTCAAAATGTAATAAATCGAATTATGACCATGGTCAAAACCCCTTCGACCAACAAAACAACATAAGAAAAATTGAGCTAAAAAAGCTTTCGATGTTCCCAAATGTCATTAAGATTGAATTTCTTGGTTACCGAACTAAGATGAGATGGGTGGAACCTGTTAGTCCTATAGATCTATGATAGAGCTTCGTTTTGACTGGTTATGGTTCTTGTAACTAAAAATGGACACAAAGTTATGGTTGGTGGAACAACCCACGTCTTTTGGGTGCAACATCGAAGTCTTGAGGTGCAACATCCGTTTGAAAATCCAAGATTGCACTGCATGAGTTTTGAAAACTCGTTTATGGGGATGAAATAGAAATATAACATGGTGCATCATATTTCAAAATGTAGTAAATCGAGCCGGGGCTAGACAACGATCCAGGGGGGAGAGTCGATCAAAAATGTCACCAATTCCAAAATCCAAGTTCTGCGCGCGTTCACGGAAACGGGAGTAACTTCCAATCCGTATTCCGTTTTACCCAACCGAAAGATCCACCTGAAGCTAAGTCAGAGGGCTACAAGAGTTACAGAGTATAGCTCCGTAATTGATGCTTTCTGGCCCAAAAGAGGTCGTCTAATAGGAGTTTCGGGCATGTTTATGTTGATGTTGCGATTTCGACCAAATCGCTCTAAGATGTTCTCTGTACCTGAGAACGTTGCTTATTAAGATTTTCCGTATGTGATTGATTTGACCAAAATGTGTGTCAACATACTGGTTATGTTTCTAGTCACTCAAAATAAAAACAAAGTTATGGTTGGCGGAACAACCCATGTCTGTCGAGTGCAACATCGACGTCTTGAGGTGCAACATCAGTTTGAAAATCCAAGATTGCATTGTATGACTGTTGAAAACTCGTTTATGGGGATGAAATTTAAATATAACATGGTGCATCATATTTCAAAATATAGTGAATTGAATTATGACCAAGGTGAAACCCCCTTTGACCAACTAAACAACATATGAAAAATTGAGCTAAAAAAGCTTTCGATATTCCCAAATGTCATTAAGATTGAATTTCTTGGTTACTAAACGAAGATGAGATGGGTGGAACCTGTTAGTCCTATAGATCTGTCAGAGAGCTTCATTTTGACTAGTAATGGTTCTTGTTACTAAAAATGGACACAAAGTTACGATTGGTGGAACAACCCACATCTTTTGGGAGCAACATCGAAGTCTTTAGGTGCTACATCCATTTGAAAATCCAAGATTGCACTGCATAACTTTTGAAAACTCGTTTATGGGGATGAAATAGAAATATAACATGGTGCGTCATATTTCAAAATATAGTAAATCGAATTATGACCACAGTCAAACCCCCATTGACCAACAAAACAACATACGAAAAATTGAGCTAAAGAAGCTTTTGATGTTTCCAAATGTCATTAAGATTGAATTTCTTGGTTACCGAACTAAGATGAGATGGGTGGAATCCGTTAGTCCTATAGATCTACGAGAGACCTTCGTTTTGACTGGTTATGGTTCTTTAAACTAAAAATGTACACAAAGTTATGGTTGGTGGAACAACCCATGTCTTTTGGGTGCAACATCGAAGTCTTGAGGTGCAACATCCATTTGAAAATCCAAGATTGCACTGTATGAGTTTTGAAAACTCGTTTATAGGGATGAAATAGAAATATAACATGGTAAATAATATTCCAAAAAGTAGTAAATCGAGCCGGGGCTAGTCAACGATCCAGGGGGCCGAGCCGACAAAAATGTCACCAATTCCAAAATCCAAGTTCTACGCGCGCTCACGGAAACGGGAGTAACTTCCAATCCGTATGTCCGTTTTGCCTAAACGAAAGCTCGACCTGAAGATAAGTCAGAGGGCTACAAGATTTACAGAGCATAGCTCCATAATTAATGCTTTCGGGCCCAAAAGAGGGCGTCTAATAGGAGTTTCGGGCATGTTTATGCTGATGTTGCGATTTCGACCAAATCGCTCTATGATGTTCTCAGTACCTGAGCGCGTTGCTTATATAGATTTTCCATATGTGATAGATTTGACCAAAAAGTGTGTCAACATACTGGTTATGTTTCTAGTCACTCAAAATAAAAACAAAGTTATGGTTGGCGGAACAACCCGTGTCTGTTGGGTGCAACATCGACGTCTTAAGGTGCAACATTAGTTTGAAAATCCAAGATTGCACTGTATGACTTTTGAAAACTCGTTTATGGGGATGAAATTTAAATATAACATGGTGCATCATATTTCAAAATATAGTGAACCGAATTATGACCACGGTTAAACCCCCTTTGACCAACAAAACAACATATGAAAAATTGAGCTAAAAAAGCTTTCGATGTTCCCAAATGTCATTAAGATTGAATTTCTTGGTTACCGAATGAAGATGAGATGGGTGGAACCTGTTATTCCTATAGATCTGTGAGAGAGCTTCGTTCTGACTGGTTATGGTTCTTGTAACTAAAAATGGACGCAAAGTTATGGTTGTTGGAACAACCCACGTCTTTTGGGTGCAACATTGAAGTCTTGAGGTGCAACATCCGTTTGAAAATCCAAGATTGCACTGCATGACTTTTGAAAACTCGTTTACGGGGATGAAATAGAAATATAACATGGTGCATCATATTTCAAAATATAGTAAATCGAATTATGACCACGGTCAAACCCCCTTTCACCAGCAAAACAATATACGAAAAATTGAGCTAAAAAATCTTTCGATGTTCCCAAATGTCATTAAGATTGAATTTCTTGGTTACCGACCAAAGATGAGATGGGTGGAACCTGTTAGTCCTATAGATCTATGAGAGAGCTTCGTTTTGACTGGTTATGGTTCTTGTAACTAAAAATGGACACAAAGTTATGGTTGGTGGAACAACCCACGTCTTTTGGGTGCAACATTGAAGTCTTGAGGTGCAACATCCGTTAGATTGCACTATATGAGTTTTGAAAACTCGTTTATGGGGATGAAATAGAAATATAACATGGTAAATCATATTCCAAAATGTAGTAAATCGAGCCAGGGCTAGTAAATGATCCAAGGGGGCAAGCCGATCAAAAATGTCACCAATTCCAAAATCCAAGTTCTGCGCGCGTTCACAGAAACGAGAGTAACTTCCAATCCGTAAGTCTGTTTTGCCCAAACGAAAGCTCGACCTAAAGCTAAGTCAGAGGGCTACAAGAGTTACAGAGCACAGCTCCGCAATTAATGCTTTCGGGCCCAAAAGAGGTAATCTAATAGGAGTTTCGGGCATGTTGATGTTGCGATTTCGACCAAATCGCTCTATGATGTTCTCATTACCTGAGCGCGTTGCTTATTTAGATTTTCCGTATGTGATAGATTTGACCAAAAAGTGTGTCAACATACTGGTTATGTTTCTAGTCACTCCAAATAAAAACAAAGTTATGGTTGGCGGAACAACCCATGTCTGTTGGGTGCAACATCGACGCCTTGAGGTGCAACATCAGTTTGAAAATCCAAGATTGCACTGTATGACTTTTGAAAACTCGTTTATGGGGATGAAATTTAAATATAACATGGTGCATCGTATTTCAAAATATAGTTAATCGAATTATGACCACGGTCAAACCCCCTTTGACCAACAAAACAACATATGAAAAATTGAGCTAAAAAAGCTTTCGATGTTCCCAAATGTCATTAAGATTGAATTTCTTGGTTACCGAATGAAGATGAGATCGGTGGAACCTATTAGTCCTATAGATCTGTGAGAGAGCTTCGCTTTGACTGGTTATGGTTCTTTTAACTAAAAATGGATGCAAAGTTATGGTTGGTGGAACAACCCACGTCTTTTGGGTGCAACATCGAAGTCTTGAGGTGCGACATCCATTTGAAAATCAAGGATTGCACTGTATGACTTTTGAAAACTCGTTTATGGGGATGAAATAGAAATATAACATGGTGCATCATATTTCAAAATATAGTAAATCGAATTATGACCACGGTCAAACCACCTTTTACCAACAAAACAACATACGAAAAATTGAGCTAAAAAACCTTTCGATGTTCCCAAATGTCATTAAGATCGAATTTCTTGGTTACCGACCTAAGATGTGATGGGTGGAACCTGTTAGTCCTATAGATCTTTGAGAGAGCTTCGTTTTGACTGGTTATGGTTCTAGTATCTAAAAATGGACACAAAGTTAGGGTTGGTGGAACAACCCACGTCTTTTGGGTGCAACATCGAAGTCTTGAGGTGCAACATCCGTTTGAAAACCCAAGATTGCACTGTATGAGTTTTGAAAACTCGTTTATAGGGATGAAATAGAAATATAACATGGTAAATCGTATTCCAAAATGTAGTAAATCGAGCCGGGGCTAGTCTACGATCCAGGGAGGCGAGCCGGTCAAAAATGTCACTAATTCCAAAATCCAAGTTCTGCGCGCGTTCACGGAAACGAGAGTAACTTCCAATCCGTAAGTCCGTTTTGCCCAAACGAAATCTCGACCTGAAGCTAAGTCATAGGGCTACAAGAGCACAGCTCCGCAATTAATGCTTTCGGGCCCAAAAGAGGTCGTCTAATAGGAGTTTCGGGCATGTTTATGTTGATGTTGCGATTTCGACCAAATCGCTTTATGATGTTCTCAGTTCCTGAGCGCGTTGCTTATTTAGATTTTCCGTATGTGATAGATTTGACAAAAAAGTGTGTCAACATACTGGTTATGTTTCTAGTCACTCTAAATAAAAACAAAGTTATGGTTGGCGGAACAACCCATGTCTGTTGGGTGCAACATCGACGTCTTGAGGTGCAACATCAGTTTGAAAATCCAAGATTGCACTGTATGACTTTTGAAAACTCTTTCATGGGGATGAAATTTAAATATAACATGGTGCATCATATTTCAAAATATAGTTAATCGAATTATGACCACGGTCAAACCCCCTTTGACCAACAAAACAACATATGAAAAATTGAGCTAAAAAAGCTTTCGATGTTCCCAAATGTCATTAAGATTGAATTTCTTGGTTACCGAACGAAGATGAGATGGGTGGAACCTATTAGTCCGATAGATCTATGAGAGAGCTTCGTTTTGATTGGTTATGGTTCTAGTAACTAAAAATGGACACAAAGTTATGGTTGGTGGAACAACCCACGTCTTTTGGGTGCAACATCGAAGTCTTGAGGTGCAACATCCGTTTAAAAATCCAAGATTGCACTGCATGACTTTTGAAAACTCATTTATGGGGATGAAATATAAATATAACATGGTGCATCATAATTCAGAATATAGTAAATCGAATTACGACCAAGGTCAAACCCCCTTTGACCAACAAAACAACATATGAAAAATTGAGCTAAAAAAGCTTTCGATGTTCCCAAATGTCATTAAGATTGAATTTCTTGGTTACCGAACTAAGATGAGATGGGTGGAACCTGTTAGTCCTATAGATCTATGAGGGAGCTTCGTTTTGATTGGTTATGGTTCTTGTAACTAAAAATGGACTCAAAGTTACGGTTGGTGGAACAACCCACGTCTTTTGGGTGCTACATCGAAGTCTTGAGGTGCAACATCCATTTGAAAATCCAAGATTGCACTGTATGAGTTTTGAAAACTCGTTTATAGGGATGATATAGATACATAACATGGTAAATCATATTCCAAAATGTAGAAAATCGAGCTGGGGCTAGTCAACGATCCAGGGGGCGAGCCGATCAAAAATGTCACCAATTCCAAAATCCAAGTTCTGCGCGCGTTCACCGAAACGGGAGTAACTTCCAATCCGTAAGTCCGTTTTGCCCAAACAAAAGCTCGACCTAAAGATAAGTCAGAGGGCTACAAGATTTACAGAGCAAAACTCCGTAATTGATGCTTTCGGGCCCGAAAGAAGTCGTCTAATAGGAGTTTCGGACATGTTTATGTTGATGTTGCGATTTCGACCAAATCGCTCTATGATGTTCTCAGTACCTGAGCGTGTTGCTTATTTAGATTTTCCGTATGTGATAGATTTGACCAAAAAGTGTGTCAACATACTGGTTATGTTTCTAGTCACTCAAAATAAAAACAAAGTTATGGTTGGCGGAACAACCCATGTCTGTTGGGTGCAACATCGACGTCTTGAGGTGCAACATCAGTTTGAAAATCCAAGATTGCACTGTATGACTTTTGAAAACTCGTTTATGGGGAGGAAATTTAAATATAACGTGGTGCATTATATTTCAAAATATAGTGAATCGAATTATGACCACGGTCAAACACCCTTTGACCAACAAAACAACATATGAAAAATTGAGCTAAAAAAGCTTTCGATGTTCCCAAATGTCATTAAGATTGAATTTCTTGGTTACCGAACGAAGATGAGATGGGTGGAACCTGTTAGTCCTATAGATCTATGAGAGAGCTTCGTTTTGATTGGTTATGGTTCTTGTAACTAAAAATGGACTCAAAGTTATGGTTGGTGGAACAACCCACGTCTTTTGGGTGCAACATCGAAGTCTTGAGGTGCAACATCCATTTGAAAATCCAAGATTGCACTGTATGAGTTTTGAAAACTCGTTTATAGGGATGATATAGATACATAACATGGTAAATCATATTCCAAAATGTAGTAAATCGAGCTGGGGCTAGTCAACGATCCAGGGGGCGAGCCGATCAAAAATGTCACCAATTCCAAAATCCAAGTTCTGCGCGCGTTCACCGAAACGGGAGTAACTTCCAACCCGTAAGTCCGTTTTGCCCAAACAAAAGCTCGACCTAAAGATAAGTCAGAGGGCTACAAGATTTACAGAGCACAACTCCGTAATTGATGCTTTCGGGCCCGAAAGAGGTCGTCTAATAGGAGTTTCGGACATGTTTATGTTGATGTTGCGATTTCGAACAAATCGCTCTATGATGTTCTCAGTACCTGAGCGTGTTGCTTATTTAGATTTTCCGTATGTGGTAGATTTGACCAAAAAGTGTGTCAACATACTGGTTATGTTTCTAGTCACTCAAAATAAAAACAAAGTTATGGTTGGCGGAACAACCCATGTCTGTTGGGTGCAACATCGACGTCTTGAGGTGCAACATCAGTTTGAAAATCCAAGATTGCACTGTATGACTTTTGAAAACTCGTTTATGGGGATGAAATTTAAATATAACGTGGTGCATTATATTTCAAAATATAGTGAATCGAATTATGATCACGGTCAAACACCCTTTGACCAACAAAACAACATATGAAAAATTGAGCTAAAAAAGCTTTTGATGTTCCCAAATGTCATTAAGATTGAATTTCTTGGTTACCGAACTAAGATGAGATGGGTGGAATCCGTTAGTCCTATAGATCTATGAGAGACCTTCGTTTTGACTGGTTATGGTTCTTTTAACTAAAAATGTACACAAAGTTATGGTTGGTGGAACAACCCACGTCTTTTGGGTGCAACATCGAAGTCTTGAGGTGCAACATCCATTTGAAAATCCAAGATTGCACTGTATGAGTTTTGAAAACTCGTTTATAGGGATGAAATAGAAATATAACATGTTAAATAATATTCCAAAATGTAGTAAATCGAGCCGGGGCTAGTCAACGATCCAGGGGGCCGAGCCGACAAAAATGTCACCAATTCCAAAATCCAAGTTCTACGCGCGCTCACGGAAACGGGAGTAACTTCCAATCCGTATGTCCGTTTTGCCTAAACGAAAGCTCGACCTGAAGATAAGTCAGAGGGCTACAAGAGTTACAGAGCATAGCTCCATAATTAATGCTTTCGGGCCCAAAAGAGGTCGTCTAATAGGAGTTTCGGGCATGTTTATGCTGATGTTGCGATTTCGACCAAATCGCTCTATGATGTTCTCAGTACCTGAGCGCGTTGCTTATATAGATTTTCCATATGTGATAGATTTGAACAAAAAGTGTGTCAACATACTGGTTATGTTTCTAGTCACTCAAAATAAAAACAAAGTTATGGTTGGCGGAACAACCCGTGTCTGTTGGGTGCAACATCGACGTCTTAAGGTGCAACATCAGTTTGAAAATCCAAGATTGCACTGTATGACTTTTGAAAACTCGTTTATGCGGATGAAATTTAAATATAACATGGTGCATCATATTTCAAAATATAGTGAACCGAATTATGACCACGGTCAAACCCCCTTTGACCAACAAAACAACATATGAAAAATTGAGCTAAAAAAGCTTTCGATGTTCCCAAATGTCATTAAGATTGAATTTCTTGGTTACCGAACGAAGATGAGATGGGTGGAACCTGTTAATCCTATAGATCTGTGAGAGAGCTTCGTTTTGACTGGTTATGGTTCTTGTAACTAAAAATGGACGCAAAGTTATGGTTGTTGGAACAACCCACGTCTTTTGGGTGCAACATCGAAGTCTTGAGGTGCAACATCCGTTTGAAAATCCAAGATTGCACTGCATGACTTTTGAAAACTCGTTTATGGGGATGAAATAGAAATATAACATGGTGCATCATATTTCAAAATATAGTAAATCGAATTATGACCACGGTCAAACCCCCTTTTACCAGCAAAACAATATACGAAAAATTGAGCTAAAAAATCTTTCGATGTTCCCAAATGTCATTAAGATTGAATTTCTTGGTTACCGACCTAAGATGAGATGGGTGGAATCCGTTAGTCCTATAGATCTATGAGAGACCTTCGTTTTGACTGGTTATGGTTCTTTTAACTAAAAATGTACACAAAGTTATGGTTGGTGGAACAACCCACGTCTTTTGGGTGCAACATCGAAGTCTTGAGGTGCAACATCCATTTGAAAAATCCAAGATTGCACTGTATGAGTTTTGAAAACTCGTTTATAGGGATGAAATAGAAATATAACATGGTAAATAATATTCCAAAATGTAGTAAATCGAGCCGGGGCTAGTCAACGATCCAGGGGGCCGAGCCGACAAAAATGTCACCAATTCCAAAATCCAAGTTCTACGCGCGCTCACGGAAACGGGAGTAACTTCCAATCCGTATGTCCGTTTTGCCTAAACGAAAGCTCGACCTGAAGATAAGTCAGAGGGCTATAAGAGTTACAGAGCATAGCTCCATAATTAATGCTTTCGGGCCCAAAAGAGGTCGTCTAATAGGAGTTTCGGGCATGTTTATGCTGATGTTGCGATTTCGACCAAATCGCTCTATGATGTTCTCAGTACCTGAGCGCGTTGCTTATATAGATTTTCCATATGTGATAGATTTGACCAAAAAGTGTGTCAACATACTGGTTATGTTTCTACTCACTCAAAATAAAAACAAAGTTATGGTTGGCGGAACAACCCGTGTCTGTTGGGTGCAACATCGACGTCTTAAGGTGCAACATCAGTTTGAAAATCCAAGATTGCACTGTATGACTTTTGAAAACTCGTTTATGGGGATGAAATTTAAATATAACATGGTGCATCATATTTCAAAATATAGTGAACCAAATTATGACCACGGTCAAACCCCCTTTGACCAACAAAACAACATATGAAAAATTGAGCTAAAAAAGCTTTCGATGTTCCCAAATGTCATTAAGATTGAATTTCTTGGTTACCGAACGAAGATGAGATGGGTGGAACCTGTTATTCCTATAGATCTGTGAGAGAGCTTCGTTTTGACTGGTTATGGTTCTTGTAACTAAAAATGGACGCAAAGTTATGGTTGTTGGAACAACCCACGTCTTTTGGGTGCAACATCGAAGTCTTGAGGTGCAACATCCGTTTGAAAATCCAAGATTGCACTGCATGACTTTTGAAAACTCGTTTATGGGGATGAAATAGAAATATTACATGGTGCATCATATTTCAAAATATAGTAAATCGAATTATGACCACGGTCAAACCCCCTTTTACCAGCAAAACAATATACGAAAAATTGAGCTAAAAAATCTTTCGATGTTCCCAAATGTCATTAAGATTGAATTTCTTGGTTACCGACCTAAGATGAGATGGGTGGAACCTGTTAGTCCTATAGATATATGAGAGAGCTTCGTTTTGACTGGTTATGGTTCTTGTAACTAAAAATGGACACAAAGTTATGGTTGGTGGAACAACCCACGTCATTTGGGTGCAACATTGAAGTCTTGAGGTGCAACATCCGTTAGATTGCACTATATGAGTTTTGAAAACTCGTTTATGGGGATGAAATAGAAATATAACATGGTAATTCATATTCCAAAATGTAGTAAATCGAGCCAGGGCAAGTAAATGATCCAAGGGGGCAAGCCGATCAAAAATGTCACCAATTCCAAAATCCAAGTTCTGCGCGCGTTCACAGAAACGAGAGTAACTTCCAATCCGTAAGTCCGTTTTGCCCAAACGAAAGCTCGACCTAAAGCTAAGTCAGAGGGCTACAAGAGTTACAGAGCACAGCTCCACAATTATTGCTTTCGGGCCCAAAAGAGGTAATCTAATAGGAGTTTCGGGCATGTTGATGTTGCGATTTCGACCAAATCGCTCTATGATGTTCTCAGTACCTGAGCGCGTTGCTTATTTAGATTTTCCGTATGTGATAGATTTGACCAAAAAGTGTGTCAACATACTGGTTATGTTTTTGTCACTCAAAATAAAAACAAAGTTATGGTTGGCGGAACAACCCATGTCTGTTGGGTGCAACATCGACGTTTTGAGGTGCAACATCAGTTTGAAAATCCAAGATTGCACTGTATGACTTTTGAATACTCGTTTATTGGAATGAAATTTAAATATAACATGGTGCATCATATTTCAAAATATAGCTAATCGAATTATGACCACGGTCAAACCCCCTTTGACCAACAAAACAACATATGAAAAATTGAGCTAAAAAAGCTTTCGATGTTCCCAAATGTCATTAAGATTGAATTTCTTGGTTACCGAACGAAGATGAGATCGGTGGAACCTATTAGTCCTATAGATCTGTGAGAGAGCTTCGCTTTGACTGGTTATGGTTCTTTTAACTAAAAATGGATGCGAAGTTATGGTTGGTGGAACAACCCACGTCTTTTGGGTGCAACATCGAAGTCTTGAGGTGCAACATCCATTTGAAAATCAAGGATTGCACTGTATGACTTTTGAAAACTCGTTTATGGGGATGAAATAGAAATATAACATGGTGCATCATATTTCAAAATAGAGTAAATCGAATTATGACCACGGTCAAACCCCCTTTTACCAACAAAACAACATACGAAAAATTGAGCTAAAAAACCTTTCGATGTTCCCAAATGTCATTAAGATCGAATTTCTTGGTTACCGACCTAAGATGAGATGGGTGGAACCTGTTAGTCCTATAGATCTTTGAGAGAGCTTCGTTTTGACTGGTTATGGTTCTAGTAACTAAAAATGGACACAAAGTTAGGGTTGGTGGAACAACCCACGTCTTTTGGGTGCAACATCGAAGTCTTGAGGTGCAACATCCATTTGAAAACCCAAGATTGCACTGTATGAGTTTTGAAAACTCGTTTATAGGGATGAAATAGAAATATAACATGGTAAATCATATTCCAAAATGTAGTAAATCGAGCCGGGGCTAGTCTACGATCCAGGGAGGCGAACCGATCAAAAATGTCACCAATTCCAAAATCCAAGTTCTGCGCGCGTTCACGGAAACGAGAGTAACTTCCAATCCGTAAGTCCGTTTTGCCCAAACGAAATCTCGACCTGAAGCTAAGTCAGAGGGCTACAAGAGTTACAGAGCATAGCTCCGCAATTAATGCTTTCGGGCCCAAAAGAGGTCGTCTAATAGGAGTTTCGGGCATGTTTATGTTGATGTTGCGATTTCGACCAAATCTCTCTATGATGTTCTCAGTTCCTGAGCGCGTTGCTTATTTAGATTTTCCGTATGTGATAGATTTGACAAAAAAGTGTGTCAACATACTGGTTATGTTTCTAGTCACTCTAAATAAAAACAAAGTTATGGTTGGCGGAACAACCCATGTCTGTTGGGTGCAACATCGACGTTTTGAGGTGCAACATCAGTTTGAAAATCCAAGATTGCACTGTATGACTTTTGAAAACTCTTTCATGGGGATGAAATTTAAATATAACATGGTGCATCATATTTCAAAATATAGTTAATCGAATTATGACCACGGTCAAACCCCCTTTGACCAACAAAATAACATATGAAAAATTGAGCTAAAAAAGCTTTCGATGTTCCCAAATGTCATTAAGATTGAATTTCTTGGTTACCGAACGAAGATGAGATGGGTGGAACCTATTAGTCCTATAGATCTATGAGAGAGCTTCGTTTTGACTGGTTATGGTTCTTGTAACTAAAAATGGATGCAATGTTATGGTTGGTGGAACAACCCACGTATTTTGGGTGCAACATCGAAGTCTTGAGGTGCAACATCCATTTGAAAATCCAAGATTGCACTGTATGACTTTTGAAAACTAGTTTATGGGGATGAAATAGAAATATAACATAGTGCGTCATATTTCAAAATATGGTAAATCGAATTATGACCACGGTCAAACCCCCTTTTACCAAAAAAACAACATACGAAAAATTGAGCTAAAAAAGCTTTTGATGTTCCCAAATGTCATTAAGATTGAATTTCTTGGTTACCGAACTAAGATGAGATAGGTGGAACCAGTTAGTCCGATAGATCTATGAGAGAGCTTCGTTTTGACTGGTTATGGTTCTACTAACTAAAAATGGACACAAAGTTATGGTTGGTGGAACAACCCACGTCTTTTGGGTGCAACATCGAAGTCTTGAGGTGCAACATCCGTTTAAAAATCCAAGATTGCACTGCATGACTTTTGAAAACTCGTTTATGGGGATGAAATATAAATATAACATGGTGCATCATAATTCAGAATATAGTAAATCGAATTACGACCAAGGTCAAACCCCCTTTGACCAACAAAACAACATATGAAAAATTGAGCTAAAAAAGCTTTCGATGTTCCCAAATGTCATTAAGATTGAATTTCTTGGTTACCGAACTAAGATGAGATGTGTGGAACCTGTTAGTCCTATAGATCTATGAGAGAGCTTCGTTTTGATTGGTTATGGTTCTTGTAACTAAAAATGGACTTAAAGTTATGGTTGGTGGAACAACCCACGTCTTTTGGGTGCAACATCGAAGTCTTGAGGTGCAACATCCATTTGAAAATCCAAGATTGCACTGTATGAGTTTTGAAAACTTGTTTATAGGGATGATATAGATACATAACATGGTAAATCATATTCCAAAATGTAGTAAATCGAGCTGGGGCTAGTCAACGATCCAGGGGGCGAGCCGATCAAAAATGTCACCAATTCCAAAATCCAAGTTCTGCGCGCGTTCACCGAAACGGGAGTAACTTCCAATCCGTAAGTCCGTTTTGCCCAAACAAAAGCTCGACCTAAAGATAAGTCAGAGGGCTACAAGATTTACAGAGCACAACTTCGTAATTGATGCTTTCGGGCCCGAAAGAGGTCGTCTAATAGGAGTTTCGGACATGTTTATGTTGATGTTGCGATTTCGACCAAATCGCTCTATGATGTTCTCAGTACCTGAACGTGTTGCTTATTTAGATTTTCCGTATTTGATAGATTTGACCAAAAAGTGTGTCAACATACTGGTTATGTTTCTAGTCACTCAAAATAAAAACAAAGTTATGGTTGGCGGAACAACCCATGTCTGTTGGGTGCAACATCGACGTCTTGAGGTGCAACATCAGTTTGAAAATCCAAGATTGCACTGTATGACTTTTGAAAACTCGTTTATGGGGATGAAATTTAAATATAACGTGGTGCATTATATTTCAAAATATAGTGAATCGAATTATGACCACGGTCAAACACCCTTTGACCAACAAAACAACATATGAAAAATTGAGCTAAAAAAGCTTTCGATGTTCCCAAATGTCATTAAGATTGAATTTCTTGGTTACCGAACGAAGATGAGATGGGTGGAACCTGTTAGTCCTATAGATCTGTGAGAGAGCTTCGTTTTGACTGGTTATGGTTCTTGTAACTAAAAATGGACACAAAGTTACGGTTGGTGGAACAACCCACGTCTTTTGGGGGCAACATCGAAGTCTTGAGGTGCAACATCCATTTGAAAATCCAAGATTGCACTGTATGACTTTTGAAAACTCGTTTATGGGGATGAAATAGAAATATAACATGGTGCGTCATATTTCAAAATATAGTAAATCGAATTATGACCACGGTCAAACCCCCTTTGACCAATAAAACCACATACGAAAAATTGAGCTAAAGAAGCTTTCGATGTTCCCAAATGTCATTAAGATTGAATTTCTTGGTTACCGAACTATGTTGAGATGGGTGGAACCCTTTAGTCCTATAGATCCGTGAGAGAGCTTCATTTTGATTGGTTATGGTTCTTGTAACTAAAAATGGACACAAAGTTATGGTTGGTGGAACAACCCACGTCTTTTGGGTGCAACATCGAAGTCTTGAGGTGCAACATCCGTTTGAAAATCCAAGATTGCACTGTATGAGTTTTGAAAACTCGTTTATAGGGATGAAATAGAAATATAACATGGTAAATCATATTCCAAAATGTAGTAAATCGAGCCGGGGCTAGTCAACGATCCAGGGGGGCGAGCCGATCAAAAATGTCACTAATTCCAAAATCCAAGTTCTGCGCGCGTTCACTGAAAAGGGAGTAACTTCCAATCCGTAAGTCCGTTTTGCCCAAACAAAAGCTCGACCTGAAGATAAGTCAGAGGGCTACATGAATTACAGAGCATAGCTCTGTAATTGATGCTTGTGGGCCCAAAAGAGGTCGTTTAATAGGAGTTTCGGGCATGTTTATGTTGATGTTGGGATTTCGACCAAATCGCTCTATGATGTTCAGTACCGGAGCGTGTTGCTTATTTAAATTTTCCGTATGTGATAGATTTGACCAAAAAGTGTGTCAACATACTGGTTATGTTTCTAGTCACTCAAAATAAAAACAAAGTTATGGTTGGCGGAACAACCCATGTCTGTTGGGTGCAACATCGACGTCTTGAGGTGCAACATTAGTTTGAAAATCCAAGATTGCACCGTATGACTTTTGAAAACTCGTTTATGGGGATGAAATTTAAATATAACATGGTGCATCATATTTCAAAATATAGTGAATCGATTTATGACCACGGTCAAACCCCGTTTGACCAACAAAACAACATATGAAAAATTGAGCTAAAAAAGCTTTCGATGTTCCCAAATGTCATTAAGATTGAATTTCTCGGTTACCGAACGAAGATGAGATAGGTGGAACCTTTTAGTCTTATAGATCTGTGAGAGAGATTCTTTTTGACTGGTTATGGTTCTTGTAACTAAAAATGGACACAAAGTTATGGTTGGTGGAACAACCCACGTCTTTTGGGTGCAACATCGAAGTCTTGAGGTGCAACATCCATTTGAAAATCCAAGATTACACTGTATGACTTTTGAAAACTCATTTATGGGGATGAAATAGAAATATAACACGGTGCGTCATATTTCAAAATATAGTAAATTGAATTATGACCACGGTCAAACCCGCTTTGACCAACAAAACAACATGAGAAATTGAGCTAAAAAAGCTTTCGATGTTCCCAAATGTCATTAAGATTGAATTTCTTGGTTACCGAACTAAGATGAGATGGGTGGAACCTGTTTGTCCTATAGATCTATGATAGTGCTTCGTTTTGACTGGTTATGGTTCTTGTAACTAAAAATGGACACAAAGTTATGGTTGGTGGAACAACCCACGTCTTTTGGGTGCAACATCGAAGTGTTGAGGTGCAACATCCGTTTGAAAATCAAAGATTGCACTGCATGAGTTTTGAAAACTCGTTTATGGGGATGAAATAGAAATATAACATGGTGCGTCATATTTACAAATGTAGTAAATCGAGCCGGGGCTAGTCAACGATCCAGGGGGGCGAGCCGATCAAAAATGTCACCAATTCCAAAATCCATGTTCTGCGCGCGTTCACGGAAACGGGAGTGACTTCCTATCCGTAAGTCCGTTTTGCGCAAACGAAAGCTCGACTTGAAGATAAGTCAGAGGGCTACAAGATTTACAGAGCATAGCTCCGTAATTGATGATTTCGGTCCCAAAAGAGGTCGTCTAATAGGAGTTTCGGGCATGTTTATGTTGATGTTGCGATTTCGACCAAATCGCTCTTTGATGTTCTCAGTACCTGAGCGCGTTGCTTATTTAGATTATCCGTATGTGATAGATTCGACTAAAAAGTGTTTCAATATACTTTTTATGTTTCTAGTCACCGAAAATAAAAAAAAGTTATGGTTGGCGGAACAACCCATGTCTGTTGGGTGCAACATCGACGTCTTGAGGTGCAACATCAGTTTGAAAATCCAAGATTGCACTGTATGACTTTTGAAAACTCGTTTATGGGGATGAAATTTAAATATAACATGGTGCGTCATATTTCAAAATATAGTAAATCGAATTATGACCACGGTCAAACCCCCTTTGACCAACAAAACAACATATGAAAAATTGAGCTAAAAAAGCTTTCGATGTTCCCAAATGTCATTAAGATTGAATTTCTTATTTACCGAAATAAGATGAGATGGGTGGAACATGTTAGTCCTATAGATCTATGATAGAGCTTCGTTTTGACTGGTTATGGTTCTTGTAACTAAAAATGGACACAAAGTTATGGTTGGTGGAACAACCCACGTCTTTTGGGTGCAACATCGAAGTCTTGAGGTGCAACATCCGTTTGAAAATCCAAGACTGCGCTGTATGAGTTTTGAAAACTCATTTATAGGGATGAAATAGATATATAACATGGTAAATCATATTCCAAAATGTGGTAAATCGAGCCGGGGCTAGTCAACGATCCAGGGGACAGTCGATCAAAAATGTCACATATTCCAAAATCCAAGTTCGGCGCGCGTTCACGGAAACGGGAGTAAGTTCCAATTCGTAAGTTCGTTTTCCCCAAATGAAAGCTCCACCTGAAGATAAGTCATAGGGCTACAAGTGTTACGGAGCATAGCTCCGTAATTGATGCTTTCGGGCCCAAAAGAGGTCGTCTAACAGGAGTTTCGGGCATGTTTATGTTGATGTTGCGATTTCGACCAAATCGCTCTATTATGTTCTCAGTACCTGAGCGCGTTGCTTATTTAGATTTTCCGTATGTGATAGATTTGACAAAAAAGTGTGTCAACATACTGGTTATGTTTCTAGTCACTCTAAATAAAAACAAAGTTATGGTTGGCGGAACAACCCATGTCTGTTGGGTGCAACATCAGTTTGAAAATCCAAGATAGCACTGTATGACTTTTGAAAACTCGTTTATGGGGATGAAATTTAAATATAACATGGTGCATCATATTTCAAAATATAGTTAATCGAATTATGACCACGGTCAAACCCCCTTTGACCAACAAAACAACATATGAAAAATTGAGCTAAAAAAGATTTCGATGCTCCCAAATGTCATTAAGATTGAATTTCTTGGTTACCGAACGAAGATGAGATGGGTGGAACCTATTAGTCCTATAGATCTGTGAGAGAGCTTCGTTTTGACTGGTTATGGTTGTTGTAACTAAAAATGGATGCAAAGTTATGGTTGGTGGAACAACCCACGTATTTTGGGTGCAACATCGAAGTCTTGAGGTGCAACATCCATTTGAAAGTCCAAGATTGCACTGTATGACTTTTGAAAACTCGTTTATGGGGATGAAATAGAAATATAACATAGTGCGTCATATTTCAAAATATGGTAAATCGAATTATGAGCACGGTCAAACCCCCTTTTACCAAAAAAACAACATACGAAAAATTGAGCTAAAAAAGCTTTTGATGTTCCCAAATGTCATTAAGATTGAATTTCTTGGTTACCGAACTAAGATGAGATGGGTGGAACCTGTTAGTCCGATAGATCTATGAGAGAGCTTCGTTTTGACTGGTTATGGTTCTAGTAACTAAAAATGGACACAAAGTTATGGTTGGTGGAACAACCCACGTCTTTTGGGTGCAACATCGAAGTCTTGAGGTGCAACATCCGTTAAAAAATCCAAGATTGCACTGCATGACTTTTGAAAACTCATTTATGGGGATGAAATATAAATATAACATGGTGCATCATATTTCAGAATATAGTAAATCGAATTACGACCACGGTCAAACCCCCTTTGACCAATAAAACAACATATGAAAAATTGAGCTAAAAAAGCTTTCGATGTTCCCAAATGTCATTAAGATTGAATTTCTTTGTTACCGAACTAAGATGAGATGGGTGGAACTTGTTAGTCCTATAGATCTATGAGAGAGCTTCGTTTTGATTGGTTATGGTTCTTGTAACTAAAAATGGACTCAAAGTCATGGTTGGTGGAACAACCCACGTCTTTTGGGTGCAACATCGAAGTCTTGAGGTGCAACATCCATTTGAAAATCCAAGATTGCACTGTATGAGTTTTGAAAACTCGTTTATAGGGATGATATAGATATATAACATGGTAAATCATATTCCAAAATGTAGTAAATCGAGCTGGGGCTAGTCAACGATCCAGGGGGCGAGCCGATCAAAAATGTCACCAATTCCAAAATCCAAGTTCTGCGCGCGTTCACCGAAACGGGAGTAACTTCCAATCCGTAAGTCCGTTTTGCCCAAACGAAAGCTTGACCTGAAGATAAGTCAGAGGGCTACAAGATTTACGGAGCACAACTCCGTAATTGATGCTTTCGGGCCCAAAAGAGGTCGTCTAATTGGAGTTTCGGACATGTTTATGTTGATGTTGCGATTTCGACCAAATCGCTCTATGATGTTCTCAGTACCTGAGCGTGTTACTTATTTAGATTTTCCGTATGTGATAGATTTGACCAAAAAGTGTGTCAACATACTGGTTATGTTTCTAGTCACTCAAAATAAAAACAAAGTTATGGTTGGCGGAACAACCCATGTCTGTTGGGTGCAACATCGACGTCTTGAGGTGCAACATCAGTTTGAAAATCCAAGATTGCACTGTATGACTTTTGAAAACTCTTTTATGGGGATGAAATTTAAATATAACGTGGTGCATTATATTTCAAAATATAGCAAATCGAATTATGACCACGGTCAAACACCCTTTGACCAAAAAAACAACATATTAAAAATTGAGCTAAAAAAGCTTTCGATGTTCCCAAATGTCACTAAGATTGAATTTCTTGGTTACCGAACGAAGATGAGACGGGTGGAACCTGTTAGTCCTATAGATCTGTGAGAGAGCTTCGTTTTGACTGGTTATGGTTCTTGTAACTAAAAATTGACACAAAGTTACGGTTGGTGGAACAACCCACGTCTTTTGGGAGCAACATCGAAGTCTTGAGGTGCAACATCCATTTGAAAATCCAAGATTGCACTGTATGACTTTTGAAAACTCGTTTATGGGGATGAAATAGAAATATAACATGGTGCGTCATATTTCAAAATATAGTAAATCAAATTATGACCACGGTCAAATCCCTTTGACCAACAAAACCACATACGAAAAATTGAGCTAAAGAAGCTTTCGATGTTCCCAAATGTCATTAAGATTGAATTTCTTGGTTACCGAACTATGATGAGATGGGTGGAACCCGTTAGCCCTATAGATCTATGAGAGAGCTTCGTTTTGACTGGTTATGGTTCTTGTAACTAAAAATGGACACAAAATTATGGTTGGTGGAACAACCCACGTCTTTTGGGTGCAACATCGAAGTCTTGAGGTGCAACATCCGTTTGAAAATCCAAGATTGCACTGTATGAGTTTTGAAAACTCGTTTATAGGGATGAAATAGAAATATAACATGGTAAATCATATTCCAAAATGTAGTAAATCAAGCCGGGGCTAGTCAACGATCCAGGGGGGCGAGCCGATCAAAAATGTCACTAATTCCAAAATCCAAGTTTTGCGCGCGTTCACGGAAAAGGGTGTAACTTCCAGTCCGTAAGTCCGTTTTGCCCAAACAAAAGCTCGACCTGAAGATAAGTCAGAGGTCTACAAGAATTACAGAGCATAGCTCTGTAATTGATGCTTATGGGCCCAAAAGAGGTCGTCTAATAGGAGTTTCGGGCATGTTTATGTTGATGTTGGGATTTCGACCAAATCGCTCTATGATGTTCTCAGTACCGGAGCGTGTTGCTTATTTTGATTTTCCGTATGTGATAGATTTGACCAAAAAGTGTGTCAACATACTGGTTATGTTTCTAGTCACTCAAAATAAAAACAAAGTTATGGTTGGCGGAACAACCCATGTCTGTTGGGTGCAACATCGACGTCTTGAGGTGCAACATCAGTTTGAAAATCCAAGATTGCACCGTATGACTTTTGAAAGCTTGTTTATGGGGATGAAATTTAAATATAACATGGTGCATCATATTTCAAAATATAGTGAATCGAATTATGACCACGGTCAAACCCCGTTTGACCAACAAAACACCATACGAAAAATTGAGCTAAAAAAGCTTTCGATGTTCCCAAATGTCATTAAAATTGAATTTCTTGGTTACCGAACGAAGATGAGATAGGTGGAACCTGTTAGTGAGAGAGATTCTTTTTGACTGGTTAGGGTTCTTGTAATTAAAAATGGACACAAAGTTACGGTTGGTGGAACAACCCACGTCTTTTGGGTGCAACATCAAAGTCTTGAGGTGCAACATCCATTTGAAAATCCAAGATTACACTGTATGACTTTTGAAAACTAATTTATGGGGATGAAATAGAAATATAACACGGTGCGTCATATTTCAAAATATAGTAAATCGATTTATGACCACGGTCAAACCCCCTTTGACCAACAAAACAACATGAGAAATTCAGCTAAAAAAGCTTTCGATGTTCCCAAATGTCATTAAGATTGAATTTCTTGGTTACCGAACTAAGATGAGATGGGTGGAACCTGTTTGTCCTATAGATCTATGATAGAGCTTCGTATTGACTGGTTAGGATTCTTGTAACTAAAAATGGACACAAAGTTATGGTTGGTGGAACAACCCACGTCTTTTGGGTGCAACATCGAAGTGTTGAGGTCCAACATCCGTTTGAAAATCAAAGATTGCACTGCATGAGTTTTGAAAACTCGTTTATGGGGATGAAATAGAAATATAACATGGTGCATCATATTTACAAATGTAGTAAATCGAGCCGGGGCTAGTCAACGATCCAGGGGGGCGAGCCGATCAAAAATGTCACCAATTCCAAAATCCAAGTTCTGCGCGCGTTCACGGAAACGGGAGTAACTTCCTATCCGTAAGTCCGTTTTGCCCAAATGAAAGCTCGACTTGAAGATAAGTCAGAGGGCTACAAGAGTTACAGAGCATAGCTCCGTAATTGATGATTTCGGTCCCAAAAGAGGTCCTCTAATAGAAGTTTCGGGCATGTTTATGTTGATGTTGCGATTTCGACCAAATCGCCCTTTGATGTTCTCAGTACCTGAGCGCGTTGCTTATTTAGATTATCCGTATGTGATAAATTTGACCAAAAAGTGTTTCAATATACTTGTTATGTTTCTAGTCACTGAAAATAAAAACAAAGTTATGGTTGGCGGAACAACCCATGTCTGTTGGGTGCAACATCGACGTCTTGAGGTGCAACATCAGTTTGAAAATCCAAGATTGCACTGTATGACTTTTGAAAACTCGTTTATGAGGATGAAATTTAAATATAACGTGGTGCATTATATTTCAAAATATAGTGAATCGAATTATGACCACGGTCAAACACCCTTTGACCAACAAAACAACATATGAAAAATTGAGCTAAAAAAGCTTTCGATGTTCCCAAATGTCATTAAGATTGAATTTCTTGGTTACCGAACGAAGATGAGACGGGTGGAACCTGTTAGTCCTATAGATCTGTGAGAGAGCTTCATTTTGGCTGGTTATGGTTCTTGTAACTAAAAATGGACACAAAGTTACGGTTGGTGGAACAACCCACGTCTTTTGGGAGCAACATCGAAGTCTTGAGGTGCAACATCCATTTGAAAATCCAAGATTGCATTGTATGACTTTTGAAAACTCGTTTATGGGGATGAAATAGAAATGTAACATGGTGCGTCATATTTCAAAATATTGTAAATCGAATTATGACCACGGTCAAATCCCTTTGACCAACAAAACCACATACGAAAAATTGAGCTAAAGAAGCTTTCGATGTTCCCAAATGTCATTAAGATTGAATTTCTTGGTTACCGAACTATGATGAGATGGATGGAACCCGTTAGCCCTATAGATCTATGAGAGAGCTTCGTTTTGACTGGTTATGGTTCTTGTAACTAAAAATGGACACAAAATTATGGTTGGTGGAACAACCCACGTCTTTTGGGTGCAACATCGAAGTCTTGAGGTGCAACATCCGTTTGAAAATCCAAGATTGCACTGTATGAGTTTTGAAAACTCGTTTATAGGGATGAAATAGAAATATAACATGGTAAATCATATTCCAAAATGTAGTAAATCAAGCCGGGGCTAGTCAACGATCCAGGGGGGCGAGCCGATCAAAAATGTCACTAATTCCAAAATCCAAGTTCTGCGCGCGTTCACGAAAAAGGGAGTAACTTCCAATCCGTAAGTCCGTTTTGCCCAAACAAAAGCTCGACCTGAAGATAAGTCAGAGGGCTACAAGAATTACAGAGCATAGCTCCGTAATTGATGCTTATGGGCCCAAAAGAGGTCGTCTAATAGGAGTTTCGGGCATGTTTATGTTGATGTTGGGATTTCGACCAAATCGCTCTATGATGTTCTCAGTAACGGAGCGTGTTGCTTATTTAGATTTTCCGTATGTGATAGATTTGACCAAAAAGTGTGTCAACATACTGGTTATGTTTCTAGTCACTCAAAATAAAAACAAAGTTATGGTTGGCGGAACAACCCATGTCTGTTGGGTGCAACATCGACGTCTTGAGGTGCAACATCAGTTTGAAAATCCAAGATTGCACCGTATGAATTTTGAAAACTTGTTTATGGGGACGAAATTTAAATATAACATGGTGCATCATATTTCAAAATATAGTGAATCGAATTATGACCACGGTCAAACCCCGTTTGACCAACAAAACACCATACGAAAAATTGAGCTAAAAAAGCTTTCGATGTTCCCAAATGTCATTAAGATTGAATTTCTTGGTTACCGAATGAAGATGAGATAGGTGGAACCTGTTAGTCCTATAGATCTGTGAGAGAGATTCTTTTTGACTGGTTAGGGTTCTTGTAACTAAAAATGGACACAAAGTTACGGTTGGTGGAACAACCCACGTCTTTTGGGTGCAACATCGAAGTTTTGAGGTGCAACATCCATTTGAAAATCCAAGATTACACTGTATGACTTTTGAAAACTAATTTATGGGGATGAAATAGAAATATAACACGGTGCGTCATATTTCAAAATATAGTAAATCGATTTATGACCACGGTCAAACCCCCTTTGACCAACAAAACAACATGAGAAATTGAGCTAAAAAAGCTTTCGATGTTCCCAAATGTCATTAAGATTGAATTTCTTGGTTACCGAACTAAGATGAGATGGGTGGAACCTGTTTGTCCTATAGATCTATGATAGAGCTTCGTTTTGACTGGTTATGGTTCTTGTAACTAAAAATGGACACAAAGTTATGGTTGGTGGAACAACCCACGTCTTTTAGGTGCAACATCGAAGTGTTGAGGTCCAACATCCGTTTGAAAATCAAAGATTGCACTGCATGTGTTTTGAAAACTCGTTTATGGGGATGAAATAGAAATATAACATGGTGCATCATATTTACAAATGTAGTAAATCGAGCCGGGGCTAGTCAACGATCCAGGGGGTCGAGCCGATCAAAAATGTCACCAATTCCAAAATCCAAGTTCTGCGCGCGTTCACGGAAACGGGAGTAACTTCCTATCCGTAAGTCCGTTTTGCCCAAACGAAAGCTCGACTTGAAGATAAGTCAGAGGGCTACAAGAGTTACAGAGCAAAGCTCTGTAATTGATGATTTCAGTCCCAAAAGAGGTCGTCTAATAGAAGTTTCGGGCATGTTTATGTTGATGTTGCGATTTCGACCAAATCGCTCTATGATGTTCTCAGTACCTGAGCGCATTGCTTATTTAGATTATCCGTATGTGATAGATTTGATCAAAAAGTGTTTCAATATACTTGTTATGTTTCTAGTCACTGAAAATAAAAACAAAGTTATGGTTGGCGGAACAACCTATGTCTGTTGGGAGCAACATCGACGTCTTGAGGTGCAACATCAGTTTGAAAATCCAAGATTGCACTGTATGACTTTTGAAAACTCGTTTATGGGGATGAAATTTAAATATAACATGGTGCGTCATATTTCAAAATATAGTAAATCCAATTATGACAACGGTCAAACCCCCTTTGACCAACAAAACAACATATGAAAAATTGAGCTAAAAAAGCTTTCGATGTTCCAAAATGTCATTAAGACTGAATTTCTTGGTTACCGAAATAAGATAAGATGGGTGGAACATGTTAGTCCTATAGATCTATGATAGAGCTTCTTTTTGACTGGTTATGGTTCTTGTAACTAAAAATGGACACAAAGTTATGGTTGGTGGAACAACCCACGTCTTTTGGGTGCAACATCGAAGTCTTGAGGTGCAACATCCGTTTGAAAATCCAAGACTGCGCTGTATGAGTTTTGAAAACTCGTTTATAGGGATGAAATAGATATATAACATGGTAAATCATATTCCAAAATGTAGTAAATCGAGCCGGGGCTAGTCAACGATCCAGGGGGCGAGCCGATCAAAAATGTCACATATTCCAAAATCCAAGTTCGGCGCGCGTTCACGGAAACGGGAGTAACTTCCAATTCGTAAGTCCGTTTTCCCCAAATGAAAGCTCCACCTGAAGATAAGTCATAGGGCTACAAGTGTTACGGAGCATAGCTCCGTAATTGATGCTTTCGGGCCCAAAAGAGGTCGTCTAATAGGAGTTTCGGGCATGTTTATGTTGATGTTGCGATTTCGACCAAATCGCTCTATGATGTTCTCGGTACCTGAGCGTGTTGCTTATTTATATTTTCCGTATGTGATAGGTTTGACCAAAAAGTGTGTCAACATACTGGTTATGTTTCTAGTCACTCAAAATAAAAACAAAGTTGTGGTTGGCGGAACAACCCATGTCTGATGGGTGCAACGTCGACGTCTTGAGGTGTAACATCAGTTGGAAAATCCAAGATTGCACTGTATGACTTTTGAAAACTCGTTTATGGGGATGAAATTTAAATATAACATGGTGCATCATATTTCAAAATATAGTGAATCGAATTATGACCACGGTCAAACCCCCTTTGACCAACAAAACAACATATGAAAAATTGAGCTAAAAAAGCTTTCGATGTTCCCAATTGTCATTAAGATTGAATTTCTTGGTTACCGAACGAAGATGAGATGGGTGGAACCTGTTAGTCCTATAGATCTGTGGGAGAGCTTCGTTTTGACTGGTTATGGTCCTTGTAACTAAAAATGGACACAAAGTTACGGTTGGTGGAACAACCCACGTCTTTTGGGTGCAACATCGAAGTCTTGAGGTGCAACATCCATTTGAAAATCCAAGATTGCACTGTATGACTTTTGAAAACTCGTTTATGGGGATGAAATAGAAATATAACATGGCGCGTCATATTTCAAAATATAGTAAATCGAATTATGACCACGGTCAAACCCCCTTTGACCAACAAAACAACATATGAAAAATTGAGCTAAAAAAGCTTTCGATGTTCCCAGATGTCATTAAGATTGAATTTCTTGGTTACCGAAATAAGATGAGATGGGTGGAACCTGTTTGTCCTATAGATCTATGATAGAGCTTCATTTTCACTGGTTATGGTTCTTGTAACTAAAAATGGACACAAAGTTATGGTTGGTGGAACAACCCAAGTCTTTTGGGTGCAACATCGAAGTCTTGAGGTGCAACATCCGTTTGAAAATCTAAGATCGCACTGCATGAGTTTTGAAAACTCGTTTATGGGGATGAAATAGAATTATAACATGGTGCATCATATTTCAAAATGTAGTAAATCGAGCTGGGGCTAGTCAACGATCCAGGGGGGCGAGCCGATCAAAAATGTCACCAATTCCAAAATCCAAGTTCTGCGCACGTTCACTGAAACGGGAGTTACTTCCAATCCGTAAGTCTGTGTTGCCCAACCGAAAGCTCGACCTGAAGATAAGTCAGAGGGCTACATGAATTACAGAGCACAACTCCTTTATTGATGCTTTCGGGCCCAAAAGAGGTCGTCTAATAGGAGTTTGGGCATGTTTATGTTGATGTTGCGATTTCGACCAAATCGCTCTATGATGTTCTCAGTATCTAAGCGCGTTGCTTATTTAGATTTTCCGTATGTTATAGATTTGAACAAAATGTGTGTCAACATACTGGTTATGTTTCTAGTCACTCAAAATAAAAACAAAGTTATGGTTGGCGGAACAACCCATGTCTGTCGGGTGCAACATCGACGTCTTGAGGTGAGACATCAGTTTGAAAATCCAAGATTGCACTGTATAACTTTTGAAAACTCGTTTATGGGGATGAAATTTAAATATAACATGGTGCATCATATTTCAAAATATAGTGAATCGAATTATGACCACGGTCAAACCCACTTTGACCAACAAAACAACATATGAAAAATTGAGCTAAAAAAGCTTTCGATGTTCCCAAATGTCATTAAGATTGAATTTCTTAGTTACCGAATGTAGATGAGATTAGTGGTACCTGTTAGTCCTATAGATCTGTGAGAGAGCTTCATTTTGAATGGTTATGGTTCTTGTAACTAAAAATGGACATGAAGTTACGGTTGGTGGAACAACCCACATCTTTTGGGTGCAACATCGAAGTCTTGAGGTGCTACATCCATTTGAAAATCCAAGATTGCACTGCATGACTTTTGAAAACTCGTTTATGGGGATGAAATAGAAATATAACATGGTGCGTCATATTTCAAAATATAGTAAATCGAATTATGACCACGGTCAAACCCCCTTTGACCAAGAAATCAACATATGAAAAATTGAGCTAAAGAAGCTTTCGATGTTCCCAAATGTCATTAAGATTGAATTTCTTGGTTACCGAACTAAGATGAGATGGGTGGAACCCGTTAGTCCTATAGATCTATGAGAGAGCTTCGTTTTGACTGGTTATGGTTCTTGTAACTAAAAATGGACACAAAGTTATGGCTGGTGGAACAACCCACGTCTTTTGGGTGCAACATCGAAGTCTTAAGGTGCAACACCCGTTTGAAAATCCAAGATTACACTGTATGAGTTTTGAAAACTCGTTTATAGGGATGGAATAGAAATATAACATGGTAAATCATATTCCAAAATGTAGTAAATCGAGCCGGGGCTAGTCAACGATCCAGGGGGGCGAGCCGATCAAAAATGTCACTAATTCCAAAATCCAAGTTCTGCGCGCGTTCACGGAAACGGGAGTAACTTCCAATCCGTAAGTCCGTTTTGCCCAAACGAAAGCTCGACCTGAAGATAAGTCAGAGGGCTACAAGATTTACAGAGCATAACTCCGTAATTGATGCTTCCGGGCCCAAAAGATGTCATCTAATAGGAGTTTCGGGCATGTTTATGTTGATGTTAAGATTTCGACCAAATCGCTCTATGATGTTCTCAGTACCTGAGCGCGTTGCTTATTTAGATTTTCCGTATGTGATAGATTTTACCAAAAAGTGTGTCAACATACTGGTTATGTTTCTAGTCACTCAAAATAAAAACAAAGTTATGATTGGCGGAACAACCCATGTCTGTTAGGTGCAACATCGACGTCTTGAGGTGCAACATCAGTTTGAAAATCCAAGATTGCACCGTATGACTTTTGAAAACTCGTTTATGGGGATGAAATTTAAATATAACATGGTGCATCATATTTCAAAATATAGTGAATCGAATTATGACCACGGTCAAACATCCTTTGACCAACAAAACAACATATGAAAAATTGAGCTAAAAAAGCTTTCGATGTTCCCAACTGTCATTAAGATTGAATTTCTTGGTTACCGAACGAAGATGAGATGGGTGGAACCTGTTAGTCCTATAGATCTGTGAGAGAGCTTCTTTTTGACTGGTTATGGTTCTTGTAACTTTAAATGGACACAAAGTTACGGTTGGTGGAACAACCCACGTCTTTTGGGTGCAACATCGAAGTCTTGAGGTGCAACATCCATTTGAAAATCCAAGATTACACTGTATGACTTTTGAAAACTCGTTTATGGGGATGAAATAGAAATATAACACGGTTCAACATATTTACAAATGTAGTAAATCGAGCCGGGGCTAGTCAACGATCCAGGGGGGCGAGCCGAAGATAAGTTAGAGGGCTACAAGTGTTACGATCCGTTTTGCCCAAACGAAAGCTCGACCTGAAGATAAGTCAGAGGGCTACAAGTGTTACGGAGCATAGCTCCGTAATTGATGATTTCGGTCCCAAAAGAGGTCGTCTAATAGGAGTTTCGGGCATGTTTATGTTGATGTTGCGATTTCGACCAAATCGCTCTATGATGTTCTCAGTACCTGAGCGCGTTGCTTATTTAGATTTTCCGTATGTGATAGATTTGACCAAAAAGTGTTTCAACATACTGGTTATATTTCTAGTCACTGAAAATAAAAACAAAGTTATGGTTGGCGGAACAACCCATGTCTGTTGGGTGCAACATCGACTTCTTGAGGTGCAACATCAGTTTGAAAATCCAAGATTGCACTGTATGACTTTTGAAAACTCTTTTATGGGGATGAAATTTAAATATAACATGGTGCATCATATTTCAAAATATAGTGAATCGAATTATGACCAGGTCAAACCCCCTTTGACCAACAAAACAACATATGAAAAATTGAGCAAAAAAAGCTTTCGATGTTCCCAAATGTCATTAAGATTGAATTTCTTGGTTACCGAATGAAGATGAGATGTGTGGAACCTGTTAGTCCTATAGATCTGTGAGAGAGCTTAGTTTTGGCTTGTTATGGTTCTTGTAACTAAAAATGGACACAAAGTTATGGTTGGTGGAACAACCCACGTCTTTTGGGTGCATCATCGAAGTCTTGAGGTGCAACATCCGTTTGAAAATCCAAGATTGCACTGTATGAGTTTTGAAAACTCGTTTATATGGATGAAATAGAAATATAACATAGTGCGTCATATGTCAAAATATAGTAAATCGAGCCGGGGCGAGTCAACGATCCAGGGGGGAGAGCCGATCAAAAAGGTCACCAATTCCAAAATCCAAGTTCTGCGTGTGTTCACGGAAACGGGAGTAACTTCCAATCCGTAAGTCTGTTTTGCCCAAACGAAAGCTCGAACTGAAGATAAGTCAGAGGGCTGCAAGAGTTACAGAGCACAACTCTACAATCGATGCTTCCGGGCCCAAAAGAGGTCGTCTAACATGAGTTTTGGGCATGTTTATGTTGATGTTGCGATTTCGACCAAATCGCTCTATGATGTTCTCAGTAACTGAGCGCGTTGCTTATTTAGATTTTCAGTATGTGATAGACTTGACCAAAAAGTGTTTCAACATACAGGTTATGTTTCTAGTCACTCAAAATAAAAACAAAGTTATGGTTGGCGGAACAACCCAAGTCTGTTGGGTGCAACATCGACGTCTTGAGGTGCAACATCAGTTTGAAAATCCAAGATTGCACTGTATGACTTTTGAAAACTCGTTTATGGGGATGAAATTTAAATATAACATGGTGCATCAAATTTCAAAATATAGTGAATCGAATTATGACCAAGGTCAAACCCCCTTTGCCAACAAAACAACATAAGAAAAATTGAGCTAAAAAAGCTTTCGATGTTCCCAAATGTCATTAAGATTGAATTTCTTGGTTACCGAACTAAGATGAGATGGGTGGAACCCGTTAGTCCTATAGATCGATGAGAGAGCTTCGTTTTGACTGGTTATGGTTCTTGTAACTAAAAATGGACACAAAGTTATGGTTGGTGGAACAACCCACGTATTTTGGGTGCAACATCGAAGTCTTGAGGTGCAACATCCATTTGAAAATCCAAGATTGCACTGTATGAGTTTTAAAAACTCGTTTATAGGGATGAAATAGAAATATAACATGGTAAATCATATTCCAAAATGTAGTAAATCGAGCCGGGGCTAGTCAACGATCCAGGGGGCGAGCCGATCAAAAATGTCACCAATTCCAAAATCCAAGTTCTGGGCGCGTTCACGGAAACGGGAGCAACTTCCAATCCGTAAGTCCGTTTTGCCCAAACGAAAGTTCGACCTGAAGATAAGTCAGAGGGCTACAAGTTTTATGGTGCATAGCTCCGTAATTGATGCTTTCGGGCCCAAAAGAGGTCGTCTAATAGGAGTTTCGGGCATGTTTATGTTGATGTTGCGATTTCGACCAAATCGCTCTATGATGTTCTTAGCACCTGAGCGCGTTGCTAATTTAGATTTTCCGTATGTGATAGATTTGACCAAAAAGTGTGTCAACATACTGGTTATGTTTCTAGTCACTCAAAATAAAAACAAAGTTATGGTTGGCGGAATAACCCATGTCTGTTGGGTGCAACATCGACGTCTTGAGGTGCAACATCAGTTTGAAAATCCAAGATTGCACTGTATGACTTTTGAAAACTCGTTTATGGGGATGAAATTTAAATATAAAATGGTGCATCATATTTCAAAATATAGTGAATCGAATTATGACCACGGTCAAACCCCCTTTGACCAACAAAACAACATATGAAAAATTGAACTAAAAAAGCTTTCGATGTTCCCAAATGTCATTACGATTGAATTTCTTGGTTACCGAACGAAGATGAGATGGGTGGAACCTATTAGTCCTATAGACCTGTGAGAGAGCTTCGTTTTGACTTGTTATGGTTCTTGTAACTAAAAATGGACACAAAGTTATGGTTGGTGGAACAACCCACGTCTTTTGGGTGCAACATCGAAGTCTTGAGGTGCAACATCCATTTGAAAATCCAAGATTGCACTGTATGACTTTTGAAAACTCGTTTATGGGGATGAAATAGAAATATAACATGGTGCGTAATATTTCAAAATATAGTAAATCGAATTATGACCAGGGTCAAACCCCCTTTGACCAACAAAACAACATAAGAAAAATCGAGCTAAAAATGCTTTCGATGTTCCCAAATGTCATTAAGATTGAATTTCTTGGTTACCGAACTAAGATGAGATGGGTGGAACCTGTTAGTCCTATAGATCTATGATAGAGCTTCGTTTTGACTGGTTATGGTTCTTGTAACTAAAAATGGACACAAAGTTATGGTTGGTGGAACAACCCACGTCTTTTGGGTGCAACATCGAAGTCTTGAGGTGCAACATCCGTTTGAAAATCCAAGATTGCACTGCATGAGTTTTGAAAACTCGTTTATGGGGATGAAATAGAAATATAACATGGTGCATCATATTTCAAAATGTAGTAAATCGAGCCGGGGCTAGTCAACGATCCAGGGGGCGAGCCGAATAAAAAAAAATGTCACCAACTCCAAAATCCAAGTTCTGCGCGCGTTCACAAAAACAGGAGTAACTTCCAATCCTCAAGTCTGTTTTGCCCAAACGAAAGCTCGACCTGAAGATAAGTCAGAGGGCTACAAGAGTTACAGAGCCTAGCTCCGTAATTGATGCTTTCGGGCCCAAAAGAGGTCGACTAATAGGAGTTTCAGGCATGTTTATGCTGATGTTGCGATTTCGACCAAATCGCTCTATGATGTTCTCAGTACCTGAGCACGTTGCTTATTTAGATTTTCCGTATGTGATAGATTTGACCAAAAAGTGTGTCAACATACTGGTTATGTTTCTAATCACTCAAAATAAAAACAAAGTTATGGTTGGCGGAACAACCCATGTCTGTTGGGTGCAACATCGACGTCTTGAGGTGCAACATCAGTTTGAAAATCCAAGATTACACTGTATGACTTTTGAAAACTCGTTTATGGGGATGAAATTTAAATATAACATGGTGCATCATATTTCAAAATATAGTGAATCAAATTATGACCACGGTCAAACCCCCTTTGACCAACAAAACAACATATGAAAAATTGAGCTAAAAAAGCTTTCGATGTTCCCAAATGTCATTAAGATTGAATTTCTTGGTTACCGAACGAAGATGAGATGGGTGGAACCTGTTAGACCTATAGATCTGTGAGAGAGCTTCGTTTTGACTTGTTATGGTTCTTGTAACTAAAAATGGACACAAAGTTATGGTTGGTGGAACAACCCACGTCTTTGGGGTGCAACATCGAAGTCTTGAGGTGCAACATCCGTTTGAAAATCCAAGATTGCACTGCATGAGTTTTGAAAACTCGTTTATGGGGATGAAATAGAAATATAACATGGTGCATCATATTTCGAAATGTAGTAAATCGAGCCGGGGCTAGTCAACGATCCAGGGGGGCGAGCCGATCAAAAATGTCACTAATTCCAAAATCCAAGTTCTGCACGCGTTCACGGAAACGGGAGTAACTTCCAATCCATAAGTCCGTTTTGCCCAAACGAAAGCTCGACCTGAAGATAAGTCAGAGGGCTACATGAGTTACAGAGCACAGCTCCGTAATTGATGCCTTCGGGCCCAAAAGAGGTCGTCTAATAGGAGTTTCAGGCATGTTTATGTTGATGTTGCGATTTCGAACAAATCGCTCTATGATGTTCTCAGTACCTGAGCGCGTTGCTTATTTTGATTTTCCATATGTGATAGATTTGATCAAAAAGTGTGTCAACATACTGGTTATGTTTCTAGTCACTCAAAATAAAAACAAAGTTATGGTTGGCGGAACAACCCATGTCTGTTGGGTGCAACATCGACGTCTTGAGGTGCAACATCAGTTTGAAAATCCAAGATTGCACTGTATGACTTTTGAAAACTAGTTTATGGGGATGAAATTTAAATATAACATGGTGCATCATATTTCAAAATATAGTGAATCGAATTATGACCACGGTCAAACCCCCTTTGACCAACAAAACAACATATGAAAAATTGAGCTAAAAAAGCTTTTGATGTTCCCAAATGTCATTAAGGTTGAATTTCTTGGTTATCGAACGAAGATGAGATGGGTGGAACCTGTTAATCCTATAGATCTGTGAGAGAGCTTCGTTTTGACTAGTATGGTTCTTGTAACTAAAAATGAACACAAAGTTATGGTTGGTGGAACAACCCACGTCTTTTGGGTGCAACATCGAAGTCTTGAGGTGCAACATCCATTTGAAAATCCAAGATTGCACTGTATGACTTTTGAAAACTCGTTTATGGGGATGAAATAGAAATATAACATGGTGCGTCATATTTCAAAATATAGTAAATCGAATTATGACCACGGTCAAACCCCTTTGACCAACAAAACCACATACGAAAATTGAGCTAAAGAAGCTTTCGGTGTTCCCAAATGTCATTACGATTGAATTTCTTGGTTACCGAACTATGATGAGATGGGTGGAACCAGTTAGTCCTATAGATCTATGAGAGAGCTTCGTTTTGACTGGTTATGGTTCTTGTAACTAAAAATGGACACAAAGTTATGGTTGGTGGAACAACCCACGTCTTTTGGGTGCAACATCGAAGTCTTGAGGTGCAACATCCGTTTGAAAATCCAAGATTGCACTGTATGAGTTTTGAAAACTCGTTTATAGGGATGAAATAGAAATATAACTTGGTAAATCATATTCCAAAATGTAGTAAATCGAGCCGGGGCTAGTCAACGATCCAGGGGGGAGAGCCGATCAAAAATGTCACCAATTCCAAAATCCAAGTTCTGCGCGCGTTCACGGAAACGGGAGTAACTTCCAATCCGTAAGTCTGTTTTGCCCAAACGAAAGCTCCACCTGAAGATAAGTCAGAGGGCTACAAGAGTTACAGAGCATAACACTGTAATTGATGCTTTCGGGCCCAAAAGATGTCGTCTAATATGAGTTTCGGGCATGTTTATGTTGATGTTGCGATTTCGATCAAATCGCTCTATGATGTTCTCAGTACCTGAGCGCGTTGCTTATTTAGATTTTCCGTATGTGATAGACTTGACCAAAAAGTGTTTCAACATACAGGTTATGTTTCTAGTCACTCAAAATAAAAACAAAGTTATGGTTGGCGGAACAACCCATGTCTGTTGGGTGCAACATCGACGTCTTGAGGTGCAACATCAGTTTGAAAATCCAAGATTGCACTGTATGACTTTTGAAAACTCGTTTATGGGGATGAAATTTAAATATGACATGGTGCATCATATTTCAAAATATAGTTAATCGAATTATGACCAAGGTCAAACCCCCTTTGACCAACAAAACAACATACGAAAAATTGAGCTAAAAAAGCTTTCGATGTTCCCAAATGTCATTAAGATTGAATTTCTTGGTTACCGAACTAAGATGAGATGGGTGGAACCCATTAGTCCTATAGATCTACGAGAGAGCTTCGTTTTGACTAGTTATGGTTCTTGTAACTAAAAATGGACACCAAGTTATGGTTGGTGGAACAACCTACGTCTTTTGGGTGCAACATCGAAGTCTTGAGGTGCAACATCCATTTGAAAATCCAAGATTGCACTGTATGAGTTTTGAAAACTCGTTTATAGGGATGAAATAGAAATATAACATGGTAAATCATATTCCAAAATGTAGTAAATTGAGTCGGGGCTAGTCAACGATCCAGGGGGAAAGCCGATCAAAAATGTCACCAATTCCAAAATCCAAGTTCTGCGCGCGTTCACGGAAACGGGAGCAACTTCCAATCCGTAAGTTCGTTTTGCCCAAACAAAAGCTCGACCTGAAGATAAGTTAGAGGGCTACAAGTGTTATAGTGCATAGCTCCGTAATTGATGCTTTCGGGCCCAAAAGAGGTCGTCTAATAGGAGTTTCGGGCATGTTTATGTTGATGTTGCGATTTCGACCAAATCGCTCTATGATGTTCTCAGTACCTGAGCGCGTTACTTATTTAGATTTTCCATATGTGATAGATTTGACCAAAAAGTGTTTCAATATACTTGTTATGTTTCTAGTCACTGAAAATAAAAACAAAGTTATGGTTGGCGGAACAACCCATGTCTGTTGGGTGCAACATCGACGTCTTGAGGTGCAACATCAGTTTGAAAATCCAAGATTGCACTGTATGACTTTTGGAAACTCGTTTATGGGGATGAAATTTAAATATAACACGGTGCGTCATATTTCAAAATATAGTAAATCGAATTATGACCACGGTCAAAACCCCTTTGACCAACAAAACAACATAAGAAAAATTGAGCTAAAAAGCTTTCGATGTTCCCAAATGTCATTAAGATTGAATTTCTTGGTTACCGAACTAAGATGAGATGGATGGAACCTGTTAGTCCTATAGATCTATGATAGTGCTTCGTTTTGACTGGTTATGGTTCTTGTAACTAAAAATGGACACAAAGTTATGGTTGGTGGAACAACCCACGTCTTTTGGATGCAACATCAAAGTCTTAAGGCGCAACATCCGTTTTAAAATCCAAGATTGCACTGCATGAGTTTTGAAAACTCGTTTATGGGGATGAAATAGAAATATAACATGGTGCATCATATTTCAAAATGTAATAAATCGAGCCGGGGCTAGTCAACGATCAAAGGGGGCGAGCCAATCAAAAATGTCACCAATTCCAAAATCCAAGTTCTGCGCGCGTTCATAGAAACGGGAGTAACTTCCAATCCGTAAGTCCGTTTTGCCCAAACGAAAGCTCGACCTGAAGATAAGTCAGAGGTCTACAAGAGTTACAGAGCATAGCTCCGTAATTGATACTTTCGGGCCCAAAAGAGGTCGTCTAATAGGAGTTTCAAGCATGTTTATGTTGATGTTGCGATTTCGACCAAATCGCTCTATGATGTTCTCAGTACCTGAGCGCGTTGCTTATTTTGATTTTCCATATGTGATAGATTTGATCAAAAAGTGTGTCAACATACTGGTTATGTTTCTAGTCACTCAAAATAAAAACAAAGTTATGGTTGGCGGAACAACCCATGTCTGTTGGGTGCAACATCGACGTCTTGAGGTGCAACATCAGTTTGAAAATCCAAGATTGCACTGTATGACTTTTGAAAACTAGTTTATGGGGATGAAATTTAAATATAACATGGTGCATCATATTTCAAAATATAGTGAATCGAATTATGACCACGGTCAAACCCCCTTTGACCAACAAAACAACATATGAAAAATTGAGCTAAAAAAGCTTTTGATGTTCCCAAATGTCATTAAGGTTGAATTTCTTGGTTATCGAACGAAGATGAGATGGGTGGAACCTGTTAGTCCTATAGATCTGTGAGAGAGCTTCGTTTTGACTGGTATGGTTCTTGTAACTAAAAATGAACACAAAGTTATGGTTGGTGGAACAACCCACGTCTTTTGGGTGCAACATCGAAGTCTTGAGGTGCAACATCCATTTGAAAATCCAAGATTGCACTGTATGACTTTTGAAAACTCGTTTATGGGGATGAAATAGAAATATAACATGGTGCGTCATATTTCAAAATATAGTAAATCGAATTATGACCACGGTCAAACCCCTTTGACCAACAAAACCACATACGAAAATTGAGCTAAAGAAGCTTTCGGTGTTCCCAAATGTCATTACGATTGAATTTCTTGGTTACCGAACTATGATGAGATGGGTGGAACCAGTTAGTCCTATAGATCTATGAGAGAGCTTCGTTTTGACTGGTTATGGTTCTTGTAACTAAAAATGGACACAAAGTTATGGTTGGTGGAACAACCCACGTCTTTTGGGTGCAACATCGAAGTCTTGAGGTGCAACATCCGTTTGAAAATCCAAGATTGCACTGTATGAGTTTTGAAAACTCGTTTATAGGGATGAAATAGAAATATAACTTGGTAAATCATATTCCAAAATGTAGTAAATCGAGCCGGGGCTAGTCAACGATCCAGGGGGGAGAGCCGATCAAAAATGTCACCAATTCCAAAATCCAAGTTCTGCGCGCGTTCACGGAAACGGGAGTAACTTCCAATCCGTAAGTCTGTTTTGCCCAAACGAAAGCTCCACCTGAAGATAAGTCAGAGGGCTACAAGAGTTACAGAGCATAACACTGTAATTGATGCTTTCGGGCCCAAAAGATGTCGTCTAATATGAGTTTCGGGCATGTTTATGTTGATGTTGCGATTTCGATCAAATCGCTCTATGATGTTCTCAGTACCTGAGCGCGTTGCTTATTTAGATTTTCCGTATGTGATAGACTTGACCAAAAAGTGTTTCAACATACAGGTTATGTTTCTAGTCACTCAAAATAAAAACAAAGTTATGGTTGGCGGAACAACCCATGTCTGTTGGGTGCAACATCGACGTCTTGAGGTGCAACATCAGTTTGAAAATCCAAGATTGCACTGTATGACTTTTGAAAACTCGTTTATGGGGATGAAATTTAAATATGACATGGTGCATCATATTTCAAAATATAGTTAATCGAATTATGACCAAGGTCAAACCCCCTTTGACCAACAAAACAACATACGAAAAATTGAGCTAAAAAAGCTTTCGATGTTCCCAAATGTCATTAAGATTGAATTTCTTGGTTACCGAACTAAGATGAGATGGGTGGAACCCATTAGTCCTATAGATCTACGAGAGAGCTTCGTTTTGACTAGTTATGGTTCTTGTAACTAAAAATGGACACCAAGTTATGGTTGGTGGAACAACCTACGTCTTTTGGGTGCAACATCGAAGTCTTGAGGTGCAACATCCATTTGAAAATCCGAGATTGCACTGTATGAGTTTTGAAAACTCGTTTATAGGGATGAAATAGAAATATAACATGGTAAATCATATTCCAAAATGTAGTAAATTGAGTCGGGGCTAGTCAACGATCCAGGGGGAAAGCCGATCAAAAATGTCACCAATTCCAAAATCCAAGTTCTGCGCGCGTTCACGGAAACGGGAGCAACTTCCAATCCGTAAGTTCGTTTTGCCCAAACAAAAGCTCGACCTGAAGATAAGTTAGAGGGCTACAAGTGTTATAGTGCATAGCTCCGTAATTGATGCTTTCGGGCCCAAAAGAGGTCGTCTAATAGGAGTTTCGGGCATGTTTATGTTGATGTTGCGATTTCGACCAAATCGCTCTATGATGTTCTCAGTACCTGAGCGCGTTACTTATTTAGATTTTCCATATGTGATAGATTTGACCAAAAAGTGTTTCAATATACTTGTTATGTTTCTAGTCACTGAAAATAAAAACAAAGTTATGGTTGGCGGAACAACCCATGTCTGTTGGGTGCAACATCGACGTCTTGAGGTGCAACATCAGTTTGAAAATCCAAGATTGCACTGTATGACTTTTGGAAACTCGTTTATGGGGATGAAATTTAAATATAACACGGTGCGTCATATTTCAAAATATAGTAAATCGAATTATGACCACGGTCAAAACCCCTTTGACCAACAAAACAACATAAGAAAAATTGAGCTAAAAAGCTTTCGATGTTCCCAAATGTCATTAAGATTGAATTTCTTGGTTACCGAACTAAGATGAGATGGATGGAACCTGTTAGTC
Organism: Allium sativum; assembly: GCA_030737875.1. NCBI lineage: Eukaryota > Viridiplantae > Streptophyta > Magnoliopsida > Asparagales > Amaryllidaceae > Allium > Allium sativum. The sequence continues at coordinate 844,835,702 of CM060921.1, read as the reverse complement.
CTATAGATCTATGATAGTGCTTCGTTTTGACTGGTTATGGTTCTTGTAACTAAAAATGGACACAAAGTTATGGTTGGTGGAACAACCCACGTCTTTTGGATGCAACATCAAAGTCTTAAGGCGCAACATCCGTTTTAAAATCCAAGATTGCACTGCATGAGTTTTGAAAACTCGTTTATGGGGATGAAATAGAAATATAACATGGTGCATCATATTTCAAAATGTAATAAATCGAGCCGGGGCTAGTCAACGATCAAAGGGGGCGAGCCAATCAAAAATGTCACCAATTCCAAAATCCAAGTTCTGCGCGCGTTCATAGAAACGGGAGTAACTTCCAATCCGTAAGTCCGTTTTGCCCAAACGAAAGCTCGACCTGAAGATAAGTCAGAGGTCTACAAGATTTACAGAGCGTAGCTCCGTAATTGATACTTTCGGGCCCAAAAGAGGTCGACTAAGAGGAGTTTCGGGCATGTTTATGTTGATGTTGCGATTTCAACCAAATCGCTCTATGATGTTCTCAGTACCTGAGCACGTTGCTTATTTAGATTTTCCGTATGTGTTAGATTTGACCAAAAAGTGTGTCAACATACTGGTTATGGTTGGCGGAACAACCCACGTCTGTTGGGTGCAACATCGACGTCTTGAGGTGCAACATCAGTTTGAAAATCCAAGATTGCACTGTATGACTTTTGAAAACTCGTTTATGGGGATGAAATTTAAATATAACATGGTGCATCAAATTTCAAAATATAGTGAAACGAATTATGACCAAGGTCAAACCCCCTTTGACCAACAAAACAACATAAGAAAAATTGAGCTAAAAAAGCTTTCGATGTTCCCAAATGTCATTAAGATTGAATTTCTTGGTTACCGAACTAAGATGAGATGGGTGGAACCCGTTAGTCCTATAGATCGATGATAGAGCTTCATTTTGACTGTTTATGGTTCTTGTAACTAAAAATGGGCACAAAGTTATGGTTGGTGGAACAACCCACGTATTTTGGGTGCAACATCGAAGTCTTGAGGTGCAACATCCATTTGAAAATCCAAGATTGCACTGTATGAGTTTTAAAAACTCGTTTATAGGGATGAAATAGAAATATAACATGGTAAATCATATTCCAAAATGTAGTAAATCGAGCCGGGGCTAGTCAACGATCCAGGGGGCGAGCCGATCAAAAATGTCACCAATTCCAAAATCCAAGTTCTGGGCGCGTTCACGGAAACGGGATCAACTTCCAATCCGTAAGTCCGTTTTGCCCAAACGAAAGCTCGACCTGAAGATAAGTTAGAGGGCTACAAGTGTTATAGTGCATAGCTCCGTAATTGATGCTTTCGGGCCCAAAAGAGGTCGTCTAATAGGAGTTTCGGGCATGTTTATGTTGATGTTGCGATTTCGACCAAATCGCTCTATGATGTTCTTAGCACCTGAGCGCGTTGCTTATTTAGATTTTCCGTATGTGATAGATTTGACCAAAAAGTGTGTCAACATACTGGTTATGTTTCTAGTCACTCAAAATAAAAACAAAGTTATGGTTGGCGGAACAACCCATGTCTGTTGGGTGCAACATCGACGTCTTGAGGTGCAACATCAGTTTGAAAATCCAAGATTGCACTTTATGACTTTTGAAAACTCGTTTATGGGGATGAAATTTAAATATAAAATGGTGCATCATATTTCAAAATATAGTGAATCGAATTATGACCACGGTCAAACCCCCTTTGACCAACAAAACAACATATGAAAAATTGAACTAAAAAAGCTTTCGATGTTCCCAAATGTCATTAAGATTGAATTTCTTGGTTACCGAACGAAGATGAGATGGGTGGAATCTATTAGTCCTATAGATCTGTGAGAGAGCTTCGTTTTGACTTGTTATGGTTCTTGTAACTAAAAATGGACACAAAGTTATGGTTGGTGGAACAACCCACGTCTTTTGGGTGCAACATCGAAGTCTTGAGGTGCAACATCCATTTGAAAATCCAAGATTGCACTGTATGACTTTTGAAAACTCATTTATGGGGATGAAATAGAAATATAATATTGTGCGTCATATTTCAAAATATAGTAAATCGAAATATGACCACGGTCAAACCTCCTTTGACCAACAAAACAACATAAGAAAAATTGAGCTAAAAAAGCTTTCGATGTTCCCAAATGTCATTAAGATTGAATTTCTTGGTTACCGAACTAAGATGAGATGGGTGGAACCTGTTAGTCCTATAGATCTATGATAGAGCTTCGTTTTGACTGGTTATGGTTCTTGTAACTAAAAATGGACATAAAGTTATGGTTGGTGGAACAACCCACGTCTTTTGGGTGCAACATCGAAGTCTTGAGGTGCAACATCCGTTTGAAAATCCAAGATTGCACTGCATGAGTTTTGAAAACTCGTTTACGGGGATGAAATAGAAATATAACATGGTGCATCATATTTCAAAATGTAGTAAGTCGAGCCGGGGCTAGTCAACGATCCAGGGGGGCGAGCCTATCAAAAATGTCACCAATTCCAAAATCCAAGTTTTGCGCGCGTTCACGGAAACGGGAGTAACTTCCAATCCGTAAGTCCGTTTTGCCCAAACGAAAGCTCGACCTGAAGATAAGTCAGAGGGCTACAAGAGCTATTGAGCACAGCTCCATAATTGATGTTTTCGGGCCCAAAAGAGGTCGACTAATAGGAGTTTCGGGCATGTTTATGTTGATGTTGCGATTTCGACCAAATCGCTCTATGATGTTCTCAGTACCTGAGCACGTTGCTTATTTAGACTTTCCGTATGTGATAGATTTGACCAAAAAGTGTGTCAACATACTGGTTATGTCTCTAGTCACTCAAAATAAAAACAAAGTTATGGTTGGCGGAACAACCCATGTTTGTTGGGTGCAGCATCTACCTCTTGAGCTGCAACATCAGTTTGAAAATCCAAGATTGCACTGTATGACTTTTGAAAACTCGTTTATGGGGATGAAATTTAAATATAACATGGTGCATCATATTTCAAAATATAGTGAATCGAATTATGACCACGGTCAAACCCCCTTTGACCAGCAAAACAACATATGAAAAATTGAGCTAAAAAAGCTTTCGACGTTCCCAAATGTCATTAAGATTGAATTTCTTGGTTACCGAACGAAGATGAGATGGGTGGAACCTGTTAGTCCTATAGACCTGTGAGAGAGCTTCGTTTTGACTTGTTATGGTTCTTGTAACTAAAATTGGACACAAAGTTATGGTTGGTGGAACAACCGACGTCTTTTGGGTGCAACATCGAAGTCTTGAGGTGCAACATCCATTTGAAAATCCAAGATTGCACTGTATGACTTTTGAAAACTCGTTTATGGGGATGAAATAGAAATATAACGTGGTGCGTCATATTTCAAAATATAGTAAATCGAATTATGACCACGGTCAAACCCCCTTTGACCAACAAAACAACATATGAAAAATTGAGCTAAAAAAGCTTTCGATGTTCCCAAATGTCATTAAGATTGAATTTCTTGGTTATCGAACTAAGATGAGATGGGTGGAACCTGTTAGTCCTATAGATCTATGAGAGAGCTTCGTGTTGACTTATTATGGTTCTTGTAACTAAAAATGGACACAAAGTTATGGTTGGTGGAACAACCCACGTCTTTTGGGAGCAACATCGAAGTCTTAAGGTGCAACATCCGTTTGAAAATCCAAGATTGCACTATATGAGTTTTGAAAACTCGTTTATAGGGATGAAATAGAAATATAACATGGTAAATCATATTCCAAAATGTAGTAATTCGAGCCAGGGCTAGTCAACGATCCAAGGGGGAGAGCCGATCAAAAATGTCACCAATTCCAAAATCCAAGTTCTGCGCGCGTTCACGGAAACGGGAGTAACTTCCAATCCGTAAGTCTGTTTTGCCCAAACAAAAGCTCGACCTGAAGATAAGTCAGAGGGCTACAAGAGTTATAGAGCACAACTCTGTAATTGATGCTTTCGGGCCCAAAAGAGGTCGTCTAATAGGAGTTTCGGGCATGTTTATGTTGATGTTGCGATTTCGATCAAATCACTCTATGATGTTCTCAGTACCTGAGCGCGTTGCTTATTTAGATTTTCCGTATGTGATAGACTTGACCAAAAAGTGTTTCAACATACAGGTTATGTTTTTAGTCACTCAAAATAAAAACAAAGTTATGGTTGGCGAAACAACCCATGTCTGTTGGGTGCAACATCGACGTCTTGAGGTGCAACATCAGTTTGAAAATCCAAGATTGCACTGTATGACTTTTGAAAACTCGTTTATGGGGATGAAATTTAAATATAACATGGTGCATCATATTTCAAAATATAGTGAATCGAATTATGACCAAGGTCAAACCCCCTTTGACCAACAAAACAACATAAGAAAAACTGAGCTAAAAAAGCTTTCGATGTTCCCAAATGTCATTAAGATTGAATTTCTTGGTTACCGAACTAAGATGAGATGGGTGGAACCTGTTAGTCCTATAGATCTATGATAGAGCTTCGTTTTGACTGGTTATGGTTCTTGTAACTAAAAATGGACACAAAGTTATGGTTGGTGGAATAACCCACGTCTTTTGGGTGCAACATCGAAGTCTTGAGGTGCAACATCCGTTTGAAAATCCAAGATTGCACTGCATGAGTTTTGAAAACTCGTTTATGGGGATGAAATAGAAATATAACATGGTGCATCATATTTCAAAATGTAGTAAATCGAGCCGGGGCTAGTCAACGATCCATGGGGGCGAGCCGATCAAAAATGTCACCAATTCCAAAATCCAAGTTCTGCGCGCGTTCACGGAAACGGGAGTAACTTCCAATCCGTAAGTCCGTTTTTTCCAAACGAAAGCTCGACCTGAAGATAAGTCAGAGGGCTACAAGAGTTACAGAGCATAGCTCCGTAATTGATGCTTTCGGGCCTAAAAGAGGTCGACTAATAGGAGTTTCGGGCATGTTTATGTTGATGTTGCGATTTCGACCAAATCGCTCTATGATGTTCTCAGTACCTGAGCACGTTGCTTATTTAGATTTTCCGTATGTGATAGATTTGACCAAAAAGTGTGTCAACAAACTGGTTATGTTTCTAATCACTCAAAATAAAAACAAAGTTATGGTTGGCGGAACAACCCATGTCTGTTGGGTGCAACATCGACGTCTTGAGGTGCAACATCAGTTTGAAAATCCAAGATTACTCTGTATGACTTTTGAAAACTCGTTTACGGGGATGAAATTTAAATATAACATGGTGCATCATATTTCAAAATATAGTGAATCGAATTATGACCACAGTCAAACCCCCTTGACCAACAAAACAACATATGCAAAATTGAGCTAAAAAAGCTTTCGATGTTCCCAAATGTCATTAAGATTGAATTTCTTGGTTACCGAACGAAGATGAGATGGGTGGAACCTGTTAGTCTTATAGATCTGTGAGAGAGCTTCGTTTTGACTTGTTATGGTTCTTCTAACTAAAAGTGGACACAAAGTTATGGTTGGTGGAACAACCCACGTCTTTTGGGTGCAAATTCAAAGTCTTGAGTTGCAACATCCATTTGAAAATCCAAGATTTCACTGTATGACTTTTAAAAACTCGTTTATGGGGATGAAATAGAAATATAACATGGTGCGTCATATTTCAAAATATAGTAATCGAATTATGACCACGGTCAAACCCCCTTTGACCAACAAAACAACATAAGAAAAATTGAGCTAAAAAAGCTTTCGATGTTCCCAAATGTTATTAAGATTGAATTTCTTGGTTACCGAACTAAGATGAGATGGGTAGAACCTGTTATTCCTATAGATCTATGACAGAGCTTCGTTTTGACTGGTTATGGTTCTTGTAACTAAAAATGGACACAAAGTTATGGTTTGTGGAACAACCCACGTCTTTTGGGTGCAACATCGAAGTCTTGAGGTGCAGCATCCGTTTGAAAATCCAAGATTGCACTGCATGAGTTTTGAAAACTCGTTTATGGGGATGAAATAGAAATATAACATGGTGCATCATATTTCAAAATGTAGTAAATCGAGCCGGGGCTAGTCAACGATCCAGGGGGGCGAGCCGATCAAAAATGTCACTAATTCCAAAATCCAAGTTCTGCATGCGTTCACGGAAACGGGAGTAACTTCCAATCCATAAGTCCGTTTTGCCCAAACGAAAGCTCGACCTGAAGATAAGTCAGAGGGCTAAATGAGTTACAAAGCACAGCTCCGTAATTGATGCCTTCGGGCCCAAAACAGGTCGTCTAATAGGAGTTTTGGGCATGTTTATGTTGATGTTGCGATTTCGACCAAATCGCTCTATGATGTTCTCAGTACCTGTGCGCGTTGCTTATTTTGATTTTCCATATGTGAAAGATTTGATCAAAAAGTGTGTCAACATACTAGTTATGTTTCTAGTCACTCAAAATAAAAACAAAGTTATTGTTGGCGGAACAACCCATGTCTGTTGGGTGCAACATCGACGTCTTGAGGTGCAACATCAGTTTGAAAATCCAAGATTGCACTGTATGACTTTTGAAAACTAGTTTATGGGGATGAAATTTCAATATAACATGGTGCATCATATTTCAAAATATAGTGAATCGAATTATGACCACGGTCAAACCCCCTTTGACCAACAAAACAACATGTGAAAATTTGAGCTAAAAAAGCTTTTGATGTTCCCAAATGTCATTAAGATTGAATTTCTTGGTTATCGAACGAAGATGAGATGGGTGGAACCTATTAGTCCGATAGATCTGTGAGAGAGCTTCGTTTTGACTGGTTATGGTTCTTGTAACTAAAAATGGACACAAAGTTATGGTTGGTGGAACAACCCACGTCTTTTGGGTGCAACATCGAAGTCTTGAGGTGCAACATCCATTTGAAAATCCAAGATTGCACTGTATGACTTTTGAAAACTCGTTTATGGGGATGAAATAGAAATATAACGTGGTGCGTCATATTTCAAAATATAGTAAATCGAATTATGACCACGGTCAAACCCCCTTTGACCAACAAAACAACATATGAAAAATTGAGCTAAAAAAGCTTTCGATGTTCCCAAATGTCATTAAGATTGAATTTCTTGGTGATCGAACTAAGATGAGATGGGTGGAACCTGTTAGTCCTATAGATCTATGAGAGAGCTTCGTTTTGACTTGTTATGGTTCTTGTAACTAAAAATGGACACAAAGTTATGGTTGGCGGAACAACCCACGTCTTTTGGGTGCAACATCGAAGTCTTAAGGTGCAACATCCGTTTGAAAATCCACGATTGCACTATATGACTTTTGAAAACTCGTTTATAGGGATGAAATAGAAATATAATATGGTAAATCATATTCCAAAATGTAGTAAATCGAGCCAGGGCTAGTCAACGACCCAGGGGGGAGAGCCGATCAAAAATGTCACCAATTCCAAAATCCAAGTTCTGCGCGCGTTCACGGAAACGGGAGTAACTTCCAATCCGTAAGTCTGTTTTGCCCAAACGAAAGCTCGACCTGAAGATAAGTCAGAGGGCTACAAGATTTATAGAGCACAACTATGTAATTGATGCTTTCGGGCCCAAAAGAGGTCGTCTAATAGGAGTTTCGGGCATGTTTATGTTGAAGTTGCGATTTCGATCAAATCGCTCTATGATGTTCTCAGTACCTGAGCGCGTTGCTTATTTAGATTTTCCGTATGTGATAGACTTGACCAAAAAGTGTTTCAACATACAGGTTATGTTTCTAGTCACTCAAAATAAAAACAAAGTTATGGTTGGCGGAACAACCCATGTCTGTTGGGTGCAACATCGACGTCTTGAGGTGCAGCATCAGTTTGAAAATCCAAGATTGCACTGTATGACTTTTGAAAACTCGTTTATCGGGATGAAACTTAAATATAACATGGTGCATCATATTTCAAAATATAGTGAATCGAATTATGACCAAGGTCAAACCCCCTTTGACCAACAAAACAACATACGAAAAATTGAGCTAAAAAAGCTTTCGATGTTCCCAAATGTCATTAAGATTGAATTTCTTGGTTACCGAACTAAGATGAGATGGGTGGAACCCATTAGTCCTATAGATCTACGAGAGAGCTTCGTTTTGACTGGTTATGGATCTTCTAACTAAAAATGGACACAAAGTTATGGTTGGTGGAACAACCCACGTCTTTTGGGTGCAACATCGAAGTCTTGATGTGCAACATCCATTTGAAAATCCAAGATTGCACTGTATGAGTTTAGAAAACTCGTTTATAGGGATGAAATAGAAATATAACATGGTAAATCATATTCCAAAATGTAGTAAATCGAGCCGGGGCTAGTCAACGATCCAGGGGGCAAGCCGATCAAAAATGTCACCAATTCCAAAATCCAAGTTCTGCGCGCGTTCACGGAAACGGGAGAAACTTCCAATCCGTAAGTTCGTTTTGCCCAAACGAAAGCTCGACTTGAAGATAAGTCAGAGCGCTACAAGAGTTACAGAGCATAGCTCCGTAATTGATGATTTCGGTCCCAAAAGTGGTCGTCTAATAGGAGTTTCAGGCATGTTTATGTTGATGTTGCGATTTCGACCAAATCGCTCTATGATGTTCTCAGTACCTGAGCGCGTTGCTTATTTAGATTTTCCATATGTGATAGATTTGACCAAAAAGTGTTTCAATATACTTGTTATGTTTCTAGTCACTGAAAATAAAAACAAAGTTATGGTTGGCGGAACAACCCATGTCTGTTGGGTGCAACATCGACGTCTTTTGGTGCAACATCAGTTTGAAAATCCAAGATTGCACTGTATGATTTTTGAAAACTCGTTTATGGGGATGAAATTTAAATATAACATGGTGCGTCATATTTCAAAATATAGTGAATCGAATTATGACCATGGTCAAACCCCCTTTGACCAACAAAACAACATATGAAAAATTGAGCTAAAAAAGCTTTCGATGTTCCCAAATGTCATTAAGATTGAATTTCTTAGTTACCGAACAAAGATGAGATGAGTGGTACCTGTTAGTCCTATAGATCTGTGAGAGAGCTTCATTTTGAATGGTTATGGTTCTTGTAACTAAAAATGGACACGAAGTTACGGTTGGTGGAACAACCCACGTCTTTTGGGTGCAACATCGAAGTCTTGAGGTGCAACATCCGTTTGAAAATCCAAGATTGCACTGTATGAGTTTTGAAAACTCGTTTATAGGGATGAAATAGATATATAACATGGTAAATAATATTCCAAAATGTAGTAAATCGAGCCGGGACTATTCAACAATCCAGGGGGCGAGCCGATCAAAAATGTCACCTATTCCAAAATCCAAGTTCGGCGCGCGTTCACGGAAACGGGAGTAACTTCCAATTCGTAAGTCCGTTTTCCCCAAATGAAAGCTCCACCTGAAGCTAAGTCATAGGGCTACAAGAGTTACGGAGCACAGCTCCGTAATTGATGCTTTCGGGCCCAAAAGAGGTCTTCTAATAGGAGTTTCGCGCATGTTTATGTTGATGTTGCGATTTTGACCAAATCGCTCTATGATGTTCTCAGTACCTGAGCGTGTTGCTTATTTAGATTTTCCGTATGTGATGGATTTGACCAAAAAGTGTGTCAACATACTGGTTATGTTTCTAGTCACTCAAAATAAAAACAAAGTTATGGTTGGCGGAACAACCCATGTCTGTTGGGTGCAACGTCGACGTCTTGAGGTGCAACATCAGTTTGAAAATCCAAGATTGCACTGTACGACTTTTGAAAACTCGTGTATGGGGATGAAATTTAAATATAACATGGTGCATCATATTTCAAAATATAGTGAATCGAATTATGACCACGGTCAAACCCCTTTTGACCAACAAAACAACATATGAAAAATTGAGCTAAAAAAGCTTTCGATGTTCCCAAATGTCATTAAGATTGAATTTCATGGTTACCGAACGAAGATGAGATGGGTGGAACCTGTTAGTCCTATAGATCTGTGAGAGAGCTTCGTTTTGCCGGGTTATGGTTCTTGTAACTAAAAATGGACAAAAAGTTACGGTTGGTGGAACAACCCACGTCTTTTGGGTGCAACATCGAAGTCTTGAGGTACAACATCCATTTGAAAATCCAAGATTGCACTGTATGACTTTTGAAAACTCGTTTATGGGGATGAAATAGAGATATAACATACGCGTCATATTTCAAAATATAGTAAATCGAATTATAACCACGGTCAAACCCCCTTTGACCAACAAAACAACATATGAAAAATTGAGCTAAAAAAGCTTTCGATGTTCCCAAATGTCATTAAGATTGAATTTCTTGGTTACCGAAATAAGATGAGATGGGTGGAACCTGTTAGTCCTATAGATCTATGATACAGCTTCGTTTTGACTGGTTATGGTTCTTGTAACTAAAAATGGACACAAAGTTATGGTTGGTGGAACAACCCACGTCTCGAGGGTGAAACATCGAAGTCTTGAGGTGCAACATCCGTTTGAAAATCTAAGATCGCACTGCATGAGTTTTGAATACTCGTTTATGGGGATGAAATAGAATTATAACATGGTGCATCATATTTCAAAATGTAGTAAATCGATTTGGGGCTAGTCAACGATCCAGGGGGGCGAGCCGATCAAAAATGTCACCAATTCCAAAATCCAAGTTCTGCGCGCGTTCACTGAAACGGGAGTAACTTCCAATCCGTTTGTCTGTTTTGCCCAACCGAAAGCTCGACCTGAAGATAAGTCAGAGGGCTACATGAATTACAGAGCACAGCTCTATGATTGATGCTTTCGGGCCCAAAAGAGATCGTCTAATAGGAGTTTCAGACATGTTTATGTTGATGTTGCGATTTCGACCAAATCGCTCTATGATGTTCTCAGTATCTGAGCGCGTTGCTTATTTAGATTTTCCGTATGTGATAGATTTGACCAAAATGTGTGTCAACATACTGGTTATGTTTCTAGTCACTCAAAATAAAAACAAAGTTATGGTTGGCGGAACAACCCATGTCTGTCGGGTGCAACATCGACGTCTTGAGGTGCAACATCAGTTTGAAAATCCAAGATTGCACTGTATGACTTTTGAAAACTCGTTTATGGGGATGAAATTTAAATATAACATGGTGCATCATATTTCAAAATATAGTGAATCGAATTATGACCACGGTCAAACCCCCTTTGACCAACAAAACAACATATGAAAAATTGAGCTAAAAAAGCTTTCGATGTTCCCAAATGTCATTAAGATTGAATTTCTTAGTTACCGAACGAAGATGAGATGAGTGGTACCTGTTAGTCCTATAGATCTGTGAGAGAGCTTTATTTTGAATGGTTATGGTTCTTGTAACTAAAAATGGACACGAAGTTACGGTTGGTGGAACAACCCACGTCTTTTGGGTGCAACATCGAAGTCTTGAGGTGCAACATCCGTTTGAAAATCCAAGATTGCACTGTATGAGTTTTGAAAACTCGTTTATAGGGATGAAATAGATATATAACATGGTAAATAATATTCCAAAATGTAGTAAATCGAGCCGGGGCTATTCAATGATCCAGGGGGCGAGCCGATCAAAAATGTCACCTATTCCAAAATCCAAGTTCGGCGCGCATTCACGGAAACGGGAGTAACTTCCAGTTCGTAAGTCCGTTTTCCCCAAATGAAAGCTCCACCTGAAGCTAAGTCATAGGGCTACAAGAGTTACGGAGCACAGCTCCGTAATTGATGCTTTCGGGTCCAAAAGAGGCCGTCTAATAGGAGTTTCGGGCATGTTTATGTTGATGTTGCGATTTCGACCAAATCGCTCTATGATGTTCTCAGTACCTGAGCACGTTGCTTATTTAGATTTTCCATATGTGATAGATTTGACCAAAAAGTGTGTCAACATACTGGTTATGTTTCTAGTCACTCAAAATAAAAACAAAGTTATGGTTGGCGGAACAACCCATGTCTGTTGGGTGCAACGTCGACGTCTTGAGGTGCAACATCAGTTTGAAAATCCAAGATTGCACTGTACGACTTTTGAAAACTCGTGTATGGGGATGAAATTTAAATATAACATGGTGCATCATATTTCAAAATATAGTGAATAGAATTATGACCACGGCCAAACCCCCTTTGACCAACAAAACAACATATGAAAAATTGAGCTAAAAAAGCTTTCGATGTTCCCAAATTTCATTAAGATTGAATTTCTTGGTTACCAAACGAAGATGAGATGGGTGGAACCTGTTAGTCCTATAGATCTGTGAGAGAGCTTCGTTTTGACTGGATATGGTTCTTGTAACTAAAAATGGACAAAAAGTTACCGTTGGTGGAACAACCCACCTCTTTTGGTTGCAACATCGAAGTCTTGAGGTACAACATCCATTTGAAAATCCAAGATTGCACTGTATGACTTTTGAAAACTCGTTTATGGGGATGAAATAGAAATATAACATGGCGCGTCATATTTCAAAATATAGTAAATCGAATTATAACCACGGTCAAACCCCCTTTGACCAACAAAACAACATATGAAAAATTGAGCTAAAAAAGCTTTCGATGTTCCCAAATGTCATTAAGATTGAATTTCTTGGTTAAAGAAATAAGATGAGATTGGTGGAACCTGTTAGTCCTATAGATCTATGATACAGCTTCGTTTTGACTGGTTATGGTTCTTGTAACTAAAAATGGACACAAAGTTATGGTTGGTGGAACAACCCACGTCTTTTGGGTGCAACATCGAAGTCTTGAGGTGCAACATCCGTTTGAAAATCTAAGATCGCACTGCATGAGTTTTGAATACTCGTTTATGGGGATGAAATAGAATTATAACATGGTGCATCATATTTCAAAATGTAGTAAATCGAGTTGGGGCTAGTCAACGATCCAGGGGGGCGAGCCGATCAAAAATGTCACCAATTCCAAAATCCAAGTTCTGCGCGCGTTCACTGAAACGGGAGTAACTTCCAATACGTAAGTCCGTTTTGCCCAAACGAAAGCTCGACCTGAAGATAAGTCAGAAGGCTACAAGAATTACAACGCACAGCTCCGCAATTGATGCTTCCGGGCCCAAAAGAGGTCGTCTAATAGGAGTTTCGGGCATGTTTATGTTGATGTTGTGATTTCGACCAAATCGCTCTATGATGTTCTCAGTATCTGAGCGCGTTGCTTATTTAGATTTTCCGTATGTGATAGATTTGACCAAAATGTGTGTCAACATACTGGTTATGTTTCTAGTCACTCAAAATAAAAACAAAGTTATGGTTGGCGGAACAACCCATGTCTGTCGGGTGCATCATCGACGTCTTGAGGTGCAACATCAGTTTGAAAATCCAAGATTGCACTGTATGACTTTTGAAAACTCGTTTATGGGGATGAAATTTAAATATAACATGGTGCATCATATTTCAAAATATAGTGAATCGAATTATGACCACGGTCAAACCCCCTTTGACCAACAAAACAACATATGAAAAATTGAGCTAAAAAAGCTTTCGATGTTCCCAAATGTCATTAAGATTGAATTTCTTAGTTACCGAACGAAGATGAGATGAGTGGTACATGTTAGTCCTATAGATTTGTGAGAGAGCTTCATTTTGAGTGGTTATGGTTCTTGTAACTAAAAATGGACACGAAGTTAAGGTTGGTGGAACAACCCACGTCTTTTGGGTGCAACATCGAAGTCTTGAGGTGCTACATCCATTTGAAAATCCAAGATTGCACTGCATGACTTTTGAAAACTCGTTTATGGGGATGAAATAGAAATATTACATGGTGCGTCATATTTCAAAATATGGTAAATCGAATTATGACCACGGTCAAACCCCCTTTGACCAACAAAACAACATACGAAAAATTGAGCTAAAGAAGCTTTCGATGTTCCCAAATGTCATTAAGATTGAATTTCTTGGTTACCGAACTAAGATGAGATGGGTGGAACCCGTTAGTCCGATAGATCTATGAGAGAGCTTCGTTTTGACTGGTTATGGTTCTTGTAACTAAAAATGGACACAAAGTTATGGTTGGTCGAACAACCCACGTCTTTTCGGTGCAACATCGAAGTCTTGAGGTGCAACATCCGTTTGAAAATCCAAGATTGCACTATATGAGTTTTGAAAACTCGTTTATAGGGATGAAATAGAAATATAACATGGTAAATCATATTCCAAAATGTAGTAAATCGAGCCGGGGCTAGTCAACGATCCAGGGGGCGAGCCGATCAAAAATGTCACTAATTCCAAAATCCAAGTTCTGCGCGCGTTCACGGAAACGGGAGTAACTTCCTATCCGTAAGTCCGTTTTTCCCAAACGAAAGCTCGACCTGAAGATAAGTCAGAGGGCTACAATAATTACAAAGCATAGCTCCGTAATTGATGCTTCTGGGCCCAAAAGAGGTCGTCTAATAGGAGTTTCGGGCACGATTATTGTTGATGTTGCGATTTCGACCAAATCACTCTATGATGTTCTCAGTACCTGAGCGCGTTGCTTATTCAGATTTTCCGTATGTGATAGGTTTGACCAAAAAGTGTGTCAACATACTGGTTATGTTTCTAGTCACTCAAAATAAAAACAAAGTTATGGTTGGCGGAACAACCCATGTCTGTTAGGTGCAACATCGACGTCTTGAGGTGCAACATCAGTTTGAAAATCCAAGATTGCACCGTATGACTTTTGAAAACTCGTTTATGGGGATGAAATTTAAATATAACATGGTGCATCATATTTCAAAATATAGTGAATCGAATTATGACCACGGTCAAACATCCTTTGACCAACAAAACAACATAAGAAAAATTGAGCTAAAAAAGCTTTCGATGTTCCCAAATGTCATTAAGATTGAATTTCTTGGTTATCGAACGAAGATGAGATGGGTGGAACCTATTAGTCCTATAGATCTGTGAGAGAGCTTCTTTTTGACTGGTTATGGTTCTTGTAACTAAAAATGGACAAAAAGTTACGGTTGGTGGAACAACCCACGTCTTTTGGGTGCAACATCGAAGTCTTGAGGTGCAACATCAATTTGAAAATCCAAGATTACACTGTATGACTTTTGAAAACTCGGTTATGGGGATGAAATAGAAATATAACACGGTGCGTCATATTTCAAAATATAGTAAATCGAAGTATGACCACGGTCAAACCACCTTTGACCAACAAAACAACATAAGAAAAATTGAGCTAAAAAAGCTTTCGATGTTCCCAAATGTCATTAAAATTGAATTTCTTGGTTACCGAACTAAGATGAGATGGGTGAAACCTGTTTGTCCTATAGATCTATGATAGAGCTTCATTTTTACTAGTTATGGTTCTGGTAACTAAAAATGGACACAAAGTTATGGTTGGTGGAACAACCCACGTCTTTTGGGTGCAACATCGAGGTCTTGAGGTGCAACATCCGTTTGAAAATCAAAGAGTGCACTGCATGAGTTTTGAAAACTCGTTTATGGGGATGAAATAGAAATATAACATGGTGCATCATATTTACAAAGGTAGTAAATCGAGCCGGGGCTAGTCAACGATCCAGGGGGGCGAGCCGATCAAAAATGTCACCAATTCCAAATACCAAGTTCTGCGCGCATTCACGGAAACGGGAGTAACTTCCAATCCGTAAGTCCGTTTTGCCCAAACGAAAGCTCGACCTGAAGATAAGTCAGAGGGCTACAAGAGTTACGGAGCATAGCTCCGTAATTGATGATTTCGGTCCCAAAAGAGGTCGTCTAATAGGAGTTTCGGGCTTGTTTATGTTGATGTTGCGATTTCGACCAAATCGCTCTATGATGTTCTCAGTACCTGAGCGCGTTGCTTATTTAGATTTTCCGTATGTGATAGATTTGACCAAAAAGTGTTTCAACATACTGGTTATGTTTCTAGTCACTGAAAATAAAAACAAAGTTATGGTTGGCGGAACAACCCATGTCTGTTGGGTGCAACATCGACTTCTTGAGCTGCAACATCAGTTTGAAAATCCAAGATTGCGCTATATGACTTTTGAAAACTCGTTTATGGGGATGAAATTTAAATATAACATGGTGCATCATATTTCAAAATATAGTGAATCGAATTATGACCACGGTCAAACCCCCTTTGACCAACAAAACAACATATGAAAAATTGAGCTAAAAAAGCTTTCGATGTTCCTAAATGTCATTAAGATTGAATTTCTTGGTTACCGAACGAAGATGAGAAGGGTGGAACCTGTTAGTCCTATAGATCTGTGAGAGAGCTTCATTTTGACTTGTTATGGTTCTTGTAACTAAAAATGGACACAAAGTTATGGTTGGTGGAACAACCCACGTCTTTTGGGTGTAACATCGAAGTCTTGAGGTGCAACATCCATTTGAAAATCCATGATTACACTGTATGACTTTTGAAAACTCGTTTATGAGGATGAAATAGAAATATAACATGGTGCGTCATATTTCAAAATATAGTAAATCGAATTATGACCACGGTAAAACCCCCTTTGACCAACAAAACAACATAAGAAAAATTGAGCTAAAAAGCTTTCGATGTTCCCAAATGTCATTAAGATTGAATTTCTTGGTTACCGAACTAAGATGAGATGGGTGGAACCTGTTAGCCCTATAGATCTATGATAGAGCTTCGTTTTTACTGGTTATGGTTCTTGTAACTAAAAATGGACCCAAAGTTATGGTTGGTGGAACAACCCACGTCTTTTGGGTGCAACATCGAAGTATTGAGGTGCAACATCAGTTTGAAAATCCAAGATTGCACGGCATGAGTTTTGAAAACTCGTTTATGGGGATGAAATAGAAATATAACATGGTGCATCATATTTCAAAATGTAGTAAATCGAGCCGGGGCTAGTCAATGATCCAGGGGGGCGAGCCAATCAAAAATGTCACCAATTCCAAAATCCAAGTTCTGTGCGCGTTCACGGAAATGGGAGTAACTTCCAATCCGTAAGTCCGTTTTGCCCAAACGAAAGCTCGACCTGAAGATAAGTCAAAGGTCTACAAGATTTACAGAGCACAGCTCCGTAATTGATACTTTCGGGCCCAAAAGAGGTCGTCTAATAGGAGTTTCGGCCATGTTGATGTTGATGTTGCGATTCCGACCAAATCGCTCTATGATGTTCTCAGTACCTGAGCACGTTGATTATTTAGATTTTCCGTATGTGTTAGATTTGACCAAAAAGTGTGTCAACATACTGGTTATGGTTGGCGGAACAACCCATGTCTGTTGGGTGCAACATCGACGTCTTGAGGTGCAACATCAGTTTGAAAATCCAAGATTGCACTGTATGACTTTTGAAAACTCGTTTATGGGGATGAAATTTGAATATAACATGGTGCATCATATTTCAAAATATAGTGAATCGATTTATGACCACGGTCAAACCCCCTTTGACCAACAAAACAACATATGAAAAATTAAGCTAAAAAAGCTTTCGATGTTCCCAAATGTCATTAAGATTGAATTTCTTGGTTATCGGACTAAGATGAGATGGGTGGAACCTGTTAGTCCTATAGATCTATGAGAGAGCGTCATTTAGGCTTGTTATGGTTCATGTAACTAAAAATGGACAAAATGTTATGGTTGGTGGAACAACCCACGTCTTTTGGGTGCAACATCGAAGTCTTGAGGTGCAACATCCGTTTGAAAATCCAAGATTGCACTGTATGAGTTTTGAAAACTCGTTTATATGGATGAAATTGAAATATAACATGGTAAATCATATTCCAAAATGTAGTAAATCGAGCCGGGGCTAGTCAACGATCCAGGGGGGAGAGCCGATCAAAAAGGTCACCAATTCCAAAATCCAAGTTCTGCGCGCGTTCACGGAAACGGGAGTAACTTCCAATCCGTAAGTCTGTTTTGCCCAAACGAAAGCTCGACCTGAAGATAAGTCAGAGGGCTACAAGAGTTACAGGGCACAACTCTGTAATTGATGCTTTCGGGTCCAAAAGAGGTCGTCTAATAGGAGTTTTGGGCATGTTTATGTTGATGTTGCGATTTCGACCAAATCGCTCTATGATGTTCTCAGTACCTGAGCGCGTTGCTTATTTAGATTTTCCATATGTGATAGACTTGACCAAAAAGTGTTTCAACATACAGGTTATGTTTCTAGTCACTCAAAATAAAAACAAAGTTATGGTTGGCGGAACAACCCATGTCTGTTGGGTGCAACATCGACGTCTTGAGGTGCAACATCAGTTTGAAAATCCAAGATTGCACTGTATGACTTTTGAAAACTCGTTTATGGGGATGAAATTTAAATACAACATGGTGCATCAAATTTCAAAATATAGTGAATCGAATTATGATCAAGGTCAAACCCCCTTTGAAAAACAAAACAACATACGAAAAATTGAGCTAAAAAAGCTTTCGATGTTCCCAAATGTCATTAAGATTGAATTTCTTGGTTACCGAACTAAGATGAGATGGGTGGAACCCGTTAGTCCTATAGATCTATGAGAGAGCTTCGTTTTGAATGGTTATGGTTCTTGTAACTAAAAATGGACACAAATTATGGTTGGTGGAACAACCCACGTATTTTGGGTGCAACATCGAAGTCTTGAGGTGCAACATCCATTTGAAAATCCAAGATTGCACTGTATGAGTTTTGAAAACTCGTTTATAGGGATGAAATAGAAATATAACATGGTAAATCATATTCCAAAATGTAGTAAATCGAGTCGGGGCAAGTCAACGATCCAAGGGGGCGAGCCGATCAAAAATGTCACCAATTCCAAAATCCAAGTTCTGGGCGCGTTCACGGAAACGGGAGCAACTTCCAATTCGTAAGTCTGTTTGGCCAAAACGAAAGCTCGACCTGAAGATAAGTCAGAGGGCTACAAGTGTTACAATGCATAACTCCGTAATTGATGCTTTCGGGCCCAAAAGAGGTAGTCTAATAGGAGTTTCGGACATGTTTATGTTGATGTTCCGATTTCGACCAAAACACTTTATGATGTTCTTAGCAACTGAGCGTGTTGCTTATTTAGATTTTCTGTATGTGATAGATTTGACCAAAAAGTGTGTCAACATACTGGTTATGTTTCTAGTCACTCAAAATAAAAACAAAGTTATGGTTGGCGGAACAACCCATGTCTGTTGGGTGCAACATCGACGTCTTGAGGTGCAACATCAGTTTGAAAATTCAAGATTGCACTGTAGGACTTTTGAAAACTCGTTTATGGGGATGAAATTTAAATATAACATAGTTCATGATATTTCAAAATATAGTGAATCGAATTATGACCACGGTCAAACCCCCTTTGACCAACAAAACAACATACGAAAAATTGAGCTAAAAAGCTTTCGATGTTCCCAAATGTCATTAAAATTGAATTTCTTGGTTACCGAACTAAGAAGAGATGGGTGGAACCTGTTAGTCCTATAGATCTATGATAGTGATTCGTTTTGACTGGTTATGGTTCTTGTAACTAAAAATGGACATAAAGTTATGGTTGGTGGAACAACCCACGTCTTTTAGGTGCAACATCGAAGTCTTGAGGTGCAACATCCGTTTGAAAATCCAAGATTGCACTGCATGAGTTTTGAAAACTCGTTTATGGGGATGAAATAGAAATATAACATGGTGCATCATATTTCAAAATGTAGTAAATCGAGCCGGGGCTAGTCAACGATCCAGGGGGGCGAGCAGATCAAAAATGTCACCAATTCCAAAATCCAAGTTCTGCGCGCGTTCACGGGAACGGGAGTAACTTCCAATCCGTAAGTCCGTTTTGCCCAAACGAAAGCTCGACCTGAAGATAAGTCAGAGGGCTACAAGAGTTATTGAGCACAGCTCCGTAATTGATGCTCTCGGGCCCAAAAGAGGTCGACTAATAGGAGTTTCGGGCATGTTTATGTTGATGTTGCGATTTCGACCAAATCGCTCTATGATGTTCTCAGTACCTGAGCACGTTGCTTATTTAGATTTTCCGTGTGTGATAGATTTGACCAAAAAGTGTGTCAACATACTGGTTATGTTTCTAGTCACTCAAAATAAAAACAAAGTTATGGTTTGCGGAACAACCCATGTCTGTTGGGTGCAACATCGACGTCTTGAGGTGCAACATCAGATTGAAAATCCAAGATTGCACTGTATGACTTTTGAAAACCCGTTTATGGGGATGAAATTTAAATATAACATGGTGCATCATATTTCAAAATATAGTGAATCGAATTATGACCACGGTCAAACCCCCTTTGACCAACAAAACAACATATGAAAAATTGAGCTAAAAAAGCTTTCGATGTTCCCAAATGTCATTAAGATTGAATTTCTTGGTTACCGAACGAAGATGAGATGGGTGGAACCTGTTAGTCCTATAGATCTGTGAGAGAGCTTCGTTTTGACTGGTTATGGTTCTTGTAACTAAAAATGGACACAAAGTTATGGTTGGTGGAACAACCCACGTCTTTTGGGTGCAACATCGAAGTCTTGAGGTGCCACATCCATTTGAAAATCCAAGATTGCACTGTATGACTTTTGAAAACTCGTTTATGGGGATGAAATAGAAATATAACATGGTGCGTCATATTTCAAAATATAGTAAATCGAATTATGACCACGGTCAAACCCCCTTTGACCAACAAAACAACATAAGAAAAATTGAGCTAAAAAAGCTTTCGATGTTCCCAAATGTCATTAAGATTGAATTTCTTGGTTACCAAACTAAGATGAGATGGGTGGAACCTGTTAGTCCTATAGATCTATGATAGAGCTTCGTTTTGACTGGTTATGGTTCTTGTAACTAAAAATGGACACAAAGTTATGGTTGGTGGAACAACCCACGTCTTTTGGGTGCAACATCGAAGTCTTGAGGTGCAACATCCATTTGAAAATCCAAGATTGCACAGCATGAGTTTTGAAAACTCGTTTATGGGGATGAAATAGAAATATAACATGGTGCATCATATTTCAAACTGTAGTAAATCGAGCCGGGGCTAGTCAACGATCCAAAGGGGCGAGCCGATCAAAAATGTCACCAATTCCAAAATCCAAGTTCAGTGCGCGTTCAGGGAAACAGGAGTAACTTCCAATCCGTAAGTCCGTTTTGCCCAAACGAAAGCTCGACCTGAAGATAAGTCAGAGGGCTACAAGGGTTACAGAGTGTAGCTCCGTAATTGATGCTTTCGGGCCCAAAAGAGGTCGACTAATAGGAGTTTCGGGCATGTTTATGTTGATGTTGCGATTTCGACCAAATCGCTCTATGATGTTCTCAGTACCTGAGCACGTTGCTTATTTAGATTTTCCATATGTGATAGATTTGACCAAAAAGTGTGTCAACATACTGGTTATGTTTCTAGTCACTCAAAATAAAAACAAAGTTATGGTTGGCGGAACAACCCATGTCTGTTGGGTGCAACATCGACGTCTTGAGGTGCAACATCAGTTTGAAAATCCAAGATTGCACTGTATGACTTTTGAAAACTCGTTTATGGGGATGAAATTTAAATATAACATGGTGCATCATATTTTAAAATATAGTGAATCGAATTATCACCACGTTCAAACCCCCTTTGACCAACAAAACAACATATGAAAAATTGAGCTAAAAAAGCTTTCGATGTTCCCAAATGTCATTAAAATTGAATTTCTTGGTTACCGAACGAAGATGAGATGGGTGGAACCTGTTAGTCCTATAGATCTATGAGAGAGCTTCGTTTTTACTTGTTATGGTTCTTGTAACTAAAAATGGACACAAAGTTATGGTTGGTGGAACAACCCACGTCTTTTGGGTGCAACATCGAAGTCTTGAGTTGCAACATCCATTTGAAAATCCAAGATTTCACTGTATGACTTTTGAAAACTCGTTTTTGGGGATGAAATAGAAATATAACATGGTGCGTCATATTTCAAAATATAGTAAATCGAATTATGACCACGGTCAAACCCCCTTTAACCAACAAAACAACATAAGAAAAATTGAGCTAAAAAAGCTTTCGATGTTCCCAAATGTCATTAAGATTGAATTTCTTGGTTACCGAACTAAGATGAGATGGGTGGACCTGTTAGTCCTATAGATCTATGATTGAGCTTCGTTCTGACTGGTTATGGTTCTTGTAACTAAAAATGGACACACAGTTATGGTTGGTGGAACAACCCACGTCATTTGGGTGCAACATCGAAGTCTTGAGGTGCAACATCCGTTTGAAAATCCAAGATTGCACTGCATGAGTTTTGAAAACTCGTTTATGGGATGAAATAGAAATATAACATGGTGCATCATATTTCAAAATGTAGTAAATCGAGCCGGGGCTGGTCAACGTTCCAGGGGGGCAAGCCAATCAAAAATGTCACTAATTCCAAAATCCAAGTTCTTTGCGCGTTCACGGAAATGGGAGTAACTTCCAATCCGTAAGTCCGTTTTGCCCAAACGAAAGCTCGACCTGAAGAAAAGTCAGAGGGCTACAAGAGTTACAGAGCACAACTCCGTAATTGATGCCTTCGGGCCCAAAAGAGGTTGACTAATAGGAGTTTCGGGCATGTTTATGTTGATGTTGCGATTTCGACCAAATCGCTCTATGATGTTCTCAGTACCTGAGCACGTTGCTTATTTAGATTTTCCGTATGTGTTAGATTCGACCAAAAAGTGTGTCAACATACTGGTTATGGTTGGCGGAACAACCCATGTTTGTTGGGTGCAACATCGACGTCTTGAGGTGCAACATCAGTTTGAAAATCCAAGATTGCACTTTATGACTTTTGAAAACTCGTTTATGGGGATGAAATTTAAATATAACATGGTGCATCATATTCCAAAATATAGTGAATCGAATTATGACCACGGTCAAACCCCCTTTGACCAACAAAACAACATATGAAAAATTGAGCTTAAAAAGCTTTCGATGTTCCTAAATGTCATTAAGATTGAATTTCTTGGTTATCGAACTAAGATGAGATGGGTGGAACCAATTAGTCCTATAGACCTATGAGAGAGCTTCGTTTTTACTTGTTATGGTTCTTGTAACTACAAATGGACACAAAGTTATGGTTGGTGAAAAAACCCACGTCTTTTGGGTGCAACATCGAAGTCTTGAGGTGCAACATCCGTTTGAAAATCCTAGATTGCACTGTATGAGTTTTGAAAACTCGTTTATAGGAATGAAATAGAAATATAACATGGTAAATCATATTCCAAAATGTAGTAAATCGAGCCGGGGCTAGTCAACGATCCAGGGGGGCGAGCCGATCAAAAATGTCACCAATTCCAAAATCCAAGTTCTGCGCGCGTTCACAGAAACGGGAGTATCTTCCAATCCGTAAGTCCGTTTTGCCCAAACGAAAGCTCGACCTGAAGATAAGTCAGAGGGCTACAAGTGTTACAGAGCATAGCTCTGTAATTGATGCTTTTGGGCCCAAAAGAGGTCGTCTAATAGGAGTTTCGGGCATGTTTATGTTGATGTTGCGATTTCGACCAAATCGCTCTATGATGTTCTCAGTACCTGAGCGCGTTGCTTATTTTGATTTTCCATATGTGATAGATTTGACCAAAAAGTGTGTCAACATACTGTTTATGTTTCTAGTCACTCAAAATAAAAACAAAGTTATGGTTGGCGGAACAACCCATGTCTGTTGGGTGCAACATCGACGTCTTGAGGTGCAACATCAGTTTGAAAATCCAAGATTGCACTGTACGACTTTTGAAAACTCGTGTATGGGGATGAAATTTAAATATAACATGGTGCATCATATTTCAAAATATAGTGAATAGAATTATGACCACGGCCAAACCCCCTTTGACCAACAAAACAACATATGAAAAATTGAGCTAAAAAAGCTTTCGATGTTCCCAAATTTCATTAAGATTGAATTTCTTGGTTACCGAACGAAGATGAGATGGGTGGAACCTGTTAGTCCTATAGATCTGTGAGAGAGCTTCGTTTTGACTGGATATGGTTCTTGTAACTAAAAATGGACAAAAAGTTACGGTTGGTGGAACAACCCACCTCTTTTGGTTGCAACATCGAAGTCTTGAGGTACAACATCCATTTGAAAATCCAAGATTGCACTGTATGACTTTTGAAAACTCGTTTATGGGGATGAAATAGAAATATAACATGGCGCGTCATATTTCAAAATATAGTAAATCGAATTATAACCACGGTCAAACCCCCTTTGACCAACAAAACAACATATGAAAAATTGAGCTAAAAAAGCTTTCGATGTTCCCAAATGTCATTAAGATTGAATTTCTTGGTTACCGAAATAAGATGAGATTGGTGGAACCTGTTTGTCCTATAGATCTATGATACAGCTTCGTTTTGACTGGTTATGGTTCTTGTAACTAAAAATGGACACAAAGTTATGGTTGGTGGAACAACCCATGTCTTTTGGGTGCAACATCGAAGTCTTGAGGTGCAACATCCGTTTGAAAATCTAAGATCGCACTGCATGAGTTTTGAATACTCGTTTATGGGGATGAAATAGAATTATAACATGGTGCATCATATTTCAAAATGTAGTAAATCGAGTTGGGGCTAGTCAACGATCCAGGGGGGCGAGCCGATCAAAAATGTCACCAATTCCAAAATCCATGTTCTGCGCGCGTTCACTGAAACGGGAGTAATTTCCAATACGTAAGTCCATTTTGCCCAAACGAAAGCTCGACCTGAAGATAAGTCAGAAGGCTACAAGAATTACAACGCACAGCTCCGCAATTGATGCTTCCGGGCCCAAAAGAGGTCGTCTAATAGGAGTTTCGGGCATGTTTATGTTGATGTTGCGATTTCGACCAAATCGCTCTATGATGTTCTCAGTATCTGAGCGCGTTGCTTATTTAGATTTTCCGTATGTGATAGATTTGACCAAAATGTGTGTCAACATACTGGTTATGTTTCTAGTCACTCAAAATAAAAACAAAGTTATGGTTGGCGGAACAACCCATGTCTGTCGGGTGCATCATCGACGTCTTGAGGTGCAACATCAGTTTGAAAATCCAAGATTGCACTGTATGACTTTTGAAAACTCGTTTATGGGGATGAAATTTAAATATAACATGGTGCATCATATTTCAAAATATAGTGAATCGAATTATGACCACGGTCAAACCCCCTTTGACCAACAAAACAACATATGAAAAATTGAGCTAAAAAAGCTTTCGATGTTCCCAAATGTCATTAAGATTGAATTTCTTAGTTACCGAACGAAGATGAGATGAGTGGTACATGTTAGTCCTATAGATTTGTGAGAGAGCTTCATTTTGAATGGTTATGGTTCTTGTAACTAAAAATGGACACGAAGTTAAGGTTGGTGGAACAACCCACGTCTTTTGGGTGCAACATCGAAGTCTTGAGGTGCTACATCCATTTGAAAATCCAAGATTGCACTGCATGACTTTTGAAAACTCGTTTATGGGGATGAAATAGAAATATAACATGGTGCGTCATATTTCAAAATATGGTAAATCGAATTATGACCACGGTCAAACCCCCTTTGACCAACAAAACAACATACGAAAAATTGAGCTAAAGAAGCTTTCGATGTTCCCAAATGTCATTAAGATTGAATTTCTTGGTTACCGAACTAAGATGAGATGGGTGGAACCCGTTAGTCCGATAGATCTATGAGAGAGCTTCGTTTTGACTGGTTATGGTTCTTGTAACTAAAAATGGACACAAAGTTATGGTTGGTCGAACAACCCACGTCTTTTCGGTGCAACATCGAAGTCTTGAGGTGCAACATCCTTTTGAAAATCCAAGATTGCACTATATGAGTTTTGAAAACTCGTTTATAGGGATGAAATAGAAATATAACATGGTAAATCATATTCCAAAATGTAGTAAATCGAGCCGGGGCTAGTCAACGATCCAGGGGGCGAGCCGATCAAAAATGTCACTAATTCCAAAATCCAAGTTCTGCGCGCGTTCACGGAAACGGGAGTAACTTCCTATCCGTAAGTCCGTTTTTCCCAAACGAAAGCTCGACCTGAAGATAAGTCAGAGGGCTACAATAATTACAAAGCATAGCTCCGTAATTGATGCTTCTGGGCCCAAAAGAGGTCGTCTAATAGGAGTTTCGGGCATGATTATTGTTGATGTTGCGATTTCGACCAAATCACTCTATGATGTTCTCAGTACCTGAGCGCGTTGCTTATTCAGATTTTCCGTATGTGATAGATTTGACCAAAAAGTGTGTCAACATACTGGTTATGTTTCTAGTCACTCAAAATAAAAACAAAGTTATGGTTGGCGGAACAACCCATGTCTGTTAGGTGCAACATCGACGTCTTGAGGTGCAACATCAGTTTGAAAATCCAAGATTGCACCGTATGACTTTTGAAAACTCGTTTATGGGGATGAAATTTAAATATAACATGGTGCATCATATTTCAAAATATAGTGAATCGAATTATGACCACGGTCAAACATCCTTTGACCAACAAAACAACATAAGAAAAATTGAGCTAAAAAAGCTTTCGATGTTCCCAAATGTCATTAAGATTGAATTTCTTGGTTATCGAACGAAGATGAGATGGGTGGAACCTGTTAGTCCTATAGATCTGTGAGAGAGCTTCTTTTTGACTGGTTATGGTTCTTGTAACTAAAAATGGACAAAAAGTTACGGTTGGTGGAACAACCCACGTCTTTTGGGTGCAACATCGAAGTCTTGAGGTGCAACATCAATTTGAAAATCCAAGATTACACTGTATGACTTTTGAAAACTCGGTTATGGGGATGAAATAGAAATATAACACGGTGCGTCATATTTCAAAATATAGTAAATCGAAGTATGACCACGGTCAAACCACCTTTGACCAACAAAACAACATAAGAAAAATTGAGCTAAAAAAGCTTTCGATGTTCCCAAATGTCATTAAAATTGAATTTCTTGGTTACCGAACTAAGATGAGATGGGTGAGCTTCATTTTTACTAGTTATGGTTCTGGTAACTAAAAATGGACACAAAGTTATGGTTGGTGGAACAACCCACGTCTTTTGGGTGCAACATCGAGGTCTTGAGGTGCAACATCCGTTTGAAAATCAAAGATTGCACTGCATGAGTTTTGAAAACTCGTTTATGGGGATGAAATAGAAATATAACATGGTGCATCATATTTACAAAGGTAGTAAATCGAGCCGGGGCTAGTCAACGATCCAGGGGGGCGAGCCGATCAAAAATGTCACCAATTCCAAATACCAAGTTCTGCGCGCATTCACGGAAACGGGAGTAACTTCCAATCCGTAAGTCCGTTTTGCCCAAACGAAAGCTCGACCTGAAGATAAGTCAGAGGGCTACAAGAGTTACGGAGCATAGCTCCGTAATTGATGATTTCGGTCCCAAAAGAGGTCGTCTAATAGGAGTTTCGGGCATGTTTATGTTGATGTTGCGATTTCGACCAAATCGCTCTATGATGTTCTCAGTACCTGAGCGCGTTGCTTATTTAGATTTTCCGTATGTGATAGATTTGACCAAAAAGTGTTTCAACATACTGGTTATGTTTCTAGTCACTGAAAATAAAAACAAAGTTATGGTTGGCGGAACAACCCATGTCTGTTGGGTGCAACATCGACTTCTTGAGCTGTAACATCAGTTTGAAAATCCAAGATTGCGCTATATGACTTTTGAAAACTCGTTTATGGGGATGAAATTTAAATATAACATGGTGCATCATATTTCGAAATATAGTTAATCGAATTATGACCACGGTCAAACCCCCTTTGACCAACAAAACAACATATGAAAAATTGAGCTAAAAAAGCTTTGATGTTCCTAAATGTCATTAAGATTGAATTTCTTGGTTACCGAACGAAGATGAGAAGGGTGGAACCTGTTAGTCCTATAGATCTGTGAGAGAGCTTCATTTTGACTTGTTATGGTTCTTGTAACTAAAAATGGACACAAAGTTATGGTTGGTGGAACAACCCACGTCTTTTGGGTGCAACATCGAAGTCTTGAGGTGCAACATCCATTTGAAAATCCATGATTACACTGTATGACTTTTGAAAACTCGTTTATGAGGATGAAATAGAAATATAACATGGTGCGTCATATTTCAAAATATAGTAAATCGAATTATGACCACGGTCAAACCCCCTTTGACCAACAAAACAACATAAGAAAAATTGAGCTAAAAAGCTTTCGATGTTCCCAAATGTCATTAAGATTGAATTTCTTGGTTACCGAACTAAGATGAGATGGGTGGAACCTGTTAGTCCTATAGATCTATGATAGAGCTTCGTTTTTACTGGTTATGGTTCTTGTAACTAAAAATGGACCCAAAGTTATGGTTGGTGGAACAACCCACGTCTTTTGGGTGCAACATCGAAGTATTGAGGTGCAACATCAGTTTGAAAATCCAAGATTGCACGGCATGAGTTTTGAAAACTCGTTTATGGGGATGAAATAGAAATATAACATGGTGCATCATATTTCAAAATGTAGTAAATCGAGCCGGGGCTAGTCAATGATCCAGGGGGGCGAGCCAATCAAAAATGTCACCAATTCCAAAATCCAAGTTCTGTGCGCGTTCACGGAAATGGGAGTAACTTCCAATCCGTAAGTCCGTTTTGCCCAAACGAAAGCTCGACCTGAAGATAAGTCAAAGGTCTACAAGATTTACAGAGCACAGCTCCGTAATTGATACTTTCGGGCCCAAAAGAGGTCGTCTAATAGGAGTTTCGGCCATGTTGATGTTGATGTTGCGATTCCGACCAAATCGCTCTACGATGTTCTCAGTACCTGAGCACGTTGCTTATTTAGATTTTCCGTATGTGTTAGATTTGACCAAAAAGTGTGTCAACATACTGGTTATGGTTGGCGGAACAACCCATGTCTGTTGGGTGCAACATCGACGTCTTGAGGTGCAACATCAGTTTGAAAATCCAAGATTGCACTGTATGACTTTTGAAAACTCGTTTATGGGGATGAAATTTGAATATAACATGGTGCATCATATTTCAAAATATAGTGAATCGATTTATGACCACGGTCAAACCCCCTTTGACCAACAAAACAACATATGAAAAATTAAGCTAAAAAAGCTTTCGATGTTCCCAAATGTCATTAAGATTGAATTTCTTGGTTATCGGACTAAGATGAGATGGGTGGAACCTGTTTGTCCTATAGATCTATGAGAGAGCGTCATTTAGGCTTGTTATGGTTCATGTAACTAAAAATGGACAAAATGTTATGGTTGGTGGAACAACCCACGTCTTTTGGGTGCAACATCGAAGTCTTGAGGTGCAACATCCATTTGAAAATCCAAGATTGCACTGTATGAGTTTTGAAAACTCGTTTATATGGATGAAATTGAAATATAACATGGTAAATCATATTCCAAAATGTAGTAAATCGAGCCGGGGCTAGTCAACGATCCAGGGGGGAGAGCCGATCAAAAAGGTCACCAGTTCCAAAATCCAAGTTCTGCGCGCGTTCACGGAAACGGGAGTAACTTCCAATCCGTAAGTCTGTTTTGCCCAAACGAAAGCTCGACCTGAAGATAAGTCAGAGGGCTACAAGAGTTACAGAGCACAACTCTGTAATTGATGCTTTCGGGCCCAAAAGAGGTCGTCTAATAGGAGTTTTGGGCATGTTTATGTTGATGTTGCGATTTCGACCAAATCGCTCTACGATGTTCTCAGTACCTGAGCGCGTTGCTTATTTAGATTTTCCATATGTGATAGACTTGACCAAAAAGTGTTTCAACATACAGGTTATGTTTCTAGTCACTCAAAATAAAAACAAAGTTATGGTTGGCGGAACAACCCATGTCTGTTGGGTGCAACATCGACGTCTTGAGGTGCAACATCAGTTTGAAAATCCAAGATTGCACTGTAGGACTTTTGAAAACTCGTTTATGGGGATGAAATTTAAATATAACATAGTTCATCATATTTCAAAATATAGTGAATCGAATTATGACCACGGTAAAACCCCCTTTGACCAACAAAACAACATACGAAAAATTGAGCTAAAAAGCTTTCGATGTTCCCAAATGTCATTAAAATTGAATTTCTTGGTTACCGATCTAAGAAGAGATGGGTGGAACCTGTTAGTCCTATAGATCTATGATAGTGATTCGTTTTGACTGGTTATGGTTCTTGTAACTAAAAATGGACATAAAGTTATGGTTGGTGGAACAACCCACGTCTTTTAGGTGCAACATCGAAGTCTTGAGGTGCAACATCCGTTTGAAAATCCAAGATTGCACTGCATGAGTTTTGAAAACTCGTTTATGGGGATGAAATAGAAATATAACATGGTGCATCATATTTCAAAATGTAGTAAATCGAGCCGGGGCTAGTCAACGATCCAGGGGGGCGAGCCGATCAAAAATGTCACCAATTCCAAAATCCAAGTTCTGCGCGCGTTCACGGGAACGGGAGTAACTTCCAATCCGTAAGTCTGTTTTGCCCAAACGAAAGCTCGACCTGAAGATAAGTCAGAGGGCTACAAGAGTTATTGAGCACAGCTCCGTAATTGATGCTCTCGGGCCCAAAAGAGGTCGACTAATAGGAGTTTCGGGCATGTTTATGTTGATGTTGCGATTTCGACCAAATCGCTCTATGATGTTCTCAGTACCTGACCACGTTGCTTATTTAGATTTTCCGTGTGTGATAGATTTGACCAAAAAGTGTGTCAACATACTGGTTATGTTTCTAGTCACTCAAAATAAAAACAAAGTTATGGTTTGCGGAACAACCCATGTCTGTTGGGTGCAACATCGACGTCTTGAGGTGCAACATCAGTTTGAAAATCCAAGATTGCACTGTATGACTTTTGAAAACCCGTTTATGGGGATGAAATTTAAATATAACATGGTGCATCATATTTCAAAATATAGTGAATCGAATTATGACCACGGTCAAACCCCCTTTGACCAACAAAACAACATATGAAAAATTGAGCTAAAAAAGCTTTCGATGTTCCCAAATGTCATTAAGATTGAATTTCTTGGTTACCGAACGAAGATGAGATGGGTGGAACCTGTTAGTCCTATAGATCTGTGAGAGAGCTTCGTTTTGACTGGTTATGGTTCTTGTAACTAAAAATGGACACAAAGTTATGGTTGGTGGAACAACCCACGTCTTTTGGGAGCAACATCGAAGTCTTGAGGTGCCACATCCATTTGAAAATCCAAGATTGCACTGTATGACTTTTGAAAACTCGTTTATGGGGATGAAATAGAAATATAACATGGTGCGTCATATTTCAAAATATAGTAAATCGAATTATGACCACGGTCAAACCCCCTTTGACCAACAAAACAACATAAGAAAAATTGAGCTAAAAAAGCTTTCGATGTTCCCAAATGTCATTAAGATTGAATTTCTTGGTTACCAAACTAAGATGAGATGGGTGGAACCTGTTAGTCCTATAGTTCTATGATAGAGCTTCGTTTTGACTGGTTATGGTTCTTGTAACTAAAAATGGACACAAAGTTATGGTTGGTGGAACAACCCACGTCTTTTGGGTGCAACATCGAAGTCTTGAGGTGCAACATCCATTTGAAAATCCAAGATTGCACAGCATGAGTTTTGAAAACTCGTTTATGGGGATGAAATAGAAATATAACATGGTGCATCATATTTCAAAATGTAGTAAATCGAGCCGGGGCTAGTCAACGATCCAAAGGGGCGAGCCGATCAAAAATGTCACCAATTCCAAAATCCAAGTTCAGTGCGTGTTCAGGGAAACAGGAGTAACTTCCAATCCGTAAGTCCGTTTTTCCCAAACGAAAGCTCGACCTGAAGATAAGTCAGAGGGCTACAAGGGTTACAGAGTGTAGCTCCGTAATTGATGCTTTCGGGCCCAAAAGAGGTCGACTAATAGGAGTTTCGGGCATGTTTATTTTGATGTTGCGATTTCGACCAAATCGCTCTATGATGTTCTCAGTACCTGAGCACGTTGCTTAT
This sequence comes from Allium sativum, assembly GCA_030737875.1. Lineage (NCBI taxonomy): Eukaryota > Viridiplantae > Streptophyta > Magnoliopsida > Asparagales > Amaryllidaceae > Allium > Allium sativum. The sequence goes on along the minus strand of CM060921.1, from coordinate 844,803,948 downwards.
TTAGATTTTCCATATGTGATAGATTTGACCAAAAAGTGTGTCAACATACTGGTTATGTTTCTAGTCACTCAAAATAAAAACAAAGTTATGGTTGGAGGAACAACCCATGTCTGTTGGGTGCAACATCGACGTCTTGAGGTGCAACATCAGTTTGAAAATCCAAGATTGCACTGTATGACTTTTGAAAACTCGTTTATGGGGATGAAATTTAAATATAACATGGTGCATCATATTTTAAAATATAGTGAATCGAATTATGACCACGGTCAAACCCCCTTTGACCAACAAAACAACATATGAAAAATTGAGCTAAAAAAGCTTTCGATGTTCCCAAATGTCATTAAGATTGAATTTCTTGGTTACCGAACGAAGATGAGATGGGTGGAACCTGTTAGTCCTATAGATCTGTGAGAGAGCTTCGTTTTTACTTGTTATGGTTCTTGTAACTAAAAATGGACACAAAGTTATGGTTGGTGGAACAACCCACGTCTTTTGGGTGCAACATCGAAGTCTTGAGTTGCAACATCCATTTGAAAATCCAAGATTTCACTGTATGACTTTTGAAAACTCGTTTTTGGGGATGAAATAGAAATATAACATGGTGCGTCATATTTCAAAATATAGTAAATCGAATTATGACCACGGTCAAACCCCCTTTAACCAACAAAACAACATAAGAAAAATTGAGCTAAAAAAGCTTTCGATGTTCCCAAATGTCATTAAGATTGAATTTCTTGGTTACCGAACTAAGATGAGATGGGTGGAACCTGTTAGTCCTATAGATCTATGATTGAGCTTCGTTCTGACTGGTTATGGTTCTTGTAACTAAAAATGGACACACAGTTATGGTTGGTGGAACAACCCACGTCTTTTGGGTGCAACATCGAAGTCTTGAGGTGCAACATCCGTTTGAAAATCCAAGATTGCACTGCATGAGTTTTGAAAACTCGTTTATGGGATGAAATAGAAATATAACATGGTGCATCATATTTCAAAATGTAGTAAATCGAGCCGGGGCTAGTGAACGTTCCAGGGGGGCAAGCCGATCAAAAATGTCACTAATTCCAAAATCCAAGTTCTGTGCGCGTTCACGGAAATGGGAGTAACTTCCAATCCGTAAGTCCGTTTTGCCCAAACGAAAGCTCGACCTGAAGACAAGTCAGAGGGCTACAAGAGTTACAGAGCACAACTCCGTAATTGATGCCTTCGGGCCCAAAAGAGGTTGACTAATAGGAGTTTCGGGCATGTTTATGTTGATGTTGCGATTTCGACCAAATCGCTCTATGATGTTCTCAGTACCTGAGCACGTTGCTTATTTAGATTTTTCGTATGTGTTAGATTCGACCAAAAAGTGTGTCAACATACTGGTTATGGTTGGCGGAACAACCCATGTTTGTTGGGTGCAACATCGACGTCTTGAGGTGCAACATCAGTTTGAAAATCCAAGATTGCACTTTATGACTTTTGAAAACTCGTTTATGGGGATGAAATTTAAATATAACATGGTGCATCATATTCCAAAATATAGTGAATCGAATTATGACCACGGTCAAACCCCCTTTGACCAACAAAACAACATATGAAAAATTGAGCTTAAAAAGCTTTCGATGTTCCCAAATGTCATTAAGATTGAATTTCTTGGTTATCGAACTAAGATGAGATGGGTGGAACCAATTAGTCCTATAGACCTATGAGAGAGCTTCGTTTTTACTTGTTATGGTTCTTGTAACTACAAATGGACACAAAGTTATGGTTGGTGGATAAACCCACGTCTTTTGGGTGCAACATCGAAGTCTTGAGGTGCAACATCCGTTTGAAAATCCTAGATTGCACTGTATGAGTTTTGAAAACTCGTTTATAGGAATGAAATAGAAATATAACATGGTAAATCATATTCCAAAATGTAGTAAATCGAGCCGGGGCTAGTCAACGATCCAGGGGGGCGAGCCGATCAAAAATGTCACCAATTCCAAAATCCAAGTTCTGCGCGCGTTCACAGAAACGGGAGTATCTTCCAATCCGTAAGTCCGTTTTGCCCAAACGAAAGCTCGACCTGAAGATAAGTCAGAGGGCTACAAGTGTTACAGAGCATAGCTCTGTAATTGATGATTTTGGGCCCAAAAGAGGTCGTCTAATAGGAGTTTCGGGCATGTTTATGTTGATGTTGCGATTTCGACCAAATCGCTCTATGATGTTCTCAGTACCTGAGCGCGTTGCTTATTTTGATTTTCCATATGTGATAGATTTGACCAAAAAGTGTGCCAACATACTGTTTATGTTTCTAGTCACTCAAAATAAAAACAAAGTTATGGTTGGCGGAACAACCCATGTCTGTTGGGTGCAACATCGACGTCTTGAGGTGCAACATCAGTTTGAAAATCCAAGATTGCACTGTATGACTTTTGAAAACTCGTTTATGGGGATGAAATTTAAATATAACATGGTGCATCATATTTTAAAATATAGTGAATCGAATTATGACCACGGTCAAACCCCCTTTGACCAACAAAACAACATATGAAAAATTGAGCTAAAAAAGCTTTCGATGTTCCCAAATGTCATTAAGATTGAATTTCTTGGTTACCGAACGAAGATGAGATGGGTGGAACCTGTTAGTCCTATAGATCTGTGAGAGAGCTTCGTTTTTACTTGTTATGGTTCTTGTAACTAAAAATGGACACAAAGTTATGGTTGGTGGAACAACCCACGTCTTTTGGGTGCAACATCGAAGTCTTGAGTTGCAACATCCATTTGAAAATCCAAGATTTCACTGTATGACTTTTGAAAACTCGTTTTTGGGGATGAAATAGAAATATAACATGGTGCGTCATATTTCAAAATATAGTAAATCGAATTATGACCACGGTCAAACCCCCTTTAACCAACAAAACAACATAAGAAAAATTGAGCTAAAAAAGCTTTCGATGTTCCCAAATGTCATTAAGATTGAATTTCTTGGTTACCGAACTAAGATGAGATGGGTGGAACCTGTTAGTCCTATAGATCTATGATTGAGCTTCGTTCTGACTGGTTATGGTTCTTGTAACTAAAAATGGACACACAGTTATGGTTGGTGGAACAACCCACGTCTTTTGGGTGCAACATCGAAGTCTTGAGGTGCAACATCCGTTTGAAAATCCAAGATTGCACTGCATGAGTTTTGAAAACTCGTTTATGGGATGAAATAGAAATATAACATGGTGCATCATATTTCAAAATGTAGTAAATCGAGCCGGGGCTAGTGAACGTTCCAGGGGGGCAAGCCGATCAAAAATGTCACTAATTCCAAAATCCAAGTTCTGTGCGCGTTCATGGAAATGGGAGTAACTTCCAATCCGTAAGTCCGTTTTGCCCAAACGAAAGCTCGACCTGAAGACAAGTCAGAGGGCTACAAGAGTTACAGAGCACAACTCCGTAATTGATGCCTTCGGGCCCAAAAGAGGTTGACTAATAGGAGTTTCGGGCATGTTTATGTTGATGTTGCGATTTCGACCAAATCGCTCTATGATGTTCTCAGTACCTGAGCACGTTGCTTATTTAGATTTTTCGTATGTGTTAGATTCGACCAAAAAGTGTGTCAACATACTGGTTATGGTTGGCGGAACAACCCATGTTTGTTGGGTGCAACATCGACGTCTTGAGGTGCAACATCAGTTTGAAAATCCAAGATTGCACTTTATGACTTTTGAAAACTCGTTTATGGGGATGAAATTTAAATATAACATGGTGCATCATATTCCAAAATATAGTGAATCGAATTATGACCACGGTCAAACCCCCTTTGACCAACAAAACAACATATGAAAAATTGAGCTTAAAAAGCTTTCGATGTTCCCAAATGTCATTAAGATTGAATTTCTTGGTTATCGAACTAAGATGAGATGGGTGGAACCAATTAGTCCTATAGACCTATGAGAGAGCTTCGTTTTTACTTGTTATGGTTCTTGTAACTACAAATGGACACAAAGTTATGGTTGGTGGATAAACCCACGTCTTTTGGGTGCAACATCGAAGTCTTGAGGTGCAACATCCGTTTGAAAATCCTAGATTGCACTGTATGAGTTTTGAAAACTCATTTATAGGAATGAAATAGAAATATAACATGGTAAATCATATTCCAAAATGTAGTAAATCGAGCCGGGGCTAGTCAACGATCCAGGGGGGCGAGCCGATCAAAAATGTCACCAATTCCAAAATCCAAGTTCTGCGCGCGTTCACAGAAACGGGAGTATCTTCCAATCCGTAAGTCCGTTTTGCCCAAACGAAAGCTCGACCTGAAGATAAGTCAGAGGGCTACAAGTGTTACAGAGCATAGCTCTGTAATTGATGATTTTGGGCCCAAAAGAGGTCGTCTAATAGGAGTTTCGGGCATGTTTATGTTGATGTTGCGATTTCGACCAAATCGCTCTATGATGTTCTCAGTACCTGAGCGCGTTGCTTATTTTGATTTTCCATATGTGATAGATTTGACCAAAAAGTGTGCCAACATACTGTTTATGTTTCTAGTCACTCAAAATAAAAACAAAGTTATGGTTGGCGGAACAACCCATGTCTGTTGGGTGCAACATCGACGTCTTGAGGTGCAACATCAGTTTGAAAATCCAAGATTGCACTGTATGACTTTTGAAAACTAGTTTATGGGGGTGACATTTAAATATAACATGGTGCATCATATTTCAAAATATAGTGAATCGAATTATGACCACGGTCAAACCCCCTTTAACCAACAAAACAACATATGAAAAATTGAGCTAAAAAAGCTTTTGATGTTCCCAAATGTCATTAAGATTGAATTTCTTGGTTACCGAACGAAGATGAGATGGGTGGAACCTGTTAGTCCTATAGATCTGTAAGAGAGCTTCGTTTTGACTGGTTACGGTTCTTGTAACTAAAAATGGACACAAAGTTATGGTTGGTGGAACAACCCACGTCTTTTGGGTGCAACTTCGAAGTCTTGAGGTGCAACATCCATTTGAAAATCCAAGATTGCACTGTATGACTTTTGAAAACTCGTTTATGGGGATGAAATAGAAATATAACGTGGTGCGTCATATTTCAAAATATAGTAAGTCGAATTACGACCACGGTCAAACCCCCTTTGACCAACAAAACAACATATGAAAAATTGAGCTAAAAAAGCTTCGATGTTCCCAAATGTCATTGAGATAGAATTTCTTGGTTATCGAACTAAGATGAGATGGGTGGAACCTGTTAGTCCTATAGATCTATGAAAGAGCTTCGTTTTGACTTGTTATGGTTCTTGTAACTAAAAATGGACACAAAGTTATGGTTGGTGGAACAACCCACGTCTTTTGCGTGCAACATCGAAGTCTTGAGGTGCAACATCCGTTTGAAAATCCAAGATTGCACTCTATGAGTTTTGAAAACTCGTTTATAGGGATGAAATAGAAATATAACATGGTAAATCATATTCCAAAATGTAGTAAATCCAGCCGGGGCTAGTCAACGATCCAGGGGGGAGAGCCGATCAAAAATGTCACCAATTCCAAAATCCAAGTTCTGCGCGCGTTCACGGAAACAGGAGTAACTTCCAATCCGTAAGTCTGTTTTTCCCAAACGAAAGCTCGACCTGAAGATAAGTCAGAAGGCTACAAGGGTTACAGAGCACAACTCTGTAATTGATGCTTTCGGTCCCAAAAGAGGTCGTCTAATGGGAGTATCGGGCATGTTTATGTTGATGTTGCGATTTCGATCAAATCGCTCTATGATGTTCTCAGTACCTGAGCGCGTTGCTTATTTAGATTTTCCATATGTGATATAAATGCCAAAAAGTTTTTCAACACACAGGTTATGTTTCTAGTCACTCAAAATAAAAACAAAGTTATGGTTGGCGGAACAACCCATGTCTGTTGGGTGCAACATCGACCTCTTGAGGTGCAACATTAGTTTGAAAATCCAAGATTGCACTGTATGACTTTTGAAAACTCGTTTAAGGGGATGAAATTTAAATATAACATGGTGCATCATATTTCAAAATATAGTGAATCGAATTATGACCAAGGTCAAACCCCCTTTGACCAACAAAACAACATACGAAAAATTGAGCTAAAAAAGCTTTCGATGTTCCCAAATGTCATTAAGATTGAATTTCTTGGCTACCGAACTAAGATGAGAAGGGTGGAAATTGTTAGTCCTATATATCTGTGAGAGGGCTTCGTTTTGACTGGTTCTTGTAACTAAAAATGGACACAAAGTTACGGTTGGTGGAACAACCTACGTCTTTTGGGTGCAAAATCGAAGTCTTGAGGTGCAACATCCATTTGAAAATCCAAGATTACACTGTATGACTTTTGAAAACTCGTTTATGGGGATGAAACAGAAATATAACATGGTAAATCATATTCCAAAAAGTAGTAAATCGAGCCGGGGCTAGTCAACGATCCAGGGGGGCGAGCCGATCAAAAATGTCACCAATTCCAAAATCCAAGTTCTGCGCGCGTTCATGGAAACGGGAGTAACTTCCAATCCGTAAGTCCGTTTTGCCCAAACGAAAGCTCGACCTGAAGATAAGTCAGAGGGCTTCAATAGTTACAGAGCACAACTCCGTAATTGATGCCTTCGGGCCCAAAAGAGGTTGACTAATAGGAGTTTCGGGCATGTTTATGTTGATGTTGCGATTTCGACCAAATCGCTCTATGATGTTCTCGGTACCTGAGCACGTTGCTTATTTAGATTTTCCGTATGTGTTAGATTCGACCAAAAAGTGTGTCAACATACTGGTTATGGTTGGCGGTACAACCCATGTCTGTTGGGTGCAACATCGACGTCTTGAGGTGCAACATCAGTTTGAAAATTCAAAATTGCACTTTATGACTTTTGAAAACTCGTTTATGGGGATGAAATTTAAATATAACATGGTGCATCATATTTCAAAAAATAGGGAATCGAATTATGACCACGGTCAAACCCCCTTTGACCAACAAAACAACATATGAAAAATTGAGCTAAAAAAGCTTTCGATGTTCCCAAATGTCATTAAGGTTGAATTTCTTGGTTATCGAACTAAGATGAGATGGGTGGAACCTGTTAGTCCTATAGATCTATGAGAGAGCTTCGTTTTGACTTGTTATGGTTCTTGTAACTACAAATGGAAACAAAGTTATGGTTGGTGGAACAACCCACGTCTTTTGGGTGCAACATCGAAGTCTTGAGGTGCAACATCTGTTTGAAAATCCAAGATTGCACTGTATGAGTTTTGAAAACTCGTTTATAGGAATGAAATAGAAATATAACATGGTAAATCATATTCCAAAATGTAGTAAATCGAGCCGGGGCTAGTCAACGATCCAGAGGGGCGAGCCGATCAAAAATGTCACCAATTCCAAAATCCAAGTTCTGCGCGCGTTCACGGAAATGGGAGTATCTTCCAATCCGTAAGTCCGTTTTGCCCAAACGAAAGCTCGACCTGAAGATAAGTCAGAGGGCTACAGGAGTTACAGAGCATAGCTCCGTAAATGATGCTTTCGGGCCCAAAAGAGGTCGTCTAATAGGAGTTTCGGGCATGTTTATGTTGATGTTGCGATTTCGACCAAATCGCTCTATGATGTTCTCAGTACCTGAGCGCGTTGCTTATTTTGATTTTCCATATGTGATAGATTTGACCAAAAAGTGTGTCAACATACTGTTTATGTTTCTAGTCACTCAAAATAAAAACAAAGTTATGGTTGGCGGAACAACCCATGTCTGTTGAGTGCAACATCGACGTCTTGAGGTGCAACATCAGTTTGAAAATCCAAGATTGCACTGCATGACTTTTGAAAACAAGTTTATGGGGATGACATTTAAATATAACATGGTGCATCATATTTCAAAATATAGTAAATCGAATTATGACCACGGTCAAACACCCTTTGACCAACAAAACAACATATGAAAAATTGAGCTAAAAAAGCTTTCGATGTTCCCAAATGTCATTAAGATTGAATTTCTTGGTTACCGAACGAAGATGAGATGGGTGGAACCTGTTAGTCCTATAGATCTGTGAGAGAGCTTCATTTTGACTGGTTATGGTTCTTGTAACTAAAAATGGACACAAAGTTATGGTTGGTGGAACAACCCACGTCTTTTGGGTGCAACATCGAAGTCTTGAGGTGCAACATCCATTTGAAAACCCAAGATTGCACTGTATGAGTTTTAAAAACTCGTTTATAGGGATGAAATAGAAATATAACATGGTAAATCATATTCCAAAATGTAGTAAATCAAGCCGGGGCTAGTCAACGATCCAGGGGGGCGAGCCGATCAAAAATGTCACCAATTCCGAAATCCAAGTTCTGCGCGCGTTCACGGAAACGGGAGTAACTTCCAATCCGTAAGTCCGTTTTGCCCAAACGAAAGCTCGACCTGAATATAAGTCAGAGGGCTACAAGTATTACAAAGAAAAGCTCCGTAATTGATGCTTTCGGGTCTAAAAGAGGTCGTCTAATAGGAGTTTCGGGCATGTTTATGTTGATGTTGCGATTTCGACCAAATCGCTTTATGATGTTCTCAGTACCTGAGCGCTTTGCTTATTTAGATTTTCCGTATGCGATAGATTTGACCAAAAGGTGTGACAACATACTGGTTATGTTTCTAGTCACTCAAAATAAAAACAAAGTTATGGTTGGCTGAACAACCCATGTCTGTTGGGTGCAACATCGACGTCTTGAGGTGCAACATCAGTTTGAAAATCCAAGATTGCACTGTATGACTTTTGAAAACTCGTTTATGGGGATGAAATTTAAATATAACATGGTGCATCATATTTCAAAATATAGTGAATCGAATTATGACCACGGTAAACCCCCCTTTGACCAATAAAACAACATATGAAAAATTGAGCTAAAAAAGCTTTCGATGTTCCCAAATGTCATTAAGATTGAATTTCTTGGTTACCGAACGAAGATGAAATGGGTGGAACCTGTTAGTCCTATAGATCCGTGAGAGAGCTTCGTTTTGACTGGATATGATTCTTGTAACTAAAAATGGACACAAAGTTATGGTTGGTGGAACAACCCACGTCTTTTGGGTGCAACATCGAAGTCTTGAGGTGCAGCATCCATTTGAAAATCCAAGATTACACTGTATGACTTTTGAAAACTAGTTTATGGGGATGAAATAGAAATATAACATGGTGCGTCATATTTCAAAATATAGTAAATCGAATTATGACCACGGTCAAACCCCCTTTGACCAACAAAACAACGTAAGAAAATTTTTGCTAAAAAAGCTTTCGATGTTCCCAAATGTCATTAAGATTGAATTTCTTGGTTACCGAACTAAGATGAGATGGGTGGAACCTGTTAGTCCTATAGATCTATGATAGAGCTTCGTTTTGACTGGTTATGGTTCTTGTAACTAAAAATATAGACAAAGTTATGGTTGGTGGAACAACCAACGTCTTTTGGGTGCAACATCAAAGTCTTGAGGTGCAACATCCATTTGAAAATCCAAGATTGCACTGCATGAGTTTTGAAAACTCGTTTATGGGGATGAAATAGAAATATAACATGGTGCATCATATTTCAAAATGTAGTAAATCGAGCCGAGGCTAGTCAACGATCCAAGGGGGCGAGCCGATCAAAAATGTCACCAATTCCAAAATCCAAGTTCTGTGCGCGTTCACGGAAACGGGAGTAACTTCCAATCCGTAAGTCCTATACTGGTTATGGTTGGCGGAACAAAAAGTGTGTCAACATACTGGTTATGGTTGGCGGAACAACCCATGTCTGTTAGTCCTATAGATCTGTGAGAGAGCTTCATTTTGACTGGTTATGGTTCTTGTAACTAAATATGGACACAAAGTTACGGTTGGTGGAACAACCCACGTCTTTTGGGTGCAACATCGAAGTCTTGAGGTGCAACATCCATTTGAAAATCCAAGATTGCACTGCATGACTTTTGAAAACTCGTTTATGGGGATGAAATAGAAATATAACATGGTGCATCATATTTCAAAATATAGTAAATCGAATTATGACCACGGACAAACCCCCTTTGACCAACAAAACAACATACGAAAAATTGAGCTAAAAAAGCTTTCGATGTTCCCAAATGTCATTAAGATTGAATTTCTTGGTTACCGAACTAAGATGAAATGGGTGGAACCCGTTAGTCCTGTTAATCTATGAGAGAGCTTCGTTTTGACTAGTTATGGTCCTTGTAACTAAAAATGGACACAAAGTTATGGTTGGTGGAACAACGCACGTCTTTAAGGTGCATCATCGAAGTCTTGAGGTGAAACATCCGTTTGAAAATCCAAGATTGCACTATATGAGTTTTGAAAACTCGTTTATAGGGATGAAATAGAAATATAAAATGATAAATCATATTCCAAAATGTAGTAAATCGAGCCGGGGCTAGTCAACGATCCAGGGGGGCGAGCCGATCAAAAATGTCACCAATTCCAAAATCCAAGTTCTGCGCGCGTTCACGGAAACGAGAGTAACTTCCAATCCCCTAAGTCCGTTTTGCCCAAACGAAAGCTCGACCTGAAGATAAGTCAGAGGGCTACAAGAATTACAAAGCGCAGCTCCGTAATTGATGCTTCCGGGTCCAAAAGAGGTCGTCTAATAGGAGTTTCGGGCATGTTTATGTTGATGTTGCGATTTCGACCAAATCGCTCTATGATGTTCTCAGTACCTGAGCGCGTTGCTTATTTAGATTTTCCGTATGCGATAGATTTGACCAAAAGGTGTGACAACATACAGGTTATGTATCTAGTCACTCAAAATAAAAACAAAGTTATGGTTGGTGGAATAACCCATGTCTGTTGGGTGCAACATCGACATCCTTAGGTGCAACATCATTTTGAAAATCCAAGATTGCACTGTATGACTTTTGAAAACTCGTTTATGGGGATGAAATTTAAATATAACATGGTGCATCATATTTCAAAATATAGCGAATCAAATTGTGACCACGGTCAAACCCCCTTTGACCAACAAAACAACATATGAAAAATTGAGCTAAAAAAGCTTTCGATGTTCCCAAATGTCATTAAGATTGACTTTCTTGGTTACCGAACGAAGATGAGATGGGTGGAACCTGTAAGTCCTATTGATCTGTGAGAGAGCTTCGTTTTGACTGGTTATGGTTCTTGTAACTAAAAATGGACACAAAGTTACGGTTGGTGGAACAACCCACGTCTTTCGGGTGCAACATCGAAAACTTGAGGTGCAACATCCATTTGAAAATCCAAGATTACACTGTATGACTTTTGAAAACTCGTTTATGGGGATGAAATAGAAATATAACATGGTGCGTCATATTTCAAAATATAGTAAATCGAATTATGACCATGGTCAAACCACCTTTGACCAACAAAACAACAAAAGAAAAATTGAGCTAAAAAAGCTTTCGATGTTCCCAAATGTCATTAAGATTGAATATCTTGGTTACCGAACTAAGATGAGATGGGTGGAACCTATTAGTCCTATAGATCTATGATAGAGCTTCGTTTTGACTGGTTATGGTTCTTGTAACTAAAAATGGACAAAAAGTTATGGTTGGTGGAACAAACCACGTCTTTTGGGTGCAACATCGAAGTCTAGAGGTGCAACATCCGTTTGAAAATCCAAGATTGCACTACATGAGTTTTGAAAACTCGTTTATGGGGATGAAATAGAAATATAACATGGTGCATCATATTTCAAAATGTAGTAAATCGAGCCGGGACTAGTCAACGATTCAGGGGGGCGAGCCGATCAAAAATGTCACCAATTCCAAAATCCAAGTTCCGCGCGCGTTCAAGGAAATGGGAGTAACTTCCAATCCATAGGTCCGTTTTCCCCAAACGAAAGCTCGACCTGAAGATAAGTCAGAGGGATACAAGAGTTACAGAGCACAGCTCCGTAATTGATGCTTTCGGGCCCAAAAGAGGTCGTCTAATAGGAGTTTCGGGCATGTTTATGTTGATGTTGCGATTTCGACCAAACTGGTTATGTTTCTAGCCACTCAAAAAAAAAACAAAGTTATGGTTGGCGGAACAACCCATGTCTGTTTGGTGCAACATCGACGTCTTGAGGTGCAACATCAGTTTGAAAATCCAAGATTCACTGTATGACTTTTGAAAACTCGTTTATGGGGATGAAATTTAAATATAACATGGTGCATCATATTTCAAAATATAGTGAATAGAATTATGACCACGGTCAAACCCCCTTTGACCAACAAAACAACATATGAAAAATTGAGCTAAAAAAGCTTTCGATGTTCCCAAATGTCATTAAGATTGAATTTCTTGGTTACCGAAAGAAGATGACATGGGTGGAACCTGTTAGTCCTATAGATCTGTTAGAGAGCTTCGTTTTGACTGGTTATGGTTCTTGTAAGGAAAAATGGACACAAAGTTACGGTTGGTGGAACAATCCACGTCTTTCGGGTGCAACATCGAAGTCTTGAGGTGCAACATCCATTTGAAAATCCAAGATTACACTGTATGACTTTTGAAAACTCGTTTATGGGGATGAAATAGAAATATAACATTGTGCGTCATATTTCAAAATATAGTAAATCGAATTTTGACCACGGTCAAACCTCCTTTGACCAACAAAACAACATAAGAAAAATTGAGCTAAAAAAGCTTTCGATGTTCCCAAATGTCATTAAGATTGAATTTCTTGATTACCGAACTAAGATGAGATGGGTGGAACCGGTTAGTCCTATAGATCAATGATAGAGCTTCGTTTTGACTGGTTATGATTCTTGTAACTAAAAATGGACAAAAAGTTATGGTTGGTGGAACAACCCACGGTTTTTGGGTGTAACATCGAAGTCTTGAGGTGCAACATCCGTTTGAAAATCCAAGATTGCACTGCATGAGTTTTTAAAACTCGTTTATGGGGATGAAATAGATATATAACATGGTGCATCATATTTCAAAATGTAGTAAATCGAGCCGGGGCCAGTAAACGATCCACGGGGGCGAGCCGATCAAAAATGTCACCAATTCCAAAATCCAAATTCTGCGCGCGTTCAAGGAAACGGGAGTAACTTCCAATCCGTAACTCCGTTTTGCCCAAACGAAAGCTCGACCTGAAGATAAGTCAGAGGGCTACAAGAGTTACAGAGCACATGTCCGTAATTGATGCTTTTGGGCCCAAAAGAGGTCGTCTAATAGGAGTTTCGGGCATGTTTATGTGGATTTTGTGATTTCGACCAAATCGCCCTGTGATGTTCTCAGTACCTGAGCGCGTTGCTTATTTAGATTTTCCGTATGTGATGGATTTGACCAAAAAGTGTGTCAACATAATAGTTATGTTTCTAGTCACTCAAAATAAAAACAAAGTTAAGGTTGGCGAAACAACCCATGTCTGTTGGGTGCAACATCGACGTCTTGAGGTGCAACATCAGTTTGAAAATCCAAGATTCCACTGTATGACTTTTGAAAACTCGTTTATGGGGATGAAGTTTAAATATAACATGGTGCATCATATTTCAAAATATAGTGAATCGAATTATGACCACGGTCAAACCTCCTTTGACCAACAAAACAACATACGAAAAATTGAGCTAAAAAAGCTTTCGATGTTCCCAAATGTCATTAAGATTGAATTTCTTGGTTATCAAACGAAGATGAGATGGGTGGAACTTGTTAGTCCTATAGATCTGTGAGAGGGCTTCGTTTTGACTGGTTCTTGTAACTAAAAATGGACACAAAGTTACGGTTGGTGGAACAACACATGTCTTTTGGGTGCAACATCGAAGTCTTGAGGTGCAACATCCATTTGAAAATCCAAGATTACACTGTATGACTTTTGAAAACTCGTTTATGGGGATGAAACAGAAATATAACATGGTGCGTCATATTTCAAAATATAGTAAATCGAATTATGACCACGGTCAAACCCCCTTTGACAAATAAAACAACATAAGAAAAATTGAGCTAAAAAAGCTTTCGATATTCCCAAATGTCATTAAGATTGAATTTCTTGGTTACCGAACTAAGATGAGATGGGTGGAACCCGTTAGTCCTATAAATCTATGAGAAAGCTTCGTTTTGACTGGTAATGGTTCTTGTAACTAAAAATGGACACAAAGTTATGGTTGGTGGAACAACCAACGTCTTTTGGGTGCAACATCGAAGTCTTGAGGTGCAACATCCGTTTGAAAATCCAAGATTGCACTGTATGAGTTTTGAAAAGTCATTTATGGGGATGAAATAGAAATATAACATGATGCATCATATTTCAAAATGTAGTAAATCGATCTGGGGCTAGTCAACGATCCAGGGGGGCAAGCCGATCAAAAATGTCACCAATTCCAAAATCCAAGTTCTGCACGCGTTCATGGAAACGGGAGTAACTTCCAATCCGTAAGTCCGTTTTGCCCAACCGAAAACTCCACCTGAAGCTAAGTCAAAGGACTACATGAGTTGTAGAGCATAGCTCCGTAATTGATGCTTTCCGGCCCGAAAGAGGTCGTCTAATAGGAGTTTTGGGCATGTTTATGTTGATGTTGCGAATTCGACCAAATCGCTCTATGATGTTCTCTATATCTGAGCGCTTTGCTTATTTCGATTTTCCGTATGTTATAGATTTGACCAAAATGTGTGTCAACATACTGGTTGTGTTTCTAGTCACTCAAAATAAAAACAAAGTTATGGTTGGTGGAACAACCCATGTCTGTCGGGTGCAACATCGACGTCTTGAGGTGCAGCATCAGCTTGAAAATCCAAGATTGCACTGTATGACTTTTAAAACTCGTTTATGGGGATGAAATTTAAATATAACATGGTGCATCATATTTTAAAATATAGTGAATCGAATTATGACCACGGTCAAACCCCCTTTGACCAACAAAACAACATATGAAAAATTGAGCTAAAAAAGCTTTCGATGTTCCCAAATGTCATTAAGATTGAATTTCTTGGTTACCGAAAGAAGATGACATGGGTGGAACCTGTTAGTCCTATAGATCTGTGAGAGAGCTTCGTTTTGACTGGTTCTGGTTCTTGTAAGGAAAAATGGACACAAAGTTACGGTTGGTGGAACAACCCACGTCTTTCGGGTGCAACATCGAAGTCTTGAGGTGCAACATCCATTTGAAAATCCAAGATTACACTATATGGCTTTTGAAAACTCGTTTATGGGGATGAAATAGAAATATAACATGGTGCGTCATATTTCAAAATATAGTAAATCGAATTATGACCACGGTCAAACCCCCTTTGACCAACAAAACAACATAAGAAAAATTGAGCTAAAAAAGCTTTCGATGTTCCCAAATGTCATTAAGATTGAATTTCTTGATTACCGAACTAAGATGAGATGGGTGGAACCGGTTAGTCCTATAGATCAATGATAGAGCTTCGTTTTGACTGGCTATGGTTCTTGTAACTAAAAATGGACAAAAAGTTATGGTTGGTGGAACAACCCACGTCTTTTGGGTGTAACATCGAAGTCTTGAGGTGCAACATCCGTTTGAAAATCCAAGATTGCACTGCATGAGTTTTTAAAACTCGTTTATGGGGATGAAATAGAAATATAACATGGTGCATCATATTTCAAAATGTAGTAAATCGAGCCGGGGCCAGTAAACGATCCACGGGGGCGAGCCGATCAAAAATGTCACCAATTCCAAAATCCAAGTTCTGCGCGCGTTCAAGGAAACGGGAGTAACTTCCAATCCGTAAGTCCGTTTTGCCCAAAAGAAAGCTCGACCTGAAGATAAGTCAGAGGGCTACAAGAGTTACATAGCACATCTCCGTAATTGATGCTTTTGGGCCCAAATGAGGTCGTATAATAGGAGTTTCGGGCATGTTTATGTTGATTTTGTGATTTCGACCAAATCGCCCTGTGATGTTCTCAGTACCTGAGCGCGTTGCTTATTTAGATTTTCCGTATGTGATGGATTTGACCAAAAAGTGTGTCAACATACTAGTTATGTTTCTAGTCATTCAAAATAAAAACAAAGTTAAGGTTGGCGGAACAACCCATGTCTGTTGGGTGCAACATCGACGTCTTGAGGTGCAACATCAGTTTGAAAATCCAAGATTGCACTGTATGACTTTTGAAAACTCGTTTGTGGGGATGAAATTCAAATATAACATGGTGCATCGTATTTCAAAATATAGTGAATCGAATTATGACCACGGACAAACCCCCTTTGACCAACAAAACAACATACGAAAAATTGAGCTAAAAAAGCTTTCGATGTTCCCAAATGTCATTAAGATTGAATTTCTTGGTTACCGAACGAAGATGAGATGGGTGGAACTTGTTAGTCCTATAGATCTGTGAGAGGGCTTCGTTTTGACTGGTTCTTGTAACTAAAAATGGACACAAAGTTACGGTTGGTGGAACAACCCACGTCTTTTGGGTGCAACATCGAAGTCTTGAGGTGCAACATCCATTTGAAAATCCAAGATTACACTGTATGACTTTTGAAAACTCGTTTATGGGGATGAAACAGAAATATAACATGGTGCGTCATATTTCAAAATATAGTAAATCGAATTATGACCACGGTCAAACCCCCTTTGACAAATAAAACAACATAAGAAAAATTGAGCTAAAAAAGCTTTCGATGTTTCCAAATGTCATTAAGATTGAATTTCTTGGTTACCGAACTAAGATGAGATGGGTGGAACCCGTTAGTCCTATAAATCTATGAGAAAGCTTCGTTTTGACTGGTAATGGTTCTTGTAACTAAAAATGGACACAAATTTATGGTTGGTGGAACAACCAACGTCTTTTGGGTGCAACATCGAAGTCTAGAGGTGCAACATCCGTTTGAAAATCCAAGATTGCAATGTATGAGTTTTGAAAAGTCGTTTATGGGGATGAAATAGAAATATAACATGATGCATCATATTTCAAAATGTAGTAAATCGAGCCGGGGCTAGTCAACGATCCAAGGGGGCGAGCCGATCAAAAATGTCACCAATTCCAAAATCCAAGTTCTGCACGCGTTCATGGAAACGGGAGTAACTTCCAATCCGTAAGTCCGTTTTGCCCAACCGAAAACTCCACCTGAAGCTAAGTCAAAGGACTACATGATTTGTAGAGCATAGCTCCGTAATTGATGCTTTCGGGCCCAAAAGAGGTCGTCTAATAGGAGTTTCCGGCATGTTTATGTTGATGTTGCGAATTCGACCAAATCGCTCTATAATGTTCTCTATATCTGAGCGCTTTGCTTATTTAGATTTTCCGTATGTGATGGATTTGACCAAAAAGTGTGTCAACATAATAGTTATGTTTCTAGTCACTCAAAATAAAAACAAAGTTAAGGTTGGCGAAACAACCCATGTCTGTTGGGTGCAACATCGACGTCTTGAGGTGCAACATCAGTTTGAAAATCCAAGATTGCACTGTATGACTTTTGAAAACTCGTTTATGGGGATGAAGTTTAAATATAACATGGTGCATCATATTTCAAAATATAGTGAATCGAATTATGACCACGGTCAAACCCCCTTTGACCAACAAAACAACATACGAAAAATTGAGCTAAAAAAGCTTTCGATGTTCCCAAATGTCATTAAGATTGAATTTCTTGGTTATCGAATGAAGATGAGATGGGTGGAACTTGTTAGTCCTATAGATCTGTGAGAGGGCTTCGTTTTGACTGGTTCTTGTAACTAAAAATGGACACAAAGTTACGGTTGGTGGAACAACCCACGTCTTTTGGGTGCAACATCGAAGTCTTGAGGTGCAACATCCATTTGAAAATCCAAGATTACACTGCATGAGTTTTTAAAACTCGTTTATGGGGATGAAATAGAAATATAACATGGTGCATCATATTTCAAAATGTAGTAAATCGAGCCGGGGCCAGTAAACGATCCACGGGGGCGAGCCGATCAAAAATGTCACCAATTCCAAAATCCAAGTTCTGCGCGCGTTCAAGGAAACGGGAGTAACTTCCAATCCGTAAGTCCGTTTTGCCCAAACGAAATCTCGACCTGAAGATAAGTCAGAGGGATACAAGAGTTACAGAGCACATCTCCGTAATTGATGCTTTTGGGCCCAAAAGAGGTCGTCTAATAGGAGTTTCGGGCATGTTTATGTTGATTTTGTGATTTCGACCAAATCGCCCTGTGATGTTCTCAGTACCTGAGCGCGTTGCTTATTTAGATTTTCCGTATGTGATGGATTTGACCAAAAAGTGTGTCAACATACTAGTTATGTTTCTAGTCACTCAAAATAAAAAAAAAGTTAAGGTTGGCGGAACAACCCATGTCTGTTGGGTGCAACATCGACGTCTTGAGGTGCAACATCAGTTTGAAAATCCAAGATTGCACTGTATGACTTTTGAAAACTCGTTTGTGGGGATGAAATTTAAATATAACATGGTGCATCATATTTCAAAATATAGTGAATCGAATTATGACCACGGTCAAACCCCCTTTGACCAACAAAACAACATACGAAAAATTGAGCTAAAAAAGCTTTCGATGTTCCCAAATGTCATTAAGATTGAATTTCTTGGTTACCGAACGAAGATGAGATGGGTGGAACTTGTTAGTCCTATAGATCTGTGAGAGGGCTTCGTTTTGACTGGTTCTTGTAACTAAAAATGGACACAAAGTTACGGTTGGTGGAACAACCCACGTCTTTTGGGTGCAACATCGAAGTCTTGAGGTGCAACATCCATTTGAAAATCCAAGATTACACTGTATGACTTTTGAAAACTCGTTTATGGGGATGAAACAGAAACATAACGTGGTGCGTCATATTTCAAAATATAGTAAATCGAATTATGACCACGGTCAAACCCCCTTTGACAAATAAAACAACATAAGAAAAATTGAGCTAAAAAAGCTTTCGACGTTCCCAAATGTCATTAAGATTGAATTTCTTGGTTACCGAACTAAGATGAGATGGGTAGAACCCGTTAGTCCTATAAATCTATGAGAAAGCTTCGTTTTGACTGGTAATGGTTCCTGTAAATAAAAATGGACACAAAGTTATGGTTGGTGGAACAACCAACGTCTTTTGGGTGCAACATCGAAGTCTTGAGGTGCAACATCCGTTTGAAAATCCAAGATTGCACTGTATGAGTTTTGAAAAGTCATTTATGGGGATGAAATAGAAATATAACATGATGCATCATATTTCAAAATGTAGTAAATCGAGCCGGGGCTAGTCAACGATCCAGGGGGGCGAGCCGATCGAAATGTCACCAATTCCAAAATCCAAGTTCTGCACGCGTTCATGGAAACGGGAGTAACTTCCAATCCGTAAGTTTGTTTTGCCCAACCGAAAACTCCACCTGAAGCTAAGTCAAAGGACTACATGAGTTGTAGAGCATAGCTCCGTAATTGATGCTTTCGGGCCCAAAAGAGGTCGTCTAATAGGAGTTTCGGGCATGTTTATGTTGATGTTGCGAATTCGACCAAATCGCTCTATGATGTTCTCTATATCTGAGCGCTTTGCTTATTTAGATTTTTCGTATGTGATAGATTTGACCAAAATGTGTGTCAACATACTGGTTGTGTTTCTAGTCACTCAAAATAAAAACAAAGTTATGGTTGGTGGAACAACCCATGTTTGTCGGGTGCAACATCGACGTCTTGAGGTGCAGCATCAGCTTGAAAATCCAAGATTGCACTGTATGACTTTTAAAAACTCGTTTATGGGGATGAAATTTAAATATAACATGGTGCATCATATTTTAAAATATAGTGAATCGAATTATGACCACGGTCAAACCCCCTTTGACCAACAAAACAACATACGAAAAATTGAGCTAAAAAAGCTTTTGATGTTCCCAAATGTCATTAAGATTGAATTTCTTGGTTACCGAAAGAAGATGACATGGGTGGAACCTGTTAGTCCTATAGATCTGTGAGAGAGCCTCGGTTTGACTGGTTATGGTTCTTGTAAGGAAAAATGGACACAAAGTTACGGTTGGTGGAACAACCCACGTCTTTCGGGTGCAACATCGAAGTCTTGAGGTGCAACATCCATTTGAAAATCCAAGATTACACTGTATGACTTTTGAAAACTCGTTTATGGGGATGAAATAGAAATATAACATGGTGCGTCATATTTCAAAATATAGTAAATCGAATTATGACCACGGTCAAACCTCCTTTGACCAACAAAACAACATAAGAAAAATTGAGCTAAAAAAGTTTTCGATGTTCCCAAATGTCATTAAGATTGAATTTCTTGATTACCGAACTAAGATGAGATGGGTGGAACCGGTTAGTCCTATAGATCAATGATAGAGCTTCGTTTTGACTAGTTATGGTTCTTGTAACTAAAGTGGACAAAAAGTTATGGTTGGCGGAACAACCCACGTCTTTTGGGTGTAACATCGAAGTCTTGAGGTCCAACATCCGTTTGAAAATCCAAGATTGCACTGCATGAGTTTTTAAAACTCGTTTATGGGGATGAAATAGAAATATAACATGGTGCATCATATTTCAAAATGTAGTAAATCGAGCCGGGGCCAGTAAACGATCCACGGGGGCGAGCCGATCAAAAATGTCACCAATTCCAAAATCCAAGTTCTGCGCGCGTTCAAGGAAACGGGAGTAACTTCCAATCCGTAAGTCCGTTTTGCCCAAACGAAAGCTCGACCTGAAGATAAGTCAAATGGCTACAAGAGTTACAGAGCACATCTCCGTAATTGATGCTTTTGGGCCCAAAAGAGGTCGTCTAATAGGAGTTTCGGGCATGTTTATGCTGATTTTGTGATTTCGACCAAATCGCCCTGTGATGTTCTCAGTACCTGAGCGCGTTGCTTATTTAGATTTTCCGTATGTGATGGATTTGACCAAAAAGTGTGTCAACATACTAGTTATGTTTCTAGTCACTCAAAATAAAAACAAAGTTAAGGTTGGCGGAACAACCCATGTCTGTTGCGTGCAACATCGACGTCTCGAGGTGCAACATCAGTTTGAAAATCCAAGATTGCACTGTATGACTTTTGAAAACTCGTTTGTGGGGATGAAATTTAAATATAACATGGTGCATCATATTTCAAAATATAGTGAATCGAATTATGACCACGGTCAAACCCACTTTGACCAACAAAACAACATACGAAAAATTGAGCTAAAAAAGCTTTCGATGTTCCCAAATGTCATTAAGATTGAATTTCTTGGTTACCGAACGAAGATGAGATGGGTGGAACTTGTTAGTCCTATAGATCTGTGAGAGGGCTTCGGTTTGACTGGTTCTTGTAACTAAAAATGGACACAAAGTTACGGTTGGTGAAACAACCCACGTATTTTGGGTGCAACATCGAAGTCTTGAGGTGCAACATCCATTTGAAAATCCAAGATTACACTGTATGACTTTTGAAAACTCGTTTATGGGGATGAAACAGAAACATAACATGGTGCGTCATATTTCAAAATATAGTAAATCGAATTATGACCACGGTCAAACCCCCTTTGACAAATAAAACAACATAAGAAAAATTGAGCTAAAAAAGCTTTCGACGTTCCCAAATGTCATTAAGATTGAATTTCTTGGTTACCGAACTAAGATGAGATAGGTAGAACCCGTTAGTCCTATAAATCTATGAGAAAGCTTCGTTTTGACTGGTAATGGTTCTTGTAACTAAAAATGGACACAAAGTTATGGTTGGTGGAACAACCAACGTCTTTTGGGTGCAACATCGAAGTCTTGAGGTGCAACATCCGTTTGAAAATCCAAGATTGAACTGTATGAGTTTTGAAAAGTCGTTTATGGGGATGAAATAGAAATATAACATGATGCATCATATTTCAAAATGTAGTAAATCGAGCCGGGGCCAGTCAACGATCCAGGGGGGCGAGCCGATCGAAAATGTCACCAATTCCAAAATCCAAGTTCTGCACGCGTTCATGGAAACGGGAGTAACTTCCAATCCGTAAGTCTGTTTTGCCCAACCGAAAACTCCACCTGAAGCTAAGTCAAAGGACTACATGAGTTGTAGAGCACAGCTCCGTAATTGATGCTTTTGGGCCCAAAAGAGGTCGTCTAATAGGAGTTTTGGGCATGTTTATGTTGATGTTGCGAATTCGACCAAATCGCTCTATGATGTTCTCTATATCTGAGCGCTTTGCTTATTTAGATTTTCCGTATGTGATAGATTTGACCAAAATGTGTGTCAAAATACTGGTTGTGTTTCTAGTCACTCAAAATAAAAACAAAGTTATGGTTGGTGGAACAACCCATGTCTGTCGGGTGCAACATCGACGTCTTGAGGTGCAGCATCAGCTTGAAAATCCAAGATTGCACTGTATGACTTTTAAAAACTCGTTTATGGGGATGAAATTTAAATATAACATGGTGCATCATATTTTAAAATATAGTGAATCGAATTATGACCACGGTCAAACCCCCTTTGACCAACAAAACAACATACGAAAAATTGAGCTAAAAAAGCTTTTGATGTTCCCAAATGTCATTAAGATTGAATTTCTTGGTTACCGAAATGAAGATGACATGGGTGGAACCTGTTAGTCCTATAGATCTGTGAGAGAGCTTTGTTTTGACTGGTTATGGTTCTTGTAAGAAAAAATGGACACAAAGTTACGGTTGGTGGAACAACCCACATCTTTCTGGTGCAACATCGAAGTCTTGAGGTGCAACATCCATTTGAAAATCCAAGATGACACTGTATGACTTTTGAAAACTCGTTTATGGGGATGAAATAGAAATATAACATGGTGCGTCATATTTCAAAATATAGTAAATCGAATTATGACCACGGTCAAACCCCTTTGACCAACAAAAGAACATAAGAAAAATTGAGCTAAAAAAGCTTTCGATGTTCCCAAATGTCATTAAGATTGAATTTCTTGATTACCGAACTAAGATGAGATGGGTGGAACCGGTTAGTCCTATAGATCAATGATAGAGCTTCGTTTTGACTGGTTATGGTTCTTGTAACTAAAGTGGACAAAAAGTTATGGTTGGTGGAACAACCCACGTCTTTTGGGTGTAACATCGAAGTCTAGAGGTCCAACATCCATTTGAAAATCCAAGATTGCACTGCATGAGTTTTTAAAACTCGTTTATGGGAATGAAATAGAAATATAACATGGTGCATCATATTTCAAAATGTAGTAAATCAAGCCGGGGCCAGTAAACGATCCACGGGGGCGAGCCGATCAAAAATGTCACCAATTCCAAAATCCAAGTTCTGCACGCGTTCAAGGAAACGGGAGTAACTTCCAATCCGTAAGTCCGTTTTGCCCAAACAAAAGCTCGACCTGAAGATAAGTCAGAGGGCTACAAGAGTTACAGAGCACATCTCCGTAATTGATGCTTTTGGGCCCAAAAGAGGTCGTCTAATAGGAGTTTCGGGCATGTTTATGTTGATTTTGTGATTTCGACCAAATCGCCCTGTGATGTTCTCAGTACCTGAGCGCGTTGCTTATTTAGATTTTCCGTATGTGATGGATTTGACCAAAAAGTGTGTCAACATACTAGTTATGTTTCTAGTCACTCAAAATAAAAACAAAGTTAAGGTTGGCGGAACAACCCATGTCTGTTGGGTGCAACATCGACGTCTTGAGGTGCAACATCAGTTTGAAAATCCAAGATTGCACTGTATGACTTTTGAAAACTCGTTTGCGGGGATGAAATTTAAATATAACCTGGTGCATCATATTTCAAAATATAGTGAATCGAATTATGACCACGGTCAAACCCCCTTTGACCAACAAAACAACATACGAAAAATTGAGCTAAAAAAGCTTTCGATTTTCCCAAATGTCATTAAGATTGAATTTCTTGGTTACCGAACGAAGATGAGATGGGTGGAACTTGTTAGTCCTATAGATCTGTGAGACGGCTTCGTTTTGACTGGTTCTTGTAACTAAAAATGGACACAAAGTTACGGTTGGTGGAACAACCCACGTCTTTTGGGTGCAACATCGAAGTCTTGAGGTGCAACATCCATTTGAAAATCGAAGATTACACTGTATGACTTTTGAAAACTCGTTTATGGGGATGAAACAGAAATATAACATGGTGCGTCATATTTCAAAATATAGTAAATCGAATTATGACCACGGTCAAACCCCCTTTGACAAATAAAACAACATAAGAAAAATTGAGCTAAAAAAGCTTTCGATGTTCCCAAATGTCATTAAGATTGAATTTCTTGGTTACCGAACTAAGATGAGATGGGTGGAACCCGTTAGTCCTATAAATCTATGAGAAAGCTTCGTTTTGACTGGTAATGGTTCTTGTAACTAAAAATGGACACAAAGTTATGGTTGGTGGAACAACCAACGTCTTTTGGGTGCAACATCGAAGTCTTGAGGTGCAACATCCGTTTGGAAATCCAAGATTGCACAGTATGAGTTTTGAAAAGTCGTTTATGGGGATGAAATAGAAATATAACATGATGCATCATATTTCAAAATGTAGTAAATCGAGCCGGGGCTGGTCAACGATCCAGGGGGGCGAGCCGATCAAAAATGTCACCAATTCCAAAATCCAAGTTCTGCACGCGTTCATGGAAACGGGAGTAACTTCCAATCCGTAAGTCCGTTTTGCCCAACCGAAAACTCCACCTGAAGCTAAGTCAAAGGACTACATGAGTTGTAGAGCATAGCTCCGTAATTGATGCTTTTGGGCCCAAAAGAGGTCGTCTAATAGGAGTTTCGGGCATGTTTATATTGATGTTGCGAATTCGACCAAATCGCTCTATGATGTTCTCTATATCTGAGCGCTATGCTTATTTAGATTTTCCGTATGTGATAGATTTGACTAAAATGTGTGTCAACATACTGGTTGTGTTCCTATTCACTCAAAATAAAAACAAAGTTATGGTTGGTGGAACAACCCATGTCTGTCGGGTGCAACATCGACGTCTTGAGGTGTAGCATCAGCTTGAAAATCCAAGATTGCACTGTGTGAATTTTAAAAACTCGTTTATGGGGATGAAATTTAAATATAACTTGGTGCATCATATTTTAAAATATAGTGAATCGAATTATGACCACGGTCAAACCCCCTTTGACCAACAAAACAACATATGAAAAATTGAGCTAAAAAAGCTTTTGATGTTCCCAAATGTCATTAAGATTGAATTTCTTGGTTACCGAATGAAGATGAGATGGGGGGAACCTGTTAGTCCTATAGATCTGTGAGAGAGCTTCGTTTTGACTGGTTATGGTTCTTGTAACTAAAAATGGACACAAAGTTACGGTTGGTGGAACAACCCACGTCTTTTGGGTGCAACATCGAAGTATTGAGGTGCAACATCCATTTTAAAATCCAAGATTTCACTGCATGACTTTTGAAAACTCGTTTATGGGGATGAAATATAAATATAACATGGTGCGTCATATTTAAAAATATAGTCAATCGAATTATGACCACGGTCAAACCCCCTTTGACCAACAAAACAACATACGAAAAATTGAGCTAAAAAAGCTTTCGATGTTCCCAAATGTCATTAAGATGGAATTTCTTGGTTATCGAACTAAAATGAGATGGGTGGAACCTGTTAGTCCTATAAATCTATGAGAGAGCTTCGTTTTGACTAGTAATGGTTCTTGTAATTAAAAATGGATACAATGTTATGGTTGGTGGAACAACCCACGTCTTTTGGGTGCAAGATCGAAGTCTTGAGGGGCAACATCCGTTTGAAAATCCAAGATTGCACTGTATGAGTTTTGAAAACTCGTTTATAGGGATGAAATAGAAATATAACATGGTAAGTCATATTCCAAAATGTAGTAAATCGAGCCGGGGCTAGTCAACGATCCAGGGGGGCGAGCCAATCAAAAATGTGACCAATTCCGAAATACAAGTTCTGCGCGCGTTCACGGAAACGGGAGTAACTTCCAATCTGTAAGTCCGTTTTGCCCAAACGAAAGCTCGACCTGAAGATAAGTCAGAAGGCTACAAGAGTTACAGCGCACAGCTCCGTAATTGATGCTTCTGGACCCACAAGAGGTCGTCTAATAGGAGTTTTGGGCATGTTTATGTTGATGTTGCGATTTCGACCAAATCGCTCTATGATGTTCTCAGTACCTGAGCGTGTTGCTTATTTAGATTTTCCGTACGTGATAGATTTGACCAAAAAGTGTGTCAACATACTGGTTATGTTTCTAGACACTCAAAAAAAAAAACAAAGTTATGGTTGGCGGAACAACCTATGTCTGTTGGGTGCAACATCGACGTCTTGAGGTGCAACATCAGTTTGAAAATCCAAGATTGCACTGTATGACTTTTGAAAACTCGTTTAAGGGGATGAAATTTAAATATAACAAGGTGCATCATATTTCAAAATATAGTGAATCGAATTATGACCACGGTCAAACCCCCTTTGACAACAAAACAACATATGAAAAATTGAGCTAAAAAAGCTTTCGATGTTCCCAAATGTCATTAAGATTGAATTTCTTGGTTACCGAATGAAGATGAGATGGGTGGAACCTGTTAGTCCAATAGATCTGTGAGAGAGCTTCGTTTTGACTGGTTATGGTTCTTGTAACTAAAAATGGACACAAAGTTATGGTTGGTGGAACAACCCACGTCTTTTGGGTGCAACATCGAAGTCTTGAGGTGCAACATCCATTTGAAAATCCAAGATTGCACTGCATGACTTTTGAAAACTCGTTTATGGGGATGAAATATAAATATAACATGGTGCGTCATATTTAAAAATATAGTCAATCGAATTATGACCACGGTCAAACCCCCTTTGACCAACAAAACAACATACGAAAAATTGAGCTAAAAAAGCTTTCGATGTTCCCAAATGTCATTAAGATTCAATTTCTTGGTTATCGAACTAAAATGAGATGGGTGGCACCCGTTAGTCCTATAAATCTATGAGAGAGCTTCGTTTTGACTGGTAATGGTTCTTGTAATTAAAAATGGACACAATGTTATGGTTGGTGGAACAACCCACGTCTTTTGGATGCAACATCGAAGTCTTGAGGGGCAACATCCGTTTGAAAATCCAAGATTGCACTGTATGAGTTTTGAAAACTCGTTTATAGGGATGAAATAGAAATATAACATGGTAAATCATATTCCAAAATGTAGCAAATCGAGTCGGGGCTAGTCAACGATCCAGGGGGCGAGCCAATCAAAAATGTCACCAATTCCAAAATACAAGTTCTGCGCGCGTTCACGGAAACGGGAGTAACTTCCAATCCGTAAGTCCGTTTTGCCCAAACGAAAGCTCGACCTGAAGATAAGTCAGAAGGCTACAAGAATTACAGCGCACAGCTCTGTAATTGATGCTTCCGGGCCCAAAAGAGGTCGTCTAATAGGAGTTTCGGGCATGTTTATGTTGATGTTGCGATTTCGACCAAATCGCTCTATGATGTTCTCAGTACCTGAGCGCGTTGCTTATTTAGATTAACCGTATGTGATAGATTTGACCAAAAAGTGTTTCAATATACTTGTTATATTTCTAGAGACACAAAAAAAAAACAAAGTTATGGTTGGCGGAACAACCCATGTCTGTTGGGTGCAACATCGACGTCTTGAGGTGCAACATCAGTTTGAAAATCCAAGATTGCACTGTATGACTTTTGAAAACTCATTTATGGGGATGAAATTTAAATATAACAAGGTGCATCATATTTCAAAATATAGTGAATCGAATTATGACCACGGCCAAACCCCCTTTGACCAACAAAACAACATATGAAAAATTGAGCTAAAAAAGCTTTCGATGTTCCCAAATGTCATTAAGATTGAATTTCTTGGTTACCGAACGAAGATGAGATGGGTGGAACCTGTTAGTCCAATATATCTGTGAGAGAACTTCGTTTTTACTGGTTATGGTTCTTGTTACTAAAAATGGACACAAAGTTACGGTTGGTGGGACAACCCACATCTTTCGGGTGCAACATCGAAGTCTTGAGGTGCAACATCCGTTTGAAAATCCAAGATTGCACTGTATGTGTTTTGAAAAGTCGTTTATGGGGATGAAATAGAAATATAACATGGTGCATCATATTTCAAAATGTAGTAAATCGAATTATGACCGCGGTCAAACCCCCTTTGACCAACAAAACAACATAAGAAAATTGAGCTAAAAAAGCTTTCGATGTTCCCAAATGTCATTAAGATTGAATTTCTTGGTTACCGAACTAAGATGAGATGGGTGGAACCTGTTAGTCCTATAGATCTATGATAGAGCTTCGTTTTGAATTGTTATGGTTCTTGTAACTAAAAATGGACAAAAAGTTATGGTTGGTGGAACAACCCACGTCTTTTGGGTGCAACATCGAAGTCTTGAGGTGCAACATCCGTTTGAAAATCCAAGATTGCACTGCATGAGTTTTGAAAACTCGTTTATGGGGACGAAATAGAAATATAACATGGTGCATCATATTTCAAAATGAAGTAAATCGAGCCGGGGCTAGTCAACAATCCGGGGGGGCGAGCCGATCAAAAATTTCACCAATTCCAAAATCCAAGTTTTGCGCGCGTTCAAGGAAGCGGGAGTAACTTCCAATCCGTAAGTCCGTTTTGCCCAAACGAAAGCTCAACCTGAAGTTAAGTCAGAGGGCTACAAGAGTTACGGAGCACATCTCCGTAATTGTTGCTTTCGGGCCCAAAAGATGTCGCCTAATAGGAGTTTCGGGCATGTTTATGTTGGTTTTGCGATTTCGACCAAATCGCTCTGTGATGTTCTCAATACCTGAGCGCGTTGCTTATTTAGATTTTCCGTATGTGATAGATTTGACCAAAAAGTGTGTCAACATACTGGTTATGTTTCTAGTCACTCAAAATAAAAACAAAGTTATGGTTGGTGGAACAACCCATGTCTGTTGGGTGCAACATCGACGTCTTGAGGTGCAACATCAGTTTGAAAATCCAAGATTGCACTGTATGACTTTTGGAAACTTGTTTATGGGGATGAAACTTAAATATAATATGGTGCATCATATTTCAAAATATAGTGAATCGAATTATGACAACGGTCAAACCCCCTTTGACCAACAAAATAACATACGAAAAATTGAGCTAAAAAAGCTTTCGATGTTCCCAAATGTCATTAAGATTGAATTTCTTGGTTACCGAACTAAGATGAGATGGGTGGAACCCGTTAGTCCTATATATCTATAAGAGAGCTTCGTTTTGACAGGTTATGGTTATTGTAACTAAAAAAGGATACAAAGTTATGGTTGGTGGAACAACCCACGTCTTTTGGGTGCAACATCGAAGTCTTGAGGTGCAACATCCATTTGAAAATCCAAGATTGCACTATTTGAGTTTTGAAAACTCGTTTACAGGGATGAAATAGAAATATAACATGGTAAATCATATTCCAAAATGTAGTAAATCGAGCCGGGGCTAGTCAACGATCCAGGGGGCTAGCCGATCAAAAATGTCACCATTTCCAAAATCCAAGTTCTGCGCGCGTTCACGGAAACGGGAGTAACTTCTAATCTGTAAGTCCGTTTTGCCCAAACGAAAGCTCGACCTGAAGATAAGTCAAAAGGCTACAAGAATTACAGCGCACAGCTCCGTAATTGATGCTTCCGGGCCCAAAAGAGGTCGTCTAATAGGAGTTTCGGGAATGTTTATGTTGATGTTGCGATTTCGACCAAATCGCTCTATGATGTTCTCAGTACCTGAGCGCGTTGCTTATTTAGATTATCCGTATGTGATAGATTTGACCAAAAAGTGTTTCAATATACTTGTTATGTTTCTAGACACTCAAAAAAAAAAACAAAGTTATGGTTGGCGGAACAAGCCATGTCTGTTGGGTGCAACATCAACGTCTTGAGGTGCAACATCAGTTTGAAAATCCAAGATTGCACTGTATGACTTTTGAAAATTCGTTTATGGGGATG
Source organism: Allium sativum (assembly GCA_030737875.1). Classification (NCBI taxonomy): domain Eukaryota; kingdom Viridiplantae; phylum Streptophyta; class Magnoliopsida; order Asparagales; family Amaryllidaceae; genus Allium; species Allium sativum. The sequence continues at coordinate 844,774,220 of CM060921.1, read as the reverse complement.
AAATTTAAATATAACAAGGTGCATCATATTTCAAAATATAGTGAATCGAATTATGACCACGGTCAAACCCCCTTTGACCAACAAAACAACATATGAAAAATTGAGCTAAAAAAGCTTTCGATGTTCCCAAATGTCATTAAGATTGAATTTCTTGGTTACCGAACGAAGATGAGATGGGTGGAACCTATTAGTCCAATAGATCTGTGAGAGAGCTTCGTTTTGACTGGTTATGGTTCTTGTAACTAAAAATGGACACAAGGTTACGGTTGGTGGAACAACCCACATCTTTCGGGTGCAACATCGAAGTCTTGAGGTGCAACATCCGTTTGAAAATCCAAGATTGCACTGTATGAGTTTTGAAAAGTCGTTTATGGGGATGAAATAGAAATATAACATGGTGCATCATATTTCAAAATGTAGTAAATCGAATTATGACCGCGGTCAAACCCCCTTTGACCAACAAAACAACATAAGAAAAATTGAGCTAAAAAAGCTTTCGATGTTCCCAAATGTCATTAAGATTGAATTTCTTGGTTACCGAACTAAGATGAGATGGGTGGAACCTGTTAGTCCTATAGATCTATGATAGAGCTTCGTTTTGACTGGTTATGGTTCTTGTAACTAAAAATGGACAAAAAGTTATGGTTGGTGGAACAACCCACGTCTTTTGGGTGCAACATCGAAGACTTGAGGTGCAACATCCGTTTGAAAATCCAAGATTGCACTGCATGAGTTTTGAAAACCCGTTTATGGGGACGAAATAGAAATATAACATGGTGTATCATATTTCAAAATGAAGTAAATCGAGCCGGGGCTAGTCAACAATCCGGGGGCGAGCCGATCAAAAATGTCACCAATTCCAAAATCCAAGTTCTGCGCACGTTCAAGGAAACGGGAGTAACTTCCAATCCGTAAGTCCGTTTTGCCCAAACGAAAGCTCGACTTGAAGATAAGTGAGAGGGCTACAAGTGTTACGGAGCACATCTCCGTAATTGATGCTTTCGGGCCCAAAAGAGGTCGCCTAATAGGAGTTTCGGGCATGTTTATGTTGATTTTGCGATTTCGACCAAATCGCTCTGTGATGTTCTCAGTACCTGAGCGCGTTGCTTATTTAGATTTTCCGTATGTGATAGATTTGACCAAAAAGTGTGTCAACATACTGGTTATGTTTCTAGTCACTCAAAATAAAAACAAAGTTATGGTTGGCGGAACAACCCATGTCTGTTGGGTGCAACATCGACGTCTTGAGGTGCAACATCAGTTTGAAAATCCAAGATTGCACTGTATGACTTTTGGAAACTCGTTTATGGGGATGAAACTTAAATATAATATGGTGCATCATATTTCAAAATATAGTGAATCGAATTATGACAACGGTCAAACCCCCTTTGACCAACAAAATAACATACGAAAAATTGAGCTAAAAAAGCTTTCGATGTTCCCAAATGTCATTAAGATTGAATTTCTTGGTTACCGAACTAAGATGAGATGGGTGGAACCCGTTAGTCCTATAGATCTATAAGAGAGCTTCGTTTTGACAGGTTATGGTTATTGTAACTGAAAATGGACACAAAGTTATGGTTGGTGGAACAACCCACGTCTTTTGGGTGCAACATCGAAGTCTTGAGGTGCAACATCCATTTGAAAATCCAAGATTGCGCTATATGAGTTTTGAAAACTCGTTTACAGGGATGAAATAGAAATATAACATGGTAAATCATATTCCAAAATGTAGTAAATCGAGCCGGGGCTAGTCAACGATCCAGGGGGCGAGCCGATCAAAAATGTCACCATTTCCAAAATCCAAGTTCTGCGCGCGTTCACGGAAACGGGAGTAACTTCTAATCTGTAAGTCCGTTTTGCCCAAACGAAAGCTCGACCTGCAGCTAAGTCAGAGGGCTACAAGAGTTACAAAGCATAGCTCCGTAATTTATGCTTCCAGGCCCAAATGAGGTCGTCTAATTGGAGTTTCGGGCATGTTTATGTTGATGTTGCGATTTCGACCAAATCGCTCTATGATGTTCTCAGTACCTGAGCGCGTTGCTTATTTAGATTTTCCGTATGTGATAGATTTGACCAAAAAGTGTGTCAACATACTGGTTATGTTTCTAGTCACTCAAAATAAAAAAAAGTTATGGTTGGCGGAACAACCCATGTTTGTTGGGTGCAACATCGACGTCTTGAGGTGCAACATCGGTTTGATAATCCAAGATTGCACTGTATGACTTTTGAAAACTCGTTTATGGGGATGAAATTTAAATATAACATGGTGCATCATATTTCAAAGTATAGTGAATCGAATTATGACCACGGTCAGACCCCCTTTGACCAACAAAACAACATATGAAAAATTGAGCTAAAAAAGCTTTCGATGTTCCCAAATGTCATTAAGATTGAATTTCTTGGTTACCGAACGATGATGAGATGGGTGGAACCTTTTAGTCCTATAGATTTGTGAGAGAGCTTCGTTTTGACTGGTTATGGTTCTTGTAACTAAAAATGGACACAAGTTATGGTTGGTGGAACAACTCACGTCTTTTGGGTGCAACATCGAAGTCTTGAGGTGCAACATCCATTTGAAAATCCAAGATTACACTGTATGACTTTTGAAAACTCGTTTATGGGGATGAAATAGAAATATAACATGGTGCGTCATATTTCAAAATATAGTAAATCGAATTATGACCACGGTCAAACCCCTTTGACCAACAAAACAACATAAGAAAAATTGAGCTAAAAAAGCTTTCGATGTTCCCAAATGTCATTAAGATTGAATTTCTTGGTTACCGAACTAAGATGAGATGGGTGGAACCTGTTAGTCCTATAGATCTATGATAGAGCTTCGTTTTGACTGGTTATGGTTCTTGTAACTAAAAATGGACACAAAGTTATGGTTGGTGGAACAACCCACGTCTTTTGGGTGCAACATCGAAGTCTTGAGGTGCAACATCCGTTTAAAAATCCAAGGTTGCACTGCATGAGTTTTGAAAACTCGTTTATGGGGATGAAATAGAAATATAACATGGTGCATCATATTTCAAAATGTAGTAAATCGAGCCGGGGCTAGTCAACGATCAAGTGGGGCTTGCCGATCAAAAATGTCACCAATTCCAAAATCCAAGTTCTGCGCGCGTTCACTGAAACGGGAGTAACTTCCAATCCGTAAGTACGTTTTGCCCAAACGAAAGCTCGACCTGAAGATAAGTCAAAGGGCTACAAGAGTACAAGATCACATCTCCGTAATTGATGCTTTCGGGCCCAAAAGAGGTCGACTAATAGGAGTTTCAGGCATGTTTATGTTGATGTTGCGATTTCGACCAAATCGCTCTAAGATGTTCTCAGTACCTGAGAACGTTGTTTATTTATATTTTCCGTATGTGATAGATTTGACCAAAAAGTGTGTCAACATACTGGTTATGGTTGGCGGAACAACCCATGTCTGTTGGGTGCAACATCGACGTATTGAAGTGCTACATCAGTTTGAAAATCCAAGATTGAACTGTATGACTTTTGAAAACTCGTTAATGGGGATGAAATTTAAATATAACATGGTGCATCATATTTTAAAATATAGTGAATCGAATCATGACCACGGTCAAACTCCCTTTGACCAACAAAACAACTTATGAAAAATTGAGCTGAAAAAGCTTTCGATGTTCCCAAATGTCATTAAGATTGAATTTCTTGGTTACCGAACTAAGATGAGATGGGTGGAACCTGTTAGTCCTATAGATCTATGAGAGAGCTTCGTTTTGACTTGTTATGGTTATTGTAACTAAAAATGGACACAAAGTTATGGTTGGTGGAACAACACACGTCTTTTGGGTGCAACATCGAAGTCTTGAGGTGCAACATCCGTTTGAAAATCCAAGATTGCACTGTATGAGTTTTGAAAACTCGTTTATAGGGATGAAATAGAAATATAACATGGTAAGTCATATTCCAAAATGTAGTAAATCGAGCCGGGGCTAGTCAACGATCCAGGGGGGCGAGCCTATCAAAAATGTCACCAATTCCAAAATCCAAGTTCTGCGCGCGTTCACGGAAACGAGAGTAACATCCAATCCGTAAGACCGTTTTGCCCAAACGAAAACTCGACCTGTAGCTATGTCAGAGGGCTACAAGAGTAACAGAGCATAGCTCCGTAATTGATGCTTTCGGGCCCAAAAGAGGTCGTCTAATACGAGTTTCGAGCATGTTTATGTTGATGTTGCAATTTCGACTAAATCGCTCTATGATGTTCTCAGTACCAGAGCGCGTTGCCTATTTAGATTTTCCGTATGTGATAGATTTGACCAAAAAGTGTGTCAATATACTGTTTATGTTTCTAGTCACTCAAAATAAAATAAAAAGTTATGGTTGGCGGAACAACCCATGTCTGTTGGGTGCAACATCGACGTCTTGAGGTGCAACATCAGTTTGAAAATCCAAGATTGTACTGTATGACTTTTGAAAACTCGTTTATGGGGATGAAATTTAAATATAACATGGTGCATCATATTTCAAAGTATAGTGAATCGAATTATGACCACGATCAAACCCCCTTTGACCAACAAAACAACATATGAAAAATTGAGCTAAAAAAGCTTTTGATGTTCCCAAATGTCATTAAGATTGAATTTCTTGGTTACCGAACGAAGATGAGATGGGTGGAACCTGTTAGTCCTATAGACTTGTGGGAGAGCTTCGTTTCGACTGGTTATGGTTCTCGTAACTAAAAATGGACACATGTTATGGTTGGTGGAACAACTCACGTCTTTTGGGTGCAACATCGAAGTCTTGAGGTGCAACATCCATTTGAAAATCCAAGATTACACTGTATGACTTTTGAAAACTCGTTTATGGGGATGAAATAGAAATATAACATGGTGCGTCATATTTCAAAATATATTAAATCGACTTATGACCACGGTCAAACCCCCTTTGACCAACAAAACAACATAAGAAAAATTGAGCTAAAAAAGCTTTCGATGTTCCCAAATGTCATTAAGATTGAATTTCTTGGCTACCGAACTAAGATGAGATGGGTGGAACCTGTTAGTCCTATAGATCTATGATAGAGCTTCGTTTTGACTGGTTGTGGTTCTTGTAACCAAAAATGGACACAAAGTTATGGTTGGTGGAACAACCCACGTCTTTTGGGTGCAACATCGAAGTCTTGAGGTGCAACATCCATTTGAAAATCCAAGATTGCACTGCATGAGTTTTGAAAACTCGTTTATGGGGATGAAATAGAAATATAACATGGTGCATCATATTTCAAAATGTAGTAAATCGAGCCGGGGCTGGTCAACGATCAAGGGGGGCTAGCCGATCAAAAATATCACCAATTCCAAAATCCAAGTTCTGCGCGCGTTCACGGAAACGGGAGTAACTTCCAATCCATAAGTCCGTTTTGCCCAAACAAAAGCTCGACCTGAAGATAAGTCAGAGGGCTACAGGTGTTACAGAGCACATCTCCGTAATTGATGCTTTCGAGCCCAAAAGAGGTCGACTAATAGGAGTTTCGGGCATGTTTATGTTGATGTTGCGATTTCGACCAAATCGCTCTAAGATGTTCTCGGTATCTGAGAACGTTGCTTATTTAGATTTTCCGTATGTGATAGATTTGACCAAAAAGTGTGTCAACATACTGGTTATGGTTGGCGGAACAACCCATGTCTGTTGGGTGCAACATCAACGTCTTGAGTTGCAACATCAGTTTTAAAATCAAGATTGCACTGTATGACTTTTGAAAACTCGTTTATGGGGATGAAATTTAAATATAACATGGTGCATCATATTTCAAAATATAGTGAATCGAATTATGACCACGGTCAAACTCCCTTTGACCAACAAAACAACATATGAAAAATTGAGCTAAAAAAGCTTTCGATGTTCCCAAATGTCATTAAGATTGAATTTCTTGGTTACCGAACTAAGATGAGATGGGTGGAACCTGTTAGTCCTATAGACCTATGAGAGAGCTTCGTTTTGACTTGTTATGGTTCTCGTAACTAAAAATGGACACAAAGTTATGGTTGGTGGAACAACCCATGTCTTTTGGGTGCAACATCGAAGTCTTGAGGTGCAACATCCGTTTGAAAATCCAAGATTGCACTTTGTGAGTTTTGAAAACTCGTTAATAGGGATGAAATAGAAATATAACATGGTAAATCATATTCCAAAATGTAGTAAATCGAGCCGGGGCTAGTCAACGATCCAGGGGGGCGAGCCGATCAAAAATGTCACCAATTCCAAAATCCAAGTTCTGCGCGCGTTCATAGAAACGGGAGTAACTTCCAATCCGTAAGTCCGTTTTGCCCAAACGAAAGCTCCACCTGAAGCTAAGTCAGAGGGCTACGAGAGTTACAGAGCACAGCTCCGTAATTCATGCTTTCGGGCCCAAAAGAGGTCGTCTAATAGGAGTTTCGGGCATGTTTATGTTGATGTTGCAATTTCGACTAAATCGCTCTATGATGTTCTCAGTACGTGAGTGCGTTGCTTATTTAGATTTTCCGTATGTGATAGATTTGACCAAAAAGTGTGTCAACATAATGTTTATGTTTCTAGTCACTCAAAATAAAAAAAAGTTATGGTTGGCGGAACAACCCATGTCTGTTGGGTGCAACATCGACGTCTTGAGGTGCAACATCAGTTTGAAAATCCAAGATTGCACTGTATGACTTTTGAAAACTCGTTTATGGGGATGAAATTTAAATATAACATGGTGCATCATATTTCAAAGTATAGTGAATCGAATTATGACCACAGTCAAACCCCCTTTGACCAACAAAACAACATATAAAAAATTGAGCTAAAAAAGCTTTCGATGTTCCCAAATGTCATTAAGATTGAATTTCTTGGTTACCGAACGAAGATGAGATGGGTGGAACCTGTTAGTCCTATAGATTTGTGAGAGAGCTTCGTTTCGACTGGTTATGGTTCTTGTAACTAAAAATGGACACAAGTTATGGTTGGTGGAACAACTCACGTCTTTTGGGTGTAACATCGAAGTCTTGAGGTGCAACATCCATTTGAAAATCCAAGATTACACTGTATGACTTTTGAAAACTCGTTTATGGGGATGAAATAGAAATATAACATGGTGCGTCATATTTCAAAATATAGTAAATCGACTTATGACCACGGTCAAACCCCCTTTGACCAACAAAACAACATAAGAAAAATTGAGCTAAAAAAGCTTTTGATGTTCCCAAATGTCATTAAGATTGAATTTCTTGGTTACCGAACTAAGATGAGATGGGTGGAACCTGTTAGTCCTATAGATCTATGATAGAGCTTTGTTTTGACTGGTTATGGTTCTTGTAACTAAAAATGGACACAAAGTTATGGTTGGTGGAACAACCCACGTCTTTTGGGTGCAACATCGAAGTCTTGAGGTGCAACATCCGTTTGAAAATCCAAGATTGCGCTGCATGAGTTTTGAAAACTCGTTTATGGGGATGAAATAGAAATATAACATGGTGCATCATATTTCAAAATGTAGTAAATCGAGCCGGGGCTAGTCAACGATCAAGGGGGGCTAGCCGATCAAAAATATCACCAATTCCAAAATCCAAGTTCTGCGCGCGTTCAGGGAAACGGGAGTAACTTCCAACCCATAAGTCCGTTTTCCCAAACAAAAGCTCGACCTGAAGATAAGTCAGAGGGCTACAAGAGTTACAGAGCACATCTCCGTAATTGATGCTTTCGAGCCTAAAAGAGGTCGACTAATAGGAGTTTCGGGCATGTTTATGTTGATGTTGCGATTTCGACCAAATCGCTCTAAGATGTTCTCAGTACCTGAGAACGTTGCTTATTTAGATTTTCCGTATGTGATAGATTTGACCAAAAAGTGTGTCAACATACTGGTTATGGTTGGCGGAACAACCCATGTCTGTTGGGTGCAACATCGACGTCTTGAGGTGCAACATCAGTTTGAAAATCCAAGATTGCACTGTATGACTTCTGAAAACTCGTTTATGGGGATGAAATTTAAATATAACATGGTGCATCATTTTTCAAAATATAGTGAATCGAATTATGACCACGGTCAAACTCCCTTTGACCAACAAAACAACATATGAAAAATTGAGCTAAAAAAGCTTTCGATGTTCCCAAATGTCATTAAGATTGAATTTCTTGGTTACCGAACTAGGATGAGATGGGTGGAACCTGTTAGTCCTATAGATCTATGAGAGAGCTTCGTTTTGACTTGTTATGGTTCTCGTAACTAAAAATGGACACAAATTTATGGTTGGTGGAACAACCCACGTCTTTTGGGTGCAACATCGAAGTCTTGAGGTGCAACATCCGTTTGAAAATCCAAGGTTGCACTGCATGAGTTTTGAAAACTCGTTTATGGGGATGAAATAGAAATATAACATGGTGCATCATATTTCAAAATGTAGTAAATCAAGCCGGGGCTAGTCAACGATCAAGTGGGGCTAGCCGATCAAAAATGTCACCAATTCCAAAATCCAAGTTCTGCACGCGTTCACTGAAACGGGAGTAATTTCCAATCCGTAAGTCCGTTTTGCCCAAACAAAAGCTCGACCTGAAGATAAGTCAAAGGGCTACAAGTGTACAAGATCACATCTCCGTAATTGATGCTTTCGGGCCCAAAAGAGGTCGACTAATAGGAGTTTCGTGCATGTTTATGTTGATGTTGTGATTTCGACCAAATCGCTCTAAGATGTTCTCAGTACCTGAGAACGTTGCTTATTTATATTTTCCGTATGTGATAGATTTGACCAAAAAGTTTGTCAACATACTGTTTATGTTTCTAGTCACTCAAAATAAAAAAAAAGTTATGGTTGGCGGAACAACCCATGTCTTCTGGGTGCAACATCGACGTCTTGAGGTGCAACATCCGTTTGGAAATCCAAGATTGCACTGTATGACTTTTGAAAACTCGTTTATGGGGATGAAATTTATATATAACATGGTGCATCATATTTCAAATTATAGTGAATCGAATTATGACCACGGTCAAACCCCCTTTGACCAACAAAACAACATATGAAAATTTGAGCTAAAACTGCTTTCGATGTTCCCAAATGTCATTAAGATTGAATTTCTTGGTTATCGAATGAAGATGAGATGGGTGGAACCTGTTAGTCCTATAGATTTGTGAGAGAGCTTCGTTTTGACTGGTTATGGTTCTTGTAACTAAAAATGGACACAAGTTATGGTTGGTGGAACAACTCACGTCTTTTGGGTACAACATCGAAGTCTTGAGGTGCAACATCCATTTGAAAATCCAAGATTACACTGTATGACTTTTGAAAACTTGTTTATGGGGATGAAATAGAAGTATAACATGGTGCGTCATATTTCAAAATATAGTAAATCGAATTATGACCACGGTCAAACACCCTTTGACGAACAAAACAACATAAGAAAAATTGAGCTAAAAAAGCTTTCGATGTTCCCAAATGTCATTAAGATTTCGGGCCCAAAAGAGGTCGTCAAATAGGAGTTTCGGGCATGTTTATGTTGATGTTGCGATTTCGACCAAATTGCTCTATGATGTTCTCAGTACCTGAGCTCGTTGCTTATTTATATTTTCCGTATGTGATAGCTTGGACCAAAAAGTGTGTCAACAGACTGGTTATGTTTCTAGTCACTCAAAATAAAAACAAAGTTATGGTTGGCGGAACCACCCATGTCTGTTGGGTGCAACATTGGCGTCTTGAGGTGCAACATCAGCTTGAAAATCCAAGATTTCATTGTATGACTTTTGAAAACTCGTTTATGGGGATGAAATACAAATATAACATGGTTCATCATGTTTCAAAATATAGTGAATCGAATTATGACCACGGTCAAACCCCCTTTGACCAACAAAACAACATATGAAAAATTGAGCTAAAAAAGCTTTCGATGTTCCCAAATGTCATTAAGATTGAATTTCTTGGTTACCGAACGAAGATGAGATGGTGGAACCTGTTAGTCCTATGGATCTGTGAGAGAGCTTCATTTTGACTGGTTATGGTTCTTGTAACTAAAAACGGACACAAAGTTATGGTTGGTGGAACAACCGACGTCTTTTGGGTGCAACATCGAAATCTTAAGGTGCAACATCCATTTGAAAATCCAAGATTGCACTGAATGACTTTGAAAACTCGTTTATGGTGATGAAATAGAAATATAACATGGTGCGTCATATTTCAAAATATAGCAAATCGAATTATGACCACGGTCAAACCCCCTTTGACCAACAAAACAACATATGAAAAATTGTGCTAAAAAAGCTTTAGATGTTCCCAAATGTCATTAAGATTGAATTTCTTGGTTACCGAACTAAGATGAGATGGGTGGAACCTGTTAGTCCTATAGATCTATGAGAGAGATTCGTTTTGACTGGTTATGGTTCTCGTAACTGAAAATGGACAAAAAGTTGTGGTTGGTGGAACAACCCACGTCTTTTGGGTGCAACATCGAAGTCTTGAGGTGCAACATCCGCTTGAAAATCCAAGATTGCACTGCATGACTTTTGAAAACTCATTTATGGGGATGAAATAGAAATATAACATATTCCAAAATGTAGTAAATCGAGCCGGGGCTAGTCAAAGATCCAGGGGGGCGAGCAGATCAAAAATGTCACCAATTCCAAAATCCAAGTTCTGCGCGCGTTCAAGGAAACGGGAGTAACTTCCAGTCCGTAAGTCTGTTTTGCCCAAACGAAAGATCTACCTGAAGCTAAGTCAGAGGGCTACAGGAATTACAGAGCACAGCTCAGTAATTGAAGCTTTCAGGCCCAGAAGAGGTCGTCTAATAGGAGTTTCGGGCATGTTTATGTTGATTTTGCGATTTCTACCAAATCGCTCTATGATGTTCTCAGTACCTGAGCTCGTTGCTTATTTAGATTTTCCATATGTGATAGCTTGGACCAAAAAGTGTGTCAACAGACTGGTTATGTTTTTAGTCACTCAAAATAAAAACAAAGTTATGGTTGGCGGAACAACCCATGTCTGTTGGGTGCAACATCGACGTCTTGAGGTGCAACATCAGTTTGAAAATCCAAGATTGCACTGTATGACTTTTGAAAACTCGTTTATGGGGATGAAATTTAAATATAACACGGCGCATCATATTTCAAAATATAGTGAATCGAATTATGACCACGGCAAACTCCCTTTGACCAACAAAACAACATATGAAAATTGAGCTAAAAAAGCTTTCGATGTTCCCAAATGTCATTAAAATTGAATTTCTTGGTTACCAAACTAAGATGAGATGGGTGGAACCTGTTAGTCCTATAGATTTATGAGAGAGCTTCGTTTTGAATTGTTATGGTTCTCGTAACTAAAAATGGAGACAAAGTTATGGTTGTTGGAACAACCCAAGTCTTTTGGGTGCAACATCGAAGTCTTGAGGTGCAACATCCGTTTGAAAATCCAAGATTGCACTATGTGAGTTTTGAAAACTCGTTTATAGGGAAGAAATAGAAATATTACACGGTAAATCATATTCCAAAATGTAGTAAATTGAGATGGGGCTAGTCAACGATCCAGGGGGGCGAGCCGATCGAAAATGTCACCAATTGCAAAATCCAAGTTCTGCGCGCGTTCATAGAAACGGGAGTAACTTCCAATCCGTAAGTCCGTTTTGCCCAAACGAAAGCTCCGCCTGAAGCTAAGTCAGAGGGCTACAAGAGTTACAAAGCATAGCTCCGTAATTGATGCTTTCGGGCCCAAAATATGTCGTCTAATAGGAGTTTCGGGCATGTTTATGTTGATCTTGCAATTTCGACTAAATCGCTCTATGATGTTCTCAGTACCTGAGCGTGTTGCTTATTTAGATTTTCCGTATGTGATAGATTTGACCAAAAAGTGTGTCAATATACTGTTCATGTTTCTAGTCACTCAAAATAAAATAAAAAGTTATGGTTGGCTGAACAACCCATGTCTGTTGGGTGCAAGATCGACGTCTTGAGGTGCAACATCAGTTTGAAAATCCAAGATTGCACTTCATGACTTTTGAAAACTCGTTTATGGGGTTGAAATTTAAATATAACATGGTGCATCATATTTCAAAGTATAGTGAATTGAATTATGACCACGGTCAAACCCCCTTTGACTAACGAAACAACATATGAAAAATTGAGCTAAAAAAGCTTCCGATGTTCCCAAATGTCATTAAGATTGAATTTCTTGGTTACCGAACGAAGATGAGATGGGTGGAACCTGTTAGTCCAATAGATTTGTGAGAGAGCTTCGTTTCGACTGGTTATGGTTCTTGTAACTAAAAACGGACACATGTTATGGTTGGTGGAACAACTCACGTCTTTTGGGTGCAACATCGAAGTCTTGAGGTGCAACATCCATTTGAAAATCCAAGATTACACTGTATGACTTTTGAAAACTCGTTTATGGGGATGAAATAGAAATATAACATGGTGCGTCATATTTCAAAATATAGTAAATCGACTTATGACCACGGTCAAACCCCCTTTGACCAACAAAACAACATAAGAAAAATTAAGCTAAAAAAGCTTTCGATGTTCCCAAATGTCATTAAGATTGAATTTCTTGGTTACCGGACTAAGATGAGATGGGTGGAACCTGTTAGTCCTATAGATCTATGTAGAGCTTCGTTTTGACTGGTTGTGGTTCTTGTAACCAAAAATGGACACAAAGTTATGGTTGGTGGAACAACCCACGTCTTTTGGGTGCAACATCGAAGTCTTGAGGTGCAACATCCGTTTGAAAATCCAAGATTGCACTGCATGAGTTTTGAAAACTCGTTTATGGGGATGAAATAGAAATATAACATGGTGCATCATATTTCAAAATGTAGTAAATCGAGCAGGGGCTGGTCAACGATCAAGGGGGGCTAGCCGATCAAAAATATCACCAATTCCAAAATCCAAGTTCTGCGCGCGTTCACGGAAACGGGAGTAACTTCCAATCCATAAGTCCGTTTTGCCCAAACAAAAGCTCGACCTGAAGATAAGTCAGAGGGCTACAGGTGTTACAGGGCACATCTCCGTAATTGATGCTTTCGAGCCCAAAAGAGGTCGACTAATAGGAGTTTCGGGCATGTTTATGTTGATGTTGCGATTTCGACCAAATCGCTCTAAGATGTTCTCAGTATCTGAGAACGTTGCTTATTTAGATTTTCCGTATGTGATAGATTTGACCAAAAAGTGTGTCAACATACTGGTTATGGTTGGCGGAACAACCCATGTCTGTTGGGTGCAACATCAACGTCTTGAGGTGCAACATGAGTTTGAAAATCCAAGATTGCACTGTATGACTTTTGAAAACTCGTTTATGGGGATGAAATTTAAATATAACATGGTGCATCATATTTCAAAATATAGTGAATCGAATTATGACCACGGTCAAACTCCCTTTGACCAACAAAACAACATATGAAAAATTGAGCTAAAAAAGCTTTCGATGTTCCCAAATGTCATTAAGATTGAATTTCTTGGTTACCGAACTAGGATGAGATGGGTGGAACCTGTTAGTCCTATAGATCTATGAGAGAGCTTCGTTTTGACTTGTTATGGTTCTCGTAACTAAAAATGGACACAAATTTATGGTTGGTGGAACAACCCACGTCTTTTGGGTGCAACATCGAAGTCTTGAGGTGCAACATCCGTTTGAAAATCCAAGGTTGCACTGCATGAGTTTTGAAAACTCGTTTATGGGGATGAAATAGAAATATAACATGGTGCATCATATTTCAAAATGTAGTAAATCAAGCCGGGGCTAGTCAACGATCAAGTGGGGCTAGCCGATCAAAAATGTCACCAATTCCAAAATCCAAGTTCTGCGCGCGTTCACTGAAACGGGAGTAACTTCCAATCCGTAAGTCCGTTTTGCCCAAACGAAAGCTTGACCTGAAGATAAGTCAAAGGGCTACAAGAGTACAAGATCACATCTTCGTAATTGATGCTTTCGGGCCCAAAAGAGGTCGACTAATAGGAGTTTCGGGCATGTTTATGTTGATGTTGCGATTTCGACCAAATCGCTCTAAGATGTTCTCAGTACCTGAGAACGTTGCTTATTTATATTTTCCGTATGTGATAGATTTGACCAAAAAGTCTGTCAACATACTGTTTATGTTTCTAGTCACTCAAAATAAAAAAAAAGTTATGGTTGGCGGAACAACCCATGTCTTCTGGGTGCAACATCGACGTCTTGAGGTGCAACATCCGTTTGGAAATCCAAGATTGCACTGTATGACTTTTGAAAACTCGTTTATGGGGATGAAATTTATATATAACATGGTGCATCATATTTCAAATTATAGTGAATCGAATTATGACCACGGTCAAACCCCCTTTGACCAACAAAACAACATATGAAAAATTGAGCTAAAACAGCTTTCGATGTTCCCAAATGTCATTAAGATTGAATTTCTTGGTTCTCGAATGAAGATGAGATGGGTGGAACCTGTTAGTCCTATAGATTTGTGAGAGAGCTTCGTTTTGACTGGTTATGGTTCTTGTAACTAAAAATGGACATAAGTTATGGTTGGTGGAACAACTCACGTCTTTTGGGTGCAACATCGAAGTCTTGAGGTGCAACATCCATTTGAAAATCCAAGATTACACTGTATGACTTTTGAAAACTTGTTTATGGGGATGAAATAGAAATATAACATGGTGCGTCGTATTTCAAAATATAGTAAATCGAATTATGACCATGGTCAAACACCCTTTGGCGAACAAAACAACATAAGAAAAATTGAGCTAAAAAAGCTTTCGATGTTCCCAAATGTCATTAAGATTTCGGGCCCAAAAGAGGTCGTCTAATAGGAGTTTCGGGCATGTTTATGTTGATGTTGCGATTTCGACCAAATCGCTCTATGATGTTCTCAGTACCTGAGCTCGTTGCTTATTTAGATTTTCCGTATGTGATAGCTTGGACCAAAAAGTGTGTCAACAGACTGGTTATGTTTCTAGTCACTCAAAATAAAAACAAAGTTATGGTTGGCGGAACCACCCATGTCTGTTGGGTGCAACATTGGCGTCTTGAGGTGCAACATCAGCTTGAAAATCCAAGATTTCATTGTATGACTTTTGAAAACTCGTTTATGGGGATGAAATACAAATATAACATGGTTCATCATGTTTCAAAATATAGTGAATCGAATTATGACCACGGTCAAACCCCCTTTGACCAACAAAACAACATATGAAAAATTGAGCTAAAAAAGCTTTCGATGTTCCCAAATGTCATTAAGATTGAATTTCTTGGTTACCGAATGAAGATGAGATGGTGGAACCTGTTAGTCCTATGGATCTGTGAGAGAGCTTCATTTTGACTGGTTATGGTTCTTGTAACTAAAAACGGACACAAAGTTATGGTTGGTGGAACAACCGACATCTTTTGGGTGCAACATCGAAATCTTAAGGTGCAACATCCATTTGAAAATCCAAGATTGCACTGAATGACTTTGAAAACTCGTTTATGGTGATGAAATAGAAATATAACATGGTGCGTCATATTTCAAAATATAGCAAATCGAATTATGACCACGGTCAAACCCCCTTTGACCAACAAAACAACATATGAAAAATTGAGCTAAAAAAGCTTTAGATGTTCCCAAATGTCATTAAGATTGAATTTCTTGGTTACCGAACTAAGATGAGATGGGTGGAACCTGTTAGTCCTATAGATCTATGAGAGAGATTCGTTTTGACTGGTTATGGTTCTCGTAACTGAAAATGGACACAAAGTTATGGTTGGTGGAACAACCCACGTCTTTTGGGTGCAACTTCGAAGTCTTGAGGTGCAACATCCGTTTGAAAATCCAAGATTGCACTGCATGACTTTTGAAAACTCATTTATGGGGATGAAATAGAAATATAACATATTCCAAAATGTAGTAAATCGAGCCGGGGCTAGTCAAAGATCCAGAGGGGCGAGCAGATCAAAAATGTCACCAATTCCAAAATCCAAGTTCTGCGCGCGTTCAAGGAAACGGGAGTAACTTCCAGTCCGTAAGTACGTTTTGCCCAAACGAAAGATCTACCTGAAGCTAAGTTAGAGGGCTACAGGAATTACAGAGCACAGCTCAGTAATTGAAGCTTTCGGGCCCAAAAGAGGTCGTCTAATAGGAGTTTCGGGCATGTTTATGTTGATGTTGCGATTTCGACCAAATCGCTCTATGATGTTCTCAGTACCTGAGCTCGTTGCTTATTTAGATTTTCGGTATGTGATAGCTTGGACCAAAAAGTGTGTCAACAGACTGGTTATGTTTTTAGTCACTCAAAATAAAAACAAAGTTATGGTTGGCGGAACATCCCATGTCTGTTGGGTGCAACATTGACGTCTTGAGGTGCAACATCAGCTTGAAAATCCAAGATTGCAATGTATGACTTTTGAGAACTCGTTTATGGGGATGAAATACAAATATAACATGGTGCATCATATTTCAAAATATAGTGAATCGAATTATGACCACGGTCAAACCCCCTTTGACCAACAAAACAACATATGAAAAATTGAGCTAAAAAAGCTTTCGATGTTCCCAAATGTCATTAAGATTGAATTTCTTGTTTACCGAACGAAGATGAGATGGGTGGAACCTGTTAGTCCTATGGATCTGTGAGAGAGGTTCGTTTTGACTGGTTATGGTTCTTGTAACTAAAAATGGACACAAAGTTATGGTTGGTGGAACAACCGACATCTTTTGGGTGCCACATCGAAGTCTTAAGGTGCAACATCCATTTGAAAATCCAAGATTGCACTGAATGACTTTGAAAACTCGTTTATGGGGATGAAATAGAAATATAACATGGTGCATCATATTTCAAAATATAGTAAATCGAATTATGACCACGGTCAAACCCCCTTTGACCAACTAAACAATATATGAAAAATTGAGCTAAAAAACTTTGGATGTTCCCAAATGTCATTAATATTGAATTTCTTGGTTACCGAACTAAGATGAGATGGGTGGAACCTATTAGTCCTATAGATGAATGAGAGAGCTTCGTTTTGACTGGTTGTGGTTCCTGTAACTAGAAATGGACAAAAAGTTATGGTTGGTGGAACAACCCACGTCTTTTGGGTGCAACATCGAAGTCTTGAGGTGCAACATCCGTTTGAAAATCCAAGATTGCACTGCATGACTTTTGAAAACTCGTTTATGGGGATGAAATAGAAATATAACATATTCCAATATGTAGTAAACCGAGCTGGGGCTAGTCAACGATCAAGGGGGGCTAGCCGATAAAAAATATCACCAATTCCAAAATCCAAGTTTTGCGCGTGTTCACGGAAACGGGAGTAACTTCCAATCCATAAGTCCGTTTTGCCCAAACAAAAGCTCGACCTGAAGATAAGTTAGAGGGCTACAATTGTTACAGAGCACATCTCCGTAATTGATGCTTTCGAGCCCAAAAGAGGTCGACTAATAGGAGTTTCGGGCATGTTTATGTTGATGTTGCGATTTCGACCAAATCTCTCTAAGATGTTCTCAGTACCTGAGAACGTTGCTTATTTAGATTTTCCGTATGTGATAGATTTGACCAAAAAGTGTGTCAACATACTGGTTATGGTTGGCGGAACAACCCATGTCTGTTGGGTGCAACATCGACGTCTTGAGGTGCAACATCAGTTTGAAAATCCACGATTGCACTGTATGACTTCTAAAAACTCGTTTATGGGGATGAAATTTAAATATAACATGGTGCATCATATTTCAAAATATAGTGAATCGAATTATGACCACGGTCAAACTCCCTTTGACCAACAAAACAACATATGAAAAATTGAGCTAAAAAAGCTTTCGATGTTCCCAAATATCATTAAGATTGAATTTCTTGGTTACCGAACTAAGATGAGATGGGTGGAACCTGTTAGTCCTATAGATCTATGATAGAGCTTCGTTTTGAATTGTTATGGTTCTTGTAACTAAAAATGGACAAAAAGTTATGGTTGGTGGAACAACCCACGTCTTTTGGGTGCAACATCGAAGTGTTGAGGTGCAACATCCGTTTGAAAATCCAAGATTGCACTGTGTGAGTTTTGAAAACTCGTTTATAGGGATGAAATATAAATATAACATGGTAAATCATATTCCAAAATGTAGAAAATCGAGCAGGGCTAGTCAACGATCCAGGGGGGCGAGCCGATCAAAAATGTCACCAATTCCAAAATCCAAGTTCTGCGCGCGTTCATAGAAACGGGAGTAACTTCCAATCCGTAAGTCCGTTTTGCGCAAACGAAAGCTCCACCTGAAGCTAAGTCAGAGGGCTACAAGAGTTACAGAGCACAGCTCCGTAATTGATGCTTTCGGGCCCAAAAGAGGTCGTCTAATAGGAGTTTCGGGCATGTTTATGTTGATGTTGCAATTTCGACTAAATCGCTCTATGATGTTCTCAGTACCTGAGCGCGTTGCTTATTTAGATTTTCCGTATGTGATAGATTTGACCAAAAAGTGTGTCAACATACTGTTTATGTTCCTTGTCACTCAAAATAAAAAAAAGGTTATGGTTAGCGGAACAACCCATGTCTGTTGGGTGCAACATCGACGTCTTGAGGTGCAACATCAGTTTGAAAATCCAAGATTGCACTTCATGACTTATGAAAACTCGTTTATGGGGATGAAATTTAAATATAACATGGTGCATCATATTTCAAATTATAGTGAATCGAATTATGACCACGGTCAAACCCCCTTTGACCAACAAAACAACATATGAAAAATTGAGCTAAAAAAGCTTTCGATGTTCCCAAATGTCATTAAGATTGAATTTCTTGGTTACCGAATGAAGATGAGATGGGTGGAACCTGTTAGTCCTATAGATTTGTGAGAGCTTCGTTTTGACTGGTTATGGTTCTTGTAACTAAAAATGGACACAAGTTATGGTTGGTGGAACAACTCACGTCTTTTGGGTGCAACATCGAAGTCTTGAGGTGCAACATCCATTTAAAAATCCAAGATTACACTGTATGACTTTTGAAAACTCGTTTATGGGGATGAAATAGAATTATAACATGGTGCATCATATTTCAAAATATAGTAAATCGAATTATGACCACGGTCAAACCCCCTTTGACGAACAAAACAACATAAGAAAAATTGAGCTAAAAAAGCTTTCGATGTTCCCAAATGTCATTAAGATTTCGGGCCCAAAAGAGGTCGTCTAATAGGAGTTTCGGGCATGTTTATGTTGATGTTGCGATTTCGACCAAATCGCTCTATGATGTTCTCAGTACCTGAGCGCGTTGCTTATTTTATTTTCCGTATGTGATAGCTTCGACCAAAAAGTGTGTCAACAGACTGGTTATGTTTCTAGTCACTCAAAATAAAAACAAAGTTATGGTTGGCGGAACCATCCATGTCTGTTGGGTGCAACATTGACGTCTTGAGGTGCAACATCAGCTTGAAAATCCAAGATTGCACTGTATGACTTTTGAAAACTCGTTTATGGGGATGAAATACAAATATAACATGGTGCATCATGTTTCAAAATATAGTGAATCGAATTATGACCACGGTCAAACCCCCTTTGACCAACAAAACAACATATGAAAAATTGAGCTAAAAAAGCTTTCGATGTTCCCAAATGTCATTAAGATTGAATTTCTTGGTTACCGAACGAAGACGAGATGGTGGAACCTGTTAGTCCTATGGATCTGTGAGAGAGCTTCGTTTTGACTGGTTATGGTTCTTGTAACTAAAAATGGACACAAAGTTATGGTTGGTGGAACAACCCACGTCTTTTGGGTGCAACATCGAAGTCTTAAGGCGCAACATCCATTTGAAAATCCAAGATTGCACTGAATGACTTTGAAAACTCGTTTATGGTGATGAAATAGAAATATAACATGGTGCGTCATATTTCAAAATTTAGCGAATCGAATTATGACCACGGTCAAACCCCCTTTGACCAACAAAACAACATATGAAAAATTGAGCTAAAAAAGCTTTAGATGTTCCCAAATGTCATTAAGATTGAATTTCTTGGTTGCCGAACTAAGATGAGATGGGTGGAACCTGTTAGTCCTATAGATCTATGAGAGAGATTCGTTTTGACTGGTTATGGTTCTCGTAACTGAAAATGGACACAAAGTTATGGTTGGTGCAACAACCCACGTCTTTTGGGTGCAACATCGAAGTCTTGAGGTGCAACATCCGTTTGAAAATCCAAGATTGCACTGCATGACATTTGAAAACTCATTTATGGGGATGAAATAGAAATATAACATGGTGCACCATATTTCAAAATATAGTAAATCGAATTATGACCACGGTCAAACCCCCTTTGACGAACAAAACAACATATGAAAAATTGAGCTAAGAAACTTTGGATGTTCCCAAATGTCATTAAGATTGAATTTCTTGGTTACCGAACTAAGATGAGATGGGTGGAACCTATTAGTCCTATAGATCAATGAGAGAGCTTCGTTTTGACTGGTTATGGTTCCTGTAACTAGAAATGGACAAAAAGTTGTGGTTGGTGGAACAACCCACGTCTTTTGGGTGCAACATCGAAGTCTTGAGGTGCAACATCCGTTTGAAAATCCAAGATTGCACTGCATGACTTTTAAAAACTCGTTTATGGGGATGAAATAGAAATATAACATATTCCAATATGTAGTAAATCGAGTCGGGGCTAGTCAACGATCCGGGGGGCGAGCCGATCAAAAATGTCACCAATTCCAAAATCCAAGTTCTGCGCGCGTTCACGGAAACGGGAGTAACTTCGAATCCGTAAGTCCGTTTTGCCCAAACGAAAGCTCTACCTGAAGCTAAGTCAGAGGGCTACAAGAGTTACGGAGCAAAGCTCCGTAACTGATGCTTCCGGGCCCAAAAGAGGTCGTTTAATAGGAGTTTCATGCATGTTTATGTTGATGTTGCGATTTCGACCAAATCGCTCTATGATGTTCTCAGTACCTGAGCGCGTTGCTTATTTATATTTTCCGTATGTGATAGCTTCAACCAAAAAGTGTGTCAACAGACTGGTTATGTTTCTAGTCACTCAAAATAAAAACAAAGTTATGGTTGGCGGAACCACCCATGTCTGTTGGTTGCAACATTGACGTCTTGAGGTGCAACATCAGCTTGAAAATCCAAGATTGCACTGTATGACTTTTGAAAACTCGTTTATGGGGATGAAATACAAATATAACATGGTGCATCATGTTTCAAAATATAGTGAATCGAATTATGACCACGGTCAAACCCCATTTGACCAACAAAACAACATATGAAAAATTGAGCTAAAAAAGCTTTCGATGTTCCCAAATGTCATTAAGATTGAATTTCTTGGTTACCGAACGAAGATGAGATGGTGGAACCTGTTAACCCTGCGGATCTGTGAGAGAGCTTCGTTTTGACTGGTTATGGTTCTTGTAACTAAAAATGGACACAAAGTTATGGTTGGTAAAACAACCCACGTCTTTTGGGTGCAACATCGAAGTCTTAAGGTGCAACATCCATTTGAAAATCCAAGATTGCACTGAATGAGTTTGAAAACTCGTTTATGGTGATGAAATAGAAATACAACATGGTGCGTCATATATCAAAATATAGTAAATCGAATTATGACCACGGTCAAACCCCCTTTGACCAACAAAACAACATATGAAAAATTGAGCTAAAAAAGCATTAGATGTTCCCAAATGCCATTAAGATTGAATTTCTTGGTTACCGAACTAAGATGTGATGGGTGGAACCTGTTAGTCCTATAGATCTATGAGAGAGATTCGTTTTGACTGGTTATGGTTCTCGTAACTAAAAATGGACACAAAGTTATGGTTGGTGGAACAACCCATGTCTTTTGGGTGCAACATCGAAGTCTTGAGGTGCAACATCCATTTGAAAATCCAAGATTGCACTGCATGACTTTTGAAAACTCATTTATGGGGATGAAATAGAAATATAACTTATTCCAAAATGCAGTAAATCGAGCCGGGGCTAGTCAAAGATCCAGGGGGGCGAGCAGATCAAAAATGTCACCAATTCCAAAATCCAAGTTCTGGGCGCGTTCAAGGAAACGGGAATAACTTCCAGTCCGTAAGTCCGTTTTGCCCAAACGAAGGATCTACCTGGAGCTAAGTCAGAGGGCTACAGGAATTACAGAGCACAGCTCAGTTATTGAAGCTTTCGGGCCCAAAAGAGGTCGTCTAATAGGAGTTTCGGGCATGTTTAGGTTGACGTTGCGATTTCGACCAAATAGCTCTATAATGTTCTCAGTACCTGAGCTCGTTGCTTATTTAGATTTTCCGTATGTGATAGCTTGGACCAAAAAGTGTGTCAACAGACTGGTTATGTTTCTAGTCATTCAAAATAAAAACAAAGTTATGGTTGGCGGAACAACCCATGTCTGTTGGGTGCAACATTGACGTCTTGAGGTGCAACATCAGCTTGAAAATCCAAGATTGCAATGTATGACTTTTGAAAACTCGTTTATGGGGATGAAATACAAATATAACATGGTGCATCATATTTCAAAATATAGTGAATCGAATTATGATCACGGTCAAACCCCCTTTGACCAACAAAACAACATATGAAAAATTGAGCTAAAAAAGCTTTCGATGTTCCCAAATGTCATTAAGATTGAATTTCTTGGTTATCGAACGAAGATGAGATGGGTGGAACCTGTTAGTCCCATGGATCTATGAGAGGGCTTCGTTTTGACTGGTTATGGTTCTTGTAACTAAAAATGGACACAAAGTTATGGTTGGTGGAACAACCCACGTCTTTTGGGTGCAACATCGAAGTCATAAGGTGCAACATCCATTTGAAAATCTAAGATTGCACTGAATGACTTTGAAAACTCGTTTATGGTGATGAAATAGAAATATAACATGGTGCGTCATATTTTAAAATATAGCAAATCGAATTATGACCACGGTCAAACCCCCTTTGAACAACAAAACAACATATGAAAAATTGAGCTAAAAAAGCTTTAGATGTTCCCAAATGTCATTAAGATTGAATTTCTTGGTTACCGAACTAAGATGAGATGGGTGGAACCTTTTAGTCCTATAGATCTATGAGAGAGATTCGTTTTGACTGGTTATGGTTCTTGTAACTAAAAATGGACACAAAGTTATGGTTGGTGGAACAACCCACGTCTTTTGGGTGCAACATCGAAGTCTTGAGATGCAACATCCGTTTGAAAATCGAAGATTGTACTGCATGACTTTTGAAAACTCGTTTATGGGGATGAAATAGAAATATAACATATTCCAAAATGTAGTAAATCGAGCCGGGGCTAGTCAACGATCCGGGGGGCGAGCCGATCAAAAATGTCACCAATTCCAAAATCCAAGTTCTGCGCGCGTTCACGGAAACGGGAGTAACTTCCAATCCGTAAGTCCGTTTTGCCCAAACGAAAGCTCTACCCGAAGCTAAGTCAGAGGGATACTAGAGTTACAGAGCATAGCTCAGTGATTGATGCCTTCGGGCCCAAAAGAGGTCATCTAATAGGAGTTTCGGTCATGTTTATGTTGATGTTGCGATTTCGACCAAATCGCTCTATGATGTTCTCAGTACTTGAGCGCGTTGCTTATTTAGATTTTCCGTATGTGATAGCTTGGACCAAAAAGTGTGTCAACAGACTGGTTATGTTTCTAGTCACTCAAAATAAAAACAAAGTTATGGTTGGCGGAACAACCCATGTCTGTTGGGTGCAACATCGAAGTCTTGAGGTGCAACATCAGCTTGAAAATCCAAGATTGCACTGTATGACTTTTGAAAACTCGTTTATGGGGATGAAATACAAATATAACATGGTGCATCATATTTCAAAATATAGTGAATCGAATTATGACCACGGTCAAACCCCCTTTGACCAACAAAACAACATATGAAAAATTGAGCTAAAAAAGCTTTCGATGTTCCCAAATGTCATTAAGATTGAATTTCTTGGTTACCGAACGAAGATGAGATGGGTGGAACCTGTTAGTCCTATGGATCTGTGAGAGAGCTTCGTTTTGACTCGTTATGGTTCTTGTAACTAAAAATGGACACAAAGTTACGGTTGGTGGAACAACCCACGTCTTTTGGGTGCAACATCGAAGTCTGAAGGTGCAACATCCATTTGAAAATCCAAGATTGCACTGAATGACTTTGAAAACTCGTTTATGGGGATGAAATAGAAATATAACATGGTGCGTCATATTTCAAAATATGGTAAATCGAATTATGACCGCGGTCAAACCCCCTTTGACCAATAAAACAACATATGAAAAATTGAGCTAAAAAACTTTGGATGTTCCCAAATGTCATTAAGATTGAATTTCTTGGTTACCGAACTAAGATGAGATGGGTGGAACCTGTTAGTCCTATAGATCAATGAGAGAGCTTCGTTTTGACTGGTTATGGTTCTTGTAACTAAAAATGGACACAAAGTTATGGTTGGTGGAACAACCCACGTCTTTTGGGTGCAACATCGAAGTGTTGAGGTGCAACATCCGTTTGAAAATCCAAGATTGCACTGTGTGAGTTTTGAAAACTCGTTTATAGGGATGAAATATAAATATAACATGGTAAATCATATTCCAAAATGTAGAAAATCGAGCAGGGCTAGTCAACGATCCAGGGGGGCGAGCCGATCAAAAATGTCACCAATTCCAAAATCCAAGTTCTGCGCGCGTTCATAGAAACGGGAGTAACTTCCAATCCGTAAGTCCGTTTTGCGCAAACGAAAGCTCCACCTGAAGCTAAGTCAGAGGGCTACAAGAGTTACAGAGCACAGCTCCGTAATTGATGCTTTCGGGCCCAAAAGAGGTCGTCTAATAGGAGTTTCGGGCATGTTTATGTTGATGTTGCAATTTCGACTAAATCGCTCTATGATGTTCTCAGTACCTGAGCGCGTTGCTTATTTAGATTTTCCGTATGTGATAGATTTGACCAAAAAGTGTGTCAACATACTGTTTATGTTCCTTGTCACTCAAAATAAAAAAAAGTTTATGGTTAGCGGAACAACCCATGTCTGTTGGGTGCAACATCGACGTCTTGAGGTGCAACATCAGTTTGAAAATCCAAGATTGCACTTCATGACTTATGAAAACTCGTTTATGGGGATGAAATTTAAATATAACATGGTGCATCATATTTCAAATTATAGTGAATCGAATTATGACCACGGTCAAACCCCCTTTGACCAACAAAACAACATATGAAAAATTGAGCTAAAAAAGCTTTCGATGTTCCCAAATGTCATTAAGATTGAATTTCTTGGTTACCGAATGAAGATGAGATGGGTGGAACCTGTTAGTCCTATAGATTTGTGAGAGCTTCGTTTTGACTGGTTATGGTTCCTGTAACTAAAAATGGACACAAGTTATGGTTGGTGGAACAACTCACGTCTTTTGGGTGCAACATCGAAGTCTTGAGGTGCAACATCCATTTAAAAATCCAAGATTACACTGTATGACTTTTGAAAACTCGTTTATGGGGATGAAATAGAATTATAACTTGGTGCGTCATATTTCAAAATATAGTAAATCGAATTATGACCACGGTCAAACCCCCTTTGACGAACAAAACAACATAAGAAAAATTGAGCTAAAAAAGCTTTCGATGTTCCCAAATGTCATTAAGATTTCGGGCCCAAAAGAGGTCGTCTAATAGGAGTTTCGGGCATGTTTATGTTGATGTTGCGATTTCGACCAAATCGCTCTACGATGTTCTCAGTACCTGAGCGCGTTGCTTATTTTATTTTCCGTATGTGATAGCTTCGACCAAAAAGTGTGTCAACAGACTGGTTATGTTTCTAGTCACTCAAAATAAAAACAAAGTTATGGTTGGCGGAACCATCCATGTCTGTTGGGTGCAACATTGACGTCTTGAGGTGCAACATCAGCTTGAAAATCCAAGATTGCACTGTATGACTTTTGAAAACTCGTTTATGGGGATGAAATACAAATATAACATGGTGCATCATGTTTCAAAATATAGTGAATCGAATTATGACCACGGTCAAACCCCCTTTGACCAACAAAACAACATATGAAAAATTGAGCTAAAAAAGCTTTCGATGTTCCCAAATGTCATTAAGATTGAATTTCTTGGTTACCGAACGAAGACGAGATGGTGGAACCTGTTAGTCCTATGGATCTGTGAGAGAGCTTCGTTTTGACTGGTTATGGTTCTTGTAACTAAAAATGGACACAAAGTTATGGTTGGTGGAACAACCCACGTCATTTGGGTGCAACATCGAAGTCTTAAGGCGCAACATCCATTTGAAAATCCAAGATTGCACTGAATGACTTTGAAAACTCGTTTATGGTGATGAAATAGAAATATAACATGGTGCGTCATATTTCAAAATATAGCGAATCGAATTATGACCACGGTCAAACCCCCTTTGACCAACAAAACAACATATGAAAAATTGAGCTAAAAAAGCTTTAGATGTTCCCAAATGTCATTAAGATTGAATTTCTTGGTTGCCGAACTAAGATGAGATGGGTGGAACCTGTTAGTCCTATAGATCTATGAGAGAGATTCGTTTTGACTGGTTATGGTTCTCGTAACTGAAAATGGACACAAAGTTATGGTTGGTGCAACAACCCACGTCTTTTGGGTGCAACATCGAAGTCTTGAGGTGCAACATCCGTTTGAAAATCCAAGATTGCACTGCATGACATTTGAAAACTCATTTATGGGGATGAAATAGAAATATAACATGGTGCACCATATTTCAAAATATAGTAAATCGAATTATGACCACTGTCAAACCCCCTTTGACGAACAAAACAACATATGAAAAATTGAGCTAAGAAACTTTGGATGTTCCCAAATGTCATTAAGATTGAATTTCTTGGTTACCGAACTAAGATGAGATGGGTGGAACCTATTAGTCCTATAGATCAATGAGAGAGCTTCGTTTTGACTGGTTATGGTTCCTGTAACTAGAAATGGACAAAAAGTTGTGGTTGGTGGAACAACCCACGTCTTTTGGGTGCAACATCGAAGTCTTGAGGTGCAACATCCGTTTGAAAATCCAAGATTGCACTGCATGACTTTTAAAAACTCGTTTATGGGGATGAAATAGAAATTTAACATATTCCAATATGTAGTAAATCGAGTCGGGGCTAGTCAACGATCCGGGGGGCGAGCCGATCAAAAATGTCACCAATTCCAAAATCCAAGTTCTGCGCGCGTTCACGGAAACGGGAGTAACTTCGAATCCGTAAGTCCGTTTTGCCCAAACGAAAGCTCTACCTGAAGCTAAGTCAGAGGGCTACAAGAGTTACGGAGCAAAGCTCCGTAACTGATGCTTCCGGGCCCAAAAGAGGTCGTCTAATAGGAGTTTCATGCATGTTTATGTTGATGTTGCGATTTCGACCAAATCGCTCTATGATGTTCTCAGTACCTGAGCGCGTTGCTTATTTATATTTTCCGTATGTGATAGCTTCAACCAAAAAGTGTGTCAACAGACTGGTTATGTTTCTAGTCACTCAAAATAAAAACAAAGTTATGGTTGGCGGAACCACCCATGTCTGTTGGTTGCAACATTGACGTCTTGAGGTGCAACATCAGCTTGAAAATCCAAGATTGCACTGTATGACTTTTGAAAACTCGTTTATGGGGATGAAATACAAATATAACATGGTGCATCATGTTTCAAAATATAGTGAATCGAATTATGACCACGGTCAAACCCCCTTTGACCAACAAAACAACATATGAAAAATTGAGCTAAAAAAGCTTTCGATGTTCCCAAATGTCATTAAGATTGAATTTCTTGGTTACCGAACGAAGATGAGATGGTGGAACCTGTTAACCCTGCGGATCTGTGAGAGAGCTTCGTTTTGACTGGTTATGGTTCTTGTAACTAAAAATGGACACAAAGTTATGGTTGGTAAAACAACCCACGTCTTTTGGGTGCAACATCGAAGTCTTAAGGTGCAACATCCATTTGAAAATCCAAGATTGCACTGAATGAGTTTGAAAACTCGTTTATGGTGATGAAATAGAAATACAACATGGTGCGTCATATATCAAAATATAGTAAATCGAATTATGACCACGGTCAAACCCCCTTTGACCAACAAAACAACATATGAAAAATTGAGCTAAAAAAGCATTAGATGTTCCCAAATGCCATTAAGATTGAATTTCTTGGTTACCGAACTAAGATGTGATGGGTGGAACCTGTTAGTCCTATAGATCTATGAGAGAGATTCGTTTTGACTGGTTATGGTTCTCGTAACTGAAAATGGACACAAAGTTATGGTTGGTGGAACAACCCATGTCTTTTGGGTGCAACATCGAAGTCTTGAGGTGCAACATCCATTTGAAAATCCAAGATTGCACTGCATGACTTTTGAAAACTCATTTATGGGGATGAAATAGAAATATAACTTATTCCAAAATGTAGTAAATCGAGCCGGGGCTAGTCAAAGATCCAGGGGGGCGAGCAGATCAAAAATGTCACCAATTCCAAAATCCAAGTTCTGGGCGCGTTCAAGGAAACGGGAATAACTTCCAGTCCGTAAGTCCGTTTTGCCCAAACGAAGGATCTACCTGGAGCTAAGTCAGAGGGCTACAGGAATTACAAAGCACAGCTCAGTTATTGAAGATTTCGGGCCCAAAAGAGGTCGTCTAATAGGAGTTTCGGGCATGTTTAGGTTGATGTTGCGATTTCGACCAAATAGCTCTATAATGTTCTCAGTACCTGAGCTCGTTGCTTATTTAGATTTTCCGTATGTGATAGCTTGGACCAAAAAGTGTGTCAACAGACTGGTTATGTTTCTAGTCATTCAAAATAAAAACAAAGTTATGGTTGGCGGAACAACCCATGTCTGTTGGGTGCAACATTGACGTCTTGAGGTGCAACATCAGCTTGAAAATCCAAGATTGCAATGTATGACTTTTGAAAACTCGTTTATGGGGATGAAATACAAATATAACATGGTGCATCATATTTCAAAATATAGTGAATCGAATTATGATCACGGTCAAACCCCCTTTGACCAACAAAACAACATATGAAAAATTGAGCTAAAAAAGCTTTCGATGTTCCCAAATGTCATTAAGATTGAATTTCTTGGTTATCGAACGAAGATGAGATGGGTGGAACCTGTTAGTCCCATGGATCTATGAGAGGGCTTCGTTTTGACTGGTTATGGTTCTTGTAACTAAAAATGGACACAAAGTTATGGTTGGTGGAACAACCCACGTCTTTTGGGTGCAACATCGAAGTCATAAGGTGCAACATCCATTTGAAAATCTAAGATTGCACTGAATGACTTTGAAAACTCGTTTATGGTGATGAAATAGAAATATAACATGGTGCGTCATATTTTAAAATATAGCAAATCGAATTATGACCACGGTCAAACCCCCTTTGAACAACAAAACAACATATGAAAAATTGAGCTAAAAAAGCTTTAGATGTTCCCAAATGTCATTAAGATTGAATTTCTTGGTTACCGAACTAAGATGAGATGGGTGGAACCTTTTAGTCCTATAGATCTATGAGAGAGATTCGTTTTGACTGGTTATGGTTCTTGTAACTAAAAATGGACACAAAGTTATGGTTGGTGGAACAACCCACGTCTTTTGGGTGCAACATCGAAGTCTTGAGATGCAACATCCGTTTGAAAATCGAAGATTGTACTGCATGACTTTTGAAAACTCGTTTATGGGGATGAAATAGAAATATAACATATTCCAAAATGTAGTAAATCGAGCCGGGGCTAGTCAACGATCCGGGGGGCGAGCCGATCAAAAATGTCACCAATTCCAAAATCCAAGTTCTGCGCGCGTTCACGGAAACGGGAGTAACTTCCAATCCGTAAGTCCGTTTTGCCCAAACGAAAGCTCTACCTGAAGCTAAGTCAGAGGGATACTAGAGTTACAGAGCATAGCTCAGTGATTGATGCCTTCGGGCCCAAAAGAGGTCATCTAATAGGAGTTTCGGTCATGTTTATGTTGATGTTGCGATTTCGACCAAATCGCTCTATGATGTTCTCAGTACTTGAGCGCGTTGCTTATTTAGATTTTCCGTATGTGATAGCTTGGACCAAAAAGTGTGTCAACAGACTGGTTATGTTTCTAGTCACTCAAAATAAAAACAAAGTTATGGTTGGCGGAACAACCCATGTCTGTTGGGTGCAACATCGAAGTCTTGAGGTGCAACATCAGCTTGAAAATCCAAGATTGCACTGTATGACTTTTGAAAACTCGTTTATGGGGATGAAATACAAATATAACATGGTGCATCATATTTCAAAATATAGTGAATCGAATTATGACCACGGTCAAACCCCCTTTGACCAACAAAACAACATATGAAAAATTGAGCTAAAAAAGCTTTCGATGTTCCCAAATGTCATTAAGATTGAATTTCTTGGTTACCGAACGAAGATGAGATGGGTGGAACCTGTTAGTCCTATGGATCTGTGAGAGAGCTTCGTTTTGACTCGTTATGGTTCTTGTAACTAAAAATGGACACAAAGTTATGGTTGGTGGAACAACCCACGTCTTTTGGGTGCAACATCGAAGTCTGAAGGTGCAACATCCATTTGAAAATCCAAGATTGCACTGAATGACTTTGAAAACTCGTTTATGGGGATGAAATAGAAATATAACATGGTGCGTCATATTTCAAAATATGGTAAATCGAATTATGACCGCGGTCAAACCCCCTTTGACCAATAAAACATCATATGAAAAATTGAGCTAAAAAACTTTGGATGTTCCCAAATGTCATTAAGATTGAATTTCTTGGTTACCGAACTAAGATGAGATGGGTGGAACCTGTTAGTCCTATAGATCAATGAGAGAGCTTCGTTTTGACTGGTTATGGTTCTTGTAACTAAAAATGGACACAAAGTTATGGTTGGTGGAACAACCCACGTCTTTTGGGTGCAACATCGAAGTCTTGAGGTGCAACATCCGTTTGAAAATCCAAGATTGCACTGCATGACTTTTGAAAACTCGTTTATAGGGATGAAATAGAAATATAACATATTCCAAAATGTAGTAAATTGAGCCGAGGCTAGTCAACGATCCGGGGGGCGAGCCGATCAAAAATGTCACCAATTCCAAAACCCATGTTTTGCCCGCGTTCACGGAAACGGGAGTAACTTCCAATCCGTAAGTCCGTTTTGCCCAAACGAAAGCTCTACCTAAAGCTAAGTCAGAGGGCTACAAGAGTTACGGAGCATTGCTCCGTAATTGATGCTTTCGGGCCCAAAAGAGGTCGTCTAATAGGAGTTTCGGGCATGTTTGTGTTGATGTTGCGATTTGGACCAAATCGCTCTATGATGTTCTCAGTACCTGAGCGCGTTGCTTATTTAGATTTTCCGTATGTGATAGCTTCGACCAAAAAGTTTGTCAACAGACTGGTTATGTTTCTAGTCACTCAAAATAAAAACAAAGTTATGGTTGGCAGAACCACCCATTTCTGTTGGGTGCAACATTGACGTCATGAGGTGCAACATCAGCTTGAAAATCCAAGATTGCACTGTATGACTTTTGAAAACCCGTTTATGGGGATGAAATACAAATATAACATGGTGCATCATGTTTCAAAATATAGTGAATCGAATTATGACCACGGTCAAACCCCATTTGACCAACAAAACAACATATGAAAAATTGAGCTAAAAAAGCTTTCGATGTTCCCAAATGTCATTAAGATTGAATTTCTTGGTTACCAAACGAAGATGAGATGTTGGAACCTGTTAGTCCTATGGATCTGTGAGAGAGCTTCGTTTTGACTGGTTATGGTTTTGTAACTAAAAATGGACACAAAGTTATGGTTGGTGGAACAACCCACATCTTTTGGGTGCAACATCGAAGTCTTGAGATGCAACATCCATTTGAAAATCCAAGATTGTACTGCATGACTTTTGAAAACTCGTTTATGGTGATGAAATAGAAATATAACATGGTGCGTCATATTTCAAAATATAGCAAATCGAATTATGACCACGGTCAAACCCCCTTTGACCAACAAAACAACATATGAAAAATTGAGCTAAAAAAGCTTTAGATGTTCCCAAATGTCATTAAGATTGAATTTCTTGGTTACCGAACTAAGATGAGATGGGTGGAACCTGTTAGTCCTATAGATCTATGAGAGAGATTCGTTTTGACTGGTTATGGTTCTCGTAACTGAAAATGGACAAAAAGTTGTGGTTGGTGGAACAACCCACGTCTTTTGGGTGCAACATCGAAGTCTTGAGGTGCAACATCCGCTTGAAAATCCAAGATTGCACTGCATGACTTTTGAAAACTCATTTATGGGGATGAAATAGAAATATAACATATTCCAAAATGTAGTAAATCGAGCCGGGGCTAGTCAAAGATCCAGGGGGGCGAGCAGATCAAAAATGTCACCAATTCCAAAATCCAAGTTCTGCGCGCGTTCAAGGAAACGGGAGTAACTTCCAGTCCGTAAGTCTGTTTTGCCCAAACGAAAGATCTACCTGAAGCTAAGTCAGAGGGCTACAGGAATTACAGAGCACAGCTCAGTAATTGAAGCTTTCAGGCCCAGAAGAGGTCGTCTAATAGGAGTTTCGGGCATGTTTATGTTGATTTTGCGATTTCTACCAAATCGCTCTATGATGTTCTCAGTACCTGAGCTCGTTGCTTATTTAGATTTTCCATATGTGATAGCTTGGACCAAAAAGTGTGTCAACAGACTGGTTATGTTTTTAGTCACTCAAAATAAAAACAAAGTTATGGTTGGCGGAACAACCCATGTCTGTTGGGTGCAACATTGACGTCTTGAGGTGCAACATCAACTTGAAAATCCAAGATTGCAACGTATGACTTTTGAAAACTAGTTTATGGGGATGAAATACAAATATAACATGGTGCATCATATTTCAAAATATAGTGAATCGAATTATGACCACGGTCAAACCCCCTTTGACCAACAAAACAACATATGAAAAATTGAGCTAAAAAAGCTTTCGATGTTCCCAAATGTCATTAAGATTGAATTTCTTGGTTACCGAACGATGATGAGATGGGTGGAACCTGTTAGTCCTATGGATCTGTGAGAGAGCTTCGTTTTGACTGGTTATGGTTCTTGTAACTAAAAATGGACACAAAGTTATGGTTGGTGGAACAACCGACATCTTTTGGGTGCAACATCGAAGTCTTAAGGTGCAACATCCATTTGAAAATCCAAGATTGCACTGAATGAATTTGAAAACTCGTTTATGGGGATGAAATAGAAATATAACATGGTGCATCATATTTCAAAATATAGTAAATCGAATTATGACCACGGTCAAACCCCCTTGTACCAACAAAACAACATATGAAAAATTGAGCTAAAAAACTTTGGATGTTCCCAAATGTCATTAAGATTGAATTTCTTGGTTACCGAACTAAGATGAGATGGGTGGAACCTATTAGTCCTATATATCAATGAGAGAGCTTCGTTTTGACTGGTAATGGTTCTTGTAACTAGAAATGGACAAAAAGTTATGGTTGGTGGAACAACACACGTCTTTTGGGTGCAACATCGAAGTCTTGAGGTGCAACATCCGTTTGAAAATCCAAGATTGCACTGCATGACTTTTGAAAACTCGTTTATGGGGATGAAATAGAAATATAACATATTCCAATATATAGTAAATCGAGTCGGGGCTAGTCAACGATCCGGGGGGCGAGCCGATCAAAAATGTCACCAATTCCAAAATCCAAGTTCTGCGCGCGTTCACGGAAACTGGAGTAACTTCCAATCCGTAAGTCCGTTTTGCCCAAACGAAAGCTCTACCTGAATCTAAGTCAGAGGGCTACAAGAGTTACGGAGCAAAGCTCCGTAATTGATGCTTTCGGGCCCAAAAGAGGTCGTCTAATAGGAGTTTCGGGCATGTTTATGTTGATGTTGCGATTTCGACCAAATCGCTCTATGATGTTCTCAGTACCTGAGCGCGTTGCTTATTTATATTTTCCCGTATGTGATAGCTTCGACCAAAAAGTGTGTCAACAGACTGGTTATGTTTCTAGTCACTCAAAATAAAAACAAAGTTATGGTTGGCGGAACCACCCATGTCTGTTGGTTGCAACATTGACGTCTTGAGGTGCAACATCAGCTTGAAAATCCAAGATTGCACTGTATGACTTTTGAAAACTCGTTTATGGGGATGAAATACAAATATAACATGGTGCATCATGTTTCAAAATTTAGTGAATCGAATTATGACCACGGTCAAACCCCCTTTGACCAACAAAACAACATATGAAAAATTGAGCTAAAAAAGCTTTCGATGTTCCAGAATGTCATTAAGATTGAATTTCTTGGTTACCGAACGAAGATGAGATGGTGGAACCTGTTAGTCCTACGGATCTGTGAGAGAGCTTCGTTTTGACTGGTTATGGTTCTTGTAACTAAAAATGGACACAAAGTTATGGTTGGTGGAACAACCCACGTCTTTTGGGTGCAACATCGAAGTCTTAAGGTGCAACATCCATTTGAAAATCCAAGATTGCACTGAACGAGTTTGAAAACTCGTTTATGGTGATGAAATAGAAATATAACATGGTGCGTCATATTTCAAAATATAGCAAATCGAATTATGACCACGGTCAAACCCCCTTTGACCAACAAAACAACATATGAAAAATTGAGCTAAAAAAGCTTTAGATGTTCCCTAATGTCATTAAGATTGAATTTCTTGGTTATCGAACTAAGATGTGATGGGTGGAACCTGTTAGTCCTATAGATCTATGAGAGAGATTCGTTTTGACTGGTTATGGTTCTCGTAACTGAAAATGGACACAAAGTTATGGTTGGTGGAACAACACATGTCTTTTGGGTGCAACATCGAAGTCTTGAGGTGCAACATCCATTTGAAAATCCAAGATTGCACTGCATGACTTTTGAAAACTCGTTTATGGAGATGAAATAGAAATATAACATATTCCAAAATGTAGTAAATCGAGCCGAGGCTAGTCAAAGATCCAGGGGGGCGAGCAGATCAAAAATGTCACCAATTCCAAAATCCAAGTTCTGGGCGCGTTCAAGAAAACGGGAGTAACTTCCAGTCCGTAAGTCCGTTTTGCCCAAACGAAAGATCTACCTGAAGCTAAGTCAGAGGGCTACAGGAATTAAAGAGCACAGCTCAGTAATTGAAGCTTTCGGGCCCAAAAGAGGTCGTCTAATAGGAGTTTCGGGCATGTTTATGTTGATGTTGCGATTTCGACCAAATAGCTCTATGATGTTCTCAGTACCTGAGCTCGTTGCTTATTTAGATTTTCCGTATGTGATAGCTTGGACCAAAAAGTGTGTCAACAGACTGGTTATGTTTCTAGTCACTCAAAATAAAAACAAAGTTATGGTTGGCGGAACAACCCATGTCTGTTGGGTGCAACATTGACGTCTTGAGGTGCAACATCAGCTTGAAAATCCAAGATTGCAATGTATGACTTTTGAAAACTCGTTTATGGGGATGAAATACAAATATAACACGGTGCATCATATTTCAAAATATAGTGAATCGAATTATGACCACGGTCAAACCCCCTTTGACCAACAAAACAACATATGAAAAATTGAGCTAAAAAAGCTTTCGATGTTCCCAAATGTCATTAAGATTGAATTTCTTTGTTATCGAACGAAGATGAGATGGGTGGAACCTGTTAGTCCCATGGATCTATGAGAGAGCTTCGTTTTGACTGGTTATGGTTCTTGTAACTAAAAATGGACACAAAGTTATGGTTGGTGGAACAACCCACGTCTTGTGGGTGCAACATCGAAGTCATAAGGTGCAACATCCATTTGAAAATCCAAGATTGCACTGAATGACTTTGAAAACTCGTTTATGGTGATGAAATAGAAATATAACATGGTGCGTCATATTTCAAAATATAGCAAATCAAATTATGACCACGGTCAAACCCCCTTTGAACAACAAAACAACATATGAAAAATTAAGCTAAAAAAGCTTTAGATGTCCCCAAATGTCATTAAGATTGAATTTCTTGGTTACCGAACTAAGATGAGATGGGTGGAACCTGTTAGTCCTATAGATCTATGAGAGAGATTCGTTTTGACTGGTTATGGTTCTTGTAACTAAAAATGGACACAAAGTTATGGTTGGTGGAACAACACACATTTTTTGGGTGCAACATCGAAGTCTTGAGATGCAGCATCTGTTTGAAAATCCAAGATTGTACTGCATGACTTTTGAAAACTCGTTTATGGGGATGAAATAGAAATATAACATATTCCAAAATGTAGTAAATCGAGCCGAGGCGAGTCAACGATCCGGGGGGCGAGCCGATCAAAAATGTCACCAATTCCAAAATCCAAGTTCTGCGCGCGTTCACGGAAACGGGAGTAACTTCCAATCCGTAAGTCCGTTTTGCCCAAACGAAAGCTCTACCTGAAGCTAAGTCAGAGGGATACAAGAGTTACAGATCAAAGCTCAGTGATTGATGCTTTCGGGCCCAAAAGAGGTCATCTAATAGGAGTTTCGGTCATGTTTATGTTGATGTTGCGATTTCGACCAAATCGCTCTATGATGTTCTCAGTACCTGAGCGCGTTGCTTATTTAGATTTTCCGTATGTGATAGCTTGGACCAAAAAGTGTGTCAACAGACTGGTTATGTTTCTAGTCACTCAAAATAAAAACAAAGTTATGGTTGGCGGAACAACCCATGTCTGTTGGGTGCATTATCGAAGTCTTGAGGTGCAACATCATCTTGAAAATCCAAGATTGCACTGTATGACTTTTGAAAACTCGTTTATGGTGATGAATTACAAATATAACATGGTGCATCATATTTCAAAATATAGTGAATCGAATTATGACCATGGTCAAACCCCCTTTGACCAACAAAACAACATATGAAAAATTGAGCTAAAAAAGCTTTCGATGTTCCCAAATGTCATTAAGATTGAATTTCTTGGTTACCGAACGAAGATGAGATGGGTGGAACGTGTTAGTCCTATGGATCTGTGAGAGAGCTTCGTTTTGACTGGTTATGGTTCTTGTAACTAAAAATGGACACAAAGTTATGGTTGGTGGAACAACCCACGTCTTTTGGGTGCAACATCGAAGTCTTAAGGTGCAACATCCATTTGAAAATCCCAGATTGCACTGAATGACTTTGAAAACTCGTTTATGGTGATGAAATAGAAATATAACATGGTGCGTCATATTTCAAAATATAGCAAATCGAATTATGACCACGGTCAAACCCCCTTTGAACAACAAAACAACATATGAAAAATTGAGCTAACAAAGCTTTAGATGTCCCCAAATGTCATTAAGATTGAATTTCTTGGTTACCGAACTAAGATGAGATGGGTGGAACCTGTTAGTCCTATAAATCTATGAGAGAGATTCGTTTTGACTGGTTATGGTTCTTATAACTAAAAATGGACACAAAGTTATGGTTGGTGGAACAACACACATCTTTTGGGTGCAACATCGAAGTCTTGAGATGCAACATCCGTTTGAAAATCCAAGATTGTACTGCATGACTTTTGAAAACTCGTTTATGGGGATGAAATAGAAATAAAACATATTCCAAAATGTAGTAAATCGAGCCGGGGCTAGTCAACGATCCGGGTGGCGAGCCGATCAAAAATGTCACCAATTCCAAAATCCAAGTTCTGCGCGCGTTCACGGAAACGGGAGTAACTTCCAATCCGTAAGTCCGTTTTGCCCAAACGAAAGCTCTACCTGAAGCTAAGTCAGAGGGATACAAGAGTTACAGAGCATAGCTCGGTGATTGATGCTTTCGGGCCCAAAAGAGGTCATCTAATAGGAGTTTCGGTCATGTTTATGTTGATGTTGCGATTTCGACCAAATCGCTCTATGATGTTCTCAGTACTTGAGCGCGTTGCTTATTTAGATTTTCCGTATGTGATAGCTTGGACCAAAAAGTGTGTCAACAGACTGGTTATGTTTCTAGTCACTCAAAATAAAAACAAAGTTATGGTTGGCGGAACAACCCATGTCTGTTGGGTGCAACATCGAAGTCTTGAGGTGCAACATCAGCTTGAAAATCCAAGATTGCACTGTATGACTTTTGAAAACTCGTTTATGGGGATGAAATACAAATATAACATGGTGCATCATATTTCAAAATATAGTGAATCGAATTATGACCACGGTCAAACCCCCTTTGACCAACAAAACAACATATGAAAAATTGAGCTAAAAAAGCTTTCGATGTTCCCAAATGTCATTAAGATTGAATTTCTTGGTTACCGAACGAAGATGAGATGGGTGGAACCTATTAGTCCTATGGATCTGTGAGAGAGCTTCGTTTTGACTGGTTATGGTTCTTGTAACTAAAAATGGACACAAAGTTATGGTTGGTGGAACAACCCACGTCTTTTGGGTGCAACATCGAAGTCTTAAGGTGCAACATCCATTTGAAAATCCAAGATTGCACTGAATGACTTTGAAAACTCGTTTATGGTGATGAAATAGAAATATAACATGGTGCGTCATATTTCAAAATATAGCAAATCGAATTATGACCACGGTCAAACCCCCTTTGAACAACAAAACAACATATGAAAAATTGAGCTAAAAAAGCTTTAGATGTTCCCAAATGTCATTAAGATTGAATTTCTTGGTTACCGAACTAAGATGAGATGGGTGGAACCTGTTAGTCCTATAGATCTATGAGAGAGATTCATTTTGACTGGTTATGGTTCTCGTAACTGAAAATGGACACAAAGTTATGGTTGGTGGAACAACCCACGTCTTTTGGGTGCAACATCGAAGTCTTGAGGTGCAACATCCGTTTGAAAATCCAAGATTGCACTGCATGACTTTTGAAAACTTGTTTATGGGGATGAAATAGAAATATAACATATTCCAAAATGTAGTAAATCGAGCCGGGGCTAGTCAAAGATCCAGGGGGGCGAGCCGATAAAAAATGTCACCAATTCCAAAATCCAAGTTCTACGCGCGTTTAAGGAAACAGGAGTAACTTCCAGTCCGTAAGTCCGTTTTGGCCATACGAAAGATCTACCTGAAGCTAAGTCAGAGGGCTACATGAATTACAGAGCACAGCTCAGTAATTGAAGCTTTCGGGCCCAAAAGAGGTCGTCTAATAGGAATTTCGGGCATGTTTATGTTGATGTTGCGATTTCGACCAAATCACTCTATGATGTTCTTAGTACCTGAGCGCGTTTCTTATTTTGAATTTCCATATGTGATAGCTTTGACCAAAAAGTTTGTCAATAGACTGATTATGTTTATAGTCACTCAAAATAAAAAAAAAGTTATGGTTGGCGGAACAACCCATGTCTGTTGTGTGCAACATTGACGTCTTGAGGTGCAACATCAGTTTGAAAATCCAGGATTGCACTGTATGACTTTTGAAAACTGGTTTATGGGGATGAGATACAAATATAACATGGTGCATCATATTTCAAAATATAGTGAATCGAATTATTACCACGGTCAAACCCCCTTTGACCAACAAAACAACATATGAAAAATTGAGCTAAAAAAACTTTCGATGTTCCCAAATGTCATTAAGATTGAATTTCTTTTTTACCGAACGAAGATGAGATGGGTGGAGCCTGTTAGACCCATAGTTCTGTGAGAGAGCTTCGTTTTGACTAGTTATGGTTCTTGTAACTAAAAATGGACACAAAGTTATGGTTGGTGGAACAACCCACGTCTTTCGGGTGCAACATCGAAGTCTGAAGGTGCAACTTCCATTTGAAAATCCAAGATTGCACTGAATGACTTTGAAAACTCGTTTATGGGGATGAAATAGAAATATAACATGGTGCGTCATATTTCAAAATATAGTAAATCGAATTATGACCACGGTCAAACCCCCTTTGACCAACAAAACAACATATGAAAAATTGAGCTAAAAAACTTTGGATGTTCCCAAATGTCTTTAAGATTGAATTTCTTGGTTACCGAACTAAGATGAGATGGGTGGAACCTGTTAGTCCTATAGATCAATGAGAGAGCTTCGTTTTGACTGGATATGGTTCTTGTAACTAAAAATGGACACAAAGTTATGGTTGGTGGAACAACCCACATCTTTTGGGTGCAACATCGAAGTCTTGAGGTGCAACATCCGTTTGAAAATCCAAGATTGCACTGCATGACTTTTGAAAACTCGTTTATAGGGATGAAATAGAAATATAACATATTCCAAAATGTAGTAAATCGAGCCGGGACTAGTCAACGATCCGGGGGGCGAGCCGATCAAAAATGTCACCAATTCCAAAACCCATGTTTTGCGCGCGTTCACGGAAACGAGAGTAACTTCCAACCCGTAAGTCCGTTTTGCCCAAACGAAAGCTCTACCTGAAGCTAAGTCAGAGGGCTACAAGATTTACGGAGCATTGCTCCGTAATTGATGCTTTCGGGCCCAAAAGAGGTCGTCTAATAGGAGTTTCGGGCATGTTTATGTTGATGTTGCGATTTGGACCAAATCGCTCTATGATGTTCTCAGTACCTGAGCGCGTTGCTTATTTAGATTTTCCGTATGTGATAGCTTCGACCAAAAAGTTTGTCAACAGACTGGTTATGTTTCTAGTCACTCAAAATAAAAACAAAGTTATGGTTGGCAGAACCACCCATGTCTGTTGGGTGCAACATTGACGTCATGAGGTGCAACATCAGCTTGAAAATCCAAGATTGCACTGTATGACTTTTGAAAACCCGTTTATGGGGATGAAATACAAATATAACATGGTGCATCATGTTTCAAAATATAGTGAATCGAATTATGACCACGGTCAAACCCCATTTGACCAACAAAACAACATATGAAAAATTGAGCTAAAAAAGATTTCGATTTTCCCAATTGTCATTAAGATTGATTTTCTTGGTTACCGAACGAAGATGAGATGGTGGAACCTGTTAGTCCTATGTATCTGTGAGAGAGCTTTGTTTTGACTGGTTATGGTTCTTGTAACTAAAAATGGACACAAAGTTATGGTTGGTGGAACAACCCACGTCTTTTGGGTGCAACATCGAAGTCTTAAGGTGCAACATCCATTTGAAAATCCAAGATTGCACTGAATGAATTTGAAAACTCGTTTATGGTGATGAAATAGAAATATAACATGGTGCGTCATATTTCAAAATATAGCAAATCGAATTATGGCCACGGTCAAACCCCCTTTGACCAACAAAACAACATATGAAAAATTTAGCTAAAAAAGCTTTAGATGTTCCCAAATGTCATTAAGATTGAATTTCTTGGTTATCGAACTAAGATGAGATGGGTGGAACCTGTTAGTCCTATAAATCTATGAGAGAGATTCGTTTTGACTGGTTATGGTTCTCGTAACTGAAAATGGACACAAAGTTATGGTTGGTGGAACAACCCACGTCTTTTGGGTGCAACATCGAAGTCTTGAGGTGCAACATCCGTTTGAAAATCCAAGATTGCACTGCATGACTTTTGAAAACTCGTTTATGGGGATGAAATAGAAATATAACATATTCCAAAATGTAGTAAATCGAGCCGGGGCTAGTCAAAGATCCAGTGGGGCGAGCCGATAAAAAATGTCACAAATTCCAAATCCAAGTTCTGCGTGCGTTCAAGGAAACGGGAGGAACTTCCAGTCCGTAAGTCCGTTTTGCCCAAACGAAAGATCTACCTGAAGCTAAGTCAGAGGGCTACAGGAATTACAGAGCAAAGCTCAGTAATTGATGAATCCGGGCCCAAAAGAGGTCGTCTAATAGGAGTTTCGGGCATGTTTATGTTGATATTGCGATTTCGACCAAATCGCTCTATGATGTTCTTAGTACCTGAGCGCGTTGCTTATTTAGATTTTCCGTATGTGATAGCTTTGACCAAAAAGTTTGTCAA
This sequence comes from Allium sativum, assembly GCA_030737875.1. Classification (NCBI taxonomy): domain Eukaryota; kingdom Viridiplantae; phylum Streptophyta; class Magnoliopsida; order Asparagales; family Amaryllidaceae; genus Allium; species Allium sativum. Next base: position 844,732,514 of record CM060921.1, on the reverse strand, counting down.
CAGACTGATTATGTTTATAGTCACCCAAAATAAAAACAAAGTTATGGTTGGCGAAACAACCCATGTCTGTTGGGTGCAACATTGACGTCTTAAGGTGCAACATCAGTTTGAAAATCCAAGATTGCACTGTATGACTTTTGAAAACTCGTTTATGGGAATGAAATACAAAAATAACATGGTGCATCATATTTCAAAATATAGTGAATCTAATTATGACCACGGTCAAACCCCCTTTGACCAACAAAACAACATATGAAAAATTGAGCTAAAAAGGCTTTTGATGTTCCCAAATGTCATTAAGATTGAATTTCTTGTTTACCGAACGTAGACGAGATGGGTGGAACCTGTTAGTCCCATAGATCTGTGAGAGAGCTTCGTTTTGACTGGTTATGGTTCTTGTAACTAAAAATGGACACAAAGTTATGGTTGGTGGAACAACCCACGTCTTTTGGGTGCAACATCGAAGTTTGAAGGTGCAACATCCATTTGAATATCCAAGATTGCACTGAATGACTTTGAAAACTCGTTTATGGGGATGAAATAGAAATATAACATGGTGCGTCATATTTCAAAATATAGTAAATCGAATTATGACCACGGTCAAACCCCCTTTGACCAACAAAACAACATATGAAAAATTGAGCTAAAAAAGCTTTAGATGTTCCCAAATGTCATTAGGATTGAATTTCTTGGTTACCGAACTAAGATGAGATGGGTGGAACCTTTTAGTCTTATAGATCTATGGGAGAGCTTCGTTTTGACTGGTTATGGTTCTTGTAACTAAAAATGGACACAAAGTTATGGTTGGTGGAACAACCTACGTCTTTTGGGTGCAACATCGAAGTCTTGAGGTGCAACATCGATTTGAAAATCCGAGATTGCACTGCATGACTTTTGAAAACTCGTTTATTGGGATGAAATAGAAATATAACATATTCAAAATGTAGTAAATCGAGCCGGGGCTAGTCAACGATCCGGGGGGCGAGCCGATAAAAAATGTCACCAATTCCAAAATCCAAGTTCTGCATGCGTTCACGGAAACGGGAGTTACTTCCAATCCGTAAGTCCGTTTTGCCCAAACGAAAGCTCTAACTGAAGCTAAGTCAAAGCGCTACAGGAGTTACAGAGCACATCAATGTAACTCGTTTATGGGGATGAAATAGAAATATAACATGGTGCATCATATTTCAAAATATATTAAATCGAATTATGACCACGGTCAAACCCCCTTTGACCAACAAAACAACATATGAAAAATTGAGCTAAAAAACTTTGGATGTTCCCAAATGTCATTAAGATTGAATTTCTTGGTTACCGAACTAAGATGAGATGGGTAGAACCTGTTGGTCCCATAGATCAATTGGAGAGCTTCGTTTTGACTGGTTATGGTTCTTGTAACTAAAAATGGACACAAAGTTATGGTTGGTGGAACAACCCACGTCTTTTGGGTGCAACATCGAAGTCTTGAGGTGCAACATCCATTTGAAAATCCAAGATTACACTGCATGACTTTTGAAAACTCGTTTATGGGGATGAAATAGAAAGATAACATATTCCAAAATGTAGTAAATCGAGCCGGGGCTAGTCAACGATCCAGGGGGGCGAGCCGATCAAAAATGTCACCAATTCCAAAATCCAAGTTCTGCGCGCGTTCACGGAAACAGAAGTAACTTCCAATCCGTAAGTCCGTTTTGCCCAAACGAAAGCTCTACCTGAAGCTAAGTCAGAGGGCTACAAGGGTTAAAGAGCATAGCTCCGTAATTGATGCTTTCGGGCCAAAAAGAGGTCGTCTAATAGGAGTTTCGGTCATGTTTATGTTGATGTTGCGATTTCGACCAAATCGCTCTATGATGTTCTCAGTACCTGAGCGCGTTGCTTATTTAAATTTTCCGTATGTGATAGCTTGGACCAAAAAGTGTGTCAACAGACTGGTTATGTTTCTAGTCACTCAAAATAAAAACAAAGTTATGGTTGGCGGAACAACCCATGTCTGTTGGGTGCATTATCGAAGTCTTGAGGTGCAACATCATCTTGAAAATCCAAGATTGCACTGTATGACTTTTGAAAACTCGTTTATGGGGATGAATTACAAATATAACATGGTGCATCATATTTCAAAATATAGTGAATCGAATTATGACCATGGTCAAACCCCCTTTGACCAACAAAACAACATATGAAAAATTGAGCTAAAAAAGCTTTCGATGTTCCCAAATGTCATTAAGATTGAATTTCTTGGTTACCGAACGAAGATGAGATGGGTGGAACCTGTTAGTCCTATGGATCTGTGAGAGAGCTTCGTTTTGACTGGTTATGGTTCTTGTAACTAAAAATGGACAAAAATTTATGGTTGGTGGAACAACCCACGTCTTTTGGGTGCAACATCGAAGTCTTAAGGTGCAACATCCATTTGAAAATCCCAGATTGCACTGAATGACTTTGAAAACTCGTTTATGGTGATGAAATAGAAATATAACATGGTGCGTCATACTTCAAAATATAGCAAATCGTATTATGACCACGGTCAAACCCCCTTTGAACAATAAAACAACATATGAAAAATTGAGCTAAAAAAGCTTTAGATGTCCCCAAATGTCATTAAGATTGAATTTCTTGGTTACCGAACTAAGATGAGATGGGTGGAACCTGTTAGTCCTATAAATCTATGAGAGAGATTCGTTTTGACTGGTTATGGTTCTTGTAACTAAAAATGGACACAAAGTTATGGTTGGTGGAACAACACACATCTTTTGGGTGCAACATCGAAGTCTTGAGATGCAACATCCGTTTGAAAATCCAAGATTGTACTGCATGACTTTTGAAAACTCGTTTATGGGGATGAAATAGAAATATAACATATTCCAAAATGTAGTAAATCGAGCCGGGGCTAGTCAACGATCCGGGGGGCGAGCCGATCAAAAATGTCACCAATTCCAAAATCCAAGTTCTGCGCGCGTTCACGGAAACGGGAGTAACTTCCAATCCGTAAGTCCGTTTTGCCCAAACGAAAGCTCTACCTGAAGCTAAGTCAGAGGGATACAAGAGCTACAGAGCATAGCTCGGTGATTGATGCTTTCGGGCCCAAAAGAGGTCATCTAATAGGAGTTTCTGGCATGTTTATGTTGATGTTGCGATTTAGACCAAATCGCTCTATGATGTTCTCAGTACCTGAGCGCGTTGCTTATTTAGATTTTCCGTATGTGATAGCTTCAACCAAAAAGTGTTTCAATAGATTGGTTATGTTTCTAGTCACTCAAAATAAAAAAAAAGTTATGGTTGGCGGAACAACCCATGTCTGTTGGTTGCAACATTGACGTCTTGAGGTGCAACATCAGCTTGAAAATCCAAGATTGCACTGTATGACTTTTGAAAACTCGTTTATGGGGATGAAATACAAATATAACATGGTGCATCATATTTCAAAATATTGTGAATCGAATTATGACCACGGTCAAACCCCTTTGACCAACAAAACAATTTATGAAAAATTGAGCTAAAAAGGCTTTCGATGTTCCCAAATGTCATTAAGATTGAATTTCTTGGTTACCGAACGAAGATGAGATGGGTGGAACCTGTTAGTCCTACGGATCTGTGAGAGAGCTTCGTTTTGACTGGTTATGGTTCTTGTAACTAAAAATGGACATCAAGTTATGGTTGGTGGAACAACGCACGTCTTTTAGGTGCAACATAGAAGTCTTAAGGTGCAACATCCATTTGTAAATCCAAGATTGCACTGAATGACTTTGAAAACTCGTTTATGGTGATGAAATAGAAATATAACATGGTGCGTCATATTTCAAAATATAGCAAATCGAATTATGACCACGGTCAAACCCCCTTTGACCAACAAAACAACATATGAAAAATTGAGCTCAAAAAGCTTTAGATGTTCCCAAATGTCATTAAGATTGAATTTCTTGGTTACCGAACTAAGATGAGATGGGTGGAACCTGTTAGTCCTATAGATCTATGAGAGAGATTCGTTTTGACTGGTTATGGTTCTCGTAACTAAAAATGGACACAAAGTTATGGTTGGTGGAACAACCCATGTCTTTTGGGTGCAACATCGAAGTCTTGAGGTGCAACATCCGTTTGAAAATCCAAGATTGCAATGCATGACTTTTGAAAACTCGTTTGTGGGGATGAAATAGAAATATAACATATTCCAAAATGTAGTAAATCGAGCCGGGGCTAGTCAAAGATCCAGGGGGCGAGCCGATCAAAAATGTCACCAATTCCAAAATCCAAGTTCTGCGCGCGTTCAAGGTAACGGGAGTAACTTCCAGCCCGTAAGTCCGTTTTGCTCAAACGAAAGATCTACCTGAAGCTAAGTCAGAGGGCTACAGGAATTACAGAGCACAGCTCAGTAATCGATGCTTTCGGGCCCAAAAGAGGACGGCTAATAGGAGTTTCGGGCATGTTTATGTTGTTGTTGCGATTTCGACCAAATCGCTCTACGATGTTCTTAATACCTTAGCGCGTTGCTTATTTAGATTTTCCGTATGTGATAGCTTTGACCAAAAAGTTTGTCAACAGACTGATTATTTTTATAGTCACTCAAAATAAAAACAAAGTTATGGTTGGCGGAACAACCCATGTCTGTTGGGTGCAACATTTACGTCTTGAGGTGCAACATCAGTTTGAAAATCAAAGATTGCACTGTATGACTTTTGAAAACTCGTTTATGGGGATGAAATACAAATATAACATGGTGCATCATATTTCAAAATATAGTGAATCGAATTATGACGACGGTCAAACCCCCTTTGACCAACAAACAACATATGAAAAATTAAGCTAAAAAAGCTTTCGATGTTCCCAAATGTCATTAAGATTTAGTTTCTTGTTGACTGAACGAAGATGAGATGGGTGGAACCTGTTAGTCCCATAGATCGGTGAGAGAGCTTCTTTTTGACTGGTTATGGTTCTTGTAACTAAAAATGGACATAAAGTTATGGTTGGTGGAACAACAGACGTCTTTTGGGTGCAACATCGAAGTCTTAAGGTGCAACATTCATTTGAAAATCCAAGATTGCACTAAATGACTTTGAAAACTCGTTTATAGGGATGAAATAGAAATATAACATGGTGCGTCATATTTCAAAATTTAGTAAATCGAATTATGACCACGGTCAAACCCCCTTTGACGAACAAAAAAACATATGAAAAATTGAGCTAAAAAACTTTGGATGTTCCCAAATGTCATTAAGGTTGAATTTCTTGGTTACCTAACTAAGATGAGATGGGTGGAACCTGCTAGTCCTATAGATCAATGAGAGAGCTTCGTTTTGACCGGTTATGGTTCTTGTAACTAAAAATGGACACAAAGTTATGGTTCGTGGAACAACCCACGTCTTTTGGGTGCAACATCGAAGTCTTAAGGTGCAACATCCGTTTGAAAATCCAAGATTGCACTGCATGACTTTTGAAAACTCGTTTATGGGGATGAAATAGAAATATAACATATTCCAAAATGTAGTAAATCGAGCCGGGGCTAGTCAACGATCCGGGGGGCGAGCCGATTAAAAATGTCACCAATTCCAAAATCCAAGTTTTGCGCGCGTTCACGGAAACGGGAGTAACTTCCAATCCGTATGTCCGTTTTGCCCAAACGAAAGCTCTACCTGAAGCTAAGTCAGAGGGCTACAAGAGTTACAGAGCGTGGCTCTGTAATTGATGCTTTCGGGCCCAAAAGAGGTCGTTTAATAGGAGTTTCTGGCATGTTTATGTTGATGTTGCGATTTAGACCAAATCGCTCTATGATGTTCTCAGTACCTGAGCGCGTTGCTTATTTAGATTTTCCGTATGTGATAGCTTCGACCAAAAAGTGTGTCAACAGACTGGTTATGTTTCTAGTCACTCAAAATAAAGACAAAGTTATGGTTGGCGGAACAACCCATGTCTGTTGGGTGCAACATTGACGTCTTGAGGTGCAACATCAGCTTGAAAATCCAAGATTGCACTGTATGACTTTTGAAAACTCGTTTATGGGGATGAAATACAAATATAACACGGTGCATCATATTTCAAAATATTGTGAATCGAATTATGACCACGGTCAAACCACCTTTGACCAACAAAACAATTTATGAAAAATTGAGCTAAAAAGGCTTTCGATGTTCCCAAATGTCATTAAGATTGAATTTCTTGGTTACCGAACGAAGATGAGATGGGTGGAACCTGTTAGTCCTACGGATCTGTGAGAGAGCTTCGTTTTGACTGGTTATGGTTCTTGTAACTAAAAATGGACACAAAGTTATGGTTGGTGGAACAACCCACATCTTTTGGGTGCAACATAAAAGTCTTAAGGTGCAACATCCATTTGAAAATCCAAGATTGCACTGAATGACTTTGAAAACTCGTTTATGGTGATGAAATAGAAATATAACATGGTGCGTCATATTTCAAAATATAGCAAATCGAATTATGACCACGGTCAAACCCCCTTTGACCAACAAAACAACAGACGAAAAATTGAGCTAAAAAAGATTTAGATGTTCCCAAATGTCATTAAGATTGAATTTCTTGGTTACCGAACTAAGATGAGATGGGTGGAACCTGTTAGTCCTATAGATCTATGAGAGAGATTCGTTTTGACTGGTTATGGTTATCGTAACTGAAAATGGACACAAAGTTATGGTTGGTGGAACAACCCACGTCTTTTGGGTGCAACATCGAAGTCTTGAGGTGCAACATCCGTTTGAAAATCCAAGATTGCACTGCATGACTTTTGAAAACTCGTTTGTGGGGATGAAATAGAAATATAACATATTCCAAAATGTAGTAAATCGAGTCGGGGCTAGTCAAAGATCCAGGGGGCGAGCCGATGAAAAATGTCACCAATTCCAAAATCCAAGTTCTGTGCGCGTTCAATGTAACGGGAGTAACTTCCAGCCCGTAAGTCCGTTTTGCCCAAACGAAAGATCTACCTGAAGCTAAGTCAGAGGGCTACAGGAATTACAGAGCATAGCTCGGTAATTGATGCTTTCGGGCCCAAAAGAGGATGGCTAATAGGAGTTTCGGGCATGTTTATATTGCTGTTGCGATTTCGACCAAATCGCTCTATGATGTTCTTAGTACCTGAGCGCGTTGCTTATTTAGATTTTCCGTATGTGATAGCTTTGACCAAAAAGTTTGTCAACAGACTGGTTATGTTTATAGTCACTCAAAATAAAAACAAAGTTATGGTTGGCGGAACAACCCATGTCTGTTGGGTGCAACATTGACGTCTTGAGGTGCAACATCAGTTTGAAAATCCAAGATTGCACTGTACGACTTTTGAAAACTCGTTTATGGGGATGAAATACAATTATAACATGGTGCATCACATTTCAAAATATAGTGAATCGAATTATGACCACGGTCAAACCCCCTTTGACCAACAAACAACATATGAAAAATTGAGCTAAAAAAGCTTTCGATGTTCCCAAATGTCATTAAGATTGAGTTTCTTGTTTACTGAACGAAGATGAGATGGGTGGAACCTGTTAGCCCCATAGATCTGTGAGAGAGCTTCGTTTTGACTGGTTATGGTTCTTGTAACTAAAAATGGACACAAAGTTATGGTTGGTGGAACAACCGACGTCTTTTGGTTGCAACATCGAAGTCTTAAGGTGCAACATTCATTTGAAAATCCAAGATTGCACTAAATGACTTTGAAAACTCGTTTATAGGGATGAAATAGAAATATAACATGGTGCGTCATATTTCAAAATATAGTAAATCGAATTATGACCACGGTCAAACCCCCTTTGACCAACAAAAAAAATATGAAAAATTGAGCTAAAAAACTTTGGATGTTCCCAAATGTCATTAGGATTGAATTTCTTGGTTACCTAACTAAGATGAGATGGGTGGAACCTGTTAGTCCTATAGATCAATGAGAGAGCTTCGTTTTGACTGGTTATGGTTCTTGTAACTAAAAATGGACACAAAGTTATGGTTGGTGGAACAACCCACGTCTTTTGGGTGCAACATCGAAGTCTTGAGGTGCAACATCCATTTGAAATTCCAAGATTGCACTGCATGACTTTTGAAAACTCGTTTATGGGGATGAAATAGAAATATAACATATTCCAAAATGTAGTAAATCGAGCCGGGGCTAGTCAACGATCCGGGGGGCGAGCCGATCAAAAATGTCACCAATTCCAAAATCCATGTTCTGCGCGCGTTTACGGAAACGGGAGTAACTTCCAATCCTTAAGTCCGTTTTTCCCAAACGAAAGCTCTACTTGAAGCTAAGTCAGAGGGCTACAAGATTTACGGAGCATAGCTCCGTAATTGATGCTATCGGGCCCAAAACTGGTCGTTTAATAGGAGTTTCGGGCATGTTTATGTTGATGTTACGATTTCGACCAAATCGCTCTATGATGTTCTCAGTACCTGGGCGTGTTGCTTATTTAGATTTTCCGTATGTGATAGATTCGACCAAAAAGTGTGTCAACAGAATGGTTAAGTTTCTAGTCACTCAAAATAAAAACAAAGTTATGGTTGGCGGAACAACCCATGTCTGTTGGGTGCAACATTGACGTCTTGAGGTGCAACATCAGCTTGAAAATCCAAGATTGCACTGTATGACTTTAGAAAACTTGTTTATGGGGATGAAATACAAATACAACATGGTGCATCATATTTTAAAATATAGTGAATCGAATTATGACCACGGTCAAACCCCCTTTGACCAACAAAACAACATATGAAAAATTGAGCTAAAAAAGCTTTCGATGTTCCCAAATGTCATTAAGATTGAATTTCTTGGTTACCGAACGAAGATGAGATGGGTGGAACCGATTAGTCCTATGGATCTGTGAGAGAGCTTCGTTTTGACTTGTTATGATTCTTGTAACTAAAAATGGACACAAAGTTATGATTGGTGGAACAACCCACGTCTTTTGGGTGCAACATAGAAGTCTTAAGGTGCAACATCCATTTGAAAATCCAAGATTGCACTGAATGACTTGGAAAACTCGTTTATGGTGATGAAATAGAAATATAACATGGTGCGTCATATTTCAAAATATAGCAAATCAAATTATGACCACGGTCAAACCCCCTTTGACCAGTAAAACAACATATGAAAAATTGAGCTAAAAAAGCTTTAGATGTTCCCAAATGTCATTAAGATTGAATTTCTTGGTTACCGAACTAAGATGAGATGGGTGGAACCTGTTAGTCTTATAGATTTATGAGAGAGATTCGTTTTGACTGGTTATGGTTCTCGTAACTGAAAATGGACACAAAGTTATGGTTGGTGGAACAACCCACGTCTTTTGTGTAACAACCCGTATTTTTTACAACATGTTATAACATAAATCAAGGCAGAAATAAATTATAAAATCAAAATCAAGGGAAACGAGCTGTGCCATTTTGGTCGTCTCGGAAAAATACGCGAAATAGAGTCCGAAATTTTGTAAATCGGAGTCCGTATGACCAAGAAAAGGCCCGACGAAGTTTCAGAAAAATTCAGCCCGGATTTCAATAGAGGCGGGAAAATTCCCGCCAGACTCAGGGTGTCGACACCAGGGTCGACATGGGTGTCGACCCCCTCCTGGGGGTCGACACTAGGGTCGACATGGGTGTCTACCTCCCCTCCCCCCCCCAAGGGTTCGACCCATGTGTCGACCCAAGGGTCGACCCCCCCCCCGGTCGGTCCATTTGACCTGGGTGTGCTGATTCGGGGGTTTGGCTGTGTTCTGGAAACTTCCGACGGATTTGATGGCCCAGATCTGAATTAGGTTAAATCCTATGGCTAATAACACCCTAATCTTCTATAAAAGACCCCTAGCCATGGCCTCCATCCTCTTGTCATAAACTCCTTCATTCATATGAGAGTTTGAGTGTTCAAATCAAGTAAAAGAGCCCTCTTTCTTCCTTAAAGAAACCATCTTTCTTCATAGCAAATCAAAGGAGCATCTTATTTTCTCAAAAGCTTGGATTGGATCTTATTTTATTTGCGGATTTGCTAGTGGCTTCGTCTCAATCTTTATATATATTAATTCTAGTCTTCATAGCATTGTAAGCCTATTTCTACATTTAGATATTAACTATGAATTTAATGTATGACATGTTGCAAGTTGAGTTTTGGGCTTGTGTAGATATTTGTGCCTTAGATCTATCATGTTAGGTATAGATTTGGTCTATGCATGTTTGTAAAGCTATTACCTTGACTTTGTGGGGCAAAAGCTATAAGCTTTGTTATGAAAACGTTGCATTATGCAACTTAGAACTCTCATAAACCTTTATGTTAACTTGCATATTATGTTATGTGTGAATCACTAGTCATCATTCTATGTCATCTATGGCCATGTATCACCTATTTGCCAAGTTTCAATGTCATGTATGTTTTGGGCCTTAGAATCCCTTATGCAAGTTTAATAAACACACTTATGTCTCATGAGCCACCATGTTCAAATTGTGGCCAAATATCACCTTATGCCCATTTTGTCATATCATCATGTTCCCCCCTCTCTTTGATCTATTTCTATGTTGATGCGAACTTAGGAGCGATGGGGTTACGTTATGGGTAGATCTAAATAACTTGAAACATGATTTTAAAACATGACATGTGATTATGCTTGAAAACCATAGTTTTATGTTAAACATAAATATGGTCATGAATATTAGAAAACATGAAAATGACCAACTCGAGGTTGGGTTGAGTTTGCAACGTAAAACTACCCGGAACCGACCGGCCTAACTAGTAGTTGCAAACAATAGGACCCAATGTGAGAAGTTGGTCATGACGCACCTAAAACCCGAGGTTAGACTAGGTTGTGGTATAAACCTACCCGGACCCGCCCGGCTTGACTAGTAACCACAACAAAGTCTAATGTGAGAGGTTGGGGTGCACCAAGTAAATTAATGCTACAAGATAGGGTTAAGTCATGAACCATTGGAACACTTAACCAACTTAATACATGGTTTGGATTGGGTTAACCACACTTAACCCACTAGAAACCCTAGTTACGTGGTCCTTTTCACCAGTAACCCTCTTGATTGTATCATGATACCCTAGGGGCTAGGCTAGGGTGGGGCACGATTGCTGGGTTGACATGTAAGCGACCAAAACGACGGCTGAGTAGGTGCGCCAGTGTAGGTTCAGGCGGACTATGGTCGTGCACATAGTCCGGAGTTGAAAAATCAGACACGGGCACCCGTAGGTTTAGACTGTGCATGCTTAATCGTGTCAGTGGTTTGCACCCTAGGGCTTGATACACCCTAGGGTGGACCTAGCACAGTTGACTACATATCGAGTTTGGGCCGTATGACACCAACACATGACGAGTTAGGCTTTTAGGGAGCCGATCGAGTAGATCGAGTAGTTGGGCCTTGATTTAGGCCATCTCATGACTTGGGCCTTTTGGGCCATGGGATCAATCCTTGTTCATACTTAACATGTTAGAATACTAGTACACTTATAGTGTAACACTTAACCTTGTACATGCGATGCCACCTTTGATCTATCTTGTTATGCCAGTTAATCACCATCATTATGTTCATCTCAGTTCCTCATGTTAAAGTTAACTTCATTAGTTGGGATGAAATACAAATATAACATGGTGCGTCATATTTCAAAAAATAGTAAATCGAATTATGACCACGGTCAAACCCCCTTTTAACAACAAAACAACATATGAAAAATTGAGCTAGAAAAACTTTAGATGTTCCCAAATGTCATTAAGATTGAATTTCTTGGTTACCGAACGAAGATGAGATGAGTGGAACCTGTTAGTCCTATAGATCTGTGAAAGAGCTTCGTTTTGACTGGTTATGGTTTTTTTAACTAAAAATGGACACAAAGTTATGGTTGGTGGAACAACCCACGTCTTTTGGGTGCAACATCGAAGTCTTGTGGTGCAACATCTGTTTGAAAATCCAAGATTGCACTGCATGACTTTTGAAAACACGTTTATGGGGACGAAATAGAAATATAACATATTCCAAAATGTAGTAAATCGAGCCGGGGCTAGTCAACGATCCAGGGGGCGAGCCGATCAAAAATGTCACCAATTCCAAAATCCAAGTTCTGCGCGCGTTCACGGAAACGGGAGTAACTTCCAATCCGTAAGTCCGTTTTGCCCAAACGAAAGCTCTTCCTGAAGCTAAGTCAGAGGGCTACAAGGGTTATAGAGCACAGCTCCCTAATTGGTGCTTTCGGTCCCAAAACAGGTCGTCTAATAGGAGTTTCGGGCATGTTTATGTTGATGTTGCGATTACGACCAAATCGCTCTATGATGTCCTCAGTACCTGAGCGTGTTGCTTATTTAGATTTCTCGTATGTGATAGCTTTGACCAAAAAGTTTGTCAACAGACTGGTTATGTTTCTAGTCACTCAAAATAAAAACAAAGTTATGGTTGGCGGAACAACCCATGTCTGTTGGGTGCAACATTGACGTCTTGAGGTGCAACATCAGTTTGAAAATCCCAGATTGCACTGTATGTCTTTTAAAAACTCGTTTATGGGGATGAAATACAAATATAACATTGTGCATCATATTTCAAAATATAGTGAATCGAATTATGACCACGGTCAAACCCCCTTTGACCAACAAAACAGCATATGAAAAATTGAGCTAAAAAAGCTTTCGATGTTCCCAAATATCATTAAGATTGAATTTCTTGGTTACCAAACGAAGATGAGATGGGTGGAACCTATTAGTCCTATAGATCTGCGAGAGAGCTTCGTTTTGACTGGTTATGGTTCTTGTAACTAAAAATGGACACAAAGTTATGGTTGGTGGAACAACCCACGTCTTTTGGGTGCAACATCGAAGTCTTAAGGTGCAACATCCATTTGAAAATCCAAGATTGCACTGAATGACTTTGAAAACTCGTTTATAGGGATGAAATAGAAATATAACATGGTGCGTTATGTTTCGAAATATAGTAAATCGAATTATGACCATGGTCAAACCCCCTTTGACCAACAAAACAACATATGAAAAATTGAGCTAAAAAACTTTGGATGTTCCCAAATGTCATTAAGATTGAATTTCTTGGTTACCGAACTAAGATGAGATGGGTGGAACTTGTTAGTCATATAGATCAATGAGAGAGCTTCGTTTTGACTGGTTATGGTTCTTGTAACTAAAAATGGACACAAAGTTGTGATTGGTGGAACAACCCACGTCTTTTGGGTGCAACTTCGAAGTCTTGAGGTGCAACATCCGTTTGAAAATCCAAGATTGCACTGCATGACTTTTGAAAACTTGTTTATGGGGATGAAATAGAAATATAACATATTCCAAAATGTAGTAAATCGAGCCGGGGCTAGTCAACGATCCAAGGGGCCGAGCCGATCAAAAATGTCACCAATTTCAAAATCCAAGTTCTGCGCGCGTTCACGGAAACGGGAGTAACTTCCAATCCGTAAGTCCGTTTTGCCCAAACGAAAGCTCTGCTTGAAGCTAAGTCAGAGGGATACAAGGGTAATAGAGCAAAGCTCCGTAATTGATGCTTTCGGGCCCAAAACAGGTCGTCTAATAGGAGTTTCGGGCATGTTTATGTTGATGTTGCGATTACGACAAAATCGCTCTATGATGTCCTCAGTACCTGAGCGCGTTGCTAATTTAGATTTTCCGTATGTGAAAGCTTTTACCAAAAAGTGTGTCAGCAGACTGGTTATGTTTCTAGTCACTCAAAATAAAAACAAAGTTATGGTTGGCGGAACAACCCATGTCTGTTGGGTGCAACACTGACATCTTGAGGTGCAACATCAGTTTGAAAATCCAAGATTGCACTGTATGACTTTGAAAAACTCGTTTATGGGGATGAGATACAAATATAACATGGTGCATCATATTTCAAAATGTAGTGAGTCGAATTATGACCACGGTCAAACCCCCTTTGACCAACAAAACAACATATGAAAAATTGAGCTAAAAAAGCTTTCGATGTTCCCAAATGTCATTAAGATTGAATTTCTCGGTTACCAAACGAAGATGAGATGGGTGGAACCTACTAGTCCTATAGATCTATGAGAGAGCTTCGTTTTGACTGCTTATGGTTCTTTTAACTAAAAATGGACACAAAGTTATGGTTGGTGGAACAACCCACGTCTTTTGGGTGCAACATCGAAGTCTTAAGGTGCAACATCCACTTGAAAATCCAAGATTGCATTGAATGACTTTGAAAACTCGTTTATGGGGATGAAATAGAAATATAACATGGTGCGTCATATTTCAAAATATAGTAAATCGAATTATGACCATGGTCAAACCCCCTTTGACCAACAAAACAACATATTAAAAATTGAGCTAAAAAACTTTGGATGTTCCCAAATGTCATTAAGATTGAATTTCTTGGTTACCGAACTAAGATGAGATTGGTGGAACCTGTTAGTCCTATAGATCAATGAGAGAGCTTCGTTTTGACTGGTTATGGTTCTTGTAACTAAAAATGGACACAAAGTTATGGTTGGTGGAACAACCCACGTCTGTTGGGTGCAACATCGAAGTCTTGAGGTGAAACATCCGTTTGAAAATCCAAGATTGCACTGCATGACTTTTGAAAGCTCTTTTATGGGGATGAAATATAAATATAACATATTCCAAAATGTAGTAAATCGAGCCGGGGCTAGTCAACGATCCAGGGGGCAGAGCCGACCAAAAATGTCGCCAATTCCAAAATTCAAGTTCTGCGCGCGTTCACGGAAATGGGAGTAACTTCCAATCCGTAATTCCATTTTACCCAAACGAAACCTCTACCTGAAGCTAAGTCAGAGGGCTACATGAGTTACAGAGCATAGCTCCGTAATCTATGCTTTCGGGCCGAAAAGAGGTCGTCTAATAGGAGTTTCGGGCATGTTTATGTTGATGTTGCGATTTCGACCAAATCGCTCTATGAAGTTCTCAGTACGTGAGCGCGTTGCTTATTTAGATTTCCGGATGTGATAGCTTTGACCAAAAAGTGTGTCAACAGACTGGTTATGTTTCTAGTCACTCAAAATAAAAACAAAGTTATGGCTGGCGGAACAACCCATGTCTGTTGGGTGCAACATTGACGTCTTGAGGTGCAACATCAGTTTGAAAATCCAAGAAATCATTGTATGACTTTTGAAAACTCGTTTATGGGGATGAAATACAAATATAACATGGTGCATCATATTTCAGAATACAGTGAATCGAATTATGACCATTGTCAAAACCCCTTTGACTAACAAAACAACATATGAAAAATTGAGCAAAAAAAGCTTTCGATGTACCCAAATGTCATTAAGATTGAATTTCTTTGTTACCGAACGAAGATGAGATGGGTGGAACCTGTTAGTCTTATAGATCTGTGAGAGAGCTTCGTTTTGACTGGTTGTGGTTTTTGTAACTAAAAATGGACACAAAGTTATGGTTGGTGGAACAACCCACGTCTTTTGGGTGCAACATCGAAGTCTTAAGGTGCAACATCCATTTGAAAATCCAAGATTGCACTGAATGACTTTGAAAACTCGTTTATGGGGATGAAATAGAAATATAACATGGTGCGTCACATTTCAAAATATAGTAAATCGAATTATGACCATGGTCAAACCCCATTTGACCAACAAAACAACTTATGAAAAATTGAGCTAAAAAACTTTGGATGTTCACAAATGTCGTTAAGATTGAATTTCTTGGTTACCGAACTAAGATGAGATGGGTGGAACCTGTTAGTCCTATAGATCAATGAGATAGCTTCGTTTTGACTGGTTATGGTTCTTGCAACTAAAAATGGACACAAAGTTATGGTTGGTGGAACAACCCACGTCTTTTGGGTGCAACATCGAAGTCTTGAGGTGCAACATCCGTTTGAAAATCCAAGATTGCACCGCATGACTTTTGAAAACTCATTTATGGGGATGAAATAGAAATATAACATATTCCAAAATGTAGTAAATCGAGCCGGGGCTAGTCAACGATCCAGGGGGCCAAGCCGATCAAAAATGTCACCAATTCCAAAATCCAGGTTCTGCGCGTTCACCGAAACGGGAGTAACTTCCAATCCATAAATCCGTTTTGCCCAAACGAAAGCTCTACCTGAAGCTAAGTCAGAGCGCTACAAGAGTTACAGAGCATAGCTCCGTAATTGATGCTTTCGGGCCCAAAAGAGGTCGTCTAATAGGAGTTTCGGGCATGTTTATGTTGATGTTGTGATTTCGACCAAATCGCTCTATGAAGTTCTCAGTACCTGAGCGCGTTGCTTATTTAGATTTTCCGTATGTGATAGCTTTCACCAAAAAGTGTGTCAACAGACTGGTTATGTTTCCAGTCACTCAAAATAAAAACAAAGTTATGGTTGGCGGAACAACCCATGTCTGTTGTGTGCAACATTGACGTCTTGAGGTGCAACATCAATTTGAAACTCCAAGATTGCACTGTATGACTTTTGAAAACTCGTTTATGGAGATGAAATACCAATATAACATGGTGCATCATATTTCAAAATATAGTGAATCGAATTATGACCACGGTCAAACCCACTTTGACCAACAAAACAACATATGAAAATTTAAGCTAAAAAAGCTTTCGATGTTCCCAAATGTCATTAAGATTGAATTTCTTGGTTACCGAACTAAGATGAGATGTGTAGAACCTGTTAGTCCTATAGATCAATGAGAGAGCTTCGTTTTGACTGGTTATGGTTCTTGTAACTAAAAATGGACACAAAGTTATGGTTGGTGGAACAACCCACGTCTTTTGGGTGCAACATCGAAGTCTTGAGGTGCAACATCCGTTTGAAAATCCAAGATTGCACTGCATGACTTTTGAAAACTCGTTTATGGGGATGAAATAGAAATATAACATATTCCAAAATGTAGTAAATCGAGTCGGGGCTAGTCGAAGATCCAGGGGGTCGAGCCGATCAAAAATGTCACCAATTCCAAAATCCAAGTTCTACGTGCGTTCACGGAAACGGGAGTAACTTCCAATCCATAAGTCCGTTTTGCCCAAACGAAAGCTCTACCTGAAGATAAGTCAGAGGGCTACAAGAGTTGCAACGCATAGCCCCGTAATTGATGCTTTCGGGCCCAAAAGAGGTCGTCTAATAGGAGTTTCGGGCATGTTTATGTTGATGTTGCGATTTCGACCAAATCGCTCACGTAGTTCTCAGTACCTGAGCGCGTTGCTTATTTAGATTTTCTGTATCTGATAACTTTGACCAAAAAGTGTGTCAACAGACTGGTTATGTTTCCAGTCACTCAAAATAAAAACAAAGTTATGGTCGGCGGAACAACCCATGTCTGTTGGGTGCAACATTGACGTCTTGAGGTGCAACATCAGTTTCAAAATCCAAGATTGCACTGTATGACTTTTGAAAACTCGTTTATGGAGATGAAATACAAATATAACATGGTGCATCATATTTCAAAATATAGTGAATCGAATTATGACCATGGTCAAACCCCCTTTGACCAACAAAACAACATATGAAAATTTGAGCTAAAAAAGCTTTCGATGTTCCCAAATGTCATTAAGATTGAATTTCTTGGTTACCGAACTAAGATGAGATGGGTATAACCTGTTAGTCCTATAGATCAATGAGAGAGCTTCGTTTTGACTGGTTATGGTTCTTGAAACTAAAAATGGACACAAAGTTATGGTTGGTGGAACAACCTATGTCTTTTGGGTGCAACATCGAAGTCTTGAGGTGCAACATCCGTTTGAAAATCCAAGATTGCACTGCATGACTTTTGAAAACTCGTTTATGGGGATGAAATAGAAATATAACATATTCCAAAATGTAGTAAATCGAACCGGGGCTAGTCAACGATCCAGGGGGCCGAGCCAATCAAAAATGTCACCAATTCCAAAATACAAGTTCTGCGCGCGTTCACGGAAACGGGAGTAACTTCCAATCCATAAGTCCGTTTTGCCCCAACGAAAGCTCTACCTGAAGCTAAGTCAGAGGGCTACAAGAGTTACAGAGCATAGCTCAGTAATTGATGCTTTCGGGCCCAAAAGAGGTCGTCTAATAGGAGTTTCAGGCATGTTTATGTTGATGTTGCGATTTCGACCAAATCGCTCTATGAAGTTCTCAGTACCTGAGCACGTTGCTTATTTAGATTTTCCGTATGTGATAGCTTTAACCAAAAAGTGTGTCAACAGACTGGTTATGTTTCTAGTCAGTCAAAATAAAAACAAAGTTATGGTTGGCGGTACAACCCATGTCTGTTGGGTGCAACTTTGACGTCTTGAGGTGCAACATCAGTTTGAAAATCAAAGATCGCACCATATGACTTTTGAAAACTCGTTTATGGGGATGAAATACAAATATAACATGGTGCATCATATTCCAAAATATAGTGAATCGAATCATGACCACGGTCAAACCCCCTTTGATCAACAAAATAACATATGAAAATTTGTGCAAAAAAAGCTTTAGATGTTCCCAAATGTCATTAAGATTGAATTTCTTGGTTACCGAACGAAGATGAGATGGGTGGGACTTGTTAGTCCTACAGATCTGTGAGAGAGCTTAGTTTTGACTGGTTATGGTTCTAGTAACTAAAAATGGACACAAAGTTATGGATGTGGAACAACCCACGTCTTTTGGGTACAACATCGAAGTCTTAAGGTGCAACATCCATTTGAAAATCCAAGATTGCACTGAATGACTCTGAAACCTCGTTCATGGGGATGAAATAGAAATATAACATGGTGCGTCATATTTCAAAATATAGTAAATCGAATTATGACAACGGTCAAACCCCCTTTGAACAACAAACAACATATGAAAAATTGAGCTAGAAAAGCTTTAGATGTTCCCAAATATCATTAAGATTGAATTTCTTGGTTACCGAACTAAGATGAGATAGGTGGAACCTGTTAGTCCTATAGATCTATGAGAGAGATTTGTTTTGACTGGTTATGGTTCTTGTAACTAAAAATGGACACAAAGTTATGGTTGGTGGAACAACCCACGTCTTTTGGGTGCAACATCGAAGTCTTGAGGTGCAACATCCGTTTGAAAATCCAAGATTGCACTGCATTACTTTTGAAAACTCGTTTATGGGGACGAAATAGAAATATAACATATTCCAAAATGTAGTAAATCGAGCCGGGGCTAGTCAACGATCCAGGGGGCGAGCCGATCAAAAATGTCACCAATTCCAAAATCCAAGTTTTGCGCGCGTTCACAGAAACGGGATTAACTTCCAATTCGTAAGTCCGTTTTGCCCAAACGAAAACTCTGCCTGAAGCTAAGTCAGAGGGCTACAAAAGTTATAGAGCACAGCTCCGTAATTTATGCTTTCAGGCCCAAAACAGGTCGTCTAATAGGAGTTTCGGGCTTGTTTATGTTGATGATGCGATTACGACCAAATCGCTCTATGATGTTCTCAGTACCTAAGTGCGTTGCTTATTTAGATTTTCCGTATGTGATAGCTTTGACCAAAAAGTGTGTCAACAGACTGGCTAGGTTTCTAGTCACTCAAAATAAAAAAAAGTTAGGGTTGGCGGAACAACCCATGTCTGTTGGGTGCCACATTGACGTCTTGAGGTGCAACATCAGTTTGAAAATCCAAAATTGCACTGTATGACTTTTAAAAACTCGTTTATGGGGATGAAATACAAATATAACATGGTGCATCATATTTCAAAATATAGTGAATCGAATTATGACCACGGTCAAACCCCCTTTGACCAACAAAACAACATATGAAAATTTGAGCTAAAAAAGCTTTCGATGTTCCCAAATGTCATTAAGATTGAATTTCTTGGTTACCGAATGAAGATGAGATGGGTGGGACTAGTAAGTCCTATAGATCTGTGAGAGAGCTTAGTTTTGACTGGTTATGGTTCTTGTAACTAAAAATGGACACAAAGTTATGGTTGGTGGAACAACCCACGTCTTTTGGGTGCAACATCGAAGTCTTGAGGTGCAACATCCGTTTGAAAATCCAAGATTGCACTGCATGACTTTTGAAAACTCGTTTATGGGGATGAAATAGAAATATAACATATTCCAAATTGTAGTAAATCGAGCCGGGGCTAGTCAACGATCCAGGGGGCCGAGCCGATCAAAAATGTCACCAATTCCAAAATACATGTTGTGCGCGCGTTCACGGAAACGGGAGTAACTTCCAATCCATAAGTCCCTTTTGCCCAAATGAAAGCTCTACCTAAAGCTAAGTCAGAGGGCTACAAGAGTTACAGAGCATAGCTCAGTTATTGATGCTTTCGGGCCCAAATGAGGTCGTCTAATAGGAGTTTCGGGCATGTTTATGTTGATGTTGCGATTTCGACCATATCGCTCTATGAAGTTCTCAGTACCTGAGCGCGTTGCTTATTTAGATTTTCTGTATGTGATAGATTCGACCAAAAAGTGTGTCAACAGACTTGTTATGTTTCCAGTCACTCGAAATAAAAACAAAGTTATGGTTGGCGGAACAACCCATGTTTGTTGGGTGCAACATTGACGTCTTGAGGTGCCACATCAGTTTGAAAATCAAAGATTGCATCGTATGACTTTTGAAAACTCGTTTATGGGGATGAAATACAAATATAACATGGTGCATCATATTTCAAAATATAGTGAATCGAATCATGACCATGGTCAAACCCCCTTTAACAACAAAACAACATATGAAAATTTGAGCTAAAAAAGCTTTCGATGTTCCCAAATGTCATTAAGATTGAATTTCTTGGTTACCGAACGAAGATGAGATGGGTGGGACTTGTTAGTCCTATAGATCTGTGAGAGAGCTTAGTTTTGAATGGTTATGGTTCTTGTAACTAAAAATGGACACAAAGTTATGGTTGGTGGAACAACCCACGTCTTTTGGGTGCAACATCGAAGTCTTAAGGTTCAACATCCATTTGAAAATCCAAGATTGCACTGAATGACTTTGAAAACTCATTCATGGGGATGAATTAGAAATATAACATGGTGCGTCATATTTCAAAATATAGTAAATCGAATTATGACCACGGTCAAACCCCCTTTGAACAACAAACAACATATGAAAAATTGAGCTAGAAAAGCTTTAGATGTTCCCAAATATCATTAAGATTGAATTTCTTGGTTACCGAACTAAGATGAGATAGGTGGAACCTGTTGGTCCTATAGATATACGAGAGAGATTCGTTTTGACTGGTTATGGTTCTTGTAACTAAAAATGGACACAAAGTTATGGTTGGTGGAACAACCCACGTCTTTTGGGTGCAACATCGAAGTCTTGAGGTGCAACATCCGTTTGAAAATCCAAGATTGCACTGCATTACTTTTGAAAACTCGTTTATGGGGACGAAATAGAAATATAACATATTCCAAAATGTAGTAAATCGAGCCGGGGCTAGTCAACGATTCAGGGGGCGAGCCGATCAAAGATGTCACCAATTCCAAAATCCAAGTTTTGCGCGCGTTCACGGAAACGGGAGTAACTTCCAATTCGTAAGTCCGTTTTGCCCAAACGAAAGCTTTTCCTGAAGCTAAGTCAGAGGGCTACAAGAGTTATAGAGCACAGCTCCATAATTTATGCTTTCAGGCCTAAAACAGGTCGTCTAATAGGAGTTTCGGGCTTGTTTATGTTGATGATGCGATTACGACCAAATCGCTCTATGATGTTCTCAGTACCTGAGTGCGTTGCTTATTTAGATTTTCCGTATGTGATAGCTTTGACCAAAAAGTGTGTCAACAGACTGGTTATGTTTCTAGTCACTCAAAATAAAAAAAAGTTAGGGTTGGCGGAACAACCCATGTCTGTTGGGTGCAACATTGACGTCTTGAGGTGCAACATCAGTTTGAAAATCCGAAATTGCACTGTATGACTTTTAAAAACACGTTTATGGGGATGAAATACAAATATAACACGGTGCATCATATTTCAAAATATAGTGAATCGAATTATGACCACGATCAAACCCCCTTTGACCAACAAAACAACATATGAAAATTTGAGCTAAAAAAGCTTTCGATGTTCCCAAATGTCATTAAGATTGAATTTCTTGGTTATCGAACGAAGATGAGATGGGTGGGACTAGTTAGTCCTATAGATCTGTGAGAGAGCTTAGTTTTGAGTGGTTATGGTTCTTGTAACTAAAAACACAAAGTTATGGTTGGTGGAACAACCCACGTCTTTTGGGTGCAACATCGAAGTCCTTAGGTGCAACATCCGTTTGAAAATACAAGATTGCACTGCATTACTTTTGAAAACTCGTTTATGGGGACGAAATAGAAATATAACATATTCCAAAATGTAGTAAATCGAGCCAAAGCTCGTCAACGATCCAGGGGGCGAGCCGATCAAAAATGTCACCAACTCCAAAATCCAAGTTTTGCGCGCGTTCACGGAAACGGGAGTAACTTCCAATTCGTAAGTCCGTTTTGCCCAAACGAAAGCTCTGCCAGAAGCTAAGTCAGAGGGCTACAAGAGTTATAGAGCACAGCTCCGTAATTTATGCTTTCAGGCCCAAAACAGGTCGTCTAGTAGGAGTTTCGGGCTTGGTTATGTTGATGATGCGATTACGACCAAATCGCTCTATGATGTTCTCAGTACCTGAGTGCGTTGCTTATTTAGATTTTCCGTATGTGATAGCTTTGACCAAAAAGTGTGTCAATAGACTGGTTATGTTTCTAGTCACTATGAATAAAAAAAGTAAGGGTTGGCGGAACAACCTATGTCTGTTGGGTGCAACATTGACGTCTTGAGGTGCAACATCAGTTTGAAAATCCAAAATTGCACTGTATGACTTTTAAAAACTTGTTTATGGGGATGAAATACAAATATAACATGGTGCATCATATTTCAGAATATAGTGAATCGAATTATGACCACGGTCAAACCCCCTTTGACCAATAAAACAACATATGAAAATTTAAGCTAAAAAAGCTTTCGATGTTCCCAAATGTCATTAAGATTGAATTTCTTGGTTACCGAACGAAGATGAGATGGGTGGGACTAGTTAGTCCTATAGATCTGTGAGAGAGCTTAGTTTTGACTGGTTATGGTTCTTGTAACTAAAAATGGACACAAAGTTATGGTTTGTGGAACAACCCACGTCTTTTGGGTGCAACATCGAAGTCTTGAGGTGCAACATCCGTTTGAAAATCCAAGATTGCACTGCATGACTTTTGAAAACTCGTTTATGGGGATGAAATAGAAATATAACATATTCCAAATTGTAGTAAATCGAGCCGGGGCTAGTCAACGATCCAGGGGGCCGAGCCGATCAAAAATGTCACCAATTCCAAAATACATGTTGTGCGCGCGTTCACGGAAACGGGAGTAACTTCCAATCCATAAGTCCGTTTTTCCCAAATGAAAGCTCTACCTGAAGCTAAGTCAGAGTGATACAAGAGTTACAGAGCATAGCTCAGTAATCGATGCTTTCGGGCCCAAAAGAGGTCGTCTAATAGGAGTTTCGGGCATGTTTATGTTGATGTTGCGATTTCGACCATATCGCTCTATGAAGTTCTCAGTACCTGAGCGCGTTGCTTATTTAGATTTTCCGTATGTGATAGCTTTGACAAAAAAGTGTGTCAACAGACTGGTTATGTTTCCAGTCACTCAAAATAAAAACAAAGTTATGGTTGGCAGAACAACCCATGTTTGTTGGGTGCAACATTGACGTCTTGAGGTGCAATATCAGTTTGAAAATCAAAGATTGCATCGTATGACTTTTGAAAACTCGTTTATGGGGATGAAATACAAATAAAACATGGTGCATCATATTTCAAAATATAGTGAATCGAATCATGACCACGGTCAAACCCCCTTTGACCAACAAAACAACATATGAAAATTTGAGCTAAAAAAGCTTTCGATGTTCCCAAATGTCATTAAGATTGAATTTCTTGGTTACCGAACGAAGATGAGATGGGTGGGACTTGTTAGTCCTATAGATCTGTGAGAGAGCTTAGTTTTGAATGGTTATGGTTCTTGTAACTAAAAATGGACACAAAGTTATGGTTGGTGGAACAACCCACGTCTTTTGGGTGCAACATCGAAGTCATAAGGTTCAACATCCATTTGAAAATCCAAGATTGCACTGAATGACTTTGAAAACTCGTTCATGGGGATGAAATAGAAATATAACATGGTGCGTCATATTTCAAAATACAGTAAATCGAATTATGACCACGGTCAAACCCCCTTTGAACAACAAACAACATATGAAAAATTGAGCTAGAAAAGCTTTAGATGTTCCCAAATATCATTAAGATTGAATTTCTTGGTTACCGAACTAAGATGAGATAGGTGGAACCTGTTGGTCCTATAGATATATGAGAGAGATTCGTTTTTACTAGTTATGGTTCTTGTAACTAAAAAGGGACACAAAGTTATGGTTGGTGGAGCAACCCACGTCTTTTGGGTGCAACATCGAAGTCTTGAGGTGCAACATCCCTTTGAAAATCCAAGATTGCACTGCATGACTTTTGAAAACTCGTTTATGGGGACGAAATAGAAATATAACATATTCCAAAATGTAGTAAATCGAGCCGGGGCTAGTCAACGATCCAGGGGTCGAGCCGATCAAAAATGCCACCAATTCCAAAATCCAAGTTTTGCGCGCGTTCACAGAAACAGGAGTAACTTTCAATTCGTAAGTCCTTTTTGCCCAAACGAAAGCTCTGCCTGAAGCTAAGTCAGAGGGCTACAAGAGTTACAGAGAACAGCTTCGTAATTGATGTTTTCGGACCCAAAACAGGTCGTCTAATAGGAGTTTTGGGCATGTTTATGTTGATGTTGCGATTACGACCAAATCGCTCTATGATGTTCTCAGTACCTGAGTGCGTTGCTTATTTAGATTTTCCGTATGTGATAGCTTTGACCAAAAAGTGTGTCAACAGACTGGTTATGTTTCTAGTCACTCAAAATAAAAACAAAGTTAGGGTTGGTGGAACAACCCATGTCTGTTGGGTGCAACATTGACGTCTTGAGGTGCAACATCAGTTTGAAAATCCAAAATTTCACTGTATGACTTTTAAAAACTCGTTTATGGGGATGAAATACAAATATATCATGGTGCATCATATTTCAAAATATAGTCAATCGAATTATGACCACGGTCAAACCCCCTTTGACCAACAAAACAACATATGAAAAATTGAGCTAAAAAAGCTTTCGATGTTCCCAAATGTCATTAAGACTGAATTTCTTGGTTACCGAACGAAGATGAGGTGGGTGGAACCTATTAGTCCTATAGATCTGTGGGAGAGCTTCGTTTTGACTGGTTATGGTTCTTGTAACTAAAAATGGACACAAAGTTATGGTTGGTGGAACAACCCACGTCTTTTGGGTGCAACATCGAAGTCTTAAGGTGCAACATCCATTTGAAAATCCAAGATCGCACTTAATGACTTTGAAAACTCGTTTATGGCGATGAAATAGAAATATAACATGGTGCGTCATATTTCAAAATATTGTAAATCGAATTATGACCATGGTCATACCCCCTTTGACCAACAAAACAACATATGAAAAATTGAGCTAAAAAACTTTGGATGTTCCCAAATGTCATTAAGATTGAATTTCTTGGTTACCGAACTAAGATGAGATGGGTAGAACCTGTTAGTCCTATAGATCAATGAGAGAGCTTCGTTTTGACTAGTTATGGTTCTTGTAAATTAAAATGGACACAAAGTTATGGTTGGTGGAACAACCCACGTCTTTTGGGTGCAACATCGAAGTCTTGAGGTGCAACATCCATTTGAAAACCCAAGATTGCACTGCATGACTTTTGAAAACTCGTTTATGGGGATGAAATTGAAATATAACATATTCCAAAATGTAGTAAATCGAGCCGGGGCTAGTCAACGATCCAGGGGGCCGAGCCGATCAAAAATGTCACCAATTCCAGAATCCAAGTTCTGCGCGCGTTCACGGAAACGGGAGTAACTTCGAATTCATAAGTCTGTTTTGCCCAAACGAAAGCTCTACATGAAGCTAAGTTAGAGGGCTACAAGAGTTACAGAGCATAGCTCCGTAATTGATGCTTTCGGGCCCAAAAGAGGTCGTCTAATAGGAGTTTCCGGCATGTTTATGTTGATGTTGCGATTTCGAGCAAATCGCTCTATGAAGTTCTCAGTACCTGAGCACGTTGCTTATTTAGATTTTCCGTATGTGATAGCTTTGACCAAAAAGTGTGTCAACAGACTGGTTATGTTTCCAGTCACTCAAAATAAAAACAAAGTTATGGTTGGCGGAATAACCCATGTCTGTTGGGTGCAACATTGACGTCTTGAGGTGCAACATCAGTTTGAAAATCCAAGATTGCACTGTACGACTTTTGAAAACTCGTTTATGGAGATGAAATACAAATATAACATGGTGCATCATATTTCAAAATACAGTGAATCGAATTATGACCATGGTCAAACCCCCTTTGACCAACAAAACAACATATGAAAAATTGAGATAAAAATCTTTCGATGTTCCCAAATGTCATTAAGATTGAATTTCTTTGTCACTGAACGAAGATGAGATGGTTGGAACCTATTAGTCTTATATATCTGTGAAAGAGCTTCGTTTTGACTGGTTGTGGTTCTTGTAACTAAAAATGGACACAAAGTTATGGTTGGTTGAACAACCCACGTCTTTTGGGTGCAACATCGAAGTCTTAAGGTGCAACATCCATTTGAAAATCCAAGATTGCACTGAATGACTTTGAAAACTCGTTTTTGGGGATGAAATAGAAATATAACATGGTGCGTCATATTTCAAAATATAGTAAATTGAATTATGATCACGGTCAATGTAACACCCCGTATTTCTGTTAATATTAACGTTCACAAATTAAATAATAACTAATCTCAGATGTGAGAATTAAGGTAAATGGGTTGCGCCATTATGTTCGTCTTGGAATTCTGGTTGAGATAGAATCCGAGTTTGCGTAAATTGGAGTCCGTATGAAGGAGATATGGACAAACGAATTTGGGCTGAAAAGCCGGAAGTTGGCCAGAATGCACTGGCGCACTTGAAGGAGATATGGACGAACGAAGTATGATTTTAATAAGATTATCATCAAACTAATTAGATTGAGTTATGATATGGATAAAAAGCAAATGATGTGAATTATTGTTCATATATGCTGTAATTCTTATGTTATCATGTATGTTGTAGATCCTATATTATGAGATGATGATATTATATATATGTTGTAATTGTCTATGTTAAGTTGCGATGATATCACATATGTTACAAAATCATGATGTTATTATCTATGCTAATTAGATCATGTTTAATCAAATCATAAAGTTGATATTATTTGGGATAGGTTGATTATACGTTATTTGGGTTATGTGGATTCATATGGTGAATCATAATTATATATGCAAGTTTAGGCATTGATTAATAAAAATTGTGTAGATCTCATGACACCTATTTTTGATCTAAAATTAGATCCATGACATGTGTGGGTTCTATGTGTTAGATGCTAGTTTACACCACCGTCATTAAATATGTTGCATAAACCACCGTCATTAAATAGGTTGATTATACATGAATTTGGGTTATGATCATATTATGTAGATTGTGTAGTAATTATTCTTTAATCATTAGGTGTGCCTATAACGTTATCTTTATCTGCTCTTCCTTACCCAATAGTTCATAGGCATTTCCTTGTTTTCCAGCTTATGCATTAGCCTAGTTATTTTGATAATAGTATTGTTAGAATTATCATACTCGCCAGACTTTATGTCTGACCCCCTCTATTTCTATCCTTTTTCCCCCTCCAGGTCCACAGGTTGGGCCCAGCTCTAGTGGAGTTTGATTGGATTGCTTCATCACTTTTGGAAAGCTTGGACCGTTGATGTAAAGTCTAGCTAGTTATCTTTTTTGATGGAAAGCTTGGACGGAAAAAATACTTCAAGGGACTTAGACGTTTGGCGGGCTAGAAGTTAGTCCAAGGAGGTGGAGGGCTTGTTGGTATCTTTAAGATGGACGATGGGAGGAAGGTTCAAGTAGCTGTTAGGTTAACAAAGGACGAAACCTCATCTTGGTGGGAGGTCACGAATGTAGAATGTGAAGAAGAAGGCTAGTTGTTTTGGAGAAATAGGACACCTTATTAGGATTGTCCAAAGAGGCAAGGACAAAGTACATGATCTTCTAGAGGGTAGTTGCATTCCCTCACGGCTGGTATACCTGATAGGGGTAGGACCGTCTAGGTTGAAATTTGATTTTCTTTATCCTGTTTAAATTTTGTTTGATTCTGGCGCTTCATACTCGTTAGTATCTGCTTCGTTAGTTGAAACACTGCACCTAAGTACTAGTCTAGATAAGGATCCCATCCCGGTCTCAAATCCTGTTGGTGGTTCGGCTCATCCTTCAATGGTTTGTTGGGATTTGATAGTGTCTATCTTCGGCGTTGGGTTTGAATGCAGCGCCTTCATTCTTGGTTTCACGGGCTATAGTTTGATTCTAGGGATGGATTGGCTAGCCAGGTGTGGTGCCATCCTAGATTGGGGAAGGAGGGTGGTTAGGCTATTGGTTCGTTATGGAAAGACCCTCATGTTTCTTGTGACCCTAGGAGTTTAGTGGTGCTTAGTTGCCTAGAAACCTTTGACGTATCCAACAGTGATTTGGAATCTTTTCGTGTGGTCCGTGAGTATAGTGACGTCTTCGATGAAGCGCGGGGTTTACCTAGAGGCGCGAAGTAAACTTTCGAGTGTGCCTAGTGTATAATGCAAAGCCAGTTATGGGATCAACGATGGCTGTGGAGCATGACTGGCAAGGACAGCCAGAGTCGGTTTAGTGCTCAGTTATTTGGCCATTTTACTAGTATCATCTCATGTAGGTCGTCTAAATTCGAAGGAGGTATCCCTTGGGTGTTTGTCTGATATTGGTTTAGGCCTTTGGGGCTTGCACTTGGGGGATGTCGAGTTCGACTAGGATGGTCTGCGTGAGAGATGGATAGTTGTGACGATTTTGCATGGGATAATATCCTGGTTTTCTCTAGAAGCGGAGAAGAGCATGCCCTACATCTTAGGGAAGTCTCTAGGGAAGGGTGATGTGCCATGGGGGAAGACTATCGAAAGTCCGTGAGAGGAATTACCCTACCCACGACTTAGTATTTGCTGCCATAGTTTTTGCGCTCAAGTCTTGGCGGGAAGTTTGAATTTCTTACAGACCATAAGTTGCTAAAATATTTGTTCTCTGAGAAAGATCTGAACTTGAGGCAGCAAAGGTGGATGGAGTTCTTGGTGTCCTACGATTTCGAGATAGCATATACCCTGGCAAAGTGTAACGTTGTGGTGGATGCCTTAAGTAGGAAAGGATTGACATTGAGTCCTTTATCTGTTGAGAGGCGTAGCTTAGAGTTTATCTCTACCTTTGACTTTAGACCATCCATTGATTTTGTACTTGGTTCGCTAGCGTCCTTTGAAGTCAAACCTACGCTTTTGGGATGGATTGGAGAGGCGTAGTGAGATGACCTACAATTGGTTGAGTTAGTAGAGAAGCTCATAAGAGGGGAGTCATCAAGCCATCTTAGTAGGTATACCCTAGATGATAAGGGTTGGTTGCGTAGGGACGGTAGACTTGGTGTACCATGGGACGAGAATTTGAGGAAGGCTATTCTTGATGATGCACATCGTTCGAAGATGACCATTCATCCCGGCGGGGACAAGATGTACAGAGACATGAAGCGAGTTTTCTTTTGGGCTGGTATGAAGAGGAAAGTGGCCGAGTATGTCGCTAGATGCTTGGTGTGCCAACAAGTAAAAGCGGAGCAAAAGAAACCCGGTGGGTTGCTTCACCCATTGGAAGTTCCACAATGGAAGTGGGAAAGTATCTCAATGGACATTGTGGATGGATTACCAAGATCAAGGAAGGGTAATACAGGGATTTGGGTTGTAGTAGACAGACTTACTAAGAGCGCCCATTTCATTCCCGTGAAGAGTAAGAGGACTGCTCCGTGGTTAGCTCTGTATACGTTCGAGAGATAGTTCGTTTGCATGGTGTTCCTTCTAGCATAGTAAGCGACCGTGATCCTACCTTCACTAGCGAATTTTGGAAGAGTTTGCAAGAGGTGGTAGGGACTCAGTTATGTTTGAGCACCGCATATCATCCTCAGACGGACGGCCAGACCGAGAGGGTGATCCGCATTCTAGAAGACCTTTTGAGGCTATGTATCCTAGACTTTGGGGGTACATGGAAAGAGCATCTTTCGTTGGTGGAGTTCGCATATAGTAACAGCTTTCAGTCTAGCATTGGCATGGCGCCTTTCGAATCTCATTATGGACGACCCTGTCGTTCACCAACATGTTGGTGGGAATCTACCGATAAGATCTTACTTGGGCCAGATATGATTAGAGAGACTTCGGAGAAGATCGATTTGATTCGAAGGAGGATGAAGACGGCGCAAGATATGCAGAAATCTTGTGCAGACAAGAGGAGGACAGATCTTGAGTTTGATGTTGGGGACATGGTCTTTATCAAAGTGTCTCCATTACGAAACGTTGTTCGCTTTGGGTCCGTTGGGAAGTTAGCACCAAGATTCGTAGGACCGTTTCCCATAAAGGAGAAGATTGGACAGATGGCATATAGAGTGGAACTGCCTGAGAGACTTAGTGGTGTACACGACGTATTCCATGTATCACATTTGAGCAAGTGCTTACACGAGACCGCGGAGGTGGTGGAGCCGAGCTTGCTTAGAGAGGTGGAGATTGAGCGTGAGGCGACGATTCGACGAGCTCCTACGTGCATTCTTGGGTTGGAGATCAAGAAGCTGAGTAATCGAGAGGTCAGACTTGTCAAAGAACAGTGGGGAGATGATGAGAGCAAAGCTACTTGGGAGACAGAAGAGAAGATGCGTTTGCGGTACCCTTTTATTTTTTAGGGTATGTCTTTTAATTTCTCCTTTATCACTTAGCTTGTACTTATCTTATCTTATCTTTAGTATGTCCTCTCGCTAGTATCTTTGACCTTTAGTTAGGATAACCCTATGGTTGAAACACGTGTTTGAGACGTGTTATGTATGATGGATGCAAGTGTTTGCTAGTGATTGCTCGTGGACGCATAAACACACACTTTTAGGCACTAGATCGGCTCAGTCACTTCATACTGCATATTGCATAAGTGGATGAAATTAGTAAAATGGATGTATGATGATTGTGTGATCATATGGATGGTGCATTCAGATGATGGTTATGCACGCATATAGAAATAATATGTAGCATTAAGGATCTTTTGCATACATAATGGACGCATGACACCTTCATAATTTGCATTAAGGAGGTCAACTGAATCAGTGGACCGCCTGATTTTGCATTAGATATGGACATAGACACACACTGTGCATTTAAACATGAAAGCATTAGAAGTCTGTAAGGACAGTGGATGACTGTGTTTGATGGCTGAGTAGATGATTGTTTGGATGTTAGGATATGCATTCTCCTTAACTTGGAGATTTCGGGGTCAAAATCCTTTAAGGAGGGGAGAATGTAACACCCCGTATTTCTGTTAATATTAATGTTCACAAACTAAATAATAACTAATCTCAAATGTGAGAATTAAGAGAAATGGGTTGCGCGCCATTATGTTCGTCTCGGAATTCTGGTTGAGATAGAATCCGAGTATGCGTATATTGGAGTCCGTATGAAGGAGATATGGACGAACGAAGTTGGGCTGAAAAACCTGAAGTTGGCCAGAATGCACTGGCGCACTTGGGAAGTGCGCCAGAACAAAATTGCACTGGCACACTTGGGAAGTGCACCAATGCAATTTTGCATTGGTGCACTTTTCAGGTGCGCCCGTGTCGAGCCAGAAACCTGCACAGCTTTCTGGTGTGGTCTGATCCATGTTGTGACTCATTGCTGAGTCC
The DNA here is from genome assembly GCA_030737875.1 of Allium sativum. Lineage (NCBI taxonomy): Eukaryota > Viridiplantae > Streptophyta > Magnoliopsida > Asparagales > Amaryllidaceae > Allium > Allium sativum. The sequence goes on along the minus strand of CM060921.1, from coordinate 844,700,781 downwards.
TTTCTGACTCCTTGCTGAGTCATAAGGGCTTAGGTGTCACCCTATCTTGGTTGAGTGGTTGTGATTAATTCTAAAGTCATCCGACGGCTACAACAAATTGAAACTCTATAAAAACACTAGTAAGCTCAAACCCTAAAATCAATTACAAAACAGAGTAGCCGTCGTCATGCTGTCGCCATGGAACTCAGCATAGCCACCACTAACTAAGAAGGAAGAAAGCTAATCAAAACACTAATTCTACTCAACTCTAAAGCAAATCAAGACTCTCTTTCTTCTACAATTGTGAGTATGATGATTTTAATAAGATTATCATCAAACTAATTAGATTGAGTTATGATATGGATAAAAAGAAAATGATGTGAATTATTGTTCATATATGCTGTAAATCTTATGTTATCATGTATGTTGTAGATCCTATATTAAGAGATGATGATATTATATATATGTTGTAATTGTCTATGTTAAGTTGCGATGATATCGCATATGTTACAAAATCATGATGTTATTATCTATGCTAATTAGATCATGTTTAATCAAATCATAAAGTTGATATTATTTGGGCTAGGTTGATTATACGTTATTTGGGTTAGGTGGATTCATATAGTGAATCATAATTATATATGAAAGTTTAGGCATTGATTAATAAAAATTGTGTAGATCTCATGACACATATTTAATCTAAAATTAGATCCATGACATGTGTGGGTTCTATGTGTTAGATGCTAGTTTACACCACCGCCATTAAATATGTTGCATAAACCACCGTCATTAAATAGGTTGATTATACATGAATTTGGGTTATGATCATATTATGTAGATTGTGACATTTAACCGAACAAGTTGACACCTTTAACATGTGTAGTTTTATGCAAGTTGTTGTCTTAGCCTATGCAAGTTTAGGTGTTGGACATCCGTCACATATGCAAGTTTAACCCCTATTATGAGTAGATCTATTTTATTTATCTATATGTTGTGATAATTTATCTCTGTGCTATGAGTTAGACTATTCGAGTCTAACGTATATTTTATGTTTAATAAACGAACGTACAACGTGGGGTAGGGGTAATATTAAAGGATTTAATATTGAGAATTTGCATGGGATAGCCTTAAAAAGGCATATAACAAAATAGAGATATTAATAAATTGCCTTAAACGGTGGAAAATTCAATTAAGGCATTAATTGGGAAATTAATGCGTAGCAATGGACATAATTTATTTATGGACATAAATTCATTTGAATTTGAATAGAGATATTTAATATTAAGAAATTGGGGTGCAATTGATATGATTTTGCATACCATAAGTGGATGAACATAACTGAGTCAATTATGGACATCATTATAATTGGAAATTAATTAATGATTTGAATAGGGAAATATTTAAAACTGGGGTAAAGGAATTTAAATGATAATCAATGCTTAGGACACGAGGTTGGACTCGTTTGTGACGTTAAACTGCCCGGACCCGCCCGACGAATCCAGTAGTCACAAATGTCAGCCCAATGTGAGAGGTCCTAGGCCCAAATTAAAGCATAACAGTTGTAAAGACACGAGGTTAGACTCTTTTATGGTGTAAGATTGCCCGGACCCGCCCGGCGAATCCAGCTGCCATAAATGCCATTCTAATGTGAGGGGTCTTTATGAGGTTATGGCCTGAATGAATTAAGAAATCCTTAACCAGATAAACAAGTGAAGTGGGACATGGGGGTTAAGTAGGAGCCTTGGGTGGCATGAGGAATCTAGTGGTTTCCTTTAGTGGCATTTGAAATACGATTAGTAAGACTTAACCAAACACACATGTAAATGAACATGACTAAGAAGAGGGTTAAGTGGGATGGACTAGAAAGGGGACAAGCTTAGGTGGATAGCTTGAGGTAAGTAATGGGGGCCCATTTCAACCAGTATCCCAAACGTATCTTTGTGGGCTCGACCCAAGTCGAGGACGGGACACGCATACTGGGCTTGACTATAAGAGGCCAAAAAGGGTTAGCGGTGGCAACGCAAGTCCAACGGGTTCATGTGCGTGAGTGGACCCGGGCTGGTAGGTAAGACGTTGTTGCATCGAGTAGGTATAAGCCGTGCATCCTTAAGTTGTATTGGGTTGCCACTTTAGGGGAGTGATACACCCCACTGTGGGGCCAGCACGGGTATCTACGAGTTAGGGAGCCGATCGAATGGGGCAGGGTAGTGGATACACCTAGGAGAGATAGGTGTAGGCGGCACCTATGTGGTCAGCTAGGGGTACACGAAGTTACCATTATTAATTAAGTATTAAGGGGGTACACCTAGTGGAGATAGGAGCAGGCGGCACCTATGACGTCAGCTAGGAGTACGTAGAATTACCATTATTAAGGGGGTACGTCTAGTAGGGATAGGTACACGTTGGGTACCTATGATAGCAACTAGAGATACACAGTCAAACATGGAGGATAGTGGGTACATCTAGTAGTACACGAAGCTATCATCATTCTATTTAGGGATCATATTGCAAGAGTGACTAGTAGGGGTGCAGTTAGTGTTAGTACAGTACAGAACGGTACAGTACGGTAGAGTATAGTAATTATCCTATATTGATTAATAAGCGCCATTAACGTTAGTGTTAGTAGACCAGTGTGGTGTTGTGTAGTAATTATTCTTTAATCATTAGGTGTGCCTATAACGTTATCTTTATCTGCTCTTCCATACCCAATAGTTCATAGGCATTTCCTCTTTCCAGCTTATGCCTTAGTCTAGTTATTTTGATAATAGTATTGTTAGAATTATCATATTCGCCAGACTTTATGTATGACCCCCTCTATTTCTATCCTTTTTCCCCCTCCAGGTCCACAAGTTGGGCCCAGCTCTAGTGGAGTTTGATTGGATTGCTTCATCCCTTTTGGAACGCTTGGACCGTTGATGTAAAGTCCAGCTAGTTATCTTTTTTAATGGCTATCATTGTGATGGGATTATGTATTTTGTTTTACCAAGATGGATATTGTACTTGACTCTGATTTATGTTTTTGTGATGTAACAAACATGTTTAATTTCCGCTGCAATGAAATAATGTTTTAAATTTCCAAGTACTACTTATTATCTGTCTTGTTATAATTTTACTGTTCTATATTCGCTTAAAACCTCCATGGAAGTTAATGCATTCCCCTTGTGAGTGACATTAATGGACGTGGGGTGTTACACGTGGTATCAGAGCTTAAGGTTACCAGAACAGATAAGATATTTTGAAAAACTATTTTTCAAAAGCATTTTTTTTATAAAGAATACTTTCAGAAATATGTTTGTAGAAGAGTATTTTTGAAAGAAAGGTTTATTTTAAGAACATAATCCCCAAGAGCCATATATCCTTCCTTCGATTCTCCGTTTTGAGTCTCTTCCTCTTTCCCTCTTTGAATTTCTCCCTCCGCGTATAGATGCTTTTTCTAAGATAAATAAGGACTTCTGTACGAAGGACGGAAAAACTACTTCAAGGGACTTAGACGTTTGGCGGGCTAGAAGTTAGTCCAAGGAGGTGGAGGGCTTGTGGGTATCTTTAAGATGGACGATGGGAGGAAGATTCAAATAGCTGTTAGGTTAACAAAGGACGAAACCTCATCTTGGTGGGATGTCACGAATGGAGAATGTGAAGAAGGAGGCTAGTTGTTTTGGAGAAATAGGACACCTTATTAGGATTGTCCAAAGAGGCAAGGACAAAGTACATGATCTTCTAGAGGGTAGTTGCATTCCCTCACGTCTGGTATACCTGATAGGGGTAGGATCGTCTAGGTTGAAATTTGATTTTCTTTATCCTGTTTAAATTTTGTTTGATTCTGGCGCTTCATACTCGTTAGTATCTGCTTCGTTAGTTGAAACACTGCACCTAAGTACTAGTCTAGATAAGGATCCCATCCCAGTCTCAAATCCTATTGGTGGTTCGGCTCATCCTTCAATGGTTTGTCGGGATTTGAGAGTGTCTATCTTGGGCGTTGGGTTTGAATGCAGCGCCTTCATTCTTAGTTACACGGGCTATAGTTTGATTCTAGGGATGGATTGGCTAGCCAGGCGTGGTGCCATCCTAGATTGGGTAAGGAGGGTGGTTAGGCTATTGGTTCGTTATGGAAAGACCCTCATGTTTCTTGTGACCCTAGGAGTTTAGTGGTGCTTAGTTGCCTAGAATCTTTTGACGTATCCAACGGTGATTTGGAATCTTTTCGTGTGGTCCGTGAGTATAGTGACGTCTTCGATGAAGCGCGGGGTTTACCTAGAGGCGCGAAGTAAACTTTCGTGTGTGCCTAGTGTATAATGCAAGGCCAGTTATGGGATCAACGATGGCTGTGGAGCAAGACTGGCAAGGACAGCCAGAGTCGGTTAAGTGCTCAGTTATTTGGCCGTTTTACTAGTATCATCTCATGTAGGTCGTCTGAATTCGAAGGAGGTATCCCTTGGGTGTTTGTCTGATATTGGTTTAGGCCTCTGGGGCTTGCACTTGGGGGATGTCGAGTTCGACTAGGATGGTCTGCGTGAGAGATGGATAGTTGTGACGATTTTGCATGGGATAATATCCTGGTTTTCTCTAGAAGCGGAGAAGAGCATGCCCTACATCTTAGGGAAGTCTCTAGGGAAGGGTGATGGGTTATGGGGGAAGACTATCGAAAGTCCATGAGAGGAATTACCCTACCCACAACTTCGGATTTGCTGCCATAGTTTTTGCGCTCAAGTCTTGGTGGGAAGTTTGAGTTGCTTACAGACCATAAGTTGCTAAAATATTTGTTCTCACAGAAAGATCTGAAATTGAGGCAGCAAAGGTGGATGGAGTTCTTGGCGTCCTACGATTTCGAGATAGCATATACCCCTGGCAAAAGGTAACGTTGTGGTGGATGCCTTAAGTAGGAAAGGATTGACATTGAGTCCTTTATCTGTTGAGAGACGTAGCTTAGAGTTTATCTCTACCTTTGACTTTAGACCATCCATTGATTTTGTACTTGGTTTGCTAGCGTCCTTTGAAGTCAAACCTACGCTTTTGGGACGGATTGGAGAGGCGTAGTGAGATGACCCACAATTGGTTGAGTTAGTAGAGAAGCTCATAAGAGGGGAGTCATCAAGCCATCTTAGTAGGTATACCCTAGATGATAAGGGTTGGTTGCGTAGGGACGGTAGACTTGGTGTACCATGGGACGAGAATTTGAGGAAGGCTATTCTTGATGATGCACATCGTTCGAAGATGACCATTCATCCCGGCGGGGACAAGATGTACAAAGACATGAAGCGAGTTTTCTTTTGGGCCGGCATGAAGAGGGAAGTGGCCGAGTATGTCGCTAGATGCTTGGTGTGCCAACAAGTAAAAGCGGAGCAAAAGAAACCCGGTCGGTTGCTTCACCCATTGGAAGTTCCACAATGGAAGTGGGAAAGTATCTCGATGGACTTTGTGGATGGATTACCAAGATCAAGGAAGGGTAATACGAGGATTTGGGTTGTAGTAGATAGACTTACTAAGAGCGCCCATTTCATTCCCGTGAAGAGTAAGAGGACTGCTCCGTGGTTAGCTTCTGTATACGTTCGAGAGATAGTTCGTTTGCATGATGTTACTTCTAGCATAGTAAGCGACCGTGATCCTACCTTCACTACCGAATTTTGGAAGAGTTTGCAAGAGGCCGTAGGGACTCAGTTATGTTTGAGCACCGCATATCATCCTCAGACGGACGGCCAGACCGAGAGGGTGAATCGCATTCTAGAAGACCTTTTGAGGCTATGTATCCTAGACTTTGGGGGTACGTGGAAAGAGCATCTTCCGTTGGTGGAGTTCGCATATAATAACAGCTTTCAGTCTAGCATTGGCATGGCGCCTTTCGAAGCTCTTTATGGACGACCTTGTCGTTCACCTACATGTTGGTGGGAATCTACCGATAAGATCTTACTTGGGCCAGATTTGATTAGAGAGACTTCGGAGAAGATCGATTTGATTCGAAGGAGGATGAAGACGGCGCAAGATAGGCATAAATCTTATGCAGACAAGAGGAGGACAGATCTTGAGTTTGATGTTGGGGACATGGTCTTTATCAAAGTGTCTCCATTACGGAACGTTGTTCGCTTTGGGTCCGTTGGGAAGTTAGCACCAAGATTCGTAGGACCGTTTCCCATAAAGGAGAAGATTGGACAGATGGCATATAGAGTGGAACTGCCTGAGAGACTTAGTGGTGTACACGACGTATTCCATGTATCACATTTGAGCAAGTGCTTACACAAGACCGCGGAGGTGGTAGAGCCGAGCTTGCTTAGAGAGGTGGAGATTGAGCGTGAGGTGACGATTCGACGAGCTCCTACGTGCATTCTTGGGTCGGAGATCAAGAAGCTGAGGAATCGAGAGGTCAGACTTGTCAAAGTACAGTGGGGAGATGATGAGAGCAACGCTACTTGGGAGACAGAAGAGAAGATGCGGTTGCGGTACCCTTTTCTTTTTTAGGGTATGTCTTTTAATTTCTCCTTTATCGCTTAGCTTGTACTTATCTTATCTTATCTTTAGCATGTCCTCTCGCTAGTATCTTTGACCTTTAGTTAGGATAACCCTATGGTTGAAACACGTGTTTGAGACGTGTTATGTATGATGGATATGTAATGGATGCAAGTGTTTGCTAGTGATTGCTCGTGAACGCATAAACACACACTTTTAGGCACTAGATCGGCTCAGTCACTTCATACTGCATATTGCATAAGTGGATGAAATTAGTAAAATGGATGTATGATGATTGTGTGATCATATGGATGGTGCATTCAGATGATGGTTGTGCACGCATATAGAAATAATATGTAGCATTAAGGATCTTTTGCATACATAATGGACGCATGACACCTTCATAATTTGCATTAAGGAGGTCAACTGAATCAGTGGACCGCCTGATTTTGCATTAGATACGGACATAGACACACACTGTGCATTTAAACATGAAAGCATTAGAAGTCTGTAAGGACAGTGGATGCCTGTGTTTGATGGTTGAGTAGATGATTGTTTGGATGTTAGGATATGCATTCTCCTTAACTTGGAGATTTCGGGGTCCAAATCCTTTAAGGAGGGGAGAATGTAACACCCTGTATTTCTGTTAATATTAATGTTCACAAATTAAATAATAACTAATCTCGGATGTGAGAATTAAGGGAAATGGGTTGAGCCATTATGTTCGTCTCGGAATTCTGGTTGACATAGAATCCGAGTTTGCATAAATTGGAGTCCGTATGAAGGAGATATGGACGAACGAAGTTGGGCTGAAAAACCGGAAGTTGGCCAGAATGCACTGGCGCACTTGGGGAATACACTGGCGCACTTGGGAAGTGCGCCAAAACAAAATTGCACTGGCGCACTTGGGAAGTGCGCCCATGCAATTTTGCATTGGTGCACTTTGCAGGTGCGCCCGTGTCGAGCCAGAAACCTACACAGCTTTCTGGTGTGATCTGATCCATGTTGTGACTCATTGCTGAGTCCTTTCTGACTCCTTGCTGAGTCATAAGGGCTTAGGTGTAACCCTATCTTGGTTGAGTGGTTGTGGTTAATTCTAAAGTCATCCAACGGCTACAATCAAATTGAAACTCTATAAAAACACTAGTAAGCTCAAACCCTAAAATCAATTAAAAAATAGAGTAGCCGTCGTCATGCTATCGCATGGAACACAACATAGCCGCCACTAACTAAGAAGGAAGAAAGCTAATCAAAACACTAATTCTACTCCACTCTAAAGCAAATCAAGACTCTCTTTCTTCTACAATTGTGAGTATGATGATTTTAATAAGATTATCATCAAACTAATTAGATTGAGTTATGATATGGATAAAAAGAAATTGATGTGAATTATTGTTCATATATGCTGTAAATCTTATGTTATCATGTATGTTGTAGATCCTATATTATGAGATGATGATATTATATATATGTTGTAATTGTCTATGTTAAGTTGCGATGATATCACATATGTTACAAAATCATGATGTTATTATCTATGCTAATTAGATCATGTTTAATCAAATCATAAAGTTGATATTATTTGGGCTAGGTTTATTATACATTATTTGGGTTAGGTGGATTCATATGGTGAATCATAATTATATATGCAAGTTTGGGCATTGATTAATAAAAATTGTGTAGATCTCATGACACCTATTTTTGATCTAAAATTAGATCCATGACATGTGTGGGTTCTATGTGTTAGAAGCTAGTTTACACCACCGTCATTAAATATGTTGCATAAACCACCGTCATTAAATAGGTTGATTATACATGAATTTGGGTTATGATCATATTATGTAGATTGTGACATTTAACCGAACAAGTTGACACCTTTAACATGTGTAGTTTTATGCAAGTTGTAGTCTTAGCCTATGCAAGTTTAGGTGTTGGACATCCGTCACATATGCAAGTTTCACCCCTATTATGAGTAGATCTATTTTATTTATCTATATGTTGTGATAATTTATCTCTGTGCTATGAGTTAGACTATTCGAGTCTAACGTATATTTTACGTTTAATAAACGAACGTACAACGTGGGGTAGGGGTAATATTAAAGGATTTAATATTGAGAATTTGCATGGGATAGCCTTAAAAAGGCATATAACAAAATAGAGATATTAATAAATTGCCTTAAACGGTGGAAAATTTAATTAAGGCATTAATTAGAAAATTAATGTGTAGCAATGGACATAATTTATTTATGGACATAAATTCATTTGAATTTGAATAGAGATATTTAATATTGAGAAATTGGGGTGCAATTGATATGATTTTGCATAGCATAAGTGGATGAACATAATTGAGTCAATTATGGACATCATTATAATTGGAAATTAATTAATGATTTGAATAGGTAAATATTTAAAACTGGGGTAAAGGATTATAAATGATAATCAATGCTTAGGACATGAGGTTGGACTCGTTTGTGACGTAAAACTGCCCGGACCCGCCCGACGAATCCAGTAGTCACAAATGTCAGCCCAATGTGAGAGGTCCTAGGCCCAAATTAAAGCATAACAGTTGTAAAGAGACGAGGTTAGACTCTTTTATGGTGTAAGACTGCCCGGACCCACCCGGCGAATCCAGCTGCCATAAATGCCATTTTAATGTGAGGGGTCTTTATGAGGTTATGGCCTGAATGAATTAAGAAATACTTAACCAGATAAACATGTGAAGTGGGACATGAGGGTTAAGTAGGTGCCTTGGGTGGCATGAGGAATCTAGTGGTTGCCTTTAGTGGCATTTGAAATACGATTAGTAAGACTTAACCAAACACACAAGTAAATGAACATGACTAAGAAGAGGGTTAAGTGGGATGGACTAGAAAGGGGACAAGCTTAGGTGGATAGCTTGTGGTAAGTAATGGGGGCCCATTTCAACCAGTATCCCAAACGTATCTTTGTAGGCTCGACCCAAATCGAGGACGGGACACGCATACTGGGCTTGACTATAAGAGGCCAAAAAGGGTTAACGGTGGCAACGCAAGTCCAACGGGTTCATGTGCGTGAGTGGACCCGGGCTGGTAGGTAAGACGTTGTTGCATCGAGTAGGTATAAGCCGTGCATCCTTAAGTTGTATTGGGTTGCCACTTTAGGGGAGTGATACACCCCACTGTGGGGCCAGCACGGGTATCTACGAGTTAGGGAGCCGATCGAATGGGGCAGGGTAGTGGATACACCTAGGAGAGATAGGTGTAGGCGGCACCTATGTGGTCAGCTAGGGGTACACGAAGCTACCATTATTAATTAAGTATTAAGGGGGTACACCTAGTGGAGATAGGAGCAGGCGGCACCTATGACGTCAGCTAGGAGTACGTAGAATTACCATTATTAAGGGGGTACGTCTAGTAGGGATAGGTACACGTTGGGTACCTATGATAACAACTAGAGATACATAGTCAAACGTGGAGGATAGTTGGTACATCTAGTAGTACACGAAGCTATCATCGTTCTATTTAGGGATCATATTGGAAGAGCGACTAGTAGGGGTGCAGTAAGTGTTAGTATAGTACAGAACGGTACAGTACGGTAGAGTATAGTGATTATCCTATATTGATTAGTAAGCGCCATTAACGTTAGTGTTAGTAGACCAGTGTGGTGCTGTGTAGTAATTATTCTTTAATCATTAGGTGTGCCTATAACGTTATCTTTATCTGCTCTTCCATACCCAATAGTTCATAGGCATTTCCTTTTTATCTCGCTTATGCCTTAGTCTAGTTATTTTGATAATAGTATTGTTAGAATTATCATACTCGCCGGACTTTATGTCTGACCCCCACTATTTCTATCCTTTTTCCCCCTCCAGGTCCACAGGTTGGGCCCAGCTCTAGTGGAGTTTGATTGGATTGCTTCATCACTTTTGGAAAACTTGGACCGTTGATGTAAAGCCCAGCTAGTTATCTTTTTTAATGGCTATCATTGTGATGGGATTATGTATTTTGTTTCACCAAGATGGATATTGTACTTGACTCTGATTTATGTTTTTGTGATGTAACAAACATGTTTAATTTCCGCTGCAATGAAATAATGTTTTAAATTTCCAAGTACTACTTATTATCTGTCTTGTTGTAATTTTACTATTCTATATTCACTTAAAACCTCCATGGAAGTTAATGCATTCCCCTTGTGAGTGACATTAATGGACGTGGGGTGTTACAGTCAAACCCCCTTTGACCAACAAAACAACATATGAAAAATTGAGCTAAAAAACTTTGGATGTTCCCAAATGTCATTAAGATTGAATTTCTTGGTTACCGAACTAAGAAGAGATGGGTGGAACCTGTTAGTCCTATAGATCATTGAGAGAGCTTCGTTTTGACTGGTTATGGTTCTTGTAACTAAAAATGGACACAAAGTTATGGTTGGTGGAACAACCCACGTCTTTTGGGTGCAACATCGAAGTCTTGAGGTGCAACATCCATTTGAAAACCCAACATATTCCAAAATTTAGTAAATCGAGTCGGGCTAGTCAATGATCCAGGGGGGAGCCGATCAAAAATGTCACCAATTCCAAAATCCAAGTTATGCGCGCGTTCACGGAAACGGGAGTAACTTCCACTCCATAAGTCCGTTTTGCCCAAACGAAAGCTCTACCTGAAGCTAAGTCAGAGGGCTACAAAAGTTACAGAGCATAGCTCAGTAATTGATGCTTTCGGACCCAAAAGAAGTCGTCTAATAGGAGTTTCGGACATGTTTATGTTGATACTGCGATTTCCACCAAATCGCTCTATGAGGTTCTCAGTACCTGAGCGCGTTGCTTATTTAGATTTTCCGTATGTGATAGCTTTGACCAAAAAGTGTGTCAACAGACTGGTTATGTTTCCAGTCACTCAAAATAAAAACAAAGTTATGGTTGGCGGAACAACCCATGTCTGTTGGGTGCAACATTGACGTCTTGAGGTGCAACATCAGTTCAAAAATCAAAGATTGCACCGTATGACTTTTGAAAACTCGTTTATGGGGATGAAATACAAATATAACATGGTGCATCATATTTCAAAATATAGTGAATCGAATCGTGACCACGGTCAAACCCCCTTTGACCAACAAAACGAAATATGAAAATTTGAGCTAAAAAAGCTTTCGATGTTCCCAAATGTCATTAAGATTGAATTTCTTGGTTACCGAACGAAGATGAGATGGGTGGGACTTGTTAGTCCTATAGATTTGTGAGAGAGCTTAGTTTTGACTAGTTATGGTTCTTGTAACTAAAAATGGACACAAAGTTATGGTTGGTGGAACAACCCACGTCTTTTGGGCGCAACATCGAAGTCTTAAGGTGCAACATCCATTTGAAAATCCAAGATTGCACTGAATGACTTTGAAAACTCGTTCATGGGGATGAAATAGAAATATAACATGGTGCGTCATATTTCAAAATATAGTAAATCGAATTATGACAACGGTCAAACCCCCTTTGAACAACAAACAACATATGAAAAATTGAGCTAGAAATGCTTTAGATGTTCCAAAATATCATTAAGATTGAATTTCTTGGTTACCGAACTAAGATGAGATAGGTGGAACCTGTTAGTCCTATAGATCTATGAGAGAGATTCGTTTTGACTGGTTATGGTTCTTGTAACTAAAAATGGACACAAAGTTATGGTTAGTGGAACAACCCACGTATTTTGGGTGCAACATCGAAGTCTTGAGGTGCAACATCCGTTTGAAAATCCAAGATTGCACTGCATGACTTTTGAAAACTCGTTTATGGGGATGAAATAGAAATATAACATATTCCAAAATGTAGTAAATCGAGCTGGGGCTAGTCAACGATCCAGGGGGCGGGCCGATCAAAAATGTCACCAATTCCAAAATCCAAGTTTTGCGCACGTTCACGGAAACGGGAGTAATTTCCAATTCGTAAGTCCGTTTTGCCCAAACGAAAGATCTGCCTGAAGCTAAGTCAGAGGGCTGAGTTATAGAGCACAGCTCCGTAATTGATGCTTGCGGGCCCAAAATAGGTCGTCTAATAGGAGTTTCGGGCATGTTTATGTTGATGTTGCGATTACGACCAAATCTCTCTATGATGTTCTCAGTACCTGAGTGCGTTGCTTATTTAGATTTTCCGTATGTGATAGCTTTGACCAAAAAGTGTGTCAACAGACTGGTTATGTTTCTAGTCACTCAAAATAAAAACAAAGTTAGGGTTGGCGGAACAACCCATGTCTGTTGGGTGCAACATTGACGTCTTGAGGTGCAACATCAGTTTGAAAATCAAAGATTGCACCGTATGACTTTTGAAAACTCGTTTATGGGGATGAAATACAAATATAACATGGTGCATCATATTCCAAAATATAGTGAATCGAATCATGACCACGGTCAAACCCCCTTTGATCAACAAAACAACATATGAAAATTTGTGCTAAAAAAGCTTTAGATGTTCCCAAATGTCATTAAGATAGAATTTTTTGGTTACCGAACGAAGATGAGATGGGTGGGACTTGTTAGTCCTATAGATCTGTGAGAGAGCTTAGTTTTGACTGGTTATGGTTCTAGTAACTAAAAATGGACACAAAGTTATGGTTGGTGGAACAACCCACGTCTTTTGGGTGCAACATCGAAGTCTTGAGGTGCAATATCCGTTTGAAAATCCAAGATTGCACTGCATGACTTTTGAAAACTCGTTTATGGGGACAAAATAGAAATATAACATATTCCAAAATGTAGTAAATCGAGCCGGGGCTAGTCAACGATCCAGGGGGCGAGCCGATCAAAAATGTCACCAATTCCAAAATCCAAGTTTTGCGCGCGTTCACGGAAACGGGAGTAACTTCCAATTCGTAAGTCCGTTTTTTCCAAACGAAAGCTCTGCCTGAAGCTAAGTCAGAGGGCTACAAGAGTTGTAGAGCACAGCTACGTAATTGATGCTTTCGGGCCCAAAACAGGTCGTCTAATAGGAGTTTCGGGCATGTTTATGTTTATGTTGCAATTACGACCAAATCGCTCTATGATGTTCTCATTACCTGAGTGCGTTGCTTATTTAGATTTTCCGTATGTGATAGCTTTGACCAAAATGTGTGTCAACAGACTGGTTATGTTTCTAGTCACTCAAAATAAAAAAAAGTTAGGGTTGGCGGAACAACCCATGTCTGTTGGGTGCAACATTGACGTCTTGAGGTGCAACATCAGTTTGAAAATCCAAAATTGCACTATATGACTTTTAAAAACTCGTTTATGGGGATGAAATACAAATATAACATGGTGCATCATATTTCAAAATATAGTGAATCGAATTATGACCACGGTCAAACCCCCTTTGACCAACAAAACAACATAAGAAAAATTGAGCTAAAAAAGCTTTTGATGTTCCCAAATGTCATTAAGACTGAATTTCTTGGTTACCGAACGAAGATGAGGTGGGTGGAACCTATTAGTCCTATAGATCTGTGAGAGAGCTTCGAATTGACTGGTTATGGTTCTTGTAACTAAAAATGGACACAAAGTTATGGTTGGTGGAACAACCCACATCTTTTGGATGCAACATCGAAGTCTTAAGGTGCAACATCCATTTGAAAATCCAAGATTCCACTTAATGACTTTGAAAACTCGTTTATGGGGATGAAATAGAAATATAACATGGTGCGTCATATTTCAAAATATAGTTAATCGAATTATGACCATGGTCATACCCCCTTTGACCAACAAAACAACATATGAAAAATTGAGCTAAAAAACTTTGGATGTTCCCAAATGTCATTAAGATTGAATTTCTTGGTTACCGAACTAAGATGAGATGAGTAGAACCTGCTAGTCCTATAGATCAATGAGAGAGCTTCGTTTTGACTGGTTATGGTTCTTGTAACTAAAAATGGACACAAAGTTATGGTTGGTGGAACAACCCACGTCTTTTGGGTGCAACATCGAAATCTTGAGGTGCAACATCTGTTTGAAAATCCAAGATTGCACTGCATGACTTTTGAAAACTCGTCTATGGGGATGAAATAGAAATATAACATATTCCAAAATGTAGTAAATCGAGCCGGGGCTAGTCAACGATCCAGGGGGCCGAGCCGATCAAAAATGTCACCAATTCCAGAATCCAAGTTCTGCGCGCGTTCACGGAAACGGGAGTAACTTCCAATCCATAAGTCCGTTTTGCCCAAACGAAAGCTCTACATGAAGCTAAGTCAAAGGGCTACAAGAGTTACAGAGCATAGCTCCGTAATTGATGCTTTCGGGCCCAAAAGAGGTCGTCTAATAGGAGTTTCGGACATGTTTATGTTGATGTTGCGATTTCGACCAAATCGCTCTATGAAGTTCTCAGTACCTGAGCGCGTTGCTTATTTAGATTTTCCGTATGTGATAGCTTTGACCAAAAAGTGTGTCAATAGACTGGTTATGTTTCCAGTCACTCAAAATAAAAACAAAGTTATGGTTGGCGGAATAACTCATGTCTGTTGGGTGCAACATTGACGTCTTGAGGTGCAACATCAGTTTGAAAATCCAAGATTGCACTGTATGACTTTTGAAAACTCGTTTATGGAGATGAAATACAAATATAACATGGTGCATCATATTTCAAAATACAGTGAATCGAATTATGACTATGGTCAAACCCCCTTTGACCAACAAAACAACATATGAAAAATTGAGCTAAAAAAGCTTTCGATGTTCCCAAATGTCATTAAGATTGAATTTCTTTGTTATTGAACGAAGATGAGATGGGTGGAACCTATTAGTCTTATAGATCTGTGAAAGAGCTTCTTTTTGACTGGTTGTGGTTCTTGTAACTAAAAATGGACACAAAGTTATGGTTGGTGGAACAACCCACATCTTTTGGGTGCAACATCGAAGTCTTAAGGTGCAACATCCATTTGAAAATCCAAGATTGCACTGATTGACTTTGAAAACTCGTTTATGGGGATGAAATAGAAATATAAAATGGTGCGTCATATTTCAAAATATAGTAAATCGAATTATGTCCACGGTCAAACCCCCTTTGACCAACAAAACAACATATGAAAAATTGAGCTAAAAAACTTTGGATGTTCCCAAATGTCATTAAGATTGAATTTCTTGGTTACCGAACTAAGATGAGATGGGTGGAACCTGTTAGTCCTGTAAATCAATGAGAGAGCTTCGTTTTGACTGGTTATGGTTCTTGTAACTAAAAATGGACACAAAGTTATGGTTGGTGGAACAACCCACGTCTTTTGGGTGCAACATCGAAGTCTTGAGGTGCAACATCCGTTTGAAAATCCAAGATTGCACTGCATGACTTTTGAAAACTCGTTTATGGGGATGAAATAGAAATATAACATATTCCAAAATGTAGTAAATCGAGTCGGGCTAGTCAACGATCCAGGGAGGAGCCGATCAAAAATGTCACCAATTCCAAAATCCAAGTTATGCGCGCGTTCACGGAAACGGGAGTAACTTCCAATCCGTAAGTCCGTTTTGCCCAAACAAAAGCGCTACCTGAAGCTAAGTCAGAGGGCTACAAGAGTTACGGAGCATAGCTCCGTAATTGATGATTTCGGGCCCAAAAGAGGTCGTCTAATAGGAGTTTCGGGCATGTTTATGTTGATGTTGCGATTTCGACCAAATCGCTCTATGATGTTCTCGGTACCTGAGCGCGTTGCTTATTTAGATTTTCTGTATGTCATAGCTGTAACACCCCACGTCCATTAATGTCACTCACAAAGGGAATGCATTAACTTCCATGGAGGTTTTAAGTGAATATAGAACAGTAAAATTACAACAAGACAGATATAAAATAGTACTTGGAAATTCAAAAACTTTATTTCCATTGAAGCAGAAGTCAAAACATGTTTGATTACATCATAACACCATATTCAATGTCAAGTACAATATCTATCTTGATAAAACAAGTACATAATCCCATTACATGAATAGCCATTAAAAAGAAAGATAACAAGCTGGACTTTACTTCAGCAGTCCAAGCTTTCCAGAAGATAAGCGATCCAACTAGACTCCACTAGAACTTGGCCCAACCTGCGGACCTGAAGGGAGAAAAGGATGGAAAAGAGGGGGTCAGACATAAAGTCTGGTGAATATGATAATTCTACAATACTATTACCAAAATAACTGGACTAAGGCATAAGCTGGAAAACAAGAAAATGTCTATGAAGAGCAGATTAAGGACATAGACAATCGCTAAAGGCAACGTTATAGGCGCTCCTAAATACTAAAGGATAAACACTATACTGCACCACACCAGTCACCCTAAAGATTCATCCCACTTAGCTTCACTTAGAAACTTTCTCAATGGCTTTACGTACCCCTAGCTGACTACATAGGTGCCGCCTGCCCCTATCTCCACTAGGTGTACCCTACTTCCCATTATTCGATCGGCTCCCTAACTCGTTGATACCCGTGCTGGCCCCACAGTGGGGTGTATCACTCCCCTAAAGTGGCAACCTGATACAACGGACATGCACGGCTTATACCTACACGATGCAACAACGTCTTACCTACCAGCCCGGGTCCACACACGCATATGAAACCTGTTGGACTTGCGTTGCCACCGCTCCCTGTTTTGGCCTCTTATAGTCAAACCCAGTATGCGTGTCCCGTCCTCGACTTGGGTCGAGCCCACAAAGATACGTTTTGGGATACTGGTTGAAATGGGCCCCCACTATTTACCACAAGCATTCCACCTAAGCTTGTCCCCATTAGTCCATCCCACTTAACCCACTTAGTCATGTTCATTTACATGTGTGTTTGGTTAAGTCTAATCGTATTTCAAATGCCTCTAAAGGCAACCACCAGATTCCTCATGCCACCCAAGGCACCTACTTAACCCCCATGTCCCACCTTACATGATTATCTGGTTAAGTATTTCTTAGTTCATTAAGGCCATAACCTCATAAAGACCTCTCACATTAGACTGGCATTTATGGCAGCTGGATTTGCCGGGCAGGTCCGGGCAGTCTTACACCATAAAAGAGTCTAACCTCATGTCTTTACAACTGTTATGTTTTAGTTTGGGCCTAGGACCTCTCACATTGGGCCTACATTTGTGACTACTGGATTTGCCGGGCGGGTCCGGGCAGGTTTACATCACAAACGGGTCCAACCTTGTGTCCTAAGCATTGATTATTAATAATAATCCACTTTCCCCCAATTTTAATAATTCCCTACTTGAATTATTAATTACTTCCAATTTTTAACAATGTCCATAATTGACTCAATTATGGACATTCATTCATGGTATGCAACATCTTACAAAATTGCACCCAATTTATTAATTCCTAATATTACCCCTACCCCACGTTTGAACGTTTATTCGCAAAATATATGTTAGACTCGAATAGCCTAACTCATAGCATAAAAGAGATTATCATAATAACAACATGTATATGTGACCAAATGAATCATAATAAGGGGTGAAACTTGCATATGTCCAACTTGCATAGATTATACATGTCATGGACCTAAAGGTGTCAACTTGTTCAAAATTCACCTAATATAATCTCAATCAATTTTCATAAACTTACATATGAACATGTGTGAATCAACATCATCTAATTTTTTAACAACATGGTTTTATATGGGTACACCTAACTCAATAGGCAAATTCCCATAATCAAGTTTTATTTAATTATAGTTTCAAGTTTATGGGTACACCTAACCTAATAGGCAAATTCCCATAAACAAGATCCATTTAAATTAAGAAAAAAACACATAACTTTAAGCATGATCCAACAACATCATGATTTTTCAACATAATATAGCATGATTTATAACATGGCATAGTATGATAGTATAACATAGCTTGACATGATTCTCAACATAGCATGACATAGCATAAGAGAATTTACAACATAGCATGACATAGCATATATAATTTACATCATACGACAACATAATAACATAATAAGAGATCCACAATATATAGAATTTACAATTACAAATCACATCACTTTCTTGTGATCCATTCATAACTGAGTCAAATTAGTTTGTAATAGTCTTGTGAGAATCATCATACTCACCAACAAAAGAAAAGAATTAGAGAAAGAGAGATCTTTTGATTTGATTTGTGTAGATTTAGTTGTAGATGATTAGGCTTCCTCTTCTTAGTTTGTGACGGCTATGCTGAACTCCATGGCAGCAGCATGACGGTAGCTTCTCTAATTTTACAAGTGATTTAGGTTTAGGGTCTACCCACTTATTTATAGATTTTAGAATGCATTTAGGCCATTAGATTTAACCTAGAAATAACCGCAGCCATTCAGACAAGATGGGGTTTATCTTGTTGACTCAGCAATGAGTCAGAAGTGACTCAGCAAACACTCAGCAATATATATATATATATATATATATATATATATTCTACAATGTACACATTAGATACATCCCCCCCCTTTTACACACTTATTATTGTTTTTATATACATATTAGATACATCCCCTCTCTTACACACTTATTAATATTTTTTTATATTCATATTAGATACATCCCCTCTCTTACACACTTATTAATATTATTATATTCATATTAGATACATCCCCCCTCTTACACACTTGTTAATATTTTAGCAACTTTAATGTTAATAGAAAATTCGGGGTGTTGCATTCTCCCCTCCTTTTAGGATTTCGTCCCCGAAATCTTCAAGTCTGGAAGAATGTATATCCTACCATCCAAACGTCCATCTACTCATCCATCATACACAGGCATCCATTGTCCTTAAAAGACTTCTAATGCTTTATGATCATATGCAAGTGTGTGTACATGTCCTTACCTAATGCGAAATCAGGCGGTCTACTGATTCAGTTGACCTCCTTAATGCAAATTATGTAAGTGTCATGAATCCATTATGTATGCAAAAGATCCTAATTGCTTACATACTACTTCTATATGCGTGCACACCCATTCAACCGAATGCAGCATCCATATGATGGTACAACCATTATACATCCATTATACTAAATACATCCATATATATGCAATATGCAATATGAAGTGACTGAGCCGATCTAGTGCCTAAAGTGTGTGTATATATGCATCCACGAGCAACCACTAGCAAACACTTGCATCCATTTTGCATCCATCATACATAACATGTCTCAAACACATGTTTCAACCATAGGATTATCCTAACTAAAGGTCAAAGATACTAATGAGAGGACATACTAAAGATAAGATAAGATAAGCTAAGCGGTAAAGGAGAAATTAAAAGACATACCCTCAAAAAGAAAAGGGTACAACGAACGCATCTTCTCTTCTGTCTCCCAAGTTGCGTTGCTCTCATCATTTCCCATTGCACTTTAACCAGTCTGACCTCTCGATTCCTCAACTTTTTGATCTCCGACCCAAGAATGCATGTAGGAGCTCGTCTAATTGTTGCATCACGCTCTATTTCCACCTCTTTAAGCAAGCTCGGCTCTACCACCTCCGCGGTCTTGTGCAAACACTTCCTCAAATGTGATACATGGAATACGTCGTGTACTCCACTAAGTTTCTCAGGCAACTCCACCCTATATGCCATCTTCCCAATCCTGTTTTTTTACAGGAAACGGCCCTACAAACCTTGGTGCTAATTTCCCCACGGACCCAAAGCGAACAACATTCTGTAACGGAGATACTTTGATAAAAACCATGTCCCCAATGTCAAACTCAAGATCTGTCCTCCTCTTATCAGCATACGATTTTTGCCTATCTTGTGCTGCTTTCATCCTCCTTCGAATCAACTCAATCTTCTCCGAGGTTTCCCTAACCATATCGGGCCCAAGTAGGATTTTATCGGTAGATTCCCACCAACATGTAGGCGAACGGCAAGGCCTTCCATAAAGAGCTTCGAAAGGTGCCATGCCAATACTAGACTGAAAGCTATTATTATATGCGAATTCTACTAACGGAAGGTGCTCTTCCCATGTACCCCCAAAGTCTAGGATACAAAGCCTTAAAAGATCCTCTAGAATGCGATTCACCCTCTCGGTCTGGCCGTCTGTCTGAGGATGATATGCGGTGCTCAAATATAGCTGAGTCCCTACCGCCTCTTGTAAACTCTTCCAAAATTCGCTAGTAAAGATGGGGTCACGGTCGCTTACTATACTAGAAGGAATACCGTGCAAACGAACTATCTCCTTAATGTATACAGAAGCCAACCACGGAGCAGTCCTCTTACTTTTCACGGGAATAAAATGGGCGCTTTTAGTAAGTCTATCTACTATAACCCAAATCCCCGTGTTACCCTTCCTTGATCTTGGTAATCCATCCACAAAATCCATTAAGATGCTTTCCCATTTCCATAGTGGAACTTCTAATGGGTGAAGCAACCCACCGGGTTTCTTTTGTTCTGCTTTAACTCGTTGGCACACCAAGCATCTAGCGACGTACTCGGCCACATCCTTTTTCATACCGGCCAAAAAGAAAACCCGCTTCGTATCTTTGTACATCTTATCCCCGCCGGGATGAATGGTCATTTTTGAGCGATGAGCATCATCAAGAATGGCCTTCCTTAAGTCTTCGTCTTGTGGTACACAAAGTCTATTATCCCTTCGTAACCAACCCTTATCGTCTAGGGTATACCTACGAAGATGGCTTGACGACTCCCCCCCTTTGAGCTTTTCTACTATCTCAACCAACTGTGGGTCGTCTCGCTGTGCCTCACCAACCCGTCCTAGAAGTGTAGGTCTAACCTCCAAGGATGCTAACAGACCGGGTACTAAGTCAACGGAGGGTCTAAAGTCAAACATAAAGATGAATTCTAAGCTTTGTCGTTCAACAAACAACGGACTCAAGGACAACCTTTTCCTACTTAAGGCGTCTGCCACCACGTTACCCTTGCCCGGGGTATATGCTATTTCAAAATTGTAGGAGGCTAAGAATTCCATCCACCGTTGCTGCCTTAAATTCAAATCCTTCTGAGAGAATAAGTATTTTAATGATTTGTGGTCAGTGAACAGTTCGAATTTCTCACCAAGAAGATAGTGACGCCAAGACTTAAGCGCGAAAACAATTGCGGCTAGCTCTAAGTCATGTGTGGGGTAATTCTTTTCATGAACCCTCAACTGCCTTCCACCATAGGCTATTACTCTTCCCTCTTGCACGAGGACCGCGCCAAGTCCCGTCCCACAAGCATCAGTATAGATGGTAAACGGTTTATTCCCGTCTGGCAGCACTAAGACTGGGGCTGAAGTTAAGGCTCTCTTTAAACGTTGGAACGCATCATCGCAATCTTTGTCCCACGTAAAAACCAGGTTCTTCTTCGTTAACCGTGTTAATGGAGTTGATATTTTTGCGAAGTCTTTGATAAACTTCCTATAATATGCCAGCCAACCCCAAGAAACTTCTTACTTCGGTTGCATTTTTAGGGACCTTCCAATCTTGGATGGCCACCACCTTTGCGGGATCCACTGCTATCCCTTCTTTGGAAACCACGTGCCCTAAGAACCGTACTTCCTTCCTCCAGAAGTGACACTTAGAAAATTTTGACTTAAGGTTATGCGCTCGAAGGGTTTCCAACACTTCCCTAAGATGTAGGGAGTGCTCTTCTTTATTCTTAGAAAAGACTAAGATGTCATCCACAAAGACTACCACGAATTTGTTAAGGTATTCCCTAAACACCCTACTCATCAAATCAACAAAATATGCAGGGGCGTTTGTCAAACCAAAGGGCATCACTAGCCATTCATAGAATCCGTCAGGAGTCCTAAAAGCAGTCTTATCTATACTATCCTCAGCCACTCTCAGTTGATGAAAGCCAGTGGCTAAGTCCAACTGCGAAAACACTGAGGCGCCAACTAACTGATCAAAGAGATCGTCAATCCTCGGCAGTGGGTGTCGGTTCTTTTTAGTAAGCTTGTTTAGTTCTCTATAGTCCATACAAAGTCTAAGAGACCCATCCGCCTTTGTGGCAAAAACTACTGGAGCACCCCACTCCGATATACTACGTCTTATGAACCCCTTCTCAAGCAACTCCTTTACTTGCTTATTGAGTTCCCTCCTTTCACGAGGAGCCATGTGGCGCACTGGCAAAGATACGGGTTTAGCATTATCCACAAGATAAATTCGAAAGTCTATCTCCCGCTTTGGAGGTAAGCCCTTCACCTCCTCAAACACATCCGGATATTCCCGGACCACTTCTACCGATCGCAGGTTCTCTACAGACGCGTCAAGCGATTCAAGATAACTTAGCATAACGGAATTTATGGGATTACAAAAGATGTCGAGAGCATTACCAAGGCGAGTCACAAGCCTAACTACTCTCCTTTCACAATCAAGAATGGCCCTATTTCTAGACAACCAATCCATTCCTAAAATTAGCCCATAGCCCGTGAAGCCCAATACATAAGCATCACATCAAAATTCAACGCTAAGTATAGAGATTTTCAAATCCAAACATATCATGGTCAAATGAGCCGAACCCCCAATTGGATTTGAAACGACCAGGGGATCCTCTACTAAACTGGTGTTCAAGTGCAGTGATTCAACTAATGATGCAGAGATAAACGAATGAGATGCGCCAGAATCGAATAAGGTACGGACAGGATGATCAAACAGAAAAACTAAGCTTTCAACAGAAATTGTTCTACCTCTTTCTTGCAGCGGTGGGGCCGCAATAGCCTGAACTTGCCCCCTTGCCTGCCCTGTTGCCATAAGAGCCTGCACCTGTCCTCCCGAGGTAGACCCTGCCCTCTGCCCCTTCTTTGGACAGTCCTTCACTAAATGTCCCGCATCTCCACAATGAAAACAACCAGTCTTCTTTTTCTTTCTACAATCTTTGCTGAGATGGTCAGGCGTCCCACAATTGAAGCATTTCTTCTTCCCTTTGCCATTATTGTTTTTACCACCCTTCTTATTTTGCTGTTGGGATTTCTTCTGATCCCCTTTCTTTTCAACTGCCTTATCCTCATGCATAAGTGCCATTTCTACTAGCTTTTCAAAGGTGGCTCCCATAGGGATGTGGGTCATAGCCAACCCTTGCAACGGTTCATTCAAGCCTCTAACGAACCTCAAAGCTTTCTTCTCTGGCGTGTTCACCAACTCCAAGCCAAACCTTGCTAACTGATTAAATTTATTGACATATTCCTTTACTGATGAGCTCCCTTGCTTTAGTGCCAGGAATTTTT
This sequence comes from Allium sativum, assembly GCA_030737875.1. Lineage (NCBI taxonomy): Eukaryota > Viridiplantae > Streptophyta > Magnoliopsida > Asparagales > Amaryllidaceae > Allium > Allium sativum. Next base: position 844,677,274 of record CM060921.1, on the reverse strand, counting down.
CCATATTTAAGTTCTCCTTTGCCCTTGAAAGAAACTTTGCCTAAAACCTTCGTCTGAAATCCGCCCATGAATCAACTGGACGTTCCCCGTTAGTGACCTCCCACCAAAACGAGGCCTCTCCCTTCATTAACCAAGCAGCTAAACGGACTTTCCTCCCATCTTCCACTTCAAAGATGTCCAACAATTCCTCAGTCTCCTTAAGCCAATCTCTGGCCTCCACAAACGTCTCAGTCCCTTGAAAAGTTTTTCCTCCCATAGCCATGAATTCCTTGCACGTATTTGCAAAAGTGTCAACACGAGGAGGAGGAGGAGGAGGAGGAATGGGTGCAACTAGGGGTGGAGGAGTATCCGCTGGGCCTGCAGTGGTGGCCCTAGCCTCCAAGTATCTCCTAAACCACCCTGGAATCGTCACACCTTCTGGGAGATTAAGATCTTCAGCCATGATGAAACGAAAAAGGAAAGATTCAAAATGGAGAATTTGAAAGATAAAGATAAGGATATGGCTATTTGGGATTATGTTTTTCATAAAAACTCTCTTTAAATAACAAGTTTTTTTTTTTGTTTTTTTTTTGAAAGCACTTCTTCCAAAAATACTTTAGAAAAAAAATATTTTTCTAAAAAAAAATTTTTTATCTGTTCTGGTAACCTTATGCTCTGATACCACGTGTAACACCCCACGTCCATTAATGTCACTCACAAAGGGAATGCATTAACTTCCATGGAGGTTTTAAGTGAATATAGAACAGTAAAATTACAACAAGACAGATATAAAATAGTACTTGGAAATTCAAAAACTTTATTTCCATTGTAGCAGAAGTCAAAACATGTTTGATTACATCATAACACCATATTCAATGTCAAATACAATATCTATCTTGATAAAACAAGTACATAATCCCATTACATGAATAGCCATTAAAAAGAAAGATAACAAGCTGGACTTTACTTCAGCAGTCCAAGCTTTCCAGAAGATAAGCGATCCAACTAGACTCCACTAGAACTTGGCCCAACCGGCGGACCTGAAGGGAGAAAAGGATGGAAAAGAGGGGGTCAGACATAAAGTCTGGTGAATATGATAATTCTACAATACTATTACCAAAATAACTGGACTAAGGCATAAGCTGGAAAACAAGAAAATGTCTATGAAGAGCAGATTAAGGACATAGACAATCGCTAAAGGCAACGTTATAGGCGCTCCTAAATACTAAAGGATAAACACTATACTGCACCACACCAGTCACCCTAAAGATTCATCCCACTTAGCTTCACTTAGAAACTTTCCCAATGGCTTTACGTACCCCTAGCTGACTACATAGGTGCCGCCTGCCCCTATCTCCACTAGGTGTACCCTACTTCCCATTATTCGATCGGCTCCCTAACTCGTAGATACCCGTGCTGGCCCCACAGTGGGGTGTATCACTCCCCTAAAGTGGCAACCTGATACAACGGACATGCACGGCTTATACCTACACGATGCAACAACGTCTTACCTACCAGCCCGGGTCCACACACGCATATGAAACCCGTTGGACTTGCGTTGCCACCGCTCCCTGTTTTGGCCTCTTATAGTCAAACCCAGTATGCGTGTCCCGTCCTCGACTTGGGTCGAGCCCACAAAGATACGTTTTGGGATACTGGTTGAAATAGGCCCCCACTATTTACCACAAGCATTCCACCTAAGCTTGTCCCCATTAGTCCATCCCACTTAACCCACTTAGTCATGTTCATTTACATGTGTGTTTGGTTAAGTCTAATCGTATTTCAAATGCCTCTAAAGGCAACCACCAGATTCCTCATGCCACCCAAGGCACCTACTTAACCCCCATGTCCCACCTTACATGATTATCTGGTTAAGTATTTCTTAGTTCATTAAGGCCATAACCTCATAAAGACCTCTCACATTAGACTGGCATTTATGGCAGCTGGATTTGTCGGGCGGGTCCGGGCAGTCTTACACCATAAAAGAGTCTAACCTCGTGTCTTTACAACTGTTATGCTTTAGTTTGGGCCTAGGACCTCTCACATTGGGCCGACATTTGTGACTACTGGATTTGCCGGGTGGGTCCGGGCAGGTTTACATCACAAACGGGTCCAACCTCGTGTCCTAAGCATTGATTATTAATAATAATCCACTTTCCCCCAATTTTAATAATTCCCTACTTGAATTATTAATTACTTCCAATTTTTAACAATGTCCATAATTGACTCAATTATGGACATTCATTCATGGTATGCACCATCTTACAAAATTGCACCCAATTTATTAATTCCTAATATTACCCCTACCCCACGTTTGAACATTTATTCGCAAAATATATGTTAGACTCGAATAGCCTAACTCATAGCATAAAAGAGATTATCATAATAACAACATTTATATGTGACCAAATGAATCATAATAAGGGGTGAAACTTGCATATGTCCAACTTGCATAGATTATACATGTCATGGACCTAAAGGTGTCAACTTGTTCAAAATTCACCTAATATAATCTCAATCAATTTTCATAAACTTACATATGAACATGTGTGAATCAACATCATCTAATTTTTTAACAACATGGTTTTATATGGGAACACCTAACTCAATAGGCAAATTCCCATAATCAAGTTTTATTTAATTATAGTTTCAAGTTTATGGGTACACCTAACCTAATAGGCAAATTCCCATAAACAAGATGTAACGACCCAGGATTTTGGGGCCAAGTTAAATTTATTTTAAGTGATTTTAAATGATTTTTGATATTTAAAATAATCTATTTTAAATAATAAGGATCACAAATTTGGTTCAAATCGAAGTGAGAATGAATAAATTAATTTTAAATATAAAAAGAGCTAGAAATGGCGCGGTAGTTTGAAAAGTCAAACTTGAACTTTGACTAACCATACAGGATGCAAAATTTAACGGATTTTAGTGAAACCAAAAATATTAGAATCCATTTAAAAATATCTTTCCAACGAATCCGAAAAATCGAAGTTTCATAACGGGAATCAAAAGTTATGGCCAATTCAATTTTTAGAAAGGTCGGTGGGTAAATTGCATAGGACAAAAATGCTACTTTTCACATATGTAGGAATTTGAACTCGAAACCACTTCCATTGGTTTCAGAATGACGTTTCTGCATTGAAAAACAGTAAACACTTATATGTTTCGAGTTTCAGAAAATATTTGTTTAAAAATGTATTTTTAATATTAAAAATATATTCGCCTTGAAAATAGCCATTTTTCAAAAAGTCTCAGAATTGAACGAAACGAATTTTGTTGTGATCGTATCGGCATAAGAAAGCCAAAAATAATTTTTCCGGATTTTTCTGACTTCGTATGTGGCCCCGGCAAAATTATATTTACGTTTGTATTTAAAATAAAAGAATTATTTTAAAATAAAAGTAAACCATACTGTAACTTCAGAATTGGACCATGGGAATAGCGCCATCGCGTTCAGAAGACGTCAAAACATTAAGTTCGACAGTCGTTGAGCGCGAATCGGAGGTCGTATGTGAAAACGGTATTTTCTTGAATTAAATAATTAATTAAATAAATAAATAATTAAAAATAAAACCCTAATATACAGGTATAAATACGCTAGTATACGGGCCGTGTACTTCCCTTTCTTCCTCCTCGTTGTTTAGCCGCAAAGAACCCATAGAGCATCAAATTTCAAACTCACTTTTCTCCCTCATCTCTCGACGGAATTCAGCATACCATATACCGTTTCGAAGCTCTTCGCGAGCCCTTCGATTTGGTACCCACTATCGCCTCCCCCGTGCCCTGTAGCGCCGCCACCATCGCCGCAAAGTTCCGCCGGTCGCAGCCACGCCGGGCCCACCACGCTCGATCGAACTCCACCCTCTTCTGGCCGTGCAAAGATCTCTCCAAGGCGGTCATTCTCCAAAAAACCGCACTCAAAACCGTTCAGTAAATCAAAAGTTATCGCGATTTGAAGTTTTGAACAAATTCTGAAATTGAGGTATGCTTCAGATTTTGCGACGCTTTTAAGCGTGGCAGAAACAGTTGTTAAAAGTCTGTTTGATTTAAAACATCAATAACTTTTTCATATAAACACCGATTCTGAAAATTTCAGATCCGGTGGAACCGTGACTTCGAATACCACTTTAATACAGAGCAATTGGGAACAAACTCTAATCTAATTGAGGTGAGAATCCTATTTATTTTATTTAAGTAATTATGTTTTAATTATGGATGTTCGCATTCATAATCATATATGTATGTGAATCTGCTAAGATATAAACTGTATGTGAATCTGCTATGACTTAATCTGTATGCGTATGCTAGGACAAAACCCACTGTATGTTGAGATGTTACAATATAAAATTAAATATATTAAAATCGTTCGTGTATGTTGTGTGACATGTTGATATGTCAAAATTAAATATATTAAAATCGTTCATGTATGTTGTGTGACATGTTGATATGTCAAAATTAAATATATTAAAATCGTTCATGTATGTTGTGTGACATGTTGATATGTCAAAATTAAATATATTAAAATCGTTCATGTATGTTGTGTGACATGTTGATATGTTAAAATTAAATATATTAAAATCGTTCGTGTATGTTGTGTGACATGTTGATATGTCAAAATTAAATATATTAAAATCGTTCATGTATGTTGTGTGACATGTTGATATGTCAAAATTAAATATATTAAAATTGTTCATGTATGTTGTAAAGTGACATTTTTGTCAATATTAAAATAAGAAATTGTTCATGTATGTAAATTGACACTTTTGTCAATATCAAAATAAGAAAATGAACACCGTATGTAAATTGACACTTTTGTCAATATCAAAATAAGAAAATGAACACCGTATGTAAATTGACACTTTTGTCAATATCAAAATAAGAAAATGAACACCGTATGTAAATTGACACTTTTGTCAATATCAAAATAAGAAAATGAACACCGTATGTAAATTGACACTTTTGTCAATATCAAAATAAGAAAATGAACACCGTATGTAAATTCACACTTTTGTCAATATCAAAATAAGAAAATGAACACCGTATGTAAATTGACACTTTTGTCAATATCAAAATAAGAAAATGTTCATGTATGTAAATTGACACTTTTGTCAATATCAAAATAAGAAAATGAACACCGTATGTAAATTGACACTTTTGTCAATATCAAAATAAGAAAATAAACACCGTATGTAAATTGACACTTTTGTCAATATCAAAATAAGAAAATTAGCACCGTATGTTGAATGAACAAATTTGTGTTATAATAGAATACAAGCACCGTATGTTGAATGAACAAATTTGTGTATTTATAAAATAAAATTGGTCGTTATATGTGAATGATTATATTTTGTTCATTTATAAAATAAGAAAGCACTATATGTTAAAGAATTATATTTTGTGTCATTAACAAAATAGAATTTGTCGCTATGGTAAAGAATTATATTTTGTGTCATTATTCAAAATAAAATTTGTCGCTATATGAAACGAACCATTTTTTTTAATAAAAATAGAATTAGTCGCTATATGTAATGAACTAATATTTTGTTCATTAGTAACAATAAGCAAGCACCGTATGTTGAATGAATATATTTTGTTCATTATCAAAATAAGAAAAGCACCGTATGTTAATGAATAATATTTTGTTCATTATCAAAATAAGAAAAGCACCGTATGTTAATGAATATATTTTGTTCATTATCAAAATAAGAAAAGCACCGTATGTTAATGAATAATATTTTGTTCATTATCAAAATAAGAAAAGCACCGTATGTTAATGAATAATATTTTGTTCATTATCAAAAGAAGAAAGCATCGTATGTTAATGAACTATATTTTGTTCATTATTAAAAATAAAAATAGCATAGTATGTTAATGAACTATATTTTGTCCATTATATAAAATAGAAGATGGCACTATATAAAAATAGCATATTTGTCATGTTATCAAATAGAAAAAAATGCATTGTATGCATAGCATATTATTTTTGTCAAAATAGAAAAAATATAGTACATTGTATGTATTGCATATTATTTTTGTTCAAATAGAAGAAAATAATACATTGTATGCATATTATTTTTGTCAAGATAGAAAAATAGAAAATACATTGTATGCATATTATTTTTGTTCAAATAGAAAAAAATGCATTGTATGCATAGCATATTATTTTTGTCAAAATAGAAAATACATTGTATGCAAATAATATTTTGTCAAGTTAGAACGTTATATAGAAGTGCATTGTATGCAAATAATATTTTGTCAAGTTAGAACGTTATATAGAAGTGCATTGTATGCAAATAATATTTTGTCAAGTTAGAACGTTATATAGAAATGCATTGCATAAAATAATATTTTGTCAAGTTAGAACGTTAAATAGAAATGCATTGCATAAAATAATATTTTGTCAAGTTAGAACGTCAAATAGAAATGCATTGCATAAAATACTATTTCGTCATGTTAGAAAAATAGAAATGCATTGCATAAAATACTATTTCGTCATGTTAGAAAAATAGAAATGCATTGTATGAATATACTATTTCGTCATGTTAGAGAAATAGAAATGCATTGTATGAATATACTATTTCGTCATGTTAGAGAAATAGAAATGCATTGTTTGAATATATTATTTTGTCATGTTAGAGAAATAGAAATGCATTGTATGAATATATTATTTTGTCATGTTAGAGAAATAGAAATGCATTGCATAACATATTATTTTGTCATGTTAGAGAAATAGAAATGCATTGCATAATATATTATTTTGTCATGTTAGAGAAATAGAAATGCATTGCATAATATATTATTTTGTCATGTTAGAGAAATAGAAATGCATTGTATGAATATATTATTTTGTCATGTTAGAGAAATAAAAATGCATTGCATAAAATATTATTTTGTCATGTTAGAGAAATAGAAATGCATTGTATGGAACTATTATTTTGTTACGTTGGAAAATAATAAATGCATTGTAGGTAAAAGAATATTTTTGTTATGTTAAAATAAGACATGCATGGTATGAAAAATAATATTTTGTCATGTCAACAATATAGAAAATGCATGTCATGTAAATATACATTATTTATAATGTTTATTAAAAGAGAATTTGCATTGTAAGATAATAAGCATTATTTATAATGTAAATGAAAAGAGGATTCACCCCGTAGGAAGAATTAACATTTATTTTGTGTTAAATAAGAGAAATGAAACTATATGCAAGAATTAACATTATTTTTAATGTTAAGCAAAAGAAATGAAACTGTATGAAAAGAATTAACATTATTTTTTCAATGTAAAAGATAAAGGAATAATAGTGGGAAATCTATATTTTCTAATGATATTGGGAAATCTATATTTTATAATGATATTGGGAAATCTATATTTTCTAATAATATATTTTCAATGTTATAAAAAGGAAAATGAAGGGTATGTAAATTTAACATCATTCACAATGTTAAATAAAAGGAAAATCTCACCGTATGATAGTTAAACTATTTTATAACGTTAAGATTTAAAGAACTTGACCGTAGGAAGTTTATACATTATTTATAATGTAAAATAAAAAGAGAATTTGCATTGTAAGAACATATTCATTTTTTTTTATGCATAATAAAAGGGAATTTACTCCATAAGAAAGTGTTCATTATTCATAATGAAATTGTTCATGAAGAAATATATAAAGAGATGAATGGAATGGTATGTTATAATTTACATTTTTCAAATGTAAATTATAAAATATAAAATATAAGCAATAATGAAATAAAAGAAGAATTATCGTCTAATCCTAAACTACATTATCATGTAAGTAGAAAAGTGGGAGATAAGAGAAATGTAAGCTGCACGTAGGGACGATAAACTAAACGAATTATTTATATATATTTATATATATAATTATAATATAACGAATCGAGCGCAGTAGTTCGTGTTTTGAAATCGAACCTTTAAACGAATACCGGAAGATCCGACCGTCGGATTTTCCCAAAACTGAAACCGTTAGGACCGTCTTGGAAAAATCTTTCCAACGATATATGCTACGATAAAATCCAACGGTTAGATTTTGGGGAAAGTGAAAAACAAAATTGATTGGAAACAACGCCAAGGTCGCCCTTGAACTGAAGCGTCGTTAAATAAGGAAATTAATTATATTAAATAATTAAGGCAAGAATTAATCGTTATAAAATAAAATAACGATATGAAATATGTTTTTCTCAAAATATATGAATGCGAGATTATTTGGAAAGACCGGGTTAATCCCATTCCAAATGATCGTACGATTTCAAGAATTCAAGTATGAAGACGGCGTATGAAGACCGTAAATCTCCCCTCGAATGGACAACGATCAAGACTCTGAATTGGTTTGATCCCAATTCAAGGGTCGGGGTAATTGCCCAAACGTACGTGTTGATTTCACGGGTTTGACCCTAGTTCAGACCTAGAGCATGGGTATAAATGGATAGTGTGTCTGACATCGTACCCCACAAAATATTATGTTGTTGATATTCAGTTAATATATAAACGATTGGTGGTAGAGAATTTATTCTCCACTTAACACCCGTTTATATAGTGACGGAAGATCAATAGTACGGTATGGAGTGACGGTGTGGCATACTAAGATGCAATGATCAGGGTTTCTTGTTGAAAAGCAGAACCTTGTGGTATGAAGAACATGACTTCACGAGCCTCACAAACCGGTAGAGTCTAAAAAGGGGGAAGGGAACGCAGGGAAAGTAGCACGTTTCTTTCTAGTTAGTAGTCATTTTACTTTTGAAGGATGATGAAATGAGGCGCCTCGGATAGGTCCTATAGGACCGGGGAACGTGTACTTAGGAATAACTAATCCTCTAAGCTGTATGTGAGGACCGGCCCTGCCATTTCCAAGGGTTAACTGGGGGTAATCCTGAGACGTTAACTAGAGCGTCTCGAATCGGTAAGGAGTCCTCCCTAGCCTGGACTCATGATGGAAACCCAAATTGCCAATACGACCCCGACGGATTTGATTGTATTACTAGTATTGGAGGCATAATATATGGTACCTATGCTTCCTAGGATTGATACTTATAATTTGAATTGTTTTTAAAAACATATACACCCTAATAATAGTATTAGTTTCGTATTTGGCGTATTTAGCATGTTTAACCACCATAAGGTAAAACTCTATCCTCTTGGTGTGCGTTGCATTGTGTGATGGGACCTGAGTCTTATGGTGGTTCCATTTTTCAAAAGACATTGCGTTGTTGACGACTTATTTAATCATTTATTATGACACTTTAAATTATGCACGGCAGTCCCTTAGAGTAAACCCGTTCCGCGTTAGCGGCGTGGTCTTTTGGATTTGCCTTATTTTTATTAGTATAAGTTATTTAAGAATTCTCACACCAGTCCCACGACTGACCCATAGTTTGTTTCACCTTTTTGCAAACTTGGGTGCCCTCTCTTCTACACGGGCAGCCAAGTAGACCGGTTTTTTCTTTGCTTGGAGCTTTTCTTTGAAGCTGCTTATTTTCTCTCTCTTGGATTCTGCTTGGGAGAAGAGGTGATGACTTGGAGCTTGAAGACTTTTTGTTTCTATTGGCATCTTTTCTTTTCTTTTTAGACATCAAACTTATTTCTTTTCTGCAAACTTGTTGTAATAACTTAGATTCTGTGACTGTGGATTTTCTGTGATTGATGACATTATATTTTTCCGCTGCTATAATGTTATTACTCTATGAATCTCCTTTGCTATATTGTATCTGTGTTCTGTTTTATTGTATTTATGTTGTATTCCAAAAATTATTTCTCCTGCTTTCACCCGTGGAAGTGTGGGGTCGTCACAGTTGGTATCAGAGCTTTGGTTTACAAAGCGGAGTACAACATATCTATAATAATTCGTTTACATAGAATCACTATATTCTATGGCGAATAGTTCATGAGATACATAATAGCCAGTCACTTTATCGTCATCTTTTCATTCATTCTTCGATCTCTTAGAATCACCTTTTCTGTTGTTTTGACTCTTTCCTTGATCATACGTTCGAAGAAGACTAAGTGAAGTGGCGATGCTCAATTGGCACATGTTTACGAAGGAGCGAAAGGACCAACTTCTTCGGTGGAAGGCCTGATGTTATAGGCGGTACTATTTCTGTTTAAAACGTTTCAACATTCTCTGTGTTTATTCTTCCTCTTCTCCTCTTTTATTTTCTTTTTCCTTTTCGGGGACGAAAAGTTCTTAAGTGGGGGAGATTGTAACGACCCAGGATTTTGGGGCCAAGTTAAATTTATTTTAAGTGATTTTAAATGAGTTTTGATATTTAAAATAATCTATTTTAAATAATAAGGATCACAAATTTGGTTCAAATCGAAGTGAGAATGAATAAATTAATTTTAAATATAAAAAGAGCTAGAAATGGCGCGATAGTTTGAAAAGTCAAACTTGAACTTTGACTAACCATACAGGATGCAAAATTTAACGGATTTTAGTGAAACCAAAAATATTAGAATCCATTTAAAAATATCTTTCCAACGAATCCGAAAAATCGAAGTTTCATAACGGGAATCAAAAGTTATGGCCAATTCAATTTTTAGAAAGGTCGGTGGGTAAATTGCATAGGACAAAAATGCTACTTTTCACATATGTAGGAATTTGAACTCGAAACCACTTCCATTGGTTTCAGAATGACGTTTCTGCATTGAAAAACAGTAAACACTTATATGTTTCGAGTTTCAGAAAATATTTGTTTAAAAATGTATTTTTAATATTAAAAATATATTCGCCTTGAAAATAGCCATTTTTCAAAAAGTCTCAGAATTGAACGAAACGAATTTTGTTGTGATCGTATCGGCATAAGAAAGCCAAAAATAATTTTTCCGGATTTTTCTGACTTCGTATGTGGCCCCGGCAAAATTATATTTACGTTTGTATTTAAAATAAAAGAATTATTTTAAAATAAAAGTAAACCATACTGTAACTTCAGAATTGGACCATGGGAATAGCGCCATCGCGTTCAGAAGACGTCAAAACATTGAGTTCGACAGTCGTTGAGCGCGAATCGGAGGTCGTATGTGAAAACGGTATTTTCTTGAATTAAATAATTAATTAAATAAATAAATAACTAAAAATAAAACCCTAATATACAGGTATAAATACGCTAGTATACGGGCCGTGTACTTCCCTTTCTTCCTCCTCGTTGTTTAGCCGCAAAGAACCCATAGAGCATCAAATTTCAAACTCACTTTTCTCCCTCATCTCTCGACGGAATTCAGCATACCATATACCGTTTCGAAGCTCCTCGCGAGCCCTTCGATTTGGTACCCACTATCGCCTCCCCCATGCCCTGTAGCGCCGCCACCATCGCCGCAAAGTTCCGCCGGTCGCAGCCACGCCGGGCCCACCACGCTCGATCGAACTCCACCCTCTTCTGGCCGTGCAAAGATCTCTCCAAGGCGGTCATTCTCCAAAAAACCGCACTCAAAACCGTTCAGTAAATCAAAAGTTATCGCGATTTGAAGTTTTGAACAAATTCTGAAATTGAGGTATGCTTCAGATTTTGCGACGCTTTTAAGCGTGGCAGAAACAGTTGTTAAAAGTCTGTTTGATTTAAAACATCAATAACTTTTTCATATAAACACCGATTTTGAAAATTTCAGATCCGGTGGAACCGTGACTTCGAATACCACTTTAATACAGAGCAATTGGGAACAAACTCTAATCTAATTGAGGTGAGAATCCTATTTATTTTATTTAAGTAATTATGTTTTAATTATGGATGTTCGCATTCATAATCATATATGTATGTGAATCTGCTAAGATATAAACTGTATGTGAATCTGCTATGACTTAATCTGTATGCGTATGCTAGGACAAAACCCACTGTATGTTGAGATGTTACAATATAAAATTAAATATATTAAAATCGTTCGTGTATGTTGTGTGACATGTTGATATGTCAAAATTAAATATATTAAAATCGTTCATGTATGTTGTGTGACATGTTGATATGTCAAAATTAAATATATTAAAATCGTTCATGTATGTTGTGTGACATGTTGATATGTCAAAATTAAATATATTAAAATCGTTCATGTATGTTGTGTGACATGTTGATATGTTAAAATTAAATATATTAAAATCGTTCGTGTATGTTGTGTGACATGTTGATATGTCAAAATTAAATATATTAAAATCGTTCATGTATGTTGTGTGACATGTTGATATGTCAAAATTAAATATATTAAAATTGTTCATGTATGTTGTAAAGTGACATTTTTGTCAATATTAAAATAAGAAATTGTTCATGTATGTAAATTGACACTTTTGTCAATATCAAAATAAGAAAATGAACACCGTATGTAAATTGACACTTTTGTCAATATCAAAATAAGAAAATGAACACCGTATGTAAATTGACACTTTTGTCAATATCAAAATAAGAAAATGAACACCGTATGTAAATTGACACTTTTGTCAATATCAAAATAAGAAAATGAACACCGTATGTAAATTGACACTTTTGTCAATATCAAAATAAGAAAATGAACACCGTATGTAAATTGACATTTTTGTCAATATTAAAATAAGAAATTGTTCATGTATGTAAATTGACACTTTTGTCAATATCAAAATAAGAAAATGAACACCGTATGTAAATTGACACTTTTGTCAATATCAAAATAAGAAAATAAACACCGTATGTAAATTGACACTTTTGTCAATATCAAAATAAGAAAATTAGCACCGTATGTTGAATGAACAAATTTGTGTTATAATAGAATACAAGCACCGTATGTTGAATGAACAAATTTGTGTATTTATAAAATAAAATTGGTCGTTATATGTGAATGATTATATTTTGTTCATTTATAAAATAAGAAAGCACTATATGTTAAAGAATTATATTTTGTGTCATTAACAAAATAGAATTTGTCGCTATGGTAAAGAATTATATTTTGTGTCATTATTCAAAATAAAATTTGTCGCTATATGAAACGAACCATTTTTTTTAATAAAAATAGAATTAGTCGCTATATGTAATGAACTAATATTTTGTTCATTAGTAACAATAAGCAAGCACCGTATGTTGAATGAATATATTTTGTTCATTATCAAAATAAGAAAAGCACCGTATGTTAATGAATAATATTTTGTTCATTATCAAAATAAGAAAAGCACCGTATGTTAGTGAATATATTTTGTTCATTATCAAAATAAGAAAAGCACCGTATGTTAATGAATAATATTTTGTTCATTATCAAAATAAGAAAAGCACCGTATGTTAATGAATAATATTTTGTTCATTATCAAAAGAAGAAAGCATCGTATGTTAATGAACTATATTTTGTTCATTATTAAAAATAAAAATAGCATAGTATGTTAATGAACTATATTTTGTCCATTATATAAAATAGAAGATGGCACTATATAAAAATAGCATATTTGTCATGTTATCAAATAGAAAAAAATGCATTGTATGCATAGCATATTATTTTTGTCAAAATAGAAAAAATATAGTACATTGTATGTATTGCATATTATTTTTGTTCAAATAGAAAAAAATAATACATTGTATGCATATTATTTTTGTCAAGATAGAAAAATAGAAAATACATTGTATGCATATTATTTTTGTTCAAATAGAAAAAAATGCATTGTATGCATAGCATATTATTTTTGTCAAAATAGAAAATACATTGTATGCAAATAATATTTTGTCAAGTTAGAACGTTATATAGAAGTGCATTGTATGCAAATAATATTTTGTCAAGTTAGAACGTTATATAGAAGTGCATTGTATGCAAATAATATTTTGTCAAGTTAGAACGTTATATAGAAATGCATTGCATAAAATAATATTTTGCCAAGTTAGAACGTTAAATAGAAATGCATTGCATAAAATACTATTTCGTCATGTTAGAAAAATAGAAATGCATTGCATAAAATACTATTTCGTCATGTTAGAAAAATAGAAATGCATTGTATGAATATACTATTTCGTCATGTTAGAGAAATAAAAATGCATTGTATGAATATACTATTTCGTCATGTTAGAGAAATAGAAATGCATTGTATGAATATATTATTTTGTCATGTTAGAGAAATAGAAATGCATTGTATGAATATATTATTTTGTCATGTTAGAGAAATAGAAATGCATTGCATAACATATTATTTTGTCATGTTAGAGAAATAGAAATGCATTGCATAATATATTATTTTGTCATGTTAGAGAAATAGAAATGCATTGCATAATATATTATTTTGTCATGTTAGAGAAATAGAAATGCATTGCATAATATATTATTTTGTCATGTTAGAGAAATAGAAATGCATTGTATGAATATATTATTTTGTCATGTTAGAGAAATAAAAATGCATTGCATAAAATATTATTTTGTCATGTTAGAGAAATAGAAATGCATTGTATGGAACTATTATTTTGTTACGTTGGAAAATAATAAATGCATTGTAGGTAAAAGAATATTTTTGTTATGTTAAAATAAGACATGCATGGTATGAAAAATAATATTTTGTCATGTCAACAATATAGAAAATGCATGTCATGTAAATATACATTATTTATAATGTTTATTAAAAGAGAATTTGCATTGTAAGATAATAAGCATTATTTATAATGTAAATGAAAAGAGGATTCACCCCGTAGGAAGAATTAACATTTATTTTATGTTAAATAAGAGAAATGAAACTATATGCAAGAATTAACATTATTTTTAATGTTAAGCAAAAGAAATGAAACTGTATGAAAAGAATTAACATTATTTTTTCAATGTAAAAGATAAAGGAATAATAGTGGGAAATCTATATTTTCTAATGATATTGGGAAATCTATATTTTCTAATGATATTGGGAAATCTATATTTTCTAATAATATATTTTCAATGTTATAAAAAGGAAAATGAAGGGTATGTAAATTTAACATCATTCACAATGTTAAATAAAAGGAAAATCTCACCGTATGATAGTTAAACTATTTTATAACGTTAAGATTTAAAGAACTTGACCGTAGGAAGTTTATACATTATTTATAATGTAAAATAAAAAGAGAATTTGCATTGTAAGAACATATTCATTTTTTTTTATGCATAATAAAAGGGAATTTACTCCATAAGAAAGTGTTCATTATTCATAATGAAATTGTTCATGAAGAAATATATAAAGAGATGAATGGAATGGTATGTTATAATTTACATTTTTCAAATGTAAATTATAAAATATAAAATATAAGCAATAATGAAATAAAAGAAGAATTATCGTCTAATCCTAAACTACATTATCATGTAAGTAGAAAAGTGGGAGATAAGAGAAATGTAAGCTGCACGTAGGGACGATAAACTAAACGAATTATTTATATATATATATATATATAATTATAATATAACGAATCGAGCGCAGTAGTTCGTGTTTTGAAATCGAACCTTTAAACGAATACCGGAAGATCCGACCGTCGGATTTTCCCAAAACTGAAACCGTTAGGACCGTCTTGGAAAAATATTTCCAACGATATATGCTACGATAAAATCCAACGGTTAGATTTTGGGGAAAGTGAAAAACAAAATTGGTTGGAAACAACGCCAAGGTCGCCCTTGAACTGAAGCGTCGTTAAATAAGGAAATTAATTATATTAAATAATTAAGGCAAGAATTAATCGTTATAAAATAAAATAACGATATGAAATATGTTTTTCTCAAAATATATGAATGCGAGATTATTTGGAAAGACCGGGTTAATCCCATTCCAAATGATCGTACGATTTCAAGAATTCAAGTATGAAGACGGCGTATGAAGACCGTAAATCTCCCCTCGAATGGACAACGATCAAGACTCTGAATTGGTTTGATCCCAATTCAAGGGTCGGGGTAATTGCCCAAACGTACGTGTTGATTTCACGGGTTTGACCCTAGTTCAGACCTAGAGCATGGGTATAAATGGATAGTGTGTCTGACATCGTACCCCACAAAATATTATGTTGTTGATATTCAGTTAATATATAAACGATTGGTGGTAGAGAATTTATTCTCCACTTAACACCCGTTTATATAGTGACGGAAGATCAATAGTACGGTATGGAGTGACGGTGTGGCATACTAAGATGCAATGATCAGGGTTTCTTGTTGAAAAGCAGAACCTTGTGGTATGAAGAACATGACTTCACGAGCCTCACAAACCGGTAGAGTCTAAAAAGGGGGAAGGGAACGCAGGGAAAGTAGCACGTTTCTTTCTAGTTAGTAGTCATTTTACTTTTGAAGGATGATGAAATGAGGCGCCTCGGATAGGTCCTATAGGACCGGGGAACGTGTACTTAGGAATAACTAATCCTCTAAGCTGTATGTGAGGACCGGCCCTGCCATTTCCAAGGGTTAACTGCGGGTAATCCTGAGACGTTAACTAGAGCGTCTCGAATCGGTAAGGAGTCCTCCCTAGCCTGGACTCATGATGGAAACCCAAATTGCCAATACGACCCCGACGGATTTGATTGTATTACTAGTATTGGAGGCATAATATATGGTACCTATGCTTCCTAGGATTGATACTTATAATTTGAATTGTTTTTAAAAACATATACACCATAATAATAGTATTAGTTTCGTATTTGGCGTATTTAGCATGTTTAACCACCATAAGGTAAAACTCTATCCTCTTGGTGTGCGTTGCATTGTGTGATGGGACCTGAGTCTTATGGTGGTTCCATTTTTCAAAAGACATTGCGTTGTTGACGACTTATTTAATCATTTATTATGACACTTTAAATTATGCACGGCAGTCCCTTAGAGTAAACCCGTTCCGCGTTAGCGGCGTGGTCTTTTGGATTTGCCTTATTTTTATTAGTATAAGTTATTTAAGAATTCTCACACCAGTCCCACGACTGACCCATAGTTTGTTTCACCTTTTTACAAACTTGGGTGCCCTCTCTTCTACACGGGCAGCCAAGTAGACAGGTTTTTTCTTTGCTTGGAGCTTTTCTTTGAAGCTGCTTATTTTCTCTCTCTTGGATTCTGCTTGGGAGAAGAGGTGATGACTTGGAGCTTGAAGACTTTTTGTTTCTATTGGCATCTTTTCTTTTCTTTTTAGACATCAAACTTATTTCTTTTCTGCAAACTTGTTGTAATAACTTAGATTCTGTGACTGTGGATTTTCTGTGATTGATGACATTATATTTTTCCGCTGCTATAATGTTATTACTCTATGAATCTCCTTTGCTATATTGTATCTGTGTTCTGTTTTATTGTATTTATGTTGTATTCCAAAAATGATTTCTCCTGCTTTCACCCGTGGAAGTGTGGGGTCGTCACACAAGATCCATTTAAATTAAGAAAAAAAAACATAACTTTAAGCATGATCCAACAACATCATGATTTTTCAACATAATATAGCATGATTTATAACATGGCATAGTATAATAGTATAACATAGCTTGACATGATTCTCAACATAGCATGACATAGCATAAGAGAATTTACAACATAGCATGACATAGCATATATAATTTACATCATACGACAACATAATAACATAATAAGAGATCCACAATATATAGAATTTACAATTACAAATCACATCACTTTCTTGTGATCCATTCATAACTGAGTCAAATTAGTTTGTAATAGTCTTGTGAGAATCATCATACTCACCAACAAAAGAAAAGAATTAGAGAAAGAGAGATCTTTTGATTTGATTTGTGTAGATTTAGTTGTAGATGATTAGGCTTCCTCTTCTTAGTTTGTGACGGCTATGCCGAACTCCATGGCAGCAGCATGACGGTAGCTTCTCTAATTTTACAAGTGATTTAGGTTTAGGGTCTACCCACTTATTTATAGATTTTAGAATGCATTTAGGCCATTAGATTTAACCTAGAAATAACCGCAGCCGTTCAGACAAGATGGGGTTTATCTTGTTGACTCAGCAATGAGTCAGAAGTGACTCAGCAAACACTCAGCAATATATATATATATATATATATTCTACAATGTACACATTAGATACATCCCCCCCTTTTACACACTTATTATTGTTTTTATATACATATTAGATACATCCCCTATCTTACACACTTATTAATATTTTTTTATATTCATATTAGATACATCCCCTCTCTTACACACTTATTAAAATTATTATATTCATATTAGATACATCCCCCCTCTTACACACTTGTTAATATTTTAGCAACTTTAGTGTTAATAGAAAATTCGGGGTGTTACAATAGCTTTGACCAAAAAGTGTGTCAACAGAATGGTTATGTTTCTAGTCACTCAAAATAAAAACAAAGTTATGGCTGGCGGAACAACCCATGTCTGTTGGGTGCAACGTTTGACGTCTTGAGGTGCAACATCAGTTTGAAAATCCAAGATTGCACTGTATGACTTTTGAAAACTCGTTTATGGGGATGAAATACAAATATAACATGGTGCATCATATTTCAAAATATAGTGAATCGAATTATGACCACGGTCAAACCCCCTTTGACCAACAAAACAACATATGAAAAATTGAGCTAAAAAAGCTTTCGATGTTACCAAATGTCATTAAGATTGAATTTGTTGGTTACCGAACGAAGATGAGATGGGTGGAACCTGTTAGTCCTATGGATCTTTGAGAGAGCTTCGTTTTGACTGGTTATGGTTCTTGTAACTAAAAATGGACACAAAGTTATGGTTGGTGGAACAACCCACGTCTTTTGGGTGCAACATCGAAGTCTTAAGGTGCAACATCCATTTGAAAATCCAAGATTGCACTGAATGACTTTGAAAACTCGTTTATGGGGATGAAATAGAAATATAACATGGTGCGTCATATTTCAAAATATAGTAAATCGAATTATGACCACGGTAAAAAACCCTTTGACCAACAAAACAACATATGAAAAATTGAGCTAAAAAAGCTTTAGATGTTCCCAAATGTCATTAAGATTGAACTTCTTGGTTACCAAACTAAGATGAGATGGGTGGAACCTGTTAGTCCTATAGATCTATGAGATATCTTCGTTTTGACTGGTTATGGTTCTTGTAACTAAAAATCGACATAAAGTTATGGTTGGTGGAACAACCCACGTCTTTTGGGTGCAACATCGAAATCTTGAGGTGCAACATCCGTTTGAAAATCCAAAATTGCACTGCTTGACTTTTGAAAACTCGTTTATGGAGATGAAATAGAAATATAACATATTCCAAAATGTAGTAAATCGAGCCGGGGCTAGTCAACGATTCAGGGGGCGAGCCGATCAAAAATGTCACCAATTCCAAAATCCAAGTTCTGCGCACGTTCACGGAAACGGGTGTAACTTCCAATCCGTAAGTCCGTTTTGCCCAAACGAAAACTCTGCCTGAAGCTAAGTCAGAGGGCTACAAGAGTTACAGAGCAAAGCTCCGTAAATGATGCTTTTGGGCACAAAACAGGTCGTCTAATAGGAGTTTCGGGCATGTTTATGTTGATGTTGCCATGACGACCAAATCGCTCTATGATGTTCTCAGTACCTGAGCGTGTTGCTTATTTAGATTTTTCGTAAGCTTTGACCAAAAAGTGTGTCAACAGACTGGTTATGTTTCTAGCCACTCAAAATAAAAACAAAGTTATGGTTAGCGGAACAAACCATGTCTGTTGGGTGCAACATTGACGTCTTGAGGTGCAACATCAGTTTGAAAATCCTAGATTGCACTGTATGACTTTTGAAAACTCGTTTATGGGGATGAAATACAAATATAACTTGGTGCATCATATTTCAAAATATAGTGAATCGAATTATGACCACGGTCAAACCCCCTTTGACCAACAAAACAAAATATGAAAATTTGAGCTAAAAAAGCTTTCAATGTTCCCAAATGTCATTCAGATTGAATTTCTTGGTTACCGAATGAAGATGAGATGGGTGGGACTTGTTAGTCCTATAGATCTATGAGAGAGCTTCGTTTTGACTGGTTATGGTTCTTGTAACTAAAAATGGACACAAAGTTATGGTTGGTGGAACAACCCACGTCTTTTGGGTGCAACATCGAAGTCTTAGGTGCAACATCCATTTGAAAATCCATGATTGCACTGAATGACTTTGAAAACTCGTTCATTGGGATGAAATAGAAATATAACATGGTGTGTCATATTTCAAAATATAGTAAGTCGAATTATGACCACGGTCAAACCCCCTTTGAAAAACAAAACAACATATGAAAAATTGAGCTAGAAAAGCTTTAGATGTTCCCAAATGTCATTAAGATTGAATTTCTTGGTTACCGAACTAAGATGAGATGGTTGGAACCTGTTAGTCCTATAGATCTATGAGAGAGATTCGTTTTGACAGGTTATGGTTCTTGTAACTAAAAATGGACACAAAGTTATGGTTGGTGGAACAACCCACGTCTTTTGGGTGCAACATCGAAGTCTTGAGGTGCAACATCCGTTTGAAAATCCAAGATTGCACTGCATGACTTTTGAAAACTCGTTTATGGGGACGAAATAGAAATATAACATATTCCAAAATGTAGTAAATTGAGCCGGGGCTAGTCAACGATCCAGGGGGCGACCCGATCAAAAATGTCACCAATTCCAAAATCCAAGTTCTGCGCACGTTCACGGAAACGGGTGTAACTTCCAATCCGTAAGTCCGTTTTGCCCAAACGAAAGCTCTGCCTGAAGCTAAGTCAGAGGGCTACAAGAGTTACAGAGCATAGCTCCGTAATTGATGCTTTCAGGCCCAAAACAGGTCGTCTAATAGGAGTTTCGGGCATGTTTATGTTGATCTTGTGATTACGACCAAATCGCTCTATGTTGTTCTCAGTACCTGAGCGCGTTGCTTATTTAGATTTTCCGTATGTGATAGCTTTGACCAAAAAGTGTGTCAATAGACTGGTTATGTTTCTAGTCACTCAAAATAAAAACAAAGTTATGGTTGGCGGAACAACCCAAGTCTGTTGGGTGCAACATTGATGTCTTGAGGTGCAACATCAGTTTGAAAATCCAAGATTGCACTGTATGACTTTTAAAAACTTGTTTATGGGGATGAAATACAAATATAACATGGTGCATCATATTTCAAAATATAGTGAATCGAATTATGACCACGGTCAAACCCCCTTTGACCAACAAAACAACATATGAAAAATTGAGCTAAAAAAGCTTTCGATGTTCCCAAATGTCATTAAGATTGAATTTCTTGGTTACCGAACGAAGATGAGATGGGTGGAACCTATTAGTCCTATAGATCTGTGAGAGAGCTTCATTTTGACTGGTTATGGTTCTTGTAACTAAAAATGGACACAAAGTTATGGTTGGTGGAACAACCCACGTCTTTTGGGTGCAACATCGAAGTCTTAAGGTGCAACATCCATTTGAAAATCCAAGATTGCACTGAATGACTTTGAAAACACGTTTATGGGGATGAAATAGAAATATAACATGGTGCGTCATATTTCAAAATATAGTAAATCGAATTATGACCATGGTCAAACCCCCTTTGACCAACAATACAACATACGGAAAATTGAGCTAAAAAACTTTGGATGTTCCCAAATGTCATTAAGATTGAATTTCTTGATTACCGAACTAAGATGAGATGGGTAGAACCTATTAGTCCTATAGATCAATGAGAGAGCTTCGTTTTAACTGGTTATGGTCCTTGTAGCTAAAAATGGACACAAAGTTATAGTTGGTGGAACAACCCACGTCTTTTGGGTGCAACATCGAAGTCTTGATGTGCAACATCCGTTTGAAAATCGAAGATTGCACTGCATGACTTTTTAAAACTCGTTTATGGGGATGAAATAGAAATATAATATATTCCAAAATGTAGTAAATCGAGCCGGGGCTAGTCAACGATCCAGGGGGCCGAGCCGATCAAAAATGTCACCAATTCCAAAATCCAAGTTCTGCGCGCGTTCACGGAAACGGGAGTAACTTCCAATCCGTTAGTCCGTTTTGCCCAAACGAAAGCTCTACCTGAAGCTAATCAGAGGGCTACAGGAGTTACAGAGCACAGCTCCGTAATTGATGCTTTCGGGCCCAAAACAGGTCGTCTAATAGGAGTTTCGGGCATGTTTATGTTGATGTTGCCATTACGACCAAATCGCTCTATGATGTTCTCAGTACCTGAGCGCGTTGCTTATTTAGATTTTCCGTATGTGATAGCTTTGACCAAAAAGTGTGTCAACAGACTGGTTATGTTTCTAGTCACCCAAAATAAAAACAAAGTTATGGTTAGCAAAACAACCCATGTTTGTTGGGTGCAACATTGACGTCTTGAGGTGCAACATCAGTTTGAAAATCCAAGATTGCACTGTATGACTTTTGAAAACTCATTTATGGGGATGAAATACAAATATAACATGGTGCATCATATTTCAAAATATAGTGAACCGAATTATGACATTGGTCAAACCCCCTTTGACCAACAAAACAACATATGAAAATTTGAGCTAAAAAAGCTTTCGATGTTCCCAAATGTCAATAAGATTGAATTTCTTGGTTACCGAACGAAGATGAGATGGGTGGGACCTTTTAGTCCTATAGATCTGTGAGAGAGCTTCGTTTTGACTGGTCATGGTTCTTGTAACTAAAAATGGACACAACGTTATGGTTGGTGGAACGACCCACGTCTTTTGGGTGCAACATCGAAGTCTTAAGGTGCAACATCCATTTGAAAATCCAAGATTGCACTGAATGACTTTGAAAACTCGTTCATGGGGATGAAATAGAAATACAACATGGTGCGTCATATTTCATAATATAGTAAATCGAATTATGACCACGGTCAAACCCCCTTTGAACAACAAAACAACATATGAAAAATTGAGCTAGAAAAGCATTAGATGTTCCCAAATGTCATTAAGATTGAATTTCTTGGTTACCGAACTAAGATGAGATGGGTGGAACCTGTTAGTCCTATAGATCTATGAGAGAGATTCGTTTTGACTGGTTATGGTTGTTGTAACTAAAAATGGACACAAAGTTATGGTTGGTGGAACAACCCACGTCTTTTGGGTGCAACATCGAAGTCTTGAGGTGCAACATCCGTTTGAAAATCCAAGATTGCACTGCATGACTTTTGAAAACTCGTTTATGGGGACGAAATAGAAATATAACATATTCCAAAATGTAGTAAATCGAGCCGGGGCTAGTCAACGATCCAGGAGGTGAGCCGATCAAAAATGTCACCAATTCCAAAATCCAAGTTCTGCGCGCGTTCACGGAAACGGGAGTAACTTCCAATCCGTAAGTCCGTTTTGCCCAAACGAAAACTCTGCCTGAAGTTAAGTCAGAGGGCTACGAGAGTTACAGAGCATAGCTCCGTAATTGATGCTTTCAGGCCTAAAACAGGTTGTAACCCCCCACCTCCGCTAGGGTCACTCACAAGGGAATGCACTAGTTTTGGAGAGGCATTATCTAGGTAAACAAACACAGAAATATTACAAGACAGAACATATAAAATAGCGGAAGTAAAACATGATTTCATTGCTTTATAAAAGATTAACGTCTAAAGCCTTTTTACATCAAAATGCCATTTAATACATTACATCGAAACTTGTCTTGCAATAATAAAGAAGCATAAAACTATAGTCATAAATTATTCCCCAAGTAAAACAGTAAAGCAGCAATAGCCGAGAAAAGTCCAAACCATATATGATGATCTTGAAGCAGAAAATCCGAACTAAGTAGCAACATTTCCTCCCTGTAAACCTGGGGGGAAATGGAAGAAAAAGAGGTGAAACAAAACGGGGTCAGTCATAAAGACTGGTAAGTCCTAGCTACTGTCAGCCTAAAAACAGGTAAGGTAACGTGACATGTATAAACAGAAAATAAACAAAAGCATGATGACAAGATAAGCAGATCAAGCTAAGATAATGAGATAAACTCTGGTAACAAGATAAACTCGGAATAGCATCACATGTCCGACATCCTCTGCACCAACCGTACTAGCATCCTAATCTGTATCATCATTTCCATGTATATGTATAGTCCCTTGCTGTAAATAATATGGGTTCCATCGTGTAATTCTGTACTACTTCAATGTAGTGTCACCATTCTTGAAAATCGCTCGGACTGCCATCCTTGTTCTGGCCGGGTTTCCTTATCATGAATTATCGCGTATTCAACTAGGATTTACACCACCTAGGACCACTAGGGATTATGCTACCTATTGGACGTTTACTATATTCGATCAGGGTTTATGCCACCTAGGACCACTAGGGATTATGCCACCTGTCGAACAGCGCCCTTTTTCCACGTAACGAGCTAATCGATCGGCTCCCTACAAGTCCTAGCTCGTTCATGTGTGTCGGTGTCATACGGCCCAATCACGAAATGTAGTCACCTGTGCTAGGTCCACCCTAGGGTGTATCAAGCCCTAGGATGTCAACAACTGACACAAATCAAGCACGCACAGTGTAAACCTACTGTTGCCCATGTCTGCTTTTTCAACTCCGGACTAAGTGCACGACCATAGTCCGCCTGAACCTACAATGGCGCACCTACTCAGCCGTCATTTTGGTCGCTCACAATCAGCCCAGTAATCGTGCCCCACCCTGCCTAGTCCCAGGGTACCGTGATACATCTAGCGGGTTACTGCTGAAAAGGACCGCGTAACTAGGGTTTCCGTCCAGCAGGTTAAGCGTTGTCATCCAAAATCGAGACTTAACCCCTATCAGTCTAGCATGTCAAGTTGGTTAAGTGTGGTCATTCAAGTTCGTGACTTAACCCGTCTACATGTCATGTCAAATTGGCCAAGTGTTATCTTTCAAGTTCATGACTTAGCCCTACGAATCACGTGTCAACTTGGTTAAGCGTATTCCATCGATTCATGACTTAACCGTACCCAAATCATCGTGTCAAATTGGTTAAGTATATTCAAGCAGTTCATGACTTAACCCTATCAAGTTATCGTGTCAGATTGGTTAAGTATGTTCAAGCTTAACCCCATCAAATTACCGTGTTAGATTGGTTAAATATATTCGAGCTTAACACCATCAAATTACCGTGTTAGATTGGTTAAGTATATTCAAGATTAACCCCATAAAATTACCATGATAGATTGGTTAAGTATATTCAAGTGATTCATGACTTAACCCCATCAAGTTACCATGTTAGATTGGTTAAGTATATTCAAGTGATTCATGACTTAACCCCATCAAGTTATCATGTTAGATTGGTTAAGTATATGTTAACCTAACCCCATCCACTAGTCATATTATAATGGTTAAGTGTTGCCCGCGTGAGTTTACTTAACCTTATCATGCATTGCGTTATACCAGTCGGGTGTTATCGACCCATTCAGGTTAAACTAACCCATCCTCTAATCGTGTTATATGGTTAAGTGTCATCAGGTAATCAAGTCCGGTTTTACTTAACCCACCCATCCACGTCATATCGGTTAAGTGTCATTAGTCTAGTCAAGTTACTTAATCCACTCGTCCATGTCATATTGGTTAAGTGTCATTAGTCTAGTCAAGTTACTTAACCCACCCATCCATGTCATATTGGTTAAGTGTCATTACCCTAATCAAGTTACTTAACCCACCAATCCATGTCATATTGGTTAAGTGTCATTAGCCTAATTAAGTTACTTAACCCATCCATCCATGTCATATTGGTTAAGTGTCATTAGCCTAATTAAGTTACTTAACCCACCCATCCATGTCATATTGGTTAAGTTTCATTAGTCTAACCATATTACTTAACCCACCCGTTCATGTCATAAGCATATATTATTTACTAATGCATCAACCTCTCACATTGGACTTGTTTGCAGTTACTGGATACGCCGGGCGGTTCCGGGCAGAATTACACCGCAAACCATTCCAACCTCGGGTTAAAGCATTACCACAATCTAATTTTTGCCTACGACCTCTCACGTTAGACTATTATTGTTGTGGTTGCTGGATATGCCGGGCGGTTCCGGGCAAAATTACACCATAACTCAAGTCTAACCTCGGGTCAAAGGCATCCGTTAGATTGTTAATTACATATGTGTCATCAAAGTAAAAAAATCCCCACTTTATATATATCATTAAACATATGCCAAGTTCCCAATTACATGTCCATTAAATATGTACCCAATCCTAGCCACTTTACATATGTCCAATTCTCGCCTATTTGCATGTATGCCAAGTTTATGACATCCCAACCCTATCAAGTTCTAGCCAAAGTTACATGTTGTCAAGTTCATGCCCAAATAAACCCAAATCATGGTTCATGTTCCCAATTCGACTTATGGCTAATTAACATAAGCCCAACCCCTTGATTTAATTTGCATATCCCCCAAAACTCGTGATTTAATTCATATGCCAATTCATGTATGCCCAAACTTGCAACTTATATTGGCAATACCCCAAATTTCCCTTGTTCATGTTATGCCATAAATTCTACCACCCACACCTATATCCAAATAGGTGAAATCCCACTATTTCCCCGCACACAAATCGCACGTATATCGTAGTTTAGGCCTAGGTCCGAAATTGACCAAGGTTCATCAAAAGAAGACAAATAGGGGAAGGTAGAAACTTTGCATAAAATATGATCCGAGAGCAAACATCATTACATGCATGTTATTTGGACACGAAAGAGTGATTTGCAACATGAATAGGTCCAAGATGATGTCATATCAACATTCCCAAAAGTCAAGATCCAAAATAAACAAGAATAAGCATGGACCGATTATCATACATAGATCAATTCCGAATTTATCACATGCCATATTCAAGTTATCGTTTCAATCTAAAAGCATCTAGAACTTACATATCGTGGCTAGTGAATTAGGAGCAAGAATTTGTCGTAGAACGTTGTAGCAACGTTGATCTTTCCTCTTGATTTGGTTGTAGAAAGCTTGCTCCTTTGACTTGGATCTAGTTTGGATGCTTAAGCCTTTGAAGTTGGGGTTGGAGGCCATGATCAAGAGAGATTTGGGCAGCACTTCATTGTTAGGATGGTTTGTAGTGATTTAGGCTAGGTCTTAGGGTGCTTATATAGAAGTTAGGATTAATTTAGGCCCTTAGATTAACCCTAGAACAGATCTGGTCCACAGAAATACGTCACAGGCCCTAAAACCGAGTCAAACCGAGCCAACCGGTCCCTTAGTCGCACCCAGGCCGACCAGGGAGGTCGACCCCCAGGTTGACTCCCCAGTCTACTTGGCCTGGGCAGGTCGACACCCAGGTCGACCCCCTGGTCTACCTGGTCTCTGGGCGGGAATTTTTCCCGCCCAGTCTGTTTGGGGCAAAATTCGAATTTTGTTCGAATTCGAACTGTTTTAAATTCTGGATTTTTCGTGAAACTTCTGGAGGTCATAACTTGGTCATACTGACTCCGATTCTCGCAAACTCGGACTCGTTTTCAAGCAGAATTCCGAGATGAACGCAACGGCGCAACCCGTTTCCCTTGATTCTCGTTTTAAGATTTAATTCTGCCTTGATTACTTGTTTTAACATGTTATTAAAATTCGGGTTGTTACATTCTCCCCTCCTTAGAGGATTTCGTCCCCGAAATCTTCAAGTTAAGAAGAACGTATCCTACCATCCATCGTCCATCTACTCAAGACATCATCCACCAGCAACCATTGTCCTTAAAAGGTTTCTAATGCTATATGAACATATGCAAAAAGTGTGTGTGCATGTTCCTCATCTAATGCAAATGATCAGGCCTGATTGATCTTCTTAATGCAAAATATGTTTTATGCCATGAATCCGCATGTATGCAAATAGTCCTAGTCACATAAACACTATATGTGTGCACAAACATTCATCCATATGCATTATTCACATGATAACACATTCAATTTCATCCATAAACAAGTATAAACACTCATGCATATGCAACATGAAAATGTGTCTGAGCCGATCTAGTGCCTAATGTGTATTCGTGCATCCACGAGCAACCACTTGCGACCACTTGCAACCATTCGCAAACATCAATCATAACATGTTTCAAATACATGTTTTACATCCATAGGGTTCTACCTAAGGTCCTCAAGATAGGATCGAGAAGATAAGCAAGATAAACTCCTTTTGGATTACAAGAAATCCCTTTCTAAACCCAACCCATATCCTATAAAGCCCAAAAGGTTTAGTCAACCTAACGGACACCTTCAAACCCTGACATGTATTACTAACTGATTAGTCATACCCCCTATGGAGTTTGCAATAGAAATAGGATCGAGAATAGGACCGAGAGGATATACATAAAAGATAGCATGCGAGTAAGCTCTACAGGAAAATAGGGATCAAGAATATACTCTTAAAAAGAGATATGATGCGCGTATCTAGTCTTCAATCTTCTATGTCGCATTTCCTTGAGCTCAACTCCATTGTGCTTTGACTGTCTTTAACTTTCCAAATATGAGTTGGAACTCATTTCATTGTCGCTTCTCGTTCCACTTCCACTTATTCTTTTTCTAGTATACTCGGCTCAACCATAACTGCATACTCATGGTTTCATGCAAGCTCTCCAAAATTTCACTAGTGAATCCTAGATCTCGTTTACTCACTATAAGGTATTCCACGCAGAAGAACTACTCTTGAAAATAGTTGTCAACCATGTTATCAAGTGTACTTGCTAGGGTATTTTCCATAACTCGTGCACAAGCGAAATGAACCATCTGCCTTAGTGGCGAACTCTACTCGAACGGATTACCAACAAATGCATCAAGAGATTCTAGGTAACCAATCATGATAGAGCCCTAAAGGTTACACAAGACTTCGAGGGTATTACTGAGGCAAGTCAAGAGTCTAACTACCCACCTATCCGAACCGAGAATGGAACCCTTATGGGATAACCACTTCATCCCTAGAATCAATCCATAGTCCAAAAACATAAGCATTTTTCCCAAAAGCATAGACGTTCTCAAATCCAAACAAGTCATGAATAAATGGGCCGATCCCCCATCAGGATTTGAGACAAAAACGGGACCCTCTATTGCGCAAGTACTAAGGTGCAGAGACTCAATTATCAAAGCAAAACTAAAGGATGCGATGCACAAAACAAAGTCTTGACGGGATGATAGAAAGGAAAAGCTAAATCTTTAACAGAAACGTTACCATCCCTCTTAGATGAGAGCATATAATTGCCCTCTCGACGATCTTGTTCTTTGCCCATGCCCTTGTCCTATAATACTTAACTACCTTCTTGCTCTGAGCCTCATTCGCCTTAACCACTCCTATCCTTTCTTGTATAACGCGGTAACATGTCTCTCAAGAACTACCTCCATCGCATGGAAAACACTTACAAAAGATTAGCCATGGGTAAAGCCACTGTGGCTACAGATGGAGGAAAGAAAGGAAAAGAGATTCAATCAAGGAAACAAAGGATAGTGCTAATCGCTTTTTGGGGAATAGCCTTTTCCTTTAAAAACTTTTTCTGAAAAATGCTTCTTTGTAAATGGCTTTAAAAATAGTTTCATAAGGTTTTAAAAACTTTTGCCCAGTCTGGTAACCTTCTGCTCTGATACCAAATGTAACACCCCACCTCCGCTAGGGTCACTCACAAGGGAATGCACTAGTTTTGGAGAGGCATTATCTAGGTAAACAAACACAGAAATATTACAAGACAGAACATATAAAACAGTGGAAGTAAAACATGATTTCATTGCTTTATAAAAGATTAACGTCTAAAGCCTTTTTACATCAAAATGCCATTTAATACATTACATCGAAACCTGTCTTGCAATAATAAAGAAGAATAAAACTATAGTCAAAAATTATTCCCCAAGTAAAACAGTAAAGCAGCCATAGCCGAGAAAAGTCCAAACCATATATGATGATCTTGAAGCAGAAAATCCGAACTAAGTAGCAACATTTCCTCCCTGTAAACCTGGGGTAAACGGAAGAAAAAGAGGCGAAACAAAACGGGGTCAGTCATAAAGACTGGTAAGTCCTAACTACTGTCAGCCTAAAAACAGGTAAGGTAACATGACATGTATAAACTGAAAGTAAACATAAGCATGATGACAAGATAAGCAGATCAAGCTAAGATAACGAGATAAAGTCAGGTAACAAGATAGACTCGGAATAGCATCGCATGTCTAACGTCCTCTGAACCAACCGTACTAGCATCCAAATCTGTATCATCCTTTCCATGTATATGTATAGTCCCTTGCCGTAAATCATACGGGTTCCATCGTGTAATTCTGTACTACTTCAACGTAGTGTCACCATTCTTGAAAATCGCTCGGACTGTCATCCTTGTTCTGGCCAGGTTTCCTTATCATGAATTATCGTGTATTCAACTAGGATTTACGCCACCTAGGACCACTAGGGATTATGCTACCTATTGGACGTTTACTAGATTCGATTAGGGTTTATGCCACCTAGGACCACTAGGGATTATGCTACCTATCGAACAACGCCCTTTTTCCACGTAACGATCTAATCGATCGGCTCCCTACAAGTCCTATCTCGTTCATGTGTGTCGGTGTCATACGGCCCAATCACGAAATGTAGTCACCTGTGCTAGGTCCACCCTAGGGTGTATCAAGCCCTAGGATGTCATCCACTGACACAAATCAAGCACGCACA
Organism: Allium sativum; assembly: GCA_030737875.1. Classification (NCBI taxonomy): domain Eukaryota; kingdom Viridiplantae; phylum Streptophyta; class Magnoliopsida; order Asparagales; family Amaryllidaceae; genus Allium; species Allium sativum. Next base: position 844,646,818 of record CM060921.1, on the reverse strand, counting down.
GTGTAAACCTACTGGTGCCCATGTCTGCTTTTTCAACTCCGGACTAAGTGCACGACCATAGTCCGCCTGAACCTACAATGGCACACCTACTTAGTCGTCATTTTGGTCGCTCACAATCAGCCCAGTAATCGTGCCCCAACCTGCCTAGTCCCAGGGTACCGTGATACATCTAGTGGGTTACTGCTGAAAAGGACCGCGTAACTAGGGTTTCTGTCCAGCAGGTTAAGCGTTGTCATCCAAAATCGAGACTTAACCCCTATCAGTCTAGCATGTCAAGTTGGTTAAGTGTGGTCATTCAAGTTCGTGACTTAACCCGTCTACATGTCATGTCAAACTGGCCAAGTGTTATCTTTCAAGTTCATGACTTAGCCCTACGAATCACGTGTCAAGTTGGTTAAGCATATTCCATCGATTCATGACTTAACCGTACCCAAATCATCGTGTCAAATTGGTTAAGTATATTCAAGCAGTTCATGACTTAACCCTACCAAGTTATCATGTCAGATTGGTTAAGTATGTTCAAGCTTAACCCCATCAAATTACCGTGTTAGATTGGTTAAGTATATTCAAGCTTAACCCCATCAAATTACCGTGTTAGATTGGTTAAGTATATTCAAGCTTAACCCCATCAAATTACCGTGTTAGATTGTTTAAGTATATTCAAGTGATTCATGACTTAACCCCATCAAGTTACCGTGTTATATTGGTTAAGTATATTCAAGTGATTCATAACTTAACCCCATCAAGTTATCATGTCAGATTGGTTAAGTATATGTTAACCTAACCCCATCCACTATTCATATTATAATGGTTAAGTGTTGCCCTAGTGAGTTTACTTAACCTTATCATGCATCGCGTTATACCAGTCGGGTGTTATCGATCCATTCAGGTTAAACTAACCCATCCTATAATCATGTTATATGGTTAAGTGTCATCAGGTAATCAAGTCTGGTTTTACTTAACCCACCCATCCACGTCATATCGGTTAAGTGTCATTACTCTAGTCAAGTTACTTAACCCACTCGTCCATGTCATATCAGTTAAGTGTCATTAGTCTAGTCAAGTTACTTAACCCACCCATCCATGTCATATTGGTTAAGTGTCATTACCCTAATCAAGCTACTTAACCCACCCATCCATGTCATATTGGTTAGGTGTCATTATCCTAATTAAGTTACTTAACCCATCCATCCATGTCATATTGGTTAAGTGTCATTATCCTAATTAAGTTACTTAACTCACCCATCCATGTCATATTGGTTAAGTGTCATTAGTCTAACCATATTACTTAACCCACCCGTTCATGTCATAAGCATTTATTATTTACTAATGCATCAACCTCTCACATTGGACTTGTTTGCGGTCACGGAATACGCTGGGCGGTTCCGGGCAGAATTACACCGCAAACCCATTCCAACCTCGGGTTCAAGCATTACCACAATCTAATCTTTGCCTATGACCTCTCATGTTAAACTATTATTGTTGTGGTCACTGGATATGCCGGGCGGTTCCGGGCAGAATTACACCACAACTCAAGTCTAACCTCGTGTCAAAGGCATCCGTTAGATTGTTAATTACATATGTGTCATCTAAGTCAAAAAATCCCCACTTTACATATATTATTAAACATATGCCAAGTTCCCAATTACATGTCCATTAAACAGGTACCCAATCCTAGCTACTTTACATATGTCCAATTCTCGCCTATTTGCATGTATGCCAAGTTTATGACATCCCAACCCTATCAAGTTCTAGCCAAAGTTACATGTTGTCAAGTTCATGCCCAAATAAACCCAAATCATGGTTCATGTTCCCAATTCCACTTATGGCTAATTAACATAAGCCCAACCCCTTGATTTAATTTGCATAGCCCCCAAAACTCGTGATTTAATTCATATGCCAATTCATGTATGCCCAAACTTGCAACTTATATTGGCAATACCCCAAATTTCCCTTGTTCATGTTATGCCATAAATTCTACCACCCACACCTATATCCAAATAGGTGAAATCCCACTATTTCCCCGCACACAAATCGCACGTATATCGTAGTTTAGGCCTAGGTCCGAAATTGACCAAGGTTCATCAAAAGAAGACAAATAGGGGAAGGTAGAAACTTTGCATAAAATAAGATCCGAGAGAAAACATCATTACATGCATGTTATTTGGACACGAAAGAGTGATTTGCAACATGAATAGGTCCAAGTTGATGTCATATCAACATTCCCAAAAGTCAAGATCCAAAATGAACAAGAATAAGCATGGATCGATTATCATACATAGATCAATTCCGAATTTATCACATGTCATATTCAAGTTATCGTTTCAATCTAAAAGCGTCTAGAACTTACATATCGTGGCTAGTGAATTAGGAGCAAGAATTTGTCGTAGAACGTTGTAGCAACGTTGATCTCTCCTCTATATTTGTTGTAGAAAGATTGCTCCTTTGACTTGGATCTAGTTTGGATGCTTAAGCCCTTGAAGTTAGGGTTGGAGGCCATGATCAAGAGAGATTTGGGCAGCACTTCGTTGTTAGGATGGTTTGTAGTGATTTAGGTTAGGTCTTAGGGTGCTTATATAGAAGTTAGGATTAGTTTTGGCCCTTAGATTAACCCTAGAATAGATCTGGTCCACAGAAATTCGTCACAGGACCTAAAACCGAGTCATACCGAGCCAACCGGCCCCTTAGTCGCACCCAGGCCGACCAGGGAGGTCGACCCCCAGGTCGACTCCCCAGTCGACATGTCCTTGGCAGGTCGACACCCAGGTCGACCCCCTGGTCGATCTGGTCTCTTGGCGGGAATTTTTCCCACCCAGTCTGTTTGGGGCTAAATTTGAATTTTGAATTCGAACTGTTTTAAATTCTGGATTTTTCGTGAAACTTCTGGAGGTCATAACTTGGTCATACGGACTTCGATTCTCGCAAACTCGGACTCGTTTTCAAGCAGAATTCCAAGACGAATGCAACGGAGCAACCCGTTTCCCTTGATTCTCATTTTACGATTTAATTCTGCCTTTATTACTTGTTTTAACATGTTATTAAAATTCGGGTTGTTACACAGGTCGTCTAATAGGAGTTTCGGGCATGTTTATGTTGATCTTGCGATTACGACCAATTCGCTCTATGATGTTCTCAGTACCTGAGCGCGTTGCTTATTTAGATTTTCCGTATGTGATAGCTTTGACCAAAAAGTGTGTCAACAGAATGGTTATGTTTCTAGTCACTCAAAATAAAAACAAAGTTATGGTTGGCGGAACAACCCATGTCTGTTGGGTGCAACATTGACGTCTTGAGGTGCAACATCAGTTTGAAAATCCAAGATTGCACTGTATGACTTTTGAAAACTCGTTTATGGGGATGAAATATAAATATAACATGGTGCATCATATTTCAAAATATAGTGAATCGAATTATGACCACGGTCAAACCCCCTTTGACCAACAAAACAACATATGAAAAATTGAGCTAAAAAAGCTTTCGATGTTCCCAAATGTCATTAAGATTGAATTTCTTGGTTACCGAACGAAGATGAGATGGGTGGAACCTGTTAGTCCTATGGATCTGTGAGAGAGCTTCGTTTTGACTGGTTATGGTTCTTGTAACTAAAAATGGACACAAAGTTATGGTTGGTGGAAAACCCACGTCTTTAGGGTGCAACTTCAAAGTCTTAAGGTGCAACATCCATTTGAAAATCCAAGATCGCACTGAATGACTTTGAAAACTCGTTTATGGTGATGAAATAGAAATATAACATGGTGCGTCATATTTCAAAATATAGTAAATCGAATTATGACCATGGTCAAACCCCTTTGACCAACAAAGCAACATTTGAAAAATTGAGCTAAAAAACTACGGATGTTCCCAAATGTCATTAAGATTGAATTTCTTGGTTACCGAACTAACATGAGATGGGTAGAACCTGTTAGTCCTATAGATCAATGAGAGAGCTTCGTTTTGACTAGTTATGGTTCTTGTAGCTAATAATGGACACAAAGTTATGGTTGGTGGAACAACCAACGTCTTTTGGGTGCAACATCGAAGTCTTGAGGTGCAACATCCGTTTGAAAATCCAAGATTGCACTGCATGACTTTTGAAAACTCGTTTATGGGGATGAAATAGAAATATAACATATTCCAAAATGTAGTAAATCGAGACGGGGCTAGTCAACGATCCAGGGGGCCGAGCCGATCAAAAATGTCACCAATTCCAAAATCCAAGTTCTGCGCGCGTTCACGGAAACGGGAGTAACTTCCAATACGTAAGTCCGTTTTGCCCAAACGAAAGCTCTACCTGAAGTTAAGTCAGAGGGCTACAAGAGTTACAGAGCACAGCTCCGTAATTGATGTTTTAAGCCCAAAAGATGTCGTCTAATAGGAGTTTCGGGCATGTTTATGTTGATGTTGCGATTTCGACCAAATCGCTCTTTGATGTACTCAGTAACTGAGCGCGTTGCTTATTTAGATTTTCCGTATGTGATAGCTTTGACCAAAAAGTGTGTCAACAGAATGGTTATGTTTCTAGTGACTCAAAATAAAAACAAAGTTATGGTTGGTGGAACAACCCATGTCTGTTGGGTGCAACATTGACGTCTTGAGGTGCAACATCAGTTTGAAAATCCAAGATTGCACTGTATGACTTTTGAAAACTCGTTTATGGGGATGAAATACAAATATAACATGGTGCATCATATTTCAAAATATAGTGAATCGAATTATGACCACGGTCAAACCCCCTTTGACCAACAAAACAACATATGAAAAATTAAGCTAAAAAAGCTTTCGATGTTCCCAAATGTCATTAAGATTGAATTTCTTGGTTACCGAACGAAGATGAGATGGGTGGAACCTGTTAGTCCTATGGATCTGTGAGAGAGCTTCGTTTTGACTGGTTATGGTTCTTGTAACTAAAAATGGACACAAAGTTATGGTTGGTGGAACAACCCACGTCTTTTGGGTGCAACATCCAAGTCTTAAGGTGCAACATCCATTTGAAAATCCAAGTTTGCACTGAATGACTTTGAAAACTCATTTATGGGGATGAAATAGAAATATGACATGGTGCGTCATATTTCAAAATATAGTAAATCGAATTATGACCACGGTAAAAACCCCTTTGACCAACAAAACAACATATGAAAAATTGAGCTAAAAAAGCTTTAGATGTTCCCAAATGTCATTAAGATCGAATTTCTTGGTTACCAAACTAAGATGAGATGGGTGGAACCTGTTAGTCCTATAGATCTATGAGAGAGCTTCGTTTTGACTGGTTATGATTCTTGTAACTAAAAATGGACACAAAGATATGGTTGGTGGAACAACCCACGTCTTTTGGGTGCAACATCGAAGTCTTGAGGTGCAACATCCGTTTGAAAATCCAAGATTGCACTGCATGACTTTTGAAAACTCGTTTATGGGGACAAAATAGAAATATAAAAAATTCCAAAATGTAGTAAATCGAGCCGGGGCTAGTCAAAGATCCAGGGGGCGAGCCGATCAAAAATGTCACCAATTCCAAAATCCAAGTTCTGCGCGCGTTCATAGAAACGGGAGTAACTTCCAATCCGTATGTCCGTTTTTCCCAAACGAAAGCTCTGCCTGAAGCTAAATCAGAGGGCTACAACAGTTACAGAGCAGAACTCCGTACCAGAGCACAAATCCGTAATAGGAGTTTCGGGCATGTTTATGTTGATGTTGCCATTACGACCAAATCGCTCTATGATGTTCTCAGTACCTGAGCGCGTTGCTTATTTAGATTTCCCGTATGTGATAGCATTGACCAAAAAGTGTGTCAACAGACTGGTTATGTTTCTAGTCACTCAAAATAAAAACAAAGTTATGGTTAACGGAACAACCCATGTCTTTTGGGTGCAACATCGAAGTCTTAAGGTGCAACATCCATTTGAAAATCCAAGATTGCACTGAATGACTTTGAAAACTCGTTCATGGGGATGAAATAGAAATATAACATTGTGCATCATATTTCAAAATATAGTAAATCGAATTATGACAACGGTCAAACCCCCTTTGAACAAAAAAACAACATACGAAAAATTGAGCTTGAAAAGCTTTAGATGTTCCCAAATGTCATTAAGATTGAATTTCTTGGTTACCGAACTAAGATGAGATGGCTGGAACCTGTTAGTCCTATAAATCTATGAAAGAGATTCGTTTTGACTGGTTATCGTTCTTGTAACTAAAAACGGACACAAAGTTATGGTTGGTGGAACAACCCACGTCTTTTGGGTGCAACATCGAAGTCTTGAGGTGCAACATCCGTTTGAAAATCCAAGATTGCACTGCATGACTTTTGAAAACTCATTTATGGGGACGAAATAGAAATATAACACATTACAAAATGTAGTAAATCGAGCTGGGGATAGTCAACGATCCAGGGGGCGAGCCGATCAAAAATATCACCAATTCCAAAATCCAAGTTCTGCGCGCGTTCACGGTTACGGGAGTAACTTCCAATCCGTTAGTCCGTTTTTCCCATACGAAAGCTCTGCCTGAAGCTAAGTCAGAGGGCTACAAGATTTACAAAGCACAGCTTCGTAATTGATGCTTTCAAGCCCAAAATAGGTCGTCTAATACGAGTTTCGGGCATGTTTATGTTGATCTTGCGATTACGACCAAATTGCTCTATGATGTTCTCCGTACCTGAGCGCGTTGCTTATTTAGATTTTCAGTATGTGATAGCTTTGACCAAAAAGTGTGTCAATATACTGGTTATGTTTCTAGTCACTCAAAATAAAAACAAACTTATGGTTGGCGGAACAACTCATGTCTGTTGGGTGCAACATTGACGTCTTGAGGTGCAACATCATTTTGAAAATCCAAGATTGCACTGTATGACTTTTAAAAACTTGTTTAGGGGGATGAAATACAAATATAACATGGTGCATCATATTTCAAAATATAGTGAATTGAATTATTACCACGGTCAAACCCCCTTTGACCAACAAAACAACATATGAAAAAGTGAGCTAAAAAAGCTTTCGATGTTCCCAAATGTCATTAAGATTGAATTTCTTGGTTACCGAACGAAGATGAGATGGGTGGAACCTATTAGTCCTATAGATCTGTGAGAGAGCTTCGTTTTTACTGGTTATGGTTCTTGTAACTAAAAATGGACACAAAGTTATGGTTGGTGGAACGACCCACGTCTTTTGGTTGTAACATCGAAGTCTTAAGGTGCAACATCCATTTGAAAATCCAAGATTGCACTGAATGACTTTGAAAACTCGTTTATAGGGATGAAATAGAAATATAACATGGTGCGTCATATTTCAAAATATAGTAAATCGAATTATGACCATGGTCAAACCCCCTTTGACCAACAAAACAACATAAGGAAAATTGAGCTAAAAAACTTTGGATGTTCGCAAATGTCATTAAGATTGAATTTCTTGGTTACCGAACTAAGATGAGATGGGTAGAACCTGTTAGTCCTATAGATCAATGAGAGGGCTTCGTTTTGTCTGGTTATGGTTCTCGTAACTAAAAATGGACACAAAGTTATGGTTGGTGGAACAACCCACGTCTTTTGGGTGCAACATCGAAGTCTTGAGGTGCAACATCCGTTTGAAAATCCAAGATTGCACTGCATGACTTTTGAAAACTCGTTTATGGGGATGAAATAGAAATATAACATATTCCAAAATGTAGTAAATCGAGTCAGGGCTAGTCAACGATCCAGGGGGACGAGCCGATCAAAAATGTCACCAATTTCAAAATCCAAGTTCTGCGCGCGTTCACGGAAACGGGGGTAACTTCCAATCTGTAAGTCCGTTTTGCCCAAACGAAAGCTCTACCTGAAGCAAAGTCAGAGGGCTACAAGTGAGCAAAGCTCCGTAATTGATGCATTCGGGCCCAAAACAGGTCGTCTAATAGGAGTTTCGGGCATGTTTATGTTGATGTTGCCATTACGACCAAATCGCTCTATGATGTTCTCAGTACCTGGGCGCGTTGCTTATTTAGATTTTCCGTATGTGATAGCTTTGGCCAAAAAGTGTGTCAATAGACTGGTTATGTTTCTAGTCACTCAAAATAAAAACAAAGTTATAGTTAGCGGAACAACCCATGTCTGTTGGGTGCAACATTGACGTCTTTAGGTGCAACATCAGTTTGAAAATCCAAGATTGCAATGTATGACTTTTAAAAACTCGTTTATGAGGATGAAATACTAATATAACATGGTGCATCATATTTCAAAATATAGTGAATCGAATTATGACCACGGTCAAACCCCCTTTGACCAACAAAACAACATATGAAAATTTGAGCTAAAAAAGCTTTCGATGTTCCCAAATGTCATTAAGACTGAATTTCTTAGTTACCGAATGAAGATGAGATGGGTGGAACCTGTTAGTCCTATAGATCAGTGAGAGAGCTTCGTTTTGACTGGTTATGGTTCTTGTAACTAAAAATGGACACAAAGTTATGGTTGATGGAACAACCCACGTCTTTTGGGTGCAACATCAAAGTCTTAAGGTGCAACATCCATTTGAAAATCCAAGATTGCACTGAATGACTTTGGAAACTCGTTTATGGGGATGAAATAGAAATATAACATGGTGCGTCATATTTCAAAATATAGTAAATCGAATTATGACCACGGTAAAACCCCTTTGACCAACAAAACAACATATGAAAAATTGAGCTAAAAAAGCTTTAGATGTTCCCAAATGTCATAAAGATTGAATTTCTTGGTTACCGAACTAAGATGAGATGGATGGAACCTGTTAGTCCTATAGATCTATGAGAGAGCTTCGTTTTGACTGGTTATGGTTCTTGTAACTAAAAATGGACACAAAGTTATGGTTGGTGGAACAACCCACGTCTTTTGGGTGCAACATCGAAGTCTTGAGGTGCAACATCCGTTTGAAAATCCAAGATGGCACTGCATGACTTTTGAAAACTCGTTTATGGGGATGAAATAGAAATATAACATTTTCCAAAATGTAGTAAATCGAGCCGGGGCTAGTCAACGATCCAGGGGGGCGAGCCGATCAAAAATGTCACCAATTCCAAAATCCAAATTCTGCGCGCGTTCACGGAAACGGGAGTAACTTCCAATCCGTAAGACCGTTTTGCCCAAACGATAGCTCTACCTGAAGCTAAGTTAGAGGGCTACAAGGGTAACAAAGCACAGCTCCGTAATGGATGCTTTCGGGCCCAAAAAAGGTCATCTAATAGGAGTTTCGGGCATGTTTATGTTGATGCAGCGATTTCGACCAAATCGCTCTATGATGTTCTCAGTACCTGAGCGCGTTGCTTATTTAGATTTTCCGTATGTGATAGCTTTGACCAAAAAGTGTGTCAACAGACTGGTTATGTTTCTAGTCACACAAAATAAAAACAAAGTTATGGTTGGCGGAACAACCCATGTATATTGGGTGCAACATTGACGTCTTGAGGTGCAACATCAGTTTGAAAATCCGAGATTGCACTGTATGACTTTTAAAAACTCGTTTATGGGGATGATATACAAATATAACATGGTGCATCATATTTCAAAATATAGTGAATCGAATTATGACCACGGTCAAACCACCTTTGACCAACAAAACAACATATGAAAATTTGTGCTAAAAAGCTTTCGATGTTCCCAAATGTCATTGAGATTGAATTTCTTGGTTACCAAACGAAGATGAGATTGATGGAACCTGTTAGTCCTATATATCTGTGAGAGAGCATCGTTTTGACTGGTTATGGTTCTTGTAACTAAAAATGGACACAAAGTTATGGTTGGTGGAACAACCCACGTCTTTTGGGTGCAACATTGAAGTCTTTAGGTGCAACATCCATTTGAAAATCCAAGATTGAACTGAATGACTTTGAAAACTCGTTTATGGGGACGAAATAGAAATATAACATGGTGCGTCATATTTCAAAATATAGTAAATCGAATTATGACCACGGTCAAACCCCCTTTGACCAACAAAACAACATATGAAAAATTGAGATAAAAAACTTTGGATGTTCCCAAATGTCATTAAGATTGAATTTCTTGGTTACCGAACTAAGATGAGATGGGTGGAACTTGTTAGTCCTATAGATCTATGAAAGAGCTTCGTTTTGACTGGTTATGGTTCTTGTAACTAAAAATGGACACAAAGTTATGGTTGGTGGAACAACCCACGTCTTTTGGGTGCAACATCGAAGTCTTGAGGTGCAACATCCGTTTGAACATCCAAGATTGCACTGCATGACTTTTGAAAACTCGATTATGGGGATGAAATAGAAATATAACATATTCCAATATGTAGTAAATCGAGCCGGGGCTAGTCAACGATCCAGGGGGGCGAGCCGATCAAAAATGTCACCAATTCCAAAATCCAAGTTTTGCGCGCGTTCACGGAAACGGGAGTAACTTCCAATCCGTAAGTCTGTTTTGCCCAAACGAAAGCTCTACCTGAAGCTAAGTCAGAGGGCTACAAGAATAATCGAGCATAGCTCCGTAATTGATGCTTTCGGGCCCAAAAGAGGTCGTCTAATAGGAGTTTCGGGCTTGTTTATGTTGATGTTGCGATTTCGACCAAATCGCTCTATGATGTTCTCAGTACATGAGCGTGTTGCTTATTTAGATTTTCCCTCAACAGAATGGTTAGGTTTCTAGTCACTCAAAATAAAAACAAAGTTATGGTTGGCGGAACAACCCATGTCTGTTGGGTGCAACATTGACGTCTTGAGGTGCAACAACAGTTTGAAAATCCAAGATTGCACTGAATGACTTTTGAAAACTCGTTTACGGGGATGAAATACAAATATAACATGGTGCATCATATTTCAAAATATAGTGAATCGAATTATGACCACGGTCAAACCCCCTTTGACCAACAAAACAACATATGAAAAATTGAGCTAAAAAAGCTTTCGATGTTCTCAAATGTAATTAAGATTGAATTTCTTGGTTACCGAACGAAGATGAGATGGGTGGAATGTGTTAGTCCTATGGATCTGTTAAAGAGCTTCGTTTTGACTGGTTATGGTTCTTGTAACTAAAAATGGACACAAAGTTATGGTTGGTGGAACAACCCACGTCTCTTGGGTGCAACATCGAAGTCTTAAGGTGCAACATCCATTTGAAAATCTAAGATTGCACTGAATGACTTTGAAAACTCGTTTATGGGATGAAATAGAAATATAACGTGGTGCGCCATATTTCAAAATATAGTAAATCGAATTATGACCACGGTAAAACCCCCTTTGACCAACAAAACAACATATAAAAAATTGATCTAAAAAGCTTTAGATGTTCCCAAATGTCATTAAGATTGAATTTCTTGGTTACCGAACTAAGATGAGATGGGTGGAACCTGTTAGTCCTATAGATCTATGAGAGAGCTTCGTTTCGACTGGTTATTGTTCTTGTAACTAAAAATGGACACAAAGTTATGGTTGGTGGAATAACCCACGTCTTTTGGGTGCAACATCGAAGTCTTGAGGTGCAACATCCGTTTGAAAATCCAAGATGGCACTGCATGACTTTTGAAAACTCGTTTATGGGGATGAAATAGAAATATAACATATTCCAAAATGTAGTAAATCGAGCCGGGGCTAGTCAACGATCCAGGGGGGCGAGCCGATAAAAAATGTCACCAATTCCAAATTCCAAGTTCTGCGCGTGTTCACGGAAACGGGAGTAACTTCCATTCCGTAAGTCCGTTTTGCCCAAACGAAAGCTCAAACTGAAGCTAAGTCAGAGGGCTACAGGAGTTACAGAGCACAGCTTCGTAATTGATGCTTTCGGGCCCAAAAGAGGTCATCTAATAGGGGTTTCGGGCATGTTTATGTTGATGTTGCGATTTCGACCAAATCGCTCTATGATGTTCTCAGTACCTGAGCGCGTTGCTTAATTAGATTTTCCGTATGTGATAGCTTTGACCAGAAAGTGTGTCAACAGACTGTTATGTTTCTAGTCACTCAAAATAAAAACAAACTTATGGTTGGCGGAACAACCCATGTCCGTTGGGTGCAACATTGACGTCTTGAGGTGCAACACCAGTTTGAAATTCCAAGATTGCACTGTATGACTTTTGAAAACTCATTATGGGGATGAAATAGAAATATAACATGGTGCATCATATTTCAAAATATAGTGAATCGAATTATGACCATGGTCAAACCTCCTATGACCAACAAAACGACATACGAAAAATTGAGCTAAAAAAGCTTTCGATGTTCCCAAATGTCATTAAGATTGAATTTCTTGGTTACCGAACGAAGATGAGATGGGTGGAACCTGTTAGTCTTATAGATCTGTGAGAGTGCTTCGTTTTGACTGGTTATGGTTCTTGTAACTAAAAATGGACACAAAGTTATGGTTGGTGGAACAACCCACGTCTTTTGGGTGCAACATCGAAGTCTTGAGGTGCAACATCCATTTGAAAATCCAAAATTGCACTGCATGACTTTTGAAAACTCGTTTATGGGGATGAAATAGAAATATAACATGGTGCGTCATATTTCAAAATATAGTAAATCGAATTATGACCACGGTCAAACCCCCTTTGAACAACAAAACAACATATGAAAAATTGAGCTAGAAAAGCTTTAGATGTTCCCAAATGTCATTAAGATTGAATTTCTTGGTTACCGAACTAAGATGAGATGGGTGGAACCTGTTAGTCCTATAGATCTATGAGATAGATTCGTTTTGACTGGTTATGGTTCTTATAACTAAAAATGGACATAAAGTTATGGTTAGTGGAACAACCCACGTCTTTTGGGTGCAACATCGATGTCTTGAGGTGCAACATCCGTTTGAAAATCCAAGATTGCACTGCATGACTTTTGAAAACTCGTTTATGGGGATGAAATAGAAGTATAACATATTCCAAAATGTAGTAAATCGAGCTGGGGCTAGTCAACGATCCAGGGGGCGAGCCGATCAAAAATGTCACCAATTCCAAAATCCAAGTTCTGCGCGCGTTCACGGAAACGGGAGTAACTTCCAATCCGTAAGTCCGTTTTTCCCAAACGAAAGCTCTGCCCGAAGCTAAGTCATAGGGCTACAAGAGTTACAGAGCACAACTCCGTAATTGATGCTTTCAGGCCCAAAACAGGTCGTCTAATAGGAGTTTCAGGCATGTTTATGTTGATCTTGCGATTACGACCAAATCGCTCTATGATGATCTCAATACCTGAGCGCGTTGCTTATTTAGATTTTCAGTATGTGATAGCTTTGACCGAAAAGTGTGTCAATAGACTGGTTATGTTTCTAGTCACTCAAAATAAAAACAAAGTTATGGTTGGCGGAACAACCCATGTCTGTTGGGTGCAACATTGACGTCTTGAGGTGCAACATCATTTTGAAAATCCAAGATTGCACCTTATGACTTTTAAAAACTCGTTTATGAGGATGAAATACATATATAACATGGTGCATCATATTTCAAAATATAGTGAATCGAATTATGACCACGGTCAAATCCCGTTTGACCAACAATACAACATATGAAAATTTGAGCTAAAGAGGTCGTCTAATAGGAGTTTCGGGCATGTTTATGTTGATGTTGCGATTTCGACCAAATCGCTCTATGATGTTCTCAGTACCTGAGCGAGGTGCTTATTTAGATTTTCCGTATGTGATATCTTTGATCAAAAAGTGTGTTAACGGATTGGTTTTGTTTCTAGTCACTCAAAATAAAAACAAAGTTATGGTTGGCGGAACAACCCATGTCTGTTGGGTGCAACATTGACGTCTTGAGGTGAAACATCAGTTTGAAAATCCAAGATTGCACTGTATGACTTTTGAAAACTCGTTTATGGGTATGAAATATAAATATACCATGGTGCATCATATTTCAAAATATAGTGAATCGAATTATGACCACGGTCAAACCCCCTTTGACCAAAAAAACAACATTTGAAAAATTGAGCTAAAAAAGCTTTTGATGTTCCCAAATGTCATTAAGATTGAATTTCTTGGTTACCGAACGAAGATGAGATGGGTGAAACCTGTTAGTCCTATAGATCTGTGAGAGTGCTTCGTTTTGACTGGTTATGGTTCTTGTAACTAAAAATGGACACAAAGTTATGGTTGGTGGAACAACCCACGTCTTTTGGGTGCAACATTGAAGTCTTGAGGTGCCACATCCATTTGAAAATCCAAGATTGCACTGAATGTCTTTAAAAACTCATTTATGGGGATGAAATAGAAATATAACATGATGCGTCATATTTCAAAATATAGTAAATCGAATTATGATCACGGTCAAACCCCCTTTGACCAACAAAAATCATATGAAAAATTGAGCTAAAAAAGCTTTAGATGTTCCCAAATGTCATTAAGATTGAATTTCTTGATTACCGAACTAAGATGAGATGGGCGGAACCTGTTTTTCCTATAGATCTATGAGAAAGCTTCGTTTTGAATTGTCATGGTTCTTGTAACTAAAAATAGACACAAAGTTATGGTTGGTGGAACAACCCACGTCTTTTGGGTGCAACATCGAAGTCTTGAGGTGCAACATCCGTTTGAAAATCCAAGATTGCACTGCATGACTTTTGAAAACTCGTTTATGGGGATGAAATAGAAATATAACATATTCCAAAATGTAGTAAATCGTGCCGGGGCTAGTCAAAGATCCAGGGGGGCGAGCCGATCAAAAATGTCACCAATTCCAAAATCCAAGTTCTGCGCGCGTTAACGGAAACGGGAGTAACTTCCAATCCGTAAGTCCGTTTTGCCCAAAAGAAAGCTCTACCAGAAGCTAAGTCAGAGGGCTACAAGTGTTATAGAGCACAGCTCCGTAATTGATGCTTTCAGGCTCAAAAGAGGTCTCCTAATAGGAGTTTCGGGTATGTTTATGTTGATGTTGCGATTTCGACCAAATCGCTCTATGATGTTCTCAGTACCTGAGCGCGTTGCTTATTTAGATTTTCCGTATGTGATAGCTTTAACCAAAAAGCGTGTCAAAAGAATGGTTATGTTCCTAGTCACTCAAAATAAATACAAAGTTATGGTTGGCGGAACAACCCATGTCTGTTGGGTGCAACATTGACGTCTTGAGGTGCAACATCAGTTTGAAAATCCAAGATTGCACTGTATGACTTTTGAAAACTCGTTTATGGGGATGAAATAAAAATATAACATGGTGCATCATATTTCAAAATATAGTGAATCGAATTATGACCACGGTCAAACCCCCTTTAACCAACAAAACAACATATGAAAAATTGAGCTAAAAAAGCTTTCGATGTTCCCAAATGTCATTAAGATTGAATTTATTGGTTACCGAACGAAGATGAGTTGGGTAGAACCTGTTAGTCCTATGGATCTGTGAGAGAGCTTCGTTTTGACTGGTTATGGTTCTTGTAACTAAAAATGGACACAAAGTTATGGTTGGTGGAACAACCCACGTCTTTTGGGTGCAACATCGAAGTCTTGAGGTGCAACATCCGTTTGAAAACCCAAGATTGCACTGCATGACTTTTGAAAACTCGTTTATGGGGACGAAATAGAAATATAACATATTCCAAAATGTAGTAAATCGAGCCGGGGCTAGTCAACGATCCAGGGGGCGAGCCGATCAAAAATGTCACCAATTCCAAAATCCATGTTCTGCGCGCGTTCACGGAAACGGGAGTAACTTCCAATCCGTTAGTCCGTTTTTCCCAAACGAAAGCTCTGCCCGAAGCTAAGTCAGAGGGCTACAAGAATTACAGAGCATAGCTCCGTAATTGATGCTTTCAAGCCCAAAATAGGTCATCTAATAGGAGTTTCGGGCATGTTTATGTTGATCTTGCGATTACGACCAAATTGCTCTATGATGTTCTCCGTACCTGAGCGCGTTGCTTATTTAGATTTTCAGTATGTGATAGCTTTGACCAAAAAGTGTGTCAATAGACTGGTTATGTTTCTAGTCACTCAAAATAAAAACAAAGTTATGGTTGGCGGAACAACCCATGTCTGTTGGGTGCAACATTGACGTCTTGAGGTGCAACATCATTTTGAAAATCCAAGATTGCAACGTATGACTTTTAAAAACTCGTTTATGAGGATGAAATACAAATATAACATGGTGCATCATATTTAAAATATAGTGAATCGAATTATGACCACGGTCAAACCCCCTTTGACAAACAAAACAACATATGAAAACTTGAGCTAAAAAACATCCCATGTTCCCAAACATCATTAAGATTGAATTTCTTGGTTACCGAACAAAGATGAGACGGGTGGAACCTGCTAGTCCTATAGATCTGTGAGAGAGATTCATTTTGACTGGTTATGGTTCTTGTAACTAAAAATGGACACAAAGTTATGGTTGGTGGAACAACCCACGTCTGTTGAGTGCAACATCGAAGTCTTAAGGTGCAACATCCATTTGAAAATCCAAGATTGCACTGAATGACTTTGAAAACTCGTTTATGGGGATGAAATAGAAATATAACATGGTGCGTCATATTTCAAAATATAGTAAATCGAATTATGACCATGGTAAAACCCCCTTTGACCAACAAAACAACATATGAAAAATTGAGCTAAAAAAGCTTTAGATGTTCCCAAATGTCATTAAGATTGAATTTCTTGGTTACCGAACTAAGATTAGATGGATGGAACCTGTTCGTCCTATAGATCTATGCGAGAGCTTCATTTTGACTGGTTATGGTTCTTGTAACTAAAAATGGACACAAAGTTATGGTTGGTGGAACAACCCACGTCTTTTGGGTGCAACATCGAAGTCTTGAGGTGCAACATCCGTTTGAAAATCCAAGATGGCACTGCATGACTTTTGAAAACTCGTTTATGGGGATGAAATAGAAATATAACATATTCCCAAATGTAGTAAATCGAGTCGGGGCTAGTCAACGATCCAGGGGGACGAGCCGATCAAAAATGTCACCAATTCCAAAATCCAAGTTCTGCGCGCGTTCACGAAAACGGGAGTAACTTCCAATCCGTAAGTCCGTATTGCCCAAACGATAGCTCTACCTGAAGCTAAGTCAAAGTGCTACAAGAGTAACAAAGCACAACTCTGTAATTGATGCTTTCGGGCCCAAAATAGGTCGTCTAATAGGAGTTTCATGCATGTTTATGTTTATGTTGCGATTTCGGCCAAATCGCTCTATGATGTTCTCAGTACTTGAGCGCGTTGCTTATTTAGATTTTCCGTATGTGATAGCTTTGACCAAAAAGTGTGTCAACAGACTGGTTATGTTTCTAGTCACTCAAAATAAAAACAAAGTTATGGTTGGCGGAACAACCCATGTCTGTTGGGTGCAACATTGACGTCTTGAGGTGCAACATCAGTTTGAAAATCCTAGATGGCATTGTATGACTTTTGAAAACTCGTTTATGGGGATGAAATACAAATATAACATAGTGCATCATATTTCAAAATATAGTGAATCGAATTATGACCATGGTGAAACCCCCTTTGACCAACAAAACAACATATGAAAAATTGAGCTAAAAAAGCTTTCGATGTTCCCAAATGTCATTAAGATTGAATTTCTTTGTTACCGAACGAAGATGAGAAGGGTGGAACCTGTTAGTCTTATATATCTGTGAGAGAGCTTCATTTTGACTGGTTATGGTTCTTGTAACTAAAAATGGACACAAAGTTATGGCTGGTGGAACAACCCACGTCTTTTGGGTGCAACATCCATTTGAAAATCCAAGATTGCACTGAATGACTTTGAAAACTCGTTTATGGGGATGAAATAGAAAGATAACATGGTGCGTCATATTTCAAAATATAGTAAATCGAATTATGACCACGGTCAAACCCCCTTTGACCAACAAAACAACATATGAAAAATTGAGCTAAAAAAGCTTTAGATGTTCCCAAATGTCATTAAGATTGAATCTCTTGGTTACCGAACTAAGATGAGATGGGTGGAACCTGTTAGTCCTACAGATCTATGAGAGAGCTTCGTTTTGACTGGTTATGGTTCTTGTAACTGAAAATGGACACAGAGTTATGGTTGGTGGAACAACCCACGTCTTTTGGGTGCAACATCGAAGTGTTGAGGTGCAACATCCGTTTGAAAGTCCAAGATTTCACTGCATGACTTTTGAAAACTCGTTTATGGGGATGAAATAGAAATATAACATATTCCAAAATGTAGTAAATCGAGCCGGGGCTAGTCAAAGATCCAGGGGGGCGAGCCGATCAAAAATGTCACCAATTCCAAAATCCAAGTTCTGCGCGCGTTCACGGAAACGGGAGTAACTTCCAATCCGTAAGTCCGTTTTTTCCAAACGAAAGCTCTACCTGAAGCTAAGTCAGAGGGCTACCGGAGTTACAGAGCATTGCTCAAAAATTGATGCTTTCGGGCCCAAAAGAGGTCGTCTAATAGGAGTTTCGGGCATATTTATGTTGATGTTGCGATTTCGACCAAAGCGCTCTATGATGTTCTCAGTACCTGAGCGCGTTGCTTATTTAGATTTTTCGTATGTGATAACTTTGACCAAAAAGTTTGTCAACGGACTGGTTATGTTTATAGTCACTCAAAATAAAAACAAATTTATGGTTGGCGGAACAACCCATGTCTGTTGGGTGCAACATTGACGTCTTGAGGTGCAACATCAGTTTGAAAATCCAAGATTGCACTGTATGACCTTTGAAAACTCGTTTATGGGGATGAAATACAAATATAACATGGTGCATTATATTTCAAAATATAGTGAATCGAATTACGACCACGGTCAAACCCCCTTTGACCAACAAAAAAACATAAGAAAAATTGAGCTAAAAAAGCTTTCGATGTTCCCAAATGTCATTAAGATTGAATTTCTTGGTTACCGAACGAAGATGAGATGGGTGGATCCTATTAGTCCTATAGATCTGTGAGAGAGCTTCGTTTTGACTTGTTATGGTTCTTGTAAATAAAAATGGACACAAAGTTATGGTTGGTGGAACAACCCACGTCTTTTGGGTGCAACATCGAAGTCTTAAGGTGAAACATCCATTTGAAATTCCAAGATTGCACTGAATGACTTTGAAAACTCGTTTATGGGGATGAAATAGAAATATAACATATTCGAAAATGTAGTAAATCGAGCCGGGGCTAGTCAACGATCCAGGGGGGCGAAGCGATCAAAAATGTCACCAATTCCAAAATCCAAGTTCTGCGCGCGTTCACGGAAACGGGAGTAACTTCCAATCCGTAAGTCCGTTTTTCCCAAACAAAAGCTCTAACTGAAGCTAAGTCAGAGGGCTACAAGAGTTACAGAGCACAGCTTCGTAATTGATGCTTTCGGGTCCGAAAGAGGTCGTCTAATAGGAGTTTCATGCATGTTTATGTTGATGTTGCGATTTCGGCCAAATCGCTCTATGATGTTCTCAGTACTTGAGCGCGTTGCTTATTTAGATTTTCCGTATGTGATAGCTTTGACCAAAAAGTGTGTCAACAAACTGGTTATGTTTCTAGTCACTCAAAATAAAAACAAAGTTATGGTTGGCGGAACAACCCATGTCTGTTGGGTGCAACATTGACGTCTTGAGGTGCAACATCAGTTTGAAAATCCTAGATTGCATTGTATGACTTTTGAAAACTCGTTTATGGGGATGAAATACAAATATAACATGGTGCATCATATTTCAAAATATAGTGAATTGAATTATGAGCATGGTGAAACCCCCTTTGACCAACAAAACAACATATGAAAAATTGAGCTAAAAAAGCTTTCGATGTTCCCAAATGTCATTAAGATTGAATTTCTTTGTTACCGAACGAAGACGAGATGGGTGGAACCTGTTAGTCTTATATATCTGTGAGAGAGCTTCATTTTGACTGGTTATGGTTCTTGTAACAAAAAATTGACACAAAGTTATGGTTGGTGGAACAACCCACGTCTTTTGGGTGCAACATCCATTTGAAAATCCAAGATTGCACTGAATGACTTTGAAAACTCGTTTATGGGGATGAAATAGAAAGATAACATAGTGCGTCATATTTCAAAATATAGTAAATCGAATTATGACCACGGTCAATGTAACACCCCACCTCCGTTAAGGTCACTCACAAAGGGAATGCCTTAACTTTGGTGGAGCATTTTAGTAAACAGAACAGAAACTTACAAGACAGATGAAACAGTACTTGGAAAATTTTATCTTTATTACAGCGGAAACAGAAATTAATATGGTTACATCCTTTCAAATTTCAGAATTCAAGTACAAAATATCAGTCTTGTACAAAAGCCTTCAAAATGCATGGTTTAAAATCATAATCCCCATGGAACGGAAGCTATACAGAGCCAAGCCATACTTTAAGCACTTCAAGCAAAGAGAAATCCGGATCAAGCTAAAGTATTCCCTCCTTGGATAACCTGGGGGGGAAACGGAAGAAAGGAGGCGAAACAACAAGGGTCAGACAAAAAGTCTGGCAAGTCCAGTGACTTTCAGCATATGAACAGATAATAATAATATGATATGAACATAAAACTGGATGTGAGATAACTATAACAGATGTAGCAGATATAACAGAAAAACAGAATGATATAAACTATTGTTTTACACTTCTCTGCACTAATACTAGTATAGCAGAATTAGGTGTCACCCTAATGTTTTAAATTGAAGCAGGAACGGGTACAGAATACTTTAACAGAAACAGAATGCTAATAATGGGCCTTTACTACCCGATCAGAAACAGACAGAAGAAGAAACAGATTTATCCCTATGGAGACAGAATGTGGAATTAGGTGTACACTAGTAATGGGCCTTTACCACCCGAACAGACGGTACCACACAGAAACAGACAGGTGTTACCACCCAACAGAAACAGACGGTACCAACAGAAACAGACAGAACTAAGCGTACCCTAAAACCCTACCCCAAGCGATCGGCTCCCTAATACATAAATATCCTGTGTCGGCCCCACAGTAGGGTGTATCACTCCCTAAAGTGACAACCAATTGGCACAGACCTATTTACAGATGTCACGGCGTCTTACATCCTCAGAGGCAGACCGGGATCCATGCACGCACATGACCCGGTTGGAACGCACCATCAACACCCCTCGCCATTATCAGAATGAACCACTTATAATTAGTTCAGTAAGCGTGCCTGGACCCTACCTACTGTTGGGTCAAAGTTTTGATACCAGAAAGTGTTACTGACTAATAGGGGTCCCAAACAACAGATGACACAAGTAATTCCCCTCCTAACCTTGTGTCCCCAGACTAACAGATTTCAGATTTACAAGTTCAGACATACAGAATTCAGATTTACTAATTCACAAAATAAGTTAACAAGTTTTCAGACTAATAGGTCAGATGTACTGATTTTTCAGATTTGTCTAACTTTGTATTGGGCCTACAGATTCATGGACGGGTTTTACTACATCTATTAATCCCTTTGGTTTAACCCTACTTTCCCCAATACGCTTTAGACGTCATTCTTATCTTAGATTTTGCATTAATTAATTATTAATGCACAGACCTCTCACATTAGGTCGGTAGCTTGTGGCCGCTGGATATGCCGGGCGGTTCCGGGCAGACTTCTGCCACAAGCCAGACCTAACCTCGTGTCTTACGCATGTTATGACTAACTTCTCACATTAGAACCTATTGTTTGTGGCCACTGGATGTGCCGGGCGGTTCCGGGCAGATTTTCGCCGCAAACTCATTCTAACCTCGAGTTAGCCATGTTTATCTTTGCGGCCAATTAATTAATAATTTACCGTTTATGCGCACGCCCAATAAATATGCCAATTCAGATTATATCAATAACAGGATGATTATATCAACATAGCAGATAACAGATTTTATATGACTTAACGGATTTAACAGATTTAGCAACTTAGCAGATTTTGGCATATAACAGGTTAGGCATTTCAACCGACAAATTTAACAGATTAGGCATTTCAATCTCATTAGCAGTCTAGGCAATATAACAAAACTAGTAGTTTAGGCAACTTGACAAATTAGCAGATTTAGCAAAGTTAATATTTATAAAAGTTCTATGTACATGCCTTGCCCAATCATAAATTGGCCTAAATTCATATGCTTACATAATTGTCATGATTCACAACATATACTCCATGTTTGCATAAGCGCAGAATATGGACATAATTTGCCATATAACCTATGTTCCAATTTTTGTTAAACTAGCATTTTACAGCAGATTCACATATAAATTATACCAAATATAACCATTAATTTCAATGCATGCCATATATCCAAAAGTCCCTATTTAGGTGTAATCACAATAATAGATATCCTAATTAATGTAAATCTTTACACCTAAGTTTCCATATCTTCTTCTTTTTGAGTCATGAATCCTTATGCAAACTATACCCAACAATATAAATCTTTAAATCATATCTTCTAAAAATCATATCTTGACTTTTATGTGCATTTTGTCCAAAATCTCAAATCATATTTAATCTTACAATGGTTCCTCTTCTTCTTTTATCACAAAATATGCATAGGTCTAAAACTAGTTTATAACATATGCTTATTTTTCTAATTAATTACAGATCTAAATTACAACATAACTATCCATACAACATGCATAAATTATATGTTCATAGTCAAATTTATGCATCCAATCCCAAGTCACATGTCCAATATATTTTATGCCTCAGACCTAAAGTCATACATTCAATTTAGTCTTGCATCATTCATCCCAAAATATGCGTTCATACGTTCATCTCTTATGAGATTAGGCACAGGCTCGTGGTAGCCTGGCTATAGAAACAGAAAAGAAGAAAGAAATATAGAACAGTTACAGAAAACAGATCTAACAGAAGAGAATACAACCTCAAACTCAGATTTAAATGCATATCAAAATTATAATTAACGTTTATAGCGGAGAATAACTGTACTTGCCTTGATTGGATTAAAGAAAGAACTTTAACTTGTTGTAGAATCTTTGCAGAAACTTTAATCTCTAGTTTGAATTGAGTTGCTTAGGCTGATGTTGATTATCTTCTAGTTTTAATTCCAGCAGAGCAGCGACGCCATTTTTATTTTTTTATTAGAAGAAGAGAGCAATGGAGGCTAGAGAATTGTGTAAGAAACCTAGGTAGAGTCTAGGGTCATTTTATAGAGTTTACGAACTGATTAGGACCATCGATGTTGCTTGGATTGATCGTAGCCATTCATTCGCAAGAGGGACCAATTAGAGCCTGCCACCTAGCCCTAATGACAAAGCAGACTACAGAAAATCGACCAACATAGAATAGGCCAGCCAGGGTGAACTGGGTTCGACCTGGGTCTGGACCAGGTCGACAGCCCTGTCGACAGCCCTGTCGACCTGGTCAGACCAGGTCGACAGCCCAGTCGACCTGGGTGTCTTAGGCGGGAGTTTTCCCGCCTCGGCCAATTAGGCCCGGTTTTAATTTTTTAACTGTTTTATTCTGTTCGAATTTTAAACTTAATTCAGAAACTTCCGAAGGCCATATCTTCTTCATACGGACTCCGTTTTTCGAAAACTCGGACTCTATTTCGCGTATTTTTCCGAGACGAACGCAATGGCGTATCCCGTTTCCCTTAGTTCTTTGATTTCAAATTAATTACACTTTAATTTGTTAATTCCACAGTTATAGAATACACGGGGTGTTACAGTCAAACCCCCTTTGACCAACAAAACAACATATGAAAAATTGAGCTTAAAAAGCTTTAGATGTTCCCAAATGTCATTAAGATTGAATTTCTTGGTTACCGAACTAAGATGAGATGGGTGGAACCTATTAGTCCTATAGATCTATGAGAGAGCTTCGTTTTGACTGGTTATGGTTCTTGTAACTGAAAATGGACACAAAGTTATGGTTGGTGGAACAACCCACGTCTTTTGGGTGCAACATCGAAGTGTTGAGGTGCAACATCCGTTTGAAAATCCAAGATTTCACTGCATGACTTTTGAAAACTCGTTTATGGGGATGAAATAGAAATATAACATATTCCAAAATGTAGTAAATCGAGCCGGGGCTAGTCCAAGATCCAGGGGGCGAGCCGATCAAAAATGTCACCAAATCCAAAATCCAAGTTCTGCGCGCGTTCACGGAAACGGGAGTAACTTCCAATCCGTAAGTCCGTTTTTCCCAAACGAAAGCTCTACCTGAAGCTAAGTCAGAGGGCTACCGGAGTTAAAGAGCATTGCTCAGTAATTGATGCTTTCGGGCCCAAAAGAGGTCGTCTAATAGGAGTTTCGGGCATATTTATGTTGATGTTGCGATTTCGACCAAATCGCTCAATGATGTTCTCAGTACCTGAGCGAGTTGCTTATTTAGATTTTTCGTATGTGATAGCTTTGACCAAAAAGTTTGTCAATGGACTGGTTATGTTTATAGTCACTCAAAATAAAAACAAAGTTATGGTTGGCGGAACAACCCATGTCTGTTGGGTGCAACATTGACGTCTGGAGGTGCAACATCAGTTTGAAAATCCAAGATTGCACTGTATGACCTTTGAAAACTCGTTTATGGGGATGAAATACAAATATAACATGGTGCATTATATTTCAAAATATAGTGAATCGAATTATGACCACGGTCAAACCCCCTTTGACCAACAAAAAAACATAAGAAAAATTGAGCTAAAAAAGCTTTCGATGTTCCCAAATGTCATTAAGATTGAATTTCTTGGTTACCGAACGAAGATGAGATGGGTGGAACCTGTTAGTCCTATAGATCTGTGAGAGAGCTTCATTTTGACTTGTTATGGTTCTTGTAAATAAAAATGGACACAAAGTTATGGTTGGTGGAACAACCCACGTCTTTTGGGTGCAACATCGAAGTCTTAAGGTGAAACATCCATTTGAAAATCCAAGATTGCACTGAATGACTTTGAAAACTTGTTTATGGGGATGAAATAGAAATATAACATATTCCAAAATGTAGTAAATCGAGCCGGGGCTAGTCAACGATCCAGGGGGGCGAAGCGATCAAAAATGTCACCAATTCCAAAATCCTAGTTCTGCGCGCGTTCACGGAAACGGGAGTAACTTCCAATCCGTAAGTCCGTTTTTCCCAAACGGAAGCTCTAACTGAAGCTAAGTCAGAGGGCTACAAGATTTACAGAACCCAGCTTCGTAATTGATGCTTTCGGGTCCGAAAGAGGTCGTCTAATAGGAGTTTCGTGCATGTTTATGTTGATGTTGCGATTTCGACCAAATCGCTCTATGATGTTCTCAGTACTTGAGCGCGTTGCTAATTTAGATTTTCCGTATGTGATAGCTTTGACCAAAAAGTGTGTCAACAGACTGGTTATGTTTCTAGTCACTCAAAATAAAAACAAAGTCATGGTTGGCGGAACAACCCATGTCTGTTGGGTGCAACATTGACGTCTTGAGGTGCAACATCAGTTTGAAAATCCTAGATTGCACTGTATGACTTTTGAAAACTCGTTTATGGGGATGAAATACAAATATAACATGGTGCATCATATTTCAAAATATAGTGAATCGAATTATGACCATGGTCAAACCCCCTTTGACCAACAAAACAACATATGAAAAATTGAGCTAAAAAAGCTTTCGATGTTCCCAAATGTCATTAAGATTGAATTTCTTTGTTACCGAACGAAGATGAGATGGGTGGAACAAGTTAGTCTTATATATCTGTGAGAGAGCTTCGTTTTGACTGGTTATGGTTCTTGTAACTAAAAATGGACACAAAGTTATGGTTGGTGGAACAACCCACGTCTTTTGGGTGCAACATCCATTTGAAAATCCAAGATTGCACTGAATGACTTTGAAAACTCGTTTATGGGGGTGAAATAGAAAGATAACATGGTGCGTCATATTTCAAAATATAGTAAATCGAATTATGACCACGGTCAAACACCCTTTGACCAACAAAACAACATATGAAAAATTAAGCTAAAAAAGCTTTAGATGTTCCCAAATGTCTTTAAGATTGAATTTCTTGGTTACCAAACTAAGATGAGATGGGTGGAACCTGTTAGTCCTATAGATCTATGAGAGAGCTTCGTTTTGACTGGTTATGGTTCTTGTAACTGAAAATGGACACAAAGTTATGGTTGGTGGAACAACCCACGTCTTTTGGGTGCAACATCGAAGTCTTGAGGTGCAACATCCGTTTGAAAATCCAAGATTTCACTGCATAACTTTTGAAAACTCATTTATGGGGATGAAATAGAAATATAACAAATTCCAAAATGTAGTAAATCGAGCCGGGGCTAGTCAAAGATCCAGGGGGGCGAGCCGATCAAAAATGTCACCAATTCCAAAATCCAAGTTCTGCGCGCGTTCACGGAAACGGGAGTAACTTCCAATCCGTAAGTCCGTTTTTCCCAAACGAAAGCTCTACCTGAAGCTAAGTCAGAGGGCTACCGGAGTTACAGAGTATTGCTCAGTCATTGATGCTTTCGGGCCCAAAAGAGGTCGTCTAATAGGAGTTTCGGGCATATTTATGTTGATGTTGCGATTTCGACCAAATCGCTCTATGATGTTCTCAGTACCTGAGCGCGTTGCTTATTTAGATTTTTCGTATGTGATAGCTTTGACCAAAAAGTTTGTCAATGGACTGGTTATGTTTATAGTCACTCAAAATAAAAACAAAGTTATGGTTGGAGGAACAACCCATGTCTGTTGGGTGCAACATTGACGTCTTGAGGTGCAACATCAGTTTGAAAATCCAAGATTGCACTGTATGTCCTTTGAAAACTCGTTTATGGGGATGAAATACAAATATAACATGGTGCATTATATTTCAAAATGTAGTGAATCGAATTATGACCACGGTCAAACCCCCTTTGACCAACAAAACATCATAAGAAAAATTGAGCTAAAAAAGCTTTCGATGTTCCCAAATGTCATTAAGATTGAATTTCTTGTTTACCGAACGAAGATGAGATGGGTGGAACCTGTTAGTCCTATAGATCTGTGAGAGAGCTTCGTTTTGACTTGTTATGGGTCTTGTAAATAAAAATGGACACAAAGTTATGGTTGGTGGAACAACCCACGTCTTTTGGGTGCAACACCGAAGTCTTAAGGTGCAACATCCATTTGAAAATCCAAGATTGCACTGAATGACTTTGAAAACTCGTTTATGGGGATGAAATAGAAATATAACATGGTGCGTCATATTTCAAAATATAGTAAATCGAATTATGACCACGGTCAAACCCCCTTTGACCAACAAAACAACATATGAAAAATTGAGCTAAAAAAGCTTTAGATGTTCCCAAATATCATTAAGATTGAATTTCTTGGTTACCGAACTAAGATAAGATGGGTGGAACCTATTACTCATACAGATCTATGAGAGAGCTTCGTTTCGACTGGTTATGGTTCTTGTAACTAAAAATGGACACAAAGTTATGGTTTGTGGAACAACCCACGTCTTTTGGGTGCAACATCGAAGTCTTGAGGTGCAACATCCATTTGCAAATCCAAGATTGCACTGCATGACTTTTGAAAACTCGTTTATGGGGATGAAATAGAACTATAACATATTCCAAAATGTAGTAAATCGAGCCAGGGCTAGTCAAAGATCCAGGGGGGCGAGCCGATCAAAAATGTCACCAATTTCAAAATCCAAGTTCTGCGCGCGTTCACGGAAACGGGAGTGACTTCCAATCTGTAAGTCCGTTTTGCCCAAACGAAAGCTCTACCTGAAGCTAAGTCAGAGGGCTATAAGAGTTACAGAGCATAGCTCAGTAATTGATGCTTTCCGGCCCAAAAGAGGTCGTCTAATAGGAGTTTCGGGCATGTTTATGTTGATGTTGCGATTTCGACCAAATCGCTCTATGATGTTCTCAGTACCTGAGCGCGGTGCTTATTTAGATTTTCCGTATGTGATATCTTTGATCAAAAAGTGTGTCAACGGACTGGTTATGTTTCTAGTCACTCAAAATAAAAACAAAGTTATGGTTGGCGGAACAACCCATGTCTGTTGGGTGCAACATTGACGTCTTGAGGTGCAACATCAGTTTGAAAATTCAAGATTGCACTGTATGACTTTTGAAAACTCGTTTATGGGTATGAAATATAAATATACCATGGTGCATCATATTTCAAAATATAGTGAATCGAATTATGACCACGATCAAAACCCCTTTGACCAAAAAAACAACATTTGAAAAATTGAGCTAAAAACGCTTTTGATGTTCCCAAATTTTATTAAGATTGAATTTCTTGGTTACCGAACGAAGATGAGATGGGTGAAACCTGTTAGTCCTATAGATCTGTGAGAGTGCTTTGTTTTGACTGGTTATGGTTCTTGTAACTAAAAATGGACACAAAGTTATGGTTGGTGGAACAACCCACGTCTTTTGGGTGCAACATCGAAGTCTTAAGGTGCAACATCCATTTGAAAATCCAAGATTGCACTGAATGACTTTAAAAACTCATTTATGGGGATGAAATAGAAATATAACATGGTGCGTCATATTTCAAAATATAGTAAATCGAATTATGATCACGGTCAAACCCCCTTTGACCAACAAAAATCATATGAAAAATTGAGCTAAAAAAGCTTTAGATGTTCCCAAATGTCATTAAGATTGAATTTCTTGGTTACCGAACTAAGATGAGATGGGCGGAACCTGTTTCTCCTATAGATCTATGAAAAAGCTTCGTTTTGAATTGTCGTGGTTCTTGTAACTAAAAATGGACACAAAGTTATGGTTGGTGGAACAAACCACGTCTTTTGGGTGCAACATCGAAGTCTTGAGGTGCAACATCCGTTTGAAAATCCAAGATTGCACTGCATGACTTTTGAAAACTCGTTTATGGGGATGAAATAGAAATATAACATATTCCAAAATGTAGTAAATCGTGCCGGGGCTAGTCAAAGATCCAGGGGGGTGAGCCGATCAAAAATGTCACCAATTCCAAAATCCAAGTTCTGCGCGCGTTAACGGAAACGGGAGTAACTTCCAATACGTAAGTCCGTTTTGCCCAAAAGAAAGCTCTACCTGAAGCTAAGTCAGAGGGCTACAAGAGCTACAGAGCACAGCTCCGTAATTGATGCTTTCGGGCTCAAAAGAGGTCGCCTAATAGGAGTTTCGGGCATGTTTATGTTGATGTTGCGATTTCGACCAAATCGCTATATGATGTTCTCAGTACCTGAGCGCGTTGCTTATTTAGATTTTCCGTATGTGATAGCTTTGACCAAAAAGTGTGTCAAAAGAATGGTTATGTTTCTAGTCACTCAAAATAAATACAAAGTTATGGTTGGCGGAACAACCCATGTCTGTTGGGTGCAACATTGACGTCTTGAGGTGCAACATCAGTTTGAAAATTCAAGATTGCACTGTATGACTTTTGAAAACTCGTTTATGGGGATGAAATAAAAATATAACATGGTGCATCATATTTCAAAATATAGTGAATCGAATTATGACCACGGTCAAACCCCCTTTGACCAACAAAACAACATATGAAAAATTGAGCTAAAAAAGCTTTCGATGTTCCCAAATGTCATTAAGATTGAATTTATTGGTAACCGAATGAAGATGAGTTGGGTAGAACCTGTTAGTCCTATGGATCTGTGAGAGAGCTTCGTTTTGACTGGTTATGGTTCTTGTAACTAAAAATGGACCCAAAGTTATGGTTGGTGGAACAACCCACGTCTTTTGGGTGCAACATCGAAGTCTTGAGGTGCAACATCCATTTGAAAATCCAAGATTGCACTGAATGACTTTGAAAACTCATTTATGGGGATGAAATAGAAATATAACATGGTGCATCATATTTCAAAATATAGTAAATCGAATTATGACCACTGTAAAAACCCCTTTGACCAACAAAACAACATATGAAAAATTGAGCTAAAAAAGTTTTAGATGTTCCCAAACGTCATTAAGATTGAATTTCTTGGTTACCGAACTAAGATGAGATGGGTGGAACCTGTTAGTCCTATAGATCTATGAGAGAGCTTCGTTTTGACGGGTTATGGTTCTTGTAACTAAAAATGGACACAAAGTTATGGTTGGTGGAATAACCCACGTCTTTTGGGTGCAACATCGAAGTCTTGAGGTGCAACATCCGTTTGAAAATCCAAGATTGCACTGCATGACTTTTGAAAACTCGTTTATGGGGATGAAATAGAAATATAACATATTCCAAAATGTAGTAAATCGAGCCGGGGTTAGTCAACGTTCCAGGGGGCGAGCCGATCAAAAATGTCACCAATTCCAAAATCCAAGTTCTGCGCGCGTTCACATAAATGGGAGTAACTTCCAATCCGTAAGTCCGTTTTTCCCAAACGAAATCTCTAACTGAAGCTAAGTCAGAGGGATACAAGAGTTATAGAGCACAGCTTCGTAATTGATGCTTTCGGGCCCGAAAGAGGTCGTCTAATAGGAGTTTCGGGCATGTTGATGTTGCGATTTCGACCAAATCGCTCTATGATGTTCTCAGTACCTGAGCGCGTTGCTTATTTAGATTTTCCGTATGTGATAGCTTTGACCAAAAAGTGTGTCAACAGACTGGTTATGTTTCTAGTCACTCAAAATAAAAACAAAGTTATGGTTGGTGGAACAACCCATGTCTGTTGGGTGCAACATTGACGTCTTGAGGTGCAACATCAGTTTGAAAATCCAAGATTGCACTGTATGACTTTTGAAAACTCGTTTATGGGGATGAAATACAAATATAACATGATGCATTATATTTCAAAATATAGTGAATCGAATTATGACCATGGTCAAACCCCCTTTGACCAACAAAACAACATATGAAAAATTGAGCTAAAAAAGCTTTCGATGTTCCCATATGTCATTAAGATTGAATTTCTTTGTTACCGAATGAAGATGAGATGGGTGGAACCTGTTAGTCTTATATATCTGTGAGAGAGCTTCGTTTTGACTGGTTATGGTTCTTGTAACTAAAAATGGACACAAAGTTATGGTTGGTGGAACAACCCACGTCTTTTGGGTGCAACATCGAAGTCTTAAGGTGCAACATCCATTTGAAAATACAAGATTGCACTGAATGACTTTGAAAACTCATTTATGGGGATGAAATAGAAAGATAACATGGTGCGTCATATTTCAAAATATAGTAAATCGAATTATGACCACGGTCAAACCCCCTTTGACCAACAAAACAACATATGAAAAATTGAGCTAAAAAAGCTTTAGATGTTCCCAAATGTCATTAAGATTGTTTCTTGGCTACCGAACTAAGATGAGATGGGTGGAACCTGTTAGTCCTATAGATCTATGAGAGAGCTTCGTTTTGACTGGTTATGGTTCTTGTAACTGAAAATGGACACAAAGTAATGGTTGGTGGAACAACCCACGTCTTTTGGGTGCAACATCGAAGTCTTAAGGTGCAACATCCATTTGAAAATCCAAGATTGCACTGCATGACTTTTGAAAACTCGTTTATGGGGACGAAATAGAAATATAACATATTCCAAAATGTAGTAAATCGAGCCGGGGCTAGTCAAAGATCCAGGGGGGCGAGCCGATCAAAAATGTCACCAATTCCAAAATCCAAGTTCTGCGCGCGTTCACGGAAACGGGAGTAACTTCCAATCCGTAAGTCCGTTTTTCCCAAACGAAAGCTCTACCTGAAGCTAAGTTAGAGGGCTACCGGATTTACAGATCATCATTGCTCAGTAATTGATGCTTTCGGGCCTAAAAGAGGTCGTCTTATATGAGTTTCGGGCATGTTTATGTTGATGTTGCGATTTCGACCAAATCGCTCTATGATGTTCTCAGTACCTGAGCGCGTTGCATATTTAGATTTTTCGTATGTGATAGCTTTGACCAAAAAGTTTGTCAACGGACTGGTTATGTTTATAGTCACTCAAAATAAAAACAAAGTTATGGTTGGCGGAACAACCAATGTCTGTTGGGTGCAACATTGACGTCTTGAGGTGCAACATCAGTTTGAAAATCCAAGATTGCACTGCATGACCTTTGAAATCTCGTTTATGGGGATGAAATACAAATATAACATGATGCATTATATTTCAAAATATAGTGAATCGAATTATGACCACGGTCAAACCCCCTTTGACCAACAAAACAACATATGAAAAATTGAGCTAAAAAAGCTTTCGATGTTCCCAAATGTCATTAAGATTGAATTTCTTGGTTACCGAACGAAGATGAGATGGGTGGAACCTGTTAGTCCTATAGATCTGTGAGAGAGCTTCGTTTTGACTTGTTATGGTTCTTGTAACTAAAAATGGACACAAAGTTATGGTTGGTGTAACAACCCACGTCTTTTGGGTGCAACATCGAAGTCTTAAGGTGCAACATCCATTTGAAAATCCAAGATTGCACTGAGTGACTTTGAAAACTCGTTTATGGGGATGAAATAGAAATATAACATGGTGCGTCATATTTCAAAATATAGTAAATCGAATTATGACCATGGTCAAACCCCCTTTGACCAACAAAACAACATATGAAAAATTGAGCTAAAAAAGCTTTAGATGTTCCCAAATGTCATTAAGATTGAATTTCTTGGTTACCGAACTAAGATAAGATGGGTGGAAACTGTTACTCATACAGATCTATGAGAGAGCTTCGTTTTGACAGGTTATGGTTCTTGTAACTGAAAATGGACACAAAGTTATGGTTGGTGGAACAACCCACGTCTTTTGGGTGCAACATCGAAGTCTTGAGGTGCAACATCCATTTGAAAATCCAAGATTGCACTGCATGACTTTTGAAAACTCATTTATGGGGATGAAATAGAAATATAACATATTCCAAAATGTAGTAAATCGAGCCGTGGCTAGTCAAAGATCCAAGGGGGCGAGCCGATCAAAAATGTCACCAATTTCAAAATCCAAGTTCTGCGCGCGTTCACGGAAACGGGAGTGACTTCCAATCTGTAAGTCCGTTTTACCCAAACGAAAGCTCAACCTGAAGGTAAGTCAGAGGGCTACAAGAGTT
Organism: Allium sativum; assembly: GCA_030737875.1. Lineage (NCBI taxonomy): Eukaryota > Viridiplantae > Streptophyta > Magnoliopsida > Asparagales > Amaryllidaceae > Allium > Allium sativum. Next base: position 844,614,036 of record CM060921.1, on the reverse strand, counting down.
GCAGAGCATAGCTCAGTAATTGATGCTTTCGGGCCCAAAAGAGGTCGTCTAATAGGAGTTTCGGGCATGTTTATGTTGATTTTGCGATTTCGACCAAATCGCTCTATGATGTTCTCAGTACCTGAGCGCGTTGCTTATTTAAATTTTCCGTATGTGATATCTTTGACCAAAAAGTGTGTCAACAGACTGGTTATGCTTCTAGTCACTTAAAATAAAAACAAAGTTATGGTTGACGGAACAACCCATGTCTGTTGGGTGCAACATTGACGTCTTGTGGTGCAACATCAGTTTGAAAATCCAAGATTGCACTGTATGACTTTTGAAAACTCGTTTATGGGTATGAAATACAAATATACCATGGTGCATCATATTTCAAAATATAGTGAATCGAATTATGACAACGGTCAAACCCCCTTTGACCAACAAAACAACATTTGAAAAATTGAGCTAAAAAAGCTTTCGATGTTCCCAAATGTCATTAAGATTGAATTTCTTGGTTACCGAACGAAGATGAGATGGGTGGAACCTATTAGTCCTATAGATCTGTGAGAGTGCTTCGTTTTGACTGGTTATGGTTCTTGTAACTAAAAATGGACACAAAGTTATGGTTGGTGGAACAACCCACGTCTTTTGGGTGCAACATCGAAGTCTTAAGGTGCAACATCCATTTGAAAATCCAAGATTGCGATGAATGACTTTGAAAACTCGTTTATGGGGATGAAATAAAAAGATAACATGGTGCGTCATATTTCAAAATATAGTAAATCGAATTATGACCATGGTCAAACCCCCTTTGACCAACAAAACAACATATGAAAAATTGAGCTAAAAAAGCTTTAGATGTTCCCAAATATCATTAAGATTGAATTTCTTGGTTACCGATCTAAGATGAGATGGGTGGAACCTGTTAGTCCTATAGATCTATGAGAGAGCTTCGTTTTGACTGGTTATGGTTCTTGTGACTGAAAATGGACACAAAGTTATGGTTGGTGGAACAACCCACGTCTTTTGGGTGCAACATCGAAGTCTTAAGGTGCAACATCCGTTTGAAAATCCAAGATTGCACTACATGACTTTTGAAAACTCGTTTATGGGGATGAAATAGAAATATAACATATTCCAAAATGTAGTAAATCGAGCCGGTGCTAGTCAAAGATCCAAGGGGGGCGAGCCGATCAAAAATGTCACCAATTCCAAAATACTAGTTCTGCGCGCGTTCACGGAAACGGGAGTAACTTCCAATCTGTAAGTCCGTTTTGCTGAAACGAAAGCTCTACCTGAAGCTAAGTCAGAGGGCTACCAAATTTACAGAGCATTGCTCAGTAATTGATGCTTTCGGGCCCAAAAGAGGTCGTCTAATAGGAGTTTCGGGCATGTTTATGTTGATGTTGCGATTTCGACCAAATCGCTCTATGATGTTCTCAGTACCTGAGCGTGTTGCTTATTTAGATTTTTCGTATGTTATAGCTTTGACCAAAAAGTTTGTCAACGGACTGGTTATGTTTATAGTCACTCAAAATAAAAACAAAGTTATGGTTGGCGGAACAACCAATGTCTGTTGGGTGCAACATTGACGTCTTGAGGTGCAACATCAGTTTGAAAATCCAAGATTGCACTGTATGACCTTTGAAAACTCGTTTATGGGGATGAAATACTAATATAACATGATGCATTGTATTTCAAAATATAGTGAATCGAATTATGACCACGGTCAAACCCCCTTTGACCAACAAAACAACATATGAAAAATTGAGCTAAAAAAGCTTTCGATGTTCCCAAATGTCATTAAGATTGAATTTCTTGGTTACCGAACGAAGATGAGATGGGTGGAACCTGTTAGTCCTATAGATCTGTGAGAGAGCTTTGTTTTGACTTGTTATGGTTCTTGTAACAAAAAATGGACACAAAGTTATGGTTGGTGGAACAACCCACGTCTTTTGGGTGCAACATCGAAGTCTTAAGGTGCAACATCCTTTTGAAAATCAAAGATTGCACTGAATGACTTTGAAAACTCGTTTATGGAGATGAAATAGAAATATAACATGGTGCGTCATATTTCAAAATATAGTAAATCGAATTATGACCACGGTCAAACCCCCCTTAACCAACAAAACAACATATGAAAAATTGAGCTAAAAAAGCTTTAGATGTTCCCAAATGTCATTACGATTGAATTTCTTGGTTACCGAACTAAGATAGGATGGGTGGAACCTGTTACTCATACAGATCTATGAGAGAGTTTCGTTTTGACAGGTTATGTTTCTTTTAACTGAAAATGGACACAAAGTTATGGTTGGTGGAACAACCCACGTCTTTTGGGTGCAACATCGAAGTCTTGAGGTGCAACATCCATTTGAAAATCCAAGATTGCACTGCATGACTTTTGAAAACTCATTTATGGGGATGAAATAGAAATATAACATATTCCAAAATGTAGTAAATCGAGCCGGGGCTAGTCAAAGATCCAGGGGGGCGAGCCGATCAAAAATGTCACCAATTTCAAAATACAAGTTCTGTGCGCGTTCACGGAAACGGGAGTGACTTCCAATCTGTAAGTCCGTTTTGCCCAAACGAAAGCTCTACCTGAAGCTAAGTCAGAGGGCTACAAGAGTTACAGAGCATAGCTCAGTAATTGATGCTTTCGGGCCCAAAAGAGGTCGTCTAATAGGAGTTTCGGGCATGTTTATGTTGATGTTGAGATTTCGACCAAATCGCTCTATGATGTTCTCAGTACCTGAGCGCGTTGCTTATTTAGATTTTCCTTATGTGATATCTTTGACCAAAAAGTGTGTCAACGGACTGGTTATGTTTCTAGTCACTCAAAATAAAAACAAAGTTATGGTTGGCGGAACAACCCATGTCTGCTGGGTGCAACATTGACGTCTTTAGGTATGAAATACAAATATACCATGGTGCATCATATTTCAAAATATAGTGAATCGAATTATGACCACGGTCAAACCCCCTTTGACCAACAAAACAACATTTGAAAAATTGAGCTAAAAAAGCTTTCGATGTTCCCAAATGTCATTAAGATTGAATTTCTTGGTTACCGAACGAAGATGAGATGGGTGGAACCTGTTAGTCCTATAGATCTGTGAGAGTGCTTCGTTTTGACTGGTTATGGTTCTTGTAACTAAAAATGGACACAAAGTTATGGTTGGTGGAACAACCCACGTCTTTTGGGTGCAACATCGAAGTCTTAAGGTGCAACATCCATTTGAAAATCCAAGATTGCACTGAATGACTTTGAAAACTCGTTTATGGGGATGAAATAGAAATATAACATGGTGCGTCATATTTCAAAATATAGTAAATCGAATTATGACCACAGTCAAACCCCCTTTGACCAACAAAAAATCATATGAAAAATTGAGCTAAAAAAGCTTTAGATGTTCCCAAATGTCATTAAGATTGAATTTCTTGGTTACCGAACTAAGATGAGATGGGCGGAACCTGTTTGACCTATAGATCTATGAGAGAGCTTCGTTTTGTATTGTTGTGGTTCTTGTAACTAAAAATGGACACAAAGTTATGGTTGGTGGAACAACCCACGTCTTTTCGGTGCAACATCGAAGTCTTGAGGTGCAACATCCGTTTGAAAATCCAAGATTGCACTACATGACTTTTGAAAACTCGATTATGGGGATGAAATATAAATATAACATATTCCAAAATGTAGTAAATCAGGCCGGGGCTAGTCAAAGATCCAGGGGGGCGAGCCGATAAACAATGTCAGCAATTCCAAAATCCAAGTTCTGCGCGCGTTCACGGAAATGGGAGTAACTACCAATCTGTAAGTCCGTTTTGCCCAAACGAAAGCTCTACCTGAAGCTAAGTCAGAGAGCTACAAGATTTAAAGAGCACAGCTCCGTAATTGATGCTTTCGGGCCCAAAAGAGGTCGCCTAATAGGAGTTTCGGGCATGTTTATGTTGATGTTGCGATTTCGACCAAATCGCTCTATGATGTTCTCAGTACCTGAGCGCGTTGCTTATTTAGATTTTCCGTATGTGATAGCTTTAACGAAAAAGTGTGTCAAAAGAATGGTTATGTTTCTAGTCACTCAAAATAAATACAAAGTTATGGTTGGCGGAACAACCCATGTCTGTTGGGTGCAACATTGACGTCTTGAGGTGCAACATCAGTTTGAAAATCCAAGATTGCACTGTATGACTTTTGAAAACTCGTTTATGGGGATGAAATACAAATATAACATGTTGCATCATATTTCAAAATATAGTGAATCGAATTATGACCATGGTCAAACCCCCTTTGACCGACAAAACAACATATGAAAAATTGAGCTAAAAAAGCTTTCGATGTTCCCAAATGTCATTAAGATTGAATTTCTTGTTTACCGAACGAAGATGAGATGGGTGGAACCTGTTAGTCCTATGGATCTGTGAAAAAGCTTCGTTTTGACTGGTAATGGTTCTTTTAACTAAAAATGGACACAAAGTTATGGTAGTTGGAACAACCCACGTCTTTTGGGTGCAACATCGAAGTCTTGAGTTGCAACATCCATTTGAAAATCCAAGATTGCACCACATGACTTTTGAAAATTCGTTTATGGGGATGAAATAGAAATATAACATATTCCAAAATGTAGTAAATCGAGCCGGGGCTAGTCAAAGATCCAGGGGAGCGAGCCGATCAAAAATGTCACCAATTTCAAAATCCAAGTTCTGCGTGCGTTCACGGAAACGGGAGTGACTTCCAATCTGTAAGTCCGTTTTGACCAAACGAAAGCTCTACCTGAAGCTAAGTCAGAGGGCTACAAGGGTTACAGAGCATAGCTTAGTAATTGATGCTTTCGGGCCCAAAAGGGGTCGTCTAATAGGAGTTTTGGGCATGTTGATGTTGCGATTTCGACCAAATCGCTCTATGATGTTCTCAGTACCTGAGCGCGTTGCTTATTTAGATTTTTCGTATGTGATATCTTTGACCAAAAAGTGTGTCAACGGACTAGTTATGTTTCCAGTCACTCAAAATAAAAACAAAGTTATGGTTGGCGGAACAACCCATGTCTGTTGGGTGCAACATTGACGTCTTGAGGTGCAACATCAGTTTGAAAATCCAAGATTGCACTATATGACTTTTGAAAACTCGTTTATGGGTATGAAATACAAATATACCATGGTGCATCATATTTCAAAATATACTGAATCGACTTATGACCACGGTCAAACCCCCTTTGACCAACAAAACAACATATGAAAAATTGAGATAAAAAAGCTTTCGATGTTCCCAAATGTCATTAAGATTGAATTTCTTGGTTACCGAACGAAAATGAGATTGGTGGAACCAGTTAGTCCTATAGATCTGTGAGAGTGCTTCGTTTTGACTGGTTATGGTTCTTGTAACTAAAAATGGACACAAAGTTATGGTTGGTGGAACAACCCACGTCTTTTGGGTGCAACATCGAAGTCTTAAGGTGCAACATCCATTTGAAAATGCAAGATTGCACTGAATGACTTTAAAAACTCGTTTATGGGGATGAAATAGAAATATAACATGGCGCGTCATATTTCAAAATATAGTAAATCTAATTATGACCATGGTCAAACCCCCTTTGACCAACAAAAAATCACATGAAAAATTGAGCTAAAAAAGCTTTAGATGTTCCCAAATGTCATTAAGATTGAATTTCTTGGTTACCGAACTAAGATGAGATGGGCGGAACCTGTTAGTCCTATAGATCAATGAGAGAGCTTCGTTTTGAATTGTTGTGGTTCTTGTTACTAAAAATGGACACAAAGTTATGGTTGGTGGAACAACCCACGTCTTTTGGGTGCAACATCGAAGTCTTGAGGTGCAACATCCACTTGAAAATCCAAGATTTCACTCCATGACTTTTGAAAACTCGTTTATGGGAATGAAATAGAAATATAACATATTCCAAAATGCAGTAAATCGGGCCGGGGCTAGTCAAAGATCCAGGGGAGCGAGCCGATCAAAAATGTCACCAATTCCAAAATCAAGTTCTGCGCGCGTTCACGGAAACGGGAGTAACTTCCAATCCGCCGTTTTGCCCAAACGAAAGCTCTACCTGAAGCTAAGTCAGAGGGCTACAAGAGTTACAGAGCACAGCTCCGTAATTGATGCTTTCGGGCCCAAAAGAGGTCGCCTAATAGGAGTTTCGGGCATGTTTATGTCGATGTTGCGATTTCGACCAAATCGCTCTATGATGTTCTCAGTACCTGAGCGTGTTGCTTATATAAATTTTCTGTATGTGATAGCTTTAACCAAAAAGTGTGTCAAAAGAATGGTTATGTTTCTAGTCACTCAAAATAAATACAATGTTATGGTTGGCGGCACAATCCATGTCGGTTGGGTGCAATATTGACGGCTTGAGGTGCAACATCAGTTTGAAAATCCAAAATTGCACTGTATGACTTTTGAAAACTCGTTTATGGGGATGAAATACAAATATAACATGGTGCATCATATTTCAAAATATAGTGAATCGAATTATGACCACGGTCAATCCCCCTTTGACCAACAAAACAACATATGAAAAATTGAGCTAAAAAAGCTTTCGATGTTCCCAAATGTCATTAAGATTGAATTTCTTGGTTACCGAACGAAGATGAGATGGGTGGAACCTGTTAGTCCTATGGATCTGTGAGAGAGCTTCGTTTTGACTGGTAATGGTTCTCGTAACTAAAAATGGACACAAAGTTATGGTTGGTTGAACAACCCACGTCTTTTGGGTGCAACATCGAAGTCTTAAGGTGCAACATCCATTTGAAAATCCAAGATTGCACTGAATGACTTTGAAAACTCGTTTATGGGGATGAAATAGAAATATAACATGGTGCGTCATATTTCAAAATATAGAAATCGAATTATGATCACGGTCAACCCCCCTTTGACCAACAAAACAAAATATGAAAAATTGAGCTAAAAAAGCTTTAGATGTTCCCAAATGTCATTAAGATTGAATTTCTTGGTTACCAAACTAAGATGAGATGGGTGGAACCTGTTAGTCCCATAGATCTATAAGAGAGCTTCGTTTTGACTAGTTATGGTTCTTGTAACTAAAAATGGACACAAAGTTATGGTTGGTGGAACAACCCACGTCTTTTGGGTGCAACATCGAAGTCTTGAGGTGCAACATCCGTTTGAAAATCCAAGATTGCACTGCATGACTTTTGACAACTCGTTTGTGGGGATGAAACAGAAATATAACATGGTAAATCATATTCCAATATGTAGTAAGTCGAGCCGGGGCTAGTCAACGATCCAGGGGGGCGAGCCGATCAAAAATGTCACCTATTCCAAAATCCAAGTTCTGCACGCGTTCACGGAAACGGGAGTAACATCCAATCCGTAAGCCCGTTTTGCCCGAACGAAAGCTTTTCCTGAAGCTAAGTCAAAGGGCTACAAGATTTACAGAGCACAGCACCGTAATTGATGCTTTCGGGCCCAAAAGAGGTCGTCTAATAGGAGTTTCGGGCATGTTTATGTTGATGTTGCGATTTCGACCAAATCGCTCTTTGATGTTCTCAGTACCTGAGCGCGTTGCTTATTTAGATTTTCCGTATGTGATAGCTTTGACCAAAAAGTGTGTCAACAGGCTAGTTATGTTTCTAGTCACTCAAAATAAAAACAAAGTTATGGTTGGCGGAACAACCCATGTCTGTTGGGTGCAACACTGACGTCTTGAGGTGCAACATCAGTTTGAAAATCCAAGATTGCACTGTATGACTTTTGAAAACTCGTTTATGGGGATGAAATATAAATATAACATGGTGCATCATATTTCAAAATATAGTGAATCGAATTATGACCACGGTCAAACCCCCTTTGACCAACAAAACAATATATGAAAAAATGTAGCTAAAAAAGCTTTCGATGTTCCCAAATGTCATTAAGATTGAATTTCTTGGGTACCGAACGAAGATGAGATGGGTGGAACTTGTTAGTCTATAGATCTGTGATAGAGCTTCGTTTTGACTGGTTATGGTCCTTGTAACTAAAAATGGACACAAAGTTATGGTTGGTGGAACAACCCACGTCTTTTGGGTGCAACATCTAAGTCTTAAGCTGCAACATCCATTTGAAAATCCAAGATAGCACTGAATGACTTTGAAAACTCGTTTACGGGGATGAAATAGAAATATAACATGGTGCGTCATATTTAAAAATATAGTAAATCGAATTATGACCACGGTCAAACCCCCTTTGACCAACAAAACAACATATGAAAAATTGAGCTAAAAAAGCTTTAGATGTTCCCAAATTCCATTAAGATTGAATTTCTTGGATATCGAACTAAGATGAGATGGGTGGAACCTGTTAGTCCTATAGATCTATGAGAGAGCTTCGTTTTGACTGGTTATGGTTCTTGTAACTAAAAATGGACACAAAGTTATGGTTGGTGGAACAACCCACGTCTTTTGGGTGCAACATCGAAGTCTTAAGGTGCAACATCCATTTGAAAATCCAAGATTGCACTGAATGACTTTGAAAACTCGTTTATGGGGATGAAATAGAAAGATAACATGGTGCGTCATATTTAAAAATATAGTAAATCGAATTATGACCACTGTCAAACCCCCTTTGACCAACAAAACAACATATGAAAAATTGAGATAAAAAAGCTTTAGATGTTCCCAAATTCCATTAAGATTGAATTTCTTGGATACCGAACTAAGATGAGATGGGTGGAACCTGTTAGTCCTATAGATCTATGAGAGAGCTTCGTTTTGACTGGTTATGGTTCCTGTAACTAAAAATGCACACAAATTTATGGTTGCTGTAACAACCCACGTCTTTTGGGTGCAACATCGAAGTCTTGAGGTGCAATATCCGTTTGAAAATCCAAGATTGCACTGCATGACTTTTGAAAACTCATTTATGGGGATGAAATAGAAATATATCATGGTTCATCATATTTCAAAATATAGAAAATCGACCCGGGGCTAGTCAACGATCCATGCGGTGCGAGCCGATCAAAAATGTCACCGATTCCAAAATCCAAGTTCTGCGCGTTCACGGAAACAGAAGTAACTTCCAATCCGTAAGTTCGTTTTGCCCAAACGAAAGCTCTACCTGAAGCTAAGTTAGAGGGCTACACGAGTTACGGAACCTAGGTAATTGATGCTTTCGGGCCCAAAAGAGGTCGTGTAATAGGAGTTTCGGGCATGTTTATGTTGATGTTGCGATTTCGGCCAAATCGCTCTATTATGTTCTCAGTACCTGAGCGCGTTGTTTATTTAGATTTTCCGTATGTGATAGCTTTGACCAAAAAGTGTGTCAACAGACTGGTTAGGTTTCTAGTCACACAAAATAAAAACAAAGTTATGGTTGGCGGAACAACCCATGTCTGTTGGGTGCAACATTGACGTCTTGAGGTGCAACATCAGTTTGAAAATCCAAGATTGCACTGTATGACCTTTGAAAACTCGTTTATGGGGATGAAATATAAATATAACATGGTGCATCATATTTCAAAATATAGTGAATCGAATTATGACCACGGTCAAACCCCCTTTGACCAACAAAACAACATATGCAAAATTGAGCTAAAAAACCTTTCGATGTTCCCAAATGTCATTAAGATTGAATTTCTTGGTTACCGAACGAAGAAGAGATGGGTGGAACCTGTTAGTCCTATAGATCTGTGATAGAGCTTCGTTTTGACTGGTTATGGTTCTTGTAACTAAAAATGGACACAAAGTTATGGTTGGTGGAACAACCCACGTCTTTTGGGTGCAACATCGAAGTCTTAAGGTGCAACATCCATTTGAAAATCCAAGATTGCACTGAATGACTTTGAAAACTCGTTTATGGGGATGAAATAGAAGTATTACATGGTGCATAATATTTCAAAGTATAGTAAACCGAATTATGACCACGGTCAAATCCCCTTTGACCAACAAAACAACATATGAAAAATTGAGCTAAAAAAGTTTTAGATGTTCCCAAATGTCATTAAGATTGAATTTCTTGGTTACCAAACTAAAATGAGATGTGTGGAACCTGTTAGTCCCATAGATCTATGAGAGAGCTTCGTTTTGACTGGTTATGGTTCTTGTAACTAAAAAGCGACACAAAGTTATGGTTGGTGGAACAACCCACGTCTTTTGGGTGCAACATCGAAGTCTTGAGGTGCAACATCCGTTTGAAAATCCAAGATTGCACTTCATGACTTTTGAAAACTCGTTTATGGGGGTGAAACAGAAATATAACATGGTAAATCATATTCCAATATGTAGTAAGTCGAGCCGGGGCTAGTCAACGATCCAGGGGGGCGAGCCGATCAAAAATGTCACCTATTCCAAAATCCAAGTTCTGCACGCGTTCACGGAAACGGGAGTAACATCCAATCCGTAAGCCCGTTTTGCCCGAACGAAAGCTTTTCCTAAAGCTAAGTCAAAGGGCTACAAGATTTACAGAGCACAGCACCATAATTGATGCTTTCGGGCCCAAAAGAGGTCGTCTAATAGGAGTTTCGGGCATGTTTATGTTGATGTTGCGATTTCGACCAAATCGCTCTTTGATGTTCTCAGTACCTGAGCGCGTTGCTTATTTAGATTTTCCGTATGTGATAGCTTTGACCAAAATGTGTGTCAACAGGCTGGTTATGTTTCTAGTCACTCAAAATAAAAACAAAGTTATGGTTGGCGGAACAACCCATGTCTGTTGGGTGCAACACTGACGTCTTGAGGTGCAACATCAGTTTGAAAATCCAAGATTGCACTGTATGACTTTTGAAAACTCGTTTATGGGGATGAAATATAAATATAACATGGTGCATCATATTTCAAAATATAGTGAATCGAATTATGACCACGGTCAAACCCCCTTTGACCAACAAAACAATATATGAAAAAATGTAGCTAAAAAAGCTTTCGATGTTCCCAAATGTCATTAAGATTGAATTTCTTGGTTACCGAACGAAGATGAGATCGGTGGAACTTGTTAGTCTATAGATCTGTGATAGAGCTTCGTTTTGACTGGTTATGGTCCTTGTAACTAAAAATGGACACAAAGTTATGGTTGGTGGAACAACCCACGTCTTTTGGGTGCAACATCTAAGTCTTAAGCTGCAACATCCATTTGAAAATCCAAGATTGCACTGAATGACTTTGAAAACTCGTTTACGGGGATGAAATAGAAATATAACATGGTGCGTCATATTTAAAAATATAGTAAATCGAATTATGACCACGGTCAAACCCCCTTTGACCAACAAAACAACATATGAAAAATTGAGCTAAAAAAGCTTTAGATGTTCCCAAATTCCATTAAGATTGAATTTCTTGGATATCGAACTAAGATGAGATGGGTGGAACCTGTTAGTCCTATAGATCTATGAGAGAGCTTCGTTTTGACTGGTTATGGTTCTTGTAACTAAAAATGGACACAAAGTTGTGGTTGGTGGAACAACCCACGTCTTTTGGGTGCAACATCGGTTTTAAAATCCAAGATTGCACTGCATGACTTTTGAAAACTCATTTATGGGGATGAAATAGAAATATAACATGGTTCATCATAATTCAAAATATAGTAAATCGAGCCGGGGCTAGTGAACGGTCCAGGGGGTGCGAGCCGATCAAAAATGTCACCGATTCCAAAATCAAAGTTCTGCGCGCGTTCACGGAAACGGGAGTAACTTCCAATCCGTAAGTCCGTTTTTCCCAAACGAAAGCTCTACCTGAAGCTAAGTCAGAGGGCTACAAGAGTTACGGAGCATTGCTCCGTAAATGATGCTTTCGGGCCCAAAAGAGGTCGCCTAATAGGAGTTTCGGGCATGTTTATGTTGATGTTGCGATTTCGACCAAATCGCTCTATGATGTTCTCAGTACCTAAGCGCTTTGCTTATTTAGATTTTCCGTATGTGATAGCTTTGACCAAAAAGTGTGTCAACAGACTGTTTGTGTTTCTAGTCACTCAAAATAAAAACAAAGTTATGGTTGGTGGAACAACCCATGTCTGTTGGGTGCAACATTGACGTCTTGAGGTGCAACATCAGTTTGAAAATCCAAGATTGCGCTGTATGACTTTTGAAAACTCTTTTATGGGGATGAAATATAAATATAACATGGTGCATCATATTTCAAAATATAGTGAATCGAATTATGACCACGGTCAAACCCCTTTTGACCAACAAAACAACATATGAAAAATTGAGCTAAAAAAGCTTTCGATGTTCCCAAATGTCATTAAGATTGAATTTCTTGGTTACCGAACGAAGATGAGATGGGTGGAACCTGCTAATCTTATAGATCTATGCGAGGGCTTCGTTTTGACTGGTTATGGTTCTTGTAAATAAAAATGGACGCAAAGTTATGGTTGGTGGAACAACCCACGTCTTTTGGGTGCACCATCGAAGTCTTAAGGTGCAACATCCATTTGAAAATCTAAGAATTCAATGAATGACTTTGAAAACTCATTTATGGGGATAAAATAGAAATATAACATGGTGCGTCATATTTCTAAATATAGTAAATCGAACTATGACCACGGTCAAACCCCGTTTGACCAACAAAAGAACATCTGAAAAATTGAGCTAAAAAAGCTTTAGATGTTCCCAAATGTCATTAAGATTGAATTTCTTGGTAACCGAACTAAGATGAGATGTGTGGAACCTGTTAGTCCTATAGATCTATGAGAGGGCTTCGTTTTGACTGGTTATGGTTCTTGTTACTAAAAATGGACACAAAGTTATGGTTGGTGGAACAACCAACGTCTTTTGGGTGCAACATCGAAGTCTTGAGGTGCAACATCCATTTAAAAATCCAAGATTGCACTGCATGACTTTTGAAAACTCGTTTATGGGGATGAAATAGAAATATAACATGGTGCATCATATTTCCAAATATAGTAAATCGAGCAGGGGCTAGTCAACGATCCGGGGGGGCGAGCCGATCAAAAATGTCACCAATTCCAAAATTCAAGTTCTGCGCGTTCACCGAAACGGGAGTAACTTCCAATCCGTAAGTCCGTTTTCCCCAAACGAAAGCTCTACCTGAAGCTAAGTCAGAGGGCTACTGGAGTTACGGAGCCTCCGTAATTGATGCTTTCGGGCCCAAAAGAGGTCGTGTAATAGGAGTTTCGGGCATGTTTATGTTGATATTGCGATTTCGACCAAATCGCTCTATGATGTTCTCAGTACCTAAGCGCGTTGCTTATTTACATTTTCTGTATGTGATAGCTTTGACCAAAAAGTGTGTCAACAGACTGGTTATGTTTCTAGTCACACAAAATAAAAACAAATTAATGGTTGGCGGAACAACCCATGTCTGTTGGGTGCAACATTGACATCTTGAGGTGAAACATCAGTTTCAAAATCCAAGATTGCACCGTATGAATTTTGGAAACTCGTTTATGGGGATGAAATATAAATATAACATGGTGCATCATATTTCAAAATATAGTGAATTGAATTATGACCACGATCAAACGCCCTTTGACCAACAAAACAACATATAAAAAATTGAGCTAAAAAAGCTTTCGATGTTCCCAAATGTAATTAAGATTGAATTTCTTGGTTCCCGAACGAAGATGATATGGGTGGAACTTATTAGTCCTATAAATCTATGATAGAGCTTCGTTTTGACTGGTTATGGTTCTTGTAACTAAAAATGGACACAAAGTTGTGGTTGGTGGAACAACCCACGTCTTTTGGGTGCAACATCGAAGTTTTAAGGTGCAATATCCATTTGAAAATCCAAGATTGCACTGAATGACTTTGAAAACTCGCTTACGGGGATGAAATAGAAGTATAACATGGTGCATCATATTTCAAAATATAGTAAATCGAATTATGACCACGGTCAAACCCCCTTTGACCAACAAAACAACATATGAAAAATTGAGCTAAAAAAGCTTTAGATGTTCCCAAATGTCATTAAGATTGAATTTCTTGGTTACCGAACTAAGATGAGATGGGTGGAATCTGTTAGTCCTATAGATCTATGAGAGAGCTTCGTTTTGACTAGTTATGGTTCTTGTAACTAAAAATGGACACAAATTTATGGTTGGTGGAACAACCCACGTCTTTTGGGTGCAACATCGAAGTCTTGAGGTGCAACATCCGTTCGAAAATCCAAGATTGCACTGGATGACTTTTGAAAACTCGTTTATGGGGATGAAATAGAAATATAACATGGTAAATCATATTCCAAAATGTAGTAAATCGAGCCGGGGCTAGTCAACAATCCAGGGGAGCGAGCCGATCAAAAATGTCACCTATTCAAAAATCCAAGTTCTGCGCGCGTTCACGGAAACGGGAGTAACTTTCAATCCGTAAGTCCGTTTTGCCCGAACGAAAGCTCTACCTGAAGCTAAGTCAGAGGGCTACAATAGTTATTGAGCATAGCTCCATAATTGATGCTTTCGGGCCCAAAAGAGGTCGTCTAATAGGAGTTTCGGGCATGTTTATGTTGATGTTGCGATTTCGACCAAATCGCTCTATGATGTTCTCATTACCTAAGCGCGTTGCTTATTTAGATTTTCCGTATGTGATAACTTTGACCCAAAAGTGTTTCAATAGACTGGTTATGTTTCTAGTCACTCAAAATAAAAACAAAGTTATGGTTGGCGGAACAACCCATGTCTGTTGGGTGCAACATTGACGTTTGAGGTGCAACATCAGTTTGAAAATCCAAGATTGCACTGTATGACTTTTGAAAACTCGTTTACAGGGATGAAATATAAATATAACACGGTGCATCATATTTCAAAATATAGTGAATCGAATTATGACCACGGTCAAACCCCCTTTGACCAACAAAACAACGTATGAAAAATTTAGCTAAAAAAGCTTTCGATGTTCCCAAATGTCATTAAGATTGAATTTCTTGGTTACCGAACGAAGATGAGATGGGTGGAACCTGTTAGTCCTATAGATCTGTGAAAGAGCTTCGTTTTGACTGGTTATGGTTCTTGTAACTAAAAATGGACACAAAGTTATGGTTAGTGGAACAACCCACGTCTTTTGGGTGCAACATCGAAGTCTTAAGGTGCAACATCCATTTGAAAATCCAAGATTTCACTGAATGACTTTAAAAACTCGTTTATGGGGATGAAATAGAAGTACAACATGGTGCATCATATTTCAAAATATAGTAAATCGAATTATGACCACGGTCAAACCCCCTTTGACCAACAAAACAACATATGAAAAATTGAGCTAAAAAAGCTTTAGATGTTCCCAAATGTCATTAAGATTGAATTTCTTGGTTACCGAACTAAGATGAGATGGGTGGAACCTGTTAGTCCTATATATCTATGAGAGAGCTTCATTTTGACTGGTTATGATTCTTGTAACTAAAAATGGACACAAAGTTTTGGTTGGTGGAACAACCTACGTCTTTTGGGTGCAACATCGAAGTCTTGAGGTGCAACATCCGTTTGAAAATCCAAGAATGCACTGCATGACTTTTGAAAACTAGTTTATGGGGATGAAATAGAAATATAACATGGTAAATCATATTCCACAATGTAGTAAATCGAGCCGGGGCTAGTCAACGATCCAGGGGGGCGAGCCGATCAAAAATGTCACCTATTCGAAAATCCAAGTTCTACGCGCGTTCACGGAAACGGGAGTACCTTCAAATCCGTAAGTCTATTTTGCCCGCACGAAAGCTCTACCTGAAGCTAAGTCAGAGGGCTACAAGTGTTACATAGCACAGTTCTGTAATTGAAGCTTTCGGGCCCAAAAGAGGTCGTCTAATAGGAGTTTTGGGCAAGTTTATGTTGATGTTGCGATTTCGACCAAATCACTCTATGATGTTCTCAGTACCTAAGCGCGTTGCTTGTTTAGATTTTCCGTATGTGATAGATTTGACCAAAAAGTGTGTCAACAGACTGGTTATGTTTCTAGTCACTCAAAATAAAAACAAAGTTATGGTTGGCGGAACAACCCATGTCTGTTGGGTGCAACATTGACGTCTTGAGGTGCAACATCAGTTTGAAAATCCAATATTGCACTGTATGACTTTTGAAAACTCGTTTATGGAGATGAAATACAAATATAACATGGTGCATCATATTTCAAAATATAGTGAATCGAATTATGACCACGGTCAAACCCACTTTGACCAACAAAACAACATATGAAAAATTGAGCTAAAAAAGCTTTCGATGTTCCCAAATGTCATTAAGAATGAATTTCTTGGTTACCGCACGAAGATGAGATGGGTGGAACCTGTTTGTCCTAAAGATCTGTGAGAGAGCTTTGTTTTGACTGGTTATTGTTCTTGTAACTAAAAATGGACACAAAGTTATGGTTGGTGGATTAACCCACGCCTTTTGGGTGCAACATCGAAGCCTTAAGGTGCAACATCCATTTGAAAATCCAAGATTTCACTGAATGACTTTGAAAACTCGTTTATGGTGATGAAATAGAAATATAACATGGTGCGTCATATTTCAAAATATATTAAATCGAATTATGACCACGGTCAAACCCCCTTTGACCAACAAAAGAACATACGAGAAATTGAGCTAAAAAAGCTTTAGATGTTCCCAAATGTCATTAAGATTGAATTTCTTGGTTACCGAACTAAGATGAGATGGATGAAACTTGTTGGTCCTATAGATCTATGAGAGAGCTTCGTTTTGACTGGTTATGGTTCTTGTAACTAAAAATGGACACAAAGTTATGGTTGGTGGAACAACCCACGTCTTTTGGGTGCAACATCGAACTCTTGAGGTGCAACATCCGTTTGAAAATCCAAGATTGCACTGCATGACTTTTGAAAACTCGTTTATGGGGATGAAATATAAATATAACATGGTAAATCATATTCCAAAATGTAGTAAATTGAGCCAGGGCTAGTCAACGAACCAAGGGGGTGAGCCGATCAAAAATGTCACCTATTCGAAAATCCAAGTTCTACGCGCATTCATGGAAATGGGAGTAACTTCCAATCCGTAAGTCCGTTTTGCCCAAACGAAAGCTCTAAACGAAGCTAAGTCAGAGGGCTACAAGAGTTACAGAGCACGACTTTGTAATTGATGCTTTCGGGCCCAAACGAGGTCGTTTAATTGGAGTTTCGGGCATGTTTATGTTGATGTTGTGATTTCGACCAAATCGCTCTATGATGTTCTCACTACCTGAGCGCGCTGCTTATTTAGATTTTCCGTATGTGATAGCTTTGACCAAAAAGTGTGTCAACAGACTGGTTATATTTCTAGTCACTCAAAATAAAAACAAAGTTATGGTTGGCGGAACAACCCATGTCTGTTAGGTGCAACATTAACGTCTTGAGGTGCAACATCAGTTTGAAAATCCAAGATTGCACTGTATGACTTTTGAAAACTCGTTTATGGGGATGAAATATAAATATAACATGGTGCATCATATTTCAAAATATAGTGAATCGAATTATGACCACGGTCAAACCCCCTTTGACCAACAAAACAACATATAAAAAATTGAGCTAAAAAAGCTTTCGATGTTCCCAAATGTCATTAAGATTAAATTTCTTGGTTACCGAACGAAGATGAGATGGGTGGAATCTGTTAGTCCTATAGATCTGTGAGAGAGCTTCGTTTTGATTGGTTATGGTTCTTGTAACTAAAAATGGACACAAAGTTATGGTTGGTGGAACAACCCACGTCTTTTGGGTGCAACATCGAAGTCTTAAGGTGCAACATCCATTTGAAAATCTAAGATCGCATTGAGTGACTTTGAAAACTCATTTATGGGGATGAAATAGAAATATAACATGGTGCGTCATATTTCAAAATATAGTAAATCGAACTATGACCACAGTCAAAACCCCTCTGACCAACAAAACAACATATGAAAAATTGAGCTAAAAAAGCTTTAGATGTTCCCAAATGTCATTAAGATTGAATTTCTTGGTTACCGAACTAAGATGAGATGGGCGGAACAGGTTAGTCCTATAGATCTATGAGAGAGATTCGTTTTGACTGGTTATGGTTCTTGTAACTAAAAATGGACACAAAGTTATGGTTGGTGGAACAACCCACGTATTTTGGGTGCAACATCGAAGTCTTGAGGTGCAACATCCATTTGAAAACCCAAGATTGCACTGCATGACTTTTGAAAACTCGTTTATTGGGATGAGATAGAAATATAACATGGTAAATCATATTCCAAAATGTAGTAATCGATCAGGGGCTAGTCAACGATCCAGGGGGCAAGCCGATCAAAAATGTCACCTATTCCAAAATCCAAGTTCTGCGCGCGTTCACAGAAACGGGAGTAACTTCCAATCCGTAAGTCCGTTTTGCCCAAACGAAAGCTCTACCTAAAGCTAAGTCAGAGGGCTACGAGGGTTACAGAGCACAGCTCCGTAATTGATGTTTTCGAGCCCTAAAGAGGTCGTTTAATAGGAGTTTCGGGCATGTTTATGTTGATGTAGCGATTTCGACCAAATTGCTCTATGATGTTCTCAGTACCTGAGCGCATTGCTTATTTAGTTTTTCCGTATGTGATAGCTTTGACCAAAAAGTGTGTCAACGGACTGGTTATGTTTCTAGTCACTTAAAATAAAAACAAAGTTATGGTTGGCGGAACAACCCATGTCTGTTGGGTGCAACATTGACGTCTTGAGGTGCAACATCAGTTTGAAAATCCAATATTGCACTGTATGACTTTTGAAAACTCGTTTATGGGGATGAAATACAAATATAACATGGTGCATCATATTTCAAAATATAGTGAATCGAATTATGACCAAGGTCAAACCCCCTTTGACCAATAAAACAACATATGAAGAGCTAAAAAAGCTTTCGATGTTCCCAAATGTCAATAAGATTGAATTTCTTGGTTACTGAACGAAGATGAGATGGGTGGAACCTGTTTGTCCTATAGTTCTATGAGAGAGCTTTGTTTTAACTGGTTATGGTTCTTGTAACTAAAAATGGACACAAAGTTATGGTTGGTGGAACAACCCACGTCTTTTGGGTGCAACATCGAAGTCTTAAGGTGCAACGTCCATTTGAAAATCCAAGATTGCACTGAATAACTTTGAAAACTCGTTTATGGTAATGAAATAGAAATATAACATGGTGCGTCATATTTCAAAATATAGTAAATCGAATTATGACCACAGTCAAACCCCTTTTGACCAACAAAAAAACATATGAAAATTGAGCTAAATAAGCTTTAGATGTTCCCAAATGTCATTAAGATTGAATTTCTTGGTTACCGAACTAAGATGAGATGCGTGGAACCTGTTAGTCCTATAGATCTATGAGAGAGCTTCGTTTTGACTGGTTATGGTTCTTGTAACTAAAAATGGACACAAAGTTATGGTTGGTGGAACAACCCGCGTATTTTGGGTGCAACATCGAAGTCTTGAGGTGCAACATCCATTTGAAAATCCAAGATTGCACTGCATGACTTTTGAAAACTCGTTTATGAGAATGAAATAGAAATATAACATATTCCAAAATGTAGTAAATCGATCCGGGGCTAGTCAACGATCTAGGGGGCGAGCCGATCACAAATGTCACCTATTCGAAAATCCAAGTTCTGCGCGCGTTCACGGAAACGGGAGTAACTTCCAATCCATAAGTCCCTTTTTCCCAAACGAAAGCTCTAAATGAAGCTAAGTCAGAGGACTACAAGAGTTAGAGAGCATAGCTCTATAATTGATGCTTTTAGGCCCAAAAGAGGTCGTTTAATAGGAGTTTTGGGCATGTTTATGTTGATGTTGCGATTTCGACAAAATCGCTCTATGATGTTCTCAGTACCTGAGTGCCTTGCTTATTTAGATTTTCCGTATATGATAGTTTTGACCAAAAAGTGCGTCAACAGACTGGTTATGTTTCTAGTCACTCAAAATAAAAACAAAGTTATAGTTGGCGGAACAACCCATGTCTGTTGGGTGCAACATTGACGTCTTGAGGTGCAACATCAGTTCGAAAATCCAAGATTGCACTGTATGACTTTTGAAAACTCGTTTATGGGGATGAAATACAAATATAACATGGTGCATCATATTTCAAAATATAGTGAATCGAATTATGACCACGGTCAAACCCCCTTTGACAAACAAAACAACATATGAAAAATTGAGCTAAAAAACCTTTCGATGTTCCCAAATGTCATTAAGATTGAATTTCTTGGTTACCGAACGAAGATGAGATGGATGGAACCTGTTAGTCCTATAGATCTATGAGAGATCTTCGTTTTGAATGGTTATGGTTCTTGTAACTAGAAATGGCCACAAAGTTATGGTTGGTGGAACAACCCACGTCTTTTGGGTGCAACATCCGTTTGAAAATCCAAGATAGCACTGCATGACTTTTGAAAACTCGTTTATGGGGATGAAATAGAAATATAACATGGTGCATCATATTTAAAAATATAGTAAATCGAATTATGACCACGGTAAAACTCCCTTTGACCAACAAAACAACATATGAAAAATTGAGCTAAAAAAGCTTTCAATGTTCCCAAATGTCATTAAGATTGAATTTCTTGGTTATCGAACGAAGATGAGACGGGTGGAACCTGTTAGTCCTATAGATCTATGAAAGAGCTTCGTTTTGACTGGTTATGGTTCTTGTAACTAAAAATGGACACAAAGTTATGGTTGGTGGAACAATCCACGTTTTTTGGGTGCAACATCGAAGTCTTAAGGTGCAACATCCATTTGAAAATCCAAGATTGCACTGAATGACTTTGAAAAATTGTTTATGGGGATGTAATATAAGTATAACATGGTGCGTCATATTTCAAAATATAGTAAATCGAATTATGACCACGGTCAAACCCCTTTGACCAACAAAACAACATATGAAAAATTGAGCTAAAAAAGCTTTTGATGTTTCCAAATGTCATTAAGATTGAATTTCTTGGTTATCGAACTAAGATGAGATGGGTGGAACCAGTTAGTCCTATAGATCTATGAGAGAGCTTCGTTTTGACTGGTTATTGTTCTTGTAACTAAAAATGGACACAAAGTTATTGTTGGTGGAACAACCCACGTCTTTTGGGTGCAACATCGAAGTCTTGAGGTGCAACATCCGTTTGAAAATCCAAGATTGCACCGCATGACTTTTGAAAACTCGTTTATGGGGATGAAATAGAAATATAACATGGTAAATCATATTCCAAAATGTAGTAAATCGAGCCAGGGATAGTCAACGATCCAGGGGGCGAGCCGATCAAAAATGTCACCTATTCCAAAATCCAAGTTCTTCGCGCGTTCACGGAAATGGGAGTAACTTCCAATTCGTAAGTCCGTTTTTCCCGAACGAAAGCTCTACCTGAAGCTAAGTCAGAGGGCTACAAGAGTTACAGAGCACAACTTCGTAATTGATGCTTTCGGGCCCAAAAGAGGTCGTCTAATAGGAGTTTCGGGCATGTTTATGTTGATGTTGCGATTTCGACCAAATCGCTCTATGGTGTTCTCAGTACCTGAGCGCGTTGCTTATTTAGATTTTCTGTATGTGATAGCTTTGACCAAAAAGTGTGTCAACAGACTGGTTATGATTCTAGTCACTCAAAATAAAAACAAAGTTATGGTTGGTGGAACAACTCATGTCTGTTGGGTGCAACATTGACGTCTTGAGGTGCAACATCAGTTCGAAAATCCAAGATTGCACAGTATGACTTTTGAAAACTCGTTTATGGGGATGAAATATAAATATAACATAGTGCATCATATTTCAAAATATAGTGAATCGAATTATGACCACGGTCAAACCCCCTTTAGCCAACAAAACAACATATAAAAAATAGAGCTAAAAAAGCTTTCGATGTTCCCAAATGTCATTAAGATTGAATTTCTTGGTTACCGAACGAAGATGAGATGGGTGGAACCTATTAGTCCTATAGATCTGTGAGAGAGCTTCGTTTTGACTGGTTATTGTTCTTGTAACTTAAAATGGACACAAAGTTATGGTTGGTGGAACAACCCACGTCTTTTGGGTGCAACATCAAAGTCTTAAGGTGCAACATCCATTTGAAAATCCAAGATTGCACTGAATGACTTTGAAAACTCGTTTATGGGGATGAAATAGAATATAACATGGTGCGTCATATTTCAAAATATAGTAAATCAAACTATGACCACGGTCAAAACCCCTTTGACCAACAAAAGAACATATGAAAAATTGAGCTAAAAAAGCTTTAGATGTTCCCAAATGTCATTAAGATTGAATTTCTTGGTTACCGAACTAAGATGAGATGGGTGGAACCTGTTAGTCCTGTAGATCTATGAGAGAGATTCGTTTTGACTGGTTATGGGTCCTGTAACTAAAAATGGACACAAAGTTATGGTTGGTGGAACAACCCACGTCTTTTGGGTGCAACATCGAAGTCTTGAGGTGCAACATCCATTTGAAAATCCAAGATTGCACTGCATGACTTTTGAAAACTCGTTTATAGGGATGAAATAGAAATATAACATGGTAAATCATATTCCAAAATGTAGTAAATCGATCCGGGGCTGGTCTACGATGCGGGGGGGGGGGGGGGGGGAGCCGATCAAAAATGTCACCTATTCCAAAATCCAAGTTCTGCGCGCATTCACGGAAACGCGAGTAACTTCCAATCCGTAAGTCCGTTTTGCCCAAACGAAAGCTCTACCTGAAGCTAAGTCAGAGGGCTACAAGGGTTACAGAGCACAGCTAACTAATTTATGCTTTCGGGCCCTAAAGAGTTCGTCTAATAGGAGTTTCGGGTATGTTTATGTTGATGTTGCGATTTCGACCAAATCGCTCTATAATGTTCTCAGTACCTGAGCGCGTTGCATATTTAGATTTTCCGTTTGTGATAGCTTTGACCAAAAAGTGTGTCAACAGAGTGGTTATGTTTCTAGTCAATCAAAATAAAAACAAAGTTATGGTTGGCGGAACAACCCATGTTTGTTGGGTACAAAATTGACGTCTTGAGGTGCAACATCAGTTTGAAAATCCAAGATTGCACTGTATGACTTTTGAAAACTCGTTTATGGGGATGAAATACAAATATAACATGGTGCATCATATTTCAAAATATAGTGAATCGAAATATGACCACGGTCAAACCCCCTTTGACAAACAAAACAACATATGAAAAATTGAGCCAAAAAAGCTTTCGATGTTCCCAAATGTCATTAAGATTGAATTTCTTGGTTACCGAACGAAGATGAGATGGATGGAACCTGTTAGTCCTATAGATCTATGAGAGATCTTCGTTTTGACTGGTTATGGTTCTTGTAACTAAAAATGGACACAAAGTTATGGTTGGGGGAACAACCCACGTCTTTTGGGTGCAACATCGAAGTCTTGAGGTGCAACATCCGTTTGAAAATCCAAGATTGCACTGCATGACTTTTGAAAACTCGTTTATGGGGATGAAATAGAAATATAACATGGTTCATCATATTTAAAAATATAGTAAATCGAATTATGACCACGGTCAAACCCCCTTTGAGCAACAAAACAACATATGAAAAATTGAGCTAAAAAAGCTTTAAATGTTCCCAAATGTCATTAAGATTGAATTTCTTGGTTATCGAAGGAAGATGAGATGGGTGGAACCTGTTAGTCCTATATATCTATGAGAGAGCTTCGTTTTGACTGGTTATGGTTCTTGTAACTAAAAATGGACACAAAGTTATGGTTGGTGGAACCACCCACGTTTTTTTGGGTGCAACATCGAAGTCTTAAGGTGCAACATCCATTTGAAAATTCAAGATTGCACTGAATGACTTTGAAAAATCTTTTATGGGGATGAAATAGAAGTATAACATGGTGTGTCATATTTCAAAATATAGTAAATCGAATTATGACCACGGTCAAACCCCCTTTGACCAACAAAACAACATATGAAAAATTGAGCTAAAAAAGCTTTAGATGTTCCCAAATGTCATTAAGATTGAATTTCTTGGTTATCGAACTAAGGTGAGATGGGTGGAACCTGTTAGTCCTATAGATCTATGAGAGAGCTTCGTTTTGACTGGTTATGGTTCTTGTAACTAAAAATGGACACAAAGTTATTGTTGGTGGAACAACCCACGTCTTTTGGGTGCAACATCGAAGTCTTGAGGTGCAACATCCGTTTGAAAATCCAAGATTGCACCGCATGACTTTTGAAAACTCGTTTATGGGGATGAAATAGAAATATAACATGGTAAATCATATTCCAAAATGTAGTAAATCGAGCCGGGGATAGTCAACGATCCAGGGGGCGAGCCGATCAAAAATGTCACCTATTCCAAAATCCAAGTTCTGCGCGCGTTCACGGAAACACGAGTAACTTCCAATCCGTAAGTCCGTTTTTCCCGAACGAAAGCTCTACTTGAAGCTAAGTCAGAGGGCTACAAGAGTTATAGAGCACAACTTCGTAATTGATGCTTTCGGGCCCAAAAGAGGTCGTCTAATAGGAGTTTCGGGCATGTTTATGTTGATGTTGCGATTTCGACCAAATCGCTCTATAGTGTTCTCAGTACCTGAGCGCGTTGCTTATTTAGATTTTCCGTATGTGATAGCTTTGACCAAAAAGTGTGTCAACAGACTGGTTATGTTTCTAGTCACTCAAAATAAAAACAAAGTTATGGTTGGTGGAACAACTCATGTCTGTTGGGTGCAACATTGACGTCTTGAGGTGCAACATCAGTTTGAAAATCCAAGATTGCACAGTATGACTTTTGAAAACTCGTTTATGGGGATGAAATATAAATATAACATAGTGCATCATATTTCAAAATATAGTGAATCGAATTATGACCACGGTCAAACCCCCTTTAGCCAACAAAACAACATATAAAAAATAGAGCAAAAAAATCTTTCGATGTTCCCAAATGTCATTAAGATTGAATTTCTTGGTTACCGAACGAAGATGAGATGGGTGGAACCTATTAGTACTATAGATCTGTGAGAGAGCTTCGTTTTGACTGGTTATGGTTCTTGTAACTAAAAATGGACACAAAGTTATAGTTGGTGGAACAACCCACGTCTTTTGGGTGCAACATCGAAGTCTTAAGGTGCAACATCCATTTGAAAATCCAAGATTGCACTGAATGACTTTGAAAACTCGTTTATGGGGATGAAATAGAATATAACATGGTGCGTCATATTTCAAAATATAGTAAATCGAACTATGACCACGGTCAAAACCCCTTTGACCAACAAAAGAACATATGAAAAATTGAGCTAAAAAAGCTTTAGATGTTCCCAAATGTCATTAAGATTGAATTTCTTGGTTAACGAACTAAGATGAGATGGGTGGAACCTGTTAGTCCTGTAGATCTATGAGAGAGATTCGTTTTGACTGGTTATGGCTCCTGTAACTAAAAATGGACACAAAGTTATGGTTGGTGGAACAACCCCCGTCTTTTGGGTGCAACATCGAAGTCTTGAGGTGCAACATCCATTTGAAAATCCAAGATTGCACTGCATGACTTTTGAAAACTCGTTTATGGGGATGAAATAGAAATATAACGTGGTAAATCATATTCCAAAATGTAGTAAATCGATCCGGGGCTGGTCAACGATGCGGGTGGGGGGGGGGGGGGGGGGGGAGCCGATCAAAAATGTCACCTATTCCAAAATCCAAGTTCTGCGCGCGTTCACGGAAACACGAGTAACTTCCAATCCGTAAGTCCGTTTTGCCCAAACGAAAGCTCTACCTGAAGCTAAGTCAGAGGGCTACAAGGGTTACAGAGCACAGCTAACTAATTTATGCTTTCGGGCCCTAAAGAGGTCGTCTAATAGGAGTTTCGGGTATGTTTATGTTGATGTTGCGATTTCGACCAAATCGCTCTATAATGTTCTCAGTACCTGAGCGCGTTGCTTATTTAGATTTTCCGTTTGTGATAGCTTTGACCAAAAAGTGTGTCAACAGACTGGTTATGTTTCTAGTCAATCAAAATAAAAACAAAGTTATGGTTGGCGGAACAACCCATGTTTGTTGGGTACAAAATTGACGTCTTGAGGTGCAACATCAGTTTGAAAATCCAAGATTGCACTGTATGACTTTTGAAAACTCGTTTATGGGGATGAAATACAAATATAACATGGTGCATCATATTTCAAAATATAGTGAATCGAATTATGACCACCGTCAAACCCCCTTTGACAAACAAAACAACATATGAAAAATTGAGCCAAAAAAGCTTTCGATGTTCCCAAATGTCATTAAGATTGAATTTCTTGGTTACCGAACGAAGATGAGAT
The DNA here is from genome assembly GCA_030737875.1 of Allium sativum. Taxonomy (NCBI): domain Eukaryota; kingdom Viridiplantae; phylum Streptophyta; class Magnoliopsida; order Asparagales; family Amaryllidaceae; genus Allium; species Allium sativum. Next base: position 844,587,932 of record CM060921.1, on the reverse strand, counting down.
GGATGGAACCTGTTAGTCCTATAGATCTATGAGAGATCTTCGTTTTGACTGGTTATGGTTCTTGTAACTAAAAATGGACACAAAGTTATGGTTGGTGGAACAACCCACGTCTTTTGGGTGCAACATCGAAGTCTTGAGGTGCAACATCCGTTTGAAAATCCAAGATTGCACTGCATGACTTTTGAAAACTCATTTATGGGGATGAAATAGAAATATAACATGGTTCATCATATTTAAAAATATAGTAAATCGAATTATGACCACGGTCAAACCCCCTTTGAGCAACAAAACAACATATGAAAAATTGAGCTAAAAAAGCTTTCAATGTTCCCAAATGTCATTAAGATTGAATTTCTTGGTTATCGAAGGAAGATGAGATGGGTGGAACCTGTTAGTCCTATATATCTATGAGAGAGCTTCGTTTTGACTGGTTATGGTTCTTGTAACTAAAAATGGACACAAAGTTATGGTTGGTGGAACCACCCACGTTTTTTTGGGTGCAACATCGAAGTCTTAAGGTGCAACATCCATTTGAAAATTCAAGATTGCACTGAATGACTTTGAAAAATCTTTTATGGGGATGAAATAGAAGTATAACATGGTGTGTCATATTTCAAAATATAGTAAATCGAATTATGACCACGGTCAAACCCCCTTTGACCAACAAAACAACATATGAAAAATTGAGCTAAAAAAGCTTTAGATGTTCCCAAATGTCATTAAGATTGAATTTCTTGGTTATCGAACTAAGGTGAGATGGGTGGAACCTGTTAGTCCTATAGATCTATGAGAGAGCTTCGTTTTGACTGGTTATGGTTCTTGTAACTAAAAATGGACACAAAGTTATGGTTGGTGGAACAACCCACGTCTTTTGGGTGCAACATCAAAGTCTCGAGGTGCAAAATCCGTTTGAAAATCCAAGATTGCACCGCATAACTTTTGAAAACTCGTTTACGGGGATGAAATAGAAATATAACATGGTAAATCATATTCCAAAATGTAGTAAATCGAGCCGGGGCTAGTCAACGATCCAGGGAGGCGAGCCGATCAAAAATGTCACCTATTCCAAAATCCAAGTTCTGCGCGCGTTCACGGAAACGGGAGTAACTTCCAATCCATAAGTCCATTTTGCCCGAACGAAAGCTCTACCTGAAGCTAAGTCAGAGGGCTACAAGAGTTACAGAGCTTAGCTCCGTAATTGGTGCTTTCGGGCCCAAAAGAGGTCGTCTAATAGGAGTTTCGGGCATGTTCATGTTGATGTTACGATTTCGACCAAATTGCTCTATGATGTTCTCAGTACCTGAGCGCGTTGCTTATTTAGATTTTCCGTATGTGATAGCTTTGACCAAAAAGTGTGTCAACAGACTGCTTATGTTTCTAGTCACTCAAAATAAAAACAAAGTTATGGTTGGCGGAACAACCCATGTCTGTTGGATGCAACATTGACGTCTTGAGGTGCAACATCAGTTTGAAAATCCAAGATTGCACTGTATGACTTTTGAAAACTCATTTATGGGGATGAAATACAAATATAACATGGTGCATCATATTTCAAAATATAGTGAATCGAATTATGACCACGGTCAAACCCCCTTTGACCAACAAAACAACATTTGAAAAATTAAGCTAAAAAAGCTTTCGATGTTCCCAAATGTCATTAAGATTGAATTTCTTGGTTACCGAACGAAGATGGGATGGATGGAACCTGTTAGTCCTATAGATCTATGAGACATCTTCGTTTTGACTGGTTATGGTTCTTGTAACTAAAAATGGATACAAAGTTATGGTTGGTGGAACAACCCACGTCTTTTGGGTGCAACATCGAAGTCTTGAGGTGCAACATCCATTTGAAAATCCAAGATTGCACTGCATGACTTTTGAAAACTCGTTTATGGGGATGAAATAGAAATATACCATAGTGCATCATATTTAAAAATATAGAAAATCGAATTATGACCACGGTCAAACCCCCTTTGACCAACAAAACGACATATGAAAAATTGAGCTAAAAAAGCTTTCAATGTTCCCAAATATCATTAAGATTGAATTTCTTGGTTATCGAATGAAGATGAGATGGGTGGAACCTGTTAGTCCTATAGATCGATGAGAGAGCTTCGTTTTGACTGGTTACGGTTCTTGTAACTAAAAATGGACACAAAGATATGGTTGGTGGAACAACCCACGTTTTTTGGATGCAACATCGAAGTCTTAAGGTGCAACATCCATTTGAAAATCCAAGATTGCACTGAATGACTTTGAAAAATCGTTTATGGGGATGAAATAGAAGTATAACATGGTGCGTCATATTTCAAAATATAGTAAATCGAATTATGACCATGGTCAAACCCCCTTTGACCAACAAAACAACATATGAAAAATTGAGCTAAAAAAGCTTTAGATGTTCCCAAATGTCATTAAGATTGAATTTCTTGGTTATCGAACTAAGATGAGATGGGTAGAACCTGTTAGTCCTATAGATCTATGAGAGAGCTTCGTTTTGACCGGTTATGGTTCTTGTAACTAAAAATGGACACAGAGTTATGGTTGATGGAACAACCCACGTCTTTTGGGTGTAACATCGAAGTCTTGAGGTGCAACATCCGTTTGAAAATCCAAGATTGCACCGCAAAACTTTTGTAAACTCGTTTATGGCGATGACATAGAAATATAACATGGTAAATCATATTCCAAAATGTAGTAAATCGAGCCGGGGCTAGTCAACGATCCAGGGGGGCGAGCCGATCAAAAATGTCACCTATTCCAAAATCCAAGTTCTGCAAGCGTTCACGGAAACGGGAGTAACTTCCAATCCGTAAGTCCCTTTTTCCCGAACGAAAGCTTTTCCTGAAGCTAAGTCAAAGGGCTACAAGATTTACAGAGCACAGCACCGTAATTGATGCTTTCGGGCCCAAAAGAGGTCGTCTAATAGGAGTTTCGGGCATGTTTATGTTGATGTTGCGATTTCGACCAAATCGCTCTTTGATGTTCTCAGTACCTGAGCGCGTTTCTTATTTAGATTTTCCGTCTGTGATAGCTTTGACCAAAAATGTGTCAACAGACTGGTTGTGTTTCTAGTCACTCAAAATAAAAACAAAGTTATGGTTGGCGGAACAACCCATGTCTGTTGGGTGCAACATTGACGTCTTGAGGTGCAACATCAGTTTGAAAATCCAAGATTGCACTGGATGACTTTTGAAAACTCGTTTATGGGGATGATATAGAAATATAACATGGTGCATCATATTCCAAAATATATTGAATCGAATTATGACCACGGTCAAACCCCTTTTGACCAACAAAACAACATATGAAAAATTGAGCTAAAAAAGCTTTCGATGTTCGTAAATGTCATTAAGATTGAATTTCTTGGTTACCGGACGAAGATGAGATGGGTGGAACCTGTTAGTCCTATGGATCTATGAGAGAGCTTCGTTCTGACTGGTTATGGTTCTTGTAACTAAAAATGGACACAAAGTTATGGTTGGTGGAACAACCCACGTCTTTTGGGTGCAACATCAAAGTCTTAAGGTCCAACATCCATTTGAAAATCCAAGATTGCACTGAATGACTTTGAAAACTCGTTTATGGGGATGAAATAGAAATATAACATGGTGCGTCATATTTCAAAATATGGTAAATCGAACTATGACCACGGTAATACCCCCCTTGTCCAACAAAAGAACATATGAAAAATTGAGCTAAAAAAGCTTTAGATGTTCCCAAGTGTCATTAAGATTGAATTTCTTAGTTACCGAACTAAGATGAGATGGGTGGAACCTGTTAGTCCTATAGATCTATGGGAGAGCTTCATTTTGACTGGTTATGGTTCTTGTAACTAAAAATGGACGCAAAGTTATGGTAGGTGGAACAACCCACGTCTTTTGGGTGCAACATCGAAGTCTTGAGGTGCAACATCCGTTTGAAAATCCAAGATTACACTGCATGACTTTTATAAACTCGTTTATGGGGATGAAATAGAAATATAACATGGTAAATCATATTCCAAAATGTAGTAAATCGAGCCGGGGCTAGTCAACGATCCAGGGGGGCGAGCCGATCAAAAACGTCACCAAGTCCAAAATCCAAGTTCTGCGCGTTCACGGAAACGGGAGTAACTTCCAATCCGTAAGTCTGTATTCCCCAAACGAAAGCTCCACCTGAAGCTAAGTCAGAGGGCTACAAGTGTTACAGAGCTCAGCTCCGTAATTGATGCTTTCGGGCCCAAATGAGGTAGTCTTATAGGAGTTCAGGCATGTTTATGTTGCGATTTCGACCAAATCGCTCCATGATGTTCTTAGTACCTGAGCGCGTTGCTTATTTAGATTTTCCGTATGTGATAGCTTTGAACAAAAAGTGTGTAAACAGACTGGTTATGTTTCTAGTCACTCAAAATAAAAACAAAGTTATGGTTGGCGGAACATCCCATGTCTGTTAGGTGCAACATTGACGTCTTGAGGTGCAACATCAGCTTGAAAATCCAAGATTCCACTGTATGACTTTTGAAAACTCGTTTATGGGGATGAAATAGAAATATAACATGGTGCATCATATTTCAAAATATAGTGAATCGAATTATGACCACGGTCAAACCCCCTTTGACCAATAAAACAACATATGAAAAATTGAGCTAAAAAAGCTTTCGATGTTCCCTAATGTCATTAAGATTGAATTTCTTGGTTACCGAACGAAGATGAGATGGGTGGAACCTGTTAGCCCTATGGATCTGTGAGAGAGCTATGTTTTGACTGGTTATGGTTCATGTAACTAAAAATGGACACAAAGTTATGGTTGGTGGAACAATCCACGTCTTTTGGGGGCAACATAAAAGTCTGAAGGTGCAACATCCATTTGAAAATCCAAGATTGCACTGAATGACTTTGAAAACTCGTTTATGGGGATGAAATAGAAGTATTACATGGTGCATCATATTTCAAAATATAGTAAATCGAATTATGACCACGGTCAAACCCCCTTTGACCAACAAAAGAACATATGACAAATTGAGCTAAAAAAGCTTTCAATGTTCCCAAATGTCATTAAGATTGAATTTCTTGGTTATCGAACGAAGATGAGATGGGTGGAACCAGTTAGTCCTATAGATCTATGAGAGAGCTTCGTTTTGACTAGTTATGGTTCTTGTAACTAAAAATGGACACAAAGTTATGGTCGGTGGAACAACCCACGTTTTTTGGGTGCAACATCGAAGTCTTAAGGTGCAACATCCATTTGAAAATCCAAGATTGCACTGAATGACTTTGAAAAATCGTTTATGGGGATGAAATAGAAGTATAACATGGTGCGTCATATTTCAAAATATAGTAGATCGAATTATGACCATGGTCAAACCCCTTTGACCAACAAAACAACATATGAAAAATTGAGCTAAAAAAGATTTAGATGTTCCCAAATGTCATTAAGATTTAATTTCTTGGTTATCGAACTAAGATGAGATGGGTGGAACCTGTAAGTCCTATAGATCTATGAGAGAGCTTCGATTTGACTGGTTATGTTTCTTGTAACTAAAAATGGACACAAAGTTATGGTTGGTGGAACAACCCACGTCTTTTGGGTGCAACATCGAAGTCTTGAGGTGCAACATCCGTTTGAAAATCCAAGATTGCACCGCATGACTTTTGAAAACTCGTTTATGTGGATGAAATAAAAATATAACATGGTAAATAATATTCCAAAATGTAGTAAATCGAGCCGGGGCTAGTCAACGATCCGGGGGGGCGAGCCGATCAAAAATGTCACCTATTCCAAAATCCAAGTTCTGCGCGCGTTCACGGAAACCGGAGTAACTTCCAATCCGTAAGTCTGTTTTTCGCGAACGAAAGCTCTACCTGAAGCTAAGTCAGAGGGCTACATGATTTACAGAGAACAACTGCGTAATTGATGTTTTCGGGTCCAAAAGAGGTCGTCTAATAGGAGTTTCGGGCATGTTTATGTTGGTGTTGCGATTTCGACCAAATAGCTCTATGATGTTCTCAGTACCTGAGCGCGTTGCTTATTTAGATTTTCCGTATGTGATAGCTTTGACCAAAAAGTGTGTGAATAGACTGGTTATGTTTCTAGTGACTCAAAATAAAAACAAAGTTATGGTTGGCGGAACAACCCATGTCTGTTGGGTGCAACATTGACGTCTTGAGCTGCAACATCAGTTTGAAAATCCAATATTGCACTGTATGACTTTTGAAAACTCGTTTATGGGGATGAAATACAAATATAACATGGTGCATCATATTTCAAAATATAGTGAATTGAATTATGACCACGGGCAAACCCCCTTTGACTAACAAAACGACATATGAAAAATTGAGCTAAAAAAGCTTTCGATGTTCCCAATTGTCATTAAGATTGAATTTCTTGGTTGCCGAACGAAGTTGAGATGGGTGGAACCTGTTTTTCCTATAGATCTGTGAGAGAGCTTTGTTTTGACTGGTTATGGTTCTTGTAACTAAAAATGGACAGAAAGTTATGGTTGGTGGACTAACCCACGTCTTTTGGGTGCAACATCGAAGTCTTAAGGTGCAACATCCATTTGAAAATCCAAGATTGCACTGAATGACTTGGAAAACTCGTTTATGGTGATGAAATAGAAATATAACATGGTGCGTCATATTTCAAAATATAGTAAATCGAATTATGACCAAGGTCAAACCCCCTTTGACCAACAAAAAACATATGAAAAATTGAGCTAAAAAAGCTTTAGATGTTCCCAAATGTCATTAAGATTGAATCTCTTGGTTACCGAACTAAGATGAGATGGGTGGAACCTGTTAGTCCTGTAGATCTATGAGAGAGATTCGTTTTGACTGGTTATGGTTCCTGTAACTAAAAATGGACACAAAGTTATGGTTGGTGGAACAACCCACGTCTTTGGGGTGCAACATCGAAATCTTGAGGTGCAACATCCATTTGAAAATCCAAGATTGCACTGCATGACTTTTGAAAACTCGTTTATGGGGATGAAATAGAAATATAACATGGTAAATCATATTACAAAATGTAGTAAATCGATCCGGGGCTAGTCAACGATCCGGGGGGGCGAGCCGATAAAAAATGTCACCTATTCCAAAATCCAAGTTGTGCGCGCGTTCACGGAATCGGGAGTAACTTCCAATCCATAAGTCCGTTTTGCCCGAACGAAAGCTCTACCTGAAGCTAAGTCAGAGGGCTACAAGGGTTACAGAGCATAGCTCCGTAATTGATGCTTTCGGGCCCTAAAGAGGTCGTCTAATAGGAGTTTCGGGCATGTTTATGTTGATGTTGCGATTTCGACCAAATCGCTCTATGATGTTCTTAGTACCTGAGCGCGTTGCTTATTTAGATTTTCCGTATGTGATAGCTTTGACCATAAAGTGTGTCAACAGACTGGTTATGTTTCTAGTCACTCAAAATAAAAACAAAGTTATGGTTGGCGGAACAACCCATGTCTGTTGGGTGCAACATTTACGTCTTGAGGTGCAACATTAGTTTGAAAATCCAAGATTGCACTGTATGACTTTTGAAAACTCGTTTATGGGGATGAAATACAAATATAACATGGTGCATCATATTTCAAAATATAGTGAATCGAACTATGACCACGGTCAAACCCCCTTTGACAAACAAAACAACATATGAAAAATTGAGCTAAAAAAGCTTTCGATGTACCCAAATGTCATTAAGATTGAATTTCTTGGTTATCGAACGAAGATGAGATGGGTGGAACCTGTTAGTCCTATATATCTATGAGAGAGGTTCCCAAATTAAGGTGCAACATCCATTTGAAAATCCAAGATTGCACTGAATGACTTTGAAAAATCGTTTATGGGGATGAAATAGAAGTATAACATGGTGCGTCATATTTCAAAATATAGTAAATCGAATTATGACCACTGTCAAACCCCCTTTGACAAACAAAACAACATATGAAAAATTAAGCTAAAAAAGCTTTAGATGTTCCCAAATTTCATTAAGATATAATTTCTTGGTTATCGAACTAAGATGAGATGGGTGGAATCTGTTAGCCTTATAGATCTATGAGAGAGCTTCGTTTTGACTGGTTATGGTTCTTGTAACTAAAAATGGACACAAAGTTATGGTTGTTGGAACAACCCACGTCTTTTGGGTGCAACATCGAAGTCTTGAGGTGCAACATCCGTTTGAAAATCCAAGATTGCAACGCATGACTTTTGAAAACTCGTTTGTTGGGATGAAATAGAAATATAACATGGTAAATCATATTCAAAAATGTAGTAAATCAAGCCGGGGCTAGTCAACGATCCTGGGGGGCGAGCCGATCAAAAATGTCACCTATTCCAAAATCCAAGTTCTGCGCGCGTTCACGGAAACGGGAGTAACTACCAATCCGTAAGTCCGTTTTGCACGAACGAAAGATCTACCTGAAGCTAAGTCAGAGGGCTACAAGGGTTATGGAGCTCGGCTCCGTAATTGATGCTTTCGGGCCCAAAAGAGGTCGTTTGATAGGAGTTTCGGGCATGTTTATGTTGATGTTGCGATTTCGACCACATCGCTCTATGATGTTATCAGTACCTGAACGCTTTGCTTATTTAGATTTTCCGTATGTGATAACTTTGACCAAAAAGTGTGTCAACGGACTGGTTATGTTTCTAGTCACTCAAAATAAAAACAAAGTTATGGTTGGCGGAACAACCCATGTCTGTTGGGTGCAACATTGATGTCTTGAGGTGCAATTTCAGTTTGAAAATCCAAGATTGCACTGTATGACTTTTGAAAACTCGTTTATGGGGATGAAATACAAATATAACATGGTGCATCATATTTCAAAATATAGTGAATTGAATTATGACCACGGTCAAACCCCCTTTGACCAACAAAACAACATTTGAAAAATTGAGCTAAAAAAGCTTTCGATGTTCCCAAATGTCATTAAGATTGAATTTCTTGGTTACCAAACGAAGATGAGATGGATGGAACCTGTTAGTCCTATATATCTATGAGAGATCTTCGTTTTAACTGGTTATGGTTCTTGTAAATAAAAATGGACACAAAGTTATGGTTTGTGAAACAACCCACGTCTTTTGGGTGCAACATCGAAGTCTTGAGGTGCAACATCCATTTGAAAATCCAGGATTGCACTCCATGACTTTTGAAAACTCGTTTATGGGGATGAAATAGAAATATAACATAGTGCATCATATTTAAAAATATAGTAAATCGAATTATGACCACAGTCAAACCCCCTTTGACCAAAAAAACGACATATGAAAAATTGAGCTAAAAAGCTTTCAATATTCCCAAATATCATTAAGATTGAATTTCTTGGTTTTCGAACGAAGATGAGATGGGTGGAACCTGTTAGTCCTATAGATCTATGAGAGAGCTTCGTTTTGACTAGTTACGGTTCTTGTAACTAAAAATGGACACAAAGTTATGGTTGGTGGAACAACCCACGTTTTTTGGGTGCAACATTGAAGTCTTAAGGTGCAACATTCATTTGAAAATCCAAGATTGCACTGAATGGCTTTGAAAAATCGTTTATGGGGATGAAATAGAAGTATAACATGGTGCGTCATATTTCAAAATATAGTAAATCGAATTATGACCACGGTCAAACCCCCTTTGACCAACAAAACAACATATGAAAAATTGAGCTAAAAAAGCTTTAGATGTTCCCAAATGTCATTAAGATTGAATTTCTTGGTTATCGAACTAAGATGAGATGGGTGGAACCTGTTTGTCCTATAGATCTATGAGAGAGCTTCGTTTTGACTGGTTATGGTTCTTGTAACTAAAAATGGACACAAAGTTATGGTTGGTGGAACAACCCACGTCTTTTGGGTGCAACATCCGTTTGAAAATCCAAGATTGCACCGCATAACTTTTGAAAACTCGTTTATGGGGATGAAATAGAAATATAACATGGTAAATCATATTCCAAAATGTAGTAAATCGAGCCGGGGCTAGTTAACGATCCAGTGGGGCGAGCCGATCAAAAATGTCACCTATTCCAAAATCCAAGTTCTGCGCGCGTTCACGGAAACGAGAGTAACTTCCAATCCGTAAGTCCGTTTTGCCCGAATGAAAGCTATACCTAAAGCTAAGTCAGAGTGCTACAAGAGGTACAGATCACAGCACCGTAATTGATGCTTTTGGGCCCAAAAGAGGTCGTCTAATAGGAGTTTCGGGCATGTTTATGTTGATGTTGCGATTTCGACCAAATCGCTCTATGATGTTCTCAGTACTTGAGCGCGTTGCTTATTTAGATTTTCCGTATGTGATAGCTTTGACCAAAAAGTGTGTCAATATACTGGTTGTGTTTCTAGTCACTCAAAATAAAAACAAAGTTATTGTTGACGGAACAACCCATGTCTGTTGGGTGCAACATTTACGTCTTGAGGTGCAACATTAGTTTGAAAATCAAAGATTGCACTGTATGACTTTTGAAAACTCGTTTATGGGGATGAAATAAAAATATAACATGGTGCATCATATTTCAAAATATAGTGAATCGAATTATGACCACGGTCAAACCCCCTTTGACAAACAAAACAACATATGAAAAATTGAGCTAAAAAAGCTTTCGATGTACCCAAATGTCATTAAGATTGAATTTCTTGGTTAGCGAACAAAGATGAGATGGATGGAACCTGTTAGTCCTATAGATCTATGAGAGATCTTCGTTTTGACTGGTTATGGTTCTTGTAACTAAAAATGGACACAAATTTATGGTTGGTGGAACAACCCACGTCTTTTGGGTGCAACATCGAAGTCTTGAGGTGCAACATCCGTTTGAAAATCCAAGATTGCACTGCATGACTTTTGAAAACTCATTTATGGGGATGAAATAGAAATATAACATGGTGCTTCATATTTAAAAATATTGTAAATCGAATTATGACCACGGTCAAACCCCTTTGACCAACAAAACAACATATGAAAAATTGAGCTAAAAAAGCTTTCAATGTTCCCAAATGTCATTAAGATTGAATTTCTAGGTTATCGAACGAAGATGAGATGGGTGGAACCTGTTAGTCCTATATATGTATGAGAGAGCTTCGTTTTGACTGGTTATGGTTCTTGTAACTAAAAATGGACACAAAGTTATGGTTGGTGGAACAACCCACGTTTTTTTGGCTGCAACATCGAAGTCTTAAGGTGCAACATCCATTTGAAAATCCAAGATTGCACTGAATGACTTTGAAAAATCGTTTATGGGGATGAAATAGAAGTATAACATGGTGCGTCATATTTCAAAATATAGTAAATCGAATTATGACCACGGTCAAACCCCCTTTGACCAACAAAACAACATATGAAAAATTAAGCTAAAAAAGCATTAGATGTTCCCAAATTTCATTAAGATAGAATTTCTTGGTTATCGAACTAAGATGAGATGGGTGGAACTAGTTAGTCCTATAGATCTATGAGAGAGCTTCGTTTTGACTGGTTATGGTTCTTGTAACTAAAAATGGGCACAAAGTTATGGTTGGTGGAACAACCCACGTCTTTTGGGTGCAACATCGAAGTCTTGAGGTGCAACATCCATTTGAAAATCCAAGATTGCAACGCATGACTTTTGAAAACTCGTTTATTGGGATGAAATAGAAATATAACATGGTAAATCATATTCCAAAATGTAGTAAATCGAGCCGGGGCTAGTCAACGATCCAGGGGGGCGAGCCGATCAAAAATGTCACCTATTCAAAAATCCAAGTTCTGCGCGCGTTCACGGAAACGGGAGTAACTTCCAATCCGTAAGTCTGTTTTCCCCGAACGAAAGATCTACCTAAAGCTAAGTCAGAGGGCTACAAGACTTACGGAGATCGGCTCCGTAATTGATGCTTTCGGGCCCGAAAGAGGTCGTCTAATAGGAGTTTCTGGCATGTTTATGTTGATGTTGCGATTTCGACCAAATCGCTCTATGATGTTATCAGTACCTGAGCGCGTTGCTTATTTAGATTTTCCGTATGTGATAACTTTGACCAAAAAGTGTGTCAACAGACTGGTTATGTTTCTAGTCACTCAAAATAAAGACAAAGTTATGGTTGGCGGAACAACCCATGTCTGTTGGGTGCAACATTGACGTCTTGAGGTGCAACTTCAGTTTGAAAATCCATGATTGCACTGTATGACTTTTGAAAACTCGTTTATGGGGATGAAATACAAATATAACATGGTGCATCATATTTCAAAATATAGTGAATTGAATTATGACCACGGTCAAACCCCCTTTGACCAACAAAACAACATTTGAAAAATTGAGCTAAAAAAGCTTTCGATGTTCCTAAATGTCATTAAGATTGAATTTCTTGGTTACCGAACGAAGATGAGATGGACGGAACCTGTTAGTCCTATATATCTATGAGAGATATTCGTTTTGACTGGTTATGGTTCTTGTAACTAAAAATGGACACAAAGTTATGGTTGGTGGAACAACCCACGTCCTTTGGGTGCAACATCGAAGTCTTGAGGTGCAACATCTGTTTGAAAATCCAGGATTGCACTGCATGACTTTTGAAAACTCGTTTATGGGGATGAAATGGAAATATAACATAGTGCATCATATTTAAAAATATAGTAAATCGAATTATGACCACGGTCAAACCCCCTTTGACCAACAAAACGACATATGAAAAAGTGAGCTAAAAAGCTTTCAATATTCCCAAATATCATTGAGATTGAATTTCTTGGTTATCGAACGAAGATGAGATGGGTGGAACCTGTTAGTCCTATAGATCTACGAAAGTGCTTCGTTTTGACTGGTTACAGTTCTTGTAACTAAAAATGGACACAAAGTTATGGTTGGTGGAACAACCCACGTTTTTTGGGTGCAACATCGAAGTCTTAAGGTGCAACATTCATTTGAAAATCCAAGATTGCACTGAATGACATTGAAAAATCGGTTATGGGAATGAAATAGAAGTATAACATGGTGCGTCATATTTCAAAATATAGTAAATCGAATTATGACCACGATCAAACCCCCTTTGACCAACAAAACAACATATGAAAAATTGAGCTAAAAAAGCTTTAGATGTTCCCAAATGTCATTAAGATTGAATTTCTTGGTTATCGAACTAAGATGAGATGGGTTGAACCTGTTAGTCCTATAGATCTATGAGAGAGCTTCGTTTTGACTGGTTATGGTTCTTGTAACTAAAAATGGACACAAAGTTATGGTTGGTGGAACAACCGACGTCTTTTGGGTGCAGCATCGAAGTCTTGAGGTGCAGCATCCGTTTGAAAATCCAAGATTGCACCGCATAACTTTTGAAAACTCGTTTATGGGGATGAAATAGAAATATAACATGGTAAATCATATTCCAAAATGTAGTAAATCGAGCCGGGGCTAGCAAACGATCCAGGGGGGCGAGCCGATCAAAAATGTCACCTATTCCAAAATCCAAGTTCTGCGCGCGTTCACAGAAACGGGAGTAACTTCGAATCCGTAAGTCCGTTTTGCCCGAACGAAATCTCTACCTGAAGCTAAGTCAGAGGGCTACAAGAGTTTTAGAGCACATCACCGTATTGATGCTTTCGGGCCCAAAAGAGGTCGTCTAATAGGAGTTTCGGGCATGTTTATGTTGATGTTGTGATTTCGACCAAATCGCTCTACGATGTTCTCAGTACCTGAGCGCGTTGCTTATTTAGATTTTCCGTATGTGATAGCTTTGACCAAAAAGTGTGTCAATAGACTGGTTGTGTTTCTAGTCACTCAAAACAAAAACAAAAACAAAGTTATGGTTGGCGGAACAACCCATGTCTGTTGGGTGCAACATTGACGTCTTGAGGTGCAACATCAGTTTGAAAATCCAAGATTGCACTGTATGACTTTTGAAAACTCGTTTATGGGGATGAAATAGAAATATAACATGGTGCATCATATTTCAAAATATTGAATCGAATTACGACCACGGTCAAACCCCCTTTGACCAACAAAACAACATATGAAAAATTGAGCTAAAAAAACTTTCGATGTTCGCAAATGTCATTAAGATTGAATTTCTTGGTTACCGAACGAAGATGAGATGGGTGGAACCTGTTAGTCCTATGGATCTATGAGAGAGCTTCGTTTTGACTGGTTATGGTTCTTGTCACTAAAAATGGACACAAAGTTATGGTTGGTGGAACAACCCACGTCTTTTGGGTGCAACATCGAAGTCTTAAGGTGCAACATCCATTTGAAAATCCAAGATTGCACTGAATGACTTTGATAACTCGTTTATGGGCATGAAATAGAAATATAACACGGTGCGTCATATTTCAAAATATAGTAAATCGAATTATGACCACGGTCAAACCCCCTTTGACCAACAAAAGAACATATGAAAAATTGAGCTAAAAAAGCTTTAGATGTTCCCAAGGGACATTAAGATTGAATTTCTTGGTTACCGAACTAAGATGAGATGGGTGGAACCTGTTAGTCCTATAGATCTATGAGAGAGCTTCGTTTTGACTGGTTATGGTTCTTGTAACTAAAAATGGACACAAAGTTATGGTAGGTGGAGCAACCCACGTCTTTTGGGTGCAACATCGAAGTCTAGAGGTGCAACATCCGTTTGAAAATCCAAGATTGCAATGCATGACTTTTATAAACTCGTTTATGGGGATGAAATAGAAATATAACATGGTAAATCATATTCCAAAATGTAGTAAATCGAGCCGGGGCTAGTCAACGATCCAGGGGGGCGAGCCGATCAAAAATGTCACTAAGTCCAAAATTCAAGTTCTGCGTGCGTTCATGGAAACGGGAGTAACTTCCAATTCGTAAGTCCGTATTCCCCAAACGAAAGCTCCACCTGAAGCTAAGTCATAGGGCTGCAAGACTTATAGAGCAAAGCTCCGTAATTGATGATTTCTGGCCCAAAAGAGGTAGTCTAATAGAAGTTTCGAGCATGTCTATGTTGATGTTGCGATTTCGACCAAATCGCTCCAAGATGATCTCAGTACCTGAGCGCGTTGCTTATTTATATTTTCCGTATGTGATAGCTTTGACCAAAAAGTGTGTCAACAGACTGGTTATGTTTCTAGTCACTCAAAATAAAAACAAAGTTATGGTTGGCGGAACAACCCATGTCTGTTGGGTGCAACATTGACGTCTTGAGGTGCAACATCAGTTTGAAAATCCGAGATTGCACTGTATGACTTTTGAAAACTCGTTTATGGGGATGAAATAGAAATATAACATGGTGCATCATATTTCAAAATATAGTGAATCGAATCATGACCACGGTCAAACCCCCTTTGACCAACAAAACAACATATGAAAAATTGAGCTAAAAAAGCTTTCGATGTTCCCAAATGTCATTAAGATTGAATTTCTTGGTTAACGAACGATGATGAGATGGGTGGAACCTGTTAGTCCTATGGATCTGTGAGAGAGCTTCATTTTGACTGGTTATAGTTCATGTAACTAAAAAGGGACACAAAGTTATGGTTGGTGGAACAATCCATGTCTTTTGGGTGCAACATCGAAGTCTTAAGGTGCAACATCCATTTGAAAATCCAAGATTGCACTGAATGACTTTGAAAACTCATTTTTGGGGATGAAATAGAAATATAACATGGTGCGTCATATTTCAAAACATAGTAAATCGAACTATGACCACGGTCAAACCCCCTTTGACCAACAAAACAATATACGAAAAATTGAGCTAAAATGCTTTAGATGTTCCCAAATGTCATTAAGATTGAATTTCTTGGTTACCGAACTAAGATGAGATTTGTGGAACCTGTTAGTCCTACAGATCTATGAGAGAGATTCATTTTGACTGGTTATGGTTCTTGTAACTAAAAATAACACAAAGTTATGGTTGGTGGAACAACCCACGTCTTTTGGGTGCAACATCGAAGTCTTGAGGTGCAACATCCATTAGAAAATCTAAGATTGCACTGCATGACTCTTGAAAACTCGTTTATGGGGATGAAATAGAAATATAACATGGTAAATCATATTCCAAAATGTAGTAAATTGAGCCGGGGCTAGTCAACGATCTAGGGGGTGAGCCGATCAAAAATGTCACCTATTCCAAAATCCAAGTTCTGCGTGCGTTCACGGAAACGGGAGTAACTTCCAATCCATAAGTTAGTTTTGCCCAAACGAAAGCTCTACCTGAAGCTAAGTCAGAGTGCTACATGAGTATCAGAGCACAGCTCCGTAATTGATGCTTTCGGGCCCAAAAGAGGTCGTCTAATAGGAGTTTCAGGCATGTTTATGTTGCGATTTCGACCAAATCGCTCTATGATGTTCTCAGTACCTGAGCGCGTTGCTTATTTAGATTTTCCGTATGTGATAGCTTTGACCAAAAAAGTGTTTCAACGGACTGGTTATGTTTCTAGTCACTCAAAATAAAAACAAAGTTATGGTTGGCGGAACAACCTATGTCTGTTGGGTGCAACATTGACGTCTTGAGGTGCAACATCAGTTTGAAAATCCAAGATTGCACTGTATGACTTTTGAAAACTCGTTTATGGGGATGAAATACAAATATAACATGGTGCATCATATTTCAAAATATAGTGAATCGAATTATGACCACGGTCAAACCACCTTTGACCAACAAAACAACATATAAAAATTTGAGCTAAAAAAGCTTTCGATGTTCCCAAATGTCATTAAGATTGAATTTCTTGGTTACCGAACGAAGATGAGATGGGTGGAACCTATTAGTCCTATAGATCTGTGAGAGAGCTTCGTTTTGACTGGTTATGGTTCTTGTAACTTAAAATGGACACAAAGTTATGGTTGGTGGAACAACCCACGTCTTTTGGGTGCAACATCGAAGTCTTAAGGTGCAACATCCATTTGAAAATCCAAGATTGCACTGAATGACTTTTGAAAACTCGTTTATGGGGATGAAATAGAAATATACCATGGTAAATCATATTCCAAAATGTAGTAAATCGAGCCGGGGCTAGTCAACGATCCAGGGGGGCGAGCCGATCAAAAATGTCACCAATTCCAAAATCCAAGTTGTGCGCGCGTTCACGGAAACTGGAGTAACTTCCAATCCGTAAGTCCATATCCCCAAACGAAAGCCCCCCTGAAGCTAAGTCAGAGGGCTACAAGGGTTACAGAGCACAGCTCCGTAATTGAGGCTTTCGGGCCTAAAAGAGGTCGTCTAATAGGAATTTCGGGCATGTTTATGTTAATGTTGCGATTTCGACCAAATCGCTCTATGATGTTCTCAGTACCTGAGCGCGTTGCTTATTTAGATTTTCCGTATGTGAAAGCTTTGACCAAAAATTGTGTCAACGGACTTGTTATGTTTCTAGTCACTCAAAATAAAAACAAAGTTATGGTTGGCGGAACAACTCATGTTTGTTAGTTGCAACATTGACGTCTTGAGGTGCAACATCAGTTTGAAAATCCAAGATTGCGCTGTATGACTTTTGAAAACTCGTTTATGGGGATGAAATAGAAATATAACATGGTGCACCATATTTCAAAATATAGTGAATCGAATTATGACCACGGTCAAACCCCCTTTGACCAACAAAACAGCATATGACAAATTGAGCTAAAAAAGCTTTCGATGTTCGCAAATGTCATTAAGATTGAATTTCTTGGTTACCAAACGAAATGAGATGGGTGGAACATGTTAGTCCTATGGATCTATGAGACAGCATCCTTTTGACTTGTTAGGGTTCTTGTAACTAAAAATGGACACAAAGTTATGGTTGGTGTAACAAGCCACGTCTTTTGGGTGCAACATCGAAGTCTTAAGGTGGAACATCTATTTGAAAATCCAAGATTGCACTGAATGACTTTGAAAACTCGTTTATGGGGATGAAATAGAAATATAAGATGGTGCGTCATATTTCGAAATATAGTAAATCGAATTATGACCACGGTCAAACCCCCTTTGACAAATAGAACAACATATGAAAAATTGAGCTAAAAAAGATTTAGATGTTCCCAAATGTCATTAAGATTGAATTTCTTGGTTACCGAACTAAGATGAGATGGGTGGAACCTGTTAGTCCAATAGGTCTATGAGAGAGCTTCGTTTTGACTAGTTATGGTTCTTGTAACTAAAAATGGACACAAAGTTATGGTTGGTGCAACAACCCACGTCTTTTGGGGGCAACATCGAAGTCTTGAGGTGCAACATCCATTTGAAAATCCAAGATTGCAATGCATGACATTTAAAAACTCGTTTATGGGGATGAAATAGAAATATAACATGGTGCATCATATTTCAAAATATAGTAAATCGAATAATGTCTACGGTCAAACCCCCTTTGACCAACAAAACAACATATGAAAAATTGAGCTAAAAAGCTTTCGATGTTCCTAAATGTCATTAAGATTGAATTTCTTGGTTACCGAACTAAGATGAGATGGGTGGAACCTGTTAGTCCAATAGATCTATTAGAGAGCTTCATTTTGACTGGTTATGGTTCTTGTAACTTAAAATGGATGCAAAGTTATGGTTGGTGGAACAACCCACGTCTTTTGGGTGCAACATCGAAGTCTTGAGGTGCAACATCCGTTTGAAAATCCAAGATTGCACTGTATGAGTTTTGAAAACTCGTTTATAGGGATGAAATAGAAATATAACATGGTAAATCATATTCCAAAATGTAGTAAATCGAGCCTGGGCTAGTCAACGATCCAAGAGGGCGAGCCAATCAAAAATGTCACCAATTCCAAAATCCAAGTTATGCGTGCGTTCACGGAAACGGGAGTAACTTCCAATCCGTAAGTCCGTTTTCCCCAAACGAAAGCTCCACCTGAAGCTAAGTCAGAGGGCTACAAGTGTTATAGAGCATAGCTCCGTAATTGATGCTTTCGGGCCCAAAAGTGGTCGCCTAATAGGAGTTTCGGGCATGTTTATGTTGATGTTGCGATTTCGACCAAATCGCTCTATGATGTTCTCAGTACCTGAGCGCGTTGCTTATTTAGATTTTCCGTATGTGATAGCTTTGACAAAAAGTGTGTCAACAGACTGGCTATGTTTCTAGTCACTCAAAATAAAAACAAAGTTATGGTTGGCGGAACAACCCATGTCTGTTGGGTGCAACATTGACGTCTTGAGGTGCAACATCAGTTTGAAAATCCGAGATTGCACTGTATGACTTTTGAAAACTCGTTTATGGGGATGAAATATAAATATAACATGGTGCATCATATTTCCAAATATAGTGAATCGAATTATGACCACGGTCAAACCCCATTTGACCAACAAAACAACATATGAAAAATTGAGCTAAAAAAGCTTTCGATGTTCCCAAATGTCATTAAGATTGGATTTCTTGGTTACCGAACGAAGATGAGATGGGTGGAACCTGTTAGTCCTATGGATCTGTGAGAGAGCTTCGTTTTGACTGGTTATGGCTCATGTAACTAAAAATGGACACAAAGTTATGGTTGGTGGAACAATCCACGTGTTTTGGGTGCAACATCGAAGTCTTAAGGTGCAACATCCATTTGAAGATCCAAGATGGCACTGAAAGACTTTGAAAACTCATTTTGGGGATGAAATAGAAATATAACATGGTGCGTCATATTTCAAAATATAGTAAATCGAACTATGACCACGGTCAAACCCCCTTTGACCAATAAAACAATGTACGAAAAATTTAGCTAAAAAGCTTTAGATGTTCCCAAATGTCATTAAGATTGAATTTCTTGGTTACCGAACTAAGATGAGATAGGTGGAACCTGTTAGTCCTACAGATCTATGAGAGAGATTCATTTTGACTTGTCATGGTTCTTGTAACTAAAAATGGACACAAATTTATGGTTGGTGGAACAACCCACGTCTTTTGGGTGCAATATCGAAGTCTTGAGGTGCAACTTCCATTATAAAATCTAAGATTGCACTGCATGACTTTTGAAAACTCGTTTATGGGGATGAAATAGAAATATAACATGGTAAATCATATTCCAAAATTTAGTAAATTGTGCCGGGGCTAGTCAACGATCCAGAGGGGTGAGCCGATCAAAAATGTCACCTATTCCAAAATCCAAGTTGTGCGTGCGTTCACGGAAACGGGAGTAACTTCCAATCCATAATCCTGTTTTGCCCAAACGAAAGCTCTACCTGAAGCTAAGTCAGAGTGCTACATGAGTAACAGAGCACAGCTCCGTAATTGATGCTTTCGGGCCCAAAAGAGGTCGTCTAATAGGAGTTTCGGGCATGTTTATGTTGCGATTTCGACAAAATCGCTCTATGATGTTCTCAGTACCTGAGCGCGTTGCTTATTTAGATTTTCCGTATGTGATAGCTTTGACCAAAAAGTGTTTCAACGGACTGGTTATGTTTCTAGTCACTCAAAAAAGAAACAAAGTTAGTGTTGGCGGAACAACCTATGTCTGTTGGGTGCAACATTGACGTCTTGAGGTGCAACATCATTTTGAAAATCCAAGATCGCACTGTATGACTTTTGAAAACTCATTTATGGGGATGAAATACAAATATAACATGGTGCATCATATTTCAAAATATGGTGAATCGAATTATGACCATGGTCAAACCACCTTTGACCAACAAAACAACTTATGAAAAATTGAACTAAAAAACCTTTCGATGTTCCCAAATGTCATTAAGATTGAATTTCTTGGTTACTGAACGAAGATGAGATGGGTGGAACCTATTAGTCCTATTGATCTGTGAGAGAGCTTCGTTTTGACTGGTTATGGTTCTTGTAACTAAAAATGGACACAAAGTTATGGTTGGTGGAACAACCCACGTCTTTTGGGTGCAACATCGAAGTCTTAAGGTGCAACATCCATTTGAAAATCCAAGATTGCACTGAATGACTTTGAAAACTCGTTTATGGGGATGAAATAGAAATATAACATGGTGCGTCATATTTCAAAATATAGTAAATCGAATTATGACCCCGGTCAAACCCACTTTGACCAACAAAACAACACATGAAAAATTGAGCTAAAAAAGCTTTAGATGTTCCCAAGTGTCATTAAGATTGAATTTCTTGGTTACCGAACGAAGATGAGATGGGTGGAACCTGTTAGTCCTATAGATCTATGAGAGAGCTTTGTTTTGACTGGTTATGGTTCTTGTAACTAAAAATGGACACAAAGCTATGGTTGGTGGAACAACCCACGTCTTTTGGGTGCAACATCGAAGTCTTGAGGTGCAACATCCATTTGAAAATCCAATATTGCACTGCATGACTTTTGAAAACTCGTTTATGGGGATGAAATAGAAATATAACATGGTAAATCATATTCCAAAATGTAGTAAATCGAGCCGGGGCTAGTCAACGATCCAGGGTGGCGTGCCGATCAAAAATGTCACCAATTCCAAAATCCAAGTTGTGCGCGCGTTCACGGAAACGGGAGTAACTTCCAATCCGTAAGTCCCTATCCCCAAACGAAAGCCCCCCTGAAGCTAAGTCAGAGGGCTACAAGGGTTACATAGCACAGCTCCGTAATTGAGGCTTTCGGGCCCAAAAGAGGTCGTCTAATAGGAATTTTGGGCATGTTTATGTTGATATTGCGATTTCGACCAAATCGCTCTATGATGTTCTCAGTGCCTGAGCGCGTTGCTTATTTAGATTTTCCGTATGTGAAAGCTTTGACCAAAAATTGTGTCAACGGACTTGTTATGTTTCTAGTCACTCAAAATAAAAACAAAGTTATGGTTGGCGGAACAACTCATGTCTGTTGGGTGCAACATTGACGTCTTGAGGTGCAACATCAGTTTGAAAATCCAAGATTGCACTGTATGACTTTTGAAAACTCGTTTATGGGGATGAAATAGAAATATAACATGGTGCATCATATTTCAAAATATAGTGAATCGAATTATGACCACGGTCAAACCCCCTTTGACCAACAAAACAACATATGAAAAATTGAGCTAAAAAAGCTTTCGATGTTCGCAAATGTCATTAAGATTGAATTTCTTGGTTACCGAACGAAGATGAGATGGGTGGAACCTGTTAGTCCTATGGATCTATGAGAGAGTTTCATTTTGACTTGTTATGGTTCTTGTAACTAAAAATGGACACAAAGTTATGGTTGGTGGAACAAGCCACGTCTTTTGGGTGCAACATCGAAGTCTTAAGGTGCAACATCCATTTGAAAATCCAAGATTGCACTGAATGACTTTGAAAACTCGTTTATGGGGATGAAATAGAAATATAACATGGTGCGTCATATTACGAAATATAGTAAATCGAATTATGACCATGGTCAAACCCCCTTTGACAAACAGAACAACATATGAAAAATTGAGCTAAAAAAGATTTAGATGTTCCCAAATGTCATTAAGATTGAATTTCTTGGTTACCGAACTAAGATGAGATTGGTGGAACCTGTTAGTCCTATAGATCTATGAGAGAGCTTCGTTTTGACTAGTTATGGTTCTTGTAACTAAAAATGGACACAAAGTTATGGTTGGTGGAACAACCCACGTCTTTTGGGTGCAACATCGAAGTCTTGGGGTGCAACATCCGTTTGAAAATCCAAGATTGCACTGCATGACATTTAAAAACTCGTTTATGGGGATGAAATAGAAATATAACATGGTGCATCATATTTAAAAATATAGTAAATCGAATTATGACCATGGTCAAACCCCCTTTGACCAACAAAACAACATATGAAAAATTGAGCTAAAAAAGCTTTCGATGTTCCTAAATGTCATTAAGATTGAATTTCTTGGTTACCGAACTAAGATGAGATGGGTGGAACCTGTTAGTCCTATAGATCTATGAGAGAGCTTCGTTTTGACTGGTTATGGTTCTTGTTACTAAAAATGGATGCAAAGTTATGGTTGGTGGAACAACCCACGTCTTTTGGGTGCAACATCGAAGTCTTGAGGTGCAACATCCGTTTGAAAATCCAAGATTGCACTGTATGAGTTTTGAAAACTTGTTTATAGGGATGAAATAGAAATATAACATGGTAAATCATATTCCAAAATGTAGTAAATCGAGCCTGGGCTAGTCAACGATCCAAGAGGGCGAGCCGATATAAAATGTCACCAATTCCAAAATCCAAGTTCTGCGCGCGTTCATGGAAATGGGAGTAACTTCCAATCCGTAAGTCCGTTTTGCCCAAACAAAAGCTCTACCTAAAGCTATGTCAGAGGGCTACATGAGTCACAGAGCACAACTTCGTAATTGATGCTTTCGGGCCCAAAAGAGGTCGTCTAATAGGAGTTTCGGGCATGTTTATGTTGCAATTTCGACCAAATCGCTCTATGATGTTCTCAGTACCTGAGAGCGTTGCTTATTTAGATTTTCCGTATGTGATAGCTTTGACCAAAAAGTGTGTCAACGGACTAGTTATGTTTCTAGTCACGCAAAATTAAAACAAAGTTATGGTTGGCGGAACAACCCATGTCTGTTGGGTGCAACATTGACGTCTTGAGGTGCTACATCAGTTTGAAAATCCCAGATTGCACTGTATGACTTTTGAAAACTCGTTTATAGGGATGAAATACAAATATAAAATGGTGCATCATATTTCAAAATATAGTGAATCGATTTATGACCACTGTCAAACCACCTTTGACAAACAAAACAACATATGAAAAATTCAGCTAAAAAAGCTTTCGATGTTCCCAAATGTCATTAAGATTGAATTTCTAGGTTACCGAACGAAGATGAAATGGGGGTAACCTGCTAGTCCTATAGATGTGTGAGAGAGCTTCGTTTTGACTAGTTATGGTTCTTGTAAATAAAAATGGACACAAAGTTATGGTTGGTGGAACAACCCACGTCTTTTGGGTGCAACATCGAAGTCTTTAGGTGCAACATCCATTTGAAAATCCAAGATTGCACTTTATGACTTTTGAAAACTCGTTTATGGGGATGAAATAGAAATATAAAATGGTGCGTCATATTTCTAAATATAGTAAATCGAATTATGACCACGGTCAAACCCCCTTTGACCAACAAAACAACATATGAAAAATTGAGCTAAAAAAGCTTTCGATGTTCCCAATTGTCATTAAGATTGAATTTCTTGGTTACCGGACTAAGATGAGCTGGGTGGAACTTTTTAGTCCTATAGATCTATGAAAGAGCTTCGTTTTAACTGGTTATGGTTCTTGTATGTAAAAATTGACACAAAGTTATGGTTGGTGGAACAACCCACGTCTTTTGGATGCAACATCGAAGTCTTGAGGTGCAACATCCGTTTGAAAATCCTCGATTACACTGCATGACTTTTGAAAACTCGTTTATGGGGATGAAATAGAAATATAACATGGTGCATCATATTTCAAAATATAGTGAATCGAATTATGACCACGGCCAAACCCACTTTGACCAACAAAACATCATATGAAAAATTGAGCTAAAAAAGCTTTCGATGTTCCCAAATGTCAGTAAGATTGAATTTCTAGGTTACCGAACTAAGATGAGATGGGTGGAACCTGTTAGTCATATAGAACTATGAGAGAGCTTCGTTTTGACAGGTTATGGTTCTTGTAACTAAAAATGGACACAAAGTTATGGTTGGTGGAACAACCCACGTCTTTTGGGTGCAACATCGAAGTCTTGAGGTGCAACATCCGTTTGAAAATCCAAGATTGCATTGTATGAGTTTTGAAAACTCGTTTATAGGGATGAAATAGAAGTATAACATGGTAAATCATATTCCAAAATGTATTAAATCGAGCCGGGGCTAGTCAACGATCCAGGGGGGCGAGCCGATCAAAAATGTCACCAATTCCAAAACCAAAATTCTGCGCGCGTTCACGGAAACGGGAGTAACTTCCAATCCGTATGTCTGTTTTCCCCAAACGAAAGGTCCACCTGAAGCTAAGTCAGAGGGCTACAAGGGTTACGGAGCATATCTCCGTAATTGATGCTTTTGGGCCTAAAAGAGGTCGCCTAATAGGAGTTTCGGGCATGTTTATGTTGATGTTGTGATTTCGACCAAATCGCTCTATGATGTTCTCAGCACCTGAGCGCGTTGCTTATTTAGATTTTCCGCATGTGATAGCTTTGACCAAAAAGTGTGTCAACAGACTGCTTATGTTTCTAGTCATTGAAAATAAAAACAAAGTTATGGTTGGCGGAACAACCCATGTCTGTTGGGTGCAACATTGACATCTTGAAGTGCAATATCAGTTTGAAAATCCAAGATTGCACCGTATGACTTTTGAAAACTCGTTTATGGGGATGAAATATAAATATAACATGGTCCATCATATTTCAAAATATAGTGAATCGAATTATGACCACGGTCAAACCCCCTTTGACCAACAAAACAACATATGAAAAATTGAGCTAAAAAAGCTTTCGATGTTCCCAATTTTCGTTACGATTGAGTTTCTTGGTTACCGAACGAAGATGAGATGGGTGGAACCGGTTAGTCCTATAGATCTGTGAGAGAGCTTCGTTTTGACTGGTAATGGTTCTTGTAACTAAAAATGGACACAAAGTTATGGTTGGTGGAACAACCCACGTCTTTTGGGTGCAGCATCGAAGTCTTTTGGTGCAACATCCATTTGAAAATCCAAGATTGCACTGTATGGCTTTTGAAAACTCGTTTACGGGGATGAAATAGAAATATAACGTGGTGCGTCATATTTCAAAATATAGTAAATCGAATTATGACCACGGTCAAACCCCCTTTGACCAACAAAACAACATATGAAAAATTAAGCTAAAAAATCTTTAGATGTTCCCAAATGTCATTGAGATTGAATTTCTTGGTTATCGAACAAAGATGAGATGGTAGAACCTGTTAGTCCTATAGATCTATGAGAGAGCTTCGTTTTGACTAGTTATGGTTCTTATAACTAAAAACGGACACAAAGTTATGGTTGGTGGAACAACCCACGTCTTTTGGGTGCAACTGAAAATCCAAGATTGCACTGCATGACTTTTGAAAACTCGTTTATGGGGGTGAAATAGAAATATAACATGGTGCATCATATTTCAAAATATAGTAAATCGAATTATGACCACGGTCAAACCCCTTTTAACCAACAAAACAACATATGAAAAATTGAGCTAAAAAAGCTTTCGATGTTCCCAAATGTCATTAAGATTGAATTTCTTGGTTACCGGACTTAGATGAGATGGGTGGAACCTGTTATTCCTGTAGATCTATGAGAGAGCTTCGTTTTGACTGGTTATGGTTCTTGTAACTAAAAATGGACAGAAAGTTATGGTTGGTGGAACAATCCACGTTTTTTGGGTGCAACATCGAAGTCTTGAGATGCAACATCCGTTTGAAAATCCAAGATTGCACTGTATGAGTTCTAAAAACTCGTTTATAGGGATGAAATAGAAATATAACATGTTAAATCATATTCCAAAAAGTAGTAAATCGAGCCGGGGCTAATCAACGATCCAAGGGGGCGAGCCGATCAAAAATGTCACCAATTCCAAAATCCAAGTTCAGCGCGCGTTCACGGAAACGGGAGTAACTTCCAATTCGTCAGTCCGTTTTCCCCAAACGAAAGCTCCACCTGAAGCTAAGTCAGAGGGCTACAAGGGTTACGGAGCCCAGCTCCGTAATTGATGCTTTCGGGCCCAAAAGTGGTCGTCTAATAGGAGTTTCGGGCATGTTTATGTTGATGTTGCGATTTCGACCAAATCGCTCTATGATGTTCTTAGTACCTGAGCGCGTTGCTTATTTAGATTTTCCGTATGTGATAGCTTTGACCAAAAAGTGTGTCAATAGACCGGTTATGTTTCTAGTCACTCAAAATAAAAACAAAGTTATGGTTGGCGGAACAACCCATGTCTGTTGGGTGCAACATCGACGTCTTGAGGTGCAACAACAGTTTGAAAATCCAAGATTGCACTGTATGACTTTTGAAATCTCGTTTATGGGGATGAAATATAAATATGACATGGTGCATCATATTTCTAAATATAGTGAATCGAATTATGACCACGGTCAAACCCCCTTTGACCAACAAAACAACATATGAAAAATTGAGCTAAAAAAGCTTTCGATGTTCCCAAATGTCATTAAGATTGAATTTCTTGGTTACCGAACGAAGAAGAGTTGGGTGGAACCTGTCAGTCCGATAGATCTGTGAGAGAGCTTCGTTTTGACTGGTTATGGTTCTTGTAACTAGAAATGGACACAAAGTTATGGTTGGTGGAACAACCCACGTCTTTTGGGTGCAACATCGAAGTCTTGAGGTGCAACATCCATTTGAAAATCCAAGATTGCACTGTATGGCTTTTGAAAACTCGTATATGGGGATGAAATAGAAATTTAAAATGGTGCGTCATATTTCAAAATATAGTAAATCGAATTATGACCACGGTCAAACCCCCTTTGACCAACAAAACAACATATGAAAAATTGAGCTAAAAAAGCTTTCGATGTTCCAAAATGTCATTTAGATTTAATTTCTTTGTTACCGAACTAAGATGAGCTGTGTGGAACTTGTTAGTCCTATAGATCTATGAGAGAGCTTCGTTTTGACTGGTTATCGTTCTTGTAACTAAAAATGGACACAAAGTTATGGTTGGTGGAACAACCTACGTCTTTTGGGTGCAACATCGAAGTCTTGAGGTGCAACATCCGTTTGAAAATCCAATATTGTACTGCGTGACTTTTGAAAACCCGTTTATGGGGATGAAATAGAAATATAACATGGTGCTTCATATTTCAAAACATAGTAAATCGAATTATGACCACGGTCAAACCCCCTTTGACTAACAAAACAACATATGAAAAATTGAGCTAAAAAAGCTTTTAATGTTCTCAAATATCATTAAGATTGAATTTCTTGGTTACCGAACTAAGATGAGATGGGTGGAACCTGTTAGTCCTATAGATCTATGAGCGAGCTTCGTTTTGACTGGTTATGGTTCTTTTAACTAAAAATGGACATAAAGTTATGGTTGGTGGAACAACCCATGTCTTTTGGGTTCAACATCGAAGTCTTGAGGTGCAGCATCAGTTCGAAAATCCAAGATTGCACTGTATGAGTTTTGAAAACTAGTTTATAGGGATGAAGTAGAAATATAACAAGGTAAATCATATTCCAAAATGTAGTAAATCGAGCTGGGGCTAGTCAACGATCCAGGGGGGCGAGACGATCAAAAATGTCACCAATTCCAAAATCCAAGGTCTGCGCGCGTTCATGGAAACGGGAGTAACTTCCAATCCGTAAGTCCATTTTCCGCAAATGAAAGCTCCACCTGAAGCTAAGTCACAGGGCAACAAGAGTTACGGAGCACAGCTCCGTAATTGATGCTTACGGGTCCAAAAGATGTCGTCTAATAGGAGTTTCGGGCATGTTTATGTTGATGTTGCGATTTCGACCAAATCGCCCTATGATGTTCTCAGTACCTGAGCGCGTTGCTTATTTAGATTTTCCGTATGTGATAGCTTTGACCAAAAAGTGTGTCAACAGACTGGTTAAGTTTCTAGTCACTCAAAATAAAAACAAAGTTATGGTTGGCGGACATGTCTGTTGGGTGCAACATCGACGTCTTGAGGTGCAACATCAGTTTGAAAATCCAAGATTGCACTGTATGACTTTTGAAAACTCGTTTACGGGGATGAAATATAAATATAACATGGTGCATCATATTTCAAAATATAGTGAATCGAATTATGACCACGGTCAAATCCCCTTTGACCAACAAAATAACATATGAAAAATTGAGCTAAAAAAGCTTTTGATATTCCCAAATGTCATTAAGATTGAATTTCATGGTTACCGAACGAAGATGAGATGGGTGGAACCTGTTAGTCCTATAGATCTGTGAGAGAGCTTCGTTTTGACTGGTTATGGTTATTGTAACTAAAAATGGACAAAAAATTATGGTTGGTGGAACAACCCACGTCTTTTGGGTGCAACATCGAAGTCTTGAGGTGCAACATCCATTTGAAAATCCAAGATTGCACTGTATGACTATTGAAAACTCGTTTATGGGGATGAAATTGAAATATAACTTGGTGCGTCATATTTCAAAATATTGTAAATCGAATTATGACCACGGTCAAACCCACTTTGACCAACAAAACAACATATGAAAAATTGAGCTAAAAAAGCTTTCGATGTTCCCAAATGTCATTAAGATTGAATTTCTTGGTCACCGAACAAAGAAGAGATCGGTGGAACCAATTAGTCCTATAGATCTATGAGAGAGCTTCGTTTTGACTGGTTATGGTTCTTGTAACTAAAAATGGACACAAAGTTATGGTTGGTGGACTAACCCACGTCTTTTGGGTGCAACATCGAAGTCTTGAGGTGCAACATCCGTTTAAAAATCCAAGATTGCACTGCATGACTTTTGAAAACTCGTTTATGGGGTTGAAATAGAAATATAACATGATGCATCATATTTCAAAATATTGTAAATCGAATTATGACCACGGTCAAACCCACTTTGACCAACAAAACAACATATGAAAAATTGAGCTAAAAAAGCTTTCGATGTTCCCAAATGTCATTAAGATTGAATTTCTTGGTTACCAAACTAAGATGAGATGGGTGGAACCTGTTAGTCCTATAGATCTATGAGAGAGCTTCGTTTTGACTGGTTATGGTTCTTGTAACTAAAAATGGACACAAAGTTATAGTTGGTGGAATAACCCACGTCTTTTGGGTGCAACGTCAAAGTCTTGAGGTGCATCATCCGTTTGAAAATCCAAGATTGCACTGCGTGACTTTTGAAAACTCGTTTATGGTGATGAAATAGAAATATAACATGGTGCATCATATTTCAAAATATAGTAAATCGAATTATGACCACGTTCAGACCCCCCTTGACCAACAAAACTATATATGAAAAATTGAGCTAAAAAAGCTTTCGATTTTCCCAAATGTCATTAAGATTGAATTTCTTGGTTACCGAACTATGATGAGATGGGTGGAACCCGTTAGTCCTATAGATCTATGAGAGCTTCGTTTTGACTGGTTATGGTTCTTGTAACTAAATATGGACACAAAGTTATGGTTGGTGAAACATCCAACGTCTTTTGGGTGCAACATCGAAGTCTTGAGGTGCAACATCCGTTTGAAAATCCAAGATTGCAATGTATGAGTTTTGAAAACTCGTTTATAGGGATGAAATAGTAATATAACATGGTAAATCATATTCCAAAACGTAGTAAATCGAGCCGGGGCTAGTCAACGATCCAAGGGGGCGAGCCGATCAAAAATGTCACCAATTCCAAAATCCAAGTTCTGCGCGCATTCACGGAAAAGGGAGTAACTTCCAATCCGTAAGTCCGTTTTCCCCAAACAAAAGATCCACCTGAATCTAAGTCAGAGGACTACAAGTGTTTCGGAGCACAGCTCAGTAATTGATGCTTTCGGGCCCAAAAGTGGTCCTCTAATAGGAGTTTCGGGCATGTTTATGTTAATGTTGCGATTTCGACCAAATCTCTCTATGATGTTCTCAGTACCTGAGAGCGTTGCTTATTTAGATTTTCCGTATGTGATAGCTTTGACCAAAAAGTGTGTCAATAGACTGGTTATGTTTCTAGTCACTCAAAATAAAAACAAAGTTATGGTTGGCGGAACAACCCATGTCTGCTGGGTGCAAAATCGACGTCTTGAGGTGCAACATTAGTTTGAAAATACTAGATTGCACTGTATGACTTTAGAAAACTCGTTTATGGGGATGAAATAGAAATATAACATGGTGCATCATATTTCAAAATATAGTGAATCGAATTATGACCACGGTCAAACCCCCTTTGAGCAACAAAACAACATATGAAAAATTGAGCTAAAAAAGCTTTCGATGTTCCCAAATGTCATTAAGATTGAATTTCTTGGTTACCGAACGAAGATGAGATGGGTGGAACCTGTTATTCCTATAGATCTGTGAGAGAGCTTAGTTTTGACTGGTTATGGTTCTTGTAACTAAAAATGGACACAAAGTTATGGTTGGTGGACCAACCCACGTCTTTTGGGTGCAACATCAAAGTCTTGGGGTGCAACATCCGTTTAAAAATCCAAGATTACACTGCATGACTTTTGAAAACTCGTTTATGGGGTTGAAATAGAAATATAACATGGTGCATCATATTTCAAAATATTGTAAATCGAATTATGACCACGGTCAAACCCACTTTGACCAACAAAACAACATATGAAAAATTGAGCTAAAAATCTTTCGATGTTCCCAAATGTCATTAAGATTGAATTTCTTGGTTACCAAACTAAGATGAGATGGGTGGAACCTGTTAGTCCTATAGATCTATGAGAGAGCTTCGTTTTGACTGTAACTAAAAATGGACACAAAGTTATAGTTGGTGGAACAACCCACGTCTTTTGGGTGCAACATCGAAGTCTTGAGGTGCGACATCCGTTTGAAAATCCAAGATTGCACTGCATGACTTTTGAAAACTCGTTTATGGGGATGAAATAGAAATATAACATGGTGCATCATATTTCAAAATATTGTAAATCGAATTATGACCACGGTCAAACCCCCTTTGACCAACAAAACAACATATGAAAAATTGAGCTAAAAAAGCTTTCGATTTTCCAAATGTCATTAAGATTGAATTTCTTGGTCACCGAACAAAGATGAGATCGGTGGAACCTATTAGTCCTATAGATCTATGAGAGTGCTTCGTTTTGACTGGTTATGGTTCTTGTAACTAAAAATGGACACAAAGTTATGGTTGGTGGAACAACCCACGTCTTTTGGGTGTAACATTGAAGTCTTGAGGTGCAACATCCGTTTAAAAATCCAAGATTGCACTGCATGACTTTGGAAAACTCCTTTATGGGGATGAAATAGAAATATAACATGGTGCATCATATTTCAAAATATTGTAAATCAAATTACGACCACGGTCAAACCCACTTTGACCAACAAAACAACATATGAAAAATTGAGCTAGAAAATCTTTCGATGTTCCCAAATGTCATTAAGATTGAATTTCTTGGTTACCGAACTAAGATGAGATGGGTGGAACCTGTTTGTCCTATAGATTTATGAGAGAGCTTCGTTTTGACTGGTTATGGTTCTTGTAACTAAAAAAGGACACAAAGTTATGGTTGGTGGACCAACCCACGTCTTTTGGGTGCAACATCGAAGTCTTGAGGTGCAATATCCGTTTGAAAATCCAAGATTGCACTGTACGACTTTTGAAAACTCGTTTATGGGGATGAAATAGAAATTTAACATGGTGCATCATATTTCAACATATAGTAAATCGAATTATGACCACGGTCAAACCCCCTTTGACCAACAAAACAACATATGAAAAATTGAGCTAAAAAAGCTTTCGATGTTCCCAAATGTCATTTAGATTGAATTTCTTGGTTACCGAACTAAGATGAGCTGTGTGGAACTTGTTAGTCCTATAGATCTATGAGAGAGCTTCGTTTTGACTGGTTATCGTTGTTGTAACTAAAAATGGAAGCAAAGTTAGGGTTGGTGGAACAACCTACGTCTTTTGGGTGCAACATCGAAGTCTTGAGGTGCAACATTCATTTGAAAATCCAATATTGTACTGCATGACTTTTGAAAACCCATTTATGGGGATGAAATAGAAATATAATATGGTGCTTCATATTTCAAAACATAGTAAATCGAATTATGACCACGGTCAAACCCCCTTTGACCAACAAAACAACATTTGAAAAATTGAGATAAAAAAGCTTTCAATGTTCTCAAATATCATTAAGATTGAATTTCATGGTTACTGAACTAAGATGAGATGGGTGGAACCTGTTTGTCCTATAGATCTATGAGAGAGCTTCGTTTTGAATGGTTGTGGTTCTTGTAACTAAAAATGGACATAAGTTATGGTTGGTAGAACAACCCATGTCTTTTGGGTGCAACATCGAAGTCTTGAGGTGCAACATCCGTTTGAAAATCCAAGATTGCACTGTATGAGTTTTGAAAACTAGTTTATAGGGATGAAATAGAAATATAACATGGTAAATCATATTCCAAAATGTAGTAAATCGAGCTGGGGTAAGTCAACGATCCAGGGGGGCGAGACGATCAAAAATGTCACCAATTCCAAAATCCAAGTTCTGCGCGCGTTCATGGAAACGGGAGTAACTTCCAATCCGTAAGTCCGTTTTCCGCAAACGAAAGCTCCACCTGAAGCTAGGTCACAGGGCTACAAGTGTTACGGAGCATCGCTCCGTAATTGATGCTTTCGGACCCAAAAGATGTCGTCTAATAGGAGTTTCGGGCATGTTTATGTTGATGTTGCGATTTCGACCAAATCACTCTATGATGTTCTCAGTACCTGAGCGCGTTGCTTATTTAGATTTTCCGTATGTGATAGCTTTGACCAAAAAGTGTGTCAACAGACTGGTTATGTTTCTAGTCACTCAAAATAAAAACAAAGTTATGGTTGGCGGAACAACCCATGTCTGTTGGGTGCAACATCGACGTCTTGAGGTGCAACATCAGTTTGAAAATCCAAGATTCCACTGTATGACTTTTGAAAACTCGTTTATGGGGATGAAATATAAATATAACATGGTGCATCATATTTCAAAATATAGTGAATCGAATTATGACCACGGTCAAACCCCCTTTGACCAACAAAACAACATATAAAAAATTGAGCTAAAAAAGCTTTCGATGTTCCCAAATGTCATTAAGATTGAATTTCATGGTTACCGAACGAAGATGAGATGGGTGGAACCTGTTAGTCCTATAGATCTGTGAGAGAGCTTCGTTTTGACTGGTTATGGTTCTTGTAACTAAAAATGGACACAAATTTATGGTTGGTGGAACAACCCACGTCTTTTGGGTGCAACATCGAAGTCTTGAGGTGCAACATCCATTTGAAAATCCAAGATTGCACTGTATGACTTTTGAAAACGCGTTTATGGGGATGAAATAGAAATATAACTTGGTTCGTCATATTTCAAAATATAGTAAATCGAATTATGGCCACGGTCAACCCCCTTTGACCAACAAAACAACATATGAAAAATTGAGCTAAAAAAGCTTTCGATTTTCCAAATGTCATTAAGATTGAATTTCCTGGTCACCGAACAAAGATGAGATCGGTGGAACCTGTTAGTCCTATAGATTTATGAGAGAGCTTCGTTTTGACTGGTTATGATTCTTCTAACTAAAAATGGACTCAAAGTTATGGTTGGTGGAACAACACACGTCTTTTGGGTGCAACATCGAAGTCTTGAGGTGCAACATCCGTTTAAAAATCCAAGATTGCACTGCATGACTTTTGAAAACTCGTTTATGGGGACGAAATAGAAATATAACATAGTGCATCATATTTCAAAATATTGTAAATCGAATTATGGCCACGGTCAACCCCCTTTGACCAACAAAACAACATATGAAAAATTGAGCTAAAAAAGCTTTCGATTTTCCAAATGTCATTAAGATTGAATTTCTTGGTCACCAAACCAAGATGAGATCGGTGGAACCTGTTGGTCCTATAGATCTATGAGAGAGCTACGTTTTGACTGGTTATGGTTCTGGTAACTAAAAATGGACACAAAGTTATGGTTGGTGGAACAACCCACGTCTTTTGGGTGCAACATCGAAGTCTTGAGGTGCAACATCCGTTTAAAAATCCAAGATTGCACTGCATGACTTTTGAAAACTCGTTTATGGGGATGAAATAGAAATATAACACGGTCAAACCCACTTTGACCAACAAAACAACATATGAAAAATGTAGCTAAAAAAGCGTTCGATGTTCCCAAATGTCATTAAGATTGAATTTCATGGTTACCGAACGAAGATGAGATGGGTGGAACCTGTTAGTCCTATAAATCTGTGAGAGAGCTTCATTTTGACTGGTTATGGTTCTTGTAACTAAAAATGGACACAAATTTATGGTTGGTGGAACAACCCACGTCTTTTGGGTGCAACATCGAAGTCTTGAGGTGCAACGTCCGTTTGAAAATCCAAGATTGCACTGTATGACTTTTGAAAACGCGTTTATGGGGATGAAATAGAAATATAACTTGGTTCGTCATATTTCAAAATATAGTAAATCGAATTATGGCCACGGTCAACCCCCTTTGACCAACAAAACAACATATGAAAAATTGAGCTAAAAAAGCTTTCGATTTTCCAAATGTCATTAAGATTGAATTTCCTGGTCACCGAACAAAGATGAGATTGGTGGAACCTGTTAGTCCTATAGATTTATGAGAGAGCTTCGTTTTGACTGGTTATGATTCTTCTAACTAAAAATGGACACAAAGTTATGGTTGGTGGAACAACCCACGTCTTTTGGGTGCAACATCGAAGTCTTGAGGTGCAACATCCGTTTAAAAATCCAAGATTGCACTGCATGAATTTTGAAAACTCGTTTATGGGGACGAAATAGAAATATAACATAGTGCATCATATTTCAAAATATTGTAAATCGAATTATGGCCACGGTCAACCCCCTTTGACCAACAAAACAACATATGAAAAATTGAGCTAAAAAAGCTTTCGATTTTCCAAATGTCATTAAGATTGAATTTCTTGGTCACCAAACCAAGATGAGATCGGTGGAACCTGTTAGTCCTATAGATCTATGAGAGAGCTACGTTTTGACTGGTTATGGTTCTTGTAACTAAAAATGGACACAAAGTTATGGTTGGTGGAACAACCCACGTCTTTTGAGTGCAACATCGAAGTCTTGAGGTGCAACTTCCGTTTAAAAATCCAAGATTGCACTGCATGACTTTTGAAAACTCGTTTATGGGGATGAAATAGAAATATAACACGGTCAAACCCACTTTGACCAACAAAACAACATATGAAAAATGTAGCTAAAAAAGCGTTCGATGTTCCCAAATGTCATTAAGATTGAATTTCATGGTTACCGAACGAAGATGAG
This sequence comes from Allium sativum, assembly GCA_030737875.1. Classification (NCBI taxonomy): domain Eukaryota; kingdom Viridiplantae; phylum Streptophyta; class Magnoliopsida; order Asparagales; family Amaryllidaceae; genus Allium; species Allium sativum. Next base: position 844,552,249 of record CM060921.1, on the reverse strand, counting down.
ATGGGTGGAACCTGTTAGTCCTATAAATCTGTGAGAGAGCTTCATTTTGACTGGTTATGGTTCTTGTAACTAAAAATGGACACAAATTTATGGTTGGTGGAACAACCCACGTCTTTTGGGGGCAACATCGAAGTCTTGAGGTGCAACGTCCATTTGAAAATCCAAGATTGCACTGTATGACTTTTGAAAACGCGTTTATGGGGATGAAATAGAAATATAACTTGGTTCGTCATATTTCAAAATATAGTAAATCGAATTATGGCCACGGTCAACCACCTTTGACCAACAAAACAACATATGAAAAATTGAGCTAAAAAAGCTTTCGATTTTCCAAATGTCATTAAGATTGAATTTCTTGGTCACCAAACAAAGATGAGATCGGTGGAACCTGTTAGTCCTATAGATCTATGAGAGAGCTACGTTTTGACTGGTTATGGTTCTTGTAACTAAAAATGGACACAAAGTTATGGTTGGTGGAACAACCCACGTCTTTTGGGTGCAACATCGAAGTCTTGAGGTGCAACATCTGTTTAAAAATCCAAGATTGCACTGCATGACATTTGAAAACTCATTTATGGGGATGAAATAGAAATATAACATAGTGCATCATATTTCAAAATATTATAAATCGAATTATGACCACGGTCAAGCCCACTTTGACCAACAAAACAACATATGAAAAATTGAGCTAAAAAGCTTTGGATGTTCCCAAATGTCATTAAGATTGAATTTCTTGGATACCGAACTAAGATGAGATGGGTGGAACTTGTTTGTCCTATAGATCTATGAGAGAGCTTCGTTTTGACTGGTTATGGTTCTTGTAACTAAAAATGGACACAAAGTTATGGTTGGTGGACCAACCCACGTCATTTGGGTGCAACATCGAAGTCTTTAGGTACAATATACGTTTGAAAATCCAAGATTGCACTATATGACTTTTGAAAACCCGTTTATGGGGATGAAATAGAAATTTAACATGGTGCGTCATATTTCAAAATATAGTAAATCGAATTATGACCACGGTCAAACCCCCTTTGACTAGCAAAACAACATATGAAAAATTGAGCTAAAAAAGCTTTAGATGTTCCCAAATGTCATTAAGATTGAATTTCTTGGTTACCGAACTAAGATGAGATGGGTGGAACCTGTTAGTCCTATAGATCTATGAGAGAGCTTCGTTTTGACTGGTTATGGTTCTTGTAACTAAAAATGGATACAAAGTTATAGTTGGTGGAACAACCCACGTCTTTTGGGTGCAACATCGAAGTCTTGAGGTGCAACATCCATTTGAAAATCCAAGATTGCACTGCATGACTTTTGAAAACTCGTTTATGGGGATGAAATAGAAATATAACATGGTGCATCATATTTCAAAATATAGTAAATTGAATTATGACCACGTTCAGACCCCCCTTGACCAACAAAACAATATATGAAAAATTGAGCTAAAAAAGCTTTCGATTTTCCCAAATGTCATACAGATTGAATTTCTTGGTTACCGAACTAAGATGAGATGGGTGGAACCCGTTAGTCCTATAGATCTATGAGAGAGCTTCGTTTTGACTCGTTATGGTTCTTGTAACTAAATATGGACACAAAGTTATGGTTGGTGAAACAACCCACGTCTTTCGGGTGCAACATCGAAGTCTTGAGGTGCAACATCCGTTTGAAAATCCAAGATTGCAATGTATGAGTTTTGAAAACTCGTTTGTAGGGATGAAATAGAAATATAACTTGGTAAATCATATTCCAAAATGTAGTAAATCGAGCCGGGGCTAGTCAACGATCCAAGGGGGCGAGCCGATCAAAAATGTCACCAATTCCGAAATCCAAGTTCTACGCGCATTCACGGAAACGAGAGTAACTTCCAATCCGTAAGTCCGTTTTCCCCAAACAAAAGGTCCACCTGAATCTAAGTCAGAGGACTACAAGTTTTTCGGAGCACAGCTCTGTAATTGATGCTTTCGGGCCCAAAAGTTGTCGTCTAATAGGAGTTTCGGGCATGTTTATGTTAATGTTGCGATTTCGACCAAATCTCTCTATGATGTTCTCAGTACCTGAGCGCGTTGCTTATTTAGATTTTCTGTATGCAATAGCTTTGACCAAAAAGTGTGTCAATAGACTGGTTATGTTTCTAGTCACTCAAAATAAAAACAAAGTTATGGTTTGCGGAACAACCCATGTCTGCTGGGTGCAAAATCGACGTCTTGAGGTGCAACATCAGTTTGAAAATCCTATATTGCACTGTATGACTTTTGAAAACTCGTTTATGGGGATGAAATATAAATATAACATGGTGCATCATATTTCAAAATATAGTGAATCGAATTATGACCACGGTCAAACCCCCTTTGACCAACAAAACAACATATGAAAAATTGAGCTAAAAAAGCTTTCGATGTTGCCAAATGTCATTAAGATTGAATTTCTTAGTTACCGAACGAAGATGAGATGGGTGGAACCTGTTATTCCTATAGATCTGTGAGAGAGCTTAGTTTTGGCTGGTTATGGTTCTTGTAACTAAAAATGGACAAAAAGTTATGGTTGGTGGAACAACCCACGTCTTTTGGGTGCAACATCGAAGTCTTGATGTGCAACATCCGTTTGAAAATCCAAGATTGACTGCATGACTTTTCAAAACTCGTTTATGGGGATGAAATAGAAATATAACATGGTTCATCATATTTCAAAATATAGTAACTCGAATTGTGACCACGGTCAAACCCCCTTTGACCAACAAAACAACATATGAAAAATTGAGCTAAAAAAGCTTTCGATGTTCCCAAATGTCATTAAGATTGAATTTCTTGGCTACCGAACTAAGATGAGATGGGTGGAACCTGTTAGTCCTATAGATCTATGGGAGAGCTTCGTTTTGACTGGTTATGGTTCTTGTAACTAAAAATGGACACAAAGTTATGGTTGGTGGAACAACCCACGTCTTTTGGGTGCAACATCGAAGTCTTGAGGTGCAACATCCGTTTGAAAATCCAAGATTGCACTGTATGACTTTTGAAAACTCGTTTATGGGGATGAAATGGAAATATAACAAGGTGTGTCATATTTCAAAATATAGTAAATCGAATTATGACTACGGTCATACTCCCTTTGACCAACAAAACAACATATGAAAAATTGAGCTAAAAAAGCTTTAGAGGTTCCCAAATGTCATTAAGATTGAATTTCTTGGTTACCGAACTATGTTGGTTACCAAACTAAGATGAGATGGGCTGAACTTGTTAGTCCTATAGATCTATGAGAGAGCTTCGTTTTGACTAGTTATGGTTCTTGTAACTAAAAATGGACACAAAGTTATGGTTGGTGGAACAACCCACGTCTTTTGGGTGCAACATCGAAGTCTTGAGGTGCAACATCCGTTTGAAAATCCAAGATTGCACTGCATGACTTTTGAAAACTCGTTTATGGGGATGAAATAGAAATATAACATGGTGCATCATATTTCAAAATATTGTAAATCGAATTATGACCACGGTCAAACCGCCTTTGACCAACAAAACAACATATGAAAAATTGAGCTAAAAAAGCTTTCGATTTTCCAAATGTCATTAAGATTGAATTTCTTGGTCATCGAACAAAGATGAGATCGGTGGAACATGTTAGTCCTATAGATCTATGAGAGAGCTTCATTTTGACTGGTTATGGTTCTTGTAACTAAAAATGTACACAAAGTTATGGTTGGTGGAACAACCCACGTCTTTTGGGTGCAACATCGAAGTCTTGAGGTGCAACATCCGTTTAAAAATCCAAGATTGCACTGCATGACTTTTGAAAACTCCTTTATGGGGATGAAATAGAAATATACCATGGTGCATCATATTTCAAAATATTGTAAATCAAATTATGACCACGGTCAAACCCACTTTGACCAACAAAACAACATATGAAAAATTGAGCTAAAAAATCTTTCGATGTTCCCAAATGTCATTAAGATTGAATTTCTTGGTTACCAAACTAAGATGAGATGGGTGGAACCTGTTAGTCCTATAGATCTATGAGAGAGCTTCAGTTTGACTGGTTATGGTTCTTGTAACTAAAAATGGACACAAAGTTATAGTTGGTGGAACAACCCACGTCTTTTGGGTGCAACATCGAAGTCTTGAGGTGCAACATCCGTTTGAAAATCCAAGATTGCACTGCATGACTTTTGAAAACTCGTTTACGGGGATGAAATAGAAATATAACATGGTGCATCATATTTCAAAATATTGTAAATCGAATTATGACCACGGTCAAACCGCCTTTGACCAACAAAACAACATATGAAAAATTGAGCTAAAAAAGCTTTCGATTTTCCAAATGTCATTAAGATTGAATTTCTTGGTCATCGAACAAAGATGAGATCGGTGGAACATGTTAGTCCTATAGATCTATGAGGGAGCATCATTTTGACTGGTTATGGTTCTTGTAACTAAAAATGTACACAAAGTTATGGTTGGTGGAACAACCCACGTCTTTTGGGTGCAACATCGAAGTCCTGAGGTGCAACATCCGTTTAAAAATCCAAGATTGCACTGCATGACTTTTGAAAACTCCTTTATGGGGATGAAATAGAAATATACCATGGTGCATCATATTTCAAAATATTGTAAATCAAATTATGACCACGGTCAAACCCACTTTGACCAACAAAACAACATATGAAAAATTGAGCTAAAAAATCTTTCGATGTTCTCAAATGTCATTAAGATTGAATTTCTTGGTTACCGAACTAAGATGAGATGGGTGGAACCTGTTTGTCCTATAGATCTATGAGAGAGCTTCGTTTTGACTGGTTATGGTTCTTGTAACTAAAAATGGACACAAAGTTATGGTTGGTGGACCAACCCACGTCTTTTGGGTGCAACATCGAAGTCTTGAGGTGCAATATCCGTTTGAAAATCCAAGATTGCACTGTATGACTTTTGAAAACTCGTTTATGGGGATGAAATGGAAATTTGACATGGTGCGTCATATTTCAACAAATAGTAAATCGAATTATGACCAGTGTCAAACCCCCTCTGACCAACAAAACAACATATGAAAAATTGAGCTAAAAAAGCTTTATATGTTCCCAAATGTCATTAAGATTGAATTTCTTGGTTACCGAACTAATATGAGATGGGTGGAACCAGTTAGTCCTATAGATCTATGAGAGAGCTTCGTTTTGACTGGTTATGGTTCTTGTAACTAAAAATGGACACAATGTTATAGTTGGTGGAACAACCCACGTCTTTTGGGTGCAACATCGAAGTCTTGAGGTGCAACATCCGTTTGAAAATCCAAGAGTGCACTGCATGACTTTTGAAAACTCGTTTATGGGGATGAAATAGAAATATAACATGGTGCATCATATTTCAAAATATAGTAAATTGAATTATGACCACGTTCAGTCCCCCCTTGACCAACAAAACAATATATGAAAAATTGGGCTAAAAAAGCTTTCGATTTTGCCAAATGTCATTCAGATTGAATTTCTTGGTTACCGAACTAAGATGAGATGGGTGGAACCCGTTAGTCCTATTGATCTATGAGAGAGCTTCGTTTTGACTCGTTACGGTTCTTGTAACTAAATATGGACACAAAGTTATGGTTGGTGAAACAACCCACGTCTTTTGGGTGCAACATCGAAGTCTTGAGGTGCAACATCCTTTTGAAAATCCAAGATTGCAATGTATGAGTTTTGAAAACTCGTTTATAGGGATGAAATAGAAATATAACATGGTAAATCATATTCCAAAATGTAGTAAATCGAGCCGGGGCTAGTCAACGATCCAAGGGGGCGAGCCGATCAAAAATGTCATCAATTCCAAAATCCAAGTTCTACGTGCATTCACGGAAACGGGAGTAACATCCAATCCGTAAGTCCGTTTTCCCCAAACAAAAGCTCCACTTGAATCTAAGTCAGAGGACTACAAGTGTTTTGGAGCATAGCTCAGTAATTGATGCTTTCGGGCCCAAAAGTGGTCGTCTAATAGGAGTTTCGGGCATGTTTATGTTAATGTTGCGATTTCGACCAAATCTCTCTATGATGTTCTCAGTACCTGAGCGCGTTGCTTATTTAGATTTTCCATATGTGATAGCTTTTACCAAAAAGTGTGTCAATAGACTGGTAATGTTTCTAGTCACTCAAAATAAAAACAAAGTTATGGTTGGCGGAACAACCCATGTCTGTTGGGTGCAACATCGACGTCTTGAGGTGCAACATTAGTTTGAAAGTCCAAGATTGCACTGTATGACTTTTGAAAACTCGTTTATGGGGATGAAATATAAATATAACATGGTGCATCATATTTCAAAATATAGTGAATCGAATTATGACCACGGTCAAAACCCCTTGGACAAACAAAACAACATATGAAAAATTGAGCTAAAAAAGCTTTCGATGTTCCCAAATGTCATTAAGATTGAATTTCTTAGTTACCGAACGAAGATGAGATGGGTGGAACCTGTTATTCCTATAGATCTGTGAGAGAGCTTAGTTTTGGCTGGTTATGGTTCTTGTAACTAAAAATGGACAAAAAGTTATGGTTGGTGGAACAACCCACGTCTTTTGGGTGCAACATCGAAGTCTTGATGTGCAACATCCATTTGAAAATCCAAGATTGACTGCATGACTTTTCAAAACTCGTTTATGGGGATGAAATAGAAATATAACATGGTTCATCATATTTCAAAATATAGTAACTCGAATTGTGACCACGGTCAAACCCCCTTTGACCAACAAAACAACATATGAAAAATTGAGCTAAAAAAGCTTTCGATGTTCCCAAATGTCATTAAGATTGAATTTCTTGGCTACCGAACTAAGATGAGATGGGTGGAACCTGTTAGTCCTATAGATCTATGGGAGAGCTTCGTTTTGACTGGTTATGGTTCTTGTAACTAAAAATGGACACAAAGTTATGGTTGGTGGAACAACCCACGTCTTTTGGGTGCAACATCGAAGTCTTGAGGTGCAACATCCGTTTGAAAATCCAAGATTGCACTGTATGACTTTTGAAAACTCGTTTATGGGGTTGAAATGGAAATATAACAAGGTGTGTCATATTTCAAAATATAGTAAATCGAATTATGACTACGGTCATACCCCCTTTGACCAACAAAACAACATATGAAAAATTGAGCTAAAAAAGCTTTAGAGGTTCCCAAATGTCATTAAGATTGAATTTCTTGGTTACCGAACTATGTTGGTTACCAAACTAAGATGAGATGGGCGGAACCTGTTAGTCCTATAGATCTATGAGAGAGCTTCGTTTTGACTAGTTATGGTTCTTGTAACTAAAAATGGACACAAAGTTATGGTTGGTGGAACAACCCACGTCTTTTGGGTGCAACATCGAAGTCTTGAGGTGCAACATCCGTTTGAAAATCCAAGATTGCACTGCATGACTTTTGAAAACTCGTTTATGGGGATGAAATAGAAATATAAATTGGTGCATCATATTTCAAAATATTGTAAATCGAATTATGACCACGGTCAAACCGCCTTTGACCAACAAAACAACATATGAAAAATTGAGCTAAAAAAGCTTTCGATTTTCCAAATGTCATTAAGATTGAATTTCTTGGTCATCGAACAAAGATGAGATCGGTGGAACATGTTAGTCCTATAGATCTATGAGAGAGCTTCATTTTGACTGGTTATGGTTCTTGTAACTAAAAATGTACACAAAGTTATGGTTGGTGGAACAACCCACGTCTTTTGGGTGCAACATCGAAGTCTTGAGGTGCAACATCCGTTTAAAAATCCAAGATTGCACTGCATGACTTTTGAAAACTCCTTTATGGGGATGAAATAGAAATATACCATGGTGCATCATATTTCAAAATATTGTAAATCAAATTATGACCACGGTCAAACCCACTTTGACCAACAAAACAACATATGAAAAATTGAGCTAAAAAATCTTTCGATGTTCCCAAATGTCATTAAGATTGAATTTCTTGGTTACCAAACTAAGATGAGATGGGTGGAACCTGTTAGTCCTATAGATCTATGAGAGAGCTTCAGTTTGACTGGTTATGGTTCTTGTAACTAAAAATGGACACAAAGTTATAGTTGGTGGAACAACCCACGTCTTTTGGGTGCAACATCGAAGTCTTGAGGTGCAACATCCGTTTGAAAATCCAAGATTGCACTGCATGACTTTTGAAAACTCGTTTACGGGGATGAAATAGAAATATAACATGGTGCATCATATTTCAAAATATTGTAAATCGAATTATGACCACGGTCAAACCGCCTTTGACCAACAAAACAACATATGAAAAATTGAGCTAAAAAAGCTTTCGATTTTCCAAATGTCATTAAGATTGAATTTCTTGGTCATCGAACAAAGATGAGATCGGTGGAACATGTTAGTCCTATAGATCTATGAGGGAGCATCATTTTGACTGGTTATGGTTCTTGTAACTAAAAATGTACACAAAGTTATGGTTGGTGGAACAACCCACGTCTTTTGGGTGCAACATCGAAGTCCTGAGGTGCAACATCCGTTTAAAAATCCAAGATTGCACTGCATGACTTTTGAAAACTCCTTTATGGGGATGAAATAGAAATATACCATGGTGCATCATATTTCAAAATATTGTAAATCAAATTATGACCACGGTCAAACCCACTTTGACCAACAAAACAACATATGAAAAATTGAGCTAAAAAATCTTTCGATGTTCTCAAATGTCATTAAGATTGAATTTCTTGGTTACCGAACTAAGATAAGACGGGTGGAACCTGTTTGTCCTATAGATCTATGAGAGAGCTTCGTTTTGACTGGTTATGGTTCTTGTAACTAAAAATGGACACAAAGTTATGGTTGGTGGACCAACCCACGTCTTTTGGGTGCAACATCGAAGTCTTGAGGTGCAATATCCGTTTGAAAATCCAAGATTGCACTGTATGACTTTTGAAAACTCGTTTATGGGGATGAAATGGAAATTTGACATGGTGCGTCATATTTCAACATATAGTAAATCGAATTATGACCACTGTCAAACCCCCTCTGACCAACAAAACACTATATGAAAAATTGAGCTAAAAAAGCTTTATATGTTCCCAAATGTCATTAAGATTGAATTTCTTGGTTACCGAACTAATATGAGATGGGTGGAACCAGTTAGTCCTATAGATCTATGAGAGAGCTTCGTTTTGACTGGTTATGGTTCTTGTAACTAAAAATGGACACAATGTTATAGTTGGTGGAACAACCCACGTCTTTTGGGTGCAACATCGAAGTCTTGAGGTGCAACATCCGTTTGAAAATCCAAGAGTGCACTGCATGACTTTTGAAAACTCGTTTATGGGGTTGAAATAGAAATATAACATGGTGCATCATATTTCAAAATATAGTAAATTGAATTATGACCACGTTCAGTCCCCCCTTGACCAACAAAACAATATATGAAAAATTGGGCTAAAAAAGCTTTCGATTTTGCCAAATGTCATTCAGATTGAATTTCTTGGTTACCGAACTAAGATGAGATGGGTGGAACCCGTTAGTCCTATAGATCTATGAGAGAGCTTCGTTTTGACTCGTTACGGTTCTTGTAACTAAATATGGACACAAAGTTATGGTTGGTGAAACAACCCACGTCTTTTGGGTGCAACATCGAAGTCTTGAGGTGCAACATCCTTTTGAAAATCCAAGATTGCAATGTATGAGTTTTGAAAACTCGTTTATAGGGATGAAATAGAAATATAACATGGTAAATCATATTCCAAAATGTAGTAAATCGAGCCGGGGCTAGTCAACGATCCAAGGGGGCGAGCCGATCAAAAATGTCATCAATTCCAAAATCCAAGTTCTACGTGCATTCACGGAAACGGGAGTAACATCCAATCCGTAAGTCCGTTTTCCCCAAACAAAAGCTCCACTTGAATCTAAGTTAGAGGACTACAAGTGTTTCGGAGCACAGCTCAGTAATTGATGCTTTCGGGCCCAAAAGTGGTCGTCTAATAGGAGTTTCGGGCATGTTTATGTTAATGTTGCGATTTCGACCAAATCTCTCTATGATGTTCTCAGTACCTGAGCGCGTTGCTTATTTAGATTTTCCATATGTGATAGCTTTGACCAAAAAGTGTGTCAATAGACTGGTTATGTTTCTAGTCACTCAAAATAAAAACAAAGTTATGGTTGGCGGAACAACCCATGTCTGTTGGGTGCAACATCGACGTCTTGAGGTGCAACATTAGTTTGAAAATCCAAGATTGCACTGTATGACTTTTGAAAACTCGTTTATGGGGATGAAATATAAATATAACATGGTGCATCATATTTCAAAATATAGTGAATCGAATTATGACCACGGTCAAAACCCCTTTGACAAACAAAACAACATATGAAAAATTGAGCTAAAAAAGCTTTCGATGTTCCCAAATGTCATTAAGATTGAATTTCTTGGTTACCGAACGAAGATGAGATGGGTGGAACCTGTTATTCCTATAGATCTGTGAGGGAGCTTCGTTTTGACTGGTTATGGTCCTTGTAACTAAAAATGGACAAGAAGTTATGGTTGGTGGAACAACTCACGTCTTTTGGGTGCAACATCGAAGTCTTGAGGTGCAACATCCGTTTGAAAATTCAAGAGTGCACTGCATGACTTTTGAAAACTCGTTTATGGGGATGAAATAGAAATATAACATGGTGCATCATATTTCAAAATATAGTAAATTGAATTATGACCACGTTCAGACCCCCCTTGACCAACAAAACAATATATGAAAAATTGGGCTAAAAAAGCTTTCGATTTTGCCAAATGTCATTCAGATTGAATTTCTTGGTTACCGAACTAAGATGAGATGGGTGGAACCCGTTAGTCCTATAGATCTATGAGAGAGCTTCGTTTTGACTCGTTACGGTTCTTGTAACTAAATATGGACACAAAGTTATGGTTGGTGAAACAACCCACGTCTTTTGGGTGCAACATCGAAGTCTTGAGGTGCAACATCCGTTTGAAAATCCAAGATTGCAATTTATGAGTTTTGAAAACTCGTTTATAGGGATGAAATAGTAATATAACATGGTAAATCATATTCCAAAATGTAGTAAATCGAGCCGGGGCTAGTCAACGATCCAAGGGGGCGAGCCGATCAAAAATGTCACCAATTCCAAAATCCAAGTTCTACGCGCATTCACGGAAACGGGAGTAACATCCAATCCGTAAGACCGTTTTCCCCAAACAAAAGCTCCACTTGAATCTAAGTCAGAGGACTACAAGTGTTTCGGAGCACAGCTCAGTAATTGATGATTTCGGGCCCAAAAGTGGTCGTCTAATAGGAGTTTCGGGCATGTTTATGTTAATGTTGCGATTTCGACCAAATCTCTCTATGATGTTCTCAGTACCTGAGCGCGTTGCTTATTTAGATTTTCCATATGTGATAGCTTTGACCAAAAAGTGTGTCAATAGACTAGTTATGTTTCTAGTCACTCAAAATAAAAACAAAGTTATGGTTGGCGGAAAAACCCATGTCTGCTGGGTTCAAAATCGACGTCTTGAGGTGCAACATCAGTTTGAAAATCCTATATTGCACTGTATGACTTTTGAAAACTCGTTTATGGGGATGAAATATAAATATAACATGGTGCATCATATTTCAAAATATAGTGAATCGAATTATGACCACGGTCAAACCCCCTTTGACCAACAAAACAACATATGAAAAATTGAGCTAAAAAAGCTTTCGATGTTCCCAAATGTCATTAAGATTGAATTTCTTGGTTACCGAACGAAGATGAGATGGGTGGAACCTGTTATTCCTATAGATCTGTGAGGGAGCTTCGTTTTGACTGGTTATGGTTCTTGTAACTAAAAATGGACACGAAGTTATGGTTGGTGGAACAACTCACGTCTTTTGGGTGCAACATCGAAGTCTTGAGGTGCAACATCCGTTTGAAAATCCAAGAGTGCACTGCATGACTTTTGAAAACTCGTTTATGGGGATGAAATAGAAATATAACATGGTGCATCATATTTCAAAATATAGTAAATTGAATTATGACCACGTTCAGACCCCCCTTGACCAACAAAACAATATATGAAAAATTGGGCTAAAAAAGCTTTCGATTTTGCCAAATGTCATACAGATTGAATTTCTTGGTTACCGAACTAAGATGAGATGGGTGGAACCCGTTAGTCCTAATGAGAGAACTTCGTTTTGACTCGTTACGGTTCTTGTAACTAAATATGGACACAAAGTTATGGTTGGTGAAACAACCCACGTCTTTTGGGTGCAACATCGAAGTCTTGAGGTGCAACATCCGTTTGAAAATCCAAGATTGCAATGTATGAGTTTTGAAAACTCGTTTATAGGGATGAAATAGAAATATAACATGGTAAATCATATTTCAAAATGTAGTAAATCGAGCCGGGGCTAGTCAACGATCCAAGGGGGCGAGCCGATCAAAAATGTCACCAATTCCAAAATCCAAGTTCTACGCGCATTCACGGAAACGGGAGTAACATCCAATCCGTAAGTCCGTTTTCCCCAAACAAAAGCTCCACTTGAATCTAAGTCAGAGGAATACAAGTGTTTTGGAGCACAGCTCAGTAATTGATGATTTCGGGCCCAAAAGTGGTCGTCTAATAGGAGTTTCGTACATATTTATGTTAATGTTGCGATTTCGACCAAATCTCTCTATGATGTTCTCAGTACCTTAGCGCGTTGCTTATTTAGATTTTCCATATGTGATAGCTTTGAACAAAAAGTGTGTCAATAGACTAGTTATGTTTCTAGTCACTCAAAATAAAAACAAAGGTATGGTTGGCGGAAAAACCCATGTCTGCTGGGTTCAAAATCGACGTCTTGAGGTGCAACATCAGTTTGAAAATCCTATATTGCACTGTATGACTTTTGAAAACTCGTTTATGGGGATGAAATATAAATATAACATGGTGCATCATATTTCAAAATATAGTGAATCGAATTATGACCACGGTCAAACCCCCTTTGACCAACAAAACAACATATGAAAAATTGAGCTAAAAAAGCTTTCGATGTTCCCAAATGTCATTAAGATTGAATTTCTTGGTTACCGAACGAAGATGAGATGGGTGGAACCTGTTATTCCTATAGATCTGTGAGGGAGCTTCGTTTTGACTGGTTATGGTTCTTGTAACTAAAAATGGACACAAAGTTATGGTTGGTGGAACAACCCACGTCTTTTGGGTGCAACATCGAAGTCTTGAGGTGCAACATCCGTTTGAAAATCCAAGATTGCACTGTATGACTTTTGAAAACTTGTTTATGGGGATGAAATAGAAATATAACATGGTGCGTCATATTTCAAGATATAGTAAATCGAATTATGACCACGGTCATACCCCCTTTGACCAACAAAACAACATATGAAAAATTGAGCTAAAAAAGCTTTAGAGGTTCCCAAATGTCATTAAGATTGAATTTCTTGGTTACCGAACTAAGTTGGTTACCAAACTAAGATGAGATGGGCGGAACCTGTTAGTCCTATAGATCTATGAGAGAGCTTCGATTTGACTAGTTATGGTTCTTGTAACTAAAAATGGACACAAAGTTATGGTTGATGGAACAACCCACGTCTTTTGGGTGCAACATCGAAGTCTTGAGGTGCAAAATCCGTTTGAAAATCCAAGATTGCACTGCATGACTTTTGAAAACACGTTTGTGGGGATGAAATAGAAATATAACATGGTGCATCATATTTCAAAATATTGTAAATTGAATTATGACCACGGTCAAACCCCCTTTGACCAATAAAACAACATATGACAAATTGAGCTAAAAAAGCTTTCGATGTTCCCAAATGTCAATAAGATTGAATTTCTTGGTTACCGAACTAAGATGAGATGGGTGGAACCCGTTAGTCATATTGATCTATGAGAGAGCTTCGTTTTGACTGGTTATGGCTCTTGTAACTAAAAATGCACACAAAGTTATGGTTGGTGGAACAACCCACGTCTTTTGGGTGCAACATCAAAGTCTTGAGGTGCAACATCCGTTTGAAAATCCAAGATTGCACTGTATGAGTTTTGAAAACTCGTTTATAGGGATGAAATAGAAATATAACATGGTAAATCATATTCCAAAATGTAGTAAATCGAGCCGGGGATAGTCAACGATCCAAGGGGGCGAGCCGGTCAAAAATGTCACCAATTCCAAAATCCAAGTTATGCGCGCGTTCACGGAAACGGGGGTAACTTCCAATTCGTAAGCCCATTTCCCCCAAATGAAAGCTCCACCTGAAGCTAAGTCAGAGGGCTACAAGAGTTTCGGAGCCCAACTCCGTAATTGATGCTTTCGGGCCCAAAAGTGGTCGTCTAATAGGAGTTTCGGGCATGTTTATGTTGATGTTGCGATTTCGACCAAATCGCTCTCTGATGTTCTCAGTACCTGAGCACGTTGCTTATTTACATTTTCCGTATGTGATAGCTTTGAACAAAAAGTGTGTCAATAGACTGGTTATGTTTCTAGTCACTCAAAATAAAAACAAAGTTATGGTTGGCGGAACAACCCATGTCTGTTGGGTGCAACATCGACGTCTTGAGGTGCAACATTAGTTTGAAAATCCAAGATTGCACTGTATGACTTTTGAAAACTCGTTTATGGGGATGAAATATAAATATAACATGGTGCATCATATTTCAAAATATAGTGAATCGAATTATGACCACGGTCAAACCCCATTTGACCAACAAAACCACATATGAAAATTTGAGCTAGAAAAGATTTCGATGTTCCCAAATGTCATTAAGATTGAATTTCTTGGCTACCGAACAAAGATGAGATGGGTGGAACCTGTTAGTCCTATAGATCTGTGAGAGAGCTTCGTTTTGACTGGTTATGGTTCTTGTAACTAAAAATGGACACAAAGTTATAGTTGGTGGAAGAACCCACGTCTTTTGGGTGCAACATCGAAGTTTGAGGTGCAACATCCGTTTGAAAATCCAAGATTGCACTGCATGACTTTTGAAAACTCGTTTATGGGGATGAAATAGAAATATAACATGGTGCATCATATTTCAAAATATAGTAAATCGAATTATGACCTCGTTCAGACCCCCCTTGACCAACAAAACAATATATGAAAAATTGTGCTAAAAAAGCTTTCGATTTTCCCAGATGTCATTAAGATTGAATTTCTTGGTTACCGAACTAAGATGAGATGGGTGGAACCCGTTAGTCCTATAGATCTATGGGAGAGCTTCGTTTTGACTGGTTATGGTTCTTGTAACTAAATATGGACACAGAGTTACGGTTGGTGGAACAACCCACGTCTTTTGGGTGCAACATCGAAGTCTTGAGGTGCAACATCCGTTTGAAAATCCAAGATTGCAATGTATGAGTTTTGAAAACTCGTTTATAGGGATGAAATAGAAGTATAACATGGTAAATCATATTCCAAAAAGTGGTAAATCGAGCCGGGGCTAGTCAACGATCCAAGGGGGCGAGCCGATCAAAAATGTCACCAATTCCGAAATCTAAGTTCTGCGCGCATTCACGGAAACGGGAGTAACTTCCAATCCGTAAGTCCGTTTTCCCCAAACAAAAGCTCCACCTGAATCTAAGTCAGAGGACTACAAGTGCTTCGGAGCATAGCTCAGTAATTGACGCTTTCGGGCCCAAAAGTGGTCGTCTAATAGGAGTTTCGGGCATGTTTATGTTAATGTTGCGATTTCGACCAAATCTCTCTATGATGTTCTCAGTACCTGAGCGCGCTGCTTATTTAGATTTTCCGTATGTGATAGCTTTGACCAAAAAGTGTGTCAATAGACTGGTTATGTTTCTAGTCACTCAAAATAAAAACAAAGTTATGGTTGGCGGAACTACCCATGTCTGTTGGGTGCAAAATCGACGTCTTGAGGTGCAACATCAGTTTGAAAATCCAAGATTTCACTGTATGACTTTTGAAAACTTGTTTATGGGAATGAAATAGAAATATAACATGGTGCGTCATATTTCAAAATATAGTAAATCGAATTATGACCACGGTCATACCCCCTTTGACCAACAAAACAACATATGAAAAATTGAGCTAAAAAGCTTTCGATGTTCCCAAATGTCATTAAGATTGAATTTCTTGGTTACCGAACGAAGATGAGACGGGTAGAACCTGTTATTCCTATAAATCTGTGAGAGAGCTTAGTTTTGGCTGGTTATGGTTCTTGTAACTAAAAATGGACAAAAAGTTATGGTTGGTGTAACAACCCACGTCTTTTGGGTGCAACATCGAAGTCTTGATGTGCAACATCCATTTGAAAATCCAAGATTGCACTGCATGACTTTTCAAAACTCGTTTATGGGGATGAAATAGAAATATAACATGGTGCATCATATTTCAAAATATAGTAAATCGAATTGTGACCACGGTCAAACCCCCTTTGACCAACAAAACAACATATGAAAAATTGAGCTAAAAAAGCTTTCGATGTTCCCAAATGTCATTAAGATTGAATTTCTTGGTTACGGAACAAAGATGAGATGGGTGGAACCTGTTAGTCCTATAGATCTGTGAGAGAGCTTCGTTTTGACTGGTTATGGTTCTTGTAACTAAAAATGGACACAAAGTTATAGTTGGTTGAAGAACCCACGTCTTTTGGGTGCAACATCGAAGTTTGAGGTGCAACATCCGTTTGAAAATCCAAGATTGCACTGCATGACTTTTGAAAACTCGTTTATGGGGATGAAATAGAAATATAACATGGTGCATCATATTTCAAAATATAGTAAATCGAATTATGACCTCGTTCAGACCCCCCTTGACCGACAAAACAATATATGAAAAATTGAGTTAAAAAGCTTTCGATTTTCCCAGATGTCATTAAGATTGAATTTCTTGGTTATCGAACTAAGATGAGATGGGTGGAACCCGTTAGTCCTATAGATCTATGAGAGAGCTTCGTTTTGACTGGTTATGGTTCTTGTAACTAAATATGGACACTGAGTTACGGTTGGTGGAACAACCCACGTCTTTTGGGTGCAACATCGAAGTCTTGAGGTGCAACATCCGTTTGAAAAATCCAAGATTGCAATGTATGAGTTTTGAAAACTTGTTTATAGGGATGAAATAGAAGTATAACATGGTAAATCATATTCCAAAATGTAGTAAATCGAGCCGGGGCTAGTCAACGATCCAAGGGGGCGAGCCGATCAAAAATGTCACCAATTCCTAAATCCAAGTTCTGCGCGCATTCACGGAAACGGGAGTAACTTCCAATCCGTAAGTCCGTTTTCCCCAAACAAAAGCTCCACCTGAATCTAAGTCAGAGGACTACAAGTGTTTCGGAGCACAGCTCAGTAATTGATGCTTTCGGGCACAAAAGTGGTCGTCTAATAGGAGTTTCGGGCATGTTTATGTTAATGTTGCGATTTCGACCAAATCTCTCTATGATGTTCTCAGTACCTGAGCGCGTTGCTTATTTAGATTTTCCGTATGTGATAGCTTTGACCAGAAAGCGTGTCAATAGACTGGTTATGTTTCTAGCCACTCAAAATAAAAACAAAGTTATGGTTGGCGGAAATACCATGTCTGCTGGGTGCAAAATCGACGTCTTGAGGTGCAACATCAGTTTGAAAATCCTAGATTTCACTGTATGACTTTTGAAAACTTGTTTATGGGAATGAAATATAAATATAACATGGTGCGTCATATTTCAAAATATAGTAAATCGAATTATGACCACGATCATACCCCCTTTGACCAACAAAACAACATATGAAAAATTGAGCTAAAAAAGCTTTCGATGTTCCCAAATGTCATTAAGATTGAATTTCTTGGTTACCGAACGAAGATGAGATGGGTAGAACCTGTTACTCCTATAGATCTGTGAGAGAGCTTAGTTTAGGCTGGTTATGGTTCTTGTAACTAAAAATGGACAAAAAGTTATGGTTGGTGGAACAACCCACGTCTTTTGGGTGCAACATCGAAGTCTTGATGTGCAACATCCATTTGAAAATCCAAGATTGCATTGCATGACTTTTCAAAACTCGTTTATGGGGATGAAATAGAAATATAACATGGTGCATCATATTTCAAAATATAGTAAATCGAATTGTGACCACGGTCAAACCCCCTTTGACCAACCAAACAACATATGAAAAATTGAGCTAAAAAAGCTTTCGATGTTCCCAAATGTCATTAAGATTGAATTTCTTGGTTACCGAACTAAGATGAGATGGGTGGAACCTGTTAGTCCTATAGATCTATGAGAGAGCTTCGTTTTGACTGGTTATGGTTCTTGTAACTAAAAATGGACACAAAGTTATGGTTGGTGGAACAACCCACGTCTTTTGGGTGCAACATCGAAGTCTTGTGGTGCAACATCCGTTTGAAAATCCAAGATTGCAACGCATGACTTTTGATAACTCGTTTATTTTGAAGAAATAGAAATATAACATGGTAAATCATATTCCAAAATGTAGTAAATCGAATTATGACCACGATCATACCCCCTTTGACCAACAAAACAACATATGAAAAATTGAACTAAAAAGCTTTAGTGGTTCCCAAATGTCATTAAGATTGAATTTCTTGGTTACCGAACTAAGTTGGTTACCAAACTAAGATGAGATGGGTGGAACCTGTTAGTCCTATAGATCTATGAGAGAGCTTCGTTTTGACTAGTTATGGTTCTTGTAACTAAAAATGGACACAAAGTTATGGTTGGTGGAACAACCCACGTCTTTTGGGTGCAACATCGAAGTCTTGAGGTGCAACATCCGTTTGAAAATCCAAGATTGCACTACATGACTTTTGAAAACTCTTTTATGGGGATGAAATAGAAATATAACATGGTGCATCATATTTCAAAATATTGTAAATCGAATTATGACCACAGTCAAACCCCCTTTGACCAACAAAACAACATATGACAAATTGAGCAAAAAAAGCTTTCGATGTTCCCAAATGTCATTAAGATTGAATTTCTTGGTTACCGAACTAAGATGAGATGGGTGGAACCCGTTAGTTATATTGATCTATGAGAGAGCTTCGTTTTGACTGGTTATGGTTCTTGTAACTAAAAATGGACACAAAGTTATGGTTGGTGGAACAACCCACGTCTTTTGGGTGCAACATCGAAGTCTTGAGGTGCAACATCCGTTTGAAAATCCAAGATTGCACTATATGAGTCTTGACTTTTTTATAGGGATGAAATAGAAAAATAACATGGTAAATCATATTCCAAAATGTAGTAAATCGAGCCGGGGATAGTCAACGATCCAAGGGGGCGAGCCGATCAAAAATGTCACCAATTCCAAAATCCAAGTTCTGCGCGCGTTCACGGAAACGGGAGTAACTTCCAATTCGTAAGTACGTTTCCCCCAAACGAAAGCTCCACCTGAAGCTAAGTCAGAGGGCTACAAGAGTTTCAGATCACAGCTCCGTAATTGATGCTTTCGGGCCCAAAAGTGGTCGTCTAATAGGAGTTTCGGGCATGTTTATGTTGATGTTGCGATTTCGACCAAATCGCTCTCTGATGTTATCAGTACCTGAGCACGTTGCTTATTTAGATTTTCCGTATATGATAGCTTTGACCAAAAAGTGTGTCAATAGACTGGTTATGTTTCTAGTCACTCAAAATAAAAACAAAGTTATGGTTGGTGGAACAACCCATGTCTGTTGGGTGCAACATCGACGTCTTGAGGTGCAACATCAGTTTGAAAATCCAAGATTGCACTGTACGACTTTTGAAAACTCGTTTATGGGGATGAAATACAAATATAACATGGTGCATCATATTTCCAAATATAGTGAATCGAATTATGACCACGGTCAAACCCCATTTGACCAACAAAACAACATATGAAAAATTGAGCTAAAAAAGCTTTCTATGTTCCCAAATGTCATTAAGATTGAGTTTCTTGGTTACCGAACGAAGATGAGATGGGTGGAACCTGTTAGTCCTATAGATTTGTGAGAGAGCTTCATTTTGACTAGTTATGGTTCTTGTAACTAAAAATGGACACAAAGTTATGGTTGGTGGAACAACCCACGTCTTTTGGGTGCAACATCGAAGACTTGAGGTGCAACATCCATTTGAAAATCCAAGATTGCACTGTATGACTTTTGAAAACTTGTTTATGGGGATGAAAAAGAAATATAAAATGGTGCGTCATATTTCAAAATATAGTAAATCGAATTATGACCACGGTCAAACTCCCTTTGACCAACAAAACATCATATGAAAAATTGAGCTAAAAAAGCTTTCGATGTTCCCAAATGTCATTAAGATTGAATTTCTTGGTTACCGAAATAAGATGAGCTGGGTGGAACCTATTAGTCCTATAGATCTATGAGAGAGCTTCGTTTTGACTGGTTATGGTTCTTGTAATTAAAAATGGACACAAAGTTATGGTTGGTGGAACAACCCACGTCTTTTGGGTGCAACATCGAAGTCTTGAGGTGCAACATCCGTTTGAAAATCCAAGATTGTACTGCATGACTTTTGAAAACTCGTTTATGGGGATGAAATAGAAATATAACATGGTGCATCATATTTCAAAATATAGTAAATCGAATTATGACCACGGTCAAACCCCATTTGACCAACAAAACAACATATGAAAAATTGAGCTAAAAAAGCTTTTAATGTTCCCAAATGTCATTAAGATTGAATTTCTTGGTTACCGAACTAAGATGAAGTGGGTGGAACCAGTTAGTCCTATAGATCTTTGAGAGAGCTTCATTTTGGCTGGTTATGGTTCTTGTGACTAAAAATGGGCACAAGGTTATGGTTGGTGGAACAACCCACGTCTTTTGGGTGCAACATCGAAGTCTTGAGATGCAACATCCGTTTGAAAATCCAAGATTACACTGTATGAGTTTTGAAAACTAGTTTATAGGGATTAATAGAAATATAACATGGTAAATAATATTTCAAAATGCAGTAAATCGAGACGGGGCTAGTCAACGATCCAGTGGGCGAGCCGACAAAAAATGTCACCAATTCCAAAATCCAAGTTCTGCGCGCGTTCACGGAAACGGGAGTAACTTCCAATCCGTAAGTCTGTTTTGCCCAAATGAAAGCTCTACCTGAAGCTAAGCCAGAGGGCTACAAGAGTTAGGGAGCACGGCTCCGTAATTGATGCTTTCGGGCACAAAAGAGGTCGTCTAATAGGAGTTTCGGGCATGTTTATGTTTATGTTGCGATTTCGACCAAATCGCTCTATAATGTTCTCATTACCTGAGCGCGTTGCTTATTTAGATTTTCTGTATGTGATAGCTTTGACCAAAAAGTGCGTCAACAGACTGATTATGTGTCTAGTCACTCAAAATAAAAACAAAGTTATGGTTGGCGGAACAACCCATGTCTGTTGGGTGCAACATTGACATCTTGAGGTGCAACATCAGTTTGAAAATCCAAGATTGCACTGTATGACTTTTGAAAACTCGTTTATGGGGATGAAATATAAATATAACATGGTGCATCTTATTTCAAAATATAATGAATCGAATTATGACCACGGTCAAACCCCCTTTGACCAACAAAACAACATATGAAAAATTGAGCTAAAAAGCTTTCGATATTCCCAAATTTCATTAAGATTGAATTTCTTGGTTACCGATCAAAGATGAGATGGGTGGAACCTATTAGTCCTATAGATCTATGATAGAGCTTCATTTTAACTGGTTATGGTTCTTGTAACTAAAAATGGACACAAAGTTATGTTTGGTGGAACAACCCACGTCTTTTGGGTGCAACATCAAAGTCTTGAGGTGCAACATCCGTTTGAAAATCCAAGATTGCACTGTATGACTTTTGAAAACTCATTTACGGGGATGAAATAGAAATATAACATGGTGCATCATATTTCAAAATATATTAAATCGAATTATGACTACGGTCAAACCCCCTCTGACCAACAAAACAACATATGAAAAATTGAGCTTAAAAAGCTTTTTATGTTCCCAAACGTCATTAAGATTGAATTTCTTGGTCACCGAACTAAGATGAGATGGGTGGAACCTGTTAGTCCTCCAGATCTACAAGAGAGATTCGTTTTGACTAGTTATGGTTCTTGTAACTAAAAATGGACACAAAATTATGGTTGGTGGAACAACCCACGTCTTTTGGGTGCAATATCGAAGTCTTGAGGTGCAACATCCATTTGAAAATCCAAGATTGCACTGCATGACTTTTGAAAACTCGTTTATGGAGATGAAACAGAAATATAACATGGTTCATCATATTTCAAAATATAGTAAATCGAATTATGACCACGGTCAAACCCCCTTTGACGAACAAAACAACATATGAAAAATTGAGCTAAAAAAGCTTCTGATGTTCCCAAATGTCATTAAGATTGAATTTCATGGTTACCAAACTAAGATGAGATGGGTGGAACCTGTTAGTCCTATAGATCAATAAGAGAGCTTCATTTTGATTGGTTATGGTTCTTGTAGCTAAAAATGGACACAAAGTTATGGTTGGTGGAACAACCCACGTCTTTTGGGTGCAACATCGAAGTCTTAAGATGCAACATCCATTTGTAAATCCAAGATTACACTGTATGACTTTTGAAAACTCGTTTATGGGGATGAAATAGAAATATAACATGGTGCATCATATTTCAAAATATAGTAAATCAAATTATGACCACGGTCAAACCCCCTTTGACAAACAAAACAACATATGAAAAATTGAGCTAAAAAAGCTTTCAATATTCCCAAATGTCATTAAGATTAAATTTCTTGGTTACCGAACTGGATGAAATGGGTGGAACCAGTTAGTCTTATAGATCTTTGAGAGAGCTTCATTTCGGCTGGTTATGGTTCTTGTAAATAAAAATGGACACAAAGTTATGGTTGGTGGAACAACCCACGTCTTTTGGGTGCAACATCGAAGTCTTGAGGTGCAACATCCGTTTGAAAATCCATGATTGCACTGTATGAGTTTTGAAAACTAGTTTATAGGGATTAAATAGAAATATAACATGTAAATCATATTTCAAAATGCAGTAAATCGAGCCAGGGCTAGTCAACGATCTCGGGGGCGAGCCGATCAAAAATGTCACCAATTCCAAAATCCAAGTTCTGCGCGCGTTCCCGGAAATGGGAGTAACTTCTAATCCGTAATTCCGTTTTGCCCAAATGAAAGCTCTACCTGAAGCTAAGTCAGAGGGCTACAAGAGGTACGGAGCATAGCTCCGTAATTAATGCTTTCGGGCTCAAAAGAGGTCGTCTAATAGGAGTTTCGGGCATGTTTATGTTGATGTTGCGATTTCGACCAAATCGCTCTATGATGTTCTCAGTACCTGAGCGCGTTGCTTATTTAGATTTTCTGTATGTGATAGCTTTGACCAAAAAGTGTGTCAACAGACTGGTTATGTTTCTAGTCACTCAAAATAAAAACAAAGTTATGGTTGGCGGAACAACTCATGTCTGTTGGGTGCAACATCGACATCTTGAGGTGCAACATCAGTTTGAAAATCCAAGATTGCACTGTATGACTTTTGAAAACTCGTTTATGGGGATGAAATATAAATATAGCATGGTGCATCATATTTCAAAATATAGTGAATCGAATTATGACCACGGTCAAACCCCCTTTGACCAACAAAACAACATATGAAAAATTGAGCTAAAAAAGCTTTCGATGTTCCCAAATGTCATTAAGATTGAATTTCTTGGTTACCGAACGAAGATGAGATGGGTGGAACCTATTAGTCCTATAGATCTATGAGAGAGATTCGTTTTAACTGGTTATGGTTCTTGTAACTAAAAATGGACACAAAGTTATGATTGTTGGAACAACCCACGTCTTTTGGGTGCAACATCGAAGTCTTGAGGTGCAACATCCGTTTGAAAATCCAAGACTGCACTGTATGAGTTCTGAAAACTCGTTTATAGGGATGAAAAAGAAATATAACATGGTAAATCATATTCCAAAATGTAGTAAATCGAGCCGGGGCTAGTCCACGATCCAAGGGGCGAGCCGATCAAAAATGTCACCAATTCCAAAATCCAAGTTCTGCGCGCATTCACGGAAACGGGAGCAACTTCCAATCCGTAAGTCCGTATTGCCCAAACGAAAGCTCTACCTGAAGCTAAGTTAGAGGGCTACAAGAGTTATGGTGCATAGCTACGTAATTGATGCTTTCGGGCCCTAAATAGGTCGTCTAATAGGAGTTTCGGGCATGTTTATGTTGATGTTGCGATTTCGACCAAATCGCTCTATGATGTTCTCAGTACCTGAGCGCGTTGCTTATTTAGATTATCCGTATGTGATAGCTTTGACCAAAAAGTGTGTCAACAGACTGGTTATGTTTCTAGTCACTCAAAATAAAAACAAAGTTATGGTTGGCGGAACAATCCATGTCTGTTGGGTGCAACATCAACGCCTTGAGGAGCAACATCGGTTTGAAAATCCAAGATTGCACTGCATGACTTTTGAAAACAAGTTTATGGGGATGAAATAGAAATATAACGTGGTGCATCATATTTCAAAATATAGTGAATCGAATTATGACCACGGTCAAACCCCCTTTGACTAACAAAACAACATATGAAAAATTGAGCTAAAAAAGCTTTTGATGTTTCCAAATGTCATTAAATTGAATTTCTTGGTTACCGAACGAAGATGAGATGGGTGGAACCTGTTAGTCCTATAGATCTATGAGAGAGCTTCGTTTGACTGGTTATGGTTCTTGTAACTAAAAATGGATACAAAGTTATGGTTGGTGGAACAACCCACGTCTTTTGGGTGCAACATCAAAGTCTTGAGGTGCAACATTTGTTTGAAAATCCAAGATTGCACTGTATGACTTTTGAAAACTCGTTTACGGGGATGAAATAGAAATATAACATGGTGCATCATATTTCAAAATATAGCAAATCGAATTATGACTACGGTCAAACACCCTCTGACCAACAAAACAACATATGAAAAATTGAGCTAAAAAAGCTTCCGATGTTCCCAAATGTCATTAAGATTGAATATCTTGGTCACCGAACTAAGATGAGATGGGTGGAACCTGTTAGTCCTCCAAATCTACGAGAGAGATTCGTTTTGACTAGTTATCGTACTTGTAACTAAAAATGGACACAAAGTTATGGTTGGTGGAACAACCCACGTCTTTTGGGTGCAACATCGAAGTCTTGAGGTGCAACATCCATTTGAAAATCCAAGATTGCACTGCATGACTTTTGAAAATTCGTTTATGGGGATGAAATAGAAATATAGCATGGTTCATCATATTTCAAAATATAGTAAATTGAATTATGACCACGGTCAAACCCCCTTTGACCAACAAAACAACATATAAAAATTTGAGCTAAAAAAGCTTCTGATGTTCCCAAATGTCATTAAGATAGAATTTCATGGTTACCTAACTAAGATGAGATGGGTGGAACCCTTTAGTCCTATAGATCTATGAGAGAGCTTCATTTTGATTGGTTATGGTTCATGTAGCTAAAAATGGACACAAAGTTATGGTTGGTGGAACAACCCACGTCTTTTGGGTGCAACATCGAAGTGTTGAGGTGCAACATCCGTTTGAAAATCCAAGATTGCACTGTATGACTTTTGAAAACTCGTTTATGGGGATGAAATAGAAATATAACATGGTGCATTATATTTCAAAATATAGTAAATCGAATTATGACCACGGTCAAACTCTCTTTGACAAACAAAACAACATATGAAAAATTGAGCTAAAAAAGCTTTCGATGTTCCCAAATGTCATTAAGATTGAATTTCTTGGTTACCGAACTAAGATGAAATGGGTGGAACCAGTTAGTCCTATTGGTCTTTGAGAGAGCTTCATTTTGGCTGGTTATGGTTCTTGTAACTAAAAATGGACACAAAGTTATGGTTGGAGGAACAACCCACGTCTTTTGGGTGCAACATCGAAGTCTTGAGGTGCAACATCCGTTTGAAAATCCAAGATTGCACTGTATGAGTTTTGAAAACTAGTTTGTAGGGATTAAATAGAAATATAACATGGTAAATCATATTTCAAAATGCAGTAAATCGAGCCGGGGCTAGTCAACGATCCAGGGGGCGAGCCGATCAAAAATGTCACCAATTCCAAAATCCAAGTTCTGTGCGCGTTCACGGAAACGGGAGTAACTTCTAATCCGTAAGTCCGTTTTTCCCAAATGAAATCTCTACCTGAAGCTAAGTCAGAGGGGTACAAGAGTTACGGAGCATACCTCCGTAATTGATGCTTTCAGGCACAAAAGAGGTCGTCAAATAGGAGTTTCGGGCATGTTTATGTTGATGTTGCGATTTCGACCAAATCGCTCTATGATGTTCCCAGTACCTGAGCGCGTTGCTTATTTAGATTTTCTGTATGTGATAGCTTTGACCAAAAAGTGTGTCAACAGACTGGTTATGTTTCTAGTCACTCAAAATAAAAACAAAGTTATGGTTGGCGGAACAACTCATGTCTTTTGGGTG
The DNA here is from genome assembly GCA_030737875.1 of Allium sativum. Lineage (NCBI taxonomy): Eukaryota > Viridiplantae > Streptophyta > Magnoliopsida > Asparagales > Amaryllidaceae > Allium > Allium sativum. The sequence continues at coordinate 844,525,876 of CM060921.1, read as the reverse complement.
CAACATTGACATCTTGAGGTGCAACATCAGTTTGAAAATCCAAGATTGCACTGTATGACTTTTGAAAACTCGTTTATGGGGATGAAATATAAATATAACATGGTGCATCCTATTTCAAAATATAGTGAATCGAATTATGACCCCGGTCAAACCCCATTTGACTAACAAAACAACATATGAAAATTTGAGCAAAAAAAGCTTTCGATGTTCCCAAATGTCATTAAGATTGAAGTTCTTGGTTACCGAACGAAGATGAGATGGGTGGAACCTATTAATCCTATAGATCTATGAGAGAGCTTCGTTTTAACTGGTTATGGTTCTTGTAACTAAAAATGGACACAAAGTTATGGTTGGTGGAACAACCCACGTCTTTTGGGTGCAACATCGAAGTCCTGAGGTGCAACATCCGTTTAGAAATCCAAGACTGCACTGTATGAGTTTTGAAAACTCGTTTATAGGGATGAAAAAGAAATATAACATGGTAAATCATATTCCAAAATGTAGTAAATCGAGCCGGGGCTAGTCCACGATCCAGGGGGAGAGCCGATCAAAAATGTCACCAATTCTAAAATCCAAGTTCTGCGCGCGTTCACGGAAACGGGAGCAACTTCCAATCCGTAAGTCCGTATTGCCCAAACAAAAGCTCTACCTGAAACTAAGTCAAATGGCTACAAGTGTTATGGCACATAGATCTGTAACTGATGCTTTCGGGCCCTAAAGAGGTCGCCTAATAGGAGTTTCGGGCATGTTTATGTTGATGTTGCGATTTCGACCAAATCGTCCTTTGAAGTTCTCAGTACCTGAGCGCGTTGCTTATTTAGATTTTCCGTATGTGATAGCTTTGACCAAAAAGTGTGTCAACAGACTGGTTATGTTTCTAGTCACTCAAAATAAAAACAAAGTTATTGTTGGCGGAACAACCCATGTCTGTTGGGTGCAACATCGACGTCTTGAGGAGCAACATCAGTTTGAAAATCCAAGATTGCACTGCATGACTTTTGAAAACTCGTTTATGGGGATGAAATATAAATGTAACATGGTGCATCATATTTCAAAATATAGTGAATCGAATTATGACCACGGTCAAACCCCCTTTGACCAACAAAACAACATATGAAAAATTGAGCTAAAAAAGTTTTTGATGTTCTCAAATGTCATTAGACTGAATTTCTTGGTTACCGAACGAAGATGAGATGGGTGGAACCTGTTAGTCCTATAGATCTATGAGAGAGCTTCGATTGACTGGATATGGTTCTTGTAACTAAAAATGGATACAAAGTTATGGTTGGTGGAACAACCCACGTCTTTTGGGTGCAACATCGAAGTCTTAAGGTGCAACATCCATTTGAAAATCCAAGATTACACTGTATGAGTTTTGAAAACTCGTTTATAGGGATGAAATAGAAATATAACATGGTAAATCATATTCCAAAATGTAGTAAATCGAGCCGGGGCAAGTCCACGATCCAGGGGGGCGAGCCAATCAAAAATGTCACTAATTCCAAAATCCAAGTTATGCGCGTGTTCACGGAAACGGGAGCAACTTCCAATCCGTAAGTCCGTATTGCCCAAACGAAAGAACTACCTGAAGCTAAGTCAGAGGGCTACAAGAGTTACGGAGTATAGCTTCGTAATTGATGCTTTCGGTCCCTAAAGAGGTCGTCTAATAGGTGTTTCGGGCATGTTTATGTTGATGTTGCGATTTCGACCAAATCGCCCTATGATGTTCTCAGTATCTGAGCGTGTTGCTTATTTAGATTTTCCGTATGTGATAGCTTTGACCAAAAAGTGTGTCAACAGACTGGTTATGTTTCTAGTCACTCAAAATAAAAAAAAGTTATGGTTGGCGGAACAACCCATGTCTGTTGGGTGCAACATTGACGTCTTGAGGAGCAACATCAGTTTGAAAATCCAAGATTGCACTGTATGACTTTTGAAAACTCGTTTATGGGGATGAAATAGAAATATAACACGGTGCATCATATTTCAAAATATAGTGAATCGAATTATGACCACGGTTAAACCCCTTTGACCAACAAAGGAACATATGAAAAATTGAGCTAAAAAAGCTTTCGATGTTCCTAAATGTCATTAAGATTGAATTTCTTTTGGGTGCAAAATCGAAGTCTTGAGGTGCAACATCCATTTGAAAATCCAAGATTGCACTGCATGACTTTTGAAAACTCGTTTATGGGGATGAAACCGAAATATAACATGGTGCATCATATTTTAAAATATAGTAAATCGAATTATGACCATGGTCAAACCCCCTTTGACCAACAAAACAACATATGAAAAATTGAGCTAAAAAAGCTTTCGATGTTCCCAAATGTCATTAAGATTGAATTTCTTGGCTACCGAACTAAGATGAGATGGGTGGAATCTGTTATTCCTATAGGTCTATGAGAAAGTTTCATTTTGATTGGTTATGGTTCTTGTAACTAAAAATGGACACAAAGTTATGGTTGGTGGAACAACCCACGTCTTTTGGGTGCAACATCGAAGTCTTGAGGTGCAACATCCGTTTGAAAATCCAAGATTGCACTGTATGACTTTTAAAAACTCGTTTATGAGGATGAAATAGAAATATAACATGGTGCATAATATTTCAAAATATAGTATATCGAATTATGACCACGGTCAAACCCCCTTTGACCAACAAAACAACATATGAAAAATTGAGCTAAAAAAGCTTTTGATGTTCCCAAATGTCATTAACATTGAATTTCTTTGTTATCGAACTAAGATGAGATGGGTGGAACCTGGTAGTCCTATAGATCTATGAGAGAGCTTCGTTTTGACTGGTTATGGTTCTTGTAACTAAAAATGGACACAAAGTTATGGTTGGTGGAACAACCCACGTCTTTTGGGTGCAACATCGAAGTCTTAAGGTGCAACATCCGTTGAAAATCAAAGATTGCACTGCATGACTTTTGAAACCTCGTTTATGGGGATGAAATAGAAATATAACATGTTGCATCATATTTCAAAATATAGTAAATCGAATTATGACCACGGTCAAACCCCCTTTGACCAACAAAACAACATATGAAAAATTGAGCTGAAAAAGCTTTCGATGTTTCCAAATGTTATTAAGATTGAATTTCTTGGTTACCGAACTAAGATGAGATGGGTGGAACCTGTTAGTCCTACAGATCTATGAGAGAGCTTCTTTTTGACTGGTTATGGTTCTTGTAACTAAAAATGGACACAAAGTTATGGTTGGTGGAACAACCCACGTCTTTTGGGTGCAACATTGAAGTCTTGAGGTGCAACATCCGTTTGAAAATCCAAGATTGCACTGTATGAGTTTTGAAGACTCATTTATAAGGATGAAATAGAAATATAACATGGTAAATCATATTCCAAAATGTAGTAAATCGAGCCGGGGCTAGTCCACGATTCAAGGGGGCGAGCCGATCAAAAATGTCACCAATTCCAAAATCGAAGTTCTGCGCGCGTTCACGGAAACGGGAATAACTTCCAATCTGAAAGTCCGTTTTCCCCAAACGAAAGCTCTACCTGAAGATAAGTCAGAGGGCTACAAGAGTTACGGAGCATAGCTCCGTAATTGACGCTTTTGATCCCAAAAGAGGTCGTCTAATAGTAGTTTCCGGCATGTTTATGTTGATGTTGCGATTACAACCAAATCGCACTATGATGTTCTCAGTACCTGAGCGCGTTGCTTATTTAGATTTTCCGTATGTGATTTTTTTTGACCAAAAATTATGTCAACAGACTGGTTATGTTTCTAGTCACTCAAAATAAAAATAAAGTTATGGTTGGCGGAACAACCCATGTCTGTTGGGTGCAACATCGACGTCTTGAGGTGCAACATCAGTTTGAAAACCAAGATTGCACTGTATGACTTTTGAAAACTCGTTTGTGGGGATAAAATAGAAATATAAACTCGTTTGTTGGGATGAAATAGAAATATAACATGGTGCATCATATTTCAAAATATAGTGAATCGAATTATGACCACGGTCAAACCCCCTTTGACCAACAAAACAACATATGAAAAATTGAGCTAAAAAAGCTTTCGATGTTCCCAAATGTCATTAAGATTGAATTTCTTGGTTACCGAACGAAGATGAGATGGGTGGAACCTGTTCGTCCTATAGATCTATGAGAGAGCTTCGTTTTGACTGGTTATGGTTCTTGTGTCTAAAAATGGACACAAAGTTATGGTTGGTGGAACAACCCACGCCTTTTAGGTGCAACATCAAAGTCTTGAGGTGCAACATCCCTTTGAAAATCCAAGATTGCACTGTATGACTTTTGAAAGCTCGTTTATGGGGATGAAATATAAATATAACATGGTGCATCATATTTCAAAATATAGTGAATTGAATTATGACCACGGTCAAACCCCCTTTGACCAACAAAACAACATATGAAAAATTGAGCTAAAAAAGCTTTCGATGTTCCCAAATGTCATTAAGATTGAATTTCTTGGTTACCGAACGAAGATGAGATGGGTGGAACCTGTTAGTCCTATAGATCTATGAGAGAGCTTCGTTTTGACTGGTTATGGTTCTTGTAACTAAAAATGGACACAAAGTTATGGTTGGTGGAACAACCCACGTCTTTTGGGTGCAACATCGAAGTCTTGAGGTGCAACATCCGTTTGATAATCCAAGATTGCACTGTATGACTTTTGAAAACTTGTTAATGGGGATGAAACATAAATATAACATGGTGCATCATATTTCAAAATATAGTAAATCGAATTATGGCCACGGTCAAACCCCCTCTAACCAACAAAACAACATATGAAAAATTCAGCTAAAAAAGCTTTTGATGTTCCCAAATGTCATTAAGGTTGGATTTCTTGGTCACCGAACTAAGATGAGATGGGTGGAATCTGTTATTCCTATATATATATGAGAGAGCTTCGTTTTGACTGGTTATGGTTCTTGTGACTAAAAATGGACACAAAGTTATGGTTGGTGGAACAACCCACGTCTTTTGGGAGCAACATCGAAGTCTTGAGGTGCAAAATCAGTTTGAAAATCCAAGATTGCACTGTATGACTTTTCAAAACTCGTTTATGGGGATGAAATTGAAATATATCATGGTGCATCATATTTCAAAATATAGTGAATCGAATTATGACCACGGTCAAACCCCCTTTGACCAACAAAACAACATATGAAAAATTGAGCTAAAAAGCTTTCGATGTTCCCAAATTGTCATTAAGATTGAATTTCTTGGTTACCGAACGAAGATGAGATGGGTGGAACATGTTAGTCCTATAGATCTATGAGAGAGCTTCGTTATGACTGGTTGTGGTTCTTGTAACTAAAACTGGACACAAAGTTATGGTTGGTGGAACAACCCACGTCTGTTGGGGGTAACATCGAAGTCTTGAGGTGCAACATCCGTTTGAAAATCCAAGATTGCACTGTATGACTTTTGAAAACTCGTTTATGGGGATGAATTAGAAATATAACATGGTGTGTCATATTTCAAAATATAGTAAATCGAATTATGACCACGGTCAACCCCCCTTTGACCAACAAAATAACTTATGAAAAATTGAGCTAAAAAAGCTTTCGATGTTCCCAAATGTCATTAAGTTTGAATTTCTTGGTTACAAAACTAAGATGAGATGGGTGGAACCTGTTAGCCCTATAGATCTATGAGAGAGCTTCGATTTGACTGGTTATGGTTCTTGTAACTAAAAATAGACACAAAGTTATGGTTGGTGGAACAACCCACGTCTTTTGGGTGCAACATCGAGGTCTTGAGGTGCAACATTCGTTTGAAAATTAAAGATTGTACTGTATGACTTTCGAAAACTCGTTTATGGGTATGAAATAGAAATATAACATGGTGCATCATATTTCAAAATATAGTAAATCGAATTATGACCACGGTCAAACCCCTTTTGACCAACAAAGCAACATGTGAAAAATTGAGCTAAAAAGCTTTCGATGTTCCCAAATGACATTAAGATTGGATTTCTTGGTTACCGAACTAAGATGAGGCGGGTGGAACCTGTTAGTCCTATAGACCTATGAGAGTGCTTCGTTTTGACTGGTTATGGTTCTTGTAACTCAAAATGGACACAAAGTTATGGTTGGTGGAACAACCCACGTCTATTGGGGGCAACATCGAAGTCTTGAGGTGCAACATCCGTTTGAAAATCCAAGATTGCACTGTATGACTTTTGAAAACACGTTTGTCGGGATGAAATAGAAATATAACACGGTGCATCATATTTCAAAATATAGTAAATCGAATTATGACCACGGTCAAACCCCATTTGACCAACAAAACAACATATGACAAATTGAGCTAATAAAGCTTTCGATGTTCCCAAATGTCATTAAGATTGAATTTCTTGGTCACCGAACTAAGATGAGATGGGTGGAACCAGATACTCCTATGGATATATAAGGGAGTTTCGTTTTGACTGGTTATGGTTCCTGCAACAATAAATGGACACAAAAGTTATGGTTGGTGAAACAACCCACGTCTTTTGGGTGCAACATCGAAGTCTTGAGGTGCAACATCCGTTAGAAAATCCAAGATCGCACTGCATGACATTTGAAAACTCGTTTATGGGGATGAAATAGGAATATAACATGGTGCATCATATTTCAAAATATAGTGACTCGAATTATGACCACGGTCAAACCCCCTTTGACCAACAAAACAACATATGAAAAATTGAGCTAAAAAAGCTTTCGATGTTCCCAAATGTCATTAAGATTGAATTTCTTGGTTAAAGAACGAAGATGAGATGAGTGGAACCAATTAGTCCTATAGATCTATGAGAAGCTTCGTTATGACTGGTTATGGTTCTTGTAACTAAAACTGGACACAAAGTTATGGTTGGTGGAACAACCCATGTCTGTTGGGGGTAACATCGAATTCTTGAGGTGCAACATCCGTTTGAAAATCCAAGATTGCACTGTATGAATTTTGAAAACTCGTTTATGGGGATGAAATAGAAATATAACATGGTGTGTCATATTTCAAAATATAGTAAATGGAATTATGACCACGGTCAAACCCCCTTTGACCAACAAAATAACATATGAAAAATTGAGCTAAAAATGCTTTCGATGTTCCCAAATATCATTAAGATTGAATTTCTGGGTCACCGAACTAAGATGAAATGGGTGGAACTAGTTAGTCCTATAGATCTATGAGAGAGCTTCGTTTTGACTGGTTATGGTTCTTGTAACTAAAAATGGACACAAAGTAATGGTTGGTGGAACAACCCACGTCTTTTGGGTGCAACATCGAAGTCTTGAGGTGCAACATCCGTTTGAAAATCCAAGATTGCACTGTATGACTTTTGAAAACTCGTTTATGGGGAAGAAATAGAAATATAACATGGTGCATCATATTTCAAAATATAGTAAATCGAATTATGACCACGGCCAAACCCCTTTGACCAACAAAATAACATATGAAAAATTGAGCTAAAAAAGCTTTCGATGTTCCCAAATGTCATTATGATTGAATTTCTTTTTAACCGAACGAAGATGAGATGGGTGGAACCTGTTAGTCCTATAGATCTCTGAGAGAGCTTCGTTTTTACTGGTTATGGTTCTTGTATCTAAAAATGGACACAAAGTTATGGTTGGTGGAACAACCCACGTCTTTTCGGTGCAACATCGAAGTCTTGAGGTGCAACATCCGTTTGAAAATCCAAGATTGCACTATATACTTTTGAAAACTCGTTTATGGGTATGAAATAGAAATATAACATGGTGCATCATGTTTCAAAATATAGTAAATCGAATTATGACCACAGTCAAACCCCCTTTGACCAAATAAACAACATATGAAAAATTGAGCTAAAAAAGCTTTCGATGTTCCCAAATGTCATTAAGATTGAATTTCTTGGTCACCGAACTGCGATGAGATGGGTGGAACCTGTTAGTCCTATAGATCTATGAGAGAGCTTCGTTTTGACTGGTTATGGTTCTTGTAACTAAAAATGGACACAAAGTTATGGTTGGTGGAACAACCCACGTCCTTTGGGTGCAACATCGAAGTCTTGAGGTGCAACATCCGTTTGAAAATCCAAGATTGCACTATATGACTTGTGAAAACTCGTTTATAGGGATGAAATAGAAATATAACATGGTAAATCATATTCCAAAATGTAGTAAATCGAGTCGGGGCTAGTCCACGATCCAGAGGGGCGAGCCGATCAAAAATATCACCAATTCCAAAATCCAAGTTCTACATGCGTTCACGAAAACGGGAGTAACTTCCAATCCGTAAGTCCATTTTTCCCAAATGAAAGCTCCACCTGAAGCTAAGTCAGAGGGCTACAAGAGTTACGGAGCAGCTCCGTAATTGAGGCTTTCTGGCCCAAAAGAGGTCGTCTAATAGGAGTTTCGGGCATGTTTATGTTAATGTTGCGATTTCGACCAAATCGCTCTATGATGTTCTCAGTACCTGAGCGATTTGCTTATTTCGATTTTCCGTATGTGATAGCTTTAACCAAAAAGTGTGTCAACAGACTGGTTATGTTTCTAGTTACTCAAAATAAAAACAAAGTTATGGTTGGTGGAACAGCCCATGTCTGTTGGGTGCAACATCGACGTCTTGATGTAAAACATCAGTTTGAAAATCCAAGATTGCACTGTATGACTTTTGAAAACTCGTTTATGGGTATGAAATAGAAATATAACATGGTGCATCATATTTAAAAATATAGTAAATCGAATTATGACCAATGTCAAACCCCCTTTAACCAACAAAACAACATGTGAAAAATTGAGCTAAAAAAGCTTTCGATGTTCCCAAATGTCATTAAGTTTGAATTTCTTCGTTACCGAACTAAGATGAGATGGGTGGAACCTGTTAGTCCTATAGATCTATGAGAGAGCTTCGTTTTGACTGGTTATGGTTCTTGTAACTAAAAATATACACACAGTTATTGTTGGTGGAACAACCCACGTCTTTTGGGTGCAACATCGAGGTCTTGAGGTGCAACATCCGTTTGAAAATTCAAGATTGCACTGTATGACTTTCGAAAACTCGTTTATGGGTATGAAATAGAAATATAACATGGTGCATCATATTTCAAAATATAGTAAATCGAATTATGACCACGGTCAAACCCCCTTTGACCAACAAAGCTACATGCGAAAAATTGAGCTAAAAAGCTTTCGATGTTCCCAAATGTCATTAAGATTGGATTTCTTGGTTACCGAACTAAGATGAGGCGGGTGGAACCTATTAGTCCTATAAACCTATGAAAGAGCTTCGTTTTGACTGGTTATGGTTCTTGTAACTAAAAATGGACACAAAGTTATGGTTGGTGGAACAACCCACGTATGTTGGGGGCAACATCGAAGTCTTGAGGTGCAACATCCATTTGAAAAACCAAGATTGCACTATATGACTTTTGAAAACTCGTTTATGGGGATGAAATAGAAATATAACATGGTGCATCATATTTCAAAATATAGTAAATCGAATTTTGACCACGGTCAAATTCCCTTTGACCAACAAAACAACATGTGAAAAATTGAGCTAAAAAAGCTTTCGATGTTCCCAAATGTCATTAAGATTGAATTTCTTGGTTACCGAACTAAGATGAGATGGGTGGAACCTGTTAGTCCTATAGATCTATGAGAAAGCTTTGTTTAGACTGGTTATGGTTCTTGTAACTAAAAATGGACACAAGGTTACGGTTGGTAGAACAACCCACGTCTTTTGGGTGCAACATCGAAGTCTTGAGGTGCAACATCCATTTGAAAATCCAAGATTGCATTGTATGAGTTTTGAAAACTCGTTTACGGGGATGAAATAGAAATATGACATGGTGCATCATATTTCAAAATATAGTAGATCGAATTACGACCATGGTCAAACCCCCTTTGACCAACAAAACAACATATAAAAATTGAGCTAAAAAGGCTTTCGATGTTCCCAAATGTCATTAAGATTGAATTTCTTGGTTACCGAACTAAGATGAGATGGGTGGAACCTGTTAGTCCTATAGATCTATGAGAGAGCTTCGTTTAGACTGGTTATGGTTCTTGTAACTAAAAATGGACACAAAGTTATGGTTGGTGGAACAACCCATGTCTTTTGGGTGCACCATCGAAGTCTTGAGGTGCAACATCCATTTGAAATTCCAAGATTGCACTGTATGAATTTTGAAAACTCGTTTATGGGGATGAAATAGAAATATGACTTTGCGCATCATATTTCAAAATATAGTAAATCGAATTATGACCACGGTCAAACCCCCTTTGACCAACAAAACAACATATGAAAAATTGAGCTAAAAAAGCTTTCGATGTTCCCAAATGTCATTAAGATTGAATTTCTTGGTCACCGAACTAAGATGTGATGGGTGGAACTTGTTAGTCCAACAGATCTATGAGAGAGCTTCGTTTTGACTGGTTATGGTTCTTGTAACTGAAAATGGACACAAAGTTATGGTTGGTGGAACAACCCACGTCTTTTGGGTGCAACATCGAAGTCTTGAGGTGCAACATATGTTTGAAAATCCAAGATTGCACTGTATGACTTTTGAAAACTCGTTTATGGGGATGAAATAGAAATATAACATGGTGCATCATATTCCAAAATGTAGTAAATCGAGCAGGGGCTTGTCCACGATCCAGGGGGCGAGCCGAACAGAAATGTCACCAATTCCAAAATCCAAGTTCTACGCGCGTTCACAGAAATGAGAGTAGCTTCCAATCCAAGTTCTACGCGCGTTCACAGAAAGTTATGGTTGGCGGAACAACCCGTGTTTGTTGGGTGCAACATCGACGTCTGGAGGTGCAACATCAGTTTGACAATCCAAGATTGCACCTTTAGACTTTTGAAAACTCGTTTATGGGGATGAAATAGAAATATAACATTGTACATCATATTTCAAAATATAGTAAATCGAATTATGACCACGGTCAAACACCCTTTGACCAACAGAACAACATGTGAAAAATTGGGCTAAAAAAGAATGTGATGTTCCCAAATGTCATTAAGATTGAATTATAGATTACCGAACTAAGATGAGATTGGTGGAACCTATTAGTCCTATAGATCTATGAGAGAGATTCGTTTTGACTAGTTATGCTTCTTGTAACTAAATATGGACACAAAGTTATGGTTGGTCGAACAACCCACGTCTATTGGGTGCAACATCGAAGCCTTGAGGTGCAACATCCTTTTTGAAAATCCAAGATTGCACTGCATGACTATAGAAAACTCGTTTATGGGGATGAAATAGAAATATAACATGGTGCATCATATTCCAAAATGTAGTAAATCGAGCCGGGTCAAGTCCACGATCCAGGGGGCGAGCCGAACCGAAATGTCACCAATTCCAAAATCCAAGTTCTTCGCGCGTTCACGGAAACGGGAGTAACTTCCAATCCGTAAGTTCGTTTTTCCCAAACAAAAGCTCTACCCAAAGCTAAGTCAGAGTGCTACAAGAGATATTGAGAAAAGCTCCGTAATTGATGCTTTCGAGCCCAAAAGAGGTCGTGTGATAGTTGTTTCGGCCATGTTTATGTTGATGTTGCGATTTCGACCAAATCGCTCAATGTCTTCTGACGATGTTCTCGATACCTGAGCGCGTTGCTTATTTAGATTTTCCACATGTGATAGCTTTGACCAAAAAGCATGTCAACAGACTGGTTATGGTTCTAGTTACTCAAAATAAATACAAAGTTATGGTTGGCGGAACAACCCATGTCTGTTGGGTGCGACATCGACGTCTTGAGGTGCAACATCAGTTTGAAAATCCAAGAATGCACTGTATGACTTTTGAAAACTCGTTTATGGGTATGAAATAGAAATATAATATGGTGCACCATATTTTAAAATATAGTAAATCGAATTATGACCACGGTCAAACCCCCTTTGATCAACAAAACAACATGTGAAAAATTGAGCTAAAAAAGCTTTCGATGTTCCAAAATGTCATTAAGATTGAATTTCCTGGTTACCGAACTAAGATGAGATGGGTGGAATCTGTTAGTCCTTTAGATCTATGAGAGAGCTTCGTTTTGACTGGTTATGGTTCTTGTAACTAAAAATGGACACAAAGTTATGGTTGGTGGAACAACCCATGTCTGTTGGGCGCAACATCGAAGTCTTGAGGTGCAACATCTGTTTGAAAATCCAAGATTGCACTGTATGACTTTTGAAAACTTGTTTATGGGGATGAAAAAGAAATATAACATGGTGTATCATATTCCATAATGTTGTAAATCGAGCCGGGGCTAGTCCACGATCCATGGGGGCGAGCTGAACAGAAATGTCACCAATTCCAAAATCCAAGTTCTGCGCGCGTTCACGGAAACGGTAGTAACTTCCAATCCGTAAGTCCGTGCCCAAACGAAAGCTCGACCTGAAGCTAAGTCGGAGGGATACAAGAGTTAGGGAGCAAAGCTCCGTAATTGATGCTTTCGAGCCCAAAAGAGGTCGTCTGATAGGAGTTTCAGCCATGTTTATGTTGATGTTGCGATTTCGACCAAATCGCTCTATGTCTTCAGATGATGTTCTCAGCACCTGAGCGCGTTGCTTATTTAGATTTTCCGTATGTGATAGCTTTGACCGAAAAGCGTGTCAACAGACTGGTTATGGTTCTAGTTATTCAAAATAAATACAAAGTTATGGTTAGCAGAACAACCCATGTCTGTAGGGTGCAACATCGACGTCTTAAGGTGCAACATCAGTTTGAAAATCCAAGATTGCACTGTATGAATTTTGAAAACTCGTTTATGGGTATGAAATAGAAATATAAAATGGTGCATCATATTTCAAAATATAGTAAATCGAATTATGACCAAGGTCAAACCCCCTTTAATCAACAAAACAACATGTGAAAAATTGAGCTAAAAAAGCTTTCGATGTTCCAAAATGTCATTAAGATTGAATTTCTTGGTTACCGAACTAAGACGAGATGGGTGGAACCAGTTAGTCTTTAGATGTATGAGAGAGCTTCGTTTTGACTGGTTATGGTTCTTGTAACTAAAAGTGGACACAAAGTTATGATTGGTGGAACAACCCACGTCTGCTGGGTGCAACATCGAAGTCTTGAGGTGCAACATCCATTTGAAAATTCAAGATTGCACTGTATGACTTTTGAAAACTCGTTTATGGGGATGAAATAGAAATATAACATGGTGCATCATATTTCAACATATATTAAATTGAATTATGGCCACGGTCAAACATCCTTTGACCAACAAAACAACATGTGAAAATTTGAGCCAAAAAAGATTTCGATGTTCCCAAATGTCATTAAGATGGGATTTCTTGGTTACCAACTAAGATGAGACGGGTGGAACTTGTTACTCCTATAGATCTATGGGAGAGCTTTGTTTTGGCTGGTTATGTTTCTTGTCACTAAAAATAGACACAAAGTTATGGTTGGTGGAACAACCAACGTCTGTTGGGTGCAACATCGAGGTCTTGAGGTGCACCATCCGTATGAAATCCAAGATTGTGCGGTATGACTTTTGAAAACTCGTTTATGGGGATGAAATAGAAATATGACATGGTGCATCATATTCCAAAATGTAGTAAATCGAGCCGGAGCTAGTCCATGATCTAGGGGGCGAGCCGAACTGAAATGTCACCAATTCCAAAATCCAAGTTCTGCGCGCGTTCGCGGAAACGGGAGTAACTTCCAATCCGTATGTCCGTTTTGCCCAAACGAAAGTTCTACCTGAAGCTAAGTCAGAGGGCTATAAGTGTTAAGGAGCTATGCTCCGTAATTGATGCTTTCTGGCCCAAAAGAGGTCGTCTGATAGGAGTTTCGGGCATGTTTGTGTTGATGTTGCGATTTCGACCAAATCGCTCTGTCTTCTGACGATGTTCTCAGTACCTGAGCGCGTTGCTTATTTAAATTTTCCATATGTGGTGGCTTTGACCAAATAGTGTGTCAACAAACTGGTTATGGTTATGGTTCTAGTTACTCAAAATAAATACAAAGTTATGGTTGGCAGAGCAACCCATGTCTGTTGGGTACAACATCGACGTCTTGAGGTGCAACATCAGTTTGAAAATCCAGGATTGCACTGTATGACTTTTGAAAACTCGTTTATGGGTATGAAATAGAAATATAACATGGTGCATCATATCTCAAAATATATTAAATCGAACTACGACCACGGTCAAACCCCCTTTAACCAACAAAACAACATGTGAAAAATAGAGCTAAAAAAGCATACGATGTTCCCAAATATCATCAAGATTGAATTTCTTGGTTACCGAACTGAGACGAGATGGGTAGAACCTGTCAGTCTTATAGATCTATGAGGGAGCTTTGTTTTGACTAGTTATGGTTCTTGTAACTAAAAATGGACACAAAGTTATGGTTGGTGGAACAACCCACGTCTGTTGGCTGCAACATCGAAGTCTTGAGGTGTAACATCGGATCGAAAATCCAAGATTGCACTGTATGACTTTTGAAAACTCATTTATGGGGATGAAATAGAAATATAACATGGTGCATAATATTCCAAAATGTAGTAAATCGAGCCGAGTCTAGTCCACGATGCGGGGGGCCAACCGAACAGAAATGTTACCAATTCCAAAATCCATGTTCTGCGCGCGTTCACGGAAACAGGAGTAACTTCCAATCCGTAAGTCCGTTTTGCCCAAACGAAAGCTCTACCTGAAGCTAAGTTAGGGGGATACAGGGGTTATGGAGCCAAGATCTTGATGCTTTCGGGCCCAAAAGAGCCGTCTGATAGGAGTTTCGGGGACGTTTATGTTGATGTTGCGATTTCGACCAAATCGCTCTATGTCTTCTGACGATGTTCTCAGTACCTGAGGGCGTTGCTTATTTAGATTTTCCATATGTGGTGGCTTTGACCAAATAGTGTATCAACAGACTGGTTATGGTTATGCTTCTATTTACTAAAATTAAATACAAAGTTATGGTTGGCAGAGCAACCCATGTTTGTTGGGTTCAATATCGACGTCTTGAGGTGCAACATCAGTTTGAAAATCCAAGATTGCACTGTATGACTTTTGAAAACTCGTTTATGGGTATGAAATAGAAATATAACATGGTGCATCATATTTCAAAATATAGTAAATCAAAATTTGACCACGAGCAAACACCTTTGACCAACAAAACAACATGTGAAAATTTGAGCTAAAAAAGCTTACGATGTTCCCAAATTTCATTAAGATTGACTTTCTTGGTTACCGAACTAAGATGAGATGGGTGGAACCGGTTAGTATTATAGATCTATGAGAGAGCTTCGTTTTGACTTGTTATGGTTCTTGTAACTAAAAATGGACACAAATTTATGGTTGGTGGAACAAACCACGTCTGTTGGGTGCAACATCGAAGTCTTGAGGTGCAACATCAGTTTGAAAATACAGGATTGCACTGTATGACTTTTGAAAACTCGTTTATGGGTATGAAATAGAAATATAACATAGTGCATCATATTCCAAAATATATTAAATCGAATTCCGACCATGGTCATACCCCCTTTAACCAACGAAACAACATGTGAAAAATTAAAAATTGAGCTAAAAAAGCTTTTGATGTTCACAAATGTCATTAAGATTGAATTTCTTGGTTATTGAACTAAGATGAGATGGTTGTAACCTGTTAGTCCTATAGATCTATGAGAGATCTTCATTTTGACTGGTTATGGTTCTACTAACTCAAAATGGATACAAATTTATGCGTGTCGAAACAACCCACGTCTGTTGGGTGCAACATCAAAGTCTTGAGGTGCAACATCAGTTTGAAAATCCATGATTGCACAATATGACTTTTGAAAACTCGTTTATGGGCATGAAATAAACATATAACATGGTGCATTATATTCCAAAATATAGTAAATAGATTTCCAACCATGGTCAAACCACCTTTGCCTAACAAAACAACATGTGAAAAATTAAAAAATTAAGCCAAAAAAGCTTTCGATGTTTCCAAATGTTGTTAAGATTGAATTTCTTGGTTACTGAGCTAAGATGAGATGGGTGTAACCTGTTAGTCATATAAATCTATGAGAGAGCTTCATTTTGACTGGTTATGGTTCTACTAACTCAAAATGGATACAAATTTATGTGTGGCCGAACAACCCACGTCTGTTGGGTGCAACATCGAAGTCTTGTGGTGCAACATCAGTTTTAAAATCCATGATTGCACTGTATGGCTTTTGAAAACTCGTTTATGGGTATGAAATAGAAATATAATATGGTGCATCATATTCCAAAATATAGTTCTAGACTATATTTCTATTTCATATGATGCACCATGTTGTATTTCTATTTCATACAAAACACCCCACGTCCGTTAATGTCACTCACAAAGGGAATGCATTAAGTTTCGTGGAGCGTTGTAGGTAAATAGACATAGAATAATTACAAGACAGGTATAAATAAGATAGCAGCGGAAATTTAAATTTTTTTTGTTTTGGACATAAATCATAATCCCGTGGTTTACAATACCATAAGTCATAAAACCATTACAACAAAATATTTCTGTCTTGCATAATCAAAGTACATAGGAATTAAAAGAAAACATTATTCCCCAATAAAAAGAGTAAGCCATAGTAGAGACAAGAACTTGAGCCATACTTTAGCAATAGCTCCTAGCAAAAAGATATTTGAATCCTGACTAAGCCTGGGTGTTTCCTCCCTATGAACCTGGTTGGGGGGGAATGGAAGAAAGAAGGCGAAACAAACTTGGTCAGACATAAGTATGGTGAGTCTAGTTACTTTTAGCCAGTAAATAAATAAAGGTAATTATGACATGCATAAAGTGGATAAGAGAGATCACTATACAAATGGTAGGTGTGACAAGGCAGATAAGATAAGGAATATACATGCTTTACTAATGACTACTCTGCACTATCACTAGTATAATTTAAATTGAGATGATCCCTTCCACTATAAGTTGGTAGACTTAGGGCATACGTCCGAGTATACCCTAACCACTACCCTAATCGATCGGCTCCCTACTCTCATGTTCTGGCCCCACAGTAGGGGTATCACTTCCCCAAGGTGGCAACCTATAATGTGCACAACCATATCTACTGATGTCATGGTCGTCTTACCCCCTTCTGCCCGGCCTATGCACGCACATGCCCCCGGTCGGTTTGAGCCGCCCACACCATCCGTCTCGTTTGGATCTCTTACAATAAATCAGTAAGCGTGCCCCTTCTCCGCCTAGTACGGAGTTCCTTACCTGATACCAACTCCGGGTTACTGATTGAAATGGGTCCCACACAATATGATACAAGCTCTCCCCTTTGTCTTGTATCCCCACTAGGTTTTCCACTGACTATGTATACCCTTTGGTGTCCTTAATTACATAGCCCTATGTCAGTTATGCTTACCTATAAGTGTCTTCAATAAATAACCCTCAATCTTTCTACTGGTTATGCTTACCTATAGGTGTCTTTAATACATAACTCTACCATTTCTATAAGTTATGCTTACCCTAAAAGGTGTCTTCAATTACATAACTTTATTATTTCCCTCAGTTATGTATACCACTAGGTGTCTTTAATTACATAACCTTTTTAGGTTAAGTTTGTGGGCCTATATATACTAATATTACCCACCTACCCAAGATTTACTTAACCCTCCCACTTATTCAAGCATGTTTATTTAACGGTTAAGTTTGTGGGCCTATATATACTAATATTACCCACCTACCCATGATTTACTTAACCCTCTCCTTTTATTTAGCCAATTTTACTTAACCCTAACTTAAGTCCATATTCATATTAGGTTAAGTAGTCCATTTCTTTACCATGTCCAATTATGGTTATAATGGGCTAGACCTCCCACATTAGGCCTACAACGTGTGGATGTTGGATATGCCGGTCGGGTCCGGGCAGTCAAATTCCACAGTTGGGCCTAACCTCGTGTCTTAGCCCGATTCGTATTTGCGTACTTAGACCTCCCACATTAGGTTCAACATTAGTGGCTGGTAGATATGCCGGTCGGGTCCGGGCAGACTTCCGCCACTAATGTAACCTAACCTCGTGTCATAAGTACAATTAAAATTATTAATTTTAATTACTAAACATTCTATCTTTATCCAAATTTACCTATGTCATTATAGGTAATTTGTAACACCCCGTAATTTGATAACATAAAATTTCACAAATTGAAGTATACTTAATTTTTAGAAAAGAATTAAGTGAAATGGGTGGCTCAGAGAAATATATATATTGATATATATATATATATATATAATTGAAAATTAAATAAATAAATATGCAAAAATGATCAAAACAGCGAATTGGGAGAGGGGAATAACCGAACCGGCCGATTTTTGAGGTCGACCCGAGCTCGCTGGGTCGACTAGGGGTTAATCCAGGGTGTTTGGCTGTCAACCCGTGGGCCGATTCGCTCAAATGCAGATTTTGCATTTGAATGGTTCTCATGGTTCAGCTTTAATCTAAAGGCCCTAGATGGTTCCTACACTTGACTTATTCCCCAAGACATGCTTTGATGGCTAGGATCTAAACCAAGGTTTATCCTATGGCCAAAACTATCCCAATCTTCTATAAAAAGACCCCTAACCTTCCCTAAGCCCTCATAAATTGATCCTACAACTAAACCATGCCAAAATGGTTCCTCGCCATGGCCTCCATTCAAATCATGGCCTCCATCCTCTTGTCATAAATTCTATCTTCATTTCTATGAGAGATTCTTCGATCATATGAGTGCATAAGAGCTTCTATGTTCACATGAGAGCTTCTAATCAACTTCTAGCAACCAAATCTTCTTCATAAGAGTGTTAATCAACAAGTTGTGAGTTTCTATAGCCTTAATGATCAATTATTGAAATGATTATGATAGGATATAATGAGGTTATGGCTATGAATGTGGATTATTGCATGTATGTTATCATATGCTATGTTATGCAAGTTAGATGTTTGATTATATGCAAGTTATCATATGCTATGTTATGCAAGTTAGATGTTTGATTATATGCAAGTCAGCATATGACATGTATGCAAGTTAGATGTTTGATTATATGCAAGTTTGCATATGCTATGTTATGCAAGTTAAGTGTTTGATTATATGTAAGTTGACATATAATATGCTATGCAAGTTTGGTGTTTGTTAATATGCAAGTTCACCTATGACATGTTATGCAAGTTTGGTGTTTGTTAATATGCAAGTTCACCTATGACATGTTATGCAAGTTTGGTGTTTGTTTATATGCAAGTGACATATGACATGTTATGCAAGTTTGGTGTTTGTTAATATGCAAGTTCACCTATGACATGTTATGCAAGTTTGGTGTTTGTTAATATGCAAGTTCACCTATGACATGTTATGCAAGTTTGGTGTTTGTTTATATGCAAGTGACATATGACATGTTATGCAAGTTTACCCCTTTGTATGTCATACATACATATGCAAGTTTAACCCTTTGTATGACATACATAAAAATGCAAGTTACCCTCTTTATGACATATGTGATTCATGCAAGTTTGGGTTAATGATTTATGCTAGTTGGGTTTAATGTATGATGCAAGTTGACACCTTTTAAACCCATGTTAATGCTAATGTTATGCTAAGTTGAACCCATTATATTTATGATGAATCTTCCCATTTATATGTCATGTTATGAGAACGAATTACGTGGGAAACGATGGGGTTAATATGCATGTTAATAAAATTATGTGAAGTTGGTATGATTATGCATACCATAAAGTGAATGGACATAATTGGGAATTTACCTATTAAGTTAGGTCTACCCATATTATGGAATTGGGAATTTACCTATTGAGTTAGGTCTACCCATATTCTTGAAAACTTGAACATGAATATGGCTAATTAATACAAATTATGGGGGTGATTAATTAGGTGTAATTAATCGACTAAGACACGAGGTTGGACCCTTTTGTAGCGGAAGTCTGCCCGGAACCAACCGGCAAATCCAGCGGCTACAAATGATTGGCCCAATGTGAGAGGTCTTAGTCATAAACTAAATACGTGATAGTTGTAAAGACACGAGGTTAGACTCTTTTATGGTGTAAAACTGCCCGGAACCAACTGGCATATCCAGTGGCCATAAATGCTAGTCTAATGTGAGAGGTCTTTATAAAGTCACGGTCTTAATTAATTAAGAAACACTTAACCAAATTTAGCATGTAGTGGGGCATGAGGGGTTAAGTGGGTGCCTTGAGTGGCATGTGGAAATCTAGTGGTTGCCTTGGGTGGCAATAGAAAATACGATTAGAATACTTAACCAAAGTGGACACATGTAATTAAACATGATTAAAGGGTTAAGTGGGATACACTAGAAAAAGGGACAAGCTTAGGTGGGTAGCTTGTGGGGGCCCATTTCAACCAGTAACCCATACGTATCTTTGTGGGCTCGACCCATGTCGAGGACGGGACACGCATACTGGGCTTGACTATAAGAGGCAAAACGGGTTAGCGGTGGCAACGCAAGTCCAACGGGCTTCATATGCGTGTGTGGGCCCGGGCTGGTAAGTAAGCCGTTGTTGCATCGTGTAGGTATAAGCCGTGCACCGTTGATAGGATCAGGTTGCCACTTTGGGGAATGATACACCCCACTGTGGGACCAGCACGGGTATCTACGTTAGGGAGCCGATCGCTTGGGGTGTAGTGGGTACACATATGTAGTCAGCTAGGGGTACATGAAACTACTGTTAAGATTACTAAGTACACTTAGTGGGATCAACCTTTAAATTAGGAACGACTGGTGTGGTGTAGTATAGTATTTATCCTTGGGTGGGTAGATGCGTCTTTACCGTTATCTTTGTTTATTCTAAGTCTAGTTGACTGCTTAGTGTAGTCATTTATCCCCAGTCGTATCGTACCAAGTTTATATCATACCCTAATTACTTTAATGATTGTATTGTTAAAGTTATAGGACTCGCTCAGACTTATGTCTGACCCCGTTGTTTTTATCTTTTTCCCAACCCTCAGGTTCTCAGAGTGGGCCTAGTGCTAGTGGGCTTTGATCAGACTGCTTTATCTATCTTTTGGAGCTTGGACTGTTGATGTAAAGCTCGGTTTATCTTTTCTATTATAGTTATTATCTATGTAGTGGGATTATGTACTTTTATCTTATCAGGATGGATATTATGTACTTGACTCTTGTTTATGGTTTTGTGATGTAACCAAACATGTTTTACTTTCCGCTGCAATGAAATGATGTTTTAAATTTTCAAGTATTACTTATATCTGTCTTATTGTAATTTTTCTGTTCTATACTCACTTAAAATACTCCACCGAAACTAAGGCATTCCCTTTGTGAGTGACCTTAGCGGGCGTGGGGTGTTACACGTGGTATCAGAGCTTAAGGTTACCGGGACAGATAAAATTTTAAGAAAAACTATTTTCTAAGAATATTTTTGAAAGGAGTATTTTCAAAAACATGTCTTTTAAGAGAAAAGTTTTTGAAAGAAAAGCATAATCCCCGATAGCCATATCTTTATCTTTCGAATTCTCCATTTTGAATCTCTTCCTCTCTCGTTTTGAGTTTCCCCTCCGTGTATAGATGATCTTTCTAAGATAGATAAGGATGGAAAACCACTTCAAGGGACTTAGACATTTGTCGGATTAGAAGTTGGTTCAAGAAGGAGGAGGACTGGTAGATACCTATAGGATAGACGATGGGAGGAAGGCTCAAATAGTTGTTTGGTTAATGAAGGACGAAACCTCATTGGTGGGAGGTTACGAGTGGAGAATGGGAAGAAGAGGGCTAGTAGTTATCCTTTTGGAGGAATAGGACAACTTATTAGGATTGTCCAAAGGGGCAAGGGCAAGGTATGGAATCTTCTGGAGGGTAGTTGTATTCCCTCACGGCTAGTGTACCAGATGGGGATAGGACTGTCTAGGTTGGAATTTGGATTTCTTTATTATCCGGTTCGAACTTTATTTGATTCTGACGCATCGAGTTCGTTTATCTCATCGTTGTTAGTTGAGTCACTGCACTTAGACACCAGTTTAGTAGATGATCCCTTAGTTGTTTCAAACCCAATTGGGGGCTCCATGATGTGTTTGGGTTTGAAAGTTTCTATACTTAGCGTTGAGTTTAGATGTGATGCTTTTTGGGCTTCACGGGCTATGGGTTAGTTTTGGGCGTAGACTGGTTATCCAGTAATGGTGCCGTTCTTGTTTGTGAAAGGAGAGTTGTTAGGCTTATGACCCGCTTGGGTAACACTCTCGAGATCTCTTGTAATCCCATGGAATCTGTTATGCTAAGTTATCTAGAATCGCTTGACACGTCGGTCGAGAGTTTGTGATCTGTTAGAGTGGTCCGGGAATACTCGGATGTGTTTGAGGAGGTGAAGGGCTTACCTCCGGAGCGGGAGATTGACTTCCGAATATATCCGGTAGACAATGCCAAACCAGTATCTTGGCCAGTGTGCCACATGGCTCCTCGTGAGAGGAGGGAACTCCATAAGCAAGTAGGAGATTTGCTTGAGAAGGGGTTCAGAAGACGAAGTATATTGGAGTGGGGTGCTCCAGTAGTTTTTGCCACGAAGGCGGATGGGTCCCTCAGACTTTGTGTAGACTATAGAGAGTTTAACAAGATAACAAAGAAGAATAGACACCCATTGCCGAGGATTGATGATCTCTTTGATCAGTTGGTTGGCGCCTCAGTGTTTTCGCAGTTGGACTTAGCCACGGGGTTTCGTCAGTTGAGAGTGGCTGAGGATAGTATAGAGAAGACTGCCTTTAGGATTCCGGATGGTTTTTATGAGTGGCTGGTGATGCCATTTGGTTTGACGAACGTCCCCGCATACTTTGTTGATTTGATGAGAAGGGTGTTCAGGGAGTACCTAAATAAGTTCGTGATGGTCTTTGTGGATGACATCTTGGTCTTTTCTAGGAGCGAAATAAGTTTTCGTATGTGCTTAATAGGTTGAGCAAAGCCAGTTATGGGATAAACGGTGGTTTTGGAGCGAGACTGGCGAGGACATCCAGAGTTGGACAAGGGCTTAATTGTTTAGCCGTTTTTACTAGTATCATCTCACGTAGGTCGTCTGAATTCGAAGGAGGTATCCCTTGGGTGTTTGTCTGATATTGGTTTAGGCCTTTGGGGCTTGCACTTGGGGGATGTCGAGTTCGACTAGGATGGTCTGCATGAGAGATGGATAGTTGTGACGATTTTGCATGGGAGAATATCCTGGTTTTCTCTAGAAGTGGAGAAAAGCATGCCCTACATCTTAGGGAAGTGTTGGATACTCTTCGAACGCATAGTCTTAAGACAACAAAGGTGGATGGAATTCTTAGCGTCCTATGATTTTAATACCCCTGGCAAGGGTAACGTAGTGGCAGGTGCCTTAAGCAGAAAAATGTTGTCTTTGAGTCTGATGTTCGTTGAACGACGAAGCTTGGAATTTATCTCGATGTTTGACTTCAGACCTTCCGTTGACTTTATACCCGGTTTGCTAGCATCCTTAGAAGTCAGACCTACTCTTTTGGGACGGATTGGTGAGGCACAGCGGGACGACCCACAGTTGGTTGAGTTAGTGGAGAAGCTAATAAGGGGGGAGTTGTCCAGCCATTTGAATAGGTACACCCTAGATGATAAGGGGTGGTTGCGTAGGAACGGTAGACTTTGTGTACCGCAAGATGAGGGTTTGAGGAAAGCTATTCTGGATGATGCACATCGTTCAAAGATGACCATTCATCCCGGTGGGGACAAGATGTACCAAGACATGAAGCGAGTTTTCTTTTGGGCCGGTATGAAGAAAGACGTGGTCGAGTATGTCGCTAGATGCTTGGTGTGCCAACAAGTGAAAGCGGAGCAAAAGAAACCCGGTGGGTTGCTTCACCCATTGGAAGTTCCGCAATGGAAGTGGGATAGCGTCTCGATGGATTTTATCGATGGGTTACCGAGATCGAGGAAGGGTAATACGGGAATTTGGGTTGTGGTAGACAGACTTACTAAGAGCGCCCATTTCATACCCTTGAAGAGTAAGAGGACTGCTCCATGGCTAGCTTCAGTTTACCTTCGAGAGATAGTCCGTTTGCATGGTGTACCTTCTAGCATTGTGAGTGATCGAGATCCCATCTTCACTAGCGAGTTTTGGAAGAGTTTGCAAGAGGCGGTAGGGACTCAGTTGTGTTTGAGCACCGCATATCATCCTCAGACTGACGGCCAGACCGAGAGGGTGAATCGTATTCTAGAAGACCTTTTGAGGCTATTTATATTGGATTTTGAAGGTACATGGGAAGAGCATCTTCCATTGGTGGAGTTCGCGTATAATAACAGCTTTCAGTCTAGTATTGGTATGGCTCCTTTCGAAGCTCTTTATGGAACGCCTTGTCGATCACCTACATGTTGGTGGGAATCTACGGATAAGATCTTACTTGGGCCCGATATGGTTAGAGAGACTTCGGAAAAGATTGATTTGATTCGAAGAAGGATGAAAGCGGAGCAAGACAGACAGATCTTACGTGGATAAGAGGAGAACGGATCTTGAGTTTGATGTTGGGGACATGGTCTTTGTCAAGGTATCTCCATTACGGAATGTTGTTCGCTTTGAGTCCGTTGGGAAGTTAGCACCAAGATTGGTGGGACCGTTTCCTGTTAAGGAAAGGATTGGACAGATGGCATATAGAGTAGAGTTGCCCGAGAGACTTAGTGGTGTACATGATGTATTCCATGTATCACATTTGAAGAAGTGCCTACATGAGACTGCGTAGGTGGCAGAGCCGAGCTTGCTTGGAGAAGTGGAGTTAGAACGTGATGCTATGATTCGACGAGCTCCTACTTGCATCCTTGGGTCAGAGAGTAGGAAGTTGAGAAACAGAGAGGTTCAACTAGTCAAAGTACAATGGGGAGAAGATGAGAGCAACGCTACTTAGGAGACAGAAGCGAAGATGCGTTCATTATACCCATTCCTTTTTGAGGGTATGTCTTTTAATTTCTCCTTTATCGTTTGTCTAGTACTTATCTTATCTTTAGTATGTCCTCTCGTTAGTATCTTTGACCTTTAGATAGGGTAAACCTATGGTTGAAACATGTGTTTGAGACATGTTATGATTGATGGATGCATGTGGATGCAAGTGTTTGCTAGTGGTTGCTCGTGGATGCATATACACACACTTTAGACACTAGATCGGCTCAGTCACTTCATATTGCATATTGCATATAATTGTGTGTAGGTAGCTATATTTATGGATGTATAATGGTTGTGTTATCTTATGGATGATGCATTTTGGTGTATGATTGTGCACACATGTAGAAATAGTATGTGTCGATAGGGTTCTTTCGCATACATATTGGATGCATGGCACTATCATGGTTTGCATTAAGGAGGTCCACTGAATCAGTAGACCGCCTGATTTTTCATTAGATAGGGAACATATACACACACTTTTTGCATATGTTCATACAGCATTAGAAACTTTAAGGACAATGGATGCCAGTGTTTGATGGTTTAGTAGATGGTTGTTTGGTTGGTAGGATACGTTCTTCTTGACTTAGAGATTTCGGGGACGAAATCCTTTAAGGAGGGGAGAATGTAACACCCCGTAATTTGATAACATAAAATTTCACAAATTGAAGTATACTTAATTTTTAGAAAAGAATTAAGTGAAATGGGTGGCTCAGAGAAATATATATATATTGATATATATATATATATATATATTTATGATTGAAAATTAAATAAATAAATATGCAAAAATGATCAAAACAGCGAATTGGGAGAGAGGAATAACCGAACCGGCCGATTTTTGAGGTCGACCCGAGCTCGCTGGGTCGACTAGGGGTTAATCCAGGGTGTTTGGCTGTCAACCCGTGGGCCGATTCGCTCAAATGCAGATTTTGCATTTGAATGGTTCTCATGGTTCAGCTTTAATCTAAAGGCCCTAGATGGTTCCTACACTTGACTTCTTCCCCAAGACATGCTTTGATGGCTAGGATCTAAACTAAGGTTTATCCTATGGCTAAAACTATCCCAATCTTCTATAAAAAGACCCCTAACCCTTCCCTAAGCCCTCATAAATTGATCCTACAACTAAACCATGCCAAAATGGTTCCTCACCATGGCCTCCATTCAAATCATGGCCTCCATCCTCTTGTCATAAATTCTATCTTCATTTCTATGAGAGATTCTTTGATCATATGAGTGCATGAGAGCTTCTATGTTCACATGAGAGCTTCTAATCAACTTCTAGCAACCAAATCTTCTTCATAAGAGTGCTAATCAACAAGTTGTGAGTTTCTATAGCCTTAATGATCAATTATTGAAATGATTATGATAGGATATAATGAGGTTATGGCTATGAATGTGGATTAATGCATGTATGTTATCATATGCTATGTTATGCAAGTTAGATGTTTGATTATATGCAAGTTATCATATGCTATGTTATGCAAGTTAGATGTTTGATTATATGCAAGTTAGCATATGACATGTATGCAAGTTAGATGTTTGATTATATGCAAGTTTGCATATGCTATGTTATGCAAGTTAAGTGTTTGATTATATGTAAGTTGACATATAATATGCTATGCAAGTTTGGTGTTTGTTAATATGCAAGTTCACCTATGACATGTTATGCAAGTTTGGTGTTTGTTAATATGCAAGTTCACCTATGACATGTTATGCAAGTTTGGTGTTTCTTTATATGCAAGTGACGTATGACATGTTATGCAAGTTTGGTGTTTGTTAATATGCAAGTTCACCTATGACATGTTATGCAAGTTTGGTGTTTGTTAATATGCAAGTTCACCTATGACATGTTATGCAAGTTTGGTGTTTGTTAATATGCAAGTTCACCTATGACATGTTATGCAAGTTTGGTGTTTGTTTATATGCAAGTGACATATGACATGTTATGCAAGTTTACCCCTTTGTATGTCATACATACATATGCAAGTTTAACCCTTTGTATGACATACATAAAAATGCAAGTTACCCTCTTTATGACATATGTGATTCATGCAAGTTTGGGTTAATGATTTATGCTAGTTGGGTTTAATGTATGATGCAAGTTGACACCTTTTAAACCCATGTTAATGCTAATGTTATGCTAAGTTGAACCCATTATATTTATGATGAATCTTCCCATTTATATGCCATGTTATGAGAACGAATTATGTGGGAAACGATGGGGTTAATATGCATGTTAATAAAATTATGTGAAGTTGGTATGATTATGCATACCATAAAGTGAATGGACATAATTGGGAATTTACCTATTAAGTTAGGTCTACCCATATTATGGAATTGGGAATTTACCTATTGAGTTAGGTCTACCCATATTCTTGAAAACTTGAATATGAACATGGCTAATTAATACAAATTATGGGGGTGATTAATTAGGTGTAATTAGTCGACTAAGACACGAGGTTGGACCCTTTTGTAGCGGAAGTCTGCCCGGAACCAACCGGCAAATCCAGCGGCTACAAATGATTGGCCCAATGTGAGAGGTCTTAGTCATAAACTAAATAAGTGATAGTTGTAAAGACACGAGGTTAGACTCTTTTATGGTGTAAAACTGCCCGGAACCAACTGGCATATCCAGTGGCCATAAATGCTAGTATAATGTGAGAGGTCTTTATAAAGTCACGGTCTTAATTAATTAAGAAACACTTAACCAAATTTAGCATGTAGTGGGACATGAGGGGTTAAGTGGGTGCCTTGGGTGGCATGTGGAAATCTAGTGGTTGCATTGGGTGGCAATAGAAAATACGATTAGAATACTTAACCAAAGTGGACACATGTAATTAAACATGATTAAAGGGTTAAGTGGGATACACTAGAAAAAGGGACAAGCTTAGGTGGGTAGCTTGTGGGGGCCCATTTCAACCAGTAACCCATACGTATCTTTGTGGGCTCGACCCATGTCGAGGACAGGACACGCATACTGGGCTTGACTATAAGAGGCAAAACGGGTTAGCGGTGGCAACGCAAGTCCAACGGGCTTCATATGCGTGTGTGGGCCCGGGCTGGTAAGTAAGCCGTTGTTGCATCGTGTAGGTATAAGCCGTGCACCGTTGATAGGATCAGGTTGCCACTTTGGGGAATGATACACCCCACTGTGGGACCAGCACGGGCATCTACGTTAGGGAGCCGATCGCTTGGGGAGTTGTGGGTACACCTATGTAGTCAGCTAGGGGTACACGAAACTACTGTTAAGATTACTAAGTACACTTAGTGGGATCAACCTTTAAATTAGGAACGACTGGTGTGGTGTAGTATAGTATTTGTCCTTGGGTGGGTAGATGCGTCTTTACCGTTATCTTAGTTTATTCTAAGTCTAGTTGACTGCTTAGTGTAGTCATTTATCCCCAGTCGTACCGTACCAAGTTTATATCATACCCTAATTACTTTAATGATTGTATTGTTAAAGTTATAGGACTCGCTCAGACTTATGTCTGACCCCGTTGTTTTTATCTTTTTCCCAACCCTCAGGTTCTCAGAGTGGGCCTAGTGTTAGTGGGCTTTGATCGGACTGCTTTATCTATCTTTTGGAGCTTGGACTGTTGATGTAAAGCTCGGTTTATCTTTTCTATTATAGTTATTATCTATGTAGTGGGATTATGTACTTTTATCTTATCAGGATGGATATTATGTACTTGACTCTTGTTTATGGTTTTGTGATGTAACCAAATATGTTTTACTTTCCGCTGCAATGAAATGATGTTTTAAATTTTCAAGTATTACTTATATCTGTCTTGTTGTAATTTTTCTGTTCTATACTCACTTAAAATACTCCACCGAAACTAAGGCATTCCCTTTGTGAGTGACCTTAGCGGGCGTGGGGTGTTACATAATTAATTCATTTTTACCCAAATTTACCTATGTCATTATTGGTAATTAATTCTATGTTTCCCCTTTTGAATTATATGCTCATTTCATATAAATATTATATATACTATGCCAATTACAAATTCCCTTTATCCCCGTTCCTAACTAACGTATTCACACGTATTTTGGCGACATTGAGGCTGTAAAGTAGCCTCGTCATAACAACAAAATGGGAACATGATAAGGGTGACAGTTCAACATGTTTTGGCATAAATATTAACATGACTGGCATAGTAACTAAGTGAATGGACATGTGATAATTATCATAATAATGTGGACATAAAATTAATAACTTGTGTTTAGGCAAGCATAATGAGATCTAGATTCAATATTAGGTGTCCAATTACCTAAATCTAGCATAGACAGGGTGGCATAATAACAAATTTAGATTCACATGTCACGTTTACCAAATATACCAAGATATCATAATATAGCAAGTGAAAGGTGATTAACACCAAAATCTAGATACAAATAATGTCAAATTAATGGATGTACTATCATCCAAACATGGTTACAAATCAATGCTTATATAAACGTCATATCGAATCACCAAAATTAGATCTAGAAAGTTAGATCTATATTAACAAGTTCACATGTACCACAATATAATTGTAATTCAAGATTCACATAGGAAACAAAGTAGAATGTCCATATATTAGATCTAGGGGAAATGACATAGTATGCTTGCATAAGTCCATGATTTACAGCATATACCCAATTCATAGTCTACCACAATTCACATTTATCTTTTTAAACCTTAAAGTGACTAGCACTCACAGAAAAAGAACGGATCTTGAATTCTAGGATCTGATTTCTGAGTTTGTTAAACTTAACCCTTGAAGTAGACTTTGATTTTAATCATCAAGCTTGAATTTGATTTGTTATGGTGGAGGCTCGGTTAGTTTAGGATGCAGCAGCATATAGGCTCATGAATGAATTTAGTTTAGATTAGGGTTCAGGTTTATGTGTGCTTATATAGATGTGTAGGATTAATTAGAGCCCTTAGATTAGTTTAGGATCAATCTAAACCATCCAATTCACAATGACACATCACCCAGCCAATCAACGGATCCCACATTTGCCCTAATCCATCAAAAATCGTCATTGACCAACAAAAATGCACAATGTGTGCAACATGATGCGCAACTGCAGGGGTGTTGACACCCACATATCGTGTATATATATATATATATTATATTTATTTTTCTTTTTAATTATCTTTCCAGTTAACCCTTTTCACACTAAACCGCTTTTTGGACTGCGTTCACACTAAGCCACTTTTTAGCCATTCTCCTAAAACAAAAATATGACGCTGGTGGAGATCAAACTCTTTACCTCTTGTGTACAAGTCACATGTACTAACCAAATGAGCTACTAAGTCTTTTTCTAACAAGACTTAGGACAATGCAACCCATTATTCTTTTCTCATTCCTCTTTTTCATGTTTTGCTGCAATATATAATTTAAAGATATCTTCTTAATTTTAAACCAGTCTTGTACAAACTATAGGTCGAAATTGATCATAAAATCGCCACGAACGCAATGACACTAATTTCATAGCCAAATTCTGGAGGTTCTTCAAATTCTCCTTTTTATTTCTTTTTAAATGTTTGCATGCATTCCTTCGCATGTCATGCATTGCATGTAGTTTCTTTTATTAATCTTTTTCTTTATTTCACTGCATTAACTTATTACATGAAAATTTATTGTCATTATTTAATTTCTCTCTAAAATATATCTATGCATACAATATATATACATATTTCCACATTTTTAATTTCATTAAAAATGTGGGGTGTTACATTCTCCCCTCCTTAATGGATTTCGTCCCCGAAATCTTCAAGTTAAGAAGAATGTATCCTACCATTCATCATCCATCTACTCATCCATCATCCACAAGCATCCATTGTCCTTAAAAGATTTCTAATGTTATATGAACATATGCAAAAGTGTGTGTATATGTTCCTTATCTAATGCAAAGATCAGGCGATCTACTGATTCAGTTGACCTCCTTAATGCAATATATGTTAGTGTCGTGAATCCAACATGTATGCAACTATCCCTATTATATCATATTGGTTCTACATGTGTGCACACTCATAGGTCCAAATGCAACTTCCGTATGCTAGTTCATCCATTCTCATTCATAAAAGAAGAAAAATGCACACACATCCATATGCAGTATGAGAGTGATTGAGCCGATCTTAGTGCCTAATGTGTGTGTATATGCGTCCACAGGCAACCATTAGCAAACACTTGCATCCACCTGCATCCATCAGACATAACATGTTTCAAACACATGTTTACATCCACAGGATTCCTATCTAAAGGTTGAAAAATGCTATGGATAAGAGGTACTCAAATGATAGAAACAAGTATGAATAGAAAGCTTTAAGAACATAGTCCCAAAAAGGCAAGGGTATGAAGCACGAATTCTATCTTCGGTTTCCCAAGTCGCATGCTTGCTGTCTTCTCCCTATAGCACTTTTTAATAGCCTAACTTCTCTGTTGCGCAGTTTCTTAACCTCTGATCCAAGTATGCAAGTCATAACTTATTCAATCATTGCTTCCTTCTCTACTTTCCCTTGGAGCCATGTGGCGCACCGGTAATGCAACTAGTTTTGCATTGTCCACCAGATATATGCGAAAGTCGATCTCCTGCCTAGGAGGTAAACCCCGCACCTTATTAAAGACATCAGAAAAATCCCGAACCACTTGAACAGATTGCAAATCATCTATGGATGCATTTAGAGACTCTAGAAAACTAAGCATAACCGATCCTTGGGGGTCACAAGAAACTTAGAGGGTCCTCCCATGACAAGTCAGGAGCCTAACAATCCTCCTTTCACAATCCAGAACGACCCCATACTTAGTAAGCCAGTCCATTCCTAGAATCAACCCATAGCCCATAAACCCAAGTACATAAGCGTCACATTCAAATTCGACGCCTAACACAGATAATTTCAAACCTTTACATATCATCGATAAATGAGTCGAACTACCAATAGGGTTTGAAACAACTACGGGATTTACTACCATACTAGTAACTAAGTGCAGAGATTCAACTACAGAACTAGATATAAACGAGTGTGAAGCACCAGAATTAAAAAGTGTTCCAACTAGATGGTTTGGAAGAGAAACTAAACTTTCTAAGGAAATTTTTCTACCTCTTTCAGAAGCACAGATTGCGAGAGCATGCACCTACCCTCCAGAAGTCCCAGCTCTTTGCCCTTGTCCCTGCGATCCCTGTTTCTTCGGGCACTCCTTAGAGAAGTGTCCAGCCTCTCCGCAATTAAAGAACCTGGCCTTTCTTCTCTTGCAATCTTTGATCAGGTGGCCTTCCTTTCCACAATTGTGACATTTCCTCTTATCCTTGCCTTTAACATCTTTTCCCCATTTCTTCTGTTATTGATGTTGATGATGCGGCTGTTGTTGCCCCTTCTTGGGCCATACCTTCTTCTCATCCTTGGGCTTTGCTCCTTAGCCCTAACTTCCTTATACTTCTTTTAACCACGTTTGTGTAACAAGCTAACAAGTCTTTCGAAAGTTGCCTCTATCGCCCTGAAATCCTTACGAAGCTCGAGAAAATTAACCGCAGGGGAAACCACTGCAGCTACATATGGAGGTTAGGCACTTCATTGCCCTTCGACATGTGCTAAACATGCCTACGGCATCATGCCGGAATGGGGACACCTTTTGGAAGAATCGGTTCCCCAGACAAAAAGTAAAAAGGATGAAATTTAGATAAGGGACCGTAGGATACTACATATGGATTTTTGGGGAATTTTTTTTTCAAAACATACATTCCTTTTGAAAATACTTTCTTTTAAAATATGTTTCAAAAACTTTTTATCTAAACTGGTAACCTTCAGCTCTGATACCAAGTGAAACACCTCACGTCCGTTAATGTCACTCACTAAGGGAATGCATTAAGTTTCATGAAGCGTTGTAGGTAAATAGACACAGAATAATTACAAGACAGATATAAATAAGATAGCAGCAGAAATTTCAAAAATTTTATTTCAAACATAAATCATAATCCCGTGGTTTACAATACCATAAGTCATAAAACCATTACAATAAAATACTTCTGTCTTGCATAATCAGAGTACATAGGAATTAAAAGAAAACAATATTCTCCAATAAAAATAGTAAGCCATAGTAGAGACAAGAACTTGAGCCATACTTCAGCAATAGCTCCTAGCAAAAAGATATTTGAATCCTGGCTAAACCTGGGTGTTTTCTCCCTGTGAACCTGAGGGAGGGGGACAAAAGAAAGAAGGCGAAACAAACTAGGTCAGACATAAGACTGGTGAATCTAGTTACTTTTAGCCAGTAAATAAATAAAGGTAATCATGACAGGCATAAAGTGGATAAGAGAGATCACTATACATATGGTAGGTGTGACAAGGCAGATAAGGTAAGATATATACATGCTTCACTAATGACTACTCTGCACTATCACTAGCATAATTTAAAATGAGATGATCCCTTCCACAATAAGGTGGTAGACTTAGGGCATACGTCCGAGTATACCCTAACCGCTGCCCTAATCGATCGGCTCCCTACTTTGTAGATATCCTGTGCTGGCCCCACAGTAGGGGGTATCACTTCCCTAAGGTGACAACCTATAATGTGCACAACCATATCTACTGGTGTCACGGTCGTCTTAGCCCCTTCTGCCCGGCCTATGCACGCACATGTCCCTGGTCGGTTTGCGCCGCCCACACCATCCGTCTCATTTGGATCTCTTACAATAAATCAGTAAGCATGCCCCTTCTCCGCCTAGTACGGCGTTCCTTACTTGATACCAACTTCGGGTTACTGATTGAAATGGGTCCCACACAATATGATACAAGCTCTCCCCTTTGTCTTGTATCCCCACTAGGTTCTCCACTGACTATGAATACACTTAGGTGTCTTTAATTACGAAGCCCTATGTTAGTTATGCTTACCTATAGGTGTCATTAATACATAACCCTTAATCTTTCTACTGCTTATGCTTACCTATAGGTGTCTTTAATACATAAACCTACCATTTCTATAAGTTATGCTTACCCTAAAAGGTGTCTTTAATTACATAACTTTATTATTTCCCTCGGTTATGTATATCACTAGGATTCTTTAATTACATAACCTTATCAGGTTAAGTTTGTGGGCCTATATATACTAATATTACCAACCTACCTAAGATTAACTTAACCCTCCCACTGATTTCAGCATGTTTATTTAACGGTTAAGTTTGTGGGCCTATATATACTAATATTACCCACCTACCCATGATTTACTTAACCCTCCCCTTTTATTCAGCCAATTTTACTTAACCCTAACTTAAGTCCATAATCATATTAGGTTAAGTAGTCCATTTCATTACCATGTCCAATTATGGTTATAATGGTGTAGGCCTCCCACACTAGGCCTACAACGTGTGGATGTTGGATATGCCGGTCGGGTCCGGGCAGTCTTATTCTACAGTTGGGCCTAACCTCGTGTCTTAGCCCGATTCGTATTTGCGTACTTAGACCTCCCACATTAGGTTCAACATTAGTGGATGCTGGATATGTCGGTCGGGTCCGGGCAGACTTCCGCTACTAATGTAACATAACCTCGTGTCATAAGTACAATTAAAATTATTAATTTTAATTACTAAACATTTTATCTTTATCCAAATTTACCTATGTCATTATAGGTAATTAATTCATCTTTACCCAAATTTACCTATGTCATTATAGGTAATTAATTCTATGTTTCCCCTTTTGAATTATATGCTCATTTCATATAAATATTATATAAACTATGCCAATTACAAATTCCCTTTATCCCTGTTCCTAACTAACGTATTCACACGTATTTTGGCGACATCGAGGCTATAAAGTAGCCTCGTCATAAAAATAAAAAGGGAACATGATAAGGGTGATAGTTCAACATGTTTTAGCATAAATATTAACATAACTGACATAGTAACTACGTGAATGGACATGTGATAATTATCATAATAAAGTGGACATCAAATTAATAACTAGTGTTTAGGCAAGCATAATGAGATCTAGATTAAATACTAGGTGTCCAGTTACCTAAATCTAGCATAGACAGGGTGGCATAATAACAAGTTTAGATTCACATGTCATGTTTACCATATATACCAAGGTATCATAATAAAGCAAGTGAAAGGTGATTAACATCAAAATCTAGATCCAAGTAATGTTAAGTTAATGGATGTACTATCATCCTAACATGGTTACAAATCAATGTTCATACAAACGTCATATCGAATCACCAAAATCAGATCTAGAAAGTTAGATCTGTATTAACAAGTTCACATGTACCACAATATAATCGTAATTAAAGATTCACATAGGAAACATAGTAGAATGTCCTTATATTAGATTTAGGGAAAATGACATGGTATGATTGCATAAGTTCATGATTTACAGCATATACCCAATTCATAGTCTACCACAATTCACATTTATCTATGTAAACCTAAAAGTGACTAGCACTCATAGAAAAAGAACGAACCTTGAATTCTGGGATCTGATTTCTGAATTTGTTAAGCTTAACCCTTGATGTAGACATTGATTTTTATCTTCTGACTTGAATTTGATTTGTTATGGTGGAGGCTAGGTTAGTTTAGGATGCAGCAACATATAGGCTCATGAATGAATTTAGTTTAAATTAGGGTTTAGGTTAATGTGTGCTTATATAGATGAGTGGGATTAATTAGAGCCCTTAGATTAGTTTAGAATCAATCTAAACCATCCAGTTCACAATGACACATCATCCAACCAATCAGAGGATGCCACATATGCCTTAATCCATAAAAAATCATCATTGACCAACAAAAATGCGCCATGTGTGCAACATGATCCGCAGCTACAGGGGTGTTGACACCCACATGTCATATATATGTATATATATATATATATATATATAATCTTTCCAATTAACCCTTTTCACACTAAACCACTTTTTGGACTGCGTTCACACTAAGCCACTTTTTAGTCATTCCCCTAAAACAAAAATATGACTCTGGTGGGGATCGAACTCTGTACTTCTTGTGTATAAGTCACATGTACTAACCAAATAAGCTACTAAGTCTTTTGCTAACAAGACTTAGGACAATGCTGCCCATTATTCTTTTCTCATTCCTCTTTTTCATGTTTTGCTGCAATATTTAATTTAAAGATATCTTCTTCATTTTAAATCAGTTTTCTACAAACTATAGGTCTAAATTGATCAGAAAATCGCCATGAACGCAATAATACAAATTTCATGGCAAAATTTTGGAGGCTCTTCAAATTCTCCTTTTTATTTCTTTTTAAATGTTCGCATGCATTCCTTCGCATTTCATGCATTGCATGTAGTTTCTTTTATTAATTTTTTTCTTTATTTCACTGTATTAACTTATTACATGCAATTTTATTGTCATTATTTAATTTCCCTCCAAAATATATCTATGTATACAATATATATACATGTTTCCACATTTTTAATTTCACTAAAAATGCGGGGTGTTACATCATACCCATAAACGAGTTTTCAAAAGTCATTCAGTGCAATCTTAGATTTTCAAACAGATGTTGCACCTCAAGACTTCCATGTTCCCCACAATAGACGTGGGTTGTTCCACCACGCATAAATTTGTATCCATTTTGAGTTAGTAGACCATAACCAGTCAAAACGAAGCTCCCTCATAGATTTATAGGACTAACAGGTTACACCCATCTCATCTTAGTTCAGTAACCAAGAAATTTAATCTTAATGACATTTGGGAACATCGAAATATTTTTTAGCTAATTTTTTTATTTTTCGCATGTTGTTTTGTTGGTCAAAGGGGGTTTGACCAGGGTAGCAATTCCATTTACTATATTTTGGAATATGATGCACCATGTTATATTTCTATTTCATACCCACAAACGAGTTTTCAAAAGTCATACAGTGCGATCTTGGATTTTCAAACTTATGTTGCACCTCAAGACTTCGATGTTGCACCCAACAGATGTGGGTTGTTCCGCCACGCATAAATTTGTGTCCATTTTGAGTTACTAGAACCATAACAAGTCAAAACGAAGCTCTTTCATAGATCTATAGGACTAATAGGTTCCACCCACCTTATCTTAATTCAATAACCAAGAAATTTAATCTTAATGACTTTTGGGAACATCAAAAGCTTTTTAGCTTAATTTTTCACATGTTGTTTTGTTTTGGTCAAAGGGGGTTTGACCCTGGTCGGAATTCGATTTAATATATTTTGGAATATGATGCACCATGTTATATTTATATTTCATACCTGTAAACGAGTTTTCAAAAGTCATATATTATCTTGGATTTTCAAACTGATGTTGCACCTCAAGACTTCGTTGTTGCACCCAACAGACGTGGGTTGTTCTACCACGGATAAATTTGTATCCATTTTGAGTTAGTAGAACCATAACCAGTCAAAATGAAGCTCTCCCATAGAACTATAGGACTAACAGGTTTCACCCATCTCATCTTAGTTCAGTAACCAAGAAATTCAATCTTAATGATTTTTAGGAACATCGAAAGATTTTTTAGCTCAATTTATAATTTTTCACATGTTGTTTTGTTGGTCAAAGGGGGTTTGACATCGGTCGGAATTCTATTTAATATATTTTGGAATATGATGCACCATGTTATATTTCAATTTCATTCCCATAAACGTGTTTTCAAAAGTCATACAGTGCAATCTTGGATTTTCAAACAGATGTTGCACCTTAAGACTTCGATGTTGCACCCAACAGACGTGGGTTGTTCCGCCACGCATAAATTTGTATCCATTTTGAGTTAGTAGAACCATAACTAGTCAAAATGAAGCTCTCTCATAGATCTATAGGAATAACAGGTTACACCCATCTCATCTTAGTTTAGTAACTAAGAAATTCAATCTTAATGACATTTGGGAACATCGAAAGCTTTTTTAGCTCAATTTTTTATTTTTCACATGTTGTTCTGTTGGTCAAAGGGTGTTTGACCATTGTTGGAATTGATTTAATATATTTTGGAATATGATGCACCATGTTATATTTCTATTTCATACCCATAAACGAGTTTTCAAAAGTCATACAGTGCAATCTTTGATTTTCAAACTGATGTTGCACCTCAAGACTTCGATATTGCACCCAACAGACGTGGGTTGTTCCGCCGCGCATAAATATGTATCCATTTTGGGTTACTAGAACCATAACCCGTCAAAACAAAGCTCTCTCATAGATTTATAGGACTAACAGGTTCCACCCATCTCAACTTAGTTCAGTAACCAAGAAATTCAATCTTAATGATTTTTTGGAACATTGAAAGTTTTTTAGCTTAATTTTTCACATGTTGTTTTGTTGGTCAAAAGGGGTTTGACCGTGGTCGGAATTCTATTTACTATATTTTGGAATTTGATGCACCATGTTATATTTCTATTTCGTACCCATAAACGAGTTTTCAAAAGACATACAGTGCAATCTTGGATTTTCAAACTGATGTTGCACCTCAAGACTTCGATGTTGCACCCAACAGACATGGGTTGTTCCGTCACGCATAAATTTGTAGCCGTTTTGAGTTAGTAGAACCATAACCAGTCAAAACGAAGCTCTCTCATAAATCTATAGGACTAACAGGTTCCACCCATCTCATCTTAGTTCAGTAACCAAGAAATTCAATCGTAATGATTTTTGGGAACATCGAAAGCTTTTTTAGCTCAATTTTTATTTTTTCACATGTTGTTTTGTTAGTCAAAGGGGGTTTGACCATGGTCGGAATTCTATTTAATATATTTTTAATATGATGCACTATGTTTTATTCCAATTTTATACCCATAAACTAATTTTAAAAAGTCATACATTGCGATCTTGGATTTTCAAACTGAAGTTGCGCCACAAGACTTCGATGTTGCAACTAACAAACGTGGATTGTTCCGCCATGCATAAATTTGTATCCATTTTGAGTTAGTAGAACCATAAACAGTCAAAATGAAGCTCTCTCATAGATTTATAGGACTAATTGGTTACACCCATCTCATCTTAGTTCAGTAATCAATAAATTCAATCCTAATGACATTTGGGAACATCGAAAGCTTTTTTAGCTCAATTTTTCACATGTTGTTTTGTTGGTCAAAGGGGGTTTGATGATGGTCGTATTCAATTTATTATATTTTGGAATATGATGCACCATGTTATATTTCTATTTCATACCCATAAATGAGTTTTTAAGTCATACAGTGCAATCTTGGATTTTCAAACTGATGTTGCACCTCAAGACTTCGATGTTGCACCCAACAGACGTGGGTTATTCCGCCATGCATTAATTTGTATCCATTTTGAGTTAGTAGAAACGTAACCAGTCAAAATGAAGCTCTCTCATAGATCCATAGGACTAACAGGTTACACCCATCGGAAAGGATAAAATATAATATAATCAAAATATAGCCTTACCTAGATAATAATACTTCTTAACCAGTATCCAAAGTTATCATGCATCTTCCACAAATCTAACTTGCGAGTATGTTATAAGGAGGGGGTCAGAACACAAGTTCCGGTGACTGTATTTAAACTACTCATTTTGGATAATCCTACATATATCGTTCAGCTACATTTTCTTGTTTATTAGTTTACTTGGGTTAACAGCTCTCAAGGCTTACACACACGTCGTATCCATTAACTCTCCAGTGGATTAACCTAATACAGTATATATGTAGCTTCCCCCAAATTAAGGTACACCCCATGGTACCCCACTTGCACGGTCTTCCGCCGTAACGCATATACGCAGTCGCTCATCCTACGTCGGAGTGACGTACAAATCTCTATATAACAATGCTACGTTCCATATAGAACCTCTGTCGCCATGCTACGTAGGCGTATGGACTACCACCTTTGATCGAATCAGATCACTGAGTAATGCCCTAGAGTCTACGATACACCACCCAGAGCAGACATGTATGTATCCTGACTTTCCAACGTACGTATCGTCAATCGTACTCGATGTCTTAAACGCACATATCCTCTACTATGCACCGAGTCCCGTGGCAAGGCTATACAAGAAACACAGAACAAGGTCGGGAGCTTTTCAAATATTTGTATACACAGATGCTAAGAACTGCATTTTCAGTGGCTAGGTCCCACCTGACCCCTCCCTCAACTAATGAAAGACGAACAATATTGAGAACTAATGACCTGGCCCAAGAGAAAACAACTAACAACAAATCCTAATTGACCTGTCGCTCACCCATAGCCTTGATAGCAAATAGTCTATGGTCTATTTGTTTATCTCTCTGCCTTTCTGTGTTACGCATCACGCTGACTGTTGATGGTAGGTACCCGACGTCTTGCTATCAATAAAGGTTAGACCTGTCAGTACACAAGAGTGGTCGTAACCCAGCCTAGTCACAAGGAAACCGTGTATCGTCGGATCACCAATGCCACCCTACAGCCTTTTGATTGCCACTATCGTGGCAATCATGGCATGCTCACCGGGTATAAACACGTATACCTAACCTCTTTGAGCACAGTCGAACGCTGTCACAGCACAGAAGACTACTAGGAGTACCCTCCACGTCCCAGGAAGCCGAATGCTTCCTCTTCCAGTCCTTCGAAGCCAACAGAGTATCAGCTGAATAACAGAATAATAAGATGGACATGCGCTCCCCTCGTGTCCTATGACGCCACGATGATCTACCCCGCTGGGTTATTCACCCTTAAAAGTACAGACTAGTCCAATTGCCTTAGTTTAATTTGTTATTAGACTCTATGTCTAAACATTCAATTATGCACTTGATCTACCTTATTAGGTTTCCAATTAACTTGGTTGTACCTAATTATATTAACTTATTATTCAAGCAACCAAGTTCTTTCTGATCCCCCTATATCTCTATTGAATGGACCCCTCTTGCTTATTGATTTTGGTTACAAAACTTAATATTTTTGCATTCCTTAATAAGCCCGTAACATGTTATTCTCTACATTGTAATCCAAGGTCTGTAATCTACAATCTCTTTATATTATTCATTGTCTGATTCCATAGTTACAATAACATGTTCTACTTAATATGTAATTAAGTATACCTCAATTCACATGTTTTATGTTTAACATGTCACTTATTATTTATGATTAAATATAACTTATTTCATTCCATAAGTTTGCCTCATTCTTTCGTATTTAATCATAATCCCGTCTTACACTATTACTACGACTTATTGTTGTTTACTTATTAACTTAGTTCTCTTAACTAAGGCTTGTTAATAAGTTTCCTTTCCATTTATTATAACCTATGTTATAATTTCCACTTGTCCCAAGGACAAGTCTTTAACATGTTATTCTTATCAGCAGATTTCAGATTCTCCAGTTTACAGATTACTTAATTTATAATTAAGTACAACTTATTGCATTTCATAAGTTATCATATTCCCTCTACTGTTTATTATAACCTAAGTTATAATTTCCACTTGTCCCTAGGACAAGCCTACCTATTATATAACATTCTCATTAATGTAATTAATTATAGGAGGTTATTATCATTCCCCTTTTCATTCCAATCCTTTTTACTTTTGTAACTTTCATTCATTTCCTATTCATTTCCATCTATTACAATTAATGCTGTTATATTAATCTTGTTATTTACACACACACACATGTGTGTGTGTATATATATATATTTCCTTTAGACCTCTCATATTAAGCCTACAACTTATGGATGCTGGATTTGCCGGGCGGTTCTAGGCAGACTTGTACAATAAGTTGACTTAACCTCGTGTCTTAACAACGTTACATGTATATTTACGCACTAGACCCCTCACATAAAATTAACAACTTGTGGATGCTGGATTTGCCGGTCGGTTCTGGGCAGTCTTCTACCACAAGTTGAATTTAACCTCGTGTCTAAGTGCGGTTACAGTTTTAAATTTACTCTAAATTAATGCATATTTATTCTTTACAAATTTTACTACAATCTATTTTACATGTCATAATTAATATCATATTAAGTCCATTTTTTTATTATCATGTCGCATATTCTTTCTAACATGTAATTAATTCTATTCTAACATATAATCATTTAATCATGTAATTATTCCAATCTAACAAATTAACGTGTAATTATCTCAATTCTACCATTAAGAATTCAAGTACATAATATGCCACAGATTAACATGTAATTAGAACATGTATGTATACAACACTAATCGTTCGCACATATTTTAACAACCTTATACATTTACTCATATGAACATTCCAACATATTAATGTTTCATCATATTAATGTTTAAACATATCCAGTTAACATTTCAACATATTAATCATACTAGCAGATTTACATTGCATATTAACGACGAATTTCAAACGATAAATATACCATTATCAAAAAAGTATATTTTAAATACACTCACCTAAATTGCTTACCAATTCCTGAATCTGGTTCAGATCTAGCATTTCATGGTTCTCCTAACTAGATTTAGACCCTAAATAACCATGAATCCACAATTCTTAACTAAAAGAAGAAGGAGGAGAAATCTAAATAGACCAGATCCAAGAAATACATTACTTCGAATAGAATTCTAAACACCTTCTTTATTAATATTCATTCTTTTCCTCCAGATCTTGAATCATAATTTTCCTAAACTAATTATTATATTTTTTTGAAGAGATTTGAGGAGAAAGAAGAATGGCATAGCTTAGGCATCCTCTTAGAAAATGTGAGATTTAGGCTAGGCTCTACTAGCCTATTTGTAGGTGTTCAGGATCTTATCGTACACGCAGCGCTGAGTCACCAACGAATGTAGTTAAGAAAATATTCCAGATTCATTAACGAATCTAGTCGGATCTGGGGTGTGTCGACCGCTGGGTCGACCCACTAAGGGTGAGTCGACCCATGGGTTGACCCCTTGGGTCCCGCGAGCAGTTTTTTGGGCACTGTTTACCGTTTTGACGTTTTTTATTTTAAACGTTTGATTAATATCCCGTCATACTCTCTTTGAGTTATTTTAAATATTATGTTTACAAATAATCTTCTTATATGTATACAAAACATCAAATGCCCATTTTACACGTATATATATACGCATAACTTTTATTTCATTTTCAAAATTCAAACGGCGTTATACCGTTATTTGATGTTTACCATATTTCTTTGGCTGCAACCTTATTTTGAATTTTTCTCTTGTATGTATATATATATATATGTATATATGTATATATATATATCTACGCATATATACACATATATTTTCATATACATATATATATATATTCTATACTTCTATACTTCCTTATATGTAAACTTTTCCTTATATGTGCGTTTATACATATTTTCTCTTTAGAGCATGCATTATTTTAGTCGTTCCCTTAAAACAAAAATATGGCGT
Source organism: Allium sativum (assembly GCA_030737875.1). Taxonomy (NCBI): domain Eukaryota; kingdom Viridiplantae; phylum Streptophyta; class Magnoliopsida; order Asparagales; family Amaryllidaceae; genus Allium; species Allium sativum. Next base: position 844,482,764 of record CM060921.1, on the reverse strand, counting down.
CGGCGGGGATCAAACTCTGTACCTCTCGCATGAAAACCACATGCTCTAACCAACTGGACTACTTAGGCTTTCGTTAATAAGGCTTAGAAAAATGGTGGTTATTGTTCTTTTCTTATTCCTCTTTTTCATGTTTTGTTTCAATATTTCATTTAAACCATTGCATGTAACCTTATCAATTTTCATCTTTTTCTTTCATTTTTCTGTTTTTTATTAATACATAACATTTATAAATCATTGCATGCAACATAATTACACTACATGCAACCAATTTCTTTTTTTTTAATGCATGCACTGCATTGTTATTTGCATTAATCTTTTCTTCTTTTTCAATGCATGTATTTATTACATGTATCATTGTTTTATTTTTCTTTTATATTTATGTTTATGCATATAAATATATATATATACACATATGCATTATTAAATATTTAATTGTCATAAAATACGGGGTGTTACATGCATCTATTAATACATTCACTTCATCATTCAAGGACCCTACATCAATGTCAATGGCTATTATTATTTTAGTATTTGGCTCAAGATCCACTTGATACGCTGCTTCGTTTCGAATATTGTTATAACAACCCACATTTTTGAAACCAAATTAAAATTAATTTTTAAAGAATTTTACATGGATTTGTAGTCGAATTTAAAAATTCGATAATTTAAGACGATTTATTTTGAGAAATAACAACGTAAAATCTATTTAAAATGGGTTTTGAACATATAAATTTATATTAATTATAAAACGAACTCGTACCATCGGTGTAGTTTGAATATTTGGTTTCGAACTTTAAATGAATGTACAGAATTCGTTATAAGTCGGATTTCTGTAAAGCAAGAAACGTTAGGATCTGTTTAATTTTATCTTTCAAATGAATATACTAAATTGAGATTTCATGTTATAAATTGTAGGTTATGACCAAATCAATTTTCCAAATAGTTGCTATGAAGTTTATTAATATTTTATCGATATTATATACGCCTTAAAAATGGCCATTTTGTAAATGACCTCCGTTTTTGATGAACCCAGTTTTGTTGGATCCAGAATATCAAATTATTGCTAGATTCCAAATTTCGTAATTTTTGGAGTCAGTATGTGGTCGTGGAAAATTAAAATGCATGTTGAAAATCAATTTTGAACGTTATATTGGTTTATATTTTAATTTTGATGAAAATTGATCAAAACGATGGAATCGGCTAATGAAACATATCCATTATGTCTGGAATGGGGATACTTGGTTAGGAGCGAAATTTGTTGCGGTTCGTTTGGAGTTCGGAGCGTTAACCAAGTAACCCGTGAATTGAATATTAATATATATTATAATAAATATATATAAAAAAAAACAACGTTAAACCTAATTCTTACTTCACTAACCTAACTTGCCGCAAGACATGGCATCAATGGCCGAAATTGTCAAACATTCCTCCCTCCGTATCTCAAAATTCGTAAACTTCCTTCTGCAATATTGCTCAGCTAGCCGAGATCTTTCGGATCAACGGCTGTGGTGGAATTCTGATGAGTATCGTGGCCGTAATTTCTTCCTAAACTCACGTCGCTCGAGGCGAATTCTGGGCTACTGTACGTGATCGCGACCGGGCCGTCGTAAGCGTGGGTGGAGGCTGAAGAGCTCTTCAGTATGGCATATTCCGATCGTTCTCTGGTGGCATAAAGATAGGTGCGAAATGGATGAAGACGATGGAGTTTTTGCGTGAACCTGGAGATGCAAATACATGAAGAAGATAGATTTGTTGTTAAAAAGGTGATTAAGGGAATAACTAAGATTAATTAATAATTTATTAATTAAATTATATCATTAGTTCGGTTACAACTTGTAAAATTGATATCTTTTTCCTACGTTATCAGAATTCAGCAAAACAGGATCCGTCGGAACCGTCTCAACGAGATCTATGCAATGGAAAAAATTTGGACTGAAATAGAAGCAATTGAAAATATTGATTAAATTAAATGCCTGGTTTAATTTAATTAAAACAATTGTTTTATAACAATTCCAAACCGATCAAAATGAAACTCTCTCACTCAAATTATTTTTGCAGTTATTATATCTGTGACTATATATATATATTGATCGCAATATTTGGTTAATTTATTTCAAATAGTTATACATTACATGGTAGCTCACATTCCCAATTGTTTGAAAACCGTATGGATGAATGGATGTTTACAGTTTTAATGTTGTCATTATTAAACTGTGATTATAAGTGTTGATGAACAAAATGATTATATTATAAATTATTTTGGGATGACAATTTACCCACACGTCTCCCAAATATGTAGATATGTTCACGTGGATTGTGATGTAAACCCCACACGGGTATTAAGACGATAATTTTACTCATTGCCCAAATGGACAAATAATAATTGCTATTATTGGATGAAAACCCCACACGGATATTGGGATGATATTTGAACTACACAAATCCCAAGGAATTAGTTTGTATGTCAATCGATTGATTGACAAACCGTTACAAGCGTTATATAATTATTTAATGTTTATACAGTTGTAGACGTACATTGGATGTGAATTGGATGTTTTATGGTTGTTTATTACTGTTGTTGAATACATGCGATGTATGAAATCCATATAATTAAAATTATATGGTAATTGATTGAGTCTCATTCCAATTTGGAAATAACGAATATTTTGATATAATATTCTGTGAAGAATAAAAAATATGATTTTAATGTCCGATTTTGGATGGACACGAAAATATTCAAATGTGAAGCCAGGTTAAGTAAATAAACGACATTTTTAACTCGAACGGATTTTTCTATCGAATTCATTTATTTTTATATTGAATATCGAGAAATTGGATTTCAAAATCAAATATTTTGAAGATACTATTATTTTAGTATTATAATAATATGGATTGTCCAGTTCTGATTTAAAATTGAAATGAAAGATGAAATCGTTTAAAAAAATTTATAAACATTTTATAAAATACGTTTTGAATGGAAATCAAAAAAATATTATATATATTTAAATGGTTCGAATAGAATGAGTCGCACATCGACCGTTTGCGAATTTCAACCATTAACTTCAAATTAGCGCTCTTGAAACCGGAACCATTGGGTTCATATCGGAAAGAGCTTTCAAATGATAATAAGAGATTTAAAATCTAAAGGTTATATTTTGTGAAATGTTTAATTCAAATTTGAATAAAAACAATTTTAGTGCAGCTAAATTACCTGAAACGTCATTTAACTGAAAGAGCCTATTTTTAAATGATTAAAAATAGCGAAAAATTATGTTAAATCATAATAAATGATTGAAAAGAAATTTGGATGAAATATTCCAGTTTTGAAAAGATAAATGATAACTTTATCTAAAAGAGTTGTTTAACAACAATAATAAAAAAATCCAATATTTTAAATTAACAAATTGGATTGCGGATGGTTTTAATATAACTAGAATTTTCCAACGTATGAAATGGAAAGGTTTTAATGGTAATTATCTTTGGATTATTCGATACTGGATTCCGTGATTATACGGATACCGTTGAGGAATTTGGAAGATATCAAAATTGTTATTCCCAAAAGGATATCTATTGATTTCAGAATTTGAAGTTGAATATAAGCTGATATAATCTCTATTCAGAGCCTTGTATTTAATATCAAATTGGATTTTGGGTTTGTCGTGAATGGTGAATTAAATAACACAGTTCTTAAATCTAGTTGAGAAATGAATAAATCTATTAATTAAGATTAATGAAATTTTCCAATTAACAAATATAATTGGAATTTAACAGAAGTTGATTTTGGGTTCATTGTGAACGATGTTTCAAATGACATTAGTTCTTAAACCAAATTAACAGTGAAGTTATGATTTGGAATTTATAAACCTTTTAATTAAGATTTAATGGAATTTTTCCAAAGTGAAGTTTTCCAATTTAACAAACTAAATTGGAATTGAATGGAATTCAATTTAATAATAATCGAAATCAGCTTCTAAGAAGGAAGACCGTTATTATTTATGGAATTTTAAAGTCTTTGCAATTATTCCATTTATAATATTAGTCTAATATGGAAATTTATATTGATTATAAACTGATCTAGTTTCCATGAAGATTTCATATTAACGGAAAATGGTTTTGGGTTTATCGTGAGCAATGTCTTAAACGACATTTGTTTTTTAACCCAGTTAAAGACATGATTGATTTCCTAAGTTGAATAATCATTAAATAATGATTTTTTGAAGATTAAAACTAAACTGGTGTTTTCATGAATCTTTAATTAGATTGAAATGTAAATGAGGTAATTAAATTTACCAAATTCGAGAAGTGTTCGAAATGGAGTACCACCAGTTTTACTCCATGCGATAATTAAATCTTTAATTAGATTTTAAACGCTAAATGGTAGTTAACTTTACCGATAACACAATGGGTGTTAAATATGGAGTACTACAAGTTTTGCCCCACTGGATGAATAGGTTGGGATTGAGATAGTAAAATGAATGATTACTTTGGTAAAGCTCAATAATCCCGACTAGTCGATAAATCTTAACTTGGTTTAAGTTTTGTGAAAAGATATTATAAAATCTTTTTCAATGATTTCCAAGGAATAGATTTAAACAAGAGGTTTAAATAATGTAAAACTTCGACAAGATTTAAAGGAATAATTCCCAGTATAAAGAATATTTGAATAAAAGAATATTCTGGATTGGAATGAGGTGTATGCTATGTTTTTATAGCACTTGATTATAAGATATGCGAGTTATTCGGAAAGACCGGGTTTAACCCATTCCGAATAACTAAAATGACGATTAAAAGTCGAAGATATTAAAGATGGTAGTTTAAGACTGACGATCTTCCCATCGAATGGATTACTCCTGATGTCCTGGATTTGGGTAGGTCCCTTGAAGGGGTTATAGTGGTAGTGGCCCGAACATACTTGTCGATTGTCCAGATATGCAAGGACATCTCTCTTGTATTGGACATATGGGATAAGGAATAAGGTGCCTCCGGTATCTTTCAGACCCATAACGAACTTGCAAATGGATTGTATGTCCGACATTGTATTTTAGGTTGTATTTGTTGAGCTCTACTAAATATATATTTGTTTGGTGGCCGAGAATTTATTCTCTTAGCTTAACACCCTTGTCTGAGACGTATGGGCTTGAAGGTTATATATTGGTAGACGTCAATGATATGTTATGGATTGACAATATGGCATGCTAAGTTGCACTGATCCAAGATTTTGTTGAAAAGCAAAGCTTGGTGGATGATGATCAAAGCATAGCTTTAATATAGCATAGCTTTGTGTGGTGTTAATTCGCGAGCCTCACATACCGGTATAATGGTGAGCTGATGGTCAGATCAGTATACTTTCAAGATGAGGATAGACGACAACTTTTAGGATTGTCATGGATTCGGTCGACCGTGATGACCTAGATGTGGTCGCTCCACACCTAGAAGGGATAAGTCCTATACCTGATTCCCAAAAGGATAGAGTAAGCGGTATTTTCCAAAAGACTTGGATGTAAGCCGCGGTGATACTCGTAATCCTGGATATAGTGCAGACTTGTATTATGGTGTTTTCCAAGAGCCCTGGATGTAAGCCGTGGAATATACACTACGTGATCGATTATTCGAACCAGTAGCCATCATGATGGAAATCCAACTTTCAAATACGAGCTTTACGGTTTTAGTTGTAAACTTATATGGAGACATAATAGGGTGGTGTATTATGTCGTCTAGGATTGATACATTTATATCCGAAATTGATTTCTACGCTATGCTCTTATAGTAATAAAAGATAAATTTCGCATATCAAGCATATTTGGCTATTATAAGGTAAAACTCTGTCCTCCGGCTTGCGTTTGCATTGTGTGATGGGACCTAAGTCTTGTAATAGCTTCATTGTTCTTTATTTAGCATAATGTTGTTAGTTTTATGCACTGGTATTCATGGGGGTAAACCCATTCTGTGACATACGACGTGGTCCCATGATTTTCCTAACCTTAACATAAATTTAATAAATGTTTTAGTGCTCACACCAGTCGCATGACTGACCTGGTGTTTATTGTTTTCACCTAAACTCTAGGTGTCCATATTTTCACATGGACAGCTTGTAGTTTTGGTTTCGTAGATAATTCTTTTCACAGGATCCTGGATTACGGAAGGAGCTATATTTGGAAAGCTTTGTATCAGTGTATTTATTTTAGCTATATTAGTTGATATTTTCCGCTGCATATTGTATTGTATTATATTCATTGTAATTTATCTTCCGCTGTAATTATTTACGATGTACTCTGATATATCTTGTACTCTAATGTAAAATTGTTGTAATAGTAATGAAAAGTTCTTTTGCGTTCTATTTTGATGTGTCGTATTCCCATAACAGTTCGTGGATTTCCGACTTTTAGATCGGACCTGCGTGGTTTATGGTCGATTCGAAGGGTGGTGATTTTTGGGTTGCTGCAATTATTTCCATCAAATGTAAATCTTGCCTTTGTTTTAAAAACAGCCCGCCAATCTGCTTTATCTTTTTTTAAGGATGGATGCGAAGCAAAATAGACTTGTAATGCTTGCTCAACTAATATGAAAGTATCATACTCATAGTAACGTGACATATGCATTATTTATATTAGCTTATAATCATTGTGCACATTAATTCCAGAACCAGGAACATTGCAAAACCAGTCGCATTTGAATATAAAAACTTTCTCTGTAGGCTGTACGTAATATGTCGACTATAAAACTTGCGTTAAGACATCGTAAAAACTTTTGTATGCTCCTCAGGATCATCACTACCTTTGACAAATACACCACTATTATATGTTAATATTTAAGCTCCATAATCGTTGGTGTTGAATTTAAATCCATTGACGAAGTATATTGGATAAGTTTTGACATTTCTTTTTGGTCTGATAGCAAGATGTCATAATCCTTCATTAAAAACACAGTTTGTTGGATCATGAATTTAAGCGAGGCATCCTATATTTTAGGTATTAAGATCTATAGAGATAGATCAAGAAAATTAATAAGCCTAAGTCAGAGTACATACATTGATAAAGTGCTGAAACAATTTGGCATGCAAGAGGCAAAGAAAGGATACATACCTATATCACATGGTATATCACTTTCTAAGTCCCAATGTCCTAAGTCATCGAATGATAAGGAACACATCATGATGATCCCTTATGCTTCGGCAGTTGGATCAATCATGTACGCAATGTTGTGTACTCGTCCAGATGTCTCCTACAATTTAAGTGTGACAAGTAGATTCCAATCAGATCCATGTAAATGTCACTGGACGGCCGTCAAGAACATTCTTAAGTACCTAAAAAGGACTAAAGACTTAATCTTGATATATGGAGGCGAAGAGGAATTAATGGTAAAAGGTTACACAGACGCTAGTTTCCAGACTGATAAAGATGACTACAAGTCACTGTCAGGTTATGTGTTTTTCCTGAATGGTGCTGCTGTTAGCTGGAAAAATTCAAAGCAAGAAACAGTAATTGATTCGACTATGGAGGATGAATACATTGCTACTTCAGAAGCTGCTAAGGAAGCTATTTGGATTAAGAAATTCGTTACTGAACTTTCTGTTGTTCTATCCATTGTTGATCCAATAGATCTTTATTGTGACAACAATAGGGCCATTGCTCAGACTAAGGAACTGAGATCATATCAATGATCCAAACACATACTTCGGCGATACTATCTCATCCGTGAAATTGTTGACATAGGAGACATACATATTTGCATAGTCCCAATGGATAATAATGTTGCAGACCCATTGACTAAAGCTTTGTCACAGTAGAAGAATGATAGTCACACTAGTTTCATGGGTATTCGATACATGAGTGATTGGCTCGAGTGCAAGTGGGAGATTGTTAGAGTTTGTGCCCTAGAGGAAATCTGTTAGATGTGAATAATGATAACATTGTTGATGTTATATTTTATTTGGAATAAAATATTCTGTTATCATATATTTATTACGTAATATAAATACTAACATAATAGAAGTCCTTAGAATAATAATACGAATTTATATAGCTTCAAGTAAGTGACTTGAACATGAGATTATATAAAATATTAAGTATTATAATTCTTGAATGTCCCTAGTCGAGTTTTATTGTTTATATAGGACAACAATAGAACATTGAGACTAACATGTTTATTGACTGATGATCACATCTCATTGATCATTAATATACGTGATATTAATGTCAAAACATAAATATGTATTAGAGAATAGTGTATTGGACTGACCCAATATGAGAATAACTTCGTGGAATATAATTAATAGTACCATAAGTTATTCTCATAGTGATAGTGATGTAATGGTCCTCAGACCTGAAATTGTTATAATTTTATTCGAAGATATTTATGTTTTGATATCATCAAAAGTTACTCGTAACTGAGTTGACGATAAAGGTGATTATTGGATACATCTCGAATCGAATGAAAATTATGAAAGGTCTAGATGGAATTTAACACTACATATATATGTGTAGAATTATCCATGGGCCTCTTTATTGAGTGAGACTATGTAATGCATGGCTGTGCTCAAATATTGATTTGTTTATATAGTCTACTCATCAATCAAGATAAACGGATTAAATTATAAAGAGGATGGTACGTTCCATGCCTTGAGTTTAATTTTGGATATACTGATTAAAAGGATTATATTACATTGATATACTGGTCGCAAAAGGGATTGTATCGAATCATTTATATTATTGTAACTTCGTTAATAGCGATGTATTACTAGATGTCGCTCGTTGTTTACAGTTTAAATATTGTTTAAATTATTGCCAATGTTATGATAACCTATAGGGTCACACAAATAAACGTTGTATAAGGTGAGAAAGTTTAAATAAAAGGAAATCAAAAGTTTGACAATTTCTTTTATTTAAATTTAAATAATGGAGAACGGGTTTATTGGCTTCATCTAAAATATCCCGTTGTAATGTTATAAAAGAAAAGGCTGACTTTTTCCTTTATATCATCACAGCATCGTTACTCAGTAAAACCTAAAAAATTCCCAATCTCTCTTGGCTATTACCTGCTTATCCTTCATCGATTTCGTCAGACGTTTTCGGGAGCATCGTTTGTGGATTTCTATTAGAGATGTCTCGATTCAGGAGTTCGATTTGATTCAATCAAACTCAGATTCGTTGTTTTTCAATTCGAATAAAAGGTACATGTTTTAAATTCACTTTGGAATTGAAAATTACATACTACGGTTGATGAAATTTGTTAAAATCTGCTGCGTGGAGATCCTATATGTTCTTCAATGGTGTCGCAGCACAGGTTGCCTTCAAATTCAACTGTTGGATTTTGAAGCATGTATTTGGTTGTGTATATATATGAAAATTTTGCTGTGTTGAGAACACAGACGTAAATTTTAATATTTGATATATAATTTGTAAATTGATTTCGAATCAAGAGATGTTTCTATACAAAAAAATTGTATTTGTTTCAGAAATTACGAAATATACACATTTGGGGTTAATTTCGAATTGACTCTGCTATATGTACATCAATGCATGTATTCTGTAGGATTATTCGAATGGGATTGAATTAGTATACTATGTGATTATATTCTAATATCATGATAACCCTATTTTTGAATTTTATGGAACATTTATTTTGAATGATAGATCCATTTAAAATCTATTATGCTGAACTACGAGTCTGTATTTTAGTAAATCATTTCATTCATTAGACAGAATGATTCATTTTAAATCTTCAGGGTTGATCTGTTTATAAACTGGGCATATTTTGTTTTACTGATGCCTTATATCCGTCGTACCTATATGTGAAAATTATCTTATGTTGTAACATATATAGATATATGTAGTATTTAGTGTATCGGTAAATACGAGACTGATATCAGTAGGTTTAAGAAATCATATGTTGTATATGAATGATATATATTTGTTATAGATATTCTGACCTTATAAATAGGGGTGAGCGTTTGGTTGGTTTGGTTTATCCGATGATAAATTCATCAAACCAAACTAAAACCAATAAAAATGAAAACCAAACCAAACCAACCAAATTAAGTTTGGTTGGTTCGGTTGGTTATCTGATTAACCCGAACTAATTTTTTTTTACACTTTGTGTTGGAAATACTCACTATAATTTGAAACAAATTATAAATATATGATTACATTATTATTATTATTATTGATTTTTATGCTTTTTAATATTGATTTTGACACATAGGTGATGATTCTATATACTTAAATAACTAAACTAACATAAAAATATTTATTATAATACTGATAATTTTGAAAATATAGTAAAAATTCGGTTAATTTGGTTAAACTGATAACCAAACTTAATATTATTTTTTGGGCCGATTACAAACCGATTTAATTTCAAAACCGAACCAAATCGACCAAAATAAATTGGTTTGGTTGGTTTATTTGGTTTAACCGAATAATGCTCACCCCTACTTATAAACATATTGCCATTTCTGAAATTAAAGGTATAATGTATTTTCTGGGAATATTTTTCCCAGAGTATACATATATTTTAGATTGTATGTCAATTTGTATCATCTGTTTCATATGTTTTTTCCTAAAACCACAACTTGCCATTTATAAGAATATGCTAGTCTGAAATGGGATTTTAGATATCTACTCTTAAAACTGGTTCAAGTATATGTTAATGTAAGAATTGGGTTATATGACATACATTTTCTTATGTTGAAAATTGACAGTTTTGTTTCCTGATTTACTATTAGTAAAGTGGATCTGTATTTATATGGAAATTCAATTTTGCCATGATGCACATAGATATATGATTATCATAAATATACTTGAAATCATATGATGATAGCACTGTTAGTAACGTTGAATGATGACACTAGAACTAGAGATATAAATATTAATCTGAAGTACATTGATTAGATCTAATGAGGCTATATAAACATAATGATGTATGTTCTGGAAGATTGCCATGTTATACAATGTGTTGCAGGTATAATTGACATAAATGTTACAGGCATGTTCGTGTTTTTGCAATTCTGTCTATATATGTTCATAACTTTAAATGTGCCCAGTATCTGTTTGTTTTTATGCATGACAGAATCAATTCTTAATCTTTATTTATATGCGTATTACTATTCGTTTCTGTGTCTGAGAGAATCACTTCTTAATCTCAGTTATATATATATATATGTGTGTGTGTGTGTGTGTGTGCGTGTGTGTGCATGTGTAAAACTATGATGTTGTTTCAGATGTAACTTGTACACTCGTTTCAGTTATATAAATACTGTATAAATTTAGTTCGACATGGCATCCGTTATTAATTCTTTTGGTTGTTAAATTAGGTCGCTATACAGCCTAGTCTCAATTTTCTTAACAAATATGGGTTGTGTTGATCAATTATTATTTTGGTTGACTTTGTATACAGAAATATTGGTTTGAAATGTTCTAAAACCAAAGCCTTGTTCTTTTCTTTATTTTATTCATTTTGATATGCTGCATAAATTTATGAATTAATTTCATATATTATAAATTTTAATATGGGTGAACAAAAATGATATGAAGGTTGTTCTGAAATGTTCATTACAAATGAATAACCATGTTTTACATATTCAATTTGCTGTAGTTACCTAGAATTGAAATTTGAGTTTTGAAATGTTTAAAACAAATATTTTTAAATCACTTAAGTTGTTTAGAATACCGTAAATTGAAAAGTTTTAATATCCTTTTAAATATAATTATAGGGAATTAAAATTGTCAATAGAAAATACTTGTATTTTAATAAATGTATAAATAACATGATGAAACGACCTAGACTTCCCCGATCCCCGAAGAGACGGAGGAGCCCGGATTATCTTGAGAACATGACGCATCAGAATACAAACATGAGAACATTTCATTGTTATTACAACAATTTACTTCAGAGTAAAAGAATATATCAGAGTTCAGATAAATAATATACAACGAAAAAATAAATATAAAGATTTACAAATTACAAAATAGCGAAAAATATATATACATAAATATAATGTTCAGCGGAAAACATCAATTACCACAACTATTCCGAATATAGCTCCGGCAGTAATCCAGGATCCTGTGAAAATATATATCTACAAAACCAAAACTACTAGTTGCCCATGTGGAAAATATGGGCACCCAGAGTTTAGATGAAAACAATATACTCCCAGTTAGTTATGGGACTGCTGGGAGAACTCAAAACAGTTATTAAACTTCACTTTAAAATTAGGTAAATCACGGCGCCACGCCGTATGTCATGGAACGGGCTTACTCCCATGAATATTCTAAAATAAAACAGTTTATAAATAGCGCAATGCTTTTCGAAAAATGAAGCTATTATAAGACTCAGGTCCCATCACACAATACAACGCAAGTCGAAGAATAGAGGTTTACCTTATAATAGCCAAACATATTTGATACGCTTTAAAAAAAATCATTTTTGATACTATTATAAGTGCAAAGTGTATAAAACCACTTCAAATATAAATGTATCAATCATAGACGGCATATGTACCATATATTATGTTGCCATACATAGGTTTACAACTAAAACCGAAAAATGTCGTATTGGAAATTGGATTTCTTTCATGAGTCAAGGCAAGGGATGGCTCCTTCAGGTTCGAGACACTCTAACAAATGCCTCAGGACTCGGACGCTGGCGAGCCCTTGTTTCCTATGTGGCCAGTCCACACCTACTTTAGTGGATTGGTTATTCCTGAACGATACGTTTCCCAATCCTATCGGACCTCCAAAATGGTCAGTACGTTGACCAATCATATCCGAGGCGCCTCGCATCCATCATCCACATAAGTAAAAATGTTTGGGCTCCATACCATGACACCACCTTTAACTAGAAAAAAAACGTATGGACTCCCTGCGTCACTCATCCCATTTTAGACTCATACCGGGGTGTGAGGCTCGCGAATCAACACAATACACAAAGCTATGCTAATTAAAACTGTGCTTTGATCATCATCCACAAGGCCCTTCTTTTCAACAAAAGCCTTGATAATTTGCATCTTAGCATGCCACATTGTCAATCCATACCGTACCACTGATTTCCAGCAATATATAACCTCTAAGCTCGTACATCTCGGAGAAGGGTGTTAAGCAAGAGAATAAATTCTCTACCACCAAACAGATATATATTTGGCCGAGAACAATGAATACAGTATATAGGAATACAATGTCAGACACACCATCCATTTGCAAGTCCGTTCTGAGTCTAAACGAAGCCGGAGACACCTTATTCCCCGTCCCCTATGTCCAATACAGGAGAGAGGTCCTCGCATATCCGGTCGATCTCCAAGTACGTCTGGACGATCACCACTTATTACCTTGTCTTGGGTGTACAGCCCAATCAAGACATCAGTAATCATCCAAACGATGTAAAGATCTCCGGTTTTCAACCACCGTCTTCATCGTCGACTGTTAGTCACCGTGTCAGTTATTCAGAATGGGATAAACCGGCTCTTTGCGAATAACTCATGTATTTTATAATCAACAATCAAGTGCTAGAAAAACACATCATTCGCCTCGTTCCAATCCAAAATATTCTTTTATTTAAATATTCACATCTTAGGGGAAAGGTTCCCATTAATTTTATCAAAGATAAGTTCTTTTAAACTATTTTTAAATCTTCCTTTGGATATCAATTTCAAAAGATGTTATTTTATCCTTTAACAATTCGTAACAACCCGGAATTTTAGGGTAAATTTAAAAATTTATTTTTAACTATTTTAATGATTTTTGGGGATTTATAATAGTTTATTTTAAATAATAACGACGAAAATTTAATTAAAACGAAGCTACGACGAATAAATTTAAAAATTTTATATTACGTGCCTGAAATGGCGCGGTAGTTTGAAATTTCGATTTTAAACTTTGAGAAATTATATAAAATTCATTTTAAATCGGAATTGGATGAAACAAGAAAGGCTAGGAGCGTATTGAAAATATCTTTCCAGTGAATTTTAGAAATTGAGATTTCAACTTATAATTTGTAAGTTATGGCTAAATCAAAATCTCAGAAAAACGCGGCAGACTTTATCTCTACTAATAAAGAAAATCTTTTGAGTGTGGTGAAGCTTTTATGTACTTCCAAAAAAATCCATTTTCTCCTTAACAAATTAACATGGCAGAAATTTAGGTTTGAGGACAAAGTGGTCTTTCCCTGTACCACTTTCTACCCCCACTTCTACATATGCGGTTAGTCAAGTCGTTTCTAACTTCTTCTTTATTTCCATTGTTTATTCACCATGTTCTCCTCCTTTCCTCTCTGTTCCACGTATAATCTTCCCCATTCCCAACCCTAAAGCGACTCAATCTTCCACCTTTATTCAAACTTCAGCATACTCGATCTTCAAATCCTTCATATCTTCACGTCCTTCTGCATTCTCCTCTCCGGATCTTCAGGCTTCTTTCCAAATGTTGTAACCGACCGGTCGGTGGATAAACTTGCTTCAAAATTTCTTCTTTTTGTCGGATCTGTTGCTGCACTTCAGATCTGCCACTAGACGAACCCAAATTCCGCCTTGACTACATCAGGGGTAAATTTATTTACTTCCTCCCTCTTTCATTCTATATTTTTGTGCTTATTTGTTGTAATGCTATTGTCTTCGTGACGTGAACTAGGTTTATTTTCATAATCAAAGATCTCGATTTCAGGTTGTATTTTTTTTACCCATTTACATCCAATTTTCAGTTCTTTTGTGTATAGAAGAAATACTAAACAAGATTAAGGGAAAGATTTGTTAAAGATATGGATCAAAAAGAGATTGATGACACCAAAGTTTGAAGAAAGGTACATTTTTTGGTGTATTGTATTCCATTGTTTGCGTGAATTTACTTTAGATTTTTAAACAATGTCCCAATTTTTAGTTAATTCTAAACAAGAGGAAAATACTTTTGGCCAAAATCGTACAATAAAGATATTAGTAATAGTTAGAAAGCATTTGTAATTACTATAATACCTTATTTAGATCACTGGAAATTTAAGAACAGGTGCATGGAACTGTTACATATCCCAGAAGGCACTACCAATGTTATATCAGGATTTTGTTTTTCTTCTTTATAGATTTGGTGAAGCAAAACCTTAATATGGTTTTTTTTTAATTAATTAAGTAATTTTATAATCAAAATATCATATGAATGTGCTACACATTTTTTATTTGTTCATACGCTATCCTAACAACTTCTTATAATAGCTTTAACATTAACTGATAATCATATGCTTTGCCATGCACATGATCTAGCAAGGGACAAACACTCTTATTTTCATGTTTTGCTATTACCTTACTTTATCATATTACAAGTTTACAGGATTGTATTTTCCTTGATTATTCAATAAATTAGAAGTATTTCTAATGGTCTTTGGGTTGCCCGCTTTTGCATACTACCGTGCTCAAATTATTATTTAGTTGCCATGACTTAGAAATTGTAATTGTAATTCTAATTTCTAAGTTTTTTTTCCTTATAATTTGTCAATGGTTGTTGTCATTCCTAAATCAATTTGTGTCCTTTTCTGCTTTCATGACTTTGAAGATATTTTCAATGCAATTTTATTATATTTTGAAGATCGATAATACTTCATTTTCTACAAATCGTACAAGTTGGTTAATTAATTATGTAACTCATACCTATGTTCTTTGCTTTTTTGCATTTGCTCCAAATTCGTCTTTCATATTATCCTTTAACTGTACAGAAGAAATACTAAATAGGGTAATATGTGTTAAAGACACGGATGAAAAGAGGTTGATATGTGACTTTTTCATTTTCAGTTATCATGTCTTCATTATAAATTCTCATTTTTTTTTGCTATTCCAAATCCATTGCAAATCGAAGTACCCAAAATCATTTTGATTTGAAAATCATTTAGTGTCAATTGCCAAATTAAATTTTCAAAATTTGTTAACCAAATTCATAGTGAGGGATTCATTTAGTGAGGACTACCACTTGCTAATGTTTGTCATGCAAAGCCAATAATAGGATAAACTCCAAGGCTGAGGTAAGTATTACATGTTTTTGTTTTTTTTGTCCTAAAAGCATGATCAACTAAATTTTGTATTTTTCTGTGCATCTGAATGAACAAATGATAGCGAAAATCATATATTTTTTACCTTCTCATTCTGTGTTCTCAATTTCATTCATTTTGCTTTCTTCTAAACTTTAATTCTGGGAACTAACTATGGTTTTGTTTCTAAACTTTATTTCCATCACAATTCTTTTTTTCAAATTTTGGAGGGTATCCATTATTCATGCTACTGCAAAATGTATTCATTTTGGAATTCTTTTACTACTACATATATGTAAACATTCGCCTATACTTTAGATTTAATACTATTTTTATTTACTGAATTGCATACCGGTACTATGTTTTCAGAATTATGCATAAATATGAATCATTTTGGTTCATTTCGCTCTCTTCCAATTTTAATTTTTAGGAAGCTAACTACAGGTTTGTACCCTTTGACTTTTCTTTCATATAATGCTTCGAGTTAATGAAAATCCATCTTGAAGTCATGAATTCTTATGAGTAGCATGTTTGAATAATTTATATACTAGGAAAGTTTTGTCAAACCATCTTTAATGTGTATTGTTCACACAACATTATGTTTGTATTCCCTATATTTCTATATTTTTGACTGATTACATTAGGATAAAAATCACATTATTTCTTCTGTTCCTTTTGCATTTATTAAAATACTCTTCCACCTATTGATGGTTCACATGATTAAGAAAATGATAGCTTTTCAATTATCTGTATGTATCATATAGAGAAAAGTGCTCATTATGTAATAAAGTAAAACTTATTCGGTGTATTTGATTGGTTTTAATGATATTTGTATTCCCTCGTTTTGTGAATTTATTTAAATCAAAATCCTCTTTGCAGATGGAACTGATCGTAGCTGCAGCTTTAACTATATGATGGAACTTCGCTGTGTGTTGAGGTCGCTCAGTTCTCAATTTGAAGCATTCACTGCTTTCAATTATGGATGTGAAAGATGGTCTTTTTTCCAAAATAGTTAAAAGGGAAGCTGAAACTCATGAAAGATAGTCTTTTTTCCAAAATAGTTATAAGGGAAGCTGAAACTCATGACAGCAGCGATTGTATGTTAAGCATTTTTTGTTCTTTTCAATACGCATATTTTCCTGTTTGAACCACTCTACCACCTGTCATTATCCACTAAGTTATATTCACTTTCAGCCATTTTTCCATTATGTAGACAGGCACAACAACATAAATTGTAGATATTTGTGAGTTTTTTTTTTTTTTGCAAGGCTTACGGGGTTGAGTGGACCCCTACCACTTTTATTAAAGAACCGGAGAAAAACGAAAATACAACACACACAAGATAACGCAGACACACGGTTCTTCAAGCACAAGAAGACAACACAAGAAACACAAGATTACATAAATTACAAAAGCTTGCTCAGAATTCCCAGATCAAATGTAAAATTTAAAGCTCTAATTCCATCTCTGATCACCCTCCTGACATGACTCCTTAGCTGCGATCCGTTCTTCGCATTGTCACTCTCAAAAACATTAATGTTTCTTTCCCTCCAAACTGTATACACGAATTTTTTAAGCATAAAGTTGAGAAGCCTTCCTCTTTCTCTTTTCTTTCCTGTTTGATTATGCAAAGTTTTCCATTGCATAGTTGCATTCTGACATACATCCTTTCTGCCAATGCATGTCATAACCTCTTCCCAAATTTTGAAGATAACACTGCACTGGAAAAACAGGTGCTCCATTGTTTCATTTTCAGCATGGCAGAAGACACATACCTGATCGCAAATGATCCCTCGTTGTAAAAGTTTGTCTTTAGTGAATAAAGATTTGTTTATGACCTTCCATAACATAAGATTTTCACGCGCCGTGTTATCATTCTTCCAGATTTTGTCACTCCAACTACACTTCGGCATATCACATATAGCAGTGAAGGTGTTGTACAGTCTGCTAATACGAAATTTCTCACCTCGATTACACCATAACGTGAGGAAAGACTCAGAGCTGTTCAGTTTGATTTTCCTTGCCTTAAGCCATAATGCATTTATGCTAGCTACAAGTGATTGGGGGATGCATATCTTCCCATTTTGAACGAAATCACCGATCTTGGCTTTAACATTAATACCAGACGAAATTATTTCCAAGTGAGTGAGAGATTTACTCAAGATCATACCGTTCTCAAGCCACGGTTCATCCCAGAAAAGTACTTCAGAATGTTCGCATATAGCAAATTTGAAGTAAGGCAAGACGTTTGCTCTCAATTTAAATATATTACGCCATGTCGAGCTCAGTTTTTGCGGCGTATTCATGGTCCAAAAACATCTACCTTTCATCACATTATTAGCAGACCATTCAACCCAAATACTGTTGGACTGATTAAGAAAATCATCCAAATGCTTTACTAAGGCCGCTTTGTTCCACATTTTAAGATTCACAATTCCCAGTCCTCCTTTTAAAACTGGGCGTTCAATAATGTGGAAGGCAACAGGCAACATGTAATTCCCATCAGTTTTGCCCTTCCACAAAAATTTCATTAAAGCCGTCCGTATCATGGAAACAAGCTTAGTCGGTAGAATGAACGTCCTGGACCAATATACTTGCATTGAGAAGATGACGGACTTAACGAGCGTTAATCTTCCAGCTTGGCTCAACAATCTACATGTCCAAGAGTTAAGTCTTGCTGTAATTTTATCAAGGAGAGGTAAGCATTGCCTTACAGTGATTTTTCCTGTTTTTTGATTTCATTCTGACACAATGTAGGGATAAGGTATCTTAGTAGCTGCATTCCGTGTATACATATATATATATATATATATATATACATACATACATATATATATATATATATATAAATCTGTTTTGATCGTATAATATAATCCTTTTAATATCTTTACTTAAATTATACTAACAAATTTGTGAAATTTGGTGGTTTCCTATATGAAAAAAAATCTTACAACTATATGATGTATTAAGTAATATATAACTATTGAATTAGTTCTTAGTTATGTTATTTAAATGCATATGGCGTAGGATAAACACTCATGGAAAAAGTTATCGAAGCCATGGCTGCCTTCTTTTACTCATACAAAATGCGGAGGCATATAACTTAAAGATCCTTCATCCCGACTTCTCATTCTAAAGCTTATTGAAATAGATTACTTGAGTAATACATGGATGTTGACTTCCACATAGAGGTATGCAAAATATTATTTGATAGTTTCGTGTCATGGCTGGTATCCGAACTTATATGATACTGAAATTCAAACTGTTTCTTGCTTATATTTAATTGTTCAGACCATTAAATTTATTTATTTTTCTACTGTATAAACTGTACTTAAACCAAACATGCTATTTGTAGAAGCTTCACTCTCCTAGGTCCCCTCCAAATAACTCAGATGTTCTAACTGTAACGCTGAGTGTTTAGGTGCTGTTGATTATAATAATAAAATTGAAAGTACCATTTCTATTAGATTAAAACAAAGGGTTTGTATAGATGTTGAATATATCATCTAATTTCATTTGCTAAATCTCCTTAACAATGCACACTACCATGTTACATTGACGTATAGTTTCTTCCATTCTAACTATTGATTCATCCAATGTATTGTAGGAGATTTAAATCCATTATGCTTAAAGTATATTGAATAATATCTCATTTCACTACAACAGAAGTTGTCTTTTATAGCGGTATATAGCCGCTATTAATAACAGTTATAGCGGTTCGATAAACGATATATATCGACATGTTATAAAAAACCGTTGGATATTTATAACACAAAAAAAAAACCGCTATAAAAAAACTTGATATTATAGCACAAATTTTCCGCTATGTTGTTTGAAGGCAATAGCTCATTCTCACCGCTATTAAACATCTAATTCCCAACGAAAGTGAGAACATTTATAACACATTATAACCGCTATAACATGTTTATTCAATAACGGCTATATGACGCTATTAAATCAACTTATTATAGTAATCAAAATGAATCTTCATAACAATTTAAAAAGCGAAGTATGAATGAAAAAAAATATAATAATTAGTAAATATAACGCATATTCATGATAATAAAATAAAGTATCAAGTAACAAAAAATAATTTCAATCCATGAATTACCGAATTCAATACATAGGTTTTCAATTGCATATTGATGTCAATTTGAGTACACAAACATAGTTCATATTTAAAGTCTTCAAGTACCAAATGTTGTGACTTACAAAGTCGAGCATAATAAGAGCAGTGAATGTTGTGACTTGCAACATGAAGTTCAAAAGAACAGCCAAAACAGCAAACATAGGCGGCATGCAGGCATTGAAATTATACTTCCAACATCAAACGCTAGAACTTCAAATAGACTAGCAAGGGCTATAGAAGTCCCAACTTCAACAACTGCGTTGCTTACTCGTCCCTCCAAAAGCAATTCTTGAGTTGTCTCTTGACAACGTGAATAAGAATGCACATATTGTCCACACCTACTGCTAAAACAAGAAAACATGCTTAGCTCAACACATAATAGGAGGCCAAAGTAAACATGCTTGCATGTTTCACCACTTTACAAAGTAAACATCAACTCTGATAATTCTTCTTTTTATTCGTACAATGGACTCAACATTACCTGTATAAAAGATATATTTTTTAGGAAAAGAGTGACTTAGCTTAATGGTACGATTAATTATACAGATATTGCACTAGAGTGCAAAGATGAGGAACCATGCCTACTACAAAATCATGCTTGATTTCATGTTCTAATTTATGCATTTGAAAGTATATTTATATGGTCACACATTTGTAGGTATAAGTCAATCTATATGAAATAATAGCACAAATAATGTATTGCTACATGGATTGCACCTGCCCAATTCCCAATCCTTATTATGATAAACATATGATCCAAGTTTCCAACCATACCACAATCACATGAGTTCAATGAATGAATGATACGAATACACAAAGAAAGCCATTGACGTCTAAATCAGCAACTTGATCACAAAAAACAAACCACTACAACAGTAAGAAACATCTCCAACTTCATTAGAGGATGAATCAAAATAAAATATTTGCTCTTGAGTTCACGGTATAATAATATGGGAGGTGTGAGTGCTTCTCTAGCCTTTATAGCACTGCACCTAGCATCATAATTACATGACAAGGAGGCAATTTGTATTGTAAGTGCTTAATTATTAGCTCTACTAATTGAAAAGGCTGGAAATATAGAAGGGAAACTGAAAAAAGCTGAAGAAGAGCTTGGACTCACTAAGCTTATTAGAGCCGAAGATGCGAACGCTAATGAGAAAGTAGTTTCTATATTTTCATATCATGAACAATCATGGATTACTGAAAGGAAAAGTCTAAAGCTTCAGATCCGAACTCTTTCTACCCATTTGGAATTGCTAAAATCGAAAAAGGAAGAAGCTTTGTCGAATTTGAATTCTAGGGTCACTAAAGCTGAGTGTGAAATCAAAGTTAAGGATGATTTGATTGAAGAAGGAAGCAAAAAGATTATTGAGTTGGAAAACATAATAAGGATGATGCAGAAAGAAGTTGAAATTTTGAAAAATGAGATTAACGTGGAGAAGGAAGAATGAAAATTGGTTACGGAGAAGATGAAGATTGATTTAGCACAGAAAGATAAGATGCTGTCAACATTGCTGAGAAAATCAAAGGCTGATAATGAAGAAAAGTAAAGCATGATGAAAGAAGTGAAAATGCCTAAAGCTAAAAAGAAACAAACGGAGCTGGAAATGGAGAAATGGAAAAAACAAATGCGAAGCAAGAAATTTGAAAGGTACTAGGTCTTCATATTCCAAAGACGAATTCTCGGTACAAATAAATAATATGCTGCTTGAGAATGAAACTTTTTGGACAAATGGAGAAGAAGCGATTGAAGCATTCAAGTTTCTTAGAAGGTATCCAACTGAAGAATTAAATGAGAAATTTGCAGAAACAATAGATATACAAAGCTTTGAAGATCTGGTGAGACTTGAAACATAAAAATACATAACCAAACTTGAGCAAAAGCATTTTACAGAGATAGAAGCAGTTATAGAGCAGATGAGATTAAAAGAAGAGAAATTAGAAGCACTAAGATGGAGATTAATAAGCAAAGATATTGAATCAAAAAGAATGCAAACTCATACTGAAGAATTACAAGAACACTTATCCCAGTACAAAGATGAAAATTTTGCACTGGAATCACTTCTACTGGATAAAGAGACGGAAATAAAGTCAATAAATGATCGATTTTCTACTACAATGAGTGAGAATATATAATATTTGATGATATCATGACAGTTGGATCAAATGAAACTTCCAAAATTTCCATGGATGAAGCTAATAGCATAGATTCATATGCTGAAGTATTTCAAAACATTGTCATTCTGACCAATTATGCAAAACAAGAGATAAAAGAAGAGAAATCTGTAACAAGTGATTCAGTTTACTCTCCATGTTCTAAGTCTTACAAGAAGATCAATACCGAAAGGGGTTTGGAACTAAGAATAGCTCGGATAATTGGAGATATCAAAGGAACTTTAGCTTGTGTTGGGATTCGACGAATAAAGGACGACTGAAAACACTGAAAGAACATTAGTTTGTGTTGGAACGTGGAAAAACAGTATAGACAGTTTTTATCTCTATGTTTTTTGTTTATTTGTGCTTATTCTTGTAAAGGAACATATATATGCATAGAGTCCTCCTTGTAATTACAGTTCTAAAGATTGGATGGTACTTTATTGACATGACAAAGTAACTGAGAATTAATGAGTAAAACAACGATTGAATTTCTGCAAAAAAAAAAAAAAAAAAAAAAAAAAAAAAAAAAAAAATTACCACTTCAGAATGACCAACCTCATCCAAATCCATGTCTCCATCAAAAAATGGTGCATAGAATCCAAACTGACGTGAGCAACACCTATGTTAACAAAGAACCAACACTGCACTAATAAGAACGATCTCTAACATTCACATAGTGAGAAACAAGCAAAGATTTCGAATCTTAGCTTTTCCCACAGAATTGTAGGAATTCTAATTATTAAGGAAAAACAACATATTTTTTGCAACCTGGAGATATAGAGCCAATAGACTATAAAATAAGAAGAAACGATGACTTTAAGATGATAATTGATTTATCCAAGTTATAAGCTAGGATTAGAATCTTATACTGGTCAGTCAAATTTTAAGGATCTAAAATGATATATGGCATAATAACTGATTATTTTGAATCTTTCGGTCGAAGCTACAAATATAGTATGAATCTAAAATCTAGCAAAAATCATCTGTCTATATTTGAAAACTTCATATGCATAACTAAATAGGGAAGCAAGCAAAGAAAAACCGCAAGAAAAAGAATGCAATAATCTCAGGAATTTAATGCCAAAAACCCAGTTTAAATAGTGAACATTGGGTTGTGCAAATTATAAAAGGATAAATGATTTACTTTTGAGAACAAAATGACCATTTGTTTAAAAGGAAACAAAAATCCACTTTATTAAACTAATCAATAAAAAACATAAAGAAACTGACTAATATCAATAAAAAATCAGCAGAAGGGTCCTAACATCTTCTATGAAAAGCAAGAACACAGGTCTACCATGTTTTCCAAGCATTGTAAATATGCACTATTAGTAAACTAAACTAAATTAAGTCCAACAAAAAATCCCTTAAACGTGGCAAAAATCCATTATGTTATTCATATTAACAAAAAGGTTCACTCTAATTCGTATTTTAACCTCGCATATTATATACACATACTAACTGAGCCATGGAAATTTCATAAAATTGAGAAAAACACTCTAAGAATCGAGATGATATTGTTCGAGAAGAATTAATGGAAGAGGAGGAAATCCACACAATTAATGAGAAAATAGGAAACTGTTCTGCTTCATTATAATTTTGAACATGTGCCATATGTAAAGCAAAACCGGTATGAAATCACATACTATATTATTCAAGTTGCAACAGCCCTTTTTATCCACAATTCGAGATTGCATTTACAAAAATCTAGATATTGTAAAATAGGAGTATAAAAGAATTTGCTATTTAGTTTTCAATCATTGATTAAAAAAAGTCAAACAAAAATACAGTGTATTGGACATTACTCAAAAAAAGAAGGCAGTTGTATTTAATTCTCCCATTATTGGTTAAATAATTTGTTAGATCAAAATTTGGACCTAACACCCAAATTGTCGTATTTAGAGCATAGGATATGAAGAAATAACTGAAAAATAGAGAAAAGAGCAAGACAACAGGATTTTTATAGTGGTTCGGCGTTAACGAGCCTACGTCCACTTTATATTTTCTCATTTCGCTCATAGGTTACAATTACAATGAATATTGGCTCTCAATCACTTGAATTCAATGAATAATTCTCTCCGTATCCATTGAATTTATTTAGGAAGATGGTGGTTATTCATGGAGAAGTGTTGGCCATGACAGCCATGGATGTTGAGATGCCAAAAGTCCCCTGAAAATGCCCTCTGGAGGTGTATTTATAGCTGTAGGAGAGCTTCTGGGATGACTGGTTCGTGCTGGGGTACGTGGCATGCGATCCGGAAAAGTAGGAGATCGAATAGCCTTAAGAATAGATCAAAACAGTGCATGTATCTGCAGGTTCGGCGATCGGTTCGTGGGTCTGGGATCGGTTCGTGATATGGGCTCGGTTCGTGATATGGGCTTCACAATCTGAGGCTTGGTTGCGAGCTGGAGTGGACGGATCGTGGCTTGAGGACGCTCCGCGAACAGAGGGGGCGATCCGATCCAGTATCCACGATCCACGGTACGCGATCCGACCAGGAATGACACGAGTTGATGCTAATCTGGACCCGTTCACGGAAACGGGCATAACTTTCAAACCGTAAGTCCGATTGAGCCGAACCAAAGCTCAAACTGAAGCTTATTCAGAGGGCTACAAGCATATGATGTGAATAGATCCAAATGAGGTCGTTTGATAAGGGTTTCGGACCAGTTTATACTGGTGTTGTGATTTTTAACAAACTGCCTTGTGTCTTCTGACGATGCCTCCAATGTCGGAGAGTGATGTTATCCAGAGATTCCATATGAGGCAGCATTTACCCAGAGGTGTGTCAACATGATCTTTGTTTTGGGTAGCCTGGTCACAAAGCAGGCTAACATTTTGCCCCCCAAAGTACATCTTATCGAAGATGAGATGTGCTTTGAATATGTTGAGGTAAATCTCTCTGGAACGTCATTTATTCTTGAGAAGGCTTTATCCAATTGTTGCACTGCTTCCATTGGAGCTAGTCAGGCCAAGTTCAAAAAGTCATGCTAAACCGTTGGCTCCCGAGCGTGATTCTACATGCACAGATCGTTGCCAAACAACGGCATCATTCCACACAAGTCATGCGCATGGTAGGATCGATCTTTCTTTTATATATGAGTCAATGTATGGAATAGCCACCCGAATAATGGAGTGTTTCAAGAATCTTCGGGCTCTAAGCTACCATCTGGACCATTGGGATGGAGCACGCCAAAATCATCATACGAATTTGTCATTTGTACTCAAGTTTGGACTAGCCTGATATCTTGATATTGATTCAGGATCTTAAAATCGCATTGAATCGTAACAGTAAGGAATTCAAAAGCCATGATCACTCTGGATCGTAGTCGAGAGACTCCACAATTGTTACGGATCATTTCTTAATCCAATATTCACATATGAATCAGGCAGTAAGGGATGTTGTTAAAATTATATGGACCAGTGCCTATAGGATCGTCACCATCGCAAGGTAGTAGATAGGTTTGCCACTCCTTCCATTCGATGTAGTTTGAGTCTTTAAGTTCACATTTGATCCACAAGCTAGCTCGCTTGGTCGGCAAAGATGAGTAAGGTTGTACTCCGGAGGCATGACATACATGTTTTGAATCCCATTTCATGCCTGGATTGTCTTTAAAGTTAGTCTATGAACCGACGCTTGCGCTCTCAGTGCCATCGGAGGACAAGCGAGGTCAGTATTTATGCCCCCAGTATCGATGGGGGTTGAGTTGAGTCAATAAGGCATTTAGTCTTGAAGATTTTATACTTCCTGTCGTTGCATCTGGTAAGAGTTGCAGGTTCAGCAATCTTAGTCCACCCAGATCATTCTGTACTGTTTCTCAATTTAGCAAAAATCGGAATTGTATATGCGAATGGTTGAACCACATTTGCTTTGATATCATCTCTTCTCTTTAGTCAGATAGTGAGGATTGCCTCATCGGGCATCAGCGACTTCGGTTACTCTCATCAGATCAGTTGTGGTGTTAAGTAAGGTTGTTGAATGCGAGTGAATAAATGTCGTTATGAAGTTAGTTGGGCCCCTCCGTTTATGCTTCGGCATAGTCCGAAATGGTTATCACAGTCTTATTGAGTCTCTTTCTCATGCTCGGTTCAATTGTGCTTGACAAACAAGATCATGGGCTCAATAAGTGGTATAGGTTCTCTTTGTAACCGCACATTTTTGTCATTCTTTTCCGGGGCTTTTCCTTTGTCCTCACCGTTTCAGGAATTGAAAGGTGCTCTATTCTTTAGTCGGAAAAGCATCTTGGTTATTCGTCTCGACGTTAACACTTTTTTTGTCATAAAGTTCTATCCACCTCAGGGTTGAATTCGTCAGAGCCTCTGAGGAAGTCTCGTTGTGGTGAAGCATTGAAATATGTGGGAATAAGAGGATATTCTAATGTCCCATGTGAAGAGGCTATGATTGTCGTTACCCACATCATCTTGAGAAGAAAAGCTTCTTGAGAGGTGCCGAATCAAACTAGCGAGTAGGTTGCCATCAAAGAATTGATGCATATTATCAAGATCCTGGCTGGTGCCCCCAGCATCGAATCTGAGATTACAAAGGGGGTCTTTGCTGATTTCTTGTTTCCACGTCGATATTGCCCCTGGGTCATGGTTTGAGTCATTCGACCTGACCGGGTTCCTGTTTTTCGAGTTGTTGCTTTCTTTCTTGGAGCTGAGTATGAAATGTCTCTTGAGTATTCATTCGAGTTGGAACTAATGCTGGTCGTGCATGACCTGAGCTTGTTGCAATCCTTGTATTTTCATCTGGGTTATTGCAGGTAGTTGTTCCATTGCCCGTGTTTCCATCCATGATGTTATGAATCGAAGCTGCATGCTGCATGCCTGCTGATTGGTTTGTGTTCAACCCAAGCTGATGGTTGATATCTGACTATGCCTAGTTCGTCATTACTTGAACTTCAATTTTATCATTTCCAGCGAATTGATGATTGTTGCTCGGCCTTCCAGTTCAGTGCTGGCGCCCTCACCCTCGGGGGTTTGTTCTGAGTAGCGGACTTCAAATCCATATCTTTCATACTCCCTCTTCGCATCATGAGTTAGAGTTGGGTGAAAATCGATTTGTTGGTACGAAATCCACGCTAATCTTTTGTCCTTTATCCAGGCTCTGAGGATCGGCATCAAACGACGAAAGGTTAGACTGTGATCGTCCCGAGTGTTCCGGCTTGCCCCCTGCGTCAAGGGAAAGGTCGGAGATACGATGGTGTGTCACATCTAACGGTTGCATGAGATGTATCCAGTCTCATCTGAGCTTTCGAGTCTGGAAGTAGGTTAGGACCAAAAAACGTTCTCTTTGCATTTGTTTCCTAGTCCTCAAGGAGCCTGTCAAGATCACAACATAAGTCAAATACAGGCATATAAGCTATGTCTTCTGTAAATATTTTCAATAGTCATGCCCCCAATCATAGGGTAAATGTGAAAGACATGCGGTCGGATCACTTCCCTTTCGAATTCAGACATGTAAACATGAGGAGAGGAAGTTGCTTTCAGTCTGACCCCCGACACTCCGGCGGGGTAAGAGTTCTTGTGGCGCTAAGTCTCTAGCGCCTTTATACTCTCCCGATCCTTCAGCAGGTTAGAGTTCGAGTGGTGCTAAGTCTCTAGCGCCTTTATACTCTCCCGTCCAAGCTCTGAGGACAGAAATCAAGCGGTGAAGAGTCAGATTGTAGTCGCCTCAAGTGCTCCCGTTTGCTCTTTGCATCAAGGGAAATGTCGGGGACGAAATGGTTGCATCATGTTCAATTATTACATGGGATATATCCATCCTTATCTGAGCTTCCTGTTCTGGAAGTAAGTTGGGATGAGCAGATGGACGTTCTCTTTACATCTGCTTTCTGGTCTTCAAGGGGCCTACATCATCCTTCTGGATGCGACCCTTTGTTCGTTTTCCATTAGCATGTTGCCATTGTTGCGAATGAGGCCCTCGCGTTCTTGACTAGTTATCTTTTGTAAACCTGCGTTTAGTAATAAAATTTTTGTTTCTTTCACATTGTCTTGTACCTGCGAATGGGCAAATAAGTCATGAAGCGCTATAAGTAGTCAATGCAATTATAAATGAAAATGCACTAAAGTAATATGTGTGTATAGGTATGCTTCCAATCAATCATTAACTTAGTGCCTGTCCAGGGCTTTGTTGAGGATTGATTAGGATCTTATTTGTTTTGCCCCCATGTCTGGGCATGGAGGATTCGGGCTCAAAGCTCAGTTAATCCCCCGACACTCTGGCGGGGTAGGAGCCCTCGTGGCGCTAAGTCTCTGGCGCCTTTATACTCTCTCTGGAGTTTAAACTCAGCGGTTCCCCGATCCTTCAGCGGGGTAGGAGTTCTAGTTCGTTTCATGGTATGCTCAACGATCCTTCAGCGGAGCAGAAATTATGGGGGGTGCTGAGTCTCCAGCACATTTCTCAGTGCTCAATCGGAGACGCTTTTATACTCATTCTCAACTCTGGAGAATTAGAGTTCGAGCTCAGTAGTTCCGTCGCTCCCCGATCCTTCAGCGGGGTAGGAGCTCTTTCTCAGCGCTCAATCGGAGACGCTTTTATACTCATTCTCAACTTTGGAGAATTAGAGTTCGAGCTCAGCAGTTCCGTCGCTCCCCGATCCTTCAGCGGGGTAGGAGCTCTTTCTTAGCGCTCAATCGGAGACGCTTTTATACTCTCCTGGCAGTCGCCGAGGTTAGAGTTTGCTCAGGCGGCTCCGATCATGGTACACCGCCACGCCTTGTAGACGTCATCTTCGCGTCCTTTATACTCTCTCACGGCTCTGGAGAGTTAGAGTCACGGATCAAGCGGTCTGCAATCTTGCATGCCCATCGAACTCGTCCTAGGTTTATATTTTAATCCAAGCTCTGAGGATTAAAACCAGTCGGACGAACAGTTGGAGCATTTGCCAAGGCTTTGAGTTCCTCCGAACAGTCTACGGGAGGAATGGTTGGCACCTGACTTCGGGTACCTGCATTATTCATATCGCATGAGTTAGTCATGTCAATAACTCGGAAAGCATGTGAAAGTAAATTGCATGATTGAAAAGTGAGCATATCAAGGGGCAGTGCCGCCTCCTTTATTCAGATTCGTGCGATTCAGTGGCGTCGAGGACAGGATCGAGCCATATGGGCGGTCACACTGCGTTCTTCTGGAGTCGGACTACGACTTTGCGATTCAATGATTTATGTACGATTATTTTTTTTGTTCTGCCACGCGTGAGCCAAGGATTGGATGGTCATTCTAGATCCACCTTGAGCTATATGATTTTCTTTAGATGGAGGGCGTGGTTTTGTAGACGAGCAGTTCAATCGAGCTCGTTATGGTTCTGTTCCATAATCCCATATGCGGGTGTCAGAAATCTGATCGGTATCAAATCCGGGGTACCTACACCATCCACATATTAGTTCATCTGAGTTAACTACATCAATAACTCATAAAGTATGCAAATATAAGAGTCATAGTTAAAGAACAGTCCTGTTAAAGGAATGAGCGTCATTATGAGCGAAAATGGCGTTGCATGTTCATTGCAGGTCCATTTTGCTTCGCCTTAGCTCTGCCAGTGAAGTGCTGCCAAAATCTTTTAGCTGATGAAGGATATCTTTTCAAAATATTATGGGGCGGCAGTCCCAAGAATGAATAGGCCTTGATCGGGGTCCTGAGATGGCAAAGGCGGTTAGGTGGGTACTATAAGTGAGTGATGAGGGCGCGTCTCCCTTTAAATCGTCTCTTGGCCCCCATGATGAGGGTAAGGATAGAGTGCCGGGGAGTCATGTTTGTACTGCTAATAGTAGCACGCCATCACATTGGTGTTAGGATGGAAGTTGGCACGAGAACAACGGATTCATGCTTGTAGAAACTTTTGCACTTTCTGTGCTAGGAAATAGAATATAGCAGCTGGAGAGATAGTCATATCCTGTAAATTCGCCGGTATGCCTTCGATCCTATGTCAGGGACAAGGGTTTGTGCGCAAACAATCAATCATCGCTCGGGTGCAAGCGTTCTAAACCCTCAACTTGCTGACCTTCAGGCAAGACTAATGCAATTGGCCATGCAAACTTTTGGTGTATCAACTTTGAATTAGGTGATGTAATCTCGAGTAATCCATGCTAAAATCTCCAGTTGCCCCCAGCATCTGGGGCATGAGTTTGCTTGGCATATAATCGATGAGGGGAGTGGAAGTGTGAATCTTTACTTTTTTACACCAAAATGTTATTTATTAGAAGTTTCATCCATGTACATCTCCCATCTAGCGGGAAGAGTGATTTCGACGAATCATTCAGGGTGATGAACTCTTGATGCATAACGGAAGATGGAACGCCTTTCACTTCTTATTGCTGGATGTCTTCCGTGCTGCAGGAAGCTCATCATGGGATTATCCCCGACTCTCTTCCGGGTTTAGTCTCTAACTCTAGATCAACTTCCATCTGATCAATGGTTGGATTTTGCAGTGTCTCGATGGGGATCGCCTCCATCTTTTCTGGATTATCGGAACTTTCTTATTCGACCAGATGATTCGCCTTTAGATCTTCTGTGTGTGGAATATGAGGAATGTTGTAACGTTCCAATCCATCCAATAACTCTTCTACTCATTCTCGGCAAGCTGCGAGTTATGGTTTCTCCGACTGGAATTCCTTTCGAGCCGTCCTTCGGGGGTTATCTGCAAAACTCCGGTGTTGGATCGCCGATCATTTCTTGCACCATCTGTATACAGCTTCCAGGTGCTTGATTTCATCTTTCATTCCGAGGCGTTGTTTTCTTCATCTAACACATCCTCTTCGGGAGCGGTTCATTCAGCGATGTAATTGGCTAATGCTTTCCCTCATATTGACTTCTTTAGGGGGAAGTTGAGATCAAACTGGTTCAGCTCTATGTTCCGCCCGAGCAATTTTTCAGATTCCTCAAGTCGTTACAGGTCCTGTCGGAGCGGCTTATAAGTGTGTGTCACAAGCGGATAAACTTGGAAGTAGTAGGGGGTATTAGCATTGGTCCAAGCGAACACATCCAGGTTCGCCTGCAGAAAGCTTGTCAGTTCCCTCGTTCGGACGAGGTCTAAATGAGATCTAATTTGAAGACCTTAGTCAGGTCGATGTCACCAGTCGGAACACGTGCAGTTGCGTTATTAGATATCACCCTTCTGCATCCCGAATCACCATCCTCGCTGGGATCTATGTATTCGGGCAGGTGATTGGGCAATTCCTTTTGCGATGCTCCCATTATTCGCAATATTGACACCTCCTTCACACTTCATTTCATCTGGAGGGGAAGCATCTTTGGGTTTCACGCCATCTCTGTTGCGTAGCATAGTCCATCCAGCCAAATAGTCAGCTTCTCCAATAACTTGATCACCATAGACCATTCCCACTCCATCTTCGGTTGGGATAGTTAGCAGTAGACACCAAGATGCTATGTAAGCTCTGAATTCTGTCGGAACTGGTTTGTTTGGACCTTGATCAGATAAGCTTGAATACGATAGCATAGCTGGTGAGGTTTCAAGTAATGTTCGTATATTCTGTCACAACGGTTGTATGAAGTGGAGAGCTAATAGTTAGTTCATATTTGCGTTGATCTCAACTTCTCATCTCTCGACCGAGATCGTATGGTGGCTGGTGAGCAGTCAAATTGCTATCATCTGAGCAAAGATCATTTGTCAAATCATAGCTCGCGGTGGTTCAACTGGTACCTGACTCTGGGCACCAAAGTGTGTTGATGTGACTCCTATATGGTGCAAATCAATCTTCAATAATGTAATGGATAGCAGTCATGCATTGCAAAGGTGAGATAAGTTCTCCCATGAGTAGACCGAAGGACATATGTCTTTCAGCACACCATACAGGTGAAGTGTAGATTTGTAAAGATAGGATCCGTAGTCAATTTCTAGCATCTTGTCATTGTGAATCATCATTGCTATGATCATCCGAGTCTTCAGAATAGTGCCATCTGGAAATTCACCAGTCGGACAGGTTTAAGTCATGTGAACTAGGTAATTACTACTCATTCATGGGAAACATCAAGGGCACTGGTGAAATCAACACCATCGGAACTCTGGAGGAGGGGGCTGTCAAGAGATAATCACTATCCCATATATTGTCATAGCTAGCATGCAGAATCTTTTCAATAGCTCCTCACATTGAATAACATCAGTAAATAGGTGTTTATGGCTCTAGAAAGAATCCCAGTCGTTGCCGATTTGCTGTTAATGTCCTCAGACCATCTATTGAATCTCGGTTGATAAGTGTTGGTGATAATTATAGGCCAAAATATACTCCGAGCCGAAGGCGAGCCGTGCTCCGAGCTGAAGGCGAGGCTGCCAGCGGGTCCGGGCGCAGCGCCGGTTAGGTCGAAATCGTGGGCACCGCACAATTTTTTCGATTTTGGATGACAGAGCCTTTTCTGAAATAATCAAAAAAACGTATTTTTTCCAAAAAATGTCACTTTTTCGGATCGGTTCGTTATCCTTGTTCGTTATCACTTTTCTGAGTTGTGGGTTGCTGGAACCTCTTCGGATCGCGGATCGCTGGACCTCTCCGGGTCGCGGATCGCTGGGCTTCTCCGGGTCGCGGATCGCTGGACCTCTTTGGGTCGCGGATCGCTGGACCTCTCTGGGTCGCGGATCGCTGGACCTCTCCGGGTCGAGGAGGTCACCTGGGGGCGGTTCGTGATGTCCCAGGCGAATCGATTCGTGATGTCCCCTGCGAACCGCGAACCGACCACCTGCTCCTGCGCGTTATCTGTTAGTTCTTCATTTGGTAGCGAAGTATGCAATTCCTTTGCTTTCTTCGGAGCCATAAACTTTTGATTTTCCGAAATCACCAAAATCTTCAAAAATGGTAGGAAGGCGGACTGGTTTCTTCGGACTTTCAAATCCAAATAGTAGAGTAACAATCCGATAGACTGAGAATTCAATTCTCAGTGAAAGCACTAAAATGTTAGATCAAAATTTGGACCTAACACCGAAATTGTCGTATTTAGAGCATAGGATATGAAGAAATAACTGAAAAATAGAGAAAAGAGCAAGACAACAGGATTTTTATAGTGGTTCGGCGTTAACGAGCCTACGTCCACTTTATATTTTCTCATTTCGCTCATAGGTTACAATTACAATGAATATTGGCTCTCAATCACTTGAATTCAATGAATAATTCTCTCCGAATCCATTGAATTTATTTAGGAAGATGGTGGTTATTCATGGAGAAGTGTTGGCCATGACAGCCATGGATGTTGAGATGCCAAAAGTCCCCTGAAAATGCCCTCTGGAGGTGTATTTATAGCTGTAGGAGAGCTTCTGGGATGACTGGTTCGTGCTGGGGTACGTGGCATGCGATCCGGAAAAGTAGGAGATCGAATAGCCTTAAGAATAGGTCAAAACAGTGCATGTATCTGCAGGTTCGGCGATCGGTTCGTGGGTCTGGGATCGGTTGGTGATATGGGCTCGGTTCGTGATATGGGCTTCACGATCTGAGGCTTGGTTGTGAGCTGGAGTGGACGGATCGTGGCTTGAGGACGCTCCGCGAACAGAGGGGGCGATCCGATCCAGTATCCACGATCCACGGTACGCGATCCGACCAGGAATGACGCGAGTTGATGCTAATCTGGACCCGTTCACGGAAACGGGCATAACTTTCAAACCGTAAGTCCGATTGAGCCGTACCAAAGCTCAAACTGAAGCTTATTCAGAGGGCTACAAGCATATGATGTGAATAGATCCAAATGAGGTCGTTTGATAAGGGTTTCAGACCAGTTTATACTGGTGTTGTGATTTTTAACAAACTGCCTTGTGTCTTCTGACGATGCCTCCAATGTCGGAGAGTGATGTTATCCAGAGATTCCATATGAGGCAGCATTTACCCAGAGGTGTGTCAACATGATCTTTGCTTTGGGTAGCCTGGTCACAAAGCAGGCTAACATAATTCAATTACAAATAAATTGCTTGTTTCTGCATTTTATGATGTATTAAATGAAGTTTATTTTGGTACCCTTTTAGAAAGCACATGTATTTAGTGGATATAATACTGCAGATTGGTTATAGGAGATAGAACATTTAAAAGCTAAAATAGAACAGCTTTTTTGCAGTTTGGGAAATAAAATCAGTTGTAGCATAATATATATGAAACAATATAAAAAAAGAGATTTTAGTATGGAAAACAAATAATAAAATTAAGGGGAAAATTGTCTTTGATTTCTTCTTTTATTGTCCTCCACCCCTTATAGTTCTAGTGAAGTGCTAGGCTGAAAATAGTTGCTGGAAGGATAAAGAAACAATTGTATTAGAGGAATACAAATTATTAGTATACCTAACAAAGTTCAGAAAACAATTGTTACAACCAAAAGATAAACAGTTTTATCTACACTCCATGCATGGAATATCCACACGAAATGAATTTTACCAGACTAACATCAAAATTATTACATTTAAGTACAAAACAAACTTGTAAACTACACTAATTATGACAATGAAATACCACTAATCAGCCAATACAAATGTGCACTAATCTGTCTTCAGATATAAAAGTCATGACCAGTAATACTGATGCAAAAACAATCACAAGTAAATAGTTTTTCTTGAAAAAAGCCTAATGGGCTGAATTTATTATTACATCTTCATTATATGCTACTCTAATTCATAATGTTATTTGCTTATTAGTAAAAAATTCTATATGGGTCTATCATGCTCCAAATTTAGTAGTAAGATGACAATTATTTATAAACCATCAGTTGTAAGTATATGACGGCCATCCATTAGTTGCTGAAGGCTCTAATTATTTTGAAGGAAATGAACATTTTAGTTATTATTATCCTAGAAAACTAATAGAAATTAATATGCCATGAAAAAGAATGCATATTTTATATGACGTTTTTAGTATAATGTTCGCAACGATTCAAAGAATATACTAAGCTGCTAAATTTGCACAAGACAAGTTGGAATGTTTTCCCCATCATCAAAAATGTTAAAATTTTGAAAAACAATATCATTTATGCTTGAATGTACAATAAAAAATAGTACATTATACGTTATGGGTTGTTCTTTCAGCAGTAAATATTTGGCCTTCCACGCCTACATGTTGGCATAATTCTTTTAAAGGTTTTAAAGCATGTATATCACAAATTCCAAATCAGTAACAATTTAGAAGTTAAATGCATACTCCATTGCATCCTAATACTTAAATAATCAATTTTTTCTATGATCAAATGAGTTAAATGTGTATGGTATGTTAAAAGGTAATTTAATACTAGCAACCATAAAATTAGGGAGTTTTAAATGCATAAGGAAGTTAACTATCAAGTTTTGATATACCATGTCACTGAAAATGCAATGTTTTATCCATAAAGCGGTATAGCTAAAGAGGTATACCCGAATTAAAGGTAATTTGTAGTGATACTTATTGTATAGCATTTTGAAAATCTTTTTTTTTTTAAAAACGGTCATATTTATTCTAAAAAAAAGTGGAAACAGCTGGTCATTCCAGCTTCAGTAACTTCACAATCAATCTTAATTATGAAGCGATTAATTGCATTAAACTAACTAACCTTTAATAGATAACAAAAAAAGGAACATAAACAAAAGTACAATAAACACCATGCGAGTGAGGATATGCCAGTGCACAATCATTTTGTTTAAATCCTATCATAACATCCAAATCCCCAAAAAAAACACAGCTCAAAACACACAAAAAATCCTATCAAATTAAAAATTAGAAAGAGAAAGCTAGGAAAGGAAACTCACTTTTTCCAAAAAAAATCCATGATGTCACTGTAAATATCCGTCCCTCAAGAGGAGGAAAGAATAGCCCAAGACATTGAGAACTTCTCCAAAAAGGAGGAAATAGCACTAAGAATCTGAAGAAAGCAAATGATAAGACTTAATATTCTACATTCATATTTCTTGAAACATACTACTTACATTTAAATTAACATAAAAAAATTATATAGTTATACATTGTGAGTTTAAATTCAAAGAGGGTTGACTTTTGAAAACATAACTAACAACAAAACTAGAGCTACCTATTAACTCTAAGAGGGTTGACTTCAGAGCTACCTAATGTACATTGCATGTCAATGAGCATACCCAGGTCTAAAACATTAGGGGATTCAGAACCAAATTTCTGAAATTCAGTTGATTTATGGTATTTTATTTCAACAGAATGGAGCTTTATTGGTAATAATTTTATATTACTTGCAAATTTTAACTTTTATAAACTTGATTAATTTCTATAAAACTTAGTTAGCTTAACTAATTTTTATATAAAAATTAGTTACTTATTTGATCAAGCCAACAGATAACATTCAACGTACAATGTTAGTTCCGTAGGCACATTAAATAACCATACCTCATCAATGAAAACAATAACAGGGGCCAACCGACTAGCAAATGAGAAAAGTGCCTTGGTAAGCTTCTTTGCATCTCCAAACCACTATTCATCCAAGTAAGGAAAATAATCTAATTTAGATCTTTGTTCTAGCAAACAACATCTACGACTCGCACTATAATATACAATTCAAAAATCATGACAGAAATACTATATAAAAAAGAATTGATAATCAAAACTCAAAATAACAAATAAAATAAAGATAGAGGGAAGAAAATCTTATTGCGCAATCTACCTTAGATGGAATAGTAGAACCGGTGATGCTTATAAAATTTGCACTAGCTTTTGCAAGAGTTTTCCTAGTACCAGAGGTCCAAAAGCTAATATACCTTTGCAACGCTGACAAAATAATGTTATAACAACCAAGAAGAAGAATACAATACATGCTTTGATCATCCAAAAAAGGAACGCCAATACATATTTTGAATCTGTGTTTAAAGTATATTTCAACATACGTAGTTTGAATCCGTGTTTAAAGTATAGTTCAACAGACGCTTCAGCTTAAGTACATTTCAACAAATGGTATTTTCTACTGATTAGCATTGAGATTGAGTAAGATGTCTTACTTCTTTTGTTAAGAAAATATCATCGGTCTTGAGAAGCAAAAGGTCAGCACATGACGGCTTAGGCTCTTCTAGCACCTACTTTCAAGTGCAGTTTATTAAGTAATCATTGAACTACAGAGATTGTAAAAGGCCATTGCCAGTATAAACAAGTGCTGTAAGTTTTCAAGGGGTGTGTGTGTGTGTGTGTGTGTGTGTGTGTGTATATGTGTGCGTGTGTGTGTGTGTTTGTGATATTAAAAAGCTCAAATGAGGAACTAAATTGTACTAAATGCTGCCAAATGGTAGACCTTTTGGCATAGACATAAATTTATTATCTCGGTTCAACTTTGGGATTTGCATTTCTCTTCTAATTACGTTGTTTTACCCCGGTGCAAAAGATAAGTTGGGACCAAAACGAGGAATAGATTTTAATCTGAAATGTTAGCAAAATAGAATGGATGCTTCTACAAAGTGAAACAAGTATAATTCACTCATACGAAGTCATATATGATTTTACGACAAAAATCAAAGACAAAAGTGCATAAGATGACTACTAATTACATGTGCAATGAATTAAATAACTGACACTAGTATTTTCTGATAAATAATACAGAAGACAGAGTACAAAGAATGCTCACACTTTCAGTTGCATGCCTAAGAATGTACAGCATGATCTACGAAGATGTGACTCTCTCTTCATGTCTATCCCATCCCTTCGAGAAGGGGAATTTTCTTCTATATCCTTCCGACTGAGATACCAACTAGCAACAGCAAGATCATTTTCGTCCAATTTGGCATGCACATAGGAACTGCTTTTCACAGTCACTATGAGGATAAGCTCCTGGTAAAATACCAGCCATGAAGTAGCTTCTTGATATGCACTGAATACTTGGTACGATCTCTCCTAACTGACTATGTTTTTGAAATGCGCTGAATACAGGCAGTTTCCCCTAGACAGCTGCATAAAAGAGGCAACATCAATCAATTTAATTTACCTTGCTACTGCGGTAATGAGAACCTAATGCGGAAGAAACGAATAAATGACTAATGATACAGAGCATATATCCTGTGGAAGCAATTTATTATATATGTGTGTGTGTTCACAAAAATATGAGAGCCAATTTCAAAGAAGTATATAGCCATTATATTTATATGTCACTGATAAAAGCAGCGTGTACAAACCACTGTCTAGAAGGAATCCCAGCCTTTCCAATTCAAGAGTTAAAATTGATCGGTACCCATGTAAAACATAAGATCCTATTTCATAACGCAAATATTAAAATCCAACACTGAATCGCGATTTCAATTTAAACATCAAATTGAGAAAAAATCAAACGACATTTGGTTCAGCATCGCGATCTCTATTCAGCAACAAATTCAAATCTACAATGCTCTGAATCACTAACAACTTTACATGAGAATCGGGTTCACTTACTAGAATCCAAATCGACGATTAGATCCAAAATGCGCGAACACGCCCTAGCTTCGACAGATCGGTTGAGGAGACCGAGGATGGAAGGAGTATGCTTTCTTCGATCGGGCGAGGAGATCGGAGAGAGACGACCTGTTTTTTTGTGAGACGAAATAATTTCGATGGAGGGGAAATGGTTTGGAGGGAGAATGAAAATAATCCGTGAAGTAGGAGGGAGAATGAAAATAATAGTGGAGCGAGACGTCAATAATTAAGTGAGGGAGCGTTATTGTGATATGGTCAAAACAAAATCAGCTGGAAGCAAATAATCTAAGGGTGCGTTCTTAACGAACCTGAGCGGGGCATTTGAGCGTGGCATTTGAGCGTGTTATTTGAGCGTGGTACTGCAGCGAAGAGGAAATGTGTTTTTAGCTACGAACGGTGTATTTGAGCGTGGTACTTAATTATTAAATTAATGGTTTTGATTTAATTAAATTCTAATTGCATCAAACAAAACGGCAACATATTTCATAAAATAAACGACAACATTTTTCATAAAACATAAAAAACACAACGGTACTGGAATTAAAACAAGTACATGAAAATCTAAAATAAACGACGATGAGGTAATTGACTCAACTACGTTGAAATAAACCCACATATGTCCTCATCGTTAAGCTCCCGGGCAATATCCACATTCCGATCGTTCATAAACGAGCTGGCAAATGGCTACACGCGTACCCGATCTCTAAAGAAGCTACAAGCAACGAGCAGCAAGCTGTCTCGTATCGTCGCTCATAAACGAGCTGGCACGCGCTACCTGTCTGCGCCTAGAGGGTTGGCCAGAAGGGGGATCGCCCGAAGCCATCCAACCAGTATAGAAACCCGCGTCGACAGGGGAGAAAGAAGCAGCTGGCACAGGCGCTGGTGAAGGTGCTGGTGCAGTAGGAGGTGCAACCTGAGGAATCACATACGCACAAGTATCTTTGCGCAAACACCCCTCGAACATAATGTCCTGCTCTCGGAACTTCATCGGCGAGTTCTTCCTAAATTTTCTGAATGGTCTGCCACCGCCGGTACTCCAAAAATCATCAGGACCGTCCAGATAATCGAACTCTGCAATCTATACACCCCCAGGTGTTCTTAGCAGAGCGTCCCATTCGCGAAAAGAGCGCTTCATGTTGTCCCATTTATTTTTAATCTGGTTTTCTGTAAACTCCAGATTAAAACGGTCGTTCATTGCTGCGGCGACTGTTGCGTAGAAATTACTGACGCTGGTATCGTGATCGGCAATAAACTCAACACAAATATCTATGAAAGCGGACTCCCGGTCGTCCGTCCAATTCGCATATGGTTGTGAGGTAGCAGTGGTGGAAGCTGAAGCCATCTGCGTAACCAAAAAAAAATCCAGAAAAATTCCAAAAAAACATATGTTGTAGAAAATTGAAAAATAAACATAACGATATTAAAAAATACCTTTTTGGAAGCTAGAATACGCGCCAAAAAATCGAAATTCGCTGGTTTAGAGGGGGAGAATTCGGATTTGAGTGAAAACGAAAGGGGGAGGGGGGATTATATAGGAGCTGAAAGGATACGTTGGAAAAGTAGTCGTTGGCGTCCGACGCGTCGATGCGTCGGACGCCAACGACTACTTTTCCAACGTTCGAGAATCGTGGATTCTCGAAGTGGTAAAAGTTATTGGCGTCCGACGCGTTGGACGCCAAAAAAGAAAAGGAACGTGGCATTTTTTCACTGCGAACGCACCCTAAGTGTAAATAATAACACTTCAGAATAACGTGTTATTAAAAAGCGTTATTAATATCATATTTTTTGTAGTGTTTGTTTCTAATTCATTATGTTAATTGGTACTCATAGAGCATTTGCATGTATGTTTTCCCTTTTTTATATGCATTCAACTAATATCGGTCAACTACCAAGGGAAAACATAATAGGTACTCATAGGCTCAAGTTATTTTGACTAAGATTACTGTTGTCTTTTTTGCAGACTATCATGTCATGAAGAGGCGAGAATTGGTGCTAAAGTGTGGCAGAGTTGATCACTTAGGATGAGATTTGACTAATATGTATGTTTTGTTTATTTTTCTGTTATTTTCTTTTAGCTTCGTGTATCAGTGTAAATAAGAATTTTGATTTTTATGAAATATGTATCATTTATGTTTGTGTTTTTGAATAAGTTTGATCGAAACGTTCAAAGTGTTTTTGATGAAACCAGTGCGGACATAGTGAAATAGTTGAGTTTTCAAAAATGTTTGGAGAATGCAAGGAGCTGTATAATTTTATTCTTAAAAGCTTCTGAGTGATGTTAGGCTGGAGAGTACGGTTAGGGAAGCTTCAACGTTTTTTAATAAATGCGGAATGTTTCAATTTGCCCATTTAGATTGATTATTAAATTGTATAACAGCTGTATTCAATAGTAGTTTTCTGTTTCATTCAGCTTTGGTCAAATCCATCTATGCACACGCCCATCGGGCTGCATGCGGTATATGTAATATAAATGGCCCAAAACGCTACTTTTTGCATACGAATGAATTTAAACTCGAAACCACTTCCATTGAGTTCAAATGACGTTTATGAATTCAAAAAGTATAAACATCAATATATTTTGAGTTTCGAAAATTATTCATTTTTATATGCATTTTTAATATTAAAATATATACGCCTTAAAAATGAAAATTTTGCAAATGACATCTGCATTTGACGAAACCACTTTCTTTGGATCTGAAATATTAAATTATTGCTAGATTCCAAAATTCATAATTTTTGGAGCTAGTATGTGGTCGATATTAATTTTTAAGTGAAAAACAATCAATTTTCAATCGTTAAAATTTCACTATTTATTCATACGGACTCGGAATCCAACGAAACCAGTTTCTTTGGATTCGTAATGTCAAACAATAGTTGTGTTCCAATTTCCATCGAAATTGGAATCCGTATGTGTTCGCAAGAATTTTTAAACCGTTAAAAGGATTGAAAATTGAATAACTTTAATTGCAAAAGGGCTATAATTATAAAGTTAAACAAGAATAAATTAAACAAGGATTAAAACATAATTACCCAGCCCATATATAATATCTCCAACAGCTCCTAAACCTAAGAGAAAACACTAGCCACCTTCTTCTTCACTTTCATGGCCTCCACTCTAAATTCTTCTTTGCAAATAAGACCCTGATTCCTCACAAATTTATATCTCTCAAACGAAACAAAATCAGACCAAACCCTTTCTGGGTTTTGTGCATCTCTATCGTCTCTACCTCCCATGAAAAATCCATGGCGTAACGTTGCACGGATTCGCCGGGATCTAGCTTTTAAGGCAGAAAACTGATTTCGAAATTATGGGTTTTCCGATCAAACGAACGAGAATTAGGTCGATCCGTTTGGAGGGAAGGTAGAGTGGAAGCATACGAAGGTTTTGGCGGTGGTGGCATGATCTCAGGTGGCCGGAGTTGGCCGGAATGTCAAGTTCATCGGAGGGGTGCTGGAAAACGAGGCAGTCTTGAAAATTAGCAATTTCCCGTCAATTCGTGCATTTTCAGGCGAAGTGACCAAAAGAGAAGTTGTTCAGGAGGTCGAGACCAAGCTACTGTAAAAATTTGGGGGCATTTGGAGCACCGAGACGGTCGCAGCACCCATATGAACGAAAACGGCATATTTCCGTTTAACTTCAGATCGTGGGGCCCACGTGGCGAACTGGAAGGGGCCCACTAGGCAATGAAAGAGGGAGAGAAGCCGGAGAGAATGGCGCTGGTTTTGTGCAATTCCGACTTACGGTTTGGCCGTGGCGAGCATGTTAAGTTGAGGGTGTCTTTTGGAGAAGAAGGTGAATAATGATCTTATTATATAAATAATATTTCATGTTCGTATATTAATATCTTTTTGTCATGAATTCCAATTTGCATGTAACTGGATCCGCCGCGATCGTGACGTCAAGACCTTCGCGTTAGCACTAATGTTGTGCAATTTGGAGCAAGTTGAAAATTTTGGTAAATTTCCATGATTTAATTAATTATTTAAATTGTTTAAACTTCAGAAATTAATATCTTTTTGCTACGAACTCGAAATCGCACGAAACAGAATTTGCTGCGATCAGTGAGTCGAGAGCTTCGCGTGGACACCAATTTAGTCAATTTTGGAGCATGTTGAATTTTGGGATAAAATTGGGTCCGAACCGTTAATTAAAAGCATGATCAAGGTGAGAACTCTATCCTACTCAAATTTTCGAACAGTTGTTTATTTTAATCAACTATAAATTAATTATCTGTGATGGGAATAATTGTTTGTTGAGTAAATTGTTGTTTTGGATGTCATGTTGTGAAATGATTGAAATTTGGAATATGTATCATGTTAAAACAATGTTACTTCCTATATGATATTTAAAACATGATTACACTGCCATTAACAAGTTACCTGACTTGTTTATGTGATTGGGACGATGATTTTCACACATCGCCCAAGTGCACAAATAATAATAATTTATTTAATTATTTATTGGTTGAAAACCTCACACGGGTCTTGGGATGATATTCTGATCGTATGTCTCTCTTGTGATTAGCTGTAATGTGCACTTTGGATGTTTTGGATGTTCTCATGCATTTTTGTCATTATTTTGAAATATATGCGTTGTATGAAAACCATATAAATAAAATTATATGCTTAGAGATTGGGCCTCATTCCAATTCAAAATGAAATTTGTCGAAATAAGATTACAATAATGAAATAATCTTTTTGTTTTATTTAGAAAATATGTTTAGTGTCATATTTTTTATTGATGCTAAAAATCATTCTTTTAGTTTCATTTATAAACATGAAAATGAACATAATTGAGTTGACGCTAAAAATGAATCATTTATTTTCATTTAAAAATATGAAAAAGAACATGAAAAATGATTGACATTAAAAATCTTTCTTTTCAATATCATTTAGAAACGTGAATTATTTTACATTAAAAATCTAATCTTTTTAATGTCATTTGAGAACATGAAATGTTTTACATTTAAAAATAAATCTTTTTAATGTCAGAAGTGTTTTTACATTAAAAATTTATCTTTTTAATGTCATATAGAAACATGAAAATGGTTTTACATTAATTTTTTTTTTAATGTCAGAGGAAAAGTTTACAATAAAAATTCATTCTTTTTAATGTCAGAAAAAGTTTACATTGAAGATTCAATCTTTTTAATGTTAGAAAGAGATTTACATTAGAAACTTATCTTTTAATGTCAAGTATGAACAGAAAAGAGTTTACATTAAAATTTAACTTTTAATGTAAAGTAGAAACAGAAAAGGATTTGTAAAAAAAATTTAATATTTTTAATACAAAAGGACTTTATAAATATTTTATAAAATACTTTATAAAAGAAAATCGATGATTATAATATTATAATTATAATGGTTTGGATAAAACGTTTCGCGCAGCGACCGTTCACGAATTTCGACCATTGACTTTGAATGTGTGTAACAGAAGATCCGACCGTCGGATTCTTCTAAAATCAGAACCTATGGGTTCGTATCGAAAAGAGCTTTCATACGAGTATTTAAGTTTTGAAATGCAAAGTTTAGATTTTGAGAAATGTTAAATTCAAATTTTAACAAAAACAGCGCCAATGCTGTTAAACGACCTAAAACGTCGTTTAGCTGAAACGGCCTATTTTTAAACAAATAAAAATAGGGGAAAATTATGTAAAATCATAATAAATGATTTAAAAAGGTTTTTGATGAAAAATTCCAAGTTTATAAAGATAAAAGATATCTTTATCAGAATTAGTGATTTATTTATTTTAATAAACTAATTAAAATAAATAAAATGATTTAAATGGTTTTAATAAAACCAAGATTTTCCGATACATATATTCGAATGGATTTGAATGGAAATAATCTTCAAATTATTTCTGTATTGGATTCTTTGATTATACGGATATTATTGTGGGAATTTGGAAGATATTAATATCATTATTCCCGATTTGATATACGTTAGTTTTCAGAATTTGATATTGAACATAAATCGATATAATTTCTATTCAAAGCATAATATTTAATATCAGATTAGAATTTGGGTTTGTCGGGAATAATGTCTTAAATAACGCTGTTCTTAAACCCATTTGAGAAAGAATAAATATTTTAATTAAGATTTAAATAAGATTTCCAATTATTAAACATAATTGAAAATTAAGTGAAACTGACTTTTGGGTTGATTGTGAACAAAGTTTTTAAATGACATTAGTTCTTAAAACCCGATTGACAGTGAAATTTAGATTGGTAATTCATAAATATTTTAATTAAGATTTAACGAAGTATTCTAAAGAGAAGTTTTCAATTTAATATATTAAATTGGAATATAATTTTAGGTTTATTGTGAAT
The DNA here is from genome assembly GCA_030737875.1 of Allium sativum. Lineage (NCBI taxonomy): Eukaryota > Viridiplantae > Streptophyta > Magnoliopsida > Asparagales > Amaryllidaceae > Allium > Allium sativum. Next base: position 844,437,804 of record CM060921.1, on the reverse strand, counting down.
GATGTTTTTAAGCGACATTTGTTCTTTAACCCAGTTAAAGGCAAGATTATTTCTTGAAAGTTAAATAATCATTAAATAACAATTCTTGAAGATTAAAACTAAATATAGTTTTAATAAATCTTTAATTGGATTGAATGAGGATAAAAGTAATTAAATTTACTTAATTCAAGAAATGAACGATAATGGGGTACCACCAGTTTTACTCCAAGCGATAGTTAATTCTTTAATTAGATTTGAAGGATAAAACGGTAATTAAGTTTACTGTAACACATTGGGTGTTAAATATGGAGTACCACCAGTTTTACTCCATGGGTTACATAGGTTGGGAATGGGATGTTAATAAATGATTACTTCGGTAAGGCATTAATCCCGACTAGTTGAATAAACCTTAATTTGGTTTAAATTATAATCAAAGAATATTCTTGATTGGAATGAGGCATTGGTTGTGTTTTAGAGCACATGATTTTAAATTGCGCAAATTATTCAGAAAGACCGGGTTTAACCCATTCTGAATAATTCATACGACGATTGAAGATCGACGATGAAGACGGTTATTGAAGACCAGGAAATTTCCATGTCGAATGGATGATTATTGATATCTTGATTGGACTGTACACCCAAGATGAGGGAAAAATTGGTGATCATTCAGACGTATTTGGAGATTTACCGGATATGGTTTCGTTTAGACCCAGAACGGACTGTTAAATGGATTGTGTGTCTGACATTGTATTCCTTTATAATGTATTCATTGATCTCTGCCTAATATATAGCTGTTTGGTGGCGGAGAATTTATTCTCTTGCTTAACACCCTATTATATATTGGTAGATGGTTAATGATATAGTATGGTTTGACAAGGTGGCATGCTAAGATGCGTAGATCAAGGCTTTTGTTGAAAAGCAGAGCCTTGTGGTTGATGATCAAAGCATAGCCTATTTCGGCATAGCTTTGTGTATAGCGTGACTTCGCGAACCTCACACCTTGGTATGAGTCAAAAACGGGATCAGGACTGCAGGGAGTGCACACGTTTCTTTATAGCTAGAAGTGGTGTCAGCGAGCTACCAGCTCTGACATTTTACTTATGTGGATGATGGATTATGAGGTACCTCGGATTTTTATAAGCTGGAAGTGGTCATATTAGAGGCTCAAAAGAACCGGGAAGCGTGTGTTCATGCATAATTAATCTATCCATCGCACTATTGGCAGACCGGCCCTGAAGATCCAAGGATTCGCCATTGTCCGAATCCTAAGGCATTTGCCAGAGTGTCTCGAATCGGAGAGGACGATCCCTAGCCTCAACTCATGATGGAAACCGAATTTTCAATACGAGACATTTCGGTTTTGATTGTAGAACTAGTATGGCGACATAGTAGGATGGGGTACTATGCCGTCTATGATTGATACATTTATATTCGAAGTTATTTTATACACTATACACTTATAGTAGTATCAAAATATATTGTTTTAAATGTACCAAGCACGTTTGGCTATTATAAGGGAAAACTCTATCCTCCGGCTTGTGTTGCATTGTGTGATGGGACCTGAGTCTTATAATAGCTTCATTTTCTAAAAGCATTGTGTTACTTGTTTACTTTTATGCACTGGTATTCTTGGGAGGAAACCCTTTCCGCGTTAGCGACGTGGTCCCTTGATTTATCCAACTTTAAAATAAAAGTTAATAATTGTTTTAGTTCTCACACCAGTCTCATGACTGACCTGGTGTTTATTGTTTTAACCTAAACTCTGGGTGCCCTTATTTTCCACACGGGCAACTAGTAGTTTTGGTCTTTGCTGATTCTTATTTTAGCAGGATTCTGGGTTGAAGCTTAAAGTTGTGTCCAGAGCATTGATTATTTTTCCGCTACGCATTCTATTATTTTCCGCTGCTTTGTAAATTATTAAATCTCTGATATTGTAATTTCCAATGTGTAACATTTTTGTAAACTCTTATTCTTGTACTCTGATGTAAATTGTTGTAATAACAATGAAATGTTCTGTTGATTACTGTTTTGTTGTGTGTTTTTCTCAAAGAAATCTGAAGTTCAGTTCGATTTAGGCCGGGCGGGACTTCGGGTCGTTTCATTTGGTATCAGAGCTTTGGTTCTACAAAACTCGAGAACAAGACACATTAGAACCGAACAAAAGAATTCATCAGAGACAGGAGTAGTAATATCCTATAAGAATAACTTGTCAGAGATAGGATCAGTAGTATCCTAGGATGGGTTTAAAGAGTGCTATTTATTTTAAAGCCAAAATAGTTTTGAATATAACTTATTATACGTATTTGAGTATTTTATTATATTTTGGACTATCAAGTATTAGTAGATTTTGCAGGCACGTCTGATCAACGTGTGTTCGAAATCTCAAATATACCGGGTAGATATAGAATCACACTCTAGTCGCCGGGGATGAATCTACTGATGACTACGTAGCATCAGTAGTTTATTTTCGAGTTGCGAAAGTGGGATATCTATATATCTCCAATTGATTGGTGTGAGAACCAAAACATAGGTATTGTTGTAACTTGGCATCAAAAACATGATTTTTGAGTACATATATCAAAGTTATGTGTTTGAAAATCTAATCAACGAATTGATTGACGGATGTGTTGTTTGATTATTAGTTTAACTAATAAAAGAATTGGAATAATAAAACCAATAAAATAATGAATTATAAATTGAATTAATCATTTAACTGAATTCAAATTGTTTGGAATTGCATACATGTGCTTGCACATATATGTATTGGACGGGTCATAGCAAGGAGGCCAGAGCAGAGGAATAAAATTGTATGCCCGACGAATAAGTACATGTTTACTATATTTCTTGGGTTTTGTTTTATGAGCCGGTTGGCTATTCGCTTGGATTTCTCCTTCTTCTTCCCTCTTCCTTATTTTTTCTTTTTGGATGATGAGAGCCCTATGAGGCCAATTGCATTTTTCTGATGTTCTCCGTACAAAGGAGGTTATGGCGATTTTTTTTTGAAAATTTAAGGTGTTAGCCAATTTTTTGAAAATTATGAAATTCTTTGAAAAGTTGAAAAACTTGAGCTGCAATTAAAATAATGAAAGTTGAGTTGATTTTTTTAAAAGGAAAAAAAACAACTTTTAGCTTCGTTCCTTTTCGAGTATGAAAAGATTTTAAGTGGGGGTGACTGTAACAACCCGGAATTTTAGGGTAAATTTAAAAATTTATTTTTTACTATTTTAATGAGTTTTGGGGATTTATAATAGTTTATTTTGAATAATAACGACGAAAATTTTATTTAAAACGAAGCTACGACGAATAAATTTATATTTTTTATATTACATGCCTGAAATGGCGCGGTACTTTGAAATTTCAATTTTAAACTTTGAGAAATTATATAAAATTCATTTTAAATCGGAATTGGACGAAACAAAAATGCTAGGAGCGCATTGAAAATATCTTTCCAGTGAATTTTAGAAATTGAGATTTCAACTTATAATTTGTAAGTTATGGCTAAATCAAAATTTCAGAAACACGCGACAGAATATATATATATATATATATATATAATAAATGGCCCAAAATGCAACTTTTTGCATACGAATGAATTTGACCTCGAAACCACTTCCATTGAGTTCAAAATGACGTTTCTGAATTCGAAAAGTATAAACATCAATATATTTTGAGTTTCGGAAATTATTCATTTTTATATGTATTTTAATATTCAAATATATACGCCTTAAAAATGGGAATTTTGCAAATGACCTCCGAATTCGACGAAACCACTTTCTACGGATCCGGAATATTAAATTATTGCTAGATTCCAAAATTCGTAACTTTTGGAGCGAGTATGTGGTCGTTATTAATTTTTAAGTGAAAAACAGTCAATTTTCAATCGTTAAAATTTCACTATTTATTCATACGTACCCGGAATTCAACGAAACCAGTTTTTTGGATTCGTAATGTCAAATAATATTTGTGTTCCAATTTCCATCGAAATTGGAATCCGTATGTGTTCGCAAGAATTTTTAAACTGTTAAAAGGATTGAAAATTGAATAACTTTAAGGCTAATTCTATTCATACGCCCATAATTCCTTAACACACACTATAAAATGAAATAAAATAGCATACACCAACAATTTCTTTTTATACACCATGTCTTTCACAAAATTACCCTTTTATATTTTCATCACCTTTCCTCTTTAACCTTAAAACTAAATTACATAAAATTGGGTATTCAGTTGCAATATATTTACCTAAAATTAAAAATAATAATTAACACTAGTATTTTAAATTATTTAATTGTTTTATTTTTAAATCACTTTTAAATTTAGATGATTGAACACACTTGCATTAGATTTGAATGAAAGATTGAAAAATTTAGTACTTTGGATAACATTAATTTTAGTAGTTAGTTTTAAATTTTAATTTTAATTTTTATATTTAACTAAAGTGAAAACTGTTAAATTGACTGTATATATATGTCACTTGTAACAATATGAACATACTTTAATCATCAAAAGAAATATAAATTTAATTTAACCAATGATATAAATTAATTTACTAACTTTAAAAGAGAAATAATATTGAGTATACATAGTGCAAACAAGGGTGAATTGTATATATTTTCATTCTTTAATATTGATTCTTTTTTAATAAGGTCATTTTGGTCTGAAATTTTATTTAAAATCTCACGGTGTAAGTAAAGCAAATTACGGTGTCCAAATAGAATTTGCCTAACTTTAATTGCAAAAGGGCTATAATTATAAAGTTAAACAAGATTAAATTAAGTAAGGATTAAAACATAATTACCCAGCCCATATATAATATTTCTAACAGCTCCTAAACCTAAGAGAAAACACTAGCCACCTTCTTCTTCACTTTCATGTCCTCCACTCTAAATTCTTCTTTGCAAATAAGACCGTGATTCTTCAAAAATTTATATCTCTCAAACAAAACAAAATCAAACCAAACCCTTTCTGGGTTTTGTGCACCTCTATCGTCTCTGCCTCCCATAAAAAATCCATGGCCTAACGTCGCATGGATTCGCCGGGATCTAGATTTTAAGGCAGAAAACTGATTTCGAAATTATACGTTTTCCGAGCAAACGAACGAGAATTAGGTCGAGCCGTTTGGAGGGAAGGTAGAGTGGAAGCATACAAAGGTTTTGGCGGTGATGGAATGATCTCAGGTGGCCGGAGTTGGCCGGAATGTCAAGTTCATCGGAGGGGTGCTAGAAAACGACGCAATCTTGAAAATGAGCAATTTCCCGCCAATCTGTGCGTTTTCAGGCGAAGTGACCAAAAGAGAAGTTGTTCGGGAGGTCGATACCAAGCTACTGTAAAAATTTGGGGGCATTTGGAGCATCGAGGCGGCCGCAGCACCCGTATGAAGGAAAACTGCAGATTTCCGTTTAACTTCAGATCGTAGGGCCCACGTGGCGAACTGGAGGGGGGACCACCAGGCGTGGAAAGAGGGAGAGAAGTCGGAGAGAATGATGCTGGTTTCGTGCAATTCCGACTTACGGTTTGGCCGTGGCGAGCATGTTAAGTTGAGGGTGTCGTTTTGAGAAGAAGGTGAATAATGATCTTATTATATAAATAATAATCAATGTTCGTATATTAATATCTTTTTGTCATGAATTCCAATTTGCATGTAACTTGATCCACCGCGATCGTGACGTCGAGGCCTTCGCGGGAGCACTAGTTTTGTCCAATTTGGAGCAAGTTGAAAATTTGGGTAAATTTCCACGATTTGATTAATTATTTAAATTGTTTAAACTTCAGAAATTAATATCTTTTTGCTACGAACTTGAAATCATACGAAACAGGATTTGCTGCGATCAGTGAGTCGAGAGCTTCGCGTGGACACCAATTTTGTCAATTTTGGAGCATGTTGGATTTTGGGCCAAAATTGGGTCTGAACCGTCAATTAAAAGCATGATCAAGTTGAGAACTCTATCTCACTCAAATTTTCGAACAGTTTTTTATTTTAATCAAATATAAATTAATTATCTATTATGGGAATAATTGTTTGTTGAGTAAATTGTTCTTTTGGATGTCATGTTGTGAAATGATTGAAATTTGGAATATGTATCATGTTAAAACAATGTTACTTCTTATATGATACGAGTGGAAACCCGTGCGTTGCACGGAAGCATAGAGTACGGGGTGTTGTAGTTTGCACGCGCGTGGTTGTTTGACGCGCTTCGTACGTGATCGATGCAAGTCGTTTGCGCATCGATTGATGTTCATCAATTGTTATGTATATGTGGAGTAATTGTATATTTAAATTTTTATTTGTCGCAGGTTATTTAATGTAAATTGAAAGTGATATATATTGGTTGAAGAGAAAGAGGGTAGAAAAATGAGTACAGAGTTATGATATGCATAAGTGAGTATTAAAAAACTAAGCAGAGGGTTCGAAGAAGGTTCTGTTACGAGCATGATTTATTCAACGCACATGTAAAATAAATGGACATCAATGGTAAGCGACAAATTGTTCAATTGCATGCATGCAGTTAATACCAATTAAACAATAAGTAAACTTCATTTAATAGATGTTGCATGCATTCATTTAGTACATGCACCGTTCGTAAATGACATATTTAGAAAGCCAGTGCTCTTCCCAAGTCAACGATGAACTCAGAACCTGTCAAGCTATGGTATGTGGTAATAAAAATCAACAACGATAACCAAATAGTCAATTTTGTACAACGAAAAAAGCTTAGTTGTAACAAAAGCAAATAATAAAAACATCTTCAAATTTAATCATCCCAGCATCTAAACACTGTTTAAGTACACGTAAAAATGTGTAGTTGTCGATGATCATGTTCGTTGTCCAATGTGCTGAATGCAAGCGAAGCTGCAAATATAAATAAGTAAAAGGTGGTTAAACGTAACATGGTCTTGTTTTATATAACTAAAGTGTAGTAATGGTGAGCGTACCGAAACATTTCTTATAGGCCATTCAATAGTCTGCCGGTTTCTTTTGTTTTTATCTTTGTGTTGTAGCAAAGCATTATCCCATGTCTAGGGCATGAAGTGATTAATGTATGTACGAATGATAGTAAAATATAAGGAGCACATAGGAACATATATTGAAAGCCATACTTGACTCCCCATGGTCGGTCTTTGTATTGGCCATGTGCTACATGCAAATTGCGTCCGTTCTTTTGGATAAACATGTCGGCCCTTAAAAATTATGGTAACTATTACGTATCAATAAGTAAAAATTAAAATATGTACGTATGTATGTAGAAGAGAAATACTTACATGATTGTTAAAAACAATGACATTGACTCCATACGCATGTAGGATATCTACAATTTTAGAAACAATAACATTTCCATTCTCCCAAATGTCGCCACAAATGATGAGGTTGTTAAAAAATTTTGTTGCCTCTCGTCGTGCATTGTTTACCATATACATTTCCATGTATGTGTGTAATGTGTAATTTACCTTCAAACAGAGAAGAAAATATGTTAATATATGTATGAAGTGGAGTATGAAACATTTAAATAGCATGTACCTAACTATCTCACTGCATCGCGAATAGTTCTCGATGTTTTAATTTTTCAACTATAATTTGAATCACATGTTAGTGAAATGTAGTAATGTCGGTAATGAGATGCATAGATATATATAATGTAATGTCGTATAATTGGTAAAATTTTGTAGTATCTTTGACATCTTTTCCCTTGCTCGACGTAACGACTGTGCAACTGAACGATTAGACGATTTACTACCAATTTGAGTGGTGGTAAGGCTGAAAAAATAGTACAACAAAGGTGAATAACATTGTCTACATTGATACTTAATTGTATTATATTATTTAAAGTTGGCGATATAATCATTTATATAATAGTTGGAATTCGGAGTGGGAATATTGGCTTACATATTAATATCGCCAGCTGGTACGTTTGTAGTAGAAGTAGCAGCAAAACTTTTATTCACAGAGGGAGACACTGTAGTATTTATTTTTTCCATACTCATGTCGTCATGCGAGTTATTTGTACATTGTTGGTCAAAGATATGAGTTTGACTTGTAGCACATGCCACATCTGATGCATGTGAGTTTGAAGACGGTGATGGGCTTTGTTGTTGCGGACGATTCCACGCAATATTTGAAAGAACTAGTTCTTTGTCTAACATTATAGGTTGTTCGCTTTTGATAACGAAGAAAAATGGTAGAAGTTAGGTAGAAGATGTAGATTATAAAAGGCATATTGTAAATACCCGTAATAAGCAAATTGACTGCAATGCATTTCGCAATGATATCGCATGGCAAATCCGCAGTGTTATAACATCTATTAGTTTTGTTTAATTTTATCAAGAAATTGCATTTGGTTTTATTAAAACCATGTTATGACGTTAAACTTTATTTGTACACATTAAATGACTTAAATTATGCTAATTTGCATGCATTAATTTAGCATTTATTATGAAATTTGTTGTGAAATTTACTACAGAACATGGTAATTTAACATCTATCAAATGACTTAAATTATGCTAATTTACTATAGAACATGGTAATTTAGCATTAATTTAACATCTATTAAATGACTTAAATCATGCTAATTTGTATGCATTAATTTAGCATTTATTATGAAATTTACTATAGAACATGGTAATACACAAATACAGAAACTTATCTAATTTCACACAAAGTTGTATAATTTAAGTTTATGAAGAAAACGCATTTTCTTTTATCAAAACCATATTGTGTGTTAATATAAACTTATATTAAGTCATTATTATTGACATGAAATTTTGATGTTTTTGTCAAAATGAGGCATATGAAGATGGGCATCCTAAAAACGCCCATCCCTTCACATACAAACATGAATATTCAATTATATAAATGTAAGACTAAAGATTTAATTATTATTTTTTAGTCATTAAAAACGTGAACAAAAAATTTCATCTTATCTATCTTTTTGTTGACAATTTTTGTGCAATGCAGGAAGTCTTTGTATGAGACGTTTGTTTCAAACATAAAAATTAGCACAAAGATTCTATTAAACACATAAACTTATTACTCATTTATGGCATTATATTTATTTATTACTCATTTATGGCATTATATTTATGGCATTACCTTATATTTATGTCATTACGTATAAACAGTAATATGTAAAAGTCATGATGTGTTTTCATAATAAAGATCATGCATATAACTGAATCAAAGATTAACAGGAGTAGAACATGATGTATTTTAGTTGTAAGGACCAAATACTATAACTGATTAAATAAAAAGAATTGCATATGTTGTGCATTGAGTGTAGATCAGGCATATAACTGAATCAAAGTTTAACACGGATAGACCATGATGTATTTTCGGTGCAAGGACCAAATAGTATGACGGATTAAAGAAAAAGAATAGCATATGCTGTGCTTTGAGTGTTTATGTGTAAAGGATTATGATTATAGCATGACACAAAAATATCAATGACCAAATGTGGATTAACATCAATCTTCATATTTCAAATATCCAACAACTTTAATATTTCATCGTAATTTTAAAATGAATATGTTGTCTCAAAAACTTGAAGGGCGTTCATGTCATCATCCAAGTAAAAGGAATAGAAAGTAGAAATAGAACCTGATAAAAGTAGAACCTGATTCAAGCTTTCAAGTAGTAAATGGCAGCACGGTAAACCATTCGTACCTACATGTAAGAACAAAGAACAAAAAAAATAATGGGATAGAAATGCATAAAATCTATGTCATATATCATATAATAAACCCATATAGTCATTATAACCTAATATTTCCTATTTGTAGGAAGAAAATTAAATGTAATAAAATAAAAACGCATTAATGGCATTAACAATACCAATTACTAATTTACAAATACAACAAAATTAACTATGTGTTTAAAAGGAAATAAATTTGACTACGTGGGCGCTTCTTTCAATCTGATCCTTTCTTTATCTTTGCTGAAAATAAATCTCAGCCACTCTTTGTCTTTTTGTAACCAACCCGTGCATCAAAAAAAAGGAATAAATAGAAAGGATTTTTTTTATTTAAAATCTGAACGCGCGTCAAAAAACAGAAAGAATAAGTAGAAAAGTTGTTTTTTAAAAAGAAATGAATATGGAGAGGATAATTTCAGTATACTAAAAAAGGAAGATAATAAAACAGAATTAATGAAAATAATATCATAATAATATGTGTTTCCAAGAGAATTATTAATAAAAAGAAAGATGAGTATAGAAACAAACGTAAAAAATAATGTTAATAGAATTATTAATGTGCACATTGATTACGCATTTAAAATTTGAACGTGCGTCAAAAAACAGAAAGAAGTTATTGAAAAGATCTTTTTTTTTAAAAGAAATGAATACGGAGAGGATAATTTTAGTATTCTAAAAAAGGAAGATAATAAAACGTGGTGAGCAAACGTGGGACACGCAATTTATTGATCCGCATGGAATAAATTTGACAGCAGATGTCAAGGTAAGCAAAAAACGTGGGCAAATGATGTAATCCTGGCCATTCTTTATCTTTGCTGAAAATAAATCTGAGCCGCTCTTTGTCTCCTTGTCTGTCTAAGGGTTTGTCTAGGGGGGAATTTTATTATATAGACATTAAATGACTTAAATTATGCTAATTTGCATGCATTAATTTAGCATTTATTATGAAATTTGTTGTGAAATTTACTACAGAACATGGTAATTTAACATCTATCAAATGACTTAGATTATGCTAATTTACTATAGAACATGGTAATTTAGCATTAATTTAACATCTATTAAATGACTTAAATTATGCTAATTTGTATGCATTAATTTAGCATTTATTTTGAAATTTACTATAGAACATGGTAATACACAAATACAGAAACTTATCTAATTTCACACAAAGTTGTATAATTTTAGTTTATGAATAAAATGCATTTTCTTTTATCAAAACCATATTGTGTGTTAATATAAACTTATATTAAGTCATTATTATTGACATGAAATTTTGATGTTTTTGTCAAAATGAGGTATATGAAGATGGGCATCCTAAAAACGCCCATCCCTTCACATACAAACATGAATATTCAATTATATAAATGAAAGACTAAAGATTTAATTATTATTTTTTAGTCATTAAAAACGTGAATAAAAAATTTCATCTTATCTATCTTTTTGTTGACAATTTTTGTGCAATGCAGGAAGTCTTTGTATGAGACGTTTGTTTCAAACATAAAAATTAGCACAAAGATTCTATTAAACACATAAACTTATTACTCATTTATGGCATTATATTTATTTATTACTCATTTATGGCATTATATTTATGGCATTACCTTATATTTATGTCATTACCGTATAAACAGTAATATGTAAAAGTCATGATGTGTTTTCATAATAAAGATCATGCATATAATTGAATCAAAGATTATCAGGAGTAGAACATGATGTATTTTAGTTGTAAGGACCAAATACTATGACTGATTAAATAAAAAGAATTCCATATGCTGTGCATTGAGTGTAGATCAGGCATATAACTGAATCAAAGTTTAACACGGATAGACCATGATGTATTTTCGGTGCAAGGACCAAATAGTATGACGGATTAAAGAAAAAGAATAGCATATGCTGTGCTTTGAGTGTTTATGTGTAAAGGATTATGATTATAGCATGACACAAAAATATCAATGACCAAATGCGGATTAACATCTATCTTCATATTTCAAATATCCAACAACTTTAATATTTCATCGTAATTTTAAAATGAATATGTTGTCTCAAAAACTTGAAGGGCGTTCATGTCATCATCTAAGTAAAAAGAATAGGAAGTAGAAATAGAACCTGATTAGAAGTAGAACCTGATTCAAGCTTTCAAGTAGTAAATGGCAGCACGGTAAACAATTCGTACCTACATGTAAGAACAAAGAACAAAAAAAATAATGGGACAGAAATGCATAAAATCTGTGTCATATATCATATAATAAACCCATATAGTCATTATAACCTAATATTTCCTATTTGTAGGAAGAAACTTAAATGTAATAAAATAAAAACGCATTAATGGCATTAACAATACCATTTACTAATTTACACATACAACAAAATTAACTATGTGTTTAAAAGGAAATAAATTTAACTACGTGGGCGCTTCTTTCAATCTGAGCCTTTCTTTATCTTTGCTGAAAATAAATCCCAGCCACTCCTTGTCTTTTTGTAACCAACCCGTGCGTCAAAAAAAAAGGAATAAATAGAAAGGATTTTTTTTATTTAAAATCTGAACGCGCGTCAAAAAACAGAAAGAATAAGTAGAAAAGTTGTTTTTTAAAAAGAAATGAATACGGAGAGGATAATTTCAGTATACAAAAAAAGGAAGATAATAAAACAGAATTAATGAAAATAATATCAAAATAATATGTGTTTCCAAGAGAATTATTAATAAAAAAAAGATGAGTATAGAAACAAACGTAAAAAATAATGTTAATAGAATTATTAATGTGCACATTGATTACGCATTTAAAATTTGAACGCGCGTCAAAAAACAGAAAGAAGTTATTGAAAAGATTTTTTTTAAAAAAGAAATGAATACGGAGAGGATAATTTCAGTATTCCAAAAAAGGAAGATAATAAAACGTGGTGAGCAAACATGGGACACGCAATTTATTGATCCGCATGGAATAAATTTGACAGCAGATGTCAAGGTAAGCAAAAAACGTGGGCAAATGATGTAATCCTGGCCATTCTTTATCTTTGCTGAAAATAAATCTGAGCTGCTCTTTGTCTCCTTTTTGTCTTTGTGTTTGTCCAAGGGGGGATTTTATTATATAGACGAGTGGAAATTCGTGCGTTGCACGGTTGCATAAGATGTTGGGTGTCATAATTTGTTGAGATGATTAAATTGTGTGTGTTGTGGATTGTAATAATCATATACTTAGAGTGAAAGTAGTCACAACTGAAAAACATGAGATGATCGATTGTTCAGTGGTATTGCATTATTTTTGAGGTCATAGCTTGAAAGTATGAGCGAAAGTAGCCAAAACTTAATTTTACTGCATAAAAGGTTAACATTTGTAACATTACATTTCGTTTTATTCATGTTAAATGTGGATACACATTGTTAATCAAGTTATGGCATGTTATCTACTTATCATAAATTCTACTTTATTTTTAGCTATGGAACAACATGTATGATATAATATGTGTTTAGAAAAACCGATATGATAGTGATGTTGAAATATGTAATAGGCTAATTGATGTAGTATTGGATTTGTACAAAAGAACAAATAACAGATTTAATACTTTTCATAATCCATTTTCCATTGTAAATGCTATTGTTGGAATGAATTAAGTGATAGTTCATTACTATTTCTAATGCATTCATTCAATTCATAAATTGATTCTACGTTATTTCCTTTTCCAGTACATAAACGAACAATTAATGAATCATTTATTTAGTTTATCGTCCCACTTCACATTGAAGGCATAAAGTAAATGCCCCATGGATGCCTACCTGATGTAAATGCAATTTATGCATTCAAATTATATCAGGCTACACATATTTGTATAAATATTGTAATACCTTTTACTGTTCTATTTAAAACTGCATTTACCAAAAATGAATTTGAAGTTGATTTACTGATCATATATTATGCGAGAGTCAATATCCCTTTTTTAAACAACTTTCCGAATATACAAATTATTCATTTTCATATATACAAAGGTTGATAGTAGGAATAATCAGATTTGATATAGCATGCATGAACTACCTGCAATAGCAAAATGCATTAAATTCTCTAAGGCCCACATTATTTTCCTTTCGTGCTTAATAAATTTGTGTCATTATCACTATTTTTCAAACCTAATTAATTTATATTAGAATTAGAACATATTCAATTAATTTTGTATTATCTCTTCAATAGGAACACACATAATGCATTTATTTTGTTAATTAAAACCGGAGTAGTTACGAATTATATGCGAGATAAAACATAGCAGTAAGAAAACATGAATTTAAAGTCAAAGTGTTGATCTTGTATTATGCAGCTATAGTTCAATGTCATTTTTTAAATAATTCTTCATAATGCACTATTAATCCAATTGTACAAATATACATATGCACATTGCTACAACTTTTAATCAGGAAAAAAAGTAAATATTAAAACTTGCAATAATAACACAGTAATTTACTTTTACCTTCGTAGCATTTCAATCCATGCATACAATAAGCATAAACTGAATAGTCAAACTCACTATCCTTCTTTCACGTAAATAGTAATAAATACAATCAATCAATATGAGTAATAATCCCAAAAAAAAGCAATAACAAATTTTTTCATAGCAAGCCAAACCTATATTTTACATGCATACATCAAATAGCGCCTTAGTAACGTTTTGTTACATACCATCCATTAACGTCATCATGTTCCTACACACGAATTGAATTGAAGGGAAAACACATGCTTATTTTACATTCAAAAAACTGAACAAAAATACAATATACATGAAATAAGTAAGTGGAGAGGAAGCTAGTCAGTTATTAAAAAAATTGACATATAGTGGACACATTTAATATATCATTAAAATTATAGTTATGATGGAATATTAATAGCATTTGAAAGATGCATGGGAAAGAACGGTTAATGCAATCAACATATGTTAGTATAAAATATTTAAGGAATATTATTACATGTAGTGGGCAGAAATAAATAATTCAAATTAACATATAGTGGACGTATTTTATATATCATTAAAACGATAATTATGATGGAATATTAATAGCGTTTGAATGATGCATGAGAAAGAGCAGTTAATGCAATCAACATATGTCAGTAAAAATTTTAAGTAACGAAAATTATTATATGTAGTGAACATAAATAAATACAAAGGAATATAAAAATTTAAGATTACATATTTTCATGTTGATTGCAAAGATATTGCAGTACAACCAAAAGTATTCATGTTCACTGCAAAGATATTTATGACATCCAATTTATAAAAGGTTTATCTTTGTCAAAGCTTTTGTATCAAACATAACATATTTATATGATGCATCAATGGATAAGTAGAAATATATTTAAGTTTACAACAAAAATATTAAGTAAGAAAAATAATTGTATGTAGTGGAAAAAAATAGATATTCCATCATAAAATTAGTGGAGAGGTGTAAGGAATATATAATTGGAAGCTAATCAATTGTTATATTAAATTAACATATAATGGAAGCTAATCAGTCATCAAAAATGTTAACACATAGTGGACACATTCAATATATCATTAAAATTTTAGTTAATCAGCTATTTAAAATATTAACATATAATATATAATATACAACTGTATAAATCATTTGTGGAAGCTAATCAGTCATTAAAAAAATTAGCATGACTTCATGTAAAGAATATATGGCACATCATATGGTGGGTATAGAAAGAACACATGCACTGATGATACCATCCAAAGAACAGTAACGAAGATCGATTCCAGTAGGTTTATTTCCACAAAATACTTACAGCATCAACACATTAACTAAAGAAAGGATTGAAAACGGTACATATATTGAAACTTACTATCAACATTTAAACATTTGTTTAAGTACACGTAAAAAAATGTAATTATCAATTATGACATTTGTTTAAGTACACGTAAAAACATTTAAACATTTGTTTAAGTACATATATTTATGGCATTTGTTTAAGTACACGTAAAAAAATGTAATTAACAAAATAAGTGGAGAGGAATATAAAATTGGAAGCTAATCAATTATAAAAAATTATGGCTGATACATAGCACAATATGTTAATTTGTGGAAGATACAATCAGTTATTTAAAAAATTTGTGAAAGTTATAATCATTAAAAATGGCAAATTGTTTGTGGAAGCATATAAGGCATAAAAATATTAACATATATTTTTATGCATTTAATATATCATTCAAATTATTATAGTTATAATGGAATGTTATTAGCGTTAGAATGATAAATCTGAGCCACTCTTTGTCTCTTGTATCTTTAAATCTGAACCACTATTTGTCTTGTTGTTTGTCCAAGGGGGAAATTTTATTATATAGATATTAAACATGATTATACTGCCATTAACAAGTTATCTGTCTTGTTTATGTGATTGGGACGATGATTTTCACACATCGCCCAAGTGCACAAATAATAATAGTTTATTTAATTATTTGTTGGTTGAAAACCCCACACGGGTCTTGGGATGATATTTTGATCACATGTCTCCCTTGTGATTAGCTGTGATGTGCACTTTGGATGTTTTGGATGTTCTCATGCATTTTTGTCATTATTTTGAAATATATGCATTGTATGAAAACCATTTAAATAAAATTATATGCTAAGTGATTGGGCATCATTCCAGTTCAGAAATGAAATTTGTCAAAATAAGATTACAATAATAAAATAATCTTTTAGTTTTATTTAGAAAATATGTTTAGTGTCATATTTTTTATTGATGCTAAAAATCATTCTTTTAGTTTCATTTATAAACATGAAAATGAACATAATTTAGTTGACGCTAAAAATGAATCTTTTATTTTCATTTAAGAATATGAAAAAGAACATGAAAAATGATTGACATTAAAATCATTCTTTTCAATATCATTTAGAAACGTGAATTGTTTTACATTAAAAATCTAATCTTTTTAATGTCATTTGAGAACATGAAATGTTTTACATTTAAAAATAAATCTTTTTAATGTCAGAAGTGTTTTTACATTAAAAATTAATCTTTTTAATGTCGTATTGAAACATGAAAATAGTTTTACCTTATTTTTTTTTTAATGTCAGAGGAAAAGTTTACATTAAAAATTCATTCTTTTTCATGTTAGAAAAAGTTTACATTGAAGATTCAATCTTTTTAATGTTAGAAAGAGATTTACATTAAATTCTTATCTTTTTAATGTCAAGTATGAACAGAAAAGAGTTTACATTAAAATTTAACTTTTTAATGTTAAGTAGAAACAGAAAAGGATTTGTAAAAAAAATTTATATTTTTAATACAAAAGGACTTTATAAATATTTTATAAAATACTATATAAAAGAAAATCAACGTTTATAATATTATTATTATAATGGTTTGGATAAAACGTTTCGCGCAGCGACCGTTTGCGAATTTCGACCATTGACTTTGAATCGGTGTAATAGAAGATCCGACCGTCGGATACTTCTGAAATCAGAACCTATGAATTCGTCTCGAAAAGAGCTTTCAAACGAGTATTTAAGTTTTGAAATCCAAGGTTTAGATTTTGAGAAATGATAAATTCAAATTTTAACAAAAACAGCGCAAGTACTGTTAAACGACCTGAAACGTCGTTTAGCTGAAACGACCTATTTTTAAACAAATAAAAATAGGGGAAATTATGTAAAATCATAATAAATAATTCAAAAAGGTTTTTGATGAAAAATTCCAAGTTTATAAAGATAAAAGATATCTCTAACAGAATTATTGATTTATTTATTTTAATAAATTAATTAAAATAAATAAAAGGATTTAAATGGTTTTAATAAAACCCAGATTTTCCAATACATATATTGGAATGGATTTGATTGGAAATAATCTTCAGATTATTTCAGTATTGGATTCTTTGATTATACGGATATTATTGTGGGAATTTGGAAGATATTAATATCGTTATTCCCGATTTGATATACGTTAGTTTTCAGAATTTGATATTGAACATAAATCGATATAATTTCTATTCAAAGCATGATATTTAATATCAGATTAGAATTTGGGTTTGTCGTGAATAGTGTCTTAAATAACACTGTTCTTAAACCCATTTGAGAAAGAATAAATCTTTTAATTAAGATTTAAATAAGATTTCCAATTATTAAACATAATTGAAAATTAAGTGAAACTGACTTTTGGGTTGATTGTGAACAATGATTTTAAATGACATTAGTTCTTAAAACCCGATTGACAGTGAAATTTAGATTGGTAATACATAAATCCTTTAATTAAGATTTAACGAAATATTCTATAGAGAAGTTTTCAATTTAATATATTAAATTGGAATATGATTTTGGGTTTATTGTGAACGATGTTTTTAAGCGACATTTGTTCTTTAACCCGGTTAAAGGCAAGATTATTTCTTGAAAGTTAAATAATCATTAAATAACGATTCTTGAAGAATAAAACTAAATATAGTTTTAATAAATCTTTAATTGGATTGAATGAGGATAAAAGTAATTCAATTTACTTGATTCAAGAAATTAACGATAATGGGGTACCACCAGTTTTACTCCAAGCGATAGTTAAATCTTTAATTAGATTTGAACGATAAAACGGTAATTAAGTTTACTGTAACACATTGGGTGTTAGATATGGAGTACCACCAGTTTTACTCCATGGGTTGTATAGGTTGGGAATGGTATATTAATAAATGATTACTTCGGTAAGGCGTTAATCCCGACTAGTTGAATAAACCTTAATTTGGTTTAAATTATAATCAAATAATATTATTGATTAGAATGAGGTGTTGGTTGTGTTTTAGAGCACATGATTTTAAATTGCGCAAATTATTCAGAAAGACCGGGTTTAACCCATTCTGAATAATTCATACGACGATTGAAGATCGACGATGAAGACAGTAATTGAAGACCGGGAAATTTGCATATCGAATGGATGATTATTGATAACTTGATTGGACCGTACACCCAAGATAAGGGGAAAATTGGTGATCATTCAGACTTATTTGGAGATCTACCGAATATGGTTTCGTTCAAACCCAGAACGGACTGGTAAATGGATTGTGTGTCTGACATTGCATTCCTTAATATTGTATTCGTTGATCTCTGTCTAATATATAGCTGTTTGGTGGCGGAAAATTTATTCTCTTGCTTAACACCCTATAATATATTGTTAGATGATTAATGATATAGTATGGTCTGACAAGGTGACATGCTAAGATGCATATGATCAAGGTTTTTGTTGAAAAGCAGAGCCTTGTGGTTGATGATCAAAGCATAGCCTATTTCGGCATAGCTTTGTGTATAGCATGACTTCGCGAACCTCAGACCCCGGTATGAGTCAAAAACGGGATCAGGACTGCAGGTAGTGCACACGTTTCATTCTAGCTAGAAGTGGTGTCAGCGACCTACCAGCTCTAACATTTTACTTATGTGGATAATGTATTATGAGGTACCTCGGATTTTTATAGGCCGGAAGTGGTCATTATTAGAGGTTCAAAAGAACCGGGAAGCGTGTGTTCAGGCGTAATTAATCCAGCCATTGCACTATTGGCGGACCAGCCCTGAAGATCCAAGGATTCGCCAGCGTCCGAATCCTGAGGCATTTGCTAGAGTGTCTCGAAACGGAGAGGACGATCCCTAGCCTCGACTCATGATGGAAACCCAATTTTCAATACAAGACATTTCGGTTTTTATTGTAGAACTAGTATGGCGACATAGTAGGATGGGGTACTATGCCATCTATGATTGATACATTTATATTCGAAGTTATTTTATACACTATACACTTATAGTAGTATCAAAATATATTGTTTTAAATGTACCAAGCATGTTTGGCTATTATAAGGGAAAACTCTATCCTCCGGCTTGCGTTGCATTGTGTGATGGGACCTGGGTCTTATAATAGCTTCATTTTCTAAAAGCATTGCGTTACTTGTTTACTTTTATGCACTGGTATTCTTAGGAGGAAACTCGTTCCGCGTTAGCGGCGTGATCCCTTGATTTATCCAACTTTAAAATAAAAGTTAATAACTGTTTTAGTTCTCACACCAGTCCCATGACTGACCTGGAGTTTATTGTTTTAACCTGAACTCTGGGTGCCCTTATTTTCCACACGGGCAGCTAGTAGTTTTGGTCTTTGCAGATTCTTATTTTTAGCAGGATTCTTGGTTGAAGCTTAAAACTGTGTCCAGAGCATTGATTATTTTTCCGCTACACATTCTATTATTTTCCACTGCTTTGTAAATTATTAAATCTCTGATATTGTAATTTCCAACGTGTAACATTTTTGTAAACTCTTATTCTTGTACTATGATGTAAATTATTGTAATAGCAATGAAATGTTCTGTTTTTCTATGTTCTATTGTGTGTTGTTCTCAAAGCAATCTGAAGTTCAGTTCGGTTGAGGCTGGGCGGGACTTCGGGTCGTTTCACAATTCTTAACAAAATTAAGGTTTATAAAATTAGTCGGGATTATCGAGCCTTACCGAAGTAATCATTTATTATTTTATTATTTCCAATCCCAATCTATTCATCCCTTGGAGAAAAACTGGTAGTACTCCATATCTAACACCCACTGTGTTATCGGTAAAACTAATTACCTTTTTACGTTCAAATCTAATTAAAGATTTAACTATCGCATGGAGTAAAACTAGTGGTACTCATCTCGAAACATTTCTTAAATTCGGTGAGTTTAAATACCTCATTCACATTCCAATCTAATTCAAGATTCATTAAAACTCCAACTTGGTTTTAATCTCAAAAATCATTACTTTATGATTATTCAACGTTAAGAAATTAATCTTGTCTTTAACTGGGTTAAAGAATCAATGTTATTAAAAACACAGTTCACAATAAACCCAAATACACCTCCTTTAAATATGGAATCTTTGTGGAAAACAAATCAATATATAATTGATATAAATTTCCGTATCAGACTAATAATATAAATGGAATAACGGCGAAGCCTTTTAAATTCCATATATATTAACAGTCTTCCTTTACAAAAGCTCATCTCGATTATTACCAAATCGAATTCCGTTCAATTCCAATTTAATATATTAAATTGGAAAACTTTACTTTGGAAAATTTCCATTAAATCTTAGAATAAAGATTTATAAATTCCAAATCATGTCTTTACTGTTAATTGGGTTAAAGAACAAATTTTATTTAAAACTTTGTTCACGATAAACCCAAAATCAACTTTAATTCCAATTCCAATTAAATTAGTTAATTGGTAAACTTCTTTAAATCTAAATTAAAAGATTTATTCTATTCTCAACTGGGTTTAAGAACAGTGTTATTAAAGACACCATTCACGACGAACCAAAAATCCAATTTGATATTAAATACAAGGCTCTGAATAGAGATTATATCGACTTATATTCAATATCAAATTCTGAAACTAACGGATTTCGTATTGGGAATAACGATATCAATATCTTCCAAATTCCTCAACAATATCCGTATAATCACGAAATCTAATATCAAAATATTCCGAAGATTATTTCCACTTAAATCCTTTCCAATTCGTACGTTGGAAAATTTTGGTTATATTAAAACCACTATATTTCCTTTCAGTTCTTTACTAAAGTTAATAAATAACTTATTCTGATAAAATATCTCTTATCTTTACAAACGTGGAATTTTCCATCCAAAATCTTTTCAAATCATTTATTATAATTTCTCATAATTTATTAATATTCTTAATATTTTTATTAAGGCCCTTACAGTCGGTTTCCATTTATAATTCGGATCATGTGGTTGTGGTTGTGGTTGTGGTTGTGGTTGTGGTTTTAATATCACAACCACAACACAACCACAACACAATATACATTTGATAAATATCAGAGATTTACAAATTACAATACAGCGGAAAATAATACAAAACACAACTGAAGGAGATACACGGATACAGAGCTTTCCGAATATCATTCCAGCTGTAAACCAGGATCATGTGAATATAATATCTGCAAAACCAAAACTACTAGCTGCCCGTGCGGAAAATAGGGGCACCCAGAGTTTAGGTTAAAACAATAAACTCTAGGTCATTCATGTGACTGGTGTGAGAACTAAAACAGTTATAAATCTTTATTTTAAAGTTGGGTAAATCAAGGGACCACGCCGTATAACACGGAATGGGCTTTACCCCAAGAATACCAGTGCATAAAACCAACAGCGCAATGCTAAATAAAGAACAATGAATCTATTATAAGACCCAGGTCCCATCACACAATGCAACACAAACCAGAGGATAGGGTTTTCCCTTATAATAGCCAAAGCAAGCTTGATACGTTTAAAACAAATCATTTGATACTATAATAAGTGTAGTGTCGAAAACAACTTCAAATATAAATGTATCAATCCTAGACGACATTAGCGTCCCATGCCAATATGTCGCCAATACTAGGCTCTACAAATAAAACCGCAATATCCCGTATTTGGAAGTTGGATTTCCATCTGTGAACCGAGGCAAAAGATAGTCCTCAACGATTCGAGACAATCTAGACCTTGTCTCAGGACAAAGCTCGAGTGACCTTGGATCTTCAGGGCCGGTCCACCGATGTGGATTAAACTTAAACCCTGAGCATGCGTTTCCCCGTCCTATGGGGCGTAAATGAGCCAAAAAATGACTCCATCAGCTCCTGCAGTAGCCGATATAAACGAGGTGCCTCACATTCCAACAACCACATAAGTCAAACTCGTCAGGGCGTGTAAAACCATTGACGCCACTTCTAGCTAGAAGGAAACGCATGCCCTCCCTGCTGTCCTCTCCCGTTTCTGGTTTACACCGGGGTGTGAGGCTCGCGAATTAACGCTATACACAAAGCTACGCCACACAGGCCGTGCTTTGATCATCAACCACAAGACTTTGTTTTTCAACAAAAGCCTGCCAATCCAACGTCAGACACACATCCATTTACAAGTCCGTTCTGGGTCTGAACGAAACCGGAGGAACCTTATTCCTCGCATACCCATCGATCTCCAAGTACGTCTGGACGATCACCAACTGATTCCCTCCTCTTGGGTGTACAGCCCAATCAAGATCATCAGTGATCATCCAAACGACGTGAAGTTCTTCAACCATCATCTTCACCTTCGACTTATCGTCGAATCAGTTACTCAGAATGGGATAAACCCGGTCTTTCTGAATAACTCGCGTATATTATAAACAAGTGTTAAACAAACACAACATACGCCTCATTCCAATTCAGAATATTCTTTTATTCAAATATTCTTTTCAAATTTAAGAAATTAATCTTATCTTTAACTGGGTTAAAGAACTAATGTCATTTAAAACAAAGTTCACGATAAACCCAAAATCTCATTCTGATATTAATACAAGGCTCTGAATGGAAAATATATCAGCTTATATTCAACATCAAATCATGAAATCAGCAAATATCGTATTGGAATAACGATATAAATATCTTCCAAATTCCTCCACAATATCTGTATCATCACGGAATCCAATATCGAAATATTTCGAAGATAATTTCGATCCAGTTCCCTTCCAATTCACATATTGGAAATTCTGGTTATTTTTAAAAGCATTTCAAATCCAATTTATTTATTTAAAAATAAACAAATTTTAATTCTAGTTCATTTCGATAAAAATATATTTTTATCTTTACAAATGTGGAATTTTTCATCCCAATTTCTTCCAAACCACTTATTTTGATTTTACATAAATTATCAATATTTTTAATAATTTTATCAAGGTCCGTACAATCGATTTCCACCAATGGCCATCGAACTGCATCCATAGCGACCTTTTCCAAATTTGATTTGGACGTAATTCCAAATCCAACCGTTAGATTTCAAATCTCTTATATCCGTTGGAAAGCTCTTTCCGATACAAACCCAACGGTTCCGGTTTTAGGAGAATCCGACGGTCGGATCTCCCGTAATTTCAATGCGAAGTCAATGGTCGAAATTCGCGAACTGCCGCGGCGCGGCGCGTTCTATTCAGGCCACTAAATATATATATTATATATATTCCATTCAAAACATATTTTATAAATTCGTTTTAAAATCGATTCCAACTTCTTATTCCATTTTAAACAAAAATTGAATATTCTACAGCATTATACTATAAATGATATTATTTTCAAAATATATTATTTTGAAATTATTTCCTTTTCGATAATCATTTGAAAAATGAATAAAATCGATATAAATATCGTTCGCGTCAAAATGGCGCAAATCAAATCAACACGGCTTAATATATTTCAATATTTCGTGCCCATCCAAAATCGGACATCAAATTGCAATTTTAATCCCTTACGGGATGTTATTTTAAAATATTCGTTATTTTAAAATATTTCTGTTTCAAATATTTCTATTTCAAATATTTCTACTTCAAATATTTCTACTTCATATATTCTATTTCAAATATTTCTACTTGAAATATTTCTACTTCAAATATTCTATTTCAAATATTTCTATTTCAAATATTCTATTTCAAATATTTCTATTTTCCAAATTGGAATGAGACCCAATCAATTACCATATACTGTTACTTATATGGATTCCATACAGCCCATGTATATATTCAACCATCATCCAAAGTGCACTACACAACTGCATAAGCATTAAATATAAATAATTAACGCTTACAACAGCTTGTCAACCCATCGATTGACATACAACTAAACAATTGGGATTAGTGTACGTCAATTTTCATCCCAACACCCGTGTGGGGTTTCAATCAACAAACACACATTTATTTGTGCAGTTGGGCGATACGTAAAATATATCGTCCCAATCAATGTCAGTCAAATCGGTGTACATAAACAAACCGTCTGATTTGTATATGGATATTTATTTTCAACTAGCTAAATTTTTCTAACACTTTTTAGAAAATTTCGGCATCATAACGGCGCGATACTAAAACTGGGGTAAGGTCTAGCCTTACTCCCTCGCCTTATAATGGCGCACGTCATACCCAAACCAAATCGTATCCATTCAATCTCATTTCCCAACCCAACCCAAACAAATAAAGCAATCCAAACAAATAAACCAACCAAACAAACAACCAAACAAGTCGTTCATGGTTTGTTGACGACAGAGAGCAGTTCATATATGCAGTTATAAAAACAAATAACTGTATAATAAATTTTCAGTGTGGAGTTCTCACCTTTGGGATCCACTCCGCCATTCTTCAACGGACGATGGTTTGGATTCTGTTCAAAATTCCAACGCCATCTTCTTCACACTGTTCATATTAAAAAATCACATTTTTATTTCAATTCTAAAGATTATATTTTACTTCGCTAAAGATTATATTTTTATTATCTCTATAATATAAAAATCATATTTTTATTCTAAAACAATATATATAAATAATCAAATTTTTATTCTTCTAAAAATATTATTTCATATATACCATAAAAATTATATTTTTATCTTTCTCAAAATAACCTCTTAACTCGATAAAAATTCTATTTTTAGCTTTCTAAAAATCATATCATACATACGATAAAATTAATATTTTTATCGAACTAAAAATCGTATTTTTATTAAACCAAAAAACATATCCTTTGTGAATTAAAAATCATGCCTTTACTAAGTTAAATATATTATCTTTCATAAGTTAAAAATATTATCTTTTCCATTGTTAAAAATCAAAAAAAATTCACTATAAAAATCAAGTCTTTTACAATATAAAAATCAAGTCATTTCTAAACTAAAAATCATGTCTTTTCTATAATAAATATCATATATTTTCTATAATTAAAATTTAGATTTTCTATAATTAAAATTCAGATTTACTATAATAATAAAAAAAATCAGTTTTAATCAAAGAAATAAATTAATGAAAAGAATAAAACTCATATTTTTTTTATTGGAGGAGGGGGGAAGAGGTTCACTGCCGTCAACGGGAAAGGGGGCTGCTTGTTGGCAACGCTAGGTGGCAGGGAGGGCTCAGCGAGGGTGGTCAGGTGGAGGTAGAGCCAACGGTGGTAGGTGGCGGCGGTTCTACACGGTTTGGGGGTTTCGCGGCTACAGGGAAAAGAAGAGAGAGGGCGTCGAGGGTAGAGAGAAGGGGAGGAGGGATCGCTCGAGGTGGTGAAGGCCATGGAAGGCCAGCGGCGGCGCGTCGTCGGGCTAGGTCAGACGAGATCCATCGAGGCGGTTTTTTTTTTCTTTTTACGGGTTGGATTCGATCTGAAAGAAAGAGGGGAGAGAGAAGGTATAGCGAGGGGGTTTAAAGTATATATTATATAATTATTTAATTATTTAATTCATTAATTTGTTGACTTTACATTTAAACTCCAAACGAAACCCAACGGCTATCGCCCCTAGCTAATTATCCCCCTTGCGAACACAATGGGATATGTTATGGTAACCCGATTCAGCTGTTACGATCAGTTTTCATCAAAATTAAAATATAAATCAGTATATATTCAATTTGAACGCACATTTCAATTTACCGGGGCCACATACAAACTCTAAAAATTTCAGAAAAATTATTTTTAGCTTCGTATTGACGATACGATCCAAACAAAACTAATTTCAACAAATTTGGAGACTGTTTGAAAAGTGGCCAATTTCTGGTCGATCCAAATTGCCAAAACACGTTTTCTTGTGCCACACTCACATATAAATTCCAAAAATTATGATTTTTGGAATCTAGCAATAATTCGACATCTCGGATCCAACAAAAGTGGTTTCGTCGAAAACGGAGGTCGTTTGCAAAATTTCTATTTATAAGGGCTATATTTACTAACCGAAAACCCGAGCCAGTTGCCACAATTCCGAACCTCGGAATATATCGAAGCTTATACTTTTCGGAGTTGCAAACAGCATTTTGAACTCAATTGAAGTGGTTTCGAGTCTAATATACACGTAAAGGTGTATATTTTATCCGCTTATTTATCTTGTTTTATCTTTTAAATAATGGATACTTTGTGTTTTTAGTTGTGTTTCCAGACTATTTATGATGAATGGATTAAAGCACTTAACTGTTGAAAAGCTTGAAGAATTGGTGTAAGAAGAGTGTTGATTTTGAGAGCTCGATTAAAGCTTGAAGAAATGTTGCTATTCAACTATCTTCTTCCGTATATTTTAAAGATTCAATGTCTTTTCATAATGATAGCTTGTCACAAAGATGTTATGGAGTTCTATTCATGCTTAAAACAATTGGAGTTAATGCCATTTGATGCCCGCAAGTTATGACATTTGCAAATCCATTCATATTGTGTTCACATTGGCTCATTTAAAAGGCCTCTCATTCATGTTGCGTTCACACTGGTTTATGGTTATTTTAGAAAAGGGATTTTGTCCCACATTGTGTAATGAGCCTCTTAGTCTTGGCCAATGCAACTATAAATACATTGTATCTCCGTCAAATTAGTTTGGACACTTAGTTTTATTCTGTAATTCTATTCTAGTGGAATAAAACTCTTCTTCTCTTTACTTTTTATTGCGTTTTATTTTATGTATGTTATTTTATTTTTCTCTTCTTCTTTAGCTATGTCTAGCTAATCCCCTTTGATTAGGGGGTGATGACGCTAATAGATATGATTCAATATGAATCACATAGCCAAAAGATGAGGACTTTATACATGTAGATCTGGATCTGAATCAAGGGTTAGATCCGAACCTTCATATTCTGTGTCGTTTAAGAGCTATGCTCCTTCACAGGGTATATTCGTGTTCGATCTAACAATTATCAGATTTAGATCTAATTTTAGGGTTTTAGAAATTAATTAGTGAATCTGTCCTGATAGCCTATGGTTGTTTAAGAGCTCAGCTCATGCATAGGGCTATGCTTGTCGTTATTCACTTATTTGTTTCTAAGAACCTAATTATCGTTGATTCATATTTGTGACAGAAACATGAATTAGATCTATATTTATTTCTTGGCTATTGATGAGTATGAATCCAATCTATGTCATTATCCCCTAATTATTTTCTCTTGTTATATAAATCTCTCTTTTTATTAAATTGCTATTATTTTCTGCATTTTCAATCAATTAAAATCCTAGAATAACTTGATTGGATTTACTAGTTTAAATATTTTTGGTCCCAGAGTTCGACACCCTCTACAACAATCCTTGTTGTTTAGGGAAGCCGAACGGATTTTACAGTTGTTTACAACTGTTTAATTTGTTCGCAAACAAATTTTGGCGCCGTTGCCGGGGACCAAAATAATTTTTGTTAATAAATCCTTCGGGTTATAATTTTAGTTTTTCCTATTTTTCCATTATTAAAAAAAAACACAAACATATTTTTTGCTAGTTTTGTTTTTGTTTTCCTTCATTTAAAAAAAATTAAAATTAAAATCTCTTGATTCGCTTTGATTTGGTATTGCTGATTTTCTAAATAAAAGAAGAAAAATTACAACTTTTTTTGTTTGATTTCTTTCCTCTTTCATTGTCTTTTTAATTTATTTCCATTTACGGTGCCTTCCACTCTTTTAACAATTCTGAAAAGAAAAAAAACTTGCCAAAATTCATTGATTTTTTCCTTTCAACTCCTTCCTATTTTCAATAGGATTTATTTCCCTCTCTCTCATTGATTTCTTTTCCTTTCTACAATTATCTTTCCTTTACACAATTAGTACAAATAAAAGGAAAAAAAAACTTGCCAATTTTCGTGTAATTTCTTTTTCTTTCGTCATATAATCTCATTCCCTCTTTACAATTTTTCTTTCCTTTGTACAATCCCTTTTCTAAAAAAAATAAAATAAATTAGAACTTCTGCAATTGTTTTCCTCTTTCTATGCTTATTGGTTCTCAGCCAAATCAACAATACATCAGCACCTCCAACCCATCCTCAAAGATACCACCACCATAACCCTCAAACCGCTCCTCCTCCCTACACGCAACTGAACAGCAAACAATACGTTAGGAAGTTCCGATCAACTCCGTTCTGCCACCCAAAGATCCGAACTCAAGTAAGTTTCATACACTTCTTTACATAACCGCCTACCAAAGTCCTGGCAACCAGTCCTACCCAACTCTTCAAACCAGCGTCAACCATCACTCATATCCGAACTACCCCAGCATCTCCTTCACGCCTATAAAAAACAAATTTGCCACCTGCAACCAACCATACTCACCAGAAACCCAAATCCCCCAAAGTGCCATCCCACATAAACCTCATCACTTCATTTATCTCTTCCCTCATCAAATATCCCAATTTTCAACAGCAACCGCACCTCATAAACTCACAAACTTCCATCAGCCCTAATTCTCATCGCCGAACCAAAACGTTGCTACCCAGTCCATCCCCGTTCTTATCCTACCACCCATCTTCTACAAGCCTCTGTTCACCTCCTCGCAACAACTGCAACCTCTTTCGCCAATTCGAAAAGACAACACCACCAAATCGAACACAATCAAAGGCAGCACAGTTAGATTTCGTTTCGAACTCAGAACTCAGAAAATCCGCCTTTTGCTACCGAAGAGTTGATCATCACACCAAAGATTGGAAAGTAAAATCGCAACCATAACTCAGTTGATCGCAAAATCCTTGGCCTCGAACTCACGAATCACGGCGCTCATAGCCAACACCACAAACCATCACTAAAAACTCCTTTTATCCATCTTCTGCACTTCAGAATCAAATCACCTCTTCGGCTCAATTCACATCTCACATAAACATACATCAACCAGGCAGTTTTTACCAACTGATCAATCACCTCCTCCTTTCTGCCTTACTGCCTTTCTACTTCTCTGCCTTAATACATCCATCCAGCAGTGAACCGAACAACCTCACAAAGCCAACGCCGGAATCGCACAGCCCAACAATCCTCAAACCCACCGTCAACAGAAAATCGACCACTTCCTGAACCACCTCGACAGCCAAACAGGCCCCAAATTGATCATCGAATTTGAACAGTAGCCACATCAGAATCCGATCCACAAATCGCGAATAGCAAATCCCACTTGAACTCGAGCAATTCAACCACCGGCGACCTTATCTCATACCAATTCGAAAGATTTATTTCCTGAACCCAAATCGAATTCGAGTGCAAGCCCAAAAAGAAAAAAAAAAGCGGATTTGATTTTGGTTTGGTAAGAGATTTGTTTCCTGAACAGGCGTGCTTATATTTTTATTTATTTATTTTGGGGACTCGTAGAATTTGTGAAAATAAGGGTGTGCGCCCTTTTTGTTTATGCACTGGGTTAACTTAACTTGTGGGCTTGGGCTGAGCTAAACTTTTGGATTAAGGCTTGTTTTATTTTACTTGTTTGCTTGTTTCTTTTGTTTTATTTTGTTTTTTTTTTCCTCTCTTTGTTTAATTAAAAAAAAAAAAGAGTTCGAGATTTTTTTTTTCAAAATAGGTACAGCGGTAATTTGCAAAAGGTCATAAAAAAAAATTCCGGGCTCCTAGCCCAAACCCGTGCCGCAGCGCAGTCAAGCAATTAACAGAAGGCGACAACATTAGGAAGCGGCGGACGATTCAGGGTTCGAGCAGTTGCACACCAAGTGGGGTGTGAACGTGCTAGCGCTTCTCAATTGCATTGGACGGACTGCCGATCTAGGTGAGATTTTTTCTAAACTCTACAGGGGCTGCTGCTGCAAATAAAAAATATATATATAGACATTGCTTGTAAAAATCTTCTGCAGGGGCAGCGGCTTGCTTGTAAAATCTTTTAATTTTTGCAATTTATTCAGTGCTTGTTCTGTGATTGACTATTCTGTGATTGATTATTCTGCCTGTTGATGTGTGGTTGGAAATTTTAAAACAAAGTGGAATAAATTATTTTTTAAATCAAATCAAGGATTCTCCTAAGATCGTAGGACAAAATATTCGTTAAATTTACAATTAGGATTCATACTCTATGAGGTGTCTAAGGAACGGTAGAGTCTAGAACTCAAACAGGTTCTTAAACCTTCAGTCGTGTTTCTACGGTGATTCGTGGCACACTGATAATCCTTGTCCGAACCTGGCCTGGACTTGTATTCATATAATCCGAAGTTGTTAATTTTAACGTATTTTTTTAAGAGCTTCTTTCAAGCCACAAATTTTGCATTTGATTTTTCGAAGAAAAAAAAAACTCTCTTCTTCCAGTACATGCGCGCTTGCCCCATGTATAACCAAAATGACAATTCTTTTCAAAATTTAAATGATTTTGGTTTCAATTCAAATCAGAATGCATTTCGAGCTGAAAACTTTTCGAATTATTTCCACCAATCTCATCAAACGGTTGTACCGCAATATGAAAACCGCCAGTCCATGATTGAGGAGAATTTATCTGAGGCGCGTCAACTTTTAGCGCAAATGGATAAGCAAAGTGCTGAATTTCAAAATAATTTCAACACGAGTGTCAACGAAGATTTTGAACTCCAAAATGATTTTCATAATACGATGGTTATCGAATATGAAAAATGTGTTGCGAACAAGCTAAATTTTTGGCGATGTTGGTTGTGGAAAATAAATAATGGACGACTTCTAAGAGATGAGGTGCATGAATTTTTAAGGTCAACCAATGAGGAACACATAGAAACAACGAATCTAAAAATGACGTTTTGAAATCTAACGTGTCTACCAATTTTCTTGAAGAAAGCCTGAGTGAAATTGATCAATTAATGCATGAAATTTGGAATTGTCGCGAGAACATCAAGGAATGGGCGCGAACTTTAGATGAAAAACAAGCTTCTGAAAATAAAGACATCGAAAACATACATTTAATTCAACAACAGGCCCGATACACTATTGATCTTTGGCAAAATCTGAAAAATCAATTAATTGAGGAAATTCATGACATTGATGAATTTGAGGATTTCATGAAACTTGGTTTGACTTACTTTGAAGAACTAGCTATAAAAGTAACAGACAGCAAACTAAGTTGCCTTGAAATTCCTAGGATAGTTTCCCAAATTGCTCTTCTTATAGCTGAGGTTAAAAACTTGTACAACAACTATAAATCTCAATCTAGTAACATACAAGTTTCTGCCAACGCTTATTTTGAAAATTTTAATCAGTCAGTAATTTCTTCACAACATTACATAACGATTATTGATGATTCTGACGATATGACTGTTGATGAAAATGAAAATTTTGAAAAATCTCTGGTTCAAAACACTGATTTCTGTGAAAGTGAAATTCAAACTCAAATTAATGCTTCTTCTGAAAATTCAACTCTTACTAAAATCGAAAATTTTCAACTAACAACTTTTGAAAATGATGAACATCTGAATGAAGTTGCTAAAATCTCCGTAATTGATTTGAATTCAAATTCTCTTGAAAATGAAGACGTCAATCTTCAATTTGATCTTCCTCTCTCTGATACTGAAAATTTTGAAAATTTAGCAACTTTAGATTGTCAATCTGAAAGAAATGATGACGTTGGTAATAACTGTTTAAGTGAGGACGATCTTGATGAGCGAAAATTTGTTGAACTGATTGATGATAATGTTGTTGAGTCCGAAATTGAAAATGAAACATTTGAAAATCTTGAAATTCTTGAGTTTGACAACAACGGAACTCCTTGCGACTTGATCGTTTCAACCGAACCTCACTGTGATCACTTGTTTTTCAATGATAAATTTCTACAGTATATGAACTCTTTCTGGAATAACACTTTTTCGAGAAAACACGATTTCGAAATTTACTGAAAATTCATTTGTTTGGTTTTGACTTTAGGTTTACGAATGAACCTTTGGTCAACAAAATTTCAAACATCAAAGCAAAATTGAACAATATTTCTCAAAACAAGTTTGGGGGTGAGAGCGATGCACACATCTCTCAATTTATACATCATCTAAACAAATCAAAATTTGTTTTTGAAACTTTTACTGAACCCCAGCTCGATGACCTCTCTTTAGTTGCTATGGAAATTCAATTTGATTTTAGGATCAATTATAAGCTCAAAATTTTAAATTTAGCAACTCAAGCTTTTGAAAAAGCAAATTTTGTTTTTCCAAATCTGGAACGTGATATAAAATTCTTTATGATTTGGTTTTCTGTGCTTCAGCTGTGTCTCATAATCTAAATGAGGTTGATCCATTGGTCCATTGTGGACAGGTTCATCTATTCGATGACTGCGTATTTTCTGCACATGTACCCGGTAAGCCGTGCTGACCCTCTTATTTTAATTCCCTCTCACTAAGATATGTCTGATTAATGACTGTGGGGACACAGTCACACTCAAGTGTGGAGGGGAATTTACATTACATCAGAAATCAAATTTTATGAACTAGGTCTTTCATTGAACAAGGATTAACTTAAATTCATAAATAACACCTTGGTTCCTGTTTGATAAGTTGAATTGTTGGGTGTTGGGAATGAACCTTATTTATTCATTGAGTTGTAATGTGTCTTTTTAAGATGCTAGCTTGAGATTGTGCAGACGTTAGTCGTGTTCTGGAGTAAGCGTGTCAACCCTTGTTATACATGTTAGAATGTGCAAGTAAAATTAATCAAAAAAAAATCAAATAAATATGATTTTGCACCTACATTTGTTGGATTTCCTGAGTTCAGTTTCATGCATAATATTTTTCCACTCAAATTTTCAAATTCGGAAGTTCTAAAATCCACTTGGCCCAATTAAGGAGAAATGACTCATTGTAGCATTCTTCTTCGATACCCCACATTATTCAAACCCAAGTTTTAGTCGATTTACATTCATGTTTCGACAAGTTTTTCTTATATTGGTATACTCAAGAACCTTTTCACTGATTTATTTTCAAAGGTTAAAAACGTCACTTTTTATACCAATATTACACTACCCACTCCGTACTTGTTTTAAGGTAGGATAACCATATACCACATCTTATTTTATATGGGTTAACTACCTTACGAAACTTTGCTTATCTTTCCTTTCAGCTTTTCATATAACATCAATCTAGACTTGTGTGTTGAACCATGGTTATAGAAATAGAGTAACTTGGGCACAAAACTTTCCTTTCATGAAGTGTTGGTTATGATTCGTTTAGTAGAGGAGGAATCAAATGAAATGAAATATGGTGTCATCCCATTCCATTTCCACTCATCATTCATCATGCAAATAAAAAAAATGTAAAAAAAGGAAGAAAGAAAGAAAAAGAAGAAAAAAATGAAATAAAGAGAGAGTCTCTCAGAATAAAATAGTCATTCATCATTCTTGACTATAAAGCATTCATTTCCATTCCATCCATATCCACCACACCGTACTTGGAAGCGAGGATTGTAGTAGAGGAGATGAAAGGAAACAAAACGTCCATATGTGCCTTAGTATTACTTTATCTTTTGTAGCCTGAAGTTCAACTAATACACTTGCCCTCTTATCTAAAATATTTTTAGAACTTACAAAATTCTCCTTCATCTATGCATAACATACATCCAATACAGTACAGTTACACTGGTGCAAAATTATTCAAAAAAAAGGTGAATAAATGATTGGCTGCACATTGTCGATGTGTAGAACTTTGGTTGACACCATGCTCTTAACCTTCAAGACAATTACAGGGTTATCAAGGAATTACGATTCAGCTTGAAAAATTTTATTCATTTTTGCACCAATTGTGGGATGGACAATTTGGGACTAAACCATTATTATTGAAGTTAGGTAAAATCCTTGGAATGTGAAAGAACTTAAATATATTGTTTGATTAATCCGCGTACTTAAGACGCTTTGGATTTTGTGGGTAGTATCCGCTGAAAACCCTCACGAGACAACACTCGTCCTACTAGGGACACCTAGGGGTTTAACGGCTTGTTGCATACGCTAAATGCAATCGTGTTTCCTACGAAAGTGTGACATATCTTAGTTTAGTTTATTCGAGGACGAATAATAAGATAAGTGTGGGAGTATTTGATATACACGTAAATGTGTATATTTTATCCGCTTATTTACCTTGTTTTATCTTTTAAATAATGGATACTGTGTGTTTTTAGTTGTGTTTCCAGACTATTTATAATGAATGGATTAAAGCACTTAACTGTTGAAAAGCTTGAAGAATTGGTGTAAGAAGAGTGTTGATTTTGAGAGCTCGATTAAAGCTTGAAGAAATGTTGCTATTCAACTATCTTCTTCCGCATATTTTAAAGATTCAATGCCTTTTCATAATGATAGCTTGTCACAAAGATGTTATGGAGTTCTATCCATGCTTAAAACAATTGGAGTTGATGCCATTTGATGCCCGCAAGTTATGACATTTGCAAATCCATTCATATTGTGTTCACATTGGCTCATTTAAAAGGCCTCTCATTCATGTTGCGTTCACACTGGTTTATGGTTATTTTAGAAAAGGGATTTTGTCCCACATTGTGTAATGAGCCTCTTAGTCTTGGCCAATGCAACTATAAATACATTGTATCTCCGTCACAATAGTTTGGACACTTAGTTTTATTCTGTAATTCTATTCTAGTGGAATAAAACTCTTCTTCTCTTTACTTTGTATTGTGTTTTATTTTATGTCTGTTATTTTATTTTTCCCTTCTTCTTTAGCTATGTCTAGTTAATCCCCTTTGATTAGGGGGTGATGACGCTAATAGATATGATTCAATATGAATCACATAGCCAAAAGATGAGGACTTTATACATGTAGATCTGGATCTGAATCAAGGGTTAGATCCGAACCTTCATATTCTGTGCCGTTTAAGAGCTATGCTCCTTCACAGGGTATATTCGTGTTCGATCTAACAATTATCAGATTTAGATCTAATTTTAGGGTTTTAGAAATTAATTAGTGAATCTATTTTTAAGGGCTATATTTACTAACCGAAAACCCGAGCCAGTTGCCACAATTCCGAACCTCGGGATATATCGAAGCTTATACTTTTCGGAGTTGCAAACAGCATTTTGAACGAAGTGGTTTCGAGTCCAAATGCACCCTTATGCAAAATGTGACTTTTTGGGCCATATATTTAATTCCATAACGACTATTCTGAATATTCAGCTGACCATTACTTTTTATTCCCGCTATGAAATTTCAATTTTTCAGATCCGTTAGAAAGATATAGTTTAACAGATTTAAATATTTCTTGTTTCGCCAAAATCCGATATATTTTGAATCCTGTACATGCAGTCAAAGTTTGAAGTCGAATTCTAAAACTACCGCGCTATTTCAGGCTCGTTATGTATAATTAAAGTAAATTTTTATATTCTAACTTCGTTTTAAATAATTTATACGTTCCAATTCCATTCAAAATAAATTTCTAGTCGTTATTATTTAAAATAAATCATTTTAAATATGCAGAATTCATTAAAATTGCCAAAATAAAAATTTTAAATTAGCTCAGATTTTCCGGGTTGTTACACGGAGGTTTCAGGGGAGAAATTCTCCCAGCAAAGAACACGAAAATTAGTCATTCTAGTATGGATTTGAAGCTCATAGATTGCTCTATAATGTTTGCTTTGGCGGCAGAATCGAATTTCAAATGTTTGGAAAGAATTTGGGTTTCAATTTAGAATGAAATCGGCTTTTGGTTCTGGGGCTGACGGGGGGTTATAGAAATAGGGTTTGGGAAAACAATTTGAGGGTATTTATAATTTATTTTATTATTATTTAATCCCAATAATACATGTTTATCAATCCAAACTCCAAATCAAACCCAACGACTGTCGTTTCCAACTAAATACCCTCATTCTGGACACAATGGAATATGTTTCATAAGCCAATTCTGCTGTTTTGATTGGTTTTTATCAAAATTAAAATATAATTTAATACAACGGTCAATATTGAATTTCAATGTACGTTTTAATTTACCGGGGCCACATATTGACTTCAAAATTTATGAAAATTGAAATCTAGCTATGTTTTGACGATACGGTCCTAGCAAAATTAGTATCATCGAATTTGAAGACCGTTTGAAAGATGGCCTTTTTACTAACTTATTAATTTCAAAATGAAATTGAAAATACGTTTAAATTTACTACGCTCACATATTAATTCCAAAAATTATGAAATTTTAAACCTGATTATAATTTGTCATTCCGAATCCAACAAAAGTGGTTTTGTCGAAAACGGAGGTCATTTGCAAAATGGCTATTTTTAAGGGATTTATATACATTAAAATATAAATAAATTTTGCAACGACTATTCTGAATTTTAAACTGGTCTTAACTTATAATTTATAGAGTGGAATCTTAGTTTCTTACATTCGTTAGAAAGATATAATTAAACAAAATCTAACGTTTCTTATTTCATCAAATTATGATTTATATTGATTCTATATATTCATTTGAAATTAAAAAACGAATTTTCAAACTACCACGCCATTTCAAGTTCGTTTTAAATTAAATTTTAAATTTATACGTTCTAACTTGGATTTAAATAAATTTTAATTCGTTAATTCTCAAAATAAATCATTTTAAATTCTTAAAATCCATTAAATCCATTCAAAATAAAATTTTAAATTGGTTCCAAAATCTGGGTTGTTACAATCTCCTCCACTTAAAATCTTTTTGTCCTGAAAAAAAATGGATTTGAAAGTTGTTTAACTAACCAACTCAACTTCCATTCTGGTTTGAGTTCTTCAACTTTTCAGCTTCGAAGAACTTTCAAATTTCTCTAAAATTTGGCTAACACCCTAAATTTTCGAAAAATTTCGCCATAGCCTCCTTTGTACGGGTTGATCAGTAAAACCACAACTTGCCTCACAAGGCTCTCATCAATAAAAAAAACGCCAAGCGGCTTAACAATCAGCTCATAAGATCATCAAAACCCAATAAATACAGTAAATATATACCTATTTGTCGGACATGCAATTTTATCCCTCTTCTTAGCTTCCATGCTATGACCTGTTCAATATATATACATGTATATGTACGCAATTCCAATCAAATTTCAATTCAGTTCAATATTTGACTCGATTTGGCTTAATTTAACTTTCATTTTCTTATTGGTTTTATCATTCCAATATTTTAATTAGTTATACTAATAATCACACAACACAATCAACAATCAATTAGTTAATTAGCTTTTCAAATATATAACTTCTATATATACTCAAAAATCATATTTCAGTGCCAAATCACAAAAATAAACCCTAACTAAGTTTTTGGTTCTCACATCAGTCAATTAGAAATATAAAGATATCCCACCTTCGAAACTCGAACATAACCACTGATGATGCTAGCAATCATCAGAATCATCTTCGGACGACTAGAGTGTGATTATATAACTACCCAATATTTTGAGACTTCGAATATACGTTTGCAAGGAGTATATGCAAAATCTTCTTATACTCGATAGACCAAATTCAATATAAAATAAAATACTCAAATACGTATAATAGGATATAAAATTTCAGAACTAAATTAATTTTTAGAAATAGCACTCTTCAAACTCATTCTAGGGTATTACTAGCCCTATCTCTAAAGAGTTATTCTTATAGGATATTACTAATACTATCTCTAATGAATTCTTTCGTTTGGTTCTAATGTGTCTTGTTCTCGAGCTATGTAAACCAAAGTTCTTATACCAACTGAAATGACCTAGACTTCCCCGATCCCCGAAGAGACGGAGGAGCCCGTATTGTTTTGAGAACACGACACACCAAAACACAAACATGATAACATTTCATTGCTATTACAACAATTTACATCAGGGTACAAGAATACATCAGAGTTCTGATAAATAATATACAGTGGGAAAATAAATATTAGATATTTAAAAATTACAAAATAGCGGAGAATATATATACATAAATATAATGTGTAGCGGAAAACATCAATTACCACAACTGCAAGAAATATACGGATACAAAGCATTCCGAATATAGCTCCAGCCGTAATCCAAGATCCTATGAAAATAAATATCTACAAAACCAAAACTACTAGCTGCCTGTGTGGAAAATATGGGCACCCAAAGTTTAGGTGAAAACTATAAACTTCGAGTCAGTCATGGAACTGCTGTGAGAACTCAAAACAGTTATTAAACTTCACTTTAAAATTAGGTAAATCACGGGGCCATGCCGCACGGAACAGGTTTACTCCCATGAATACTCCGAAATAAAACAGTTTATAAACAATGCAATGCTTTTCGGAAAATGAAGCTATTATTAGACTTAGGTCCTACGACACAATGCAACGCAAGTCGAAGGATATAGTTTTACATTATAATAGCCAAACATGCTTGATACGCTTTAAAACAAATCATAGTGTATAAAACCACTTCAAATATAAATGTATCGATCATAGACAACATAGGTACCATATATTATGTCACCATACATAGGTTTACAACTAAAACCGAAAACATCATATTGGAAATTGGATTTCCTTCATGAGTCAAGGCATGGGATGGCTCCTCCCGGTTCGAGACACTCTAGCAAATGCCTTAGGACTTGGACGCTGGCGAATCCTTGGTTCCTGCAGCGTCGGTCCACACTTACTTTAGTGGATTGGTTATTCCTGAACAATACGTTTTCCGGTCCTATCGGACCTCCAAAATGGTCAGTACGTCAACCAATCATATCCGAGGTGCCTCGCATCCATCATCCACATAAGTAAAAATGTCTGGGCTCCATACCATGACACCACTTCTAGCTAAAAAGAAATGTATGCACTCCCTGCATCCCTGATCCCGTTTTAGACTCATATCGGGGTGTGAGGCTCGCGAATTAACGCTATACACAAAGCTGTGCTAATTAAAGCTATTCTTTGATCATTATCCCCAAGGCCCTTCTTTTTAACAAAAGCCTTGATCATTTGCGTCTTAGCGTGCCACATTGTCAATCCATACCGTACCACTAATTTCCACCAATATATAACCACTAAGCTCGTACGTCTCAGCGAAGGTTGTTAAGCAAGAGAATACATTCTCATCCACCAAACAGATATATATTTAGCAGAGATCAACAAATACAGCATAAAGAAATACACTGTCAGACACACCATACATTTGCAAGTCCGTTCTGGGTTTGAACAAAACCGAGGGCACCATACACCTCGTCCCATATGTCCAATACAGGAGAGAGGTCCTCATATATTCAGTCGATCTCCAAGTACGTCTGGACGATCACCACTTACTACGTTGTCTTGGGTGTACAACCCAATCAAGACATCAGAAGTCATCCAAACCATGTGAAGATCTCAGGTATTCAACCATCGTCTTCATCGTCGACTTTTAGTCGCCGTATCGGTTATTCTAAGGGGGATAAACCCAGTCTTTCCAAATAACTCGCATATTTTATAATCAATAATCAAGTGCTATAAAAACTTATCATTCGCCTCATTCCAATTCAGAATATTCTTTTATTCAAATATTCACATCTTAGGGGAAGGTTCCCATTAATTTTATCAAAGATAAGTTCTTTTAAACTTATTCTTAAATCTTCCTTTGGATATCAATTTCAAAATATTTTATTTTATCCTTTAACAATTCTAAACCAAATTAAGTTTTATAAAACTAGTCGGGATTATCGACCCTTACTGAAGTAATCATCTATTATTTCCAATCCAAATCTATTCATCCCATAGAGTAAAACTGGAAGTACTCCATATCTAACACCCACTGTGTTATCATTAAAATTAATTACCTTTTTACGTCCAAATCTAATTAAAGATAACTATGGCATGGAGTTAAACTGGTGGTACTCCATCTCGAAACATTTCTTAAATTCAATGAATTTAATGACCACATTCACATTCCAATCTAATTAAAGATTCATTAAAACTCCGACTTGGTTTTAATTTTAAAAATCATTACTTTATGATTATTCAACTTTAAGAAATTAATCTTGTCTTTAACTGGGTTAAAGAATCAATGTTATTAAAAATATAGTTCACAATAAACCCAAATAAACTTCCATTAAATATGGAATCTTCGTGGAAAATAGATCAATATATAATTGATATAAATTTTCGTATCAGACTAATAATATAAATGGAATAACGACAAAGACTTTTAAATTCCATATATAGTAACGGTCTTCCTTTAAAGAAGCTCATCTCGATTATTACCAAATCTAATTCCATTCAATTCCAATTTAATATATTAAATTGGAAAACTTTACTTTGGAAAATTTCCATTAAATCTTAGAATAAAGAATTATAAATTCCAAATCATGTCTTTACTGTTAATTAGGTTAAAGAACAAATGTTATTTAAAACTCACGATGAACCCAAAATCAACTTTCATTTCATTTCCAATTAAATTAATTAATTGGTAAACTTCTCTTAATCTTAATTAAAAGATTTATTCTATTCTCAACTGGGTTTAAGAACAGTGTTATTGAAGACACCATTCACGACGAGCCCAAAATCCAATTTGATATTAAATGCAAGGCTCTGAATAGAAATTATATCGACTTATATTCAATATCAAATTCTAAAACTAACGGATATCGTATTGGGAATAACGATATCTATACCTTCCAAATTCCTCAACAATATCCGTATAATCATGGAGTCCGATATTGAAATATTCCGAAGGTTATTTCCATTTAAATCCTTTCCAAATCATACGTTGGAAAATTTTGGTTATATTAAAACCACTATGTTTCCTTTCAGTTTTTTACTAAAGTTGATAAATAATTTATTCTGATAAAATATCTTTTATCTTTACAAACGTGGAATTTTCCATCCAGAATAATTTCAAATCATGTATTATAATTTCACATAATTTAAAAATATTTTTAATATTTTTATTAAGGCCCTTATAGTCGGTTTCCAATATCGTCCACTGAACTGCATTCATAGCGACCTTTTCCAAAACTGATTTGGACATATCTTAAAATCCAACCGTTAGATTTTAAATCTCTTATTATCATTTGAAAGCTCTTTTCGATACAACCTAACGGTTCCGGTTTTAGGGGAATCCGATGGTCGGATCTCCCGTTACGTCAATTCGAAGTTAATGGTTGAAATTTGCGAACGGTCACTGCGCGATACGTTCTATTCAAACCATTTAAATATATATATTATATATTCGATTTCCATTTAAAAAAATATTTTTTAAATCATTTATAAATTCATTTTAAAATGATTTCAACTTCCATTTCAATTTTAAATCAAAACTGAATATTCCATATCATTATAATATTAAAATGATAATATTTTCAAATCAAATCATTTCTATATTCCTTGTAAAATGAATAAAATCGAAAGAAAATTCCGTTTGAGTTAAAATGGCGTATATCTACTTAGCTCGACTTCGTATTCATTTCAGTTATGAATATGTCAACATTTTCGTGGCCATCCAAAATTGGACATCAAAATCATTTTTTGATTCTCACCGAATATTATTTTAAAATATTTTTTATTCTGAATTGGAATCAGACTCAATCAATTACCGTATAATTTTATTTGGTAAGATGGTTAAATAACGCTGATAACAGTTTGTCAATCAA
This sequence comes from Allium sativum, assembly GCA_030737875.1. Lineage (NCBI taxonomy): Eukaryota > Viridiplantae > Streptophyta > Magnoliopsida > Asparagales > Amaryllidaceae > Allium > Allium sativum. The sequence goes on along the minus strand of CM060921.1, from coordinate 844,395,947 downwards.
TTGGTTGGCATATAATTAAATCCATGGGAGCTGTGAATTAATTATCATCCCCAGACTCGTGTGGGGTTTCGACCTACAGCAATGAATTCAAATTAATCACTGGTTAATAAATTTAACCAATTCTTATTTGATCCGAATTATTTTTCTAATTAACCAATTTTTACTGTTTAAATTATAAATGGATATTTATAATTTAATTTCACTACCACAATAATATTAACATTATTTTTAATATGGTAAATATCACAACCACAACACAATACAGTCAATTAAACCATCTATGGTTTTCAAACAATAGCGAATGTGAGCTAATAGGCACCGTACAACATTTTTGTGATAATTAAACAAATAAAAATCAACGCTAACAATCTATATATATTTCAATTATAAATAAATAACTATACAAGTATTTTAGTGAGAGAGTTCTCACTTTGGTATCCACTCCGCCAGTCTTTATTTGAAGATTTTCTTTTTAAACTAAATTAAACGAGCTTTTAATTTAGCCAAAAATTCAAGTTGCTCCTTTTCCATTCTAGTTAGTTCCATGTTGTAGTGTTTGTTGTCACGATCGCAACACAACTGAAATCTTTGGATTTCGACCTCGTATGAAAAAGAAAAGAACATTTTAAACATTGAGAATTTTAATCGTCATTAACAAAGTAATTAATTAACTTAAACCTTAATTAGTTTTTAAACTAATCCTTCTTCCTCCCAGGTTCACGACGTCGACTTACTCCTTCCTCTTGCCTCGAAACGCATGCCACGTGGTGCCCTCCGCCGCCGATCAGAACTCACCACCCCATGCGTCGCCGTGTCCTCTCCCATCGCCACCAGTCATGCCGAATCTGGTGGCCCCCATGCCTGTCCAACCGAGCTCGAACACGACGGCTTCAGGGGAAAGTTCTCCCAGCGGAGAAAACGAAAATTGATCATTCTAGTATGGATTTGAAGCTCATAAATTTCTCTGTAATGTTTGCTTTGGGGGTAGAATCAAAATCGAAATGTTTGGAGAGAATTTGGGGTTTCAATTTGGAACAAAATCGACCTTTGGTTTTAGGGATGACGGTGGGTTTTAGAATTAGGGTGTAGGAAAATAATTTGAGGGTATTAATAATTTATTTCATTATTATTTAATCCCAATAATACATGTTTATCATTCCGAACTCCAAATCAAACCCAACGACTATCATTACTAATTAAATACCCTCATTCCGGACACAATGGAATATGTTTCTTAAGCCATCTAAAAAATTGTTACATATCGAAAAATGTAGATCTAAAAAATGGCGACCGCTTGCTCCGATTATCTTCTTCCTTCTGCCCTAACCGCTCGTCTTCTCATTCCTTTCGATCCATCTCGAACTTCATGTTCCATCTCCCTTACCTCTCCCGCTCCCTCTTTTGGTTACCCTATTCTTTAGTTTTTAGGTTTCTCTTTTCCGCCGCCTAAACCCTAGTCTGGTTTTCCAGTCTTTTGGCTCTCGGTGTTTTTTTCTTGGCCATCATCAATCCCTTCCAACATCGTTCGAGATCCATTCTCATTCGCAACTATTTCTGGCTACCGATTTCTCTGTTCTTGCTTTTCTCGCAATGGAAGTTCTTTTCAGATCTGATTTGTTTCACTGTTTTTCTGTCTGCTTATCTCCATGTTTCTTCTTTCTAGCATTCCCCCTTCTACTATCCTCTGATAAACACTAGTCTTCACGTCCTTTTCCTTGTACTGTGTATCCATCTGTTTTTCACTGACAATCGTCAGTAGCAGGTGGGTCGGATTTTGTCCTACAGCGGGGTAAAGTGTATCTGCTTTGGTGTTGATGGTTGTTTGTTGGGTTTAGTGGGATGGTGGACTCGTTTGGTCTTTGGGAGATGCTTGTTGCTGCTGGATGTGTTCTTGTTGGTCTTGCTCCCTGTTTTATTGTACCCATCCTCGCTTTGTCTCCTCTTCGGAACGAGCTACAGTTTTCTCCACCTCTCTTTGTGTGGTGGCCTCTTCAGTAAAGTCATCCTTCATAATTTGTCTCGCGACTAGCCTTTCTAGATCTGGTATGCTGAGTTTCTTCCATTGATTTTAGAACTCTTAGCCGAGCTTAGTGGAAGTTCGATTTATGGTGGGATGGTTCCCTTTGCTGTTGTTCGTTTCATTATAATTGGGGGTCTGTTCCTCGATTTTGAAGGTTCATGTACTTAGTTGGGTATGTGGTTTTATCTTGATGCTTGGATCAATCTCTTTGGCTTTGTTGCGAGGTTTCATGTTTGTAGCCTAGATCTGTTGGTTGTGGGATGGTATGCTCCTTCCGTAGAGCGGGTTATTCCTGTGTTCTGTGGGGTATCTATCTTTGGTGTTGGTGTGGTGCTTTTGTTTGGTGATGGTCGTTGTCCTATTTGTGATGTATCTTGGTTGTATTAGTTTACTAGGTTGTTTTGTGCTTCTGCTTTTGTTGTATTTTCTAATTTGTAAGCCGTTGGAGACTGGCTTGAGTCTCCCTATTGTAATACATTTTATTTTCATCGAGAAAAAAAGAATATGTTTCTTAAGCCAATTTCGCTGTTTTGATCGGTTTTTATCAAAATTAAAATTTAATTTAATATAATGGTCAATATTGAATTTCGACGTACGTTTTAATTTACCAAGGCCACATACTGACTCCAAAAATTATGAAAATTGAAATCTAGTTATGTTCTGAGGATACGGTCCTAACAAAATTAGTTTCGTCGAATTTGGAGACTGTTTGAAAAATGGCCTTTTACTAGCTTATTAATTTCAAACTGAAATTGAAAACACGTTTAAATTTACTACGCTCACATATTAATTCCAAAAATTATGAAATTTTAAACCTGACTATAATTTTACATTCTGGATCCAACAAAAGTGGTTTCGTCGAAAACAGAGGTCGTTTGCAAAATGGCTATTTTTAAGGGCTTTATATATATTAAAATATAAATAAATTCTGCAGCGACTATTCTGAATTTTAAACTAGACATAACTTAAAATTTATAAAGTAAAATCTCAGTTTCTTACGTTCGTTAGAAAGATATAATTAAATAGATTTTAACATTTTTTTATTAAATTCTGATTTATATTGAATTCTGTATATTCATTTGAAATTAAAAATCGAATTTTCAAACTACCACGCCATTTCAAGTTCATTTTTAATTAAATTTTAAATTTATATGTTCTAACTTCGATTTAAATAAATTTTAAATCGTTAATTCTCAAAATAAATTATTTTAATTTCTTAAAATCCATTAAATCAATTAAAAATAAAATTTTAAATTGGTTCCAAAATATGGGTTGTTACACATGATTTGCCAATTTGAATTTAAAATCCCTTATAAAACTATTGTTCATATTCAGTCAAGGTGACGTCTTCCAATAATACACTCATCAATGTCCAAAATCACTGGATGTAGGTAATGCCAAAGCATTGTGTATCCTTTTATTTTGGTTATATGCGACGGAGTAAAAGTGATTCTTGAATTGTATTATTGGGTCAGACTTAACTAAGCTGCATAATAAGATTATGGCTTAGAGACAAACAGCATGAATTATTCTACATTTTTGAGCAGAGCGAATAATACTGAACAAAATATTCAACAAGCGATCCAAGAGTTATATATGTGATATAATTGGCATAAGATGTCTTCCTAAAAGGTCGTGTATGGAGGATTAGCCAAAGCTAAATCAAGGCATGATTAGATATAGATCTTGGAACACCTAAATATACATATACTTATATATATATATTAAAATATAGGGATATTAATTTGAGTGGGAGTATATTTTTTTTATACATTTACAATGCAATGATTGGTATTATTTTGATTGTCAAAATTTATGGTATAAAATTATTTATCATTATTGTTTATTATCTCTTATAGATACTAAATGGCCTACAACACCAACAATTTGTCACTAAGGTCTGTTCTTGAAAAAGAAAAACTGAATGGAATTAATTTCCTTGACTGACACCGAAACTTGAGGATTGTCCTCAAGCAAGAAAGGAAGTTGTATGTACTTTATGGGCCTATTCCAGAGGTTTCACAAAGTACTGCACCCCGTGCAGAGATTAATGCCCATAAGAAGCACCAAGATGATGCTCTTGATGCCAGCTATCTCACGCTGGCAACCATGACTCCAGGGCTTTAAAAGCAACACGAGTTCATGGATGCCTATAAGATGATCGAGCACCTTAAGAGATTGTTCGAAGGGCATGCTCGATAGGAAAGATATGACACAAGCAAGGCTCTATATCACTGTAATATGGGAGAAAAGGAATCTGTTGGTCCACACGTACTGAAGATGATTGGATATATTGAGTATCTCGAAAGGTTAGGGTTTCAATTGATACCGGAAGCTCAAACCGATCTTGTACTACAATCATTAAACAATAAGTATTTTCAATTCGTCATGAACTATCTCATGAATGTGATTGAGAAACCCTTGACAGAGTTATTAAGCATGTTAAGAACTGGTGAAAATAACACGAAGAAAGCAGAACCGGCTGCCATAATGATGGTACAAAAGGATATTGCTAAACCTAAGGGCAAGGGCAAGAAAAAGCAGCTTAAGAAGACTGCTAATAAGACCAATTTCAAAAAGGCATCAAAGCCTAAAGGAGGGGTTCCCAAAGAGGGTGATTGTCACTACTGCAGAAAGCTGGGTCATTGGAAACGCAATTGTTATGCTTACTTAGAAGATTTGAAAAAGAAAAAGGGAAGTTTGACTTCGCCCAATTCAGGTATAAATGTTATATATGTCAATTTATCTACTTCTACATCTTGGGTATTAGATACTAGATGTGGATCACATATCTATGTCAATTTGCAGGAAATGCAAAGGAGTAGAAACTTCGTAGAAGGAGAAGTGGACTTGGAAGTGGGAAATGGAGCAAAAGTTGCCGCATTAGCCATAGGAATTGCCACTTGTCCTTACCAACTGGATTAGTTTTAAAATTAGAAGACTGTTATTTTGTTCCTTCTATTAAAACAAATATTATTTCTGTATCTTGTTTGAACAAGCTAGGATTTTCATTTATAATAAAAGACAGATGTTATTTATTTTATTTAAATGAGATATTTAATGGAAGTGAACAATTAGTTAATGGCCTCTATGTTCTTAACTTTGATGTGCCAGTTTATAACATTTATTCAAAAAGGATTAAATCTAATGATTTTAATCCAACATATCTTTGGCATTGTCGTTTAGGCCATATAAATGAGAAACACATATCACAACTCCATAAAGATGGAATTTTGAACTCGTTTGATTTCGAGTCATATGAAGAATGGGAATCTTGTTTATTAGGCAAGATGACCAAAGCTCCTTTTAACGGACACGGTGAACAGGCTAAAGATGTATTGGTTCTTATACATAGTGATGTATGTGGACCAATGAGTACATCAGTTAGAGGCGTGTTTTATTACTTCATTACATTTACTGATGACTTCAGTAGATATGGATATTTGTATCTTATGAAACACAAATCTGAATCCTTTGAAGAGTTCAAAGAATTCAAGAATGAAGTTCAAAACTAACTTGGTAAAAGTATAAAAAAATCTTCGAACAGATTGAGGAGGAGAATATTTAAGCCAAGATTTTAAGATTTTAATGACTTTCTGAAAGAGTGGAATTGTATAACAGCTCACTTCGCCGGGAACACCACAATGGAATGGTGTATCCGAATGGATAAATCGCACCTTATTAGATATGGTACAATCAATGATGAGTCAAACAAATCTTCCAATAAGTTTTTGGGGTCATGCCCTTGAAAAGGCTACATTCATACTTAATCGATTTCCCACTAAAATGGTTCTGAAGACACCATATCAGATATGGACTGGGAAATGTTCCGATATCTCCTTTATGAAGATTTGGGGATGTGAGGCTTATGTTAATCGTCTTATCTCTAACAAGCTCGGACCCAAATCAGATAAGTGTTATTTTTTGGGATATCCAAAGGAAACAAAAGGATATTTTTTCTACAAACCTTCAGAGCATAAAGTGTTTATTGCTCGATTTGGTGTCTTCATGGAAAGAGTCTAGTCTCTAAAAGTACCAATGGAAATAAAGTTGAACTCGAAGAAATTCAGGAACCACAAGATAATATTAAACCTGATCTTGAAATTGAGTAAGAACCACAAGCTGTTGTGGAAACCGAAGATTCTCAAATTACACAAAACATTGTAGACCTGGTAGAATACGTCATGAGCCCGATAGATATTTTGGATATCTAATAACTCATATAGGAGACGTAATTCTCATAGATCAAGATGAGTCAACTTCTTACCAAGAGGATATGAATGGACCAGAATCTCAGAAGTGGCTTAAATCCATGAAATCTGAAGTGGATTCCATGTACACCAACTAAGTGTGGACTTTGGTTGATCCACCTGATGGGGTAATACCAGTCGGGTGTAAATGGGTTTCCAAGAATAAAAATGACATGGATGGTAAAGTACAAACCTATAAAGGCCGATTGGTCACGAAAGGTTTCAAACAAGTTCAAGGAGTTGACTAGATGAAACCTTCTCCCCAATGGCTAATGTTAAATCCATTAGGATTATGCTTGCAACTGCAGCCTTTTACTATTACGAAATCTGGCAGATGGATGTCAAAACCGCATTACTTAATGGGAATCTTATCGAGGATGTGTACATGACACAACCTGAAGGTTTTGTCAATCCAAAGGATGCTAGAAAAGTATGTAAACTGCAAAGACTATATATGGATTGAAGCAAGCATCTCGGAGTTAGAATCTTCGTTTTGATGAAACAGTCAAATAATTCGGCTTTATTAAAAACGAAGATGAACCCTATGTATACAAAAAAATAATAGTAGGACTAACATTATATTCCTAGTATTGTATGTGGATGACATGTTACTTATTGGGAATAATGTTGATTCATTACAAGCGGTAAAGACATGATTGGGGAAAAGTTTCTCAATGAAAGAATTAGGCGAGGCATCCTATATTATAAGTATTAAAATCTATAAAGATAGATCAAGAAAATTAATAGGCCTAAGTCAGAGTACATACATTGATAAAGTACTGAAAAGATTTGGCATGCAAGAGGCAAAAAAAGGATACGTACCCATATCACATGGTATATCACTTTCTAAGGCTGAATGTCCTAAGTCATCAAATGATAAGGAACACATCATGATGATCCCTTACGCTTTGTCAATTGGATCAATCATGTACGCAATGTTGTGTACTCATCCAGATGTCTCCTACGCTTTAAGTATGACAAGTAGATTCCAATTAGATCCAAGTGAATGTCATTGGACAGCCGTCAAGAACATTCTTAAGTACCTAAAAAGGACTAATGACTCAATCTTGATATATGGAGGCGAAGAGGAATTAATGGTAAAAGGTTACACATACTCTAGTTTCCAAACTGATAAAGATGACTACAAGTCACAGTCAGGTTATGTGTTTTTCCTAAATGGTGCTGCTGTTAGCTGGAACAGTTTAAAGCAAGAAACAGTCGTTGATTTGACTATAGAGGCTGAGTACATTGCTCCTTCAGAAGCTATTAAGGAAGCTGTTTGGATTAAGAAATTCATCACTGAACTTTCTGTTGTTTCATCCATTGTTGATCAAATAGATCTTTATTGTGACAATAATGGGGCCATTGCTCAGGCTAAGGAATCTAGATCATATCAATGATCCAAACACATACTTCAGCGATACAATCTCATCCGTGAAATTACTAACAGAGGAGACATACATATTTGCAGAGTCCCAACGGATAATAATGTTGTAGACCCATTGACTAAAGCTTTGTCGCAACAGAAGAATGATAGTCACACTAGTTTCATGGGTATTCGATACATGAGTGATAGGCTTTAGTGCAAGTGGGAGATTGTTAGAATTTGTGCTCTAGAGGTAATCTGTTAGATGTGAATAATAATAACATTGCTGATGTTATATTTTATTTGGAATAAAATATTCTATTATCTTATATTTACTGCGTAATATAAATATTAATATAATAGAAGTCCTCAGAATAATAATACAGATTTATATAGCTTCAAGTAAGTGACTTGAACATGAGATTATATAAAGTATTATAATGTTTGAATGTCCCTAGTCGAGTTTTATTGTTTATAAAGGACAACAATAGAACACTGAGACTGGTATGTTGATTAACTGATGATCACATCTCATTGATCATTAATATACGTGATATTAATGTCAAAACATAAATATGTATTAGAGAATAGTGTATTGGACTGACCCAACACGAGAATAACTACATGGAATTTAATTAATAGTATCATAAGTTATTCTCATAGTGATAGTGATGTAATGATCCTCAGACCTGAAATCGTTACAATTTTATTCGAAGATATTTGTGTTTTGATATCATCAAAATTTACTCGTTATTGAGTTGACGATAAAGGTGACTATTGGATACATCTCTAATCGAATGAAAATTATGAACGATCTAGATGGAATTTAACACGACATATATATGTACAGAATTATCCAAGGGCCTCTTGATTGAGTGAGACTATGAAATGCATGGTTGTGCTCAAATATTGATTTGTTTATATAGTCTACTCATCGATCACGATAAACGGATTAGATTATAAAGAGGATGATACATTTCACGCCTTGAATTTAATTCTGGATATACTGATTAAAAGGATTATATTACATTGATACACTGGTCGCTAAAGGGATTGTATTGAATCATTGATATTATTGTAACTTGGGTAACAACGATGTACTTACTAGATGTCACTCGTTGTTTATAGTTTAAATATTGTTTAAATTGTTGTCAACGTTATGATAACCTATAGGGTCTCACACGAATAAACGTTGTATAAGGTGAGAACGTTTAAATAATAGGAAATCAAAAGTTTGACAATTTCTTTTATTTAAAGAATGGAGAACGGGTTTATTGGCTTCATCTAAAATATCGTGTTGTAGTGTTATAAAAGAAAAAGCCGACTTTTTCCTTTACATCATCTCAACGTCAATACTCCGTAAAACTTTCCCAATCTCTCTTGGCTAGTACCTGCTCATCCGTCGTCAATTTCGTCAGACATTTTCGAGAGTGTCATTTGTGGATTTCCAATAGAAACGTCTTGATTTAGGCGTTCGATTTGATTCAATCAAACTCAGATTCGTTGTTTTGCAATTTGAATAAAAGGTACATGTTTTAAATTCACTTTGGATTCGAAAATTGCATAATACGGTTGATAAAATTTGTTAAAATATGTTGCGTGGAGATCCTAGATAACCTTTGGAGTGGTGCACACATGGGTGTCCCAACTATCTGTAAAAAATATTTAAAACCAGCTGTAAATCCTATGCATTCAAAACTGTAGCTACCAAATTATGGAGTGTTACTGCATACACGGACGTTATGACTTTTCATAAAATAATTCGGGAATTATTCATTCGTCATCGCATGTCTACTACACGACATCCGTTGTTCGGACTGTTATAAGATAACTATTGGGCTATGTTATCAATATTGTTTTGCTAATATAGAAACTCTCTAATCAAAGTTAAAATTTGTTGTGCATTGTATGTAGTTCAAAGTTAAAATTTGAAGTTCTGTCCTTTATTTGACCTGGCCTTTTTCTATTTCCATTTTTTAGCCTTTTGTCACATTTTTAGTAGCTAGTAATTTGTTCTCTGAAAGAACTTTGCGTGCATTAGCTCCAAGTACAAAAAAAATCCTATTTTTTCTAGGATTTGTTGTGTTGATTTGTGCTATAGAACAGTTAACACCAAAAGAGCCTTTTACTTGTGAACAATTAGTTTAGTTGTATTCAGTCATGTTATCTGCAACTAGAATAAAACTGGCTTTGTGGCTATACTGCTGATCATCGGGAAATAACAGAGCTGTAACAACCTGTATTTTAATAACATGCTATAACATAAATCAAGGCAGAAATAAATTTTAAAATTAGAATCAAGGGAAACGGGCTGTGCCATTGCGTTCATCTCGGAAAAATACGCGAAATAGAGTCCGAGTTTTCGAAAATCGGAGTCCGTATGACCAAGTTATGGCCCGTAGAAGTTTTCAGAAAATTCAAATTTTGAAACAGATTTGAATTTCAGCCCAAACAGACTGGGCGGGAAAATTTCCCGCCCAGCACCAGGTCGACCTGGGGGTTGACCTGGGTGTCGACCTGCCCACCAGGTCGACCTGGGGGTCGACCTGCCTGGTCGGCCTGTGTCCGAATGAGTGCACCTGCTTGTCTCTGGGGTCATGTTTTGAGGCCTGCTACGGATTTTGATGGTTCAGATCTAAACTAGGGTTAATCCTATGGCCTAAATTAGTTGCTACACCTATAAAAACACCCTAATACCTACCCTAAACCCACACAAATCAATCCTACAACTAAGTGCTGCCCAAATCCCTCTTGATCATGGCCTCCATCTTCATTCATACGAACTTGAGCATCCAAAACTAGATCCAAGGCCAAAGTGCAATCTTTCTACATCAAACCAAGAGAGTAGAGCTAGCTTTCTTCATCAAATCAAGGGATTTGCTTCTTCTCCAACTTGACAGCTTGGAGCTTTATATTGATTTGGGGTTATCTAGAGTGTCTACAACATCTCCATCTTGTTCTATATTGTTCTAGTCTCTCTAGCCACGCTTTGTAAGCCCCATTCTACTCTTAGATTTAAACTATGATGTTAATATGAACATGTAGCAAGTTGGAATTGATCTTAAGTGTAATATGTGCCCTGAACCTATCATTGTATGCATATATCTACCCTCTTGATCTATGTTTGTGGACCTAATGTTTACCTATCATGAACCTAGTACCGTTCATGTTGACTTTTGGGTAGAAAGCTATGAGCTTGATTTGGGGATTATGCATAATGTAACCTAGAACCCCTCATGTTGACTTGACTATGATGTTGACTTTATGCTAGTCACAAGTTTATCACCTTATGATACCATTGCCATGTTATCACCCAATTTGGTAAGTTGCTATCATACATGTTTGAGGCCAAATCACCTTTATGCTATTGTCATGTTTGAGGCCAAGTCACCTTTAGGCTATCATATATGTTTGAGGCCAAGTCACCCTATTTGCTAAGTTGATGTCATACATGTTTTGAGGCCAATATGCTATAAGCAAGTTATGATGAACACCTTTGCCTCAAATATCACCATGTTTAACTTATGATGAACTTTGCCACCTTATGCCCAACTTGCCATATTGTTATGTTCCCTTTTGATCTCTTTGTGTTGATGCGAATTTACGTGCGATGGGAATACGTTATGGGTAGTTAGGTAAACTTAAATGACATGAAACATGACTTGGAACTTGAAATGAAAATTGACATGTGTTTATGCTTGAAAACATGATTATGGACATGACACGTAGAAAAACATGAAATTGGCCAACTCGACGTTGGGTTGAGTTTGCAATGTAAAACTACCCGGAACCGCCCGGCTTAACTAGTAATTGCAAACAATAGGACCCAATGTGAGTAGTTGGTCATATCGCGCTTGAAACCCGAGGTTAGACTAGGTTGTGGTATAAACCTACCCGGACCCGTCCGGCTTAACCAGTAACCACAACAAGGTCTAATGTGAGAGGTTGAGGTGCATTAAGTTAATTAATGCCACATGATAGGGTTAAGTCATGGACCACTTGAATATACTTAACCTGCTTGAACACAATGTATTGATAGGGTTAAGTCTTGAACCTTGAATACACTTAATCAACTCAATACATGATTGGATAGGGTTAACCACACTTAACCCGTTAGAATGCCTAGTTACGAGGTCCTTTTCAGCAGTAACCCTCTAGAAGTATCAAGATACCCTAGAACTAGGCTAGGGTGGGGCACGAATTACTGGACTGATCGTAAGAAACCAAAAGGGACGGCTGATAGGGTGCACCAGTGTAAGTTCAGGCGGACCATGGGCGTGCACATGAGTCCGGGGTTGAAACATGGGCACCAATAGGTTTAGACTGTGAGTGCTTGATTGGTGTCAGTGGTTGACACTCTAGGGCCAGATACAGCCTAGGGTGGACCGTGCACAGCTAACTACATTCCACGATTAAGCCGTATGACACCGACACATGACGAGTTAGGCTGTAGGGAGCCGATCGACTAGACCGTTTAGTTGGACCCTTATTTGGGTCATCTCATGATTTTGGGCCAAGGGATGACTTCTTGATTTATGCTTGACTTGGGTTAGAATACTAGTACACTTGGTGCAACTTAACCTTGTATATGCGATGCCACACTTGATCTATCTTGTTAGTTATTCACCATGCCAGTTTAGTTACCATCCTTATGTTTAATCTCAGTTTCTCATGTCCAGTTAACTTTACTAGTTTTTATACTGATAGTAGTTAGGGCTTACCAGTCTTTATGACTGACCCATTTTCCTTTCGCTTCTTTTCTTCCGCCCCCCCCCCGCCCCCCAAGGTTCTCAGGGTGGGAACACTAGCACCTAGCTTGGATCTTTGCTTGCTTTTTCGGACAGCTCACGTATGGTTTTGAGCTATGCTTTTGGCGACACTACTGTTATCTTTGGGGATTAGTGAACTATGTTTTGTTTTAAGTATTGTTTCTTTTATCAAGAAATGTTGTATGGAAAATGACTTTGTTTATGAAGTAATCAGGTTTTGACTTTGTTTTATTCTATCCGCTGCTTTACTTATATATCTGTTTATGTTCTGTCTTGTGAATACTTGTGCATGTTTACCCGTGACAAACGCCCCTCCAAAGCTAGTGCATTCCCGGCGGAGTGACCTTGGTGGAGGTGGGGTGTTACATTTGGTATCAGAGCATAAGGTTTTACTAGACCGGGCAAAAGGTTTTTAAAACTTTAGAAAACTTTTGAAACTATTTTCACAACCAATTATAAAGAAGTATTTTCCAAGAAATACTTTACTTTTAAAAGGCTATTCCCCAAAAGCCATAAGCACTTTCCTTTGATCCCTCGTTTGAACTCTTTTTCTTTTCGTTTTCAGCATGTCTGGGAATCTTAACTTACCTGAAGGAGTAACTATACCCGGTTGGTTTCGTTGGTACTTGGAAGCCACGACACCGGTCCCGGGTCTCGCTAATGTAGTTCCCCCAGTCGAAGCTGCTGTTCTTCCTCCTCCTCCTCATCTTCCACAAGCGGATTTCACGAAGACTTGCAAGGACTTCAAGGCCATGGGTGGCAAGAACTTCGTTGGGACGGAGACTTTTGTTGAGGCAAGAAACTGGTTGAAGGAAACTGAAGACCTCTTCTCTATCTTTGACATAGAGGATCGTAGGAAGGTTCTGTTGGCGGTATGGCTATTGAAAGAGGAAGTCGCATATTGGTGGGTAGTCACCACCACTACTAGGCCAATTGAGACTTGGGATGACTTTAGGAGAAGGTTTGGACTAAGGTTTCTATCATCAGCAGAAGAGAACCTTCAAATGGAGAGGTTCCTATCACTGAAGCAAGGGGACATGACCATTAAGGAATACGTGGATGAGTTTAATCAACTTGCTCGATTTGGTTTAGACTTGGCTAACACAGCTCAGAAGAAGGCCCTACACTTTGCTCGAGGATTGAACGAGCCATTACACGGTTTGGCCATGTCTCATATACCCATGGGGGCGACCTTCGAGAGTTTGGTAAATATGGCCCTGCTTTAAGAAGAAGATAAGAGTGGCAAGAAAGAGGTCAAGGCGAATGAGTCTCAAGGCAAGAAGGAAGATTCCGAGAAAGGAGGCAAGAACAACAACAAGAACAACAAAGGTAACAAGGGCAACAACAACAAGGCAAGGGAGATAAGGAAATGCAACTTCTATGGTATAGTTGGACATATAGCCAAAGATTGTAGGAAGAAGAAGAGGAAGTTGGGCGAGTTCTTTCTCTATGGAAAATCTGGACATTTCAGCAATGATTGCCCAAGGAAGCAAGGGCAAACTCAGCGAGCAGGACCTTCGGGAGGGCAATTGCAGGCTCTCATCGCTCTTCCAGCTTTTAATCGAGGTAGTGTTTCTGTAGAAAGTCTTGTTTACATTTCTGACTTTCCTGTCCGTACCTTATTTGATTCTGGCACATCGCATAGTTTTATTTCAGCTGATCTTGTTGAAAGTTGGCACCTAAGTACTAGTCTAGTTGAGGATCCCGTTAGTGTTTCAAATTCAATTGGAGGTTCCGCCCATTTATCTACGATCTGTGTAGATTTGTAGATTTCTATCTTGAGTGTAGAATTCACGTGTAATGTTTATGTTCTCGGTTTTATGGGATACGGGTTGATTGTGAGCATAGGGTTGTGAGGCTCATGACTCGCCTTGGTAATACCCTAGAAATTTCTTGTAACCCTATGAGTCCCGTCATGTTGTGTTATCTAGAATCCCTCGACTCGTCAATCGATAGTTTGCAATCTATGAGGGTGGTCCGAGAATATCCTGATGTCTTTGATGGGTAGAGTGTTTAGGGAGTTCCTGAACAAGTTTGTGGTCGTTTTCGTGGATGATATTCTGATCTTCTCCAAGAACGAGGAAGAACATGCTAGACATCTCAAGGAAGTTATGGTTACGCATAGAGCTCACAAGTTGAAAGCCAAGTTCTCCAAATTCCATTTTTGGAGAAGGGAAGTTCGGTTTCTTGGGCAAGTAGTTTCTGAGCAAGGCATAGCTGTGGATCCCGCTAAGGTAGTTGCGGTTCAAGATTGGAAAGTTCCGAAGAATGCAACTGAAGTGAGAAGCTTTCTCGGTTTGGCTGGCTTTTATAGGAAGTTCATTAAGGACTTCGCTAATATATCAGCTCCTCTTACTAGGTTGACGAAGAAGAACCTGGTTTTTGCTTGGAATATAGAGTGTGAGCTGGCTTTTCAAAGGCTTAAGAGAGCCCTCACCACAGCTCCAGTGTTGGCATTACCCGATGGCGGTAAGATGTTTATCGTGTACACCGATGCATGTGGCACGGGATTAGGCACTGTCCTAATGCAAGAAGGGTAGGTGATATGTTTTGGTGGAAGGCAACTTAAAGTGCATGAGAAGAACTATCCCACACATGACTTGGAGTTGGCGGCGATTGTTTTTGCACTGAAATCATGGCGCCATTATCTTCTAGGAGAAAAGTTCGAGTTGTATACTGATCATAAGTCTCTGAAGTACCTATTTTCGCAAAAGGATTTGAATCTGAGGCAACAGAGGTGGATGGAATTCTTGGCATCTTATGACTTCGATATAGCTTATACCCCTGGCAAGGGTAACGTGGTGGCGGATGCGCTAAGTAGAAAAAGGTTGGCTTTGAGCACCTTGTTTGTTGAGATGAAAAGTCTAGAGTTTTTAGCGACCTTTGATTTCACACCAGCTGTTGAGTCGTTGACTGGTACATTAGCATCTCTTGAGCTTAGACCTACACTTCAAGACCAAGTAGGGACTTCACAGAAGGAAGACCCGCAGATAGTCGAGATCATGTACAAGTTAATTCGAGGTGAGACGTCAAGTCACCTCGCTAGATATACCATAGATGACAAGGGATGGCTAAGGCGCAATGGAAGACTATGTGTCCCACAAGTGGGAGACTTAGTAACCAAGGTTCTCGAAGAGGCGCATCACTCGAAGATGACTATACATCCCGGAGGGGATAAGATGTACAAGGATATGAAGCGCATTTTCTTTTGGTCTGGAATGAATAAGGACGTGGCAGAGTTTGTTTCAAAGTGCATAGTGTGCCAACAAGTAAAGGCCGAGTCAAAGAAGCCCGGTGGGCTATTACATCCATTGGAGGTCCCGCAATGGAAGTGGGAAAGTATCTCGATGGATTTCGTGGATGGATTGCCTAGATCAAGGAAGGGGAATACTAGCATATGGGTCATAGTAGATAGACTCACGAAGAGTGCTCACTTCATTCCGGTGAAGAGCAAGAGGACTGCATCATGACTAGCGATGGTTTATCTTCGAGAGATTATACGGTTGCACGGAGTTCCTTCTAGTATAGTTAGTGACCGTGACCCGATTTTCACTAGCCAGTTTTGGAATAATCTGCAAGAAGCTATGGGTACGCAACTGAATCTAAGTACATCCTATCACCCACAGACGGATGGACAAACCGAAAGGGTAAATAGGGTACTAGAAGATCTCTTGAGACTATGTATTCTTGATTTTGGTGGTACTTGGGAAGACCATCTTCCTCTCGTGGAGTTTGCATATAATAATAGCTACCAAGCTAGCATAGGGATGGCACCGTTCGAAGCTCTGTATGGAAGACCGTGTAAGTCACCAACTTGTTGGTGGGAGGCGACCGATAAGCTTATACTTGGGCCCGATATGATAAGAGACACTTCTGAGAAGGTTGAGTTGATAAGAAGACGGATGAAAACGGCCCAAGATCGACAGAAATCTTATGCGGACAAGAGAAGGACAGACATAGAGTTCGAAGTCGGTGATATGGTGTTTATAAAGGTTTCTCCTATGCGTAATGTGGTTCGTTTTGGAGCAGTTGGAAAGCTAGCACCAAGGTTCGTAGGACCATTCCCTATCATCGAGAGGATTGGGCAGATGGCCTATAAGGTGGATTTACCCGAGAAGCTGGCCGGAGTGCACAATGTTTTTCATGTTTTGCATCTCCGAAAGTGTTTGCATGAGTCAGTCGAAGTGGTTGAGCCTAGCATTCTTGAAGGCATAGAAGTGGAAAAGGAAGCAACGCTGAGGAAAGTTCCGATCTGTATCTTGGGAACGGAGATCAGGAAGCTAAGGAATCGAGAAGTCAAGTTGGTCAAAGTTCAGTGGAGTGAAGCCCAAGATGACGCAACTTGGGAAACAGAGGAGAAGATGCGCGGGCTTTATCCGTTTCTTTTTTAGGGTACTTTCTCGATCTCTTTTTAGCATATCTTTCTTTTGCTATCATGTTTATCTTGTTATAATCTTGTCATGAGAACCTTAGTTAGAAACCCCTATGGATGAAAACATGTATTTGAAACATGTTATGCTTGATGTTTTGCAAATGGTTGCAAGTGTTTGCTATTGGTTACTCGTGGATGCATGATACACAGTAGGCACTAGATCGGCTCACACACCTTCATGTTGCATATGCATGAGTGCTTGTACTTATACATGGATGAAATTTGTTATGCTATCACGTGGATGTTGCATATGGATGAATATTATGTGCACTCATGTAGAGATTATAAGTTATGTTAGGAATTTGCATACATATGGACTCATTTCACAAACATACTGTGCATTAAGGAGGTTTACTGAATCAGTAACCGCCTGATCTTTCGCATTAGATAAGTACATATACACACACCTTTTGCATATGTTCATACAGCATTAGAATCTTTTAAGGGCAATGATTGCTCGTGAATGATGTTTTGAGTAGATGGATGATGGATGGTAGGATACGTTTTTCCTAACTTAGAGATTTCGGGGACGAAATCCTTTAAGGAGGGGAGAATGTAACAACCTGTATTTTAATAACATGCTATAACATAAATCAAGGCAGAAATAAATTTTAAAATTAGAATCAAGGGAAAGGGGCTTTGCCATTGCGTTCGTCTCGGAAAAATACGCGACATAGAGTCCGAGTTTTCAAAAATCGGAGTCCGTATGACCAAGTTATGGCCCGTAGAAGTTTTCAGAAAATTCAAATTTCGAAACAGATTTGAATTTCAGCCCAAACAGGCTGGGCGGGAAAATTTCCCGCCCAGCAACCAGGTCGACCTGGGGGTCGACCTGGGTGTCGACCTGCCCACCAGGTCGACCTGGGGGTCGACCTGCCTGGTCGGCATGTGTCCGAATGAGTGCACCTGCTTGTCTCTGGGGTCATGTTTTGAGGCCTGCTACGGATTTTGATGGTTCAGATCTAAACTAGGGTTAATCCTATGGCCTAAATTAGTTGCTACACCTATAAAAACACCCTAAGACCTACCCTAAACCCACACAAATCAATCCTACAACTAAGTGCTGCCCAAATCCCTCTTGATCATGGCCTCCATCTTCATTCATATGAACTTGAGCATCCAAAACTAGATCCAAGGCCAAAGTGCAATCTTTCTACATCAAACCAAGAGAGTAGAGCTAGCTTTCTTCATCAAATCAAGGGATTTGCTTCTTCTCTAACTTGACAACTTGGAACTTTATATTGATTTGGGGTTACCTAGAGTGTCTACAACATCTCCATCTTGTTCTATATTGTTATAGTCTCTCTAGCCACGCTTTGTAAGCCCCATTCTACTCTTAGATTTAAACTATGATGTTAATATGAACATGTTGTAAGTTGGAATTGATCTTAAGTGTAATATGTTCCTTGAACCTATCATTGTATGCATAGATCTACCCTCTTGATCTATGTTTTTGGACCTAATGTTTACCTATCATGAACCTAGTACCGTTCATGTTGACTTTTGGGTAGAAAGCTATGAGCTTGATTTGGGGATTATGCATAATGTAACCTAGAACCCCTCATGTTGACTTGACTATGATGTTGACTTTATGCTAGTCACAAGTTTATCACCTTATGATACCATTGCCATGTTATCACCCTATTTGCTAAGTTGTTATCACACATGTTTGAGGCCAAATCACCTTTATGCTATTGTCATGTTTGAGGCCAAGTCACCTTTAGGCTATCATATATGTTTGAGGCCAAGTCACCCTATTTGCTAAGTTGATGTCATACATGTTTTGAGGCCAATATGCTATAAGCAAGTTATGATGAACACCTTTGCCTCAAATATCACCATGTTTAACTTATGATGAACTTTGCCACCTTATGCCCACCTTGCCATATTGTTATGTTCCTTTTTGATCTCTTTGTGTTGATGTGAATTTACGTGCGATGGGAATACGTTATGGGTAGTTAGGAAAACTTAAATGACATGAAACATGACTTGGAACTTGACATGAAAATTGACATGTGTTTATGCTTGAAAACATGATTATGGACATGACACGTAGAAAAACATGAAATTGGCCAACTCGACGTTGGGTTGAGTTTGCAATGTAAAACTACCCGGAACCGCCCGACTTAACTAGTAATTGCAAACAATAGGACCCAATGTGAGTAGTTGGTCATATCGCGCTTGAAACCCGAGGTTAGACTAGGTTGTGGTATAAACCTGCCCGGACCCGTCCGGCTTAACCAGTAACCACAACAAGGTCTAATGTGAGAGGTTGAGGTGCATTAAGTTAATTAATGCCACATGATAGGGTTAAGTCATGGACCACTTGAATATACTTAACCTGCTTGAACACAATGTATTGATAGGGTTAAGTCTTGAACCTTGAATACACTTAACCAACTCAATACATGATTGGATAGGGTTAACCACACTTAACCCGTTAGAATGCCTAGTTACGAGGTCCTTTCCAGCAGTAACCCTCTAGAAGTATCAAGATACCCTAGAACTACGCTAGGGTGGGGCACGAATTACTGGGCTGATCGTAAGAGACCAAAAGGGACGGCTGATAGGGTGCACCAGTGTAAGTTCAGGCGGACCATGGGCATGCACATGAGTCCGGGGTTGAAACATGGGCACCAGTAGGTTTAGACTGTGAGTGCTTGATTGGTGTCAGTGGTTGACACTCTAGGGCCAGATACAGCCTAGGGTGGACCGTGCACAGCTAACTACATTCCACGATTAAGCCGTATGACACCGACACATGACGAGTTAGGCTGTAGGGAGCCGATCGACTAGACCGTTTAGTTGGACCCTGATTTGGGTCATCTCATGATTTTGGGCCAAGGGATCACTTCTTGATTTATGCTTGACTTGGGTTAGAATACTAGTACACTTGGTGCAACTTAACCTTGTATATGCGATGCCACACTTGATCTATCTTGTTAGTTATTCACCATGCCAGTTTAGTTAACATCCTTATGTTTAATCTCAGTTTCTCATGTCCAGTTAACTTTACTAGTTTTTATACTGATAGTAGTTAGGGCTTACCAGTCTTTATGACTGACCCATTTTCCTTTCGCTTCTTTTCTTCTGTTCCCCCCCCCCCCCCCAGGTTCTCAGGGTGGGAACACTAGCACCTAGCTTGGATCTTTGCTTTCTTTTCGGACATCTCACGTATGGTTTTGAGCTATGCTTTTGGCGACACTACTGTTATCTTTGGGGATAGTGAACTATGTTTTGTTTTAAGTATTGTTTCTTTTATCAAGAACATGTTGTATGGAAAATGACTTTGTTTATGAAGTAATCAGGTTTTGACTTTGTTTTTTTCTATCCGCTGCTTTACTTATATATCTGTTTATGTTCTGTCTTGTGATATACTTGTGCATGTTTACCCATGACAAACGCCCCTCCAAAGCTAGTGCATTCCTGGCGGAGTGACCCTGGTGGAGGTGGGGTGTTACAATAGCTGGAGCATATTCCCATGTTTCTTCAGTCTTTATACGTTGTATGTATAATAATCAGCAAATAGAACTTTCATTAATTTATTGAAGCAATTATGCGAACAGGATCACTACTTGTTGTAACCAATTTAATTGGATTGGATGTAGCTGGCAATAGATTTTATTAGTGGATTGGCTGTAGCTGGTAACTACTTTTGACTTGTGAACAGGATCACTCTCCCATGTATATGATTATGGATTGGTCGGAGGATGTTTTTGAAAATGCAATATTTTTTACGATGTTTAGCAATATTTTTTGCAGTATAGACAATGTTGAGTTGATGCCCGAGCTTGCGAGATAATGTCATATTGAAACATTATTATATTATGTAACCGTCCTTGAAAGATTTACGCATTGCGATAAAAATTATTGTTGCTCATTAAACAAGGAGGAAAAGGTAAAAAATATATTCAATTACGGTGCTGGAGACTATTGGACCGGCCTTGATTGTACGGTTGTGCTAGTGATTTAGAGTTTATTCTATAAGCTATATATATTTTATAACCTGTCATTTTCCTAGATCAACTGATTATCAATAGGTATTACATTAGTAAAAAATAGTAATAAATATATATTTTTCTTTAATATCATCCAATTTAACGGTCGGTTTTCCCACAGTTGTACGGTAATACTAGTACAGTAGGAGCATACTAATGCAACAAGCCAAAATAGTAAAATCAATGTCAGTGTTCATACAATTATCAGTTGCTATGTATAATAACTTTTGAGACAAAAATATCTTAATATGTATGTTCAAGCATGTGTCAAATTAAAGTGATGTGTTTCTTTTGTGATGAAAACCATGTAAATACGTCCAAAGTTAAATTTCAAGGATAACATGTTACAGACTTTTTGTGGAAGACTCTGGATGCACTGAGTGCAAAAATGCTAAATGGGTCGAAACATTCTATCAGAATATGGGGCAACTAACCAAATTATAGGAGGATCCACTGCAAAATGACATTTTTACCCCCTGAATTCCACAAATTTGTACTAGCCACAATTTTTGATTGAAGATTCTGTCAGTCCGTGTAGCATTGTTCATGAGAGTGATACGTGAATACTGCATTAATATCGTCCTACATTGAACGCAGATGTCAAACCAAACGTACATACGTGCGTCCTATTCTTAACTGCATCGTAATTTCTTAATTCCCCCCCTCCCCCCCATATATAACATCCAGACGTGGATCATATTTAGGACAAATTTTTGGTTTGACCCTCTGATAAGAACTTATTGTGGAAATAGGCCTCTTTCATAACTTATTATGAAAGTAGGCTTGTTTTATGTAAGGGAAATTTAACTTGCACATTCCATTTCTGCGCAAGAACAAATTTGTTGTTGCGCAGAAATGAAGTGTGCAATGTTTTTTTTTTTAATTTTAGCACTTGCGCACTCCATTTATGCGCAAGAACAAATTTGTTCTTACGCAGAAATGGAATGCGCAAGTTCATTCTGGCCCTTTCAAAACCAGATAGCTATATATGCATTGAAGTTAAGATTTCAAACATAGAACAATGTGTACTCAAACATTACATTACATGAATATTTAAAACTGATCCCAAGCATGAACATGAACATGAAATGTTACATTACATGAACATTCAAACATAAAACAAATTCTAATAGAAAATAAGACTAAGTAATCAAACGTAGAACATGAACATTAAATTCGAAAGTAGAAGTATAACATTACATCACAAGCATAAAATAGATAAGCCAAAGACTTAGTTTGGACGAAAACTAAAAAACATAGATAGTACACCGATTAAATAAGATACATTGATGGTTGGCGTGAATAGTGATGAAGAGTTGAAGACAACGTGTAAGCTTAGATATTACATCGAACTAATAGTGGTAGACTTGATAAATCATCACCAACGAGTGGCTGAGCTCGAACCCCCTCCTCTTAATTCTAGCACAATTTTTCCCAAATGTCTCACTTCTTCCTGCATTTCTAGGGCATATTGAAGACCCGTGGCGCACAATGGAGGATCAATCCATTTGAAATAATCGCAACATTGAATATTCTCTGGATCGTACTTGTTTTCTTTGTATGAACTGCAACAAAAAAATCTTCGTCCTGCATTAGTCTCTATTTTTGCAACAACGACTATACATTCTTCTCCGCATCGACACGTCGGGTATGCGCAATTTGGCATAGTTGGAGGAACGAGACATAGGCGTTAGAGCTGGATCCCGTTATGGTAGAATTTTTGACCCACTTTTTGTTTCGAGACAATGGCACGTAAACGAGCATTCATAGTACCTTGTACATGTTTGTGTGGCTGAGGTATTGGATCGAATTGAGTTTCGGAAACATATTCCACGGTCTATTGTTCGACATCAACATTGATAGATTTACTCCTTTCGAATTCTTCGCAATAGGCCACCAAAGTTTCAGCATTAATTTCCCGATTCCCCATGTCTACGTTTAGAAATTAAGCATAAAAAGGTATAAAATGAACTATATGTGTAAAAGATTTTTATGGAGGAAACAAAACTAATCAATATTACCTTTCGAAGTTGAAGATGATGCCATGATTGATGATGTTTCGAAGTAAGAGAAGATTGAAGATTGATTTTGAATGATTCTTGATGTAATTGGGGATTTGGAGATAGGGTTTGTTTTTGATGTAAAATGGGTTTGTTGGAAGATTGTAAGTAAATGAGGAAGAATGGTTGGTGGTTAGGTGTAAATAGGTGCTGGATGGCGTATGAGCATTCCAAAAGTGCTCAAGAAGGAAATCCTTCTTGAGCACTTTTGGAATGCGCAAGAAGGATTTCCTTCTTCCGCATTCCAAAAGTGCTCAAGAAGAATTTCCTTCTTGAGCACTTTTAGAATGCTCATACGCCATTCAGCTAGTACTTACACCCACCCACCATCCTTTATTCCTCATTTACTTATCACAATCCAAAAAAACCCAAATTCCTAAATCCAAACCCTATTTCCAAATCAACAAATACTTGAACAATCAATCACCACTACGTCAACTCTCTATTCTTCCGTCGAGCACACACCTTATTGTAATCTTCACCGGTTTGAAGTGGAAAAAAGGTAAATTTTTTAATATTACTTCTAATTCCTTTGACATATTCGAATTTGATTTTTTTGTTGTTGTTGATTTGATGATGGTGTAGAATATGACACATGTTCCAATCATCTTGTACTTTGATGGTAAATTAATAATAGGTGAAGATGGTAAACCTACATACGTTGGTGGAAAATGAAAAGGAAGCAAAATTAAGAAGTATTGTTCGTTCGAATCGCTCAAGAATAAAGCGTACAACGTGTCCAAAATAGACGAAAATGAGTTTGATATAAAGCTAGTAACGAAGTGGGTAAGGGATGACGGTTCGTCCGCTATCACTGTAGACGACGATGAAGATACGGATTCGATGTTCTCAGTTGGAATGAAAGTGATAGAGATCTACATCTTGAAATGTGATAAGATCCAAGAAGAGAAGCTAGAACATCAAGTGAATTACACCTTACCCGATGATAAGTTACCGGACGAAACTTTTCAGGAGACCATTCCGATTAAGTCTCAAACAACAGTTTGGTTAGTATATGGATTAATTTTTGGAGATTATATTTTCCAACAGCAATTGCATGTTCTGATTATTCCCTTTTTATAGGTATTCGGCTCACGAAGTTGGAGAAGGATCAAACCGTAGATCTGAAGCTGAAGAAAATTGTGTGCTTAATGAAAGAGCGGTTGTAGAACAACTTGATAGTTTGGAAGCGGCCTGTACGATAGAAGAAGACACAACTTGGATTGAGAACAGTCAAGTTAATAACGAAGGTCCCCTCGATGATGACGTACAATTCATTAATGGACAAGATAATGCTGAAATCATGGAAATCGAAAATCCTTTATTCGAAGATTTATGTACCGTAGAAATGATGAATACGTCATGCATGCAGACTTGTCATTTGGATATGGAGGTATTTGGACGAGAATGCGTTGACAATAGTCCATGAGTTGAATTGATATTTCAATCCAAACAAGATCTTATTGAGCAGCTAAGTGAATGGGCCATTAAATGTTCGGTTTCTTATCGAGTAGTCAAATCTCGTTCTCATGCCTATACAGTGCGCTGTGACGTAGATGAGAAATGCCCTTGGCGGCTACATGCTCATCTATCGACGAAGATATCTCAAAATTTCTGGAAAATTAAAACGTATGGAGGTGATCACACGTGTCTTAACCAAGAAATCAACTCAAATCACCGTCAAGCTACGACTAATTTTATTTGTAGTAAAATACTACCGCTTGTTAAATACGAGACGAATATGACAGCGAAAACGGTGCAGGAAACGATGTCAAACATGTTTCATATTAAAGTTACTTATTCAAAGGCTTGGAAGGGATTAACCAAAGCTTTAGGCTTAATATACGGAGATTGGAATACATCATACATCGAGTTACCTAAATATCTTCAAATGGTGAAGAATACCAATCCGGGAACTGTATATGAAGTTATACACAGCCGAACTGTCTTCGAGGGCGCATTTTGGGCATTTGGGCAGTCAGTTGAAGGTTTCGCACATTGTCGTCCACTACTTTCCATTAATGGAACACATTTGTACGGAAAATATTTAGGTACACTACTTGTTGCCACTGGTGTGGACGCTAACCAAGGTCTCTTCCCTTTGGCATTTGCTATTATTGAAACTGAATGCTGGAATACGTGGAAGTGGTTTATAAGTTCTATATGGAAGCATATTCCCTCTTTATGTACAAGAATCATTACGTTTGTTTCAGACAGAATGAAAGGAATTCCACGTGCATTAATAGAAGGTTGGCCTGCTCCTCACCATACCATTTTTGTATTAGGCATATTAAAGCAAAATTCAAAAAAAAAAGATTTGGATCTGACGAACTTCAAAACTTGCTACATGTTGCAGCAACAACCTCTGAAGTAGTTAAATACAATGACTATTGAAAGCATCTAAAGTTGATATGTCCTGCAGCCGATGCGTGGATCGACACAAGTTTGAAAGACCAAGAAGGAAGTTGGACGCTATGTCCGGATGGTGGCATGAGATTCAACATGATGACGACCAATGTGTCGGAAAGTTTCAATGGTGTTTTGAAGGGAACAAGGAATTTACCCGTACGATCATTAGTTGCACTAACGTTTCTTCGTATCAATCATTACTTCTACGAGCGTCGTACTCAGGCGGGTGTGTTGACGACTCCGTTAACGCCAAAGTGGGAAGCAATAGTTAAACACGCATGGAAGCCATAGCTAAAATACACATGGAAGCCTCGACACATTTGAGTATCGAACGTTATAACACTACGGAGTGGGGAGTAAAAGATTCGCAAATGCATTGCTATACACTAGAATATTTCCCTTGTTCACATGTTTTAGCGGCTTGTTCTAGGGGTTCTGGAGGGGCTAACCGAAGGAATGATGATTTCATTTCACCATGGTATACCACCGCCAAGTACCCAAAACTCCGTTCAACCGAATCCTAACTCGGCCATCCTTTTGCCGTTATGTTGAAAAGCTCTTGCACATTGCCTTGTGCACCTTCTTCCTCTGCTTCACGTTGACCTTCATCCTCTTGTTCGAGCCCGGGTCCCGAACCTGAAATAGGAGAAGGTGGTGGCGGGAATGCGGGAGGAGGCGGGGGAGGGGGTGGATTAGGTCTACGCAAGTTATTTCGACCTAAGAATGTATCCAAGAAATTCCTCAGTCCTACACATTTCACTTTCACCTTCTCAGGCTCATATCGGTTTTGCTCTATATCCTCCGTCGTATTTATAGCAGTGTAAATACCACTAACGATATCACGTTCCAATGGCGCCCGAGGGATGTATGGAGCTAAAAGTGAAGAAGATTCCCTCAATACAAAACGGTGAGTAATCTGCCAATACCAATACTCGTACTCGGCCAACGTAATTGGAGGCGTTCTCTCAACAATCACATTATCCTCCCTAGTGTTCCAATGATGAACAGTTTGAATTATGAACTCGCCCTAGTTCCCTGGATTCTTAGGCACTTGATCAACCGGATTGGGTATATGTTAAAAAGCAAAACCGAACTGCCTCATTACTCGGTCCGGATAATGATTCTGAATGCATACAAAAAAATAAGCCGAGTCCTGCACAATATAGTCTTATACCGTTCCGGAATATTATTCCGAAAATCTAAATTGTAAGGATTCCATGTAACACTCTCAGCCGGCATCAAATGAAATCCATTCCTATAAAATATGACATTCCTCGGAGTACGAGCCCAATATTTAGCAACATTCCACCTGCAAAACAAAGTAACAATGCTAAGTACACAAGATTAATAAATTTTGAATGTACTACGTTTTGATCAAAATTATCTACGACCGTAATGAAGAAGTATAGCCGTAGTGTCTTGGATGTGAACATTTTGTAGACCAATTGCCAATTAGGTCCACGACCATAACTAACAATATATGAAATTTAAATAGAAATAAGGAAGTAGTGTAAATACGTTATGTTAATATTAAATAGAGAAGATATACCTGCAATAAAGTCATGCAACCAGCTATAGAATTAGATTTCCTTAACGCGACAGCCAATAACTCGCTATATAAATTAGCAAGCACCGCACTCCCCCAAGCGTGATAACCAAGCTGCTGTAAATCTCTTAAAAATTGCAAGTATCTTAAATCACTTCTCCCTTTTGAATGAGTGACAAAAAGACGGGAATTTAGAACGTATAAAATTACGGCACATTCTCGACGCTCTATCTCCACTCGTGTTGCGTGTTCATGAAGAGGACCCCCAGATGCTTGTCTAAACCAATTCATATTTATTTCATATCTTCTCACGAATTGGTTTTCGGGAACTACACCCAAAAGCTCTTGTCATAACTCACCTTAGTCGGTATGTGGATCATCAAACAGAATAGGACAACCAAAGGTGGGAATACCAAGTATTTTCGCGACGTCAAGCATAGTAATAGTCATTTCTCCAACTCTAAAATGAAACGTATTAGTTTCAGGACGCCGTCGGTCACACAATGCGGTGATAAGTCCATGATCCAACCTAATGTAATTTATATGAAGAACTGACCACATTCCCGCTATTCGAAGTAAAATTTCAAGTCGAGGCTCTTTACATTCAATGAGTTTTAACTTGCTCGAATGATCCGTGACCTTAACTTTTGAAGAATCCTACGCATACAAATGTGAAAGCACGATATATAAATTATGAAATACAAGACAATAACAAATGAAGTAACAATTTTATAAGGGTGTACACATATACCTCCATTATCTCTTGGTTGTTACTCCGGTGTTCAAGTTGTCGGTAGAGCACACTAGGATCAACCGTCCGGGCACTAAAGCATTTCCTACAACATGGTCATACAACATTAAAACTCATACAAATTACAAATTGAAAGCATAAAACTAAATGAAATGGAACTGCTAAAATAATTGAAAGCATAGAATTCTGTAGTTCTATTTCAAAAGGAATTGCTAAACTAATTGAACTGGAATTGATGAACTAGTTGAAAGCATAGAACTAGTGACTAGAAAACCTAGTTTAGAGCCGTGCTAAGTACCTCTACTTTGCGAAGATGTTGAAGTTTCCGCCATTTTGTATGAATTTGTTGAAGAAAGAAGAAAATTAGATGTTTGAGAGTAGATTAAAGTAGTAGAATAGGATTTGGGTATTTAGGGTTTTTTGAGCCTTTCCCAATTGGAAGAGAAATGATTCATGAGGAATATGGGCTGCATCCCCACTTAATATTTGTAGCAGCTCACTATCTTTTGATGGCCGAGATTGAACCCGCGCATTCCATTTCTACGCAAAAACATAAATGTTTTTGCATGTAAATGGAATGCGCAAGCACTAAAAACATAAAAAAATGCGCATTCCATTTTTGCGCAAGAACAAATTTGTTCTTACGTAGAAATGGAATGCGTGAGTTCTGTTATTCAAATGGAAAACAAGCTTACTTTCATAATAAGTTATGAAAGAGGCCTATTTCCACAATAAGTTCTTATCACAGGGTCAAACCAAAAATTTGTCCTTATATTTATAGTTCGTTCTCCTCTTTGTAGTCAAACTGTGCCGTTAGGGAGGTTTGTGTTGAGACAAGATTTTGATCGATGCCAACATTTAAAGGTGCAATGAAGATCATTTCATAGAGATAAGGTTTTTACATTGACTCATGTTAGAAACATGTTAAAATCTATCCTCAAAGTATAACACGAATGCACAAAACTTCGTTGCTGAAATCTGTATATTTGAAGAATTAAAAAGTCACAGAAAAAGCCTAAACGGTCCAGGCTCCGAAAGGGAAAGAGTGCAGAGTGATATAGACTATGGACCAAGGTCCTCCGGTCCATAGCCAGAAAACGGTCGACCGCCCAAAAAAGGACCGGTCAACCGGTTTTACTATGTTTGCACATAACAGATATTTTTTTGATTCTTTAAATTTCCAGAAACTTAACCAGTCGACCGGTGATTTTCAACCAGTCGACTGGTTCCGAACAGCAAGCGTTTTCCTGAAGGGTTGCTTCCATTCATTAAGAGTTTTCTCTTCAAATTTCAATGGAAATGGATGCAATCTTTTATAGAAACTCTTCATGAAGGAATGCAACTATTCTACACTATAAATAGACTTGAAATCATACTTTCAAATCACCGATTCTTGCTCTAATTTCTGATCTTACTTTCTAAATACTCTTGCATTCTAAAAGCTCTCCAAATTCAAATACTTGTTGAATCCTTGAATCAATTTAAAATCATTTGATTCAACAAGCATTCTACTTCTTTAAATCTACGCATTCAAAGTACTATACTTGGCAAGCACGCCTACATTTTCAATTGGTATCAGAGCCTGGTGTTCTAGAAATCGTATGTAACACCCCGCCTCCGCTAGGGTCACTCGCAAAGGAATGCACTAGCTTTAGAGGGGCATTATTGGTAAACATGCACAGAAATATTACAAGACAGAACATATAAAATAGCGGAAGTAAAATCAAACTTTCATAACATTAATAAATAAGGTCTAAAGCCTTTTACATCAGAGTACACCAAAACCTGTCTTTCAATAGTAAAGAAGCATAAAGACTTTTTCATAAATTATTCCCCAAGTAAAACAGTAAAGTAGCCATAGCCAAGAAAAGGTCCAAGCCATCCATGATGACCTTCAAGCAGAAGAAGTCCGAACTAAATAACAGTATTTCCTCCCTGTAACCTGGGGGGGAACGGAAGACAAGAAGCGAAAGAAAACGGGGTCAGTCATAAAGACTGGTAAGCCCTATCTACTATCAGTATATAAACTAGTAAAGTTAACTGACATGAGAACTGGGATGAAACATAAGTATGATGACAAGATAGATAAGCTAAACCAAAACAACAGGATGAACTACTGTACCCAGATAAACTAAGGTGTCATGATAAACTACGGTGTCAAGATAAAACAAAGTATCACACCGTCAGGTTTCTATCAAGTATAATATCCCAAGGTATCTATCAAGTCTAACGTCCCACGGTATCTAACATGTATATCTGCTCTGCACCTACCGTACTAGTATCCCAACCGTATCATGTGTTAACCATGAATGTCCCTCACTCAAAGAAAGTGTAATGGTCCATGTCAACCTAATATATAGCATATGTAGGTTTTCTCCACTTGTATGTTTCTTTCCATGTATAAGTTCAGTCCTTTGCCGTACCTCGTACGGGCTTCCTCATGTCGTATTATTCTTGGAATCGTTTGGACTGTCACTATTGATCTGGCTAGGTTTTTCCTTATCATGAACTATCGCGTGTTAAATCTAGGATTTATGCCACCTAGGACCACTAGGGATTATGCTACCTAATGAACGTTCTCGTAACTTGGTTTGGGTTCAAGCCACCTAGGACTACTAGGGATTATGCCACCCTTCAACCACGCCCTTTTTCCCCACGTTTACATCGTGAATCGTTTTTCCATGTCTAGGTGCACATGTATCTCAATGTGCCATCCGAGTCCCGTGCCAGGGCAAATCAAGAAATACGGAACTCGGTCGGGAGCTTTAGGTTATCTGCCGATGCAGATACTAAGGTCTGTTTTTCTACCCGTGGCTATGGTCCCACGTGACCCCTCCCTCAACTACTGAAAGGCAATCCAAGAAATATCATGTATGAGAACTATGCTCCGGCCCCCTATGCCCCACTTACCTATTGGCCAACCTCACCCATAACTCGATAGCAAGTGTATGGTCTGTTGGGAGTTCTCTGCCTTTCCGCACGTACACGATTTGACTAAAGATGGTAGGTAGTCGATGACGCGCTATCCAGGGCTAAAACAAGTATCGCCGACTCCACGCTAATCCATCCCAGTCTTTAGGTCGCTCGCATAGCAACCAAGGCATACTCTTGGTTCTTCTACCGCAGACCTTAACCTCTTGTGAGCCCAGGCGGATCATCTGCAACCTCACAGAGGGATACCAAGAGTATCCTCACGTTCCCCGAAGCTTCTGCTTCGTTACCCAGTTCGTTGGAGCCTTTATCTAGATCAGATATTGCTCCGCCTCGTGCATTTGTTTAAGCGATGACCTACCGTATCAGGTTACTCATTTGTTCGTGGACTGGTCTAATTTCCTTAGCTAAGAATTATCACTTAGTTATCCTAAACTAAGGTTTACCACTTAGCTTCTTTTCCCGTTATCCTTGTTAACTACAATTTCAACCTAGTCCCCTGAACTAGGGTTTATCTAATGGGTTAAGTGTTGTCATTCAAGTTCATGACTTCACCCGCCTACGAATCAAGTCAAGATTTGGCTAAGTATTTAAGTTCAAGACTTAACCCTATCCAATTACCATTCCTAGATTGGTTAAGTATGGATTAACTTAACCCCATCAATCTACCGAGTCAATTTGGTTAAGTGTATTCAAGCGGTTCGTGACTTAGCCTTATGAAGTTACCATGTTGGATTGGTTAAGTATAGGTTAACCTAACCCTGTCCAATTACCGTGATAGATTGGTTAAGTGTAGGTCGACTTAACCCCATCAAGTTATCGAGTCGGATTGGTTAAGCATAGGTTGGCTTAATCCCATCCACTAATCGTATTATACTGGTTAAGTATATTTAAACGGTCTTGTGACTTAACCCTATCAAGTTCTTTATTAGATTGGTTAAGTATAGGTTACTTAACCTCATCAAATCATCATGTATAATTGGTTAAGTATAAGTTACTTAACCCCATTAAATTATCACGTTAAGTTGGTTAAGTATTGGTTACTTAACCTTATTGAATTACCAAGTTTAGATTGTTAAAGTGTTTAACTTAAACCCATCGAATTACCGTGTTTAGATTAGTTAAGTGTAGGTTACTTAACCCCATCTAATTACCAAGTCAAATTAGTTAAGTATGGATTAGCTTAATCCCATCCCCTAACTGTATTTTACGGTTAAGTGTCATTAAGAAGTCAAGTCCGGTTTAACTTAACCTACCCATTCATGTCATATCGGTTAAGTGTCATTAGTCAAATTCACGTAACCTTATCATGTGGCATTAATTAAATTAATGCACTCTCGACCTCTCACATTAGACCTTGTTGTGGTTACTAGTTAAGCCGGGCGGGTCCGGGTAGTTTTACACCACAACCTAGTCTAACCTCGGGTCTTAAGCGCGACATGACCAACTTCTCACATTGGGTCCTACTGTTTACAACTACTAGTTAAGCCGGGCGGGTTCGGGTAGTTTTATGTGGCAAACTCAACCCAACCTTGAGTTGGTCACTTTCATGTTTAGTCTAGTGTCATATTACACTTACAACCCATACATGTCTAGTTTTCAAGTTCCATGTTCATAGCCAAAATTACATGTTGTCATGTTTATACCAATTTACCCAAATCATATTTTGTGTCATTAAAGTTTATCCATAACGTAACCCCAACGCTTTTAACTCGCATATACATTCGCAACAACGCATAATGGATTAAAAGAAGTAACTTGGCAAAGGCATGACAAAAGGGGTATAAGGCCACAAGTTAATCATGGTGGCAAATGAGGTACAAATGTGTTCATTGACTTGCATGTTACATTATCAAGCCTCAAAAACATGCATAACCCCAAACTTAGCGTATAGGTGTATCATGGTGATAGATGACATAGAAAAATGGCTAGAAGTTCGCATATAGCATTCTATGCAAGTTAACTTAAGGGATAAGAGAGTTCTTATGTTGCATAATGCAACATTTCAACATAAAGCTTATAGCTTTTAGCCCACAAAATCAAGGTGATAACTTTACGAATATGCATAGGATAAATCTACACATAACATGACAGTTTCTAAGCATGTAACCTACTCAAGTTCAAACCCGAAACTTGCAACATGAACATTTAACTTCAAAGTTAATATCTAAGAGTTGGAAGAGGGCTTACAATGCTATGAAGACACAAATCAATTTATAATACAAAGATTGAGACGAAGCCACTCAAGCTATCACCAAAAACCCCCAAATAAATGCTCCTTAGAAAACCCTTGAGCAAAAATCCATAAAAATCCTAGCTTTGAAGTAGAAAGATTGCAACTTTGGCTTTGAATGAAGCTTATGAACTCTCATGTAACTTAGAAACACTCAAATGATCATAGAATCTCTCATAGAAATGAAGATAGAATTTATGACAAGAGGATGGAGGCTAGGGTTTGAGTGGAGGCCATGATCATTAGAAATTTTGGCATAGTTTAGTTGTAGGAATGAATAATGAGGATTTAGGGTAGGGTTAGGGGTCTTTTTATAGAAGATTAGTTAAGTTTAAACCCTTAGATTAACCCTAGGATGAACCTGAACCATCAGATCTCGAACCAGGCCCAAAACATGACCAGGTCACAAAATGGTGCACCAGGCAAAACTGCCCGGCCACCTTGTGTCGACACCCGTGTCGACACGCAAGTCGACACGGTGTTGGGTGTGTCGACACGCAAGTCGACACCCCTGTCGACACGAGGGCTTGGGCGGGAACTTTCCCGTTCTGTCTGTTTTGGCGAATCTTCGAATTTCGAATTCGAATCTGAAGTGTTTTCGGGCTTGGAATATTCTGAAAACTTCATTGGGCCATATCTTGGTCATACGGACTCCGATTTACGAAATTTCGGACTCTATTTCGCGTATTTTTTCGAGACGAACACAATGGCACAGCCCATTTCACTTGATTCAGAATTTATAATTAAATTCTGCCTTGATTCTTGTCTTAATACGTTATCGAAACACGGGTTGTTACATCGTAACAACATCCTAGAACAAATGGCAATAAAGAAATCTAGTCAGGGATTTAGAGAATGGAAGTGAAACAAAGAAGAATCAGGAGAGCAAGGAAATAAATGTCTCATGGCTAAAGTCAGATCACAATCGGTATGTAGAGATTCATTATATAAAGATCTTTTGTTAGACCATGAAAAATTATTGAAACTCAATACAATCGTTTTAGCTATGTCAAAAAATTACAAGCAAGAAAATTCCAAATTAAAAAAAGAAAACAATCGTTTGGTAACACAAGCCAAATGTTTTGAAAATACCTTAGAAGAACTTGTTTCTCAAAAAGATTTTCTTCAAAAAGATAATGAGCGACTAGAAGATAAAAACAATGTTCTTTTAAAGGAAATCGATCTATTGCAAAATAGAAATAAATCATTAGAAGATTCTTTAAATAATTCTAGTTCTTTAATTTCGTCTCTTGAAAAAGAGAATGGAGCCCTAACTGAAGAGAATTTGAAATTATCTAAAGAATGTGAGTTTTTAAAGGTGAATAATAATATTTGGCAAAATAAAATTTCTGTCTCAAAAGAAAATTTTGAAAAATTACAATCTTCTTTAATTAATTCAGGATCTCAAATTTATGGTCTCAAAATTGAGAATGCTTTAAAAAGGAAGAACTCTGAATTAAATAAGAAAATTGATAATTTTCAAAATAACAAAATTTCTTTTATCACTCGTGATTTTGGATTTAAATTTGATAAATGTACAAATAAGTTCGCGAAATTTAATAAAGGTCAAAATGATTTAAACATGATTTTATCTAGATCTCGACCTTTACATGACAAAAGTGGTATAGGATATAATAAAACCAATCATAGAAATAGTACTAGAGATGCTTTTATGTACAATAAGAATATCACTGCTAATACTAATGCTCATCCAAGACCCAATTATTATAGAAATTCGAATACTTCTATGACTAGCGGTATTTATAATAAATATAGAAGTACGAAAAGGAATATCACTAGAGATTACTTAAGTATTTGGGTTCCTGTAAGTTGGAAAAACAGAGAAAAATATATCAATGATTATTTTGATTCAGTAGTTAATAATGAAAATTTTATCTTTAAAGGTTCCATTAAACCCTCTTGGGTATGGTTACCTTCCATCTAACCCATGGACCCAAACAAAGCAAGTGGGTACCAAAACTATATATGTTATATTTTTTGCAGGTACACCACAATAAAGAGAAGGTTATTCGGTATCTCTAAACATCTTTGAAAACTCATCTTATCAAAAATCACATGATTCAATATCCC